>CM023541.1:34211760-39011760 GCA_013350335.1 Chimonanthus salicifolius | reverse complement strand
AAGAAATACAACATGACCCCTATACACCTCAAGAGAGAAATCAGTAAACAAAAAGTACGCCATGACCCCTGTCCACCCCAATTTTTGCTAGGGATCCCACTAAACTGTTTGCCAACCATTGGATATGCTCGAACGAAACATCCAAAGTGGTGCACATCTCCTAGACCTTCCTCACCATAGGTATAAGTTTCCAAGGCAGATGTTTCCTTCTGAATGCCCACTTGATTGCATTTTGCAGAGTCTCCCTCCACAATTTGTTTCCTTTGACCAAAACTTGACCAAACCTCTAACGCATTCTTAATTCCTAAAAGCTCAACCTCATTCAAATCTCTCACCCCCACCGTATCAAGAAGAATAAGGAAGTACCCTCTGACTACACAATACCCCACCTATACCCACTGGGCATGGTTTACCCCTAGCTGCCCCATCCACATTAAATTTAAAGACCCCAGGAAGAAGAGGCAATGATGCAGGCATCTGTGGAGATGAAGAAAATGGCATCTTTGACCCAGACCTAGGGACATGGATTTGGGCTTATCCAAATTAAGGTCATGGCCTCGTGGATAGGGCAAGAAACATGGCTTTCTTAACTAGTCCAAGCTTTAGAATCTAGGCTTTGATAACTGGACCGAGCTTTGGAAATTGGGCTTGGATTGGGCTGGGCTTTGGGAGTTGGGTAGGACCGGATTCAGAAGGGGGGCAAAAGGCTTTAAAATTGAGGGACCAACTTAAATTTCGAAAATAGAATTCTTACCCGAATAAGTAAAAGGTTTACGTTGGAAAGAGGCAGAAGCCCAAGAGTTGAAGAAGGAAGAGGCTTCGAGTTGCAGCTTCCCCCTCTCGTTGCACTACGACTCTGCCAATCAGTGTAGAGTTTCCTCTATTGCTAGTTGGGACATCATTAGCAACAACTTGACTAGGTTTAGATCTTTGAATACCTCATTTGTACGATCATCAAACAATTGGCCATCACCACAAATACAAGTGTCGCTGGAAAAACATGGGCAACGATACTGAGGAACTTTGGTTTGGGGGGGTCGTTGGCCTATTGTCTTCAATCTTGATGCCCAAATCAGTCCAGGTCTCACCAACTTTTAATGGAATGGAATTCACTGATTTAAGCTGAGGTGTCCTACCTACCCGAAATCTGGCAAAGGCAAAATGCTTCCTAGAAAGAGTGAAGGTGTCAATTTGGGAATTTGGAACCAGAAATGCACTGATAGCTTGGAGGACATCCAGGCTCCATGCCACAATTTCTTCCAAGTGGCATGTCTTGTGGGGTTGAAACCTCCTTGAGATTCTACCATGGAGCCCAAATATCTAAACTTAATACAGTTAGCAACTAAGTCGGTTCCTATTTTTATCATGTTACCCTCACTATCGTCTATTCCACTAAAGTTACATTCCATGTATTCTGTTTTAGTGCTTAGATGATGAAGAATGAGGCCATTTAAAATGGCTTTAGGTTGAGATCACCTAAAGCAGGTTTAGGTTTATGATATAAGTTCTTTTGAGTAATTTCATGAAGATTTGATTAATTCAGTTTATGGAATTTAAATTAATATTTGTTTTTTATGCTTCCCTTTTCTTGTTGCATGACTTCACCATAAAATGTTTCATTTGTCATTGTCACCTGCCAATCTCATGGTGGATCACAATTTCCACTGCATCAATCAGCATATTCAGTAAATATGTATTTCAGCCATGGAGCAAAAGAAAGCTAAAAAATAGAAGTCAGAAAATAAAAGACAATAATTTAATTTCCTCATAAAAAATATTCCACTCGGAGGTTTTTCCCCTTTGCGTCCATGTAAGAACTACTAGCTACATTAGTGGTAGTTACAAAGAGAAAACACTACATAGAAACAACAATACAATAAATTACATAATAAGTGAGCAAAATTTTGGTGTCCACTTGCAGCCAACGTTAGATCAAAAGTAACCCATGAATTTCTCATGGCCCAGACATATTGAATTGAAGTTAACATCTTCACAAGGTTAGGTTTTTTTTTTTTTAAAAAAAATCCAATCTACCTAAATGAGAAATGGGGTCCAAAGTGCAGATTCTTTCGTTTGATTCACAATTTAATAGTATCATTACTTGTATATAAGCATCTCCCCAAATCAACAAGCAAAATGTATGATATCAATAATGAAGACTAGATCTTCACATAATTGTAGAAATAGAGTCATCATACCCAGCAACTGAAAGCAATGTCACACTTCTCTCATGCCCATAAAGGGTAGCTACTGAAAGTTGGTGACCCCATTTAGCACTTGAGGTAAGAGACCAAAGCCAAACAGTACCATCTTCTCCTCCACTTGCAAGTAATTTTCCATTACAACCCCCCAGCAGTTTGTCTGCAAGACAAGTGACTGTGCTACAATGACCTTTGAAGCAACGTTGAGAATGGCCCTACAGTTGAAGGAACCCCCAAGTCAATTAAGAAAAAAATGGTAATAGGACAAGTACACAATTGCTAATATGCATGTGAAGTACACAATTGCTGAAATATGTGAACATATAGAGCGCATGTTTCCTCTCTTGAAGTACTTCTTGAGCTTCTTTGGGACCCAAATATCCAACCAAATGATTGGAATTGCTAAAATCCATGTAGTTCTAAGCAAATGAGTATTTGGCATTTCTAAAATTTACACATCAGCCCCATAGAGGATAACTTCAATTCTGACTTCCTGGTCCACCTCTCATGATTGCAACACAACATTCCATTCCACTCTGTTTGACACATCATCCTGGTAGTCATATCTAAAAGACCTGTCTGTGATTTAGTTTTTCTGCATTTCGTTCACCATTGTTGCCCTCGCAATCGACAAGCAGAAGGATAAATCAGAAGAGGTGCATTTCAACAAGTTCATAGAAAAGGCTAGGGATCTAGGTCTCATTAAAGGTTTTCATGTCTCAGAGCAGGGCCAAGTAGTGCCACATCTACAATTCGTTGATGGCACTATATTTTTCTTGTGAACCAATCAGGGAAGAAATTTTAGGTTATAAAGCGACACTGAGATGTTTTGAACAGGTTAGGAAAGAGCACCCTCATAGGAATCGGCGTAGAGGAACGTTTGGAAAGACCATTGGTGGAATTGGCAGGCTGCTCAATTGGAACACTGCCCTTCAGGTACTTAGGTCTACCAGTGTTTGAAAATCCGAGATCAAAATCATTTTGGGCCCCAGTAGTGGAAAAGGTGGAGAAAAGTTTAGAAGGATGGGGTGGACATACTTATCTTTAGGCGGAAGGATTACCCTCATTAGGTATGTACTTGCGAACCTTCCCATTTATTACATGTCCATTTTTCAGATGCCTAAAGGTATATCGAGGAAACTGGAGCAAAGCTTTAGGAGGTTCCTATGGGGCAATAGGCAGGATAAATAGAAGGTTCACTTAGTATCTTGGCCTAACATCACTAAATCTAAGACATCAGGAGGCCTTGGAATAGATCCCCTTCAAATTAGGAATCAAGTGCTTCTGTGTAAATGGAATTGGAGGTTCGAGAAAGAAAGGGAAGCATTGTGGGCCAAAGTCTTGACTGCTAAATACGGTCTAGGAGATAAAGGGGGTTGGGAATTAGGAGATAATGTAGAGAGGACAGGCTCACAACTTGTAAAGGCATGGTGGAGAATATGGAGGGGAGCGGGCCCGGTGGGTCGTCTCTTTAAAGAATAGGGTTCAAAACTTGTAAAGGAATATGAATATAATATTATTGCTTCCAACTAGGAGATATTATCAATAATATTATATTTATATTGGTGCAAAATAGGAGATATCTCAATAATAGTTGTAAGCATTAATATCTTTCTTTATATTTAATTATGTATATTTTTTGCACCAATATAAATATAATATTATTGCTTGTAACTATCTCTAAGATATTAATGACAAATGCATTGCTTTTTTCGACTCACTACAACTTAACAATGCAAGATATATACTATAAAGAAAATGCATCAAATGTAAAAGCACAATTACATAATATAAGAAGCTAATAACAAAAGCCTCATATATAAAATCAAGAAATAACAAGTCAAAATATATAAAAAAAAAGGTCATCATTCTAATGATTATATTATCAACAATGAATGAAAAGAAAATGTGCACTTTTATATAAGATGTAAACAATGGTTTGTTGTTTATACTTTAATAACTAATAGGAAAAAAGTAAAAAGATACATTTTTTATTTACATTTTAACACTTTGGAAGGAAATTATGTTTTACTATTTACATTTTAACACCTAATAAGAAAAAATTGAAAAAAACACTTTCATATAAGGTGGTACATGGCGCATCTAGGCGCCAAACCCCCTTCTAGTGCCTTAGGGTGCACCAAGGTGTGCCTTTGACCTATGGTTGGTAGCATAGTTCGAAAGCTCAAAACTCGGACTCAACAAGAAATCTTATCAAGTAACTCGGCTGAATTTTTGAACTCAACTCGGTGAAAAGATTGACTCACTTGACTCGAAATCCTATCGAGTGGTCAACTCAGACAAACTTGCCCATGTTTTTTTGAGTTTTTAAACCATGGTTGGTAGACACTAAGTTCCTAGTTAACATAATGCATCGTAAGTATTACCTTCCACCATAGCTGAATGGTGCGGTCCCAACTTGATGTGATCAAAATATTTTCATCATTTTGCATACCACTTCGAAAAAAAAAAGTATCTTTAAGAGGAAATAATCTGTAGATAAAATCATCACAATTGAAGACATCGAATTGAAGCAAAAACTAGTAGGGCTGATTCAGTTATGATAACTCTCACATCACTTATAACATTTAGCATCATTTTCACATTAACCATGATTGGAAATTCAATTGCTCAAATGTCTGATTGCGATGATCTAATGAGATGCATATCAGGATCAAATATTAACTTACTATATCATAATGTATCCGTAAATAAAATTTGTTTTGTCATTTAAAGAACAGAAGCAGCAGCAGCAGTAGAAATAATAATAGTAATTTGTTCATGTAGCCATATGAAAGAATTGAGATAGATACATGAAGTACCAAAATTTAGGAATTCAGGGTCTAAAAGTCAGTTGCAAAATATGCAACTCAGTAACATGGCATCAAGTCTTCACATAAAAAGTCAATAAACAAAAGCATCATTAATTGGAGGTAAAAAGAGGTGGAAATAAGATAACCTTTTTTTTTTTTGAGCAGTAACAAAAAAGATTTCATTAAAAGAAAACAAGTACAAAAACATAACAACATAGAAGAGAGGACTAAAAGAGTTAGACCGGTCACCAAAGAAAAACAACTAAAAAGGAGAATAACATAAAACAAAAGCAATAATCCCCCCCAAAAGAGATACAATACAAGGGCCCTGATCAAGTCTCACCAAGCTCAAAGGAAGAAAACCCCGGAGTCTGAGTTGTTGACTCCAAATTTGGCAAAAAAAATCCACAACCCCATTTGTTGTGCGACTCACTTGGACGAAGGAGACGTCCAATCCCGAGGATAGACCCCTAATCTCCCTCGCTATGGTAATCAGCTTCCATGGGGGTCTCTTGAGTCCCTTAGCCCATTTAATAGCACTTGTCGAGTCCCCTTCTATGACAAATGGACCTTGCCCATAGTCTTTCCAGATACTCAGTACTACCTCATTTATAACCTATGCAAATGAAGTATCATCATTAAAATCAATCCATCAATAAATTCCCAAATTTCATAATGTGAAAAACCATTGGATGGAAGGTAGGCAACTCAAGAAGGAAATAACAGACAACCATATGAGCATTAGGTTTGAAGTACAAGTAGAATACATATTTGGGGGTTGGCAAGTTGTATTACTTCGAACTACTACCTATGTTATGCCCAAAACCCTACAACTCCATCCTAGCTTGGAACAAGCACATAATGGAATAACAGTGTAAGGCATAATTTCCTTCAATAAGGGATCTAGAACTAATACTACTAGGCCACATTTATGTAGAGGTCAAAACAATGAATTTTGAATGCTCAAAGGTCTTTTGTTCTGAACATACTAACTTAACGGATTTATTTGGAGGTGAGACTTTTAGGAAAAAGGGGCATTGAGCTCTAACGTGAGGTGGCTAGGAAGGGGTTGGTTTTCATCACCGCTCAGGATGAAGGGAAAACTCGAAATTAGACTTTGGATTCTGATTGGCAAAGGTTCTTCAAGTCTATAGAAATTTGGAGCTCAAACTGCTATTCATTTGTGCAATGGACCTGGGTTCATTGCTTCGAGTTTCCCCTTGTAGTATGGAATCACAATGTTTTAAAAGCAGGCCCATCTGTTGAACCGTCCTAGGCAAAAGTTGAGTTAAATAAGGTTCAAACGGGTTGAACCGTAGTCAAACTCAGTCAAACCTGTGCCATTAATATAATATTATAAATAATATTAAATTATTAACTATTAAATAAATATAAAATAAATTAATAGATAAAATATAAAATATAAAACACATAATAAAAGATAAGATTATATTTTCATAACAAATATTTTTTCCCACTAACACAATTACAAATACTAAAAAGAATAATCACAATTCTTAAAACAATGTTTAAAGTTTTAAAACTCACTCAACTTAAACATGCTTTGTGGAAATGAACAAAAAATCTTACTTCGTATTTGTTTAACAATATTATCATGTTATTAATATAAAAATATAATGCTTTGTCAATATACATTTTAATCATAAAAAATTTAAACATTTAAAAAAATTCAAAAATTCAAAAAAAATCTTTTATTATGAATATTATTTATTTTACTTGTAAAACATTGTATTGACATCTAACTTGATTTCTATTAAGTTGTTATTTTTATATTTTATTATTCTTTTTAAAAAAAATACTAACAACTAAATGGAGAAAAAATGAGCAAAACAGGCATAAAAGACGTTAAACATTATTAAAAAGAAAGATAAATATAAAAGAAATCAAGAAAAAATAAACTTTTAATATAAAAGGGATTGTTTAAGACCTTCCTAACCCTAACTCCATACGTTGCAATCATTGTCACAAATATCAGCGGTATTTTCAAATTTACCACGTTTTTATCGGCAAAATACCATTACCACGTTAAAAATGCATTTGTATCGCCACAGCGATAAATTTCCGGTAAATTCCCGATAAAATCACGTTAAATAAGCGATAAATGGTAATATCGCGATAAATTCCCGATAAATTCCTTATTCCATTTTTATTTTATTAATATTTTTATTTATTCTATTTTTATTATTTTTAAATATTATAATTTCCGTGATTTTCCCGTTAAATTCCCAGTAAAAATCCGAGAATTTAAAAAGATCCCGATATTACCAATTATTGTTAATATCCCGAGAACGGTATTTGTCACAATGGATGCAATGTTGCATCCCTAACCCTAAAACTGCCAAATAGAAGCCAAATGAGAAGAAGGGAGAAAGGAATGAATCAGCGAAGAGAAAGTGACGAACAGACTCTGAGTCTCCGATTGTTGGACGCACTCAGAAATGGATGGAGAATGAAAGCCACTCCAAGATTCCTCTGGTTAGTGAGAAAGTGAGATTTCTTTCTTTTTCTTCCCAAGTTTTCAACCGAGGTTCGTGAGTCACGGTTTGATTTAAACCCCAGTAGAACCGCAGGCCGAAAAGAGTTTTTAGGGGTTTTTCGTTCGGACGTTTTGATAACTCACTTGAACAGTGTATCCAAACTGCAGTCCGGTTCGGTTTTCAAAACACTGTGGAATCATACGTCCGTCTTGGAGTTTAGGGGAAAATTGAAAAGGGTATTAGAACTTGATAGGGATAATCTAGAAAGGGGGGATCTCTCTACCATGAGAATGCTAGTTGAGGGTGTCGAATGGCTCATATATAGTTCAAATCAGAAAAATGGCATACGTGGAAGACAAGGCGAAAGATGGCGTTGTTCCAGTAGCTCCTGGTGAGGTTGATTGGAAAGAAATGTCGGCAGAGTCAACCGGCAACAAAGGAAATCGTGGACCCTCCCTGTCGCACGCAAAGTAACAAATATCGCCGAAAATTTGAAATTTACCACGTTTTTAACGTGAAAATACTGTTTTCACGTTAAAAACGGCAATTTTTCTTGTCTAACGTTTTTAACGTTAACTTACCTTTAAAAACGCGTTATTAACGTGAGAGAGAAAAATCTCGCGTTAAAAAACATGTTTTTAACGGCCATACGAAAAACCCCAATGTCACGAATCATGACTTAAAATTTTTTCTTTTTAATGGGCCAACTCGAACAGGCCAGCCACAAACCCCCAGCTGCAAAGGCGGTAATGGGTGTGTGGTTTTCTATATCACGTTCCCAAGTTTATAGACGGAACTGGTGTCAAAAAAATTGAGACTTTTCGATGTGGGACAGTGGGAGTTACAGTGCCCTTTATACCCATTAAACAAGAGTTAAGTGAGGCTGAGACTGTGTTTTTTTTTTAACTTTCCTCTTCTTCTGTATTTTTCTTGGGGCTTGTCCTCGCCATTTTAAATGACAAACTAACTTTTTCATTATAAAAAATAAACATATAAAAACTAATATTAAAAACCATCTATTCATTTATTAAAAATCACATTTATTTAACTTCAATAACCGCTAGATTTTTACAATAAAATGGAGTATTTGAATGGTTTAATTAAATAGTTAAAGTCTCATAAAAAATCAAATTAATGAAAAGTAAAAGAAAACATCTAAACAAATAAATTAAAAAAAAACTACTTTAATTCATAAAAGAAAATAAATCTAAAAAGACAAAAAGTTTCTATTTTAACTGGTGAACATAATTTGAATCTACTACAAGATTTGAAATATTTATTTATTATATTTATTTTATTATTTTTTAAATATTTATATTTTCCACGAGATTTTCCCGATAAAACTCCGAGATTTTGAAAATATCCAGTTATTATCGGTTCCCGTTAATATCCTGAGAATGGTATTTCTGGCATTGGTCACAAGTGCCATGCTCAAAAGCATGAGAGAGGGAGAATGACTAAAGCACTCATCCTGCTAGGAACAGGACTCAAGGTGTGGCAGGCATGCAGGGATCCTCGCAGATGGCAGCACTAGATTCGACCACTAAGTAGAAAAAAGGGATCCTCCTAGTCAGCCACGATGGAATCAACCAATGGTGAGAAAAAGGGAAGGAAGAGGGACCAAGGCAGGCATACAAGGTCATCGCACGATGTAGCGATGGAACCAACCAATGGGGAGGGAAGGAGGAGGACTAGTGCAGGGAAAGGGAGGATTTCTCGTTCCTTTAAAAGCCCTCCGAGGTTGGGTCGGGTCCTAGACTTGGAGATTAATAGGCCTAATTGGCCTAGACACCTAACACAAGCCCAAGCCTAAATTTTCTTTATGGGCCACATCAATAGTAGGCCCATGGATGCCACGGAGGTTCTAAACTGGGTCAATCGTTCATTCATTGACGTTGAAGAGGAGGTTTACATGGTCAAACGACCAAAGTTACCCATCAATGAGCCACCTTGACAGGTTTCTTGGTTCATTAAATTGGGATAAGATGTTTGAGAATACATCACAAATTAAACTGAGAAAACAGGTTTCTAACCACTGGCCGATTCTCCTTAGCACAAAGGAGGAGCATTGGAATCCTCGTTGTTGTGAAACCTAATTCAGGAAAGTTGACCAGGATTATTTAATTAGTTGTAATTAGATTACTGATTGGTTGTGATTGATGTAAATTGATTATTTCTTTTTTTAGCTACCTTGATTGGCTCCATGTATTCTGTTTATACAACCATGTACTCTTCTTCAAATATATGGAATACAACACAGAGAAACATGGAAATGGATGGAGAAGGGAAGCTAGAAACGATTTCTAAATGGTATCAACTAGAAAGAATTTTTGGAGTTTTTAGAGAGTGTTCTTCCGTTTTATTGTTCCTCTCACCGGAGTTACTAATTTACTATTCATCACCGGAATCTAATGTCATCTTCGGATAAGATCTCTGAGGTTTTCTGTAGTGGATCTTCTTCTCCCTTCTGTCTTTTCAGCTTCTGGAGGCTTTTCACAGAATTCCGGACATTATTCAAGTCGACTCTGTTGTCGCTAGCTTTTCTTCCAGCCAAAACCTCTCCGCCGTTAAATTTTTTTCCAGCGAGGCATCACGAAATGGGACCCCCCATACCATTGCCATTTTTGGGTGGGCTATCCATCCCTAACATCAGATCTGAGTTTCAACTCTCCTTCCCCTGATTTCTGGACGTCTTTTCTGCGAGCAACGGTGACACCAGAAAACCCATTTTTCTGGTTGTCTGCCCAAATCTACAGGCTTCTAAGCACTTTTGCCTTCGAATCTTCTAGGCTTGTCACCCCCAATGTGTTTTCAATCACATCGGCTTCCAACCTCTTTCATGACTGGTGGGGCCCACTTTTCTTGAATTCTTGCTCTCGATTTGCCGTTAGACGACTTGGTGCATCTTTCTTGGGCTCGATCTGCTACTGTAGCCCTCTTCTCGACTTGCTACTTCAGTCCTACAATCGCCACCATGATGGCTTTCTATAATCTATTTAAACTGATGTATACCCTTTCTCAAAGACATTCAATACAATTGAGAGAGAATTCTTCTCCATAATTTCACTTTCTCTTTTCCTTTTTTTTTTAATTATTATTTTCTACATGTGTGGACAAATTCAAGCAAGGTATCATATTCTGAGTAGGTTGGGGCAATATAGTTAGATTTTGAACCCCAAGGGGTTGGCCTGACGGTCAAGAAGCCCGCCTCAAGAAGTGGGGTCTTGAATTCAATTCACGCTCAACCCCAACGAGCCACTCCCTGTAGTTACCCGGTGTGTGTTGTATTGAGAGGACTACACATGCCCCAAAGATTAGTTAGATTAAAAATTGTCCCCTGTCCCAATACAGGTGAGACGCCATGACACCTTGGTCATCAGAAATATAAATATAGTTAGATTTTGGCACCACCCATGGTGCGATTCCATCCCCCTTGTAGACAAATTTCCTTCCCTTTTCCAGTTGGCATCTTCTACTGATGCTTTTCTAGCTGATTATTTCTACCTCTCCAGAGATCAGGTGGTGTGGGATCTCCACTTTTGTAGAAACCTTTCTAATGAGGAAACTGAGGATTTTGTTTCCCTCTTGCAGATCCTTAGCTCTCTTTGTCTTTTTCCTCTTGCAAATGGTGGTTATGTTTGGTACCTCGATTCCTCGGATATGGTTTCAATCAAGTCTTTCTTTGTTTGGAGGTTTGGAGTAATCAGTGTTCTCTTGTGGTTAATCCAATCATTTGATCTAGAAAAGCCCCTCCCCACGCTATTAGTTTCTTTTGGACAGCTGGGCTCAACAAGATTCTCACTCAAGATACTATTCGCAAGAGGAATAGAATCATGGTTAGTGTGTGTCCCCTTTGTCCCAAGCTTCGGAAGATGTGGATCATTTGTTTCTACACTACCCTTTCTCCTCCGTAGTCTGGAGTGCTACTCTTGATCTTCTCAATGTCCATTTGGGTGATGCCATCGTCTATTGCTTCGCTTTCCTATGCTTGGATGTGTTTTCAACAGGAACTCAAAGTTCTCCATTTTATGTGCCTAGCCCTTTTTTTGACGGTCTAGAGTCTTCGGAGGGAAAGGAATAAAAGTGTTTTGAAATCGTGAGGAATCCCCAAAAAGGGTTTGTTTTTGTGTAAAGGCGAAGTGTGCAGTTTGGGCTTCTACCCTCCCCGAGTTCCATTCTCTTTCCATCACTAACATTTCTAGAGATTGGAATAAATGTATTGGGCTTCAATAGTGTTTGTTTTGGGGTGGGTGTTTGGCTTTTTGTTGCCGCTGGGTTTTTTGTAGTATTAGTGTTTCAAAAGGCTTGTATGTTTTTGTTTCCCTCCGTATTTGTGTGGTAAAAAAAAAAAGGGATGCAAAAAACTTGAAATTCAACCCAACAATGGGTGTCAATCATATAAGTGGATTAATGAAACATTATGATACTTGACAATATCAACAAGGGGGTGTTTTGATCACTTAGTAAACCACAAATGGGCCAAGTTGGGTCCATGATGTGAGCCTTTAATTAAAAAAAATACATGTGTAAAACATCTATATTGTATTAGTAGAATGAAAGACAATAACAATAATGCTTGATAGATCTATTGCTAGTTTGTAACTGAAATTGAAATAGAAAATTCATAGAAAATTACCTCATACAAGTAATTCTTGCATTGTGATTAAATATTTCAAATCCACACATTGCAAGTGGAGCTGCAGAATCACTAATCGTCAACCTATGCACTTCCGAACCCTAAAAAATAACAATTTCTTAGCACATATAAATACATAGGCAAGGATTTGAATGAACACTCCTACGAAGGAGTACTAATCTTCTTACCACAATTACAATCACTTGAATGCACATGACGCAAACATGCAAACATGAGTATGCACACAAAAGGTTGAATGCCAATAACAAACCAAAGGTTTCAAATATTTACTCCACATAACTCTTTGAGTAGTAGAGCTTTAATGCAATAAAATGGGCTTTGGGACAAAGTCCTCCTTAGAAAATGATTACTACGGTTAAGGAGATTAGAGCTTTAGTGATAGAGCTTAATGTATCTTTCGTTCAAATTAGTCGTACAGCTAATGACGTGGCAAACTACTTTGTTAAGCTAGGAGTTGATAACGGTTTCTCAAGAATCTTCTTTCTTTGACTTTAGAGGACATCCATTTGATTGCATGATGGGTTGAGGGGATGTTGGACAAAAGCTATTTTTTTTGTATTTATGTTTATTTCTTTTGTCCTTTTTGTTTTCTTTTAGGTCTATTCCTTTTAGACATTTTTGTTGATCTTGTACTCATTCTCTTATGAATTTCTTTGTTACTGCTCAAAACTAAAAAACCTAAAAGCTACATATGTGATGTTATTTCAGTGTTAATCAAACAATATATATTAGTCAAAGGGTGTCAAATTGGAAAATACTATTCAATAGGGGAAAGGGTACCCTATTTGATGTAGCTTTGATTTCAAACAAGCCCAAAAGCTTCTAAAGGCAAATCCATTGAGAAAATCCAAAAATAAGAAGAAAGAGACTTCAAGGAAGAAAAAGAATGCAAAACAAGACCACTTTGACTTGAAAATACATCACCAAGCACTCACACATGAGAAACTAAGCATCTGAAGCCTAGTGGTTCTATATGGTTTCTAATAGATATATGGATATTTGATACAAAAGTAATAACAAAATCTCAAACTCATCACTCTAGTATACCATATCATAAATAGGTTAATAAATGCCAAAATGACACAAACTTAGGCTCATTGAATAGGTATTTGAACATGCCATCCAATGATCCATTGTGACATCATCTAGACATCATTTGACAAATAAATAATATGCAATCAGCAGAGCAAAGCAGCATTCCATTCTTTCTAGTGGCATCCTTCCACATTGGCAGCTCACAATATGATGCATTCGACAGTGATGAATTCATGTTAGCATTCATCGAATGTTTGGTGTGCCCAGATAGAAAGCTAAGACTTGGGTCCAATGTCCAACAGAAAGCCCATAAGAAAATTCAAGTATAAATATAAATAATGACGTGGACATTGACCCAATCACATTGTGAAGTAGGTTGCTCCCACTGCAAACCAACAGGAGGTTGACCTAACGAAACCTTATCGCAAGGTGGCCTAAGTTGCATGGAGAAATAATAAGATGGGAGATCTGGACCACTAGGGTTTCTCACTCGTGTCATTTGCTTGTTACTTTTTTGTCATGTCTTATGGTTGGTTTCATTATATTGGAGATATAAATCCTTGATCTTAAATTTGTAATATTGGAAGACCCTAGACTACATCAATTGATGACCGAAGCAACAATCATTGGGAGACACCTGCTAGAATTCCCCTCACAAAGATGCCACCAAGAGCATCGCATTACATAACAAGATGTGCAAGACCATGGCATAAGCATGGTTTTCAATCTAATGGCCTTGAAGATCCAAGAAATAGTCAACTGGAAAAAAAATTAAGAGACAAGCTTTAGAGATTTCTCAACAACTCGAATGTGTCACATGAAAATTGGAAAGTTCTTCGCCAAAAGAAGATTATTCAGAATCAAGGCAAAGAGGAAGGCATTTCATGATAGGTGGCGAAGCAGGATCCATACTTGTGTGTCTTCTGCTTATCTAACTATCCTAGCGAATGGGAGTCCGAAGCTTTCTTCAAGATGGGAAGGGGTATTAGGCAAAGGGATCCGCTCTCTCCTTATTTATGTGATGGTCGCTAAGTCTCTCCATCTTATGCTTCATGATGCAGCTACTTGTGGTAAGATTCATGGGTTTCATGTGGAACACTCTAATTTGGAGATAACCCATCTTCAGTATACTGATGATAGTATTCTCTTTCTCAAGGTTGATAAGGATGAGCTGAGTTTTGTGGTGGCTATTCTCCCATAGTTTCAGGTCTGCTCGGGTCTGAAAATTAATTTCATCAAAAGTGAGTTGATATGGGTTAATCTGGACTACAATATCTGCCTTGAGCTTGCAGATGTGTTGGGATGCTAGGTCTCCAGGTTTCCTACGTCATACCCAGCTCTCCCACTTGGAATAAGTAAAAACCTAGAAAGAGTTGTTGGGATAAAGTCACTGAGAAAATGGAGAACAGATTATCAGTGTGGAAAGGTCAGCACTTACCCATTGCATTGTGCGACGGTGCTCCTTGGTGGAATCCAAGCAGGGTGAGAAGCCCTTTCCTTTATCCAGGTATTCTTCTCTCTCTCCTATCTCTTTTCTCTCTTCTTATTCTCTTTCTTCTTCCTTTCTTCTTCCCTTGAAATCCTAGAATTTTCGAATTTTCCCCTTTTTTTCCCTTCTTGTGATTGTTGTCCCATCCCTACAATCCAAAATTGACCCTAGCTGCCTCAGTTTTGATCTTTTCCCTTCATTGTGTTGCTGCCCATTCAGCCCCATAAACTGCTGTCCTAACCCATAACAGTCCCATATATGGCTGCATACTGCTTCCATATCCATTAAGATCCCTTATTTTGCTGTCTCACACTGTTAAGATCCCATATTGCTGTTGTCCCACAGTTTCTATTTGCTAAACAGTCAGTTTAAGCCCTATTTCTGATGAAAGACCTACATGTTTGTGGGATTTGACAACCTCTTTGTTTTGAGGGACCCTTACTATGGATGTGACTTGGTCTGGATTGCTTAATAACCACCTATATTAGATTCCAAGAATTGCATGATTATTTGTGACAAAGTTATATTCCTGAATTGCAATTATTGATTTAGATCTTAATTCCAGCCCTAGCATGTTTGATAATAATCATTGTTTTCCCTCTTCTTTGTATTAGTCCCTAGGAATGTTGTTTATTTTGTGTTCTGCATCAATTTAGCCATTTAGGTTTACTGCATTTAGTGTCCTGCGTCATTAGGACACGAACAGAAGTAATTTTTGTACAGGGGAGAAGGTTTCATGATAATCCACCCATAAGTTAGTGTGAAGCTCTTGTCAACTAGGCGAGCTTTATATCTGGCAATAGATCAATCTGTATTATGCTTTAAGGCAAAGACCGATTTGCACCCAACTGGAGTCTTTCCTTGAAGGAGAGGAACCAAGTATTGTCACGCCCCGACCCAACGGACACGTGAGAAACAATAATAATTTTTTTTTTACTCTGAAGCATGCACAACTCATAGTCTAAACACGTGACACCTACACGTGTTGCGAGATCCCTACGGATCCTAGGACTTATTGGACCCTTGATTTAATCGAACTGAATTATCAGCTGTCTACGTACTCCAATGGAGATCAGATATTGCGTAGTTCTCAATTCATTTATTTCATGGCACTAACCCCATGTTGTTCATGATGTCACATCAAGACATTTTAATTACCCAATCGTGGGCCTCATCAGAAGAATAGATCTCATCTATCACGGATCTAGCCAATCACGGGTCTATACCAACCATGGGAACACCGTCAACCATAGGGTCAATGTCACACATGAGATAAACCTCAACCATGGGACCTATACCCGAACATAAGTACATCCCTCCTCGGAGACAATACTCTAAATATGGGTCCAATCCTCTATGGAATCAATGCCGTCCGTGGAAATATCTATCCACGGTATACAATACTCATCCATCGTCACAAAGCCCTCCATGGGAATAACCATCCATGGGAAAATAATATATATTTATAGAACCGTCACGTCCACCATGAGACCAATACGTCTGCCATGGGACCACTATATCTATCATGGGGTCAATATGCTCACCATATAATCAATATTTAGGCTTGAATCCAATATATCTACCATGTGAACAACATCCATGGGATTCATCATCCATCCATGGTAACTCTCCATCAGTGAGTATCATCTATCCATGGGTAATAACCATCCATGAATATAATCACTCCATGGGTACAATACATCCATGGGCATAACTCATACATTCATAGAACCAATATGTCTATCATAGGACCAACAGGTCTACCATAAGACCAATACGTCTACTATGGGACCAACACGTCTACCATAATACCATTATGTCTACCATGGGACCAATATGTCTAACATAAGACCAATACGTCTACTATGGGACCAACATGTCCACCATAATACCAATATGTCTACCATGGGACCAACATGTCTAACATAAGACCAATACGTCTACTATGAGACCAACATGTCTACCATAAGACCAACATCCGGGCATGAATCCAAACCACCATTGGAACCATCATCCATGGGTATACACATCCATCCCTGGTAACACTCTATCTGTGAGTATAATCTATTCATGGGTATAAACCATCCATGAATATAATCCATCCATGAGCATAACTAATCCAGGGGCACATCATCTACCATGAGATCTTTTATCCGTAGGAACAACAATCGAATGAATCACTACGTGACTGTGGCAATAATATCAAATCATCATATTAGATCATAAACATACCACGACCCCTAGCAAGACTTAGGGCCCATGACTTACTAAGCGGGAGACCCACGACTGGCGTGATCAAGTCTACCTCGGCGTGCATCCCTTCACCTCATGGGTGATTCAGACAAGCTCTAAGGCGGTCGGACCGCGGCTAACGAAGCTAGCACCACCCCCATGGGGTAAAATAGTATCTAGCTCTGCGCATCCACTCACAACAAGGATGCAGAATAGTCGTAAGGGCGCCTACAGAATATAACATGTAAGGGACTCACCTTGCGACAGTAACCACATGGGACCAAGTCTCCGTGGAAAAACACCACTATCCCGAATACCTCTTTGGGATAGGAAATCAAACATCACAATCACGTGAGGAACGTACCCATACCACGTCTCAATATCAAATGGCCAAGTCACATAAATATCTAAATGCCACAGTCTCCGTATGTTCATATCGAGGCTCCCACGGTCTCACGGCTACTCTACGCCTTACTTACGGAATCTATATACTTATCTCATCCTTTTAACTATACAAAGGTGAGACACAATGATCTACTGATTGGACAATTTCATTTTCAACGGACTAAGACATAACGTCATCAATGTCACGTGAGGGACATACCCATACCACGTCTCAATCATCAATATCACGTGAGGGACGCACCCATACCACGTCTCAATATAATCAATATCACGTGAGGGACGCACTCATACCACGTCTCAATCATCAATATCACGTAATGGACACACCCATACCACGTCTCAATATAATCATCACATGAGGGACGTACCCATACCATGTCTCAATATAATCAAGTGACTTAGTCACATCTCAGTGCCAAAGTCTTCATCTATTCATCTTAAGAATTTTCACAGTTCTCTAGCCACTCTAGGCTTTACTCGAGTAACAAACATATATGTCTCATCATATTGGGACTCCTAAGGCATCATAACCTCTTCAGGCCGCCTTCGAGGGATTCAACATCTAGCATTAGGATCTATATTAGGGAAGGTATATCCCACCAATCCCTTTCTACCCTTCACATTTGCTCAACATCTTACATCATCCTTAATATAAATGGATGACACAATGCGTCTTTTGATCGAGTTGAGGCACAATGTTCTCAGTTGCCTACGTACCACATAGTGGATCAAATCAGTCGTAGTTCATTATTTTCACATTTGGGTTGACATTGGAGAGTGGTCATACTTTTACTTTGGGAAAATAAAAAAAGACTTTCTTAGCATTTACATTGCATTCCATGCATTCTCAATCATGCTAGCCCATCCCCATTGTAGCACATGTTAACCCTCTTGGGTTCTAAGATAATACTTGACCTTAACTCACCCATATCACTTGGTTTAACCATTTATCAAGTTCCTCTTCAAGTCATGGAAATTCGTTTTACACATGGTTAGGTCGATCCACCACAATCATTATCAACATAGGTACTCACTAGTGATGTACACATCATCACAAAATCCAAGCATGGCATTAAAACACATTCATCATGCTTATTATATGAGTTATTCATCTAAGAATTCCAATCACAATCATGAGAATTCATTTGATACATACATTACTCATAACCATAGACAAGTATGGGAAGTTATCAAGGCCCTACATTACACATCTTGGGCAATCTTGATTTATCATATATTCTATCATATTTTAACACATCACAAATCTATGAATTCTCAATTATAGTAAACATCAAATCATAGGGAACTTGGGAAACTCATACATATGTATCTGATACAATATATTCACATCAATCACACATAGGGATAAGGAGGTCGAACCATAACCTTATCCAACTATGCATTGGAATGTGCACAAGGCAACATTCACTCAAACATATTATCATACACTTTGTGAGCATAGAATTTTACAAATATTCTCAATGCTCTAAGTGTATGGCATTCTCCAATTTTATCCAATGTTATCAAACTCGAATCGTATAGAAATTGGTCTAGGGGTGTGAATCATGAATCGAAAATCGCAAAATTGTACGATTCATATATCCTCTTATTCCCATAACCATTTTGTTGACCTGGTCCATTACACGTATCAGGTATGGTTTTTTTTTCCAATGCTGTTAATTCCTCTTCTATGGCTGCTTTCCAGGATGGATCACGAAGAGCAGTATCAATGCTCTTTGGAATCTTAATATTGTCCAGAGTTGTAAGAAAATTGTGATAGGAAGGAGAAACAACATGATAGGACACCAAAATGAGCAAGAGGATAACTTGTGCAAGCACGCTTACCTTTTCGAAGCACAATGGGAACATCAGACTCATCAATGGTGGATGGATCCGGACCAAGGGCAGAGTAGGTGGTGGCATCTGCTGGAGGTGGAGGTCGGGGTTGCCTACGTTGATACACCATAATGGGCTTTGCAATGCTAGAAGGACTTGTATCTGTTGGACTTGTATCTGCAAGGAAAAGAGGTAGAACTGGAGAGGGAGAAGAAATGGATGGTGCTGAAAAGTAGGGATTGTCTCAAAGAAGGTGACATCCATGGAAATATATATTTTCCCCATAAGGGGATCAAGACATGTGTAGCCTTTACGGAAAGGGGAATAGCCCAAGAAAACACATCGCACGGCCCTGGGTGAGAGTTTATTACCAGAAAATTGGTGAATAAAGTAGACACACCTAAAGACATGTAAGGGAGGACTATTGATGGTTTTGTGTAGGGTGATAAGATCATTAGGTGACTTGTCGAGTAGCACGGGATGGCATGCAGTTGATAAGATAACATGAGGTTAAGACTGCTTCAGGTCAATATGACTGTGGGATATGCATCGTAATTCGAAGAGAGCGGGCTACCTCAAGTGTCGGTTCTTTCTTTCGGCTATACCATTTTTTTGAGGTGTAGAGGGACAAGAAAGTTGGAACTCCACACCATAGTCTTGCAAGAATTGAACAAAAGAATGCGACAAATATTTCCCCCCATTATCACTGTGCAAAATTTTGATTTTACAAGCAAATTGAGTTTCAACCCATTTGTAAAACGTGCAAAAAAGCTCAAACACCTCATACTTATTTTTCATCATATATATCCATGTTATGCGTGAATAATCATCAATAAATGAAACAAAATAACAAAAACCCATGTGAGAGATAGAAAGAGATTGCCAAACATCAGAGTGTATAATAGAAAACAATGTAGATGCACGTTTATTGATTGAAGGAGGAAAACAAGTTCTACTATTTTTGCCATACTGGCAATGTTCACACTCAAACTTATTAAATGATAAGGAAGGAACAAGCTTTTTCAACACAGAGTCAAAGGGATGTCCTAGTCGGCAATGCCAAAGCCACACATCGGGCGAAGAAGAGGTCGAGCAAGATTCAGAGGCACCAGTCTATTGATCGAAAAGATATAAGCCTCCAACTTCACGATCACCCCCAAGTATCTGCCTTATGGTCAGATCCTAAAAGACACAATGAGAAAGAAAGAAGGTGACTAAGAAATTCAAATTCTAATGAATGCACTAAAAGAAAGCAAGTTACGAGATAAGTGGGGAACATGCAAGGCAGAAGAGAGATACAAGGCCGGAGAGACAGGGATTGTCCATTTACCCACAATAGTAGTAGAGGAGCCATAATTTTACTTGACCACAAGAAACAGGAGAAAGGGAAGAGAAAATGGTAGACACACCAGCCACATGATTAGTGGCCCTAGAATCCATTTACCAAGAATGAGAAGAAGCATGATCTGCAAAGGACTTAGTACCTGAAGTAGAGGAGACAGCATTAGAAACCTTAGAGGGTTGAATACACTCCAGTCGTTGCAGCAATAAGTTTAAGTCTTATCTGGTCACTGGGGCACCATCAGTAGCCACACCAGAGGAAGAAGTAACAAGAGGGGCAGCGCAGAGATTAGCTTGCTTTGATCGGCCATGAAGTTTGTAGCATGAATCAACATAATGGTTGTTCATCTTGCAATAGGTACAAAAACAGTGCCCTTTTTCCATGGGCCTTTGGTGTCCAGGCGAGCGTCAGAAGATGGATCCTTGGCCCGTGAAGAGGAAGCTTCATGAGTAGGAGGGATGGAAGGGTGAGACACGACCGAGGCAGAGCGTTCAACCGGCATAGGAGTCATAACAAGATGACGCATGTCATCCTAAAGTAATGCAAAGTAGATCTCATCCAAAGAGGGGAAAGGTTGTTGCCCAAGCAGTTGGACCCATGTAAACTCAAATTCAGGCTTGATGCCAGCTAACAAAGAAAAAATCCATTGTTATTCAACATACTTGTGAAACTTCAGAGTATCCGTATGAGCATCAAAGGAAATGGTTTGAAGTTAATCCAGCTCCAACCAACATGACCGCATATTCGAATAATACTGGATAAGGGACAACTCCCCCTGTCGAATGGTGGCAACAGTCTGAGATAACTCATAATACGGGCGAGGTTATCCCCATCAGAATATAGTCTTCACCATTTCCCAGACATCTATGGGAGTAGGAAGACCAATATCTGGACTTGATCTTCCATGGAATGAAGAAGCCAAGACCGGACCAGGGAGTTATTCGTTGTCCAGGTGGAATATTTAGCATCAGTCTTGGCCAGTTCGGTGGCAATGCTGTCGATTAAAGATGTCAATTGCTTCGCAGTGAAGAACATTTTGGCGGAATGAGACCATTCAAAGTAGTTGGTTTCATTCAGCAATACCATCGTGATACCGCCAATCTATGGAGAGCCAGAAGAGGCCACATCTAGACTAGAAAGGAAAGGAGGAAATATAGAAGACGATGCCATGATGCGAACGTAGTATCCAAATCAAATAGTAGTCATTAGTCAAAAACACAGACCGAGGCCCAAGTTGCTGCAGCATATCTAAGAAGAACTGGCGTACATGAACCCCACAAGGTACACAACAATAATAAAAAAAAAACCTCACAAATGTAATGGGGAGGGAGGGGCGATTGTATTGGGCCAAATCCCAAGGCCTTTGAAGAGGTAGATCCTTACAGATCCAAGAAGAAACACCCAAAAACTGGGGTTATAGGCATCCCAAACAACCACTGGAAAAACAGCAGAAAAGTGGGTCCACCGAGAATGGAATGTGTGGCGCCCAAGTGCAATGTAATCCAGAGGCAAGGGCGACAGTAGTAGGCAACAACAGTGGAGAAGAGAAGAACCGAGCAAGCAAATCTTAACGAATATCTCAAAAAAATGGGATCTGGAGAGGCGTTACTATCGCTGGTTGTTGGGCTGCCAAAAGTCCAAGCTAGAGGCACCAGATGGTTGAACAAGCACCACGGATGGGATGCCTTGTCAAAAACGACAAAGGTATGGTGGTTCTTGACGCTGGAAATGTCGCCGGAAAAAATGGAACACCGGTGAAGGTCTTGGCAGCAAGAACTGAGGAAAAGGATGAGGAGATCCACAAGATCCGAAGATGTCACCCTGGAGTCTGATAATGAACAGTAACTCCGGTGATGAATAGCAACCCCTGCAAGGAACAGTAAAATGGATTAAGAACCTTACTAAAAACTTCAGGGATCTTCCTGGCTCTGATACCATCTAGAATAATATAATGAATAAAAGAGAATATGGAGAAGAATTCTCTGTATCTTGTATTGGTGTATTAAAATGTAAGAGAATACATGAATAAATAGAAAAGAATAAGCCAATCAAGATGGCTAAAAATAGAAGAAAAATAAAGAAATGCTGGATTACATCAATTACACTAAATTCTACGGTTAGCAATATAAACAAAGTTGACTTTCCAGAATAAAAGGATTCTGGTCAACACTTATGTGGAGGTGGGCCCCGCATGGTCAACTATCCAGTATTGGGTCCCATAACATGTCAGTCTATATTGTTTGGATCATTTTCCTTTCCAATGAATAGTCTTTGCCCGGGAAGAAAAAAGGATGTAATCGTCATAAAGGATAGATAGATCATACCTGGGCAAGAATGAGATGGTTTTTGTCCAGCAACATATGGCCATATGGTATTGGAAGAAAATGCACATAAACATCCAAAGGATCCAAGAATTTAAATTGTTGCAATGCAGTACATCTAGCCAAATAAGCCTCTCTAACTCCAGAAGTTCGTGAAAATCCAGATTATGTATATTGTGTTGGCCAACGTTGCCTATACAATTAAAATAGAATCATGTAAGAAAATATTCAAGCAGTAAAAGCTCATTAACCAGAAAATAGAATAAGATAAAATTTGACGACCTAGGACAATATCATAGACCATACTAATGAAGTATCATCTCAAATGGTATTACAACATACAGATTCAGAGAGGGATAAAGCTTTAAAGGTTTACATAAAACATGTTCCCCCATGCACAAAAGACCAACAATGATCCCCCTTAAGAGTATGAAAGTCGAGCATGCTTGGAATAAGTGTGATAAAGTTCAACTCCCACCTACCTTCTACAAATTCCACTCCAAATGTTTTTTCCATGAAAATGAGATAAAATCACCTTTAGGCTTTACCCATTTTCAGGCTAGACCAATGCACTGTCCTAGAAGGGGTGAATAGGACCTTTCCAATTTTTATTACCCTATTTAATTAATCAAATTATTATGTGCAACGAAATAATGAAAATAGCAAATGACCAAGCAATAAAAGCAAACCACACATGGACAGAGATTTATAGTGGTTCGGTTGATCAACCTATATCCATTCTTGGACTCACCTAACCTTGGGCTATCCAGAACTCACTATGAATGGGTAACCTACCCAAACAATGCACACCTAGTTTTGAAAGGTTCAACTACCAAGGTCTACTCCTTGACACCTAATTGTTAAAGTGGTTCAATCACAAAGGTCTAATCCACTGTACATGAATTGAAAGAAAAAAAAAAAAAAACACTTGCCTTAATCTTGAGCACAGATCTTGATTTGATGTTCTTTGAGAGTTGCCTCTACACTCCAGTCTTCAATGCTTGATGATCTCCAGTGTTTTACACAACCGTAGGTGAGGCTAGATCTAAGATTGGATAATGATGCTACAAGATTTCCTTAGTTAATGATGTCTTAATCACATCAAGGAGAAACTAAAATAGCTTTGAGTATTCCATAGATATTTGTAATGCCTTCTTCGGTGGCAAAGTTATCTTATGCTTGGGATATTGTGTCGGTCTCTCCAAAATACTCCTTATTTTGACGTTTGGCGCTTTTTGTCATAGTTTGGAGCTTATGGTGAGAACGTAATAATAGAATCTTTAATGGTCGTGCCAAGTCAAGTGAAGCAGCTTTGAGAAGAATTTTCAGCAAGTGTGCCTCTTGGGCTTCCTCTACTGCAGAATTCAGGAATATTTCGATGAATGACCTCTTACGAACTTGGAAAGAATGTATTGACTTAGTTTAAGCTCTCTTCTAGTAGTTTTGCCCAATGTTGTAAGTGTTTTTTGAGGGTGTATTGGGATCGCAGGCTGGTTGCTTATTTGTCTTTGCTTCTTTTGTCTTATTTATATGCACCTCTAGTGTCTTATTTATTAATATATTAACCATTCAAAAAAAAAACTTTCAAAATGAGCTTTCCTTTAGGTAAGGCATTCTCTACGACCAAAAGAATATTAAAATATAGTTCAAAATTATCAAACATTTTTCTTGTAAATCAAAATAGAAATATTGAAATAGATTCATCTAATTCGCAAACTACTTTAAATCAGCTTCAAACTATCGACCAATCGATTCACGAATTATTCAAATGAACTAGTTTGAAGTTGAGACTAGTTATCACGAATTAGGTAACTAAGTCCACTCACCCAAGGAAAGGATTCTCGGCAATTTTTTTTATTGGGTACATCAAAATCAAATCATCCAAAGTCTAAGAACACCCAAATCAACTAATCTTAACAAAACCTCAAATTCGAATATGGAAAACGTGCCTGAACCTATTTTTAGCATTCATTTCAATGTTTTTCAATCTTTGTCTTCTGGTCGATGATAAGAGGTGAAGACTAAGATTCGTGATAAGAAGTAGAAGACAATATGTAGATAAAGGAAAATGGAGTTAAATGCAGAGCTAGAAATGGAATCAATTCTCAACTTGAAATGTTTTGGGGCACATCCAAACACTCCCTCACCCCAAATGACCGCTCCCAAATCAGATTCTCATTATTTACGTTACAAACTTAAATTTCAATAACGCAAATCATCTCTTCAATGTTGTACACAGACTATACGTGCAAACCAAGAAAAAGGTGTCAAATCACTCAAGGAGTATATTGGCGTCATTCACACAACAAATACCCAAAAAGGTAAAAAGAAAAAATCCCGAGGAACCATAATAAAATTCAATCAATCGCAAAGCTGTGAAATCACTGTAAACAAGTTAGAGGGGTATTTGTATGATTGCACAGAGGTTGGTACCTGAACCTGTGGCGCCATACGGAATCGGAATAGGCGACAGTACGGAAGAATTTGCAGGTCATGGCCATGTTGGAGAGGTCTTGAAGGCTCACATTGGTAGTGTAGTGGACCAGAAGATCCGGGTCAAGATCTACCACCCTTCTCCTGCTCGGAACACCGTCCATTTCTACAGCAACCCACTACAGGTATTTCGATTTTCGAATCGTAGAGAATCACTGAAGAGACAAAGAAGAAAAACAGAGGCCGATATCAAGGGATTGATATTTGCCTTCTCAATTTACTCTCAGGTTTGGTGGTCAAAAACTCAAAATCAGCTTATTTGCATGAACTGATCAAGTCCCTTCAATTCAAAATCAGCTTATTTGCATGAACTGTTCAAGTCCCTTCAATCAATGCAAAAACTGCTGCGGTTTATTTGCAATTTCATCGTTGGATTGATGATAGATTAAAATATTTATTCAATAGTTTATTTTCAATTTAAGAAATTAAGAATCAAGATTATTCAATAAATCAGATAGCTCTCGTAATAATGAGTCCATCTAACTTTTCTGTTATAAAATAAACTTCATCCTCTGATGAACATTGTTAGAGCTATGAGGTATTTTGGCAAGGGGATATTAGCTTAATTGAAAAAAAACATCTTTCTACTAAAATACATGATTTCAAGATACGTATTAAGTAAAATCATTATTTGAAAAATATTACCAATATTTAATTTGCAAATGACATTTTTTAATTAAACCCATATGTGAGGCATGTGCCCATACTAAGAAATAAAAAAAAAAAATCTATTATAATTAATTTCTCCCATGTATAATTCTCAAGCTCCCAACCATTTACAATCAAATTTGGTACAAAATTTTAATATTCAAATCAAATAACGAATGTATCTTAAGCAACAGCGGTATCTTGACCAGGTCATTGTCGTAAATCTCATTCTCAGTATATTAATGATAATTGTTAATAGCGGGATATTTTCAAATTATCGAGTTTTTATCAGAAATTTAACCGAAAAATCTTGCTAAAACTATAATATTTAAATAATAATCTAAATATAATAAATAAATAATGTGGCCAGATTTTGAAAATATAGATGATATTTTAGAAATAAAAAATTTATATTTGGCCCAAATGTTTTTAGCGGGAATTTAACGGTAAAATCTATCGATTTTAACCAAAATTTAACGTTTCTCACGATAAAAATACATTTTTAATGAGAATTTACTCTTAAAAATAGCAGATACAGTAAAGTCAGTGTTTTTAATATCAGAGATGTTTGTTAGGAAAGGTGAAGTGGGCCAAAATGAATAGTTGCCTCACCTAGCAACTCCCAAATATGGAAACTTTTGCAAAAATGGTTTTAGTAACTGAAGTTACAAATAAATTTAAAATTTGAGTCATGTAGTCACTCGATATTCATAGTTTGTAGATGCTTCTTCCATCTGAAGTTTTATTAACGTTGACATGAATAAATACTTACTTAAATGGATAGGATCTTCAACCAGTGAGGTTTGGCATCTGATTGAGCCACCAGATGAACAACCACAATCATAGTGTAAGTAATGCGTGGGTTATAACGATGGTTAGAGTGTGGATGATGAAATACAATTTATTTTATTAGCTGGAATATGAGTATTCGTATGCAATTTTTTTTATCTTAATTGATATTTCATGTGTTCTATATGAAAATAATAAAAAATCATGCCAAACTATGAATTTTTAAAAATGATTTTTAAAAAGATCACAATTGTCGGATTATAGAAAAATGAAATCATAAATTCTTCATGTGATACTGCTTTGTCTAAGATAGTCTGTTTGTCATTTTCCAACTTATGAAAAGTGAAGGATAAAGAAAATAAGAGTTTTCTCTCTTCTTCAATGGATCAAAGTTTCTTTGTCAATGGCATAAACCATGTGACATTTTCCTCATCGTTCATGGAATCCATTTTCCATGTGAAAAGATAGGAAAATTTAACGAGGAGAAGAGATAGATTTTGATTACTTTATGAGATATCATCTCACTCATTTTTTATGAAAATAAGAATTTTATGCAAAAAATATAAACACTCAGGTTTTCCTGGTCTAACACGATGTTGGAGTTTATGGCATGTGTTAAATAATGTAAGATTTTATTCAAAGATGTGAAAGTAACAAAAGTCTCACATCAGTTAATTTGAGAAATCAATGACTCCATATAACACTTGAGACGAGTTTTTGAGAGTGAGTTTTACTTCAAGAATGTTATCAAGTCTTGATTTTCTAACATGGTATTAGAGCAGGTTTCACGTGCAACTATAGGGTCCAGTTGTATATAAGGGCGGACCTGAAGGTTCTACGTGCAATTGCATAGCATAGCCATAGAGTAAACATTAGGGCAGGTGAGAAAGGAACAAAAGTCTCGTATCGATTAATTTGAGAAATCAATGAATATATATAACACTTGAGGCACCCTCCCTCAATGATTAGTTTTTTAGAATGAGTTCTACCTTAAAAATATTATCAAGTATTGGCTTTCTAACAAAAAATAAATTTCATTCTGAAATTAACTTGCTCAAGAAAATTGACCAACAAGCTCAATAAATTTTGACATGACTGAGAAATACTAAATGCTAAATAAAGATAGATCATGTAAATAAGAACATCAGTACATAATACACACCATTCATGTCTGAGTTGTACATAATACATACCATTCATGTCTGAGTTGTATGGAAATCTATCACCATTCATGTTCTCAGAATTCTTTTATTTGTAACATGACCATTAGTACACTGAATCATTCCAAGTTGGAAGCAGAAGCTTGACAACTAAGGAACCATTCATCTTCTCAGAACTCATTTATTTCCAGCCTAACTAACAGTAGACAAGATCCATCCAAGTTAGAAACAGAAGCCTGACAACCCAAGAATTTCACCAATATTGGTAGCTGGCCATGGTGGAAGAACAACTCTTTCACTTAACCTTCTCTGGTTGGATTCTAATCCATTCAATGCAAATTGTTCAACCCTTTGTTGGTAGACCTTATTAGTTGCTCTTAACTTCTTCTTAGCTTGAATTTCTTCTGTAGTTGGAACCTCATCCCAAGCACTTGGCAAGCCACATGGCATTGGTTCCTTCCTTAACATCTCAGGTAATCTAATCTTACCATTCAAGCTTCCAGTAAAATCTGCTTCTGAATCAGATGTATCTTCCCTTGTGTCTGATTCAGATTCATCACAAAGCTGGGGCAAAGACGCGCGAGGTCTGGGTGGTTTGCCGACATTGCCGAAGTTCCTGTATTCCTCAGTCATTTTATCTAGGTATCTTCTTTGAGCTTCAATTTTGAGCCTTAAGTTCTTATGTATCTGCAAAAAGTAACAACCATTCCATTCAATAAATATTTTTGAGATAAAATTTACTCTTAAAAGCTAGTAATTGAGTTATATAGAATTATTGATTTCACAAATTAACCGATGTGAGTTTTTTGTCAGTTCACATCCACTCTCACGTGGAGCTGTACTCTGCGACTACACGTGGAACCTGCTCTGGTATTATATTAGAAAATCATGAAATGATTACATTTTTTAGGTAGAACTCACTTTCAAAAGTTAGCCATTGAGAGAAGAGTGCCTTAAGTGTTATATAGAATCATTGGTTTTTCAAATTAAGCGATATAGAACTCTCTTGCCACTTCACAAAATAAGCGGTGAACTGATAATTTTTCAAATTCAACTAAAAATATTAACACTAAACAATGAGTTGACAGCTCTGAATCAAATAAATTGTGCGTGACTAGACAGAGTTGAAAGCACATGTTTGATGAACTTACCTCGAATTGATCAAGTAGTCTCATTTGCATTTCCTTCTGCAATTTTATGGCATCAGAAATCTGAACAGCACTAAAAACATATGCAAAGGTCATAAAAAAATTGCAAATTGATAAGATGTAATGAACAAAGACAAATAAAAAATCCATACAAAACAAATGGAAAAATAACAATCTCAGTGACAAAAATAGCAAGATGAAGAAGAGAATTCAATAGGAAATCCCAATATGAACATAGATCCTAATTAAATTCAATTTATGGGGCATAAAAAGGTCAATATGCTATGTAAATTTCTTGTAGGATCAAAAGAAAATGATGCAAGGCATTATGAAGACTTAGAAGAATACAATCAAAGATGCACTAGAATTTTTTGAAAATTTTGATACCTTAAAGAATGCACTAATTTGTAGCAGAGTGGAAAAAATGGCCCGACCGATAATTTGGCCGATATGCAAATATCGGCCGATATGATTCTCTCTCCTCTTTTTTTTTAAAATATCGGTATTATTTTATTATTTTATTTTTTCTGAATTAAAAAATATAAAAAAAAGAAAGAAAAAGAAACCGTTTTTTTTTTTAAACAAAATTGAAAATGTAGATATTGGCTGATATCAGCCGATATTTTGTCCTGGGCCCATCACCGTTTTGAATTTTTTTTTTAAAAAAAATACAGATATTAATCATATTGGACCGATATATATCGGCCATATCGACTGATATGAAGGTTGGACGCAGGGGTCGAAAAATCGGAATCGGCCGATATATCGACCGATATTTTTCTCTTTCCTCTATTTTTTGGAAAATATCGGTCGATGTGATACGGCCGATATTTCAGCCGATATTGTGAATATCGGCCGATAACGATATATATCAGCCGATATTCACAACTTCAAAACCGATACATATTGACCGATACGATATGTATCGACCGATATTTGTACCCCTGGCTGTACGGCCAATACAATACGTTTCGGCCGATATTATACGGTGCTTAAAACCCATATGATATACGTATCGGCCAATATCTCGACCCCTGATTTGTAGAGCTATTAGGTTCATAGTATGAGTCCAAGCCTATTTTCCAATCATTGAGTCGTTGGATCTTTCTTTGATAGGCTCATGAAATCCTAAAATCCTTATGTAATTTGAGTGACGAATTTCTGATATCTTATTCTTAAAAGTAAGAAAGTGGCAAGTGATTTCGTATTTTTATTCATGAAAGATCCTCTGTCATCAACAAAAACAATTGCAATGAGTAGCCACTGAAGTAGGTTTTGTTTACACTTGTTCACACCTACTTTCCTCCTTAGGTTCTATAGAGTCTGATCATCAAATACGATTGACATATTCAATTGGAGGTTAAGTACAGTGAATCAGTTTGAACCCCATGAACATACCAAAAAGGAACCACATAAAATCCTTGTGTAGTGGTTTTCTTCTATGTAGGGCTGCAACTCGGGTCGGTCGGGTCGGGTTCCTTAAAACCCAACCCGACCCGAGTTAATATTTATGGAACCCGACTCGACTTCATAACCCAAACTTCACAACCCGATTCGATCCGAATTCTGACCCAACCCGCATTTTGAACCCATTTTGAACCTGAATTCAGGTTAGGTTAACTTGTAAAATCCTCAACCCAACCCGACCTGACCCGAATTTCATGCGGGTTTTTATCTTCTAAACCAACCTGACCCGTTGACTCGAAATTCTCAACCCGACCCGCATGATTTCTCAGATTTGGGTCATGTAGGTCGGGCCAAAACCTGACTCGAGTTGCAGCCCTACTTCTATGTGTTGATTTCTCTTTTCTGTTTTTCGTTATTGTTGGTTGTGTGTAGATGAAAAGTCGTTTCCTCTCGACACAAGCAACATAAAATATCAACAAGAAATAATGCCAATTGTGTAGGATTTTTTTTTAGTTTTATTTATAATTTTCCATACTCCGATATCATGTATCCATTGGTGAGGAATATTAGTGATATGTGGCTTGATTTAATAAGATAACGACATGTATCCATTGCTTATTTTGAAAAGTTTTATGCACATATTCAACCTATATTTGACTTAGATTGAGATCTCCTTTTTCTTATTGTCTGAAACTTTGATGTGAAAAACTAACCAATGTTCATGTTTTGAATCACAAATATGTAATGAAAAAAATATCATATAGCAGGACAAAGTAAATCTAATTTACTGGTGGTATTATTTATAATAGTGTCAAATTTAGAAGTAGAATTCAAAAATTGAATTTAAATAGATGAAATTTTAGTTGATGATGGTGACAACGACTAACAATCTAACACTACATAACAAAATAAGATGACAACAATGACTAACAGTCTAATACTATATAACATAATAAGATAATTCGAAAGTTGACTTCAAATATATGAAATTCTAGTTGTTGATGATCACGGCGACAACGACTACCAATCTAACATTATAAAACAAAATAAAATAGAACGAAGTCACATTTCTCATCATAAAACTTATAATGAACAGTTCCAAAATGTGTAAAACTCACGATGTTGCACTAAAATTTGGGAGAACTGCTGAAACCTTTTGCTTCTCACCCTTTTCTACAAAAACATAAAAGTTGGCAGAAAGTGAGCAAGAAAGCTAAGGATTCCATTTTCTTTAAACAAAATAAGAGATGTATGTGCAAGCTTACTATCAGAAGATTCTGGGGTAAACTTTGAAATTCTGTATTTCTGAGAGGGATACCATGCAAATTAATCAGTAAATACTGTAACAAATCAAATTACTTAAAGCTTCAAATATATAAACCTATCTTTCATACTAAAATAGTTAACATATACAAATACTTGCATACATATTATTAAGTATAGATGCTTCTTGCAACAAGTTGTGGTGTATTAGGCTGAAGTTGAACTATAGAGTAAAAGTTCAATTTTGATTTTGTTGACTCAGTGAGTCAACTCAATTTGACAAAAAATAAGTTATTTGAGTAAAATTCGATTGGCCACCGAGTTTTTATTAACTCAGTCAACTCACCGAATGACTTGGATGAGTAGAGTAGCTCAACCCAACAAATTGAGTTGTGGACGCACATTCCATTAGTTAAATATTATAAAATTAAATTTGATAAAAAAATATAAATACTACATTATGTAAAACCCTGAAGGAGGAGAGTGACCAAACTCAAGAAAGAGAGAGTGAGAAGCTGGTGAAGGTTTTTTGTCTTTTTCATTTTTCTTTTCATTTTTCTCTACCTTTTATTTTCAGGCTTAATTTTTTCTGCACTATTTTTATGAAAAAATCTTTGTTTTCTATTTCTTTTTAGTTTTTTTTATTTTCCTTTATTTTTCTTCATCTCTCTTTATTTTCTATTTTATATAATTGTTATTCTTTAAATTTTTTTTTAATCTTTTTTTGTTTCTTATCCTTTCTATTCATTTTTCTTTTATTCATTTTCACTGTTTCTCTCCTTTAATTTTTATTTTTTTGTAATTTCTTAACATATACAAAATATATGAAAATAATAGTATTTTAATGACTTTGACAATCTTGAATTTTGTTTAATTAAAATTTACTTAAAATTTAAAGTTGACTTCATTTGATGAAAATTCAAGTTGAATCAAGTTTCAAATTTTTGAACTACATGATTAATATTTTTACATAAGGCCCATAAGGACAAAAAATGATTTTCTTAAAAATATTTATATTTGAAGATGCAACTTATCAAACCACCAAAACTATATCACTTAGACACCGACGAATGCTAATTTTTTTGAAAAGTTAATTTCTTTATATAACAAATTTTATATTATTTTAAATTGTGATTTCATTTATTTTATTAAATTTATTTTTATGAATTCATCATAGAAATATCAAATATGTAACGAATGATTATACACATAAAATACAAACAGCATTCAACACAGAAAATAAGCAGAAAGCTGTGTGAGGATAAGCAGAAAGCTGTGTGAGGAAGAAGAGGGAACCTGCAAGTGGCTTTTGACATGACAGATATTGAGGCCTGGTAGAGCCATAAGCTTTAAGATGCCTTTAGGTGTTGCCCCTACCAATGCATACATAATCCAGATTAGAAATTTTGTCAAAAAATGTTAGATAGCTTCGAAGTGACCGCCTATGAAAGGAGGTCAAATGACTAAATCACCCTTAAAGTAATATTTTTGTGTATTTGTGGGAATAGTCTCGCTTTTAATATGAAAATACGGAGTGAAGATACTCAAAGAATCAAAAAATAAAATCACAAAACTCATTGATCTCATCTATAAATTTCTATTGTCAAATAAAATTGAAAATTATAAAGCTTTAATCAATATAACTCATCTGATCAAGGTCAAATCTTATAAGCATCGTATACAAGTAAAGAACTTTCAAACATATATCCATTCACGTAGTTCAGATAGAGCTCATCAAGTTGTTTGTATGAGTTAGGGATACAACTAGAGTCGGGTTTTGAGCCAACTCGCATGACCTGACTGGAGAAATCATGCGGGTCGGATTGAGAATTTTGGGTCAGCAGAGTCAGGTCGGGTTGAGAAGACAAAAACCCACATGGAATTAGAGTCGGGTCGGGTTGAAGATTTTACAAGTTAACCCGACCGACCCGACACGACTAAAATTAGATTAAAATGGGTTCAAAATGGGGGTCGAGTCAGAATTCGGGTTGATTTGTGTTAGAATTTGGATCAGGTTGGATTAAGAATTCAGCTTGAGTCAGATTGGATTCAATAAATATTAAAGAAACTCGACTTGACTCGGCCAAAGTTGCAGCCCTAGTGTGAATATATTTTAGAACTGGTCTTAGGAAAGACTATCTATTTTATTTATTCAATTACACATTTTATAAAATACCCTCCTATGATTATGTAGCTAAGTGGGTTTGAAAGATCTTGTACGCAGTGTTTACAAAAAAAAATCAATTTTATCGAATGACACTACCTATAGTTTTAAAGGATCTAAAAATAAATAGGAGATTAAAAGATAATTTTTTTTATCAAGTTCAAACTCATGATTAGGGTCTCAATGAAATTGGATTTAGACTTTTTAAATCCACCAAACCTCATGATCATAACTGAAGTGCATGTGAATTTTTAAATGAAAGCAGTTGATATAATGTGTGCTGCCCAATTTTTCGAGATTGTTGGACACTAGGGCTGCGTTTGGATTGTGGGTAAGGGTTGTTTCGGGGTGGTATCGGGATTACCATATATTATCTTTGTTTGGTAATAGAGGTTTGCTTGTTAACAGAGGGGTGTGGGTAAAAAATTGCTCTTTTTGAAAGTCTTTTTAGGAAATTTTTTCCCCTCTTTGCTCTCTCTTTGCTCCTTGGAGCAAACATATTTTTTAATTGATGAATATTATTTAATAATTATATTTCAAAAATTTTAGTTTTACTTTTTATATTATATAGATGTACTCATAAAATTATTAATATGTCAATTTATTCCTATTTATCTTACCAAACAAGATTTTTTCTATCAGAATAAGTTTTAACTTTACCTCTATAATTATAAAAACATAAGGATAACACCTCTATAAGGGTAATCCTTGTTCAAGAGTAACCCTGTTCAAAGATAATCTTTGTAAAACTTACCCTTGATCCAAAAGCAGTCTGGGTATTTCTCATATGGAAATCAAGGACATCCCATATTTTTTAATATAACAAAGGACAAGTCGGACAATACTCTTGTTTTTTTTATGATTGAAAGACATGTAAAAACCTCTTAATCTAATCTGCAAAAATTAGATAGAGTTGTCTCTTACAGTTGAGCATGAATTTAACATGAGATCAAGAAGCAAATTCTTGACCTCAGGCGAACCCTCGGGGTTTCTGACAATTCTCTTGTTATGGAGGCAAGATTGCACATTCTTAAAGAAAATTCAATTGGATGTAGTATCAAACTTACTATCAGCACCACCAAGCCGTTTAACAGCCTCCTCAAATCGATTCCTCAGTTCTTGTGTCCAACGCAGACGTTGCTTTCCGGAGCTCTCTATTGAATTCTCAAACACGTCGGAATTAGAAATTGCCACCGGATTTCCATCGTTCCAAACACGCTTTTTAGCACTGCGAGGACCCATATTTTTTAACAACAGTCTCCCAAGAGTCTACAGATGCCACATGAAAACCTACTTTCTTTCCCTGTAAATAACTCAAAACACCAGAAACAAAAGCTTAGTTTAGCTTACACCAATTTTACCCCTCAGTTTTTAAAAAAAAACAATTTCTCTGCATAAAATTGAAGGTCAAAATGGTTATTTAGTATAAAATTTTGAAATAGAATATCTTCTAAAAGAAAAGTCAGGTGTCTAAATTACCATATATTTTTTTTTATTGGAATGACTTCCTGGCTTCCTCTCTTTGGAAAAGAAAAAGAAAAGAAAAATAAACCTTAGCAGAGAGATCGAATTGAGGATGAAAGAAAAGGAGTATGAAGATGATGCGGACGTCAAGTTGATATATGTTAAAATTCAAATGATGATTGTCTAAATATAGCAACATGCTCCATTTCCCCAAAATGGAAACATGACTCATCTGATGTAAGTTCATAAGAATAATATTTGAGGATTTTTAATATGAAAATCCCATTAAGAATGGTGCCTTCATGATCCAAAAGAAACGAAAGAACAGTTCAGATGAAATTAGATCATCAGATGCTGCAAGCAAGGGTGACTTTCTAAGTAATGAAGATAGCCATAAGAGAGTTTGATATTAATTAATTTGAGAAATCAAAGACTGTATATAACACTTAAGACACCTTCCTTTTAAGACTAATTTTTAAAAGTGAGTTCTATCTTAAGAATGTTTGCATGTCATGTTTTTCTAACATAGTATTAGAGTAGATTTCATGTTCAGCCGTTGCACATAAGGCAGGGTGAGCAATTGTATCTGAGAACAAGGTGTGAAGTAACAAGAGAGTCCCATATCACCTAATTTGAGAAACCAAAAACTCTATATAATACTTGAGACATCCATCTTCCTTTCAATGGTTAGTCTTTGAAAGTGAATTCTACCTTAAAAATGTTATCATGTCATGATTTTTTAACAATTAATTCACTGTTTTTTCTACTTATTTGAGAAAAACAATTATGAGTCATTAAAATCAAACAATAGCAAACAATTTGTCCCTTAAATAAAAATCTAATGAATTAGTCAATGTCAAAAGCTTCAGAGTTGATAGAATGCATAAAGTCTAGACTCTTTCAATTCATCGAAAAAAATTAGCATTCTCCCTCGTGAGAAAGAGCAACTTAATAAACTGCTGTGCTGCAATTCTATCAGTCTGAATTTCTGTAATTGACTAATCAATAATAAGAACTTCCATACTGAAGTAAAAAGCTAAAAACAATATCAAGAGCTTGTTAAGGTCTATCACTCCATATGAACTACTAAAGAAATCCCATTTGGAATTCCATACCTGTGGGGAAGATGCAGCAGTTTCTCAAGCAATCAAGTGGTGAAGATAAGGCGACGCCAGCCACAGCGATGATGAGAATCCCACGGTTTTTATATTAAGGAGTTTGAGACATTTGAATCAGTAGAAGAAGAAGAAGACATAGCTCGATGGATTCAAGGGAGAAGAGCAGAAGAAGAAGGCGAGGGGGAGGATTTTGTTCATCTATTTCGAGCAAAACAAGGTCAAAGGCTGTCGTCTTGCTTCAGCTGTCCATGTTTGAAGTTTGAACGACTTTGACTTTGATGTATTCTAAAGAACCGGAAGAAAACAGAGAGCCTCTCTGCTTCGTCCCATTGTAGAAGACAGAGTTTGGTTGAAAGAAGGCTGGGGAATGCGGGAAACGGAAGAAGACAATGCTTAAGAAACAAGATGTGAAACATTTTGTTACTTCACATTCGCCCTCACGTACAGTTGCAGCCGTATGCAGAACTTGTTCTGATATTATATTAGAAAAATCATGACTTCATAACATTTTTTAGATAAAACTCACTTATAAAAACTAGCCAATGTGAGAAGTGTGCCTCAAGTGTTATATAGAATATTTGGTTTCACAAATTAATCGATATAGGACTTTTTGCCACTTCACACTTAAAAAACTTCACTATTCAGATTCAATAAACTTAAATTTTTATAAGACCATAATTCTAAAAGTGCCTCTCAAATACAACCAAACTCAGTACAAAAAGTCACATTGCTATGACCTTCTATATACATCCTTAAAGTAAGTTCCTTAAAGTAAGTTCATGTAACACAAACAAGAATTTTATCTATCATGCAATTAAGATAAACATGAATACATGAAAGGAGATCCATGCCTATAAAAACATGCAGAGAAAATTTCTGACTACTAAGTAGGAAAGCGAAGCTTAGTGAGCTTTAGTTGGCCGACCATTACATAAGCCCCCGCAGTAATCAGTTTGGAAAGCTTCGAGCTTCCCTTCTTTCTCTAAGATGGACTCTAGCCTCCAATTAGAATCCTACCAATTTAGGAAACAAAGATAATTGGGAAATCTATAAAAAAGAAACCAATGACCTTTTTGTTAAATGATTTACAATATTTTCAATTTTGAACAAGTATAGCTCATATTATTTGTTACATTTATCTTAAAAGAAGCTTACTCTATATAGTTGCAAGGAGATTGTGCCTAACAACACTCCACCTAAGACTAAGAAAGTTGGGCATGAGGTTTGGCCTGATGGAGGAACGGAGAAGCGATTTTTAGGAAAATAAACATGGATTGGACTTGAATATAATATCATAGACTACTTTTCTTTGGAGGCAAAAATTAAGTAACATGGTTGATTTGATGGCTATGCACAAGTGAAAAGTTAAAATCAAAGAAAGAGTTGTAGAGATTTAAATGTTTATAAGAAGCTCTAAATAATTTAGAATAGTGAACTTTGAGTATTATGAATACCCCTTATTTGAAAAGGGTTTTCAAAAGTAAGTCGTCGTCCTCAACATGTTTGCAAACTACACAAAGCGATTTATGGTTTGAAGCAGGCTCCCCGAGCATGGTTTCACCGGTTCAGTTCTTTTCTTCTCTCTAATGGATTCGTTCAAAGCAAGGCCGACACCTCGATGTTCACCTCAGCCTCATTATTCTACTTCTTTATGTTGATGATATTGTCTTAACTGGCAATACCCCAGCTCTTCTCAAATCGTTTATTCAAACACTGGGATCCGAATTTGAAATCAATGATCTTGGCGCTCTTCATTACTTCTTGGGTCTTGAAGTCACTTCTGCTTCTCGAGGGTTACATTTATCTCAGACCAAATACGCCCTGGATATTCTTCGCCGTCATCAGATGCTTGACTGCAAACCGTGCTCCACGCCTATTGCTGCTAAGGCTCAGTTATCTTCTGTCTCTGGTAATCTGCTCTCGGATCCCATTGAGTGTCGTCAGCTTGTTGGCGCCCTTCAATATCTCACTCTCACACGGCCCGATATTGCTTTCGTTGTACACATGGCATCTCAATTTATGCGTGAACCTCGGACACCTCATTTGGATGCCATCAAACGCATTCTTCGCTATCTCAAAGGCTCCCTTGGTCGTGGTTTGCCTTTCCTCAGTGCGACTCAGCCTCTTCGCCCAGTTGCTTACTCTGATGCTGATTGGGCTTGTTGTCCTGATAGTCGTCGCTCTACTACTGGTTTCTGCATTTTCTTGGGTCCCAACTTAATTTGATGGTGTGCTAAAAAGCAACCGACTGTTTCTTGTTCTAGTGCCGAAGCTGAATACAGGGCTCTTGCCTACACCTATGCTGATACTATCTGGATTCAAAATCTCTTGCATGAGCTTGGATTTCCTCTCTCTTCTCCAACGGTCCTTCTTTGTGATAATCTCAGTGCCACATATATAGCTGCTAATCCTGTTTTTCATGCTCGGACTAAACACATAGAGCTTGATTATCATTTTATCCGCGAACGGGTACCCGCTGGCACTGATCAGATTCAGTTTGTCTCCTCTCTTGATCAGCTTGCTGATATCTTTACGAAGGGTCTGCCTTCGCAACGCTTCTCTGCACTTAGCTCCAAACTCGTCGCTCCATCCTCGCCTAGTTTGCGTGGGAGTATGAACGGAAAGTTCTGACTTTTCGATATTGTGTATCTGTAATGATTCTCTTCCCCAATCAAGGGATTATAATTTGTATGTGATTGATTCTTTCCTCATCTGTGAGACTTGTAATTCCTATTTATACTGATATCAATAGAAAGGCTAAATGACCAAATTCCTAAATTCTACAAAATCCATTACCCCTCATCCAAACGCAGCCCGAACCATTTAGGGTAAGTGTATTATAAATTAAAGTATTGGGTACTTGAAAAAACACCCAGCACCATCTAATTTTTAATCCCAGTTGCTTCTATTGAGATAGAGGTGCAACCTAAGGTAAACTTTGGTCCAACTAAATTTAAAGACTAATGTATAGTAAAATGATTTTTTTTTATGTAACATGCTAAGCATTTTACTATATTACGATATTATTTATCAAAGATGTATGATCCTAGAATGGGATGTGCTAATCTCTTATTTTTTTAGTCATGTAGAACTCTGTGTTAGGCTATAAAAGTCACCAGTAGTATTTGAAACAATGGGAGTAGTCTAGTAATATGTGAAAAGTCTTTATGAACTTGGAAAGTTTGCAACATTGGAGAGAATGATGGGAGTAGTCTAGTAATAGCTTAGAACTATTAAGGACCTGGACTTAGAAAAAAATCTTCATTATTTTTAATCTTTTTACTCAAATTGTAGTGAAAAAAGATGATGATAACTACTAAGTGAAAGTGACTTTGATTAATATATTAATTCATTACTTCATACTCATAAAACTCATGTATTCTGAATATCTATTTTTGGATAAATTTAAATTTGATCAATCAATCTTTTGGAGTATAGAATAGTAATCTCTCATATGTAAAGATAAGTAAGAAATTGTACAAGTATTTGAGTGGAAGAGTGTCATTTTGTACACTCATCTTTCTTGTGTTTGTAAAAGAGTGTGAACTTCCCACTTTGATTGGGGGTCATAATAAGTTTTTATGACAAGTTTGAGAGGAACCAAACAACCTAATGATTTTGATTTTTGATTGAGTTATTTTTCTCTCATCCTGTTATCATATACTCTTTCCGTCCCATTTTAATTGTCTCATTTGAAATATTTATATTTTTTAAGGAACTTTCTGTATAAGGCTAACATTCTATGTGATCTCATCCATTTTCAACACACTTTATACTACTCCAATATAAATCAGATAACTATTTTGGGACAATTCCAAAATCTATATTGCACAACTAATTTGGGACAGAGGGAGTATTATATTTTTTCAAATGTGTGTGGGGGAGAGAGTGGTTTGAAGTGAGGGAGGTAGGACTATTAAGTTGTCTCCATTACAGTGATAAAATTTAATATAAAATGAGCACATAGCACAATTTCATTTAATGTAGTTTCTCTTGACAAAAGACTATCCAATAAGATGTTTAATTTGTGATAGTTGGAATCACAATGGCAAGGTCCCTTCTCACATTTGGAAAGTGCATGCTATATATTTACAACTTATAGAAGTTGTTGGTTGAAGATTCTATCATTATCAATGGTTTTTGTGGGTGGTGACTGGTGAGTTGGTGGCTTGATTGGTTATTACACAATTTGGGTTGGACTTCACTTGGCCTAAAAAAGTTAAATTTAGGTCAACCTGATACGTTCCAACTTTAACTTTAGCTTAAAAAAATAGTTCCAATTCAATTTAAATCTGGTTATATTCATTTTAAGGGGGGTGGGTGGGCGCAGAGGGAGAGGATTGGATATTGTGCAATTTGGGTTAAGCTTGACCAACATCGACTCGATCGAACCAACCCAAAAAATTTAAACACAAGTAAACTTGGATAAGTCTCGCGTTTCAATTTAAGATAAAATAGGGCCAAATTTAAAATGAGGTTGTTATTCGGCCTTGCATTTTAAGGGCGCGCCCAACTTGAAAGCCTGAATTTAGACTAAGCCGATTTAAACCCAAGGGCCCATAATATATAATATATACTTTTATGTTATATGTTTATCTTAAACAAATTACTATAATATCTACAATATCAATTAAAGAAATTAATCTTTAATTTTAATGATTTAAGATCCTAACATCCAACTTTAAACTCAGTCCAATCCCTATTTTATCATTTAAATCAACAATTTCCCATCCACACATCTAAATGCAACTTGGAATTATACATGCAAACAAGTTTTTGTCATTTAAAAAAATGGCCCATTAGCAATAGTAGGGCAGTAATGGAAAAAACGAGGGAAGAAAAAGGTAAATATAGAAATGGACCCATTTAGGCCATTATTTCTTTCTTAGGATCCATGCCCAATTTAAAATAATTAGGGTTTACCTAATCTAAATATTGGCCCTATCCTAAAATGACTCAGGGCTCAATCCAACCTGCCCAACTTGCACCCCTAGTTCTAAGCCCATAGATTTATTGGAAACCCCCAAAAATGGGCTCAGGTTGCCTTTGTCTTCGATTGAGCTCACTTTTAAAATCGCACAGAATATGCCCAAAATAAACATTAGGCTAGTACACTATAGTGCTTGAGAGTTGAGACGGTCTAAAATCTTGAAGTCTATTGTAGTCTAAGTTGACACCCTTTTTTTCCTTATATTTGTCTATCTCCGGTAAATATAAAAATCATTCAAAATTGACTTTGATAATTAATTTTCAAGCTTTTAAAAATTATAGCTTTTCAAATTCAATAAATATAATTTTTACAAGAGATGCTGTCTTAAAAATAAATTTTAAATTTATCCATTAGATATCACCAGTGCCCACAGGCTAGAGAGATCGGTGAAAGAGACTCTCATTTAACCCTAAAGGGTTAGTACAGTGGTTGAGACACAAGACTTCATAATTGAAGTCTTTTCAATGAAGGACGAATCTCTCTGACATATTTATAGAGTAAAGTTCCACAACTTAAAATAAATATATGTGTGTGAATGAGATCTTTATCCACTCAAAAAGATTAGTTGAATAAGACACCTGCTCTTTTTTTGCATTAAAAAAAGGATCGCCATTTAGACACCCTCCTTATTTTTTAAGAGATGCTTCATTTCAAAATTTTGTATCTAAATTATAATTTTGTCTCTTAATTTTTTTTAAAAAAATTTATTTAAACAAAATTAAAGGATAAAATAGTAATTTCAAGTAAAATTTTGAAAAATCAAAAATTCAAACATGACATACGTTATAAAACTCCACTTATTATAGAAGGGGTGCGCTCGGTCCAAACGCGTCGATGCAAATCTATCTGCGGTGAGGCGGTGACCTCCTTGCTAGTTTGGAGGCGGTAACCTTCTTCTTGTGCGACTTGTGTGGAGGCGGTAACCTTCTTGTGCTTCGACTTTTCTAGTGCGGAGATAATCCATCTACAACCAAAATCGCAGCAGCAACAGCAGCTACTTTTTCCTCTCTAATGGAGGGAAGAAAGAGCAGTCCCCAACCCAAACACAAGTTCTCGGTGTACCAGAACCCGGCATTCTCTGCAGTTCTCACTGCCAGGAGTCTCCAGCGTTCCAAATCCACATTCCTTTACCCCTTCTCCGTCTGCGCTACTTCTTTTTCTGCTCTCCTCGCCATTTTCTACAGGTACTTTTCTACTCTCTCTAAACTGTCTTTAATGATTACTGTGAGAGAGAAAGAGAGATATGTTAGGTTTTGCATGTATTGGTCCTGTCGCGACGGTCAAAGGGGCAGCGCCCCTTTCCCGCGAGCCGAATTTTTTAATGGAGGGTAATTGTACCTGTGTAAACCCTAATCCGGACAATCTCGTTTTCTTGCCATAAAATCTTTGTGTCTTTATGTGTGTTTGATCTGTAGTTTGTTTTTTCATTTATTATTTGTGGGCTTCTTTTCCCAACAAGAGAGAGAGGAAAAGCCCAGAAGGACTTATTGAGGAAATAAGTTTGGGTTTTGACACTCGGACATGTTTTTGTTGAATTTCATTGATGTTGGGTGGTTCAGATTCCTGGAAATAGAATATGGAAGTAAGTTTCATTATGTGAGTAAAAAAGTAAAGCACAGCGAGGATTCTTCCTTCCACTAGCCCAAGTGCATTTGCTTAATGTAATTTCTGGAAAAGTTACTGTCTCGCTTGTCCTTTCTTGTGTTGCTATGACAGAAGGACAAAAGAACAATGAATTTAGGAAAATTGCTTTAATTTGGAATTTTTTTTGGCAGTGTTTATGCGAGAGTGTCAAGTGAGTGCTGAGATTGTTGATTGGTGTAGGTATTTATGAGCAGTTAGCAATGTAGGCACTTGCAAAAATGACTTAATGTGCAAATTTTTGTTATAGAACCTGCTTGGATGTGGGAAATGTGGGTGAGACCATTTACCTTTGGTAAGATATTTTCTTGCAGTTAATTGGTTTTCCTACTAAAAGTTTCTCTCCACCTCTACTTTTTGCCATTGACTATGAAACCTGAGTAAATTGGAATTGGTGTTTCTCAACTGTGGAGGTTCTCCACCCTCAAATTTTTCTTTTTTGTTTCACCTAGTTGGAAACCAGACCTTTTACTTTCCCACAACCATACTGCAACATAGTGTTTTTTATAGATGATGTGAGAATGGGAAGCAAGAAATGTTTTTATTTATGAAGGGCAAAATGCTTCCTGGTTATTATGGTCCTGATGGTTTGAAGATTTCCTAGGTACTGAATAGGTTTAGATGGTATGTCTGGTTTGCTTGTTTTTGTAAAAATGGTGAATGGGAAGCAAGAAATGTTTTTATTTGTGAAGGCAACATGCTTCCAGGTCATTATGGTCCTGATTGTTAAGGGCTTTCTAGGTTACTGAACAGGTTTAGATGGCATGTCTGGTTTTCTTGCTACCAAATAAATCCTTTGGTGTTTAGTGATTTTCCTAGTTCAAATTCTAATGTTGAGTCTTTGCTATCAGGGAAGAAGGGTTTATTGACAATTTGAGGTTTATGCACATTTCGAAGACCACAGCATGTAAGTGACTCACTTCTTGTGTTTCCTTTATACTTCTCTCTCCTCCTCTTCCTTCCCCCTCTCTCTCTCTCTCTCTCACACACACACACCCACCCACCCACACCCACACCCACCTGAACATACCCAACTACCCACGTAGGATTCCCTAGGCACTGGTGCTTATATAAGCACCTTGAGCACCCATTCCAATGTCATCTCCACCCCCTTTTTCTCTCCCCCTCCATCCACTGATTTGGTGTATTTGATCTTTACCCAATATAACCCTATTCCAAGATTATCTCACTATTGAATTGAAGCCTACCCGGATTTGGATTAGAAGTATTTAAAGTGATGCAAACTTTGGGCCCTTAGAAACATGGTTTTACTTATCTAATCAAGCTAATTTTTGGGCACCATATTTAAGCAAATGCCTTCTCAACCAACCCATCCACATGTGCCTAATTGGTCCCTGCAATGGTACTAAAAAAAGGTGGGGATGTAGGGGTGGACAGGGATCCTAATTATATGCATATTTTAATGCCCAACCATGAGTGCATGCTTGTTCATGTGTGTGTTCATAGATTCTCCTGTGATTGACATGTTTCTTTGGAATTTCAGATTTGCTTACTAAGGTTTCTCTGGTGGCGGTGGGCTTCATTTTCTTGGGAACTCTATCTGCTCTTCTCCGAGCCTTATTATTGCACAGAGCTAGAAAAGGAGTTGCTGGTTTATCCAAGTCAATCACACCTAGTACAGGAGAGCAGCATCTCACGGCACGACAATTGGGGCTTTTAGGAGTAAAGCCAAAATCTAACAACCAGGTTGACTCTGAACCATTAAAGAAGCCTCCCAAGTCAATGTCTCCTAAACCAACATCTCCTTCAGATGTGCTTGTTCCGCTCCATCATTCAGCCTCTAGATACCGTTGCTCACCACGAATGGGATCTGAAAAACACAATACCAGCAGTGGGACTAAAGTGGGGCCTTATGCACCATCTAAGTCTCCTGGCTCTCCATCATCCTTGTTCCTTGTGTCACCATCTTCAACACCTTTGCCAACAGCTGAGCGACAAGTCTCCTCTCCCTGGTCAAAGAAGCGATTGATTGCTGCAAAACAGATTCAGTCGGAAGAAATGCTTGAACAGTTTCTGGCAGATGTGGATGAGAAGATCACAGAGTCGGCTCTTAAAGCATGTTCTCCTACCCAAAGTTACATGACTCCTCCGCCCACCCTTCATGGTTTTATCATAACCAGTCCCAGTACTGTTACCAGTTCTGCCGCTACTTCTGGAACTGCAAGGAGTACACCATTGAGGCCTGTCAGGATGTCTCCTGGTTCCCAAAAGTACACTGCACCACCCAAGAAGGGGGAGGGTGACCTCCCTCTGCCCATGTCAATGGAACAAACAATTGAAGCATTTGAGAATCTGGGCACATACCCCAATATTGAGCAATGGCGAGATCGTCTCAGACAATGGTTTTCTTTTGTTTTGCTAAATCCACTTGTTGAAAAGATTGAAACTAGTCATATTCAGGTTTGGATTTTTAGGATAATGTCACTCTTCTTGTGTAGGGTTCTATGTAGGTCCCAAGTTCTGAAATTTCTTTTATGATATTTTCAGGTAATGCAAGCAGCTGCAAAACTTGGTATTGCTATTAATGTCAGCCAAGTTGGAAGTGTCTCACTGAAGACTGAAGCGTCTGCAAATCTGTCTCCTGCTGATGGAGCAAAAGAATGGAAGCCGACATTCACTTTGGATGAAGATGGGCTTCTTCATCAGCTGCGAGCTGCTCTTGTGCAAGCTCGTGATAGTTCTCCATGTATGTTATTATAGTTTTATCATTTCCTTTTCATCTTTCTTTCGAGTTGTGGAATTTTTTTGCTTAAGCATCTTGTTTCCCTTGTTGTCAAGTTCCTTTGAGCCTTTCCTGATGATAGTTCAATGTCAAAGGATTGAGCAATGAATTCTTTATTTTAAGATTCATTTTACCATTTTCCTTCTGATTTAGAAAATGCCTTTGATCGGAGGGTTGAATAGTTGAGGATCAAGGGTGGAGGTCTATAGACAACCATCAAATTCCCATCTATTTTATTAGATCTTTTCCCACCTTTTACCGAGTGGGAAGTAATCCAAGCATTTGAGAGAGAAGTTGACGTTGCCATTTTTATCTCTTTCCTTGGTCCTTTACCTTTTAAATTGCAGTAACAAACTGTCAAATGAGCACTAAAAGCTAGCAGTCTAGTTGAGCTGATTCTGCTTCCTAATCAACCTTTTATTGTAGATAGGCAACTTCTTGTTTAAAATATTTCCAATTCTTGTTTCTTTTGGTTGGTTTTATGAGGAGCAGCATCCAGATGCTACCTCCATCCATAGCTAAATGCTTGATTAAATGAGTTCAACATTTTGTTTTTTGTTGATGCATGAAATTCTTTCATGATTCTCAGAGGGTATCAATGTTGGTGAGATTCTATCTCCCTTTTTGTGAAGAATATACTGGACTACCCAATCAGGGTATTGTTCAATGCATCTATTGATGCAGGAAAAGTTTTGGTGATTTCACTTTAGTGAATAAGAAAGCAAGAGCGGAATAAGGGCATCATGCTTTTGCATTTCAAATTCCCATTGCCAAATCACCCCACATGAAAAGAGAAGACCTCTTATCTTTCATTTTTTTTTTAATGAAAATACTCTCTCATTTTTTATTTCTTTTCTAATTTTTACATAAATTTCGGTGGGGTCGGGTTGAATAAAATACAATTCAGGTCAACTTTGGTGAGTTCAACAATTAAAAGAAAAATCTGTTATTACCCACCGCTAACTCGATTCTAACCTAGACCCATTTTCCCCTAATTAAACGCTTTTAAAAGTAGTTAGTCTAATAAAGTTGTACAATGATATGCTTTTTTACATTTATTTGTTTACATAATATTAACAAATATCTTATTTTCTTCTTCTCAGATGATATAATTCTAATTTATAATTAAAAATCAAGGAATTTGTATGTCGCACCGAACAAGAAATTTCTCAAAAGTAATTATTTTAAATCGTCGAAATTATTACTCTCAGATATTTAAATCACTAGAGGTTAAAAATTCAGGGTTTTTTCCTTTGCACAAACCTGCCCTATAACTTCTTAATAGGTAACAACAACAAAATCTATTACTTAGCATGAGGAACAGAAACTCTATTTTTGACATGTGGCTATTGAGGGTAGAATTTTGAAGTACCTTAGAACAAAAAATTAGGAAAGAAGGTAATCGGTTAACCATCCAATCTAAATGCATTGAAATTAGTTACCATCTCATTGTTGAATTTGATGTATCTAAATTTGATTGCTAGAAATGACCCTATGTCCTAAATTTTGATTCTAGGGTACTCCATAATTCTACATTATGATAGAGCCCACTAACCCACATAATGTGGTGCAGATAAGACTACCAATTGATGTAGTTATTATCTGCTGATTTATTTTTGGGTTTTTTCATTTTATGCGATAGATTTTAGATCTAGATCTGGGGATCCAAATCAAGGATCTCAATGATGAAACCCTGAAGGAGCCTTCTCTCAGTTCACTCGATCACTCTCAAGGAGAAGAAAGATGGCACTAATTTCAATGGGACTGTTTGTGGAATCGACCTCAGCAAAGAAATTAGGTGTTCAATCGAGTTCAAACCAAACGTGGAATTGTTATTCCCGATATTTGAATTTAATCGAAAGTGTACAAGCAATTTAAATCTGGCACAAATTTAATTTGAAAACACTGAACTTTCGTAACTTAATTTGAATGCAGAATTAAATTCAATTAAGTGAATGGGAAAAGCAAGACATGAATAATTAAAATTCACCATGCAAAATCAAACCAACACTTAAAGGAAAATTAGTTCTAACGCACAAATTAAAATTAAGAACCAAATCAAAGAACTCACCTCTAACCTAGGGAGAACTTCAAACTTTGCTCAAAGCAAAATAAATAACTTTATTCAATTTTGGTGTGTTTGTACAATGGCTTGACACCTCTATTTATACTCAAACTAGCCTAAGGTAAATTACCAAACTAGACATCCTTGGTTGCTCCTACTTGTTTCCTTGTTGCTTATCCATTCTACCTACTTGCTCCACCTACTTTACTTGCCAAATCCTCTCCTTTCCAAGCATGTGGACTACAATCCCGTATGAAAATGTTTTGGGTAGGTTTAGGGACCCAAAACAAGCCAATTGGGGCCGATTTAGGTGAATTTGACCCATAAGATCCATCTGTAATGATCTTAGGGCAATTTTGGCTCAATTTGATTGGCTTTTGGGCTTGTGGATGCGGGTCTTAGGCACCAATTGATTATTATGTTCAATTTGGGCTAATTGGGTATTGGGTTGGGTAATTTTATTGGGTATTGGGACTCACATGCTTGCTGAAGTGGATGTCCATGGGATTGGTCCAATGAGGTGAGTTTGACCCTTGCTTTCCTCCGTCGATCTGAGCGTAAATCCGAAGAGCAAACTCATCAATTTCGTCTAATTGGGTCTGCTCGTCTTCAATCGGCTTTCGTAGGGTTTGTCTGGTTCAATGCCTGCATCATAATGCCACATGTCAAAAATAAATTTTGTTATTTTAAGAGAGGTTGCCCAAGATGTATTGCATTCTACATGAAGAAATGGCCCTGCAAAACTCGTTAGAATTCATTTTTCTGGGAAAGACAATGGTTTTGCTGATATCTTGGGTAGAGAGGTGTCTGCATTATTAGAATTTTGTTTAGTTTTTGGTATTCTCATGCATTGCTTTATCATTTATTCCTTCAGTTTTGATCTTTATTATGTTTATGCGTGTTTTCTGGCTGCAAAGCTATTCTCTCTCTGGTTAAATTCTCTTATAAAATTCAGAAATAATTTTTTCATGGTTCTATTCTTCGGGAGACTTTTATTTTCTGATTTTGTTTTGTGGACCTTCCTGGTTACAGTACAAATGCCATTATCCAGTTTCCAACGGCAACAGCAAAATACATTGGTTCCTGTTATTCAGGAATGTGTGGATGCCATCACTGAACACCAACGGCTTCAAGCACTAATGAAAGGTGATTGGGTAAAGGGTCTATTACCCCAAAGCAGTGTTCGAGCTGATTACACTGTGCAAAGGGTCCGAGGTAATCTCGTAAGCATGTTTTTCTGTGTAAACATTTCATAGATTTGCTATAGCAAATCATAATTAAGTAAACTATCAGGTGATGAACTTGATGATTTCTGTGGGGATAAAATGAAGCATGGAATCATCTAATATAGCTTTCAACTTTCCATTTTTTCAGAGCTTGCAGAAGGAACCTGCTTGAAGAATTATGAGTATCTGGGAAACGGGGAGGTTTATGATAAAGTGAACAAAAAGTGGACTCTTGAGCTTCCTACTGATTCTCACGTGCTGCTGTATTTGTTCTGTGCTTTCATGGAGTACCCTAAATGGATGTTGCATGTGGACCCTACATCTTATGCTAGTGCTCAGTCTGGCAAGAATCCATTATTTCTGGGAATTCTTCCTCCAAAGGAAAGATTTCCTGAGAAGTATGTGGCTGTTGTATCTAGTGTTCCATCTGTTATTCATCCAGGAGCAAGTGTACTTGTTGTGGGAAAGCAAAGTCCTCCAATTTTCGCTTTGTATTGGGATAAGAAGCTACAGTTTTCACTTCAGGTATGCAATGTTTAATTTTGATGAACTATCTCATTTGATCACCTTGGGATGTCAGTTGTGGCTGAATTCTCTTATCAGTTCTTGCAGGTCCATTTATCTGTCAGTTGTATATTCTTTATGTATAAATTTAAAATTTTATTTAAGTTGGTTTAAGCTGTATTTGAAGGTCTCTTATGCAGGCAGGCTTAATCTTGCAATACACTGATTTGCATGAAGAAATGTACAGTAACCATTATTTGAAATAAGTATGTCAATGCCAATTGTCAAAATAAATTTGTCAGTGTCAAGTGTCAATTGTAACCCTCAATTTGTAATACACTGATTTTTTTTTTTGGTGACACGACATGAGTGGAAACTTTAATGTTGCAACTATGCCTACCTAAAAAGGGGAAAAAAACCCTTTGCTATAGGCGCTTGTTAGAACATGCTTTTTGTTGTAACTTCAACCAAAAAAAAAAACCATTTTAAAAAAAAAGAACAAACCATTTCAAAAAAGACATTGGTACCAGTCGCATTGATTTAATTCACCCTGTAGAATAATTTGATTGTCTGGGTGGAAATGGGTAATGTACTTATTCTTTGTCTCTGAATTGAGTACTGATGGTAACTTGGAGATATTGAATTGAACATGTCGATGGAATTGGTTGATCACTCAGGCATTAAGCCATCAAGACTTCTACTTTGATTTAATAGTTTTTGACTGCAGTACTGTCTAAAGAAACACAGAAGCATCTAAGCTGCTGTTTGGGAAATGGGAGAAAAATCTTCGGGTTCCTGATATTTCCTTGTTTTGTAAAAACATCATCCTCATTAATCTATTACCATCTATACAGGGACTGGTTTGTGAGTTCTAATTTTTTCATTTATCCCCATTTAGTACATGTTCTATGTCAATCCACAATTCTAGCATCACGTTTGCTTCTCATTCCAAATCTTTATTGCTCTCACCATTCTTTGGTAGTTCTTTTAGTTCCAAGACTTCAACTACTTAAATTTTGCTCTCACCGTTCTTTGGTAGTTCTTTTAGTTCCAAGACTTCAACTACTTAAATTTTGCTCTCACCTTTTTTGCACTTGTTTTCCATCTTCCACGTGCGAGTCCAAATCATCTTAAATGACGTTTGTGTTTCTCTCCTATTTATAGTTGTCAAATCCATTTCGGTTTTGTCTCCATAGTGGAACATTCCGACATTCTGGCTATTTTAGTGTTTTGTTTTGAAAAAGATGGCATACAAAATTTTAAAATAGAAAATTTGTTAAAAAATGAAGAAAATAATACAAACGTATAGAAATCATTGCAATTAATTATTTTCATCATCTCATACTATGCTATACAAATAAAAACATAAATGACCATTATATACCATTATACCTATTCATGTACCTAATCTTAAGTCGTAATACTGTAATTATCAAATACTAATTCAAGAGGGTATGAATTTTACTCTAATGGGAATCAAATAAAAATTCAATGAAACGAAAAAACTCAAGAAATGCCCAAGAAATAGACTTGAATTCTAATTTTATTCAAAATTAAAAGTCAAAAATCAAAATATATGGGTACACCAAGCCCATTTCATTTTTTTTTGTTTTCCAATTATTGTCAAATCCATAAAATATCAACCATAAGAAATAAAAATAGACTCTTATGAGATACATGTAGCAAAAAGTTCAGCCCCAAAATCAATTTCTAGCCACTTGATCTTAGTGGTCAGAGTAACTAGGCGTCCATGAACTAAGGACACTTTGTGGCTTTGGCCACTAAGATCGGAAATTGAATTTTGATATGAAATTTGGTCCAGATGTAGCTTACTGAGTCTGCTTTTAACCTCTACAGTTGGATTTTGCATGTATATGTATAATTTTTTTTTTTTTAAAAAAAATATAAATTGGTGAAGCGGAGCGACTAGGACTGAAATGGGCTGTTTAGGCCAGAACATACCGAAATGGAACCCAGCACCAAACTGTAAGCAGTTCCATTCTGTTTTTTAATTAGAACAAGAAGGTTTCGGCTAGAACGGAATGGAATTGTATTACCTACTAAGCTCCTATTAAAGCCACATGTAGATTTCCTCAAGTATGAGCCCCTTCATAATTTTATAGTTTTTATAGTTTCTTTAACCTGAAGGGGTTGGCCTAGTGGTTGAAACACAAGACTTCAGAATTGAGATCTTGGGGCCAATCCATGGTAACTCTAATGAAGGGCCACTCTCCGTGGGATATGTATAGATTAAGGTCTCACTGCTTGAGCCCGGCATGTGTGTGTAGGGAGGCGTGCACATGTCCCAAAGCACTAGTCGGGCAAGACACCTGGACACCTTCGGTCATCAATTTTTTTATAGTTTTTATTCCATATATCTACCTTTTGAGTGTGATTATTTCCTTCTTCCCCCTTTTTTTTTTGTTTTGAATGATGTGCTTATTCTTAATTCTATAGTTTCTTTTTTTTTTCTTCTTCTTTTTGAAACATTTTATAAGTTCTTATTTTGTAAATCCATCTCAACATATGTATTTTAGCCATGCTCTGTCATCTTTTTTGGTTTTCATGCCCAAAATTTCTTTTATAAAATGAAGTGATGTATATTATATAGATTAAAGGATGCACTGCATCTTTCCATAGTAAAATACTAAAAATTAGAGAAACAATAATGCGTCTCCAACAAACAATATCATCATCACTGAAGCCATATACCATCTAATTGGGCTGACTTTGTGAGTTCTACTTCTTACTTCATCCTTGTTTTGGATCAAATTCTTTGTTAGTTTGCTTCCTAGAATGGTGTCTCTAACTACTACATTCCGCATCCTTATGGATCTCCCCCTTCTCATGGTACCTTGAACTAGCAATTCCTTAGTTCTTTAATCGGATGTATATATGATTTTCTATACACATGGACTGACCATCTTAAATTACATCCTTTCACTTTCTTTTTTTATTGTAGTTACCGAAGATTGCCCCTTCTGAACCCTTTTTTAATTCTATCCATTTTTTTTTTCCTTTTTCTTCTTCAACATCTTTGTTCGATAGATGGAGGTGGTCAAAGCCTGTATCATGGACACTTCTTTTTCAATTTTGGTAAATAGGTCAGCTAATCCAAGCTTAAGCTTCAAGGAATATATTAGTCAAAAAGACCCTTTATCTCGATTCATTTTTACCATGGTAGTGGAAACGTTCAACAAATTGATGTGTAAAGCAAGGGGGAAAAGAGTGGCAAGGGGGTTCAAGGTGATGAGGGCATCCCCATGGATAAGATTGATGGAGTAACACTCCAATTTTATCAAGTTTTTGATTGGGTAAAAAAGGTCCTTTGATGAGGATTTTGGGCACTAGAAGGCTTAATTAAATGACCCATATGGGTCATGGTCCTATTCCAACTGTTTAGGCTTGCAGAAGCCCATTTCTAAGGCCCCATATGTTAGTACTAAAGGAGAGTGACGGGATTGTTTTGAGTTGGTCAAGATCCTGCCATGAAATAGGAGCATGTAAGAGAATGGATTCTACATAGCCAACTCCTCAAGAATCCCAGACCAATTTTCTTGGCCAACCTTGCCATGTACACCAAACCACATGGCCAACATCTCCATTCCCAATTTTTCTTTGTTTCTTTTTCTTTCTTAGACAATGTATGGCTAGGATTTCATGTTATTTTTGAGATGCCAATTGGCAATCATCTAGCTGATGGCATATTTGTAATTTTTGGAACTTTTTCATCTATAAATATAGGTTATGCACCGAATAGATCATCCCATTTTGAGTTTTTTATTAGTTCTCTCCTAGTTGAGGTGAGTGCTATCTTCTATTATTTTGATTTCTAGTTTATTATTAATTTTGCATTTAATTATTATTATTTTGAATATTATGGGTATCCCCATCCCACATTGGAAGTGGGAATAATTCCGTGGATACTTGAAACCTCCCACAAACCTCATGTATCGGGTAACTTTGGGGAGAGTCGAACCCGATACCTCCGGTCTATTCTTAGAAGCTCAAGCCAACATAGCTGCACTTATGCATTTAATTATTTGCGCAATTTAGTTTTCTAGAATTCATTAGAATTTAAATTTATTGTGTAATTGCATGATGACAATTAGCCAATGAGTTTTTGAACCTAATTTTCTTTTCTTTGGAGTATACTTAGAAGTTAGGTGGTCCATTAGAAAGTTGGATTATCTCTGAATCAAGCCTTCATTCTTTTGGTTGAATTTGAAAGAGATCTGAGGATTTTCTTCAATTCCTTGGTGAAATTGAATTTAGGGTTTCCCAATTTTTGGGCCTAAAATTGATTTCTCCTTGATTGAGTTGAAAAATTGATCTAAAACCTCCTCGAAGACCTTTGGTTGATTTTCTCCAAAAACTTAACCCTTGGCCTTCATCACAAGGTGAGTAGGCATGGTCCAAATTTATCATATTTACAATTTGTGGATGATTCTTCATTGTGTTGCAAAGCATTGAGGAAAGAGAGATTCGGGGCGGGAGCTTTTCTTAGATGTTCCGACTTGATGTTAAGGTTGAAGGTGAACTTTGGGAAACGTTTTGGCAGGCATAGGAGTGGTGGATGACAAATTCAATTAAGTAGTAGAGGTGGTTTGTTGTAATAAGAGGATCCAATTTTGGAGAGGTTTGAGGGTAGACTGGCATGCTGGAAAATGAACCATCTATCATTGGGAGGGAGGATAACACTCATTAAAGTGACTCTTGCAAATTTACCCATCTATTATATGTTTGTCTTCAGGTGCCAATGGAAGTGATTAGTTTTGTTGGTTGCATTTACAAACAACTAGCAAACGTCTTATCATGTAGACTGAGGGTGGTTTTAAGGATGTTCTTGGTGAGACTTAGGGAGCTTTTGTGGAAGACAAATAAATCTTGGATGGTAATTGATTATTAATGGAATTATCCTGGCAATGAAAAAAGGATAGGAGGGAAGGTTTATTATTTAAGATTCAGATGGAAAAAGACAATGACATGTGGAGTGGGATTTTCTGATTGCTTGTTTTGTAGAACAGGTTTTGGGTATACATGGAGAACGTGGATGATGATTTGTATTCCTAAAACCTTGTATATCGTGTTGGTGAATGGATCATGTACTAGTGACAGATGTATATTGACAGAAGAGTGTGTATATTTTTTTGTATACTATCATTGACTACCATACAAGGTTGACTCACTGTTTTTCCTTTTTCCTTTTTTTTTTTTTATTCTTCCCTATTTTTTCTCGTTTTAAATAATTAAATTTGAATATTTTCTATTAGAAAATTGAAACAAATTTTCAGACTTCTTGATCCTCTCTCATCAAAATAATTCCGATAATAAATAAGAATAATATTAGCTTTAATTAATTTATTTTTTATTGGTAGCTCTAGAGACATTGGAGTGTTGATTTTCTCTATGGAGAATGCACATTTATCACAGATTGGGCCTCACATAGTTGGATGGGATGAATAGAGGACTTCATGGATGATATAGTTCAAGTAAAACTCTTCACCTAATCATTATCATTTTGTGAGATGGGTCTTGAAAAATCAATGGCTTATACTAATCAAATGTCAAGGCTAAAATGATTAGATGAAGGTCAAAATTTATTGCCCAACGTTCTTGCGATTTTCTATGAATCCCAACTATAGATGTATGGCCCACTTAAATCATTAATAAGGAGTTGTCCTAAATGGGGAAACTTTGGAAGTCGCCTTAGAGTTTTTGATTTTTTATCTAAAAGGCAAAATGACAATGAAATTCCAAATAACGTCATCTCATCTTCTTAATAATTAATTAATTAATTATTCACCTAAAGTTGATATCCTAAATTTGTAGGGTTGATTAAAATGGCCATAGATGATATTCATGTTATCCAATGGTAACATGTTAAGAGCTATTATTTTCTTAATTTTCTACTAAACTAAAAATACAAGACACTTCCTACTCAAGTGTGTGTTTGGCGGCTCAAAATCTCCAAAGATTAGAATTTTCAATATTAAGAAAATTAGAGATTTGAATCTAAGCTTTTGGCTAGTAGTAGATTAGAAGCAAATATGTTGAAAAATAGAAGCTTCTAAGCTATAGGGGTACCCTGTTTAAATATTCAGTTAACCTCTCACGCCCACCCGTGGAGGTTTAGGCGTAGGAATGGTAACCTTATTATCGAAAGTAACTTAACTAATGCTATCTTCTGGGCTACTAATAGGAAATTTCTCCTGTGGAGGTTGGTTTGTATTGTTAGGGAAATTTGGAGGTTGTGCAGGCTAGGTTGTATTATTTTCACTTATACACCTCAATCAGCAAACTGTGTAACCGACTTCTTAGCGAAAGCTGGTGTACATTTACAAAGACCAACGTTGGAAATATTTCATCTCACCAGTCTTGGGAGTTAGGGGAGTAGGGGTCTCCTTCTGGATTTTGTGTTGGGTGGATTTATGATGTATTTTCTCTTTTTTATGCCTTGTTTTTTCTTGTTTGTATTGCTTCTTTTCCTTCTTCTCGTCTCTGAGTATATTTCTCCTATACTCTTATCCTTCTATTGTACTTTATTCTTGTTTTAATGGAATTAAGTCATTAATGTTTCAAAACAAAAAGCCTCTCACCCCCACCCCCTCCTAATATTCATAGACCTTTTCCACTTTAGCAACAACAAATCTCTCTATCCTCCATCGACAACCAAACAACTAAGTTTTAACCTGAGTGGATATCCTACCAATCTCTTGGGTTCAAAATCTCCAATATCAAAATTTACTGGTTTCCAAATACTGGTGCAAATAATCCACTTGTTCTTTCTTTTGTTGCAGTCAAAAGAAAAAAGAAGAGGAGAGAAGAGACCTATTCCCTTTTTCTTTTCTTTTTTAGCAAATTTTTAAAAAAAATGAAAGGGAAATTTAGAGAGTACTGTTGAAGGAAATGAGAGCCTCAAGACAATAGGTCAAGAAATCTACTATTGAAGGTGACAAACATTGGACGGAAGAGAAGTTGGGGCTTTCCCATATCTTTCTCTAGTAGGAGAAGATGTTTACCCTGACTACAAAGAGAGTCTCATTTTCATTGTAAAGCCTCTTCTTGTAATACTTCTAGTTAGGTCATCTTTTATGTTGTCCCAGTACTCCATAATGCCGTATTGAGACCATGCATTACTTTCACCAGACCAAATACCTCCTATTTTTGGAAGGCTTGTTCTAAGCAATCCACCTTTTCCTGTAATTTTTTATCAGAGTCAATCTCGTGCAGCAGTGTCCAATTGTGGCCTTGAAGTAGTTCATAACTTAGAGCTCAATATAGTTTTTCTCTTCTTCTGTATCTTCTTCTTCTTGTTCTTCTTCTTTAATGGTGATGGCAATTTAATCCATGATCTTTGTTTAAGGTTGCATAGTAAGTGCTTATCAACTCTGCTACAACCTTTTTTTCATTCTTTTGGTCTATGATCTCCCCACTAGGTTGGAGATATATGCTTTTGCCATGTCCTCTCACTTCATGGGGAAAAAATGCTGTATCTTTATCTCATTCCTTTAATTAGATGGCTCTAGACCTTGCCCTCCATGCTATTTTTTTTTTTTTTTTTAGTTTTAGGATTTTCAACTTCCTATTTTTCAAGATAATTTAGCATTATTCTCCCATGTTGATACCAACGTCTATTTAGTCGATGCCTATGGTTGCCACCAATAGAACTTGCTTCTCCCTTTGTCGAGTGAATGTTTCCTTCCTTCTTTTAATATGGATATGATGAACTTCAAGGTCAAACTGACTTGCAGTCCAATCTTCACTATTATACTCTTTCAAATTACAGTTGCTCAAGCATTGAGAGTCCTTACGATTAAGCCATGTATTGTAAAGTCTCAATGGAGATGTCCCTCATTCCATTTGTTTCTAGCTTAATAAGGCTGTGATTGAGAAGGTTTCTTGGGAGGCATTTATGAGTATGGAAACTGTTTTCCTATTCGTTTGAGAATAAAATCCTCTCGGTTTGTAATTAATTGGAGGGTTCTTTCATTGACTAGCTAGCCTTTGAGTGAAGTCTTTTTGAGTCCTTTATGGTATCTGGAATTGCAAATCATGGATTAGGGGCAAGGCAAATGGATTGGCATATAGATGAAGTAGAGTTTTCTGCAGTATGTGCTATCCTCTCTCTCTCTCTCTCTCTCTCTCTCTCTCTCTCTCTCTCTCTCTCTCTCTCTCTCCCTCCCTCCCTCTCTTTGCAAATTGTTCTAGTGTCTTCTTGCGAGTGTTTTTCAATGTGTGTTTATTTTATTGCATTAACGACGAATTTGATGTCTTTTGCAGGGAAGAACCGCACTATGGGATGCTGTTTTACTCATCTGCCATAGGATTAAGGTGGACTATGGAGGAATAATAAGAGGCTTACATCTTGGCTCTACAGCTCTAAGTATCCTCCCCATTTTGGATTCTGAAACTGAAGAATGAGGGACATGCAAGGCATCCCATGTCTTTTCATGCATTAACGGTAATTAATCTCTTTAAGGTGCAAGGGTGGGACTTTACAGTCTTCATATGAGGCCTCATTCATCATAGAAGTTTTGGGTGAAATGATTTGATGTGATATTCTTGTCAGCATCTTCCTACAAAGTGTTTCCCAGTTTCATGTTGTAGCATAATTTATGTAACATTGGAGCTTCAAAGTGCTGCTCTTGTTGTTTTAGAATAATTTTAGCATACTGCATTGTCCGTTTCCTACTACCATTTTTTTAATATCTTGGCTACTAACATTTCTTAGTATGAGTTGCTCCTATTTTTTTTTTTTAAATTGTTGATGAATTCATGTTTGTCATGTTATTTTAAATTATAGAAATTTGAGGCAACCAAGAATTTGGAAATTTTTTTTTTTTAATAATTTTGGAAGTTAAACAACTTTATCGAGAACTACTATTGTAAACATCAATAGCCACTAATCTCATCCTACCAAAAGCAGGGGTTTAGAAAACGGTGAGTGGTGCTTATTGTATTGCCCCTACGCTACTTATTGGCCGTTGAGTTATTTAATGGTCGATATGCACTGTTTCCATTGGGCTTTTTTTAATTTTGTCTTTATTTGAGTGTATAGGGTGATGGAGATTTTCATATTGTATCTTTTCTGTATTTGGTTTTTTTCTCATAGTTGTTAGATGTTCTTGTTTATATTTCTTCTGATTGCTATGTATACCTCTTCTATTCGTAGTCTATTCCTCTTGTATCATCTTCTTCATTTATCGAATTCACTTGTTACTGTTGCAAAAAAAAAAGTTATTTAATGGTCGATATGCACGTTTTCTTCCATTTTTTTGAGAAAAATGCACAAGAATTATAGAAATCAGAGATAAAGGGAAACCTAGTGTGAGCAATTTTTTTTTAAAAAAATCCTTTTCATGGAGAGCCGAAATCTCAATATGAATAAATTATGTCTTAAATAATTGAAAAATATTTTAAAATTTTTAGAAAATGGAAAATCATTAGGAGGAAACACCTAATTAGAAATTCATATTCTCTATTTCCCATAATGACATGTATCTTCTATTACAGTACATTTATTTTTTTCTAAAAAAATATGAATTTCATGAAAATATTGGAATATTAGAAAATCACGTAAACACTTTAAAAACTATATTAATCACATTAAGGGCTCTTCATTTATTGCTATTAACATATTTATAGCATCTTTTTAATTTTTTCCACAAAAACCTCCAAAGTGGGAATGATCTTGGAAAATTCAGATTTCATGAATTTTTCGAAAGAAAATGTGGAAAATCACATAAGCACCCTAAAAACTATATCAATCCCATTAAAGCATTTCTATTTAATTCCATAAAATCCAATATCTTTTCATTACATTATTTTTCAAAAAACTCCCAAAATTGAGATTATCTTAGGAAAAAAATTTCAAAAAGAATGATGAAAATAACTTAAAATAGACAAATCTAAATAAAAAAAGGAATGGATAAAATACTTTTGACACTCGAAAAACTTGTTTCTATACCTTCTTAAAATCACATCCAATACAAGATTCAATCTAAAAAATTATCGAAACGTCAGTTTTCCTAAAATTTAAAAATTTGAACAATCTTGATTATATACCGGGCCAATATGATACGGCCGTTAAACGGCCAATGGTAGCTGATACACTAACTGTGTGGCCGATACTAATTAGACCGATACATATCAACATACAAAACTTCGATATGTATCAAGTATCAAGTGGTTTATTTTCCTTGGATCAAAAGCCATATCCTCTGTTTCCCAAATCCCTCATATACTCCATTTCCCTTCAATGAGGTTTTAAAGCCCCCCTTTTCAAGAACTACTATTGTACAAGTTAATATTTTTTTAAGACCAAGGTAATCCGGCGTTTCACCCAGATATTCTACTTGACTAATTCTTGGGAAGTGTAAACATCTTTATCCGCATACGTCAAGTACAAATTATGAGAGTAACTCTTTTTATGTTGAGAGGGATACAAGTTAATATTTATGATGGACAATAAATACTTTACACCAGGGGTTTAAAAATCGGTATCGGCCGATACGATATGTCGACCGATATATCGTTATCGGCCGATATATCGGCCGATATTTTTCTCTTTCTTCCTCGTTTTTTTAAATATCGGCCAATATCGGCCGATATTTTGATATCGGCCGATATAATACGGCCGATATCAAAACCGATACGGTGAATATCGGCCGATACGATATGTATCGGCCAATATTTACATCGCCAAAACCGATATATATCGGCCGATACGATACGTATCGGCCGATATTTAAACCCCTGCTTTACACCCCAACACCACCGATCATCCATTCTCGTTATCTTCCAGCAACATGCATTCTCCCTGCCCTAATAGTAGGAAGCATGGTTTAAAATTTCAGCCAGAATCTGGAATTAGTTTTGCCATTTATTTGAAATTTTTCTTGATTCAATATCGAAATGTCAAGCAGAATTGGCTGAAATTCCAGCAGTGCGTACTGGGTCTAGAGCAGTATTCTTTTGTTAGTGGTAGAAAAGGGGTACCAAGTGATTTGCATAAATGGTTTTATCCCTGCCAGTCTAGTTTTATTTTATCAATGGTGAGTGCACTTGTTCTCCCCTAAAATCAAGAGTTAGTACACCATTATGTCTATATTCAATCATTGGAAGGATTTCACCCTTCCATTTTCCCTTTTCTATACTCTTTTGCTCCACTTTTCTTGTTAAGATATTATATTTAATAAAATAAATCCATTGGATATTAGTTAGCATCTTGTACCCATCCAATACATCCATGCCAAGGGTCCATAGCATCTTGACAAAGCCAATTTTATGTTATTATTATTTTTCTTATTTTTGGGTAGGAAGCCAATTTCATTTATGTGGTCATGTGCAAGTGGTGAATCCAATTATCCAACCTAAAATAATATTATATACTAGAAAAAAACTATATTTGTTATAATGTGTATGGATAGTTTGATATTTTGTCATACACGATTAGGTTTTATTGTTGACACTAGACTGTCGTGCATGTACTCTGTTATAATCGATTGGTGTTCTCCAACCTTTCAATTAAAATTTGGTCAAATATACATAGCAGTGAAATAAAGTTTTTCTTTTTAATTTACGTGTGGAAAAACGCAGGATACCCAGCGTAAAACTCCTACGTGTGAGTCCACTATCCGTATCACACACCAAGATTACGCCATAAAGGCTCGAACCCACAACCTCCCACTTCCTGAGGCGATAGATAACCAGTTGAGGTTGTAATACCATGCCCGAGATTAGGTGTGTTTTAAATTGATAACTTTGTTTGACCGGTTAATCTTGAAGATTTCGGTTAGGGCTTTGAGGAAAGCCCAGGTGTAGCCCAATCCGAGCTCGTGAGTTCAGTGATCCAGCTCGTCCAGCTGGAAGGCCATTTTGGTAATTTACCGCTTGTAGTTATTATTTTTGGTAAATTTTGTTGTTAGGTGATTATTATTGGTTAATAATATTCTTCTTAGTCAAAGATTTGTATTTCTGATTTTAAAATAATTTTATTTTCAGAAAAATGATATTTAAATCCACCCGTCAAAATCTCAAAAGGGAGAAATAATTATTTTAATTGATTTTGGAAATGAGATAAAAACCAAAACTAGTATTTTGTGTTAAACCATTTCAAGAATGGTCTAGTTATTCCTTTGCACCCAAAAAATGAGATTTCTAAATAGTTTTATTTAACATTTGTTTAATTAAGTAAATAGTGTTAAATGATGGTTTTATTTTAAATTAATGGTTTTTTGTAAGGGTTAAATCTCAAAAGTTTTATGGTGATCGAAGTCTTCAAAACCCAACCTATCGGTAAGGTTGGATTAAGTTTTTAAGGTTTTAAAATCTTGGTTTTAGTTTAAAATCGGGTTGTATCTAATAGAGGGATTGATCTGCAAAAATGGAAGTTGTGAAGGGCTGATTTGCAACCATCAGCCGGTTGCTGTAGCGGACGTAAGCCGCACCTGCATGCGGCTGCATGCAGTGGCCAACCGACCCTTTCTCCCGGCCGGATTTTCTATAAAATGGCCCCAGACTCTGCTGTTTTAACTCCCAGATAAAAGTCTATCTCCCTCCCTCTCAGCTCTCTGGTTCTCAGACCAAACCTAGCCGATTTACCCTTACTGTTCTTGCTGTTTTTGCCAAACCGTAACTTGAAGGAAGTTTTTACCAAAAGACCAGATTTTAGCCCAGGAACTCCAGTGAAGGTAACCACTGTGTTCCTCTTTCAATTCTAGGTGGTTTAGAATCAAGAAAATTTGAATTTGGCCTTGTTTTGAGTAAGAAAAACCATTTCAAAGTTTTAAGAAAAACACGATTTTCTTTGTATCAATGAGCTTTCGGTGCTATGATCGGATGGCCTACTGAGTTTTAAGACCTTAAACTATTCCCTATGGAAAGAGGACTCCTAGAGGAGTCCATCAGACCGGCTAGGTGTGGAAACCGAATCCGGGAAACCCTCTGTTTCCGGATTCGCATTTCATACAGTGTCTGCCGTCACTATCTGCTGGTGCAGATAGTGGATGAAGACGACTCTCGGACGGTCCGAGAGTCGGTCTTCGGACGGTCCGAGGGTCAGACCTTCGGACGGTCCGAGAGCACCTCTCGGACGTTCCGAGCTTCACCCGAAGCCCAGAAGCGCCCTAGGCCAGCCTAACCCACTCAGACGAACCGAGCAGAGATCGGAAGGACCGAGCCCTACTTCGGACGTGCCGAGCTCCACTTCGGATGTTCCGAAGTGTACAGACCCACCGAGACCAGTTTTCTTTGTTTAATCGGTTCGGATGGATTTCTGAAGGTCCGAGTCCCAATCTTCGGACGATCCGAAGTCAGACCCATGTTCCGAGGTCAGTGACTAGTTTAGGTGTGGTTCGGATGATCCGAAGCCACAGTACCTGGTTCCGAGGCATGTTCCGAGGGACCCAGTGTTTAAGTGTAAAATGCTGTTGTTTGATTATTATTGATGCATTTGATGTGATGTTAGTACCCCTTTTTGTTAATTAAAATTGTACTAACCCTCTTCTCTTATTACTTATAGTGTAAGTACTACTGTATTCACTTCTACGCTGACCCTATTGGTCGGGCACAGAGTGATCTCACTTTCAAGCCGACGCTATAATAGTCGGGCACTGAGTGACCTCGAGGCCTAATTCAAAATGTCAGATCTGGTTCTATCCAGAAGACAACCGAGAAGTGACCCGAGGATCTAGACCTAACTCAATAAGTCAATCTGGTCAATGCCCAGAAGACAATATGAGTTTTGGACTGAACCCCCTTTTTATTATATTATTAACTTGTGGATGATTATAATTTAAAAAGGATAGAAACCTAGTAGGAGACTCAATTCCATGTACTTTGGATGTTTTGGGAAAACCAGTATGATTTCGAAATACTGCTTGTATGTGTACATGCTTTATATGAATGCTATGTATATTGATTGTGCACATGTTTGTTTGTTTGAACAGAGACCGTGAAACCACACATACACGGTGAGGGAACTTTACTTTGCAGCTTGATGTAAACAAGTTTAATTGTTATGGTTATTGAGCAATGAGTGGGATTTGATGAACTCACTCATGTGCCCAGACTTGACGCACTAAGGTAAGAGTGCTTATGATGCTGGCCTAGACTTGACGCACTATGGTAAGAATGCTTATGATGCTGGTAAAGGTTATGATCAAACGAAATGTGTAATACTGCTTCCACGTGCCTGGACTATTGAATCAATATCGGCCATATGAGAGATGGTTTATGTCTACTGGACCATGGGTGGACTGTGGGCGTCAGTTGCTGACCCGAAGGGTGTCAGTACCGGCTATGGGAGAGCCGGAGATGTATTTGCAATGATGTATTTTACCGTGTAGGGACTTAATACTATTGTTGTCAATATGGTGCCTGGACTATTGAATCAATATCGGCCATATGAGAGATAGTTTATGTCTACTGGACCATGGGTGGACTGTGGACGTCAGTTGCTGACCCGAAGGGTGTCAGTACCGGCTATGGAAGAGCCGAAGATGTACTTGTAAGGATGTATTTTGACCGTGTCGGGACTTAATACTATTGTTGTCAATATGGTGCCTAGAGGCTACGTTGGATAACACCAGTAATGGAAAAATGATGAGATGATGGAACCGATAATGAGACTTTACTTGATGTTGTGAATTTTATTATCAAGCATGAAATATTATATTGCAACTGTTGATTATTTACTAACCTGTTGTTTACTTTAAAACTACACTGTTATATTTCCTTCACTGGGCTAGTTAGCTCACCCCACTCACCTTTCAGGAGTTGAACTTGAGGAGGAGAACCCTCTGTTTGAAGCTTAGAGCGAATGAGCTGCAGCGTTGCTTTGGAATTCCCACTGAGGGGAATACCTTTGTATTTGTGCTTTTTGGGTTCTTGGAACCATTTTCTTTGTAAAGTACCGAGTATGGTACTTAGTATGTGTTAATGTGTTGTACTAGGATTACTACGTTTCTGTAGTTACTCTGATGTGATTTTGTAATGATAATTCAATGGTTGGATTATGTGATCTTGTTGTGTGTTATTGTTTTATGCTTATTTTGTGGGGTAGACTTATGGTATGTGTTTGAGTCCAAATGTTGGGATCATGTGTGACTTTTCGGCTTAACCGTTGATCCGGCCCAGTTAGTATGCTTGTGAGTTAGTTTATTTTCAAAAAAAAAAATTCAGTCGCGTTTCGGGCCCACCCTTCGGGTTGGGGCGTGACAGAGGTACACCTTTCTTATAAGAGTTTGGCATATGCTTCACTTTGACATTACTATTGGATTGAGACGTTGAAAATACTGGACTCTTAGTATTCAATATTATAACCCTGATGGGTTGGCCAAGAACTCACCTCAAGAAGTGGGGGTTTTGTGTTCGATTCATGTTCAATCTCAAAGGGCCACTCCTCCGAGAATAACCTAGTGTGTGTGTTGGGAGGTATTCACATATCTCAAAGAATTAGTCGAGTGAGATGTATAGACACCTTCAATCATTAAATCATAGCCTTGACGTGTATCGCAAAGAGTTGGGTATAGGGTTATAGATTTGCTTTAATATTTTATTGTTTTTCAAAGGGTGTAATGGGGTGATAAATATTCCATTATGCTCGAACACCTTTATCCAAAGTGCAAACTCAGATCCTCCTGAAGTGGGTCTGAATCATGAGTGGCTAAGTCAGCAGAAAACCCATGATTCTCCTTTTTGTTGCAAACTTGGGATTCCCTTCTGAAGTGCGGACTATCACTTTGTTTGAAGTTCCACTTCTACTTCCAATATTTGTCAATTCAGGTCCCAACACCATGTCCCTGATCTTATCTTTGACTTTAACCAGAACATGTGAAAGTACAAAGCAAAGTTGGAAGGGGAGATTTGAGTCCTTAGAATAGACGCATCTGCTCTGCTCTGGTCTTCCAATTCATGTCTTCCATGGAAAAAGATTGATGCAAGATGCCAAAAGAAACAGAGTGTGTTTGGTACTCTTGTTCCACTGTTGCAAGCCAACCATTTCCCTGTGCATCATCGGCGCCGCGGTTTTAATAATTTCAAACCCTTTTTCGAAGAAAAACTCTTATGAGACCAAGTAAAAAAAGAGTTTACACATTTTTCAAGGATTAGTCGGGTGTTTTGTCTCAACACTTTGATCATAAAAAAAAAAAAAAAAAAGACTATAAAGCCATTAGATGACCTATAGTGTAGCGGGATGTATAGTGACCGCATGAAGTGTTAGTCTATTTCGTCGTTCTTTTTGTCTTTAAAATTTACGGCTGTTAAGGATTTGATTTTTTTTCATAATTAGCTGGTTGATTTGAAAGGGACAACATTATATATTTTCCTATCCATGTTTATCTTCTATGCATCTTACTCACCAACGTTTGAAAAGAGATATGTTGAGTATCTAGGCATAGGATCTATCAAATAGAGTGATAATGGATGGGTTGGACATATCGTTCTTTAAATACGTGGCTTATTAAAATTATCTTGATCAAATTAATTAAATTATATTTTTAAATTCTCTAAAACTTGATCAGACAGACTTTAAAAACATGACTTTATTGATTCAATCAAATTGATTTTTAATGAATCGTATATTCAAGAAATGACTTTTTTGATGCAGTCATCACGATTTATACAATGAACTCGATAATTCTAGAGTTTGAATAGGTCACTCTCTTTTTTAAAAGGAGAATGAGTCACTCTATCCAACGCAGCTCATTCTAGAAGCATGTCATCTGCGCATGCCTCAATTGTTAAAATTTTGTGGGTAAGCTTTTGAAGTTTGATCCCACTAAGCTAAACTTTGGGTCTCAACTTCTACTTTAAACTTGATTCAATAATCCATGTCACCCACATGAAGCTTGGTAATGCTATATTCAAAATGGAATAAATAAATAAAGTTGGTCTGCTATTGAACACGTGATAAATTTTGATAGAATATCTTTTTCTATGTTTGACTGGCGAAAGTGATTGGTGAAAGCATTGGTGGAGCTGCAGAGTGAAAAAAAAAATCAAATACTCCATGACTTACTTTTTTTAATAGATTAAAAGGATGGTGTTGAAGCACTTGCTTTTCTAATTTCTTTGGGGATTATTCATGGTTGGCAGTCTCTTTCTTTCTATTCAACACGTGATAAATTTGAAGGGTGACGATAATAGAGACTTTGGTTTAAGAATCAAAGGTTTTAGGTTTGAGTTCCGTAGAAATTCGATGTCGTCGTTTGTAAGGGACTATGTGTATCTAGAGTTTTATTAACACCCTCGTATTCGGAGAGAGATGGGAATTTTAAAGCTTTTCAACATAAAAATAAAATAAAATCTGAAGGGTGATTTGGAATAATTCAGCTCTCTTGATATGGTTTTTTGTTGGGTCATTTTTATGATGTTTTATGGTTAGCTATTTAATTGGATAGAAAGAAAAAACAAGATTGAGATCTTTGTTTAATAAGTATTTAAGTGTCAAAGAGGGTATTTTTTTCTTCCACTTTTTTAAAGAAATAAACTCTTGGAAGATCTTCAAAGATCAAATCTCTGTTTTTCAAAATGAGAAATTGTTTTCTTTTTCAAAAGTGGTGAAGTGTGAAGGCTCAAGACAAAAGATCACCAATTAACAATTAAATTTTATATTAGTTGTATTATTTATTCTAATGAGGTGTAAAGATCAACATTTCCATAGAATTTACCTACAAAAATATGGTGGTCACTTTGATATCATTGTTAATTCAATCATAGAAAATAATTTTTCTTTCTTATTGAAATTACAAATTCTAACAATGGATGAGATTGACTGATCGAAGTGATCCTTTTCATATCTATAAACCAATTTTTCCTGATCAGATACTTGAGGTTATAAAGTTATTAAAGATGTATTTGCATCTATGGGAAGGTAGAAAATGAATTTGTTGGGAGTCAGGATATTTAAAAGCTTAAAAAGTTAGCAATATGTAGCAAATATCATGTGTGCCACATGATATGAATATAAACATTATCATATTATTTTTTAATTCAATGTCTATTAGATCAATGGAGAAATAACCCATTGAGAACTAGTTGACAAAAGTTGGTATAAATTGTTAATCAAAGTAATAAATTAGTCTCACTTCTAATATAGAGTATATATATTTCTGATGGTCAAGAAGCTTTTTTCATGAATGAAGGTTTTGAGTTCGATTAATGCTCAAACCCCTTTGGGCCATTCTCCATGGGGTTACTTCTCATGGCTTAGACTCGGTATGTATGTGTAGAGAAGTATGCACATGCTTCGAAGGATAAGTTGGGTAAAGCCCCCTACGGATGAGATGTCTGAACACCATGTTATTCAATTTTTTATAAAAAATCCTCTCATATTTTTTACTTTTTAAATTCGGCTGATGATTCAATTCAAGTGCTCTTCCAAAAATTCACAAAATTTCATTGTCAACTGGTTCACAAAGGATAGTTTCTCTAGGTTAAAAGGGATAATGAATTTAAATTTGGCTTGATTTGTATCTACACCCACGTTTACATAGAATCTAAAATTTAAATTCATATTTAGATCCAAAAACATATAATAATTAAAAAAATACCTCTAAAACTATTGAACTGTATATTATCTATTTACCTCCTTACTTTGTTATAATGTTCTCTCATTTCCTTCAACTAAGAATTATATTTTTAAGAAAAAAAAACTCTTCTATTTTGCCTTTTGCCCCCTTTCCATAGATGGAAAGTTAGACCCCTCATCCAAACGCAGCCGAAGGGTTTTAGTCTTTCAAGATTTGATGCACATTAATCCCTTACTTCCTCATTGATCATCTAAACTTATTCGGTATATGTAGGTATGGAGACTGGTACATATTTATTTGGGTGCTCTAGGAAGCCTATGCACCATGGAAAAAAAAAAACCCTTACCTATCTCTGTATGAAACTTATCTACCTTACACTGACTAAATTTCCAACTCTGCATATTAGGGTGTAATTCGGGTCAAGTGGAGTACCCTCTTAGCATCCCAACTCTAATCCATCTTAACCTAACTCAAGACCAATTCAAACACATTTTTGTAATTTAAACCTAACCTGTCTAGTACTGTTTTTGATTGATTGGTCAGGTTGCATCAGATTCAAACAATTTAGCATCTTTGATTTGAAATGTCAAAAACAATAATATGACTTTAGGGAGTATATACGGGGCTGCTCTTGAAATATAAAAGTGGACTGATATATTATTTACGAAAGACAGTAAAAAATACTTCCTCTGTCTTAATTTAATAGTCTGATATGCATTTTGAGATTGTCTCAAAATAGTTGTTCCATTTTGATTCTCTCTCTATCTATCTACTTTAACTATCTATCTCCTCTTTATTATAATTATCATAAGCTATTGATTTTTCATAGGGTATAACACAATATTCTAATCGTTAGATTACGTGATTTTTCTTGATTTATATCATCCCAGAAGTCTTCTACCAGCCCACCTACTCATGTGAGACTCAGTCAAGGATAAATGGTGCAATCCAACCTCCCCAATGCTCCACATTTAGTTCCAAATCTTGTGTCAAGGTGTTGCCTTAAATATTCATTAATTTTTTTAGAGATATAATTAAGACTTTAGGAGTGTTCATTCCTTTGAACCTAACCCGCAACCAGTCTGAACCGGACTTAAATAAATGAGTTTAAACCAAAAAAAATGTCCAATAGGCCAGACTCAAGCTTTTTTAGAACTCGTTTATATAAATGGATGGGCTCATGCTTTTATTTAAAGCCGTTTATTTTTCTTATATATTATTATATTATATACATTTTTCACAAGGTTATACTTGACACTGTTTTTATTTAAATTTTATTTTTTGCTTTGTAAATTAGAAATATAATTATACAAAGTGAAAGCAGACATAAAGACCTACCACCAATTTAAATTTCATTCTAAATTTAAGTTTTCAACCACTTGATCTTAATGATCAAAATCACTTAACGTTCTTTCAATTTTCTCAAGGACAACTACCAATTCTAACTATTAAAGATCAAGTGGCTAAAAATCGATTTTTGAAACGAAAAATTTAATTGGTGATAGATCTTTTGAGTATACTTTAAATATGAAAAGTTTTATTTTCAATTTACAAAATAAAAATTTTAAAAAATTAAAATAGTGTCAGGTGTGACCTTGTGTGTAACGACCCGACCCGAAAACAGGACTTAGGGCTTGACTCAGTGTAAAATTGTCCACTTTGGGCCTCGCACACAAGCGAGCCCGCACGGTTTTGCTTTTGGGCCTGGACCCACATGGCCTGACCCAAAACGCGTCACACAAGAGTACAAGTGGGTGACCTCAAATGAACCTCCAAACTTCATCCTTCACTACCGATGTGGGACTCCCCACATTGGTGGTGTGCTCCTCAGCCCAACTGGGCAAGGGTATCACAATCACCCCCCCTAAGGCCTCAAGCCGCCTCCGGTTCGACTCGGCTCAGCTTAACAACACCAGGGAAGAAGGAAAACCCACACAGTCCAAGTATAGAACCTCGGCTCTTATACCAAATTGTAACGACCAGACCTGAAAACATGGCTTAGGGCTTGACTCAGTGTAAAATTATCCGCTTTGGGCCTCGCACACAAGCGTTTTGCCTTTGGGCTCGGACCCACATGGCCCGACCCAAAATGCGCACATGAGTACAAGGGGGTGGCCTCAAATAAACCCCCAAATCTCATCCTTCACTACCGATGTGGGACTCCCCATATTGGTGGTGTGCTCCTCAACCCAACTGGACAGGGGTATCACATTGTGACCGTATGATCAATTACAAAATAAACAAGTTTCAACAATTAGATTTGGACTTTGACCTTTAAAAGCCCAATGAGCTTCAATTGTGCTCACGCCTTTTTTGGCAAAGTCCAACATGAACTCAGCCCGTGAAGATGACTTTATACAATACACTAACAAATTAATTATTAACTCCTTTAAAACTCATTGCAGTAAAGAAAATATTATCAAATAATACAAACATGATATGTTAAATTCAAGTTGAATCGGTTCTCTTTGAATTCAACTCAAGTCCTCAACTTAATTTTTATATCAAGCTAAGAATTTTAATTATAATTTAATCTTAAATCTAAATTACCTCAATAAAATCTAGATCAAATTTTTATTTGAGTCGTTACAATTTGAATGAACTTACTCAATCTTCACTTTAATTATAACCCACCATCTTCAGTGACAAGCTAACTAGTGGTTCATTATATTTTTAGGTGGTTGGAATCTTTTACTATGCAACTGTGTACGGAGCAGAATCCTTGATTGGACCCAGCAAATCAATTGATCTGTGAAGTGGGCCACTGAATCATGCCTCCTCATCTTCTAGAGATTATAGATTAAATATTGGGCATTTTTTAACTAAAAGTTAAGACCTCCTGCCTCATTTTGTGGGGCACTTGGATCATGTATGACTTTTCCAATCCCCAAATGGTTGGTGCATCAGCACTTCCGTTTGAAATCCGTTTCATAAGACGAGAGTCCTTACTTTGAATTTTATCTCATCTCAAAGGATTATTTTTTGTAATTTTACGCATTGTGTGTAGATAGAGAGAGATTTGCACATGTCTCGAGTGCTGAAAACTAGCCGGGTTCTCCAAGAGTTAAAAAATTGTCGGGGCTAATATATCTGTCGATATTTAAATATTGATGATACCGATATATCAGTCAATATTATGCCAATCTTTTTCCCTCTCTTACCTAATTTTTTTATTTTTTTAAAAAAAAAGATCAAAAAAATTAATGAACAATATTTGACGATATATCAGCTGATATTTACCCATATTTTAAATATCATCGATATTATAACAATACGACCAATATATTTTGTATAAGCCGATATTTGTGCCTATAGGGTGCTCTAAAGGTCCCAAACACCTCAATCATATAAAATAAAAAATCTAAGGCCTTTCCACTGCATTCTGCCATTTGCACACATGGGTTTTAAAATAGGTCAATGTTGTCGTTATCTTTATAACATGTAAAAATATCAGGGTGGGTGTTTATTGTGTGGGTCCTCTTTTTCATGCTTTAAGTCAATCAACTATAAGTAATCAATTTGAAAAACTTTAGGGACTATCTAAACAATAGTCTAATTATTAGATTAAGTGGTTTCTCTTGATTTGTATTATGGAGCAATCCCATTTCCCTAATGCTCCTCATTTAGTTCCAAATCTTGTGTCAAGGTATTGCTTTAAATGTTCGTTAAAAAAATTAGAGATATTATTAGGGTGTTGCATGCCTCTGAACTTGGCCCATAATTAGCTTAAACCCGACTTAAATAAATGGTTTAAACAAAAGTTTTGTCTGATGGGTCAGACTCAAGCTTTTTTGAACTCATTTATATAAATGGACGAGCTTAGGCTTTTTACTCAAAAGCCGTCCATGCCCATTTATTTTCTTATTTATTGTATACATATATCATAATGTCATACTCGGCACTAATTTTTATTTTTTGCTTTGCAAATTGAAAATATAACCATACAGAATGAAAGTATACTTAAAAACCTACCAGTACCACCAATTAAAATTCATTTTAAAACTAAATTTTCAGTCACTTGATTTTAATAGTCAAAATCACTGGGTCTCTTTTCAATTTTTTTAAGGACGTTTGTCAATTTTAACTGTTAAGATCAAGTGGTTAAAAGTCAGATTTTGAACTAAATTTTTAATTGGTGATAGATCTTTAAATCTACTTTTAATCTATACAGTTAAATTTTCAATTTACGAATAGTAATTTTAAGAAATATTTTTTTTTTGTTAGGTACAACCTTGTGACCGTCTGATGAGTTACAAAATAAACGGGAATAAACGGCGGGCTCACACTTTGACCTTTAAAAACCCGACGGGCTCCCTTCAATCAGGCTCTGGTCTTTTTTTTGGGCAAAGCCCGGCATAAACCCAACCGTTGAAGAGGCCTTTATATCATACACTAACAAATTAATGTAAATTATCAAATAACACAAACATGATATGTTAAATTCAAGTTGAGTCGGGTCTCATTGAATTCAACTCAACTCTTCAATTTAATTTTTATATCAAGCTAAGAATTTTAAGCATAATTTTAATCTTAATCTAAATTACCTCACATAAAATCTAGATCAAATTTTGAATTGAACTGTTACTATTTGAGTGAACCAACTCAATTTTCACTTTAATTATAACCCATCATCTTCACTCCACTAGCTAATTAGTGGCTCATATACATTATATTTTTAGGTGGTTGGAATCTTTTAATATGCAAGAGTGTACGGAGCAGAATCCTTGATTGGACCCAGCAAATCAACTTATCTGTGATGTGGGCCACTCAACCTTGTCTCCTCATCTTTTGGAGATTATAGATCTGAACATTGGACAATTTTTTAACTAATAGTTAAGACCTCATGACTCGGAACGTTGGATCATCTAAGACTTTTCGAAATTCCACCTGGTTGGTCAGGAACCGCCGTCCTCACAATACATTAGTTTTGAGTTTGAATTCTACTCTATCTCAGAGGGCCACTCACGATGATTTTACCTGATATGTATGGATAGAGAGATTTACATATGCTCGAATGAATAATCGAATAAAAAAAAATTTAAAAAAAATTGCAAAGACTTTTCCACTGTACTTTTGCCATTTGCACCCATGGATTTAAAATAAGTGAATGCTGTCCTTATCTTTATAACATGTGAAAATAACAAGGTGTGGTGTTTATTGTGTTGGTCCTCTTTTTCTTTATGTTACTATTTTTTATAATGCTCCAAATCCAATTATATCTGTCTCATCAGATTGTACACAGTTATAGATCACCCATTTTTCATTAACAATGGCAAGATGCTTTTTCACCGACAACTCTCTACAACAAACTAGGGTTGTTCAAGATTGGAAATTGAAGATTGGAAATTGGAAATTGGAAATTGGAATTGCTTTGTAGCATGGTCACAGCTGCTGAGACATGGGGCTCTTAAATAGTTGATTTTGACATCTCTAATTTTTAAATAGTTCCTTCATTACCTTCACTTTATTGGGATGTAGTTAAAAAAAAAAAAGTTACATTTCATTATTCTTAAAGTCAATTTTTTTTTTTGAATTTATGTGTGAAAAATTATGGGATACCCGGTGTAAAACTCCCACGGGTAGACTCTTATCCCTAAGGCACACCAAAGTTCAGCCATGGAGGCTCGAACCCATGACCTCCCGATTCCTAAAATGTGAGGTAACTAACTGAGCTACACTCATGTCAAAATTTTACTTATATAAGTTTAATTTTTTGATAAATCATAAAAGCCAATTACTCTATATTTATCATCTCTTTCATTATTCCTTCTCGTTATGTTTTCAACGGTCTCTCACACTTTTTATCAGCAATTTGTAGTCTTTCATACTTTACATGTTGAGACTATCTCTGATCTCTTGCTAACATGCCCGAAGCCCCAAACCACTTCAAGCAGAATATTACGAGTTTATATAATGGAGCGGTCTCTTGAGTTAAAATATAAAGTTTTAAGTTTTTAAAATGGGTTGTAAAGAACTTTTTGTAAACTTATGTTTATCTTTTTGTTCCTTCTAATTACTTAATTTTTTCGTAAATTTGTCCCTATATTATTTGATTTACTTGTAAATAAAAGTGATGGTTGGATTAGACTCAAATGGTAAAGCACTATTGAATCTTTGTATACTTTTTTTTTTAAGTCCAGAGGTGTCCAAGTATCGCAGTCAATTAATCCTCCGGGGTGTGTGAAAACCCCCTTATTCACACACAAGAATCTTTGTAAATCTTTGTATCCTTCAAAGCTATATTTAGAATAATCAATTAAATTAAATTTTTATAGGCATCCTACCCTATCACTTACCCAAGGTGAGTCCAATAAAACGTTTTTCAATCATGGTCTTCATTTCCAAAATTAGAGCCCCATCTCTTTGGTATTGGGATTTATATAAATTTGTATTATAAGATCTCAAAGGATTATTTCTTAGTGACAAGGTAGCCCCACAAACTCAACTTGACCATCAATTATGTAGTTATAAAAAAGATATTTATTGCACCTATCTAGAAATGAATTTTTGAGTTAATTTCCTACCTACACTGTCCATATTGGTGGCTCAACCACTTGACAACCAAGTGTACCTTCTAACCTTTTATTTCTTCCTTCACATGTTGTTTAAAGTCTTTTGAACATGTGTAAAACAATCTAAAAAAGGAAATTTTCTTTTCTTATTTATTGGGACACTCATTTTTCATTTTATCTTTTATTATTAAAAGCTAACAAACAAAATAAATCAATCAGAATCATTTATAATAACTAAAAAATAAATATCTATATAAAAAAAAAAATCAAATAACAAACCTTGCCATGACCTCATCATGATTGTCTTCGAAATCTTAAAGCTATTTGTCCTGGAGTTGGCAATTTGGCATTTACCATTCATTATTATTATCATCAAATGCGAAATGCCATTTATTTGAAGACAACTTTTTGAATTCGAGTTCTCCATTTGACTTTGTCAAAAACCATAATATTTGTCGCAAATTCTTTATCCCCTCTATATGGGATTAAAGATTTAGTAATTCAAATTGAGTTAGGCAAGCAAATTCTTCTGAAGATTCACTATTTATCAAACTTCCCATTCCCTTCTCCAATGTATTCAATCCAAAGTTGTAGTCGACTAAATCTTTTCCACCATTAGATTGCACCAGGTGGCATAATACAAAATATATAAGCATTTTTTTTTTCCTTCTTGTCAGTGAAAATAATAAAAACTCAAATTAGATTTACTTTTAATATATTTTTAATCTAAATTTCAGAGACCATTTTAATTTGTGACATACAAATAGGTAAATAGAAAAAAAAAAAAAAAACCCACATTCATCTGTTTCACTCCAACTCTGTTCGAGAAAACCAGTGGTGTTGTTACAGTAGAGGCAAGTCTAAGTCATTCATGCAGCTCACATCAAATTGGATCCAATCTGCCTTTGCAATTAATGGTCAATATTCAACTTTAGCCCAATTATCCTAATTGCAAATAGGCCTCCAAGCACACTCAATTACCACTCAATTCATGTTAAAAATCAACAAGTTAATGTTAGGTTTTGTAGAGTCTGATTGCCAAATATTTACTGGTGATCCCATCCCCACTGGTTCGGTCGTGGGTTTTAATAGAGGGCAATTTTGTAAGTTTCACATTACATATTTTGTAGTCCTAATTAGGGCAGTACATAATATCTCTTTTCATGAGAAAGAGGTAAGAAAATGAAAATTATAACAGGCACAACTGTGTCTTTTTCGTCTTTTTTTTTTTTATTTTTGAGAATATTGGATCTGATTTGAACCCGTAGACATACCGAAAGGGAATCACGTAAATCCTTATGTCTCTTTGTGTGTGATTGATCGGTATTTTGTCCTTCCAATTATTGTTTGTGCATTTCTATTCTCAATAGTTAAAAGTTCACTGAACTAAAGATTTGGATGGTAAAAATCCTACATATGGAAATTTAAGGAGATTGAAAATTGGGCAAATTGTATTCAACACTCCATTAACAATCATTTCAAGTTATTTGCAATCATAGATACTAAACACAAATGATGATAGAGTATATGTGAATAGTTTCATATTTAAGTGCGACTAGTAACATTATGTATGCCATAATGTGCACTAGGCTAGATATTTCATAAACAGTAAGCGTGGTTAGGAGGGACATGGCAAATATATATGAAAAAAAAAGGGGTTCATTGGCAAATCGTTCATAGGTAAGTGGAGTATTTTGCAAAATTTAATAATTAAAATTTATCACTTTCTCTCTCCTTTTCATCTTTAGATAATTAAATTATCATTTTGAGGGATTTTGTAGAGATTCTCTGTTTAATTTTGGAGATCCAAAGCCTATATAAATGAGGCTTGAGCCTTCAATTGTAACACAAATAGTTAGGGTCTGTCTTGACAATTTGTAATTCTAAAATTATTCTTCTCTTGTCGATTAGTGATACCACCAACCCCCCATAGATGTAAATATTAACGCCGAAGTACCAAATCTCGTTAAATTCTTATATCAGTTTGTGTGATATGTTTGTATAGTTCATTATCATTTTTAGGAGTGAAACTAGAGTCGCGTTTTAATCTGACATGTATGATTTAATTTGAGAAATCAATGGCTTTGAATTATTTATTTATATATTTCAAGTCATGTCATATTAGAAAAATAAAAACTCGAATAAAATTTGGATTGAGTTTGATTGAGAAATTTAAAATCAACCGACGTAATCCGACTCGACCCGATTGCACCAAGTTATAAAACATCTCTCGGGTTAAGTGGGTCAAAAACTAGGGTTGAGTAATACGGGTCAGCAATTCAGGTCGGATTATATAAGTTTTGACATGGGTTGGGTTGAATTTATTAAAATCCGACCTAATCCGACCCAAGTTTTAGCTATAGTATTTTTATTTTTTTTCTATTGTAATGTTTCAATTGTATTTTCCAACATTACAAAGGAAATTAAATTTTATTATTTGTGAAAATTTAAAAATAAGTTGGTGTTTCAAATTTTTCTACATAGCCATTTAAACCAGGGGTCGAAAAACGGTATCGGCCGATAAATTTCTCTCTTTTTTTTTAATGAAAACGGCCGATATCATCCGATATGATGCAGCTGAGATATCGGCCGATATGATAAGGTTTCAAAATTGTATCATATCGGCCGATATTCAGACTCCTGATTTAAACATTAGAATTGACAGGATTGAATGTGTCCCCCTTCGAATCTAGATTAAAAAATTCAAATGAATGTCTGAATCAAAGGTTAGATTTAGAAGTTAAATCGAATGAAAAAAAGTTTTAACCCAACCATTTCAAATCAATCCGTTTGAGATTGTAAACCTTGTGAAAGTTGAGACATGCTTCATTTTTCATACCACCATACACCCACAAAGTTGGTATATATCTGATTTGATGCACAAACAAAAGGGATTTGGATGATGTTAACACATAATAATAAACACGTTTGGATTCCATACCCCACTTGCCACCAAAACTGGTGGGCCCTTACAGTATCTAACAGTGTGGGTCCCACCCACCTCTCTTTGTTTTTTTGTTTTTTTCAAATTTTCTTTGGTAGCAAGTGGACTTGAATGCAATTTACACTTCACATGGTAGTAAATAGTAAAAATATATATATTTATTTTCTTCATTTTATAGTGTTATGAAACTTCATGACTTGCAGTAGCTTTGAGTGACTCCACTTGTGCCTTGCCACGTGGCCCTCTTGTCCTGATGTAGAGACGATAGTCGTTGTATGACATGGGTTCATAGTGTGGAGGGTGATTGGGTGAAACCAGCTCTGGTGCGGGTCCCACAAGTAGGTCCCCATTGGGATTGTAGAAGAAGGCAAAGGACAGTCGCTCTTCTGTGGAGTTTACCACCACACGATGCTCTACGCTCTTGTATATTGCATTGCTCATCACCTGAGTGACACAAAAATACAAAAATGACTAATTTAGATATTTTTTTAATTTAATTTAAATTTTTTTAATAAAAATTGTTGATTTTTCACCTAAAATCTTATCAGATTGAGTCAACTCAGACTAACTTCTCCGATGCTTTAAAGTTTTGAAACTATATCACAAACTCATCATCCAAGATTTATTAATCAGGCCAAAAAAGTTTCTTTCATGATCCCTTATTTGGGGGGATCATTTTTTTCTTCTTTTGGAAAGAGGAAAAGAAAAGACAAAGACAAATTAATTGTAATCATGGTGTTGAAAATTCATAATTTGGATGAGACTCAAAATCACAGTATTAAACATCTGATAGGAACGAGTTTGAACCAAGTTAAAGTTATATAAATTGAATCAGACAATAATCAACTGAAAATCATTGAATCCAAAGGAGTTGAGTTGCATGTGATTGTCAGGAACCCGCCTCACGAAATAAGATTTATAAGTTTGACTTACACTCCATCACTAAGGGCCACTCCTCATGAAATTACTCAGTGTGTGTGGGTAGAGAGACTTGTACATGTCTCAAAAAGTAGTTCAGTGCTATAAGAGGCATGGACACCTTAGATAAAAAGAATCAACAGGAATTATTGATAGTAGTAAAAGTATTCGAGTCTTAAACAATATCAGAATAACTCCTTTATGATTTAATGTTACGTCAATTAATAATGATGGTGTTAAATTTGATGAAAAAGTCCATATTTAAATATATAATATAGTAAAACTTATTTTAATTAAATCAACAAAATTATGATTTTAAAAATCTCAAAATATCTTATAATGAACATAGTTTTAAATTTATAAAATACAATTTAATTAATATAAGTAAGACACTTATTTAATGACATATTTAAAGGTAAGTCTTTCCATTATACACATCAAAATCACCATTTACAAACTCTAGCCCTAATTACATGCAATATCTGTAGTAAACCCACATTTTTACTTAAAAAGATGAGGCAAAAGGCGACCCTCTTTTGTCCCACTTAACCATTTTAGGTTGTTATGACTAGCTTTACAATGAGACAAGTTATCCTCAATTGAATGGTGAGATGCTTTTCAGACTTCAAAAGTTTACTCATCATTTTATCAGAAATGATGGGGTGGAGGAGATTTAAGTATAATAATATTATGTTGTACATGTTTACGTTCTTATTAAAAAATAATATTTTATATTTTAAATTTTACAAATAAATAATAAATATACAAGACCTTATTTTATTATATTCACGTCTTTCACATCTAATCATTTCTCATTTTATAAAAAAATCAAAGTAAACAACTTGAACACTTAGACTATATTGGAATGAAGGATTTCTTTAAATACGAGATTGGGAAAAAAGATTGAAGAGAAAAATAAATAAAGAAAAAAGCAAGAAGTTTCTTTTCTCTCTCGATAAAACTAGATTTAAGTTTGAGAGAGAAAATTTGGAGAAAAGAAAACTTCACGTCTCCTTTGACTAGTAATTCAAAAGGGTTGGAGTGATCGCTTAGAACTCGTCTTAAGAAACGAGAGCCTTGAATTCGATTCTCACTCCACTCTAAAAAACTACTCTCTATAAAGTTACTCGATATATGTGGGTAAAGAGACTTGCAAATATTTTAAAAATTAGACAGATGTCCTAAGAAGCTTAGACGTCTTGGTTAAAAAGGAGGAAATCTTCTATATTTTTCTACTTTCGCCTCGTCTAATTGCATTATTAAACATTTTCGATAAAATGGACATAACTTTGTTATCTATATTATAATCAATTGCTCCACGTGATATGATATTTTTTAAATTGTAGAAAGACATGCCTAACAAAGTGCATGAACTAAGATGTTGAATATAATCGTCTAAGTTAATCTTCTTCTTTGTCGTCATCTTTATTAAAGTCTTATTTACTCATTTTCTTCTTCACATAAACTTAATTTAAAGTTTAAGTTTCTTATCACTTTATTATTTAAAATGCCACTTTTGACAACTTCATAGCACGTGTTTATAATTTTAACGTGTGTCACTCTCTAAGTCTTCTCCCAAGATACTCCGATGAAATTTCAGCACGTGTTGATTACAACAGACATATCTCATCCTTCAATTATTATTTCTTGATTTGATATTTAAGAAAGAATAGGCCAGTGAAATATTATCACCTTTTCTTCTTTAAAAAAGCAAGTAAACTTTCATTATTGAGGTAACGGAGCTACGACAAAAGTAGTGTCGGCTGCGTTTGGATGAGGGATAAATTTTAGAGGGGTCATCTGGAGTTATCCCTGACCAGGGGTTATCCGATGTAATATGAAAATCCTTTGAAAGAAAAAGATTGTCAAAAGTGGAAGGAGAGTGGTAAAATGTTATTTTTTTACCCTTACCTAGTTATCAAACAAGAGTAATAAGGGATAACCCCTCATTACCCTTACACCCCTCTCGTCCAAACGCAGCCATCATATTTATTTAAAGTTAACTGATTAAATTAGAAATAAATTACTCTTGTTGAAATTAAATATAACTAACAAGACAACTTAATAATGTAATAAAATACACCTAATTTATAGCTAGTAATGCAGGGGAAGCAGAGTAATCCAAACTATAAAATTACATAAAGGCCACTCTACTAACAAAGTAAAAATATTTTATCTTATATTAGTTTGGCAAACATACACCCATGTGATATGTTAGGATGAGAGGGTTTCATCTATTATTTTAGGTATTAAAATTATAGCAGTCCATGTTAGAATGCGAAGTTCAGTTTATGGTATGTTTTAAAAGGATTAAGGGTCCTCTAGTATTAGAGTGCTACACAATTTACAGTGTCACCAATTATTAATTGACATGCGAACAACTTCAAAGATGATTAATTTTTTTAACAAATATCATGAACTTAAAACAACCAAATTACTCTTGAATTCACCTACATGTCATCTACTAATTGATGCCATGGAACTAAATGATTTAAACCCGTTGGAAAAAAAAGGCTGATGAGAAATCTTAGAATCTTCTTCTTAACTCTGAAGCCTCGCCAGTCATCTAATCCTAAATTTTAGAGACCTATATCATTAAGGGTATACATGTTAAAGTTTTAAAGTGAGTTTCTGAATATGTAGAGATTAGTCTCAACTCTAATATAAAGTGAAAAACACTTCGTAATGATAAAAAGGTTTTAAAGTTAACTGGAGGAGGTTTACTTAGATGAATATTTAAAAGAACATATTTTACTATTTTTGAATAATTAAATGCATAAAAAAAATTAAATTAGTCAAGAGTGGACCTTACTATGTGACTTCACCATCAAGATGGAGTACATCATATTGAATAGTAAAAGAATAAAAAAAAAAGGGCATGAAAGCTTAGTCCATATAAGTCACCAATAAGAAAAATGCACTCTTGTATTCTTATCTTTCTCTAATCTTCAAAAATATTTTTGGCAGTTAGTTGCTTGACTAATGGGCTACATTCATCAACATCTGTCTTTTAGGGTTGATAGAGATGCAGGGTCACCCAAACTATAAAATATCTGCAGTTCTACTGTAAGTCTACAACAAGTAGACAGGCCAAAAGAGACGTATCTAAGGTGGTGGCTGTCCACATGAGAATTGCAATTATTGGGCTCAAATGAATACACGTCAAAATAATAGTGGATAAGATACCTCTAAAGTTGATGTAACTTGTGTTTGGGTAGTGAACGGGTCACAGATGCTGTCAAGGGAGATTTTTAGAAATTTATAAAGGAATTGAGCCACTTTATTTAATAGACTAGTCTTTTAATTGGATATTCAGTCCTAAGAATTAAGTGAAGATAGTTCAATTGATCTAAGTTCTTAGAATTATACTAAAGATTTTAAATTCGACTACTCTTACACTTGTCTGATACACAAAGTTTGCGGCTAATTTCGTCTAACCTCTAAATCTAAAAAAATCTCAACCACAGACATGTGTGATGCTTTGGATAGGAGTGAGACGTGTTTCAAAGTGACATTAATCTTGTCGTATCTTCAGAGGTTAGTTAGAATCTCCACCACCCATTTGTTATAGTTTAAAATACAGACAGATAAATGGTTGGTCTAAGATTTTAAAATTAGACTAAAAATTTTGAATTCGAATCCTCTTTTACTCCTGATACACGAAGATTACAGCTAATTTAGTATCAGCTTCAAATATGAGACACGAATACTTATGTATCTGAGAAATCTCAATTAGAAACATCAACCACAAACATGTGTGATGCTATGGATAGGAAGGAGACATGTCTCAAAGTGACGTTAATCTGGTCGCATCTTTCGAAGTTAGTTAGAATCTCCACCAGCCATTTGTCATAGTTTAAGCTACAGACAGACAATCATACACAGACATACAGACAAAGATACAAACACACAGATGAATCAAAGAGAGTGAGAAAAACCTGAATTTGATCGCCAATGTTGACAATGATTGAGTTGGGAGCGGCTTGTACGGTGACCCAAGAATCTCCACGGCGAACTTGAAGACCATTGACTCGATCATCGGGGAGAAGAAGGGTGAGGCCGCCGGGATCGGAGTGAGAAGAGAGTCCGAGGGTGAGGTCCGGTTGCGGGCATTTCGGGTAGAAATTAACTCTCAAGCAAACTCCGACGTCCTCGCCTCCAAATGCTTTTTGCAGGTATCCTTCTTCTAGTCCAAGGTTTTCCGACAGTAACTTCAACAGAGTTTCACAGAGTTTAGCCAGCTCAACTCCATACTCTTCGGTTAGCTTCCTAAGCAACATAAAGTAAAAATAAAGAAAATAGAAACTTGCAGATAAAAATATCAACATTGCAGGGTTTTCTTTATTTACATTTGATCTATCGTCTTTGATGGCAAACTGCCAACAAGGGTATGTTGGTTTTCTACTGAGTTGATTTGGTTGTCTTATTAGTTGTTGTCTTGAATTAGTTGGGAGACACAAACAAAGTAGTTGTTCCCAAAGAGATGTTAAAATCATGGTATCAGAGCCTTTCTGCCAGTCGTGGTTGTCGGAAGGGGTGTCCTTTAGATGCCAACTGTTTGACAAAAGAACTTAATGACCAATGACTAAAGTATGATGAAGTGGCCTTAGCAACTTCAATTCAAGACCTTCCGCAATTTAAACGGGTTCTTTACCACTAAGCATTTCCGTCTTTCTTTTGCTTTATTGGTTTATTCATCTTTCTAGCTCATTCTTAGCTAAAACCAAGTGTCATATTCCATACTTCGAATATGAAGACACTTGCTAGAACAGTTTCATCTACAATTCAAAGTATTATAGAATTCATATCTCTGTTTCTTTATATTCTACTTTAACAAAAAAAAAAAAAATTGCATTCAAAGTAACAGTAATTTTTACCTTTTAATTATTATAACTTATTTTAAAAAATACTTAAAAAAAGAGTGGAACATATGGTGGCCCAAACTGAAATAGGGGGTGGGGAAGAAGGAAATGTAGTGATACTTTCTAGGTTTTGGGGAATTACCTACAAGAAGCAGGAAGAGCAGGCCATTTTTCAGGATTCTTGAGAGAGTTGGGAAGAAGATGGAGGAAGAAGTAGTCTCCCCAATCCAGAATGGCTCCCTTCTCCACACCCAGCCTGCTTCCATAACCTTCATACGTCTTCGGTGAATTCGCATAAACCTTCTTCAGCTCACAAGGTAGATGGAAGAATCCCTTCCATACCTTCCTAATCTCTTTCAACAGATCAGGACTCACCCCATGGTTAACCACTTGGAAGAACCCCCACTCACTGCATGCCTCTGAAATCTTCGCCATCATCTCCTTTCGCTCCGCCGCACTCTGTTCCAGCCCACGAAGATCGACCACCGGGATGTTTGCAGAGTCTGGCAGCGAAGACGTGGGCCTCTCGGAAGGTGGCTTGATGTATCTATTGGGAATTGCAGGGGTTCCGGTCTCAGACAGAGACTGGACTGAAATAACTGGCTCCGGCCAGTCTTGTAGGCAGTTCATATCCGTTTGTGGTGTTGTGCGTTTCCTACTAAGATCCCAATTCGAAAGTACCTTAGTACGAAAATATATTAAGAGTAGATAAAGGAGTTGAGAAGTATTCATAAATATATATAGAAAGAGATTGGGAAAGAGAGAGCAGAGTAGTAATAGTAGTAACAATGGATGGATGGATGGATGGATGGAATGATGGATTTGATCAATGGATGGATGGTAGTAGTGGATCTAGTAGTGAAAAACAGAGTAGAAATGAAGCAGATTGAAATGGACGTTAGGCAGAACGTGTTATTTATGGGAGTAATAGGAAGAGGCAAGGCTGAGTAGGGGCGATTGGTGGTTGAAGGCGACAGGCCGACATGCATGCATTACCAGCAAATGGAAGAATGGTGTTCTTTCACTATCCCCATCTTCAGCGCCGTGGTGAGCTCCTTTACGGCACAGGGCATTTGAAAATGAAATGATCCCACACCTTCTTAGAAGCACAACATCTTTTCTTACTTGTTAAAAAGTTCATTTTTACTATCTACCTTCCACTGATTTTCAAAATACGTAAAAAGTCTTTCTACTTACACTCATTGTCGCAAATATTGGCAGTAATTTTGAATTTATCATATTTTTATCAGCAAAATATCATTACCGCGTAAAAAATGCATTTTCATCGGCACAACAATAAATTTCCAATAAAATCACATTAAAAACGCAATAAATGGTAATATCGCGACAAATTCCTTATTACCATTTTTATTTCATTAATATTTTTACTTATTCTATTTTTATTATTTTAAAATATTATAATTTCCACGTGATTTTCCCATAAAATTCCCGGTAAAAACCCAAGAATTTGAAAATATCCCGAAATTACCAATCACTGTTAATATCCTGAGAATGGTATTTGTGACGATGCTTACAGTGAGTAAATCTATAGAGAATAGCCCTTTAAGATGAAGTGAAAGCTCTCTTACCGTCTTCCAACATGAGAATAATTCTCGACGCATGTACAAGCTTCTCTAAATGTATAAAGAGTAGCCATTTAAGATAGATTGGGAGCTCTTAAAGATTTAATGTTGTTCCATCTCATTAAATATAAAAAAAATATATATTACAAAATTAATTGTAATTGGAGTGAGAGCGTCTTAAAACATCTGACTAATTCTCGAAACATGTGTAAGTCTCTTTATCCATACACTTGGTAAATCTACATGGAGTAGCCCTTTAAGATAGATTAGAAACACTCTTAGAACATTTGATTAATTCTCAGAGCAAATGCAAGCCTCTCTACCCATACAGTGAGTAAATCTACATAAAGTGATCCTTTGAGAAGAAGTGGGAAATCTTAAAGATTTAATGTCATTCCATCTCATTAAATAAAACAAAAAAAATATTACAAAATTAATTGTAATAAAAGAGGAATGGATTATCAAATTATCAGCTGTGTTCATCGCTGATTAAGATAAAAATTTAATTTAAATCAATGACGAATACAGCTAACAATTTGATAATATTGACAATTTTCAATCATTTAACATAATAAACAAAGACTTCAAACTTAACTATATTTTACATGTGAACAAAAAATTCTGATGACGACCTCTACAGAAGTGTTAAAAGTAAAAAAAAATATTTTCTAGCAAAATAGCAAAAAGATATTATTTCAGTCCATCTTGAGCATAAGTTATAGAATACTTTAATATTGGAAATTAAGATTATTAGGGAGATAGTTATTAATTTCAATTCATTTTGATGAGTGATTAATCACTTTTGATTTTAATTTTTAATTTTGAAATATTTTTTAATTAACCTATGAAAGTTGTCTTGATGGTCAAGAATTTGTCCGAGATGTAGGAGATCTTAAGTTTAACTCACTCTCAACACAAAATGAAACCTCCAGACCTATCACATGGTATGTAAAAAAATTTACATGGGATTTCTATTAGTATAACGTAAGATAATTACTGCCATTTTCCTTCACATGATTCAATTAGTTGATTTTTTATATATTATTTATATAGATATATCTAGAGTTTGTCTTAATTTATTGAAAAGTTTCTAAAATATAATAAAAGTCACAAAATAAACATTTAGCAGAGGTAAGAAGGGCCAAGAACAGAGGCATTCTTTGAGACACTTTTAATAAATCTTTTTTGAAACGAATAATTTTAAATTGATTTTTTTAACAAAGATAAGTAAATAAATTCACTTTACTTTCACCTTTATTGTACCTATGGCTTTTTATATATTGCTAAAAACTTTAACTTTAATAATTTAGATGTCAATTTAACAATTCTTTATTTATAAGAGGATACAGATATTTCTCCCCTGATAGAAGTTTTGTTTAAATATTATTTTAAAGTTCAAGTGGTAATCTCCCATCTAATAAAATGAGAAGTGCCAAATTCGAGCCCCTATGGCCTCACCTTGTGTGCCCTAAGAACAATGAATATCACTCATAGGGGTTTTACTGTGGATCTCTTGCAGTTTCCCATACGTAAATTCAAAAAAAATTTAGATTTTTAATAGATTATGTTAGACAGTAAAATTTACTTAATAATGATAAAAATTATACGAATAGATAGATTATCATGAGAATTATCATTATATCAAAAAATCAAATTTAGTAAATTATATTAATCATTAATTTTTTAAAATTAAATTATTATATTTAATTCAATGATTAAATATATATTAAATAAAAATTATGATAAATTAAATTTTAATTTTAAAAATATTTTAATACATGGAATGTGGGACCCGGAGTAGTTGATTTTTCCATTTGAAGTGAAACTGAACAAACACATGAAAAATGACACGAAAGTTAGTGAGAACGCATTTGTGGAATTATTTATGAGAGGGGCTTACGCTTCTGCCGACATCACCACTTGGAGAGGAGATTTCAGGGTAAAGTTGGGAGAGGAGATTTCAGGGTAAAGTTGGGATTTTGCATCACGTGGAGAGTGTGGCGCAGCCGATTTAAGACACGTGCGTTTCTCTGTAGCTGATTCTGTGTTCTATCGCAAAAAAGAAAACGGCTCTCTCCTGTCCCCACCCCCCCTTTCCTGACATCTGTTATCTGTACTACGCTTTCTCCGCCTCTAAACTCAAAAATTATGCACTCAATGAGTGACTCAATATAAAACCAAATCAAAGCATTTGAGTGCAGCCCTACCCTCATCTTGACTCGATTAAACAACTCGGAGACCTCTCTTGTCCACTCTCTATACAGTTACTTTTCATTACTTGAACTCTAATCGATAGAGAAGTGTGCACATACCCTAAAAGATTATTTCGATAAAGTCTCCTACGGGTGAGACATCTGGACACATTCGGTCGTAAAAGAAATAAAACGAGTTCGTCGTTATCATGGGTTAAAATTTTATTTATGTAATACTAGTAGACTTTTTAAATTTTATTTTTTTAATGGATCATATCATAAATCATCCTACAAAATATAGTAGTTCTTTTTTGAAGATCAAGGTATCCAAGCATCCTACTTCATTAATCTTTGGAGCATGTGTAAACCTCTCAATCTCCACATGCCGAGTACATAACTAAGGGGAGTGACCCTTTTTGTGTTGAGGGTAGATTGATTTCAAAACCTCTCACAAACAAAAGTAAAAGTTGACTATCAAACTGACCCCTCAGAGTTTAGAATAATGAATCTCTTAAAAGAATTTTAAATTCACTCAATCTAACTCACAATCATCAAAATCGAGTTGGACAGATGGCTCTCATTATCTAAATCCGATCCGTCCCAAATTAAAAAATAATAATTTATTTATGTATTTTTTTTACTTATTAAGTTTAGTTCATGTAACCCATCCAAGATCAATTTTCTATAATCCAATGGCCTCACGTTAAGAGAAGTCCTTTCATTTTCTATTAAAAAATATTCTTACACATATTTTTCTATTTTTTCAAATATTTTATAGAAATTCAGAACAGATTGAGTCAGGTCAGTAATTGAAAATCTTGAGTTAGGTCAAATCGAGTCAAACAAATTGACATGATAAGTATGATAGTCTGTTATTTTTTATTTTAAATAATAAAAGATTAAAATATTATATTAGCCCCATTTTGAGACAATTTAATAATCTCCACGAAGGGCTATCCATATATCTAGTTTTTATCTTATATCAGTCCACCTTCTAGAACGACATGTTCTAATAGACTCTTTCTTTTTTTTTTATAACGAGGGTATTCCTGAGGTATTGACCCAACAAGACTAATCTCCCAGAGCCCGCACTTCAATTGTCTACACAGCTGGCCCGGATAAGTCAAGTGCTAGCACCAGAATTTGATCTCAGGACATGAGGGAGCAAACCCCACGAAAAGGACCACTGGGCTACATGCCCCGCAATGGAAACTGTTAAATTAAAGAGACTTAAACATTTGTACTTTTATGGAACTATAATTTATTTATAATATGTAGAAGTGAAACTCTCATGCAATTTTAATCTATGTTTATTTCTTTCCTGTATTGGTTGGAAATATTAATAATATAAGTTATTGTCATACAAGAATTGTTTTTATTAGTTGTATTTGTGTGGATGTACTATACATGATACATCTATAAATAAATGAAAAATCCTTTATAAAAAATCACATGAAGATAATAATAAAATAATTTATACAATCCAATTTTTAGATATTAAAATTATAAAAATACAATGAGTCGATAATTAGAGGTGTAAGTCATGTTTGGTAAAATCCTGATCCAACTCGATGCAACCTAAAACAACTAGGGTTGGATCAATAGTCCCTAGTTTTAGGGAGTCTATTCTGGAATTTCAAGACCTTATTTGAGCTAAATTTCTGAGTTATATTCTATCCAAATATTTAATATTATTAAAGGAAAGTCTTCGTTCGATTGATTATCCACCAACAGCTTTCCATTCATATATATTCCCTTAATTGTCATCTGTAATTAAGGGATTACATATTGATTATTTTCCTTCTTTAAATATTATATTATATTATTTTTTTCTCAATTTCTAAAAAAATATTATAAATTATGTAATGCAATATTATAATCCTATAGTACTTTCCCATTTCTCATTCTCTATTTTTCTAATCTATTTGTAATTTCTTAATTTACTTCTATTTTCTCATTTTTTTATTTATTTTGAAACTTATCTAATCCTACCAATTTTTTTGTGATTTCTCTTTATTTTTTTCTGTATCTAAAATTTTATTGGTATTTATTAGTTTTTTTTTTTTTTTACATTGTTGGGCTTTCTATCTAAACTTTATTTCCATTTTCTAACATCTACTTTTTCTTTCAATTGGACTTTGTCTTTATTTATTTTATTTTTGGAGTTTGTCAATTTTTTTATCTCCACTGTTGTGTCCTTTGGTTCTAATTTTTAAAATAATCAAATTCTTGAATTGGGTTTTTTAGTTCTCAAGTAGATACATTTGCATCAATTTATCTACATAATAAAAAATAAGCTTAAAAAAGTTTATTTGATTCACAATTAATCTTTTCTATACTGATTGTTTCTCCCATTATTCATGTCATGTGGACTTCAATTTTGCCAAGCCATGATATTTGTACCTACAACTTAGATAAGTTTTGAGAATATACATGAAATGAGGTCACCTACTATATTATATATTATAAAATTGAGAAAGAAAAAATTTATAAGAATTCAAATATCTTAGCTTAGTTTTTTTATTTTTTTATTTTTTTTTATGTAAGGTCACTAGGGTATGGAAAAGATAATTAAAATTAAAATTATGAAGCTTTTTTATGGTTTTCTAAGTATACTTGATACACGAAGTTCGCAAGTGATTACGTGTGTTCGTGAAATTAGTCTCACTTCTAACATAAAGTAAAAAGAATTCTTATTTTTATATGATATAGTTTGATGCTTTCGTTGGATCAATTTTTCATATTTAAAGAATTTAAAGAGTTTCTTTTATTAATAGAGTAGGTGAATCCTACAACTATATTATAATTTTTGAAAATGTCACAAATCTACAACATATGTTGCATGTGATCATAACTTTCTAATTGCTTGTATTGTCAATAATATTAATTTGTACTTACTATTAAATTAAGCTATTCAAACTTTAAAATATATTTAAATTCCTCCAAATTCATTCCCATGATATTCAATGAGGCTGATTTTTTGTCCAACCTAATATAAAATTAATCCTTTTAATCTATTCCGTCACTTATATTGTCACCTATCTAAATATTTGATTTCATCCCTATAAAATATATGTTACTTCATTTCAAAAAGATGGTAGGCCACACACTTAATAATTTATGTTTATTTTAATAGGACTCTTGTTTGTTATATCCATGGCAAATGCAATCCATGTCAGAATTAACTATGATGTAGGCCCAATTTGAATGAAGAAAGAGATAAGCTTTTAAAAAACAATAATTTTAATAAAAGTATAAATAGTTTAATATTTTTAATTAAAAATCCTCAGTTTAAATAAAAAAATACTTTGTTTTTTCTGCATTGGGACGAGCTTTCCATGTTTTTTTTGTTGCATCCAATATTTTTATAAAAATAAATGAATAACGCGTTTTATGTAACAAATTTGATGTTGATGGCACATCTTGAGACGCGGATTGGAAATCCTCTATTTAAATTTTCCTTTCATCTTGACAAGATTAAATGTCGAGTAGAGAATGTATATGTGTAGGTGCTTTACGTCACTCGGAGGGAGGATTTTATGAGAACTAAGCTAATCCAAGGAGTTTAAAGGAGATTTCCCCTCTTTCGTACTAAAAAAAATATCAAAGGTAGAGAAAATTGTAGGGTTTTTCTCTCCAAAATTCTCAACTCTATCCATGGAAAATTTTATTTCACAGTAGATAGTGAGAGACTTACTTTTAAGATTTACATCTACTATCAAATAGAAAATGGGATATGAACTTATGTTTAACATATTACCTAAAGAATAGCTAGAAAGGTTTTTTTTTTTCCATAGTGTCAATTGAAGGATCTTACTTTCAATGGTCTAAAGTTACTCTGATTGTTCTCATGAAAATTCATGTACAATCTAAGTCATCACATTTGAAGATGAAGAAGCCCTGAGCAAGCGTCGACCATTGGATCTGACTAATACCAATGGTTACATCTATACCAAGTTGATAAATTTATAATGTTGGAAACTATCATTAATTTATGTTTTCTTTATTTATTTATTTATGTGATGGTTGGGGCTGTTGTGTTCAGTGGTAACATGTTTCCTTGCATAGTTAGGTAAGGATTTCATGCAATTAAGTGGGTAACAGGAGCTAAACAATTTCCTTGAAGACTAACAACAGTAGCGAAGGAGATTAAGGCATTATTCAATGGGTGAGATATATTCTTCTTACAACTCAGCAGATCAGATCGGCTAATGGAATAATTGACTTCTTCGCGAAATATGACGTTAACTCATCATATCATGGTATTTTCTATCTGTGACTCATGGGGTGGGAGGAGTTAGACGGGTTTTCTTGGTTGTATTGGATGTGCTTCATAGACCTTTTTGTTTTTAACGAGATGCTTGTTATTTTGATTTCGTTGTTGTGTAATTTTCTTTTCTCTGATAGAGTTTACATCTCCTAAACTCTTTTTACTTTTTCATGTTCTTGTACTTAAATTTTTCTTATTAATACAATATTATTTTATTACTGCTCAAAAAATAGATTTCATGAATGAGTTCATATAAAGTTTTTTTTCATTGGTAGATTTTCTTTTTTATTTTGAAATTAATAATAGAATGCAAGCAATTAATAGTTCAACTACTTTTCTTTCTATTGTAAACTTTCTTTACTTGAATAGAACACCTCTGTACTTCTATCTAATACACTTTGTAGATTAAAGCTCATTGGGAACACATACATAACATAATTTTTTTTTAAAAAAAATATCTCAAAAAGAATTACAACTCCAACTGAAGCACGAATTCCATGTTTTGAGGTTTGTTTCTTGAATAGATTGATGGAAAAGATATATGACATGTACCACCCCACCCACATGGGGGTGTGGGAAAAAGTCCCACATCACCCATGACGTGAAAGGGGTGTGGGGTTATAAGAGGGTGCTCCGCTCTTCTTAGCACATTGGGCCTGGTCTTGTGGGCTAGGCCCAAGGCAAAGCTGTGTGGGCCGCCCCATGTGGGGTCCAAAGCTGACAATATTGTGCTGAAGAGACGGGTTGTTACATTTGGTATTAGAGCACGTTTCAACTCTAGGACTGTGTGGGCCCTCTACCCTTCTGTGTTGTGTGTTGTGTTGCTTGTGTAGACCCCTTGTCAGAGTGACGTGACAAAGCCGTGGACGGCTCTAGTCTTAAGGGGGGTGGATTGTAACACCCCACCACATGGGGGTGTGGGAAAAAGTCCCACATCGCCCATGAGGTGGAAGGGGCGTGGGGTTATAAGAGGGTGCTCCCCTCTCCTTAGCACAAGGCCTTAATGCAAAGCCGTGCTGGCCGCCCCACGTGGAGTTCAAAGTGGACAATATTATGTTGAAGGGACGGGTTGTTACATGACAACTTTGAGATTGATATAGTAAAACGAATAATATACTTAAGAAATCTATTGACTCTTAGAAAACTCAAATTAAGCGATATAAGACTCTATTGCCATTTCACACCCGTCCTCACGTGTAAATGTTCATCTTTCTTTTCGTGCAGTATTTGTACGTGGAACCTGCTCTAACATGTTAGAAAATCATGACATGATAATATTTTTGAAGTAGAATTCATTCTCAAAAGCTAAAGTGTTGTATAAAGTCACCCGTTTGTCAAATTAAGTGATCTGTGACTCTCTTGCCACTTCATATTAAAAAAAATACACTTATATGATCTAATACTTTAGAAACTGAAGCATTGCATTGAACTGTTTTATTACGATTAGCATAAAATTTAATGTCATGACAAATTATTTTAAAAATAAATATTTTATAACTATGAAAAATTAAAAATCACATTGTAACTATATTCTAAAAAGATAAATAAGAATTACAACAATTTATGGAGAAACAAAACTGTCATTGAAACAATACCATAGTAGAGACAAATTCATGTCAAATTAGACGATATAGATAATTTTTATATCATTCATATGACCCAAATTTGAAACTATTCTAGACAGACAAAAAAAAAAATACAACTAGAATTCAAACCTACCAGCAGTTAGGATTTTTTTTTAGATATTTGGATCTAATTTAATGATATTTTTTACATATATTAAGTTATTAACTTAGAGTAGTGCACATGTGTCGCAGTGTTTTTACTTAATTTGAAAATAGTAATAACAAAAAGTAAATATAATTTAATAATAGAAAAAATACCATTATATATAAAAATGACTTAGATTAAGATGATGATAAAAGACAATTATGTATCAACGACTTTAAATTATTTTTAATCCTTAAAGTTTTGCACTCTAAGTGAGATCCACATTCTTCCAATGCGATGGGTCAATTGTAAATGTCTATACATCAATGTTAGATGAAAAAAAAAAAAAGTTCACTTTAATTTAATCATAGAAGTCTTATTACTAACTTCTACAAAATTTGGAGGGCCAGCGATCTTCATACGGGCATTTTGTGTATACAGACACAGGTTTTACTGTGATACCCAATTTGTCCTCCACTTGTCGTACCGAAGAAAAAAGAATGCCAAAATTCATGAACAGTGCAATCGGCTCGCCAAAATTTATGAACAGTGCAAATCGGCTCTCCAAAATTCATAAACAGTGCAATTCGGATCTCCAAAATTTCAAATCAGATTGCCAAAATTCATTAACAGTGCAATTCGGCTTTCCGAAATTTTAAATCAGCTCTCCAAAATTCAAGAACAAAGCAATTCAGTTCTTCGAAATTTCAAATCGGCTCGCCGAAATTCACATGAACAGTAAAAATCAGCCCATTGAAATTTTACTGTTCATGCGAAGGATAAAATCGGGAATACACTAAAACCCATGTCACTAAACACAAAATACCTGTGGGAGGATCGTTGGCCAATTTGGAGACTTTAAATTATATTTTAATCTTTAAACTTTCATATTATATATAAGGTGTAGTTTGTTCCAATGTGATAGTTTATTTTAAAGGTCTAAACTTAAATATAAGACAATTAAAAAACTATTTTGATTGGGTCATTAAAGTCTTATTTCTAAGCTGCTCAAATTTTGACATTTTAAATTATTTGTAATACTTAAATATTTTCACCATATGTGGAGCCCACTTTAGCCTACGTTGTGGATTCATGACAATAGTCTAAGTATGAGAATGAAATTAATAAATTAGACCATTGAAGCTTTATGTTTTAACCTCGTCGTATCTTATAATTGAAAAAAAATTTTAAACTTGTTTGTTTATATATTTAAGATTGACACTATCATTATTATTATTATTTGAATTCTCTAATCATCTGCATTAAGTAAATAATAGTTGTCTGATTAATTTTAAAATTTAAATAATGCACGTGCATTACGTGACTCATATTAATTAATATTTTTATTAACACTATTATTATAATAAATTTAGATTTTTCATTACCAAATTAGATATTGGCATGTTTAACATGTCAGCACTTGGAGCCTATTTGGGCCTCACCAACTCTTCCAGACTCTTAATTTATTTATTGTAAAGTAGATTTCAATCCAATTGAATATTATTGTGAGCTATTTCACTGTTAAATTAAAAACTCTTAATTAATTAAGTTTAAATAACTCCCACTTTCTAAGACGGGTGGCTGGTCATCACTGCAACTCCCTTATTTAAATTTTGATACTTGTGATGTGATATGATGCAAGTTGATCATCATTTTATCCTATCATTTTTTAAATTTATTAAAAAATAAATTCAACAGAAAAATAAAAAATTAAAATTATATCTTTAGATATTCTATTTTAAAATAAATATGATGCACAATCAATTCTCACTCTTCAAAGGTAGCCTCAACTTTAGTCACTCTCGAAGAAACTGTGAGCACGCAAGATACGATCATCCAAAATATAATGCATTGCATATTTTCATGCAAAACTCCAGAATATGAGTCATACTTTGGGAATAATGATTCGCTGACTGTGCTATGTAAAAATTCATAGACTTGGTTTGAATGGGGTTTAATATCGGTAGGCTCGTATTGACGATACATGCCGATAAATCGGTTTATGCTTATTTTTAATATTCTTTTATATGATTTTGACAATTTTTTGAGTTGATTACATTAGGTGTAATTTTAAAAAGAGTTAGATGCAAATTATTCAAGTTTGAATGGTATTTGTCAATTCCAAACATTTTGTTCTAAAATTTGATCATTTTGAGTTATTTTCATCATTCTTTTTCTAATTCTGGCCCTAAGATAATCTTAAATTATGGGTGTTAAATAATTAAATAAAATAAGAATCAGTGCTTATGGAAGTCAATGGAGATGTATTAATGTGATTGATATAATTTGTAGGATGTCTATGTTATTTTCTAAGATTTTTCTCAAAATTAATAAAAGCCTAGTTTCTAAAATACGACCCATTTTTTGAGTTTCTTGTGGAAAAAATAAATGAAATAATGTACAAATGTTTCTATAATTAAGTGAAGAGCACGAAATGTGATTGCTATAGTTTTGGGTGTTTGTGTAATTTTTCTAATATTTCAATAATTTTATGAAACTCATAAAATTGTCTAATAAAAAAATTATAAATTGTAATAGAAGATAAATGTTAATAGATGATACTTGAGAACATGAATTTCATATTAGGTGTTTTCTCATGTTGGTTTCTTAATTTATAAAATGGTTAGACATTTTTCAAATTTGTAGGACATAATTTTTCATATTGAAACTTTAAGGGTCTAATACTTTATAAAAATAACCATTTTTTTTTTAAAATACCCACCCTAAGTTTTCCATTATTTTTTTTTTGTTTTCTCATATTTTTTTCGTATTTTTTTAAAACAAAGGGAAAGAGAGAGGACCGTATCGTCGATACACCGATATCGATGATATGTAGTAGGATTTTTTAATCCCATATAAATAGAAGCCAAATTTATAGAGTACAAATGATAATCTCTCACAATAAGTGAGAATCCTAATTTCTTAATTAAGAGATTACACAATCAATCATAATCTAATATATATCAAGCACAAAATGCCCCCCCCCCCCCCCCCCCCCCCCTTCTCTCTCTCCCCAAACTCAATTGAGTCATACTTGAGTTTGAACTTATTCAGCTTAACGACCTATTTGATGGAGCGACAGCAGATCAATTAGAATATCAAAAAATTGAGCTCGATAGAAATGAGAAACCGCTATAGAAATCCACCGGAAAAAGAAATTGATCCATTCAAACCACTGCAGCCGCATGCAGTGGCCATCCGGCCAGCTTCTACGGCCAAAACACTATAAATATGGCCCTTCTCTCCTGGTTTTCACTCCCAGCAAATCTATCTCTTCTCCCTCTCAGTCTCTCAGTCAGCTGAAACCAAACCCAGCTCTCTCTCCCAGCCTCTTTTCTTCTCTGTTTTCCCAATTTTCATCACCCGTAAACTTAGGAGGAAAATTTTTCAAAGTTCAGATTTTCAGCCCAGGAACTCCAGTAAAGGTAACCACTGTATTCCTCTTTCAATTTCAGTCGGTTTAGAATCAAGAAAAACTGATTTTGGTTAAGTTTTGGGTGTGTAAAATTGTTTTGAAGTTTAAGGAAAAACTTGGTTTTCTTAGTGTTAGTAGGCTTCTGGTGTTAAGATCTAATGGCCTACTGACTTTTGAAACTTTAAACCTCTCTCTATGGAAAGAGGACTCTCAGAGGAGTCCATCAGACCGGCTAGATGTGGAAACCGAATCCGAGAAACCCACTGTTTCCGGATTCGTTTTTCATACAATGTCTGCTGTTGCAGACAGTGAAAGAAGGAAAAAAAATATATTATTGTTAGATTATGTTGATGCTTATGATGTTAGTACCCATTGATAAATTAAAAACTGTACTGACCTTCTTCTCTTATTACTATAGTATAAATACTATTGTATTCACTTCTAGGCCGACCCTATTGGTCGGGCATTGAGTGATTTCACTTCCAGGCCGACGCTATATTTGTCGGGCACTGAATGACCTCGAGGCCTTACTCAACATGTCAGATCTGGTCCTATCCAGAAGACAACCGAGAAGTGACCTGAGTATCTAAACCTAACTCAATAAGTCAAATCTGGTCAGTGCCCAGAAGACAATATGAGTTTGGACTGAGCACCTTTTTATTTCTTTATATTGTGGATTATTGTAATTTAAAAATGATAGAAACCAAGTAGGAGACTCAATTCCATGTACCTTGGATATTTTCAAAATACTACTTGTGTGTATGTATTTGATGCTATGTATGTGGCTTAGGATTGATTGTGCACTTGTTTGTTGTTTGAACAGAGACCGCGAAACCACACATATATGGTGAGGGAACTTAACTTTGCAGAAAATGTAAACAGGTTTTTATTATGAGATGAGTCTTGAGCAATGAGTGGTTTCAGATTTGATGAACCCACTCATGTGCCTAGACATGATGCACTATGGTAAGAGTGCTTATGATGCTTACGAATGCTATGATGTTGATCATATGGAATGTGTAAGACTGCTTCCACGTGCCCTTGACTATTGAACCAATATCGGCCATGTGTGTGAGATGGTTTACGTGAACTGGACCATAGGTGTCGACAGTTGCTGACTTGAGGGTGTCAGTATCGGCTATGGGAGAGCCGGAGATGTACTTGTAAGGATGTATTTTGACCGTATCGGGACTTAATACAATGGTCTCAGTGTAGTCGGTAGGTGTGACGTTGGATGACAGCAGTATTTGAAGGAATGATGAATTATGGGACTGATGATGATATTATGCTTATTTGTTATCAAGCATGAGATATTATTGCAACTGTTGATTATTGCTAATCTGTTGTTTACTTAACTGCACTGTTATATTTCCTTCACTGGGCTATTTAGCTCACCCCACTCACCTTTCAGGAGATGAACCCTCTATTTCAAGCTTAAGGTGGATAAGCTAAGGCGATGTTTTGGGATTCCCACTGAGGGGAATACCCTTATCTTTGCTTTCTGGTTCTTAGAACCTCTTGTTTTTGAAAAGTACCGGGTGTGGTACTTAGTTTATGTCAATGTGATGTATTGAAAACTACTATGCTTCTGTAGTTACTCTGATTTGATTTTGAATGATAATTCAATGGTTGGAATTATGTGATCTTATTATGTGTTATATTTTTTTTTATGTCTAAGTGTTGGGTAGACTTATGGTATATGTTTGAGTCCACATATTAGGACTATGTGTGACCTTTGGGCCCAATCGTTGATCCGGCCCAGTTAGAATGCTTGAGTGTTGTGTTAGTTTAGTCTTAGCTTCAAAAAAAAAAAAAAATCAGTCGCGTTTCGGGCTCACCCTTCGAGTCAGGGCATGACAGCTTGGTATTAGAGCTTCGGCTCAAACTTTAGGACTGTGATGGGTTACAACCTAGTTAGACTTTCTTTTGCGTTAGTACTGCAATTGTTTTTGACATTCTCCTGTTTTGTGGTACAGATATGTCGAGCAATGTCGAGTACTCTGAGTTTAGGGGGACCCCTAGCAACTCGATCGACCTGGTTTCTTCTGATTACAGTGTTCCAAAATTCATCAATGAAGTTGCACCTGATGATGAAGTAGAAGTGGCATCGCCCGAGTACCACGTTGGGGCCATTCTTGAAGAGGAAATGGGAGATGTCCCAAACCTAAAGGAGTCTGTAGGGGAGATAGGCTCTCCTGAGTATACTCCGGCTACTCCGTCTTTGGATGAGTATTCTGACTATATGTGCGAATTATGCAATCAAGAGGGGCACAACTGCACTTATTGCCCCTACCCAATTAATGTCATCTGCCCTATTTGCGGACTTCGCGGGCATGGGAGCGTAATGACTAATTGGCCTTATGTTGGAGGACCATGGATCATACCCTGTTTGACCTGTGGAGTGTTCGGGCATAAGTCAGCGACTTGTCTGGACAACTTCTATTACTTTGGTTTTGATGCAGAGTCTTATTCGGAAGATTAGTTTAGAGTGTGTCGGGGGGACCGGGGAGATTTGGTTGTAAGGATTGAGTTTTGTCTTGTTGTTTTGAAAGGGTTTTCAAACCCTACTAACCCTTATAATTGTAATGCAAATTTGGATGATTTCTAATGAATTTTGCAACTTGTGTGATTTGCCTTAATAATTTTGTTTAAAATGGTTAAGTGATAGTTACAAGTGTAAATAACAGATATCAGGACCTAACACTAACGGAAACAACTGCCGTGGGAGGAGGACTGGTCTTCCATCCCGTGACTTACCCGATGAGACCCTTCGCGCGGCGATGGAAGCATTTCAACAGATAGCTGAAAATATGCGACGCCCTCCTATCCGAACTCAAGAGGAGTGAGCCACCTCGGCTCTAAAAGAGTTCATGGGACCGAACCCGACCAGTTTTTCGGGGACAGAAGACCCTAGTGCAGCAAGGAACTGGCTGACTCAGATTAGCCGAATCCTTAATACTTTAGCGATTGCCGACGGCTTGCGAGTGACCTTGGCGGCTTACCAGCTAGAAGGAAACACCTACGACTGGTGGGAAGAGAAGAACTTGTTTCGTAACCACGAGCCAATGACGTGGGAAGAGTTCTCTGCAACCTTTCTAACCCGTTACTTTCCGAAGACTGTGCAGGAAGCGAGGAAGAGAGAGTTCCTCAATATCCAGCAAGGTTCCGACTCAGTGGCACAGTATGCCATGCGTTTTATCGACCTGATGCAGTTCGTGCCGTGGATTGCGGCGAACGAAGGGGAGAAGGTCCAGCATTTTGAGAATGGACTCCGACCGTTTCTGCAGCGGCAAGTGGTCGGCCTAGTCTTCGACGCCTTGGAGGAGATCATCGACCGAGCTTCGAAGGTAGAGGCAGTGGACTCCATCAACTGGAGTGCCGACAGTTCTCAGAAACCTTCTTCCAACAAGAAGGCCAAGTTTAACCAGAAGAAGCCTTTCTTCAAGAAGAGCCAGCCTAGCACAGGACAGTTGAGTCGGTCTGACTCCCGGCAATTTGTGTGCTACACCTACAACCAGCCTGAGCATACTTCCAAGTTCTGCCCATCCAGAGGAGAGAAGGCGTGCTTTCATTTCAAGCAGACCGGGCACCTGTTCCGAGACTGCCCTTATCTCGGTAAAGCTGCACCTTCGCAAGGCGCAGGAGTTTCTTTCTCTGTAGCGCAGCCGTTTGTCGGTCAAGGTTCTCAGCAGACCTCTAGAGGCTCAGTGATACTGAGGAACAGACCACCTCGGAATGGTCACGGGAGAGGACATGGACGTCCTCAGGGAAGAGTCTACACGATTGGGACTCAGAAGGAAGAGCCAGTGGAGAATATTGTAATGGAAGGTACCCTTAATCTTTTCAGTCTTTTGGCTCGAGTGCTTTTTGATACCGGTGCTTCGCATTCCTTTATTTCTATAACTTGTTATGATAGATTGGGTTTGAAACCGGTAGAAGTAGTTAATCCGCTAATGGTAGTATCACCCTTGGGTAAGAAGGTTTTGGTGAACCAAGAGTGTAGATCATGTGTTTTGAAGATTAACGGAGTAGAGTAGTCCAATGATTTTCTGGTTCTGGAAATGACGGACTTTGATATCATCCTTGGCATGAATTGGTTGTCAGTTTTTGAGATCTTGATAGACTGCTCTTAGAGGAGAATTCTTGTGGTCTCCTCAACCAATGAAAGGTTTATAGAGAAGTTGGTACCCTATAAGAAGATGAGGTGGTGTGTGAGTTTATGGATGTGTTTCTTGACCAGTTGCTGAGCTACCTCCACGCCGAGAGATAAAGTTTGTTATAGACCTACAGCTAGGAACATCTCCAATTTCCATGGCACCTTATCGGATGGTGCCGGCAGAGCAGAGAGAGCTAGCTACGCAGGTAGATGAGCTTCTTAGACTTGGCTTTATCCGTCAGAGCAACTCGCCGTGGGGCACACCTGCTTTCTTTGTGAAAAAGAAGGATGGATCGATAAGGATGTGTATAGATTACCGGCGGCTTAATCAGGTAACTATTAAGAATAAGTATCCGTTGCCTAGAATAGACGACCTCTTTGATCTTTTGAGAGGATCGAGATGCTTTTCGAAAATCGATCTGAGGTCGGGTTACCATCAGTTGCGGATTCGAGAGGAAGACATTCCTAAGACTACTTTTAGGACGCAGTATGGTTTGTACGAGTTTGTCGTGATGCCTTTCGGTTTGACGAACGCACCAGCCATGTTTATGGACTTGATGAATCGTGTTTTCCGACTGTACCTGCGAGAGTTCGTGATAGTCTTCATAGACGATATCTTGATCTTTTCGTCGTCAGAGGAGGAGCATGAGCGTCATCTGCGGATTGTTCTTCAGACTTTTCGAGAGCATCAGCTGTTCACTGAGCTGAGCAAGTGCTAGTTTTGGCTGACTCAAGTACAGTTTCTGGGACATGTGGTGTCTCCAGGAGGAATCTCTGTAGATCCAGCGAAAGTGGAAACGGTGAAGACTTGGGAAAGTCCCAAGAACGTGTTCGAGATCCGGAACTTTCTGGGATTAATGGGATATTACCGAAAGTTTATCCCGCACTTCTCTCAAATCGCGGTGCCGATGATTTGGCTAACGAGGAAGAACATCAAGTTCGAGTGTAGCGAAGCTTGTGAAAGAGCATTCTACGAGCTGAAGGAGAAGTTGGCGACATCTCCAGTTTTGGTGATACCCGAATAAGGACGAGATTACGATGTGTATTGCGATGCGTCCAAGTTTGGTTTAGGTTGTGTGCTGATGCAAGAGAGGAAGGTAGTAGCTTATGGTTCCAGGCAATTAAAGGGACATAAGCAGAACTACCCGACTCATGATTTGGAGTTAGCAGCCGTTGTATTCTCGTTAAAATTGTGGAGACATTACTTATATGGTGAGAAGTTCAATGTATTTTCTGATCACCATAGTCTCAAGTATATCTTCACTTAGAAAGACTTGAATATGAGGTAGCGAACATGGATGGAGTACCTGAAGATTACGACTTTAGTCTCTCTTATCACCCAGGGAAAGCCAACGTAGTGGCCAATGCCTTGAGCCAGAAGTCTCACAACGATGTGGCGAGGATGGCATCCTTGCAGTGGAAGATGTTGGAAGTTCTGTCCGAGTACGATCTGGAGCTGATTGAAGGAAGCGGGTCAACGAGAATCCATAGTTTGGTTCTGCAACCCGAAGTAATCAGATTGGTGTTGGAAGGACAACAGAGCGATCCAGAAGCGAAGGAGTTGACGACTCACCTTTTAGGAGGAGCAACTCTGGAAGATTGGAAGATCAAGGCGGACGGAGGTCTGACTTTCAAAGATGGACTTTTTGTACCAAAGTAGGACGAGTGCAGGAGAAAGGTGCTTGATCACTTTCATCGTTCTCGCTTTACAGTGCATCCTGGTGGTACGAAGATGTATCATGACTTGCGGTGACTTTTCTGGTGGAAGGGCATGAAGCGAGAGGTAGCAGATTTTGTGTCGAAGTGCTTAACTTGTCAACAAGTGAAAGCTGAACATCAACGACCTGGTGGAAAGATGCAACCTTTAGAAGTGGCTGAATGGAAGTGTGAGCATATCACGATGGATTTTGTAACTGGATTTCCGAAGTCTTCTAAGAAGAACGACGCTATTTGGGTAATAGTCGATCGATTGACGAAATCAGCTCACTTTCTTCCGATCAAGAAGACGGATTCTTTGACTCCTCTAAGTAAATTGTATTTAAAGGAGGTAGTCAGATTGCATGGAGTATCTGTATCCATTGTATCTGATAGAGATCCTAGGTTTGTATCAAGATTTTGGCAATGATTGCAAGAGGAGTTGGGAACTAAGTTGTGCTTCAGCATTGCTTTTCACCCTCAGACGGATGGTCAATCAGCGAGAACCATTCAAACCTTAGAAGATATGCGAAGAGCCTGTGTTATGGATATGCAGGGAAGTTAGGAAGATCACTTGCCTTTGATCGAGTTCTTTTACGACAACAGTTATCACTCCAGTGTGCAGCTGACACCCTACGAGGCTCTGTATGGCAGACCTTGCAGGTTACCCCTTTGTTGGACAGATGTAGGAGACAAAGCGCTGCTAGGACCTGATTTAGTGCGTGAGACGTCAGAATAAGTTGAAGTGATTAGACAGCTTCTCATGACAACCCAGAGCAGACAAAAGAGTTATGCTGACAAAAGGTGAAGACCGTTGGAGTTTGCAGTTGGCGACACAGTTTTCTTACGTGTGGCACCACGTCATAGATTACAACGGTTTGGGCGCAAGGGAAAATTATCACCTCGATATGTTGGGCCCTTTGAGATCTTGAAGAGAATAGGGGAAGTGATCTATCAGTTGGACCTTTCTCAAGCTTTGGAGAGAGTGCATAGTACGTTTCACGTGTCTATGTTAAGGAAGTACGAGCCTGATCCGTCGCATATGATAAGGTTTGAAGAAATCAAAGTCTCGGAGGACCTAACTTTCGAAGAAGTGCCAGTGAAGATACTAGAGCACCAGACTCAAGAGCTTCGGAGGAAGTCTATTCCTCTAGTGCGAGTGTTGTAGCCACATCGCAACGTGCAACACGAGACGTGGGAACCAGAAGCGACGATGCGGAAGCTGTACCCTGGCATGTTCTCTGGTCAAAAAGGTAGAAGTTTGTTTTAAATTTCGGGGCGAAATTTCTTTTAGGGGGTAGGATGTAATACCCTGACCCAGATTAGGCATAGTTTAGCCTAATAAATCTTGCTTGACCGATTAATCTCGAAGATTTCGGTTAGGGCTTTGTGAAAAGCCCAGGTGTGGCCCAATCCGAGCTCGAATGCTTAGTGATCCAGCTCGTCCAGCTGGAAGAGCAAAATGGTAATTTACCGTTTATTATTATTATTATTTTATAAATTATGTTATTATGTGATTATTATTGGATGATATGATTGTCCTTAATCTAGGAATTGTATTGCTGATTTTAAAATAATTTTATTTTCAGAAAATAGTATTTAAAACCGCCCGTCAAAACCCCGAAAGGGAGAAATAATTATTTTAAATGATTTTCGAAGTGAGATAAATTTTGAAACAAGTATTTTATGTTAGAACATTTTAAGTATTGTCTAGTTATTCTTTCACACTCCAAAATGAGGTCTCTAAATTGTTTTATTAAACATCCGTTTAATTAAGTAAATAGTGTTAAATTATTATTTTTGTTTAAATCAATGATTTTTAGTGAGTTTTAAATCTCAAAATTTTTTTGATGACTAAAGTTTTTAAAACCCAACTTATCGATGAGGTTGGATTAAATTTTTGAGCTTTCAAAATTAGATTTTAAGTTGAAAATCTAATTTTTATAAATTTTTATCAAATTAGGGGCCTTTTTGCAAAAACCAGTTTTTCAGAGGGGCTGAATTGCAACCAAACCGTGCTTACTGTTTCGGACATAAGCCGACACAGTGAAGGAATTTCCCCAAATTTGTTCCCTTTCCTTCTTCTTTCATTCTCCAAAATGGAAACCCCACTCTCCACCAAATCCTCTTCCGTCTCCATCTCTCAAACCCAAGATTTTTCGGAACAACCCAGCCGACCATGGATTCTATAAATCCACTCGATGCCAGTCGGATTTCTCTCTTCACCTTCGATCTCCAGCCAGCGTATAGAAGTGGACGAGCATCACAACCCCTGTTTGCCCTTTGCTCAGACGTGGTTTAGGCCAACAGATAGCCAGCTGGAAGTGTCCCGCCCTTTCTGTCTTTCCCGGCTATCTTCACCAGTATTTCCCTTCCTGCTTACCACCGTGTAGTATAGGTATTTTCCTTAAATTTCTATTTTACACCAGAGATATTTAATTAATTAGGTTACTGTGTGGTTTTTAAATATACAAGAAGAAATCCTGAAACCTTACAGCCAGCCATTGGATACTTGTGATGCCAGCCTTGAGGCATCCTTACTGCATTTAGAACAAAGCCCCATGGCTGACTCTTCTTTGTGATTAAAATAATAAATAGGTTTTCTTCATTAAGTCAGTTTTTATATGTAGTCTAATTCATTTGGGTATTCAAGATTCCAATTGATAACTGCTTATTTTTCCTTTCTTATTTACACTGATTTCCAAAATGCAAATAATTATGTACCGTAAAAACTACTTATTTTATTTGTCTATAAGATTGCCCTCTTTGATTTAATTATTTTCTTATGTATTTGTTTTGATTAAATTCATGAAGTTAGTGTTTCCATTCACACACATTATTTTACTAGGTATACTTTTAATACTTTTGTTTTAACTTATTTTGTTAAATAAATTCTTGATTTTAAACTTTTGGCAAACAGTAGGTGGTCATACTTGTTTTCAAAATTTTCTTTATTTCTTTACTTTTCTTTTATGATAGTTTAAGCCTAGTTATGAGCAAGGTTTTCAGACCATCCATACTCCATCGATTATTTAAGTAGTCCATCCTATTAAGATTGGCATTACTTTCCATTAATAGTTTGGTCTTTCAATCTGATCTGTAAAAGAGAACCTATCTTATAACTAAAGTTAAAGGTAGCCAACCTTTCATTATTAATCAAATGAGCTAGTGTTGATTATACAAAAGTATGTTAAAAAGAAAAAGAAAAAAGAGAAAGTCGAACGTGTAAAACTGATTCATTAAATCTTATTTTTAAATTGAATGCAAGTTTTGTAGAATCCATAGTTTGGGATTGTCCAAATCCAGCTTTACTTATACTATCTTATTCAAAATAGTATCTTAGTCAGTGTCTATTATTCTATCTACTCATTTATTTGTTTAGTCAAATATGATATTGGTTTTGAAGACAAAAGTGATAAGGAGTATTAAAGCCTTCATTTAATTCAAATGGGTTAACTTGAGACTTACTGTTTATTTGTTTTCCCCAATTTAATAAAGGTATTTAATGATTTTGATACTAATTTTTTTGCATTTATCTATTCCACTAGTTTGTACCCTAAGGGTATTTGGTTTTGAGTATTAAAATTTAAAAGTATATATATATATATATATATATATATAGTTATTTATTTATAAATAAAAGATGTTTTAAATTCAAAGTATATATGGGTTTTATTTTCTTTAACTCAATGGTTTAAACCAAAATTGTGTTATAGTTAATTGGTTTAAGCGGTTTCTTATCTATTTAATTCCTTATTATTACCTCTTAATTTAAGTTGGTATAATTAATTTAAAGTATTTAATGATACAAACTTTAATTGTTGTTCTTCTACAAACTAACCTTTCATTATATATATAAACATATATCTATACAAAGTTGTTTTAAGTTACCTATTCGTTTAAACTACCTATGTGATTTAGTTTTTATTACCTTGTTTTATCGATTTGAATTTACTTAAATTGTAAGTGTTTAATAACCCACTTTGCAATGATGCATTATCTTCACAAAGTAGTCGTTTATTATTTATTTTGACTTCAAAATTGGTTAAAGGAATGTAATTAGCCGATTTCCATGTGAATTAGGTTTTCAAACTAATTGATATAGTTATAATTTATTGGTCGAATACTAAGTCACAACCACAATTGTCTACGTTTAATTACCTTCTTACACCTATGAAGAAGTCTAGACGCCTAATGAAACTAGACCAATTTGTGATAATCTTGGACCTTAGAAATCCCTCCTACACTTATTTTAATTGAAGTTAGGAGTAATGTTAAGAATACTCAAAACTTCAAACGAACTTTATGCAGCACTTCCCGGACGTCCTATTGACTGATTTCAAATTGGAATGCATGAGGATTCATCACCTACACTTTGCAAGCTTTTTAGGTGAGGGAAAATAATACATTATATTTTGTTGTGCACGATATTCTCTATTTGGTTTATGTGATTGAGCAATAAAAAATATTGCATGATATATTGTATTTTGGGAATATAATGTTGGACCTATGATATGGATTGGGTATATGTAGGAATAGTGGTTGTAATCCGGTGCTTACTCACAATAATATAAGGGGATAGGCTAAATGTTCTAATGGCCGTGAGGGACTCAGTCTGCCCGGATAGTGGAAAATTAGCCACTAGCCTTATTGAGAGGTCCAATAATTATATTCGAATTAGATGGATATTTTATTTACTGTTGTAGAGTTATTTGTGATGTTATTGAGATGAATTCATGATATTGTGTTGTCATAATCATAATTTATTATTATGCAAGTGTAAGATTATTGATGTTGGATTATGATGCTTTGGGACATGTATATGGTGCTTATGTCAATTTGAGATCATATGATTGTTAGAGTATAATGTTTAAATTTATGGCATGATACATAACATGTGGTATGATGATAGAAATAATGCATGGTAAGCATGGCATCTTCATATTCATGGGATGGGTATGGAGGTGTGAGCCGTGATCTTTCATATAGACCACGACGGTGGTAGTGTATGGCCTCGCTTTTAGTGAGTAGTACCATGTATGTGGTAGGTTTGGATTATTAAGCCATGAAAGGTCATGTAGACTGTTATTTGGTAGTGGTGTTAGCCTCGCTTCGGCGGGTAGGCCACCTCATGTGGTGTTATGTTAGCCTCGTTTCGGCGGGTAGACCACCAAATACAATAGGTGTTGTTGTGAATGAATGAGGCATTGGGTATTATGCATTTTGCATTACATAGCATAAAGCATGGACATTAAATGCATATTCAATTACTTATGCTTTTAATATTTCTTTATTTGTATTAAATTGAGTATATTGGAGATATCACATTTTGGATATGTGCTATTGTATTCCTTCATTGGGCTTGGAGCTCACACCCTTATATTGCAGGTAACCCTCTGGATTTAGAATTGGAGGACGACGTTGAAAACTAGAAGTTATTATGGATGAATATTTAAATTCTTAGTTAGGTGTTCAATTATGTTGATTGAGTTAATTATTGGATGTTTCTTATTTTTTGAGACTTGATTATTTGATTTGAATAAATTGAGAACCTTGAGGATATTATTTTTATTTTATTTTATGAAATGGGATGTGAGCAATGAGATTAGACTTGATATTAATAGTCGATGTTATCCTTCTTAATTTTTTTGTTGACGACATTATAATTTATGCAATGTGTAAAGTTGCGCTTGAAGGATTTGATGGCTTCGTTATTTCAATTATAATCTTTAAAAAAAATATATATACTTAATTTCCCCCAGCCACAAATCTGTGATGTAAGGCCCGTTAGATGTGTGATGGGTTGGGTGACGCCCGTTCAGTTTGCAGTTAAGCGAGTCACGACCCGTTTAGTTTTTCAGAGGGGCTGAATTGCAACCAAACAGTGCTTACTGTTTCGGACGTAAGCCGACACTGCATGCGGTTGCATGCAGTGGCCATCCGGCCAGCTTCTACAACCAAACCTCTATAAATATGGCCCTCCTCTCCTGGTTTTCACTGTAACACCCCAATTTCTCAATGAAGTGGATAATTACGAAAATGCCCCTAGGTGAGTAAATTTATTAATTATGATGTTAAATGAGAAAATAGTGGGCCCATTGCTCAAATTAAGACCCTATGAGCACATTATAAATGTCAAATTTGGATGGGTAATGTACATCAATTGGGTCGAAAATGGCTAAATGGGTCAAAGGGCTCAATTGGGACCCAATGGGTCATAATGGATGATTTGACCATTGGGTGAGCTTAATTTAAATGGGGTTAAGCTGAATTGATTGGAAATCAAGTGGAGCAAAAATGGGTAGGCTTGATGCACAAGTGAAAACAATTTAAAAATGGCAAAATCAGCCCATTAATGGGTCATGTTGTCAAAACGGGTCAAGGGACACCAAGCTTGGGCGGCATGCATCTCATCTCATGAGATGCATGGGTTGAAAATGAATGGATGCAACGTTTGGTGCCAAGGGGTGCCTTGGATGGCACCCAATGCCTCCTTGGCTGTATTAAGGTTTAATGAGGGAAATGAATGGATGTTGTGGCCGAATTACAAAAGGGATAGACCACCTCATTTGGCCGATTTTCACATAGAAAATCTTAAGAATCCCCATCTCTCTCTCCCTCTCTCCAAACTCTTTCTCTTGGTTGAACCAGCAGTGGTGTTTGCACCAATTGATCAAGCATAAACCAGCAAAGGAAGGGAGGCTAAGAAAGATAGGAAGTAAAGAGCAAAGGCAATAAGAAAATCTTGGAATTTGGTAAGTATTCCCATGGGTATTTTGTTTATTAAGATGGAACAAATGGAACATGTCTTGGGCCATGGGTATGGCCGAATGCATCAAGGTTTAAACCTTGGGTAATGGAGGTTTAAAAATTATAAAAAGGAATCATTGGGTTCGGCCACCTTGGAGGGCCGAACCCTATGGGAATAATTGGTTGGTTTTGATGGTCTTTGAAACATAGAAACCATACAATTGTGGGACTGTTTTAGATGTTTCTATTAGACTTAAAATGCATGTTTTAAAAAGGTTTAAAACATGGATTTGGATGTCATGATTGGCCAAGGAATGGCCGAATGCATCATGGGTTTAAACCTTGGGTGTAAATTGATAAAATGGATCATTGGGTTCGGCCACCTTGGATGGCCGAACCCCATGAAATGATGTTGGAATTTTGATTTTTTTTTTGTAAGTTAAAACCATGCAAATGATGTACTGTTTTGGAAGATTAAATTAGACATAAGATGAATGTCAAAGAGGTTCAAACCAAAGGCCATAGAGTTCGGCCAATGAGCATGGCCGAACCCCATGAAATCATATGATTATTGTATGGTGATTTTGATGGTTTTGAGAGACAAAAACCATACAAGATTATGGTGTTTTTATGGGAATTAAATGAATATAAGTTTGTTGTTTTGGGTTGGCCATTGGATGGCTGAACCATGTGGTTAACATGGCTAAAGGGTAGAGTCCAATTGGTATACAAATAATGGAACCATTGAGCCAAGGGAACCACATGGCCGAACCCCATGGACCATTGTATGGGTTAAATGGACTAAGTTTAAGGGTAGTATTTGTTATTGGTTCCATGATGTTTTAAAGGGTTTAATATAGCTGAAAAAGTGATGGATTTGGATGTCAATGTTCATAAAAAAGAAAGGCAAAGTGGAGCACCAAAATCAAAAGGGTGAGGTTCGGCCATGTTGTATGGCCGAACCCCACCAAGTGTTATGAATGGTATTTGGTTTTAAAAAGGTTTAAAAATATCCTAATGGATGGGGTTATGAGAACCATTTGGTGATGGATAAAAGGGATTATAAGGTTCGGCCATATATAAAGCCGAACCCCATAAAATGACAATGGTGGATTAAAGGTTAGATCATTAGTGTGTGAATTCTTAGATGAATGGATTGGAAATTAGAATTATGTATGAGGAATAAAAAGGATCAAAAGTGTGATGGTGAGGTTCGGCCATGTTGTATGGCCGAACCCTACTAAGATGGATTGGTTTTGGATAATGGTGATTAGCAAAATTAATCATTGGTTAGACAATGGCAAAATCATAAGTACAAGTTAAATTGAAAAAGGACATGAAAGGAAGATCAAATCCAAAATGTTGAGGTTTGGCCATGGGTATGGCCGAACCCCACAAGATGGTTTTTGGGTCTTAGATGTGAATGAATATTTAAATGATAGTATGATTTACTTATTGTTATATGGACAAGGTAACGGAAGTTGAACGACGTGCGAGTCGTGACCGGGTAAAGCCTAAGAAAGAACGGACGCTGAAGTGAATCTTCAGTAGGTTTCCTACCTACTTGTAACCACATTTACACTTGTTTTCATGTTGGTTTTTATGAGATATTGTTATACTATTATTTATCATATTTTGAATGATGAGATTTATTTACATGTAGCATCTATCATTGGCATCTCATACATGGACATGGGATGATGATTGTGGAACCCGGAGCCCACACTCCGGTGATATGCTGTGATGCAACTGTGAGACTTCCTTAGGCGATGAGGGTCCCGCCAGGAGGAGTAACATGATGATAAGAGTCACATTGGTCTCCTTAGGCAATGAGGGTCCCGCCAGGAGGATTATCAGATGATTGTGGAAACTGGAGCCCACACTCCGTCGGAATGCCCGTGATGCAACTGTGGGGCCTCCTTCGGCGGTGAAAGTCCCGCCAGGAGAATTAATAGGTTGATATGAGACACGTCAAATGATGGCTATATGTATGTGTGATGGGGTGGGGCTCATTACATTTGCATACATACATAGCATGTTTTTTTATATGTTTTTGATAATCAGATATTTGATATATGCATGATTTATAAGCTAACCATGTGGTAGCCCTGATCGGGAACCTACTGGGCGCATTGATCTAACACCCTAATTCTATCCTTAGAGGATAATGCAGGAACAAGGAAGGGGAAAGAGAAGGTCGATGATCAGGAGGGGAGTCAAGCCTAAGCGCTTGATTGTTGATCAGGGTTTGTTTATGATGTTAACAATGGATGGTTGGTTTAAGTTATTTATTAATTAAGACTTCTACTTGCTATCTATTCAACCTAATTCTGCAGTTAGTCTAGTATATTCCGCAAGTCATTGTTTAGTTCCATGTGTGGTTTATTATCGTGGGTTAGTCCATGCACACATGGGTGGCCAGTTAAGGGTCGGACTTTGGAAGTCCGAACTTAACTCACGTCATGACGTCTCTCCGCCCTTGTCCGGTTTTAGTTTAAATTTTAAAAAAAAAAATTAGACTCTGAATTTTCTCGGAGAGGGCGGGGCGTTACATTCACTCCCAGCAAATCTATCTCTTCTCCCTCTCAGTCTCTCAGTCAGCTAAAACCAAACCCAGCTCTCTCTCCCAGCCTCTTTTCTTCTCTTTTTCCCAGTTTTCATCACCCGTAAGCTTAGGAGGAAAATTTTTCAAAGTTCAGATTTTCAGCCCAGGAACTCCAGTAAAGGTAACCACTATATTCATCTTTCAATTTCAGTCGGTTTAAAATCAAGAAAAACTGATTTTGGTTAAGTTTTGGGTGTGTAAAATGGTTTTGAAGTTTAAGGAAAAACTTGTGTTTCTTAGTCTCAGTAGGCTTTTGGTGTTAAGATCTAATGACCTACTAAGTTTTGAAACTTTAGACCTCTCTCTATAGAAAGAGGACTCCTAGAGGAGTCCATCGGACCGGCTAGATGTGGAAACCGAACTCGGGAAACCCATTATTTCTGGATTTGTTTTTCTTACAGTGTCTGCTCGTCACTGTCTGCTGTTGCAGACAATGAAGGAAGAAAAAAACATATTATTGTTAGATTATGTTGATGCTTGTGATGTTAGTACCCATTGATAAATTAAAAACTATACTGACCCTCTTCTCTTATTACTATAGTATAAATACTATTGTATTCACTTCCAGGCCGACCATATTGGTCGGGCACTGAATGATTTCACTTCCAGGCCGACGCTATATCTGTCGGGCACTAAGTGACCTCGAGGCCTTCCTCAACATGTCAGATCTGGTCCTATCCAGAAGACAACCGAGAAGTGACCTGAGTATCTAAACCTAACTCAATAAGTCAAATCTGGTCAATGCCCAGAAGGCAATATGAGTTTGGACTGAGCACCTTTTTATTTCTATATATTGTGGATTATTGTAATTTAAAAAGGATAGAAACCAAGTAGGAGACTCAATTCCATGTATCTTGGATATTTTTGGAAAAAAAAAACAAGGATGATTTCAAAATACTGCTTGTGTGTATGTATTTGATGCTATGTATGTGGCTTAGGATTAATTGTGCACTTGTTTATTGTTTGAACAGAGACCGCGAAACCACACATATATAGTGAGGGAACTTAACTTTGCAGAAAATGTAAATAGGTTTTATTATGAGATGAGTCCTGAGTAATGAGTGGTTTCAGATTTGATGAACCCACTCATGTGCCTAGACATGATGCACTATGGTAAGAGTGTTTATGATACTTACGAATGCTATGATGTTGATCATATAGAATGTGTAAGACTACTTCCACATGCCCTTGACTATTGAACTAATATCGGCCATGTGTGTGAGATGGTTTACGTCTACTGGATGATGAGTGTCGACAGTTGCTGACTTGAGGGTGTCAGTATCGGCTATGGGAGAGCCGGAGATGTACTTGAAATGATGTATTTTGACCGTGTCGGCACTTAATACAATGGTCTCAGTCTAGTCGGTAGGTGTGACGTTGGATGACAGCAGTATTGGAAGGAATGATGAATTATGAGACTGATGATGATATTATGCTTATTTGTTATCAAACATGAGATATTATTGCAACTGTTAATTATTGCTAACCTGTTGTTTACTTAACTGCACTGTTATATTTCCTTCACTGGGCTAGTTAGCTTACCCCACTTACGTTTCAGGAGATGAACCCGATGAGGAGAACTCTCTATTTCAAGCTTAGGGTGGATAAGGTGCGGCGGTGTTTTGGGATTCCCACTGAGGGGAATACCCTTATCTTTGCTTTCTGGTTCTATAGTTACTTTGATGTAATTTTGAATGATAATTACCGGGTGTGGTACTTAGTTTATATCAGTGTGATGTATTGAAAACTATTATGCTTCTATAGTTACTTTGATGTAATTTTGAATGATAATTCAATGGTTGGAATTATGTGATCTTATTATGTGTTATATTTTTTTATGTCTAAGTGTTGGGTAGACTTATGGTATATGTTTGAGTCCACATATTGGGATCATGTGTGACCTTTGGGCCCAACTGTTGATTCGGCCCAGTTAGAATGCTTGAGTGCTGGGTTAGTTTAGTCTTAGCTTCAAAAAAAAAAAAAAATTAGTCGCGTTCCGGGCCCACCCTTCTGGTCGGGGCGTGACACAAAAAGTGGGCCCTGAACGTCACTGATTTTTTTTACTAAACTCAAGAAGTCTAACTGTGCCGGATCAACGGTTAGGCCCAAAGGTCACACATGATCTTAACATCTGGACTCAAACACATACCATAAGTCTACCCAAAAGAAACACAAATTCCATCAAAGAATTATTATTACAACATAAGCAGAGTAACTACGGAACACATGGTAGTTCAATACATGAAATCAATACAAACTAAGTACCACACACGGTACTTTACATAAACAAATAGTTCAAGGAACAAAAAGACAAAGATAGGGGAATTCCCCTCAGTGGGAATCCCAAGGCAACGTATCAGCTTGTCCATCCTAAGCTTCATACGGAGGGTTCTTCTTCTAGAGCATATCTCTTGAAATATAAGTGGTGTGAGCTGACTAGCCCAGTGAAGGAAATATGACAATGCAGTCTAATGAACCATCAGGTTAGTAAATAATCAACATTTGCAATATAATATCTCATGCTTGACAATAAATTCTTAATATCAAGTATAATCTCAACATCATTTCATTACTGCTGTTATCCAACGTAACACCTACATACTACGCTGAAACCATTGTATTAAGTCCCGACATGGTCAAAATACATCATTGCAAGTACATCTCCGGCCCTCACATGGCCGATACTGACACTCTTCAAATCAGCAACTGTCGACACCCCTGGTCTAGTAGACGTAAACCATCTCACACACATGGCCGATATTGGTTCAATAGTGAAGGGCACGTGGAAGCAGTATTACATATCTCATATAATCAATATCATAAACATTTAATAAGCACTTCTTACAATAATGCATCATGTCAGGGCACATGGGTGGGTTTATCAAATTTGAAACCACTCATTGCTCAAGATCCATCTCATTAAACCTAATTACACCTACTGCAAAGTTAAATCTCCTCACCGAAATTGTGTGGTATCGCGGTTTCTATTCAAACAAGCAAACAAGTGCACAATCATTAACAGGTCAACATACATAGCATTAAATGCATGCACACAAGTAGTATTTCAAAACCATACTTGTTTTCCCAAAAATCTCCAAGGTAAATGGAATTGAGTCTCCTACTTGGTTTCTAACCATTTTAAGTTACAATAATCCACAATATAGAAATAATAAGGTGCTCAGTCCAAAACTCATATTGTCTTCTGGGCATGACCAGATTGACTTATTGAGTTACGTCTAGATACTCAGGTCACTTCTCGGTTGTCTTTTGGATAGGACCAGACTTGACATGTTGAGTAAGGCCTCGAGGTCACTCAGTGCCCGACAAATATAGCGTCGGCTTGGAAGTGAAGTCACTCAGTGCCCGACAAATAGAGTAGGCCTGGAAGTGAATACAATAATAATATACTATAGTAATAAGAGAAGAAGGGTTAGTACATTTTTAAATTATCAATGGGGTATAAACATCACATTAAAACTTAGGTCTAACACATGCATCATCAATCAATCAAGATTTTACATTCAAAAACTAGGTTTCTCGGAACCAGATACTGTGGCTTCGGATTATCCGAACCACGGCCTAAAACTAGTCATAGACTTCAGAACTTGTGTCTATCTTCGGACCATCCGAAGGTGAGGTCTCGGATCGTCCGAAGATCCTTCCGAACTGAAAAATCAGAAAAACAGGCCTTCGGTGGGATTGTGTGTCTCGGATCATGTCGAGGGAAGTTCGGATCGTCCGAGAGGGTTCGGTCCTTCCGAACAGGCTCGGAACATCCGGAGCAGAGGCGGGAGAACAGTTAGCCTCTGGCCACTTCAGAACTTCGAACCGAAGGTCGGAATGTCCGAAGGGGGTCTCGGACCGTCCAAGAGTCGTCTTCCTCCTCTGTCTGCAACAGCAGACAGTAACGGGCAGCACACTATGAAATACGAATCCAGAAACAGTGGGTTTTCTAGATTCGATTTTCACATCCAACCAGTCAGATGGACTCCTCAGTGAGTCCTCTTTCCATAGGGAGTAGTTTAAAACTTAAAGACTTAATAAGCCTTTGGATTTTAACACCAAAACTACACTGACACAAGTAAAAATCATATTTTTTTCCTTAGAGTTGAAATTCATTTTACTCACTCAAAACTTAGTCAAATTTACTCTTTCTTAATTCTAAACTGACTGAAATTTAAAGATGAACACAAAAATTACATTTGCTTCGATTCCTGGGTTGAAAATCCGGGCTTTCGAAAAACTTCCTCTTTAACCTACGGTCAAGAAAAACTTTGAAAAACATAGAGGGGGAGAGAGATTTGCTGGCTTTCACAGCTGAGACTGAGAGATGGATATGTGGGGGATTAACAGCTGAGCTGAGAGGGTAATTTTATAGAACCAGTTGAGCAATGGGTGATGGCCAACCGGTGTTGTATGCATCGACAGGTCGACGTCCCAACAGTAATGGTAGGATTCTTACTGTTGGTTGCAAATAAGTCATTGCCAACTTCTGGCTTTGCAAATAGGTCCACTTTTGATAAAAATTCTATTTTTCACTTAAAACATGATTTTAAAGGCTTAAAAATTTTAATCCAACTTGACAAATAAGTTGGGTTTTAAAAACTCTAATCATCATAAAAAATTGGAGATTTAAAATTCACCAAAAATCATAAATTTAAATAAAATCCATAATTTAACACTATTTACTAAATTTAACTTGTGTTAAATAAAACGATTTAAAATCCTCATTTTTGGGATTTGAAAGAATAAACTAGACCATACTAAAAATGGTCTAACATAATATACTTGTTTCAAAAAATTTCTCATTTCCAAAACCATTTAAAAATATTTATTTCTCCCTTTCGGAGTCTTGACGAGCGGTTTTAAATACTATTTTCTGAAAATAAAATTATTCTGAAATCAGAAATAGAAATCCTTGATTAAGGAAAATAATATCATCCAATAATAATCACATAATGACATAAATAATAAAATAATAACAATAAGTGGTAAATTACCATTTTGCCCCTCCAGCTGGACGAGCTGGATCACTGAGTTTTCAAACTCAAATTGGGCCACACCTAGGCTTCTCACAAAGCCCTAACTGTAATCTTCGAGATTAACCGGTCTAAGAAGGGATTATTTAGCTAAATACATCTAATTTAGGTTAGGGTATTACACTTACATTCAACGAGACCAAAAAAAGGTCTCAGACAGTTCCACTGGCATTCAAACTCTAAATCGCGCCATACAAATGTGATTTAAGGCAAAAATCGACTGTAGAGTTGTGAGAGTTTAGGTTCAAATCTAACGAAAGACTCTAGATCTAAGGGAAGAAATAAAAATTGCCCTATGAACCATCCACAAAATGCAAAAAAAAAAAAAAAAAATCTCTTAAATGAGAGGTCAAATGGCTGGAGAATCAGATCTCGAAAGAAAATGGTGGATCGTTTGGCAAACAAAAGGAAGGGAGAGATGGTTTTATTTATTCAGACGAGGATCTGGGAGAAGAAAAAAACCTCAGCAGTGGGTCCCACGAAGCACAAGCTGGAACAGAGGCCTTGTAGATGCAAACTGGAGGGAGGGGCGAAACTGGGGATCCAAAACCTAGGGTAGGTCTGCTAGTTCTTTGCAGATCGAAAGGAGAAAGCCCAGAAACAGGGAGTGCAATCATCCAAGGCAACAAAATGTAGAAGGCATACATCGGGGGTCCATTAGTGTCCAGGTGCGATGGAACCCAAGGACAGGGGCGAAGCCAGGGCTATAGTTAGAGGTCAATTGGAAGCAGGGTCGGCTACACCCATAAGCAAAAAAAAACAACCGCCTTATGCCCCCACTTATAAAAAGGCCCAATTTTTTTGTCCACACTTGGCAGCAAACCAAGGTTATTTCCGAGACAGTGCTCAATGAGATGACCTACGATTCACAGATGTAGTCTCGTTCGTTCGTCGAGAAAATGAGTAAGGGCGTCAACTTTTATTTCAGACACATCAGTGAAACTTCCTCAAACCTTCCATTTATTTAACCATTCATCTTACGTTACGCCTAAATTTTTATCTCAATATGTTACGGTTCTCTTTCCTTTTGTTCTCCATGAACCTTAAACTTATGGATTGTAACGCCATGCCATAAGCATGCCATAAGTCAGTGAAAGAACAAAAAGAGTTTTGCAGCAAATAATAGTAGTGATAAAATAAGCCACTCACAGGTAAGATCGATGTCGGAGTCTCAATTAACTCAAAAGCTTTGATACCACTCTGATGTAGGCTAAGACAAATAAATTGTCGAAAACCCGAATATGAAGCGGAAGCTTAAACTAACTGAAAATAGCGCCAATATCTCGCCGATCTGGACCCGTGTTGCACAGGGTAAAACCAACCAGTACTATAGTTGATTTCAGAATTAGGGTTGTACCTGGTAATCGTGGAGGAGGATTCGTAAAACCAACCAGCACTATAGCTGATTTCAGAATTAGGGTTGTACCTGGTAATCGTGGAGGAGGATTCACAATACTGGTTGCAGCAGGCCTTCAGGCTTCTGCAGTTGACACTCAGCAATCTCTATGCTTGATCCAAGTGTCGGCTATAAAACAGGTGATGAATCACTAAAACAAGACCAAGCGAAGGGGTGAAATAACCTCGAACACCTGGCGATAGTTTGCAATCTGCAGCGATGGATCAATTGAGAACTTCTACAACCTTCATACACATAAACAGCTGGCTGCCAAACAGGTGGTGCAAATTAGCGCCAACACCTGTCAAAGGGCTGGATTTCTCAGCCAAGAACTCTGCAACTTGTGCAGTAAAACAAGACAGCAAATGGTCCTTTGTTTGCAAGAAGAAAACTGAAATATTATTGATAATACTTGGTGCTCTTCTAAAGGCTGTTTACAACTCATTTTATAATCAATTCTACCGACTGAAATAATAAAAGGGAAGGAGCCGACCCTCACAATCCCAATTGAAAACAACTACTAGATATTAAAACTAAAAAGACTCCTAAAGCTAGTAGTACTCGATTGCTTATTTCCTAAAACAATTGCTAATTAATTCTTAAGCTGATTAGGACTGTTTTGTAACCCACCTAACATCTAGTTCTCTTTGGTAGTTGGGCTTGTTATGCTGGCCTGTTCTTGGGCCTGGGCCTGTTCTTGGGCTTCATGAGCTAGATATCTTGGAACTGAAAGAACTCATTCCCGTCAGTCTTTCGATGGAATGTATCATAGAAGTCCAACGCCTATGTGACAATCTCATCCTCTTCAGCACCGACGTCCGCATCAGTAGCCCGACCAAAAACGGCAAGGGTCTGTGTATGGTCCCACAGGCGAAAGCCTCACCGAAAAAGTAGAAAATGACTGAGAAGGTTTTGTACCACAATGCCGGACGGAAAGGCAACAAAAACTGTAGACGAGAGAGCATCAATGTTCTCCCTCTACTAGTGATGTCGCAACCAATAGAGGGAGAGGGATGTTCTTTCTTGCTAACACTACTCAGAAATCAAAACCCACAAAAGTATGTCAAACACTCGATTCCATGTAGAAAGTAAGAAGGAGAATAATCTTTCTCTTATATTAAGTTACTAAATAGAAGCCAAATACATAGAGTACAAAGGATAATCTCTCACAATAAGTGAGGATCCTAATTTCCTAATTAAGAAATTACACAATCAATTATAATCTAATCGATATCAATCATAAATGGAAATACATCTTAATAAATCCTAATATATCTCAACACCCTACTCTACCATGTGAATTATATATCTACCCAGTTTGAATCCATTTTGAGTTCGTATTACCATTGGAATGAATCTATACAAAACTATCTTTATTTTTACCATAGCTTTTTGAACTCTAAAAAATCATGGCTTTTGAAATGAGACGGACCTTATTTTTTATAAGGAGTGAAAAATACATTTAAAAAAGATTCTACTCTATCCCTTAGTCACCAACCATGTGGCCCTATAAGACGACTTGGATACTGTTGCGCATGTGTGATGTTATCCAAGTGAATCTGACTGTATGAGAGGAGGGATCTTGGATTTCTTTGCCATTAAAAAAAATAATCTCAAAATCATTACTCACAAATAAATGAATGAAATTATACGTAAAAGCTTAATTCAAATTATTATTTTTATATTGTTGTCAATCCCAACATGTCTATAGACGAATTGAAGGATGTTCCTTTTTAAAGTCTTCGATTGATTGATATGAGTTTTGTTCAGTGTATCTATGAACAACACGTGATAACTTTTTAAAATTTCATTATATATCCTTTTGATTCAAATATTAATTGTTTTTAATTGATTTTTTTGTGTAGTCATTATGAAAATGCTATATATTCGTTATAAACCGGTAAAAAACACTATACAAATCAAAATATTAATTAAAATATTAATAAAAAATATTCAAAGCCAATACTGCAATCTAAATTTAAAAAACCACTTAGTGTGTAAGCTGTAAGGTCGTTATTTATACAAATCCCTTGCTTTTGAGAGTTAGGTTTGACTCAAACTATAAGTATATAGGTCTACTAAAAGATGGGTGACGGTTTATTAAACTTTGGGATCTGATGCAGATGCAGATTGCAGGTGTTTAAGACCATTTGGATATTGTTGTGTTGAACATTCTGCAGTTTCTTATATGTAAATTTAAAAAAAAAAAAAAATTGAATTTCTCTCAGTTTTCAAAATTAACTTTCCAAAATAACATTTTTCTCATGTGAAAATGATTGTCAAATTGGAAAATTTGAAAAATAAAGATATATATCCTTCCTACATGTTTGTAACAAAAAGAGAGACATTTTAGGATATTAAATCTATTTTTTCAAATTCTTATTTTTGTTTCTCCAATGTGAATTAGTCTTTTCTAGTAATATCGTTCCTATAAATTTATAGAGAATTAGAGATAAATTCAAAGGTATTTAGTAGATTTATAGTAATTAATTCAAAGGGGCCACATATAGAGTACCTTCTCAAACAAGGTAGCTCAATTGCATTTTAACTAAAACATCAGAGCTCTTAAGTTTGAGTCTCGTAGTCACTCGATATCTATGGTTTGCGAGGAGATTTGTACATCTGAAGTTTTACCCAACGCTAGGGCTGAAACTCAGGTGGGGTGGGCTGAGTTTTAATAAACCCAACTCAATCCTTATAAAAAATTATTGAACCCAACCTAACCTGACCAACCTATGTTGCGGGCTGACTGTCCCACCCACTTTTAGCCCGAATTTGGAGAAAAAAATCAGCAATAGGTTTTTTATATTTTCTCAAGCTCCTATCTGATCGGATTAATTCGGGTTAGGTCGAGTTGATTTTAAAATTCTAAACCCAACCGGATCCAAATTGTATGTGAATTCTTTTCTTAACCTTACCCAACGCTGAATTTACAAATAATAACCCAACCTACTAATTTCTCGAATCAGCTTATTCAGGTTGAATTAAAATCTAGCCCAAGTTTCACCTCTACCTAACGCCTTCTTCGTCAGAGAGAAGTAGGAATCCTGAACTCCTTCGTTATAAAAAATATATATATCAGAACATGTTTAATCACTAATTTTCTTATAATCAGCATCCTATGTTAAAAAAAAAAAACACACTTAAGTATTCAAATAAAAACCTTTAAACTTTTAATTTGTTTCTTGTAGAGGGAGACCGGATAGGACGTGGGTTGCCTTCAATTGTTATGATCAAAGAGCACTGTAAAAGTGATGGAACACCAGACTGATTTTCGTGACTCTTGTCTTCCACTGACGAAAAAATGAAATTCAAAACGAGTTTACGTATACTTCATGCTCTTCACCGACGATTTACTATGCTTTTTTTATGATGATGATGATGATGGAAGTTCAATTCGAAATTCCTTCGACAAGATTGCTCTTATTTAGCACTGAAGAAAAGACAGGTTGATGAACAAACTATTAGTGACAATTCTTAACTCAACTATTAATTCGATTGATTATAACTCATCAACTTGACTGGTCGACTAAAACTTTTTTAATAGCAAAGCTGTCCGGACTTCTTAAAGTGGTTGACTAATTTTGAAAACATGTAAATACCTCTCTACCAATGCATACCGATTCAATCTATGAACAGTGGTCCTTTTGAGTGGAGTGAAAATCGAACTCAAGACTCCCGCTTCCTGAGTCGAGTTGCTGGCTATTACTCCAACCCGTTGGATTTTTATTAAAATAGGATATTAGAACTATTTTATCTCGATAAAATGATAATATTATTATATATTATTCTTTTACCTTTTCATCTTATTGTAATAAAATAATGAGTAAAATTAATTTAGTATCCTATTTTAATAAAAGTATCGATGTGTACAAGTCCGACTTCCTAATTATTAACTAAACTCAACTTTGAGAAATTCTTAAATCAATACTTCAACTTAGGTTTGGAAAATACAAACCAGATCAAATACATTTGACAAATATGAATAAATTGGTTGTGCTAGGCTAATTTTATGTAATAAATAAATAAAGAGTTAGGTTAACAAGACTTTTCATGCCAAAATCTCCAATGAGATTAAGTGTTTTTGGTAAATGATTAAAGGGTGTTGAATGTGTAAATTTTCACCACCAATTGATCATTCAAATTGTATAATTTTGGTCTTCTAAATTTCAATAAATATAAAGTATAGAATTTTTAAAAATTAAAATTAAGAGAAACGATGATCAAGTGTGGATAAAACTTCATACAAATTCTACTCATATGGTCATATTTAAAAGAAAATTCATGTATAAGTATCGATAACAAAAGTCTCTTTAGAGTTTTTGTTCAATAAATTAAATTTTGTTGATACATTTTAAAATTATTTTTTTAGCCAAAGTTGATCCTTCCTCCAACTCAAGCTTTTTATATTGAGTTGGGCTTTTAAAACACTAGACCTCATCATGAATTAATTTTCAAATGTATACTCTTTTTATCCTAAAATACTTTATTCTATACGTATTTTGGAATTGTCCCAAATCATTTGTCTGATACTGATATTAGTTTAATTGTTTTAACAAAAGTATATTTATACTAAAAGAATAAAAAACACTTTTTCTATTAATTATATAATAAATTTTAAAGATCTGATCATAATAAGGTAAGTCTTGCATATCTATCATTTGTTGATGTTGAAAATTTTGAAAGATTGAGCTCTCTCTAATAGATACTAGATAGGTGGGATTTGACTTTTAGGTCTATTGCACTTATCTCTAAATTTTATTGGATTTACTTTGGATAATGAAGATAAGTTGGTTAAAAAAATTATCTTTTACATAGTAGGTTAATAAAAATAAATTTAAATAAAATGTTTTAAATATAATTTTGAAGACTAAAAAATTTCCTATTTTATGTGTAAGTCGAATTTATTTCAATGAAAAATATTTGTAAATTTAGTTTAAAATGAATATTAAAAAAAAAATTATTCATTATGCTTCTCCTTTTCGTTTCAGTTCTATGCACAAACACGCGGGAACATGGAAACTTTCTCCAGGGCACAAATGATGCTCTCCAGTTCTCCTTTTATCGCACTAATTTGCCTCAAACAACCTGATTTCTTCCCCCGGTACGATCTTTCTTTGCCGAAGTCCTAGCCAAAATCCTTCGGTAAGTCCAAATCAAATTTCTATAAATTTTCCTTTTGATCCTATACTGCTGATTTATGCTCCCACCAATTATACCGTGTTATCTGAATCAAGGGTAAATTGATTATTTTAACAGTCTAGAAAGCTATAAAAATTATATGACAGGAAGTGAAGTAGAAGATCTTGGAGAAAATTCTCACCCTTTTTTTATTTTTTATAATATGGATATTTTGTCCTATTTTTGAAGAAGGGACTAATTCAACGTATACACAAAATCACCTGAAAATCTCGTGTATCTAAGAGGATTCGAACTCAACACCTCTAGTCTAATTCTGAAAGCTTAGATCAACTGGCTCCTCATACCAGTAACTCTCACCCCTTGACGAAGCGATCATGGCACCAGCACATTTTTTTCCTTTTAAATTTATAATGATGAATTACGGGTCCGGACTTCAAAGTGGCTTACAGGTGTCCTGTGCTCACCATGTGTTTGTGGGAATGCCCAATGTGATGGCCATGTGAAAAGAGGTGGAATGGACCCTTTTTTTCAAGGACATGTTTGGGCCTTGTTAAATCTTCGATGGCGATCAATTTCTTTTGCCAGTTTGGGTGGATACATCTGGTGGGTATGAAACATTCGCATCAACTGTTTGACAAAATGTGCCACTTAGATACCCACGCGAAAAATGTTGTGGTTCTCCCTTTATTTCCCCTATTTGGCCATCTCCATGTCCCGTGTTCCACGTCTTGACTATTACTTTTTATTAAACTTGAGCATGATGGCTTTGTTTGAATGAGAAAACTCAAGCTAGAAGTTATGTAGGAAACCTGGAAATAGAGGTTCTCTTGCTAGTAGGGTCACCTACTTTTAGTTCTTTTCACCTTTTTTTAATCACCACATTGGTTATTTAAGGGTGGAGAACTTCACACTTCCTACATGGTTCAAAATATTATCTATATCACACAAGTGGAGAATGATGGAGGGCTTTGTAGGCAAATGCATTTTAATCCATTTTAGTCCAACTGAAACCAATATTAATCAAATGCTAATGCGATCCAATCTAGCTCAATTTCAACACAAATTGCAATGTAATCCAATTCAATTTAATTTTGACCTTTCTGCGCCCATCAAAAGGATAGAGAATGCCAGTGCAAGTTCCAATAGTACTAACTTTTGTCGTTGTCTCTGCATTCGAAGTGCCCCAAATACCATATTCTAGTTTGACTTTGAACACCACTACCACGATTTGTAATTTGTTATAAGCTTAGTTCGCCATTTTCAACTTGGGTACATCAGAGTGGCTTACTTTTTTTGTATGCCAATTCTTTGATTCTTTTCTTCTTAAAACTAACTTTGCTTATTTTTATATTAGACCCATCTTGGTTATTGATTTTAAACACTAGTTTCTCCAAGTTTTTCTTTGAACTAACTTGAACCCCTATTGAAAATAAACCATATGGATTTTCTAAGTCAATTTCAACAAATAGAATCTAACTTGAAGTGGTTCAGAGGGTCCAACTTTTTATAGAGTCAAAATTGGGAAAGTGATCTTGGTGTGAAGTGGTTTATACATGGCCATCATATGTGTTGTGCCCACCACATGTTTGTGGAAATGCATAGCGAGATGGACATGTAAGAAAAAGAAAGAACAGTCAACCTTGTTTTTTTCATGGACATTTTTGGGACTCCTTTTGTTAATTCGGGATATGTATTAGTGGGCATGAAACATTCTCTTCAATTGTTTGACAAAATGTGCCATAAGATATTCATGAAATAGATATAAAAACTTGGTCGGAATTTTGTTTTAAAATTCTTTTAAATGTGGAGTTTGAAATTGAAATTCATATTGAAGACGTAGCCAATGAGGGAACAATGAACAATATTTTTACCTCGAAAGAGTGCTTGATGAGTGGCACAAAAGTACGGTGGTCCCCCTTTATTAAAATAAAGGTGATATCAAAACTGTGTGCTATATTAAATTCATGAATGACACTATGAAATGGCTTTATTGAATTTAGAAAGGCTTATAATAGGGTGGCAAGGAAATTGACAAGGCAACATTGAAAACGAAATGCATTCTCAATGAGTTCTTGGAGTTTATACATAATATGTACAAAGAAGCAACCGCCAATGTTAAGATTAGTGTATGGCAAGGCAGTGGAGTTTCTAGTCGGAGTGAGACTCCACCAAAGATCTACTTTGAGCCCATACTTAATTCAGTTTTATCATAAACAACATAACAACAAAAGTCCAAGATGAGGTAATGCCATTTGTGGATTATATAGTAATAATTAGTGAAACAAACATCAATTAAATAATATGCTAAAATTATGGAGGAAAAATGTTGCGACAAATGGGTTAAATTTTAGTAGAAGCGAGACAAAATACAAGCAATGTAACTTTATTGAAACAAAAGATAGGGAGACCGAATTCATTGAATACTTAGAATTGCATTGTGATGACTTAAGGTTGCAATTATGCTCAGCTGTAGAATCTAATGGGAGATCTAATTTGGGTATTGCCAATATGATGGAACTGATTGGGCAAAATGTCAACAAGCTAGTGGAGTGTGATAGGATAAAAGAGCCCCACATCGTGTAAGGCGGCAATTTTATAAAGTGGTTATAATAACTGCAACATTCTATAGATTGGAGAGTTGGGCAAATGAGAACAAAGAGAAATGGACAAAGTTAGGGGAGATGTTCTTTCGAGTTTCGACACTAGATGAATAGAGTAACTTTAAAAGATAGTGTTAGAAATGCTTGTATTAGGAATGTTTTAAAAATATCTCCAATAGATGATAAATGAAAGAAACTCGCTCCAGGTTGTCTTATCATTTTTAATGGGAGACAAGAGATGGCCCTTGTACATAAATTTGAGAGGTTACAAGTCAAAGGCCAAGGAGTACATGAATGGTACTCTGATGAGGTCTTCACAAGCCCAACTCAATCAAGCCAAGAACATGAAGATCCAAATAAAGATGGGTGAACCCAATTGGATGAAATCGACAAAATTGCTCTCCGGACCTATGCTAGAATTGATGGAGGGAAGAGAGGGCCACAAATGCAACCTAATGGAACCACTTGCACCAAGAATGAAGCCCATTTGGACCATCCATGGGCCTGGGCCCGTTTGGTGATGTTTTGGGCCTTAAAAGCCAATGAAATTAAGCCCGTTTGCTGTCAACACAGTGGGCATCCGAATCCCAAATCAGATGCCACATCAATGCTGATGTGGATGCTTACATGGATGCCAATTTGGACTGATAAAATGCAAAAATAGCAACTGTATGCGTTTGGGCCTGTTTAGATTGAGAATGACCAAATTAGGAAGCCTAGATTTGCAAGAATCCTTGCTAAACGTGTGGGCCTGGTTCTAGGCTAGATTTTGGGCGATTTTGGTTTGTTAAATCCAACAATTAATTCAAACTTGTGGCTGAAAACACAGCAGAATCCAGCTGAGGCGTGAGGCCTGATATGGGCAGATCATGGGCCTGGTTTTTGGCAAGTGTTTGGAAGGAAAGAAATTGGAATTAAGGGCGTAGATTTTTCACAGAATTCACCCAGAGTATGCAGCTGATAATACTGTATTTTTTCTGCTTCTTCTTTTTATGCCAAAAACTGATGTAATAAATCCAAGTGGCGGCTAGCCATTGGTAGAAGCAAAATTAGGCAATAAAGCCCAATTAGCAGGCCCAGACGTGTTTGGCTGTTTTGGACAAGTTTGATTTTTTATTTTTAAATTTTTTCCTGTTTTTTAGATTTAACACATCATCCAATGTAACACACAATTTGGATTTGAAGAAAATTTGAAGCTTGAAAGCTTGTTGGCCTCTCTAAAGTTTGGTGAGTTCTTGGGTTTCTTTTGAATTTTAATTTGAGTTTGTGTTTGAATTAAATTCAATCTAAATCTTGATTGTCTTTGTATGGTGAATGTTTAATGTCTAGTCTTGCATTTATCAATTGCTTTGATTAAATTTTAATTTCACAATCAAATTGATTCATTAAAAGGTTCTTCGATTTTCGATTTGAATTTGTGTCAAATTAGAATTCATGCATGCATTTGGTTTATGAATTGCATTTAATTTGGAGTAATTAATTGCATTAAATCATTGCATTCGAATTCTCAATTCCACGTTCATTTTGATTTTTAGAACTCCTAATTTTATTTGTGATCTTTTTTTCAATTTTTTTGAGTTGGTATTACCATTGGAATGAATCTATGCAAAACTATCTTTATTTTTACGATAGCTTTTTGAACTCTAGAAAATCATGGCTTTTGAAATGAAACGGACATGATTTTTTATAAGAAGTGACAAATACATTTAAAAAAGATTCTAGTCTATCCCTTAGTCACCAAACATGTGGCCCTACGAGACGACTTAGATATTGTTGTGCATGTGCGATGCTGTCCAAGTGAATCTGACTATATGAGAGGTGGGATCTTGGATTTCTTCGCCATAAAAAAAATAATCTTAATATAGGATCATTACTCACAAATAAATGAAATTATTATACGTAAAAGCTTAATTCGAAATTATTAATTTTCATATTGTTGTCAATCCCATCATGTCATATACACGATTTAAAGGACCTTCCCTTTTTAAGTCTTCGATTGATTGATATGAGTTTTGTTCAGTGTATCCATGAACAACACGTGATAACTTTTTAAAATTTCATTATATATCCTTTTGATTCATTTATTAATTTTTTTTAATTGATTTTTTTGTGTAGTCATTATGAAAATGCTATATATTCGTTATAGACCGGTAAAAAACACTATACAAATCAAAATATTAATTAAAATTTAATAAAAAAAATTCAAAGCCAACACTGCAATCTAAATTTAAAAAACCACTTAGTGTGTAAGCTGTAAGGTGGTTCTTTATACAAATAACTTGCTTTTGAGAGTTAGGTTTGACTCAAACTATGAGTATATAGTTCCACTGAAAGATGGGTGAAGGTTTATTAAACTCTGGGTTCTGATGTAGACGGAGGTGTTTAAGATCACTTGGATACTGTTGTGCTGGGTCTGCAGTTTTCCGCACGTAAATTCAAAAAAAAAAAATTTGAATTTTTCTAAGTTTTTCAAATTATCTTTCCAAAATAACATTTTTCTCGTGTGAAAATGATTGTCAAATTGGAAAATTTGAAAAATAAAGATATATGTCCTTCCTACATGTTTGTAACAAAAAGAGAGAAGGATATTAAATCTATTTTTTCAAATTCTTATTTTTTTTTCTCCAACGTGAATAAGTCTTTTCTAGTAATATCGTTCTTGTAGATTTATAGAGAATTAGTGAATAATTCAAGGGTATTAGTAGATTTCCAGTCATTTCAAAGGGGCCACATATAGAGTACGTTCTCAAACGGGGTAGCTCAACTGCATTTTAACTCAAAAATCAAATGTCTTAAGTTCGAGTCCTGTAAATTATTAAACCCAACTTGACCTGACCCGAGTTGATGGCCCGACCCAACTTGAGTTACGGGCTGACTGCCCAATCCGTTTTTAGCTCAAATTTGGGGAAAAAAATTAGGAGTACGTTTTTTATATTTCCTGAAATTCCGGTCTGGTCAGGTTAATTCGAGTCAGATCGAGTTGATTTTTAAATTTCTGAGCCCAATCAGTTCCAAATTTCATATGGATTTTTATTCTTAACCTTACCCAACTCTAAATTTACAAATACATAATCCAATCCACTAATTTCTCAAGTCAAATTATACAAGTTAAATTAAAACCTAACCCAAGTTTCACCTCTACCTAGTGCCTTCTTCCTTGGAGAGAAGTAGGAATATTGAACTTCTTCATTATAAAAAATATATATATCAGAACATGTTTAATCACTAATTTTCTTATAATCAGCATCCTATGTTAAGAAAAAAAAAAAAAAACACTTAATTTTTCAAATGAAAACCTTTAAACTTTTAATTTGTTTCTTGTAGAGGAAGACCGGATAGGACATGGGTTGCCTTCAATTGTTATGATCAAAGAACACAGTAAAAGTGATGGAACACCAAACTGATTTTTGTGACTCTTGTCTTCCACTAAAGAAAAAATGAAATTCAAAACGAGTTTATGTATACTTCATGCTCCTCACCGACGATTTACTATGCCTTTTTATGATGATGATGATGGAAGTTCAATTCGAAATTCCTTCGACAAGATTGCTCTTATTTAGTACTGAAGAAAGGTTGATGAACAAACTATTAGCGGCAATTCTCAACTCAGCTATCAATTTGATTTGACTATAACCCATCAACTCAACTTGTCGACTAGAACTTTTTTAATAATAAAGGTGTCCAGGCGGCTTCTTAAGGTAGTTGTCGAATTCTGAAAACATGTAGATGCCTCTCTACGTATACATACTGAGTAAATCTATGGAGAATGGTCTTTTCGAGTAGGGTAGAAATTGAACTCAGGATTCCCGCTTCCTGAGCCAGGTTGCTGGCTATCACTCCAACCCCTTTGGGTTTTTATTAAAATATGACATTAGAACTATTTTATCTTGATAAAATGATAATATTATTATATTTTATTCTTTTACCTTTTCATCTTATCATACTAAAATAGTGAGCAAAATGAATCTAGTGTCCTATTTTAATAAAAGTATTGATGCACAAATCAATTCTTGATTTGTACAAGTCCGACTACCTAATTATTAACTAAACTCAACTTTGAGAAATTCTTAAATCAATACTTCAACTTAGGTTTGGAAAATACAAACCAGATCAAATACATTTGACAAATATGAATAAATTGGTTGTGCTAGGCTAATTTTATGTAATAAATAAATAAAGAGTTAGGTTAACAAGACTTTTCATGCCAAAATCTCCAATGAGATTATGTGTTTTTGGTAAATGATTAAAGGGTGTTGAATGTGTAAATTTTCACCACCAATTGATCATTCAAATTGTATAATTTTGGTCTTCTAAATTTCAATAAATATAAAGTATAAAATTTTTAAAAATTAAAATTAAGAGAAACGATGATCAAGTGTGGATAAAACTTCATACAAATTCTACTCATATGGTCATATTTAAAAGATAATTCATGTATAAGTATCGATAACAAAAGTCTCTTTAGAGTTTTTGTTCAATAAATTAAATTTTGTTGATACATTTTAAAATTGGTTTTTTAGCCAAAGTTGATCCTTCCTCCGACTCAAGCTTTTTATATTGAGTAGGGCTTTTAAAACACTAGACCTCATCATGAATTAATTTTCAAATATATATTTTTTTATCCGAAAATACTTGTTCTATACGTATTTTGGAATTGTTCCAAATTACTTGTCCTATACTGATATTAATTTAATTGTTTTAACAAAAGTATATTTATATTAAAAGAATAAAAAACACTTTTTCTATCAATTATATAATAAATTTTAAAGAGCTGATCATAATAAGGTAAATCTTGCATATCTATCATTCGTTGATGTTGAAAATTTTGAAAGATTGAGCTCTCTCTAATAAATACTAGTAAGTCTTGTATACCTATATTTCGTTGATGTTGAAAATTTTGAAAGATTGAACTCTCTCTAATAGATACTAGATACGTAGGATTTGACTTTTAGATCTATTGGGCTTATCTCTAAATTTTGTTGGATTTACTTTGGATGATGAAGATAAGTTGGTTAAAAAAATTATCTTTTACATAGTAGGTTATTAAAAATAAATTTAAATAAAATGTTTTAAATATAATTTTGAAGACTAAAAGGTTTCCTATTTTATGTGTAAGTTGAATTTATTTTAATGGAAAATATATGTAAATTAAGTTTAAAATGAATATTAAAAAAAAAATTATTCATCGTGCATAGGGGTGTAAATGGATCTAGATCCGTCCCATTTCACCAGGATCCGGATCTGGCCCATTACGTTATTAGACTGTTCAAATCCAGCCCATTTACACAAGATCCATTAAGATATGGATCTGGACAGTCCAATAGGCTTACTAGACAGTCCGCGGCCCATTAAGGGTCCAATAAGCTTATTGAGCCCAATTTGATTGTGTAATAATCTTTAAACTTTATAATAGATTAAAAATATTAATTAATTTGATAAAAATATTTTTTATGAACTATGTATTAAAAAATTGACATTTTTAATATATCCATCAACATCCACATGAGTAATTAAAATTAATTCCTTTATCATTTTTTTTCTTATTGAGTATTTGTTTTTTACATTAAAAATTGTAAAACTAGTACAATATCATCTATTATAAAACTTAAAAATAATAAACCCAATGGTGAGAGGCTGATAGAGTGACCACATCAACGGTCAAGATCATCTTAGAGTCCGAAACACAAAAACAAAATAAATTGGGCTAAATACCCTTAATACAAAACAAATAAAAAAAAATATACATTTAAAATAAAATATCATATGTGGTCCACTTATTGGTGATCTCTTTTGTGGACTTCCAAAATCATACCTGAGAATGCAAAAGTGAGAAATGCATTAACAAAATATTGGAAATTCATATTCCTTGTTTCTATTCAAACATTTCAACTAATAATTCACTAACTCATGAAATGCTATTGGGAAATAAAAATAAAACATTTTAAAAAGGAGGAGGAGAAGATTCACTATTTGTGGGTCCCACTTTCTCCTGGAGAATGGATCCAAAAGGAAAAGATGGACTTTAGTGGGAAAGAGATGACGATTGCCAACCTCCCAAGCAACATATGGACACATACACCACTATGTTTCTGTTTGGATCAAGCATATGCATACATCATAAAGTTGCCAAATATAGATTCAGTTTAGCCAACAGCAAGAAGGTGACAAGAAGAAAAAAGAAGATTAACAAAAGCGATATTCACATCACTTGCTGATCAACACATTGCTTTATTAGGCAGTAATGTAACAACGTAAACAGAACATAAATATGCATTTCATATTTAGACTTGGTGAATTCTTTCTATAAACCCACTACTTTAACATCAGTTATTGTTGAGATGCAAAAGTAGAGGCATCAATGTCATCCACATCACTGCAATATCAAAAAAAGATCGTGTAAGTCAAACATAAGAAAAACTATAATATAAATTGACATTGATCGGTAAAACTTATTTAAAATTTAAAGGATTACCACTCATCATTGGTAGTCCATGTAAAACCCGAACTCAAATTACTATCATCAACTTCAAGCGAGCCCAACTCCCTTTCACCTAATATAACATAAGAAATATAAATGATGTCACATGCTCCTATGAAATAAATTGAAAGCAAGGAAACAAATTAAAATAAGCAATAAAAATACCTTGCATGGTATTCCGCAACCAATCTTGGCCACATACTAACGATTCAACAGTTTTTGTACACATAGAGCTGCGATACTGGTCAAGAAATCTACCTCCAGCACTAAAAGTAGATTCTGATGCAACCGTCGATATTGGAATCGCTATAATATCACAGGCCATCTTTGCAAGAATAGGGTACTTGGGAGCATTACTTTTCCACCACTGCAGCACATCAAATTCATCGGAACTCCGAAAGTTGGGTTCCTCCAAATATAGATCTAGATTTGATTTATGAGCAGAACTTGAGCTTTCAGCAAGAAACTTCTCAAACCTTTTCACCCGTTTTGTTCCATCTAATGTTAGTGATCCACTACTAACATCTTGCCTAATGCAGTGTCTTTTTGCACTATTATCTGGTGATTGAGGCTCATACTCTTTATGAAGATTCTTAATATCACATAAAATCTGACTTATTTGATCCTTCGCATAATCAGCCCCAAAAATCTTTGGATAATAAAATTTCAACAATTATACCGAAGATCCAAGAATTGTGCAATCGCAAGAGCTAGACTACAAATGTCCCAATATTTTTCTAACTTGCCCATCATCTTATCCACTATAAGGGCAACAACATCGTCATCAACCATAGAATTTTCATATAAATGTAACCGAATATCACAAACTTCTTCAAAAAATAAATTCGAGGTGGGATATTTAGAACCAAAAAACACATTTGTAGCTTGATAAAATGGTTCTAAAAGCTTACAAATTTTTTCAGCTTTCTCCCACTCACTCCAAGATAGTGCTCCCACTTTCTCTTTATAATTGACATCATAATGTTCCAAATGTTGGAATGCATCTTTGTACTGCAAGGCTACAACTAACATTTTATATGTGGAGTTCCACCTTGTAGGGACATCCATGATCAACTTCCTTTTAGAGTTTATTTTAGCATGGCTACAAATGTCATCGAATGTTTTCAACCTTGATTATGATCCATTGACATATTTGACACTTTCACGAATCATATCTGTCACGCCTCGACCCGACAGGTGGGCCCGGAACGCGACTGATTTTTTTTTTTTTTTTTGAAGTTAAACTGAATCACAAGCATTCTTACTGGGCCGGATCAACAGTTAGGCCCAGCGGTTACACATTAGCCCGTCAAGTGGACTCAAACATGTACCATATGCTTCCCAAAAACCAAGATATAACAACATCAATATATAACATGCTCAAATCAAAACCAACATTGATTAATACAAAGCATAATAAAATTACTCATTGATTCATCATTCAAAAGCATTGTCTCAAAAGGCAACATAGCCTATTACATCATTTTAACATAAATTAAGTACCACATCCGGTACTTAATGAAAATCAATGGTTCCAAGAACCAACAGAAAGATCAGGGCATTCCGCTCTGGGGGAATCCCAAAACACTGCTTTAGCTTAATCGCCCTAAGCCTGAAAGAGAAGGTCCTCCTCCTCGGGTTCATCGCCTGAAAGGTGAGTGGTGTGAGCTAACTAGCCCAGTGAAGGATAATTAACTATGCAAATTAAGTAAATATAAAACAGGTTAGCAACAGTTCAATAATATTACATGCTTGATAAAAATAAGCATAAATCCAAGTAATATATCAACAACATTAAATCATCAATCACTGCCATTATCCACCGTAACGCCTGCCGACTACACTGAGACCAGTATTAAGTCCTGACACGGTCAAAAGACATCCTTACAAGTACATATCTGGCTCTTTAACGTAGCCGATATTGACACCCTCAAGTTAGCAACTGACGACAGCATGGTCCGCCCATGGTCCAGTAGACATAAACCATCTCTCATATGGCCGATATTGGTTCAATAGCCCAGGTACGTGGAAGCAGTCTTACATACACATAAGATCAAAACCGTAATATCAAATCATCACAGCACTCTTACCATAGTGCATCATGTATAGGCACATGAGTGGGTTTATCAAAATCGAAACCACTCATTGCTCAATATAACACCTGTTTACAAAATCTATAGAGTTAAGTTCCCTCACCGTTATGTGTGGTTTACGCGGTCTCTATTCAAACAACACACAAGTGCACAATCAATATACTGATCAAATACATACACACGAGTAGTATTTTGAAATCTCACGTTTTCCCACAAAATATCTGGGGTTAATGGAAATGAGTCTCCTACTTGGTTTCTATCCTTTTTAAATCGTCCACAAGATAATAATATAATAATAAAAGGGGCTCAGTCCAAACTCATATTGTCTTCTGGGCATTGACCAGATTGACTTATTGAGTGAGGTCTAGATTCTCGGGTCACTTCTCGGTTGTCTTCTGGATAGGACCAGAGCTGACATTTTGAGTAGGCCTCGAGGTCACTCAGTACCCGACTATAATGTCATCCTGAAAGTGAATCACTCAGTTCCCGACTATAATGTCGGACTGAAAGCGGATACAATAGTATTTACACTATAGATAATAAGAGAAAGGGGTTAGTACAGTTTTATTTAACAAGGGGGGGTATAAATCATCACATCACATAATCTAACAAAATAATAATTTTTTTTGAATAAAATAATAATATTTAATTATTTAATTATTTATTCATTTTTTCCCAAAAAGGGAACCAGCATTTCAAAACATGAGCAACCATAATCTCAAATAAAAATATATATATTTTTTATTTTTTATTTTTTAAAAATAATAATATTTTTTTTTCTTCTTTTTCCCCGTTCACTGCCTGCAACAGACAGTGAACGGCGGCCGTGAATAGTAAAATTGAAAATGGGAAAAGGGTTATTTTCTAGACTCGGTTTTTACATCTGACCGGTCCGATGGATTCCTCCGGGAGTCCTCTTTCTATAGGGAGAGGTTTGGAGCTTTGAAACTTAGTGAGCCATTCGATCTTAACACCGGAAGCTCACTGATACGAGAAACCCTAAAATTTTTCCTAAATTTTGAAATCGTTTTTCTCACTGAAAACAAAGCCAAATTCAAAAATTTTTGATTCAAAACTGATTGAAATTGAAAGGGGAATGCAGTGGTTACCTTGGATTGAGTTTTTGGGCTGAAATCCGGATTTTTGAAAAAACTCTCCTCTAAGGTACCGTAACTGAAAAACAAACGGAAGTCTCGGCTGGTTTTTTTTTGTTTTTGCAAGAAAGAGAAGGGAGAAGAGAAGGAGTGGGAGTTAAAAACTGAAGACTAAGGTCGGCTTATATAAGTTTTTCGGCCGGAAAATCTGGGATGGGACGGGACGACGGATCGCCGGAAATCCGGCAGAGCAGCAGCACGCCCGCACGCCGCTGACGCTGATACAGTAAATTTTTTTGGGTTTTGCAGATCAGCCCTCCTAATTTTTCTAAATTGCAGAAAGGGCCCCATTTTGAATAAAAACCTGATTTTTAACTAAAACATGTTTTTAAAAGCTCAAAAATTTTGATCCAACCTTACAGATAGGTTGAGTTTTGAAAATCTTAGTTACCATAAAAATTTCAGATTTTATCTCATATTAAAAATCATTTATTTAAATAAAACTCATAAATTTACACTATTTACTTAAATAAAGAATTGTTAAAATAAACAATTTAGAAACATCATTTTGAGATGAAATGAAATAACTAGACCATTCTTAAAATGGTACCATAAAATACTAATTTCAAATTTTATTTCATTTTCAAAACCCTTTAAAATAATTAATACTCCCTTTCGGGATTTTGACGGGCGGAATTTAAATATCATCTTCTGAAAATAATTTTATTTTGAAATCAGAAATGTAAATCCTTCATTAAGGAGAACATTATTCACCAATAATATTCACAAAATCACACAATTTATAAAATATACATAACAAGCGGCAAATTACCAAAATGCCCCTCCAGCTCGACGAGCTGAATCACTGAGTTTTCGGGCTCAGATCGGGCCAAACCTGGGCTTTCCTCAAAACCCTGACTGAAATCTCCGAGATTAATCGGTTAAACAAACTTAACGAGCTAAAACACGCCTAATCTGGAGCAGGGTATTACAATATCAACATCGTTATTTATTATCCGCATGCCTTCTTGGACTATTAAATTTAAAATATGTGTACAACAACGCACATGAAATAATCTACCATCAAGCACTAAGCTCCCTCTCACCTTCTGAACAAGCTTTGTAACCAAATAATCACTTACTCTATGGTTATCGACTGTTACTGCAAATACTTTCCGGTAGATTTTCCAGTCTAACATACTCTTGAAAATATAACTGAACAAGTTATCTCTACTATGAGGAACTTGTTCTACTTTGAAATTGAGTATTCTTTTTTGCAAATTCCATTCGGCATCTATGTAGTGTGCCGTCAAACAACTATAGTTTAGAGTTTGGATCGATGTCCACATATCAGTGGTAAGGCTAATACGACTAGTGAGGGAATCCAACTCACTACATAACTTTCTTTTCATTTCTTCATACAAATCCGTACAAATTCTCTAGATGGTAGCCTTGAGACAAGCTTAAATTGGGGTTAAAGATTCTTCACAAAGTTTATAAACCCTTTGTGTTCAATGATTGAAAAAGGATACTCATTCAAAATTATCATATTTGTAAGATCCTGTACACTACGTTGTTGATCAAATTCAAAATCACCACACACTGCTTCATTGAGGCTACCAGATTGTGTTGGATCATATTTTTTACAAAAAGGTAAGTGGCGCCACAAGTGGGAAGTTCCACTAGTACTCGATCCAGTAAATAGTTTACCACAATGATTACATATTGCATTTCTAACTCCATCTATCTCTGCATAATGAAAATCCTTCCAAATAGTAGATGTCTTCCTCCTATGTACAACATGTTTTGGTCTAGAAGCATTTAATGCCGCATCTATCTCATTCTCTTCAATGAAGTCATTCCTCTCATTAGAAGTAGACATTGTACTGCATAAAAAGTAGTAACTTAATAAATTTCATTTATGTTCTAATCTCACTTAAGAATAGAGTTATCCATACGAAAAATAAAGAGGATGACAGATGATACGGGAAATATCAATGAGTTTATCACATTTACCCATTTTTAGACTGTATACTAACTCATAAGAAAGGGAGAGACTTGACACTTGACAGACTTCATATAATAATCTAATAATTTAATACTCAAAGAATATAATTAAGCAAGAAATCAAAAATAGAAAAAAAAAAAAAAAATAGAGCACAAAAATGAATTGTAGCTCCATCTATTTAGGTGAGAGCCCATTTGTAGATCTCTAACCTTTTCAAGGTTAACTATGTTTTGACTAAAAGCTTTCTTTTATCTCATTTATATTTGGAATCCTATGTATGCATTACTTGGTTTTCAACCAAGAAGTGAATTGGCCTTTCAGTCATAGAGCAATGTCCATAGGACAGGATTATGACCTGTGTCACCTAGAGAACAGAGATTAATTTGCTGTAAAATAACATCTAGATATCAAAAAGACACCACATACAATACTTAGTTTCTCAGGAAAGTGTTTCTAAGAAAACAAATTCTCTTGTTTTTCTAATTTTCTGAGAAGTACATCCCTGCACCCAAACAGTCCTCAAAAGCAAAGCACTACTAAAAAATGGCCCTTTCTCCTTTCTTTTTTCCAATCATAACAAGAAAAAAAGCAAAAGAACCCAAAACCCAAAAGAAGAGAGATAAAATGCAGAAAACAAATTCTAAGTAATGAAGTAAACATGCAGAGGTAGACATCCGATGCTGTTGTGGGTCGAGATTGAGTTCTCTCAGGTTAAAGTACAGTGGGCCTGAGCTCGGCCTGCTGCTCCTGCAGTTCGCAACGTAAATGGGACCAGAAATCGTTTTGTCGGTCCCTTATGAGCGGCGAACCAATTTCTGACCTTCGGGTGAAGGGTAAAGTGAGAATTCTAAAAAAAATTGAAATCTCGTGTCAAATAAAAGAAAATGTCAGTGTGAGGATGGGCACCTAGAAAAAAATGAAAGACTACATTTAGAGCGAAGGAGAAGAATAGAAAAATAAATTAAATAAAAATTATAACAAGAACCAGATCAGGTTCAACATCCGGTTGAAAAATCTACCTAAAACCTATTTAAATTAGTATTAATGGAAGCATCAAAACCAATAGAAATGAACTCAAATCTCCAACACCAATAAGAAAACAAAACCCCAACTTCAATGGAATTCAGGAAGAACTGAAAACAAGATATTGCATACCAACACAGCGGCAGTGGTCACAGAACGGCTGGATCGAGTACTTGACGTTCTCCTCTACAGAGTCCTCCAGTCGATGCCTTTTTCTTCGAAGACAATTTCTTTGGGCCTTGCAGAACCGAAGGGATTGAGCGTTTTGGTGGGGTTCTGTCGTTGAAGGAGCAAAGCTTGAGCTTTCTATCTTAATAGAGAGAGACCGAAAGAGAGAAAAAGACCCAGAAAGAGAGAGACTCAAAGAAGACAGCAGAGATCGAGAGAGAGCAGCGAGAGAGAGGGCAGCGAACGAGGCGAGAGAGACCATAAAGAGATCGAGAAAGAGAAAAAGGCCCAGAAAGAGAGAGTCTCAAAGAAGAGAGCAAAGATCAAGGAAGAGCAGCGACAGAGGTGAGAGAGAGACGATCGAGAGAGAGCAGCGACGAGAGAGGTTCCTGTTTCGATATCCTTCGATTTCATGCCCTAGCAGAGAGTTATTAACTTATTCAATCTTTCGGACCGTCCATGGACGGTCCGCGACCGGCCCATTATCTTAATGGATATCTAGATCGGATCCGAGAGTCTTTATTGGACTCTAGGATCCATATCGCAAATGGACTCCTGGATCTAGGCCGGATAGTCCACGGGCCGGATCCAGATCCATTTACACCCGAGATCCAGATCCATTTGAAAAGGAGACGATTCGTGTGTCTCCTTTTCGTTTCAGTTCAATACATAAACAAGTGGGAACATGCAAACTTTTTCCGCCGCACAAATGATGCTCAATTTCAAATGCACAAATAAATGCTAATGCGATTCAATCTAGCTCAATTTCAACACAAATTGCAATGTAATCCAATTCAATTTAATTTTGACCCTTCTGCCCCCATCAAAGGATAGAGAATGCCACTGCAACTTCCAATAGTACTAACCTTTGTCGTTCCCTCTGCATTCGAAGTGCCCCAAATACCAAATTCTAGTTTAACTTTGTGTACCAGTACCACGATTTGTGATTTGTTGTAAGCTTAGTTGGCCATTTTCAACTTGGGCACATCAGAATGGCTTACTTTTTTTGTTTTAATTTTAAATGTGGAGCTCGAAATTGAAATTCATATAGAAGAGGTAGCCAATGAGGGAACAATGAACAAAATATTAGAAACAAAAGTAAAACTAGCTTTGGAAAAGAAGAAGGAACATAGAGTGCTAGAACTTGATGTTATCTTTATTAAGTTTTAGACTGGTACTAGGTGAAATTGTGGTGTGTTGGCTAACTCGACTATTCAACAATATTTTTCCCTCGAAATAGAGCTTGATGAGTGGCACTATCTTGCTATTAAATTCATGAATGACACTATGAAATGGGGAAACGAGACCGGGGGAGTGTGTTGTGTGTGTTTAATAAAGGCCTTTTCTAAGACAAGAGTCAAATTTTTTCATACAATTAATTTAGATTTATGCTAGATAGGTGAATAACAAAAGCTATCTTCATATTAAACAATTCATGGAGAAATTTAGAAACAAGAGGAAGAACCTATACGGGCTTTATTGAATTTGGAAAGGCTTATAATAGGGTGGCAAGGAAATTGACAAGGCAACATTGAAAACGAAATGCATTCTCAATGAGTTCTTGGAGTTTATACATAATATGTACAAAGAAGCAACCGCCAATCTTAAGATAGTGTATGGCAAGGCAGTGGAGTTTCTAGTCGGAGTGAGACTCCACTAAGGATCTACTTTGATCCCCTGCTTATTCACTTTTATCATAAACAACATAACAACAAAAGTCCAAGAGGAGGTATCATGGTGAATGCCATTTGTGGATTATACAATAATAATTAGTGAAACAAACATCAATTAAATAATATGCTAAATTATGGAGGAAAAATGTTGCGACAAATGGGTTAAATATTAGTAGAAGCGAGACAAAATACAAGGAATGTAACTTTAGTGAAACAAAAGATAGAGAAACCGAATCGATTAAATACTTAGAATTGCATTGTGATGACTTAAGGTTGCAATTAGGCTCAGCCGTAGAATCTAATGGGAGATCTAATTTGGGTATTGCCAATATGATGGAACTGATTGGGCAAAATGTCAACAAGCTAGTGGAGTGTTATAGGATGAAAGAGCCCCATATCGTGTAAGGCGGCAATTTTATAAAGTGGTTATAATAACTGCAACATTCTATAGATTGGAGTGTTGGGCAAATGAGAACAAAGACAAATGGACAAAGTTAGGATAATGGAGATGCTCTTTCGAGTTTCGACATTAGATGAATGGAGTAACTTTAAAAGATAGAGTTTGAAATGTCTGTATTAGGAAGGTTTTAAAAATATCTCCAATAGATGATAAATGAGAGAAACTCTCTCCAGGTTGTCTTATCATTTTTAATAGGAGACAAGAGATGGCCCTTGTACATAAATTTGAGAGGTTAAAAGTCAAAGGCCAAGGAGTACATGAATGGCACTCTGATGAGGTCATCACAAGCCCAACTCAATAAGCCAAGAACATGAAAATCCAAATAAAGATGGGAGAGCCCAATTGGATGAAATCGACAAAATTGCTCTCCGGACCTATGCTAGAATTGATGGATGGAAGAGAGGGCCTCAAATGCAACCTTATGGAACCATTTGCACCAAGAATGAAGCCCATTTGACCATCCATGGGCCTGGCCCGTTTGGTGATGTTTTGGGCCTTAAAAGCCAATGTAATTAATCCCGTTTGCTGTCAACACAGTGGGCATCCGAATCCCAAATCAGATGCCACATCAATGCTGATGTGGATTACATGGATGCCAATTTGCACTGATAAAATGCAAAAATTGCAACTGTGGGCGTTTGGGCCTGTTTAGATTGAGAATGACCAAATTAGTAAGCCTAGATTAGCAAGAATCCTTGCTGAACGTGTGGGCCTGATTCTAGGCTGGATTTTGGGAGATTTTCGCTTGATAAATCCAACAATTAATTCAAACTTGTGGCTGAAAACACTGCAGAATCCAGCTGAGGCGTGAGGCCTGCTATGGGCAGATCATGGGCCTGGTTTTTGGAAAGTGTTTGGAAGGCAAGAAATTGGAATTAAGGGCGTAGATTTTTCACAGAATTCACCCAGAGTATGCAGCTGATAATACTGTATTTTTTCTGCTTTTTCTTTTTATGCCAAAAACTGATGTAATAAATCCAAGTGGCAGCTGGCCATTGGTAGAAGCAAACTGAGGCAATAAGGCCCAATTAGCAGGCCCAGACGTGTATGGCTGCTTTGGACAACAAGTTTGATTATTTTTTTTAATTTTTTCCTGTTTTTTAGATTTAACACACCATCCAATGTAACACACAATTTGGATTTGAAGAAAATTTGAAGCTTGAAAGCTTGTTGGCCTCTCCAAAGTTTGGTGAGTTCTTGGGTTTCTTTTGAATTTTAATTTGAGTTTGTGTTTGAATTAAATTCAATCTAAATCTTGATTGTCTTTGCATGGTGAATGTTTAATGTCTAGTCTTGCATTTATCAATTGCTTTGATTAAATTTTAATTTCACAATCAAATTGATTTTCGATTTTCAATTTGGTGTCGGATTAGAATTAGAATTCATGCATGCATTTGCTTTATGAATTGCATTTAATTTGGATTAATTAATTGCATTAAATCATTGCATTCGAATTCCCAATTCCACGTTCATTTTAATTTTTAAAACTCCTAATTTTATTGGTGAATTTTTTTCAATTTATCCCGATGAAATTAGTGCCATCTTTTTTTCTTGAGTAATAAGAGTGAGATTTTGGATCCTTAGGGTCTTTATTATTGAGATCCTTGATTCGAGTTGACAAATTCGATTATAAAATCTTCATTGAGTTGAGGGTCCGAGTGCGCGAGATTTTTGACCAACTTCATCAGCTGGATCTCATATCTCTTGCGATTACGACTTTGGCCATCATCATACTCCCTGCCGGTCTTAATGTAATGATACTCCATAACATGGTGGACCTTGTTGGCAAATGCATTTCAATCAATTTCAGCACAGCCAGCCCAACTTCAAGCAAATGTAAATGTAATTCAATGTAATGCAACCTAATCCAAAGAAATTTCATGTAGACCATCTCCCTCTTTCCTTTTGGCACTATTAGAAGCTAGAGAATGCTGATGCATGTTCCAACAATACTAGCCTTTGTCATTCCCTCTAGCCCATTTACCAAATTTGAGTTTCACTTTGGACACAAATCATTATAGCTCAGTCTGTTACTTTTAGATTAGATATAACAAAGTTGATCATATTTGCATGACAATTCTTTGAGTTCTTTTTTTTTTTTAAATACCCACTTTGGTTATTTTCTTTTGGGGTCCATCTTGGTAAACACTAGTTTCTCAATAAATTTTTTTTAAGAGAAAATTTGAACACCCATTGAAGATAGACCCATATGAGTTCTCTAGGCCAATTTCATCAATTACAATTGAAATAGAAGTGGCTTAGAGGATGTATTATTTGGTAGTGCCAATTTGACAACAATTTCACTTTTAAAGACCATTGATCTATTCCAATGAATTTTTACAATTGGATAAATGAGAAATTTTGAGGTCCTAAAAAATATGGCTTCTCTTATCCGATCAAAATGAATTTTTATAGTCATCATATATAATCCTAAGATTTCTCAAACCCACAGTAGACCAAATGGGTCCATTCCCCACTTACCCTCGTGAATTGCACATGTACCTAATTTGACACAAATTTAATTTTTAAAATCCCTTGATATAACCCGATAAATTTCTACTATCAAATAAATGTGAAATTTTGAGGGCCTTAAAAAACACTATTTCTTTTATCAAACTGAGATGAAATTTTATAAGCATCATATACAAGCCAAGGTCTTTCAAGCCCACCCATCCATGTGGTCCCAAGTGGGGTCATTAAGTTGTTTGCACCAAACTTTGATGCAAATTGTTTTGCGGTGATATTTGTTTTATATATATATTAACTAAGTTTTCGACTCTTTGGAATATATTAGCTTATGAATTTGTAGTTGTTGCTCTTGTTTATGTAGCACCTTTGATAGATTCAAGCTCTTATTTTTGCAACCTTAGCTCGGCCTATATAGGTCAATCCATGGAAGGTCATTATTGACTAGTTTCCGAAAAAAAAAAAAATCTTATCATAATTCATGAGAAGCTCAAGATGATTTACTCAAGGAATATGATTTATACAATTATGGTATAATAGGATCTAGAGTAGAAGCAAGAAGGATGTATGATATTAGGGAATTGTGAAAAAAAAGAAGGAAAGAGTTACATATCTAACGGCTCACCTAGGCGCAGGCCTTGTCACAAATATCGGCGGTATTTTCAAATTTACCGCGTTTTTATTTGCAAAATACCATTACCGCGTTAAAAACGTGTTTTTATCGCCACGACGATAAATTGCCGGTAAACTCCCGATAAAATCGCGTTAAAAACGCGATAAACGTTAATAACGCGATAATATCCCGGTAAATTCCCGATAAATTCCCTATACCATTTTTATTTCATTAATTTTTTTATTTATTCTATTTTTTTTATTTTTTAAATATTATAATTTCCGCTAGATTTTCCTGTTAAATTCTCGGTAAAAATCCGAGAATTTAAAAATATCCCGTTATTACCAATTGCCGTTAATATCCCGAGAACGGTATTTGTCACTTTGGACGCAGGTGATCAAGTTGTTTTTTGAGCATTAGTGCCATGTGGGGCCCATGGTGGACTGTTTGGACTCCATCTTCCCTCACACTCACCTACCTTTGTGAATTGTACCTTTACCAATTTGACAACAATACGAGTTTTATTGCCCCTGTTGATCTAATTCGATAAATTTCCATTGTTAGGTAAAATTGATTTTTTGGGCTCTTAAGAAACATGGCTTTACTTGTCCCATTCGAAATTAGACATTGTGCAACTTGGAATATGATCTAAGGGTGAAATTTTTGTGCAATATCAATATGCATAAAAAGAGTACATAGAGCAAATCCAAATACATACCAATCATAGATCATAGAAGAGAAATTTTACATGGATGAGTCGTGAACTCAAACAATGAGAGAAAAGGGAGTGGGGGGTTCATGGCATTTGACTAATCATCATCATATTCAATGATTTTTTTTTTTTTTTTTTGAGAATATGATTTTAAGTGGATAGGGTGACAAATTACTGGGTGGGTGGGAGGATGAGTAGAAAGAAGGTAGGTTGGCCCCATAACCTGATCCACAAATAGCAAGGATGTATGACCCTTGGCCGAGAATGCGTCTCACACGCACTTGTGTAATTTTTTATACTTTGGCCTTCAACCTCTCCCGTAAGATGGCTCACAATGAATAGTTAAACTCAGTAGGCTATGGGCATGAGAAGATGATAGTTGAAATGAACTGTACAAATGCAATTGCCTGCATGGGTGAAAAAGAAACCTTGGTATATGTTATTAGCGACCACAAGAGAAATCATTAAGCTTAGAAGAAGGGGATTTGTTTTAGGCATGTAAAGCACTCTGTTAATCACTTGAGAACCCTTCATGTGTGGTCCACCCTAAGTTCTCTTTCTACCCTTTTCAATCCCACACCCATTTCCCACCTGTGAATTGGATCCTTGCCCAATTGAATCCATAACTCAGTTACACACACCATTGAATTGAGCTTGATAAAATTGCACCCTTATCTACCATTGACTTTTGGATCCTAAGAGAGAGAGGGAGAGAGAGAGAGAGAGGGAGGTGTGACTGGTCACAAGGTCGCACTTGGCACTATTTTTAACTTTTGTTTCATAACTTGAAAAACTAACCGTACAAATTGAAAGTAGACTTAATGACCTACCATTAATTCAGATTCCAATTCAAAACTCAACTTCTTTCTACTTGATCTTAATGGTCAAAATTACTATGCGTCTTACATTTTTTCAAGGATGTCTACCAACTTTGACCATTAAGATTAAGTATCTAGAAATCGAGTTTTGGGCTAAAATTTTAACATGTCATCAAGTTGAGAACAAGAGAGAATTTTCATCAACACGTTAGCTAATTGATCTTTGGATTTAAGAAACGACATAACAATGTCAGCAAAAGAAACATGGTGCCAAAGGCAGTGACAGTCAACTTCAATATGCTTATTCCTCTCATGGAATATCATATTTGTTTCGATATTAATTGTTGTTTGGTTATCACAAAACATAAGCATAGGCCTACATAAAGGAAAACAAGCTTATGGAGAAGCTCTTTGAACCGGAGTAACTCACTCTCAGTGTTAGCCATGGTCATTAAACATGAGCACTAGAATGAGCAACATTCTATTTCTTTCGCACCAGGAAACAAGATGAGAGCCAAGAAAAATATAGTCAGCAAAAGTTGATCAATGATTGTCTTTAGAACCAACTGAACAAGCATCAAAATAACTACATGCAGAAAAACCATTTTTAATTTTGTAAAAGAGGCCACGGCCACAATGAGCCTTAAGGTAGTGCAAATGTGAAAAATAGTCTTAAGATGAGCATATTGCAGAGCTTGCATGAATTGGCTAACAACCCCTACAACTTGAAGCAAATTAGGTTGTGTAATAGTCAAATAAATAAGTTTCCAAATCAATTTATGTTAATCAGTAAGATAAAAAAAGAGGATCATCAGAAGTACTAAGCTTGGAGTTCACATCAAATGGCCTGTTTGTGGGGCTTGCAACCAAAATACCCAACTTCTTTATGAAAATCAAGGGCATATTTCTGTTGAGAGAGAAAAAAAAAAACCTTTAGACCAATGAGCCACCTCTATGCCATGAAAATATCGAAGAGACCTAGTTCTTTGATATCAAAGACTCAATCAGATGTCTCTTGAGAGCTTTGAAGGGCAAAATCATTCTAACCAATTAACACTATATTGTCTACATAATCAATCAAGAACATCATATTAAAACCATGAGAATATAGAAAGACGGAATGATTAGGTTGACACAAAGAAGCCACAAGCAAGCAAGTGATGTTGCATTTTTCGAACTTGGCCCTTGGAGATTGTTCAAGACCATAAATGGCTTTGCTGAATTTACCATCCTTACACCGCTCCCCTTGTCATGAAAAACTTGATGGAGGCAAAACATTGACCTCCTTTGTTAGATCAACATACAAGCATTCTAGACATCCAACTAATTTTTAGGCCATTGCTAAGTGGTTGCTAGAGACACTAATATATGCATTATCATAAGTTCAGGTATAGAGGAGAAAGCCTCATGATAATCTACGCCATATATTTGTGTAGGGGTTTGCCACTAATCTTGCTTTATATCTGACAATGCATCTATCAGGATTATGTTCGAGGGTGAAAACCCATTTACACCCAACCGGTCCATGTGTGATTCTTTTCAAGGACAACTAATTCATCTTTAATAGTAACCTGCTAGGATGGATGTTGGAGAGCAGTATCAATCCTCTTAGGAATAGAAATAGTATCCAAAGAAGTAAGGAATGCCTGGTAAGATGGAAAAACAGAATTATAGGAAACAACATGCCTAATGGGATCATTGGAATAGGTGCAATTACCTTTTTTGCAAGGCAATGGGCAAAACAAGGCTAGGATAAAGGAGGTTTGGACCTTTAGAGGAATTATTGTTGTTAGAAGTCAATGAAGCATATGCAATGTTCTTTTCTATTTTTGATAAACAATAAGAACTTTAGAAGGTTGAGAGAAACTAGGTCTGGACCTTGAGAGGAAGTGTTGTTGTCAGAAGTCAATGAAGCATCTGCAAGGTTCTTTTCCATCTTTGATAAATAATAAGAGCTTTAGAAGAGTAGGTGTCAGAGATTTTGATAAATTTGAAAGAAGAGTTTTGAAGAATAATATGAGAAGAGAAGAAAAATGATATGTAATAAAAGAAAAAAAAAAGGAAAAATGGAAAAAAAATGGTTAGTCAACCCTATGGTGCAATAATATCTATCAAGCCCAGCTTAGTAAAAAGTCTTGAAGCTGTCTTAGAAATAGCCTTGGTAAACACATCAACCAATTGATCTCTGAACTTGATGTATGGAGTAGATATGGTTTTGGAAGTTATATGATCCTATAGGAAGTGACGATCGACCTCTATGTGCTTGGTATGCTCTTGAAAGACGGGATTCGATGCAATATGGATGGCAGCTTGATTATCACAATACATGAGCATGGATTTAGGATGTGAAAAACCACGCTCAAGAAGAAGTTGCTCAAGCAACAACAATTCACATGCAATATTAGTCATGCCCTAATATTCAGCCTCAACACTGGAGTTGGCCACCACATTTTGTTTTTCGTTACGCCATGAAATTGATTGCCACCCATGAACTCCTAATGAAGATACACAATGATCTATCTGGGTAGAATTGTCATCATCAGAATAAAGGCTCATATCGTATCCCAAATCTCCTTGGATGTGGGTACCATATGCACCATTTGGTGAATGTGTTCTTCCATAGAACGGATATGCCAAGATTGAACGAGATAATTATTGGGATTCCATTCCCTGTGATCAGAGTTTGTAAAAGGGGGTTCCACAGTTGTCCCATCAATGTAACCCTACTTACGTTTGGTGCCAATAAACATTTTGGTAGGATGAGACCATTGAAGATGGTTGGACTCATTCAGCAGTCTCGTAGTAGAATCCATTGGATCCAAACAATGGTGGCAATACCGGCAACTAGAAATAAAACCAAACACATACGCCCAAAAAAAAAATCCAATGACTATGCTGCCAAGCATCCCACAAATCTAAGCAAGAGTAGCCTAACTAGGCCTGACCAATGACCAAACCCAAAAGTTGACTAGATTGATGGGTTTCAGCCCTCAATGTGACAAGGGTATGGGTGGGTTTCAAAATCAAATGTTGCACAGTGGACTAGATCTAGGGGAAAAAATATTCCTATAGTATCTTCATAGCAGGTTACAACTAGAAAAATAAGTAGAAGGCTGACTTTTTGTTGCAGAAAAAAAATCTGAAAACTTCCTGGAGAGAAAAAGAGGGCCTGGTGATCGCCATGGAAAAGGAGCTGATCACGTACCAAAGCAAGTCGGCCCACAATTAAAGAGCAGTCACAATAGAGAAGTAGCGATGATTAGAAGCTGTGGTCTCTGGTTAATACCATATTTTTCATGAATGATGAAGAAGAGGAAGATGATGAAGAGAAAGAAGAGAAAGAAAAGAGAATGAGGAAATTTATGAATAACAAGAATGTATTTTCTTGCTTGAGTACAATAGTAGAGAATATATAGAGTTATAGACACTAGATTACACAAACATGGAAGGTCGACTCGACAAAAATGGAATGTCAACTATCTGAGTACAGTGACAAAAATGGAATGTCAACTATCTGAGTACAGTGTTCCTATGTCCCATTCGAAATAATATCTAGCTTCCCATTAATACATATCTTACAACAATCTCCAATAAATGATGATTCTTATGTCCAGCCACAGCATTTTGTTGAGGTATGTAAACACAATGTTTGGGATTTGATAATTTGTTTAACAAAGTACCTTCGGAGCCAGTGGCCTAGATATTTCTTGGAATTGTTTCAATTGATTTTTTTTTCTTTAAATTTTACTGTCAAATTGAGTTTGAATCTTTAGATGGATATTTTTAACTTCTTTTGTGTTTCATTAAATAAATCTATTTTACTTGAGAACGACCATAAAAGAAATAAAGTAACTATAACACATCCAGATATCAAACAACAAAATAAGCTCAAAAGCGTTATCTTTAATTATTTTATTTTATTGAAGGATAAGAGGTTCTACAATAAATATTATTATAAACCTGACATGTTTCTCATTCGACCAATTTTCTTTGAAATTTTATTTGGAAATGAAGATGAGTTCTTTCAATGACAAGTGACCCAATTGGAAGTGTGAAAGGAAATATAATTGATGCTTGGACTCGATTTTGAGAACAAAGTGGTAGAGATGTTGCTCATGTTCAAAAGATAGATTCCAATTTTTTTCATGTCCACCACCAATCATCCTCTCAATCTCGAAGTCATTAAAGACAAAGGATAGAAAAAAAAAAGTTGCATTACAGTTCAACTGCTTTTAAAGACTGTTAATGGATAAAAGATTAGATGGAAATGAAGGAATATGAATAACAGACGACAAGGACAGAGATGAAATATTTTAGGTTCCTGTACCAGATGCATAAGAAAATGAAACATCAGCAACTTTCATGTTACTGAACTCGGAGAAAAGAGGAAATGTCTTCTTGTCATATGATCAGACGGCCCTGAACCAATAATCCAAGAGGAAGTATGATTTGTGGAAGTACTTTGTACCTAGTGCCTTGTGAAGAAGCTTTGGGTGCTGTCAATTTCTAATCTATATTAGCAATGACTTCTCATCCCCTGGGTTTGGCATTGAACTCCCATGTGAAGTGGGCACAAATTTTTTGTCTCATGTTTTTGCTGAGGGTGTTGTCCCAGAACATCTCCGTCATCTTTTACCTCAGTGAGAACATTTATGTCTATGTATGGTTTGAGGCTTAATTATCCTTTACCAATATTCTGATTTGTTTTCTTGAATCAACAGCTAGTGCTGTACCGCTAAAAAAAAAAAAAATCAACTGCTACTGCTGATTTTTCTATCAATCCCTAGGTTGTTGCTTTTCTCTGTGCTTCACTTGTTATGTGATTGAAGACTATTTATATTGAGGAGAGAGGATCTTTTCCAAGAACATGGACTTTAAATTTTAGGATTGAATCCATCCAGAATCTCAAAATTACTTCGGTCAAGTTGATGTTTCATCACATAAATATTCATAGTTAAATTTTGATAATAATCCAACTTTACCAATTTTTGTGCGTAGTTTCAAAGTATTCCTCAATAAACACAACTCATCTTGTCTGATGGTTATTTCTTTGTGCAACTGGCAGTTCTAAATATACCTCTTTTACAGTAAAAAAAATCTCCTTTTCGGACACTTGAAATTTTGAGATCATCAACTTATGTTGGGGTGTATGGAGTGCAATAACCATGTTACCACATTCCAATTTTCACCATCCCAATCACTGTAAGATGGATGAGTACCTGTTGGCTGTATCGTTTTGCTTGCGATGCACCCAATTTTTTCTTTGCCCTTTGGTACATCTTTGCGGATTGCAAACTACTCTAGATTATTATCAACATCAAGTAAAAGCATTGTGATCCTCATCACAGAAAGGAATCTCAAAAAAATCCCAATTCCTTGAAGCCTTATGGGCAATAAATCTAAAAACTAGTGCTATGGAACACAAGAATCTTCAAAACTAATGCCTTGGAACAATATATAATCCCTTTCCTGTTCATGAATGAGAACTGCTGTTCGGTCCAAGAGTTCAAAGCTACCGGATCTTGACATATATTGGAAAGAGCACGAAAAAGGACCATGTGTCAATGTTGTCCAGATCTTGGATGCATCACAATACCATCAATCATATCTCGTTGTAAAGGATTATATTCCAGTGATACATCATAAAAAGCACAGCATTAATGTCTTGTTGTAAGATCTGAATTGATCGATGGATGGCCAGCAATAAAATGAACCAGGGTTCCAATCTTAATGTCTTCTCTCAAGATATGTGCAGTGATCAATGATTCAAAATTTCAAGTCGTTGGTCCCCTACATTGTTTGAAACTGAAACTGATTCAAACATAGATGGAAGGTGTTGGACAAAAAATGTGAACAATATTGAGGATGAGCATAATAATGGGGTGAATCAGGCCATCTAGGTTGACAGTATTTTGCTTTCAATTGGACCTCACAGATCATGCAGTACAGAATTTTTCTTTAGATATTCTCTTGTTTCCTGTCATTCACCAGTTGAGATCAGTTGAATCCCTCAATGACATCAATCAGGGACACTACAACTCAAATCTTAAATAACAATGTTCAGCTAATATCACATGCTTCTCAAACCTTAGCGTCCTTATCTGAGCCAACCTGGGTTGATTCTAATGAACTACAAGTTGGAGCTTTACTCGGGTTGCAAGCTAATTTCATCACTGGGAGCACTCTCATGCCATTATGGAAGAAGAGGAGACCCTAGAAATACAACTAGGTGGTGTTCCTCCAGCAGTTTCCCTTTGGCCCTTAAGTGGATTTTGTTTTTGAAATCGGGGATATGTTTTAAGGCTCAAGGTTGAATTGTTAGGAAGATCAATAAACCAGCTAATGAGGAAGCAACCTTTTAGTTCCTTTAGGAGCCTCTCTTCCTCTTATGTAGCTTTTTTGTTTATTTTTCTCCTTTGTTCTCCCTCAAGACATGGGTGTCTTCTCTTTCTTCCATTATAACTTTTCAATATTAAAAAAAAAATCTAATATTACATTCTGCAGAAGAAAATTATGGGAACTCCAATGGTGCACAACAGATGGTCCATCATTTCTAAAGAATTCTTTAGAGGGTCACTTGAAAAGTTGCTCTTTTCCGTGTCTGTCTACAATGGTCATAGATAGCTTTTTAGGTCTTGCAACTCAATTTAGAAATCCAAGTGGGAGGCATCATGAGAATTTCTTCATATATTCTCCATTAAGAAGTGCATTTTAACATCACATTGATGCATAGGAAATCTATTATTGTTAGAATAGTGAAAATCTTGATAAGTTCATTTCTGCAACTGGGGAAAAATTTCCATGTAATTACCACTGTCACTGCCACCATCACAGCCCTTTATCCCCATCTAGGTTTGTTTTTTGAGTTCTATATTTGCAGTCGACCGTGTCAAGCATTAGTTTTGAACTGTAAGTCATCAACACCGTATGTTTTTGAGACTAGTTAAGAAAAGAAAATAATATCGAGAAGACCATATACTGCCCAGGTTACTTTAGGGCTGAGTTTGGATGAGGGATAACGGGGGTAATAGGGGGTAAACCCCATTACCCTTGTTTGGTAATGGAGAGCTAAGGGTAAAAAATCAACTTTTTACCTCTCTTTTCCCCTTTTTGAAAACCCTTTCTTAACCAGGGATATTCATAATACCTAGAGTAACCCTTGCAAAATTTACCCCTTATCCAAATGCAGCCTAAGTACTTGTTCGCACATAATCATAGTGGCATCAAGCTTGCACCTTCAAAAGAAGTCATGTTTTTTTAAACTCAAAAGTTTACATATATCTAATAGGTTGTAAAAGTCAAATTTGTATCAAATTGGTATAGATGCAAATCACAGAGATAGGTTGGTCTATCACAAATTACCATATACAAGTTTAGACCTCTCAAACCCACCATCCATATGGGACCAAGTGGGGCCATCATAGATGCACCTTTATCCAATTTGAGTTTTAAAGCCTATTGAGTTTTTAAATACATGAGTTTTCTTATTTAATGAAGATAAAAATTTTATAGGCACTATATACAAGTTAAGGTTTTTCATCCATGTGGTCTTAAGTGAGACCATCGAGTCATTTGCACTAAACTCTAGTGCAAACTAGTTTGTTTGTGTATATATATGTGTATGATATATATATAGAGAGTGTGTTGTAGACACTTGAGCTCAAAAGCCCGAGTGCTTCGAGGACCTATAAGACCAAATCTCTTGAAACTTTCATGCAGACTTTAGTTTGTGGGGTTTACAGTGGACCCACTAGATACATTTCATCTCTTATCCCTTTTATCCCCTATAAATTGTACATATACCCAATTTGACACTAATCTAACTTTTACAATACGTTGATCTAACCCAATAAATTTTCAACATTAAATAATTTGAAATATTGAGTCTTAAGAAAATGACTTCACCTAGTTGACCAATACAAAAATGTTATAGGCACCATGCATAAATCAAGACCTTTTCAAACCGACCCATTTGTGTAGGCCCAAGTGGGCCTATCAAACATTCAAACCCCAGGTTGTATGTATGGAAATACATGAGACACACACATGTGCTACTCTACTATATACAAGGAGGCAATTTAAGGTGTTCGTCAAATGAATCTTGACCGTTTACTTATTAAGCAGTTGTGATTTGCTTCCATATTGTCAAACAAAAAAAAGGTAAAATTTGTTCAAAAATGGCTAAAATTTTTTTTAAAAAAAAAAATGGGATATTTTGAGTTTGAAGATTTAGCTCATAAAGGGCAAAATTCGTCCAAAAAAATAACTAAAAAACAGGTTAAGAGTCTTTAGATGAGATTGGTAAGTTTGATGGATTTAGTTCAACTTTATTATATTATTCTCTAAAAGTAGAGAAAATCCATGAAAATTTGTCTAAAAATAGAAAAAGAGATTTTATGATTAAATTTGGTGACTTTGAAGTATATGACTGAAATTTGTTTATATTAGTATCTAAAAGTAGAAATTTTGTACAAAAATTTATACACCGAAGAAAAATTATTCACTATCAATTTTTGACTAATTTCACTTGTGCGAAGCATGTGCCTTCTACTGGTTCACTTTAAGAGGTTTGTGGATCAATACTATTCTATAAAAAATTACCAAATTACCTTGATCAGATATGCGAAGTCTTATATATTAGATCTCAAATTTTAATTTTATTCGTGGTAGAAATTCATATGATTAGATGAATAGGTTGTGTGGCAAGGTCAGAATCAAATGGACAAAGAGTCCAATTTACAGAGGTAGGTGTGTCTGCAGAGAAAGGTTTGTAATTGGTGGGCTGGCGTATAGGAACCTGATCATGAATTCATGATCAGTTTCACATGGGAATTTATAAATTTTCTGAACTTAGAATTTCATTAAATTTCATAATTTTGTTTTAACCAAATATGGGTATTGATAGAACCATATGAATTTCACAAAATTTGAATTCAATAATTTTTTTTCTAATTATCAAAGAAACCCTAAGCTTTAACTTGTTCTATACCTGATCCCACAGAACCTCAACTCTCTGCATGGTTGGGTTGATAATCAGATATGATTGCTTCCACATTAAATTAAGTGGAGCATGACAAAGTTGATACAGACCTCAAAAGGGCCTTAAGCAAGATTCCCATATAAATAATCTCAGAGTTGACACAGAAAAGAGACCCACCATATAATTAATGCAAGCAAACAAGGACAGACCTTTATTGTCATGTATCTTTTATTTAATTGATTGATGAGAAAAGTGTAGATGCCTTTCAAAAATAAATAAATATAGAATTTAGATGAGTAAAATGACGTAGTTTGAAGACCAAGGTATTCAAGTGTCTCACTTGATTAATTCTTAAAATATGTATAAACTTTTCAATCTACACACGTCAGGAGTAAAATCATATAGTTGAGAAGAATGTAAGTACATATCTAAAAGTTTTAAAAAGAACGAAAGATTCTAACTTGTCAACTAAATAAATATAGACTTTAGATGAGTAAAATGGTATATTTTGAAGACTAAAGTATTCAAGCGTCTTACTTGATTAATCCTTCGAATATGTGTAAACCTCTTAATCTGCACAACTAGAAGTAAAATCATATAGTTGAGAAGAATGTAAATACATATCTAAAAGTTTTAAAAGTATCAAGCTTCAAATTTTATTTAAATTTTTAGATCCAAATTTGTATCTAAATCTTACAAATATAAATTTGGATAAGGATAAATCTGAATTCGATGACCCATTATTTCAAATGTCAAGAGTGCAAACTATATAGAGAGTATGCACCTCCTTCAACATTATTAAAAGGGTCCAGAGAAGATTAAATCTGAATCCAAATTCAAATCATGAACTGTAATCAAATGCAAATTCACTTCAAAGTATTTGGTGTCGACGTGGATTAAGATCATGCGTCTAAGATCTTTCTCATTCTGCATCAAGGAAGCAGTGAAAACATGACTTCTAATTTTGGTAAAAATTATATGAAAACATTTTTTTTTTTTTTAAGGTCCGGAGGTGTCCAAGTGTCGCACTCGACTGATTCTCCAGGATGTGCGAAAACCCCACTATCCGTACACACCGGGTAAATCGATGGGACCTTACTCTATACATATTCTCATGGGAAGTGGCCCTTCATTGGAACTCTCATGGTTTGAACTCAAGACCTCCCATATGAAAACATATTGTACAGGGTAAATGTAGATGCAACGAGAAACAATTGTACTAAGTTTAAATCTCAAACTCAAATTTCAACCAATTGATTTTGATAGTCAAAATCACCAAGAGTCCTTACAAAAATTTAAGACTTTTGATGATTTCATCACTCAAATTAAGTGGCTAAAAATGTGGCTCGTCCAATCTATTTTTAATAAATGTAGTTGGTTTTTTAATAGGATAAATGAACATTAGAAAAATAAAAAATGATCATTTAGATGGTATGGATAGATTTCTTCAACTAAAGACCATTTTAGTGTGACTCTTTTGTCTCTTTTCTTCTTTTCCCTTATATCTTTTTTTTTTTTAATTTCCATTGCTCTTTCTTCCATACATTTTTATATTTTTAAGTCCCTCTTTCTTTATGCAAATTTTGATTTGTGGGCTCTATAATAGACTCAATAGATGCTTGTACAATATATTCTTGCAAACTTTGATTTGTGGGCTCTATAATAGACTCAATAGATGCTTGTACATTATATTCTTGCTTTTCCATCTCATGATGTGAGGTAGCACTTTAAACACACCTGCTCAGGTCATTCAAAATTTCAAGTGAGCTTCAAATTATAGATCATGCTAATTTGAAAATTAGCACATCTGAAAATTTTAATCAGATTCAATTGTTAGTGTCACCTCGTAAGATGAGATAGATGACTTTGACCATTGTAAAGTAGAGATCAAAATTGTGCTTCTTTATGGTTCAACTACAAATTCTAGCTCACATGGGTGTAATTCAAATGGTAATCTCTCTCGCCTCAGGAAGTTGGAGGTATCAAGATCGAGCCCCCATGGCCTCACCTGGTGTGCCCTAAGGACAGTGAATATCATTTGGGGGTTTTACGTTGGGTTTCTCACGGTTTTCTACACATAAATTCAAAAAAAATTACAAATTCTAATTTGAATGGCTTGGTTTGAACTTTGAACATGCATCTAACATTAGAATCAAATATGGTTTTAGAGCAAATACCTTAAAGCTTTTTTCTTAATAAAGTTGATCCGTTTACATCTCTATACACAAGAGATAGGTTTCAGATCATATGAATTGGTGAATTGTATCAGTCCTTATTTTGAGACATCAAAGTTTTAGCCATCGACCTAATATTCTTTTCACATTCAGGTTTCTAATCCGGTGGTGAGTCTATGAGTTGGGTGGTGGATAGGTCAAGCTCAATTTCACATAATATAATCGTATATCAGGATTTGAATTGATCATAAATGATTTCATTTGAAGATTATATGCCTAATTTTTTCCTAAGATCATTAGGAAAAAAGGTTTATTACTTAAAAAGGTAAAGAAAATGGCTAGTTTGATGGTCAATTCACACCCTGTTTATGACAGGTATTGAGATCAAGTCTCTCTCATCATAAAAAAGGCCACTCTTTTTAGTTTTGTACCCGGTGTGTGTAGATTTAGAGATTTATACATGTCTCAAAGATTAATCAGGTGGAATACGTCTTAAAAATAATAATAATAGAAGAAAGGTGGTACATGTTTGACTCTTGCATTGATGACTTGGGGATAAGAATCCTTAGAACAGACAAGAAGAAAGTTGAAGCGTATAAATGATGCTAACAAAAAGGCGACATGTTTTATGGGCAAAAGAGTGGCAGCCATTGTAGTGAGTATGATTTCAAATGTGGGAAGAGTGGAATATTGAATATGTCCACAAACCACTGGAATTGAATCTTGTTCTTAGTGGATTTCTTTCATGGCACTGATATGATATGATTTTGTATAATGGGTCACCATCTTTCCCATTTCCTTCTCTCTCAAGGAAAGCACAATTGTGTCAAACCATTCCATTTATGAGATGCAACTTTATGACATCTAATGGCCCAAGGATGAGGATTTGCACAGTATCCTCCCTCACCCTTCAATTTTGAATTTGTGCCATTGTGGCAAGAGTTAATCCTTTTAGGGTTTTATACAACTTTTGCATTCAATGGATAATTTGCAAATGTTCCTATCATCTCGTAAATGTAGAAGCTTATATGGTGTTATTTTTTTTCTTTTTATGATCAAAGTGTCCAGACCTCTTAGAGTATCCGACGAATCTTCAGAGTATGTGCAAGTCTACGAGGAGTCCTGCTTCTTTACGCGGATTCCTGACAATCACGAATGTATTTTTCATTCATGAGTAAGCGACTTGATCGAGTGAAGAGTTGAATTTACTCTATGGGTTTAACCCTAGATATGCAAATGTCACCAGCAGGCCAAGCTGGAGTTAATTTTTTAGCTTGCTAACATATGAGTGAGCTTGTGTGTCCTTTTAACCTGTTCCATTTATTCTAACAACTCCTTGCTTTCATTTCTCTCAAAAAACTTAGCGTATTATATGTTATAACAATAGTGTTTATCATCCTTTGTTATTTTTCTTAATAAGACATAAATAAATTTGAAATTGGATTTTAAATTGGATTTCGGTATTACTGGCTAGAACTTCAGCATATACGGTTCCATGGCTTTAACTGTATATGGGCTCTGATAATTCAAATGGATTTGGGGCAAAATGAAGCCTGGACAAACTCATCCCATTTGGGCTTTAAGCGATAGGGTTTCTCTCTCTCTAATTGTTTTTTATCTTTTTATTTTTTCATAAAATTATGGGCTTCATTTCTATGTAATTGTATCTTATTTAACAGTCATTTAGACATAAAATGAGATTTTTAAGTTACGAAATTGAGATTTTTCAAATATTTTGAAAAAAAATAGAAAAAATAGTCAAAAATACTATAAACTGAAAAATACTAGGGTCAGCATTCAGCAAGGATAAGACTGGCTTGTTGCAAGATCAGCTAGGGTACGGGTGTGATCATGGAGAGCTAGCGGGCTTGGAATGATGTCATGCAAGGTGATATAGTGCAATTATGTGTATTTTTAGAAGGTAAGCAATGGTGATGTTGCGGGTGGCTAGGAGGGGTGTAGAAAAGACTCGGGACTTCGGGTTTAGGCTCTAAACTCAAGGAAGTCATTATTTTGTACTCGTATTCTTTCTCTCACAGTGAAGATATTCTGTCGCTTTGTGGACGTAGACAAGGTGGGCCGAACCACGTTAAATATTGTGTTTTGTGGTGTGTTGTGTTTATTCCATTTATTTGGGTGTGTTTCTTTTTCTTAATAAACCTAACACAATCTTTAGAGGGGGAGGTCTCTCATCATGGGTCTTTGGACATTTAATATTCTCCTTGATACAACTGTTTTGTAAAATTGTTCTTTTAGATGGTACATGACTCTTTCATCATATAAAACTCTACTAATTTGTCTATATTTTATTGACTATATTTTTATCATTTTAATTATATCTAAGTTGAAACCTCTTTTAGATTCTACCGTGGAGCTCAAACATCTAAATTTATCGCATCGTGCTACTAGATCATTTCGAAGACAGGGGAATTCCCTGTTGAAGTGGCACTCCATCAAGGATCCGCATTAAGCCTATATCTGTTTTACGCTAATTATGAATGACTTAAGGTCAGGAATCGAACATGAAGTGCCATGGTGTTTGTTTTTTTTTTGATGATATAATATTAATTAATGAGATGAAACAAGTTGATGCTAAGTTAGAACCGTAGAGTAGAATGTTGGAGTCAAATGGTTCTTTTTCTGCTAAAAAAATAACTAAAATATAATACATGGAATGTAACTTTAGTGATTTGAACAGTAGTAAGGGTAGTTCGGTAAAAATAAGGAGGTTTCAACTTAGTTATAACTAATAGGATAAAAGTGGGGTGGGCAAAATGTATGCAAGATAGCGGAGTGTTGTGTGATAAAAGAATCCCCCTTCACCTAAAAGGATGATTTTATATATAAAAAAAAATTATTGGACATGCGATGCTTTATGGAAGAGTGTTGGACAATGATTAAAAGACAAGTAAGCAAAATCAGGACAATGGAGATGCCTATGCTACGTTGATGAGTAGTCTAACTCTAAATGATAGAATTAGAAACAAACACAATAAGGTTCGTTTAAATATAACTCGAATAGATGGTAAATTGAGTCACACTCGTTTGAAGTGATTTGGTCATGTTAATGGAAGATAAAGCACACCCCAATACATAGAGTGGAAAGGCTATGGATCAAAGGTATTACTAACTCATAAAGCTGACTCCAGATAGATGGGATTACTAACTAATGATGATGATGAAGACCTTCACTATCTCCAATCCCACTAAAGTTACATTCAAAACATTCTATTTTAGTTCTAGACCGTTTGTCTCAAAAATTCGCCTCCAAGAATCTAATATAGTATTAGCTTGTTATTTCATCCTACTAATTAATACTTTATCGTTTCTAAAAAAACATACACTATGGCACCTTATCATGGATTCATGATGTTAGGTTATCTATGATTAGGGAAAATAGGTATAGACTTAGAGCAAATCCTTGTTGGAGTCCCGTCTCAAAAATAAAAAATCTATTTCTTTTAAAATGACGTTATTTCTATATTTTTTTAGAATTTAAAATTTAAATAATAAAATAAATCAACTTGCCAAAAGATTTTATTAAAAAACTGTTCCAATCATAATACTTAGAGAACTTTTGTTTATTTTATAAGAAAATTGATTTTAATAGTAGGTTTTTTTTCTGAAAAATAGCTTAGTAGAAATTAATTTCTAATCTAAAATTTTCCTATATTTTCGGGCCACTATATCATACATAAGGAAATACATAAGTGGAGTGGATCAAATCAAGTCAATCTATTTAATAAATGGATTAGGATTTGTAAGAATGAACTGGATAAATAATGTAATAAATGAGTTAAGTTGGCTTAACCTATTTTAGCTAAATTGGTTACTCAAGTTGAGTTGACATATTTAATAAACGAATTAGATAATATATGTTTTGGATCAAAATCATTTAAGATTGTTAGGGTTGAGTCAATTCATTTGATTAATGGATAAGTTCAATAGACTTGAATTGGTTAACCTTTATTTATAGATTGAGTTGGTTCAACATATTTAAGTATGGTCGGTTACTTCAGTCGAGTTTCGTATGAGTTGAGTTGGGTTAATTTTTTTAACCAATTTAAGCTTGATTGAGTATTATCATCAAGTCAACTTCTTTAATGAATGAGTTAGGTGAGTAAAAAGTTAAGTAAAATTATCATTTAATACAAAACTGAGGACCAACTACGTTAACTCATTTAACAAACGTGTTGACTCTAGTATGAGTTGGGATCCTCAATCATTTATTGAATTGGAGAAGTTTGGTACAAGTAAATTTAAAATGAGATGGATCAAGTTTACCCATTTAAATATAATTGGATTTTTGGGTTAGTCATGTTGGGTACAAACAGAACAAACATATTTAAAAATTATTGAGTTAGGTCAACTCATTAAATAAATGGATTGAGTCAAGTAAAAATTGAGTTGAGTCATTGTTTTAAATATATTCGGTTGGATTAACTCTTTTAAATTTAAATTTGATCCCTTCGAGTCATCAACCCATTTAAATTTTGACACATCATGTCGATCCATAGATTCGAGTATTATCAAAATGCTTAAGATTGATTGTCTCAAGACAATAAAAATATAGTATATAGTTTTTTAAAGAAAAGCATTCTTTAATGAGTGTTCATAGAAAAAATTCCAATTGCTTTGTTAAAAATATTTGGTCATGAGAATTTAAATTTCTAAGAAAATTGCAGCAAATAAATATGGGAAAAACTTATTTTAAAATCAATTTTTATTAAGTATATGTGTAAGTAAAGGTGTAAAGAGACTTAAAATTCTATCTATCCTTTTTTTGGAAATTAAAATTACACAACCCCTGTCAAAACTAACATAAATTTTGTTTTAGTTCCTTTACTGTTGACATCCTGCACAAATCACTGTAATTTTTCTTCTAGGTACAAGTCTTAACACATCCTAACAATAAGAGCCTTAAGGCTTAAGGAATGAAGACTCTAAACGTCTGCATGCTAATTGCTAAGTCAACCTCCTATATGTATTCCCACTTGAAAGCATAAATGATATATTTATTTTCCAAATTTTATAATTTTATTAACTTATAAAACAATAATCAACATAATAATTTGAATAATCATTAAGTGGATATATAGCTTATTGTTTGAAATAGTTTAGGTCAATTTGAATCTACGATGGGCTATACACCAACGCATAAATTATGGTCTTGAGTTCGAATTCCATCACATCTCATAGGACACTCCCGTGGTTTTACCTAATGTGTATAATAGTGTGGATAAGGAGACTTGTACACACTCCAAAGATTAGTCACGTTCACAGAGAAATTCTAAAGACGTTGGTCATAAAAAACAAAATCATGATCTTTCAAAATTCTAACATAACAATGACAAACAAATTAATATAGAGATTGAGTAGGGGCCATAGCCCTATAATTATAAGTTTTGGTTGAAATTTATAATTTTAAATTGATTTATTTTATATAGATCAAGACTATAAAAAATTCTATCTCTAATTAAAATATAAAATATAATTAGGGTAAAAACTCAAGTGGATCAGGCCATGTTATAATAGATCTAACTCATTTCATATAAAAAATTATTAAGCCCAACGCGACTCAACCTGAATTGCTGGTCCGAACTGTTCAACTCAACTCGAGTTGCTGACCCGACAACAGATTTTTATATTACTTAGAATTTGAGTTGAATCAAATCAATTTGAGTTGAATAAGTTAATTTTAAATTTTTGAATCAAACCTAATTCAAATTTCATATGAATTTTTTTTCCAAGCCAATCCATACCTAATTTTACAAATACATAACTCAACCCAGTGAATTCTCTCAAATCGAATCGTACAAGTCGATTTCAAACCCAACCTAAATTTCTGCCCTAAATATAACATATGGCCCCTTGTGAAAAAAGGTAAAATTAAGATTGTGACCTCAAAAATAAAATTTATAGATATATTAGGCCTAGACAAAAAGTTAAAAAAGGCTGGTAGAGAAAAAGAAAAATGGGAGCCTCACCTCCACTCAAGTAATTTGCCATGAATAGACATGCCAATCACATCGTTGTGTGGTGCAACCAATTGCATAAATATCTGAAGAGTTGGCCATCAGACCCACTGACTGTGCAGTGGTCCCTGCCTCAGGTCTGCCTCAAAAAGAGTTGATGCTGACATTGTATTACTGATTTACTATACAATGCGTGGAAAGGTCGGATTCCTTCCTTTACTTTACACCTATCATCGTTTACATTTCTATTCTTCTTTTTCTTCTTTTTAATTACACCGCACATTTACAATTTTAATTTTTTTTAATTTATATATAAGAAACCGCAGAATATCCAGCATAAAATCTCTACAGTGAATTCACTATCCTTTTACATTTTACATTTTTTTTTTAAAATTTTACATTTTACACCTACCATCTTGCCTCCCTTTCGTTCACTTGTTCAGGCGAGGTCTTGATTATAGGTAGAGTAAGTCGCCATCTAAAGACTCCACCAGTGCAATCAATGACTTTACTTACAAACTTAGACCTCTGAAATCTCAGAACTTGTACTGTGTCTAGAGCCCCTGAGATTTCAAGACATCTCAGAACTGACAATGCACTCATTCATTTTCCTTTCAATCTCTCACTCACCAAATCTTATCCCATCATTTTATTATTGTTAAATAATCATTTCTGAAGACCAAAGTATCTAGATCTTTTTTAGAGCAGCATACTAATGTTTGGGATATATATAAATCTCTCTATTTATACATATCGAGTAACACTATTGAGAGTAATCTTTTTGTGATGAGAGTGACTTGAACTCAAAATCCTCTGTATTTTAAATGGGTTCTTGACTATCAAACCAACTCTCATGAGCTAATAATAAAAATATATCAAATGGGTATTAATAAAAAAAAAACTTAGAAACTAATAATAATTTTGACTCTTGAGTTGACAGAAAAACATTTTAATATAGTCCACATGGGTGTAATTCAACTGGTTGTTTTAGAAAGTGAGAAGTGGTAAGTTCGAGCCTCCATGATCTAACATGGTGTATTCTAAGGACAGTAAGTATCATTCATGAGAATTTTATGTTGGATTTTCTGTGATTTTTTATACATAAATTTTTAAAAAAAATTATAGTATATTATATAATGAAGAAAAGGGTAAAATGTATGATTGGGAAAAATAGGTAGATGTCAGCATCATCAAAAGTATCTTTGTACACAGAGAAGAGTGGAGAAGAGAAACGTTAAATTTATTTTTGAAGGATGGAAAGTGGAAAGGGAGATTCCAAAGGTTGAGATCTGAAAAGATACCCCTTTTTTGTGAAAATGATGATGAGACTGTGAGAGTGCATTGCTGCAATACATGCGCATGTGTGTGTACACATGTGGTGCTTTGAAGTGCCTTTTTGGGTCCGACTCCCTTTGGCCTTTGGAGCCCGACAACAGACACAAAAAAAACTAAAGTAGATGGACCATTCATTTCCTTTCTTTTTCTTCTCTCTCTACTTCTCAACTCATTCTTCTCTCTCTCTCTCCACTGCATACTACTATTAGCATGATACGGAAAGAAAGAGGAGAATCTCAGGAGAAGAGAAGGGAGTGTTCCTTTCTTCATTTCCATTTCCTCTTTTAAAATAAAGGCAACCATGTCCCCCCTACCACACCTCACTTATTCAGCCTTTCCCTTGTCTGCTTCTCCTCAATCAAAAGGTGAAATGGTGACTGCTCTTCATTGATCTTCTTGTTAATCCTCCTTCACAATTCTTTATTAAATTTCATCTCTTTCTCAAGACCACTGCAGTAATTTTTAGCCCAGATGAGAATAATAGCTCAGGTTGTCTCTATGACCTAATTTTAGTGTATCTTAGAGGTAGTGGACTCATTTATGAGAATTTCATGCTAAGTATCCCACGATTTCTTACACGTAAATTCAAAAAAAAAAAAAACTGCTCTAATTTTTAGATAATTAGGTTGAATATCTAGTAACTCTAACTAAGAGTCATTTTTTGTAGAATATGTATATAGTAAGCTCCCATCGCTTGAACTCGATATGTATATGGAGGAGTGCACATACTCGGATGAGACACCTAAACACATTTGGTCATAAAAAAATAAAAAGTACTCAATATAGTTTTTATTTTTTAAATTAATTAATCTTTGGATTACTGATCATTTGATGGGTAAGTGAGGTTCTTAGATTAAGAGATATCTATCAGATTTTTTTAAAAAAAAATATTTGTCAGCTTAAACTTTTTTAGAGAAATATATATCTTCATTTAACTGAGTTTGAATTTTTATTTGGAGAGAGAAGAGAGGAGACCTTTTTAGTCTCTATGAATATATTTTAACAAAAAAAAGTGACACCCACAAACAATGAATCTTCTCTTTATTCGTCATTATGTTTATAAGACTGACATCTACTTTAAGATATTCTCTACTACTCATGAAATAGAACTTTCTTAACTTTAGTTCTCCTCGACCAAACAAGGCTTTTATCTTTCTTTTATCATTCTCCTTTCATTTTTTAAATGTTTTTCAATTTATATATTGTTTCTCATTTTTATCTTTCAATTATTTATATAAATTAACAACACATTAAATATAATAGTCTTTTTTTATATTCAATTATTTTTATACCCCTGGATAAAATAGTGGTGAAATGTTACTCGACCTAAAAATCTCTCTTATTTTTTTTAAATTAAAACTATCGGTATCGGACGATTTTATCATCTCATTCTATGGTTTTAGACTTTGATTTTTATGAAGATGATTTGTTAAATAAAAATTATTATTTTTTAAAATTATTAAACGGAATTTGAAACTTCACATGTCTATATATTCTTTTTATATGACTCAAGATTTATATTAAAAATATCTAATATTGAATTTCAATAAAAAAAATTAAACAATTTCTAAAATACAAATATCTTTGGTGACTGTAAAAGTAGTTTCTTTTATAACAGGAGTAGACTTTGTGAGATTTTTCACTCTCCCAATTTAGTTCCGTCCTTTGTGGCGAAAAAGGGTAAGGCATTTTTTAATATATTAATTATTAATACGTGCTTCCTATAAAAAGGAAGTGTTCCCTGTAGCAAAACATATTCTAACATGACCATCCTTGTGAGGATATGTCTGCTGACTCTGCTCCAGCTCTCAACTTTGGCCTTAATTAGCTAAATTATTTATTTGATAGACTTCGAATCCTCTAAAAGATATGTCAAATTATAACATACTCTTAGTTTATCTTTTAAAATTGAAATTAATTAAGTTGAAAATTTGAATTATAAAGAAAGGGAGAATATGTTTTTTTGATTATGATAGAAAGCCAATTTTCAAATAAATATAAAACTTAATCGATAAAAGGTATAGAGTTTCAAAAATAGAAAAGGGTTGGAGTGATGATCAGAAATCCATCTCATAAAGTGGAATTTCTGAATTTGATTTTCACTCCACCTTAAAGGGTCCAGTAAAATTACTCGATGTGTGTAGGTAGAAAGATATTTAACTTCATTAGATTATTCTAACTTTATCTTTTTAGTTTTTAAAAAGCTTGGAATCATATGTCATGTGGCGAAATTGTTTTCCTATTTGCATGGTTTCTTGGATTAGATTTTTTAATTATTTTTTTTCTATTTTTTCTATTTTCTTCAAAATTGATCAAAATAAAAAGTAAAGTGACCGAGATCCGTCTGTACTCTGTAGTTCCTATTGCACTACTTTAAAGGCAGAACTTTGAAACATAGGGGCATTTTTAAGGGCCTATTGTGGGTCCAATTTATAATGAATTTCCGTCCTTAAAATTATTACTTTTTCTTTTATATTTAAATTAAAATTTTTCTTTAATGTTTATTTGATGCATTCTCATCATTAAATTAATTAAGATAGGTAAAGAAATTATTCAATAGTCTAATTTTCACCCTTAAAAAATCAAATGTTAAAGATAATTTAGTAGATCTCGTTTTTTACTGCTAAATAGCACTTTTGATAATCTATCCAACCAATGAGATCTCCGATGAAAAATCACTTCCCATGAGAATATATATAAAATAAGATCTTATCGATTTACCTGTGCAGATAGGGAAGTTTTCATACATCCAGAAAACTAGTCGGATACAACGTCTGGATACGTTCAGATCTAAAAAAAAAAGATAATCTATCCAACCATATAATTTTTTAATTACAATTATTATAGAAAATTAGAAATGGAAAGGAGAGAGGAGGAGGGAGACATGCATTTGGAAGATGGACAGGGAGATGGTAGATATTTGGTTGGTGGGTGGGATGGGACATGAGTGGGAAATGGAGAAACACAGGGGCATGTTTGCAGAAGTGAAGAAGGAAGAGGAGAGAGAGGAGGAAGAGACAAGGAACAGGTCCTTTCTAACCCTAAATAGAAACGGTGACAGACGTTGACAGGAGAGGGAAATGGGAAGTCTCTTACATTATAATATTACATACACTGCATTACACATTTAAATTGACAATATATTCCCAAAATCAAGTGATGGAGAATATGTGATGGTGGTGGTGGTCTCCTTTCCTTGTTCTCTTTCTCTCTCTCAATCCATCCATCAGTCTACTCCCCATCGCCATTATCTCTCTCTTCTTTCTCTCTCTTCTTCAAGCCAAGATGAGGCATCTCTATCTCCTCCATGTAGGAGTTGAAACTTAGGTCGGTCAGATGGAATTTTAATAAATTTAATTTATTTTATATTAAAATTTATTAAATTTTACTTTATTTGATTCGAATTGTTGATCCGAATTACTTAACTTGATTTGATTTGAATTTCTAACTTAAGTCAATCTAAGTGTTATTTTATAATTGGTGTAGGCATCTCTATCTCTTTTCTGTAGGGGTTGAAATTTAGGTAGGTACGATCAAATTTTAATAAATTCAATTTAATTTATATTAAAATTTATTGAACTCAGATTTGATCTGACCTAAATTATTCAATCCGATTTGACTCAAATTTTTTATTTGCGTCAACTTGAGTGTTGTTTTATAACTTGGTGTGCGTGGGTTGAATTAGATTACATCGAATTGGATCAAGTTGATTTAAAAAATTTAAATCAAATCCGACTCAAATTTCATGTGAATTTTTATTATCTCAACTATACCCAATCTAACTTAAAATATATAAATACATAATCAAGACCCATTGATTTTTCAAATTGAGTCATACAAGTCGAATTAAAACTTGACCCAAATTTTATCCCTAATTTTCTACCTGTCTCTCTTCATTTATTTCATTTCATTTCTCCCTTATCTCATGACATCTTTCTTTTTCTTTAGGAATTTGATTTGAAATGAAGAATTGAAGGAATGGAGGAGGAGGGAGGATGTAGGGCCCCTCACCCCTTTTCAGTCTCTGCAATCATCCTCAAAAGTAGACGCAGACGTGAGTGTTGTTGGCCGGCCCATTAGCTCTCTCAATAAGTGGACACGGCATCTCTCTCTCTCTCCCTTTCTCTCTCATCAGTCAGTGACTCAGACATCAACTTGTGGAGGTTTCACTCTCAAGAAAGCATTGGAGACTTGTTGGTAACTCTCATAAGAAACAAGAATTAATAATAAAAACTGAAAAAGATAAAGGGTGATGCTTAATTATAAATTTAAATTTTAAAAATTATTATTTCTTATTCAGTTTTTTTATAAGATGGGTATTCACACTCTATTTTCTGATAAGTTTAAGAAGAGTCAAACCCAAAAATTTTAATCTAATCCCAACAGTTTAGATCGTATTTTTGAAAATTTAGATTGTCTATTTGATGTATATTTACCAATTGATTGAATATTATAAATGAAAATATTTATCTAATGATTAGATTTGAATTTTGAACAATAAAGAGAGATAATGATTTATTAGACTTCATTTTTTTCAAGCAATGGTATGTGATTAATTATTTAATGATTCAAACTTTCTTTTATTATATAACAAAGTCTCACCCTTTGATAAGATTCATCAAACACTTGAGCTTTTCAACTCAATCATCTACTAAAAATGTCCAAGCAATATATGGTTGAGTTTCACTATCAAAGTTTAAATATTGCTTAATATGTATTATAGCTCTATGTACAATGAATATGTTAATGTTGTTATTAGGAGATTGATGAAGACACTTTTTTTATTATTATTATAAGAGAACAACTTCAATTATATTTTATATGAAAAAATATTCTCAAAAAATAATGATTATCTTTTACACCTTAGGAATATTTTTGCTACTTATCCACATGGGTGTAGCTCAGCTGATTACCTCCTGTCTCAGGAAGTGGGAGGTTACGGGTTTGAGCTCCCATGACCTATCCTTAATGTGTCTTAGGGGTAGGAGTCCACCCGTGAGAATTTTACGCAGGGTATCCTGCGGTTTCCCACACCATACATAAATTCAAAAATAAAATAAAAATTCCCACTTAAATCATAGTAAAATAATAAAGGATGTCCCTAATAAAAATGAAGGTACCATTGTAGGTCCCCTTGTTTTCACAGTGTTTCCCACAAGACAAGTATGACCAAAGTTGTCAATTTCATCTTGTTTCTAATTGAAATAACCACAAACATTCCTTTCTACAATAAAAAATAATCAAAGGCATGTATCTAAAACATTCCAATCTATTTTTTAATCCATTTCAACTATTTTAAAATCATTTTATCTATTTCAACTCTACAAAAAAATAGCCAATATGTAACCAATTTTCATTTTTTTTTTGTCAAGTTTTTAGAAAAAAAATGTATATTAAATAGGAAAAATGGAAACTTATTGTGAGTATATTTTGGTTAAAAAGGTTCTTTTCATAGAATGTTGAACCTTTGTGATAAAAAATCAGAAAGAATGAAATGTGTCATAATTTTTTTTAAAAAAAAAATCTCCAAAAATTTTAAAAAATGGAAAACTAATAATAACAGATACCTAATATGAAATTCATGTTCATTAGAGTCTCATAGTGACCTATATCTATCTTCTATTGAAATTCATGAACTTTTCATATAAAAGCCTTAATTTAATGAAAATGTTGAAAAATGGAGAACAAACATCCTACAAACTATATCCCTATTATATTGAAGCACTTCCTTTCAATCTCATAAATACTCAAAGATAATTTCATTAAATAGTATTCAGTATTCACAAAAACCCAAAATGAGATTGTCTTAGAGCAAAAATAACTCAAAATAGACAAAATCTAAAATAAAATAAGGCTAGAAAGGAAAATACCTTTCAAAAATAAAAATTTTGCTTTTAAATTAAAAATTACATCCAATGCAAGATTCAAAATGAAAAATAAATATAATGACTATTTTTCAAAAGATGAAAAATAGAAAATTTGAATCTATTTTTTTTTTTTTTTGTTTTTTTTAATTTACGTGTGGGAAACTGTAAGATACTCAACGTAAAACTCACGCGGATGAGCCCACTGCCCCTAGGGCACACTAAGGTTAGGTCATGAGAGCTCGAACCCATAACCTCCCGCTTCCTGAATAGAGAGGCAACCAGTTGAGCTACACCTATGTGGCTAAATTTGAATGTAGTTGATAGACAATACGTATTAGCCGTTTAACAACCGTATCGACTAATACATTATATGTCCGGATGCTACGATGTATATAGATTGATACAACCGAATTTTAATTTTATACTTTAATTAAAATATACAAAACATAAAAAAATAGTGTAACAATGCAACATATATATGGCAAGGTCTTCCATGTACCTCAAATGCCAAAACCAACTCAATTGGATACATGGTGCAGGATGATAAGGATGACCAGAGAAGAATTTGTAGTGCTATCATGGCCATTTGGTTGGGCTAAATCGAGGCAACAAGAATCTATTTGTGATAGTGTGTTAGGTAATAATCAAATCTTAAGTTTGACCTCTATTATTAGAAACTATTGTTAGAAAAAATATTATTTTTAGTAATTGTTAAATATCTAATAAATTAAAACACAACTGTATCATGAAAAAATTCAATTAGAGCAATGACTATTTCAGAATACTTTAATGTAAATAAAAATAAAATTTATTCTATACAAAAATAAACTGAAATTTCAAAGTCATAAAAGTTAAGAAGTTAGAAATAATTAAAAGTGATCTAAAAGAGCTCAATAAACATAGATTTGGCTAACCCTATGGGAAGTCATCTTGGTGAGCAAAGTATAAATCTTTCAGTTTAGAGCATTTTTGTGGTACAAAATGAAAGTAATGCCAACACAATTTGATAGATTTAATCAATAATTTAAAGTAATCAATTTTTTGGAGGCTTAAAACACCTAACTTAATTGATCAAAAATACTATCAGAGTGCTTTTTTATGGGACCCATTTGAAACAATCAAATTAGAGTGCTTTTTGGTGGGACCCATGTTTGAGCATAAGCTATCAAGGTTATTTTCTATGACAACTACACACTTAAAATCCATAAAAGTTTAAGGATTAAAGAAGAATTTAAAGTGATCAAACTTTAGAAGTTTAAAAGTATAGCTTGATCAATTCATTTAAGGTGATTTTCTATAGCACCTATTGTTAAAGTGCACTCAATCCAGTTGAACCGGACTCTGATATCATTTTCTAGCGACCTGTCCCGCCTAGCACAATATTGTCTACTTTGGGTTTAAATATTGGGCCCGCACGGCTTTGCAATAGTGCACATATGTCACACGTGCGCCCAAAATGCCTTGTGCTAGAAGGAGGAGAAGTAAAGCTTTATAAACCACCTAAAGAGGCAATGCTTAGGCGATGTGTGACGTCTAAAACTCGTCCTCTTGGTGAATCTCTCATCATTTCTCCAGATACCCTTGTGACTGCATGACATGAGAGCGTGAACTTTCTACGCTTCACAACAGATGTGGGCCAAGAGTAACTTATGTTTGAAAACTTTGAATCGTCCAAATAGTAAAATTTAATTTCTAAAAAAATTAGATATTTCAATCTATGCAGTAGGCATATAATAGATTAGAAGCAAATATATAGAATTATAGAGATTCTTAGCTATAGTGTACCATGTAGAAGTATGATATCTACATGAAATTTAAAACCCTCTCTAATTTTCATTGGCCTTTTTCACTTTAGCATCAACCAATCTCTCCATCCTCTGAATACAACCAAACAACAATATTTTAATAAATGTAGATTTTCTCATAATTTCTCAAATTTAAACTCTCCTATATTAATTTCTATCATTTGGCAAACACATCTATAGTTTATATGGAGAAAAGGTCTTAGAAATGTCTATGCTTAAAATCCTAAAAATGCTAACAATAGATGTCAAATGGTGAGACCCAATGATAAAAAAGTTTGAATGATTAGATAGATCATGAACTCATCAAAGTATCAAAATAGGATCATCGAATGATTCTAACATTTAAATTTTAATATTAAAATAAAATATTTAAATAATAGATTACTAATAATACTTGAATTGATGAAGCTGAATCTAAATCTAAAAGGAAAAACAATCATCTTAACAATTTAGATCCATCATCCAATGAGTTACACATGGTACTTGCACACAAAATGCCTTGATATATGTTAGATTCATCCTAATATGAATATATATTTATTTTTGGTGCCTCACTTCAAAGTACATTCTAATATTGCACAAGTGGATTGTTCAAAGCTAGCAATCTGATCATCTTGGTGTCTCAAAACTCAAATAAAAGATTAATATATATAAATATACGGATAACATGGGTATTCTTATCTTACATTCAATGTGAGACCAATCCAATGGATACACAAAACTATCCACAAGCCTAGTGTATCAAATAAGTCTGATAGATTATTTATTTTCTTTTCTTTTTGGTAATAGATCAACTTCTATTAAATAAAAAGAAAAACCAGAAAATACACAAATAGAAAACAAAGAACAACAACAAAACAAAGAAACTAGAAGACTAGAGAAATTAAAAACCTGAAAAAAACTCAAAGCGGATTGGCAAAATGGATCATCGGATGAGAAATCATCAAATTGGGCTGAGTCAGCCGCGATACGGTTTCAAAAAAGGCTGAGGTCTTCATCCAAGCTTAAGTTCTCATGGTGTAGGATCTCTAGGGTTGAGATTGGAATGCTGGACATATTCTCAAGATAAAGATGGCCTTCTGCAACTTCCATGGAGGCTGTAAGCTTATTGTTTTGTTATGTTTTTATATATTTTGTTTCTTCTTTTAAAATTGGAGTTGCAATTGAAAGATGATAATTCTAAAAAGTTTGGGTTATATAAACTTATATAGTAAGATGGCTTAGAACTTTTTGTATAAGTAGATAGTTGGACTATGCATTGAGTGGGTAGACAAGATTTTAAAGAGAGTAATGAATTTAAGTGGACAAATTATAAAGAAGTGAGGTGCACGATTCGATAAGAAAATAAGTTTACTTTTACATTTCAATAAGTTTAGATATTTAAGTTCTACAAGTAACTCAAACAAAGAATCATATTCACACTCAATAAGACATAAGACGACATGAGTGGATTAACATTAGATAAAATAAAGTAAAAAACTTCGACTCAATTAAAAGAGCAATTTTATATGACTCTTGTCACAAGAACAACGCTATATGATGATTTACTTGGAGGAGAATTTAAAAAGAAAACAATGTTAAGTGTATGATTGCATGCTAATATGGATATGTAAGTATTACATTAAAAGTGAAATTAGAAAGAACCACGACACTTAATAGATTGGTGGTCTAAATAGATAAGAAATGTAAAAGAAAATTATTTAAGGTGGTTTGGACATATACGTATAAAAATATTAAAACAGAGTGTAGGAACGAAGGATATCATGGATTATAAAAGTGATGAAAGTATAATTTATATTATAAAATAGAAGAGAAAAACTCATGAGACCACAAATAAATAGAAAAAATGATTAAATGATGATGATTTAAAATGATCAAAATATTATTATTTTTAGAATAAACAAAGAGAATGAAAGTTACACAATTATAAATAGATGTCTTATTGTATTCTATGGTACTTTGGTTGTAGATAAAATAATAAAAACCAACATGACCAACCTTTTGTTAGAGTTGATTTTAGTACATATTCTTAAACTTTAGAAGTTAAATGGTTCACACATCAAGTATTAGCTTTCTATGAACTTTTTAAGCCAAGTGGTGCTTATGTTCCTTTAGGTGCGAGATAGAACCACAAGTAGATTTTATGGGAGATTGCTTATAATAATATTATTATTTAGTGGGAAGGTCTAATCCAATCTCCTTTATCATCAATATCAGAAAATTATATTTTTGAAGTTAGTAAAATTTTTATTTAAAAATTATATAGTTTAAAATAAATATTAATATTTTAATTAAAATTTGACTACGTAAAATGTCAAGAGTAGACAAACTAAAAAAAATAAGGTTTATCAAGTTTTAGAGAAATTTTATCAGTATTTTTTTTGAATTTATGTGTGAGAAATCCAACTGGTGATATCTTGTGTTTTTAACACACATCAGGTAAAGCCATGAGGACTCGAACTTGATACTTCTCGCTTTTTAAGACTGTAAATCAATATTGATTGAATTATAGCATTGTGGTTGAATTTACCACTACATTAAATCTTATATCTCGTTATACAAAATACCTTTTGGAAGATCGCTATCCTATGTTGTGGAGGTGATTTTACTGTTATGATTCAATCGATACGCATAATATCAACTCCGAATTTATTTCCAAAGGATTGAGATCAGGAAATTTGGAATAAAGTATTCCACATACAAGTGGATTAAAATAAGAAAAGAAAAGGCTAAACCTGGTTTGCTTAATAAAAAATCAGCTAAGATTAAATAATAAGAGAAGAACAGTTTCACGAGAAAAAGGAAAGGAAAGAAACGTAAATAGAATCTGTGCTTGAGAATGTCGTTGGAGTGACAGGGCCCCACTCAAGCTTTTCATCAGATCCCTTCTCTCTCTTATTCTCTCTTTCTCTCTCTTCTCTTCTCTGATATCAATCATCGATAAATAAATTAAAAGCCAAAGAAGGTCTGAATTTTTTAATGTTAGGTGACACAACCACACCCTTCCAATCTCCCCATCTTAGACCCTAAAAAAAAATAAAGATTTTTTTTTTTTGTTTTTTGGGTTCGGATTTCTGATATAATTACATAAAGTCCCCATATATGGTCGCCGGGAATGCCCACGCCGGTTAGCAGCGCGCGGCAATGTCTGACCGGCGAAGCAGCGAGAGCGCTAGACGAGGCGGTGGCCGTGGCGCGACGTCGCAGCCACGCTCAGACCACCTCACTCCACGCTGTCTCCGCCCTTCTCTCGCTCCCTTCGTCGTCGGCGCTCCGGGACGCCTGCGCGCGTGCTCGGTCCTCTGCCTACTCTCCCCGCCACCAGCTTCGTGCCCTTGAGCTCTGCTTCGGCCTCGCCCTCGATAGAATCTCTTCCTCCCCGCCTTCCCAATCCATTTCCTCCGCTGCCGCCAACACCACCGGAAGTTCCACCACTGCTTCCGGAGATAATGGAGTGCAAGACCCGCCGATATCGAATTCTTTGATGGCTGCCATCAAAAGGTCTCAGGCAAATCAACGGAGGAACCCGCCGGACGGAGGATTTCACGGCTATCATCATCACCACCATCAAAAGATCGAGTCTTCTTGTTGTGCATCGTCGTCACCATCTTCCTCATCGTCTTTGTCGTCGTCTTCGATTCTTTCCGTCAAGGTCGAGCTACAGCAGCTGATTCTATCCATTCTCGATGACCCTGTTGTCAGCCGAGTGTTTGCCGATGCCGGATTCCGGAGCTGCGATGTTAAGTTGGCACTTCTCCGGCCGACGCCGTCTTCGCTCTTTCGGTTCCCCCGCTCCCGCTGCCCCCCTCTCTTCCTCTGCAATTTCACCAATTATGGTAGTGGCGATTCTTCTGACCCTGGCCATGGTCCCCCTATCTTCAATTTTCCCTTTTCGGGTGTCTCGGCGTTTGCTGGGTTCTCTGATTTGGATGACAATTGCCGGAGGATTGGGGAAGTTTTGGTCAGGAAGAAGAGTAGAAACCCGTTGCTGGTTGGGGTTTGTGCCGTTGATGCTGTTCGGAGCTTTGCCGAGTGTTTGGAGCGAGGTGGGTCATCCGCCATTCCCCAGGAGGTCTCTGGGCTGAAATTCATCTGTTTGGAGAAGTGGATTTCGGAGTTCCGTGGCAGAGAGGGTGAATTTTCCAATATGGGCTCCCGCCTGGAGGAGCTGGGTCGAGTGGCAGAGCGGTTTTCTGGCCCAGGGGTTGTCATTAGTGTCGGAGATCTAAACGGCTTCCTATATGATGCAGCAAGCTTTGTTGTTGCTGAATTGACGAGGTTGCTGGATCTTTATCGCGGGCAGCTATGGTTGATTGGAGCTGCAGCCAATTATGAGACATATATGAAGTTCTTGACACGGTATCCATCTGTTGAAAAGGATTGGGATCTTCAGCTTCTGCCTATCACCTCTCTTAAGCCTGCAATTGGTGGTGGGTTGCACCCCAGACCCCACAGGTGGGTGTTCTCTCTATCTCTGTACCAATGCAAGACGTGTTTTTTTTTTTTCTGTTTCAGAGCATTGAACTACTGAGACTAATCTTCTCTGCTTGTGTAGATTCATCATGTGTTTCTATTACTAATTTTTTATGTGATGCTTGAAGGCAAAATTTGGTATTATATGTAGGATACAAACTCATTTAGCTGTTAAGGATTATATTGATTGGAAGCCCGATGTACTGTGATTATACATGTGCTATCATGTCTCAACCAGATTGTATCATGTAGTGGAGACATGATCAATTGCTAGAAGTGATTTTCTTCTTCAGGAATACATGCTTACATTGTCATATGATGGGAGAAATTGCTCCATGAACTTGATTAAATCTACTTGCTACTGGTGGAACCTTGCCAATCATAGCTATTAATTAGGTGTATTTGGATCATATGGTCCATATGTCATGAACTTAGGGTAATTTTGGGTTAATTGGAATGGATTTTGAGAATAGGGAAGCGAGTCTTAGGCACCATTATCTCTGGCATACCAATTATGGCTAATTGAGTAATTTCAAGGCTAAAGTCCCTATGGTGGTAGCTCAATTGATGAAATTGGTCTGAAAATTCATGCATAAAATGGATCAAGTCTTCAATTCTTCTTGGATAAAAAATCTTGGCTGCTTGAAAGATGAAAGCTTCATCTTCAATCTTCACTTCATCTTTGATTTAGCTCTTGCTGACCTCATCAAAATGGATTATGGGAAGAAGATTCAAGGATGATTTAATGGTGTGTAAGGGGAAACCTATATGAGGAGATCTCGTTCTCCTTTGCTTTGAGTATTCTACAAGAGCCCCCTTTCATCTTCACTTGCCCTCTATGCTCCAAAAATGACCAATTTGTTCCTCTAGTGATGACCAACAAGAAGATTTCATTCTGAGTGGATTTTCTCATAATCTCCCAGAGCTTAAAATCTCCAAGTTCTCAATCTCCTAGTTGCCAGGAACGGTGTAGCCATTTAACCAAACAAAAGATGCACTTGGTAGTGTTTGGCATTGAAACATCTTTAGTTTGAAATTTCTTTAGAATTTTGACTTGATATAAAAGTTATTTGGTCCAAGAGTATGGGAAGGACCATGATGAAGACATCATGGGATGCCATTCAAAATCTAGATTTTTGCTCAACATAGTTGGATTATGATTCTATGTGTATTTCTAATATATCCGACCATGGATAGAGATAGATCTAGCCATGGATTGTCCAGAATGTACGTTGATCAAGCACGGATTTGAAGATTTGGCTTGGTCCATCCGTTTACATAATCTTAGTCATTTATTTATGGATTGGATCGATCTGACTGATAATCCAATGCCAATTGAGCGTTTATTTTTGTTTTCTTTTAGGGCCATATTGGTCAAGGAACCTTCTTGTTACTCAAGGTACTAATCCTTCTTCTTGTTCTCTCTCTCTTTTTCTTTCCTTCCTTATTTTTTTCTCTTTTTTTTCTCCTTCTACACCTTATTTTTGTCCCTTTTTCATCCAAACCGTAACCCTTACCAAACTAGGACTCAACCCCACCATCGGCCTCCAAAGACCTGTCGGGATCCACCAGTCCATATGGATGTCCGCACAACCACATACAAACATGCCCGTTTTGCCATATTTCGCATCCCAACCTCTAGATCCTTATCTTAGACTTGTAGATCTAACGCTAACCTTTTGTTTCACCCTATTTGAGACGTAGTTTTGCATAAGAATTAAAAAATAACAAACCCTAATTCCTTTAACAAACCCTAGGTGGTCCCATAGCCCTATTTCATCCATTGGGTGACTGATTTTTAAATCTAGAAGACCTAGGACAGGATTTTGTATGATTTAATTAGTTTTTTTTTTGAGACCCAGGGAAACCTCGAGCCGACCTTGGCGGTCTGTAGTCATGGTTCCAAGGTGTGCTTACGCCTCGCCCTCCTAAAACCTTGGGGGGGACACCCCACACCCACATAGAGTGCCTTTAGTTAACACCATTAGGGATTGAACCTGTTACCTCTCACTGAAAGTAGTGGGAGGCAACCAGTTGGGATACCCAATGTTGGGTATGATTTAATTAGTTTTGTAAGGGATTTTGCATTGAAGGTCAACAATACAACCTTGAGGGCTTTATTTCTATGTGTCATTCTTCTTTTTGAATCTTTTTTATTAATTGTGTATGTGAATTTACATAGTTTTTATTATATTCTTTGTTTAATATTAGTTTATCTCTCCAACATCTTATGTGAATCATGAATATAAGTTGTTTGCCATTTAAGGATTCACCATACACATTTTGCATTCTCATATAGGCATTTATCTATCATTTAGATCTAGGGATTCCAATGTTTTGAGCTTGTCCTGCATCAAGATATCACAAACATGAGACTAAGTTATGATCAAGTGGTAAAGAATAATGCTTTTAGTGCGGTCTTTGCTTCCTACATCCAATGTTAGAAGTGGTTGAGATGTAGGTGAGACACTTAGCCTCTTATCAGAGGGGGATATATCACTAAGGGATTTTCTCATTGTACATTTTAATTCTTCATGGGGCTTATAATTTTTCCTTTTTGATGTCAATTATTTTATGGGTCATTTTGAATATCCAGGTGGTGTTAAAATAAAAAATAACATGGTTCATACCACTTTGTACAATATCATAAGAGGAGTGATTGGACCTAGCAAAATTTTACTTGACCCGATTATCTGAATTGGACCCGAGCATTTTAAATGGGTTTGGCTTTGAAGTTTTGTGACCCGAATTTAGAATAGACTCGTTGGTTAACACAGTTAATAAACAAGTAATAGGTTCAGAGTTGTTGACCCAAACTCAAAATCGACCCGACCTGACTGACCTGCTGCCAGGTCTACTTTGAACTAGACCTGACAAAATTTGGCATGATCCGATTATCCGAACTGAAGCATTTTAAATGAGTGTGGTTTTAACATTTTGTGACCCAAACCCGAAATAGACCCGAACCGACTAACGCGTTTAACAAACAAGTACTGGTTTGAAGATTGTTTAACCGAATCCGAATAAGACCCGACTCGAAACCAACCTGACCTGATCCATTGCTAGGTCTAGGAATGATTCACATTGATTTAGAAATCTTTTGATTCCCATGGATGATAAATTTTTTTGGCTATTTGAAATTTGAACTATGGAAGTTTTGGTTTTGATGGGTTTTTGGGACCTACGGTGTATTGATTTTTTTGGGATTCTTGGTTTGTTGTTCCTTTTTTCCATGATTAGTTTGAGCAACTAGTATACAACTTTTAGAAGTTGAAACTTTGAATTTTGAACTCCCATGAAATGGTGACATGTTTCTTTAATGCATTTTCCCATATGTATGAGCCTTCACTTGATGAAAGAAAATTGGGGAGTTCCTCATATAAATTCTTTTTTTATATCATTTATGATATTTCATATACTTGTATGTTTTTTGTGAAAAACTTTTGAATCATATAATTTTACAAACATACGATTCATGATTTGCAATTCAAGATGAAAAATAGTTGAATGATATGATTCGATTTTCAAATTATTGGTCCAAACAAAATTGAAATATTAGATAATTGATTTAAGTGGGATGGATGTTCAAGTTTTGTATCTAGTGGGTTCAATATTCCATTATTCTATTGGAGATTTATGGTCAATATTTTTTTAGGATAAAGAGGTTAGTGAGGTATTTCTATAGTTTTTTTTTAATTAGATTTGGATGTTTAGGAATAGAAGCAAATACCAATGGATGATCAAGATATGAGAAAAGCATTTTGATTTTGCAATTTGGATCAATTATATAACCCACAAAAGGCCCTTTTCTTGCTGTGAATGTTTGAAATTTTTTGTCAGTTATTTACCTCTTATGTTTCTCACCTCCTTGGTCTTATATTCTTGTAATGATCAATATCTAACAATTCTCTCTTTATTTCTTTAGTTTATTCTTTACTTCTTTTCTTACTTCCTCTGTGATCTAAGTTATTTCTTATAATATTTTGGTTTTATTGTAAATCAAACTAACCTTATATTGAATCTAATATGCTATCATATTTGACAATCAATTCAAATACCCCATTTATGGGCAAAACATCTAAATGATCTTGTTGATGCCCACTAGTGTTGGGGCAAAAACATAATTTAACATTATGTAAATATTTTTCCTACTGTTTATCTTGAAGGCTGTCAATTTTATTCTCTTAAACATAGATTGAAATCTCAAAATTGACTTGGTTGACTCAACAAAAAACTTGATTGGATATCAAGCTCTTTCTTTCTATTAAAAATTTATGCCAAAATCAAGTTAATTAACAAAAAGCTCAATGGTCAACCAAGTTTTTATTTGACTCAGATGACTCAATGAGTCAAACAAAAACCCAAGTCGGTCATGTTAAAAGAGAAGTGTAACGACCCTACCCCAACTTCCCAGTGTGATATTGCCCGCTTTGGGCCCATCATACCCTCACAGTTTTGCTTTGGGCCCTGGCCCACATGGCCAGGCCCAAAAGGCCTCATACATGGGAGAGGGGGGCTTCCCTCATAGTAACACCCAACCCACCCACTTCACTACCGATGTGGGACTTTCTTTGAGGTGGGAGGGGGTATTACAATCTACCTCCCTTAAAACCAGAGCCGTCCCCGGCTTTGTCACATCACAGAGGTAGAGGGCCCACACAGTCCGAGTGTTGAACCGTGCTCTGATACCACTTGTAACGACCCATCCCGCTAGCACAATATTGTCCGCTTTGGGCCTACACACGGACCCGCACGGCTTTACTTTGGCGAGCCAACCCACTATTGCTTCCAAAGGGCCTTGTGCTAGAAGGAGAAAGGCTACTACTTATATACCAGGGAACTTCCAATGCCACTAGCAATGTGGGACTTTTTGAGGCAGGGTATTACAATCTACCCCTCTTAAAGCCAGAGCCGTCCCCGGCTCTGCACACACAACAATCAAGCCCACACCCTCAGGCAGAGAGTTGAACCATCTCTGATACCATTTGTAACGACCCGACCCGAATACAGGGCTTAGGGCTTGACTCAGTGTAATACTGTCTGCTCTGGGCCTCGCACACCAGCGAGCCCGCACGGTTTTGCATTTGGGCCCAGGCCTACCTGGCCTGGCCCAAAAGGCCTCACACTTGAATCAACATGGGTTGGCCACTTATGACCCCTCCCCTCTCAACCTTCCCAACCGATGTGGGACTTTTCACCTTTCCCACATCAAGTTGGGGTGGGTATCACAATCACTCCCCCTAAAGCTTCGAGCCGTCCCCGGCTCGACCCGGTCCAGCTCAACAACTGCAGGGAAGGAGGAAAGCCCACACAGTCCGAGTGTTGAACCTCGGCTCTGATACCATTTATAACAGCCCGACCCATAAAAAGGGCTTGGGGCTCGGCCCAACAAGATATTGTCCGCTTTGGGCCCACACGCGCACACATGTGCACACGCGAGAGCCCTCACGGTTTTTGGATCGGACCCGGCCCAAGTCTGGGTCCAAAACGCGTCTTGCTGGTTTGAAGGAGAAAGGCTACTTATAAACCCCCTCTCAAACTCCTCAACTTCCGATGTGGGACTTTCCACAACTCCACCCACTGCTGGGCTGTCGGATCCAACCGGCCCATTCTGCTGGCCCGTCCGACAGGGCCCAGTTTCACTTGTAATACCCCCACCCACCTCAAAGAAAGTCCCACAGCGGTAGTGAAGTGGGTGGGTTGGGTGTTAATATGAGGGAAGCCCCCCTCTCCCATGTATGAGGCCTTTTGGGCCTGGCCATGTGGGCCAGGGCCCAAAGCAAAACCGTGAGGGCATGATGGGCCCAAAGCGGACAATATCTTGTTGCTTGATCCCCAAGCTTTTTTTATGGGCCGGGCTGTTACAAATGGTATCAGAGCCTCAGTTCAACTCTAGGACTGTGTGGGCCTTTCCTCCTTCCCTGGTTTTATTGAGCTAAGCCGGGTCGAGCCGGGGGCGGCTCGAGACTTAGTGGGGGTGATTGTGATACCCTTGCCTTGGCTGTGAGCAGCAAATGTTACCAATGTGGGAGAGTCCCACATCGGTTAAGAAGGGAAAATGGAATGGGGTAATAAGAGGCCAATGCCCATTTAACTAGCAAGACGCGTTTTGGGCCGGGCCAGGTGGGCCCAGGCCCAAAGGCAAAACCGTGCTGGTTAGCTGTGTGCGAGGCCCAGAGCGAACAATTTCTTGTTGAGTTTGAGCCCTAAGCCCTGTATGTGGATCGGGTCCTTACAAGAAGTCATTAGATTTGTAAAGAATGGACATTTTTAAAAGAATGAAGGGTGAAATAATGAATAAAAACTGGGAAGTATAAAATCCCGATAGAAACTCTAAGCCTATCATTTGAAAAGAGAATAAGGAGGAAGAGAAGACAACAAACAACCGATGAGAAAAAGTTCATCTCCTTTCTTATATGCTTTTTCCCTATTTATTCTACTTTTTCCCTTCATTTCTTTTTCCTTTTTTCATGTCTTATGTTTCATTTTTTCTTCATTTTTCCCTTATTATTCATTTTCCTTTTCTTCCTTTTTGTTACATGTTTCATTTTGATTAATTAGATGTTTAACATTTAAACAATTAAATAGGTATTTCTATTGTTAAATAGGATTTTCATTTTTTATAATTTTAATATACATGTATATAATAGTGTACATTAGAATAGTTTTATTTTAATATGTTTACCTTTTGATTCAATCAAAACTCACCTGAGCTTTTGAGTTTACTTGGTGAGAAGTCAAATTGAGTTTTCTAGTTTCCTAACATGGTGTTTGACCTTTTGAAAAAAAGAAGAAAAAAAAAAGAACAACAAAAACAAGAAAAGGAGGGTGCAAAAGAATCTCTTTTCTTGAATATGATGCTCATGATTTGATGGAGAATTTGATTACTCATTTTGCCAAGAACCTTTAAGCTTGCAACAGCCATGTTAGTAGGCAATGCTCTGATTCAGTGCACATAGGAGAAGAGGTAATGATTAGATCAGTTAAGAAGACTATTGTCATTTGATGTTGCCATAGTTGTCAAAAGCTCACCTTGATTGCGCTCAAGTCCTTGCTGGGGTTCTTAAGCGATTTTGCACCTCACATAGCGCTTTTTGCGCCTAGGCTTTCACCTAGTTCTTTTGGAAACTTTTTTTTTTTTTTTTATAATAAACCTATTTTTTTTAACTTTGTAATAGCTAGTAATATATTATAGTTAAGATGAAACAATTTTTAGTATTGCTTAATAAACAATTCTGATTATTCAAGTGTATCCTTGTGCACGTATATAATATGTTCTTACATAGTGTGCTTGGAAGATTATTTACTAGTACATTTTGGTTCTTTGGCAGAAATCCATGAATCAACACATATTTTTAAAGTATTTAAATAGGTGGTGCATCTAGCAAAATTAAGCTTGCACCTTAGCCTTGCGCTTTAGGCTCCAAGACCCCCTGGCGCCTTGATTGTGCCTCATGCTTTGACTACTATGGGTGTTGCCCTAATTTGGATTACATAGTAGTGGTGATTACTAGATCATTTGGAATGAAAGAGGGGTGGCATTTGTCATTTGGCAATGTATTGGTTCAGCTAACATGGAAAAGAGGCATTGGTATCTATGATGAGGATGTCCCAAGTAGAATCTTAAATCCTAGTTATAATGAGCTTCCAATGAGACACCATTGATCTTTTAAGGAAAATATATATTTGGAGAATGAGATGAAGTGCGTGGGGGTGCACGCTGTCAGACTCAACAAACGAAAAAAAAGAGAGACATAAATCTACGTTTATTTTAAATGAAAAAGAGGTGAAACAACCTTAATAGAAAATAATATATTAGTATTGATCTTTTAATTAGGTTTCAAGAGTAGAAAGGTGTTGTAATATTTTAGTCATTCTGAGAAACAAGGTTGAAGCCACTAGAAGAGTTTATGAAGAATGGCTGTGAGTGTCCAACACGGGTGCAAGTGCCTGACTGGTGGGTCACAATATATGACGACAATATAGTAGGTCTGAGAATACCTGTTTGACACGGTGTGGCATCCATATGTTGATAGTCATTAGAGTTGTTCAAGATGGATGACAGTGGATGCTAGTGATTGGATAAGCTGCAATGATAAAAATAAGATAAACCTTGGTTTTACAGAGGGATAGACAGCACAGATGTGATCAACTATGGGTTTGCTAGAATACAGCTTTTTTGGCAGTGTATTACTACATGATTTAGCTGTCTTAGGTTGGACTTCTGCTTCAATAATATATGGTAATCCTATCTGCATCAGCAGTTATTTAGTAAGACAATTACTGTGGGAACTGAACACTACCAGGTTGTGCTTGTGCTGTATATCTGCCTTACAGGATGAGGAGACGTCTTTAACTCTCTGGAATTTACCTGGGAAGAACAAAATCATTTTGTTTGGCGTAAATTGATGGCATTCTGTAGAGTTTCTCTAGTGATGTTTCATGTGTGCATGATTGAATAACTTTTGGTTTCTTTGGCTCATTCTTATCTATATACTTTCTTGTCTCAATTGGATCTCACTGTTCTGTGCACATTATATACTTACAGCTTGATGGAGTCTTTTGTTCCATTTGGTGGATGTTTTTCATCATCATCGAATTTGAAGAGCCCTATTAGCAGCAAATGTCAATCTATGTCTCGTTGTCACTTGTGTGATGAGAAGTATGAGCAAGACGTTGCAGCTGTTATGAAGGGATCGTCTGTTTCATATGCAGATCCAAAAGAAGAAATGTCACCCTCCTGGGTCCACATGGCTGATCTGGTTAGCACAAAGGGATTAGATGGGGCAAAGGTGTGTATTTCCGTTAAAGTTGTCTGCTCTTGGCTTCTTAATGATAGAACTAAGGTAAAACAATTGATGACAAGTAACTGATGGTTGCTGTTATTTAAACTTCCACTTCAGTGAATCATCATCCTAGTTAAGCTCATTCTAATAACATTACCAAACAAATGCATGTTGCATCTGTTGGAAGTGCTTGAAAAGTGTAATAATATTTATGTGAAAACCATGCTCTACTTCTTCAGTGCAGGCCAAAGATGATGGGACAGTATTGAATGCTAAAGTTGTGTGGCTGCAAAAGAAATGGAATGATATTTGTCAACGTCACCATCGAAACCAGGTGCTGGATGCAGATGACTATCAGGTGAGAAACTGTGTTCGTCCAAGCATTGTTGGTGTTCCTTACGTTGCAGAGAGGAATGGGATGACTGACAATTGCAATGGCAAGAGTACTGATACACCTCAGCTTTGCAATGGATCTGGTAATGTATTTCCTGCATCGACAGATATAAAAAAGATTCCCCTACCAGACATGAACACACCACTTCCGGTGGTTTCGGAGTCAGTGAACGAAGACTTAACAACCGATTTAGCATTGGCACTGGTTCACGTACCTCTTCGAAAGGAACAGTTAAACCATGAACTTCGCAGGCATTTACCTAGCATGGATGAAGCAGCCGATGGAAGTTTTTCTATTACCACTGTTCGTTCCACATCAGCTGCTTGTTCAGATTCTGTGGTACAAAACCCCTCACTACCTGTGAAGATCTCCCCAATTTCAAGTATGATTGGTGATCAGGTAGTCACTCCTCACCAACGAAGCATAGTGTCTTCAGATATGACTAAACAGTTTGATATGAGGGATTTCAAGTGTCTCTGGCAATCTCTCACAGAGAAGGTTGGCCGACAAGATGAAGCTTTGTGTGCAATTAGCCAAACTTTAGCACACTGCAAAATGGGAAATGAAAGGCGTCATGGTGCCAGCCGCAGGGGAGATGTATGGTTCAACTTTCTTGGCCCAGATAGGGTTGGAAAGAAGAGAATTGCTGAAGCTCTGGCAGAGGTAGTCTTTGGAAGTAAGCATGACCTAATTTGTGTGGATTTAAGTTCACAAGATGGCATTGTCCAATCAAATGCGATCTTTGAACTTAGCCAAGTGATAAATGGATATGATGTAAGATTCAGGGGGAAGACTGTAGTTGATTATATTGCTGAGGAGATAACCAAGAGACCTCGGTCAGTTGTCTTCCTTGAAAATGTGGACAAGGCTGACTTGATACTTCAGAATAGCTTATCACAGGCTATCAATACAGGTAAGTTCCCAGATTCGCGTAGAAGAGAAATTGGCATTAGCAATACTATTTTTGTTACAACATTAAGAACAGTGAGGGGTAATACCTTCTCTGGTGGGAATGAATCTGTTAGGTTTTCAGAGGAAAGGATTCTAGCAGCCCAGGGTTGGCAAATGCAGATTTTGGTTGGAGATGCCTCTGAGGCTGTGGGCAATAAATGTTCGTATGCAGTTGTTTCTTCGCAGAGCGAAGCTGGAAATAAAGAAAGCATTGCAGAAAGAGTATTTGTCAACAAGCGCAAGCTGGGCGGCACTGATGATCCTGAAACACCGTTTGAATCCTTGGAGAAGATCAAGAGACCACATAGATCATCTAACACCTTCCTCGATTTGAATCTCTCCATAGAAGAGATGGAAGCAAAGGATGGTAATTATGGCGACGATGAGAACGACTCTCTGTCAGAAAGTTCGGAGGCTTGGCTCGAGGAGTTCATTGATTTGGTGGATGGAACTGTCACATTGAAGCCCTTTGATTTTGATGCCCTTGCTGTCAATATACTGAAGAAGATTGGTGAGATCTTCTGGAACATGATTGGACCCAAGGGTCTGCTGGAGATTGATTCCAGAGTGATAGAGCAGATACTTGCAGCTGCATGGTTGTCAGATAGGAAGGGAGCTGTTGAGAATTGGGTGGAGCATGTTCTTGGCAAGTCCTTTGAGGAGGCTCGGGAAAGGTACAATGGCAGCGTTTCTTCTCATTCTGTGCTGAAGGTAGTGAGCCTTGAAGAACGCGTGATGGAAGAGCAGGCGCCAGGTGTTTGCCTTCCTGCAAGGGTCATTCTCAATTGAAGATATATATGTATGTATGCATGTATTTTATCTCATGACAAAATCATGTAATTATTAGATGTACAATTTAGCATTTAGCATCTATATCCAGTCTTATTTTGATTAGTTCCCATTTTCCCAATCGAGTAGTTATCACCAAATTTTCTATCTTTGGATTTGGTCAAGTTCTGTGTTTGATTTTTCAATTTGTTGCTGCTGGAGTGTCATTATTGTTTTCTCTTAATTCTTCTTGCTTTTGGTAGTGCTCTGGCTCTTACAGCCTTTGTGTGTTGATGAAGAGCATTCACACAGGCCAGAAGCAAATGATCTTAAGATTTTAGTTGTTAAACTAAAGATGGCAGTTGAAGCAGCGTCTGTTATGGCAAACATCACCATTTAGGCGGTGGAGAGTAAGGCTGCATTTGGATGGGGGTAATGAGCATTTACCCCTCATTACTCTTGTTTGGTGAAGGGATAGGGATAAAAAACAACCTTTTACCCTCTTCTTCCACTTTTGAAAACTCTTTCTAAACAAGCGGTATTCATAATAACAAAGGTAACCTCTGGTCAAAGGTAACTCCAGATAACCTTTAAAATTTTACCCTTCATCCAAACACAATCTTAAGAGCCAAACTATGGATAAGAGGCTGTTCTTCTGTTACAGAAGCGACCACGGAGACGAGCTGATATGAATTTTTGCAGCATTCTTCATAGGTTTTTGTTTTTGTTTCTCCATTGTTGTGGATTTGAACAAATCAAGCCGGTAAGGACAAGTTTTTCAGGAATTTAAGTGTGCTTATTGGAATCTTTTAATCCAGATTTTCATTTGAAACGCAATTAAAAAAGATATATGAAATTGAATTGAAACTTCTTAATCAAAAACCAATTAGACACAAATTTAATTAAAACTATGGTACTTACTTGCTTTGGATCGAAGTCTGTGCCTTGGCTTGAGAAATCTCACAAAACAACACTCACACTAGAGCAATTTGGATTTCCAAAAATTAATATTATCCTTTTTTCTCAAATTCGTGCACTACATGGTCTTTAAATAGACTAAAAACCTATCCTTATCTGCCGTGCATATGGCTGTACTAATTGACTAAAATAACTTGAAAAAAGAAAGAAAATAAGCAAACTATCGCATCCTAATTTGGTGTGATTTACATAGAAATCTCGGTCAATACGGTGCGTATTGGCCGAGATTATCTCGGATTTTGGAGACAGTAGGTGGCTTATTTGTTTGGTATTTTAGTCTATGTCGGGGGTAAAAAAATTGGATTTACCAAGATCTCGCCAATATCGGCCGATACACACTGAAATTTAAAAAAAAAAATTAGGAGAGATCAATCCGATTTTTTTACCTCTGACACAGACTAAAATACCAAACAAATAAGCCACCTACGGTCTCCAAAGTCCACTCAAAACCATGAAGATGCTCCCTAGGTTGTTTGTGATAAACTTGCCTCCATTATCACACGTTAGGGGAGAGTTTGTAGTTATTCACACGTTATTTCCTTGCATGATTTTGCATGGCTACTTCATGGATTTGCATGGACGTGGCAAGGAAATGGAAGTATTTGGACACTCAAAACACATGGAAGGTTGACTTGGGTTAATGGGTATGGGTAAGACTTTTTTGAGCATGGAATTGGGTATTTGGGTCATTCAGTGTGTGGGGCCAATGTAATTGTTTGATGATCAAAATCCAACGTGTGGGCTTCTTCCTACCAGGATCCACACGATCTCAAGTTGGGCTTTAGTTGTAAACGTGTGGGCTTCTTTTGACCAGGATCTACACGATCTCAAGTTAGGCCTTGGTGTAATGCCCACATAAAAAAGTTAGGATTTTCTAAGTAATTAAAATGTTTAAACATAAAATTTCTTAATCAGTGGTTTAAACCTAAGAGTTAGAATTATGGGAGTTGCATTTTTGTTAAGCTAATTTGCAAAGAATTTTAATCTTTATTATAAGATTTACGTAATGAGATTTTCCAAAATTTTACATAATAAAAACTTATTATTTTGGGTATAGGTGTAAATGAGGGCTTATATTATTATTTATAATTGAGCACTAATTTGTAATTTTTGCATGTATATCAGGGAAAGGCCTAATAAATGGTTAATAAATGGTTATTGTAGGAGCGAGGAGATAGACCTTTTCTCATTTCCTCTAATGAAAGAGAAAAAAGAGACCCTTGCGAGGGAATTCATCTCTTTTTCTCAGTTTGGCTTTGGAGGATTAGTTTTTGCTTATCTCCTTTACAACAATATATGTGTTAATTATTTTCAACATTTCCTTACTATGGTATTTGCAAAGATTTAGAAAATCGAATTCTGTGTGTTATTCATTAACAGTAGGGCTGCAACTCGGGTCGGGTGGGTCGGGTTTCTTAAAACCCAACCCGACCCACCCGAGTTGATATATATGGAGCCCGACCCGATCTGACCTAGATTCTCAACCCGAACTCTAGAACGACCCAACCCGAATTCTAACCCGAATCAACCCGAATTCTTACCAGACCCGCATTTTGAACCCATTTTAGCCTAATTTTAGTTAGGTTAGGTTGGATCGGGTCGGATTAACTTGTAAAATCTTCAACCCGGCCCGACCCATATTTCATCCGGGTTTTTATCTTCTCAACCCGACCCGACCTACTGGCCTGAAATTCTTAACCCGACCCATATGATTTCTCGGCTCAGGTCATCCAGGTCGGGCCAAAACCCGACCCGAGCTGCAACCCTAATTAACAGGGAAATGGTATATATAAAAAAAATACAGAAATCTCTCTCTAATTTCCCTTATTGCTCATAGTTACACCACTAAATCCCTAATCATCTCCCCTAATTTACATAATTAGTAATCAAGAATCCCCAATCATCACCCCTAGTTTACATCCTAAATTATCTCTCATTAATATATACTATACTTCTAACATCCCTCCTCAAACTCTAGATGATGGTAAAGAAAACAATTGAAATTTAGAGATAAAGAACAGATGACGAAAATGATAGTCTAACTTTAAAATGCTTGGTTCATTTAGGAAAGTTATAATTTTTGGCCAGATATTGTCATCCTTAAGTAGATGTGTAGGCCCATAATAAAGTATGCCAAACTTAAATAGATGTGTAGGCCCAGAATAAAGTATGCCAAAATCTTCTAGTAGATGCCGTAACCAAATATTTCTTTAGTAGTGGTGGCAAGAGCTATATATTCAACTTTAGAATAAGATGCTATCGTTTATTTCTTACTCTTCCATCAAATAAGTGAATAGCTAAAAAAGACAAGATAACTACGGGTGAAATGGTGATCAAGTGACCCATTCGTCATCTGACACAATCGGACAAAGCTATCTTATTTTATTTTTAAAGATTGGATAGTGGTAAACACTAGCTTATCATTTTAGATGTGTAGTAAATTTTCCAATTTTTTTTAAAAATTTACATAGCCAATATTAAGTGCCCATAGTAGAAATTGTTAGAAAATCAAGACACGATAACATTTTTGAGGTAGAACTCACTCTAAAAAACTAGCTATTAAGAGCACGGCGCCTTAAGTGTTATATAGAGATTGATTTTTCAGTCCAAGTGATGTGGGACCCTCCCTCACTTGTATCAACGAGGTATTCTAAAATTCTACCTCAAGAGGTTCTACGTGTATCTCCACATGCAACAATTGCATGTGAGGGAGGGTCCCACGTCACTTGTACTAAAAAATTAATGACTCTATATAACACTTAAAGACACCATTCTTTCAATGGTTAGTTTTTTAGAGTGAGTTCTAGTTTAAGAATGTTATCATGTCACAGCTTTCTATACTGATAAAATACAAATTTGAATTACACGAATGCACTAATTCCAAAATATATGATCCTCATATATGATACTTTATAAAAGAAAACACTTTTGACCTCAAAATAGACGTAACTTAAATTGTTAATAGCTTAATACGACACCTCAAATTGTAACTATTTTATTATAAAATTAAAAATAACTAAATTTTAAAAAAAATATAGAACTTTTACTTATTTCAAAAAAATTCTCCAGCTTCCCCAACAATCCTATGTGGTCTTTAGTCACAATTTTCTTTTTTCTCTTAAAGCACTCTGCTAATCCTTAGAGCATATACAAGTCTCCTTGTCCACACACACACACGGTAAATCTATGCGAAGTGGCCTTTTAAGATAGAGTAGAAATTGAACTCATAACTCCCATTTTCTGATTTTTTGAGTCGCAAATTGCTTCCATTACATTTGAAAGACATTGACTACAGACGAGGCCAGTGGAAGTAGTCCCTCAACATTCTTATCATACCCCTTTCAAGAAAAAAAGAGAAAGCCAACAGGTATGATTACATTAAAATCCAGCTCTTGAAATTTCAATCAGACAATGAGACATCAACAAAAAGCAGCTTTCAAAAAATCACATGAAATTTATGGAAATTTTTATCATATTAACATTTTAAATAAAACTTATAAATAAGTATCTTTATAAATTCTATCTATATTTAAATTATCAACAAAAATTTTAAAATATCTATTTAAGTGATCAATTTAATATATTTGTTATTAAGTAGTTAAAATTTTAGATCATTAAATAAAAATAGGCCTCAAACTTCGTGAATAGAATATTCAAGTGACTTAATGTGTAATCCCTATAGGAACATCTATAAGTGGTGGGCTTAATCTTTTACTTACCTAGTCTTCTGACAAAAAGTGTGTGAAAAAAAACTTTATTAAGAGATCATATTTATTGTCTTGTTGGGTAACATCATAATAGATCAGCTTCATTTAATTATGTAATATTGTTATTTGACTTTTATAAGATATTATCTCATCCCTTATAAAAAAGTGAAAGAGTAAAGAAAATGAGTTTCTTTTTTTTAAGAAATAACAAAGTTTTTGTATAAAACATAGAACACGAGATATTTTCCTCTTTTTTCAAGACTTCGTTTCCTACGTAAGAAATAAGAAAATTTAATGAGAAAACAGGAGAGATTTTCTTTGTGATAATATCTTATTTATTTTTAGTGAAAATAAGATTTTTTAAACAAAAAACATAAATGTAGGGTTTTTATAATCCGATATGATGTCGGAGTTTATGAGAGATGAAAAATTGATAAATAACCCGTTAATGTAGGCGGGGAAAGGATGCAACTAAAGCTTCACTTGAAGATGTAAAATGAATATTTGGAAGTCTAAATAGATGTATTTGGATGTAAAGTTTTTTATTTTTTGAAAATTTTGATTTAATATCAAAATAAATCATCTTTTTGCTTGTATTTGGATGCATTGTCACTTGTTAACACTTTCATTCTTTTTGTTTTGACTTTCTACACACGTTAAGCATCTTAAATTACTTTTTTTGTCAATTTCTAGTAACTTTGTCTGATCAACTTTGACTTCATCCTTATACGAGAGAATGGCTGATGGGGAAGAAATTGAACCAGTCAGCCATGAGACATGCCTTCTCCCCTTGTAATGTATTAATTGTTAGGTCATCCTTCCAAGTATAAATCATGCCTTTTTTTAAAAAAAAACTTACCCACCTTTCTCTTGTTGTTATATTGAAATATAAAGAATTGCATAAATAAAAGATGAATAAAAAAGTTTAATGTAAAGTCTAAATATTGGTCAGAAATTGATATGTCAAATATCAAGAACTCAAAATTTTGAGTGAATTTTCCACTTTTTCCTTCACCCCTGCCGTATAGATCACTTAAAAAATGAATGTAAAAAATCGGCGCACTTACCGGATTGATCACTTCAAAACGGTAAGCCGTTCCCTGTTTTCTTCTTCGTTTAACAATGTTGAGCTTTGGGTTTTTCACTCGTTTGGCTCGAGTTTTCAAATGAGACCGTTTCTCGACCGATTTTTACAAACAAGGTATCAAAATTCATCTACTTTAAATTTTATGAACTCCGGAGTTGATTTTAAGTGAAAATGGTATGGTTTTGGGTGGGGCTGAAATCGGGCCGGGTCAGATCGGATTTTTTAAAACCCAACCCGACCCAATCCGAACTTTTGACCCTGATGTCTTGACCCGACCTGAAGCGAATTATAACCCGACTCAACCCAAAACCCGACCCAACCCGCATTTTGAACCTACTTTAGCCTACTTTTTACCGGGTTGGGTCGGATCGGATTTACATAAAAATCTCTCAACCCAACCGACTCGACCCGAACTTTTGACTCGGATGTCTTGACCCGATCCGACCCTAATTATAACTCGACTCAACCCGAAACCTGACTCGAGCCGCATTTTGAACCTACTTTAGTCTACATTTTACCAGGGCGGGTCAGGTTTGATTAGGTCGGGTCGGGTTAACTTAAAAATTTCTCAACCCAACCCAATCTGAATTCAATACGGGTTTCTGACTTCTCAACCCGACCCGACCCGTTGATCTGACTTACACCCACATGATTGAGTTTCGCCCCTAGTTTGAAGCTTCAGAAATCGTATCGAAGTTTAACTCTCCATCGACTAAACCAGTGTGTGGATTAAGAGGTTTACACGTGTACCGGGATTTTCTCACCTCAAATATAAAACAGTGATACTCATATAAAAAAATATCTTCTGATATTAATAAAAAGTTGGAACCACCGATATACTGCATGTTGTTTTGACACTGATCCTAAGTATAATCCTCTAGGATTTTAAAATTGGATCCACCAACTTACTACACGTTACTGTCAAACGGACATGACTTAAAATTTAATATTTTTTATTGGGTCAGTCAGTGATTAGATTTGGATGTAGATGGTTCCAAATAAATTTTAATTTCAACAAAAAAGTTTAAGCACATTTAAACCTATTTATTTTAAGTTGGGTATTTTAAAGTTTAAACTTTTGAATTTTTTAATATCAATTTATATTTTCTTGACGTGTACAAATAGCTCAATTGCTTTGAACTTCTAAGAATCAGTTGGAGGTCGCGAATTTGATTTATTGTGAGTTTATTTTGATAAATATGACTCGTAGGTGCAAACTTTCTTCATTCATAAAGATTAGTTTTACCTCTAATATAGGATGGAGATACTCCACAATAATTTAAAAAAAAAATACATAATTATAAAATAACTAAGTGTCCTTTCTTACATAATTAAAAATTTAAGAAAAAACCCTATAGACTTTTTTTTATATATAAATTTAAAGGGTTTTTCAATTGAAAGGCCACAATGAGATATAGAAAATGAAAAAAAAATACTTTAATATGATATAATTGAGTTTTAAGTTCTTTGGTCACTCAATTATAAACAACAGGGAAGTAAGGTCTCCAATTATGATACAAAATAAAAAAAAAATAGCTACCAATATGCAAATTAAACAATTAATCTCATTCAATAAATATTCATATTGGAAATTAATAAAATAAAAAAATATCACTGTACTAATGATAAGAAACAAGTTTTATTGAAACTCATTATTTATTTGATTTATATTTGATAAAAAAACTACACCTTAATCACTTATTTTACTTAATTTAATTTAGCTGACTATATATACTATTAAATAATATATTTTTCTTGAAACTTACTCTGAGCAATTATTTCTTTGATTTGGTAGGGTCATTAAGCCCTAATTTATTATTAAATATCATAAATAATTAAAGTTTGCAGTTGCATCATTAAAGCTCATGACTCTAGTATATTTTAGCCAAATAAAATAAAATAAAATTGTAGGATTGGAATTCTTTATCAATTTTCATTTTATTTGTTTAAATTAAATAATTTAAGATATCCAAACAAGAATTTTTGTAATTAATAAATCTATGATTTTTATTATGCTTGGTTGAGTCAACTCGTATAAAAGTATTATCAATTTAAATAGGGAAATTAGAACTCGTGAGTCAATTGTATGGTGATTACAAGTCACAAGTGAAGGCTTGTCATTTCCTAGGAGCGGCCATGTTCAATGTATCTATTCTCTCACTGTTTGGAGAAATTATCCACACTAAACTTAATTTACAATAAAATTATAAAAAACTTTAAATTGTAATTTCTATTGAAATATAGGTTAAATTTAAAATTAAAATATGCTAATTTAATACTCATTTAAGGGCTTTAATTTAAAGTTTATATTAATTTTTATAAATTGATTCTAGATGAATATTTCCTCTATAATATATGCAACACTATTTTTGATGTATATAACAAAGATATTTTGATTTAAATAATATATAATTTTTTATATCGAGATTCATCGATAATTTAAAATAAAATTATTAAACTAAAAAATTCTATAGTTGATAAATACATGATATTAATCTCTTCATTTCTAGTCATCAATGAATTTAAATACTCTCTTTCATTGATCACTTATCACACAACATACCACGACAATGCAACAATAATAACTCTTTTTATCTTTAATTGATTTTAATATAGAATATGCAACTCACTCTCATACTAATTGTTAAAGATTTGATCAATATTCTTTGTCTGTAAGTATAGAATGAGTTAATAAATTTTATTATAACAAATATAGAATTATAGAGTGATAAGAAAAAAAATAAAATAATTAGCAATCATTTAATTAAAATACACTGAAATGATTCACCAACTTACTTTTTAAATTAAAAAAAAATCTAAATTTAGTACTTAGAAATAATTTTATTTTAAATTGTCATTTTAAGTATTTCACATCTACATTGAATATAATAAAGTCTAATGGTTTGTACAAATATCATACATCAAAAATTAAATTATATTATTTTAACATTTATTTTTATTTAATATTGCTCTAAATAATTTGAATTTTATATGTCATTTTATTATCAAAACTAGCCTTCAAAGATTTTTTGAATAAGAAAATATTAGTCAAAGTTTTAGAGTCTTACCCAAATAAACTCATAAAATTGAATATTTGAACTTTGAATTCATTCTCCTTTGTATCTAAATTTCTAGAATTAACTTTTCATAGTTTAATTAATATAAAAAATTTAAAATACTAATAAAATTTAATATTTTAAATTAATGAAAACAGTTTTTTTGATATGACTAATAAAAGAGTAATAATTAAAGAATTCCTGTTTAAAATGATAAAATTAAAGATATTTAATCTCTGTAAAATTAAGAGTTTTCTCTAACATTAATATGATAAAATAGACAACTATATCAAAAATAAAGAAAAATACAAATTCTCTTTTATCTCCCCCATTTCTGTCGGCTCTCTTTTTCAAAAGTGTATAAGAAGAAGACCATCTACAGATTAACCGACTTCTTCTTCTTCTGCTTGCAAGTGCATTGCTGCTTTCTCACGCCATGGGTGGCTCATCTGAATTCCGTCCTTTGGACGAGAAATCTCTTGTAGAGTATATAAAGGCCACTCCTCATCTCCTTTCCTTGCTTGGAGAGCAGCTCCAGGAGCTGACCGTCAAGGAAGTTGGAGATGGCAATCTCAACTTGGTGTTCATCATCGTCTCTGCCATTGGATCATTTGTTGTCAAGCAGGTATTCTCATTCATTCCCAACTTCTTTACCCAAGTCCATTTTTTCCCCATTTTGTTGGATTCTGATTCTGGGGGAATATGGGTTCCTGAAGATAGAGCGAAAAATCAAATGGGTATGATCTAATTTCTGTGAACTTAGATTGGGTAAGGTTTGGATTGAGTGACAATGCTGAATAACATGTCAAGAGCACGGAGTGATATCTGGATTGGAAAATATAGTGTGGAAAATGAAATGGGTGCGTATGCTTGGCTCCAAAATATTACAATCCTTCATATAGAGGGATGCTCCAAAAATTAACTTCACCGGATAATTGTAACCATTGATCTTAAGTCTAATATACTAATAAGGAGATTAACTCAGTAAGATAGGCATATTTTCTCATTCAGGTGAATTTGAACTGTTGATGAGACTACAGATGGATGTTATTGATTTTATGATTCACTTTAAGCATTCATCCTCCTTCAGATTGAATTTGTTTATAACTTCCATATTCTTCAATTAATCATTTCTGCTGTCAAATAGTGCTTGCTATTTTTGGTGGAATTTCTGTTCTTTCATTGCTTTCTTATGAATAAGCATGAAAAAAATATTTGTATTCTTCTCATTGCATCTTTTGTTGAAATCTGATTGTCTTCATTGCCTGAGATTCAGGCACTTCCATACGTACGCTGTATTGGGGAGTCATGGCCAATGACTAAGGAACGTGCATATTTCGAGGCTCTTGCCCTGAAAGAGCAAGGCCGTTTGTGCCCTGAGCATGTCCCTGAAGTATATCATTTTGATCGGACCATGTCCTTGATTGCGATGCGCTACTTGAAGCCACCTCATATTATTTTGAGGAAAGGCTTGATTGCTGGAATTGAATATCCATTGCTTGCAGAACACATGTCAGACTTCATGGCAAAAACTCTTTTTTACACATCGCTTCTTTACCTTTCCACTACAGAACACAAGAAAGCAGGTAATGGATCTCTATAGTTACTTGTCTTGTTATAACTTCTATAGTGGTGATATTTTGCTAATATCTATTCTTTTTGAATGAGGATATTTTTTTGGAGATGCATGTATTTTCTTTAAAAAATTTAAGTTTTCAAATATGTGCATGTCCTTATGGAAATAAAGTTACTTTAATGAGTTTTACCAATACTGATGAATGTTAGGAAGAAACAGAATAAAGAGAAGAAAACATTACCAACTAAAATGGAAAACGACGAAAAGAAACTAGCTAATCTTCATTATCATTAGAGTGCCTACTAAACCAACAATACATCTTTTGGCCAAGGTAATATTTTTCTTCCCATCTTCCTCATGGTAAAAAGCAAAATGAAAGTTTGATCCATTGCCATCCTGTCAAATGGTGTTGCTAGAAGCTTTCTCAACAACCAATAAATGGAGAAGTAACTGAGTTGATGGATCTCATAAAGTACTGTGATATTTTGCCATGAACTTTAAGTATCCTCCTTCTTCATTGTTCTATACTTTGAGAATTTTGCATTTGTTTCCCGTAATCTTTATTTATTTTTATTGTGTCTGCACTGTTACACAAGCATGAGAATACTGGTTCATATACTGAGTGGGTAAGTAAGTCGATTGCAATAATGAGCAATGGCTGCTGATGCAGTGGATCATCTGAGCTTTGACATCAAGTGGGCATTTGACACTAACCACTGGTGCTCCTCCTTAAGAAGTGAATATTCATTAATTAATTTTTGCACAATGTTTGATTCCTAAGTGACATCATTAGATGGCTAACCAAGTCACTCATCCAATATATCCAAGAGATTGTGATCTCAATGTTATCTGGAGAAATCTCTGCTTATGCTTATATTTTTAATCTTGGTTACATTCTGTCATATAGATGGTTAGGATCAGAAGTTTAGGCGACAGTTCTTTTGCCTTAGTGACCTAAGTAAACATGGTAAAAGTCCTATTTTCTTTTCTATTTGGGGATTGGATTTTTTTCTTCATTTCTAGTATTTCTAAACCCTCTATCTCAGTGTGTGTGTGCGCGTCTGCTTGCATTTTTACAATTTCCATGGTATTTTCTTCTCTCTTTCTATGATATCCCATTTTACATTTGTTTGTTATCCAAGTGAAATGGGATAAATATTAGAGGCATCACTTACTCTGTTATCTGTTGACTGGCATCAGAGTGAATCAGGATTGCCATTAGTTGGTTCAACTGAACTTTGTGTATGACTAGTGGCTGTCTAGTGAATTATGATTCACATTCAAGGATTGGTTATGGCTTCTGTGCCAATTGGTATTGAAACATTCTGAATCTTGATGGCCTCGTGTAAAAATTGGGCTATTCTGGAACAATAAGAATCTCTCAAAAAAATTTGTGCCACAAAATTTGTTTTAGGTAAAACAGTTGGTCCTTATTTGGACCCGTACTTGATCCTTGAGACCATCCATCAAACTTTCAGGTAGTAAAAAGGTAAAAGGAGATGGAAGATAAAAGGAAAAATATTAAGAAAAAAAGAAAAGATAAACATTACTGTGCTATAACACGAGGAATTGGCAAATTAGTTGCGAGATGTGAAGAGTTGACAATGAGTGTCAAATCAAGGAGAAAGTGATCCTTTGTTATAAAGAGTCATAAAAGCCTTCATGTTGATGCGTTTCACATGAGCTGATGACATCCAGGGATGATGAACAAGATAAGTGGATGATTCGTACTAGAGAAGAACATGAAGGACATTGTCTTTGATTGTTTGATGATTATTTTCAATAAGCAGATAATCATGATATTGGGTTAATTTTAATTAATACAAGGTTGAGAAAAAATGGTGGAATATAAGCTATGTCATATGGTAGAAAGCTCTATCTGCAGTACCTTGTATGTTAGCGTTACGTGCGGAAACAAGAAAAATAGAAGAAAAATAAACACACAGCACAACACAGTGATTTTACATGGTTCGGCCCACCTGGCCTACGTCCACGGAACGACAATAAAATTCACTATAAAAAAAAGAAAAAATACATGTACAATATGAAGATTCCCTTGAGTCTATAGCCCAAACCCGAAGTCTCGAGCCCAAACCCGAAGTCCCGAGCCCTTTGTACACCATCCCTCTATCTCTCTCAAACCCAAGAAAGTGAACCGAACTCTAACTCGCTCTCTTCTCCCCTTCATACGTTCTACGAGCACATCCCGACGTGCTTCACGAACGCGAGGCTGCGACTCCGATGGGTTGCAGCAATCAATCACGCCCTTCTGAAGCCTCTCTACGCGTATGGCCAAGATGCCATCTCCATGCGTATCGCCAAAAGGCCAGAAGGCCCTTCACCGTGCCTCCTCTCTCTCTCGGCTACATCTTCTCTGCCGTGTTCCTCCTTGTCATGCAGCAGCCCTTTATATAATGTTGTAGCCGACCCATTCAATCGGTGCCGTGTACCTCTGGCAAGAATACAGTCGGGTCCCATGACTAGAATAGAAGTTTCCATTCCTCTAGTTTCAATGTAATACAACCGTGTATTAGTTAGGAAACCTTTACCTTCACCATATCTCTATTTTCAAATAAGAAACCCACTTAGATTAGAATTCTTTCCAATTTAAGATTGGATTCGAGCCACCCACATCAACAATCTCCACCTTGACGAGAATTCACCAACCCCGGAGACAATCTAAGGCCACTGACATACATTGCATCAGCTCCACCTGCTCCACCTCAGCACAGGTTACTGTCTCTTGTGTATCTGTATCAGTCCCTTAGATCAGCAATACAGTTGGACACCTCGTTGTACATTTGCCTCGGCCAAAGTTTTCAAAAAAGAAAACTCACCCTTCGTGTCAGCGAGGCAGACACCTGCTATCACTCTCTGTTGATTGCTGGCAGCACCTCCCTCTTGCTCTGTTTTTTTTTTTTTTCAAGCCCAATACACTATGAAAAACTGAGCCTTGCACGCTGCTGCCTCTTGAGATTTGGCTACGGCACACAGTAATGATACACCCTCTTCTCTGACGTGTATTATTCCTCTCAACTGGCTGCTCCTCAATCACGCTGGTTGTTGTGTACACAACCTACAGTTGCTGCTGGCCCTTTGCAGTGTGCATCTATTGATGCCAAGATCAGACGCCCTTGATTCTTGCAAGCGATTCCTTCTTTGCACACAGATCAGAGCCCCTTGTGCTCTCTGTTTTTCTCGCCGAAAAACCAGCAGTTCTGGCCGATTCTAGATCTGTTGTGTGCCTTCCTGCTTGGCTGCTTCTTAACCCAAAGCCAGTGATCCTATTCACTACCAGCCTTAACGTTGAGGTTTAGAACAACCTCTAGACACTGATTTCTCTTTTCAACGTCAACAAGCACTACTGCTGTTACCCGATCTGTTGCTGCTTCTGCTTTCCCTTGCAGTTCCAAGCTTTCCCTTCAAAGGGGTCTGTGTTGTATTTCGTTCACCCATGAGTCCCTGGTCTCTAACCAAAGCAACTAATACCACTTGTTAGCGTTACGCGCGGAAACAAGAAAATCAAACAGAAATAAACACACAGCACAACACAATGATTTTACGTGGTTCAGCCCACCTGGCCTACGTCCACGGAGCAACAGTAAAATTCACTATAAAGAGAGAAAAAATACATGTACAATATGAAGACTCCCTTGTGTCTAGAGCCCAAACCCGAAGTCCTGAGCCCTTTGTACACCATCCCTCTATCTCTCTCAAACCCAAGAAAGTGAACCCAACTTCTAACTCGCTCTCCTCTCCGCTTCATATGTTCTACGAGCACATCCCAACGTGCTTCACGAATGCGAGGCTGCGACTCCGATGGGTTGCAGCAAACAACCCAGGCACGTCCTTCTGGAGCCTCTCTACGCGTATGGCCAAGATGTCATCTCCACGCGTATCGCCAAAAGGCTAGAAGGCCCTTCATCGTGCCTCCTCTCTCTCTCAGCTACATCTTCTCTGCCGTGTTCCTCCTTGTCATGCAGCAGCCCTTTATATAATGTTGTAGCCGACCCATTCAATCGGTGTCGTCTACCTCTGGCAAGAATACAGTCGTGTCCCATGACTAGAATAGAAGTTTCCATTCCTCTAGTTTCAATGTAATACAACCGTGTATTAGTTAGGAAACCTTTACCTTCGCCATATCTCTATTTTCAAATAAGAAACCCACTTAGATTAGAATTCTTTCCAATTTAAGATTGGATTCGAGCCACCCACGTCAAAGATCTCTTTTGGTATCTTCCTTCTATCTCTCTATCTCCCTCACTACACCTCTGCTGCAAGAGGCCCTCTAGCCTCGGAAGGCACTCGGCCGAAGGCGGGGGGTTTCCATGAAACCCACATCCATAATATATATCAGTATTGGTGTGTCCTATGTTTAGCAATTTCCTAATGTAATTAGGAATCCCATTTTGTCAATTGCATTATCGGCAATCCCATGTAATTAGGAGTCCTACAAATAGACTCCTAATTTCAGTGGAATTGAGCCACACGTTCCAACATTGTACCAGTTTGCCCCTTTGTTGATCTTTTGAACAGTGATCCAAGTATCATGCCATGCCATGAGTGGATTAATTTTCACTTTAAAATCACTTACACGTAAGTCATATATATATATATTATGGTGGGAGAATCAATATCTTCTTTGGTGGTTGACAAATACTATAACAATCAAAGTTAAATTTTATTTGTTTTTGCTGGTAGAAAGTTGAATTATCTTTCAATTGGTTTCTTTTAAACTCCTTTACCTCTTCTTTCACATGTTTTTTTTCTGTGTTGGTTGTGCCAGATGATTTCATGGATTCTTAAGCAGCAGCTTGTCATTTTAATAGTAGTTTCTATTAATAAATCAGGAATGCAGGATGTATTTCATGTTAGCCTAGAAGTATCAAACAATAAAGACAAAAAGTGCTCTCGACAGGAGTTATTGGTGCTTTTGTTACAAAGTCTATTAAGACATTTACATGCAATGGCTAAAATTGTGTTTTGCAACATAAGATCACTAAATAAAGTGATACTTTTGTCAAGATGTCTGCATGACCTTTATATTTCAATTCACCTTGCAAATGTGTTTGCACTTGTCAATGTTGACATCCTTCTAACTTCATTTTATTTCTTGATTGATCTTTGTTTTTGAGGAATATTTTTTTTCCTTGTATCTCTGAATTGGTCAGAGGTAGCTATCATTGTTGATCAGTGTTGAGACGATGGTGATATGCTTTCACACGTTTGGCTGACCTTTGGTGTACTTTTTACCTTCTGCAGTTACTGAATTTTGTGGGAACGTTGAGTTATGTCGGCTCACTGAGCAGGTGGTTTTTTCAGACCCTTATCAGGTTTCTCAGTATAATCATTGGACTTCCCCGTACCTTGATCTTGATGCTGAGGCAGTTCGGGCAGATAATGCTTTAAAGCTGGAAGTTGCTGAGTTGAAATCCAAGTATTAATGCTATCTTTCTACCATTTGTTTCTTTCAGCAAGATGTGGTGATTTGTTGTTCTCTCTATTCTTCTACAATCTGAATTGTCTCCAAGGTACATTTCACTATTTAGGTCATATGGATTGCAGCACATGTTGAACTGCTGATCATGAGGGTCAATGTGCTCAAACCAAATGATTGGCAGAATAGAACTTGGCCTTTGGTCCATATTATATTTGCATGTGGAGTGGACTACCTGGTTATCTGGCTCTTTGTTTTTTTCTGCAAGTTTGACGTTCAAGTTGTCCTCATCTAATGCACATGGCTTGACTGTAGCACTTCTGACATAAACACACACACGCGCACACATGGTCATGTGGAAATGGCAAGAGAGTGGATTTTGCTTTTGGCAAACCTTCTCATACCAATTCTCAGTTAATTTTATGATGTACTTAGTGTAAAATTGTCTCAAATGTGCTTGTCAATTCTGTAGGTTCTGTGAGAGAGCCCAAGCTCTAATACATGGAGATCTCCATACTGGTTCCGTCATGGTTACTACTGATTCTACTCAAGTTATCGACCCAGAATTTGCTTTTTATGGGCCGATGGGGTTTGACATTGGGGCTTTTCTCGGAAACTTGATTTTGGCTTTCTTTTCACAAGATGGGCATGCTAATGAGGGGAACGACCGAAAAGTATGTCCCAACTTTTTTTTTTTTTAAATTTTAATGTGTCCAGTCTTTTAAGTTGTATCATAGCACTTAGAAATTTTGTTACCAATTATTTGTTGCAGTACCCCTCCGATAAGCTATACTAGACAGAAATTTTCTCTCTGTTAAAGTCAGTCTTCAATATACTTTTGTTGTCTAAACAATTCAAAGAACTAAAGCAATATTTTGTTCAGATATCTCTTGTATGATTTTGCAAGGTTTGTATCTGATGCGATTTTAATTTTATAACGATGAGATGAGAATGTTCCAATGTTTAGCAGCCATTTCTGCACTCTAGCTAAATAATCCCTTCATCCACGCCATAAAAAGTTTTTTTGGAAGATTTATATGCATGTGGACATCTTGCAAAGTTCCTTTGCTGAAACAAGACATATGGTGCTAGATCTGACTGGTTAAACATATCATAGCAAACAATGCAGATGACCTGTTGGTTAAGGTACCTCTAAATATGGGAGAGCTCCTAGGATTGACTGTAACGACCCGTCCCGCTAGCACGATATTGTCCGCTTTGGGCCTACACACGGACCTGCACGGCTTTGCTTTGGCGAGCCAACCCACTGTTGCTCCCAAAAGGCCTTGTGCTAGAAGAAAGAAGGCTATTACTTGTATACCAGGGAATTTCCAATGCCACTAGCAATGTGGGACTTTTTAGGGCAGGGTATTACAATTTACCCCCCTTAAAGCCAGAGTCGTCCTCGGCTCTGCACACACAACAACCAAGCCCACACCCTGGCAAAGAGTTGAACCATGCTATGATACCATTTGTAACGATCCGTCCCGCTAGCACAATATTGTCCGCTTTGGGCCTACACACGGACCCGCACGGCTTTGCTTTGGCGAGCCAACCCACTGTTGCTCCCAAAAGGCCTTGTGCTAGAAGGAGGAAGGCCACTACTTATATACTAGGGAACTTTCAATGCCACTAGCAATGTGGGACTTTTTGGGGCAGGGTATTACAATCTACCCCCCTTAAAGTCAGAGCCGTCCCCGGCTCTACACACACAACAACCAAGCCCACACCCTCAGGCAAATAGTTGAACCATACTCTGATACCATTTGTAATGACCCGTCCCGCTAGCACAATATTGTCCGCTTTGGGCCTACACACGGACCCGCACGGCTTTGCTTTGGCGAGCCAACCCACTGTTGCTCCCAAAAGGCCTTGTGCTAGAAGAAAGAAGGCTATTACTTGTATACCAGGGAATTTCCAATGCCACTAGCAATGTGGGACTTTTTAGGGCAGGGTATTACAGTCTACCCCCCTTAAAGCCAGAGCCGTCCCCGGCTCTGCACACACAATAACTAAGCCCACACCCTCAGGCATAGAGTTGAACCAGCTCTGATACCATTTGTAACGACCCCTCCCGTTAGCACAATATTGTCCGCTTTGGGCCTACACACGGACCCGCACGGCTTTGCTTTGGCGAGCCAACCCACTATTGCTCCCAAAAGGCTTTGTGCTAGAAGGAGAAAGGCCACTACTTATATACTAGGGAACTTCCAATGCCACTAGCAATGTGGGACTTTTTGGAGCAGGGTATTACAATCTACCTCCCTTAAAGTCAGAGCCGTCCTCGGCTCTGCACACATAACAACCAAGCCCACACCCTCAGGCATAGAGTTGAACCAGCTCTGATACCATTTGTAACGACCCGTCCCGCTAGCACAATATTGTCCGCTTTGGGCCTACACACGGACCCGCACGGCTTTGCTTTGGCGAGCCAACCCACTGTTGCTCCCAAAAGGCCTTGTGCTAGAAGAAAGAAGGCTATTACTTGTATATCAGGGAATTTCCAATGCCACTAGCAATGTGGGACTTTTTAGGGCAGGGTATTACATTGACTTATATATTGGTTTCTGTCTTGCCTACCCAATTATGCAGTGGGCTTTTTACCCAAAGGAAAAGTCAAAAAAGTACTTTGAATTTAAGGTAAAAAAGACAAAAACAAGCGGATAGCTGGAAAAGATTTTCAACAAAAAAGAAATACTTTTCCCCCTCCCCCAAGAAATAAATAAATAAAAAGGAGAGATAGCAGTAGAAATTCCACGAACATGCAATTTTTGCTGATGCTGTGTTCGTATCATGGGCTGTCACTCTTGATGAACTCAAGAATTCTAACTTGTTCAGGAGTGCCTTGACTTTTTTTATACTATTTGGGTGTTGCAGCTTGCCATGTAATTTCTTTTTCTTTTGGAGTTTCCATATTTTTGTATATTTCTTGTCTTTTGCACTTCTGGCATCTCTTTCTAATTTTCATTATTTTTTCCAAAGGAAAAACTGTAGTGTAGGGTATTTTGAGAGAGAGAGAGAGAGAGAGTTCACTTAACATCTTTAGACATTTTTTGCCTTCTAAGAATTTCCAAAAAAAAAAAAACTCCTTGCATTTCAATTGGAGGTATTCATTATGTTTATGATGCTCAAGGCTGACACATTTTCCTTGTCTTTTGGAAAACCACAAGTTTTAAGTGGAAAATGTGAAGATTCAATTTTGGATCTGCTCGTCTATGTATACAGTTTGTGTCAATTAATACTACTGATTTCTTTTAGATGCATGATTCAAATGCATTTACTGTTCTTAAAATGATACAAATGTATTTAGCAATGCGTATTATGAATGGCCAATTAGTAACCCCACCATATGGGCAAACACACCCACCCCAAAAATAAAAGTGAAAAAAATTGTGTTGGTTTTTTTTTTTCAACATATTGGTTGTCAATAACCATACACACCCCGTCCCGCTAATACAATATTGTCCGTTTTGGCCCACATACACGGGCTCATACGGCTTTGCTTTGGCGAGCCAACCCCTGTTGCTCCCAAAAGGCCTTTTGATAGAAGGAGGAAGCAAACAACTTATATACCAGGGGAATCCTTTTTGCATATCCCTTAACTACAAGCCGTGTTTTGTATCACTCTATTCTATCAATCCATCTGATTTTGACTTCATTTGTTGGTTGTTTTTGAACTTCCAACCCTTCAATTCTCCGTTTTTAGATTTTTTCCAGTCTTCTGTTGATATGGGCTTGAACCATCTTAATGGAATTCCTTGATTTCCTAATTTTGAAACACTAGTGAATTTCCTCATATATACTTATTCCTAATTCAATCTTCTTACTTTATACAACCATCTTAACGTAGGCATCTCCACCACATGTATGCTATCTTGTTGTTTTTTCATTATCCAACATTCATCTTAAAAAAGGATAAAAAAAAACCTATAATAAATCCTCACTTGATCCCCGTGAATTGAATCCTAAACAATTTGACCTCATTTATACACCATTTAGTTTCAAAGTCCTATGCCACCTGTTATCTTTAGGACCTTACAATCATGGCTTTGCTTATCAACTAGTTTTTGATAGGCCTCATACCCAAGCACAAATCTTTCCAACTAACCTATACCTATGGTCCCATGTCAACCCCAAACGCCCATATGCACAGGAGCCTGCAGGGGATAAATTCTCACATATGGAAATGATTTATTTTCTGCCATGACTGACTTCTAAAGCTTTTTGTGTAGCTATACAAAGAGTGGATTTTGATGATGATGGAAGACACTTGGAACCTGTTTGAGAAGAAGTTCACTACACTCTGGAATGAGAATAAGGATGGGCCTGGTGAAGCATATCTTCCTGCCATATACAACAATCCAGAGTTGCAGTTGCTTGTACAGAAGAAGTACATTAGTGAGCTTTTCCATGACACTCTTGGATTTGGAGCTGCCAAAATGATAAGGTGACATAAATTTACATGTTTTGTTCACACTAGTTTTGTAGGCTTCTCCATGTTCTTTTTATTTGTCATACATGAAACGATTCTTTTGAAGTATGGAAGTGGTCTTATGTCTTATTTGTGAGAATGTTTGGCAGAACATCTGCAACAGGAAATCTCCTGTACAGTGTCATTCATCTGTATCTTGGTGACTAATATCTTGATCTGGCCCATTTGATGAGTGGACCTGCTAGCTGTTGAGAATTTTAGGATGAAAGATAGGTGACTAGCTATTATGCATACTAAACCATGAAAAGATGACACATTAATCATTTGTTGGCATATGTAAGAATCTATAAAAAAATTAAGCACATAAACTATTTTTTGGCATGAATTAGAAACTAACAAAAAATTAAATACATAATATGCTCTTGTAGAGGCCAGTCCTAGATTGATGGGATGAAGCTTCAATGACGATGATGTTCTTTTTGGAATGATTACAATTTTATTAAAAGAGAAGAAAGAATACAATAGATGGATAGCAAGGACAAAGGCCAAAAGTAAGGCCAATACAGAGGAGAATATCAAGCAAAAAGGAAAATAATTAAATAAAGGACAAACTAGGCCACAGATCTTAAGTTTTTATCTCATGAAGATTTCCTTCCTTAGCCAGCTTATTGGTGCTCACATTAGCTTCATTAGGAATGTGGATGACCTGGAGGTTATATTTGTTCAATGATGATGATGTTGGCAACAATGATGACAATACATTCCTAGGACACACTGGTACTTTTGGCATTATAGAAGAGTCTTTGGTTCCTGAAAGCTCCTTATTTTTGTGAAGAGCTAAAACTACAGCGGAACTGACTTGTTAATCATGCTACAGGTTATCTCCTGTCATATCGTAAACATTTGTGGGGAAACAAATCCAAAGGGGCATAAAAACATTCTATTTCAAAGTTATACAGTTCATTTTGCATTCAGATGCACCTTTCTTGCTTAGGATTTTCTGGCCTCAGCTGAGATTTAGAATGCGTTCTTCAACTTGAGGAATGAGTTACAGTCCACATGTTAGCCTAAAGCTAGAGCTACCATGGAAGAAAAGTCTTGGAAGGGAATTTGAGAACAAAGATAGAGCAAAGTTTTCACGAGGATTAGTAATTAATGTGAAGAAATTTATTTCTCCAGCATGTGGGCAATGCATTTGTCATTGGAAACTGATGCTGTGATCTTGTAAAATATTCATGACTTGCATTTCTGGTTTTATTGAAGAAATGTTGAGAATTCTTCTAAAACCATCAGCTTTCAGACAACACTTTTTCCTACAAATTTGGAAGCTCTACATATACGATGCTGATACTCTCTTCATATTGATGATATCAATGGATCCCACAGAATGACCCTTTTGATTAATGCCCAATTTGTCATAGTAAATGAACAAGATTTGTTCTATTCAACAACAACTCTCTAGTCTCTATTTGATGATGATGATCATCATTGTCATTAAAGCCTGTGTCCCACTTTTTTTTCCTTGAAAGATGTTACTTTTTTTGCAAGAGAAAAGCATGCACCTAAAGCAAACTGAGAGGAGCTAAAGCCTAGAGAAAGGCCCAGGCCTCAGCCACTGAGCTAAAATGGGAAAGAACAGGACAAGAGCTGAAAGAAAAGCTAGACCGAGGACACAAAAACCAACCCAGAACCACAAACAAGGACCAGGGATGGCACCATCCAGTAACCAGATTTGCCCCTTTTGTTAAAGCATCATCTCTTTCATTGGCTGGTCTCAACACATGAATTATATGAAAGTTACCCTGCCTGATCTCACCTGTTACCTTTTGTCCCACCTATTTACTCTCATGCCTCTCATAATTACCATAACTTTGCCAGTACCAAATAGATTTCTAAGTTTCTGGTATTTGCATTTTTCAACCATGAAATGGACAACATGCGTGCATTGCATATAGTGAACGTTTGAGAACTACCTGCATCAAAGAAGTTTTGTGGTCGATATTTGTTTAATTTTTTATATGGATGCATGTCATTCTTTATCTATTATTTTTATCAGTGTTGTTTATGTGCGAGATGCAGGAGAATAGTTGGTGTAGCTCATGTTGAGGATTTTGAGTCAATTCAAGATGCTAGCAAGCGAGCATATTGCGAACACCGTGCTCTTGAGTTTGCAAAGATGCTTCTGAAGGGCAGACGTGGGTTCCAGACAATCAATCAAGTTGTGTCTGCTATTCGGGAAATTCCTGAATGATATCTCAGGTTATTGGTATCTTCTGAATTTTGGTTACATTTTACTTTCCATGTTCTGTTGGGAACTGGTCTCTTGACGTTTCTCAATACTCATTCAGAACCTGTGTGAAATGTTTTATTAAAATATCATTTTAGTTGGCTTGTATTGTAGTGGGAATAAATTACCCAAATTTGAATGGACAAAAGCTTGTATGTAAGTATCACGTGGATTTTGATCCATGTTTTTTCTACAGTGTTTCGTATTTGATGACTACTTATTGTTGTTATCTCTTTTGGGTCATGTAACAAATTCATTGGCCCTTTTTGCCCTTTAGATGTATAGGGCTACGACAAATTAGAAGATCAAAAAGATTCTTGAAACGTGTTGTTTTTGGGTCTAGCAGAACTGATGAGTACAAGAAGAAACTCCATGAAACAGATTCAAACACCCCCCCTCTTCTTTCTCTTTTTTTTTCCAAATCTCGGCCGATATCGGCGAGATCTCAGTCATATCGGCCGATACATCTCAAATCAGCCGAGATATCTCAGGTGTAAAAAACCTGAGATATACGAGATATCTCGGGCATTTTTTTGACCCCTGATCTCAATGCAGTAAGCACTAATTCCTAAAAACTCAATGGTAACTTGTGGAGATGCCTACCAAATTTCACATTCATCTCTGTTTTGGGCAAATGCATGCCTGCGTTTTATGTTTTGTCTCCTCATGTAGATATCATGATAATTTATTTACGATACTTATAACCCACCTGTCATTTAGGTCCAGTCCATGTTGAGTTAATTATGGCTTAACTTTACTAGCCATGAGCTATGACCAGTTTGTATAGCTGTCTCTTTCAGGCCACAAAAGAAAATTTCAATATTAAGACATGGTGAAACCTTGTTTTGTAAGGATTATGTAGTCCATCTCGGAGGTGATCTATGCCATTCTTCGTATTATACCTTACAAATCGGGAGATGTAGCCGCAATAGCACTAGTTTTTATATCTCAAGTATGTATGTGCGTCGAAGTTTTTGCCTGATTTACCAAGGAATATTTTGGTTGCTTTTGGCGGATTGCTTACTACTAGGTTGTAGAGAACCACCAAGGAATATTCTGGTTGCTTTTGGCGGATTGCTTACTACTAGGTTGTAGAGAAGTGGTTTGAGATCTCAAACTCAAGGGAGTGTTGATGGGATTCACATTAGAAGAATACTTGAGTTGGATCCAATACAATAACTGATCCAACTCTATCTCAACTTGGGCTTAGGCAATAGATAAGTGGATTGATTCACGTTGGCCATCTACATATTTGAATGGGGTTGAAGCAGGGGTCAAAATATCGGCCGATACTGTGCGTATCGGCCGATATAATTCGGATTTTCAACCACCGAATTATATCGGCCGATACGTATAGTATCGGCCGTACAAAAAAAAATTTAGCCGATATAACCGAATTATTGGTCATGATATCGGCCGAATTTTAAAAATTCGGTTTTTTTTTTTTTTTAAAAAAAAAGCTTTTTTTTTTATAAAAAATATCAGCCGAGATGATCGATGTATCGGTCAAAATCTCGGCTGAATTTGGGTCGAATCGGCCGTTTTTTCCTAAAAAAAAAACAGTAAAACTCGGGTCTGGGCCCAACTCAAGTCCGGCGATATTTTGTCGATATATCGGACGATATCTCATGTCCGATATATCGGGGGAGATCTCGTCCAATTTCTCCTAGTCAAATCTCTGTGTACAGCGGACTGCAGGATTCGGCTGGTACGGCATTTGTGAATATTTTATTATTATTTTTAAATTTGAAAAATTGACCCGGTCCAATTTTTTTCTATAAATACCATTCACCTACACCTCAAATTTCACACCTTATTTTCAAGGAAAAAACCAGATTTTACTATTTCTCTTCAAAAAAAAAATTCACTCTTCATTACTTGATTTAACTAAGTTCTAAACGACCCGGATTTGATTGAAACTGAACGATTCAGACCGTTCAAAGTTTTCTTCATTTATACATCTACTGATATTGTAAGTTTTGTAATTTATTTCGATTTATCTGTATTTTATTTTAATTTTTTTAGCCAAAAATAACATAAAAGTGTTATAAAAAGTTAAAAAATGCTTGAAGTTAAATAAGATATGTAGTAAATAAAAGCTTTATAAAGGTATTATAATTTTTTTCCATCTGAATGTATATGTAGTTATTTTTTGTGTACTTTGTTAGTTACTATTTTTTTTTCATTTATTTATTCCTTTTTGTTAACTATTTCAACATAAAATAGCATAAATGAAAAAAAAAAGTTAGAAAATGATAATACCTATAAAATAATAGATGAACATTTTTCATTTGCTCTTAGTTACTGTTACTAACATGTCAAAATTTACAGCAACATTTTTTACTTTCACTTACTCTTTATTTTAATTATTTCATCATTAACTATGGATTATGACATATAAATGTTAGTAAATGGTAAAACCTATAAAACAATACATGAAATTTTTTTATTTGCTGTTATTTACTGTATACTAACTTCTTTTACAGGGATGTAATTTTTTCCTTTTATTTTCTTTCTTTTTGTAATTATTTCAATATTATTTATGGACTATGACATATAAATGTTAGAAAATGGTAAAACCTATAAAATAATACATGATTTTTTTTTATTTGTTGTTATTTACTGTATACTAACTTCTTTTACAGGGATGTAATTTTTTCCTTTTATTTTATTTCTTTTTGTAATTATTTCAATATTATTTATGGACTATGACATATAAATGTTAGAAAATGGTAAAACCTATAAAATAATACATGAATTGTTTTTATTTACTGTTATTTAATGTATACTAACATATTTTACAGGGATGAATTTTTTCCTTTTATTTTCTTTTTTTTGTAATTATTTCATTATTATCTACATTATTATGTAATTTTCAATCATTTTATTATTTATTTATTTTTATTTCTATAATTTCATAACTTAAAATAACACTCATTAGACTAAGAAAATAAATTATGAAATTATTTCTACAAATTTTCCTCATTTATATCATTTTCCTTGTAATTTTCACTATTTTATTACTAATTATATAATTTCCCGCTGTCGTAACTTCAAAAATATATTAGAAGATGTAAATGTCCGATATTTTATAAAAAAATTACATATTCAATAAGCCCATAATTATCTGCATTTACTGTAATTTTTTTGAAATTTTTTTTTTTAAAAAAAAGGGCAGGAGAGAGAAAAAGTTCGGCCGATATATCGGCCCGGCCGATTTTTCTACCCCTAGGTTGAAGTCACCCAAAGTTGCAATGAAGAAAGCTGGATAAAGCATTTCACAAATTCCATTAGTTGTCACATAGTTTTCTATAATACCCTATAACCCATGGACCTCAAAGTAAGACTAAAATTTTCTTAAAAGTCAAAATTTTAGCCAAATGTTTTTCGACTTTAGGCTCACGATTTTAATTTTTTTTCAAAAATGCTAAAATTACTAGCAAACTCATTTCAGCCAAAATGGATGGGAACTTCAGTTCATTTCAAAAAATTTGGTTCAATTCTTTTTTAATCAGTCTATAAAAACTTTATATGACTAATATCGTTAATATTTTGAATCTCCTGAAAAATCCATATTGCCTGACATTTTAAAATCTGTCTCATGGGCCATTTAAAAATTAGAAAACAAGATTTACAGGCATCTTATAATTGGGAAAGTACTGGATACAACTATATAAAACAATTTTCTTTTCCATACTGCAATCAAAAGTTCGGATGCTCTCGACTACCCAAGGCATGTTTGCTGGGCTTATCACCAATGTAAAGAGAGTCGACTATACAGTGAACCAGTCTGTCTACAGCGATGGTTGCAAGCAGGAAACGAATCTCGGCGGAGACAATATAAAACCGAGATATCTTGGCCGATATCCGATATCAGCTGATAAAGGTGGGTTTAAAAAAAAAAAATAGGAGAAATTTCTCGGCCGAGATATCGGGTCGATACCAAGATTTAAATCCCTGGTTGCAACAGATTACTCAATGAATGGTCATCAACCTGGACCAGAGTAAGTGGGGAAGTGGTGCCCTGCCAAAGTGCAACCGTAAAGCCCTTCATACCTGGTTCCCATGAACAGGCGATCAATAGGATCGCCACTGAATAAAAGAAGACTTGATGGTTGCAAAACATCCAAAGATAATTAAAAGAGATGCAGTTTAAGAATTTTGAAACAATAAACTTCCTAAAGACTGGGAAAAGAAGCACAGTAACATACAACAGATTTAAAGACAGAATCATAAATGTTAGGAAAACCCATGATCAGGGAAGCCAATATCATGAATTATGATATGTCTGCAGAGATTAATACAATGGCACTAACACTAGAAAAGGAAACTGGATCTTTAAAGAGTTTGTGCAAACAGACTAAATATTAGCTTTAACAAAGAACAATCTCTTAAAGGTCTCTACAACAACCTCTGCATTATATAAGATGGTTCAGCTACCTTCCTATCTTCGAACTGCAAGATGGGCATTTGTATTGCTTAATGTTCTCAGCTTTTGCTGGAGTAATCTTCACACACTTGCCATGAAACCACCTTTCGCATATGTCACACCCAATCCAAAACTCGTCTGCATTGTAATTACCACCACAACTTCCACATAGGGTTTCACTATGTTCTTCTTCATCTTCATCAATGTAACCCTCTTCAACTGGCTTCGAATTGCTTTTTACTTGGCCATCACTCGATCGCTGCAAGAATGAAGGGTTATGCAACTAACCAGGAAAATAAAGAAATCAAAGGAATACATAAATACAAATCCAGTACAGCTCACCTTTGTTGTAATTCTGGACTTACTCCCACTATCTGAAGCCAATTTGTTTTTCTGATGCTTCCTTTCAGTCACTACTTCAAAGACAGTTGGCAGGTCATTCATCATGGTAAATAGGCGTTTCCTGTTAATGGAGAATCGCAAGAACAAACTCACAAAATGTTTCTGTTAAAACGATTAACGAAATTGGATTGAACAATTAACAGCTAGAATTAGCCAACTCTAATTAGATAATCTATGGATACCAATGTGGATTCAACATTGAATTTCACTAGTAGACAGCTGATCTACTTTTAGTACAAATTGTAAATGCTTATTTTCCAACCTTAAGTTTTGGGATTCAAGTCATCATTCCAAAAGAGGAAGGAGGGTGGTGGAAAATTGCAATTTCTCCATCAGATCTGGATGAAGAGTTTAATTTCACTGAATCAATAGCAGTGGAGGCAATTGATGCCAATCCTTATCTCATCAGTTCAACCCTACAAGTCAATTGCATACCAGCCCTTCTTCTCCACCATACTATAGATCCAAGAGTCAACAAAATTAGCAAGGATAGAATGGGCCCTGGCTTTAAGATTGTCCTAAAAAAGCCAATCCAACAAAAACCTTTCATTTTGGAATAGGCTGGTAGTTTCCAAATGGCCTTATGAGGAAAATGGGACCAAAAAAATTGGTTTCAGTAAGGAGTAGAAAGACCTAGAGAAAAAGTTCCCACTAGATTCCATCTTCCACATCACCTATTCACACCATTTACATTGGGACAAAGTCCATTGAGCAATGAAAAAAGATTTTCAAACTCGGGGATTTCTTGATCCATAAGATTTCTTTTGAAAGTCAAGGCCTATACCACCCTTCCACCTATCATTTCTAAAACATCCTTGAAAAGCATGTGCTTTTGGTTTGTAGTGGCATACAATCTCAGAAGTTAGAAATGAATGATACCCCACTTTCTTCCAAAAATTTATTTTTGACCCATCCCCTGTTACAAACTCCTTTTTTTGGGGGGAAATGGATGAGTTTGCATGTTAAATCAACTTTTAGTGTCTACATTTTTTTCATGTAGTTCTCAAATTACCATAGATAAAGGGTTTACTTGAAATATTCAATATTTAATTATGATTTTTTTTTTTGTTTCTGCCAAATCCCCTCAATCAAGGGCTTCCTACTTCGTACATGTAACAAATTCTTTTGTAAATCTCCCTTTTTCTTTCTCATTTTTCTTCAAACCCTACAACACTTAACATGGTATGTGAAGCTTTGTTCGTGCAAACCTTTGTCTTGCCAAAGATCAATTTTATCCTCCTATTCTTCATTTGCTAATCTATTCACTGTTTGTTTTGGGGTCCACCTGCGATTATCAGATCTGCACATCAATTTATTACTCCTAGACCTAAGTTTTATGCTCATCAATTAGGATTTTTTACCAGACTTTATCATCAACACTCCCACCTACACACAAGTGGGAGAGGAGATGGATTCTATCGCTTCTAGACCTCTCAGCACCATATGATTGTCACGGCCTGACCCAATGGACACGTGAGAAACAATAATAAATTTTTTTTTTTTTAAGCATACACAACTCATAGTCCAAACACGTGACACCTACACCACGTGTTGCGAGATTCCTACAAATCACAGGACTTATTGGACCCTTGATTTGATAGAACTGAATTATCAGCTGTCTACGTACTCCAATGGAGATCAGATCATGCGTAATTTTCAATTCATTTATTTCATGGCACTAACCCCGTACTATTCATGATGTCGCATCAAGACATTCTAATTACTCTATCGTGGACCTCATCAATAGAATAGATCTCATCTATTACGGGTCTATACCAACCACGGGAACACCGTCAACCATGGGATTAATGTCACACATGGGATAAACCTCAACCATGGGACCTATACCCTAGCATAAATACATCCCTCCTCGGGGACAATACTCTAAATATGGGTCCAATCCTTTATGGAATCAATGCCCTCCGTGGGAATATCTATCCACAGTATACAATACTCATCCATGGTCACAAAGCCCTCCATAGGAATAACCATCCATGGGAAAAATAATATCTATCCATAAAACCGTCACATCCACCATGAGACCAATACGCCTACCATGGGACCACTATATCTATCATGGGATCAATATGCCCACCATATAATCAATATCTACGCATGAATCCAATATTTCTACCATGGGAACAACATCCATGGGATTCATCATCCACCCCTAGTAACTTTCCATCAGTGAGTATCATCTATTCATGGATAATAATCATCCATGAATATAATCACTCCATGGGTATAATCCATCCATGGGCATAATTCATATATTCATAGAACCAATATGTCTATCATAGGACCGACAAGTTTAACATAAGACCAATACGTTTACTATGGGACCAACATGTCCACCATAATACCAATACGTCTACCATGGGACTAACATGTTTAACATAAGACCAATACATCTACTATGGGACCAACATATCCACCATGATACCAATACGTCTACCATGGGACCAACATGTCTAACATAAGACCAATACGTCTACCATGGGACCAACAGATCTACCCTAAGACCAACATCCAAACACCACCATGGGAACCATCATCCATAGGTATACACATCCATCCCTGGTAAACACTCTATCAGTGAGTATCATCTATCTATGGGTAATAATCATCCATGATATAATCCCTCCATGGGTATAATCCATCCATGGGTATAACTAATCCAGGGGCACATCATCTACCATGAGATCTTCTATCCGTAGGAACAACACTCGAATGAATCACTACGTGACTGTGGCAAAAATATTAAATCATCATATCATAAATATACTACGACCCCTACCAAGACTTAGGGCCCATGACATACTAAGAGGGAGACCCACGACTAGCGTGATCAAGTTTACCTTACCTGCATCCCTTCACCTCATGGGTGATTCAGTCAAGCTCTAAGGCGGTCGAACCGCGACTAACGAAGCTAGTACCACCCCCAAGGGGTAAAATAATATCTAGTTCTGCACATGAAGGCACATCAAGTGTGCTAAATAGCCGTAAGAGAGCCCTTCAGCGTGTAGCATGTGAGTGACCTACTCCTCGACGACAACCCTACGGAAACAAGTCTCCGTAGCCGAACTCCACCGTCCCGAATGCCTATTTGGAACAGTCAGTCAACCATCATAATCATGTGAGAGACATACCCATACCACATCTCAATATCAAGTGACCAAGTCACATATGCATCTCAATGCCACAGTCTCCGTACATTCATATCGAGGTTTCCACGGTCTCACGGCTACTATAAGCCTTACTCATGGAATCTATATACTTATCTCATCATTTTAACTATACAAAAGTAAGACACAATGATCTACTGATCGGACAGTTTCATTTTTCAACGGACTAAGGCATAATGTTATCAATATCACGTGAGGGACATACCCATACCACGTCTCAATCATCAATATTACGTGGGGGACACACCCATACCACGTCTCAATATAATCAATATCACGTGAGAGACACACCCATACCACATCTCAATCAACAATATCACGTGAGGGACACACCCATACCATGTCTCAATCAACAATATCACGTGAGGGACACATCCATACCATGTATCGATATAATCAAGTGACCTAGTCATATATATCTCAGTGCCAAAGTCCTCATCTGTCCATCTTAAGATTTTTTACAGTTCTTTCGCAACTCTAGGCTTTACTCGAGTAACAAACATATATGTCTCATCATATCGGGACTCCTAAGGCATTAAAATCTTTTCTAGCTGCCTTCGAGGGATCCAATATCTGAATTAAGGTATATATTAGGAAAGGTATATCCCACAAATCCGTTTCTACTATTCATATTTGCTCAACATCTTACATCATCCTTAATATAAATGGATGACATAATGCAACTTTTGATCGAGCTGAGGCACAATGCTCTCAGTTGCATACATACCACATAGTGGATCAGATCAACCGTAGTTCATTATTTTCACATTTGGGTTGACATTGGGGAGTGGTCATACTTTTACTTTGGGGAAATTAAATAAGATTTTCTTAGCATTTATATTGCATTCTATACATTCTCAATCATGCTAGCCCATCTCCATTGTAGCGCAAGTTAACCTCCTTAACTCACCCATATAACTTAGTCTAACCCTTTACCAAGTTCCTATTCAAATCATGAAAATTCGTTATATACATGGTTAAGTCAATCCACCATAACCATTATCAAGATAGGTACTCACTAGTGATGTACACATCATCAATTAATCCAAGTATGACATTAAAACATATTTATCATGCTTATTATATGAATTACTCATCTAAGAATTCACAATCATGAGAATTCATTTGATACATACATTACTTATAACCATACATAAGTATGGGAAGTTATCAAGGCCCTACCTTACACATCTTGAGCAATCTTGATTTATCATACATTTTATCATACTTTAACGCATTACAAATTTATGAATTCTCAATTATAGTTAACATCTAATCATAGGGAACTTGGGAAACTCATACATATGTATTTGATACAATATATTCAGATCAATCACACATAAGCATAAAGAGGTCAAACCATAACCTTACCCAACTATGCATTGGAATGTGCAGAAGACAACATTCACTCAAGCATAATATCACACACCTTATGAGCATGGAATTTTAAAAATATTCCCAATGCTCTAAGTGTATGGCATTCTCCAATTTTACCTAATGTTATCAAATTTGAATCGTATCGAAATTGGTCTAAGGGTGTGAATTGTGAATCGTAAAATCGTACGATTCATATATACTCTTATTCCCATAACCATTTTGTTGACTTAGGTCATTACAATTGTCATCCTTAAATAGGTGTAGGCCCAAAATAAAGTACGTCAAAATCTTCGATTAGATATTGTAACCAAATAATTTCCCTAGTAGTGTGGCAAGAGCACTAAATTCAACTTCAGCGCTAGAACAAGATACTATCATTTATTTTTTACTCTTTCATGAAAGAATTGCTAAGAAAGACAAGCTAACCACTTGTGGAAAGATGATCAAGTGACCCATTCATCATTTGATGCAACAGAACAAGACTATCTTATTTTATTTTTACAGATGGATAGCGATAAACTCTAGCTTATAATTTTAGATGTGTAGTAAATTTTATATTTTTTTTAAAATTGCATAGCCAGTAGTAAGTACCCATAGTATCAATTGTTAGAAAACCAAGACATGATGTAACACCCTGACCCAGATTAGGCGTAGTTTAGCTTAATAAATCTTGTTATACCGGTTAATCTCGAAGATTACGGTTAGTGCTTTGTGAAAAGCCTACGTGTGGCCCAATTTGAGCTCTAAAGCTCAGTAATTCAACTCGTTCAACTGAAGGGGCAAAATGGTAATTTACCGCTTATTGTTATCATTTTATTCATTATGTTATTATGTGATTATTATTGGATGATATTATTCTCTTTAATTAAGGATTCCTATTTTTTATTTTAAAATAATTTTATTTTCAGAAAATAGTATTTAAAATCGCCCGTCAAAACCCCGAAAAGGAGAAATAAATATTTTTAAATAGTTTTTGAAATTAGATAATTTTTTAAACAAATTTAATATGTTAGACCATTTTAGTATGGTCTAGTTTATCCTTTCAAACCCCAAAAATAAGGATTTTAAATTATTTTATTTAACACAAGTTAAAACACGTAAATAGTGTTAAGTTATGGTTTTTAATAAAATCTATGGTTTTTTTTGTGAGTTTTAAATCTCCAAATTTTTATGGTGATTAGAGTTTTTAAAATCCAAGTTATCTGTCACGTTGAATTAAAATTTTCAAGCTTTAAAAGTATTGTTTTTAGTTAAAAATCAGATTTTTATCAAAATGGGGGACTTATTTTCAAAACCAGAAATTTAAAGAGACGTCGGCAGCAACCGCATGCAGTAGCCATCCTTTGATCAATGGTTCTATAAATTGGCCCTCTTCCATCTGGTTTAACTCCCACCATTTCCTCAGTCTCTCTGCTCTCTATGAAAAACCAGTCGAGCTCCCTTCCTTGCCTCTGTTTTCCCAGTTTTTAGCTTAATCGTAGCTTAGAGGGAAGATTTTCAAAAGTCGGATTTTCAACCCAAGAACTCGAGTGAAGGTAACCACTGTGTTCTTTTTCAAATTTTAAGTGGTTTAGAATCAAGAAAAATTGGTTTTGGCTAAGTTTTGAGTGTGTAAAATCATTTTAAAGTCAAAGAAAAAACTTAGTTTTCTTTGTATCAGTGTGCTTTTTGTTTTAAAATCAGATGGCCTGCTGAGTTTTAAAACTTTAAATCACTCCCTATGAAAAGAGGAATCACTGAGGAGTCCATCTGACCGGTTGGATGTGAAAACCGAATCCAGAAAACCCACTGTTTCCAGATTTGTATTTCATGCAGTGTCTGCACGTCAGACAGTGGGGGAAGACGACTCTCGGAAGGTCCGAGAGTCGATCTTCGGATGATCCGAGGGTCACCCTTCGAACGGTCCGAGGGTCACCCTTCTGACGGTCCGAGAGAAACCCTTCAGACGTTCTGAGCTTCACCCGAAGCCCGAAGCGTCCAAGGCAAGCTTATTCGCCCGGATGTTCTGAGCCGAGTTCGGAAGGACCGAACCCCCACTCGGACGATCCGAGCCTCACTCGGCATGTTCCGAGACACACGGACCCACCGAGACCAGTTTTTTCAGATTTTTCGATTCGGAAGGACCTTCGGATGATCCGAGACCTGATCTTCGGATGATCCGAAAGCAGACCCACGGTCCGAAGTCAGTGACTAGTTTAAGCAGTGGTTCGGATGATCCGAAGCCACAGTACCTGGTTTCGAGGCATGTTCCGAGGAACCTAATTTTTGAATATCAAATCTTGATTGTTAATGATGCATGTGATGTCTGTACCCCATTGATAAATTAAAAATGTGTATTAACCCTCTTCTCTTATTATTATAGTGTATATACTATTGTAATCACTTCCAGGCCGACTCTATTTGTCGGGCACTGAGTGACTTCACTTCCAGACCGACGCTATATTTATCGGGCATTGAGTGACCTCGATGCCTTACTCAACATGTCAAGTCTGGTCCTATCCAGAAGACAACCGATAAGTGACCTGAGTATCTAGACCTAACTCAATAAGTCAATCTGGTCATGCCCAGAAGACAATATGTGTTTTGGACTGAGCACCTTATTATTTCTATATTGTGGATTATTGTAACTTGAAATGGTTAGAAACCAACTAGGACACTCAATTCATTTACCTTGGAGATTTTTGGGAAAACAAGTATGGTTTTGAAATACTACTTGTGTGTATGCATTTAATGCTATGTATGTTGACCTGTTAATGATTGTGCACTTGTTTGAACAAAGACCGTGATACCACACATTTTCAGTGAGGGAACTTAACTTTGCAGAAGGTGTAAACAGGTTCTTATGAGATGAGTCTTGAGTAATAAGTGGTTTTAGATTTGATGAAGTCACCCATATGCCTAGACATGATGCACTGTTGTAAGAAGTGCTTATGGTAATTGTGAATGCTATGATGTTAATCATATGAGTTGTGTAATACTGCTTCCACGTACCCTTGACTATTGAACCAATATCCGCCATGTGTGTGAGATGGTTTACATCTACCGGACCATGGGTGTCGACAGTTGTTGACTTGAGGAGTGTTAGTATCGGCCATGTGAGGGCCGGAGATGTACTTGAAAGGATGTATTTTGACCGTGTCGGGACTTCATACGATGGTTTCAGCGTAGTATGTAGGCGTTACGTTGGATGACAGCAGTTATGGAAAGAGATGATGAATTAAGGAAATGATGATGAGATGTTACTTGATATTGAGAATTTATTATCAATAATGAGATATTATATTGCAACTGTTGATTATTTACTAACTTGATGTTTACTTAAACTACACTATTATATTTCCTTCGTTGGGCTAGTTAGCTCACCCCACTCACCTTTCAGGAGATGAACCCGAGGAGGAGAACCCTCTATTTGAAGCTTAGAGTGGATTAGCTGCGACATTGCTTTAGGATTCCCACTGAGGGGAATTCCCTTATCTTTGATTTTTGGTTCTTAGAACCGTTTATTTTTGTAAAGTACCGTGTGTGGTACTTAGTGTGCATTAATGTGATGTATTAAACTACCATATATCTGTAGTTACTCTGATGATGTTTCAATGTTAAATTCAGTGTTGGAATTATATGTTCATTTGTGTTATTGTTGTATTGGGTAGACTTATGGTATATGTTTGAGTCCATATGTTGAGATCATGTGTGACCTTTGGGCCTAACTGTTGATCCGGCCCAGTTAGACTTCTTGAGTGTCGTCTTAGTTTTCAAAAAAAGAAAAATCAGTAGCATTCCGAGCCCACCCTTCGGGTCAGGGCGTGACCCATGATAACATTTTTGAGGTAGAACTCACTCTTAAAAGCTAGTCATTGAGAGCATGGTGTCTTAAGTGTTATATAAAGTTATTAATTTTTCAGTCCAAGTGATGTGGGACCCTCCCTCACATGCATCAACGAGGTATTCTAAAATTCTACCTCAAGAATGTTATCATGTTTTGATTTTCTAACATGGTATCAGAGTAGGTTCTACGTGTATCTCCACGTGCAATAGTTGTATGTGAGGGAGAGTCTCACATTACTTGGACTGAAAAATCAATGACTCTATATAACACTTAAGACACTTTTCTCTTAATGGTTAGCTTTTGAGAGTGAATATTATTTTAAGAGTGTTATCATGTCATGATTTTCTACTAGTAATTCAATACGACCGATAAAATACAAATATAAGTTACACCAATGCACTAATTCCAAACACTTTTGACCTTAAAATAGACTTAACTTATATTGTTAATAGCTGAATACAACATCTCCAATTGTAACTATTTTATTATTAAATTATAAATAATTAAATTTAAAAAAATATAAAACTTTTACTTATGTCAAAAAATTTCTCCAGTTTTCCCCACAATCCTACGTGGTCTTCAGTCGCAATTTTCTTTTCTTAAAGACCAATGTGTCTTGGTTTCTTAGAGCATTCCTTCTTATCCACACACATCGGGTAAATCTACATAAAATGACTATTTGAAATAGAACGGAAATTGAACTCAGAACTCCCACTTTCTAAAACAGATTTCTGGCCATCACTCCATCACTTTCCGATTTTTGAGTCTCAAATTGCTACCACTATATTTTGCATTTGAAGGACAGTCCTTTCAAGAAAAAAAGAGAAAGCCAACAGGTATGAGTACATTAAAATCCAGCTCTTGAAATTTCAATCAAATAATGAGACATCAACAAAAGTAGCTTTAAAAAAATCGAATGAAATTTGTGGAAAAAATTATCATATTAACATTTTAAATAAAACTTATAAATAAGGGTATCTTGTTTACTTCCAACAGGTTATCTATTTTTGCATTTTGAAAGGTGGATCTCACCTATTTTATCATTCTTAACCTTTTATAAATTCTATCTATATTTAAATTATCAACAAAAAATTTAAAATATCTACTTAAGTGATCAATTTAATATATTTGTTATTAAGTAGTTAACATTTTAGATCATTAAATAAAACATAGGCCTCAAACTTTGTAAATAGAGTATTCAAGTGACTTAATGTGTAATCCCTATAGGAACATCAATAAGTGGGGTAGCGATCCTTCCGCGTGTATTTTGTGTAATTCGACAAGGGTTCTAGTGTACTGCCAATTTTACCCTTCCCATGAACAGTAAAATCGAACATTTCACATGAACTGTAAAATTTTGGCTAGCCGATTCTAGTGTTTATTCGAATTTCGGCTAGCCGATTTTACTGTTCACGCGAATTTTGGCGAGCCGATGTTACTGTTCATGCGCATTTGGCAAGCTGATGTTTTTATTCATGCGAATTTTGACGAGTCGATTTTACTGTTCATGCGGAGGGTATAATTTTGGTGAGCCAATTTTACTGTTTATTCGAAGGGTTGGTGAGCGGATTTTAATGTTTATGCGAAGAGTAAAATTGATAATACATTAAAACCTGTGTCTGGTTACATAAATCTTCCATGGGAGGATCACTACCCCTATAAGTGGTGGGCTTAATCTTTTACTTACCAAAAAGTACGTGAAAAAAACTTTATTAAGAGATCATATTTATTGTGAGCATGTTGGGTAACATCATAATAGATGAGCTTCATTTAATTATTTAATATTGTTATTTGACTTTTATAAGATACTATCTGGTCGCTTATAAAAAAATGAAAGAGTAAAGAAATTAGAGTCTTTTTTAAAAAAAAAAAAATTAACAAAGTTTCATTGCATAGAGTATAGAACACGAGACATTTTCCTCTTTTTCCGAGATTCCATTTTCTATGAAAGGAATAAGAAAATTTAATGAGAAAACGGGAGAGATTTTCTTTGCTTGATGAGATAATATCTTATTTATTTTTAGTGAAAATAAAATTTTTAAACGAAAAACATAGAGATAAGGTTTTTATAGCCCGACATGGTGTGGAGTTTATGATATGTGTCAAATAACATGAATTACATCCAAAAATAAATTTTCTTATTTTTTTTTTATAAATAACCCGTTAATGTAGGCGGGGAAAGGATGCAACTAAAGCTTCATATGAGTAAAGTTTTTTATTTTTTGAAAATTTTGATTTAATATAAAAATAAATCATCTTTTTGCTTGTATTTGGATGCATTTTCACTTGTAACACTTTCATTCTTTTTGCTTTGATTTTGTACACACGTTAAGCATCTTAAATTACTGTTTTGTCAAGTTCTAATAACTTTGTCTCATCAACTTTGACTTCATCTTTATACGAGAGAATGGCTGATGGGGAAGAAACTGAACCAGTCAGCCATGAGACATGCCTTCTCCCCTTGTAATGTATTAATGTCAGGTCATCCTTCCAAGTATCAATCATGCCTTTTTTTTTTAATTTACCCACCTTTCTCTTGTTGCTATATTGAAATATAAAGAATTGTATGAATAAAAGATGAATAAAAAAGTTTAATGCAAAGTCTAAATATGAGTCAGAAATTGATAGCAATCAATTATATCAGGGGTGGCAATCCTCAGATCGGATTTTCTTATAATCAGACATGGGAATTCAAAATTTTAAGTGAATTTTCCACTTTATCATTCATCTCTGCGGTAGAGATCACTTAAAAACTTGAATGTTAGAAATCAAGGCACTTACCGAATCGATCACTCTAAAACGGCAAGTCATTCCCTTGTTTTCTTCTTCGTTCATCAAATGTTAACCTTCGGATTTTTCCTATGTTTGGCTCGGGTTTTCAAACGAGGCCGTTTCTCGACTGATTTTATAAACAATGAATTAAAATTCATCTATTTTAAATTTTATGAACTCCGAGAGTGATTTTAAATGAAAAATATATAATTTTATGCTTCAAAAACCGTGTCCAAAGTTTTACTCTCCATCGACTAAACTAGTGTGTGGATTAGGAGGCTTACACATACTCGTGGGATTAGTCTCACCTCCGATATGAAATGGGGATACTCATATAAAAAAAAAATCTTTTGATATTGATAAAAAACTGGATCCACCGATATAGTGTATGTTGTTTTGACACTGATCCTAAGTATGATCCTTTAGGATTTTAAAAGGGTGGCCACCCTAACACAGGAATACTTTTTTAGTAGACACGGGTTTTTCAGATTTTCCACTTTGCCTCCATCCGTAGAAATTGGCTCACTTCTTCAGTGAATTGGTTCACTGAAAAAGTGAGCCGATTTCTACATATGCCGGTGCACCGATGAGTGAACCGATTCACTGAAAAAGTGAGCCGATTTCTACAGATGCCGGTGCACCGGACAGTGCACCGATGAGTGAACCGATTCCCTGAAAAGTGAATTAATTTATGTGTAAAATGATCCAGTCGGTGCACCAATTTAGACTCTTAAGAAATCGGTGCATTGATTTCCAAGTGATCTGGTCAGTGCACCGGACGATAAATGAACCGATTCACTGGAAAGTGAGCCAATTTTTGCGGATGGATGAAGGGCAAAATAAGAAGTTCACTAAAACTCGTATCTTCTAAAAGATAACACCCGTATTAAGATGCCCACCCTTTTAAAATTGGATCCACCAACTTACTACACGTTACTGTCAAACGGACATGACTTTTAAGATTTAATATTTTTTACTGGGTTAGTGTGTTATTAGATTTGGATGTAGATGGTTCCAAATTAATGTAAAAGATAAATAAATTTTAATTTCAGCAAAAATTTTAAGCACATTTAAACCTATTTGGCTATTTATTTTAAGTTGGGTATTTTAAAGTTTAAACTTTTGAAATTTTCAATTTACATATTTCCTGATGTGTACAAATAGTTCAATATTCTAGAATTAGATAGAGGTCTCGAGTTTGATTTATTGTGAGTTTATCTTGATCAATATGACTCTTGGGTAGCAAACTTTCTTCATCCATAAGGATTAGTTTTACCTCTAATATGGGATGAAGATACTCCACAATAATTCAAAAAAATTACATAATTATAAAATAATCCTTTCTTACATAATTAAACAATTAGGAAAAAAACCCTATTGATTTTTTTTTTATATAGAAATTTAAAGGCTTTCTCAATTGAACGGCCACAATGAATTATAGAAAATGAAAAAAAAAAACACTTTAATATGATATAATTGAGTTTTAAGTACTTTGGTCACTCAATTATAAACAACAGGGAAGTAAGGTCTCCAATTATGATAAAAAAAAAAAGCTACCAATATGCAAGTTAAACAATTAATCTCAGTCAATATATATTCATATTGGAAATTAATAAATTAAAATAAAAAAATATCATTGTACTTATGATAAGAAACAATTTTTATTGAAACTTATTATTTATTTGATTTAATAAGATGAAACGGATATTTGATAAAAAAAGCTACACCTTAATCACTTTTTTTACTTAATTTAATTTAGCTGACTATATATTATATTATTAATAAATTTTTTTTCTTAAAACTTACTATTAGCAATTTTTTATTTGATTTGGTACGGTCATTGAGCCCTATTTTATTATTAAATATCATAAATAATTAAAGTTTGCAGTTGCATCATTAAAGCTCATGACTCTAGTATATTTTAGCCAAATAAAATAAAATAAAATAAAATTGTAGGATTGGAATTCTTTATCAATTTTCATTTTATTTTTTTAAATTAAATAATTTAAGATATCCAAAAAAGAATTTTTGTAATTAATAAATCTATGATTTTTATTATGCTTGGTTGAGTCAACTCGTATAAAGTATTATCAATTTAAATAGGGAAATTAGAACTCCTGAGTCAATTGTACGGTGACTACAAGTCACAAGTGACGGCTTGTCATTTCTTAGGAGCGGCCATGTTCAATGTATCTTTTCTCTCACTGTTTGGAGAAATTATCCACACTAAACTTAATTTACAATAAAATTATATAAACTTTAAATTGTAATTTCTAATGAAATATAGGTTAAATTTAAAATTAAAATATGCCAATTTAATACTCATTTAAGGGCTTTAATTTAAAGTTTATATTAATTTATTTCCTCTATAATATATGCAACACTATTTTTGATGTATATAACAAAGATATTTTGATTTAAATAATATATAATTTTTTATATCGAGATTCATCGATAATTTAAAATAAAATGATTAAACTAAAAAAATCTAAAGTTGATAAAATACATGGTATTAGTCTCTTCATCTCTAGTCATCAATAAATTTAAATACTCTCTTTCATGGATGACTTATCACACAACGTACCACGACAATGCAACAAATAATAACTCCTTTTATCTTTAATTGATTTTAATATAGAATATGCAACTCACTCTCCTATTAATTGTTAAAAATTTGATCAATATTCTTTATCTGTGAGTACATAATGAGTTAAATAATTTCATTATAATAAATATAGTATTATAGAGTGATAAGAACAAAAATTAAAATAATTAGCAATCATTTAATTAAAATACACTGAAATGATTCACCAACTTACTTTTTAAATTTTTTAAAAAAAATCTAAATTTAGTAATTAGAAATAATTTTTATTTTAAATTGTCATTTTTACGTATTTCACATCTACGTTGAATATAATAAAGTCTAATGGTTTGTACAAATATCATACATAAAAAATTAAATTATATTATTTTAACATTTGTTTTTATTTAATATTGCTCTAAATAATTTGAATTTTATATGTCATTTTATTATCAAAACTAGCCTTCAAAGATTTTTTGAATAAGAAAATATTAGTCAAAGTTTTAGAGTCTTACCCAAATAAACTCATAAAATTGAAGATTTGAACTTTGAATTCATTCTCCTTTGTATCTAAATTTCTAGAATTAACTTTTCATAGTTTAATTAATATCAAAAATTTAAAATACTAATAAAATTTAATATTTTAAATTAATGAAAACATTTTTTTGATATGACTAATAAAAGAGTAATAATTAAAGAATTCCTGATTAAAATGATAAAATTATAGATATTTAATCTCTGTAAAATTAAGAGTTTTCTCTATCATTAATATGATAAAATGCACAACTATATCAAAAATAAAGAAAAATACAAATTCTCTTTTATCTCCTCCATTTCTCTCGCCTCTCTTTTTCAAAAGTGTATAAGAAGACGACCGTCTACAAATTAACTGACTGCTTCTTCTTCTGCTTGCAATTGCATTGCTGCTTTCTCACGCCATGGGTGGCTCATCTGAATTCCGTCCTTTGGACGAGAAATCTCTTGTAGAGTATATAAAGGCCACTCCCCATCTCCTCTCCTTGCTTGGAGAGCAGCTCCAGGAGCTGACCGTCAAGGAAGTTGGAGATGGCAATCTCAACTTGGTGTTCATCATCGTCTCTGCCATTGGATCATTTGTTGTCAAGCAGGTATTCTCATTCATTCCCAAATTCTTTACCCAAGTCCATTTTTTCCCATTTTGTTGGATTCTGATTCTGGGGGAATATGGGTTCCTGAAGATAGAGCGAAAAATCAAATGGGTATGATCTAATTTCTGTGAACTTAGATTGGGTAAGGTTTGGATTGAGTGAAAATGCTGAATAACATGTCAAGAGCACGGAGTGATATCTGGATTGGAAAATATAGTGTGGAAAATGAAATGGGTGGGTATTCTTGGCTCCAAAATATTACAATCCTTCATATAGAGGGATGCTCCAAAAATTAACTTCACCAGATGATTGTAACTATTGATCTTAAGTCTAATATACTAATAAGGAGATTAACTCAGTAAGATAGGCGTATTTTCTCATTCAGGTGAATTTGAACTGTTGATGAGACTACAGATGGATGTTATTGATTTTATGATTCACTTTAAGCATTCATCCTCCTTCAGATTGAATTTGTTTATGACTTCCATATTCTTCAATTAATCATTTCTGCTGTCAAATAGTGCTTGCTATTTTTGGTGGAATTTCTGTTCTTTCATTGCTTTCTTATGAATAAGCATGAAAAAAATATTTGTATTCTTCTCATTGCATCTTTTGTTGAAATCTGATTGTCTTCATTGCCTGAGATTCAGGCACTTCCATACGTACGCTTAATTGGGGAGTCATGGCCAATGACTAAGGAACGTGCATATTTCGAGGCTCTTGCCCTGAAAGAGCAAGGCCGTTTGTGCCCTGAGCATGTCCCTGAAGTATATCATTTTGATCGGACCATGTCCTTGATTGCGATGCGCTACTTGAAGCCACCTCATATTATTTTGAGGAAAGGCTTGATTGCTGGAATTGAATATCCCTTGCTTGCAGAACACATGTCAGACTTCATGGCAAAAACTCTTTTTTACACATCGCTTCTTTACCTTTCCACTACAGAACACAAGAAAGCAGGTAATTGATCTCTATAGTTACTTGTCTTGTTATAACTTCTATAGTGGTGATATTTTGCTAATATCTATTCTTTTTGAATGAGGATATTTTTTTGGAGATGCATGTATTTTCTTAATGCATTTTCTTTTAAAAAATTTAAGTTTTCAAATATGTGCATGTCCTTATGGAAATGAAGTTACTTTAATGAGTTTTATCAATACTGATGAATTTTAGGAAGAAACAGAATAAAGAGAAGAAAACATTACCAACTAAAATGGAAAACGATGAAAAGAAACTAGCTAATCTTCATTATCATTAGAGTGCCTATTAAACCAACAATACATCTTTTGGCCAAGGTAATATTTTTCTTCCCATCTTCCTCATGGTAAAAAACAAAATGAAAGTTTGATCCATTGCCATCCTGTCGAATGGTGTTGCTAGAAGCTTTCTTAACAACCAGTAAATGGAGAAGTAACTGAGTTGATGGATCTCATAAAGTACTGTGATATTTTGCCATGAACTTAACTTTAAGTATCCTCCTTTCTTCATTGTTCTATAATTTGAGAATTTCGCAGTGTATCCTAAACCCTTGAATGGCTTTTGTTTCCCGTAATCCTTATTTATTTATATTGTGTCTGCACTGTTACACAAGCATGAGAATACTGGTTCATATACCGAGTGGGTAAGTAAGTCGATTGCAATAAAGAGCAATGGCTGGTGATGCAGTGGATCATCTGAGCTTTGATATCAAGTGGGCATTTGTCAATAACCACTGGTGCTCCTCCTTAAGAAGTGAATATTTGTTAATTAATTTTTGCACAATGTTTGATTCCTAAGTGACATCATTAGATGGCTAACCAAGTTACTCATCCAATATATCCAAGAGATTGTGATTTCAATGTGATCTGGAGAAATCACTGCTTATGCTTCTATTTTTAATCTTGGTTACGTTCTGTCTATAGATGGTTAGGATCAGAAGTAATAAATGGCTAAGTTTAGGCTACAGTTCTTTTGCTTTAGTGACCTAAGTAAACATGGTAAAAGTCCTATTTTCTTTTCTATTTGGGGATTGGATTTTTTTTCTTCATTTCTAGTATTTCTAAACCTTCTATCTCAGTGTGTGTGAGTGTGTCTGCTTGCATTTTTACAATTTCCATGGTATTTTCTTCTCTCTTCTATGGTATCCCATTTTACATTAGTTTGTTATCCAAGTGAAATGGGATAAACATTTGAGGCATCACTTACTTTGTTATCTGTTGACTGGCATCAGAGTGAATCAGGATTGCCATTAGTTGGTTCAACTGAACTTTGTGTATGACTAGTGGCTGTCTAGTGAATTATGATTCACATTCAAGGATTGGTTATGGCTTCTGTGCCAATTGGTATTGAAACATTCTGAATCTTGATGGCCTCGTGTAAAAATTGGGCTATTCTGGAACAATAAGAATCTCTCAAAAAAATTTTGCCACCAAAATTTGTTTTGGGTAAAACAGTTGGTCCTTATTTGGACCTGTACTTGATCCTTGAGACCATCCATCAAACTTTCGGGTAGTAAAAAGGTGAAAGGAGATGGAAGATAAAAGGAAAAAAAGTAAAAAAAAAGGAAAAAAAGATCAACATTACTGTGCTATAACACGAGGAATTGGCAAATTAGTTGCGAGATGTGAAGAGTTGGCAATGAGTGTCAAATCAAGGAGAAAGTGATCCTTTGTTATAATGAGTCATAAAAGCCTTCATGTTGATGGGTTTCACATGAGCTGATGACATCCAAGGATGATGAACAAGATAAGTGGATGATTGGTACTAGGGAAGAACATGAAGGACATTGTCTTTGATTGTTTGATGATTATTTTCAATAAGCAGATAATCATGATATTGGGTTAATTTTAATTAATACAAGGTTGGGAAAAAATGGTGGAATATAAGCTAGGTCATATGGTAGAAAGCTCTATCTGCAATACCTTGTACCAGTCTGCCCCTTTGTTGATCTTTTGAACAGTGATCCAAGTATCATGCCATGCCATGAGTGGATAAATTTTCACTTTAAAATCACTTACACGTAAGTCATATATATATTATGGTGGGAGAATCAATATCTTCTTAGGTGGTTTACAAATACTATAACAATCAAAGTTAAATTTTATTTGTTTTTGCTGGTAGAAAGTTGAATTATCTTTCAATTGGTTTCTTTTAAACTCCTTTACCTCTTCTTTCACATGTTATTTTTCTGTGTTGGTTGTGCCAGATGATTTCATGGATTCTTAAGCAGCAGCTTGTCATTTTAATAGTAGTTTCTATTAATAAATCATGGTTGCAGGATGTGTTTCATGTCAGCCTAGAAGTATCAAACAATAAAGACAAAAAGTGCTCTCGCCAGGAGTTATTAGTGCTTTTGTTACAAAGTCTATAAGACATTTACATGCAATGGCTAAAATTGTGTTTTGCAACATAAGGTCACTAAATAAAGTGATACTGTTGTCAAGTTGTCTGCATGACCTTTATATTTCAATTCACTTTGCAAATGTGTCTGCACTTGTCAATGTTGACATCCTTCTAACTTCATTTTATTTCTTGATGATTGATCTTTGTTTTTAGGGAATATTTTTTTGCCTTGCATCTCTGAATTGGTCAGAGGTAGCTATCGTTGTTGATCAGTGTTGAGACGATGGTGATATGCTTTCACACGTTTGACTGACCTTTGGTGTACTTTTTACCTTATGCAGTTGCTGAATTTTGTGGGAATGTTGAGTTACGTCGGCTCACTGAACAGGTGGTTTTTTCAGACCCTTATCAGGTTTCTCAGTATAATCGTTGGACTTCCCCGTACCTTGATCATGATGCTGAGGCAGTTCGGGCAGATAATGCTTTAAAGCTGGAAGTTGCTGAGTTGAAATCCAAGTATTAATGCTATTTTTCTACCATTTGTTTCTTTCAGCAAGATGTGGTGATTTGTCATTCTTTCTGTTCTTCTAGAATCTGAGTTGTCTCCAAGGTGCATATGGCTTGACTGTAGCACTTCTGACACAAACACACACACGCACACACATTGTCATGTGGAAATGGCAAGAGAGTGGATTTTGCTTTTGGCAAACCTTCTCATACCAATTCTCAGTTAATTTTATGATGTACTTGGTGTAAAATTGTCTCAAATGTGCTTGTCAGTTCTGTAGGTTCTGTGAGAGAGCCCAAGGTCTAATACATGGAGATCTCCATACTAGTTCCGTCATGGTTACTACTGATTCTACTCAAGTTATCGACCCAGAATTTGCTTTTTATGGACCGATGGGGTTTGACATTGGGGCTTTTCTCGGAAACTTGATTTTCGCTTTTTTTTCACAAGATGGACATGCTAATGAGGGGAACGACCGAAAAGTATGTCCCAACTTTTTTTTTTTTAACGTGTCCACAGTCTTTAAAGTTGTATCATAGCACTTACAAATTATGTTACCAATTATTTGTTGCAGTACCCCTCCGATAAGCTATACTAGACAGAAGTTTTCTCTCTGTTAAAGTCAGTCTTCAATATACTTTTGTTGTCTAAACAATTCAAAGAACTTAAGCAATACTTTGTTCAGATATCTGTTGTATGATTTTGCAAGGTTTGTATCTGATGCGATTTTAATTTTATGACGATGAGATGAGAATGTTCCAATGTTTAGCAGCCATTTCTGCACTCTAGCTGAATAATCCCTTCATCCACGCCATAAAAAGTTTTTTTTGGAAGATTTATATACATGTGGACATCTTGCAAAGTTCCTCATAAGTTTGCTGAAACAAGACATATGGTGCTAGATCTGACTGGTTAAACATATCATAGCAAACAATGCAGATGACATGCTGGTTAAGGTACCTCTAAATATGGGATAGCTCCTACGATTGACTTATATATTGGTTTTAGTCTTGCCTACCCAATTATGCTGTGGGCTTTTTACCCAAAGGAAAAGTAAAAAAATGTACTTTTAAGGTAAAAAAGACAAACAAGAGGATAGCTGGAGAAGATTTTCAACAAAAAAGAAATACTCTTCCCCCTCCCCCAAGAAAAAAATAAATAAAAAGGAGAAATAGCAGTAGAAATTCCACGAATCATGCAAAATGGAGCAATTCATGCTTCAATATTTCATTATTTACATTCATGCAATTTTTGCTGATGCTGTGTTCATATCATGGGCTGTCACTCTTAATGAACTCAAGAATTCTAACTTGTTCAGGAGTGCCTTGACTTTTTTTATACTATTTGGGTGTTGCAGCTTGCATTGTAATTACTTTTTCTTTTGGAGTTTCCATATTTTTGTATATTTCTTGTCTTTTGCACTTCTCGCATCTCTTTCTAATTTTCATCATCACTTCCAAAGGAAAAACTGTAGTGTTGGGTATTTTGAGAGAGAGAGAGAGAGAGAGTTCACATAACATCTTTAGACATTTTTGCCTTGTAAGAATTTCAAAAAAAAAAAAAAAACTCCTTGCATTTCAATTGGAGGTATTCATTATGTTTATGATGCTCAAGGCTGACACATTTTCCTTGTCTTTTGGAAAACCACTAGTTTTAAGTGGAAAATGTGAAGATTCAATTTTCGATCTGCTTGTCTATATATACAGTGTGTCAATTAACACTACTGATTTCTTTTAGATGCATGATTCAAATGCATTTACTGTTCTTAAAAATGATACAAATGTATTTAGCAATGCGTATTATGAATGGCCAATTAGTACCCCCACCATATGCACAAACACACCCACCCCAAAAATAAAAGTGAAAAAAATTGTGTTGGTTTTTTTTTTGTTTGTTTGTTTTGTTTTCAACATATTGGTTGTTAATAACCATACACGTCCCGTCCCGGTAGCACAATATTGTCCGCTTTGGGCCCACATACATAGGCCCGCACGGCTTTGCTTTGGCGAGCCAACTCTTATTGCTCCTAAAAGGCCTTATGCTAGAAGGAGAAAGCAGACAACTTATATACCAAGGGGATCTTTTTTGCATATCCCTTTTTTTTTGAAACATTGACTAAATATCATTAAGAATAGTAAGGAAATATAGAAAGTACAAAGCGGAATTCGAGTATAAGAGATATATCCTCAAAGCCAACACAGAAAGGGAAAAACAAAGAAGCAGATCCTCCCAACAAGGATCCAAAAGAAGCCCCCACCCCAAAAGTACAAAGCTAGTGGGAAGTGAAGAACTCCAAAGATGAAGTATGAGAATCAACACCCGCTTTCGCCAAAAAGTCTATAACACAATTTGCTGATCGAGGGGTATGAGTAAAGGAAACACCTCCACTCCTGCATATCCTCCATATGTCCCTAGCAACATCGATCAATCTCCATGGGGGGAGAATTCTATTAGTAGCCCAAGCGATGACATTAGTAGAATCACCTTCGATAACAAGATTACCACTCCTAAACCTAAACCAAACTTGAAGTGCTCTCCTAATTGCCCACAATTCAGACTCATTAGACTCCATCGACCCAACTGACTCGGAAAAGGCTGCTAACATTCTACCCCTATCATCATGTAATACCCTCCAATTCCAGTCGGACCTGGTTTATCCCTCGCCGCCCCATCGACATTGAACTTGTATGAACCTAAAGGGGGGACAACCCACTTGACCACTTTTTTTTTGCCTTTACTAACGCCTTTCATGCACCTCTCCCAGGACAAGTAAAAATCCTCAGGGTTCAGACCCCGAAACTCCTTACATACAGACAACCATCCAATTACTTGCCATTTTGCCTTTTCAAACACACCTATAGGATCCCCCTTCTTACCCTCAAATATCCTTGCATTGTGTTCTTTCCAAACAGCCCACGAGATAGTGAACGGGATTATTTTCCAAGCCACCCTATACCTTCCTCTAAAGGGGCCCCTCGACCAAGACTCAATTAACTCCTCCACATCACCACTTAGAACCCACGGACACCCAACCAAGCTCAAGAACGAATACCAAACCACCCATGTGAATTGACATTTGCATAACAAGTGGTCAACAGTTTCCTCCTCAACCTCGCATAAAGGACACGTAGTTGAAGCCTTAGGTGGAATAACACGCCTTCTCATAAGATTGTGTCTGACAAGGATCTTTTTTTCAAAACCGTCCACATAAAGAATTGAATTCTAAGAGGGACTAAATTGTTCCAAGCCAAACTGCAAATGGGATGTGAGACCGAGTGTGGAGCATAAGCTGAGAGAAGAATTGATTTAACGGAAAAAGATCCTGACGGCTCTAAGGACCATATCCATTTGTCCTCAATTTCGGTCCACAAATTGGTTGCACTTAGGATTCCAATAAAACTTTGGTGGATACTTTCCTCGAAATCGCGCAAAACCCTCCTAAAAGAGATTAGCCACAATGGAGTACCATTAACCTCGCTATAGTAATCACTGATCAGAGCTTCCCGATTTTGAGCCACTCTAAAAAGTCTGGGGAAAACTTCCATTAAGGGCCTCTCCCCCATCCATGTATCTTGCCAGAATAATACGCTTCTACCGTTACCCACCAGCAACCTAGTCTCCCTTCGAAACGCTTCCCTGACCTTTCCTTCTCCACTCCCAATCGTCATAAGGGCTTTCACAACCGATGACCCAGCCCTAGCGGCTGAATCACGTAACCTCCAACCCCCAGGGTTGCCCACTCCATATCTCGCTATTAACACCTTCCTCCACAAGGCCTCCCTTTCCGATGCGAATCTCCACAACCATTTGCACAGAAGTGCATGATTCCTATCCCTAATATTGTAGATTCCCAGCCCACCCTTCGCCTTCACATCTCTAGACTCCTCCCAGTTTACTAAATGTATCTTCTTCGAGTTCTCACTCCCTTCCCACAGGAAATCTCTTTGGATTTTTTCTAGCCGTTTTGCCACCCCTTCGGAATTTTGAACAACGAGAGGTAGTAAGTGGGGAGATTCACTAGACACGATTTAATGAGAGTCAACCTTCCACACAATGAGAGATAAGAGTTACTCCAAGCATTCAACTTTTTTGATATCCTTTCCAGAACAGGTTCCCAAAACACTTTAGATCTCGGTTTCCCACCTACCGGCAGACCAAGATAAGTAAATGGGATTTTGCCGACGCCACAACCAATCTCCCTGGCCAACCCTTCAAGCTCCTCCACCTCCACCCCCAAGCCGATGATAACGCTCTTCCCTAAATTTATTCTCAACCCCGATACCAATTCAAAACACCTAAGTATCGCTCTGATCCCAAAAAGCTTCTCACTAGATGCTTCACAGAAAAGTAGCGTATCATCTGCAAATTGTAGGTGACTGATTGATCTACCACCTGGAGAGATTTCCAATCCTTTAATGAGATTTGCTTGCTTGGCACGAATCATAAGGCCATTAAGAGCTTCAGCTACCATTGTGAAAAGGAAAGGTGATAGAGGGTCCTCCTGACGTAAGCCCGTTGAAGCCTTAATTGGTTTGGTAGATGATCCATTCACTAAAATTGAATATGATGATTCAGGGATACAAGCTCTCAACCAAACCCTCCATTTAGAGCCAAACCCATTCTCCAAAATAGATAGTCAACAAATTTCCATCTGACATGATCATAGGCCTTTTCCATATCCAACTTTAAAAGCACGCCCCTTAAACCATCTTTGCGTCTTGTGTGTATTACCTCGCTTGCTATCAGTGCCCCATCCAGAATCTGTCTTCCCCCTATAAAAGTCCCCTGTGTCTCACCAATTAACTCCTCAAGGACCGAACTAAGTCTCGCAGCTAAGACCTTGGCCACCAACTTGTACACACACTCAACTAGGTTGATAGGTCTAAAATGAGATAGTTCCGAAGCCCCATCCTTTTTTGGGATTAGGGCCACCAAGCTATGTTTAAGACTCCTATTTAGCACTCCTCTCCTATGAAACTCCCTAAAGAATTCTAGGAAATCCTCCCTAATGATATCCCAACAACTCCTAAGAAACCTAAAATTGAAACCATCCGGGCTTGGTGCCTTATCCCCATCAACACTACGAAGAGCCTCCAACACCTCCTCCTCCTCAAACTATCGCTCTAACCATGTAACCTTCCTTGATTCAAGAGAACCAAAAAGAACCCCCTCCAGTAAAGGGTACCCAAACTCCTCCCACGCTGCCGACCTATCTCTCACGGCATTAGTAGAGATCAACTGATGCGGTCTATGGTTCGGAGTGATAATCCCTACTCTAGATGAATCAAACACAGGCCCCACACTCGGACTATGCCAGGTTCCCCCCAAGGTGAGAAGATCATGAGAAGGAACTGAATGGAAAAATGCAGAAGAATGGATAGCACCTGGTCCGGGTAGAGACGCCTCCGAGCTAAAATGATGGCTCATCAGTTCCTCACCCACTGCTGAGAATAGTGGTCGAGAAGGGGGAGGGCCCGGAAGGGAAACTGGAACCTGCCACCCTCCCCCCCATGAAGAAGGCACCGCAAGTGAAGATAGAAACAGAAGATGCCGAGACCACGCGTCTGCATCTGCACCAGAGAACGGAAGCCGAAGACGCCAAAAGCCATGCCTCTGAAAATAAGCCGGCCAAGAAAGACCAGCCCCCAAGTAAACTCCTGCCGATCCCCTAGCCTGCAAAGGATAAAACACAGGCCTCAACTTGGAAGAGCCAAGGATAGAAGAAACAAAACTGGAAGAAGAAGAAGACAAATGAGACAGAAGAGAAGGAGCATCAGCAGCAGAAACCGAAGGATGAAGCATAGCATGGGGGTGCGAATCAGGCAACATCAAAGGCAACGAGGCAGGAGACTGAGCGCTGAACGACCTGGACGGATTGTCTTCACCATTAGGTGCAAAGATGGAGACAAAATGATTCCTGACAGCTGCCCTAATGTCACATTTCCTATCCAGTCTTTTCCCATTCACAATAATAACCTTCAAGGAATTTACCATAGCTCTTGCTTTAGCTATACGGTGAAAGAATTTAGTATTTCTGTCTCCTCCTTTCAACCATGTAGCTCTGGACTTTTGCCTCCATTCCACTTCCTCCCTCCTTAAAAGCCCCCACAATTTTGACATGCATAAGTTTTTCTCAATATACTCCTCCTCCGATAAGTCTCTTTCTTCCTCCAAACTCTCCCATTCTTTTAATATCTCAGAAGAACACTCCTGCTCCTCATGCAAGTCGCCCAGTTCCTTCTTGGACCACTCTTTGATCTTGGGTTTCAGCATTTTCAGCTTCTTGTGTAAACACACTCCAGCCCACCCCTCGACCTCAAATGAATTCCACCATTCCTTCATTTTTACCAGGAACTCCTTGTAATCTAGGCAAGCATTGTTGAACCGGAATGATCGAAGACCCCAGTCCTCCTCCTCCAAACTGAGAAGAATCGGCCAATGATCTGAAACTGGCCTTCTCAACTTGATTTGAAGGCCAACACCAAATAGTTCCTCCCAATCCACCGATACTAAGAATCTGTCTAATCTGCTCATAGAGGGGATTCTCGAACCATTTGACCAAGTAAACCTTCCACCCATCAATGGGTAATCTACTAATTGACAAGAATTGATGCAATCCGAAAACTCCTCTGAATAGTTGGATCTCCCCGAATGACCCCTCCTTTCTGACGGATATCGAATTACATTAAATTCTCCTCCAACACACCATGGACCGGACCATCTGTTTTTCAGGTTCTGAATTTCATCCCAAAACTGTAATCTTTCCGACTCCGAATGTGGGCCATACACATTTGACACCATCACTTCAACATCCTCATCAACCAATTTCCCTTTAATAGAAATTGATATGTTGCCCATGATCGTTTCCAGTGCTTCAAACACCTCCGTCTTCCAAAGAATAAGAAGACCACCTGAGTTACCGTCAGCTGGCTTAGAGCTCCAAGATATTGTATTAGCACCCCAAATCTCTCTAATATCCTTACCAGTAATTACTTCCCTTTTTGTTTCCTGAATAAGAATCACATCAGCCCGACATCTTCAAAAAACACCCCTGATGGCTCTTCTTTTTAATTTGAGCCTAAGACCTCTCACATTCCAGGATATTACTTTCATTGATCAACCTGTTTTCTACCCCGAGTCAAACATTTCTTCTTGGATGTATAGACTTTTAGAAGGTTTGAGATGCCTCTTGACTCCTTCAAATTTTCCGCCCTGATAGATTGCCTCAAGTCTAAAGATTTTCTATCTCTTTCATCTATCAATCTCAATGCCTCTTCAGCTGAACCCAAATCCAGAAATTTGATGCCCATCTTACTACCAGCATAGAGAATTTTCCTGGCATCTTCTTTACTACACCCCAGTCTGGATGCCAACACTGCAACACCTACTCAGTACACCTGTTTATTGTCCGTAGGCGAACCCTTGGTCTTTGCCTCTGTTGTTTCTGTTATTGGACTTTTCATGCTACACTTGATCACCTCATCGTCGGACAGAACGAGGATTTCCTCCTTTGCATCCGAATCAAACAGGAGTGACGACACTCCTTCCGATTTCTCGGCTTCAGAACCAGCCCCTTGTCCAATGTTTGGCAAGGAAGAAGAGTGACACAATCCCCCTCTACACCGTGTTGAACGCCAACCCTCCACCTCCAGTCCGTCTGAGTTGCAACCCTCGTCTTCAAGGTCTCCAGCCGGCGACTCCTCGAACCCATCTGAATCTAGCTTATTCTTTTTTTCCAATCTTTTTTTTTTTTTTTTCCCTCCACTTTTTCTTCTTTTCTTTTTTTCCCCATTTTTTGATTTTCTCTTCGAAGGGATCGGCGATTCCACCTGAATGTAGTGAAGATCGTTTGCCTCTTGAGAATCGACTGAGACTCGATCTTCTTCCTCCCTTTCCATTGAAACCACTTTCTTCCTTTCCTTTTTTCGTTTCTTCCCTGAGGGCAGGTCCATCGCATTACACTGAAGAAGTTTGGGATAACTTAGACACGTAGTCTTAGATGAGTCAACAAAAATTGAGTCTCCCATGGCACTGTTCATTGGGTTTAAGTTCTGTACCTAACCCAAGTCTTCAGTGTAACTCGAAAGTGGGTTTAAGTTAATGGGCTATTTACTACCCGCCGAGGCTTCAAAATTTGAGACCCACGTGTCACCCAAATCTGGAAGAGAAGAGGCTTTCAGTTTGCCACATTGCCCCACCGAGAACTTGACACCTGTGCCCTTACACAGTACCCCGCAATTAACCTTCCCCTTATCTTCCGCTTCTTTCTCGCTGCAGTTGGCTAAAGGGCGCAGAGGTGTGCTTTCCTTTTTCTCCTGCGCTGCCGCCCTCGCATGGAGCTCTCGTCCCTGATTCGTGGAGGGCTTCCTTGTCATGGTCCAACCCAACGGACACGTGAGAATCAATAATAATATATATTTTTTTTGAAGCATACACAACTCATAGTCCAAACACGTGACACCTACACGTGTTGCGAGATTCCTATGGATCACAGGACTTATTTGACCCTTGATTTGATCGAACTGAATTATCAGCTGCCTACGTAGTCCAATGGAGATCAGATCCTGCGTAGTTCTCAATTCATTTATGTCATGTCACTAACCCCGTGCTATTCATGATGTCACATCGAGACATTCTAATTACCCTATCGTGGGCCTCATCAATAGAATAGATCTCATCTATCACGGGTCTAGCCAATCACGGGTCTATACCAACCATAGGAACACCGTCAACCATGGGGTTAATGTCATACATGGGATAAACTTCAACCATGAGACCTATACTCGAACATAATACATCCCTCCTCGGGGACAATACTCTAAATATGGGTCCAATCCTCTATGGAATCAATGCCCTCCGTGGGAATATCTATCCACGGTATACAATACTCATCCATGGTCACAAAGCCCTCAATGGGAATAACCATCCATGGGAAAATAATTTCTATCCATAGAACTGTTACGTCCACCATGAGACCAATACGTCTACCATGGGACCACTATATCTATCATGGGGTCAATATGCCCACCATATAATCAATATCTATGCATGAATCCAATATGTCTACCATGGGAACAACATCCATGGGATTCATCATCCATCTCTGGTAACTCTCCATCAGTGAGTATCATCTATCCATAGGTAATATCCATCCATGAATATAATCACTCCATGGGTATAATCCATCAATGGGCATAACTCATACATTCGTAGAACCAATATGTTTATCATAGGACCAACAGGTCTAACATAAGATCAATACGTCTACTATGGGACCAACATGTCCACCATAATATCAATACGTCTACCATGGGACCAACATGTCTAACATAAGACCAATACGTCTACCATGGGACCAACAGGTCTACCCTAAGACCAACATCCAAGCACCACGATGAGAACCATCATCCATGGGTATACACATCCATCCCTGGTAACACTATCAGTGAGTATCATCTATCCATGGGTAATAACCATCCATGAATATAATCCCTCCATGGGTATAATCCATCCATGGGCATAACTAATCTAGGGGCACATCATTTACCATGAGATCTTCTATCCGTAGGAACAACACTCGAATGAATCACTACATGGCTGTGGCAATAATATCAAATCATCATATCATATCATAAATATACCACGACCCCTAGCAAGACTTTAGGGCCCATGACTTACTAAGCGGGAGACCCATGACTAGCGTGATCAAGTCTACATCGCCCTGCATCCCTTCACCTCAAGGGTGATTCAGTCAAGCTCTAAGGCGGTCGGACCTCGTCTAAAGAAGCTAGCAGCACCCCCATGGGGTAAAATAGTATCTACCTCTGTGCATCAACACACATCAAGTGTGCTAAATAGCCGTCAGAGCGCCCTCCAACGCGTAGCATGTGAGGGACCTACTCCTCGACAGCAACCCTACAGGACCAAGTCTCCGTATCCGACCCCACCGTTCCGAATACCTCTCTGGAACGGTTAGTCAACCATCATAATCACGTGAGGGACGTACCCATACCATGTCTCAATATTAAGTGATCAAGTCACATATACATCTCAATGCCACTGTCTCCATATGTTCATATCGAGCCTCCCACGGTCTCACGGCTGCTCTAGGCCTTACTCATGGAATCTATATACTTATCTCATCATTTTACTTATACAAATGTGAGACACAATGATTTACTGATCGGACAGTTTCATTTTTCAACGGACTGAGCCATAACGTTATCAATATCACGTGAGGGACGCACCCATACCACGCCTTAATATAATCAATATCACTTGAGGGACGCACCCATACCACGTCTCAATCATCAATATCACGTGAGGGACACACCTATACCACGTCTTAATATATTCATCACGTGAGGGACATATCCATACCACGTTTCAAAATAATCAAGTGACCTAGTCACGTACATCTCAGTGCCAAAGTCCTTATCTGTCCATCTTAAGAATTTTCACAGTTCTCTAGCCACTCTGGGCTTTACTCGAGAACAAACATATATGGTTCATCATATCAGGACTCCCAAGGTATCATAACCTCTTCGGGCTGCCTTCGAGGGATCCAACATCTAGCATTAGGGAAGGTATATCCCACCAATCCCTTTATACCCTTTACATTTGCTCAACATCTTACATCATCCCAAATATAAATGTATGACACATTGCATCTTTTGATCGAGCTGAGGCACAATGCTTTCAGTTGCCTACATACCACATAGTAGATCAGATCAACCGTAGTTCATTATTTTCACATTTGGATTGACATTGGGGAGTGGTCCTATTTTTACTTTGGGGAAATCAAACAAGCCTTTCTTAGGATTTACATTACATTCCATGTATTCTCAATCATGCTAGCCCATCCCCATTGTAGCACAAGTTAACCCCCTTGGGTTCTAAGATAATTGACCTTAACTCACCCATATCACTTAGTTTAACCCTTTATCAAGTTCCTCTTCAAATCATGGAAATTCGTTCTACACATGGTTAGGTCGATCCACCACAACCATTACCAACATAGGTACTTACTAGTGATGCACACATCATCACATAATCCAAGCATGGCATTAAAACACATTCATCATGCTTATTATATGAGTTACCCATCTAAGAATTCCGATCACAATCATGAGAATTCATTTGATACATACATTACTCATAACCATACACAAGTATGAGAAGTTATCAAGGTCTTACATTACACATCTCGGGAAATCTTGATTTATCATACATTCTATCATACTTTAACACATCATAAATTTATGAATTCTCAATTATAGTAAATATCTAATCATAGGGAACTTGCGAAACTCATGCATATGTATCTGATACAATATATTCACATCAATCACACATAGGCACATAAGGAGGTCAAACCATAACTTTACACAACTATGCATTGGAATGTGCAGAAAGCAACATTCACTCAAACATATTATCACACACCTTGTGAACATGGAATTTTACAAATATTCCCAATGCTCCAAGTGTATGGCATTCTCCAATTTTACCCAATGTTATCGAACTCGAATCGTATCGAAATCGGTCTATGAATCGTGAATCGTGAATCGAAAATCGTAAAATCGTACAATTCATATATCCTCTTATTCCCATAACCATTTTGTTGACCTGAGCCATTACATTCCTTGCTTCAGACGCCAATCGTTGAGAGTCTCGTGGATTACATGCGATGTCAGAGTGCTGGCTGTTCTTGGAAATCCATGACTCCTCCCGTCTCTCAATCGTCCGGCGATGTTCGTTGCCGGAAACCGAAGCATCAGGTATCGACCACAGCCATTCCGATCCCCTCCTTTCCTCCAGATCTTCATCCACCTGATCTTCAACATACGAGACCTCTCGAATCTGCACTTTGTGAGTCCCATCCGAGACCTTAACCACCACTTCCTCCAGAATGGACTTGCTATTGTCCACTTCAATCAACAATCTGAGAGCAGAAAGCTACAAGCTGTGTTTTGTATCGCTCTATTCTATCAATCCATCTGATTTTGACTTCATTTGTTGGTTATTCTTGAACTTCCAACCCTTCAATTCTCCGTGTTTAGATTTTTTCCAATCTTCTGTTGATATGTGCTTGAACCATCTTAATGGAATTCCTTGATTTCCTAATTTTGAAACACTAGTGAATTTCCTCATAGATATTTATTCCTAATTCAATCTTCTTACTTTATACAACCATCTTAACGTAAGCATCTCCACCACATGTATGCTATCTTGTTGTTTTTTCATTATCCAACATTCATCTTAAAAAATGATAAAAAAAATTCTATAATAAATCCTCACCTGATCCCTGTGAATTGGATCCTAAAAAATTTGACCTCATTTATACACCATTTATTTCAAAGTCCTATGCCACCTTTTATCTTTAGGACCTTACAATCATGGCTTTGCTTATCAGCTAGTTTTTTATAGGCCTCATACCCAATCACAAATCTTTCCAACTAACCTATACCCATGGTCCCATGTCAACCCCAAACGCACATATGCACAAGAGCCTGCAGGGGATAAATTCTCACATATGGAAATGATTTATTTTCTGCCATGACTGACTTCTAAAGCTTTTTGTGTAGCTATACAAAGAGTGGATTTTGATGATGATAGAAGACACTTGGAACCTTTTTGAGAAGAAGTTCACTACACTCTGGAATGAGAATAAGGATGGGCCTGGTGAAGCATATCTTCCTGTCATATACAACAATCCAGAGCTGCAGTCGCTTGTACAGAAGAAGTACATTACTGAGCTTTTCCATGACACTCTTGGATTTGGAGCTGCCAAAATGATAAGGTGACATAAATTTACATGTTTTGTTCACACTAGTTTTGTAGGCTTCTCCATGTTCTTTTTATTTGTCATACATGAAACGATTCTTTTGAAGTATGGAAGTGGTCTTATTTGTGAGAATGTTTGGAAGAACATCTGCAACAGGAAATCCGCTGTACAGTGTCATTCATCTGTATCTTGGTGACTGATATCTTGATCTGGCCCATTTGATGAGTGGACCTGCTAGCTGTTGAGAATTTTAGGATGAAAGATAGGTGACTAGCTATTTTGCATACTAAACCATGAAAAGATGACACATTAATCATTTGTTGGCATATGTAAGAATCTATAAAAAAATTAAGCACATAAACTATTTTTTGGCATGAATTAGAAACTAACAAAAAATTAAATACATAATATGCTCTTGTAGAGGCCAGTCCTAGATTGATGGGATGAAGCTTCAATGACGATGATGTTCTTTTTGGAATGATTACAATTTTATTAAAAGAGAAGAAAGAATACAATAGATGGATAGCAAGGACAAAGGCCAAAAGTAAGGCCAATACAGAGGAGAATACCAAGCAAAAAGGAAAATAATTAAATAAAGGACAAACTAGGCCACAGATCTTAAGTTTTTATCTCATGAAGATTTCCTTCCTTAGCCAGCTTATTGGTGCTCACATTAGCTTCATTAGGAATGTGGATGACCTGGAGGTTATATTTGTTCAATGATGATGATGTTGGCAACAATGATGACAACACATTCCTAGGACACACTGGTACTTTTGGCATTATAGAAGAGTCTTTAGTTCCTGAAAGCTCCTTATTTTTGTGAAGAGCTAAAACTACAGCGGAACTGACTTGTTAATCATGCTACAGGTTATCTCCTGTCATATAGTAAACATTTGGGGGGAAACAAATCCAAAGGGGGCATAAAAACATTCTATTTCAAAGTTATACAGTTCATTTTGCATTCAGATGCACCTTTCTTGCTTAGGATTTTCTGGCCTCAGCCGAGATTTAGAATGCGTTCTTCAACTTGAGGAATGAGTTACAGTCCACATGTTAGCCTAAAGCTAGAGCTACCATGGAAGAAAAGTCTTGGAAGGGAATTTGAGAACAAAGATAGAGCAAAGTTTTCACGAGGATTAGTAATTAATGTGAAGAAATTTATTTCTCCAGCATGTGGGCAATGCATTTGTCATTGGAAACTGATGCTGTGATCTTGTAAAATATTCATGACTTGCATTTCTGCTTTTATTGAAGAAATGTTGAGAATTCTTCTAAAACCATCAGCTTTCAGACAACACTTTTTCCTACAAATTTGGAAGCTCTACATATACGATGCTGATACTCTCTTCATATTGATGATATCAATGGATCCCACAGAATGACCCTTTTGATTAATGCCCAATTTGTCATAGTAAATGAACAAGATTTGTTCTATTCAACAACAACTCTCTAGTCTCTATTTGATGATGATCATCATCATTGTCATTAAAGCCTGTGTCCCACTTTTTTTTCCTTGAAAGATGTTACTTTTTTTGCAAGAGAAAAGCATGCACCTAAAGCAAACTGAGAGGAACTAAAGCCTAGAGAAAGGCCCAGGCCTCAGCCACTGAGCTAAAATGGGAAAGAACAGGACAAGAGCTGAAAGAAAAGCTAGACCGAGGACACAAAACCAACCCAGAACCACAAACAAGGACCAGGGATGGCACCATCCAGTAACCAGATTTGCCCCTTTTGTTAAAGCATCATCTCTTTCATTGGCTGGTCTCAACACATGAATTATATGAAAGTTACCCTGCCTGATCTCACCTGTTACCTTTTGTCCCACCTATTTACTCTCATGCCCCTCATAATTACCATAACTTTGCCAGTACCAAATAGATTTCTAAATTTCTGGTATATGCATTTTTCAACCATGAAATGGACAACATGCGTGCATTGCATGTAGTGAACGTTTGAGAACTACCTGCATCAAGAAGTTTTGTGGTCGATATTTGTTTAATTTTTTATATGGATGCATGTCATTCTTTATCTATTATTTTTTATCCATGTTGTTTATGTGCGAGATGCAGGAGAATAGTTGGTGTAGCTCATGTTGAGGATTTTGAGTCAATTCAAGATGCTAGCAAGCGAGCATATTGCGAACACCGTGCTCTTGAGTTTGCAAAGATGCTTCTGAAGGGCAGACGTGGGTTCCAGACAATCGATCAAGTTGTGTCTGCTATTCGGGAAATTCCTGAATGATATCTCAGGTTATTGGTATCCTCTGAATTTTGGTTACATTTTACTTTCCATGTTCTGTTGGGAACTGGTCTCTTGACGTTTCTCAATACTCATTCAGAACCTGTGAAATGTTTTATCAAAATAGCATTTTAGTTGGCTTGTATTGTAGTGGGAATAAATTACCCAAAATTGAATGGACAAAAGCTTGTAAGTATCACGTGGATTTTGATCCATGTTTTTTCTACAATGTTTGGTATTTGATGACTACTTATTGTTGTTCTCTCTCTTGGGTCATGTAACAAATTCATTGGTCCTTTATGCTCTTTTAGATGTATAGGGCTACGACAAATTAGAAGATCAAAAAGATTCTTGAAACGTGTTGTTTTTGGGTCTAGCAGAACTGATGAGTACAAGAAGAAACTCCATGAAACAGAGATTCAAACACCCCTCTTCTTTTTCTCTTTTTTTTTTAACAAATCTCAGTCGTACCGGCCGATATTGGCGAGAGCTCCGTCATAGCGACCGAGATCTAGCCAGTACGGCCGATACATCTCATGTCGGCCGAGATATCTCATGTGTAAAAAACCTGAGATATACAAGATATCTTGGGCATTTTTTTGACCCCTGATCTCAGTCCAGGAAGCACTAATTCCTAAAAACTCAATGGTAACTGGTGGAGATGCCTACCAAATTTCATTTTCATCTCTGTTTTGGGCAAATGCATGTCTGCGTTTTATGTTTGTCTCCTCATGTAGATATCATGATAATTTATTTACGATACTTATAACCCACCTGTCATTTAGGTCCAGTCCATGTTGAGTTAATTATGGCTTAACTTTACTAGCCATGAGCTATGACCAGTTGTATAGCTGTCTCTTTCAGGCCTCCTATTAAGACGTGGTGAAACCTTGTTTTGTAAGGATTATGTAGTCCATCTCGGAGGTGATCTATGCCATTCTTTGTATTATACCTCACAAATCAGGAGATGTAGCCGCAATAGCACTATTTTTTATATCTCAAGTATGTATGTGCGTAGTTGAAGTTTTTGCCCGATTTACCAAGGTGTATTTTGGTTGCTTTTGGCGGATTGCTTACTACTAGGTTGTAGAGACGTGGTTTGAGATCTCAAACTCAAGGGAGTGTTGATGGGATTCACATAAGAAGACTTGACTTGGATCCAATACAATAACTGATCCAACTCAATCTGAACTTGGGCTTAGGCAATAGATAAGTGGATTGATTCACGTTGGCCATCTACATATTTGAATGGGGTTGAAGTCACCCAAAGTTTCAATGAAGAAAGCTGGATAAGGCATTTCACAAATTTCATTAGTTGTCACACAGTTTTCTGTAATATGCTATAACCCATGGACCTCAAAGTAAGACTAAAATTTTCTTAAACTTCAAAATTTTAGCCAGATGTTTTTCGATTTTAGGCTCACCCAATCTGAAAAAAATCAGAATATTTTAATTTTTTTTCAAAAATGCTAAAATTACTAGCAAACTCATTTCAGCCAAAATGGATGGGAACTTCAGTTCATTTCAAAAAATTTGGTTCAATTCTTTTTTAATCTGTCTATAAAAACTTTATATGACTAATATCGTTAATATTTTGAATCTCCTGAAAAATCCATATTGCCTGACATTTTAAAATCTGTCTCATGGGCCATTTAAAAATTAGAAAACAAGATTTACAGGCATCTTATAATTGGGAAAGTACTGGATACAACTATATAAAACAATTTTCTTTTCCATACTGCAATCAAAAGTTCGGATGCTCTCGACTACACAAGGCATGTTTGCTGGGCTTATCACCAATGTAAAGAGAGTCGACTATACAGTGAACCAGTCTGTCTACAGCGATGGTTGCAAGTAGGAAACGAATCTCAGCCGATACAATATAAAACTGAGATATCTTGGCCGATATCCGATATCAGCTGATAAAGGTGGTTTTTAAAAAAAAAAAAAATAGGAGAAATTTTTCGGCCGAGATATCGGGCCGATACCGAGATTTAAATCCCTGGTTGCAACAGATTACTCAATGAATGGTCATCAACCTGGACCAGAGTGAGTGGGGAAGAAGTGCCCTGCCAAAGTGCAACCGTAAAGCCCTTCATACCTGGTTCCCATGAACAGGTCATCAATAGAATCGCCACTGAATAAAAGAAGACTTGATGGTTGCAAAACATCCAAAGATAATTAAAAGAAATGCAGTTTAAGAATTTTGAAACAATAAACTTCCTAAAGACTGGGAAAAGAAGCACAGTAACATACAACAGATTTTAAGACAGAATCATAAATGTTAGGAAAACCCATGATCAGGGAAGCCAATATCATGAATTATGATATGTCTGCAGAGATTAATACAATGGCACTAACACTAGAAAAGGAAACTGGATCTTTAAAGAGTTTGTGCAAACAGACTAAATATTAGCTTTAACAAAGAACAATCTCTTAAAGGTCTCTACAACAACCTCTGCATTATATAAGATGGTTCAGCTACCTTCCTTTCTTCGAACTGCAAGATGGGCATTTGTATTGCTTAATGTTCTCAGCTTTTGCTGGAGTAATCTTCACACACTTGCCATGAAACCACCTTTCGCATATGTCACACCCAATCCAAAACTCGTCTGCATTGTAATTACCACCACAACTTCCACATAGGGTTTCACTATGTTCTTCTTCATCTTCATCAACGTAACCCTCTTCAACTGGCTTTGAATTGCTTTTTACTTGGCCATCACTCGATCGCTGCAAGAATGAAGGGTTATGCAACTAACCAAAAATAAAGAAATCAAAGGAATACATAAATACAAATCCAGTACAGCTCACCTTTGTTGTAATTCTGGACTTACTCCCACTATCTGAAGCCAATTTGTTTTTCTGATGCTTCCTTTCAGTCACTACTTCAAAGACAGTTGGCAGGTCATTCATCATGGTAAATAGGCGTTTCCTGTTAATGGAGAATCGCAAGAACAAACTCACTAAATGTTTCTGTTAAAACGATTAACGAAATTGGATTGAACAATTAACAGCTAGAATTAGCCCACTCTAATTAGATAATCTATGTATACCAATGTGGATTCAACAGTGAATTTCACTAGTAGACAGCTGATCTACTTTTAGTACAAATTGTAAATGCTTATTTTCCAACCTTAAGTTTTGGGATTCAAGTCATCATTCCAAAAGAGGAAGGAGGGTGGTGGAAAATTGCAATTTCTCCATCAGATCTGGATGAAGAGTTTAATTTCACTGAATCAATGCAGTGGAGGCAATTGATGCCGATCCTTGTCTCATCAGTTCAGCCCTACAAGTCAATTGCATACCAGCCCTTCTTCTCCACCATACTATAGATCCAAGAGTCAACAAAATTAGCAAAGGGTAGAATGGGCCCTGGCTTTAAGATTGTCCTAAAAAAGCCAATCCAACAAAAACCTTTCATTTTGGAATAGGCTGGTAGTTTCCAAATGGCCTTTTGAGGAAAATGGGACAAAAAAAATTGGTTTCAGTAAGGAGTAGAAAGACCTAGAGAAAAAGTTCCCACTAGATTCCATCTTCCACATCACCTATTCACACCATTTACACTGGGACAAAGTCCATGGAGCAATGAAAAAAGATTTTCAAACTTGGAGATTTCTTGATCCATAAGATTTCTTTTGAAAGTCAAGGCCTATACCACCCTTCCACCTATCATTTCTAAAACATCCTTGAAAAGCATGTGCTTTTGGTTTGTAGTGGCATACAATCTCAGAAGTTAGAAATGAATGATACCCCACTTTCTTCCAAAAATTTATTTTTGACCCATCCCCTATTACAAACTCCTTTTTTTGGGGGGAAATGGATGAGTTTGCATGTTAAATCAACTTTTAGTGTCTTACATTTTTTTCATGTAGTTCTCAAATTACCATAGATAAAGGGTTTACTTGAAATATTCAATATTTAATTATGATTTTTTTTTTGTTTCTGCCAAATCCCCTCAATCAAGGGCTTCCTACTTCCTACATGTAACAAATTCTTTTGTAAATCACCCTTTTTCTTTCTCATTTTTCTTCAAACCCTACAACACTTAACATGGTATGTGAAGCTCTGTTCGTGCAAACCTTTGTCTTGACAAAGATCAATTTTATCCTCCTATTCTTCATTTGCTAATCTATACACTGTTTGTTTTGGGGTCCACCTGCGATTATCAGATCTGCACATCAATTTATTACTCCTAGACCTAAGTTTTATGCTCATCAATTAGGATTTTTTATCAGACTTCATCATCAACACTCCCACCTACACACAAGTGGGAGAGGAGATGGATTCTATCGCTTCTAGACCTCTCAGCACCATATGACTATCACGGCCCGACCCAACGGACACGTGAAAAACAATAATAATTTTTTTTTTTAAGCATACACAACTCATAGTCCAAACATATGACACCTACACGTATTGCGAGATTCCTACGGATCACAAGACTTATTGGACACTTGAGTTGATCGAACTAAATTATCAGCTATTTACGTACTCCAATGGAGATTAGCCAATGTTTAGTTTTTTTCAATTCATTTATTTCATGGCACTAACCCCGTGCTATTCATGATGTCATATCAAGACATTCTAATTACTCTATCGTGGGCCTCATCAATAGAATAGATCTCATCTATCACGGGTTTATACCATGGGAATACCGTCAACCATGGGTTAATGTCACACATGGGATAAACCTCAACCATGGGACCTATACCCGAGCATAAATACATCCCTCCTCGGGGACAATACTCTAAATATGGGTCCAATCCTTTATGGAATCAATGCTCTCCGTGGGAATATCTATCCACGGTATACAATACTCATCCATGGTCACAAAGCCCTCCATGGGAATAACCATCCATGGGAAAATAATATTTATCCATAGAACCATCACATCCACCATGAGACCAATACGTCTACCATGTGACCACTATATCTATCATGAGGTCAATATGCCCACCATATAATCAATATCTAGGCATGAATCCAATATGTCTACCATGGGAACAACATCCATGGGATTCATCATCCATCCCTGGTAACTCTCCATCAGTGAGTATCATCTATCCATAGGTAATATCCATCCATGAATATAAAGACTCCATGTGTATAATCCATCCATGGGCATAACTCATACATTCGTAGAACCAATATGTTTATCATAGGACCAACAGGTCTAACATAAGATCAATACGTCTACTATGGGACAAACATATCCACCATAATACCAATACGTCTACCATGGGACCAACATGTCTAATATAAGACCAATACGTCTACCATGGGACCAACAGGTCCACCCTAAGACCAACATCCAAGCACCACCATGGGAACCATCATCCATGGGTATACACATCCATCCCTGGTAACACTCTATCAGTGAGTATCATCTATCCATGGGTAATAATCATCCATGAATATAATCCCTCCATGGGTATAATCCATCCATGGGCATAACTAATCCAGGGGCACATCATCTACCATGAGATCTTCTATTCGTAAGAACAACACTCGAATGAATCACTACGTGGCTGTGGCAATAATATCAAATCATCATATTATATCATAAATATACCACAACCCCTACCAAGACTTAGGGCCCATGATTTACTAAGCGGGAGACCCACGACTAGCATGATCAAATCTACCTCGCCCTGCATCCTTTCACCTCAAGGGTGATTCAGTCAAGCTCTTAGGCGATCGGACCGTGTTTAACGAAGTTAGCACCACCACCATGGGGTAAAATAGTATCTAGCTCTGCGCATCAACGCACATCAAGTGTGCTAAATAGCAGTGAGAGCGCCCTCTAGCGCGTAGCATGTGAGGGACCTACTCTTCGACGGCAACCCTATGGGGACAAGTCTCCGTAGCCGACCCCACCGTCCCGAATACCTCTCTAGAACGGTCAGTCAACCATCATAATCACGTGAGGGACGTACCCATATCACATCTCAATATCAAGTGACCAAGTCATATATACATCTCAATGCCACAGTCTCCATATGTTCATATCGAGGCTCCCACAGTCTCGCGGCTACTCTAGGCCTTACTCATGGAATCTATATACTTATCTCATCATTTTACTTATACAAATGTGAGACATAATGATCTACTGATCGGACAGTTTCCTTTTTCAACGGACTGAGGCATAACGTTATCAATATCACATGAGGGACGAACCCATACCACGCCTCAATATAATCAATATCACGTGGGGGACGCACCCATACCACATCTCAATCATCAATATCACATGAGGGACACACCTATACCACGTCTCAATATAATCATCACGTGAGGGACATACCCATACCACGTCTCAAAATAATCAAGTGACCTAATTACGTACATCTCAGTGCCAAAGTCCTCATCTGTCCATCTTAAGAATTTTCACAGTTCTCTAGCCACTCTAGGTTTTACTCGAGAACAAACATATATGTCTCATCATATCGGGACTCCCAAGGTATCATAACCTCTTCGGGCCTCCTTCGAGGGATCCAACATCTAGCATTAGGGTCTATATTAGGGAACGTATATCCCACCAATCCCTTTATACCTTTCACATTTGCTCAACATCTTACATCATCTTAAATATAAATGGATGACACATTGCATCTTTTGATCGAGCTGAGGCACAATGCTCTCAGTTGCCTACGTACCACATAGTAGATCAGATCAACCATACTTCATCATTTTCACATTTGGGTTGACATTGGGGAGTGGTCCTACTTTTACTTTGGGGAAATCAAACAAGTGTTTCTTAGCATTTACATAACATTCCATGCATTCTCAATCATGCTAGCTCATCCCCATTGTAGCACAAGTTAACCCCCTTGAGTTCTAAGATAATTGACCTTAACTCACACATATCACTTAGTTTAACCCTTTATCAAGTTCCTCTTCAAATCATGGAAATTCGTTCTACACATGGTTAGGTCGATCCACCACAACCATTACCAACATAGGTACTTACTAGTGATGCACACATCATCACATAATCCAAGCATGGCATTAAAACACATTCATCATGCTTATTATATGAATTACCCATCTAAGAATTCCGATCACAATCTGAGAATTCATTTGATACATACATTACTCATAACCATACACAAGTATGGGAAGTTATCAAGGCCTTACATTACACATCTTGGGAAATCTTGATTTATTATACATTCTATCATACTTTAAACATCATAAATATATGAATTCTCAATTATAATAAACATCTAATCACAGGGAGCTTGGGGAACTCATACATGTGTATCTGATACAATATATTCACATCAATAACATATAGGCACATAAGGAGGTCAAACCATAACCTTACACAACTATGCATTGGAATGTGCACAAAGCAACATTTACTCAAACATATTATCACACACCTTGTGAGCATGGAATTTTACAAATATTCCCAATGCTCCAAGTGTATGGCATTCTCCAATTTTACCCAATGTTATCAAACTTGAATCGTATTGAAATCGGTCTATGGGTGTGAATCGTGAATTGAAAATTGTAAAATCTTACGATTCATATATCCTCTTATTCCCATAACCATTTTGTTGACCTGAGCCATTACAATGACAATGGGTATTAACCATCTATGACATCATCAAGTTGGAATATCAAAGCATACGGAACCAAAGTCACTTTTTTTAATACAGGGGAGACTTCAGTTTTAGCAAACACATTATAGAGATCACCATGGACAAATCATGTCATTCAACTAAAACCAATGAAGCATCACCCATTTGGTTACCCAAACAAACAAATTATAATATCCAAGACAATACTAATCAAGCACAACCATTTGCCGATCACTTCTAAGATCCTATGCCAATGTTCCTTTCATATCTTCTGCGGGACTCCATGTATCATGAAGGATTGATGCAAACACGGAGGATCTAAATGTTGCCTCATCTTAAAACTAAAAATACTCTTCTTTTTCTCTTCATGCATACCACCCAGGTTTAGCCAATAGAGGTGCAGCCTTCACCAAGTCTAGTCCTTATTAAAACTCCTCATCACTCATCCAACCAAGAGGATCAAAAAGATTTTGGAACACAGAATATAGAGAAAAAGTTTAAAACAATATTTCAAATGGAACAGACCAACAATAAGTGCAATAATAGAAGAGTAAAGGCAGTGCAAAAAAAGATGATGAACATCTTCAGCTAGATTCAAATGGAGGATACATGCATTAACAACGATTCTCTTCCTGTTTCTAAGATAGCCTTGAGTCAGTATTTTGTTCTCAATTTATAGCCTAAGCCACTTTTTCTTTTTAATGGAACTATATTATGCTAAAAAAACCCATAGAAATACAAGAAAGAAGGAAAGAGATGGACACAGCCTGAAGAAGTTTTCCATATCCTTGTGGACCTTGGGGGACTACACACTTCCACAGGACCTTTTCACCAATGGAAAGCTGGTTCCCAGCTATCCTGCTTTGTTTGAGAGCTCTATATCTGCTATCGGATTTTTGAAACCATTATAATATCTCCTTAGCAGAGAGGAGGTTTTTTTTCCCCCCATCAAGGATCTAAACCAGCAACCTTTGTAACCAGAGTATCCCTTTGATCTATCTATAAGATGAAGATTTTATCAATATAAGTAAAAGAAAACAGAAAAAAAAAAAAACCCATAAAAATGCAGGTAAACAGGAGCTACAGGCCAAAATAAGCAGCAGAAAAGGATACAGGCAATAGCTCACCCTAACAGAAGAATACTAGCCTGTGACGCTGCCGGCTCCTTTGCCAAAGAATCAACTAGCTGATTGGCTACTATTGGAATCTCGTGGAGAGTGAAGCACCCTCCATTCCTAGGATGAAGGACAAAATCGAGAAACTGCATGATCTCTTACTGTGATGCACCGACATGTGCCTCAAGCCCATGTGCAAATGCAGACACGGTATGGGAACTCACACTATATTGGAACTTGGTGGACACAACTCCCTTTCTATTTTCTTTGATTTTTTAGGGGAAAAAAAGAAGAAAAGATAGCTAGATAGCTAGAGAGAGAGAGAGAGAGAGAGAGAGAGAAAGAGAGCAGCAACAATGCCACTGAGAGGGAGAAAGGGTGGAGAGTTGAGCACTCCCAGCGAGTGAGAGAACGATGAAAGAGGAAAAGCAGCAATGCCCTAATTTTTTGCTTTCGCCATCACCACTTATCTTATTTTTATTTTACAAATTTCTTTCATTTTTATAATTTAAATTTAGCTTTTGACACCAAAAGCACTAATGACTCAATTAAATGATATTAGTTAAATATATAAATATTTATTGGAGATAGCCAACATCTAAATATGACAAGTTCATAGTATTAGTCCACCAAGTGGGCCTACATAGGTCTTGTCAGCTTAATAGGTTTATGATGGTTCTAAAAATCATGTCTAAACTAATATAAAGATGTATGAAGTGACACATCACTTAATGTTAACCAAATGATGAAATTGTCTTTATTATCAAAATTTTATAATAGTATAAACTTAATAAAGATGACTTTATTATATACATATATGTATATATAAAAAAAATGACACGTCCTTGCCAGCTCCATCTCCTATTTTTTTTTAATATGGTGTGTCTTATGCATGCTCCTATGTCTTGTATCCACTCCCATCTCCATGGTTGGGCATCATAAATCTCTTATGACTTGATATATGAACTTGATTGACAATACAAGCTATCATCAAAGTAAAGCTGTAACATCCCATTTAACCACGAGGTTGATGTAAGACTGAACTGGTCAGAAACTGCATCTAAAGGTGTTGCAAAAATCACTTCTCCAAATCTATTCAAAGTGCTTCAGCATGGCTAACTACTTTTGGTTTATAAAACCCTTTCTGGATCCAAAACGCACATCATAATTAAGAGATTGAGAACTGCCATTCCTTCTTTTGGAAATCTTCCTTCAAGGACTGACGCTAAAGCCTCCACCTGCCATATCCATTTGTGATTCCTTACTAGATATCAAACAAACGTTTGACTGATCTGTCCTACTTGCACCAATAACCTTGCTTTCCTTTCTGACTCTATCCTCCTTTCCTAGAAATTGCATTTAGCAAACTTTACTATCACCATATCTCCATGTCATGGATCATTATCTGCTCAGCTTACTCCTTCCTGTCACAAAATAGATACCCCACCCCCGTAACTGTTCTCATTTTTGTTTCAAAAACACAAAAGAAAGAAAATAGATAACCAAATCTTTCCTTACATCAGTATAATGAATCACTAGAAAGTTGATCAAATAGTGATATTTTTCAAAAACACCTTGAACAGATTGTTAATCAAAAGTTCTGCTTATCCTCCTCTCTAAATGCAGACCACCTTCTGCCATTTTTCAACCACAAAATTACCATGAAAAGCTCAGAACTCCAAACCCAAAGATGAACTACTGAAGCATCTGGGTAGAAACGAAAGCAGTGAAGAAGATCAACTCCTTCCTAGCACTCTTCACAGAACTATTTAAACATTATGCAGACTTGGTAAAAAAGGGGCTTAGATCAGACTTGAGAACGACAACTGAAACTTCTAATCACCCTCCAATGGTGTCAAGTCCATCCAGATATGCCAATGGATTGAAAAATAGGGCAGTGAAGCCAAGACACAGGAACTATGATATGTGGAAGCAATCCATCAACATTCTGATTTCTAAAGAGTACAAATTTGTTGGCTTTTGCTTTCATTAGTTGTGATGTTGGTCTAACCCTTTTAGACCACTTTTTGTATTCTTTTTGCGTTTCTTTTTTATTTCTTGTACTCTTTCCCTCTCTTAATGAAATTCTTTTGTTACCTCTCAAAAAAACAGAGGACAAATTTGTCTTCCAAAAAGGATCATCACAATTAAATATGTGAGATTATAAATGTCAAGTGGAAACTGAAGGTGGTGGGTTGTTGGTGTACAAGTAAGAAAAATTGAAGTGAATCAGTAGGGTCATTAAAGAGGAAATTAGGGTTATAGTGGGATCTAGAAAGAGTAAAACTTGAGGACCATTTTGCAAGAAGAAAAAAAAGAGTTCAGTTTTTAGATTATTGAACAAGGAAAATCTTAAAAATTGCATTAAATGATCCTAATCATGCTAAAAGATTATTGCATTCGTCAGACTGACTATTAGGATGCTTATGAAGCCCAAAATTGAAAAACATTTAAGATTGAGAAAGTAAGAAGAGAAGAAAAGCAAAAGAAAAAATTGGAGAAGAAACAGGGGACAAAAATGATCATAGAACAAAGAAACTGAGAAAGCAGAAGAAAATAAAATAGGAAAAACTACGAAATGAAGGAGGAAAGAAACAACGATATTTTTCTCTCAAAAAATATAATAAAAGCTATAAGATGAAGAAGAAGAAACAAAGAAGATGAGAGAGAAAATTGAAATAGGAATTGTGACATTAATGACACATGGCTTCTTCCTCTCTCTTCTCAAATCTAAAGATCTAGGGGGGTTTGGTTTTTCCTTCTTTTACCCTTACAAACTTTATAAATGGCATTCATATATTTTCCCACTCCACTTCAGTTTCTATTACTTATCTTTCCTAGTGGTAGAGTTGACTCAGTTACCGGGTCAATTTCGTGATACTCATAAATGCTTTTCATGGACATAAGGTACTTCCCCATAAAGAGTTGCTACCTTGCAGTCACAAACTGATATTTGGGTGTGATTCAAGAAATAATACCTCCAAAAGAAAGGGTGCAATACCTAAGTGATTCTCATTCATCTTAAATAAAATTCATGAACTCTCATTATCTGCAAACATGAGAACATAGCTTCACCATTCATCTTAAATAAACTTCATGGGCAAGTTTTGAAGCAAGTATTTTAGAAAAAAGTGGTGCTGGCTTTTGGAAATGTTAAAGATTCGATTAAAAGGGGAAAATAGTACAAGAGGATGCCACAATTTTAAGGAAAAAAACTTAAGCAGCCTTAAAAAAATACAAGTCCAAGAAACAAGAGAGCCTCACAAAGTACAAGTAGGGACAGCAAGGCAAGCTAGATTATCAGCTTCACCATTAGTTGATCTAGAAATCTTCAGAAAGGAACTGTTGAGAGTCAAAAATATCTCTTATTTCTTCAATCAAGTCTAATAAATGCCAAAGATGGTCAGAGTCCTATGAACACTAGGCTCCCAATTAAATTAAAATTAACATTTGCATCCCTTATGAACAACCTTATTTTCCATTTCATTGGTACTATAACCACTCATTGGCTTGGGTATAGTTCAATGTAGTCAAGTGATTTCATGCCAAGTCCAGGGCATCTTGTTCATGAAATCTTAGTTTCATCTTGTTCTTCTGTTCCCTTCCTGCTGTAAAATACTATAAGCAATCAACAGAGATTGGGACTTTCTTTAGCATTTTTTAATATAGGGTAGTCCCTCCCTCCCTCCCCTTTCGCTCAGCGTGCTCAACTTTTTGAACCTTAGTAAGACAGATAATGCTTCAATTTTTCTATATTTGCATGAAATATTAAATGGATACAAAGGCAAATTTACAAAGATAAAATCATTGCATATAAAAAGGGTTGATACCTTATATAGCATCATCCTTTGTGATACCATCAAGTCATAAAACTATACCATTTCAAGTTACAGCTATTAATACCAAGCTAGAATTTTTATAGTTCACACAATTTTAGCTAGTGGCTAAAGTCAAGAAACAACGACTATCATGGGGTCAAGTCACAGATATCACTCTGATAAAGAATTAACCCTTCATACCTGTATTTAAAATCTAACAAAGAAATAAATGAAAAGGAAAATATATTTACAAATTAAAAACATAGAGAATTTACTAAAGGACAATCAACACACACAAATCACTTCAATGGTCAAAGGCCACAAAAAGGAAGAAAAACTCATTTTACCTTTCATTGCTATTAAAGCGAGCACCAAGATAGAAAGCAACAGAAAGAAGCCAAGAGTCACTATGTACGGCAACCAATGAAAGCCAATCCTTACGGTTCATGCCATCCCTCGCAAAATTGATCCCTAGTGCAGGCTCCGGAAGCTCTGGTGGTACTTCTTCCGCAGGAAGAGTAACTTCCCAGCTCTCATTTGGGTGTCCATACAGGCATAAATTCTCCTTTTCTGAACAGGTATTCATGTTAAACAAGCAAAACAGAACAGGAAAAGCCTTTTATACCATAATACACACTGATCACATCCTATTCGTTACTTTATAAAAAAGGAGTAAATGCATCCCAATATCTGGTCATTATACCATTCATAGAATGAATCAAGTCAAAGTTGGGCCATGGTGTTGTAGTGAATACATGAAGCATTCCTTAATCCTTGGTGGATGAAAGGAATACAATTAATTGACACAGATTATGCATTTATGAGACCCTAGAATGAAATATAAAGGAATAAAATAACATTATTTAAACAAAAAATTAATGATGTTTATAAAAGAACCGCTAACAATCATGGCAAAAATTGGCACACAACAATAAATTTTCAAAACCATGATAACTAGCCACTCAACTAGGGGGATTAGTCCCTGTTCAATGCAGACTGCCAGTATCAATACCTACCATCCATTCATGGGCCACCAACCTGGCATCCAAGATTTTGCATCTGATTTCATCATGCAAATGACAGGACAAATGCGCGACGAGTACAAATCTAACTGTCATAAATGTATGCTTGTTTGAAAAAAAATACCTAAATAGTTGTGGCTATGACACAGTTCTAACTTTACACATATACAAATCCCTAAATAAAATATAAAATGCATATAAACAACATTATAAAGTTTTAGTATCAAATGTTCTTTTTAATGATGTTCATATCAAATGGGGCAATTGTTCCCCACTAATGCCAGTTTCTGGTACTGTCGATTCCTACCATCCATTCACGGGTCACTGACTGGACAGCTAAGATCTTGCATGCAACCAGCACAACCAAACACACAATTAGTGCATGAATTGATGGTTGATAGCATGATAAATCGCACAATGACATAATCAATGCATTGGGCATAGATTAGATTTCATCCAACAAACCTGAAAAGATTACAAAAAGAGCTAGTAGCATAATTCATAGGTTCTTATTGTGAAACCTTAAAGGTTGTGGGTTCAGATCATGTTACAATTTCAACAAAAAAAAAATCACAGAGAAAATGAATAGGAAACATGGAGAGGGTTGGGAATTGGGAGTACCTGGATCGCAAAGTGCATAGAACTCATCGACATCTGAAATCAGAGATTGGAAAAGTTAGATTAGAGAAAGAAAAAGAGAGAGAAAATGGGAGAAATCGAAAGAAATAGAGATGGATCGGTCTTTCTTTGATTGGATGTTCTCAGTTGCTGAATTCAAGGACCTTTGGATTTCTATTGATTGTTGGGTACTTTTTCTGGTTCTAGGTTGTTGAATTCTTGGGTCTTCGCTGGTTTGGATTTCCACTGGATGTAGGGAACTGATGAGAGCGGGAGATCTTCATCTGTCTGTCTCCTATATTACTTAGTTTAGATCACCTTATATTGGTTATTAGATTGTTGGGTCTTTCTTGGCATGAATTCGGGTTGCAACATCGGTTGGGTTAAGGAGAGAATGACAAAGAGAAAGAAAAAGAAAGAATACCGTAGGTAAGAGCTCGGATGATGCCGTTCCTTCTGCCGCTGAAGTCTTTGAAAATCTCCTCCACAGTGCGAGGATTTGAGGATATAGATGCCATTTCCATGGCGTTGGTGTTGGTGTTGGCGTTGGCGTTGGCGTTGCTACCTTTAGAAAGAGAGGGAGATAGAGATCCGGCAGACATGCAGAGGCTTTTTGTAAGAAAAGGGCAAAATAGAAAAACTGCGAAAGGAAGGGCGAATGAGCTAGACGAATTAATAAAATTTTAATACAAATATGGATTATTATTATTAAAAAAATTGAAAATATATGAAATATTGTTATTATTATTTTTATCTTCCATTTACTATCATTTATGGAGTGATGGATTGATAGAAAATTATACAATTCTACCAAAATTTTGGGTTAGAATTGTTAATCCAGGCTAAGTTTTAAATAATTTTCTCTAGCACGAGAACAACTTATTTCATATTAATCATTAAAGTAAAATGAAAAAAGTTCACAAGAATTATTATATTGCTATTAATTTTTTTTCCTAACACTGATAAATAACTATTAGAGATTGTATTTATTGTAACAATCCGTCCCACTAGCATTATATTGTCCGCTTTGGACCCACATGGCTTTGCTTTGGCGAACGAACCCACTGTTGCTCTCAAAAAGCTTTGTGCCAGAAGGAGGAAGGCTACCACCTAAATACCACGGAATTTCCAATGCAACTAAAAAAATGGGACTTTTTTGGATGGGGTATTACAATCTACTCCCTTAAAGTCAGAGCCGTCATCGACTCTCTACACACAACAACCACGTCCACACCTTTAGGCAGAGAGTTGAACCTGGCTCTGATAGCATTTGTAATGACTCGTGCCACTAACACAATATTATCCGCTTTTGGCCTACACACATGCTTGCACGACTTTGTTTTGACGAGCCAATCTACTGTTTCTCCCAAAAGGCCTTATAATAGAAGGATGAAGGATACCACCTAAATGCTAGAGAATTTTTAATGTAAGTAGCAATGTGAGACTTTTTAAAGTGGGACATTACATTTACAATCTCATTTAAGTGTGATTAGAAGAGAAGTCAGTTGGCAGTTATACAAAGATTTATAACAATAGTAGTAAAAATAAAATGAATGCATATGTTGATAGTTTATTTGGCAGTTATCCTCTAGGTGAGGGACATCATTTGAAGGGGAGTTTTAGGAGAACTAATCTAACTCCAGAAGTTTCAAGGAGATTTCTCTTTTTCGTACTAAAAGAAATGTAAAAGTAAAGTAAAATTAAACTTATAATACTAATTTAAAAATAATTATATAAAAGAAAAAATAGAAAACTTATTCAAGAGAGTAAAGTATAAATATAAAAAATAATACAAATAAATTATAGATTCTAGTTTAAAAAATATAAAAGCATCAACTTTATATAAGAGATCATTTTAATCCATGAAGGTTGATTTGGCGGTTAAGAACCCCATTAAACTCTGTGAGGTTTTCAAGTCTTACTTTCAACATATAAGAGTTATTCTCTCTTGTTTTACTCAATGTGTGTAAATAGAGAGGTTTGCACATGCTCGAAGGACTTGTCAGATGCTCTAAGCGGCCAGAATACCTTGGAACTAAAAAAATAAAAAAAAAGATCATTTCTATATAATTTGATGGGAATAAATAAAGTAAACTAGTCTTATTCTCCAATTCGACCTATTTTGAATTAGAATCACTCGTATAGATTATACTATTTCTTTGGTATATGGTAACTTGATACATTTAGGTTGCGGATGACTGCTGCATTCGGAGTTTACAAATGCCCTTATATTTCAAAATAAACGGGGTCTTGATATTTCATCATAAAAAGTAAAAGAAAAAAGTTATTATTTTGTTGGTCTCATTCGAAGTCCAATAATCTCCATTGTTCACACCAACATTACAAAAAAAAAAAGAGTTAAGGTCAGATAAAAAAAAGTTTGCCAACTAACCTAACTTGATCCAAAATTAAAAATATATATATAAGAAAAAGATCTTGAATACAGGGGTTTAAATATCGGCCGATACATATCGTATCGGCCGATATATATCGGTTTTGGGCATATGAATATCGGCCGATATGTATCGGCCTTGATATCGGCCGTATTATATCGGCCCGATATCAAAATATCGGCCGATATTAAAAAAAACAAAGAAGAAAGAGAAAAATATCGGCTTATATATCGGCCGATAACGATATATCGGTCGACATATCGTATCGGCCGATATATCGGCCGATACCAATTTTTAAACCCCTGCTTGAATATATAATAGAATTATATCCTTTTTATACTCTGATGGGTTAAGATTTTGTTCCATAACTTGCGAAGTGTTAGAGATAAGACCGATCAAAAGAATTGCGACACTTACTTTTAGAAGAGAGATGTTGAATGCACATGAAGTCGTACCTTTTTTATATTATTTTGAACAATTAATAAAAATAAAAAATAGATAATTTTGATTTAATGACACTAAAGGATTCAAAATCAAGCATCTAATAGGTTGTGGACTGACCACATTCAATCCCAAACGTCAAAATTGAGTTTAAAATTTGAAAAATTAAAAGAATCTTAATTAAGAATTAAAAATTAGATAGAAGACAATCCCGAGATGGAAATCTTAATTGCACTTGGCATCGACATATCTTGGTCATTAAAGCCTGAACTGATTCAATCTAGAATCTAATTGACTGATTAGGTTCAATTTTTTTTATGACCACAGTGTCTGTGGCTTCTGATTGTCAGATTAATTTTTTTTTATGACCAATGTGTTCAGAGCCTCTTAGAGCACCTGATTAGAATTCTAATTGATTGACAGATCAAATTTTTTTATAACTGAGATATCTAAGACCTCTAAGGGCACCCGCTACCTTTGACCATCCCAACATATTGATGCATCTATCTAATGGTTACCTGTGATTTCAAGACATTTTGATCTTCCAAAACCTTCTTTAAAATTTTGTCGCCAAGTGTCGAGGGGACAAGAAGGCGAGGATGCACCAACATGATTTATGAGTCGCACTTAGTAGGAACTCCTTATTGAATAGAAACAGTTTTTAAGCATTAATTAATGATAAAACTATAGAGAGTGACCCTATATGAGAAAGTGAGAATTGAACTCAAAACCTCGAATTCAACAATATGTTTTTTCGTGAACATGGGAGACGAAAGATGAAAAATTTGAAGATTTGAGATTATTAAATATCTTAGAATATTTGAATTTCTGTCTACATATTTCTATACTATGTAGTTCACTATATTTTTCAGTTATTTTCTTCAAAAACTTTATTAAAGTAGAGAATCAATTCTTTCTAAAATTAAAATTCTAGTCTCGACCAAGGATCAAATCCATTAGATCTAGCATATTATACATGATTCAAGGCCATTCTAAGGCCACATAATAAAGATTATATTTATAAGTTTTGACTCTAATCAATATCCTTAAATGAGGTTACATATATTTGGATGATCAAATTATTTACCAAAGTATATTTAAAACATTTTAATGATCCATTAGGTCCAAAAAGTATTACTTAGGGTAACTTTTGGCTAGGGCTCAACTTTCTCCCATAGACAACATTATGTTTAGTTTGCACATGCTAGTGGGGTCAACCTCACCTCCGATGCTAGTGGAACAATAGAAGCCCCATTCACAGCCTTGCTGAAAAGGGAAGTTTCAAATGGAACTCTGACACTGAATGCGCCTTCAAAAAACTTAAAAAGCAATGACTACTATGCAGGAATTAGCACTAAAACATCTATTAGTTCTGAAAAACGGGTATGCTAAGGAAATGTAAGCAATTTTGGAAGTCATAGAATTTGGAGGCTGCATTTGTTGGGAAGTAGCTTCCAAATACAGACAGATCACCTACATGGGTGTAACTCAACTGGTTGTCTCCCACCTCAAGAAGTGGGATGTTGCAGATTCGAACTCCTATAGCCTAACCTTGGTGTGCTTTAAGGGTAGTGGACTTATCCGTGGAGATTTTAGTAGGACTGTGTCTGAGTTTCCCACGCGTTAATCGAAAAAAAATATAGACAGATTAACAGTCTCTCAAACATTTATTGGAACAGCGAATAGTCAAACCGGAGTGACAGAACTGGGTCTTCAAACTCTTGGGATTTGACTATGAGATAGTCTAGAAAGCCCATGGGAAAACTCTGTTGTGGATGCATTGTCGTGTTGAATCAGCCAAGGAGAAATGTTTGCCATTTCCTATCCCGAATTCTCAGTTTTAAAAGATCTATTAAAGAAAAATCAAGGAGGTAGTTACTTGCAGAATCTCCACCACCAAGTGACCAAGAATCTAATAAAGGAAAGAATTCTAGCACTACCAAACAAACAGCTAAAGTATTTGTGATGAAAATTATCCAATTACACAGAATGTCACGATCCATTATAAGTGATAAGGTCTGAACATTCATCAATAGATTCTAGCAGGAGTTCGTACCTTGCAGGGAAGTGCTCGAAAATGAGTTCCACATACCATTACAAACGGATGGTCAAATGCAAGTAATCAACCGATGTGTGGAAATGTGCCTCCTATACTTCACAAGTCAAAAACCCAAACAATGGGCTCATCTCTTTCCATGGGCCGAGCATTGGTACAACACCATGTACCACCAGTCAGTAGGTATGACACTGTTCCAAGCTTGTATGGTCGGGCTCCCTTGAAGCTAATCAATTATTCACAAGTCAACCACTTTAGCAGAAGTTGATAGTGATCTCCAAACTCATAGCCGAATTTTATGTCAGCTAAAAGAAAAAAAATTGTAAGATGCAGAACAGAATGAAACAAGATGACTTGCATCGTCGGGAACTCAATCTGTCCATCAAAGATGGTTCATCTCAAGCTTCAGCCATGCTGGCGGAATTTGTTATTCTGGCAAGCCCATAAAAAACTCACTAATCGATATTTTGGTCCTTGAAAGGTTTTGGAAAAGGTAGGGCCAGTGGCTTATCGGCTCAGTATTCCGACTGGTAGTCATCTCCATCCCATGTGTCATGTATCATTGCTAAAGCTGAAGGTGGGAACTACAGATAAAATTAGTCACGAATTACCACCATTAAGTGAGGTAGGAGAAGATCAACCTGAACCAGAGGAAATCTTAGATTGTCGATGGTTGAAAAGAGGATTGAAATATGACATAGAAGCGTTAATCAAAGGAGCGAGATGGGAGAGAGCGTCACCAGAGAGCGAGAGTGTGAGATAGGAGAGGATACTCACAGATCTTTCGGCGGCCAGAGAGGAAACCAGGAGGGCCGCAAGGAGATGGCAAACGAGGAAGGATGGCAACAACTGAGGAGAAAGAGATTCAGACAACGTGGGGAGCCTCGTTCCATCACACCGCTCGTTGGGAACCTACCAGAGTCCATCACCACTAGCTGGCTTCGTGAGATCTTCTCTCGGTGGGGAGCAGTGCAGGATACTTTCATTCCAAAGAAGAAAAACGCAGCAGGTCACACCTTTGCATTCGTGAGGATAAACAATGGGGCATCGGTAGAGAAAGCTAGTCGAGAACTGAACAGTCTGGTAGGGCGGCGTTAGCAGGTAAATCCAGCTGTGTTCCAAAGAGGTGAGACTCTCAGATCTGGCTCTGAGTTAAACAAGAAACCTCCGATTTTGAAACCTCTTCGACCCACTCGAGCATCCTTCAACTCTGGGAAGCCCAATCCTTCTCTAGGAGCTCACAAATGGGTGGAAGTGGTTACCAACTCAAAGAAGGACTCTTCTAAACTGGGGGACCCTTCAACCAACCTTGAGGGTGCTTCTTCAGCTACGGAGATCCCTGTCATTGACATAATGATTTCTTCGCTGGAAGAGGAGGAGATGAGTGGATGGTTGTCCAAGGCGATAGTTGTGTCTTCGATTGGAAGATCTTCTCCAACTGAGATTTTAGTCCAGTTGTCCCAAAAAGGCTTCATTGACCACTCACTTGGTCAAATTGGGGACAACTATTTTCTGGTGGGTTTCAGCTCTGAAGAGAGAGTTGCAAAGCTTCTCGGAGCAGAAGCACATGTGGGGCATCTCAGAATCCTTGCGAGATGGTCGTCAGACCTATTTTCGCATACCAGAAGAATCTGGGTGCAATGCTGGGGTTACCCCTTGGAAGGTTGGACAGAATCAGCTATTAGGGCTTTCGGTAATAGAGTTGGTAAGGTGGTGGAAATAGCTCAGAGGAATCTGAATAGAGGAGATTGCTCAACCCTAAGGCTTCTGCTTGAAATCGGAGTGGCTAATAATCTTCCTCCAAAGGTATGACTGAACTTTGGGGGAAAAGTTTATCAGATTCTAGTGGTGGCAACGGCGGAACCTCCAGGAGCAAAATCCACACCTGAATCCCATTCGCAGCCATCATCGGAGCAGTTCTCCTTCCCACCGATGGAATCGCGGCGAACCCTTCGTCCACTGAAGCCTTCCCGTTCTTCGAGGAGGTCCAAGACACATGTCAAGCATGCAACCTTTCCAGATTTCAAGAAAGCTGGTGCAATTGCAGGAGAAACAGAGGGGAAATAGCATGCAACGAATGGGAGGAGCCGCGTGGAGAGGAAAGTTGCATCGCACCTATCAGAGAATTGCATTCAAATAATAAGGGAGAAGGATAAGAAGATTAAAAGGTTTGAAAGGGCTTTGACTAGAGCCTATTTATCGGGTTGGTCCACAAGCCAGGCCTCGGGGTCTGGCCCAGGCCCTACTCAAAACCTCTTGGTGTTTGACGAGTCAAATTCTAGCCCCGCTCTACTTAGCCCAGCCATGCCTAATCCGAACCTTGAGCAAGATGGCTAGGCCCGGTCAGTTGGCCAAGATAAACAATTAAACTCTCTGTCTAATCCAGAGGAGCAAGGTCTTTTTCCCATTTCTTTCGTTGGGGATTTAGAGAAGCCAGAGCAAAGCGAGAACAGGGAGGCAAATATGGTTGTTGGGGACCAGAGCAAAACACATGAAATCAGTGAATAGGAAATTCTGGGAGTAGCCATTCACCATCTCTTTCATGAAGAACTTGTAAATAAAATAAAAAAAAATTGATGAAAAAGAGGGTTCAAAAAAAAAAAAAGGATTCAGAAATAGAAAAAGAAAAGGGTCTCCTGGAAAATTCAGAAAAAAAAAAAAAACAAATTATTACAGGAGATAAAAGAAAAAGAGTACTCAGAGATGGATGGGTTAGAAATCCTCAGAATCAACAGTGCCATGGGAGTTGATTTCGAGAATTCCCCTCTGGCTCATCAGCATCTCAGCATGTTGGAAGACTTGGATCGATCAGCCTCCAGTTCTTCTTGGCCCCCTTCTCAAGGATCTTCACTTCCACCTTGGAGCAGACCACGGCGTTATTCATCTTCTCATGGACGACTCCTCATGTTCTCCACCTCTCCATCCCCGTCCCAGCTTGGAGTCTGGGGATCCGAAGGAGGCTCTTCTGAACTACCTTCATCGAGCTAGTTGGTGCTCCGCCCTTCTTCAGCTTTGACCGGGTACTCTCGCTCCTTGACCTCATCACCTTCTCCCCTCTTCTTTTGGGTGTGTCCCTCCCCATGTGCCTTGTGTACTGCATTTGCTGATTCCCGTGTCCGATGTCCCACTAGCCCAAGTACCTAATGAATTTAGCTCTCCTTTTCATAAGCTTTCAACAGCCTCTTTGCCCCATCAAGATGCTCTCAACCTACCTTAGATGGAATTTTCTTTAGGAGGATTAGTAACGAAAGTGTAAGCTGGTTGGAAAAGGAGTTTTCAATAGATGAAATCAAGGAGGCTTTGGATGGGTTGGGTGGAGACAAAGCACTAGGTCCAGATGGGTGTAACTTCTCATTCTTCAAGGCTTGTTGGGAGACAGTTTGCCCAGATGTTCTTAGAGTATTCAAGGAATTCCATCGTGATGGTATCATAAATAAAAATTTGAAAAATTTCTTCATTACCCTAGTCCCCAAAAGAGAGGGTCTGGAAAGCTTGCCCCATTAACGACCAATCAGTCTTTCGGGAAGTGTATATAAGCTCCTTGCAAAAGTGTTAGCAAAAAGGTTGAAAAAAGTCTTATCAGAGATTATTGGAGAATCTCAGGGAGCATTTGTAGAAGATAGACAAATTCTAAATGGAGTCCTTGTTGCCAATGAGTTGATCCACATTAGACAAAGAGACAGAAACCAGGTATCCTCTTCAAAATTGACTTAGAGAAGGCATATCATTTTGTAGTCTGGTCTTTGTGGGATACAAGTTTGAGAGAATGGGCTTTGGGGACTTATGTTGCAAATGGATGAAAGCCTGCATTGAAGATACTTCTTATTCCATTCTAGAAATGGTCCCCGACATCTCCGATTCAGGCAAGTAGAGGGTTAAGACAGGGAGACCCCTTATCTCCCTTCATCTTCACTCTAGAGGAAGAAAGTTTGAACAAGTTGGTAGAAGAAGCAAGAGAGTTGGGAATCGTTAAAGGCTTTAAGTTGGCTCCTAATGGACCAACCATCACCCATTTGCAGTTCGCCGATGACAAGCTATTTTTCTGCGAACCTACTAGCAGGAACTTCTGGGGTATAAGGCAATTCTCAGGTGCTTCGAAATGGTGTCAGGCCTTGGGATAAATTCAGGGAAGAGCTCTCTCACAGGAATAGAAATGGAAGAAGATCGTCTAAGGGACATTGCTGAAAGGATTGGGTGTGGCATGGGGAAACTGCCTTCATCTATTTAGGTCTTCTAGTTGGTAGGAATCCTAGACTTGATTGTTTTTTGTGACTCCAGTTATAGAAAGGGTAGAAAGAATATTGGCCGGTAGGGGGAGGAAATTTCTATCCTTGGGAGGTAGTGTTATCCTCATCAAGGCAATCCTATTGAACCTGCCAACATATTACCTTTCTCTTTTCCAATTGCCTAAGGGAGTCGCAAGGAAAGTAGAGCAACTCTTTAGGAAGTTCTTATAGGGAGATAAGAAGGCGAAAAGGAAGGTACACTTAGTGGCTTGGTCGGAAGTTTTGAAACCTAAACCCAAGGGAGGTCTGGGCATGGTTCCTGAACAGCTCAAGAATCAAGCTTTGTTATGTAAATGGGCATGGAGGTTCGGTATGGAGAACGATGCACTGTGGGCCAAAGTCTTGTTGGCCAAATATGGAGTTGAGGATTCTGGTGGTTGGTTCCTTAGCAATAAAGTAGAAAATTTAGATTCCCCAATAGTCAAAGCTTGGTGGAAACTAGGTTTGAGGGTGGGCTTGGTAGGCAGTTTATTTAAACGAAACATTAGATTCTTGACTGGAAAAGGCAATAGAACCCTTTTTTGGAAAGACCTGTGGTTAGGGGAGAGGCCTCTCAAAGAAACTTTTCCAAGACATTTTAGAATCTCGAGGGATGCCAATGCCCTGGTCCAAGACTTTGTTAAGTTGGAAGATGGGTTCGTCTCCTGGCACTTTGACTTCCGCAGAAGGTTGAGATCCTTCGAAGAGGAAAGCCTAAACGGTCTCTTGATTCTTTTGGGGGAATTCCCACTCATGGTGTCAAAAGAGGACAAAATGATCTGATCAGGTAACTCCTCTAGAAGTTTCTCGGTCAAAGCTATAGTGAACCTGGCTCAAAGTCAACTCTCTAATGATGAAAAGATTACCAAATCAATTTGGGAGGGGGTTGCATCACCAAGAGTCCAAGTTTTTGTTTGGTGTGTCCTAAAAGAGAAGATTCTTACGATGGCAGAATTGAAGAGAAGAGGATTGCTTAGGAATGAGGACGATCTCAAATGTATCTTTTGTGAATCGTTTCAAGAGGATGTTAACCACCTTTTTGTTAACTGCGTTGTTGCAAAAGGCACGTGGACAAAATTCATCAACTTCTTAGGGATTCCTTGGGTCTTTGCAACTTCTAGTGTTGAAACAATTGGAGCTTGGAACCTTCCAAGGCTGAAACCCAGACTGAAAATTGCATGGCAAATGATACCGAGGAACATCTTCTAACGAAAACGACCTCTTCTGTGTTGTAATGCAGATTCTCATATCCAGGTTTCAAAATCATATAGGGAACTTCGAAAGACAAATCCTGATATTTTCAATCACCGGTGACATGTGAATTCTTGAATTACTAGAGACACCAAACTACAAAAAAGAACCACCGGAGATTTAGAATATTAAATTCCGGCATTTACAAACAAAAAGACGCAGGTTCAAGTCATATAGGCTCAAAAAGACAGTTGGCCCAATAGAAACAATTTGGCAAATCTAAATATAACTATCAACCTAAGATAGATGGGATAAGTAGCTTTGATAATAATGGTGACAATGATCATGTGCCATTAACACCATCACAGAGACTGCGATCAATACCTTAAGATTGTGAAAAAAGAGGAAAAAACAATATGCATTATTTACCAGCAACCATGAAAATCAACATGTCACGTGTTTCGAAAGGCAACACAATAGGACCAGTCCAACCAAGGCTATCCAGGACTCTTTCCCTCGCTCATCAGGCCTAAATAGTTAGGCCTAGATTATAACCTGGAGGCATAAAATCAGGCTGAATCAGTTTATTTCAGCCCATTCTAAGAAATTGAAGACCAGTGTCCAGCACATTCAGTCATCAGAACTTGCCAATTTGAGCAAAAATAGCTCAGTGGCAGAATTTCATTTTTCTAATAGCACAATATTAATCTGCTCTATTAAAACCACCTTCACATAGCCGCAGAAGTCCAATGAACTAAAATTCTGATGCAGGTAAGATGTCACAAGAAATGAACGAAATCAAAGATATAATAACAAGATTCTGGCATTTGAATGAACTCAAACCCAAACTATAACAAATCGCTTGCAATGGTCACAGCAGTCAATCGACAACATTTGTTGACTTCTCATAAACACTAGAAATGAGAAAACCTGACAACAAAAGGTAAATTGGCTCATCAAATTTCCAAATGCAAAAGCATTGTGCAGAACCTTTTTACATGGAAAACAACGGAACCTCCAGCAGAGAGGAAAAAGAGCACTAAATAAATAACTTACATGAAGAGTGCCAATTATTCACGAGTCAGGGTGCCGTCAAAAGCCGCTTGATGCCCGTCTTCTGCTCTGACGTAAGCTTGGTGGGGAACTTGATGTTGAATTTGATTCTCAGGTTTCCTTTCTTGGAAGGCTCCTTTGGGATTGGCATCCCTTCTCCCCTAACAACTTCCTCATAGCTGGGATGGATGATTGTGTTGATGGGGATGGTCAGGCTTCGACCATCTAGAGTTGTTAATTGTACTGTGTAACCTGTGAGAGCTTCAAGAAGAGAGATCTTTTGTGTCATTATTAGATCATTCCCATCCCTCCTGAAGACGCTGTGTGGCTTTTCATCAATAATGAAGACCAGGTCAGACGGTATCAAGTTACGCTGCTCATTGCCCTTTTCAGGGAAAGTGATTTTCGTGCCCTTTTTCCAACCTGGCTTTATCTCTATTGTCAGAATTTCCTCTACAGTTGTCGGCCTCCTAGAGAAACAATAAAAAGAAAAAGAAAAAAGAAAAATAAAGAAATGATTTAGACTTCACTCATAAGAAAAAATGATAATGGCCCATACAACTTAATTCTTCAATTCAACGATACATCCGAAATCCTCTCTTTCACCATCACCAAAGCACAAATTCCCTCCCAAGACGGATCCACATCATCGGCAGTGGATATTAGATTCAATCCTTTTTAAGGGTATACTCTACAGATTGACAAAGGTCAACAAAAAGGAAGAGAGAGAGAGAGGTTCATCAATGAATTCCTCACTAGTCAGGTACTAGGTTCTCTCACACACTTAGAGAGAGAGCTTGTAACACACTTCATGATAAAGTTATTTTCATTAGGTATTGCATTCCAACTGACAACATTTCATGCATCCAAACAAGAGGATCAAAGACGATGAAATCCTTGCTCCTTTCAAGGTATCCAATGGAAATGCAAACACAAATCCTTTTACCTAATGGCTTATGCTAAACATAAAAAGTAGACTTCCTAGGAAGCAAGTAGTTGTCTTTTAGTGAGTGATTTGCAAATAAAGTTTTTTTATGGTTTTCTTATAACTTTGAGGTTTCAATATTTTACGGGTGTCTTTTATAACTTAAATTAGGTTATTGTAATCATCTATAAAGCACGGATACTTCGAAACCCCTCGAGTATCCGTGTCGGATACGTATCCAATTAATTAAATATTTTTTTAAATATGGATACTCCCCGATACATCACTCGGATACACCCGGACCCGTGTTGATAAGCCCAGACACGCCCCGACACGCTTGGGCAAGCCCGGACACGCGTTTTTTTTTTGTTAAAAAGGGGCTGCGAACCCTAATAAGAAGAGGAAACAGCAAGAAGGAGACGATTGAAGGAAGGAGAGGCAAACTCCGGTGAGAATTTCTCATCTCTCTCTCTCTCTCTTTTCTCTATTTTTTATTTTCTTCTCCTCTAGCCCTCTCCCTCATTTCTTCTTTTTTTTTCATCTTTCCTTGATGGGCTTTCTTTCTAGCGGAAATTTCTTTAATGGCTTCGTGTCTTCTTCAATTATTTTCTCTTGAAATTTCGGTTTTTGGCGTCTAAGGAACGCTGTGGGAGGTGGGTTACTGGGTTCTTTGGATTTCTTTTTATTTTTTAAAAGTTTCTGATTCGTTGCCGTGTATTTGTGGCAAGTGGGTTGGGAATCTTCTGGGTATTTTGTTTGCATCTTGTGGTCGGACTTACTTTCAATTTAAGAAGCACCGATACGGGTATGTGTATCGGATACGACACGTATCCGATACGAGGATACGACAAATTTTAAAAAACTAGGATACGGGTGCGGCGGGATACGCGGAATTAAAAAATTATATATATATATATCAACAAGAAATAGGGACTAGTCACGATTTATACATTTTTATTAATTTTAACTTCTATTTCCATCTTCTATTTTTTTTATTCTTAGACATAAAAATTACCATCGATTAAGCACATAACATAAGTCTAAATTTTTTGATGTGGTAATAACCACTGTTCCCAAGCCCCCCTCTTGATGCAATAATCTAAAATTAAAATATCAAATGAGAAGGAAACTTTGTCTTTCAAGAGACTAAAAGCTATTGGTTGATAATTTGATATTTTACTTAAACTTTGTATTCCAAGAAACTAAAGCTATTGGTTGATAAATTTTTTTTCCCCCTTTTCTCCCATGCTGCCGTATCCCGTGCCGTATCCTGTCTCCTGTGTCTTGTGTCCCGCCATGTCCCTCCGTGTCTACTGCCGTATTCGTATTTAAAAAATATTTTATTTAATTGGATACGTATCCGACATGTATTTGAGCCGTATCCGTGTCGAAAACGTATCCGACACAGATACTCGAATGGTTTCAGAGTATCCGTGCATCATAGCTTTCAATAGATTGCCTCGATTCCTATATTTGGTCATTTGGGTATTTTAAATTTCCCTTTTTTCCTTAGGTTCTATTTCTGTTTGGGTTTGGATTCCTCATATTCTGTGACAATTTGGTGCTATTTTTATTTCAGTTTGTGGGCTTTGTGTCTTCTTTGGAGAGTCTTGGAATTGGTTTTCTTTGCACAATTTCCGGACTGATTCCAGACCGGAATTTTGATTGTAATAATGGGTTTGAAATAAGATATGTTTAATTAATTTATATACTAAAATTTATTTTTATAAGAATTTATATTATTTTCATATGAATTCTTAAAAATAGATAATAAGTGTTGAAATTCTTTAATTTATTTTAAGAATTGCTGTTTTCATATTGAACAATCCATTTTTTACCAACTTTAAATGGATATAATCATCTTTTAAAAATATTTTGACATGAAATTAAATTAAAAATTTTATTTTATATAATTAGTGATCCCATGACTCACTGTACATGTTATTATTTTAAAATTACCACTTGCCCAATGCAATTTGGAACCAATGATCGAATTGCAAGTCAACGTCAATGTGGTTAGCATTCTGCTCAATCATTTACTAGGCATTTAAGTTGATACAACATATTTTGAACATTTTCAGTCAATTTTTGGTCACATAATAGTCAATTTATTAGATGGTTAGAATGATTCAATTGGTGTCTCCTCTTCATTGGCGAGGTGACCCTAGTTATATATATATATATGCTTCTTAGGTAATCATTTATCTATGTTAAACATTGTATGTGACCATTCATTAATAATCAAATGAGATATATACATTTCCTCAAGATCAAACCTCTCCCACAACCTGAGGAAAAAATTTGCCTAGTACCAAATATCAATATCCTTATATATATATATATATATATATATATATATATATATAGGAGCACTCATGGTAGAACGAGTTTGCACCAAACATGGTGCAAACAACCAATGGTCATCACCTAGGCCCAGATGCCACATGGATGGGTGGGTTTGAAAGGCCTCCCTCCCTCCTTCTCTTGTGGGGGCCACTTTATTTTGAATCCAGTCCACTAGAATTTTATTTTTTTTAAAAGACTTCGATCCAACCTTTCATAATTTTCATTTGATGCATCCTCAAACATTCGATTAAATATGATAGGTCAAAATATTTATCTAATGTTTCATTTTTATTCTTAAAAAATTATTGGCTAACATAATTCAATAGATCCCATTTTCAACATTATGATAGTCCTCATGATAATCTACCCATCCATATAATTTTTATGATCAACAGGGTAGGGCCCACTATCTAACATAGACCGCCCCAGCCCTGTGTGTGTGTGTGTGTGTATATGGCACAATCCAATAAACTTGAGTGCGGTAGGGGAAAAACTACACCCCATTTGTTGGACCAATTGTAGGTGTCCATGTCATGCATATCACATGGGTGATATCAAGAAAGGATTTGGATAGACTATAGGTGGTGGGAACTAGAATGAAAAGACCATGAAAGAAGGGGGTTTGATGAATGTGATCAAATGCGCTAACGGGAAGAAAAGGCCTCCTTGAAGATTGATTACAGTGGTAGGGGAAATAAAGGAATTGTGTTCGGACCATAAGGTTTCCTTCGTGCAGATTAGGCGAACAGCCAATGGAGTCACGGATTTCTTTGCAAAGATTGGAGTTGACTTGACAACCAATGGCGTCTTACTCTTGTAACCATTGGGGGAGGGTTTGACGGCACCATGGGGTCCATATTTTGGAATTTCATTGTATTTAGTCTCTGCGTTTTAGGACTTTATAACTTCTATATTTTTCTTCTTTTCCTTTGTTCTAGGTTTAAGTCTCTTCGACCTTTTTTATGTAACTTTGACGTTTCGTATGGTTTAATATATTTATCATCTTGTTATTGTTAAAAAAAAAAGGGTAGATCTTCCATCATAGAGAATGGAATACACATGGTAGCGATGGACAGGAAAAATCTAACAATAGCAATTGTTGACATAATTTGGTCTAACAAAATTTCCCCTCACCACACAAAAGGTAGCATCGAGGAAAGTTTTGGTTCATTGATCTATGTTTCTTTAAAACTATTGTGAATCTTGAGGGTCTTCTCAAAGGAGTCAAGTTCCGACTATCCAATCAAATAGTGATCGTCAAAGGCAATTGCAACAGGGTGGACAGGTTATTAGCTCCAACAAAATTAAGGTATTTGAAGGGAATGGAAAGAAAAAGAATCTGGCAAGAAAAGGGAGGCCTCTTTAAATTTTCATGAAAAGTTAGAGGGCTCTTCAATATTGGAAAAAGTAAAAAATATTTTTTTAGAACAATGGGAACACCGAAGGATATTTTTAGAATTTCCCTTAACTTTATTAAGTGAACTAATCTTTCAAGCATGCTAATCATCAAAGAAGTGTCTATTTTGTAAAGCTTTATACCAAAAGAACTTTGAGGTCTCTCTTTTGTATGTCCTGTGACGAAAGTAGTTATATCATTCAAGCACATCTTACAAAGTCCCACAAGTATCAAGGCATCCAACACAACCATACCCAACATTCAGTATATACACATGTCCAGGCATCTCAAGCGTCTTTAAATCGATTTTCATTGAGCATAAGGTGAATGCATGCTCCTCAGTGGCCAAAATGGGTAGCTTATAGCTTAGATGAGTTAATTCTTGAATTTTGCTTGGTTTTGTTTGTGTATTCTATACGTGTTTGGGGTTTCCCCTTTGCTTCATGCATCTCTAATGTGTATCATCTTTTTATATTTCTTTTTACCATTTAAAATATTGTTGACTACAACATAGAAAAACTAAAAACACCACTATGAATGAGCTTTCTTCAAATGATGAAGTGACTATCAAACACAAGCACTAAATTGCCCTTACAAGTGGACCCAAAAAATGTGGAAAGATAAGGAAACAAATTTAATGAAGGCATTGAAGCAATATATAATGTTCCAAAACAGGATAGGTAATGAATTTTACAAATCTTTTTTCTGAGAGATTAAAGGAAAAAGAAACATAACAAGGGTGCACATGGGCATTTTAGGCTGGTATGCAACTACAACATCATGACTAAGAATTGTAAGCATAATAAGAGAAAAAATATAGCACCATTGACAATAGATTACCATCATAATGTTGTTCTCAAAAATCTAAGAGTTCTGATTTTATGACACAAAAGGCTTGCTAGAAAATGTTCACAAGGGGAGCATTAACATACTTGGGCAATCAAGATATAACTCCAACCCCAACAAAAATAAATATGAAAAAGGAAAGAAAAAACATAAATGAACAAAAAGACCACCAAATTACATTAACCATTGAATGACAACATTGAGTACCAGAAAATGACCAACACCAACCTTTTCACTCATTCCTTGACACATAATGCTGGTTGATATCAATTCAAAGGAACAAATGAAAATGCTTGTCAAGCATAAATTTTTGCACAATTAACCTCATTTCCCAAACGTGTTTTGCTGCTTCTTTTTTTGAAAGGTAAGTGTGTTTTGCTTCTTGTTTAAATAAATCTAAAACATTACCAATAAAAGAAGATCACAGCAATTTCCACATGAATCAAATAACATGGGAAGTAAAAGCTCACCCATTGGAATCCATGACATCCCTTGAAATCTTCATCTTCTTGGTCGTGCCCTTGTAAAGATCCTCCAGGCTGCAGGAGAGATTCTGCTCAATGGGCTGGCCCTTGCGGAGAACATTGGCAGATGCCTCGCCACCGGCACCTCCAAAAGAAGCAAAAATGTCCTCTCCAAAGATACCCCTAGGGAATCGTCCAGAGCCTCCACGAGAGCCACCCATGTCACCCATTCCGCCACCACCAAATGGGCTGGAGTACCCAAAGAACTCCGAGAAGATATCGTCAGCACTTCTTGGATTGAATTTGAAGGTTGTGGAGCTCCCAGCACCAAATGGGCCAAAATTGGAGAAGCCAGAAGCGCCACCTGGTGGGGGTACTTGCCCTTTTAGGCCTTCTTCTCCATACTGGTCATAGATGGCCCGCTTCTGGGGGTCACTTAGAACCTAAAGAGTAGAAAAGGGAGGGTTAGAAAATGAGAGATAGGAAAAGGTTTTTACAGAGAGTTGTTATTGGAGACAAAGAAGCAAAGGGGGGTTAGTAATTGGGAACCGAGATATAGGAAGTGAGTTTTCTTGGTGATGAAAAGAAGAAAAGGGTGGACAGGTACATGGAAAAATGAGAAGTCGGAAATGTGCTTTACTCGTGGTGAAAAATAAGGAGAAAAGGAGGGAGTAGAAAAATAAGAAATTAGAAATGGAAAATGGGTATTGAAGGTGAGAGAGAGAGAGAGAGAGAGAGAGAGAGAGAGAGAGAGAGAGAGAGAGAGAGGGTGTTCCAGAAAATGGGAAATGGGAAATGGAAAATGAGAAATGGGAAGTGGATTTTCGTTGGTAATGAAACGAAGAAGAATGGGGATTTGAAAGAAAAGAGGGGAACTTGAAAATGGGAAATGGTGACATGGTCTTTTTCTCTTTATTTTTTTTTTTTTAATGAAGAAAAGGGGGGACCAGAAAATGGAAAATGAGATCTGGGAAGTAGGTTTTTCCTCTTTCCTTTTGAATGAAAAAAGTGGGAAAATTTTATTTGTTTGTTCAGAGAAGGAGAAAAGGGATGGTTAAAAATGGGGAAATGAAAGAGATAGGAAGTGGGGCTTTCTATCTTTGAATTGGAGGAAAGCGTATATTAGAAAATGGGAAATGAGCGATGATAAGTGGGTTTGTGGTGAAGAAATAGAGAAAGGGGATAGGGAGTTAGAAAATGGAAATTGAGAGATAGGAAGTGGGTTCTTTAATTTTTCTTTTCTCTTTTCTAATGGCGAAAAGGGAGCTAGAAAATGGGAAATTCGAAGTGGATTTTGCTGGTGACGAAAATGAGAAAACTGGGTACGTAAGGGAAAAGAGAGAGACAATAAGTGGATTCGTATGGTGACTTGGTGCTGAAAATTGAAATGGTAAAAAATGGAGATCAAAACACGGAATTAATGAGAAATAGGAACTGGAATTTCACTGAAGATGAAAACAAAAGCTTGAAAAAAAAAAAAAACGCTATTTCCAATAAAATAAAATACAGAGAAAAGGGGGACTCGAAATTGGGATATGAGAAACGAGAACTGGGTTTCTTTTCGGTGATTTAAAACAACAAAAGAGAAAAAAGAAAAAGAAAAAGAAAAAGAAAAGAAGGGGGAGATTAGAAATAGAAAATGGGAAATGAGAAGGGACTGAACCTCATAGGCTTCAGAGATTTGCTTGAATTTGGCTTCAGCTTCCTTCTTGTTGGTGGGGTTCTTGTCCGGATGCCATTTCATGGCCAATTTTCGATATGATTTCTTCAAATCCTCATCTTTGGCGCTCTTGTCCACCTGAAGTGTCTTATAGTAATCCACGCCCATCTCCTCTTCTTCTTCTTCTTCTTCTTCTTCTTGTCCTTCTGCCTGTCTTCTACTCCATTAACGGGCTTCCTTGTTGAGATCAGTTGGTTGGATCTCTCTCTCTTTCTGCACAAGTGAAGGGGTTGGGTGAGTCTGGAAACTGATGAAGGAAACACGCGTAAGGAACTAATGCACTGTCCTGACGCAACGAAGTCACCATATATTACACTCTTATTCTCAAATTGACACGTGGAAATAGACGAATTATAGGCGTAGTTAAATGAACATTTTTATTTTTTATAATAAAAACACTAAATACGTGAGTTTGGTGAGGGAGAAGAAGAACAAGAAATCACCCAACTTCTCAGAGTAAGATAAGTCAATGATTTAAATTGCATTTAAGTAAAAAGCTGAGGAAGCCTTCTATTGTTTGTATATAAGTTTTTTATTTATTTTTAAAATAATTATAAATTTAAAAAAATATTAATATGTAAATCAAATTTTAGTCACTTAATTCTAATAGAAAAAACCACCATGCATTTGATATCTAGTTTTTGACTACTAAAATTGAGTTACTAGAATTTAATTTTTCCATTGAAATTTGAATAAAAAATGACATATATTCTCTTATTATACTCAATTCAAAAGTGAAAATGCATTAGATAAATCTAAAACCTTCTAAATTTAAATTTAAAATAAAAATAATAATTTCATCAATTCAAATTTGCCATAAAAGAGGCTTTACATGGGCTTTCGTGCCTAACAAAAAATGCCCGACTTATTACTAATTTTCCAAATATAGGAAGTAATTAGAAACCTGAAGTACTTATTTTCGAAGTACATTATTTACCATGTTTGCATCAATGAAATTTATAACAAATTATTTTTATACTTAAACAAATTACATATATTTGTTATTTCAATAAAATATAAATATTATAATTTTTATATAAGAACATTATGTGGATTAATAGGTCCTATTGTAATGAACATAGAGTTATAGAATACTCTAAAATCAAAAGTTAGAATTAAATTTAGCCCAATTTATAATAAGGCCGGACTTTAAAAAAAATCCCAATTATTATTACATCACACCTAGTCCATTTTGTCACGCCCCGACCCGACCGATGGGCCCGGAACGAGACTGATTTTTTTTTTTTTTTTAAGATAAACAGAACCACAAGCATTCTTATTGGGCCGGATCAACAGTTAAGCCCAGCGGTTACACATTAGCCCATCAAGTGGACTCAAACATGTACCATATGCTTCCCAAAAACCAAGATACAACAACATCAATACATAACATGCTCAAATCAAAACCAACATTGATTAATACAACGCAAAATAAAATCACTCATTGATTCATCATTCAAAAACATTGTCTCCAAAGGCAACATAGCCTATTACATCAATTCAACATTAAGTACCACATCCGGTACTTAATGAAAATCAACGGTTCCGAGAACCAACGAAAAAGATCAGGGCATTCCTCTCCGGGGGAATCCCAAGACACTGCCTTAGCTTAATCGCCCTAAGCCTGAAAGAGAGGGTCCTCCTCTTCGGTTTCATCGCCTGAAAGGTGAGTTGTGTGAGTTAACTAGTCCAATGAAGGATAATTAACAATGCAAATTAAGTAAATATAAAACAGGTTATCAACAGTTCAATATCACATGCTTGATAAAAAATAAGCATAACCTCAAGTAATATATCAACATCATTAAACCACTGCCATTATCCACCGTAACGCCTGCCGACTACACTTAGACCAGTATTAAGTCCCGACACGGTCAAAATACATCCTTGCAAGTACATCTCCGGCTCTTAAACGTAGCCGATACTGACACCTCAAGTCAGCAACTGACTACAGCATGGTCCGCCCATGGTCCAGTAGACATAAATCATCTCTCATATGGCCGATATTGGTTCAATAGCCCAGGTACGTGGAAGCAGTCTTACATACACATACGATCAACATCGTAATACCATAATCATCACAGCACTCTTACCATAGTGCACCATGTATAGGTACATGAGTGGGTTCATCAAAACCGAAACCACTCATTGCTCAATATAACACCTCTTTACAAAATCTGCAGAGTTAAGTTCCCTCACCGTTATGTGTGGTTTGCGCGGTCTCTGTTCAAAGAACACACAAGTGCACAATCAATATACAGATCAAATACATACACACGAGTAGTATTTTGAAATCTCACGTTTTCCCACAAAATATCCGAGGTATATGGAATTGAGTCTCCTACTTGGTTTCTATCCTTTTTAAATCATCCACAAGATAATAATATAATAATAAAAGGGGCTCAGTCCAAACTCATATTGTCTTCTGGGCATTGACCAGATCGACTTATTGAGTGAGGTCTAGATCCTCGGGTCACTTCTCGGTTATCTTCTGGATAGGACCAGAGCTGACATTTTGAGTGGGCCTCGAGGTCACTCAGTGCCCGACTATAGTGCCGGCCTGAAAGTGAATCACTCAGTTCCCGACTAATGTCAGACTGAAAGCGGATACAATAGTATTTACACTATAAATAATAAGAGAAAGGGGTTAGTACAGTTTTAATTAACAAAAAGGGGTACTAAACATCACATCACATAATCTAATAAAATAAATTTTTTTTGAATAAAATAATAATATTTAATTATTTAATTATTTATTCATTATTTTTCCTTCGATGGGAACCAACATTTAAAATCATAAGCAACTATAATCTCAAATAAAATTTTTTTTTTGAATAAAATAATAATATTTAATTATTTAATTATTTATTCTTTTTTTTTTCCTTCTTCGATGGGAACCAACATTTAAAATCATGAGCAACAATAATATCAAATAAAAATATTTTTTTAATAAAATAATAATATTTTTTTTTTCTTCTTCTTCTTCTTCCCGTTCACTGTCTGCAACAGACAGTGAACGGCCGGTGAACAGTAAAATCGAAAATGGGAAATGGGGGATTTTCGGAACTCGATTTTTACATCTGACCGGTCCGATGGATTCCTCCGGGAGTCCTCTTTCCATAGGGAGAGGTTTGGAGCTTTGAAACACAGTGAGCCATCCGATCTTAATACCGGAAGCTCACTGATACGAGGAACCCTAAAATTTTCCCTAAATTTTTGAAATCGTTTTTCTTACTGAAAACAAAGCCAAATTCAAAAATTTTTGATTCAAAACTAATTGAAATTGAAAGGGGAATGTATTGGTTACCTTGGATTGAATTTCTGGGCTGAAACCCGGTCTTTTAAAATTTTTTTCCTAAAAAGTTCACTGTTGAAAAATCAGAGGGTCGGCCGGTTTTTTGGCTGAGAAAGACTGAGAGAAGGGAGAAGAGAAGATGCAGTTTCCGCTGGGAGTGAAGACTGAAGCTTAGGCCGGCTTTTATAGAGAAAAGGCCGGGAAATCCTGCTGCGCATGGAGCGACGATCGTCCGGAATCCCGCTGCGCATGCCACGACGATGGAACGGGACGGGGAAAAGTAATCATCGCCGGTAGTGACGATGGGACGGGACGGGGAAAAATAATCATCACCGGCAGCGACGATGGGACGGGACGACGCCGGAAAATCGGGTCGAGCAGAGACGCTACACGCCCGCACGCCGCTGATACAATGTACTGCATTTTTTTTGTAAATCAGCCCTTCAAGTTTTCTAAATTGCAGAAAAGTCCCTAGTTTTAATAAAAACCTGATTTTTAACTAAAAAAATAATTTCAAAAGCTCAAAAATTTAATCCAACCTTACAGATAGGTTGGGTTTTAAAAATCTTAATCACCATAAAATTTTTGGAATTTAACTCTTATTAAAAACCATTTATTTAAATAAAAACTATAAATTTACACTATTTACTTAAATAAAGAATTGTTAAAATAAACAATTTATAAACATCATTTTGAGGTGAAATGAAATATCTAGACCATTCTTAAAATGGTCTACCATAAAATACAAATTTCAAATTTTATTTCATTTTCAAAACCCTTTAAAATAATTAATACTCCCTTTCGGGGTTTTGACGGGCGATATTTAAATATCATTTTCTGAAAATAATTTTATTTTAAAATCAGAAATGTAAATCCTTCAATAAGGAAAACATGATTCACCAATAATATTCACAAAATCACACAATTTATAAAAATATACACAACAAGTGGTAAATTACCAAAATGCCCCTCCAGCTCGACGAGCTAAATCACTGAGTTTTCGGGCTCAGATCGGGCCAAACTTGGGCTTTCCTCGAAGCCCTAACTAAAATCCTCGAGATTAACCGGTTAAACAAACTTAACGAGCTAAAACACGCCTAATCTGGGGCAGGGTATTACATCCTACCCCCCTAAAAGAAAATTTCGTCCCGAAATTTAAAACAAACACTACCTTCTTGGCCTGTGAACAAGCCGGGGTACAGCTTCTGCATCGTCGATTCAGGTTCCCACGTCTCATGTTGCATGTAGCGATGTTGCCACAGCACTCGCACTAGAGGTATAGACTTCCTCCTGAGCTCTTGAGTCCGACGTTCTAGTATCTTGACTAGTGCTTCTTCAAAAGTTAAGTCCTCTGACACTTCGATCTCTTCAAAACTGATCACATGCGACGGGTCAGGCTCGTACTTCCTTAGCATAGACACGTGGAATGTACTATGCACTCTCTCCAAAGCCTGAGGAAGATTCAACTGATAGGCCACTTCACCTATCCTCTTCAAGATCTCAAAGGGTCCAACATATCGAGGTGATAGTTTTCCCTTGCGCCCGAACCGCTGCACTCCATGACGTGGTGCCACACGTAAGAAAACTCGGTCGCCAACTGCAAACTCTAAAGGTCGTCGCCTTTTATCAGCATAACTTTTTTGTCTGCTCTGGGCTGTCTTGAGACGCTGTCTGATCACTTAAACTTGCTCTGATGTCTCACGCACTAGATCAGATCCTAGCAGCGCTTTGTCTCCTACCTCTGTCCAACAAAGAGGTAACCTGCAAGGTCTGCCATACAGAGCCTCATAGGGTGTCATCTGCACACTGGAGTGATAACTGTTGTTATAGACGAACTCAATCAAAGGCAAGTGATCTTCTCAACTTCCCTGCATATCCATCACACAAGCTCTTAGCATATCCTTTAAGGTTTGAATGGTTCTCTCTGACTGACCATCCGTCTGAGGGTGAAAAGCAGTGCTGAAGCACAGCTTAGTCCCCAACTCTTCTTGCAATCCTTGCCAAAACCTTGACACGAACCTCGGGTCTCTATCAGATATAATGGATACAGGCACTCCATGCAATCTGACTATCTCCTTCAAATACAGTTTGCTTAGAGTAGCCAAGGAATCCGTCTTCTTCATTGGTAGGAAGTGAGCTGACTTCGTCAATCGATCAACTATTACCCAAATAGCATCGTTCTTTTTAGGAGACTTAGGAAAACCAGTTACAAAATCCATCGTGATATGCTCCCACTTCCATTTAGCCACTTCCAAAGGTTGCATCTTTCCGCCAGGTCGTTGATGTTCCGCTTTCACTTGTTGACAAGTTAGGCACTTGGACACAAAATCTGCTACCTCGCGCTTCATACCTTTCCACCAGAAAAGTCGCCGCAAGTCACGATACATCTTCGTTCCACCAGGATGTACCGCAAAGCGAGATCGATGAAAGTGATCAAGCACTTTCCTCCTGCACTCGTCCGACTTTGGCACAAACAGTCTGTCTTTGAAAGTCAGACTTCCGTCTGCCTTGATCTTCCAGTCCTCTAGAGTCGCTCCTCTTGAAAGCTGAGTTGCCAACTCCTTCGCTTCTGGGTCGCTCTGTTGTCCTTCCAACACCAATCCAATTACCTCGGGTTGCAGAACCAAACTATGGATTCTTGCTGACCCGCTTCCTTCGATCAGCTCCAGATCGTACTTGGACAGAACTTCGAGCATCTTCCACTGCAAGGATGCCATCCTCGCCACGTCGCTGTGAGACTTCCTGCTCAAAGCATCGGCCACTACGTTGGCTTTCCCCGGGTGATAGGAGAGACTGAAGTCATAATCTCCCAATTACTCCATCCACCTACGCTGCCTCATATTCAAGTCTTTCTGAGTGAAGATATACTTGAGACTATGGTGATCAGAAAACACATTGAACTTCTCACCATATAAGTAATGTCTCCACAACTTTAACGAAAATACCACGGCTGCCAATTCCAAATCATGAGTCGAGTAGTTCTGCTCATGTCCCTTCAATTGCATGGAACCATAAGCTACTACCTTCCCCTCTTGCATCAGTACACAACCCAAACCAAACTTGGACGCGTCGCAATAAACATCGTAACCTCGTCCTTGCTCGGGTATCACCAACACTGGAGACGTCGTCAACTTCTCCTTCAGCTCCTGGAATGCTTTCTCACAAGGTTCGCTCCACTCGAACTTGACGTTCTTCCTTGTCAGCCAAGTCATTGGCACCGCGATCTGCGAGAAGTGCGGGATAAACTTTCGGTAATATCTTGCTAATCCAAGAAAGCTCCGGATCTCGAACACGCTCTTGGGACTCTCCCAAGTCTTCACGGTCTCTACCTTTGCTGGATCTACAGAGATTCCTCCTGGAGACACCACATGTCCCAGAAATTGCACTTGAGTCAACCAAAACTCACACTTGCTCAGCTTAACAAACAACTGATGCTCCCGAAGAGTCTGAAGAACAATCCGTAGATGACGCTCATGCTCCTCCTCTGGTGACGAGAAGATCAAGATATCGTCGATGAAGACTATCACGAACTCTCGCAGATACGGTCGAAACACACGATTCATCAAGTCTATGAACATGGCTGGCGCGTTCGTCAAACCGAAAGGCATCACAACAAACTCGTACAAGCCATACTGCGTCCGTAAAACAGTCTTTGGAATGTCTTCCTCTCGAATCCGCAACTGATGGTAACCCGACCTCAAATCGATTTTCGAAAAACACTTCGATCCCCTCAAAAGATCAAAAAGGTCGTCGATTCTAGGCAACGGATACTTATTCTTAATAGTTACATGGTTAAGCCACCGGTAATCTATACACATCCTCATCGATCCATCCTTCTTTTTCACAAAAAGAGCAGGTGCGTCCCACGGCGAGTTGCTCTGACGGATAAAACCAAGACTAAGAAGCTCTTCTACCTGCGTAGCTAGCTCTCTCTGCTCTGTCAGCGCCATCCGATAAGGTGCCATGGAAATTGGAGATGTTCTTGGCTGTAGATCTATAACAAACTCTATCTCTCGGCTTGGAGGTAGCCCAGCCAACTGGTCAGGAAAAACATCCACAAACTCATACACCACCCGAGGAGCAACAGACTCTACACCACCTACATCTTCCCAACTCATGCTTGCCACCACACTACCGGGATACGCCCTAAGGCCAGAGAAAGTGGCTCTCATCCTTTCATAGGGTACCAACTTCTCCATAAACCTCTCACCGGTTGAGGAGACCCCACAAATTCTCCTCTGAGAGCAGTCTATCAAGACTCCAAAAACAGACAACCAATCCATAACAAGGATGATGTCAAAGTCCGTCATTTCCAGAACCAGAAAATCATAGGACAACTCCACTCTGCTAATCTTCAAAACACAAGATCTACACTCTTGGTTTGCCAAAGCCTTCTTACCCAAAGGTGAAACTACCATTAGTGGGTTAACCACTTCTACCGGTCTCAAACCCAATCTAACACAACAAGTTATAGAGATAAAGGAATGCGAAGCACCGGTATCAAACAACACTCGAGCCAAAAGACTAAAAACATTAAGGGTACCTTCCATCACCGTTTTCTCCATCGGTTCCTCTTTCTGAGTCCCTATAGAGTAGACTCTCCCTTGAGGACGCCCTCGTCCTCTCCCCTGATTGCTCTGAGGTGGTCCGTTCCTTGGTGTCGCTGATCCTCTGGAAGCCTGCTGAGAACCTCTGCCGACAGATGGCTGTGCCACAGAGTAGAAAACTCCTACGCCTTACGAAGGTGCCGTCTTACCAGAAAAAGGACAATCCTTGAACAGGTGCCCGGTCTGCTGGCAGTGAAAGCAAGCCCTCTCTCCCTTGAATTGACAGAACCTAGAAGTATGCCCAGGCTGATTGCAGGTGTAGCACACGATTGGCCGAGAGTCAGACCGACTTGACTGGCCCACACTAGGTTGGCTCTTCCTGAAGAAAGGCTTCTTCTGCTGGTTGAACCTCGCCTTCTTGTTGGAAGAAGGTTTCTGAGAGCTGCCGGTGCTCCGGTTGATAGAGTCCACTGCTTATACCTTTGAAGCGCGCTCGATGATTTCCTCCAGAGTGTTGAATACTAAGTCGGCCACTTGCCGCTGCAGGAAGGGCCTAAGTCCGTTCTCGAAATGGTGGATCTTCTCCTCCTCATTGGCTGCAATCCACGGCACAAACTGCATCAGGTCGATGTAGCGCATGGCATACTGTGCCACTGTATCTGAACCTTGCTGAATGTTGAGGAACTCTCTCTTCCTCGCCTCCTTCACCGTCTTTGGAAAGTAATGGGCCAAAAAGGTTGCAAAAAACTCCTCCCAAGTCATTGACTCATGATTACGAACCAAGCTCTTCGCCTCCCACCATTCGTAGGCGTTCCCTTCAAGCTGATAAGTCGCCAAGGTTACACGTAAATCATCGGCGATCGCTAGGGTGTTGAGGATTCGGCTAATCTGGGTTAGCCAGTTCCTCGTAGCGCTGGGGTCCTCTGTTCCCGATAAGCTAGTCGGGTTCAGACGCTTGAACTCCTTGAGAGCCGAGGTGGCTCTCTCCTCTGGCGTTTGGACTGGCGGACGTCGCATATTTTCAGCTATCTGCTGAAATGCTTCAACCGCCGCTCTTATCGCCTCGTTGGGTAGGTCACGGGGTGGAAGACCAGTCCTCCTCCCACGAAAGTTGGCTCGGTTTGCGTTGGGTCCTGACATCTGTTATTTACACTTGTAAACATTATTAACCAATTTTAAGATTTTTATCAAAGTAGAAGACACAAGTTGCAAATAATCTCATTAGAATTCATTCGAAATTTCAAATACAAGTACAAGGGTTTGTAGGGTATGAAGACCCTTCAAAATAACAAAACTCAACCCTCACAAAACAAAACTCCCCGATGCCCCCTAACAAATACTGATCTAATTCCCTGAAAAAGATCCTTCCTCACCACCACAGTAATAAAAGTTGTCCGGGCAGGTCTCAGACTTGTGCCCGAACACCTCACAAGTTAAACAAGGTATGATCCCCGGTCCTCCTACATAAGGACAATTGGTTCTGGCACTCCCATGTCCGCGGAGTCCGCAAACTGGGCAAATGACACTGGGTGGGTAGGGGCAATAGATGAAGTTGTGCCCTGCCTGATTGCAGAGTTCACACATCTCATCTTGGTATACGTCCAATGGCGGAGTAGCCGGAACATACTCGGGTGATACGTTCTCCCCCACCGACTCCTCAGGAATTGGGATATCTCCCTCTTCCTCCACAGGTTCAGCACCCACGTGGTACTCTGGGGATGTCACTACTATCTCCTCTCCTGGTGCAACCTCATCGAGACTTGGAGCACCGGAGTCGTCAGAAGAATCTACGACAATAGGATCGCTAGGTGTCCCCTGGAAGTACTCTGTGTTGCCTGACATATCTGTATCACCAAACAGGAAGATGTCAAAAACAATAGCAAGACTAGGGCAAAAACAAGTCTAACTAGGTAATAACCCATCACAGTCCTAGAGTTGAGCCTACGCTCTGATACCAAGCTGTCACGCCCCGATCCGACCGGTGAGCCCGGAACGCGACTGATTTTTTTTTTTTGAAAGATAAGTAAACTAAACCACAAGCATTCTTACTGGGCCGGATCAACAGTTAGGCCCAGCGGTTACACATTAGCCCGTCAAGTGGACTCAAACATGTACCATATGCTTCCCAAAAACCAAGATACAACAACATCAATACATAACATGCTCAAATCAAAACCAACATTGATTAATGCAACGCAAAATAAAATCACTCATTGATTCATCATTCAAAAGCATTGTCTCCAAAGGCAACATAGCCTATTACATCAATTCAACATTAAGTACCACATCCGGTACTTAATGAAAATCAACGGTTCCGAGAACCAACGAAAAAGATCAGGGCATTCCTCTCCGGGGGAATCCCAAGACACTGCCTTAGCTTAATCGCCCTAAGCCTGAAAGAGAGGGTCCTCCTCTTCGGTTTCATCGCCTGAAAGGTGAGTTGTGTGAGTTAACTAGCCCAATGAAGGATAATTAACAATGCAAATTAAGTAAATATAAAACAGGTTATCAACAGTTCAATATCACATGCTTGATAAAAAATAAGCATAACCTCAAGTAATATATCAACATCATTAAACCACTGCCATTATCCACCGTAACGCCTGCCGACTACACTTAGACCAGTATTAAGTCCCGACACGGTCAAAATACATCCTTGCAAGTACATCTCCGGCTCTTAAACGTAGCCGATACTGACACCTCAAGTCAGCAACTGACTACAGCATGGTCTGCCCATGGTCCAGTAGACATAAATCATCTCTCATATGGCCGATATTGGTTCAATAGCCCAGGTACGTGGAAGCAGTCTTACATACACATACGATCAACATCGTAATACCATAATCATCACAGCACTCTTACCATAGTGTACCATGTATAGGTACATGAGTGGGTTCATCAAAACCGAAACCACTCATTGCTCAATATAACACCTCTTTACAAAATCTGCAGAGTTAAGTTCCCTCACCGTTATGTGTGGTTTGCGCGGTCTCTGTTCAAAGAACACACAAGTGCACAATCAATATACAGATCAAATACATACACACGAGTAGTATTTTGAAATCTCACGTTTTCCCACAAAATATCCGAGGTATATGGAATTGAGTCTCCTACTTGGTTTCTATCCTTTTTAAATCATCTACAAGATAATAATATAATAATAAAAGGGGCTCAGTCCAAACTCATATTGTCTTCTGGGCATTGACCAGATTGACTTATTGAGTGAGGTCTAGATCCTCGGGTCACTTCTCGGTTGTCTTCTGGATAAGACCAGAGCTGACATTTTGAGTAGGCCTCGAGGTCACTCAGTGCCCGACTATAGTGCCGGCCTGAAAGTGAATCACGCAGTTCCCGACTAATGTCAGACTGAAAGCGGATACAATAGTATTTACACTATAAATAATAAGAGAAAGGGGTTAGTACAGTTTTAATTAACAAAAAGGGATACTAAACATCACATCACATAATCTAATAAAATAAATTTTTTTTGAATAAAATAATAATATTTAATTATTTAATTATTTATTCATTTTTTTTTCTTCGATGGGAACCAACATTTAAAATCATAAGCAACTATAATCTCAAATAAATTTTTTTTTTGAATAAAATAATAATATTTAATTATTTAATTATTTATTCTTTTTTTTTTTTCCTTCTTCGATGGGGCAGGGTATTACACATTTTATGAAAATCTATCTAGTTAAATTGAAAACTCACTTAATTTCTACTATGTACAATAATTTTCATCAAAAAATTCAGATGAAAGTCACTTGATCTTAGCAGTCAAAATCAATATGCGACATTTTTTCTAACACGAGTATTGGAATGAAATTCTTTATGCCTGTAAAATATTTAATTATCTTACAATTCGTCTAAGTTGAATTTTCACTATTTCGCTGAAAATAAAACACAAAAAAATTCATACTTTATTTTATAATTTAATAATTAGATAATAATTTAAACTAGTTATTACAAGTTAATTAATATTTACGAGTCATTTCACTTGGCAATCGAGCTCCAGCGGCGTGCACAACTGAAGCTTGGCCATCCCTAAGACTGAAAATATATGAATTTTTAATTAGAAAATCTCCCTTCCAAAATTTACAAAAGCAATTCTATTTTCTTGCATATGATAGTTTTTCAATATCTCACGTATGGGAAGACTAAAGTAATGGCCTAACTTTGGTGTGCCTTAGAAATAGTAGACTCATCTGTGAAGTTTTACACTGGGTATCCTACTATTTTCCACACATAAATTCCAAAAAAAAAAAAAAAAATATATATATATATATATATATATATAAGCAAAAGCGATTATACTTCATTTAAAAGTCCTTCACCAACAGTGGGATCATAGGAGTAAAGATTAGCTTCACAACTAGCTTCCGACTTAGCCCATGCATATAAAATTGTAATCCATGAAAGAGGCCTCCAAATGAGCCCCATTTTGTATACTTGACAACTAGCTTGGAATTTCACCTGAAATTAGATACTTCTATGAAATTATAAAAATCTAAAAGTCTTCCAAATACATGTGAAACAGAAGGTCCTTCTGAAAAAATTCTTTACAAGTGTTACAAACAGAACTAATGATTGTAGAAAAAGTTTTGGAATTTTTAAAAATAAGCTGCAGGGAAAATCTACAATATGCTCATGCAGGGATAGCTTAGGTGTAAGGCACATGTAGAACCCATTTTCTGACAAGTTAAAATTATTCGAAATATTGATTTTTTTTTTTTCATTTAGATTTAGACTCAACTTGGATTATGTCCATTTGATGCATCTTCTATTGAATATCATAAATAAAAACACTTATTTAATAATTTTATTATGATAAAAAAACCCGCTCCCTGAAAGTCAAAAGATACATCAAAGATCAAACCTATTCCCACTCAAGCGAATGGGAGCCAGAAATACTACCTTATTTACAAGGAGAGTATCCTAAATAAGCAGAAAGAGCTCAAGTTCCTCTATTTAAAACTAACACCAAGGGAAAGTGCTCTTACTTGATTGACCTTTCTTTATTTGCACTGAAAAGCTGGTGACTTCCTTTCTTTGAACCTATTTATTTATAAAATAATAATATTCCAATATTCTTTTACTGTGTCTGTAATGACAAATTATCCTCTTTACTACATTTACAATGATGATGGACTTCTAAACGACAAATAGATAACACATATATGTCGCTGCATAATTACAGTGCTGGATAATCTCATTAGCTTAAGAGTAATGTGATACATGCTAAGCAGATGCATTAGGCAAGTCTGCAACAAGTAATGAAATGATAAACATCCATTCGGTATTCTCCAAGCATCTGGCAGAAAGGAAGCGATCCGTCTGCGTCATTACACCATTCAGGCAATCGGGTTCTGTTGTTCTCAAATATCTTGAGCATATATGCATCACGGATCTGTAAGCAGTTCATCATTAGTTTATAACCAGAAGCATGTGTGACTACCTGGGAATAACCAAAGTTTCTTTCTTTCTTTCTTGACAGGCATCATCAGACCACCCACTCATTACTCATGATATTGGGAAAGATTTTTTTTGAGTGAGAAAGAAAAAAAATTATTGATAGTAATATGCGACTGCAAAATGCTCCTAATGAAATTTCAGATTGGCTCGACGGTCAAGACGTTCGCCTCATGAAACGAGGTTTTGAATTCGACACATGCTCAACTCCTCCGGATCACTCTTTATGGGGTTACTCCCCATCGATTAAACTAGTGTGTGTGGATTGAGAGGTTTGCACATACTAGTGGGATTAACCTGACCTCCGATGCCAGTGGAACAATAGCATTGGAGGTGAAAAGGGAAGTTTCAAATGGAACTCAGACACTGAATGCGCCTTCAAAAAACTTAAAAAGCAATAACTACTATGCAGGAATTAGCACTAAAACATCTGTTAGTTCTGAAAAACGGGTATGCTAAGGAAATGTAAGCAATTTTGGAAGCCATAGAAATTTGGAGGCTGTATTTGTTGGGAAGTAGCTTCCAAATACACACAGATCACTCATATGGATGTAGCTCAACGGGTTGTCTCCTGACTCAGGAAACGAGAGGTTGCAGGTTCAAAGGCTCATCCGTAGGGGTTTTAATAAGACTGTGTCTGAATTTCTCACACGTTAATCGAAAAAAAAAATACTGACAGATCAACAGTCTCTCTCAAACATCTATTGGAACAGCGAATAACCAAACCGGAGTGACAGAACTGGGTCTTCAAACTCTTGGGATTTGACTATGAGATAGTCTAGAAACCCCATGGGAAAACTCTGTTGTGGATGCATTGTCGTGTTGAATCAGGCAAGGAGAAATGTTTGCCATTTCCTATCCCCAATTCTCAGTTTTAAAAGATCTATTAAAGAAAAATCAAGGAGATAGTTACTTGCAGAATCTCCACCACTACGTGACCAAGAATCTGAGTTCACTGCCAGGATACTCAGCCCCAGTCAAACCTCAAGGCTCTCATACTCAAAAGAACTTCTGATACACCAATGGGAGGACATTCAGAAGTGCTACACACTTGTAAATTTCTATTGGCCAGCGACGTGAAAAGATGTGAAAGAATACGCTGTTGCATGTGACATATGTTGCTGCAACCTCTTCTAATTCCAGAACAGGTGTGGGAAGACATCTCTCTTGATTTTATTGACAACCTTCCAACTTCGGTTGGAAATAATTCTAGCACTACCAAAAAACAGCTTAAGTATTTGTGATGAAAATTATCCAATTACACAGTATGTCACGATGCATTATAAGTGATAATGTCTGAACATTCATCAATAGATTCTAACAGGAGTACGTAACTTGCAGGGAACGTCCTCAAAAATGGGTTCCACGTACCATTACCAACGGATGGTCAAATGCAAGTAATCAACCGATGTGTGGAAATGTATCTCTGATGCTTCGCAAGTCAAAAACCCAAACAATGGGCTCATCTCTTTCCATGGGCCGATCATTGGTACAACACCATGTACCACACCAGTCAGTAGGTATGACACCGTTCCAAGCATTGTATGGTCAGGCTTCCTTGAAGCTAATCAATTATTCACAAGAGTCAACCACTGTAGCAGAAGTTGATAGCGATCTCCAAACTCATGACCGAATTTTACGTCAGCTAAAAGAAAAATTTTGTAAGATGCAGAACCGAATGAAACAAGCTGCCATGCATCATCGGGAACTCAAATCTGTCCATCAAAGATGGTTTATCTCAAGCTTCAGCCATGCCGGCAGAATCCAATATTCCGGCGAGCCCATAAAAAACTGACTAATCGATATTTCGGTCCTTCAAAGGTTTTGGAAACAGTAGGGCCAGTGGCTTATCGGCTCAGTATTACGACTAGTAGTTAACTCCATCCCATGTATCATGGATCATTGCTAAAGCCGAAGGTGGGACCTACAGATAAAATTACTCACGAATTACCACCATTAAGTGGGGTAGCATAAGATCAACCTGAACCAGAGGAAATGTCACGCCCCGACCCGATATGTGGGCTCGGAATGAGACTAAATTTTTTTTTTTTAAAAAAACAAATCCCAAAACTCAACATGTCCATGACCTCTGGTCTGCCTATGCCCATGAAGAGACCACACGTGTTCATAAAATCTAAACTATCACATAAGGTACTTATATACACATAACAGTTCACAACATAATTATACACATACAAGTCTAGATCCCAGACTGGTAAACTTAGATAATAATTACATATTAAGTCATCTAAGTAAATTGTACTCCAAAACAACTTATTGGAATTCAAAAGTTCCACAGCTTAGGTCATTGCAGGAGGGGTCCTCCGCTGCCTCCAGACCTTATCCTGCATTGAGGTACACGTGAGCTTCTACCCCATTGAAGAGAACTCAAAATATCATAGATATAGCATGTGATAGAGAATTAAAGTCTACAATGCAGTTAAAATAAAAAACAGAACATATAGCAATTTTTCTTTTATTTCAATTCCTAATGTATATCATTCTTTTTTTGACTCACTGGGGTATCCCACTCAACTCCTTGAGGTATCCCACTCAACCTCAACTGTATAGGCCCAGGGTATCCCACTCAACCCTGTCGAGGAATCCCACTTATCCTCAAATGCATTAAGTCAAGGCAGACAGAATGCAGCATCTTGCAAGAGCTCGACCCATTTAACAAGTGTGTGAGTATATATGTTTAACATACCCCATAAACAAAATTTCATATACATGGAAAAATACATAATTACCATTCACTGGTATAAAATCCAGGCTTATCAACCCAGAGTAATCATATTCTCAACACCTGCACAACCACGTTAGCATAGGGACATTCATAGATATATACAGATAATCACCTGCATATTCCACATATTCCAATCATAACATATATCATGTATATATGAACATTACATAAAACATACACACATGCACATGCAAATAAGTCACAGTTGAGTCTCCTCACTTTGATCGACAACGTTACGTGGGTTTCTCGATTTGCGTGAAGGAGAGAAAGAGAGCCGGTCCACTCTTCCAATTGGATAATTGACGGAGTTAGACACTATATATAACCTAAGATGACCCGACTGACGAAATTGACAAGAAAATAGTGGAGGTTTAATTTAAATACTCCAAGTTGGTCTTATTTCATATTTAATAATAAAACCCTACTAAATTTTGAAACAAAAAAAAAAATTTACATCATTGATGTAGAACTTTTGCATTTAAAACCACCAACTTGATAACAATGCCATAAAATTTCTCATGGAATCAGATCATCTTTGAAATCCAGGCATATAATCATCAAATAACATAATAAACACAAAAAAAATATTTTCAAAAGTTTGCTCATAAATAAGCTATCAATGCTCACTAAAATGATAAAATAAAAACATCATAGATGGTGTAATCTCTTTACTATGAAAAGATGGAATCAAAACCCATACGAAAATGAATCAACCAAATTGTACAATAATTATTAAAACTATGAAAAAAAAAATATTTAAAATGGTTCAAACTAACCATATATGCTAAATTAACATTAAAACTTAATTGGGAATTTAGAATTCAAATATTATTAAAACTAAAACAATTCACTTAAAACTAATTAATTTAGCTGTGCTTTTAAATAATCAAAATACACACTAAAATTAAAATATTAAATCATTAATTAAATCCCCTTACTTAATTTCATTTTACTTAAACCAAATCTTGAGATCCACCATAAACTAAATCATAGTTTAAAATTGCAACATAAAGGTCTTAGTAAAAAAAATCACTTCTTAAGGTGTTACTTAAAATTTAAAAGAAAAGGGGCATTTTCTCTAAATTCTAAAAATCCAAAAATGAAGCCCAAAATCAACCCATTTCAAACCAAAAAAAAAACAGTCCTGGAGCTACTAAAAATTCGAATAGATAGATTTCTATACCTTAATCGTCGAAATCCACCGAGAAATGATGAAGTTTGAAAGCCCGGCAAAAACCCCCCAAACCCGAACACTATTGCCGTAGGAACAGTTGGAAGAAGAAGAAGAGAGGAGGAATAAAAGAAGTAAAAGAAAAAAGGGAAGAGAGGATCGGTTGAAGAAGAAAGAAGATGAAGGTGAAAAGGGGAAAAAGAGAGGGATCGGTGGAGGGTGAGAGACCCTTTGATGATTTTTTTCTTTTCTTTTCTTTCTACATCTTCATCTGCTTCTTTTCTTTTAAGTCAAAATCCACTATGTCGGTGGGTCGTTTTTTTTTTTTTTCCTTTTCTTTTCTCTCTCCCACTTAGCCTAGTTACTAGCTTATTAATTCCCTTCTTATCTTCTTAAAAATAAACTAAATTATATACTTCTATAGTTTGTAATAATAAGCTAAAACTACATAACACCATAATTTGATTAAATAAAATAAACCTCTTTTTTTTTTTATAAAACTATTTTAATACTTTCAAATATTTAAAATTAACATTTTAAAACAAAATCCACACTTCTACACATCAAAATGTCAGCCGGGAAAATTCTTTAGACTTAGAATTTTAAAACTAAGTTAATGAGTGAAAATTGAGAATTTAAACACCTCAAATAATTTATTTTCCAAATACAGATTATTTTAAGAGTCTCAACAGGAGAAAGTTTAGAAAATTTCAACTTTCCCACTACACTAACGAGTTGGATCCATAGACTATGAACTCGGGTCGAGTCAACTCTGACTCTATACAAAGCCCATTTGTTAATCTCTCAGATTAACTGGCACGAAACACAATCAACTATAATTAATCACATAATTATACGCTAATTTTGGTTGGGTTATTACAGGAAATCTTAGATTATCGATGGTTGAAAAGAGGATTGAAATATGACATAGAAGCTTTAGTCAAAGGAGCGAGATGGGAGAGAGCGTCACCAGAGAGCGAGAGTGCGAGATGGGAGAGGACACTCACAAATCTTTCGGCAGCCAGAGAGGAAACCAGGAGGGGCGAAAGCAGACGGCAGACGAGGAAGGATGGCAGCAAGCGAGGAGAAAGAGATTCCGGCAACGTGGGGAGCCTCATTCCATCACACTGTTCATTGGGAACCTACAAGAGTCCATCTCCACTGGCTGGCTTCGTGAGATCTTCCCTCGGTGGGGTTCTCTCGGTGGGGAGCAGTGCAGGATACTTTCATTCCAAAGAAAAACGCAGCAGCTCGCACCTTTTGCATTAATGAGGATGAACAATGGGGCATCAACAAAGAAAGCTAGTCGAGAACTAAACGGTCATTACCTAGTAGGGAGGCGTTTGCAGGTAAATCCAACCTTGTTCCAAAGAGGTGAGACTCTCAGATCTGGCTCTGAGTTAAGCAAGAAGCCTTCGATTCTGAAACCTCCTCGACCCACTCGAGCATCCTTCAACTCTGGGAAGCCCAATCCTTCTCTAGGACCTCGCAAATGGGTGGAAGTGGTTACCAACTCAAAGAAGGACTCTTCTAAACTTGGGGAGTGAGAAGAGGGGGGGGGGCCTTCAGCTAACCTCGAGGGTGCTTCTTCGATGTAATGGTTTGTTCCCTAAAAGAGGGGGAGATGAGTGGATGGTTGTCTAAGGCGATAGTTGTCTCTTCGATTGAAAGATCTTCTCCAGCAAAGATTTCAGCCCAGTTGTCCCAAAAAGGCTTCATCGACCACTTACTTGGTCAAATTGGGGACAACTATTTTTTGGTGGGTTTCAGCTCTGAAGACAGAGTTGCAAAGTTTCTCGGAGCAGAAGCACAGGTGGGGCATCTCAGAATCCTTGCGAGATGGTTTGCCTGACCTATTTTCGCATACCAGAAGAATCTGGGTCCAGTGCTGGGGTTACCCCCTTGGAAGGCTGGACGGAATCAGCTATTAGGGCTTTTGGTAATAGACTTGGTAAGGTGGTGGAAATAGATCAGAGGAATCTGAATAGACTTGCTCAACCCTAGAGCTTCTGCTTGAAATCGGAGTGGCTGATAATCTTCCTCCAAAGGTATCAGTGAACTTTGGGGGAAAAGTGTATCAGATTCTAGTCGTGGCAACGGCGGAACCTCCAGGAGCAAAATCCACACCTGAATGCCATTCGCAGCCATCATCGGAGCAGTTCTCCTTCCCGCCGATGGAATCGCGGCGAACCCTTCGTCCACTGAAGCCTTCCGGTTCTTCGAGGAGGTCCAAGACACATGTCAAGCACGCAACCTTTCCAGATTTCAAGAAAGCTGGTGCAATTGCAGGAGAAACAGAGGGGAAATAAGATGCAACGAATGGGAGGAGCCGCGTGGAGAGGAAAGTTGCATCGCACCTATCAGAGAATTGCATTCAAATAATGAGGGAGAAGGATAAGAAGATTAAAAGGTTGGAAAAGGCTCTGACTAGAGCCTATTTATCGGGTTGGTCCAGGCCCAGGCCCTACTCAAAACCTCTTGGTGTTTGACGAGTCAAATTCTAGCCCCGCTCTCCTTAGCCCAGCCATGCCTAATTTGAACCTTGAGCAAGATGGTCAGGCCCAGTCAGTTGGCCCAGATAAACAATTAAACTCTCTGTCTAATCCAGAGGAGCAAGGTCTTTTTCCCATTTCTTTCGTTGGGGATTTAGAGAAGCTAGAGCACAGCGAGAACAGGGTGGCAAATATGGTTGTTGGGGACCAGAGCAGAACACATGAAATTAGTGAATAGGAAATTCTGGGAGTAGCCATTCACCATCTCTTTCATGAAGAACTTGTAAAATAAAAAAAAATGATGAAAAAGACGGTGGAAAAAAAAAAAGATTCAGAAATGGAAAAAGAAAAGGGTCTCCTGTAAAATTCAGAAAAAAAAAAAAAACAAATTATTACATGAGCTAAAAGAAAAAGAGTACTCAGAGACAAATGGGTTGGAAATCCTCAGAATCAGCAGTGTCATGGGAGTTAATTTCGAGAGTTCCCCTCTGGCTCATCAGCATCTCAGCATGTTGGAAGACTTGGATCGATCAGCCTCCAGTTCTTCTCGGCCCCCAGGCGTATTAAAGGCATGGACATGTTTTTGGGCCGAAGTTCTTTACTCAGATTTCGTAGAAAACCAGTTTTCAAAGTCTATAAAAGAAGACAAAAATACCCAGGAAGAGCAAAGGGGATTGTCAAGTTGCTTAATGAAGGTCATTACATGGAAAGTTAGGGGAATTGATATCCGGGAAAAAGGCTCTAATAAGGAAAAATAGGATCGATGTATTAATGCTCCAAGAAACAAAAAAGGAAGAGTTGTCTCCTTCCATCATAAGGGAGCTTTGGGGTATTCAGGAGGCACAATGGTTTAGCAAACCATCGGGGGTAGGGGAGGGTTTGCTCACAATTTGGAACCCCACAATTTTCAAGGCTACCTCAAGATGATGTGATGATAAATCTATATCAGTTAAAGGCTTGTTGACAGAAGAGGGGATGGAAGCTTGCTTCACTAATGTCTATGGCCCCAATGTGGATGGGAAAGGGAGGAATTCTGGTTCAAGCTGGATTTGATTCATAGTAGGAGTTTTTTTTGTATGGTGCTTGGGTGGAGACTTCAATTCAGTTCGATTTCCATCAGAAAGGAAAGGGGGCATTCTTATACTAGAAGTATGGAGGATTTCTCAGATTTTATTGTAAAAAACGAATTGACCGACCTCCCACTCATTGGTGGTAGATTCACTTGGAGCAATGGTCAAGCTAGATGTTCCATGAGCAGGCTTGATAGGTTCCTTACATCTTCAAATTGGGATCTTCTCTTCCCCAATTCTAATTAGGTAAAACTTTTCAGTCCATTCAATATTTGGTTGGAGAATCCTAAATTTGTGGGACTTGTTAAGGAATGGTGGAAGAGTTTTAAAATCCAGGGGTGGGGGGTTTCATCCTTTCAAAGAAACTCATTCTCCTTAAATAAAAAATCAAGGAATGGGTTGAATATGTAGGAGGACCGGTAAAAGAAAGTAAAGAGGCAACTTTAAGGAGTTAGATGGATGGAACAATTTAGAAAAGGAGACGGACTTAGATGAAAAAGAACTGGCGGCCAAAAGAATAAGCAAGGCCACTCTTTGGGAGTGCTTAAGAATGGAAGAGATAGAATGACAACAATGGTCGTGGATGTTGTGGCTGAAGGAAGGGGATAAGAACTCTAAATTCTTCCATAGGTGTGCTAACGTCAGAAAAGCTGCTAATATAGTTAGGTCAATTTTCTTGGATGGTAGATGAATTGGAGACAAATCAGGAATTCGAAAGGCAATCAGGGACCATTTTGCGGCCATCTTTCGATCTCCTCCTGAACTTTCGCTGCCTCGTCCCTCCCTTCCTGCTTAGTCTCCCGCCCTCCCTCCTTGTGGTGTCTCCTCGCTGGCGCCGGACCACGGTATTCTCTCTCCTTTTTCCTTTTACTACTATTCTAACCCCTTCCTGCATCATCCACATGGCTTGTTTTCCAGATATGTTAGTTTTTTATTCTTTTGTCCCAGTCCGCAAATCTTTTCCAGAAGCTCCTCTACTAGTTTTTGATATCAGACTTGATGGAGGTTCTCTTTTGGGAGGTATGGGACTTACAACAGTTGTTTCCCCCTTCTCGAGGATCTTCTCTTCCTCCTTGGAGCATACCACGGCGTTATTTATCTTCTCATGGACTCCTCATGTTCTCCACCTCTCCATCCCCATCCCAGCTTGGAGTCTGGGGATCCTCATCTACAGATTATTCCAACTTCTAGGATCCGAGGGAGGCTCTTCTGAACTAGCTTTAGTCGACTCAACATCTCTTCATCAAGCTAGTTGGTGCTCCGCCCTTCTTCAGCTTTGACCGGGTACTATTGCTCCTTGACCTCTCTCCCTCCCATCACCTTCTCCCCTCTTCTTTTGGGCGTGTTCCCCATGTGCCTTGTGTACTGCATTTGCTGATTCCCGTGTCTGGTGTCCCACTAGCCCAAGTACCTAATGAATTTAGCTCTCCTTTTCATAAGCTTTCAACAGTCTGACCCCATCAAGATGCTATCAACCTACCTTAGATGGGATTCTCTTTAGGAGGATTAGTAACGAAAATGATGTAGAACAAGTGGCCGATAAATTCTTGAAGACGTACTCACGTCGGGTCGACAAGACGCTGAGCCCACATGCCTAATTCATATTTTAATATTTTTAAATTGCTATTTTTATTTTATTTTATTTTCGTATGTTAATCCTATTTGGGTTAAGTGTTGCTTTCCTATTTGGTTTAAGAGTTTGAGTAGTATTAGAAGTCTTATGTAAAGTTTGGAAAGTTCCAAACTCGTTTTTAGGTCTATGTAATAGTCGGTTGTTTAGGTTATAAATAAGATACAAGAGGTGGAGAAAAGATACACCTTATTTTTCGAAAATATTGAATCGGTCGAAAGACAAGACTGTTCTATCTCTCTGCCTCTGCTGCAGGTTCGTTTCTGGCTGGCCACATCCAGCGTCGTCTTCAACAACTCTTGGGCTTAATCCCAAGGGAGAACTCCATCACTGCTGGGCATTATCCCTGCATTTCTCTGCCTCGCTGCAAGCCTTCTGCTTCTGCTGCTACAGTCCTGCTTCGTTGCAAAGCTGCTACAGTTCTGCTTCCGCACCTTTGATCTCCTTTTTTCAGCTTCACCTTCCATCCATAAACAAGGTACTTCGATCCCTTTATCTTCTTCTTCTCCTCCCCTTCGATCTCTCTTCTTCTTCTTCCACTTCCGCCGCAAGTCTCTGTTTCTTCCGCTGCCTCCCTTTTCCCCTTTCAGTTCTTTCCCCTTCTTCCATTCGAAAATACCCTAAGCCAGCCCTGAAATTAAGTCTCCCACGTGCCAGTCATTTGCCCCTTTTAAGTTGTTTTCACACGTGTGAACCATTTAATATTTGTGAGTCTCGATAAGAGCCGGAATTGACTTAAGTTGATTTTTATCCCCGCTCCCGCTACATTAGAAAGTGTAAGCTGGTTGGAAAAGGAGTTTTCAATAGATGAAATCAAGGAGGCTTTGGATGGGTTGGGTGGAGACAAAGCACTAGGTCCAGATGGGTTTAACTTCTCATTCTTTAAGGCTTGTTGGGAGACAGTTTGCCCAAATGTTCTTAGGGTATTCAAAGCATTCCATCATGATGGTATCATTAATAAAAATTTGAAAAATTCCTTCATTACCCTAGTCCCCAAAAGAGAGGGTCCCGAAAGCTTGCCCCATTAACGACCAATCAGTCTTTCGGGAAGTGTATATAAGCTCCTTGCAAAAGTGTTAATAGAAAGGTTGAAAAAAGTCTTATCAGAGATTATTGGAGAATCTCAGGGAGCATTTGTAGAAGATAGACAAATTCTAAATGGAGTCCTTGTTGCCAATGAGTTGATCCACATTAGTCAAAGAGACAGAAACCAGGTATCCTCTTCAAAATTGACTTAGAGAAGGCATATCATTCTGTAGTCTGGTCTTTGTGGGATACAAGTTTGAGAGAATGGGCTTTGGGGACTTATGTTGCAAATGGATGAAAGCCTGCATTGAAGATACTTCTTATTCCATTCTAGTCAACGGTCCCCGACATCCCGATTCAGGCAAATAAAGGGTTAAAACAGGGAGACCCCTTATCTCCCTTCATCTTCACTCTAGTGGAAGAAAGTTTGAACAAGTTGGTAGAAGCAGCAAGAGAGTTGGGAATCGTTAAAGGCTTTAAGTCGGCTTCTAATAGACCAACCATCACCCATTTGCAGTTCGCCGATGACACACTATTTTTCTGCGAGCCTACTAGACATGAACTTCTGGGGTATAAGGCAATTCTAAGGTGCTTCGAAATGGTGTCAGGCCTTAGGATAAATTCAGGGAAGAGCTCTCTCATAGGAATAGAAATGGTGGAAGATCGTCTAAGGGACATTGCTGAAAGCATTGGGTGTGGCAAGGGGAAACTGTCCTTCATCTATTTAGGTCTCCCTTGTTGGCGGGAATCCTAGACTTAATCGTTTTTGGACTCCAGTTATAGAAAGGGTAGAATGAAGATTGGCGGGTTGGGAGAGGAAATTTCTATTGTCGGGACGTAGGGTTACCCTCATCAAGGCGGTCCTATTGAACCTGCCAACGTATTACCTTTCTCTTTTCCAATTGCCTAAGGGCGTCGCAAGGAAACTAGAGCAACTCTTTAGGAAGTTCTTATGGGGATATAAGGAGGCGAAAAAGGAAGGTATACTTAGTGGCTTGGTCGGAAGTTTAAAAAACCTAAACCCAAGGGAGGACTAGGCATGATTTCTATATAGCTCAAGAATCAAGCTTTTTTATGTAAATGGGCATGGAGGTTCGGTACAGAGAAGGATGCACTGTGGGTCAAAGTCTTGTTGGCCAGATATGGAGTTGAGGATTCTGGTGGTTGGTTCCTTAGCAAAAAAGTAGAAAATTTACGTTCCCCAATAGTCAAAGCTTGGTGGAAGGTTCGAGGGTGGGCCTGGTAGGCAGTTTATTTAGACAGAACATTAGATTCTTGGCTGGAAAAGGCAATAGAACCCTTTTTTGGAAAGACCTGTGGTTAGGGGAGAGGGCTCTCAAAGAAACTTTTCCAAGACTTTTTAGAATCTTGCGGGATGCCAATGCCCAAGTCCAAGACTTTGTTAAGTTGGAAGGTTGAGATCCTTCGAAGAGGAAAGCCTAAACAGTCTCTTGATTCTTTTGGGGGGAATTCCCACTCATGGTGTCAGAAGAGGACGAAATGATCTGGTCAGGTGACTCCTATAGAAGTTTCTCGGTCAAAGCTATAGTGAACCTAGCTCAAAGTCAACTCTCTAATGACAAAAAGATTACCAAATCAATTTGGGAGGGGGCTGCACCACCAAGAGTCCAAGTTTTTGTTTCGTGTGTCCTAAAAAGAGAACAGTATGCTGTTTTACCCAATCTCTCAATATTAGTGTGGTTGGTTCCAAACCAGAATCAGAATAATATTTCTGGCTAATTCGATCCTAACACATTGACTCAATTGTTCAAAATATTCTTGCCAATCAAATCAACGCGGTGGATTCTATTATTTGCAATTTTAAATCCACTCAAAATAAAATAAACTTAAAATTGAAAATAAATAAAACAGCACAATGCCATCCATCTATCTACATATAACAAAAAGAAATCTACGTAAAAAGTAATCAAATTTTCATTTCTAGTATGGATTTCAAAATCATATTTACCATCACTGATCAAAAAATAAATAAAAATTTAAAGCACCTCTTTAGTGCCCAGCCACCCCACAGCCTTCACATCTTCTTATTGATCCCACACTTTTTATGTTTAAAACACACACATGCACATGTATTTGTTCATCTTCGTCCGTGACTAGATGCACCTTTTTTTTTAAATTATCCCATCCCACCATTTCTTTAACACTTTTTTCCCAAGAAGCGTACTACCTTACATCGTCCTTTCTGATCCTTTGCATTTACTGATTATAAGAGAAAACTAGCATCTACCATTTGGTCTTCCCTGCCCAAGCACCCATCTCTTCTTAGACTTTTCATAAAAGGTATTTACTTCTTCTTTTCTTCTTCTTCTTCTTATATATATATATATATATATATATATATATATATATATATATATATATATATATATATTAAGAGAGAGAGCAACTCATCGGGAGAGAATGAGAAAGAGAGATCCATCTAAAATATTTGGACAGAGGCTTACATAGGGTTATGACTACAAAATGAAACAGAAATGGTAGGGAGTGCATTGAAGGGCTAGTTTATAATCCACAAGATTTAGGATTTTTCCCCTTTTTTTCTCGTTGGTGAGATATCAACTTCGGACACTCCATTCAGTGTCTCACCGAGCGTCTCCTGTGTTGTAATGCAGATTCTCATATCCAGGTTTCAAAAGCATATAGGGGACTCCGAAGGACAAATCCTGATATTTTCAATCACTGGTGACATGTGAATTCTTGAATTACTAGAGACACCAAACTACCAAAAAAAAAAAGAACCACCGGAGATTTAGAATATTAAATTCAGGCATTTACATCCACAAAAAGACGCAGGTTCAAGTCATATAGGCTCAAAAAGACAGTTGGCCCAATAGAAACAATTTGGCAAATCTAAATATAACTATCAACCTAAGATAGAGAGGATAAATAGCTTTGATAATAATGGTGACAATGATCCTGTGCCATTAACACCATCACAGAGACTGCGACCAATACCTTAAGATTGTGAAAAAAGGGGAACAAACAATATGCATTATTTACCAGCAACCATGGAAATCAACATGTCATATGTTTCAAAAGGTCAACACAATAGGACCAGTCCAACCAAGGCTATCCAGGACTCTTTCCCTCGCTCATCAGGTCTAGATTATAACCTGGGGGCATAAAATCAGGCTAAATCAGTTTATTTCAGCCCATTCAAAGAAATTGAAGACCAGTCCAGATAATTCAGTCATCAGAACTTGCCAATTTCAGCAAAAATAACTCAGTGGCAGAATTTCATTTTTCTAATAGCACAATGTATTTCTATTAAAACCACCTTCACATAGCCACAGAAGTCCAATGAACTAAAACTTCTGATGCAGGTAAGATGTCACAAGATATGAACGAAATCAAAAATATAATAACAAGATTCTGGCATTTGAATGAACTCAAACCCAAACCATAACAAATCGCTTGCAATGGTCACAGCAGTCAATCGACAACATTTGTTGACTTCTCATAAACACTAGAAATGAGAAAACCTGACAACAAAAGGTAAATTGCCTCATCAAATTTCCAAATGCAAAAGCATTGTGCAGAACCTTTTTACATGGAAAACAAAAGAGCCTCGAGCCTCCAGCAGAGAGGAAAAAGAGCACTAAATAAATAACTTACATGAAGAGTGCCAATTATTCACGAGTCAGGGTGCCGTCAAAAGCCGCTTGATGCCCATCTTCTGCTCTGATGTAAGCTTGGTGGGGGACTTGATGTTGAATTTGATTCTCAGGTTTCCTTTCTTGGAAGGCTCCTTTGGGATTGGCATCCCTTCTCCCCTAACAACTTCCTCATAGCTGGGATGGATGATTGTGTTGATGGGGGTGGCCAGGCTTCGACCATCTAGAGTTGTTAATTGTACTGTGTAACCTATGAGAGCTTCAAGAAGAGATATCTTTTGTGTCATTATTAGATCATTCCCATCCCTCCTGAAGATGCTGTGTGGCTTTTCATCAATAATGAAGACCAGGTCAGAAGGTATCAAGTTACGCTGCTCATTGCCCTTTTCAGGGAAAGTTATTTTCGTGCCCTTTTTCCAACCTGGCTTTACCCCTATTGTCAGAATTTCCTCTACAGTTGTCGGCCTCCTAGAGAACCAAAAAAAAAAGGAAATGATTTAGACTTCACTCATAAGAAAAAATGATGATGGCCCATACAACTTAATTCTTCAATTCAAAGATACATCCGAAATCCTCTCTTTCACCAAAGCACAAATTCCCTCGCAAGACAGATCCACATCATTGGCAGTGGATATTAGATTCAAGCCTTCAAGGGTATACTCTACAGATTGACAAAGGTCAAGAAAAAGGAAGAGAGAGAGAGAGAGAGGTTCATCAATGAATTCCTCACCAGTCAGGTACTAGGTTATCTCACACACTTAGAGAGAGAGCTTGTAACACACTTCATGATAAAGTTATTTTCATTAGGCATTGCATTCCAGCTGACAACATTTCTATGCATCCAAACAAGAGGATCAAAGACGATGAAATCCTTGCTCCTTTCAAGGTATCCAATGGAAATGCAAACACAAATCCTTTTACCTTATGGCTTATGCCAAACATAAAAAGTAGACTTCCTAGGAAGCTAGTGGTTGTCTTTTAGTGAGTGATTTGCAAATAAAGATTTTTGATGGTTTTATTATACCTTTGGGCTTCAATATTTTACGGGTGTCTTTTATAACTTAAATTAGGTTATTGTAATCATTTATCTATGTTAAACATTGTGTGTGACCATTCATTAATAATCAAATGAGATATATACATTTCCTCAAGATCAAACCTCTCCAACAACCTGAGAAAAAAAATTGCCCAGTACCAAATATCAATATCCTTATATATATTAGGAGCACTCACGGTAGAACGAGTTTGCACCAAACATGGTGCAAACAACCAATGGTCATCGCCTAGGCCCACATGCCACATGGATGGGTGGATTTGAAAGGCCTCCCTCCCTCTCTCCCTCCCTCCCTCCCTCTCTTGTGGGGGACACTTTATTTTGAATCCGGTCCACTAGAATTTTTTTTTTTAAAAAGACTTCGATCCAACCTTTCATAATTGTCATTTGATGCATCCTCAAACATTCGATTAAACATGATAGGTCAATCCATTTATCTAATGGTTCATTTTTATTCTTAAAAAATTATTGGCTAACATGATTCAATAGATCTCATTTTCAACATTATGATAGTCCTCACGATCTCTATCCATCCATATAATTTTTATGATCAACAGTTAGGGCCCACTATCTAACAAAGACTGCCAGACCAGCCCTGTGTGTGTCTATATATATGGCACAATCCAATAAACTTGAGTGCAGTAGGGGAAAAACTAGACCCCATTTGTTGGACCAATTGTAGGTGTCCATGTCATTCACATCACATGGGTGATATCGAGAATGTATTTGGATAGACTATAGGTGGTAGGGACTAGAATGAATAGACCATGAAAGAAGGGAATTCAATGACTGTGATCAAATGCGCTAAGGGGAAGAAACGGCTCCCTTGGAAATTGATTACAGTGGTCAGGGACGTGTTCGGATCATAAGGTTTCCTTCGTGCAGCTTAGGCGAACAACCAACGGAGTTGCGGATTTCTTTGCAAAGATTGGAGTTGACTCGACAATCAACGGCATCTTACTCTTGTAACCGTTGGGGGAGGGTTTGAGGGCACCATGGGGTCCATATTTTGGAATTTCATTGTATTTAGTCTCTACGTTTAGGCCTTTATGACTTTTATATTTTTCTTCTTTTCCTTTGTTCTGGGTTTAAGTTTCTTCGACCTTTTTTTGTAACTTTAACGTTTCTTATGGATTAATATATTTATCATCTTGTTATTGTTCAAAAAAAAGGGTAGATCTTCCATCATAGAGAATGGAATACACATGGTAGCGATGGATAGGAAAAATCTAACAATAGCAATTCTTGACATAATTTGGTCTAACAAAATTTCCCCTCACCACAAAAAAGATAGCATCGAGGAAAGCTTTGGATCATTGATCTATGTTTCTTTAAAACTATTGTGAATCTTGAGGGTCTTCTCCCTTCAAATTTGAAATCATGTCGCTAAAGGAGTCAAGTTCTGACTATCCAATCAAACAGTGATCGTCAAAGGCAATTGCAACAGGGTGGACAGGTTATTAGCTCCAACAAAATTAAGGTATTTGAAGGGAATGGAAAGAAAAAGAATCTGGCAAGAAAAGGGAGGGCTCTTTAAATTTTCATGAAAAGTTAGAGGGTCCTTTAATATTGGAAAAAGCAAAAAATATTTTTTAGAATGATGGGAACAGCGAAGGATATTTTTAGAATTTCCTTTTAACTTTATTAAGTGAACTGATCTTTCAAGCATGCTAAACATCAAAGAAGTGTCTATTTTGTAAAGCTTTATACCAAAAGAACTTTGATGGTCTCTCTTTTGTGTATGTCCTGTGACGAAGTACTTATGTCATTCAAGCACATCTTACAAAGTCCCACAAGTATCAAGGCATCCAATACAACCATACCCAACATTCAGTATATAAACATGTCCATGCATCTCAAGAGGTCGTACAAAGGATTTTTGGGCATCTTTAAATCGACTTTCATTGAGCATAAGGTTAATGCATGCTCCTCAGTGGCCAAAATGTGTAGCTTGTAGCTTAGATGAGTTAATTCTTGAATTTTTGGGGTTTCCCCTTTGCTTCATGCATCTTTAATGTGTATCATCTTTTTATAAATTTTTTACCATTTAAACTATTGTTGACTACAACATAGAAAAACAAAAAACACCACTATGAATGAGCTTTCTTCAAATAATAAAGTGACTATCAAACACAAGTACTGAATTGCCCTTACAAGTGGACCCAAAAAATGTGGAAAGATAAGGAAACAAATTTAATGCAGGCATTGAAGCAATATATAATGTTCCAAGACAGGATAGGTAATGAATTTTACCTATCTTTTTTCTGAGAGATTAAAGGAAAAAGAAACATAACAAGGGTGCACATGGGCATTTTAGGCTTGTATGCAACTACAACATCATGACTAAGAATTGTAATCATAATAAGAGAAAAAAAAAAATGGCACCATTGACAATAGATTACCATCGCAATATTGCTCTCAAAAATCTAAGTTTCGATTTTATGACACAAAAGGCTTGCTAGAAAATGTTCACAAGGGAAGCATTAACATACCTGGGCAATCAAGATATGACACCAACCCCAAGAAAATATATATGAAAAGTGAAAAAATAATAATAATAAATGAACAAAAAGACCACCAAATTACATTAACCATTGAATGACAACAGTGAGTACCAGAAAATGACCAACACCAACCTTTTCACTCATTCCTTGACACATAATGCCGGTTGATATCAATTTCAAAGGAACAAATAAAAATGCTTGTCAAGTAAAAAATTTTGCACTATTAACCTCATTTCCTAAGTGTATTTTGCTGCTGCTTTTTTTGAAAGGTAAGTGTGTTTTGCTTCTTGTTTAAATAAATCTAAAAAATTACCAATAAAAGAAGACCACAGCAATTTCCACATGAATCAAATAACATGGGAAGCAAAACCTCACCCATTGGAATCCTTGACATCCCTTGAAATCTTCATCTTCTTGGTCGTACCCTTGTACAGATCCTCCAGGCTGCAGGGGAGATTCTGCTCAATGGGCTGGCCCTTGCGGAGAACATTGGCAGATGCCTCACCACAAGCACCTCCAAAAGAAGCAAAAATGTCCTCTCCAAAGATACCCCTAGGGAATGGTCCAGAGCCTCCACGAGAGCCACCCACGTCACCCATTCCGCCACCACCAAAAGGCATGGAGTACCCAAAGAACTCCGAGAAGATATCGTCAGCACTTCTTGGGTTGGATTTGAAGGTTGTGGAGCTCCCAGCACCAAATGGGTCAAAATTGGAGAAGCCAGAAGCGCCACCTGGTGGAGGTACTTGCCCTTTTGGGCCTTCTTCTCCATATTGATCATAGATGGCCCGCTTCTGGGGGTCACTTAGAACCTAAAGAGTAGAAAAGGGGGGGTTAGAAAATGAGAGATAGGAAAAAGGTTTTACAGAGAGGATTTTTATTGGAGACAAAAAGAAGCAAAGGGGGGTTGGAAATTGGGAACCGAGATATAGGAAGCGAGTTTTCTCGGTGATGAAAAGAAAAAAAGGGTGGACTAGTACATGGAAAAATGAGAAGTCGGAAATGTGCTTTACTCGTGGTGAAAAATAAGGAGAAAAAGAGGGAGTAGGAAAATAGGAAATTAGAAATGGAAAATGGGTATTGAAGGTGATTGAGAGAGAGACAAGGTGTTCCAGAAAATGGGAAATGGAAAATGAGAAATGGGAAGTGGATTTTCGTTGGTAATGAAACGAAGAAAAAATGGAGATTTGAAAGAAAAGAGGGGAACTTGAAAATGGGAAATGGTGTCAATGTCTTTTTCTCTTTATTTTACTTAATGAAGAAAGGGGTGGACCAGAAAATGGAAAATGAGATGTGGGAAGTAGGCTTTTCCTCTTTCCTTTTGAATGAAAAACGTGGGGAAATTTTATTTGTTTGTTCAGAGAAGGAGAAAAAGGATGGTTAAAAATGGGGAAATGAAAGAGATAGGAAGTGGGGCTTTCTATCTTTGAATTGGAGGAAAGCGTGTCTTAGAAAATGGGAAATGAGTGATGATAAGTGGGTTTGTGATGGTGAAGAAATAGAGAAAGGGGATAGGGAGTTAGAAAATGGAAATTGAGAGATAGGAAGTGGGTTCTTTATTTTTTTTTTTTCTTCTCTCTTTTTTAATGGCAAAAAGGGAGCTAGAAAATGGAAAATTCGAAGTGGATTTTGCTGGTGATGAAAATGAGAAAACTGGGTACGTAAAGGAAAACAGAGAGACAATAAGTGGATTCGTATGGTGACTTGGTGCTGAAAATTGAAATGGAAAAAATGGAGATCAAAACATGGAATAAATGAGAAATAGGAAGTGGAATTTTCACTGAAGATGAAAAAAAGAAAGAAAGAATACACTATTTCCAATAAAATAAAATACAGAGCAAAAGGGGACTCGAAATTGGGATTGAGAAACGAGAACTGGGTTTCTTGTTGGTGATTTAAAACAACAAAAGAGAAAAAAGAAAAAAGAAAAAGGGGGAGATTAGAAATAGAAAATGGGAAATGTGAAGGACTGAACCTCATAGGCTTCAGAGATTTGCTTGAATTTCATGGCCAATTTCCGATATGATTTCTTCAAATCCCCATCTTTGGCGCTCTTGTCCACCTGAAGCGTCTTATAGTAATCCACAGTTCCACACCCATCTCTGGCGCTCTCTCTCTCTCTCTCTCTCTCTCAGCACAAGTGAAGTTGGGTGAGTCTGGAAACTGGCGTAGGAAACACGCGTAAGGAACCAATGCACTATCCTCACGCAACGAAGTCACCATATATTATGACACTCTTATTCTCAAAATGACACGTGGAAATAGATGTATTATAGGCGTAGTTAAATGGACATTTTTATTTTTTATAATAAAAACACTAAATACGTGAGTTTGGTGAGGGAGAAGAAGAACAAGAAATCACCCAACTTCTCAGAGTAAGATAAGTCAATGATTTAAAACTATTGTGAATCTCGAGGGTCTTCTCAAAGGAGTCAAGTTCCGACTATCCAATCAAATAGTGATCGTCAAAGGCAATTGCAACAGGGTGGACAGGTTATTAGCTCCAACAAAATTAAGGTATTTGAAGGGAATGGAAAGAAAAAGAATCTGGCAAGAAAAGGGAGGCCTCTTTAAATTTTCATGAAAAGTTAGAGGGCTCTTTAATATTGGAAAAAGTAAAAAATATTTTTTTAGAACAATGGGAACACCGAAGGATATTTTTAGAATTTCCCTTAACTTTATTAAGTGAACTAATCTTTCAAGCATGCTAATCATCAAAGAAGTGTCTATTTTGTAAAGCTTTATACCAAAAGAACTTTGAGGTCTCTCTTTTGTATGTCCTGTGACGAAAGTAGTTATATCATTCAAGCACATCTCACAAAGTCCCACAAGTATCAAGGCATCCAACACAACCATACCCAACATTCAGTATATACACATGTCCAGGCATCTCAAGCGTCTTTAAATCGATTTTCATTGAGCATAAGGTGAATGCATGCTCCTCAGTGGCCAAAATGGGTAGCTTATAGCTTAGATGAGTTAATTCTTGAATTTTGCTTGGTTTTGTTTGTGTATTCTATACGTGTTTGGGGTTTCCCCTTTGCTTCATGCATCTCTAATGTGTATCATCTTTTTATATTTCTTTTTACCATTTAAAATATTGTTGACTACAACATAGAAAAACTAAAAACACCACTATGAATGAGCTTTCTTCAAATGATGAAGTGACTATCAAACACAAGCACTAAATTGCCCTTACAAGTGGACCCAAAAAATGTGGAAAGATAAGGAAACAAATTTAATGAAGGCATTGAAGCAATATATAATGTTCCAAAACAGGATAGGTAATGAATTTTACATATCTTTTTTCTGAGAGATTAAAGGAAAAAGAAACATAACAAGGGTGCACATGGGCATTTTAGGCTGGTATGCAACTACAACATCATGACTAAGAATTGTAAGCATAATAAGAGAAAAAATATAGCACCATTGACAATAGATTACCATCATAATGTTGTTCTCAAAAATCTAAGAGTTCTGATTTTATGACACAAAAGGCTTGCTAGAAAATGTTCACAAGGGGAGCATTAACATACTTGGGCAATCAAGATATAACTCCAACCCCAAGAAAAATAAATATGAAAAGGGAAAGAAAAAACATAAATGAACAAAAAGACCACCAAATTACATTAACCATTGAATGACAACATTGAGTACCAGAAAATGACCAACACCAACCTTTTCACTCATTCCTTGACACATAATGCTGGTTGATATCAATTCAAAGGAACAAATGAAAATGCTTGTCAAGCATAAATTTTTGCACAATTAACCTCATTTCCCAAATGTGTTTTGCTGCTTCTTTTATTGAAAGGTAAGTGTGTTTTGCCTCTTGTTTAAATAAATCTAAAACATTACCAATAAAAGAAGATCACAGCAATTTCCACATGAATCAAATAACATGGGAAGTAAAAGCTCACCCATTGGAATCCATGACATCCCTTGAAATCTTCATCTTCTTGGTCGTGCCCTTGTAAAGATCCTCCAGGCTGCAGGAGAGATTCTGCTCAATGGGCTGGCCCTTGCGGAGAACATTGGCAGATGCCTCGCCACCGGCACCTCCAAAAGAAGCAAAAATGTCCTCTCCAAAGATACCCCTAGGGAATCGTCCAGAGCCTCCACGAGAGCCACCCATGTCACTCATTCCGCCACCACCAAATGGGCTGGAGTACCCAAAGAACTCCGAGAAGATATCGTCAGCACTTCTTGGATTGAATTTGAAGGTTGTGGAGCTCCCAGCACCAAATGGGCCAAAATTGGAGAAGCCAGAAGCGCCACCTGGTGGGGGTACTTGCCCCTTTAGGCCTTCTTCTCCATACTGGTCATAGATGGCCCGCTTCTGGGGGTCACTTAGAACCTAAAGAGTAGAAAAGGGAGGGTTAGAAAATGAGAGATAGGAAAAGGTTTTTACAGAGAGAGTTGTTATTGGAGACAAAGAAGCAAAGGGGGGTTAGTAATTGGGAACCGAGATATAGGAAGTGAGTTTTCTTGGTGATGAAAAGAAGAAAAGGGTGGACAGGTACATGGAAAAATGAGAAGTCGGAAATGTGCTTTACTCGTGGTGAAAAATAAGGAGAAAAGGAGGGAGTAGAAAAATAAGAAATTAGAAATGGAAAATGGGTATTGAAGGTGACTGAGAGAGAGAGAGAGAGAGAGAGAGAGAGAGAGGGTGTTCCAGAAAATGGGAAATGGGAAATGGAAAATGAGAAATGGGAAGTGGATTTTCGTTGGTAATGAAACGAAGAAGAATGGGGATTTGAAAGAAAAGAGGGGAACTTGAAAATGGGAAATGGTGACATTGTCTTTTTCTCTTTATTTTTTTTTTTAATGAAGAAAAGGGGGCACCAGAAAATGGAAAATGAGATCTGGGAAGTAGGTTTTTCCTCTTTCCTTTTGAATGAAAAAATGGGAAAATTTTATTTGTTTGTTCAGAGAAGGAGAAAAGGGATGGTTAAAAATGGGGAAATGAAAGAGATAGGAAGTGGGGCTTTCTATCTTTGAATTGGAGGAAAGCGTATATTAAAAAATGGGAAATGAGCGATGATAAGTGGGTTTGTGGTGAAGAAATAGAGAAAGGGGATAGGGAGTTAGAAAATGGAAATTGAGAGATAGGAAGTGGGTTCTTTAATTTTTCTTTTCTCTTTTCTAATGGCGAAAAGGGAGCTAGAAAATGGGAAATTCGAAGTGGATTTTGCTGGTGACGAAAATGAGAAAACTGGGTACGTAAGGGAAAAGAGAGAGACAATAAGAGGATTCGTATGGTGACTTGGTGCTGAAAATTGAAATGGAAAAAAATGGAGATCAAAACACGGAATTAATGAGAAATAGGAACTGGAATTTCACTGAAGATGAAAACAAAAGCTTGAAAAAAAAAAAACGCTATTTCCAATAAAATAAAATACAGAGAAAAGAGGGACTCGAAATTGGGATATGAGAAACGAGAACTGGGTTTCTTTTCGGTGATTTAAAACAACAAAAGAGAAAAAAGAAAAAGAAAAAGAAAAAGAAAAGAAGGGGGAGATTAGAAATAGAAAATGGGAAATGAGAAGGGACTGAACCTCATAGGCTTCAGAGATTTGCTTGAATTTGGCTTCAGCTTCCTTCTTGTTGGTGGGGTTCTTGTCCGGATGCCATTTCATGGCCAATTTTCGATATGATTTCTTCAAATCCTCATCTTTGGCGCTCTTGTCCACGTGAAGCGTCTTATAGTAATCCACGCCCATCTCCTCCTCTTCTTCTTCTTCTTCTTCTTCTTCTTGTCCTTCTGCCTGTCTTCTACTCCATTAACGGGCTTCCTTGTTGAGATCAGTTGGTTGGATCTCTCTCTCTTTCTGCACAAGTGAAGGGGTTGGGTGAGTCTGGAAACTGATGAAGGAAACACGCCTAAGGAACTGATGCACTGTCCTGACGCAACGAAGTCACCAAATATTACACTCTTATTCTCAAATTGACACGTGGAAATAGACGAATTATAGGCGTAGTTAAATGAACATTTTTATTTTTTATAATAAAAACACTAAATACGTGAGTTTGGTGAGGGAGAAGAAGAACAAGAAATCACCCAACTTCTCAGAGTAAGATAAGTCAATGATTTAAATTGCATTTAAGTAAAAAGCTGAGGAAGCCTTCTATGGTTTGTATATAAGTTTTTTATTTATTTTTAAAATAATTATAAATTTAAAAAAATATTAATATGTAAATCAAATTTTAGTCACTTAATTCTAACCGAAAAAATCACAATGCAATTTAGGAAAAAAAATAACGATATCTAGTAGTTTTTTACTATTAAAATTGAGTTACTAGAATTTAATTTTTCAATTGAAACGTGATTAAAAAAATGACATATATTCTCTTATTACACTCAATTCAAAAGTGAAAATGTATTAGATGAATATAAAACCTTCTAAATTTAAATTTAAAATAAAAATAATGATTTCATCAATTCAAATTTGCCATAAAAGAGGCTTTACATGGGCTTTCGTGCCTTACAAAAAATGCCCGACTTATTACTAATTTTCCAAATATAGGAAGTAATAAGAAACCTGAAGTACTTATTTTCTAAGTACATTATTTACCATGTTTGCATCAATGAAATTTATAACAAATTATTTTTATACTTAAACAAATAACATATATTTGTTATTTCAATAAAATATAAATATTATAATTTTTATATAAGAACATTATGTGGCTTAATAGGTCCTATTGTAATGAACATAGAGTTATAGAATACTCTAAAATCAAAAGTCAGAATTAAATTTAGCCCAATTTATAATAAGGCTGGACTTTAAAAAAAAATCCCAATTATTATTACATCACACCTAGTCCATTTTATGAAAATCTATCTGGTTAAATTGAAAACTCACTTAATTTCTACTATGTAAAATAAATTTCATCTAAAAATTCAGGTGAAAGCCACTTGATCTTAGCAGTCAAAATCAATATGCGTCATTTTTTTCATTTTTCTAACACGTACTGTCACTAGAGGTATAGACTTCCTCCTGAGCTCTTGAGTCCGACATTCTAGAATCTTGACTGGTACTTCTTCAAAAGTTAAGTCCTCTGACACTTCGATATCTTCAAAACTGATCACATGCGACGGGTCAGGCTCGTACTTCCTTAGCATAGACACGTGGAATGTACTATGCACTCTCTCCAAAGCCTGAAGAAGATCCAACTGATAGGCCACTTCACCTATCCTCTTCAAGATCTCAAAGGGTCCAACATATCGAGGTGATAGTTTTCCCTTGCGCCCGAACCGCTGCACTCCATGACGTGGTGCCACACGTAAGAAAACTCGGTCGCCAACTGCAAACTCCAAAGGTCGTCGCCTTTTGTCAGCATAACTCTTTTGTCTACTCTGGGCTGTCTTGAGACGCTGTCTGATCACTTCAACTTACTCTGACGCCTCACGCACTAGATCAGGTCCTAGCAGCGCTTTGTCTCCTACCTCTGTCCAATAAAGAGGTGACCTGCAAGATCTGCCATACAGAGCCTCGTAGGGTGCCATCTGCACACTGGAGTGATAACTGTTATTGTAGACGAACTCGATCAAAGGCAAGTGATCTTCCCAACTTCCCCGCATATCCATCACACAAGCCCTTAGCATATCCTCTAAAGTTTGAATGGTTCTCTCTGACTGACCATCCGTCTGAGGGTGAAAAGCAGTGCTGAAGCACAGCTTAGTCCCCAATTCTTCTTGCAATCCTTGCCAAAACCTTGACACGAACCTCGGGTCTCTATCAGATACAATGGATACAGGTACTCTATGCAATCTGACTATCTCATTCAAATACAATCTGCTTAGAGTAGCCAAAGAATCCGTCTTCTTGATCGGTAGAAAGTGAACTGACTTCGTCAATCGATCGACTATTACCCAAATAGCGTCGTTCTTCTTAGGAGACTTAGGAAAACCAGTTACAAAATCCATCGTGATATGCTCCCACTTCCATTCAGCCACTTCCAAAGGTTGCATCTTTCCGCCAGGTCGTTGATGTTCCGCCTTCACTTGTTGACAAGTTAGGCACTTGGACACAAAATCTGCTACCTCGCGCTTCATACCTTTCCACCAGAAAAGTCACCGCAAGTCACGATACATCTTCGTACCACCAGGATGCACCGCAAAGCGAGATCGATGAAAGTGATCAAGCACCTTTCTCCTGCACTCGTCCGACTTTGGCACAAACAGTCTGTCTTTGAAAGTCAGACTTCCGTCCGCCTTGATCTTCCAGTCCTCTAGAGTCGCTCCTCCTGAAAGCTGAGTTGCCAACTCCTTCGCTTCTGGGTCGCTCTGTTGTCCTTCCAACACCAATCCAACTACCTCGGGTTGCAGAACCAAACTATGGATTTTTGCTGACCCGCTTCCTTCGATCAGCTTCATATCATACTCGGACAGAACTTCAAGCATCTTCCACTGCAAAGATGCCATCCTCGCCACGTCGCTGTGAGACTTCCTGCTCAAGGCATCGGCCACCACGTTGGCTTTCCCTGGGTGATAGGAGAGACTGAAGTCATAATCTCCCAGGTACTCCATCCACCTACGCTGCCTCATATTCAAGTCTTTCTGAGTGAAGATATACTTGAGACTATGGTGATCAGAAAACACATTGAACTTCTCACCATATAAGTAATGTCTCCACAACTTTAACGAGAATACAACAGCTGCCAACTCCAAATCATGAGTCGGGTAGTTCTGCTCATGTCCCTTCAATTGCCTGGAACCATAAGCTACTACATTCCCCTCTTGCATTAGTACACAACCCAAACCAAACTTGGACGTGTCGCAATAAACATCGTAACCTCGTCCTTGCTCGGGTATCACCAATACTGGAGACGTTGTCAACTTCTCCTTCAGCTCCTGGAATGCTTTCTCACAAGCTTCGCTCCACTCGAACTTGACGTTCTTCCTCGTCAGCCGAGTCATCGGTACTGCGATCTGAGAGAAGTGCGGGATAAACTTTCGGTAATATCCTGCTAATCCCAGAAAGCTCCGGATCTCGAACACGCTCTTGGGACTCTCCCAAGTCTTCACGGTCTCTACTTTTGCTGGATCTACAGAGATTCCTCCTGGAGACACCACTTGTCCCAGAAATTGCACTTGAGTCAACCAAAACTCACACTTGCTCAGCTTAGCGAATAGCTGATGCTCTCGAAGAGTCTGAAGAACAATCCGTAGATGACGCTCATGCTCCTCTTCTGACGACGAAAAGATCAAGATATCGTCGATGAAGACTATCACGAACTCTCGCAGATACGGTCGAAACACACGATTCATCAAGTCCATGAACATGGCTGGCGCGTTCGTCAAACCGAAAGGCATCACAACAAACTTGTACAAGCCATACTGCGTCCGAAAAGCAGTCTTTGGAATGTCCTCCTCTCGAATCCGTAACTGATGGTAACCCGACCTCAAATCGATTTTCGAGAAACACTTCGATCCCCTCAAAAGATCAAAGAGGTCATCTATTCTAGGCAACGGATACTTATTCTTAATAGTTACCTGGTTAAGCCGCCGGTAATCTATACATATCCTCATCGATCCATCCTTCTTTTTCACAAAGAGAGCAGGTGCGCCCCACGGCGAGTTGCTCTGATGGATAAAACCAAGACTAAGAAGCTCTTCTACCTGCGTAGCTAGCTCTCTCTGCTCTGCCGGCGCCATCCGATAAGGTACCATGGAAATTGGAGATGTTCCTGGCTGTAGATCTATAACAAACTCTATCTTTCGGCGTGGAGGTAGCCCAGCCAACTGGTCAGGAAAAACATCCATAAACTCACACACCACCCGAGGAGCAACAGACTCTACACCACCTACATCTTCCCAACCCATGCTTGCCACCACACTACCGGGATACGCCCTAAGGCCAGAGAAAGTGACTCTCATCCTTTCATAGGGTACCAACTTCTCCATAAACTTCTCACCGGTTAAGGAGACCTCACAAATTCTCCTTTGAGAGCAGTCTATCAAGACTCCAAAAACAGACAACCAATCCACACCAAGGATGATGTTAAAGTCCGTCATTTCCAGAACCAGAAAATCATAGGACAACTCCACCCCGCTAATTTTCAAAACACAAGACCTACACTCTTGGTTTGCCAAAGCCTTCTTACCCAAAGGGGAAACTACCATTAGCGGGTTAACTACTTCTACCGGTTTCAAACCCAATTTAACACAACAAGTTCTAGAGATAAAGGAATGCGAAGCACCGGTATCAAACAACACTAGAGCCAAAAGACTGAAAAGATTAAGGGTACCTTCCATCACCGTGTTCTCCATCGGTTCCTCCTTCTGAATCCCTATAGAGTAGACTCTCCCTTGAGGACGCCCTCGTCCTCTCCCCTGATTGTTCCAAGGTGGTCCGTTCCTCGGTGTCGCTGATCCTCTGGAAGCCTGCTGAGAACCTCTGCCGACAGACGGCTGCGCCACAGAGTAGAAAACTCCTGCGCCTTGCGAAGGTGCCGCTTTACCAGAAAAAGGGCAATCCTTGAACAGGTGCCAGGTCTGCTTGCGGTGAAAGCATGCCCTCTCTCCTCCGGATTGGCAGAACTTAGAAGTATGCATAGGCTGATTGCAGGTGTAGCACACGATTGGCCGAGAGTCAGACCGACTTGACTGGCCCACACTAGGTTGGCTCTTCCTGAAGAAAGGCTTCTTCTGCTGGTTGAACCTCGCCTTCTTGTTGGAAGAAGGTTTCTGAGAGCTGTCAGTGCTCCGGTTGATAGAGTCCACTGCTTCTACCTTTGAAGTGCGCTCGATGATTTCCTCCAGAGCGTTGAACACTAAGCCGGCCACTTGCCGCTGCAGGAAGGGTCTAAGTCCGTTCTCGAAATGCTGGATCTTCTCCTCCTCATTGGCTGCAATCCACGGCACAAACTGCATCAGGTCGATGTAGCGCATGGCATACTGTGCCACGGTATCTGAACCCTGCTGAATGTTGAGGAACTCTCTCTTCCTCGCCTCCTTCACCGTCTTTGGAAAGTAACGGGCCAAAAAGGCTGCAGAAAATTCCTCCCAAGTCATTGGCTCGTGATTACGAACCAAGCTCTTCGCCTCCCACCATTCGTTGGCGTTCCCTTCAAGTTGATAAGTCGCCAAGGTTACACGTAAATCATTGGCGATCGCTAGGGTATTGAGGATTCGGCTAATCTGTGTTAGCCAGTTCCTCGCAGCGCTGGGGTCCTCTGTTCCCGAGAAGCTAGTCGGGTTCAGACGCTTGAACTCCTTGAGAGCCGAGGTGGCTCTCTCCTCTGGCGTTTGGATTGGCGGACGTCGCATGTTTTCAGCTATCTGCTGAAATGCTTCAACCGCCGCTCGAATCGCCTCGTTGGGTAGGTCACGGGGTGGAAGACCACTCTTCCTCCCACGGAAATTGACTCGGTTTGCGTTGGGTCCTGACATCTGTTATTTACATTTGTAAACATCATTAACCAATTTTTAAGATTTTATCAAAGTAGAAGACACAAGTTGCAAATAATCTCATTAGAATTCATTCGAAATTTCAAATACAAGTAAAAGGGTTAGTAGGGTATGAAAACCCTTCAAAACAACAAAACTCAACCCTTACAAGACAACTCCCCGATGGCCTCTAAAAAATACTGATCTAATTCCCTGAAAAAGATCCTTCCTCACCACCAAAGTAATAAAAGTTGTCCGGGCAGGTCTCAGACTTGTGCCCAAACACCTCACAAGTTAAACAAGGTATGATCCCCGGTCCTCCTACATAAGGACAATTGGTTCTGGCACTCCCATATCCGCGGAGTCCGCAAACTGGGCAAATGACACTGGGTGGGTAGGGGCAATAGATGAAGTTGTGCTCTGCCTGATTGTAGAGTTCACACATCTCATCTTGGTATACGTCCAATGGCGGAGTTGCCGGAACATACTCGGGTGAACCGTTCTCCCCCACCGACTCCTCAGGAATTGGGATATCTCCCTCTTCCTCCACAGGTTCAGCACCCACGTGGTACTCTGGGAATGTCACTACTATCTCCTCTCCTGGTGCAACCTCATCGAGACTTGGCGCACCGGAATCGTCAGAAGAATCTACGACAATAGGGTCGCTAGGTGTCCCCTGGAAGTACTCTGTGTTGCCTGACATATCTGTATCACCAAACAGGAAGATGTCAAAAACAATAGCAAGACTAGGGCAAAAACAAGTCTAACTAGGTAATAACCCATCACAGTCCTAGAGTTGAGCCTACGCTCTGATACCAAGCTGTCACGCCCCGACCCGACCGGTGAGCCCGGAACGCGACTGATTTTTTTTTTTTTGAAAGATAAGTAAACTAAACCACAAGCATTCGTACTGGGCCGGATCAACAGTTAGGCTCAGCGGTTACACATTAGCCCGTCAAGTGGACTCAAACATGTACCATATGCCTGTCCCAAAAACCAAGACATAACAACGTAATAATAACATCCACTCATAGTATGATCAAACAGATACCAACATTGATTAATAATTCATAACATTGTCTATTACATCAATTCAACAGAAATTAAGTACCACATCCGGTACTTAAAGAAATTCAACGGTTCTAAGAACCAACAGAAACATCAGGGCATTCCTCTCCGGGGGAATCCCAAGACATTGCTTTAGCTTAATCGCCCTAAGCCTGAAAGAGAGGGTCCTCCTCCTTGGGTTCAACGCCTGAAAGGTGAGTGGTGTGAGCTAACTAACCCAGTGAAGGATAATTAACAATGCACATTAAGTAAATAGTAAAACAGGTTAGCAACAGTTCAATATCACATGCTTGATAACAGTAAGCATAATCTCAAATAAGATAATAACATCATCAAACTATCAATCGCTGCCATTATCCACCGTAACGCCTGCCGACTATACTGAGACCAGTATTAAGTCCCGACACGGTCAAAATACATCCTTGCAAGTACATCTCCGGCTCTTAAACGTAACCGGTACTGACACCCTCAAGTCAGCAACTGACGACAGCATGGTCCGCCTATGGTCTAATAGACATAAACCATCTCTCATATGGCCGATATTGGTTCAATAGCCCAGGTACGTGGAAGCAGTCTTACATATACATACGGTCAACACCGTAATACCATAATCATCATAGTACTCTTACCATAGTGCACCATGTATAGGCACATGAGTGGGTTCATCAAAACCGAAACCACTCATTGCTCAATATAACACATGTTTACAAAATCTGTAGAGTTAAGTTCTCTCACCGTTATGTGTGGTTTACGCGGTCTCTGTTCAAACAACACACAAGTGCACAATCAATATACAGATCAAATACATACACACGAGTAGTATTTTGAAAATCTCACGTTTTCCCACAAAATATCCGAGGTATATGGAATTGAGTCTCCTACTTGGTTTCTATCCTTTTTAAATCATCCACAAGATAATAATATAATAATAAAAGGGGCTCAGTCCAAACTCATATTGTCTTCTGGGCATTGACCAGATCGACTTATTGAGTGAGGTCTAGATCCTCGGGTCACTTCTCGGTTGTCTTCTGGATAGGACCAGAGCTGACATTTTGAGTAGACCTTGAGGTCACCCAGTGCCCGACTATAGTGCCGGCTTGAAAGTGAATCACTCAGTTCCCGACTAATGTCGGACTGAAAGCGGATACAATAGTATTTACACTATAAATAATAAGAGAAAGGGGTTAGTACAGTTTTAATTCACAAAAAGGGGTACTAAACATCACATCACAGAATCTAACAAAATAATAATTTTTTTTTTGAATAAAATAATAATATTTAATTATTTAATTATTTATTCATTTTTTTTTTCTTCGATGGGAACCAACATTTGAAATCATAATCAACTATAATCTCAAATAAATTTTTTTTTTGAATAAAATAATAATATTTAATTATTTAATTATTTATTCATTTTTTTTTCTTCGATGGGAACCAACATTTGAAATCATAATCAACTATAATCTCAAATAAATTTTTTTTTTTGAATAAAATAATAATATTTAATTATTTAATTATTTATTCATTTTTTTTTCTTCGATGGGAACCAACATTTAAAAATATGAGCAACCATAATATCAAATAAATTTTTTTTTAATAAAATAATAATATATATATATTTTTTCTTCTTCTTCTTCTTCCCCGTTCACTGTCTGCAACAGACATTGAACGGCCGGTGAACAGTAAAATCGAAAATGGCAAAAGGGCTATTTTCTGTACTCGGTTTTTACATCTGACCGGTCCGATGGATTCCTCCGGGAGCCCTCTTTCCATAGGGAGAGGTTTGGAGCTTTGAAACTCAGTGAGCCATCCGATCTTAACACCGGCAGCTCACTGATACGAGGAACCCTAAAATTTTTCCTAAATTTTGAAATCATTTTTCTCATTGAAAACAAAGGCAAATTCAAAAATTTTTGATTCAAAACTAATTGAAATTGAAAGGGGAATGCAGTGGTTACCTTGGATTGAATTCCCGGGTTGAAAATCTGGATTTTTGAAAAAATTTCCTTAAGCTACTGTTACTGAAAAAAAAGTTTAATGGCTCGGCTGTGGGTTTCTGCAAGAGAGAGAAGGGAGAAGGGAGAAGAAAAGCCGGGAGTTAAAACCGAAAATTGAGCCGGAATTTATAGGGCTTTTGGCCGGAAAATGCGGCGCATGCGCGATGGGACGTGACGACGGCAATCGCCGGAAAATCGCGCAAGCTGCACGCTGGTGACGCTGATACAGTTTACTACAGATTTTTCTGCTGTTTGCAAATCAACCCTCCAATATTTCCATTTTTGCAAAAAACCCCTAGTTTTAATAAAAACCTGATTTTTAACTAAAACATGTTTTTAAAAGCCCAAAAATTTTGATCTAACCGTAAAGATAGGTTGGGTTTTGAAAATCTTAGTTACCATAAAAATTTCAGATTTTATCTCTTAATAAAAATCATTTATTTAAATAAAGACCATAAATTTACACTATTTACTTAAATAAAGAATTGTTAAAATAAACAATTTAGAAACATCATTTTGAGATGAAATGAAATATCTAGACCATTCTTAAAATGGTCTACCATAAAATACAAATTTCAAATTTTATTTCATTTTCAAAACCCTTTAAAATAATTAATACTCCCTTTCGGGGTTTTGACGGCGATATTTAAATATCATTTTCTGAAAATAATTTTATTTTAAAATCAGAAATGTAAATCCTTAATTAAGGAAAATATTATTCACCAATAATATTCACAAAATCACACAATTTATAAAAATATACACAACAAGTGGTAAATTACCAAAATGCACCTCCAGCTCGACGAGCTGAATCACTGAGTTTTCGGGCTCAGATCGGGCCAAACCTGGGCTTTCCTCGAAGCCCTAACCAAAATCTCTGAGATTAACCGGTTAAACAAGATTAACGAGTTAAAATTCACCTAATCTGAAGCAGGGTATTACACACACTGATTTAACTACCAAAAACATGTGGGTTCAATTGGAGTTCAATTTGAGTATTGGAATGAAATTCTTTATGCCTGTAAAATATTTAATTATCTTACAATTCGTCTAAGTTGAATTTTCACTATTTCATTGAAAAAAAATCATACGTTATTTTATAATTTAATAATTAGATAATAATTTAAACTAGTTATTACAAGTTAATTAATATTTACAAGTCCTTTCACTTCGTAATCGACCTCCTGCGGAGCGTACAACTGAAGCTTGGCCATCCCTAAGACCGAAAATATATGAATTTAGAATAAGTAGAAAATCTCCCTTCCAAAATTTACAAAAGCAATTCTATTTTCTTGCATATGATAGTTCTTCAATATCTCACGTATGGGAAGACTTTCATTAACAAATATCATTTTAAATAATAGATTAACTTTGGTGTACCCTAGAGGTAGTACACTCATCTGTGGAGATTTTACGCTACGTATCCTACAATTTCCCACACATAAATTCCAAAAAAAAAAAAAATATATATATATATATATATATATATATATATATATATATATATATATATATATATATATATATATATATAAGCAAAAGCGATTATACTTCATTTAAAAGTCCTTCACCAATAGTGGGATCATAGGACCATCAACCTATATCATTTGTGTAAAGACTAGCTTTACAACTACCTTCCGACTTAGCCCATGCATATAAAATTGTAATCCATGAAAGAGACCTCCAAATGAGCCCCATTTTGTATACTTGACAACTAGCTTGGAATTTCACCTGAAATTAGATACTTCTATGAAATTATAAAAATCTAAAAGTCTTCCAAATACATTTGAAACAGAAGGTCCTGAAAAAATTCTTTACAAGTGTTACAAACAGAACTAATGATTGTAGAAACAGTTTTGGAATTTTTAAAAATAAGCTGCAGGGAAAATCTACAATATGCTCATGCAGGGATAGCTTAGGTGTAAGGACACATGTAGAACCCATTTTCTGATAAGTTAAAATTATTCGAAATATTGTTTTTTTTTTTTCATTTAGATTTAGACTCAACTTGGATTATATCCAAGTGATGCATCTTCACTGTTGTATTGAATATCATAAATAAACACACTTATTTAATAATTTTGTTATGATAAAAAATCGCTCCCTAAAAGTCAGAAACAATACATCAAACCTATTCCCACTCAAGCGAATGGGAGCCAGAAAGACTACTTATTTACAAGGAGAGTATCCTAAATAAGCAGAAAGAGCTCAAGTTCCTCTTTTAAAACTAACACCAAGGGGAAAGTGCTCTTACCTGATTGACCTTTCTTTCTTTGCACTGCAAAGCTAGTGACTTCCTTTCTTTCAACCTATTTATTGATAAAATAATAATATTCCAATATTCTTTTACTGTGTCTCTAATGACAAATTATCCTCTTTACTACATTTACAATGATGATGGACTTCTAAATGACAAATAGATAACAACATATAGGACGCTGCATATTAATTACAGTGCTGGATAATCTCATTAGCTTAAGAGTAATGTGATACATGCTTAGCAGATGCATTAGGCAAGTCTGCAACAAGTAATGAATGATAACATGAAGAACTTAGCAACTCACAGGCCTCTCGTAGGTTGGTGGTAAACTGGGACACTTTTCGTTCATGTTCGCATATGGTTCAATGGTGTTATATTGCGGCAACTCCATTCGGTATTCTCCAAGTATCTGGCAGAAAGGAAGTCGTCCGTCTGCGTCATTACACCATTCAGGCAATCGGGTTCTGTTGTTCTCAAATATCTTGAGCATATATGCATCACGGATCTGTACGCAGTTCATCATTAGTTTATAACCAGAAGCATGTGTGAATACCTGGGAATAACCAAAGTTTCTTTCTTTCTTTCTAGACAGACATCATCAGACCACCCACTCATTACTCATGATATTGAGAAAGATCTTTTTTTGAGTGAAAGAAAAAAATTTATTGATGCAAACTTCACAAGTTGGAAAAGATACTTCTAAGCAGCATATATAGATAATCAATAAACTTTGAACCAGCTTCAATGTACTTACAGTGAACTCAGTGACCTGGATGGAACTTGAAATTGGGCCAAAAATTCCAGCCTCTTTGTACATTTCAAGGATGAAGGCAACGCAGGTAGTTGATTTTCCATCACTGTACACCCATTCATCTTGTTCAGGAATGACAAGCAATTCATCAAAACTGATTCCACGCTTCTCAGTCTCAGCAAGAATTTCATGCAAGTCTAAATCCTGTTGCAAATGAACTGATGTCACATTCAACTGAAGGAAGAGATTATATAGTTCGACATCCATCATAAAATTACATTATGCTACAATATTAACCTCATGCAAATATTTTTAGTAATGGGTGAGGGGGTGGGTATGGAGTTTTTGGCTAGAGGGCTTCAAAACATGGAGCGTCTCAAATCATCCCAACTCTTAGGCAAGTAAATAGATCTGATTCGAATTGGATCTAGGCAAGATCTGCATCACATGCGCTTCATTTTTCAATGCAGATAACATTGGATTCTTAACTGCAAGATCCATATCTACACTTGGTTCATACTACCAGATAGGAATTCAAACATGGATTCAGATTCAGGTATTTCCAGAAAAATAAAAAAAACTTGACATTATCCTCAACTAAAGGAAAATGATTAGTCAAATAGTTAAATGCCAATACCAAAAAGAAACCCAAATCCCATGAAGTATATAACAATCAAGAGTGGCATGCATGGGGATATATGACTCTAAAAGGAATGGGGATTGTGACCATCTACAAGGTGGGAGACACTATCGGACGCAGTGTTAGATGTTCCATGCCCTAAAATAAAAAATGAAGACGACCTAGCATGTATATTTTAATACCTCAGTTCCAAGACGCTTGTTTAAGGCTTCATTCCACATATTAGCAGCATAAGAAGGTTGTATTCTGGTCCACATAGACATGAAAGATACAACCTGAATTTAAAAAAAGAAAAAAGACAACAGTGATCAGCAAATGTGGTAGAAAAAGCAAGAAATTGCAGGAACAGGATGCCCCTTTAAAAATGTATAGCACGTACATGTTTTTTTATTTATTATTTTTGTTGTATTCCTTTTTTTTCTGAATGGTAAAGATTTTATCAGACAGAAATACAAAGAATTACAGCCCAAGATAACAGAAAACAGGCATGCAGATCCACCAAATAACATATATACGAGCCACCCAAAAACACTACAACCCAAGATTTACAAAAGGGTCACAGATCTCACTGCCTAATTAAAAGAGGATCCAACCCTACCTTCCTTTGCAAGACAGTCTGCATCATTCACAAATGATGCGACACCTTAAGGTTCTTTTCTGTGATAGCTGTACACAAATATTAAATGAAATAAGAACCAACAAAATTTTCTATTGATGTGAATTTTGATGGTACCATGATTCTAAGTATTAGAGAAATGACTTCTTTACAGAAGCCTGATCCAACACCCTTATGAACTAGTATGGAAATCAAGCAATCTTTACAAATTCTCTGATACATTAGCATACGAAATTGCTCCAAATTTCTTGATTCTAAACATGTAATGCCCCTGCAGGGTCTCAATTGACTTAATCTGCTTACCACGGATGCCTTCAAAATTTTGCAACATCTCAGCTGGGTCTCAATTGACTTGGTCTACTTGATTGGAACATCTACAAATCTTCAAGAATCTTGAAGTGTATTCAAGACTTCGAATCTTCATGACTGAGGAGGATTCAAAGTGCCCAATATGCCCTGAATCCATATGAAGATACACTCAAAGCAAGCTGTAGAACTTTAAATCTCTGCAAAAGGGGAATATTCATAGTGTCTCCCTAGAGTTCAAAGTGGCATGAATTTCAAGGTCCTCCCCTTCCCTTGTCATAGGGGTAAGGGGGTATTTATAGGGATTCATGCCTCCTTCACTATCATTGTTGAAGTCTTTCAGCATCGTTGTTGAAATCCTTCAGCATCGACCTTGAAGTCCTTCAACATCATTGCTAGTCTTTTAGGATTGATGCAAAAGTCTTTCAGCATCGACGGAAGTCCTTCAAGATTGTTTTTAAGTCTTTCAGCATTGATGCTAAAGTCCTTCATCTACTTAGCAAGTATCAAATATTTCTGCCGTAAGACATGTTTCTAGTGGGCCTTGATGGCTTGATCGGTTGTCAAATATGCCTTAGACAGGCCATACCTTGCATCTTTTGATTTGCATATCTGTTTACAGATCGATAAGTTGCAATAGATAGCTTTGACATGGATCCTCAAACCAAACTGGCAATTGCCATGATCACATCGTGATAAGCATGACACACCTTGCATCTTTTGATTTGCATGTCCATTTCCCAATCCGTGAGTTGCAACAAACAACCTTCGCACAGGTCTTCATTGGACTAGTGATTGTCATGATCGTATTGTGAGAAGTGGACCACACTTTGCATCGTTTGATTTACATGTCTGTTTGCTGATCCTTGTGTCGTGATAAATAGCTTTCACACGGATCTTCAAATTGGACGGGTGAACGTTATGATCGCACTGTGCTAAGTAGGCCACACTTTGCATCTTTTGATTTACATGTTTATTTAGATCCAAGAGTTGTGATGGATAGCTTTCAAATGAATCTTTAAATTAGACTGATGATGAACATCATCATTGCACTATGATATCAGGGCCACACTTTGCATCTTTTGATTTACATATCCATTTGCCAATCCATGAGTTGCAATAGATAGCTTTCACATGGATCTTCAAATAAAAAAACTGTGGTCATCGGAGTGGGCTAAAGCTTGTATCTTTGATCCATTCACTCAATTGTTGTAAGTTATGATAGAAAGCTAACACATGGATCTTTGAAATGGCATGCAGAAAACAAACATCTAATCATCGCAAGTGGATTGCGCACAATATTTCTTCTAATCCATGAGTTGTATTCTCTAGAGTAAGCATGTTATTGAAGAGCCTTTTTTTGGTCCATTCATGACCCATCTTCAGTTGACCATGCCATATATGGTCCAAATCAACCCAATCTTTCATGGATTCAATTGATTTCACCTGTTCTCATAGTATTTTGATTCATCATGCTTGATCGACCTATTGAAGGCTCAGATGTCACGTGATGCAGTTTTTGCAAAAAGTTTTCGGGGCCAACAATAACTTGCCTTGCTTTTTCATAGCGGACACCAGGGGTAGGGGAGCCCCTCTAGCACATTGTGTTACCACATAAGAATCACCTTCTATTACCTGCCCTGTTGTCCCTAGTTTCTGTAGTTCCTTTACCCCATACCACAAAGCATGGAGCCCAACCTACTTAGCAAATGGTAAGGGATCAGCATGGGAGAAGACCCTCGTTCCCCCTTTCCCTCATTGTGAATAATACCTCTGAACCTAGTTTGTTTTCTCCCCAGAGTTTCCATGGAACTTCCATCAAAGTTTAAGCATTCAAAAAAAAAAAAGGTTTAAGCTTGCCCAATGGAGAGAAATTTCACTACATAACAGGGCTAATTTTTGGAGGAATTGTAGCCCCACCTGCTGCCCAAAGAATAACATTTGCAATGCACACTCCATTGAAGCAATGAAAGAGAAGATCCATGAAGAAACCTTGTGTCTGATATTAGCAATAATATCACCCATGGGCTGCTTTTAAAGGTTCATTTACTCCCTTCCTTGCAAACCCCCAGAAGATACAAAACATGCATAACCGCCATAACTAGGGTTCAAACTTTAAGCTAAAGCTAGATAACACTTGTTCCCATGTTTTTTAAGCTACAGTTAGCACATGCTTTTCTCCATCACCGTTATATAGTTCTCATGTTATAATATTCACATCGATATGTTATACATTCCCTAGTTTAGTATTTTATTTTCAAATCAGTACACATTGGTGATTAGATATTTTGGCAATGATTAAATTCAACTCAGAATCCCATTGAGTCAAGTAATCTAGTGAGTTTTTCCAAGATAAAATAAATCTTGTGCAACTTGAAATACCATCAAGTTGAATTAACTCAAGTGAGTCAAGCTCTTTTTTACTAGTTTAAGAACTCAGACAAGGTTGAACTAATTACAGTAAGTGGCAGGCCTCATCGGAGATAGTCCACGAGACATTATTCACCCAAGTTTTAACTCCCTGATGCTTGATTGCAACTTGATCTTTTGTAGGGTATCTCATGTAACCTTCTCACAAAATTACCACCTAACTCAATGTGTTTGGTATGCTCAAGATACAATAGAATAAAAATATCTTGGTCTCATTCAGTATCCTGAGTGTAAAAGAGAAAGCATGCACCATTTTCAAAAAGTTCGCTAATTTGATAGACATGGAATGGCCTTCCTAAGTTACCTTTGTTCCGCGTTTTGCATGTAACTTTGAGAACTTCAAAAGCCATAACTTATCCTCAGAACCATATCATGAAATGATGTACTTTTCTATTTTCCCAAATAATCAAGCTATCTCCAAAATGTGTGCAATAGCCAATGGTCAATCACTTGTCAATCATTGAGGTTCTCCAATCTGCACCTATATGAGTGATCATCCAAATGATATACCCCTTTATCAAGCGTTCTTCAAGTAACTAATGTTACACAGAAAATTTCTAAAGTTATTGATGTAGGCATGGATTAACCAAAAGTTCTTCATATTTACATCGATAAATTCCTACCAATCACTGATGTAGTTATGTAGAATGAGATTCTAAGTTGCATAGGTACAGGCATGAGTATTGTGTCTAGCACGGGTACAAGGTGTCAGACACGACGATCCCAAAAAATAGGACATAGGGACAAGGCACCATATTTAAATAAATTTAAATCTAAGCTTATCCTAAATGAAAACAAGGTGCTTAAATAACACCAATAGAAATAATGTACTGGTTTTACTCTAAACATGAAGGTGACAAATATATTTATATTTTAATTAGGTTTTAAGAGGAGAGAAGTGTTGAAATATTTAGTCACTAAAATAGTCCATGATGAATGTCTATAAGTATCTACAAGTGTCAGACATGAGTGCGAGTGTCTACAAGTGTCTGACATGGGTACATCACACATTTTGAAGTGTCCATGCAACATAGCATAGATCAATCAACAGCATTCCAAGTCCAATACTCTTGAAGAGGTCAAATGGAGTAGGATTTTAGAGAAGGATGGCTGTCTCAATTATGATGTAACTTCCATTGTGACAGTTCTGTTATATTCTTTTATCCATTAGGGACAGGTTGGCCAAAATCCTCTTGGGGCTTATTATCCTTTTTTGTTCATACTCTCTCTTAATAAATCTTTGCCATTCTCTCTGAAAAAGAATTATGACTGTCGCCTTCTGCAATATCAAATTACCTACAAGTCTAGTCTTAATAACCTAGCCAGAGTGGAAGATATGAATGAAGACTAAAGGATGGACTACCTAGATATCAATGATTTTCAAATGAATATCCTAACATCACACATTGAATGAGTATCCAAGCACCATGTGTGGAGACAGTTGCAGAGCCCTAGCACAATCGAAGTGGAAGCCTACTGAATCTGCATCATACTCAGGATGACAAAATGAAACTTTTGAGAGCACGACTACTCTTATGATAGGAGCTATCAGACAAATGAGCACTGCAACTGCCATGGTGGGTCAGATCTTACATTGTTACAAGGTGCATGAAAGGGGATATGCATTCTTTGATTTTTATATTTAGTACTCCAGATCAATGTTGTTAAACCCCGCCCGGCCCGCGGGTTGACCCGCGGTTCAACCATAACCGGCTACTTAGAAGGTATGGTCGATTTAAAACCCGTAAAAACCCACTTCAACCCGTGGTTCAACCCGGTTTTTTACATTAACCCTTGACCCATTTTTACTAAAACCTGTTTTTTTTAAAAAAAAAAAAATTAAACGCTGGTTTATCACCACACGTTTGGATAGAAGAAAATGGGGAAGAAGAAAGAAAGAAAATGTAGAAGAAGAAGAAAGAAAGAAAATGTAAAAGAAGAAAAATGAAATCATCACATTGGGTTGATTCACTCCTCTTTTACCTATTTTTCTTGCCTTCGAGTTAAAAGACTTAGGGCTCATCTTTATTTTTGGATGGCGACTGCGGCGGCGGCATTAGGGTTTTCATGCCTAAGGAAGTTTTAAGATGGAAAGGTATGTTTAAGTTGTACAAGTTTGTGGAACGACCGTATTGAGATACTTTATGTAGATGTCAAATGAGAGTTAGGGTTTCTTTTATATTAAAAGCTTATTTTTGTTAAAATTATTATAATTTAATAGAATTAAAATAAAAAAGAAAAAATTTAATAGGAAATATTATGTGTTAAATAAAATAAAATATACTAATTTTATATCTAACTTAATTTTTATTTTTATACTTTATTTTTTTCTAAAATTAGGTTTTATAAATTTTCTTTTTATAAAAATAACAACATAATAGAAATCAAGTTATATGTCAATAAAATGTTTTCAAGTAAAATAAATAACTTTTATAGTAAATATTTTTATAATAAATAATTTTTTTGAATGATTGAAAGTTTATATGATTAAAATGTATATTAACAGAATATGATACTTTTGTATTAATAATACGATAATAATTTTGAACAACTACAAAGTGAGTTTTAAAGCTTTAAACATTGTTTTAAGAATTGGTATTATTTTTTTTTTTAGTATTTATTTGTACAAATTTCTAACAAGAATATTTTTTATAAAATATAACCTTAGTTAATAATTTAATATTATATTAATGGCACAGGTTTGACTGGGTTTGACTATGGGTCAACCCGGTTGAACCTTATTTAACCCACCCCTCCTCCAAGACGGGTCACCCCAATGGTCGGGTTTTAAAACATTGCTCCAGATGGAAGACGGCCCCATCCACAATGACAAGGAGACAGGTAAAGTTGATGAATGTGATGGATTTCAGCCAGCACATAACTCCAGTTTGTGTTAAAGTCATATATTGAAAAATTAACTGAAACAACTATGAATATGTTTGTTTTGGATTTAAGTAATTTGGTAAATTACATATTGAATACTTCTTTACATGATCACATCATGAAAGTTGAAACTTAAAAGCTAGATATATATGCTCTGGACCCATAGTACTAATTTTCACTTTATTAGATTAAGATTTTAGAAAAATGATTGATCGATCACTAGTTTTCCGTTGTTATTAAATATCAGCATTCAACCAATTAAGAACAGGTTGTAATAGACAGAACTACCAAAGGGTAAACTGCAACCACTTCCAAATGTTCAAAATTAACAAATTATACATGATGTATGACAAGTTCTTAAAGTTAGAAATCTTATATTCCTCCTCAATTCCTTTAGAATTTTCCACCTTCTTATTTAATAATGGTTTCCTTGGGACCTGGCCAAGTCAGACTATGCCAAATAAACTCGAGTAGTGATGCGACTGAGACCCCTTTGCTACTATTATCTTACTTCCTGGGTGACATAGATAAGATTTGGTGCTTCTCTGTGAAGCCTAAGGTCAGCTGGAAAAGTGAAGGAGGGAAAAATGAGACCGACAACACAAAAATAATTTCTTTTTAAAACATGCTAAAATACCATAAAATATTCTACAAAAATACATACCAAGTGTGAATCAAGAGGAGGTGGGTAGTTGCTAGTTGGCGTATCAATCCAACTGAATATCATGTTGTGGTAACCATATGGTTTTCCTGACATGCTCCTTGCATAGGCCCATGCTGCAGTACTGTTGAACTTGGCACGAAGGTCAGGATGTAAAGGAAGCAAAGCAATATGTGGATTAGAACTGTCCTGAAGTGCTAGCTCCCACCATTCATTCCATGGGATCACCACTATAATTTCCTCACCCTACAGAGTCAATGAATTGAAATAAAATCAATTTAAATCCATAAAGATACAAGTGAGCCCACGTTAAACCCACCCCCCCCCCCCCCCCCCCCCTCCCCCCCCAAAAAAAAAAAAAACCATCTCTAATGTATAACATATTATAATGCTGCAGAATTGCACAAATACACAAAAACAACACAAAACTAGTTACTTATATGGAAGCGTTTGTTGGAATGAATGCACGCTATTTTGGAAAGAAAAAAAATGCATCACAACTTAGAACTCAGTGAGCTCAATGATGCTTATGTGAACAAGAGTCACACGACAAATGTAAATAATAATTAACTTTAGATATAATGCAATTTATTATTTGAAAAGCAACCCGACTAGAACCCACAACCACCAGGATTGCAAGGAGCACCTTCCAACTATGCTGTGGTCTCTTTTCCTTTTCATCTTTTTTTAACAAGACTGATACGATCTTAAGAATGTCATTCTTTTTCTATTTACAAGTCACTAGGTATAATTGGCAAACCTTATCATTCTCGTGCCCTGATTCACCAACCCAGAGATTGCCCATTTCATCCTTCAAACAAACAGCTGTGTGACCAGCAAATGCACCTGTCACCCATTTTTCCAACGTCTCAAACCCACCCCATCGGCCACGGATCTTTGAGACTGCTAAAAAATCCCCAGAGTGAACATCCTCAACATTGATGGTTGCAGCCCCAGGGTGAGCATGCTTCTCAAAAGATGCCCTCATGTGCTTCTTCAAAAATGCAAGGTTTGCATCTTCGCCCCATCCAGAGTTTGAAAATAAAGGCAATACATCTAACAAAGACTGCAAGGTTCCTAGCATTCCAGATGGCATAAGAAATACAGATAGCCCATGTTGCTTTACCTGATCAATCATACATCACTAAGTGTTATCTTCATGAAGCAGGAAGATTGATAATAGAGAAGAAAGGAGTAAGCAGAGAACAAAACAGACATATTCTAATTCTGCAGGTTCTTCCCAGGACTCAATTTTCAATGTATGCTCTCGAGCGGTGAAGTAGTAATCCCATGTAACCCTATATGGTGTTGCAAACACATATAGGTCCATGCAAGTCCAGCTGTGAGCTGCATTGGTCTGTAGAGGGACAAAGGTGGAACAATAAGACCATAAACAACAAAAAGTGAAATCAAAGTAATATTTGTACTTCACACATACAATTTGTAAGGTCGACCAAACATGCAGAAATTTTAACCAAATACACATTAACAAGTATTCTTTTTTGAATGGTCACGATCAATTGTTAATCAGGCAAAATTCTAAAGAATTGTGAGTACAAAGGGACTACAAACAAACACTGCAATTGTAACTCACATGAAGAGAAATAGTATAATGTAATCCAACCTACATGGATATTGAAGTGATTTAAACAGTTCCCAAGTTGACAATTAAAACAATGAGGAAAAATCCAAATTTTCACTGCTTTGTCATTACCCACTAATAAGCAATTTTGCTGCTCAATATTACAGCAAATCTCATGTTTCTACTAAAAGAATTTACAATTAAGAGAAACAATAAAATGCATTTTTAGAAGAAAAGATTTCTAAATTGAGTAGAAGAGTTGCAATCCCTATAAAAGTTAGCTTCCAATAGATGCATGCTAAATTGTGTTATGCATTTATGTATATGTGTACAGAAGACTTCCAGTTAGATGGGAAATAATACATGTACAATGGAGAGAGTGGCATCTGATATGCATGCCACCCCTAAAAAAGTATATACAAAATACATAGAGAAAAACACATCAATCCAATGTCAATGGAGCGGCTAAAGACTAACTGCCACTGGGATTGGTGGTATTCTTAAGAACTCTCAAGGTTAGGTCCTTTCTTTTTTCTCAGGGCCAATAGGAAAGGACTCAAATGAAGTGGAGACCTGGGTGCTAAGGAAGTGACGCAGGACAGGGGATATGGCGACCCTAAATCCCTAAATGCAATTATAATGTAACAAGAAATCAATATGAATCAAATTTATGAAGCTGAAATCAAAACTCAAAATTAATAATTGCAATAAACAATATAAATTTGTTGCCAATATTCAATTTAATGTGAACAATTATGTAACATTCCAAACTAAATCACAACTCAAAATAGAAGGCTTTCAAAAAAAGGGGTTTAACTAAATCCACAAATAAGTAGATCAATCACCAAAAGAAACTAATTCGGACTGTTTAGAATCAAGGTGATGTCAAAAACAAAGTGGAGGCAGCAGGGTATGGGAGTATTAGGGATGGAAAAAAGGGATTTAATGATAAAAGAGGATAGGTAATGGCTGTATGGTAGTTTAGGACAGGTAGAGGTGGTTGTATGGGCCTAAAGAAGGGTCCAAGAGGACTTGTGGCTGCAGTAAGAGGGCTGTAAGGGACTTAGGAAGGGCTTGGGACGAGTTTGGATGGGATCTGGGACAGGTCGGAACGGTAAATAAAGATTTTTCTGGGACAGATCTGGGACAACAATAAGACGGTTTTGGGACAAATCTGGGACAACAATAGGATGATTCTGGGACAGCAGTTCGGTTGAATTTGAGAGGGCAACAAAGAGAGAAGAAAGGGAAAAAGAGAGAGATAGAAGAGAGATAGATAAAAATCTGGATCTTGGAAGAGGATTCTCACATTGTCCCATGGCTTCTCGCCTTCCCCAGTTTCTCACGAGGGTTCCTTGGCTTCTCACCATGCTTCCTGCGATGGAAGCAAGTTTGCACAAAACAGAAATTGTACTTTTCATTGATTAAGTGTCAATCCCGTATGGAGAGGTTACATCATATATAATGACTTAAAAAATGAAAAAGACCAAAATACCCTCAAATAAACAAATATCAAACTACCCCCAATGATTAGAAAGCCCTAATTACATGTAAAATCGCTAAATTTCCCCAAACAAAACCAACTATTGGACTAAACAAATAAATGAAAGAAAAAATACAATTATGAAAAACTGAAAATCCTAAATCTAAATATAGAAACTTACTAAATATGAAAATTCGTGTAATGCTCCGCATCAGGAAGGCTTTGCCAGATTTTTAAGAACCATTTCTGCAGCAAGCTCATCACAGAAGGCGACTCTTCAAATCCAATTCGGTGGGCTAATGAGATCAAAAGGCCACCTTTGAAGCTTATCCCCATAGTGCATGAGATTAGAGAGTTGAAGAGGGCTTAGAAGGTTCCTACCAATCACGGAAGAAGATCAGCAAACAGATTGGGAAATTTCTTGGCAAAGAATGGTGTCTCTAGGAATGACTTGGCAAACTTCTTGGCAAAGAATATTATCCCTAGGAATTACTTGCTCATAGATTTTTTTAGATTGAGGTTGAAGTGACTGGAAATTTAATTTGTGATGTATTCTATAATTGTGTTTCTAGGGCTTTCCATCTTAAAGACCTATCTTGCTTCTATCTTTCTTCATTTGAATGAAATCTTTTGTTATCTTATCAAAAAAGGGTAAGAAATTTATAATTTTACTACTACAGTCAACTCCATTCTTGGCTAAGAAATTGGACATGTCATTAGGGACCTTCTCACATGCTTATAGGAAATGTCTAGAGAACCAATGATATGTTGAATCTCCCAATAAATATGTTGTAGCCACCATAGAGCTTTCCTCTGCCCTTGCCTCCAGCGCAACACATTAGTGGAGTCACTTTCAATGATTAACCTACCTTAAGGGAGTCCTAAAAAATCTTTAACGTTTCTTTCACCGCTAAGAGGGCCTTGTTCAACTCCTTAGTTCTTATGGGTCACAAGAAAAGTGCTAGGACAAACTCATCTAAGTAATGCAATATCCTTCCTAACCTTGCCGGCTTGGTTTTGCTCATATACACCATCATTTTGCTAACATTGAGCTTCAAAACTCTTACATGTGGCTTTGACCATTACCCTAGACTTTGGCCTCTCTCATATGATCATCCAACATTTTTTTTTTTTTTTTCAAGTCCGGAGGTGTCCAAGCATCGCAACAAACTAGTCCTCCGGGGTGTGTGACACCCCCCCTATCCGCACACACCGGGTAATTCGATGGGACCTTACTCTATACATATTGCCATAGGAAGTGGCCCTTCATTGGGGCTCCCATGGTTTGAACCCAATATGATCATCCAACATTAACCTCCATTTCCCATATAATGCAATAGAGATGCCCCCAAATTCTTTCCATCCTTTCACCTAGCTATTGAAGATGACTCTTGGCTAGACTGAAAACCTCTTACAACAATTTGGTTTCATCTTTGAAGATTTTATTGTTCCTTTCTTTCCAAAAGTGGCGAGGAAAGGGAAGAGGAAGAGAGGGAAAAGGGGTGGGGGTGCCTGAGAGGCGGGAAGTATTTGGGATGGATATCCAAAATGTCCTCCCTCTATCCTTAAAAGGGTATCTCTCCTAGCTACACATATGATCTCCAAGGTCATTACAAAATATGCCCAAGAGATAACCACATGAGCGAATGAAGGACAACTATCTTGACTTGGCAAAGGGGAAATAAAGGAGAGGATGCCTCATTGATTCCACCTTGTCCTAGCATAAAGAAGAAAGCTAGTTCTACTTCCTATCTAGTAATGTGATGTCTGAGATTGCACCTGGTGAGGAGTCATCGGAAAAAAACTATCCAATATAAGGCCTCGACCTTGGGTTGGGGCTCGGGGGGTGCAACCTAAAAGACAAATAGAACCAATCCAAAGGAGGGTTAGAGGAAAATGCACCAACAGAATTAACAGCCAATTGCATTCCCACCTAAACCCTTGAATCCTCCTTGTCCTTAAAAATGAAATAATCATCTTAAGTAACATAAGATTGGCAAACTCGGGGAACTCACTCTCAGAAGAAGAACACTTAAAACTTTAGAGTCCAAATGGTCTTACCACCCAAAACCTCAAGGCAATCACTAACTTTAGTTGACTTATTGCAACAGACATGAAAAGCTCCAGGAAGGGATATCTTTAATACTGACAACCTTCCAACCCAACCCCCCTTCCCCTTCCTCTCAACAAGAAAATTTAAAATAAAACATAAATAGGCGTCTAAACCGATGACCCCTTTCTCTAAATTGGACAAACACAACCCCCACTCCCTTTCACTAACCCAATATTTGGGGATGAGGACCCTACCTTAGAAAGAAAACGTTTCCTTCTTGTGTCTCCAAACTCATTTGCAAAAAAGCGCCCCATTCTTGTCTTTCAACCACACCATCCCCAGGCTACCATTCTTCTTTGGTTTAGTTACAGTTTCCCACTTGATGAGTTGGACTTTCTTATTTTCGCCATTCCCATCCCATAACAAATCTCATTATATCTTTCCCAACCTCTTTGTAACTAGAGTTGGAATATCAAAAAGGGACATGTAACAAACCGGGAGATTGGTCAAGAAGAATTTAATTAGTGTGATCCTCCACACATCTCCTCCTCACCCCCCCCCCCCGCCCTTTTCCTCAAAGTAGTGGTATTTCTTCTTCCAAGCCAAGAACTTATGCTTGAATATCTCCATAATTGGACCCCATATAGAGTATGCTCTTCGATTTAACGCGTATATTGCATTGACTCCACCCTTCCTTAACAAGATCACCAAAAAAAAGGGACCTCCATCCACCAAAGTGAAAAAAGGTTTAGGGCCCCAGTGATACAGTGAGGGAGACCCTAAATGCCTAATGTGATTATGAAAAGATTAAAATTGATGAAAATAATGCATCCTAAATCTAAAATAGGCTGAAATTAATCAATCAATTAATATACAACAATTAAATAATAAAAATAAGCTACAAATAATCACGGGATTCTTGGAAATTAAAGTAAACAATTATATCACAATCCAGATCTAGTTACAAAACGCGGCAGGATCCCTCAAAACAAAGGGGCTTGTCAGTTCCCACAAATATGTAAATCTATCACCAAAAGGGAATTAGTTCATGCTGTTTGACAATAATAGGTGGCTTTCTGATGCTATCGGGGCAGGATATGGGGGTAAATGGATTTATGGTGTAATACCCCACCCCAGAGGGGGTCTATAGTGTGGAAGAGAAAAAGTCTCACATTTCTAGTTGCATTGGAAATTCCCTGGTATATAAGTGGTAACCTTCCTCCTTCTAGCACAAGGCCTTTTGGGAGGAACAGTGGGTTGGCTCGCCAAAGCAAAGTCGTGCGGGCCTGTGTGTGGGGGCCCAAAGCGGACAATATTGTGCTAATAGGACGGATCGTTACAAATGGTATCAGAAATTGGTTCAACTCTCTGCTTGAGGGTGTGGGCTTAGTTGTTATGTGTGCAGAGCCGAGGACGACTCTGGCTTTAAGAGGGGTAGATTGTAATACCCCACCCCAGAGGGGGTCTATAGTGTGGAGGAGAAAAAGTCCCACATTTCTAGTTGCATTGGAAATTCCCTAGTATATAAGTGGTAGCCTTCCTCCTCCTAGCACAAGGCCTTTTGGGAGCAACAGTGGATTGGCTCGCCAAAGCAAAACCATGCGGGCCTCTGTGTGTGGGCCCAAAGAAGACAATATTGTGCTAACGGGATGGATCGTTACATATGGTAGCAAAAAGGATTAGGGGAAGGGTTAACGGTAAGGCTAAATGAGCCCAAGGAGGGACACGGTGGTAAGTAGGGAAAGAATATAGGCTTACTGATGTAGGACACAAACGATCCTCACGGCTCTACTTCTATTTATTTTTATTTATTTATTTCTTAATTAGCAAGTATGATTTGTTATTTTTGTTTGGAGATCTTAGCAGCCCAACTTTAGTTAGTTTCCTAGTTTATTTAGGAGTCCTAGTTTAGCAAGGAAGCCAAGTCGGTGGCTTTCCTAGTTGAGACTCTGCTATTTTCGTATGCTTGTTTTCTTATAAATACAGGCGGATGTAAGAGAGGAATTACACGATGAATATTTAATGAGATTAATCTAAGGCATAGCCTTTTCCTATTTTTCCTTTATCTTTGTTTTCCTGCCTAGCTACAGGCAGTTCTACATCAATTGGTTCAGGGCCTAGGGTTCTCTGTATCTCTGTTATACAGAGACGTTCCTAATCGAAGACAGGTTCCTGCTTTATCAGGGAACAACGTGGTCTCGATCCCATCATCTTTTCGCAATCACCAAATCTGGGCATTATCCCAGGTACGATTTACCATCCCAATCCCCATCCCCATCCTCCACCCTTCACAAATCTTACAGACAAAAAAAAAAAACCCAGACATTACCCAAATTTGCATACCTGCTTCTGCTCCCATCTCGCCTCTGTCTGAAGATTCCACCAGGAGTTTCCATCGCACAGAGGTAATTGCGAAAAAATTATCAAATCTTATTCATCATCTACGTCTGCCTCAAAGAGGCTACAAGGCTTTATAGAGTTTTATCTTACTAAAAATAAAAACATTAACAATTGCTAAAGCACCCCAACTAAATAAAGTAGATAAAAATCGTGGGGATTGCTAACAACGTCGCACAGCTGAGGATTCCACCAAGAGTTTCAGTCGCACAGAGGTATTTGCGAAAAAATTATCAAATCTTATTCATCATCTACGTCTGCCTCAAAGAGGCTACAAGGCTTTATAGAGTTTTTTCTTACTAAAAATAAAAACATTAACAATTGCTAAAATACCCCAACTAAATAAAGTAGATAAAAATAAAATAAAAACTGTCCCCTTTTGTATCCATGGTGAATGCATTGCATTACCCAGGTAATACTACTCATGTGAACCACCCAACCATTACAGCATGGTGGTTTGATTATTGCTTAGGCAATCAAATCTGTTCAACACCCTTGTTACCTCCTCCCTTTCTTTGGAGATGAGAAACATGTCCAACTTGCACATTGCTAGGACTTCCTGACCATTCAACTATGTGGAGCGAGCTTCCCACACATGGGTAGATAGATCAATTATTCATTGTCCATAATGAAATAAGGCAAGGTTACCCATTTGTCGTGTGATCCTCCTGCAATTATTTTCTTTCATGTCGAAATTTATGTTAAAATTTCCACCCTTACACCAAGGTAAATTGTATGAATTTCTAACCACCTTTAATTCCTCCCACAAGGCTTCCCTTTCAGCGTCTTCATTAGGACCATACAAATTGGCCAACAAAGTCAAAGAGCTAGGTCATTTTGTTCTCAAATTGGACTAAAATGGACCTCCCTCCCTCCTTCTCCCTCCCCCCTCCCTCCCTCAACTCTAGAACCAAAGTGTATCACTATGCTAACATCTCACCATTTTCCTGCCAAATGCTTTCTTCCTCCTTTTTCTCCAAACCCAAATATTCCATGTAACTACCTTCATTTGGACTGTTTAACCGCTTGTTCCTCAGGTCTTTGTTTCTTTTTAAAATATAACTAAGCAAAAAGTTAGATGGAAAAATATTTTTATGTCCCTTCTTGACGTTGCATCTGCTACAGTTTTTTTAGTGGGAGTCTCTTCCCTCTACCGCTACTAAGCTTTGAGAAGTTTTCTGTCATCGTGAAAATTCGCCCCTAATTTTCTACTGACCTTGAATAATTTTATTTTCCTGTCCATGTTTCTTTCCAACCCTCCTTTTTTTGTTTCATCCTTTACAAAGAGTATTTGTCAATTGTTGATCCTCATGCTAGTTATGATTTTCTTTCCCACAATGCATTAGTAGTCCTTATAACCCCATAAATCCTCTTTCAGTTATACAAATCCCTATGAATACGTTAAAAACTCGTCTATTGGGCTAAAGATGACTGCTTTTCTACCAAAGAAAAGTTTTCTAGGACCATGGATTTTTACCCTTTTCAAGGGAATTATTGTTGGGGGATGTGGATTCGGAGGGCTTCTCCCATTAAAATGGCTGACAACAATTTTTAGCTTTTCAAGCAATTATCAAGATAAAGAGCCAATTAGATGGATCCTTTTGAAATTAAATCAGCAAAAATATACATTGATGTGATGCTTTTGGATGTACACAAGAAATTCTCTTCAATTTGTGGTTTGTTATCTAAAGTGATAGACAATTTTTTTCTAGTTCCTTCCCTCTACTTTTTTTTCTTTAAATCCGATAGCTTCTAAAGTTTCAGGTTTCGACTGATATTAAAATGAAAGCATGTTTAGTGCATCTTTTCGCAATCTAGGTGAACTTAATGGGCTTTTGGAGACAAGCTAGAAGAGAGACACATAAAAGAAACATGCATATCCCCCATGAGATACCAACAAAATTTCAGGAGAAAGGTTCCCTTCTTGTTTTACAATGTGCCTCTTTTTCAAGATCTCATGATAAAATGTGGCAAAAATGTTTCAATCTTCTCACCTAGGGAGATGAAAGTAGCCACCTTCCTCCTTTACATGAAAGGAACTTGCAGTGTAGTCTCACACTTTCCCCCTTCAGCAACAAAGATTGACCTCTGCCTACCATGTCTAGGGCACATGAATGGCTTAAATGCTCCTACCATGAAGCTCTAGACACACTGATGTCAAACATCCACCTTGCCTTCATTCACTTCTTCTCTTTTTGTTTTTTATATTTTTAGCAACTCTTCATACACCATAGCATACTTTCGTTCCTCCCCTGAGTCCCTTGTCCAAATGGGAAATAAATTTCCATCCACCCTTATCGATGGCTCTCTATCTAATGTTTTGAATCCAAGGCTTCCACCAACAAATTTAGAGAAGTAATGTGATCGCTCTCTAGATTAGCTTTATGAATCACCAGCAGATTGCCTATAGATGTCTTAATTTTAACAGAAAGTAACCTCATGACATTAATGCAACGATATGCCCAAGACCTCTATCCACATTTCCTCTAGTGTGATCGTAGTACATCCAGGTTCCAATTGAAAGTCTTTCACCTCTTCAAAGCCTTGCCTACTCCAATGATAGGACAAAGATGAGGACTAGATCATCCAATAATAGCCTGATAGAAAATCTGGATTTATATCACTTTACTTTTTATACATACATTGCTTCAAATGATGAAGATTCCTTGATGGTTCCAACTAGACTTTGTACTTGTAGTGACAGGTGGATTGCACATTGAAATCCCCCATTTCCAGGCAGTGTAAGTGACCATTCCCCACCTTAGATTCCCTTTTTTTTGTCTGATCTTTGGGTAGAGTTGCATTGGCATAGGATTTTCTTCCATTAATTCCATCCACCTTCTCCATTGCTTCATCAATTCTATTGTTTGTTGAGGCTGATGCTTTTATAGTTTGTCCATGAACAAGGAAATAAATTGCGAGTTCGAGCCCCCATGGCCTAACCTTGGTGTGCCCTAGGGGTAGTGGGCTCACCCGTGGGCGTTTTATGTTGGGTATCCCACGGTTTCCCACTCATAAATTCCAAAAAAAAAAAACAATCAACCTAAAACTCCATTAATGGGATGATTAGCAAGGTCTTCTTTAGTTTGTGAGATAACTCCCTTGCCAAATCTAGCACTTCTAACCAATATCTTCTTGTCCCCAAACAACACTTCTTCATTGCATTCATTGCAGAAACCACCTATCTTTCATGTACCAATCTCACAAAGCAAAAGATGACCCTTTTTCGCATCCCTTTTTTGAGAGATGAAGGCATTCATAACAACAAACTTGCCAAAGGAGGACCAAAGTCAGTGCAGGGATATGCATTCTCGAAGATTTTCCACAAACAAGGTAGTTTTAGCTTCTCCGTTCCTGGTAAATCTAGTCTTTTGTTGCACTTGCACCATCCATCCTCCTTTTCCACTAGCTCTTTCCTCATCCAAATCTTCCTCGCTTCTCCTTTCACAGTTCACTTCTCCCGTCGCACGCATTACACACATGCGAACCATTAACCAACTTATTCAATTTGATCACATTTTGAGTTATGCTTACCATTGGATTGGGACCCTTTCTTGCGCACAAAATATACTTCCAATAAGAATCCTTAAGAAGGAATGGGATCTAGACAAGGTCCCAAAGTAAGAGATGGATAAAGGAGCAAACAATGAATCCTAGAAGAGCTATATCACCTTATTGTAGAGAACCAATCACCTTGTTCACATATAGCAAATCATGAAAAGTAATAACCGCCACTCTTCTTGATAACCCCAAAAAATAAATCCCAATTTATGATGCCCATACACGACATAGATATGACAGCGACACACCATGGATACAACAAGGACATGGATTTTACATATTAATAAGTGCCTAACATGGCATGAAACAAACATGTTGCCTGTTTCAAAATGTTCAGGCATCATAGAACCTAAGCACTGACAAATCATTCATCTTTCAAGACTTAACTTGTTATCTAAGGTCAGTTTTATGGACTTTTATTCACCATTAGTACCTGTTCAAGGCTAGACTCTTTCTTGAACCACAACCCAACATGTCACTACCAACTACGATCAAGTCCTAGTTGGTCTCCCTTTTCCACTAGTAAGGGGTTGTCTACAGTGTTCCACTCGAATGCCCAAACTATCTTAGACAGCATCAATCATTTTCTTTTCCACTGGAGTTACATATAGATTACCCCTTGTGTATTACTACTAATTTATATTCATGACAAACATGTAAAATGAAGCCCAGCAATCATGTGGCATAGAAGAATTCAAAGCTGATGTTCAGCAAATTGGAAGCAAAAAGAGAACTACATATTACCTGATCAAAGAAGGATCAAAACAAAAGTAAATTACAAGTAGTTCATAGAAAACCCACTTGGAGAGAGGCAGAGAGGAAGAGAGAGAGAGAGAGAGATGAAGAAGAAATGGGTGTGGTGAAGAAGAGGGAGGGAGGGGAGGAGGTCGAGATGGGGGGGTGCTCATATAAAAAATTTCAGCAAAAAACAGGAGGAGGAAAAGATTGCAGATATAAAGATCATCAATTGATGCTGGACTACGTAAGTGCCTTGAGATAAAGAAAGGCACATATGGAATAACAATGATGACAACAACAAAATAATAATAAGTTCAGAATCAAGTGCCACAAATGAGAACTCAAAACCTATGGTCAGCTAAATGGCACTGGAAAGAGAACTGCATGATTCCCCAGTCAAAAAGATAAAAACAAGAGAGAATTGCACCGAATTTCAAAGCAGAACAACGATATTTCAGAATTACAGCTGAAACCGAGATATGAAATATGGCTCAGGAGCATGTAAAGGTATTATGGACGTTGAGAGATGGTACGAAATTTGAGATAGAAAATTGGCCCACACAAATTAGAGCTAATAAAGACTAAAAGAATGAAGAATTGCACCAAACTTTCAATCAAAACAACCATATTTCAAAATTTAAAAAGAAACTATGCAGGGAAAAGTTTCCAGCTACACCCATTTGCGAAACATAAATAAAAAATATTGAAAAAACATCAAACTTGCATCGAATTTCACAGAAGAACGACCATAATTCAAAATTAAAACTAAAGCCTAGATCCAAAACACAGCCCAATACGAAAAATTGATGAATGAGTGGATGTTGATGGTACGCACCTTGAGATAGAGAACAGCACCGCCCAAAGAAGCGTTGGGATTGGAAGAAGAGGTGAACTGGAGCTTGGCTTCGTTGGCATAGAAGCAGGGGCCCTTCCAGGAGATGGAAGGAAGGTCAGGCGAGACAGCGCCAACGAAGGAAGGGAGGAGATCGACAGCGCCGTGGAAGGTGTTGAGGAGGGGCCAGGAGATTTGGCGAGGAAGGACGGGAAGGACGTCCTTTGCCTTAAACGGAATAGAAAAGGCGTGGACTTTAGAAAGAAGAAGAAGAAGAAGAAGAAAAGGAAGAGAAAAAGGGAAAGGGGAGATGGCCATTGAAAGAGGAAGAGAAAATTAGTGAAGGAGAAGCTTCTTCTCTTCTCCCCCTTCTCCTTCTTCTCTCTGTTTCTTCTTTCGTTTTCTTCTTCTTCTTCTTCTTCTTCTGTGATTTTGATCCACGCCACGTGGCTACCCAGTACCCACTGAAAGCCTTTTCTGTGCTCTATCGGGTCTGGGAACTGAGAAGATGGACATGTTAGCTACTCGAGTCATTACTCATCTCGGGGAAGAACGGGACTGTATTTTTTATTAATTTTTAATTTTAAGATAAATATCTTATTTTATTATTAATTTAAAATATACCTAAATTAACATCGAGTAATATCTTTTTATACCTCACTAATATAATAAATTATATTTAATTAGTAAATCTATGAGAATTGGCATGAAATACAAGAGGTCTCGAGTTCACTTTTAATACAAAATGACAACTTCTAGTATTATTACTCAGTGTATATAGATATAGATGCTCTAAGAAGTCTGTCCACCTTGATCTTAAAAAAAAAATTAGTATTTTAAATAATTTTTAAAAAGTCAATCAATAATAATTTACACAGTGAATTTTTTTTTTTTAATTTACATGTGGAAAATCGTGGGAAACCTAACTTAAAATCCCCACAAGTAATACTCATTGCTCTTAGGATATACCAAGTGAAGTCATAAAAGCTAATCTGACACCTCCTACTTTCTGAGACGAGAGATTACAAGTTGAGCCAGTTGAGCTACACCCATGTAGCATCAATAATTTACTTAGTGATTTTTGACCTTATAAAAGAATATAATTTAACAGTGTAGCATCTTTCTTAACTTTTTTATATAAATATAATTATGATATTATGTGTTGTTATGCTTTATTATTATTTATCAATAGCTTTTGTATTATTAATCTCTATGAAAAACCATCGCTTGATAAAATTTATTTAAACATTTACCCTATTACTAAAATACAATAAATATATGAAAAGTGAAAGGAGAGCCCTTTGAATAAAAGTGAGTTAAGTTAAATCAAATTAAATAAAAAAATAGTGGTTGATACTTGATACACCTCTTTTAAAATTAAAAATTTGGTAATCATTCAAATTAAGAATAAAAGTACATTTGTTTTGAGTTTATCCATTTATTCACATGGCCGAATTGATTTGACATTATCCCAAGAATCAAAATAGGATTTTGTATGGATCTATTAACAATGAAGTATTCTCAGAGTTCTCCGTTGATACGATATAATGTTATTTTCATTCATTCCTTTTCAAGCTACTACAAACTTTACCAATAGACGAATCCCTTACTTTATCTGATAAACGATAGTTTAAGTAGTAAAAACTTTAATACTCCTTTTATCTCAATTTAGTTGTCTTATATAGATTTTGAGACTGCCTCAAATTAGTTGTTTCATTCGTATTGGAGTAGTATAAAGTGTATTAAAAATAGATAATATCACATTGAGTGATAGTTTTATATATAGAGCTTTTTAAAAAATACAAATATTTCAAACGAAACAATTAAAATGGAACGGATGAAGTAATATTTAAAAGTTCATGTAATAATTCTTCAATGCATATTTATTTCAATATGTGTAAAATTAAATTGGGTTAATGGGTCAGTTTGGAACTCTGTGTACATGCATATATATATGCATAAATATTATCTCATGAGGCTAACACTGCTTGTAAACAAATTACAATCTTTGGCAAAGGGGGCTATTGTGATCCTATTTATACCTGCCCCATCCCCTTTCCCAACCTAGATTTGATATTTATCTAATTTGAACTTTTTTTTAACATTCATCGTTGGATTTTTAAACTCACACCCTACGATTGTAACCATCACGGGCATAAATATAGCTTTTTTCCAAAAATGTAAATGCAATTACATTTTAGAAGCCATGCCAAAGAATAGACATACTTAAGGGTGAACTTGAATTGAGTTTTGAACCAACATAAAAAAAATAGGTTGAGTTAAGTTTTTTCTTTTTTTTTAAACTAGGGATAGGTTAGGTTAAAGGATTAAAAACTCAAATTAAATTTGAATTAAAATTAAGTTTGACTTAAAAAAACAACTTCATCCGACATTCCGACCACACTCAACTTAATACCTATTGGCTAATGTGAATACCTTAAATTTTCACAAATATTTTTTAGGTTGAATTAATCAATAATTATGTTATTTATCAAGAAAACATTATTTCTTCTTTTATTTTTCTTTTTGTCTTTTCCCCAAATAGTCAATGTGTGAAAAGCTTATTTCTTTTAGAAATAAAGAACTTTGTTTATTTATAATTTATTTGTCATTTTCCAGGCATTAAACCGTGAAAATATTATTTATTTAAATAGTGAACTATATTAATTTGGATGATTATGAAAAAACCCTAAATCAATCCAAATTCTGATTGAAAATCAGGTTAGATTGGGTTATTGGGCCAGATTAGGGTCGAGCTGAGTTACAAAATTGGGCTGTTAAGTTGGGCATTGTAGCGTTTCAAGATAGTGTTTTTCTTTAAACAGTATTTCAAGAGAGGTTATGACGTATCAATAGATTATAATAATTAAATTTTCATATTTTAAAATCATATTAAATTCATCAATTATTTGCCCATGTTATTTCCTATAGATTTGACTAATTATATATTCCTCTCAAAATACAGACACCAGTTAAAATATTAGTGTAAAACCTTTAAAATCATAAATCTTAAGCATGAGAATTTTTTTAAAAGCAGCTTAAGCCTGAGAAGTATGTTGACACGTTTCTGCAGTTATTATGTTCAAGTGTATTTAAGAACCTATTAAATTACTTATCTGTCCTTTTTTTCCTTTCTGAAAAACAATGAAAAAGATGTGGCAAGCGAAGGCTAAAACAGAAACTTCATAAACACAAAAATAAAAAAATGTATTTACGTGGCTTTTAGGAACAAAGATCACTAACATGAGTTCAAAGTTGGTTGCACAGGTTTACTTTCATCTCATGATGTCCTCAAATGATACAACCAATAGTTGTGATCAAGCCATCTGTTCATGATATTTGACATACTTAAATTGGGTTTAGACCCTATTTATATGTAAAAACCTGTCAATTCATTTGGAAGCAAAGATCGATTGGATCTTTGTTCTACAATGTATGTGTGTCAAAAAAATCCAATAATTAGCTTATTGCATAATTTCAAGTAGGGCTGAAATCGAGTTGGGTAGGATTTCTTAAAATCCAATTCGACCCAAGTCAATATATTATAGAACCCGACCCGAGTTACTGACTCGAAATTCTCAACCCAACCCGTCCCGAATTCTAACCCTACTCAACCCAAATTCTGACCCAACCCACATTTTGAATCCATGCTAACTTAATTTTAGCCGGATTGAGTCAAGTCGGGTTAACTTGAAAATTCCTCAACCCGACCCGACCAGAATTCCATACGGATTTTTGTCTTCTCAACCCGACCCAACCCGACCCGCATGACTTCTCAGGTCGGGCCAAAACCAGACCCGAGTTTCACCCCTGATTTCAAACTTGAGTCAAGATCAAGCCAGTTCGTTCAAGCTCAATAGTATTCAAGCAATGCTCAGGTTACCCTAGCATACCTTGGCTCAGGCTCAGCATATGTTAGAATGGGTTTCAGCCATGGGGCAAATCCTAATTACAGACAAGAAAGCCATGAAACTTTCAGATGGAAGGAGGGCACGGGGATCAGCATTAAAGGTTTCCGGAATGGTTTAGCTCAAAACCAAACAGCAGACAGATTAAGTCAAAGCATACAATAGTGTCAAGAAAACAGCTTACACCATCTCCAGAAACTGTTTTCAGAATATTCAGGACGTCAGAACATGACTCGTTTCCAGGATTTACAGATCATTTAAGTGAAATGATGCTCAAGTCACCAATAAAGTATTCAATGTCGAACCCAGCCTCCTCTAGGCATCACTCAAGTCAAACTACAATATCTCCTACAAAGCCAAGCTGATAGGTGATGCAAACGAACCATGCATACCAGGACTTCTAGCAACTAAATTGTGATTATGAACATTCCACATTAAAAGTTGACATAAGTTGTTTTGCATCAAAGCTTGCTCATGTCGTGGTAAACATTCATTGTATAACACATAACAGGGAGAGAAGCGATGAATGTCCTGTCGTCTCCATGGTTCTTCCAAACCAATAAGAGAAACCAGACCACTTAATCCAGCACAACCCCCCTCCCCCCCACCCACCCACCCCCTCACCCCAAAATAATCAGAAAATAGAATCAGCCACATGCATGGAATGACTAAATGAAGGAAACCTGCTTTCATAATATCATGTCTCACTGCCCATGTTTAGGGATCCATCCTTCATCAACCTTATGCTCAGGCTATTAAATCTCCCTCTCGAGTAATGCCGAGAAGCCTTTCTCCAGTCTGTTCCTGTTTTCATCATCGCTGCAAATTCATCATAGCTGATTCGTCCATCCTGCAATTATAGAATTCAAGGTAACTGGCTAGTTCAAGTAAAAAACTGAAAGACAGCAGCAATGGAATGACAGATTATTATCATGTGTCACCTTGTCAGTGTCTACTTCCTGGAAGATGTCATTTGCCACATCTACAACATCAGCGGCACCATCTTCTACCAAGGCTTCTCTCAACTCCTCTGGCTCAATATAACCATTACCATCTTTATCAAAGTATGAGAAGGCCTTGCGGATATGCTCATCATTTGCCATCCTTTGCAAATGAAGGGACACAGCAACAAATTCTCCATAGTCCAGTGTTCCCTTCCCATTAGAATCCACCTGTTTTGAGCAACACTCTTGAATGATCAGAATATGACAGGAGAGGGCTAGATCCATGCACCTAGGTTTGTTCCTAAAGGAATTGGTCTAGATAAAAAACTTTAACTGATACTGTTTAAATACCAAAACCTCTGACTTATCCAGTGGCAAGGAAATGTTAACATCTTAGATTTATAGCGAGAACCCAACCTTGTTTTAAATTTTGGATAAATTATATGCTAAACTTGCTTGCAAAAGGATAGCAATAGCACTGACAAAACAAGAATACTGGTCATACAGCCAAAAGCTTGTCTGCATAACTGCATGTTGTGCAATTATCTATGAAAATGTTTCAATAAAAGATCACAAGTTGTATGACAGGTAACTTCCTGTCAGGAAATTTGTCTGGTTTTAACATAAAAATGACGCTAACTACCTAACAACTAACAATTAAATATCATAGAAAATGATCCTATGAGCTTATCCAGCAAAACTCAGCAAAATGATCAAGAGGAATTAATCTTTAAAGTTCATTCTGGGAGAAAGCTGGGAGATGAAGTGGACTAACACATATCCACCTTTAGGTTAAAAAATATACAAAACTGTCAGTATATCATGGTCAAGTGTTTCAGCCATGTAAAGCAAAGAATAGACACAAGTGAGGGCACTTTCACAGTTAGAAGTACTGCATTCTACAGTATAACAGAAGAGTTCATGCAACACTTAACCATGATCATTAATGGGAAATTCAGTCTAAAGATGGCTACTTAAATTTTTTTTGGCCTATGTATTTCTACTTATCTGATAAAGGAAAATTGCACAAAAATATGAAAGAAAAGTACATATAATAACATCCAAGTACAAAAATAAAAAAGGGATAACAACTTAAACTCCATCCTGTATAAATTAGCAGCCAACAATGATTCAATATGAATATCGGGCTGTAGTAACAAGTCAAATGCAAAACCTTAGAGAGCATTCAGTAGAAGCATAAAAACCTCCCCCACATGTTTATACCACTTCCAGTTTTCTTCTCAAAAATGAGGTCTCACAATGCCCATCCAATATGGCGGTTATTGTGGAAGAAGATTATATATTATAAGTAATTTGATGCTTAATGGCATTGGCTTGATGTCACTAATAACATAATTTCAGTCGGATTTTTCTGAACCACCTAACACTTTCAAGGATGTGGAATGGACTTTTTGTTAAATTACAAAATCAAACAAGAAAACTTTGAAGGAATCAAGAGCCCACAGCACATTTGTAAGATGCTCCTAGTTCCAACCACATGGGTGCGGCTTCAAGTCAGCCTACCTTTCAAATATACACACGAACATACACAAAACAAGGATCACCTACAAACAAGTTTGCACCAAATTTACAGTGTAAACGGCCCAATGGCCCCACATGAGATAGGTGGGTTTGAAAGTTCTTGGCTTGCATATAGTGCATATAAAATTTGATCCTGATTTGATTTGAGAAACCATGTTTTTAAGGATACTTAAAATTTCACATTTATCTAGTGGTGAAAATTCATTGGTTAGATAAGTGGACTTTAAAAATCAAATTCATGACAAATTGGGTGCCGGTGCAATTCAAAGTGGAGGGAATTGAGGGGGGGACAGGGCGGGGGAGGATCCATTGTATCCATTATGGGCCCCATGATCCAAAGTTTGAACCAAACTGCAAGCAAACTCATTTGCAGGTGATTCTTATATATACCTAAAAGGCCATACATGGCATTGGTTTAAGTGGCAAAATCTGCAATATGTTAAAATTAGAACCCACTGACCCTATGCTAGCTCAATTGTTCTCAATCCTAATTTTTGGAGATTGTAATATTGTAAGATCCTCTATGTAGGAATTCTCTCTACTTTTTGGGGGATCTTGGGTCAATATAAGAGAGGGAGAGGATTGAGAAAGCGTAAGCATTTTGGGTTTGTGCTTCGCACATGTAATTCTCTTATTCTTCTTCTCTTTAATTACTTAAAAGTCATCACCCTTTTTGCCTATGGACATTACATCATCACCAACCCACGATAAATTGATTCACCTTGTGTGGCACGTAAATGTAATTTTTGCCATTTTTAAGTTCAGATTTTCTTTTTCCATTCTGCAACAAAGGCTGATAAGTTTCATCAGCTTATTGTGTTTGATTTGTTTTTGCAAGTTGGCCATGGAAAATGACAGCTCCATCTTTTCAGTATTTGTTCTAGAGAGTAGAACGCCAACCAAAAATTATTACCCACTGTTTGCAACCTGATTGATTCGACCAGAGTCTGGGACATGTTGACTCAGCCTGTTCATTTAGCCGGTGACGAGGTGCAGGAAGAGGTTTTTACCTCATTGTGCTACCAAATTGGTGAACTCGATGACTCATCTAAACTCGTCAGCTTGGATAAGCACCCAAGTCCATTGGCAATTTTGCCTTTTAAACTAGAAATATAAAAAGGGCTCTTTTTTGAGAATTAACTACAAATTATCATTAAAAGAAATAAGTTACACAAACTAGACATGATTGGCATACATGTTGAATGCCAGCATTACAAAATGGATACAATTACGAAAACAAAAAAGCTAAGTGAAGTCCTCTGATTTGAATCTTTGGTCTAAAAAGATTCCAAGAGCAGCCTACCCATGAACAGTCCACTTTTTACTAAAAAAATCCACCACCCTATTTGCTGACCATCAAATATGGTGGAAAGAAATGTTGATGCCGTTCAGGATTTCTTCAATTTATCTCATTATAGAAACATGTCTCAAGGACCTCACCCTTTCTAAGGCCCATTTCAAAGCATTGATTTAACCCTCAATAATTAGCTTTCCTTGGAAATGGTCTTCGACAATCTTGAGAGCTAAAATGGCTATAAACTCTGCCTCATCGGAATCCTTCCTCCCACTGGCCCAACAAAAATTCTAACACCATTCCTTCAAAATTGTGATCAACACTCCCACTCCAACTTGTTCCGATTTCCACGTTGCTGATCCATCAACATTAAACTTCACACACCCAATAGCAGCCTTTTCCACCTTGCCATAAATCTAGCCAGTTTTGTTGCATCCTATAAGCATATTCTCCGCTCTCTTTCCAACCAACCATGTGATATACCGCTAAATTATTTTTTCCCTTGCAACTGCCTGATGAACCTCGAATTTGGGCATTTTAAAAAGCCTTTTATATGCTTTCCTTCCTCTCAAAAATTGTGTGATTTCACTCATTCCAATAGAGACCATAGAACAGCTGCTGGGACAAGGCTTCCACATGGTTTTGCATCTACTTCTAAAAAACATTTCTCCCAACTCTCCCCACGTGAAAAAGCATAAAAATTCCATAGACCCTCCTTAGGGATAGAAATGATCCCCATACTTATACGGCAAAGTTAAAATAGGTAAAGAGGGCTCCTCTAGTCCTAATTTCTCAATCCTTCACTCACTACCCTTTCTCACCCTCAACGCCTTGATCCAATTGAGAAAAAAGGTAAGTCCTCTCTTGCTTCTCTCTTGAACTGCAATTTTTTTCCTTTTCTTTATTTTACCAGTCTTACCCGCTTCTTTTATCTTATTAAAATCACACATTGTGTTTGTCTCTCTCTCTCCTCCTATCTCCTTTTTCTTATAAATACACTCTCTCACTTCTATCTCCTTTTTCTTTTAAATACACACACACACACTCTCTCTCTCTCTAACTTCTATTTCCTCTTTCTTCTATTTTCTCTGCCACATATATATGTTCTGCCTAGGCATCACAAAAGCAAATGAATGATTAAGAAAATATCTAAAAAATTCCTTAGCAAAGAAGAAGAAGAAACCAGTCTTTAAAAAAAAAAAAACCCTTGGCTAAGAAGAAGAAAAAGCCAGTCTTAAAAACATCCCTTAGCTAAGAAGAAGTTTACATTTTATTGGAAGAAATTGGGATGCTTAGGCTAGCTGAACTATTGGACAAAGTTTCAATCAGAGGTGAAAGAGCATCATGGTCCCTCTCATAAGAAGAAAGGAGACATTCAAAATTGTACTGACACTCAAGTTTTGAAACTTAAGAGCCACATCATGAAGCTTTAGAAAAGGTAATAGAGGATCTAGTATTTCAGAAAACCATTTTGACTTTCAGCCAAGTGTATCGATAACAAAAGCCATTTTTCTGTCGAAACAAGTCATGAAAATTTCAAGATACAGAAAAAATCACACTGGTTTTTATCAACTTAGAGAGCTTATGATAAGGTGTTGAGGCAGTTAATTTGGCAAATGTTGAAGAAGAAATGCATCCCAAATGGATATTTCAACATTATGCAGGACATGTATGAAGGGGGTGAAAACGAAGGACAGTGTATGGTGAGACAACAAACTTCCTAGTTGGAGTAGGGCTCCACCAAGGGGCCTGCTTTGCGTCCCTATTTATTTGCTTTGGTTGGGGATAACATTAGAAATCAAAGTAGAAGTTCTTTGCTGTATGTTGGTTGCAAATGTGTACTAATTAGTTGTGACTAGAAATCAGGTAAAGAATAAGTTGAAAACAATGGTGACAGACAGATAAAATGATGGTGACAAAGATGCAATGTGTAAACTGGATGTGTTGTGTAACAAGACATTAGAATTAGAAATAAGAGCATCAGAAAAAACCTGACAGCTGCATTGGTAGAAGAAAAGTTGAGGGAATATGAGCACATTAGAAGACTAGAAACAGCCGGGTAAGAAGAATCAATTAATAAATACTAGGAGAAGGGTGATGTAAGGACCCGACCCGAAGTGACGGGTCAGTAGTGGCGGGTAAAATTAATTTAGAAAATTATCGTTGTTTAAATTGATTGTTAGTCTAAATTGATAAATTCATTTAGAGAAATTACAATTTAATTTAGGGATTGAATAATAGACCCCTATTTCACACCCTTTCCCCTCAATAAGAATTTACAAATTTACCCCCTTCGAATTAAAATTAAGGGAATGGAAAATAAATTATCAACTTAGATTGTTAATTTCCCCTAGGTTAGAATTTCAATTGGAAATATTTTATTTAAAATTTCAAAATCAATAAATAAATTCCAGTTTTTAAGTGTCTATAATTTAATTGATGAGTGACTAAATTAATAAAGGACAATTTATTAAAATCAAGAATTTAAAGGGGCTCACCATTTATAATTGAACTAACCATAGGAGTGAATTTTATAAATAAATAAACAAATTCATTTTAAAAGTTTTTAGTTGAAGGCTTATTTTAAAAATTGTAATTAGGTGTCACATAATTTTTTCCCAAAACTGTGTAGGCTTTTAAGACCCACACCCTTTGTTGTTTTGTTTCTTTTATTTTTTTTTTCTTAAGTTACCCTTTCCTCTCCCAAAACCCATAAGTCTCGATGAAAAGGTTCCCCAAATCCCTAAGGGAAAGAACGGCAACACTCCTTCCCTTCCTTCTTTTCCTTCCTTCCTTAATCAAATCCCGAAAATCCCGATCGAAGGAATCGGAAGACTCTCCTCCCCGATGGATTCCTTCTTTTCCTTTCCTTTCTTCAATGGGACTCAAATCCCTTTCCTCTTTCTTTTTCCCTTCCGATATTCCCTCCCGAAATTGGGGCAGCCGACTGAAGCAGCCATTAAAAGCATAAGCGGAAGAGGGAAACCGGCGATTTTGCGATCCTTGCACTGCATCTCTCTCTCTCTCTCGGTATCTTCCTCACTTCCGATCTCTTGATCGTTTCAGCCTTCTCCATCGTTGAGCCAAGCAGAGGTAAGTAGTTTCCGTTTCCTTTTCTTTTCTATTTATTGTTATTACATTAGAAATCCTCTTTGTTGTCACCAACAGGCTTCTCAGATGAAGCCAGTTATGCAACCCGCCAGCGTCCCTTGCTGCCCGAAGTCCCACCTTTCCCTAGTTTCAGATTTGAACTACCCCGTGACCAACCCAGCCTGTTTCTCACATCTGGCTCCCAATCCAGATTCCTAGACCTGTAGGAAAACCACTGTCCTTGTGCAGAATACTTCCCTATTTTGGGTAATTTAAGGTATGCCCATTATATTCAATTAAGTGAAGCTATTGTTTGTAATAATCACCTCAGTACACAGTGTTCCCTTTTTTTTCCCGTGTCTTATATTGTGTATCACCTTATCCGATTTTACGTTTTGGAACTGCAATTTGTTTACTTATTGGTATTAAATCAGTTTTGGGATTTCAAATTTATTTCAAGAAATAAACCTGAAAAACCCTTTTCCCTGATTGAATTCATAGCAGAAACTTGGAAAGTTCCCATCCATTTATTTAACCTTTGTTTGATTATAACACCAAATAAACCCAGCTGTTTTCTTTCCAACCGAACCCAATATAGAAGTAAGTTTCATTCAGTTCTTTTTTATACTTTTGGTTTCCAATACTTGACTGTTTTCATTGTTTATATGGTTTTTCATTACCCTTGGATCTTTATTGCTTATGATTTTCATTAATTTTGTTAAGGGATTTAAAGTAATTGATGCCCAAGTCATGTTCATAGATCTATTCTTTTTCAGCCAACGATGACATGGTCTAAGCACCAATTGATTATGGAAGGATAAATATGTAAACATGTTCAAGGACTGCTCTTTTTGTGTTCAACCCATATTTCACAAATCTAAGATTTGAACCCACCGTGCCAACTGTTTTTTTTATTGTGCTTTAGTGATTTTAGTTTACTGTTCACGTTATGAGAGTAAAACAGTAAATATATTTTCTTCATTGAGTCAAGTTTTATATGTAGTCTAATTCACAAGGGTATTCTATGACTCAAATTGACAATGACTAGTTTTCCTTTGCTATTTACGCTGATTCAGAATTTAATTACTTATTATGTTACTATGAAAATATGTGATTTGAATTTGAACAAATTTCCTTTATATCAGTTTTGTTTTATTTTACTACATTATTATATAATGTAGGATTTTGAAATTTCCAGTAGAGGTCATTTTAGTTTATTTTCTCACCTAGTGTCCAAAGTATTTCTACAAGGCCTCTTGTTGTGTTGCCAACCCATGTCCAAATTTTATCCCCTCTTCATTCAGTTTTACATATTTCTTTTCTTTTCCCAATACAGTAGCATCCTGTTACGGTTATTTAAATTATAAAGATAAATATAAATTCGTTGGTTTATGACTCTATTCAAACTGGTTTTGAGAAAAGAAAGCAAACCATGGTGTGGAAAATTATTATTATTATTTTATCATTAACGGTAATAGTGTTATTATTCTATTTTATAAGGTTTAAAGGTATGATTCAATAACTAGACCTTAAGTTTTCAGTTGGGCATTCCCTAAACTCCAACCTTTTCATATGGGGCACTTTCTATTTAGTCAAACTACTAAATAGTTTATTGTAACTATTGTTATTTTTACTTATTCTATTTCAAGTAAAATTATTTAGTAACTAAAAAGGGCAGATACTTATTGTTTAGGGAAGATTTCCATTGTCTTGTTAGCACCAAGTTGGCTTAAGCATGGCTCGTCCATGCAGTGTATGAACTCAACCTTTACCCTTAACCATAGACCTTTAAATAACCCATGGACTAAAGTTGAGGCAGCAACATACTTCACCTTAATGTAAATTGCCGAAGAAAATAAACAATCCTCATTTTAATAACACGTGAAATCTTTAAATCGTATTCGCAGCAAACTTTGGTTCTCAAGGTTGATATCTCTTGGAAAGCGTTTGGGTACATCGTTTTGCACTTCACAAACTTCTAGGTGAGGGAAACAATTCACTACATACTTTGAAACATGATTCCTTATATTCTTATGTGTTTAGGCAATGGAATATGGTATTTTATTGTGTGACTAGAATATAATTGTTGGATCTAGAATAGACTGAGTGTATGTTAATAATGGTTGTAATCCGGTGCTCACTCACAGTAGTGTAAGGGAGATCTTGGCTAATCTTTCTATTGGCCGTGAGGAGACTCAGTCCGCCCAGATAATGGAATCTAACCATTAAAGTTATTGAAAGATCCAATAATTTTATATTCGTAGATGGATGATGGTTTGTATGGTATTATTGAATTTTAATCTTGATTGGGCATGTTTAAATGTTGATTTATATTATCTTGATATTATGATGCTTGGATTACTGTATGTTACAATCGAATTATATGCACGTTATGGTAAATGAGATGTTGGATATGTTACACTCTTTTTAGACTGAGATCCATGATTTTACAAGCATATTATGAATAACTGAGTATATTCATTGAGCATAGCATTCTCATATTCATAGCATTGGGTATGAGGGTGCGATCCATGATTGTCACGAAGACCACGACGGTGGTAGTGTTGTTAGCCTCACTTCATGTGGGAAGACCATTATGGCAGATGAGATGCGATATCCGTGACAAGTCATGAGGGCTGTTATTTGGTGGTAGGTTGTGTTATCCTCACTTTATGTGGGAAGGCCATTAAGGCGATGTTGTGTTATCCTCGATTCGTCGGGAAGACCACCAAATATCAGTAGATGGAATAATGGGTCGGAATATGGCATTTGGCATTGAGCATTGCATTTTGCAAAGGCATGAGCATGTAATCAATTGTTATGCTTGCTTATTTGAAATATCATTGAGAAAGTAGGAATGACATATGCTATGATTGTGTTATTGTTTTCTTCACTGGGTATGGAGCTCATCCCTTACACTGCAGGCAATCTCTTGGACTTGGGTCTGGACGACAATCACAATTGATCTTAGAAGGCGAGGAGTCGATGAAGAATTCGTAGAAACACTTAGTGCAGAATTTATTATTTAGGTTATAAGATTGTTGTTTATTTGTTTGAGACTTTGAGAAACTTATTTATTTGTTTTATTTTATTTGTGAAGACTTGGATAATAAGTTCAAGTATGGATTAATTTTGAGAACGCTTCAATTTGATTTTTATGGGAATGTGAGTAAATGATGCGTTTAGGAATCCTTATGTGAGTAATGTCTGTCCCTTTGAGTTATTTGGAAAGCTCGAATGAGATATTATGTCATCGAGCAGGTTGTCGGCTTGAGGAATTTTTGGTGGATTGTCAATGTAATTATGTTTGTTTTGATTTTAGCCACATATTTTTGATGTAAGACCCGTTTAGGGCAGCAGGTGATGTAATTTTGTACAGTCAGATCATGCTCGTCCAAGTGTTGAAAGGCGGGGCGTGACAGGTGAGGCCGTTAAAGACATGGATTGAGGTGATACGACATGACATAATAGAATGTACAATGGAGAACATTATTGTTGATAGGGTTGAGTGTAAAACTACCACACAAAAAGTTGACCATAGATAGGTGGGACAAACCCTTTGATTACAATAATAATGAATTAGTATTTTTAGTGTAATACATTCAATTCAGATGGGTTATCTATATAGATTAGATTTTTACTAAAAAACTAAGTTATTTTCAATTTTATACATAATATATTTCTAGACACAAATCTTCAAATTTGCATCACAGAATTTTCATTTGATATTTGAATAATGTAAAATGGGCACACAGTTCTAAACAATATATCTTGGCTCTTCCAAGAGAGACCAGTCTGTCATCCCTTTTACAAGTGAAAGTTTTTGAGCATGCATACAAATGATGTAATGACCCGACCCGAAGTAACGGGTCAGTAGTGGCTGGCAAAATTAATTTAGAAAATTATCGTTGTTTAAATTGATCGTTAGTCTAAATTGATAAATTCATTTAGAGAAATTACAATTTAATTTAGGGATTGAATAATAGACCCCTATTTCACACCCTTTCCCCTCAATGAGAATTTACAAATTTACCCCCTTCGAATTAAAATTAAGGGAATGGAAAATAAATTATCAACTTAGATTGTTAATTTCCCCTAGGTTAGAATTTCAATTGGAAATATTTTATTTAAAATTTCAAAATCAATAAATAAATTCCAGTTTTTAAGTGTCTATAATTTAATTGATGAGTGACTAAATTAATAAAGTACAATTTATTAAAATCAAGAATTTAAAGGGGCCCACCATTTATAATTGAACTAACCATAGGAGTGAATTTTATAAATAAATAAACAAATTCTTTTTAAAAGTTTTTAGTTGAAGGCTTATTTTAAAATTGTAATTAGGTGTCACATAATTTTTGCCCAAAACTGTGTAGGCTTTTAAGACCCACACCCTTTGTTGTTTTGTTTCTTTTATTTTTTTTTTCTTAAGTTACCCTTTCCTCTCCCAAAACCCATAAGTCTCGATGAAAAGGTTCCCCAAATCCCTAAGGGAAAGAACGGCAACACTCCTTCCCTTTCTTCTTTTCCTTCCTTCCTTAATCAAATCCCGAAAATCCCGATCGAAGGAATCGCAAGACTCTCCTCCCCGATGGATTTCTTCTTTTCTTTTCCTTTCTCGTTTGGGACTCAAATCCCTAAAATACCTCTCCGAAACGGAAGCAACCAGCCGACACTGTCTTCCTCTAAAGCATGTAAATCCAGCCAAACTCTTCTCCCATTTTCGATCACCAACAAATCGACTGTTTTCTTCCCCTTCTAGCCCCTTTACTTCCGTCGCCGGTGCGTGATTTTCATCTGCAGAATCCAGCCAAGCATCGTGGGACTTTGCTAGTGGGTGTAAACAATCTTCACTCAGGTATCTTCTTTCATTCTTCCCCTCTCGTTCTTAGTCATCTATTCTCTCGTTCTCTCCTTCACTGTTGCTCGAGCGGCACAGCAGTGCTCTGCTGTTCCAAACAGCACTTCCTGCAGTTTGCACCTTTGTTCCTGATGCTGCCCACCGATGTCTTACAGCTTTTCCATCCTGCTACAGGTCACCGCCTAACATCGGTACTTAAAATCTCCTGAGAAACCAAACGTGATACAGGTATGTATCTTTCAACTGGTATTTATTTCTGCTGATAGGTTTTACTATCTTGGTTATGTACCCTTGTGTCCTCCTTTTAATTCAACTATCGTAGTAGTATATAATAAATTTGTTTATTGGTAGGCTGAATCCTTCCATTACCTTTGTTATGGTTTACCTTAACCAACCATCGATTTGGGGACAACTAGTTATCTTGCCCATGTTTATTTAATTATTCCCCTATTCCCTCAGTTCGTATTCTCTTTAAGATTTGATTGTCCTACCCTTTTATCAATCCCAAGAGCTATGTTTGATATTACCTTATATACAAACAATGTCCAGATTTTCTCCCATTCAGTTTTATATATATCTTTTTCTATCTAGAGCGTATTATCATTTAAAATCATATGTAGGTATATGTAGTTGCTAGCTCATGATTTCAAACTGTACGCAGCAGTTGATTACATTACAATATAGTCCTATTTAAATTAGTTTTGAGAAGAGAAAACAATCTAAAATGTGAAAACATTATTTTCAGACTATTGGCGGTTTATTACTATTTTATTTGGTTTATAAAAGATTAGAGATTTAATATAATAACTAGATCTGAGGTTTTCAGTTGAGTATCTCATAAACCCAAAACCATTTCATAGTTGGTCTTTTCTATGGAGTCTTTTATTTTCCAAAGGTGTTTGATGATTTTACTTATCTATGTATTTAATGTGACCAATGATTTTAAGACGTAAGCAATTATTTTTACAAGGCGGATATGATTTTCACTTCATTTATTCAGTTGAGTTTTTAAATTAGTTATTATTTCATGTAGAAAGAGTATTTGTATTTTTTAAAGATATGACTCTAGATATGTATTTACTTATTTTTAGTTGGTTAAAGTAAAGTGACTAGTTTTATGAACAAGGTTCCATTAACTTGTCAGTGTTAAGTGGGTTTAGGCATGGCTCACCCATGTAGTGTATGGACTCAACCTTTACCCTTACCCATAGACCTTTAAATAATCCTCATTTTAATAACACGTGAAATCTTTAAATCGTATTCGCAGCAAACTTTGGTTCTCAAGGTTGATATCTCTTGGAAAGCGTTTGGGTACATCGTTTTGCACTTCACAAACTTCTAGGTGAGGGAAACAATTCACTACATACTTTGAAACATGATTCTTTATATTCTTATGTGTTTAGGCAATGGAATATGGTATTTTGTTGTGTGACTAGAATATAATTGTTGGATCTAGAATAGACTGAGTGTATGTTAACAATGGTTGTAATCCGGTGCTCCCTCACAGTAGTGTAAGGGAGATCTTGGCTAAACTTTCTATTGGCCGTGAGGAGACTCAGTCCGCCCGGATAATGGAATCTAACCATTAAAGTTATTGAAAGATCCAATAATTTTATATTCGTAGATTGATGATGGTTTGTATGGTATTATTGAATTTTAATCTTGATTGGGCATGTTTAAATGTTGATTTGTATTATCTTGATATTATGATGCTTGGATTACTGCATGTTACAATCGAATTATATGCATGTTATGGTAAATGAGATGTTGGATATGTTGCACTCTGCTTAGACTGAAATCCATGAGTTTACAAGCATATGATGAATAATTGAGTATATTTACTGAGCATAGCATTCTCATATTCATAGCATTGGGTATGAGGGTGCGATCCATGATTGTCACGAAGACCACGACGGTGGTAGTGTTGTTAGCCTCACTTCATGTGAGAAGACCATCATGGTAGATGAGATGCGATATCCGTGACAAGTCATGAGGGCTGTTATTTGGTGGTAGGTTGTGTTATCCTCACTTTATGTGGGAAGGCCATTAAGGCAATGTTGTGTTATCCTCGATTCGTCGGGAAGGCCACCAAATATCAGTAGATGTAATAATGGGTCGGAATATGGCATTTGGCATTGAGCATTACATTTTGCAAAGGCATGAGCATGTAATAAATTGTTATGTTTGCTTATTTGAAATATCATGGAGAAGTAGGAATATCATATACTATGATCGTGTTATTGTTTTCTTCACTGGGCATGGAGCTCATCCCTTATACTGCAGGCAATCTCTTGGACTTGGGTCTGGACGATAATCACAATTGATCTTAGAAGGCGAGGAGTCGATGAAGAATTCGTAGAAACACTTAGTGCAGAATTTGTTATTTAGGTTATAAGATTGTGGTTTATTTGTTTGAGACTTTGAGAAACTTATTTATTTGTTTTATTTTATTTGTGAAGACTTGGATAATAAGTTCAAGTATGGATTAATTTTGAGAACGCTTCAATTTGATTTTTATGGGAATGTGAGTAAATGATGCGTTTAGGAATCCTTATGTGAGTAATGTCTGTCCCTTTGAGTTATTTGGAAAGCTCGAATGAGATATTATGTCATCGAGCAGGTTGTCGGCTTGAGGAATTTTTTTGGTGGCTTGTCAATGTAATTATGTTTGTTTTGATTTTAGCCACATATTTTTGATGTAAGACCCGTTTAGGGCAGCAGGTGATGTAATTTTGTACAGTCAGATCATGCTCGTCCAAGTGTTGAAAGGCGGGGCGTGACAAATGATCATAAAATAAATATAAATTTAAAAAGCCTTAAGTGGTGTATTCAGAGACATGATCCACAAATGACGGCATCTATGCACTTGATGCGGAGATCAGACAACAAAGGCTTGATCTTACTTACACATAGGGCGAAGATCTGAATCCTTGAACTAGAAATAAAAATGCTAATGGATTCAAGGAATCCAAATAGTACAGCTAAACAATGAAGTGCATGAAGGGAACAAAAAAATAAGTCACAAACTACACTGTGGAGATGATGTGTGAATGGAATAGTACTTCCAAACCACGCTAAGTTCGAACTATAAAAGAGATTAGAAACCTATAACCACAGGAATAATCTCTCGTTTGTTGTTCTTGTAGTGTGTCTAAAGATTTGCCTAGGCAAATGGATAGTCTTTCTCTAGGCCAAGGGGGTATTTATAGTTTTGGGATGGATAGTGCAACTCCAACGAGAGCAGTCTGAATGAGGACAGTGCGGGCAAGAGCAGCCCAAGAGAGGGCAACCCTGTGAGGGCAGCCCTAATGAGGATTCCTAGATGGTGCAATTCACTTTATTCAATTTACTTGACCATGTCTGCAAACTTTTGATCACGCATCTATAGATGGTTGATCCATCATCAGATATGCTTCTGATGAGTCTTATTTCATAATTGGTTGTGTCATGATGACTTGATGGGTCGTAATATATATCGATGAGAGGCTGATGGTTGAATCCACCATCAGTTATGCTTCTAGTCAGTCTTACTTCACCGTTGGATGTGTCAGACATGGTCTTGATGACTTGACCTCTCGTAATATATAGCAATGGGAGGCACTAATGGTCGAATCCACCATCATATATGCTTTTGGTGGGCCCTAATGGCTTGACTCACCGCTGATATGTCTGGTAGGGTCTTGATCGCTTGATTCACCATTGCATATGTCCAATAGGGTCTTGACTTGATCTGCCATTAGATATATTGATGGTAGGCCTTGATGGCCTAATCCACCATCACATGTGCTTTTGGTCGGCCTCGATGGCTTGATTCACGATCAAACATGTCTGCTAGGGCTTGGTAACTTATCTGCAATCAAATATATTGATGATAAGCCTTTATGGCTTAATCCACTATTGGTGGGCTTTAATGGCATGATTCACTGCTAGATATGTTTGGTACGGTCTTGATGACGATCTACCGTTAGATATGTTGATGAAAGGTTTTAATGACTTGATCCATCATTAGATATCTTAATGACTTAATCCACCATTAGATATGTTGATGGAAGGTCTTAATGACTTGATCCACATTTAGATATATTCAGGCAGGATGATAATCAATTAATCCGCAATTGGGGTGACTTAAAGATCATAATCATTCAATCATCATATGTTAATTGTGATTGATTAATTGAGTAAATCCACGACCGATGGGCCCTTTCTAATTGCTTGGACTATATCGAGTCCAAAGTTTCATGATCTCTCGTGAATGTCTTTGGATCTGAACCTAATGGAATCCAAATCACTATGATCAGATTACATAATTTAAATGCTTACATTATTTCTTCTTTTCCTCATTTGAGGAACTAGATCATATGGATAATGACATTTGAACAATTTTTTAGTCTCAAGAATATTGATATTTAAAAATAGAGAAATGATAAAATGAGATTGACCACATGGTAAGTTACAGAAAGATTGAGTTAATTTTACATGTCGGATCCACTTTTAATCAAAAGAAATCTTTGGAGCTCAAGTCCTCGTGGCTATCCTATGGGGGTGTGGGATGTCACCCAAAGGGGGGGTTTAGTATGGTTGTGCTCGACGTTCCGCCCCTCCGTCATAAAAAAAAAAAAAAAGAAATCTTTGGACCTTGATATCTCTCTATGCTTGTCCGTGGTCCCCAATATTGACCATCTATGAGAAATATTCACATTGGATTGAGACACACCATGATGCGAGGATGATTTAAGAGATCCCATGGCGCAGCTGAATCCAACAATAACTAGGCCTCATGAGTAGCTGATTTTGCAGTCCAACATCTACCATGAAGGGATGTTGTGTGATCCAATGGCCCCGCATATGAAATTTACTCAACCTTACTGTAACATTACTTACAACGAGGTCTCATCTACTATTTCCTCTTAAAATATTTAAAACCTGCTAAGTTGACTCAACCCACAAATTTTCCTTGTCCTGGTCCTCATCTTGGTCGGTGAACTATGGTTTTTATCTTTATCTAATACAAGCTATCAACAGAAACATCCTAAATAATGTATCCAGAACACGCCTCAAAATATCAATTCAACCAAGAAAGGCCTTAAAAGAAGCAAGTGTTTACCTCATATCCCATTAGGGTTCTCGTGACGAGATCAATATGGGGCCCAACAATGATCATGGGGTAGATGGCTAATAAAGGTCTATGCTAGAATATGCCTAACAAAAATCAACTTAATTGAAAGATGACAGTTGGTGTAACTTGGGGATGGGATCCAATTGGGAAGAGACACAATTTACAGGGGGGGTGGGGTTGCAAAGGTATACAAATGGGGCCTAGGGTGGGCCCCACATGAGAGTTCTCACCATGAGGTTCCTAGCTGAACATTTGCACAAGGAAGCAAACATTCGGCATTATATGTATAGAATTATCTGTGCATCCAGTACACGTCACAGGGAAAATGTGGCGGTTACACTTGTTATTCTACATGTCACAGTAACGCTTGTTATTCTAATACATGACAATTCAACAGAATGAATGCATTTTGCACAATTAAAACAATGCCATACCTGACATCAAGGTATGGAAATTTTTTTTAAGGCAGAAATACTTGGAATATACTAACCGCTTCTACAAGCATCTGTACTTCCGATTCTTCAAGATGGGAACCAAACTTCTGAATTCCAGATTTCAGCTCATCAAGTGAAACAGTACCATCATTATCTGTATCCATCATCCTAAACATTTCTTTGATGTCTTCCACTTCTTCTATGGACAAATGATCAGCAATGACCTAGTACCCAGAAGTTGTTAGCAGCAGCAAATTTTCAACTACAAAATCCAAAGTTGTCAAAACAAGAATAGGGAAATGATAAATTTACATAGAAGAACTACTCAACCAACCTTCAGAGCCTTCCTTTTAAATCTATTCAACATTGAAAACTGCTTTAGTCTTGACTTGACAACATCCCCAAGTGGAACATTTGGAGCTTTCTTTGCATTTAGGAGCCAAGGATGTTCTGTGAACGCAAGAAGTCATTAAAGAAAAACAAGGAGATAAATCATGTGTAGTAATAGAGGATGATGCCTGTTAAGATGACAACAAAAAATTAAAGAACATACAGAAGAAATAATCACATACAAACCATTATGTGGTGAGTCATACTTCAAGAACATATTTTAATGCCACAGAAAAGCAATGTTGTGAGATGTGGCATGGTTGTAATGAAAGGTAAGGAAATGTCAAACAACAAAGAAGCTCAGTGGCTCAATAGCCCCATATATTGAAAGGGAGGTGCAGTCATGTAATCAACTCAAAGTTATCAGATACCACATTGGAAGTAGTAAGGTACTGAAACCATGATCAAGAAGGGAAAGGACAGAAGATGGAGACATGAAGGAAGAACAATGTTACTTGCGTGTCTTTTGTGCCTGATATGACGCTCCAATAACTGATAGTAAAGAATATTTTGCAACATCAATTGATAATTTTTCTTGTGTGAATTGTGTATCATATATTTCAATGCTCATAGTTATAACAAAAAGAACCTGCAGTTTCAGTTTAATTCAAGTCACCGTAATGATCCCCTACACCGCTCCTTAAGCTACACTCTTCATGAGCCCACCCATGTGAGGCCCACTTCTTTTGATGATAGGTTCATTGGAAAGGTCTAATCTTGAACTTGTGGCTCAGAAAACATCATTTTAATTGGATCAATCACGCCATGTTTTTTGAGCTTTCAAAAATTTTATCACATCTTTAACCCCTAAAATTTTTTATAGCTTTGCAAAAAATGGCTTCACATATCCAATTGATATGATTTTTCCTAAACAACAAGTCGAAGGTGTTTGCTTGTCTTGTCCAAGGTTCACATTTCTAATAGACCCATCACCATCAACATAGATGGGCCCACATAGTAGACTCATGAAGAGTACAACTAACGGAGGGGTCTCGGGGATCATCATCTCGAAGCAACAATACAAATGTACATGACTCAAATACTGTCTGTTGTGCTTGGTTGATGATGAATCGGTAAATCACTTGTTACTTCATTGTCGGTTCTCTCATCAGATTTGGATGCACTCTTTTTTCAATTTCTGGGTATTGATTTTTTTCTTCCACAAGCATGGAGTGAGTTATTTAATGAAGAGGTGGTGGTGACTAGTAGTTCTTTTCGTCGTACTCTTTGGAATGCGACAGTTCTGAGTATTGTCTGGTCCATTTGGTAAGAAAGAAATAAGAGGATTTTTCAAGGCAAAGAATGCTCTGCTTTGAATCTTCTTGATGTTATTAAGCTAAGAGTAGCTTGGTAGTTGGTTGGGTCTACGAAGTTCCGGAGTATATCTATTTCGGGAGTGCGTAGGGATTGGGCTTCAGTGGATTTTGCTATGCAGCATTCGGATACTAGGCCTCAAGTTTCTTGGTCTCCACAAGCAGTTAGGCTTCTAAAACTCAATTTCGATAGCAACTATATGCGGGAGATTGGTCTTGCAGGTTATGGAGGGGTCATTTGTAATGATACGGGGACTATAATTTTTTCCTTTGCTGGTCCAATTCCTAATGGTTCGGTTCTTGAGGTGGAATTGTTTGATTTATGAAGAGGCATCTTGGAGTTGGAACTTAGAAAAGTTAGGGGTTCATGGGAGTCTGGTGGAATGTGATTCTAAGGTAGTTGGTGGGTGGGCATGGGTGGGCATGGGGATCTCTATGTCCGTGGATATTTTTAGATAAAACTGAGAGGATTCAGCATTCCATCGTGGCATATGATTTTAAGATTGCTTGGGCTCCTCGGTCTGCTAACTCAGTGACTGATGAGATGGCGCGTCAGGGGTTGTCTCTATCTACGGAAATTGTAAACAAATTCTTGTAATGGGTTGGGAGGGGTTTTTGTGGTTTTTTTCAGTGTGGTGGGTTCTTTTTGGCCTACCTTTCTTTGTATTTCTTGTTTCCTTTTTTCATTAATGAAGTTATCTTTAAAAAAAAAATGTAACAATCATTCAAAAAAATATTAAGGTTCTCCAAACTGACAATGGCATGAATATATACCTAGAAATTTATGCTACTTGCATAAATAGTCTCAATGGAGCAATGGAGATGAGCCCAAAACCATCTGTCACATTCACCTCAACAAATGAGAAGCTATAAGAGGGAAAACATTAATCAGGGTAGTCAGGCATCAGCCTCTCACATGGGAGTTACCTCATCAATGTCTTGCCTGCCCCTGTTCTTAATAGCAAAACACTGCTAGGAGGAATGCCCTCAGAAAAGAATAGGAAAAAGAATATTTCTTTGGGATGTCATTAATGAGAGTCTATACAGAAAATGAGAACTATGATGAGAAAATATCAATAAAAAAATAGAAAACACTATGCTGAGAAAATGTCCAAGCAATCATTCAATTGTACTCTTATATGTCTTCATGGAATTCTAAATATCATTGCAGTGTAATTCTGATGAACATCACTTATTTCACTTTCAGAATATCAATGCAGTGCCATCATGAATAAACTTACCCACTGGTCATGGTTTTCCACTTGAAACAACATTCACATCGAACTTGAAACTTCCCTTGGAGGACTCCACTTCCCTACAATTTCTTCCCCCTTCCCTCACCAACCCCCCCGCCCCCCCCCCCCCCCCCCCCCCCCCCCCCTCTTCCCCCAAGATTTCAAATCTGAGAATTTGGCTTACCTGAAGTCCTTCCTACCAAGTCACTATTTCACAATCTCATCTTCTGTCAATTCAAAGACTTACATTGAAAAACTTCCTTTCCCTTCAAGAACACTTTTAACCGCAGCCCTTCAAAATGGACCACAAAACTGTAGCCCAGATAGCAGGTTATATGATCTTTCCCATACATTTAATGGAACACCACCTTATCGCATTATGTGCACACTGTGATCCCACGACAACTCGTGAACTAAAGGAAAAGAACTGTTCCAAGTTGTCGACAAAAGAGCCCATCTAGGGAATAGGTGGTTGTTTGATTTTTCATACTTGCTGCAACATGTCGTGTCGTCGGTCTCCTCTAGTATATTTTTCTTTACTAGGATGACTATTGCAAAACCTTACCTGCTACTACTAACCAACAAAATACCTCCACCTGGAATGTAATCTTTCACTGAAATTAGGGAACCAAAACACTTGCCCACGCTTAATTCCAGAAGAGGCTCCGACAGTTTGTACATTGTGTGAGGTTGAAGAGGAGTTTGTGGACCATTTATTATGCAAGTGTCGCTTCACGGGGGTGGTGTGGTATTTGTTCCTAGGTTTGTTTGGTTGCTCGTAGGTTTTTGGTAGTGGAGTGGAGGATTTATTGATGGCGTGATTGGGGAGCCCATTTAGACGTAGACTTAGAGTGGCTTGGAAAATGGTTCCATTCGCCATTTTTTGAGTAATACAGAATGAGAGCAATGGGAGGATTTTTTAGGGTAAGAGAGGGAATCCTAGAGATGTATTTGAAAGGGCGAAATGGCAGATGATTGGTTGGTTGTCCATGTGAAAAGAATTTCGGAATTTAGCTCCAGAGGATTTTTATTTGTCTTAGAAAGGTTGTATGAAAGGGGTTGGTAAAGCTAGCAAGCATTCGGTAAAATGGGTAGCGCCTCCCCTAGGTTCATTTAAATTCAATGTTGATGGCGCTGCTAGGGGCAAGCCAGGGCAGGCAGGAATCGTAGGAGTGCTTCATGATGATAGGGGAAGAATGTTGGCAGCTTTTTCTGAAGCAGGGAGTCAATGGAATCAAATGAGGCTAAATTGAGAGCTATTATCGAAGGTTTAGGGGTCAATGGAATCAAATGAAGGCTAAATTCAGGTATGTTCTAGGTTTAGGGGCGATAATCTCATTATTGAAGGTGACTCAACTAATGCTATCTCCTAGACTAGTAATAGGAAACTCACTCCATGGAGGTTGGTTTGTATTGTTAGAGACATTTGAAGATTGTGCAATATGGGTAACATCACTTTCACTCATACACCTCGTTCAACAAACTGTGTTGCAGACTTCTTAGCGAATGCTAGTGTTCACCTTCAAACACCGGCTTTGGAAATTTTTCCTCTAGCCAACCTTGGGTGTTTGGGGATTCGGGCCTTCTTTGGTTTCAGATTGGGGTGGATTATTTGATGTATCTTTTATTTTATTTCTTGTTTTTTTTATGTTTTTTATATTTCTGGTTCTTCTTCTTCGCTCTGAGTATATTTCTCCTATACTCAGTTCCTTCTGATGTACTCTTTTCTTGTTTAATGGAATTTACCTGTTAATGTTTCAAAAAAAAAAGTTCTTAATTTGAATTCTAGCTTTCAAATTTGATTGAATTAAATTGTAGTTTGTGTTTCCTCTTTACAATTCAGCTCATTTTCAAGATTAATTACATTTCAACTATCATTGGGAGTTGCATTCTTTTCAATCTCTTCAATTGAACTTAAACTAGTTTTTTGGGAACTAGTATTACCAAGGATTTCTATTAGCGACATCCTTGGTCAGGATCCACTTCGAACGAAAGTTCATTTGGTCCATTTATTTCATTGAAGCCTAAGGAAGGTTCTTACACTACCTTACCTTCATCATATAGTAAATACAGACAAAGGTTGCAGCCAATGGTAAGTCAACCATGCATTATTTGGTAATCTACAAAACCATATGAATAAATACACCTACTTTCCTAATATACCAAAAACTAAAAAAATAGTGTACAAGATAGTACAACACTCCCCCTCAAGTTGGTCCATAGATGTCTAGTAAACCCAACTTCCTAAGAAAACCATCTAATTGAGAACAGAAGACAATTTTAGTAAGCATATCCGCCAGTTAATCCTTAGACTGCAAATAAGAAATGATAATATTACCAGAAGTCACATGCTAGCGAAGGAAGTAACAATTAACTTCAATGTACCGCTCATTGGAAACTGGATTGGAAGTAATACTAACGGCAGATTGATTATCACAAAACGTCATAAGGCTTTCAAAAGAAAGAAATCCCAATTCATGAACAAATTGTTTAATCCATAGAAGTTAACAAAGCAATGTTTGCCATGGCCATGTATTCGGCTTCAACACTAGAACGTGCAACTACATTTTGCTTCTTGCTTCGCCAGGACACCAAGTGAGAGCCCAAAAATACATAATCGCCAATAGTGGAGCATCAACATCAAGAGATCCCTCTAGTTGGCATTAGAATAACCATAGACTCTGAGATCAAACTAAGCATTATAGAAAAGACTACGACCTGGATGATTGTTATCAAATAATGGATGCATAATGATATTATCCTTGTTGGAAGACATGATAAGAGCTAAATATCAGTAAAAACCACCGAACAAGCAAGTAAAATGCAGGATTTTTGGACCAGGTCCAAAAATCCAGCCAAGTCTACGCCGCAGCCACAAAACACAGAAAGTGGTCCCCACCATTAACCAAAACCCTAAGTCAACCAAATAGGAAGCAAACAAGGTCAGGGGCGACTATGGAACTCAAAAATAAAAAAGATCCAATGGTTAGAAATCTATAGAAAAAAGTCAGAAATTGGGGTTTTTGGCATCCCTGCGTCAGATCTGAAGAAGTTGCGACGTGGGCCCCACCTTTGACCAAATATCAAGGTCAACGAGATGGATAAGGAGGTGGGCCAAGGGCGAACTAGGGATATTAGTCCCAAGTTCAACGAAGGTTTGGTCGTCCAAATCCAAGGGTTGAAAAAAAGGGTTTTACGTTGTCCCTGTCGCGGTGGCAGAGAAATGCCAAAATGGAGGTCTTCCAATGATCGTACCCTACAAGATTCGTATGGATCGAAGGTAGGGGAAGGAACGACAAGGGTATTGGTGGGTTATGGGTTCAAATCCGCAAAGAAAATGCAGATCTAAGGATGGAAAGAATAGTCGTCCTATGAACCAACAAATATAGAAAACAATGCAATACCCTGACCTGTTTGGGGAGGATGAAAAATGGAAGAGGTTGTGGCAAACTCTCAAGCAGCAGCAATGCAGATGCAGAAGATTGGTTTACCAATTGATACCATGTTCAAATGAAATATCTTGATGTGATATGAAAAAGACTTTGAGAAAATAGATAAAAGGATAATTTTGAGGAAGAAATGAATTCTATTGCCTTGTCTCTCAAAAACACAAAGATACGGTATATATAAAGGTTACAAGCAAGCACGGCAAGTCAACCTGGCATTCTTTGGGAATCTACAGGACCATATGAATAAATACAGCTACTTTACTTATATACAAAAAATACTAAAATAGTGTCCAACATTGTAACGACCCTACCCCAACTTCCCAGTGTGATATTGTCCGCTTTGGGCCCACCATGCCCTCACGGTTTTACTTTGGGCCCTGGCCCACATGGCCACGCCCAAAAGGCCTCACTTGGGAAGAGGGGGGTTTCCCTCAAATAAATCTCTCCACACCCAACCCAACTGTCGATGTGGGACAAATCCCACACCTAGTTGGGTGGTGTTGGGGTATCACAATCCACCCCCCTTAAAAGTAGAGCCGTCCCCGATTCTGTCACATCACAGAGGTAGAGGGCACACACAGTCCTAGTGTTGAACCGAAGTAGAGCCGTCCCCGGCTCTGTCACATCATAGAGGTAGAGGGCACACACAGTCCGAGTGTTGAACCGTGCTCTGATACCACTTATTGTGATACCCCAACACCACCCAACTAGGCGTGGTATTTGTCCCACATCGACAGTTGGGCTGGGTGTGGAGAGATTTATTTGAGGGAAACCCCCCTCTTTCCAAGTGAGGCCTTTTGGGCCTGGCCATCTGGGCCAGGGCCCAAAGTAAAACCGTGAGTGCATGGTGGGCCCCAAGCGGACAATATCACACTGGGAAGTTAGGATAGGGTCGTTACAAGCAGTGTGACAAATACCGCCGATATTTTCGTTTTTACCGCGAAAATATCAGGAAAATAACGTTACCGCATTAAAAACGCGATTTTATCGCCTATGCCGTTTTTATCGGGAATTTACCATTAAAAATGCGTTTTTAACGCGAGAAACGGTAAAATCGCATTAAAAACGCGTTTTTACCATTTAAATTTTTTCCACTTAACACGGTTATCCCATGTTGACAGACACACGTCATCTGCAGTGCTTCACTGGCGCTATCCCATTCACGTACACACACCCGCTGGACACGACACCAGGAAACATGGATAAAATTTAATTATTTAAATAATAAAATTTATTTTAAAACTTTAAAGTTATTTTTTAAGCAGTGTGTACTTTGAAAATTTTTCAAATTAAATATCCGGACTAATTACGATAACCTGATAAAAATACTTTTAGACTTCAAGGTCTTTTGACACTCCTAAATATTTAAAACACAGTATTTTACAAATAAGGGTATCTCTAGGGTGTGCCAAAAACATATTTAGGAGTATTAAAAGACCTTAAAGTCTTAAAGTATTTCTATCAAATTATCGTAATTAGCCCGGATATTCGATTTGAGAAATTTTGGAAATACACAGTGTCTAAAAAATAACTTTAAAGTTTTAAAGGAGATTTTATTATTTAATACACTATGCACATTATTTTTTAAGCACTGTGTATTTCCAAAATTTCTCAAATTGAATATCCGGACTAATTACGATAACGTGATAAAAATACTTTAAAACTTCAAGGTCTTTTGACACTCCTAAATATGTTTTCGGCACACCCTAGGGATATCTTTATTTGTAAAATATTGTGTTTTAAATATTTAAGAGTGTCAAAAGACCTTGAAGTCTTAAAGTGTTTTTATCGGATTATCGTAATTAGTCCGGATATTTAATTTGAGAAATTTTCAAAGTACACACTGCTAAAAAAATAACTTTAAAGTTTTAAAATAAATTTTATTATTTAAATAATTAAATTTATTTCAAATTGTAAATTTGAAAATCCCTTTATTTGATTTAAATTATCTCATAATGCAAACTTCAGAAAAAATCCCTTTATTATATTAATTTTTATTATTATTTTAAATATTTATATTTTCCGCGAGATTTTCCCGTTAAATTCCCGTTAAAAACCCGAGAATTTGAAAATATCCCGTTATTAACAGTTCCCGTTAATATCCCGAGAACGGTATTTGTGACTATGGTTACAAGTGGTATCAGAGCACGGTTCAACACTCGAACTGTGTGGGCTCTACCTCTGTGATGTGACAGAGCCGGTGACGGCTCTACTTTTAAGGGGGGTAGATTGTGATATCCCAACACCACCCAACTAGGTGTGGGATTTGTCTCACATCGACAGTTGGGTTGGGTGTGGAGAGATTTATTTGAGGGAAACCCCCCCCTTCCCAAGTGAGGCCTTTTGGGCCTGGCCATGTGGGTAAAACCGTGAGGGCATAGTGGGCCCAAAGTGGACAATATCACACTGGGAAGTTGGGGTAGGGTCGTTACAAACATACAACAGTATCCCCTCATAATATGTAGTTTCTTAACTCTTTTTGTTTTTTTCCCTTTTTTAATGAGGACAAAATTTCATTGAGCAAAAATTTATATTTTCAAGAATATGTAAGTAGCATGCCAGTTGCAGTTACAAGCCAACCCCATTATGCAAAGTATCAAGCATATCTCCTTACAGTCTGGTATTCACTCCCCAAAAGACCCCACAAATAAGTCATCTTCCTCCGCTCCCCAATTAGATTAAAAAAAAACGGCAACAGCATTGGCCAGCAGACAAACATGAATGCAAGTGATATCCATTAATCTAGTTATTAGCTTGATTTCTCATGACCTCCATGGTACAGCCCTTTTCCAGCTTTCCACTTTAAACCATTGGTTGAATCTCCTTCCAATGTCAAGCTTTCCATTAAAATTGTCCTTGAAGATGTTTAAAACCTTAAGAATGGAAGCTTGGCTTCATTAGACTCTTTATATCCAACCCAACCCAAGAAAGATTAGATAATACCTAAATCATCATGTAGCACTCTACCTAACCCCGTTGGACTCTTGCTGCCCTGTCTTATACTTGAATTGACCACCCTCTTGAGTTTATTCTCTTGGAATTTTCAATTTAGATTTGTGAATTGGAAATCCAATGGTTTTGCAAATGGCCTCAGAATGCATAATATAATAGCATCCATCAATCCTCCATCATAGTCAAACTCAATAAATGATGAGGAGTTGTCCAATAACCCATTTGCATACCTTGATTTAATATGACCATCCAGAGCAAAAAAAATTGCTCCACGTGTAATCTATGGAGGGCTCTTCGGATCCAACTTTTTTGTGCAGATGGTAGTCCTATGATGAGTGTTCCATAACATATACTTAATTTTCACCCATCCATCCATCCGTCACCTTGTTAATGGTGAGTAATTGGTCCAATTATCCATTTTGTAGGGCCTTGATTTCAATAATGCTAAGAACATGCAAGTCCAAATTTGGTTCACGGGCAAGTAGGCAACCCATGGTGAGGCTGTCCTATCTATGTTGCATACATGAAGGTAACCCATGTAAGTCCCAAAATGTAGTTTCCACAGTGCATGAAGTTAAGTTTTCAACCATCCACCACCAATTTCAACCCTTTTTCCATGATAACAGGTAGAACTTCAAAAGCAGACCCAAAATAGATGGGATCAGTGTGAGATGATGATGATGATTCCATGATAAAAGGTATTCCATGAAAGAAAGTTCAAGGCAATTCATTAGAACAAGTTATTTCCACTAACATGGATGGATAAACATAATCATAGCACTCCTTAACATAGAAGTCATGATACCAAAAATCTTACTGCATGCCAATGGGCGTAAATTATCTATATATCAATTATTTAGTCCAGAGAGCAAGATGTTTCACACTTCTGTATGAAAAGCAGGAAAAACAATGGATGGCATAGGTTCAACCCATGACTTAATGCCCATAAATATTCAATATAATAGCAATGCAGAACGATATGATTTTATCTATATTTATGTGACAATATGATGCAGGACAAAGGATAGGGTAACCCTAAATGCCTAAATGTAAACCCTAAAGATTAAAAGAGATGAAAATAATGCACCCTAAAGCTAAAATAGGCTGAAATTAATTAATCAATTAATATAAATAAGGAATAATATAAAATTACCACAAATAATCATGAAAGAGATCCCCGGAATTTGATGTAAACAAATACATACAAGATTTAATAAAATGGTGAAATAGCTTTGAATGAACTGAACACATATAGGACTTTAATTGAAAAGACATGGTTTTAAATAACATGTGCTTTAAATGAGGGAATAGAAAAGAAGGAAGACACGATGGGTAAAGAAAAGGAGAATATGGGGTAACAGCGAAGGTAAATGGGACCATACAAACATGCGAAGGGAAATAAGGAGGGGAATAGGGATTACGGCAGCAGTATATGGAAGGGGAGAGGGTAACGGAAGCATCTTCATTTGGAGGTGGCGGAAATAGGAAAGGGCCTAACAGGGTTGGGTGATGGTGTAGGAGGGGCTACAAGAGGGTGCGGCAGCAAAGGGATACTCAACAAGGGGTTGCGAAAACTGTTTAATAGATCAGGGGTAGTTTTGTGCAGCCAGGGAAAGGAAAAAGAGAAAGGGAAAAGAGAGAAGAAGAAGATGGAAAGAGATAGAAAGAAGTACCTGGCTTCACGCCTCTCCGATTTCTCACCAGAGTTCCATGGATTCTCTCCACTGTCGCACCATTACAGGTTTTTTGCGGAAATCTCAAAATCTTATTCATTAATCTCTCTTTGCCTCAAGGAGGCTACAACTTATATAGAACTCTTCTTTTCTTAAAATAAAACATTAACTAAATAAAGCAATAAACAAAATAGAATCTAACTAAAATCAACCTAAAAGAAAAATTAATTACAACAATTACTAATTATGGAAAGCAACTACTAGTTATGGAATCTGCAATATATGCTCCGCATCACAATACTATAAAAAATAATTGGGGAAAAAATCCTGGAGACATAACCAATTCCTGACACCAACTAATAGTGTGATACCCCTCCCGAGAGGGGGGTGTTTGTGCGGGGCGTGTATGGGAGAGAGATTTTCGCCAGTGAGGGCGTTGGAAAGTCCCATATCGCCAGTGGGGAGTTGAATGCTATGGTATATAAATGGGAACACTCCTTCTGGTACAAGGGCTTTTTGGGCGTGTGTATGGGCACTCGTTCCAAAAACAAAGCCATGAGGGCCCGTGTGGGCCCAAAGCAGACAATATTGTGCTAAAGGGATGGGTCGTCACAAATGGTATCAGAGCACGGCTCAACTCTCAGACATAGGTGTGTTGTGTGACAGAGCTGAGGACGGCTTTGGATTTAAGGGGGGTAGATTGTGATACCCCGCCCCAAAGAGGGGGTTGTTTGTGAGGGGCGTGTATGGGGGAGAGATTTTCGCCAGTGAGGGCATTGGAAGGTCCCATACCGCCATGGGGAGTTGAATGTTGTGGTATATAAATGGGAACACTCCTCTTTCTAGTACAAGGCCTTTTGGGCATGTGTATGGGTGCACGTTCCAAGAACAAAGCCGCGAGGGCCCATGTGGACCCAAAGCAGACAATATTGTAATAGAGGAACAAGTCATTACAAATAGCCTTCATCTTATGGGTGAACGTTGTAACGACACGTCCCGCTAGCACAATATTGACCACTTTGGGCTCACGCACACGGGCCCTGACGGCTTTGCATTGGCGAGCCAACCCAATGTTGCTCCCAAAAGGCCTTGTGCCAGAAGGAGGAGAAATTTCAACATATATCCCATAGAACAACTCTCCTCATAAGCAATGTGGGACAAGTAGCACCCAACCTTACTACTTTTTCTCTCCCATCAATGCTTACACAAACACGGGGTATATAATCCACCCCCCTTAAGACCAGAGCTGTCCCCGAGGACGGCTCTAGTCCACAAACACGCCTACACTCACAGGCAGAGAGTTGAACCATGCTCTGATACCATTTGTAACGACCCGTCCCGCTAGCACAATATTGTCCGCTTTGGACCCACGCACACGGGCCCTCACAGCTTTTCATTGGCGAGTCAACCCAATGTTGCTCCCAAAAAGCCTTGTGCTAGAAGGATGAGGGATTCCAACTTATATCCCATAGAACAACTCTCCTCATAAGCAATGTAGGACAAGTAGCGCCCAACCTAGCTACTTTTTCTCTCCCATTAATGCTTACACAAACACGGAGTACTACAAAAGTTCACACGTGTGCATCCCTTATGTCCTAAAGTCAAATAGTATATTATGACATTGAGGTGAAAAACTGAAAACTAGCATTCAAAAGAGATGCCATACCAAGCACTTGTTTGGCAGTCAATCTAAGTTTTGGATCAGGCTCCAACATCTGCCGCACCAGATTCTTTGCGTGCTCTGAAATGCAGGGCCATGGATCTCGTTTGAAATCTATAGGACCACGAAGAATGGCCTGAGCAACACCCTGTTCTGACTCTGCAATTCAAAACCATACATTTATCAGGTGGAGATAAGACCCTTTTTGGCAATGATATATATGGTAAGATGAAACCTGTATTCTTTTCTAAGTGATATAGATAAAACCTGTGTCACAACAAGGATGACCTCACAAAATAAGGTAAAGCATGCCAACAAACCCTACAAGCACAGGACACTAGAAAATTGGAATGCTACAGACACAATCATTTGGTGGAGGTCACCAACTACATGACATAAAGGGATATTTTACAGTAATAGACATCTTTCAGTAAGAAGCCCCATTGAATGAATTTTAGCCATCTAATCTAAAAGACCTTGAAATGGATAGTCAGAGCCAAACCAGTGAACAGTTCAGAAGCATTGCCCTAGGTTGGCTGGTCAGCAACATAAATAATTGCCAACTTATGGAAGATGCCTAGTATAAGATGCCCCCTTCATCTGAAGTAAGAGGGCCCTAGTCTATGCCACTTAATGTTTGAAGAGGTGGTTGTCAATTCTATCCTTTATTGCTTAAAATAGGACCAGACAAGAAAAGTTTAATGATGAAAGAAACTTACCAGCCCAAAATGGTGGAACACCACATAACAAAATGTACAGAATAACTCCAGCGCTCCATATATCGATTTCAGGTCCATAGTTTCGCTTCAGTACTTCTGGGGCCATGTAATATGGACTTCCAACAATTTCAGAAAATCTTTCACCTAAAAGTATTGAGAAATAAACATCAGACACAAAACCAGTACGATATCTTCTTCACAGTGATAAACATAAGTTCAAATTCTACTTACCAAAAATTTCTAAGGATCACTATCAGACAAACAAAAAATGCAGATTAGAAAATTCTTAGTACATTACAACTTGTGATTCCAGACTTGTGAAATTAATTAATTAATATGCATGTGTATATATACATATACGTATATATGAGGTATTTCTAGCCCACGAAACACGCTTGTTGTGCGAAACAATGAAATAGATTTTCATTCATTCCGTACACTACTTACAATTTCGAAATTACTTCCGTATCCCTATCAACAAATCTTCCAAATTCTGTCCGTGTCCTTTGTTCCTTCTTGTCTCCACCTCCGCTTTTGCTTCTGCCTTCATCTTTACAGGTTCTTCCTTCTACTTTGTCTTGCCCCTATTGCAAGACCATCTCCCATCATCTCTGGACCTCCACTTTATCCTCTTCTTTCTTTTTTTATTTTTTTTTTGAATGGTAACAAAAAAAATATATTAACATAAAAAGCATATACAAGAAGAGGTCCAAGAGATATGGAGCCAGGGAAGAAATAGAAAACTACACATAGAAAACAATATTCCACCCCAAAAGCATAAAGAGTAAAGGAACCTCATCATCCAAACCCCTCATCATACCCAAGAAATGATATACTCCATTAAGAACTGAATTAATTCCGACCTTCGCATAGAAATTGGCTACTCCATTGGTTGTTCGTCTAACCTACCAAAAGCTCACCTCCTAATCCAAACACAGCTTCTTTATGTCCTTTACTACTGAAACCAACTTCCAAAGGGGGTCTCTTTTTCCCCTTAGCCCATTCGGTCATGTTCGCCGAGTCCCCTTCAACAACCAGCTTCCCAAAACCAAAGGACCTCCATAATGTTAAGGCCCTCTTGATTACCAAGAGTTTAGTCTCATTAAACTCTCACCCCAACAGGCTCTGAGAACATTAAGATAGACACACAATTAGAACACGCAACACCCCCCCATACCCGTTGGCCTAGGCTTACCAACAGTGGCACCATCGACATAGAATTTGTGGACCCCTGAATCAGGAGGAGACCACAGTACCAGAGGGGTAACCCTCCTAGGCCCACTACTTATGCACCCTTTCCATGAATTCAAGAAATCTATCATTTTATAACCCTTAAATTCCTCACATACCAACAACCAGATACATAAGCACCATCTCTCTCTCAAAACAATCTCACTCTCTAAAAATTTGCCTTCAAAGATTCTAACATTCCTTTTTTTTCCAAATAGGCCACAACACTACCACAGGCCAAGCTTTCTTCACCTTTGACACAACACCCAAAATCACCCAGCTACCCACCACCCCTTCACACAATTTATCGAACACCCAAGATACCCCCAAAAAGTCCTGATGCGGAGCATACACCGTGCTCCATGCCTTCTATTTCTCTGTGTTTCTATTTTTGCATTTATTAGTTCTATCTTAGTAAGGGAAGTTTGATAATGGTTTCGTTGTTTTATTTTTAGTAGTATAAAGTCTTTACAAAGCCTTGTAGCCTTGGAAGCATTAGACGATGAATAAAATTTGAGATTTCAGTAAGAAACCTTACATGGTGCGACGGTGATTACCTTGGAGAGAATCCAAGAGCTTGGTGGAATCCAAGAGGGAGTGAAGCCAGGTACTTCTATCTTTCTTCTCTTCTCTTTTCCCTCTTCTCTTTGTTTTCTTTTTCCTCCCCAAACCCTTTCCCACCCTTATTGTTGGCGTGCCCCTTTAAGCCAGCCAGATCTGTCCGCTCTTGTTTCCGCCCCTTCCTAACTCTTTCCTGAGCCGAAGTCCCACATAGTCATTGCTACCCCTCTGCCATTCCCCAGATCTGTAGCTGATACCCTTTGTAATGTAGGACACGGAAGATGCAGCACACAGATTCCACTTCTATTTATTTTTATTTATTTCTTAATTAGCAAGTAGGATTTGTTATTTTCGTTTGGGATCTTAGCGGGCCAACTTTAGTCAGTTTCCTATTTAGTTTAGAAGCCCTAGTTTAACAAGGAAGCCAAGTCGGTGGCTTTCCTAGTTAAGTCATTTCTCATTTTCATTTGGATTGTTTTCTTATAAATACATATGGATGTAAGAGAGAAAAACACAATGAATATTCAATGAGATTAACTTAAGGCAAAGTCTTTTCCTATGTTTCCTTTATCTTTGTTTTTCTACCTAGCTGCAGACCGTTCTACATTAATTGGTTCAGAGCCTAGAATTCTCTATATCTCTGTTATACAGAGACGTTCTTAATCGGAGACAGGTTCCTGCTTTATCAAGGACGAAAGTGGTCTCGATCCCATCATCTTTTCGCAATCACCAAATCTGGGCATTATCCCAAGAAGCATCTACCATCCCAAACCCCATCCTCCTCCCCTTTTCCCCACAAACAAAAAAACCAAACTGTAAACCCCAAATCAGCATACCTGCTTCCGCTCCCATTTCGCCTTTGTCTGATCTGTTTCTTTCGCCTCTCGCTGCAGTCCTCCTTAAGCCCAGGTCACCCATCTTCCTCAAACACAGGTACTTACACCCACCCATTCGCCACAAACTAGATCTATACCCTCCCTGCTTCCGCCTCTTCCACTACTTTCCGCCATTGTTGCTCGATCCCTCTCTGTTTCACTACGAATAGGTTCGGCCCTTCCACCGCCAGATTTCGGTGCAAGCACCTACCTTCTTCTTCGTCCCTCATCCAGGTATCAAGATCTCCTCCCTTTTCCTTCCCCCTTCTCCTTCTTCCTTTCAATTTCTCTCCCTTGCTCCTCTGTGCTTCTGCCGCTGCCGTGCCTCTTCTGCCTCCTTTCGTTTTTCCCTTTTCCCGTTTCCCATCCATTCGTATTTCATACCCCAAATCAGCCCTAATTTCTCTTCAAATCGCACTCCCATCCCACGGGCCGCAACTTATTCCTCCCTTATACCCATTTGCACGTGTTTCCCATCTCCCTATTTCGTCTCAACATCAGTCCGTCCCTTTCATTCTACTTAACACCCACGTGCACCACTTCCTTAATTAAAACCTATGAAGCACGGATACTTCAAAATACTTGAAGTACCTGTGTCTGGTACGTATCCGACACGGATACGACCGGATACGGCGCGGATACGTGTCGGATATGTATCCAATTAATTAAAAAATATTTAAATTATGGATACTCCCCGAATACCCGTATGTGGGTCGGGATACGGCAACAAATAAAGAGGGATATGGCCGGGACACGGCCAAGAAAAAGGCACGGGATACGCTTCGTGCGAAAGATAAAAAGGGGAAAAAGGGGAAAAAAAAAAAAAGGGAAAGAAAACCCGTATCTTCTGTCTCTCTAGCTTTCCACTTCCACTGTTCCACCTCCCTCTCGGCTTCTCCGGCTCACTCTCTGCTGGACTCTGCTCTTCTCCAAGCCTTCGCATCTACTTCAGCTTCTCCGTCTTATCCAGGTATGCTTTTCTTCCTCTTCTTCTTCTTCTCTTCTTCTTCTTCTATTCTCTATCTTCTTCTTCTTCTTCTTCTTCTTATGTTTTCTTCTTCTTCTTCTTCTTCCTTTGTTCTTCGTCAGCCCCTCCCTGGCCATAACTCTTGTCGCCATCCCATTCACTACCCTATCCAGTGTCGCCACCCACAAATCTAGCCTTTGTTGCTTCCGCCTCCACTTCCAAGGTCTTTCCCCTTCGCTGCCGCAAACCTTTTCCTTCGCAAGTCTTCCGCCCCCAAAACAAAGTCCCTTCATGCCCAAGTCCATTCGTATCCTTCTTTTCCTATTCATCGTCGTTTCCTCCTTTCTTATTTCTTCATTTAAAGCACATGTTTATTTAAAATCATATGCCTTTTTAATTAAAATGACATATACTCAGTTCATTCAAAACTAATTAAAACTTTCATGTGCTTGTTTACATAAGATTCCTAGTGATATTTGCATGGTTATCTATGACAAATTTTATATTAAGTAATTGCAAGTATTAATTGAAATTTAATTTAAACCCATTTTAGATTTAGGGTACATTATTTTCATCAACATTAATTTTTAGAGAACCACATTAGGCATTTAGGGTTACCCTATCCCTTTCTACAATCTTTTGGAAGAACCGCATCATAAAGACTAGAAAATTGCTAACAAAGGAGAGAGTTGCCAATCCACCAATCTGTCCAATATACATATATGTGTGTAGAAGCCATTCAGCGGTGGATACCAATATATTTTTTTATTTATATTTTTTGATAATGTTAAATTGTATGTTAATCTGGCATTGCAATAGTGGTTTTCTATATGGCTTGGATTTGTTTAAAGGCTTTTTTATCTAGAATCTGATTTTGTAGAATCCTTTTTCTAGAATTTATGATGACTGATATATAAATAATTTTATCTTTTTAATAAGGGGTTCTTGAGAAAAACAAAAAAGAATAAGAGAATGTCTATTACTTTGTTACATATTTTATAAAATTTAATTTTAATTTTATGCATCTATATAGATTTAAAAGCATAGGGTAGGGAACCTTCTCTTCATGGATGGACAACACATGCAGAAACTTCTTCAAGGTGGCATGAGTGTTGGGCCGGCCTTTCTTTCCTTTACTAAGTCTCATCTCAGTTTTTGTGGCTGGTGCTCTTTCTGGGTTTTTCCACAACTCGTGGGTTGCAGTTAAGCTTATATTATTAAACATTTTGCACATCGTTTTCATTCAGATATGGAGGATGATGTTTTTACTGATGCCAGTGAAGGAAATGAAGAGATTAAAACCTTCAATCAGATTTTGTAATAAGTAATAACAATATAACATGTATTTTGTGAGTGACTTATATTTCTTATTATGTACTTAGTAATTTAGTATTTGTTGAAATGTTGACTCTTTTTATCTCATAGTAGAATTTATGATTTTTTTTTGTAAATGTTTGAATTTAATATATATATATATATATATAATTTTTTAATTCGGCGTATCCCACCGCACCCGTATCCTAGTTTTTCAAAATTTGTCGTGTACCCGTATCGGATACGTGTCGTATCCGATACGTGTACCCATATCGGTGCTTCATTGATTAAAACCCATTGCATCCCACGTACCATAACCCATTCGTTTCACTTCAAAATTTCCAATCGCACCCCCATATTCCTTTCCAATTTAATGACCCATTTACCGGTTCCATTGTGCCCTTTTACCCTTTTAATCCATTTACCCCTTTATCGAACTTAAATCCATGGCCTACTCGTGGGTCCTACCTCACTCATCCATTAAACCTTTTCCCCACTCCAACTGTCATCTCTTGGCTTCTTCCGCACCCCGATTTGTTTACCCGCATCATGTAGACCCGTTCGCATCCACCAACAATGGTGTTCAATTTCTCCGCCAATCTAAGTTCAATGACTTTATATCCGAGTTTATCTCTGACTTGCGATCTCAATTTCACGACTTTTTCCAAAAATTTAGAGAACTATTACTCAGCAGAAAATACAGCGGCCCGATGAAAGGTGAACAAAATCTCGACAAACGTGTCTGCTTCCTCAAGATGCGTGCCGACTCCTCCAAAGTCACCATCGGAGTTCCTATCTACTCCTCCAGAAGTCGTGACCCCACAACCATTGCCCGTGTTGGAGATTGCGCCAATTGTGTTGCCGGCACCACAGTCGATGCAACCGACGAGTGTCGATCCACCACCACCCCTACCTACACCTCCACCACCTTCCCCACCGGCACCACAACTTACCCAACCTTCTCCATTACCCAAACCTGATCCCTTTACGGATACCAAGCATTCATCTATGGTTATTCGTCCGACAGCCCCTCAGGACCATGTTCTCTCTCTAGTGCAGTTTGAAGATCCCTTCTTAACAGAATGGCTTCGCCCTCGATTGAGCACATATGCGTTTACAAATTTCTTCGTCCACCAGAAAGAATGTTCTTATCGTTCATGCATTGAAGATTGTGTAGTTCCACGCTTCTTGATTCACATCTTCGGACTTGGACTCCATCTTTGTTAGGTGCTTTGTGATTTTGCTGATTTCAACTCGAAAACGAGTTATTTTCAAGACCGGGGGACTGATGTAGGACACGAAAGATGCCACGCACAGATTCCACTTCTATTTATTTTTATTTATTTCTTTATTTATTTATTTCTTAATTAGCAAGTAGGATTTGTTATTTTCGTTTGGGATCTTAGCGGCGCAACTTTAGTTAGTTTCCTATTTGGTTTAGGAGCCCTAATTTAACAAGAAAGCCAGATCGGTGGCTTTCTTAGTTGAGTCCTTTCCTATTTTCGTTTGGATTGTTTTCTTATAAATACATATGGATGTAAGAGAGAAAATACACAATGAATATTCAATGAGATTAACCTAAGGTAAAGCCTTTTCCTATTTTTCCTTTATCTTTGTTTTCCTGCCTAGTTGCAGGCCATTCTACATTACTTTGCTTTCCATCCTTGCTGCAGTAGACTTTAACCCTCCCTCCTTGTTTGTCGTGGCCCTAAGAACCTCTCTAGCCTTGTCGCCAGACCTTCCTGTGTTTTCATTGCAAGCCTTCCACCCAAACAGAGCCTTCGCATCCTCCCTTTTCCGCAAGCCCCATTTGTATTCCCTTTCTATTCCATCCGTAGCCCCTTTATTCCCAATTCCAATTAAACCCAGTTAAGTGCCCAAGTTTCTAACTTATTAACCCACGGGCCATTTAATTCATTTAACATATTATGTTTTGAACCCAATTATTTCCTTTCACTGATTAAATTCTTAGTATTTGCATGATTCTTGTGGTAAATTTTATATTAATTAATTGCAAATATTAATTGGAGTTTAATTTCAGCCCATTTTAGATTTAGAGTGTGTTATTTTCATCCCTTTTAACTCTTAGGGAACCACATTTAGGCATTTAGGGTTACCCTATCCCTTGTCCTGCGTCAGGTCCGAAAACAATTCCATAGTCGTCTTGCCACCGTACACAATGCAAAAAGATGACCCACATCTTCCTCGCAACTACCACACAGCACACAATAAAGACCCTCCCATGACCTCAATACACCTCTCCTAAGTAGCTCCAATCTAGATTGGACCTTTCCTCTTCCCTTTCCTTTACTCTAGCTCCTTGGCCTTTTATTCGAATTTTAACCTTCACCTCCCCTCCAAATCCAGATATGTAAAATCAAATTCAAATGGGGCAGTTGTAGAGATTGGGAATATGATTAGCACAACAAACGACCTGAAAAAACTAGAATAAGCGATCATTGGCTTAGGTGATTTTACTTTGTGGAAGGCTAATAAATGAAGAATAAATGGAAGCAACATATTTTTACAACAAAAATGGTGCATAGTTGGAGACTCCAATTTCAACAACAGAGAAAAACACCTAAAAAAGACAAAGTTGGTAACCAATGAAGCTTCGAGCTTTGCTCCTCTTTTCAAGTCTTGGAAAGGTGAATTCAACTTTGTTCTTCTAGCTTTCATATTGTTTTCCTCCAAACTTTCAATTTACTATTTATTTTATTTTCCCAGCAATCACACTACATCTATAAAACACACCTTCATCTTAGACTTCTAACATTGAAATATCCATAATCAAAGTGATACAGAGCACCACACGAGTTTCCAGATTTAGCAAATTACTATATTTAGATTTAGGATTTTTAGCTTTTCATGATTTTATTTTTTCTTTCGTTTATTTGTTTAGTCCAATAGTTGATTTTGTTTGGGGAAATTTAGTGATTTTACATGTAATTAGAGCTTTCTAATCATTGGGGATAGTTTGGTATTTGTTTATTTGAGGGTATTTTGGTCTTTTTCATGTTTTTAAGTCATTCTATATGTGATGTAACCCCTCCATACGGGATTGACACTTAATGATAAATGAAATTGAAGTTTTCTTCAGCCGTTTGTGCGACGAAAACAATTTGGGAGTGATTCCTTTGGCATGAGATCCTTTTGGCGTGAAGCCTAGCGTGAGGCTACCATCTTTCCATCTTCGGGTATTCTTCTTCTTCTTCTATCTCTTTCTCTCTCTTCCTCTCTCTTTTCCTTTTCTTCTCCTTGAATTGCTATCCCAGCTTACTTCCAAACCTGTTCCTAAAACAGCTCCAAAACATGTCCTAAATTTGACCCAAAAACAGCCCCAAAATCTGTCCCAGTTCAGCCCCAAACCTGTCCCAAAACAGCCCCAAGACCAGTCCAAGATCCGTCCTAGACCTATCAGATCTGCTACTACATTTAAATCTGTATCTTAGACCTGTACAACCCTCTTCTTAACTCTTTTACTGTTGTTCTACACATTTTCTTGTTGTTATTAATTGATTAATTAATTTCAGCCATATTAGATTTTAGGATGCATTATTTTTATTTAAATTAGCATTTAGGGTCACCCTATAGTTTATCCTCTATCACAAAGCCATCAAATAAGAGCTCAAAGCAAATCCTTGGTGAAGCACCACTCTAATTGTAACCCAAGTATCTCCACACATTGCTTTTACACTTGCTTTCACCTCTTTGAATGCACGCCCTATATAATTTTAGTACCATTTAGTTTTGCAACATTTAGACATTCTCTAAATCAACAAAAACAACGTGTAAATTTGTAATCATAAAGCAAAACTAGGCTCCCCAAAGTACAAGATTCATATCTTGGGCTTTGCCCTACTACCATCTCCCAGACTTTAGCATGGCTCGTGACTTCAATGGCTCAATAGTTGGGGCAATTTTGAATATCATCCTTTTGCTTGAAAAGTAAAGCCTCAAAAAAGGGGTTTAAATGATTTTATATAATGAACATAGAAACATCAAATAAATCCCTTAAATGGAGATTTGATGTAGAAAGTATAAGTCTAATAAAAGTATGAGTCAGACACCTGATTCATAAGAACAAACAATTCACGATTTGGATATTATGATTCATGAATGAGACCTAATTCATCTAAAGAATTAAACCCTTCTTTCCAAAAAACAGAATATTCTAAGGAAAGATGTTATTCCCTTTTGTCTAGTAACAAATAATCTTAAAGAAAGATCACTACACAATACAAGCAATGTATGTTGCAAAGATCCTCCATGTACAACTATACCCAAGAATTCACAAAATAAAACTCACTATCATAACCTACAGAAAAATATCTACAAACATGACAAAAAGAAAGTAACATGGAAGCCAAGTACCAAATTTCTTTCAAAGCTCAAGGTACCACAATGGCAACCCTCTTTGAAACTCATTTGATTGCATTTATAGAATCATCTTACATGATAAGTTTAACCAAAAAAGCTACAAATCCTTATTAATGTTCTTGACTTTCATGAATCACCAAGACAAAAGGGAATAACATCTTTGTTTCACTCTTTTACACCCAGTAGAAAATACTAGTTTTTTTACTCTCCTCCTCCTTACTCTTCATTCTCCTTGTTGCTTATTCTACATCTTTCAGGAGTACAGCACTTCTATCCCTCTTATACTCTTTTTTTTTTTTTTTTGAAAGATAATAGAGAAATATCATTAATGAAAGAAATTACAGAGTAGAAAGACAATAAAGTATCTGATATGGACACTCTCATTGCCAATAATGACATACAAGAAGAAAAGGCAAGAGTCAAATCAATCCAATGCAAAATCTGAAAACAACTCAGATCTTGAAATGCCATTTTTGCTAGAAAAATCCACTACCCCATTTGTAATCTTTTGACATGGTAAAAGATGCATCTAAGTTTCTGCTCAAGTGCCTGGTCTCTCTAAAAATCAATACAAGCATCCAAGGTGGTTTCTTCCTCCCTTAAAACCACTGCAATGTCTACCCCATTTGCTAATCTCGTGACAAGATAAAAGATGCATCTAAGTTTCTGTTCAAGTGCCTGGTCTCTCTAAAAATCAATACTAAGCATCCAAGGTGGTTTCTTCTTCCCTTGAAACCACTGCAATGTAAATGGAATCACCCTCTATAATAAGTTTTCCCCGGAATAGGGATGGAGGATCTTAAAAGCTTCCTCAATAGCCAAAAGCGCAGCTTCATCAGAATTGATGTTCTCTGCAGCCCTGAGAAAAGGGAAGAACTTGACCATTAAAGGCATGGAAGGATGCCACCAATCCCAGCCAAGCCTGATTTACCCATAGCTACCCCATCCACATTAAACTTCACGAATCCAGGATAGGCCTTTTCAGTTTCTCTTTGACTTCATCCTTCCTCTTTTGATCTTCCAACATTGACTTCCAGGTTCAGTCTATTATCTAAATTAGATTTACTGAACGACTCTCTCCTAATCTTCACCCAAATAATCAAACTCAACTTAGCTAACTCGAAGAACTTGTGAGCCACACCTTCCTTTCCTTCGAACACCCTATCATTCCTCTCTTTCCAAACCAACCAACACACAGCTGCCAAAATGGCATTCAATAGTAGTCTCCATTTGCCCTAAAAGGATTCCTTTCCTAACGGACTACATTACCACCTAGGCACTAATGGAATACCCAATGAGTATTACATAGGCAAGGAAAGAAATCCAAATAGAATAAGACATGGGGCAATGAAGAAATATATGATTTGTTTATTGTTGCTCTTCTTTGCACAACAAACAAGACAGGCTTGCATCAAAAGGGATAATTGGTAACCACAAAAAGTTGCATCCTAGAAAGAACCTTGCCAAATATAGCCAACTTTGGCAAAAGGCTACAAAGATTTTGTAGGTTATCGCCCCTAGCAAGGTGTAAACTAAGACCATCTAAGCATTTGGTTGATCAAGAGCATTGTTTAAATACTCAAAATGACTCCTGCAAATCAATCCGAGTCAACTCAACTCTACAGGATTTCAAGTTAAGCGAGTCGGAAAGTTTTTTCCAACTTTTTCCAAAAACTCAACCAAGTTTCTCAACTCGATGGGGATTTCAAGTCGAGTCTAAGTTTTGGGTTTTTAACACTAACCAAGAGTTGCATCCATTATTTCTAACTATTTGCGGAGTCTATAGTGGCATCACCCTTCTCTTAAATCTTGCACTGGCAACCCATCAATTCTTCATATAACGGTTGCTTGTTGTCAATCATGAACATGGCCAGACCATCCCAAATAGCATTCCTTGGTATCCTATTCCATTTGTTGTATCCTGGTTTCTACAGTGATTGCATTTAGCAAGTTTGAGTTTACTTTTTTTACTCAGCCCAATAATCTTTAAAAGAACAAATATATTTTTACTGCTTAAAAATAAAGGTATTCTTCCACTGGAGCAAACTATGAAATTCCCAACTGATTCCCAATTTAAATGTTTCATTTACTACATAGATCCATCCTAGCATATCTCTCTTTTGCCATTGCCATGTTCCCCAAAAATCAGTACATGTAACAACATGTGGTTTAACTGCTGTCATATAAAAAGACCCTATAATTGAAGTGATAATCCGGAATAGTGAGCACATAATCCTCCACTGTCATATCCCCACTTTTTCAAATTGTGTTAATACCATTTACAGTATTCTTTTCAAGCCATTTCTCCAAATAACCACCTATTATTTAAGTGGCACCCAAATATCTCATAAATGTGGCTATTACAAGTTTTTCAATTAAGCAAGATCTCCCCCTTCCTCTGTATTCTTCATTATGATGATTCTCAGACTAAGTGACCATCAATTACCCACGCTATTACATACAGCATTTCTTAAAAGTTGTTCATGTGTTTGGGGTACATATAATTACAAATTACATCTCAAATCAAGCGTTAAAAAAAAAAAGGAAGAAAATGGAATTAGAGGCTCACCAGGCTTGAAAAAAATTGACAACCCAAAATCAATTGCCTTCAGAGGTGAATTCTCCTTCTTGTTTGCAAATAGAAAGTTTTCCGGCTTAAGATCCCGATGAATCACACCATGCTTGTGACACAACTGAACCACTTCGACAATTGTGCGTGTGACTGCAGCTGCCGCCCGCTCTGAGTAATGCCCACGTGCAACGATCCGATCAAACAACTCCCCTCCTTCACAGAGCTCCATCACCAAATGCACTGCATTCTCATCCTCGCACGCTTCACGAAAGCTCACAATGCTGGAGTCCTTGGGCAAGTGCTTCATGATTGCAACCTCCCGGCGCACATCCTCAACATCGACCGCCGTCCGCAGCTTCCTTTTTAAGATGGTCTTGCAAGCAAGAAGCTCACGCGTGCTGCGGTCGATGCAGAGGTAGGTAACGCCGAATTCACCACGACCAAGTTCCCTGTCGACTAAGTACTTGTCTTCAATGGATTCCTCGTAGCAATCGCCACTCAACACAGTAAATTTCTTAGGTCGGATGCCGTCTTTCTCCTTCCGGGTCGGATCTGAAGCTGGGAAGTTGGATTTCACGTCCTCGCGGGCCACCGCAGCTGGAGATCTGCAGCAGTTTCCCATGGAAGAATCTAGAACTTTCTAGAAATCTAGGGGCCTTGGCATTCTAGGGTTTTCACATGGTTGGGAGGAGGAAGAAGACATAAGGGAAAGAAAGGGGGAGGGAAGAGATTGTAGAAGTGGTGAAAATGAGCAAAAGAAGAAGAGTAAATAAAGAACTGAAAGTGGGGTGAAAATTTATATAAATGGGGGTAAAGAGTTTGGTGGAAGAACAGTATGGAGGACTGTTTGTCATATCGTCTGGGGGTTTAAAGGCTTCGAGTGGACTCTTGTCGGAAGAAAGAGACCATCCAAGGGCAACATTATGCATTTTGATTTATTTTGTTGGTCTTATATTTTTTTTATCATCTAGATTCCTAACCATGGCTGTTGGTTTTGATTTGCAATAAAAAAAATATACATATCAATGAGAAGCATTAAAGTATAATTTCGTAAATTTAGAAGCCAATTTTCATTTATTTTGTTTTTATATTATTTAAAAATATTTTTAAATAAAAAAGTAATATCAATTTAAGGAAAAAAATACTTTATTTTCAATTAGTTAATTGCTTCTTCCTTCCAATTTTCATCAAAAACTGTTTCGACGTCTATTTGAATGCTTTAGTTAAAAAAATACAAAAAATAGTCACTCCCTCTAGTGTTATTAGGTGTGTATGACTACAGAGGTTTGCATATATAAAAAAAAGACTTTATACACTCTTCACAATGATACAGAAAAGAAAAAAGAAAACAACTCCATTAAAACAAAGAGACTAGAAGAATATAATGAAGGATATGGAGAAAAAAATTAATTGTTAATGGAATTAAATGACAAAGTAAACCAAAATCTAAAGAGATAGGATAAGTGGTTTCGAATAATAATAATAATTGTCTTACAATAACTTTTACTTGTGTGACATTTTATTATAGTGCACAAAACTAATGCTGGCACTTCTGTCATTTTCTACTAAATTGAAAAAAAACAAAATACTATATAAGAAAATATGCTCCAACTTTCAATGGAGAATCTACAAAATGTTAGCACACTTAAACATTTTCATGAGCTTTTCCAACTTTATAAATGTCAAACTGAGTTCAAGTTTTGAGATGGAGAAATAGAAAGATTATAAAAAGAAAGGTAGTAACATAAAGAGATTGGAGTGACGGTCACGAACTCATCTCAAAATATAGGAGTTTAGAATTCGACGAACACTCTATCTCAAATGGCCACTCTCAATAGAATTATCTGGTATATATAGGTAGGGAGACTTGCACATGTCTCAAAATTGATTGAGTTCTCTAAAAGATCTGAACATCTTGGTTGGTAAAAAAAACAATAATAAGAATTCTTCAACAAATTCTATCTTATGTGTTCCTAAGTTTTGTACACTATCATTCCTTGGCTTGTTGAAATGGAATGTTGCTTCTGCATTGTCTTTCACCTTGTTCCTTTTTCTTTTCTACATTAAGTAGATATAAAACTTTATAGACACATAGTTTTTTCCGTAATAATAAATTCTTTAGATTGGAAAATCTAAAGTTCTACACAAAAACATATATAAGTAGTCAATCTCATGTTCCTGGTCTCTGCTTTTGGTCCAAGTAAATAGATCTTAGAGACCACATAAGTGGGTGTGATATAAAGACCACTACATTAATAACTTATGTATGAACTTTTAAAAATCAAATTTTGATATTTATCAAAATTTAAAGGTCAAATTATATTGTTTGGATTATCAATTAAAAAAAAAAACTATATATATACATTATATCAATGTTATGACTTTTAAAATAAATTCAATTATTTGAGACCTATGATCCATTTAATGATATATCTCGTTAAAGAGTTTCGCTATCTCGATTTCTTTATCCATGTATATATAGAAGTAATTTAAAGTACTGAAAATGAACTAAATTACTCATTTAATATGTGGTTCCCATGGGAACTTTAAAATAAATAAAAAACATGAAAAATGCTCAGAAGTACATGTTGTCGTTGCTAGAGAAGTACAGGTTGGTCGTTGCAAAAGAAGTAAAGGACAAGTTAAAATGGTAATTTGAAGGCTTAGAGCAGTAAAAAAAAAAAGTTAAAATAGGTAAGACAAAACAGTAACTTGCAGCAAATGGGAGTGGAAGTTTACCGGTGTTTCTCACTCTCTCTCTATTTCTCCATCTATCTATCTCCCACTTTTTCTCTATAAAAATATCTAAATATAAATACATAAAAATAATGAAAATATAATAAATAAAATACTAATATTATTCATGAACAACTAACAACCAATTCAGAACAAGCAATATATTATCATATAGTTTAATAAATATCTTACAATCTTTAAAATATTGATAAATATTTTAAATAATTACAGAAATTCCGTTAAAACTATTGCAAAGATTTCTTAATGGAAAATTTATTGAGATATTATCACAATATTATCATTTTTTTGTGTTTTTAATGCCATTTTATCTAAAAGTGACAACACCAATAAATAGACGTTATTAATACAGTAATTATATTTTGTCAAAAAAAAATGTAATAAATTTGAAATTATCGTCGATATATGTGATCAGAGGACGAAATATCTATCTGCCGATAACTTTCTCTCTCCAACTTTTTTTTAAATCACATTTATTGGCCGATATCGGTAATAAATATCGCCGATTTTTATCGGGTATAGGCAGATAAAATAATCTCGGCCGATGTCTATGATATTGCTTAGATTTATCATGAAATTAGTATATAAATCTTAATAGAATTTTATTTTTCATCTTTTGTGAACGAAATATTTTGCTCATATTGGCTAAATCAGTCAAAAAAAATTAATTGAACATATTACCAATATCAACCGAAATACTGATATTTATCCAAAAATTTTGCTGAAATTTTTTAAAATTTTGTTTGAAAATAATGTTTTGATCTTTTAGGGAACTAAGAATTTCAGCTAATATATAGACCGGCTGAAATTTGTGAATGGCATATGAGATATGACATTGAAATCCACCAATATTTATGAAATTGGTTAGCAATTTGGCCAAAATTTGTCGAATTTCTGACTGAAAGTTAAAATAAATCCAAATTTTATATAAATTTGTCGAACCCAGTTGGGCCCTTTCAATTATATTTTTAAAAATTTCAGATTTTGTTCAAAATTTGTGTGTGAAAATATTTCTATTGTCATGTTTTGAAATGAAAGATTGAATAAATTTTTAGATTGCAGCAGTCTGTTTATGTTATCTATTTATTTCAAATTTTATTACAATTTGAAATTTAATTTTATATTTTCTATCTGTCTTTTTTTAGATGAGTATTTATTTATTTCATATCTATATGATGGAATTTTGTTTTTATTTTTCAATTACCCCCTTTTTCTATCTTAGATTTAAAAAGTTATATTCTATTAAGTGAAAAATATACGAGAAAGGGCCCAACCGGGTTCGAACCGGTGACCTATTGATCTGCAGTCAATTGCTCTACCACTGAGCTATGGACCCGATGTTGAATGCAATTTGTTAAAATAAATTTATAAACTTTAGTTGTTTACTTTCGTGTTTTCAATTTTAAGTAATTTGTTAAAGAAATCTGCTTCATTTTTAAATGATTTCTAATTGTTTTTAAGTTATATATGTGCTATGACATACAAGTTTTCTTGTGATATAATATATTTTTATCTGAACTTATTTATTCCCTATTATTGGAGATTGACCCGTGACTAAGCACTTTGTAGTAATTTTTTAAGTTAAATAAAAAAGGCCTTTAACAAAATTTTTGCATTTAACCAATAGTCATCCTTTCAATTAGGATTAAAATTTAAAATTGTTCTAAATTGTTCCCATTTAACAAATGAAGGTGTCTTAATCTATAGTTCTATACTTTTGTTTCGTATGATTTAATAATTTTAGTCGTTAACAAATGAAGAGTTTTTTTTTATAGTTATTATTAAGGGCAGTGAGTATCATTCGTGTGGATTTTACGTTCGATTTTCCACACGTAAATTCAAAAAATATATAATAAATTGTATCATATGAATTCATCTATTGTAAAAGATATTGAGAAACGGTGTGTCAAATCTCAATCAATGATAGAGTATTATAATTTTTATGCAAAACAAGTAGGCTTTAGAATTAAAATAAACAACTCATGAAAATGAAGAAAAGTAAAAAGAATTATCACTATTTTTCTAGTAAGAAACAAGGGTTCAAAAGTGAAGAGCATACAAATTCAAAAAATCCAAGACTAATGGGTCTTTTGGTTCATTAAACCATTATACGTGTTATGTGTGTATCTGGGTCATTTTTCATTTTTTAAAATTTATTTTAAAAATAATTAAAAACATCACCATTCATATTAAAAATAGACATGAAAAGATACAAGCGGAGTAATTTGAGCTTAAAACTTAATTTTAACCATTAGATTTTAGTGATCAAATTTATCAGACGTCCTTAAGACAAGAACGTCAAATGACTTTGACCACTAATATCAAGTGATTACAGATTAAGTTTTGAACTTCATATGGATTAAAAGTGTAATTGATGAGTTACAATTGGAGCAAACTTTAGCCTTAAATGAATTTTTACCACTCGATCTTAATGGTCGAGATCACCAAATATTTTTTAATCTTTTTAGAATGCTCGGTAATTTTAACTACTAAATTCAAGTGACTGAAAAATAAATTTAAAATTAAAACTTGCTCAATTTGTAAATCATTGAATTTGCTTTCAACCTACATAGTTTGTTTTTTTTTTCAGTGAGATTAACAAAAATTAAGAAAAAAATAATGAAAAATAATTAAATGTGACCTATGTAGACCTGAAAATATCATACACACAAAAGTATTGCAGGAGTCGGATACTCTAATTAAAGGGTCCCTGTGAAGACATGTGTGGGTCTCAAGGCTTGATATCCAAAGAAAATTGTTTTAGGGCTTCCCTCTTTAGGGCACATTGGGGTCCATTAGTACTTAAACAGTTGGGACACATCAATGTCATTCATGATCTAAAATGAGGGCAAATTTGGACCGTTGGAACTCTATTAACCCATTTAAACCAATAAATATCAAATAAAATTTGAAGATCAAGAGAAATATAGATTGAATTTTGTCTATATAGATTGTAAATTTTTCTTTTTAATGTGCAAATGGAGGTTCTTTGATTTAAATATAATATGATTGCTTCTGTTGCAAATGTTTTTAAAAGAATCCATTGCAAGAAACTATTTCACAATTTTACTAGCTCATAGGACCAGGAGTTAAAAAAATGTTTGCCAATATGTATTAGCTTTATATCGGCGTATCGACAATACGTAATCATTGCGACAATAGTACGATGACATTTATTATCTTTCTTATATTTTTTTAAAAAAAAAAAAATGCTAACGACATCTTGAAAAATTATAGAAACTGGAGAAAAATATGATATTTGTTTTTTAATTTTTATTATTAAAAATTTATCATTTTCTTTTAGTAATGGATGTCAAAGTGACGAAGTTGAAAATTTTAAAAATTATAAAATAAGGTGAAAAGTAATTGCTTGTCATTAATTTCCATGTAGTGTTCACTTTTGACTAAAGAAATTTTTTAATCTGAATAGTTTTTACGTCAGTATTAATAGACTCCAATATTAATCATCTACAAAAGTTATTAACTATTGGATTGAAATACACCACGATGTACGGTATATTAAGAGAGAACACAATGCATAGGTTACTCAACCATTACATAGGTTACAATGAGATCAACCTCATATAATCATAATATAATTCCAAGTGTACATGGTTATCATATTGTTGAATACAACTTTAGCTTGTCCATGTTGAAATAGGTATCATCAATCTGAGCATTGTTGGGATTAAGTCCCTGATTTAACCGTAAAAGCCATATCAAAACAAACAAAACAATCTACACAAACATACAGATTTAACGTGGTTCGGTCGAGGCCTACGTCAAACGACAACAACAACGAATTTCACTGCTCAAATGTGTAAATTACATAATTTTCCAAACCTTCTCTCAAAATAGATTTCTCATTGATTTTCTCTCCCCCCTTTCCTTTTATACAAATTTCCACCATTGAAATAAGTAGAGAAGAAGTGGGAGAAGGAGAGAAAGTTTAGGAAGTTTCCTAAACTGAAAGTGTTTCTCTTATTTTTACACACCCATCCCAAAACGAAAATGGAAGTAAGTCTCCTACGGACTCTTTAATCCAGCCACACCCAACAAGTACACCATGGTTCAATGTCATTAGCATAATGATCATCATCACTGTCAATTGAAGTCGATTTTTTGCATTTTACTCTTCCATTCTCGGTACACTTTATTACAATCTTATAATTCTTTTAAATTTCTATTTGTAATTTTTTTATTAGCCTTCTTCACTTGGCACCTTATAATTCTAAATTTCCATTTGTGGAATAAGTGATAATTTCCATCTTTTAAATATAATCTAAAAGGGTTGAAATGATGGTCAGAAATCCGTCTCAAGAAACAAGTCTTAAATTTCATTCCCACTCCATCTTAAAGGATAATTCCATATAGAATTACTAGGTGTGTGTCAGTAGAAAGACTTGTATATGCCTCAAAAATTAATCGGGTGCTCCAAGATGTATAGACACCTTGGTCATCAAACAAAAAAGTGCGACTAAACCGCGGCAAATGTCTCAAGTATTTTATATGCTTCGGCTGCACCTTTATTTTTTCATGTATTTTAGAATGTTTTCTTTTCAAAATTTGAACTTCCTTTTATTTTTTATTTTTTTAAATCCTTTGGCACAGAGCAAACAACAATATGAAACGGATAGCATCATGGTTTGCTTTTCTGGGATTTGTAGTAAGTCAAGAAAATAATATTCTAATGCTTTCATACATTGATAGACTTTGATCATCCATATTGAACTGGCTAATCTAAGTTCTTTAGGGCCATAGTATTTGGTAAAATTTACAGAAACCATCAGAAAAATAATACCCTGTGCTTTCCTTAGATCTTCCTCTGGTGACTTACTTCTATTGATCTCTTTGAATTTTGGACATTCATCGCTTGTTAGGCCGGCTCTGATGTCTCTTTTTACCATAATGTTTATCTGTTATCTTAAACTCTTTATTACCACTTTAAATAACATTTTTATCTTCCCCTTTATTTAATTTTCTAATATATTATTTGTAATACCTTTGCCCAGATGGACTATGAGCAGCACCTATTAACCGATGTGGGAGTCTCACATTGGTAGTGAAGGAAGTTGGATATGGGTTTATATGAGGCCAGCCATTCTTGTAAGACGTGTTTTGGGCCTATCCCTGGTGAGCCAGGCCCAATCCAAATCTGTATGGGCTCGCGTGTGTGTGCGAAGCCCAAAACGGACAATTTCTTATTGAGTTGAGCCTTTAGCCCTGTGTTCGGGTCGGGCAGCTACAAATTTAGTATTAGAGCCGAAGTTCTATACTCGGAATGTGTGGGCCTTTCGTCCTTCTCTTGTGTTGTTGAGCTGAACAGGGTTGAGTCGGGGGCGACTCGAGGCTTTAGGGGGGTGATTGTAATACCCTTGCCCAGATGGACTGTGAGCAACACCTGTTAACCGATGTGGGAGTCCCACATCGGTAGTGAAGGAAGTTGGATATGAATTTATATGAGGCCAGCCCTTCTTAACTTGTAAGACGCGTTTTGGGCTTATCCCTAGTGAGTTAGGCCCAATCCAAATCCGTACGGGCTCGCATGTGTGTACGAGGCCCAAAGCAGGACAATTTCTTACTGAGTTGAGCCCTAAGCCCTGTGTTCGGATCAAGTCGTTATATTATTTTTAAATGTGCAAATGTTGTTCGAGTCATTAACATTAAAGGATGCCTCTCAATATATTCAATGGGAAAAATGAATGAGAATTAAGAACCAAGTGTCGCAATTAAGTGTGGACTCACTAAATAGTAGTTATAAACTCGTTGTAATGGTATTTTCTTTAATACGTTATTCATCAAAAATCATTTTAATTCTATTGATCAAGTTACATTTTAAAAAACTATAAAATTTACAAATTTAAAAATAATTTAAATTAATGAAAATTTGAGAGCTTTAAAATTCTAGCTTACTCAATCAGATAAAGGTATTTTTTAGTAAATAGTATATTGAAGAAAAAATCATTTCAATAGAACCATCACCATCTGATTTGATAGGCTCTATGCCTAATGCACAAGATTATATTGTGCGCTCCAATGAGAGTTCACACAACTTCTATTTAAATGGAGTAAGAGAGATTTTTGGATTCAAACAATTATTTAAATACCTCTAAGTTTATTTTTTATCAGTGTTTCATTGTGTCAAATAAAATTTAAAATATTAAAAAAATAATTACTTTGCACACTGGTATTTTTTCTTAAATAGGATACTGAGACTATTTCGTTCTTCAATTTATTGTGAAAAAATTGATAATATTTTAATCTTGACTCTTCACTTTTTCAATTTATTGATTAGTTGACATCAGTATCCCCTTTAAGAAAGGCATTGGGTTCTCCCAAATAATTGTTATAAAAGGTAAAATTGTAGAAGGGAACTCAATCTCATGAAGATTTAGGAGTTCTGTTTATTATTTTTGATAAAACAAATACAAATTGTAATTTATTATTATTATTATTATAATCCAGTTGTCTGAATCTAGTCGAGTGGAGTTCTATATAATCAGATAAGCTGACATCCTCCCAAATCGAGCGGTTTTTTGGCATGAAATTTCTCTCAGTTCGAATATCAAAAACATGGACTGCATTATTATTAGAGTTATACATTTTTTATATCTCAATGAAAACTATATTTTTCTATAATACAACAACAATCTCAATAGTTATTTTTATTTATTTTAGATCAGGTGGCTATAAAGTTTTTAAGAGGATATTTTTGTAATCAATACACCCATAAGTCTTACAACCTTTGTTTAATTTGATATACATTGACTTGAAAAGTAAAATAATACGAGTCTCTTATTTTCTGAGTCAAGTTCTTGATCAATAGATCTCTTTGAAGTTATTATTTTTATTGTTAGAATCAAGTATCCATCATAGGAAACTACTTTATTAGGTGGAGTGATCAACTCCTTTATAAATTCTTAGATCTCTTCGTACTTTTAACGTAGCCCCAATCCCCTCTTTAAACAAGATTAGCTACGTATCGACTCGGTGGAAAGCCCGAAGTCACGTGAAGTCACTTGAAATTTAACTCTGATATTATTTGTTAGGATTGAGTATCATTCTAAAAGACCGGCCTAACGCGTGGAGTGACTCAAATTCTTGATAAAGAAGTTCTCCCTCTGCACTTAGAGCTGGGGATTCGGTTCTCAGACATTCTCAAGAATAATAATAATAAATATTATTATTATTATTATTGTTGTTGTTGTTGTTGTATCATGAATCTGAAGTCCATTAGAGTTTTATATGACCAGATAAGCTGACATCCTCCCAAGTAGAGGTTGAAAACAAACAATAATAAAGTAATTCGCGCCGTTTTTGGCATGAAATTTCTCTCAGTTCGACGATAAAAAACATGGACTGCATCTTCTTCTTCTTCTCCCCTTCCTTGCCTTCGAAGCTTTCGCCCTTTATAAGTAGTACAAGTCAGTATAGCAGCAATTCATCAAATCGACAACTACAAGAAGAAAAACGTTCTCTAGATGGAGAGCAACAACCCAACAACAAAGGCTTCGAATATTCATCTGCAGCAAGGATTCCGTCTATTTGTTCAGCAATTCAAGGCACTTTTGAAGAAAAATCTTCTCCTCTCATGGCGTCAGAAGCGCTCATCCTTTCTTCAACTCTTCTCCTCTATCTTCTTCATCTTCCTCATCTTCTGCATCGACAAAGCCATCCGCTACCGTTTCTCTACCACGACCGCTTTCAATAACGTTCGCGATCCGCAGGCTCTGGTTTCTCCTCCGATACCTTCATGTAAGGATAAGTTCTTCATCATGAGCCCCTGCTTTGATTTTGTCTGGAGTGGGAACGAGAGCGCCAGGATTCCCTCCATTGTCAACAGCATTAGGGCCAATAATCCTGGAAGGCCGATTCCTTCTGATAAGGTCTGTGCTCTCTCTCTCTATCCCTCTCTCTTACATTGGAATCCTTGTATTGGACTTCTGTATCTTTCGATGAGAAATGGGTGAATGTGAAACTAATAGGATTTTAAATATTTTAAATAATGGTATGGAAGTCACTTTCTGCCATGAGCAATGGAGAAATGAAAGATTTTAAATATTGGTTTTCCTTTACTTATTTTTTGGGTGGGGAAAAAAATAAAAAACGATAAAATATTGATTTTTCTGAATGGGCAATCCAAATTTTTTCATTGAAAATTGATTCTTTTTTCATGACGAATAGGGGAATTTTGAAGTGAAAATGAATTTTAAAAATTGGGAACGATTTGTTCTTTGATTGTACCCTTTATTAAAACCACGTGTCCAACTTGCTAGCTTTCTTTCATGAGCAACAAGTTAATGAAAGTAAAATGGATTTTAAATATTGGTTTTTTTTTTCTGAAAGGGCAATGCAAACCTTTTCAATGAAAATTTGCCATTTCGTTCATGAGGAACGTGGAATCCAAAGTGACTGAATTTTAAAAATTGGGTAGGGGCTGTTTTGATGCAACTTTGAAAACTTTGGTCATGTTTGGTAAAATTCTTGAGTGGGGGATTTGGATTTCGTGGAATTAAGAAAATTATGGAAAGAAATTCATTTTTGGTAAAATAATAGTTAAATATAGTGGGAATTATGAAATCCCACATCTAATTCTTGAGGATCCATAAATTTTCATCTGACGGCAGTATTTTGGTACATCAAAGCCTGAACAACTTTCTCTTTAGAATTCTCAGATTCCAGCTAAGTATTCTAAGTCTACCAAACACAAAATAGCCATTGCGGGAATTCTACAGATTCTAAAATCAGCAATGTTTGCCGCTTTGAAATTTAAGGAATTGCCATTTGCATGTTTCTCATGTAACTCAAGGCAAGAGGTTAATGTATGTGGCAAGAACTTGCAATACAGGAAGCTAGTGCTTGATGTTGCCACAATGAAGGCTGGGGGTTTAAATGACATTACTATTCAAAAAAGTTAGAAAAGAAGAGGATGATATATATTGATATTAGACGATAGGTAAACATGATTTTTGATAGTGTTGGATGGGCCCCAACTTTTGGAATGTCATCCCTAGATAGATGGGATAATGGCTTTGATTGTCTATTATTTATTTTTTTAAACAAATGATCGCCTTGATCAGATTGATGGGATAAATGGCTTAGATGATGATGATGATGATGTTGGCTTTGATCATGACAATGATCATACCATATGAGGGCTGTCGTTTGAGGAACATACTGAAATTTATGCTAAATCTTCTGATGTGTAACTCTAAAAATACCAGGATCTTGAAAGTCAAAGCTCTAGTACTACTATGACCCTTTAAAAGGGCTCATAGAGTCTCTTAGAGTCTATGACCTCTAGTGCTAACTCCTAATCCAAGCACTAATCCAAATTGTAATATTCAATTCCTTGCCTAAGGTTTTTTAAATAGTGTTTCTGATCTAATTAACAAAACCATAAATTTGAAACTAGGGATGACAATCATCTATTTTAAAAAAAATCTAGGGATAGTGAGCTTACAATACATTTTTTTGGGGGTAAGAAGCTTAAAATACATTTGAAACCTCGAAATGATTAATTCAAATAGATATTGTCAAGTGTGTCTTCGAGAACAAACAGTGAAATTTGGGGCCCGCCTCCAATAAATCTTACCCCTTTTTATGCTCCCTACCTCTATGAATTATCATGCATCCATATCCTAATTTGTCACTCATGCAACTAGGTATGCTCTCTTATAGGGAGGGAATACATGATTTCTACACTGTAGTCCTACAATGGGAACAGTTATTCTATAGTATTGGAGTAGTCCATTTACAAACTTAGTACTCACTCCTTGTGGCAGTCCTAGAGTGTTTTCTTGGATATTCCACTCTTGGACATATCCACTAGCTACACTGCATTAGACATAATTATCCAAAGATCATAAGGAAACGAAGTTCTATATGTACGTCTTCTCGCTGTGTTAATGTCATAAAATTGTGAAAATAATTGCACTTCATATCGCTCCTTGGCCTGTGTAGGTCCAATCATTTAGATCACCAGATGATGTGGATGCTTGGCTTGGAAGTCACCCAATGCAGTGCCCTGGCGCTTTGCACTTTGTTGAAAGAAATTCAACTGTCATAAGTTATGGGATTCAGACCAACTCTACACCTATTGTCAAACGGGGTCACTTTGAGGATCCCACTTTTAAATTTCAGATTCCACTTCAGATTGCTGCAGAGCGTGAGATTGCCAGGTTTTTTATTGGAGGTATCTGGTTTCTACCATCTTTGTTTTGTGTGAAGTATTTGGAACTTTGTTGGAATGCTAATGATTACTATCGTTTTGGACATGATAATATTTTAGAACCTACACAGGAAAAAAATCAATTTTAGAGATTCTCTGATTTACTTATTGAAAATATTGACTTTTTAGGGGGTGTGGGGAATGAATTGTAATTTCCTGCAGCAACAAGGACTGCTCGTATTAAATGTGGTTATGTTTTATCTCTATGTTGCTTATTGGATGTCTGCATCTACAGATCCAAATTTCAGTTGGGTTGTGGGACTGAAGGAATTTGCACACCCTGCTGTTGAAACCTTCTCTGCTGTTGGGACAGCTGGGCCAACATTCTTCCTTGCAATTGCCATGTTTGGCTTTGTGTTTCAAGTTAGTTCCTTGATTGCTGAAAAAGAGCTTAAACTTCGTCAGGTATTGACCACTTTAGATATTCCATATTTAAGGCAGTGTTTGGCTCCACTATATTCTATGAGATGTTTAGTTTTAATAATTTTTGTTTCAAAAAATTTAGAAATCCATGTTTTGATGGTGCTTATCTTTTATGGTGGGTTTTGAGACTGATTTGAAGATTCTCACTTTTTGGGATGCTTGTTGGATATTCAGAACCAGTTTCCAAGACATCTTGGGTCAAATGCAGAAACCATCTCTCATATCTAAAGAAAATCTTTGTTTTATTTTTGCCCGTCTTTCTGCTTATACAGTATCCTCCATTTTTATGTGCTGAGGATCACACTTTATCATGGTGGGAACTTGCAGGCAATGTCCATAATGGGTCTTTATGAATCTGCCTATTGGTTGTCATGGCTTACATGGGAGGCTTTTCTGACACTTGTGTCATCACTTTTCTCAGTACTCTTTGGGATGATGTTTCAGTTCGACTTTTTTCTGCACAACAGTTTTGCAGTTCTGTTTCTTGTGTTCTTCCTTTTTCAGTTCAATATGGTAAGTATCTGTGAAGTTCACATTGTTCTATCCGAATTTATTTAATTGTGGATGCCATGTGTGGGGTTAATTGAAAAACCACGATTAAGCTCAAACGGGGATTTTATTTGAGTCAGTGTTACATTCAGGATTGTCACTGATAAGGTTATAGAGTTCTTTTCAATATTATTAGTGTTTTACAAAGACAATCTCTTGCAGATTGGTTTTGCCTTCATGATGTCAGCTTTTATTAGCAAGTCATCGTCAGCGACCACTGTTGGGTTTTCCATCTTCATTATAGGTTTCTTGACTCAGGTAAGATCGTCAGACAATCTTTCCATGGCAGCATATGCATACAAAGCCACATTTGACATTTTTTTTTGTCATATGGATACAAAGCCACTTTTGACATTTTCTTGTTGTCACTGCAGTTGGTTACCACATTTGGATTTCCATACAGTTCTGACTATAGTGAGGGCTATCGAGTGATTTGGTCTTTATTTCCTCCTAATCTTCTTGCCCAAGCTTTGAACTTGCTAGGAGATGCAACAGCTACTTCTGAAGATGATGGGATTAGTTGGAGTAGGCGGGCTGAATGTCCAGCAAGTGATTCTGATTGTTCATTGACTATTGTATGTGCTCATATATATGCTCCATACAATATGACTAGAAGTTCATTTACATGTCCCTTCTGTGCGTAAATTCTTTAACATAGCAGAGGATAGTAGTTCACTATGTACAGTATATTATACCAAGAAAAAAGATGTTCTTATCCTTGTTATTTGGCTTATTGACAAATGTTATACGTTGATCACAGGATGACATTTATAAATGGCTTCTGTCAACATTTTTCGTCTGGTTTCTGTTGGCTATGTACTTTGACAACATTATTCCAAATGCTAGTGGTGTGAGGAAATCAATGTTTTACTTTTTAAAGCCTTCATACTGGACTGGTAAAGGTGGAGATACTGAAGGTACGGGAGCTTCTGAAATTTCAGCATTAAACTGTTTTGAGTTCTCCTATTTGATAGGAACTTAGATTAACACATTGTCTTTGTCATACCAGAAGGGGGACTTTGCAGTTGTACAGGTTCAATTCCTCCATTTGATGATGTTACTCAGGATGACGAAGATGTCCTTGCTGAGGAAGCAGTCGTGAAGCAGCAAGTAGCTGAAAATAGACCTGATCCAAATGTTGCAGTTCAAATTCGTGGTCTTACTAAAACATATCCGGGCACAACAAAGATGGCCGGTTGGTGTAAATGCCAAAAATCCTCACCCTACCATGCCGTTAAGGTATAATTATTGTACATTTTTTCTCTTTTCAGCTTATCATGAATCAGTGTCTCACACATTGTTCTTTGGTACAATTGTTTTTGTGTTTATCTCTAGGGAATATGGGTGAACTTTGCAAAAGATCAGCTATTTTGTCTTCTTGGACCCAATGGAGCTGGGAAAACGACCGTAATTAATTGTTTGACTGGCATTACACCAGTGACTGGAGGAGATGGTATTAAGTGTTTATATTCTGTAATTACCATTTAACCTGGATAGAATTAATATCCTTCAAAAATATACTGAATTTCAATTGTGTATTATTTTCACCAAACAGCTTTAATATATGGCTATTCCATTCGGAACTCAGTTGGTATGTCAAATATTCGAAGGTTAATAGGAGTTTGTCCTCAGGTACCCTCTGGTGTTTTTTCCTTGTAAAGGCACATGAACATTTGCAGTTGTTCATGATTCACTTGGAAACATACACTAAAAGTTGTTTAATGTTTGCTTGCATCAACAGTTTGATATCTTATGGGATGCTTTATCGGGACAAGAGCACCTGCACCTCTTTGCTAGTATCAAAGGGTTGCCCCCTAGTTCAATCAAACTGGTATGCTAGTTTCACCTCCATACTTTTTAGATAGATCTTGGACTACAGTAATAGCCCAGATCTGGGATTGTGCAACATTGGGCTGGAATTGGAGCAATTCTCTTTGCTTTTTGTGTTTATTCACCAAGGTTTTATACTGTTTAGACTTTGGACTGAGTCTTTGGTGTTCACAGCCAACCCATGCTGGCCCATGCTAACAATTAATTGAATCACCATAAAAATGAATCTCCAAGTTTTAAGAACCCATCTTTTCTTTTTACAAGAGCTCTTTTACTTTTATACAGGTGGCTGAAAAATCATTGGCTGATGTAAGACTGAGTGATGAAGCCAAAATTAGAGCTGGGAGCTACAGTGGAGGGATGAAGCGTCGTCTGAGTCTTGCAATAGCTCTCATTGGGAATCCAAAATTGGTTATCTTAGATGAACCGGTATGCTGATGTTGCAGTTTTCATTTTTTGTGCCTGGATTCGTTTCTTCTCTTCTAGATATGAAAGCCAGGCTGTTATGCATAAAAGTTCCTTTGAAGATGTTTGAATTCTCTAATGTGATTCTTCTATACTGAAATGAGATATTACATATTTTTTTTTAAAAAGTTAACTTCATTAATCAAAAGAACGAGGGGAAACACATATAAGAAAAACCAAAGCAGGCAGAAAGATCCTGCCACCCCCAAAAATACAAAAGCTATCCCCCAAAATTAAATGAAATTATTGACAATTTCCGACGACAAAGTCACACATTGATGAGCCAACTCATCTGCCTCTGAATTTACAGTTCGGGAAACCCATGATGCCGAAAAACCGTAAGTCTGAATTGAATGACGGATCCTATTAATTTTGTCCAAGACCAAGGACAAAGAGACCCCAAAGTCCAGCCAACAACAAGCTTAGAGTCCCCTTCTAAAATACTCCCGTCTGCCCCTAACTATTCTAAAGCCAAACACCTCTCTATAAAGCATACAACTCCACATCAAGCACTGAACCATTCGGAAGAGGACCCGCAAAAGATAGCAAAGTGTCACCAGAATCATTTCAAATAACTCCTCCATAACCAGCTAACCCAAGCTACCACACACAACTCCCATCAAAATTAAGCTTAAGGATACCCAATTCTGGAGGAGACAAAGTAGCATATCTCACTGGAACTGACTGAGACAGATAATGGTCCACTGATTCCCATACCCTGCGAACTTCGGAGATGTTAATACCAAGGAACCTTCCTTGCCCCACCAACCACCAAGCAACTCTACTCTTTATAACCTCAATAAGGTGCCTGACAGAGGATTCTTTACCTTTAAAGACTCTGGAGTTCCTTTCCAACCAAACTGACCACACAATACTCAGAACAGTAGTTGCCCAAAGAGTCTTTTTAAAAGAACTACCAACTAACAAGACTTCTTCATTAAACATACCCAACCAAGATTTCGGCATACAAAACACCATCCCTAATAGCTGAAAGAAATAACACGAAATTTGGTAAGCAAATTGACAATGAAAAAGTAGATGATTCACTGTCTCTTCATCAGCCAAGCAAAGCGGGTAAGCATTGACAATAATCATAAGACGTAATCGCAAATTATCAATCGTCAATATCTTCTCGAAACCTTCTAACCAGCCGAAAACCTTCACCTTGAAAGGAGCAACACCCTGTGAACGGGGGCCTACCTCCTCTAAGCTATTCAGAGACTGCAATGCATCCAACCACAAAGACTCTTGATGAGTGGACTCCTCACGACGAGCTTTATCCCATAACATCATCTTGCCCCTCAAGAATTTAAGCTTCTGTAAGAGACAATAACCCTTCCACCCCGTAGGATTATATTCCCCCCACCAAAGCTCAACTAACTCATGAATACCGTCTTCCTTCAGCCAAGCAATTTCAAACCGGAACGGAGAGGATCCCCAAGAATCTAGACAGGAATCTGATGAAAGCACTTCAACCACCCCACATCTACCAGAAATCTGTCCAACCTAGTGAGACTGGGATCATCTCGCATACTGTACCAAGTAAAATTGGCACCCTCCAAAGGCAAACCAATCAGCTCCATTTGTTCAATCCAATCATTGAACCTTTGCATTGGACTAGAGATTCTCCGACACCCTTTCCGCTCTGACATCCAACGAACCATGTTAAAATCCTCTCCCACGCACCAAGGAGAAGAAGAAGAGCCCCTTGCTGTAGATAACTCATCCCAAAAAAACATCTCTATCATAATCTAATTTTGGCCCATACACATTAGAAAACAGAAACTTCCTCCCTGCAAAAATGTCCTCCAAAACTACTGTAATAGTGTAATACCCTGCCCCAAAAAGTCTCACATTGCTAGTTGCATTGGAAATTCCCTGATATATAAGTGGTAGCCTTCCTCCTTCTAGCATGAGGAGCAACAGTGGGTTGGCTCGCCAATTGAAAGCTGTGCGGGCCGTGTGTGAGGCCCAGAGTGGACAATATCATGCTAGCTGGACGGATCGTTACAAATGGTATCAGAGTATGGTTCAGCTCTTTGCCTAAGGGTGTGGGCTTGGTTGTTGTGTGTACAGAGCTGGGGACGGCTCTGTCTTTAAGGGGGGTAGATTGTAATACCCTACTCCAAAAAGTCCCACATTGCTAGTTGCATTGGAAATTCCCCGATATATAAGTGGTAGCCTTCCTCCTTCTAGCATGAGGCCTTTTGGGAGCAACAGTGGGTTGGCTCGCGAATTGAAAGCCGTGCGGGCCATGTGTGAGGGCCAGAGTAGACAATATCATGCTAGCGGGACGGGTCGTTACAAATAGTGAAAGATCATACCTCAGCTGAAAGCCTGAAACTAGTCTCTATTTATGAGAGTTCCACACACTCCACATACCATCCGACGCACCCTCATAAGCTTTAGCCACCCACCCCATATTACCACTACCCCACACAGATCTATTAACTCTGTCATCCGGATCTTGAGACTTTGTTTCCTGAAGGAGAAGAATATCCAGCTTCTGAGTGTGCACCAACTTCTTCACCAACACCCGCTTTGCAACAGCACCAAGCCCCTGAACGTTCCACGAAAGAATTTTCATGTAGAAACTACCATCTCCCATGAAGTATCTATCACCACCGAAGATCGATCATTGTTCACTGAAGATTGTAGATTTCTCAATTCCCTATCGCGCTTCCTGTTTCTTCTCAGCTTATGCTCTTCTTCTTGTTCTCTCCACAGCTTCCCAGAACTCCTCCAAAATATCCTTCAGCTCTAAGGAGCGTTACTGCAAAGAAATGCCAAGAAAATTTCCCACCATTAATAATTTCTCCTCATCAATACCTTGTAAAGTAGCTGGCTGAGTCAACAACTCATCACTGTCAACCACCTTAGACCATCTCACAGACCTGCCGCCGCTCCCTGCCCTCTCACCATCTGTCATTTCTGCCCCCTCTCCGGGTGTATATTCTTCCACCTGAGATACAACCTTTGGAAGTTGAAGAAATTGCTCCTCCGGATGAGTTGCAACGGCACCGAAGAAGAAGCTGTTCCCGGTGAAGTGGCGGAACCCTGCAACACAATCGCAGCCATCATCTGCTTGAGAACCAGAAGAAATTGGCCCCTGGGTTCTAGCGGCAACATTCGTTGATGAGCTGACGAGCCTTTGAGTCGCGGATGGGCCTGGACCTTTGAGCAGAGGGCTTAGTTGAGGCCCAGCTCGAGGAATGAAGCCCAAAGAGGCCCACCCCTCTCCACGAGTTCATAACTAGGACAGTTTGGAATCTGAATGGCCCACCTTACCCAAGCCCAAAATTAAAACCCCATTGACTATCCCCAGGGGTCCAAAAAACGGTGGACCCGAGATCTCGGCCGAGGCACCGAGATCCCGGGTCCACCGTTTTTCGGCCGATATCGGTCAATTTTTTTCCTCTTTTTTCTTTTTACAAATCTCGGCCGTATCGGCCGGTATTGGCGAGGTCTCGGTCACCCTGTCCCTCACGCTACCTTTACCTTCCGATTAACTCAGCAGCAAATGATGATGTTCGTGGAGGAAATCTTCCTAGAGGCTCCCCATTTACTTCCGAAACGGAAGCATTGACTGGCACTGGGTGATTCACCGTCTCTGGAACTGTTAAGAGTGATTTTCTCCCGCTGAAACATCCCCTTCCTTGCCGCTGGATCCTATCTTCACACTTTCCGTTGCTGTCAGCAACTCCAGCGGCCGCAAGAATGGCTTTCCCACTGCCACTGTAAGAGGGTTTTGATCAACACTCTCTCCACCTCTTATAACTACCCATTCTTCCTCCGAAACAACCAGAAAGTAGTCCAACCCTCAATTATCTTGACCTTCAGTGAACTCCTCAACTGGCAAGAACCTCCTCCGTCCATACATGTTGGACATCCCCAACATTCAACCACAAATCTTTTGGGACTTCTGTACCAAAAGGATGCAAGATTTTCACTCTAGCAATTTCCAACATAATCTCCGTTTATCCTCATTAGTCTCTGGAACTAGCCAGAATAAAATGGGAGATAATCGATGGACGACCACCCTAAAATCAAATCCCCATACTGCCAGAAGCCAATCCTTGATCTCCAATGCATAAAATCAAATTGCTATCACTGCTAACTCTTACATAAACTTATTATTCATTAGGTGTTCAAGATTGAAATAGATAATTGCATCTCGATTACATAATCCACTCATAAACTTCTTTAGCCATTCAAGATCTGGTTGATGTTAAATGTAATGGGAGCATGATTATCAATGTACTACTTATGGATGCCAATCATTTCACACAATTTTGTGAAGATACATAGATGTAATATGGAAATGGAAATTCCAGTGAAGCTAATCCTCTCTCTCTCAATCAATAAGAAAATAGTAATTAATTAATTATACAATTTTATGTTGGTGGCATCCAGCTGTTCAAATGGCATCAAATTCCTTGGCTTTGTGCGAACCTGGGTTCCCCTTGTTTTAGCAAGGACATAAGAAGCGCAAAGATTATATCGAGTAGCCATGAAATGGCTAATTTGAGATAAGGTAGCTTTACTTAAGTGGCTTTGTGGTCTGTACAAGACCACGTCACCACTGTGTCACCTCCATATAAAATTGTCAAGGTGGCTCATAGCAATTTACACACGTATACATGTCAGGGGCATCTTCATGTGTTGCAAATTCTCTTTTGCCTGCAGACCACTGGTATGGATCCAATCACTCGTAGGCATGTGTGGGACATCATAGAGGATGCAAAGAAAGGAAGATCCATTGTCTTGACAACTCATTCAATGGAAGAAGCTGACATTTTAGGCGATCGCATAGCAATCATGGCAAAGGGAAGGCTCCGCTGCATTGGAACTTCCATTCGGTTGAAGTCAAGGTTTGGAACTGGCTATATTACAAATGTTAGCTTCCTTGGCAGCACTCCAGGACAAACACCTAATCCTCATGGTATTGAAGTTCCAAGTGAATCTCAACATGAACCAGTGAAACAACTCTTCAAACGTGTAAGTTGGATGAATAGAGTTCCTGATGACATTTGCATCTTAGCTCTTGGTGCCTGACTAGATATTTTACAGCATCTGGATGTAGAACCCAAGGAAGAGAACAAGGCCTTCTTGACTTTCGTCATTCCTCATGAAAAAGAGGGGCTGCTAACTGTAAATACCTCTTATTCACTTCTCTTTCTGTTCCGTTTATGGCATTATTTTCTCCAATGCAACTTTAGTGAATTAATGCCTCTGTAACATCCAGGTATTGAATTATCTTTTTGATCTGCTACAGAGATTTTTTACTGAGCTTCAAGATAATGAAAGAGAGCTTGGGATCTCTGACATCCAACTTGGTCTTACAACTCTCGAAGAAGTGTTTTTAAATATTGCAAAGAAGGCAGAGCTAGAAGATGCTTCTGCTGAAGGGAGCTTGGTGCCTCTTACCTTGGAATCTGGAACTTCAATTCAGGTGAGCCCACTTGGTCAATCTATTCTAGTAAGAATTGGCAGGGTGCCCAACCTCATCAATTTTTTTGTCGATTCCCCTTTGTTGTTTTTCTCCATCTCTAAAGTTTTGAAAGCCAATAATGGGTGCTTTCTCACTATTTTACCTTAATAGATGGTGCAATTTAGAAATTATAGCAGGAACTTTGAGGTCCAACTGCTGAACTGGATACATTTCTCCACCAGTTGTGATGTAACTCAAATGTGCAAAAGGAGATAATTTAATTATGTGTTTGGGAGCTGACTGAAATCAATACCTAAACATAATAGTGCTGAGATAAATGTGATGAATATTATGCATACTATAGGGGGAAGGCGAGGGGGGGGGCTGGTTGTTACATTGTTATTTTGTTCAAAAATATGGAGGAAGCTATAAAAAAGGACATATTAGACTGTGGAGTGACTGATGGTATGGTTTATGATAGGGTTAATTGAAGAAGAAAAAACTCATAAAGCCGATCCCAAATGGATAGGATTATTGGCTAAGGATGATGATGGAACATTGTTATAGTGTCTTTGGAACTCATGCATGGCTAGTTTAAAAATTAGTCCATCTAGAGCAACCTGCATTGTGAACCTCACTCGGTCCCCTTTCATCCATTGTGAATAGCAGTGTAACAAATACCGCCGGTATTTTCGTTTTTACCGCGAAAATATCGGGAAAATAACGTTACCGCGTTAAAAACGCGATTTTATCGCCTATACCGTTTTTATCGGGAATTTATCGTTAAAAACGCGTTTTTAACGCGAGAAATGGTAAAATCGCGTTAAAAACGCGTTTTTACCGTTTAAATTTTTTCTTACTTACACGGCTATCCCATATACACGCCGCAGTGCTTCACGCACGTTATCCCTTACGCCGCTGGAAACGACATGAGAAACATGGATAAAATTTAATTATTTAAATAATAAAATTTATTTTAAAACTTTAAAGTTATTTTTTAAGCAGTGTGTACTTTGAAAATTTCTCAAATTAAATATCCGGACTAATTACAATAACCTGATAAAAATACTTTTAGACTTCAAAGTCTTTTGACACTCCTAAATATTTAAAACACAGTATTTTACAAATAAGGGTATCTCTAGGGTGTGCCAAAAACACATTTAGGAGTATTAAAAGACCTTAAAGTCTTAAAGTATTTTTATCAAATTATCGTAATTAGCCCGGATATTCAATTTGAGAAATTTTGGAAATACACAGTGCCTAAAAAATAACTTTAAAGTTTTAAAGGAGATTTTATTATTTAATACACTATGCACATTATTTTTTAAGCACTGTGTATTTCTAAAATTTCTCAAATTGAATATCCATACTAACTACGATAACGTGATAAAAATACTTTGAAACTTTAAGGTCTTTTGACACTCCTAAATGTGTTTTCGGCACACCTTAGGGATACCTTTATTTGTAAAATACTGTGTTTTAAATATTTAAGAGTGTCAAAAGACCTTGAAGTCTTAAAGTATTTTTATCGGATTATCGTAATTAGTCCGGATATTTAATTTGAGAAATTTTCAAAGTACACACTGCTAAAAAAATAACTTTAAAGTTTTAAAATAAATTTTATTATTTAAATAATTAAATTTATTTCAGGTTGTAAATTTGAAAATCCCTTTATTTGATTTAAATTATCTCATAATGCAAACTTCAGAAAAAATTCCTTTATTATATTAATTTTTAATTATTATTTTAAATATTTATATTTTCTGCGAGATTTTTCCGTTAAAAACCCGAGAATTTGAAAATATCCCGTTATTAACTGTTGCCGTTAATATCCCGAGAACGGTATTTGTGACCAGGGGTTGAAATATCGGCCGATACGTATCGTATCGGCCGATATATATCGGTTTTAGAGATGTAAATATCGGCCGATACGTATCGTATCGGCCGATATTCACAATATCGGCCTTGATATCGGCCGTATTATATCGGCCGATATCAAAATATCGGCCGATATCGGCTGATATTTAAAAAAACGAGGAAGAAAGAGAAAAATATCGGCCGATATATCGGCCGATAATGATATATCGGTCGACATATCGTATCGGCCGATAATGATATATCGGTCGACATATCGTATCGGCCGATACCGATTTTTAAACCCCTGTTTGTGACTATGGTGAATAGTAGGGACAAATTTTCAGCTTGTTTGGATGATCACAAATGTCCAACTCAGTGCTTCAAAATGGTTCGTTTTGATTAGAGAATAAAGTTTGGCTAATACACAATCTACCAGGACAATTGATATCCAGCTATCCATCATTTGAGAGAAAAACCCCAGCCGTCCACCATACATGAAACTGAATCGAGGCCCAAAATGGGGAGCAAGAGCGAGAGCGGGAGAGATTGAATGTGCAAACAATGAAATGTATTAAATTGCATGATATATATTTTTTTGGACACTGATTGACTGGTTTTGTGTGATGGATTCCAGATACCTCGTGGGGCAAGGTTTATTGGGATTCCTGGAACTGAATCTACAGAAAATCCTAGGGGTCTTATGGTTGAAGTTTACTGGGACCAGGATGACACTGGTGCCCTCTGCATTTCAGGCCACTCCGCTGAGCTTCGGATACCTCCTAATGTCCAATTGACAGCTACTTCTGCATCACCTCACACAACTTTATTTGGCAGGTCTGCACCAGTACTTGGATTTGTGATTGACCCGCCTCAAATTCAAACTCCAAACAACCAATAACTCATACTCACGTCCTAGAGTTGTACAATCCTCCATGCATATGTATGTATATGTGCATGAAACATGCATGTATAGCATCATATCATTTTGTGAATTTGTACTATATACTATTGTAGTTCAAATGCCATCATAGTATCTGTAGTTGTTTTCATATTTTTTAATATTATATAGTGAGTAGTCGAAAATTTGTTCTTATGATACAATTGTGGAATGATAAAGAAAATGATTCTTTATAGTGTTGAGCGGAAATTGGGAAGGTAGAATTCAAAAAATTATCTCTGGATATTATTAGCTTTGTTATGATGATAATGATAATGATAATTGTAAATTTGTTCTGAGATGGTTAGTTTTGAATTGGTTGTGGTTGTATAAATATTTGTTCCCATGGCTGTTACGCCGAGATGGCCCAAAAACCTTTGCCAAACTCTTCTTCTAGAGTATTTTAAAGAAAATTTTTGGACTAATTGGGTTGCATATTACGTTCCATACATCTCAAAAGATCCAATACACCAATGTTTTAACAAGGCCGGAGCGACGGAAGTGGAAGATGTCATGTTGGATAAGAGGTTGAATTGCCTCTTTACCCTCAAATGTTTTATGGAATGGAAAATGCTTCTTAGGTTGGGAAATTGAAGCTTAAAATATGAAGGAAAAGTGGAAGTGGGAGAGTGGATTTCTGGATGAAATCCACCGGTACGCACTAGAATGCACCGAAACATGTTGGATCAGAGGCCGGTATGGATCTATATGCTGAACCGTTCTGTTGATCGTCAAGCTTAGGAACCTTCTAATTGTTTAAGACGAAAACAGGACGGAACTAACAACTAAGTCTAAAATGGTTCTAAAGTAAGTTTATTTTTTATAATCAATACTTTTTTCTTATTCTTTGAGATATTTTAGAGGAACATATTTTTGGACTCGTCATGATTGAAACACAATCCAAACATGCTGAGACATAACTCGAAATTTGATCATATGAAGTTCCAATTTTTACTATTTTTTGATAAAATAAAAAATCAATTGGACTGATGAGGCATATGACGTGACCCAAATTTCTCAAAAGTTGAATCACACAACCTATTGTCGAAGAACCAAACAAATATTAGTAACTAATCATTTAGTAGGAAGTAGGAATGAGATGCATTAGTTCATTACTAATTATGGCTGCAACTCGGGCAAGTTGGGTTGAATTTTGAGTCTGCCTGAGCTCCGGCCCAAAATGCAAAACTTTTATCCCAAGTAAATTTTTAAAAAGTCTTAAGTTTTCAAGTCGTTGTGAAGAATTCCTGGATTTGGATGAGAGGTAAATTTTACAGGATTTATCTGGAATTACTCTTGACCAGAGGTTATCCTGAGTAGTATGAATACTCCTCCTTTACTTGGAAAGAGTTTTCAAAAGAGAGAGGAGGGGTAAAAGGTTGACCCCTACCTCTTAGTTACCAAACAATGGGTATCTTGACTAAAAGTCAAACTTAAATTCATCATTATTTCTCATGTAAAATATTTAAAATATAAAATTACTCCTCTAGACAAAACAACAAATTGTGCTTTTATATTTTCCCAAAAGAATCTTTACTTATCCCTTGTTCTTTTGCCCCAACACAAATTTATCTTTGAATAAACGACACTTCATATTTTTATTAATTTTATTTTATTTCAAATTATATTTTTTTCGTGGATTTTATAAGGTTCTTTTAAATGCTTATGGAATTTTTAAATATTTTACGGCCACTCATCACTTTTTTAAGACTCATCTCTTTTTATTCTATTAATTATATTGGAATACTTTTCTTATTTTATGAGAACTGTGTTATTGTAATTTTCTTTTATTTTCTTATTCTTCAAGAGAAAGGTATTTCATTATTTTATATGATAGAATACATTGAATAACGGTTAAAGGTGTCCTTTGAGATTTTCGTGAAGACTTAGAGATTTTTTTTTTATATATATTTTAAAAGTAAAAAGGTGTTTTTGGGAATTATATTTTTTATTTTTATTCAGATTTTGGTTTCCCTTCATTGTTGAAAAGAGTGTTATAGCTAGTGAATAAAGTTGGAAGTAGAAGTATAAATAGAAACCCTCTCTGAGATTCCTTGAACATTAGATAGGGATGAAACTTGGATCGGGTTTTAACCCGATTTGTATGACTCGACTTGAGAAATCAATGGGTTTGGATTACGTTTTTTGTATATCTCGGGTCGGATTTGGAGAAAAATAAACCCGCATGAAATTCTGGTCGAATTGAGAAATTTAGAATAAAACCGACTCGACTTAAGTGCACCAAGTTATAAAACAATACTTGGGTTGAGTCGGATCGGATAGGATCGAGTAACTCAGTTCAACAATTTGATTCGAGTTCAATAATTTTTTACATGGATTGAGTTGTGTTCCGACTCGATCCGACCTGAATTTCAGTCGTAATATTAGACCATTGGAGCATATACACAGAGTTGAACAATTGTAATGGATCTTGAATTGGCCTAACCTAAAAACAAATCAACTGGTGAATTTGTCATTTAAAATAAAATTAACAACTATCTTAGACTTGAAATTACTAAATAATCTTTGAATTTGCCTACATGATATTTGATGATAGATGACGCCACAAATTGTGTTAAAGACTTTTAAAAACTGTTCAATTACATATGGTTAATCTTTGAATAGTAGCAACTTTTCTAACAACAAATATTTTTCATGAGCTGTTCAATTACATAAGGTTATTAGTGAGCGGGTTCTTATCTTTTTTATGCAAGCTTGTAAAGAGAGGTTTTAGTTTCAGTTTGTGATTTACCATTTTTAGAGCTTTTATGTTAAAAACTTGCTATTTATATTTTGGGATTTTAGTGTTTGAAAGACAGAGATTTTCATTGTAAGAGGGATTTAGACTTTATCCTAGATTTATTAATCTGAGTTCTTATACTCATTTTACTTTCTTCATAATTTCTCATATGTTGAATGGCATGTGACTTCTTCTTACGAGGGCCGGCTCTGAGATTTCAGGGGCCCTGGACGAACCTTTAAGATGGGGCCTTTACACTCACAAAAAAATCAAATCATACATTTTTTAAAAAAAGTGTGAAACATTCAAAATAAAATATCATAATCAAATTTATAATATAGTATTATATAAAATTTATTCTTCTCAACTTTTGAGATGCAAAATCACTAATTAAATTATCATATTCAAGTGGTTTTAACATATTTTCCTTTAATAGATAAGATAACTAATCTATTCAATCTTTCTTATGACATTGTAGACCGAAGATAAGATTTTATTGTTTATGTTTCACATTTAAAATTTCTATAATTCTATCAACCACACCTAAAATTATATTTGTAAAAATGATTGTTTTAGAATTATTTTTGTTTATAATTTGGCCAACTTCTTTAAGGAATTTATGTAAATATGTCTCATTAGTTAAAAAATAAAAAAGTTTTAGAGAAGAAAGTGAAGCCATCTACAAATTACCATCTAATCAATTATGGCATAATTTAAATAATATAATGTCATCAAGATTTTTAATAAAAATGATTAAATACTCAAGTTCGAAGACCACACGCTTTCATTGATATAACAATATCCAAAAATAACATAAAATTGAGATAGATTATGACATATGAGGAACTTTAATTTATATGAGAAGAAAAGTCACACTTTAATTTATACATTCAAATTCCCTTTTGAATGGAGTTTTGCTAACCTTCATTAAAAAAAATTAATTATTTGAAGCTAAGGTGCAAATATCAGCCGATACATATCGTATCGGCCGATATATATCGGTTTTTTCAAACCGATCAATATCGGCCGATACGATAAGTATCGGCCGTACTGTAGTATTATCGGCCGATATGGCCGATATTCAGTCCGAAATATCGGTCCAAATATCGGCCGATATTCATAAATATCGGTATTTAATTTTTTTTTTTAAACACCGATACGGTTTTTACACGATTCTTGGCGGTTTTTGGCGGTTTTTAACGGTTTTTCGCAGTTCTTCACGGTTTTTAAAGGGTTCAGGGTTTACTGTTTTCACGGTTTTTGGCGGTTTTTAACTGTTTTTTGCGGTTTTGTCACGGTTCATCACTGTTCATCACGGTTTTTTGTGGTTTTTTCACGGTTCCGATATCGGAGGAGAGAGAAAATGCCGATATCGGAAGAGAGAGAATTTTCTCGGCCGATATTGCGGCCGATATGCATATCGGCCGCACCGTTTTTTTAACCCCTGATTTGAAGTTCTTCCTATAAAATAATTTGTTTAGTTAGAAATTAGCGTTAAGTCTTCAATGGAAATGCATCCTACTCCAACATAAGAAAATTTTAACATACAAAAGATAATAGAAAACAAAACAAACACAAGAAATATAGGCAAAGAGACAAATTCCATTCATAAAAGATTGATGGCTAACATAAAATAAAAATAATTTAAGTGAGCACTGAGCACTGATCACCCTTCTTAAAAGTGTAAAACTCGGTGGAGTTTGCAAAACTAAGACTTGATCTGGACAGTGACATCTTTATTAAAATTAAATATCATTCTTTTCAATTTATAAGTGGTTGAAAAGGTAAAATAAAAAGAGTAGTGATTGTCTTAAGAAAAACGAAAAACTCACATGGAGCGGCATGGCGTCATGGACGCGGAAGTGCCATGCGGAACAGCAGAAACTCCGTGTAGAATGCGGCAGCCTATTTGGTCTATAGAGAGGGCCGGATTTGCTTCTTATCCATCATTTATTTTTCTCATTCTTGTTACATACTATTGTTCATTGTTTAGACATAGAATTTAGCCATCTCCTTCATTAAAAGAGAAATCCTTGAGATGTATACAATGATTCAAGTATCTCCCAATTGAGCTTTTGGTACTTCAAGTTTTCCCTCTTGTTGCCCTTTGTTCATTGTTTTTTATTACTTCGAAGTTTGTCTATTCCTATTCGCCCGAAGAAGTCAGTCGAGGAAATCCTACTGTTCACTCAAGGTTGTTGTTACTATTCACATGATGAAGTAGCCACTCTTAAACTTGAGGAAGTCGATTACTTTTCACTCAAGAAAGTTAGTTACTGATATCTCGAGGACACGTTACACTTCATTTGAGAAAGTCTGATATTGTTCATTCGAGGAGGGTGGTCATTTAGACATCTCATTTTTCTTTAAAAAGATATTTCATTTTAAATTTTTTTATGAAAAATTACTATTTTGTCCTTTAATTTTTTTTAAAAAGATGATTCATCTGCACAAAATTGAAGAGTAAAATGATAATTTCATATAAACATTTGAAATAAAATGTCTCATTAAAGAAAAGTGGAGTGTCTAAATGACTATCTCTCGAAGAAACATATTACTATTCACCTTGAGGTGTTCTATTAGTGGATGGTGGTTCACTCACACAACTTGATTCCATATATAAACTCAATTATCTACTTAATTATATAAGTTGACATGTAATCCAATTTATCTGGTCCAAATCACTTGACTTGAATTAAAAAAGAGTTGGGTTATAGGTGGATTAGAACATGACCAACCTATGAGCTGGATTATAAAGTGGAATTCGAATTTAACATTGTTGGTTTAAAGTTAAGCTGTCATTCTAAATCTACCCGCCTAAATTGCACCCTTAAAACTCATATAGACTATGAAAGTAAGACTCTTACATTAGTTGAGATGGTATAAATCACAACATAAATAGATTTCTCACATCTTTCATGTAAAATAGAATATAAAGGTGATAAAATTCATTGTCTCACTTGCAGAGACTACAAAATTCATTACTAGTCCTTGCAATTCTATTCTTGTGACTTGTGAGATTGTCCTTGATAGCTAGATCTGATGAATGATATCTTGGTTAAAGAACATGTGCTCTCAATTAAACTAGATCTTTTGGTGTTTAGATACCACAAATTTATAATATAACACATGGATAAATTAAGAAGTTAATTTGTCATTATAAAAAAAAATTAACAACTAATTTACGCTTAAAATAATCAAATCACCTATTAATTTATACATATGACATTTGCTGATTCATGGTACCACAATTGTGTGCTGCTATGATAGTAGATAATTAGTTTAGTTCAATTTCGTTATTCATATGGGTGTAGCTCAACTGGTTAACCTCCTGCCTCAAAAAGGGTCTCAAACTTTGACCAAACTGATAATTGTAAAGAGTACATAAATAAAAGATAATTAGTAAAAGCCTCAAACTTTGACCATTTTTTTTTTTCAAAAATCCTATGAACTGAAAATTATAGGAATTGTCCTTATTTTTTATTTTTTTATCAAAATAGTAGGCATTGAAAATTTTCATTGGCAGTTTTAATCGGTTTTGATTTTATAATATATGTCTGATTAAAAAAGAGCAAAATCAAGAAAAAAATATGTACTGAGATCTCTCATAACCAGGGGTAATAGTCTCGGCCGGCCGAGATATTGATGCAATACTCTCTCATTTTTTTTTTTCAAAATATCGGCCATTTTTTTTTTCTGAATTAAAAATAAAAAAACTGAAAGAAGGATTGTTTTTGAAAAAAGAAAAAATGGAAATATCGGCCGGGCCCACAAACAAATCATTTAAAAAAAAAAAAAACCAATGATATTTCATAATATCGGCTATATCGGTGGATGTCATTAAAGTACGGCCGTTACTAATTGTTTATGAGATTTTGTTCCCTGCTCATAACAAGGATCAATCCCTTATACAATGATCACTTGTTGTATGGTTCTCAGGCTGTGTTTGGATGAGGACCCAAGTTCTTACTTCTCTTGTTTGAATCTAGGGTGGAGATATCGGCCGATACATCTGTATGCAATAGTTCTCGGCCGATCTGGCCGATATATCGGTTCGATATTGGCCGATATTCATAATATCGGCCTTTTTTTTTTAAAAAAAAAAATCAAAATAGTGATGGGCCCGAGTTGATATCTCGGTCAATATCGGACCAATATCGGCAGTTACTATCATTTTCATTTTTTTTTTCTTAAAATCAGTTTTCTTTTGGATTTTTTATTTATTTTTAATTCAGAAAAAATAAAATAATAATAAAATACTGATATTAAGACAAAAAAAAAAAGAGGAGAGAGCAATTTATCGGCCGATATCTCGGCCCTGGCGAATTTTTCAAACATCTTTTTTGGGAGAAATTAAGCCCCCAAAATCTTGGATGTTTCTCCTTGGTTCTTTGGGCCTTGTTTGGATGTTTCTCCTTGGTTCTCCTCAGTTCTCCTGTTTGAATCTTCATTTTGAGGAAGAAGTCACAAGACACCAAACCTCTTAGAGGAGGAGAATATTGTGTTCTATGCAATGAATAAGGCAAAATATATTTTGAATTTAATAAAATTTAATCGATGGAATTGAAAGCTCATTTAAAGTTCAACCATTTATTTTAAGATACATTATCTAACTTTTTTTTTTTGTTATCATCTAAAAATTTGTCAAAAAATGTCCAATACACTTTGAAGACTTTGTTGATCCCATGATTTCTCTGCGATATGTTTTAAAAATCAAATTAAAGCACTTCAATTTGATTGAATCTAAATCAGTTTCTAAAGCTGTCCTGTCCTATCTTTAAGATGGTTGAATTTGACAAAAAATACTTTAATTTTATTTTTTCTTTATTGAAAAATATTATTTTTATTTTTTTAAAGTTGAAATATTATTTTTATTGTCTACTACTATTGAACTATGTGTTGTAAAATGATTTTATATTTTTAATAATTTATTTTACAAATATTATAGGAAAACAATTTAAATTAATTTGATCGGACAGTTGAAGTTAATTAAATTAAATAGTTGAATTTTTAAATTAGTGTCGAAGATAATCATACTGATATGGACCCCACAGACCATAATTATTCTTGTGAGCTTCGCTCTCCACGTTCTGTCGCTCGATCGATTATTATTTTTTTTCATATGATCTTTATTCCATTGATATAAAATCAGACGATCTGACGATTTCATGAAAAAAAGTATAATACACAATCTGACGATCGATTAAACGAAGAGAAATTAGTCTTATTAGTATTATTTTTCATCTGATCTTTATTCCATTGCTATAAAATCTCACAGAAATTGCATTTCAATTTACAATCCCGTTTCCTCAGATCTTACCCCCTTGTGTCATTGCTTCTACTTTACATCACACAATCCAACTCTTTAACACCAATCTAGAAAAGGACCCATTTCATTTCTTTTCTTGTCGGTGGAAATTTTCTGACGTTGAGGGTAGATGTCGGGTTTCGTGTCGAATCTACCATTTCTTCGTTAAATGGAATTGTACTGAATTCTGGGTATGTTGATTTCGAGCATCGATTTCGCATAGGCTTCATGGCTTTTGATGAGAATTCGGACCCGTTTTTTGCCTGATATGGATCTTCAACTGGACTACAAGATACCCCTTCTAATATCTTGTTCTTGGAGATTGTGTATACTTCAAAGGAGGAGCTGAATTTTGTTAAGGATTTCTGGAAACCATGTTTTGGAGGGAAAGGGAGAGAGAGAGCAGGGAGCAGAATGGCATTCCTCTTTGCGGACAGGTCCGAGTCCTTGTTATTGGAGACTCAGGTATTCTTGATGTTCTTCTATCAACTTTCTTTCTTCTCTGAATTTTTTATTGTGATTAGGTCTTCCTTTTTGATGTTTATTTGTGTTTGGCCATTATATACGTTGGGTTTATTACAAGTTATTGAAATTACCCCAAAACTTGGACTTGATGCGGATTTTTTTAGTTCTTTTTTTTTTTGCTTAGTATGGCCCAGGCTCTGCCGAGTGTCTCGTTTCCAGTTGAATCTGTTTGATCAAGTCTGAGTCTAAGTCTGCCAAGTTTTTTGAACTGTGATATGTAGCATCCTTGTCTTTGTTCTGCATAAACGTATCAATGTGTGAGTAATTGGTAACTTTGTTTTAGTCCTATTTGCTGGTTGGTTTACAGAGCTTTGGAGAGATTTGATGGAAGGATATGCTATTTGTATTTTCTTCACTATTGGGTTGGAGCCTGGAGGAGCTTAGTGGATTATTGGAATGATTGGAGAGTGAGAGGCTTGTGAATGCATCACATTAGGTGAATAAAGCAGTCAATTTTGTACCTTCAATTTGCTTATGATGCCTTGATACAATACAAAGCCTCGGAGTATAAGTGTATGAGCTTTGATACAAATGGGGTGTGTCAAAGCTGTGTGGGGGATATTGGTCAATCTTCTTTTTTTTATCATGAATGGGAATACTTCATATGAAGATGATTTGTAGGTTCTCCCGCTCAAATGGACGAATGATCAACTTCCTTGAGGGACTGGGTTAAGGAGGGGAACAAACAGAAATTGGGAACTTGCTCAAAAAGGGTTATTTTGTTGCTTGGTGGAAAAAATATATTGCCAAATTAACTTTGGCAGGTATCCTAAATACATATATGTAGACAAGCAGATCAATTTTTTTTGTTGTTGAAATGGACATGCAGATCATATTTGACATGGCATCCTAAACAAAGAATATTTTGATGTTGTTTGATGGCTGTTGAGTTACAAATATAATGAGGAATGTAATTCCGACAAGGGTTGGAGATATTTGATAGATTTAGGAACTAGGCTTCTGTAAGTTCTGAATGTTAGAAATTAGTTAGGAGTCTTTTAGACTTTTACCTAGTTTAAGAGCCTAAGCTGGAGGAGGGTGTTGAATCACAACCTATCTAAGAGTAAATGCTATTATTTTAATTGCTACAGTGCAATTTCATATACGTGTCTCAACCATAGAGGATATTCACGGGATGACTTTCTCTGGTTATTGTGAGGAGCTTTTTCAGCTTTCAAACTTGAATTTGTTGTTATTCCTTAGATGGCTGGTATCTCCTATTTTCACATTTGACTGAATATTATTGACTTTGGTTTGGATCAAGTAAAATATCAACATCTTTTATTAAATTTGAGTAATATTAATTTGATTTAAGGACCCTCAGGCTGTTTTGATTTTTAATGATGATTGCTGATGGGATATTGGAAATTGGCTGATTTCATGAGGCTTGATGATGACTCTCTGGTTATGAAAACACCTTTATTAAATACTTAAGAATTATTGCACAATGGGGAGACCCTTTTTTTTCTCAAAAAAAAGTACAACCGGTAGACTGTTAAGGCCTATGAACAGTGCTGTTGATGGGTATTGCATTTATGTGAAGTACTTTGTATTTGGAACCCTGAGTTGCACCACTTGCCTCATTTTTTAAAATCCTGATAGGTTTATTTGTGGAAAAAATTTGGTGATGTCCTTTATGGGAAACGGAAGATCGAAGAAATACTTGAACTGATCTAGTTAATTTGATGAAAACGTTTTTTGAGAATTTTGTTGAAGAAAAGAAAGGGGAAGAAGTATATTATTCAACACAAAAACCTGGCAATGGGTCAAAACTAGTCCCCAAGGAGGTTCATACAAACAGAATGAGATCAGTGTGTTGAAAGTACATCCCACCCTCAGAACAAAGATCTAAAACCTTGTCAAATAGGTTAGACATGGTCCAATGGAAGAGTAGTACTTCCTTGAAGTCCACTTGATGCCAATAGAGGAGTCAATTTCTATGATAAGAGGAAGGTATCTTCTATTTATTGATTTGTCTCAACTTCAAACAGAGGGCTGAAAGCTTTGGAAAGAGGGGGCAATGGGCTGGAGACACATAAATGACCTAAGGTTGAAAGAAGAATCCAGAAAATTAGAGAAGGTGGGGTGAGGTTGGAAGAAGGATTGCTAAAAAATGAAGGATTGTTTAGAAAATGGCGCCAACAATTCAGGTAAGGAAACAAATGTTTCATGAGGTAATTGTCACTAAATAAGGGTTTGGCATAGGTGATCCATGTAGAGTGGAAAATTTATTTAAAAAGGATTCAGTTTGGAAATTTGATTTAGGTTGGGTTGATTGCTTTGTCAAATTAAACCCTCTTCCTTCAAGATATCTTACACTAATTTGGTGATATTCTTCATGATATCTTTTTGGGATTTGCAAATTGAACGAGGACTCGGATTGGTAAGAGTGATATTCACCAAAAAACTAAAAGATATATCTAATGTAGAACCATTGATCCAACTTTTTGGATTGCCACCAAAAGAGCTCGATTACAAGGACACACACACCCACACTCTCTCTCTCTCTCTCTCTCTCTCTCTCGTGTGGCCAATTGATGATTGAAGGGGATTACAAAAGTTCTATCAAGTGGGTTAGGAAAATAGGGAGGCTCATGAGGGCAAGTGTATGTTTTGTGGGGGGGTTCAGGATTTAGTTGGATCGATGAATGCCTCACTCCAAAATGTCAAAAGAAGTGGCCAATTATGACATAGACAAACAAGGAATGGGTAGAGATCCTTTGTGTTTATTGAAACACAAGCATTTTTTTTAAGGCTTGCGACTGGTTTCATATATCCATGGGATTAGTCTTACATCCATTGTAGGGTGGGGATACCCTATGATATTCATAAACAAAATCACAAGCCTTTTTTCCTTTTCTAGGTTGTTGGATGGGGCTGCTTTATTTGCTTTGTGATCTCATCTCATATTTTGCCAGTTGATTTTCTTTGAGCATCCTTTATTTTCATAAATAGTATTTTTTTGAATGATGGTGGTAATTTTATTAAAAACTTTGTTTTCATAACTAGTTATTGATAAAAATGGAACATTGTATTGTTGCTTCCTTTTTAGACAATATTGTACCTTGAAAGGTCCTTTCTTTTGAAAGTTTAAATTTTATTGCTCAAGTATGATGCATTAATAATAATAATAATAAAAAACACAACAAAGTATCTAAGCTGGAAAAAGGGGGAAAAAAGAGTAAAGAAATCTCTTTATTATGATGTAGGTTAATCCCATATAAAAGATGAGCCTAAGCGATTCCATCCGACTTTTGGGGCTGGGCTCGAGTCTCGGTGAAGGGAAAGCCTACAAAACTATTGAGGGTTAGAGGCCTAGCTAGCTTGGAGGGGGACAAGGCTCTAGGTCCAGATGGTTTCAACTTCAGGTTCATTAAAGTGTGTTGGGAAGTGGGGGGAGCTGATTTTATGAGGATGTTTAGAGAGAGAAAAACACCAGTGGAGGACTCCATTGTGTGGTGTGAACAAACAGAGAAATTCTGCAGTAATGGCGATGGGAGTGCAATCCCATATTGCCCGGACAATTGTCTTGACCTTGGGATATAATTGATGCTCTCCCTTCTCCTAGCATGAGGCCTCTTGAGGGTTTATGTATGGGCGTATATCCCAATGCAAAACCATAAGGGCGTGTTTGTGAAGCCTAAAGCAGACAATATCATGTTGGGCAGGGTATGGTTGTTACAAATAGTTTCAGAGCCATCATTACATGTCATGTTGGTGTTATGAGGAGAATGCTTTTGTTATGTAATATGTTATTTAAAATAAAATACGATAAATCATGTCTATTGAAACATGGCATGTGGTGGGCCAATAAATCCCACCATGTTATGTTCAAGATGTGGTCTTCCCAAGCACTAAAGTTTATGGCTAGCCATCCAATGCAAATGTTTATCATAGTGAGATGTCCACTAATTCAATGCCATTTTGGTTGGATGGTTGGCAATGACTTTTAGCCCCAATTTTGGTGCTGAGCTACTCCTTACTTCTACATTCAATATGGTGGATCCCTCGGTCCACTACATGCCATGTGTTAAAAAGTGCGTTATGTTATTTAATGCTAGAGTAACATAATGTATTCATCATCATGATCATCATCATCAAAGCCATTATCCCATTGGTCTAGGGTTGGCATAAAGTAACATAATATATTATCACTTACATTAACAACTTAGAACAGCCTTTGTTATGAGTATTGAGGCAATTGGTTTCTTCCATTTTCTCATATAAATGTGTTTTTGTTATGTGATCAGTAGAAAATATTTCTCTTAATTTTTATTATTCAAAACAAGAAAAATTCTTAATTTTTATAGTTTTTAAATCTGTTGGCAGGTGTAGGGAAAACATCTCTTGTTCATCTGATTGTTAAGGGTTCCTCTGTTGCTCGTCCACCTCAAACAATTGGATGTACAGTCAGTGTGAAGGTAACACTCAATGATCCTATGCTTCTAATGGTTGATTCTGTGATACGACAAGAGTTTGAGTGTCTCCCGCTATGTTCTAATTTCTTTCTTTCTCCTCCCTCCTAGCATACCAATTATGGAATTTCTGGAAGCTCTTCCAGCAGCATCAAGGGTGATGCTGAAAGGGATTTCTTTATTGAACTTTGGGATGTTTCAGGACATGATCGTTACAAAGATTGCCGATCTCTTTTCTACTCACAAATCAATGGTGAGGAGTGACCAACTTTATTGACTACTCTAAATTAATGGTTGCATTGTTGTTGCTCTCATCTTCATCATTATTACATTATTAGTGTTGTTGTTTTGGGGGGGGGGGGGGGGTGGCCGCGGAGGATTAATAATGCCAATAACTACATCATTTGACTCTTGTAGCACCTACAAGTTACTTCTTTTAGACATTCTAGGGAGTTGTACATGAGGTGAGGAATAGTATGTGGGAGGTACATTATGGTGAGAGATATAAAAAGGTTGGGATTCACTTGAACCCAAGACCTCTTGCATCTTAGGTGGGATCTTGAGGTATGATCCGAATTTGCATCCACTTAATAGGTTGAATTAGGGTCTTGTCGGGTTCATATGCGAATTCATAAATATATGATCCAAAAGCGAATCCACTTAAAAGTGTCAGATTCGGATTCAAATATTTTCAAAACTAGAAACATATCAGTTCTCCTCTATAAAGAATAATCAAATTAATTAGACAATCAAGTTTCCACATAAAAACTAACCCAAATCCTCGTATAGATCTCATACAACACATAATTAGTAATTTTTTGAGGAATACTATAAAATAATCTTTAGAAATGTATTAAAGCTCAACCCCACTTCAAGCCTGTTGTTGTTGTTGTGGTGGGGGGGGGGGGGGGTTGGTTGGTTGTTCATGGGCCAGCTTTGGATTAGTGTTCTCTCTACTCAGGACTGGGCCTACTTATATTCTTAAAGCTCAACATGCCAGGCTGAAGCTCATTTTTCTATCCTATTTAAAAACAGGCAGGCAAGGGCTAAAATGAAACTCGTGAAGCATGTTGGGCTTTTCGGCCCATTATGCCAACCACTTAATGTAAATATACAATAAATCATCATCCTTATTACAACATAATTATATTAGGCCCCATACTATAATGTAATTCCCTCCCTCACTCAAAAACGAAACTATCTTTTTGAATTTGAAATTGGGCCTTGGTATAGGCTCTACACATTGTTCAATGGAAATGTAAATCTACAAATAGGCTCATACTTTTCGTTTCAAAAAAAAAAAAAATTGGGGCCTTGAAGTGGGCTTTAGGTACACTTTGCCCAAGTAAGTCAATCTACAAATATGCTCCAGCAAGTGGGCTCTAGCGTTTCATCTATCCAAATGGTCAGTTGGGCTGTAAGTGGGGTTGAGCTTTAAGAATATAAGTAGGCCCAGTCCTGAGTAGAGAGAACACTAATCTAAAGCTGGCCCATGAAGGGAAGGGTGGGGGGGTTGTTCATGGGCCAGCTTTGGATTAGTGTTCTCTCTACTCAGGACTGGGCCTACTTATATTCTTAAAGCTCAACCCCACTTACAGCCCGTTGGGCTTTTGTGCCCATTTGAATAGATGAAAAGCTAGAGCCTACTTTCTGGAGCCTATTTGTAGATTGACTTACTTGGGCAAAGTGTATCTAAAGCCCACTTCAAGGCCCAATTATTTTTTTTTGAAACGAAAAGTATGAGCCTATTTGTAGATTTACATTTCCATTGAACGATGTGTAGAGCCTATACTAAGGCCCAATTTCAAATTCAAAAAGATAGTTTTGTTTTTGAGTGAGGGAGGGAATTACGTTATAGTATGGGGCCTAATATAATTATGTTGTAATAAGGATGGTGATTTATTGTATATTTACATTAAGTGGTTGGCATAATGGGCCGAAAAGCCCAACATGCTTCATGAGTTTCATTTTATCCCTTGCCTGCCCGTTTTTATATAGGATAGAAAAATGAGCTTCAGCCTGGCCTGTTGGTCAAATACACATCCTCAAGCACATTCATTTACAATGGGTTTGAGCAAATGAACAACCCTAAGAGGTTCTTTTTCTTTCTTTCTTTCCTTTTTTGTTTTCTAGAATGCTGTATTTTTTTTTTAAATGTTAGAATACTGTATTTTTTTGGTATTCAAACATGTATTATCTTGTGAATTTGATGGAAAGTTTTATAGCTTGATATCGATGTGTAGGTGTCATGTTCGTTCATGATATTTCCCAAAAAAGGACAAAAACGAGCTTGCAAAAATGGGCAGCTGAGATTGCAGCTTTGGGAACATTCTCAGCTCCTTTGGGATCTAGTGGACCTGGTGGGCTTCCTGTCCCTTACATTGTTATTGGGAACAAAGCAGATGTTGCAGCACAGGATGGAACTGGGGGCAGCAGTGGCAATCTTGTGGATGCTGCTCGGCAATGGGTTGAGAAGCAGGGTCTCCTTCCATCAAGTGAAGAACTCCCATTGGTAGAGAGCTTCCCAGGCAGCAGCAGCCTTATTGCAGTAAGACTTCCATTTCTATGCTTATAGCTGCTTTCAGAGCACCTTGTATCATTGTGTTATATATTTCACTTTGCCGAAGGGATTCTCTTTCTTCTATTTCTCTATTTGGTGTTTTCTGTACAATGAGTTATTGAAGGACCATGAATTCATACCTGTTTACGTTTACTCAACCAATTTTGGACTAAGATGCTTTCAACTCCTTTAGTCTATGGAAACAGTGGAACTTTGAGCACCATAATATAGATTGAGGAAAGGGACATGCATATTCTTGCTGATCAAGTTAATTGTATAAGTGTGTTAAAAGCATCTCTTCTATGTACCTAAGGTTGTACTTATCTCTCAATCATCCCCCATCATTGTCGAAGCCATCTATCCCATTTATATGGAGTTGACACTCATAATTGGGTTTGGGAAATTGTTTTCCATGACTTGATCTCACAACCTTTATACTTGCAAAGGGCAGTTACTGACTAAGAACTAATCAACCTTGTGGTTGTACATATCTCTAATTTATCAAATTTTCCTACCTATTGAGTTTCTCGTTGACACTAGATGGGCATTGTTGTAATTCATCCCACGTTTTTGTGTTCATGTTCTTACAAGGACTTTTTTTTTTTTTTTTTGAAATTTTAATGGATAATATATTATTAATAATAAAGAGGCACCATAAGTGCACAATACAAAGAGCAAGAAGAGAAAAACAAAACAACAAGCCCGAAGCCCAATACACCCAAAAGTGAAATAGGGAACCGAAGGCAATACATTAAACTAAACCAAAACACTCTTTCCATGCCCTCAAAATGTCTGAGATAGAGAAGTATTGGAAACTGGGGAGGGAAGAAGCCCAGACAACACATTTGGCCAAAGCTCGTTGGAAGACTCCTTGAGGACATTCGGCAGAATTCCTGAAGACGTAGTTGTGTCGTTTACACCACAAGTTCCAAATGGTGGCAAAAAGGGCTAAATGCCACCAACCAGAGAGTCATCATCCTGAGGGCGTGTGTGAAGAAAGGAGAGAAACTGCAGGAGGCGAGTGAAATCATCCGCTTCTGAGTCAGAGAAATTTTTGCAGAGGTGAAGATCCCAAACCAACTGATCACTAGAGAAGTAGTAGGAATCTGAAACAAAGTGTTCAGGGGAGACAATAAGGCAAAAAAGAGAAGGAAACTTATCCACAAGGGGAGAGGAACCATACCAAGTATCGGACCAAAATCAAACACGATCCCCACGACCTACTTTGAATTTGCCTCCTTGCTTAAACCTTGCAGTGCAAGCACACATAGCCCGCCACATACCGGAAACCCTTCGGGGTGCAGGATTGACGTCCCACCCAAGGTTCCCAATATTGTACTTCACCAAAAGCTGTTTCCATGGTCCATTTTCCTTAGTCCCAAGCCGCCACAACCACTTGGAGAGGAGAACCCGATTGAACTCCTTGATTGGGCGCACACCAAGGCCCACCACTTCAATGGGGAGGCAAACTTGCTTCCAACTCATAAGATGGTCTTTCTTCTTATCTCCTTGGTCACCCCAAAGAAAATCTCTCATGATCTTTTCCAAAGAGAGGATGACCTTCTTAGGAAGGCCGAGAGAAAATAGACCGGAAGTGCTGAAAGAACCGACTTCAATAGGGTTAAATGCCGGCCAAAGGAAAGGTACGTGGCTCTCCATGAAGGTAGGCTCTTATTGAATTTGTCAATCACTGGCTCCCACTGAGAAAGGCTTGGTTTTCCGATACAAAGAGAGAGACCCAAGTAAGTGGAAGGAAGAGATGCACAATAATACTCCATTAGGCTGGCCAACAAAGGTAACTCATTTCTACTAAGATTGATATCGAAAATCTCACTCTTTGAGTAATTAATACACATGGATGATGATAACTCAAACCAACGGAGGATTGCCTTCAGGTTCCTAACAGACTCCCCACTAGCTTCACAAAAAATGATTGTATCATCAACAAATTGTAGATGGTGAAACTCAAGGGGGGAAGTTCCAATCCTGAACCCATGAATGAGGGAGAGATTTGCAACTCTGGAGAGGAGAAGGCTCAAAGCTTCACTTACCATAGTGAACAAAGCTGGAGATAGGGGGTCTCCTTACCGGAGACCACAGGAGCTGCGGAAGAAACCCTGCGGAGAACCATTAATGAGGATTGAAAAATAGGCTGAGGAGACACACTCGGCAATCTAGGTGCACCACTTTCTACCAAAACCCATGCTAGAGAGGACGAAAAGAAAGAAGCTCCAGTTGACCATATCATATGCTTTCTCTAAGTCAATCTTGCAAACCACACCTTCCCTGCGTAACTTATATTGGGAGTCTAGTATTCCTGGGCAGTGATGAAGGCATCCACGATGTGCCTACTATCAACGACAGCTAACTAAAAAAGGGAAATCAAATTACGCAAAAAGACTTTCACACGGTTGGTGAGAATCTTGGATAGGATTTTGTATGGGCTGCCTAAGAGGCTTATAGGTCAGAAGCCTCTGAATGAAGATGCCCCATCCATTTTTGGGACAAAGACAAGGACTGTCGCATCAAGATCCTTGGACAGTTTGCTTCTCTGGAAAAAACTCGTCTAAAAATTCCACTATCTCACACTCCACAACCTCCCAGAAAATCTTGAAGAAAGCGTAGGGATATCCATCTGGCTGGGGAGCTCGATCCTTACCAAGATCCCAACCGCCGCTTTAATCTCATGTTCGGAAAAAGGGTCTTTCTAATAGGGAAGCATCACGAGGGGTTAAAGTCTTGAAAGGTAAACCAGTAACGGGTAGCCTTTCCCAAGGGTTGGCGGAGTATAGATTTTGGAAGAAGTTGATGATGAAGGAGGTAATGTTATCCTTGTCAATGACTAAAGTGTCATCAATAAAGAGATATTTATACGATTGACTCGCTTATGAGTTGAAGCTATGGCATGGAAGAACTTTATACTTTTGTTACCTTCCTTAATCCACCAATCACGGGATTGCTACCTCCATTTCACTTCATCTTGAATACACTTGGTTCGATACTGGTCTTGCTCACTAATATCGGAGTTTATACTGCTTCCTCTGAGAGATTATCGGATTGCTCACTAATATCTATTTGGTTGATGTCGTTGAGGAGAGATGCAAGAGATTGGGATAGGGACCCAAAACACGAATGACACTAATTTTTCGACTTGTCTTTCAGGAATTTTTTCTTCTGAGAGAGGATGAAACCGTCCCTACCAGATGGGTTGCATTCAGCCCACCAATGCTACTAGGTCCTTAAAGCCTTTTTCGTTGATCCAACAGAGCTCAAAACGAAAAGGCACATGGCCCCAAAATTCCTCGAAAGTATCAAGCATCAAAGGCCAATGGTTAGAAATCAGCCTCGGGTACACCGAAACATGAGTGTCGTAGAAAGTCTCTTAACCAATCTAGAGAAACAAGGAATCTATTGATGCAGGAAATGCAAGAGCTGCTCTAGCCACACCATTCAAAAAAAAAAAAAAAAGAGAGTTGCCCTAGCCACCAGACCAGTTGAATTCATCCCCTTGATAACGGAAGGTCCACCAATGAGAGGCTAGAGATGCAATCAGAAAAACTGCCGCATGATACCTCTTGTTCTCTCATGAGGGAATCTAATGATATTAAAATCCCCACAAATGCACTAGTAGTTACTCCATCTGCCATCGAGGGACTAAATTTCTACCAGAAAAGCCCTCTTTCTAGTCTTGTCACAAGGGTCGTAGACAAAAGATAAGGTCCAATCCTGAGCAGAAATTTGGTCTTCCAAATGAATGGGTAGGGAGAAATCACCAATATGATAGGCGATCTTGCTAAATTTGGCTGGATCCCAACAAATGATGATTCCACCCGAAGCCCAAGGAGGCTTTGGCTTCCCAACAATGCCCGTGGCCACCCCAAAAACACCAAATGATCGACTCTGACGGATTCTCCAATTTTGATTATTGGAAGCTGATGATATTAGTCGTGTAAGACTAAATGAAATGTTTTATTGTTGATCTTTTTGAAGGGCCGTCCAAACCCCTAACATTCCAAGAGAGAATCTTCATGAGGATACCAAATTTGTAGTCACCCCAGGTTAATGGCCGGAAGGTCCTGATTCTTCTCCATAGGGTTGAAACTCGGGCGGGTCGGGTTTTAATAAACCCAACCCAGCTTATATAAAAAAGTTATTGAACCCAACCCACCCGAATTGTTGACCCAAATTGCTCAACCCAACCCGACTCGAATTGCGACCCAACTCAACTTGAGTGTTGGCCTGAATTGCTGGCCTGACTCAACCCGAGTGCTATATTACACATGGTTGTTAAAATCGCTGACGGTTCGAATCATGCGATTCGAATCGAATCGGGTGCTCTAACGAGTCAAATCCCAATGGAAATTGGAAGAGGAAGAAAATCGTGCGATTTTGGGAGTGACTCGTGAATCGTATGAGTCAATATCATGAATCAGAAACTCGTAAGATTCATCTGATGAGAGAAAGTGGTGAAAGAAGAGGAAAGAAAAAGAAAAAAATGCGAGAAAGAGAAGAAGAAGACCTACCTTTTTCGTTCTCGTATCCTTTTTCTCCTTTTTTCTTCGTGTTTAAGTGCTGCAGTTTAAGGGTTTTCGTTGCTTTCCTCTTTTTCTTCGTGTTCTGGTGTCGCTGCTTGGGGATTTCGCAGGAAGGTGTCGCTATGTAGGGTTTTCTTCGCTTTCACGTGCGGCAACTTTAGTTATTTCACGCGAGTTAGTAGGTTTTATGTTTGTAGATTTCGTATTCCACGTGTTATTCATGTGTGGGGCAACTATTTTTTTTAATGTTCTTTTTATTCCTTTTTTTGAGTGATGTTCTGTCTTTCTTTATTATTCCTCTTTTTAATTAAATATTTTTCTCTTATTTTTCACATGTTTATTTTTTCAATCTTTTGTATCTTTTTTCAAAAATAAAAATATCTAAAAAATAATTTTTTATTTTAATTTTTTTTATTTGATGAATGCTATTTAGATTTATTTAAATGCCTTTGATTTATTTGTTGATTTCTTAAATTTATCAATACTTAATATTTATTTTTAAATATCATATTAATACAGTTTTTTGTCTTTTTTATGGTTATTTACTATAGATGATCAATGTCAAATTGGAGATGACAATTGCTTGATCAATTTTTTATAGGTTATATAATAATTTTAAAATAATTTAATGATGGATGTTTAGTATATTTATAGTTTATAGAACAATTTTAGAAAACATTATGAATCTTATTATTCTATGATTTTCGATTCACGATTCACGATTCACACCCCTACACCGATTCACGATAAGATTCGAGTTTGACAACCTTGGTAAGAGAGGTATGGTAATCTTATTAAAAGAACTTTAGCAAAAACATGTTGTTCCAATCAATATGATAGGTTTAAGCATAAAAGATTTATTTGTGATATAGATTATAGATAAATACCCCCATTGGATTTTAAAATGTTTACTTATGTTTTAGTTGTCATTTTATGGATTATCATAGAAGATTATTGTATCTAACATTCATGAAAGTTATTTACTCAAAACATCTACCCTACAATGAAGGTAGATGGGAGTCTATCTACATATTTGAGTTTTACAAAATGTGAATTGCAAAAGCTTTTGGAATTGGGTTGTAACTAAAACTAGGTGGCTCTTGTGATTAAATTTTGTGAGTTTTAAGGATCTGAAGCATATTTTTTTATGTTAGCATGTGAAAATAGAAAAGTTTGTTAAAAAATTATGAAGTGGAGAAAGAATTATCTACTATCATTTTTTTACCAATGTGCACAAAGTGTGTGCTTCCTTCTACTATTAAGAAAGAAAACATTTCCCATTGCCCCATGATTGGGCATGCATCCAGGTGGGCCCATTAATGGATCATTTATTTGCAAGATATACGTTGTCTTTCTTGTTAATTTGGATTTTGGTGGGCCAGAGAGGAACTTTGAGGTGATAGGAAGAAATTTATATGTAGCTGTAGTAATCTTGGTCTGTGATGCATGTGTTGCTTTAGCTTTGTTTCACGGTAAGTTTCATAGTCAGACCAGTCTAACTGAAATGGGTCCAGATTGTTCTTGTGATATATCATCTGCTTCTCCTATTACAGAATATGTGGGATTTTCCTATTATCATCCTTGGCTCAAAAATCTGCCTGGTAACATTAGTAGCATAATAAGAACCTCTGCAATTTGTTTTCTGCTTTCTTTCTTTCTTTCTTTCTTTTTTTTTTGTGTGCGTAGAAAAATTCACGAGTATATTCAAATCTAAAAAGAATGTACAGTACAGGGGGGCTATATTGATCCTCTTCCCTTCCCCTCTTCCTTCGCCCCCCCCCCCCTCCCGTTCCACCAAAAAAAAAAAAAAAAAAAAAAAGAAGAGAAAAAAAAAGAGAATCAATACTCAAAAAGACCTAAGAACCTTTACAAAAGATCACTCACTTAAGTAGCCTAAACTTAAGACATTCCCCAGGTGTTCATCTAGTCCTGTTGCCTTAACTTGTTCTCTGCTGTTAATCTAGCCTTGTTCCCTTTTTCCCCTTAGCTTTTTTCCTAAGAGAAATTTTCTCTGAATTTCTGACAAATTTAAAGCAAACAACAAAAATCTTTGTTGAATTTAACTTTGGCCAACGCTCAACCCTCATTGACTCGGCCAATTTCAAGATTTAGGACATTGTTTGGCTCTCTGCAAAGATTTCTGCAAACTGTTTAAGTGAATCTTTGCTTTTTTAGCATTTATTTGAAAAAGGCCACTGCTTTTTACTTATTTCAGATTGGCTCAAATGTCCATGCAAATGTTTTTTTCTTTAAATGTTTTTACAGGCAGCAAAAGAAGCAAGAGTAGACAAAGAAGCAATAATGAGATTCTTCCGTACGGTCTGTCTCTGCTGCTCTTATCAAATTTTGTTGTTGAGAATTTATTGCTCAACTCTAATTGGACTTGGTGTTTCAGTTGATAAGGAGAAGATATTTTTCAGATGAGTTACCTGTAACAAATCGATGGTCGACATCATCAATCCAGAAGTCCATAGACCATTTGAGCGACAACTTAAGAGGTGAAATTTCAAGTGATGATGATCAGAACCACAAGAAGGCGAGGTTTGTTCTTCTAAAGGACAACTTATCATGTTTAAGAGTCCATCCTGCCAATCCTCTATTTTTTTCCCTTGACAATCTATGGTATTTGGACTGAAATCCTTAATTTTTTGTGAAACTTCAAAGTTAAATTGGAAATATTTGCACTTCGCATATATGTTGACTGGGGTGCAACTTTCATCAAGGAAACAGAAGCAAAAGACAAAACATCATTGGGGAACTGTCCACCACTTAGCCTCTCCCATTTCAAGGATGTGGCAAAGCCATCTGCTTCCTTTTTCTTGATATTGCTACATGTTGAAATGAGAAATCTAATGATCCATGACCATCTTGACCCTTGATCTCAATTTCCTTGAATTAATTCTTCTAGTATCTTGACCTTCTACCTGGTTGAAGATGATGTGTGTTCTGAGTTACCTTCTACAATTGGCAATTGGAGGATTTGGCAAAGCCCTCTCTCTAATGAGTCCAGATCCTTTAGAAGTTGACTTACATAGAGCACTCTCTCTCATTGGCCATTTCAGTAAAATACTACTTTAATTTTCTTCATTGCATCTGACATAATCATGTGTGTCAATAAGAAATATGGTGCTTTAGAGTGCTCTATAGAAGTTCACTTCTATAGGATCCAAATTCCTCTCAAATGGCCATATTTTGACTCTATTATAATTGCTAATTTATAGCTTTCTGGAACCATTTTTTAAAGAATTTTTGATTGATGGTACCGAACTCTTTTTTATCATTGGAACTACTATGATCATTTACCATCATTGTTGTTGTTATTGCTGCTGCTGGTATTATTGTTATTATTTTAATTGGATTAGTCCACCATGAATAGGAGGAGGAATGAAGGCATAACTCTTCGATATTTCATCAGATGGAACTTTTACTAGGTTTTTTGTTGCATGCAGTTTGAGCAGCGATGTTTACAAGTATAATGTGCTCTCTCCATTGCCTGCTCAACGCAATCTCACACCGCCTCCCTCCCTCTATCCTCAACAGCCGATGTCTGCATCTGAAAACTACAACCTGAGATTCTCCATGTCTGCATTACCTGATTCAGGAAAAGCAAAACTAAAGCGCACTGATATTAATGTCTGATTTGTTGGGAATTTTCCCAAGACTGAAGTCGGAGCTTATGATCAATGCTACAAGTGGGTAGAAGCTGGGAAATATTAGTGATTTTCTATGCCCTGCAGCTGTCTCATTCAGTTTCTTCTGGGAATTTTGATGTGATTCTCTTAGCTCTGCAGCTGTTTCATTGAGGTCCTTCTTGTGCCCATGGCTTGAATTCTTATTGATTGATTACTAGATTGATGATTTTTTTTAATGGCTGGTTCTAGAATTTGAACAAAAAGAACAGTTTTTGTACACGGTTTCCAAAAAAGAAGGAAATATTATTTTGCTCAGTATCTTATTGTTAATATGCATCAAATTGGAACATATTTAGATACATATGGTGGTGTTGATATGCCCTTCCGCTCAGCTCGACCTGAGTGCGTTGTTTTCTTGTTTAGTCCGGGCTGTGGGTTTATTTTCTTTATTTGTTTTGGGTTTCTTCTTCTTTTGAATGAATTACTAACCAATCATAAAAAAATAAGTGTATTATTTCAACTTAAGTAATTGAGCTGCAATGAGCGATGTAGGATCATTTTGTGGAGATACGCCTGAGTTGGCTTAATTTGGCAAACAAATTTTCAAGACAAATGATTTGAACACGGGTAACTTTTTATTAAAATGGGGCATCAGGTCTGTTTTGGGCGTTTTATTTTATTGTGATAAATTGATAATAATTTTCTTTTGTCATTTCACTTTTTATTTATTTATTATGATAAAGTAAGGGGCAAAATGGGCTTGGTGTCCCTTTTTAGTAAAAGCAATTAATTCCTTTTTTAAGGGATACTCTTTTAGTTATATTTGAGCAAATAATGGCCTAAGAGGTTTGTATGTGCCTAAAATATATCTATTGGAAGTAACGTTAAAAAATAGTGTTAGTATGGTACATGGCTATGTACCTGCTAGGTTGACTTGTTTAAGTTGGCTTGACCTATATTCATTTTTTGAAAAACCGATGCAATGGCTTTTAAAATTTATAATCATGATTCGTTTTAGGAATAAGTACAGTAAAACCCCTATAAAATAATATTTTTGAGACCAAGAGAAATTATTATCTTAGCGGGTTATTGATTTATCGATAAATGAATAATTTATTAATTTATCGATAGATGAATATTTATTAATTTAGAGAGAGTATTATGTTTCTGCTGCTTGTACATATATAGTTTATAAATCTAAAAATGATGGATGTAGTCAAAAGTTAATACATAGAAGTCCAAGAGACTTTAAAAAAAAGAGATAGAGAGTTGTGTTTTATCAATTGTTTCTCTAAATGAGGTCTTTTAAGCAGTAGTAACCTTAAATAACATGAAAAAGGTATACCAAAGGTGGTATATGCATTGCAAAAAATTAAGGGTAAGGTTTAGTTCAGTTTAGGTACAAAGAAAAGGCAAACAAATTTAGATGCATATTTTGAGAAAGAGTTGAATTGAGAAAATATCACTTGTCAAGTAAAAAGTTACTCAATATATTATGAATTTTTGTTTGCTATTTTTTATGTACTTCATCAATGATTAATTTAGATTTCGTTGGACCCTTAAGGATTTCTAAAAAAAAATTATCTTATGCATTTAGTGAGGTTATTAATTTATCGAGGTTTTACTGTACGAATGAAATGGAAACCACTTATTCTTGCAACTGGATATGGTAGAGAAATTCATGGTTGAATTTAGGATCACAATGAATCTTTGTCGGGATATTTTTTCAATCAATTTAGTTTCCGAAATTACAAAATTACGATCTCCTATTTTGCCTCAATTTTTAAAGACATGAGTAATTACAGTCTGCATGAGTAGTTGAGTTTGGTCTAAATTTTTAGAAAGTCTCGCGTTCGACTCTTCTTGAGATTATTTGATATCGAGACTTACAAAAGGTTTTATGCATCTGTAGAATTAGTCTCACCTCTAATTAGAACAAATGAGATGGAGTTAAAGCTTTGCTCATGCTCCATCTATCCATTCTTGTAGAGTTATCCAGTATCACTGGGTGACACGTCTTTCACATGCTTTGAAGATTACCCAAGTGTTCTAAGAGACTTAAGCACCTTCGTCGTAAGAATAACTTTTCTATGAATTATTTTATTAAAAGAATTATAATTATTGCTGACTTACTTAATATTAACTGTTACTCTATTACTTATCTCAAAGTTATATACTTTATATTCGATCATATTCATTTAACGTGGGCTTTATTGTTAAAAAAAGAAGTTTGTATTTTGATAAGATTTGTGTGGAGATTTGTAATAAAATTCCATTTCCAAATGATTCGGTCGGTGCATCGATTTCTTGAGATGTGAAAGAGTTTAGAGTTCAAATTGGTACACCGACCGGAACACTTTCCTCAAATTTCAATTGATGAAAGTGACTTACTTGGATGTTAGCAATTGTATATTTAATATTCATATTTTATATATTTTTAAAAAATACCCATCTTATTTTTTTAAAGATACTTAAATTATATATGCATATTTGATATAAAAGTATACACGAAGTATTCAACTATCTTAGCTCTTATCTATTCTCATATTTTTTATATTATATAAATACATAATTTAAGCATTTTCTTTTTCCCAAGGTAAATGATGTGGTTTAAAACATTGAAAATTTAGAAAAAGATAAAGAGACATGAGAATTTTATAAATGTTTGATTTGTTTCTTTTTGCTTATCTAATGCATGTTATTAATTTCACTATCGAATGATGAATATATAGGAACTCACTTTATTACGGTAAAGTCTTGTAATTGATCATTTATCAGCATAATTTCAAGTCTTTATTTAAAATTTTTTTTTATAAGATTAGAAAATAATTAAATATACTAAAATTTAGCTAAATTTTTTATTTCTGAATCTTTCAAATATCACATATCATACTTGTACATATTTAATCTCAACTTTTTAATTATATTTTCAAGAAAAAAGAAAAACCCTACTTTTACCATACACCAAATTCCTAACTATGATTTAGACTTCCTAAACTATTTGCAATAAGCACTTATAAATTTCAAAGAAAAGTTTGACCTTAATCAAGGGATGCTTTCATTTTTTTTATTTTTTATTAAAAGCTAAGGCTTTTCTAAAATTATAATATCTTAAAATCTCCTTTTAAATAAATTCAAAAGATAAAGACACCTTTAGAAAAAAATCTTTAAAATTTCATGTAATGTTAATGTCAACAGACAAGGACATATCAACATAGTTTACAACAAATCGCTCTCACAATTATAATTTTTTTGGATTTTAGGTCATGTCATCAGATTAAAAAAATACAGTCAACAATGATAAAATTTTAAATCTATCAATGATGAACTTTTACAGGTATTATATTTATAATTTGTCCTCATTTTTTAGTCTTTTTGGATGACGGGGTATCCAAAACCTCTTAGAACACCGAATTAATATTTAAAATTTGTATTATGAAAAAGGACTCAGAGAGTCAAGTGTGAACCCTGCATTTTAAATAAGAAAATGGCACAAGCTTTGTTCTGATCCAAGCTTACATTTGATATATTAATGAGAAATGTTTTTCATGTATTTGAGCACCATCTCATCGTCAGATTGGGGCATGTACTTGCCTAGAAATTCTCACCTAGAATTTTTCAAAAACGTTGAATCAACTAATTTAATAAAGAATTCGGATTTCTAATAATCTCATTGTATCATTTATGATTTATGACATGGTCAAATAAAAAAATAAAACTTAGAAAAATTAACATGTGGGGTTGTAGCTAAAATTATGATTTAACAATTAGGTACGTAGCCTGCTATAAGCCACGTACATCAGATGATTATAGGACTCAGATCGGGGACCTCTATCTTTTCATTCAATAGTTACTAAAAATCACTTTATTTCAATTGATTAAGTAATACTTTTAATATTAAAAATAGCAATAAATTGATTAAAGATATTAAAGACTTGTAATTTAAAAAATTCTTCAATTAATTCAAACAAAGTATTTTGTAGATTCTGGATTAGATATATATCTTTTTATTATATCCATCCTGTGAAGATGGACTCAGCATTTTTAATACATGTTTAAAGAAAAAAATTTAAAATTCAATCATCTCAATAATATGCATAGCCTGTGGCATTTTTCTTTTAAATGTTGACTGTCAAAAAAGTATTTACCCATTTATTTATGACTAAGTATAATCAACCTCAACATTTTATATTGGATCAATAAAAACATTATCTCATTTAAAAAATGTAGAATTAAAAAAAAATTAAATTTAATATCTTAATAACATGCTAGCAGACATTCATTATAGAAAATATTCATGTTCAGGAGAATTGAACATTATATGATCAACTTATATTTTGTCATTTGTTCATAAAATTTAAAAATTTAATAGGTAAAATGTTTTAAAATAAGTCGTAGAGGTACAAAACTTAATTTTATTATAATCTAATCTCACACTGAAATTTTCAAATATGGCTTGGGTGTTGGGACCCATCTTCCAATTCAACGTTTCAATCCCCATGGATAATCATGTATTTACAGCATGTAAGGTTTCGTGTTCTTCAGTTCTTCTTAAAAAGTGTGAGCTCTCTCTCTCTCTCTCTCTCTCTCTCTCTCTCTGTTAACGTGCAATAGAACAGGCCCAAGAGTAGAGAAAGAAAGAGCAAACCAAACAGAAGACTTCTGTTTTTGGAGAGCAAGCCATCCAACGGCTAGCATTTAATTTTGAAATTTAAAGCATTCTTTTGATGGAGAATTCATCACATGGGCCGGCCAGCTTCTGGACCCAGGCCAATGCACTTCTCAGGAAGAACGTCACTGTCCAGGTATGGATTTCCTTTCTTTCTTCTGTGATCTGATTTGTTGGTTGATATGTTTCTGCGCTTGGGTTTTTAGGTCCATTGCTTGTTATTAGGAACTTGGTGTAGTTCTTTGTTTTGTAGGCTGGAATTCTTTTCTTGGGTGGCATTGGATTGCTATGACTTTTATGAGATTTCCCAATGAATTCCATGTATGGTTTATGGCCAGAATTCTAAAGTAGGAATTGTGAAATTCCACAGAATCCCAATTAGAAACTTGGTGCGGTTCTTTGTTTGGTAGGCTGGTTATCTTTTCTTGGGTGGCAAGTTGTGACATTTATGAGATTCCCCAAAGAATTCCATGTTTGGTTAAATCCAGAATTCTAGAGTAGGAATTGTGAAATTCCTCAGAATCCCAATTAGAAACATGGTGCGGTTCTTGTTTGGCTGGAATTATTTTCTTGGGTGGCATTGCTACAGCATTTATGAGATTCCCCAAAGAATGGCATGCTTGGTTAAAGCTAGAATTCTGGAGTAGGAATTCTGTAATTCCACAGAATCCCAATTGGTGGGTTCCTTGTTTTGTAGTCTGGAATTCCATTTTTGCGTGGAACTGGAATTTTCTCGAGTTTATAAAATCCCCCAAGGAATTCCATGTCTGGTGAAACATGCATTCTATAGTAGGAATTATTAAAATAAAGAAGAACTCCAGTTCCCTGGGATTTGTAACTTCTCAATCGAAAGTGTCTTTTTTTTTTTTAAAAAAAAAACCTCCAAAGCCCAATTGGAGTGATTGTTAGCCTGAAGTACCTCACTGGAATTGGATTTCTGTGGAATTCTGATTATACACAGTTATAAAAAAATCACATGCTTCCAATTCTATTAGGGTCTTTTTAACATTTGCCATTTGGATGGAAAACGGATGTGCAGGAAAATAGGGCCCTTCACTAACAAAGGGACCATTTTTCTGATGGGGATGGTCAGAAGAAATGCTGAAATTGCTTGCATTTACCACTTTGCGTGCACTCGGGTGCTTGTTTCTGGCAGAAAACTTTGGAATTTCCCAAACAATAAAATATGTTGGGCGATGTGGAACTGGGTTTTATGGCTCATTATCAGCTGATCTCTTACGCTCTTTCTGGTGGAGAAACATCTTCCACTGAATGAGGCAAAGATGCTCTTCAGGAACTGTGGGCTAGCAAAATAAAGGCCCTAACCACTTAGATTATAGATTTATTCCACCCAGTAATTCTAAGACCTAACAAATTCAAGGCGGCAGGTAAAAGATTCTTTTTATTCCAGAATTAGCAGAATTTTCTGATCTGATTGAACTTTCTACCAGACTTGCCCTTACAGTTTGTTTTGAAACTTCAGTTAAGAAGTTCTGGCCATGTAGACTCATCAAACGGAAAAGGGCCTTATGGATTCATTTGGTCTCTAGTTGGCATTAGAAAGGCTCTAGCTCATAATTACAAAATGTTAAATCCAATTACTAGTGCCAAGCCTAGATAGATGGGATAAATGAGTGATAATGATGATGATTTTGGGTCTCTACTTGACTTCTGATTTTCTCTTTGTTTTTTAGAGTTTTCTTATATTTTTATATTTATGTGTTTTGTGTTATGGAGTTTAAAGCACTTTTTCAGTTCTACACAATTGAGTTTTTTGCTGGTATGGCAAAGGTGGTCTGGTTATTATTATCATCGTCACAAACTCTAATCCCATTTATGTAGGGTTGACTTTTTGAGTTCTCCTTTTCTATTTTACGCTATAAAATATCCCTTTTTACCCTACAATCCATCACATCCATCTTTATCCCCTCAATTCAGGTTATTAAAGGCCGCTCTCTCTTCCTTGTTCCTTCGATCTGGAACCTTTTAGTTGTTCATACTACATCTATTTTTGCTGTACTATTTATGTACCTGAACTACTTCAAGCAACTGATCCTCATTTTCTTATCTATTTGGGTTATTTTTAAGGTTTCCCGAACATGGTTATTCAAAATTGATCTCTTAGGTTGTGTTTGGATCAGGGTGAGTGGAAGTGTGGGGTTCCCTAGGGAGCTTGAAGAACAAAGGGTTCCCCTGTAGGTAGAGAACCCCCTATTGCCACTTTTTTTACTATTTAAGACACCCTTTTTGGTAAATTTAGAGTGGAGAATTTGACTTTTTCTAGAGAACTTAAAATGTTGTTTGGACGTTTCAAGTGGGGGAATAGTAGGAATTTAATTTTTTGATCCTTTTGCTAAATAATGAAATTTCATCACATGTAATATATAGTGGGACCCATTTACTTGGTTAATCATTGGCACACCCATGTAATGGAAAAATACACAATAGGATCCCTCATGTTGTGTAATAATCAATTTGGATTATACAATGAGAATTCAATCAAACAAGTAAAAGAAGAGATATAGGTCATCATATATTTTTAATCCATAAAAATCTAATCACATATTAAAAGAAAATAAAATATATACTTGTAATAGATCTTTATTCATTCACAAATATGTTTTATGTATAAAACTTTAATTATGTGTTAAAACAAATTTATGAATAATACTCTTGTTTACTTTTATATTTTTAATTTATCAATATAGTTACGTTTAAAAAAAAATTATGAATAAAATATAACATATTTGAGAAATTAGAAATATATAATTATGTAATTACAAGTAGAGGTGGTTTAATTAATCCAATTGGAAAATTTAATTGTGTAATTATTCTAGTTAATTATAAAAATAGCATAATTGAGCAATTGGGTATATTTAATGAAGTTATTAGATCATTAGAGTTGATTTACTTAACCTAATTAGAAAATCTCAGTTGTTTAATTGGACTGATTAAAGTATAAAAGATGGCATGTTGTTTTTTTTATTTTGGAGCAGTCACAAAAAAGGAAATATGTTAGAGAAAAAAAGAGGTACAAAGTACAGGGTATAAAGGACTTATAATCCCCACCACCACAAGTACAAAGAAACACAAAATATTTAATTAAGTAATTATATGATTAGATTTGATTCACTTAATCTAATTAGAAAAGTTTATTTTTTTTAATTAGACTGATTAAAGTTATAAAAGATGGCATTTTTTTTAGCAGTCAAAACAAATATATGCTTTAACGAAAAAACAACAAACGACCTAAGTCATGATCAGGGAATTCTTTGTGATTTTTTTTCCATTCATGCTATAGTTTCTACAAAACTATTTTGGTGGTACTGTTTATGTTGTAAATATTGTAAATTGTGTATTTTTCACATGTCTTATTATAGAGTTGACCTACGTATGTCATTAAGTATAATTGATTCTTCTTTCCTTATTTTCCGCCTTGATTGTCTCATTGCATTCTATATATACATGTGTATTACTTCTTCAAACAAGAAATACAATATAGAGAATTAATCTCTCTCAGCTTTCGTCCATTCTTTTCATCACTACATTTTTCCCTTCAACATGGTATCAATAAGGAACAATCACATTGGAATTCTTGTGTCTTCATTCGGCCTTCTCGTCCAACAGTTTTCTTCCCTCGATTCAACTCTCCTACAATAGTCAGGTTAGAGTTTTTTTTTTTCGTTGGGTTTCTAGTAGAGTTCCATCTTCTCTCCTTAGATCTGATGATGGACTGAAGATTTGGCCAACATACACCACAATATCACATTGTTTTGTTGCCCTAGATTCCATCCTTTCAGTTGGTTTTAGGAGGGTTCAATCATAGGTGGGGGTTCCTTTGCCCTGTTTTGGGTTCATTGAAAGGAGGCACAACAAAACCCAGTTTCTACAAGGTTTGCCTGTTCTGGTTTCATTCCCAGAAGGCGGAACATAACCCAATCTTTTGTAAGATTTCCTTCGATATGCTCCATCATAGCTCAGATCTTGATGAAACTTTGCCTCTGTAATCGCCCCTCACCGTACTGTCTTCATGTATGGTTGGCCTAAGGTTTCAATCCATGGTGGGGCCCATGTTGTTGTTTTTCCAGCACTGCTGCAGTGCTGTCCAGAGGCTTTTTTTTTTTTCCAAAAGATTTGGCTTGAACTTGTAATACACCACCTGGGCATGTGAGAAAAGTCCCACATTTTCCAGGAGCTTGAATTGGAAGAGAGATTTAAGAGGGTGCCCCCTCTTATCTAAGAACAAGGCCTTTTGGGGTATGTGTATGGGCACACATCCCAATGCAAAGCCGTGTGGGCCTGTGGGGCCCAATGTGGACAAGAGTGTTAATTAGAATGGAACTCAAGAGGAGAGGAGTAATCAATCTAGAAGAGGAAATCTTATGTCCAATTTGCGAGGCAAAAGAGGAAGATCTAGACCACCTTTACATTGGGTGTCCGACGACGTAGTATCTTTTGACCAATTTCGCTAACTTCTTAGACGTGCCCTAGGTGTTGGACATAACTTGTGCAGGGTCAGTGGAAGCGTGGTCTCTCTCAAGCCTTACCCCAAGGCCTAAGCTTGCATGGAATACGGTCCCAACAATTATCCTATGGACCATTTTGTAACGCCCTGTCCCTTCAGAACAATATTGCACGACTTTCTTTCTGGCAAGCATCCCAAGGAATGCTCCCAAAAGGCCTTGTGCTAGAAGGAGGAAGCTCCACACTTATATATTAGTAGAGGAACCACGCCCCAGGCAATGTGGGACTTTAAAAAACACGCCTAGCGCCCCTGCATGGAGCCTGGCGAAATTCTCTCAGTATGGGACGCCTGGCCTCTCAGTTGGGCCCCCCTCTGGTGCAGGGTACTACAACCTATGCCTCTTAAGACCAGAGCCGTCCCCGACTCTATCCGCCGGTCCTAGTTCCATCCACCAGACCACACATTGCACACGCCCACACTCTCAGTCTAAGTGTTGAACCGTGCTCTGATACTATTTGTAACAACCGTTCTGCTAGCATGATATTGTCCACTCTTGGCCTCACACACAGCCTGCACCGCTTTCAATTGGTGAGCCAACTCACTGTTGCTCCCAAAAGACCTCATGCTAGAAGGAGGAATGCTACACTTATATATAAGGGAATTTCCAAAGCAACTAGCATTGTGGGACTTTTTTTTCCATAGGCACACTCCATACTATAGACCCCCTCTGGGGCGGGGTATTACAATCTACCCCCTTAAAGCCAGAGTCGCCCCCGACTCTACGCACACAACAACCTGTCCCAATAGTATGATATTGTCCGCTCTGGGCCTCACACACGGCCCGTACAACTTTCAATTGGCGAGCCAACCCATTGTTGCTCTCAAAAGGCCTCATGCTAGAAGGAGGAAGCTCCACACTTATATACCAGTAGAGGAAACACACCCCAGGCAATGTGAAACTTTGAGAAACACGCCTAGCGCTCCTGCATGAAGCCTAGCGAATTTCTTTCCTCAGTATGGGGCTCCTGGCCTCTCAGCTAGGGCCTCCTCTGGGGTGGGGTACTACACATTTGGAAAGAAAGAAACTCCAGAATTTTTGAAGGGAAATCAATGGATAAGAGTGAGCTTTTTCAAACAACAAAGTGGAGACTTTGTATCTGGCTTCTTTCCAACTCTGAGTTTAGTGATCTTAAACCTACAGACCTCCTATCATCTTGGGAGGGGTGCATGAATGGTTTTAAAACGAAAATGAAGCCCACGACGAGTTGGATTCCCCTAGAATGAAATATCATGAAGTTCAATGTAGATGGAGCATCAAGAGGGAACCCGGGGCCAGCAGGGATAGGAGGGGTGCTTAGGAATGTTATACCCCGCCCCGTGGGGGCCATGTGCCTAAGGCCAGGGTCCCACAGATGCTAAAAAATAGCCAAGAGGAGGCACCGTGCGCTGGGCGCATGTGGGAAGTCCCACATCACCCAGTGAGGGGCGTGGTTCTCTGTATATAAGTGTGGAGCTTCCTCATTCCTAGCACAAGGCCTTTTGGGATGTCTCCTTGGGTGGGACCTCCAATGCAAAGCCGTGCGGGCCCAAAGTGGACAATATTGTGTTGGGTGGACTGGGGTGTTACAAATGGTATCAGAGCACGGTTCAACTCTCGGACTGAGGGTGTGGGCTGGTGCGTGTGTCTGGTCTGGTGAGTGAAACCAGGACCGATTGTGGAGCCGGAAACGACTTTGGTCTTAAGGGAGGTAGGTTGTGATACCCCGCCCCGTGGGGGCCATGTGCCTAAGGTTGGGTGTTCCACAGATGCTAAAAAAGTAGCCAGGAGGAGGCGCTGTGCACGGGGCACATGTGGGAAGTCCCACAGCGCCCAGTGAGGGGCGTGGTTCTCTGTATATAAGTGTGGAGCTTCTTCCTTCCTAGCACAAGGCCTTTTAGGGTGTTTCCTTGGGTGGGACCTCCAATGCAAAGCCGTGCGGGTCCAGATGCGGGCCCAAAGCGGACAATATTGTGTTGGGTGGACTCGGGCGTCACAAGGAATCATGAGGGACTACTTCCATTGTCTTCAGCGAATCGGTGGGAGTTAGGGACTCTAATGAGGCGGAAATCCTTACCATTAGGAGAGCTCTAATCATCTGGAAAATATATGGGAAAGGAAAACTCATAATTGAGGAAGATTCAACAAATGCAATTAAATGGGCCAAGGGACTAAGGCGTCCTCCTTGGAGACTGATCACTCTGGTAAGGGAGATTAAGGAGTTGGTTTCAGGTTTAGATGTATCCTTTGTCCAGAAAGGCCGTGCATCGAATGTGTTGCAGACTATTTTGCCTAGCTTGGAGTTGCTGATCTATCCTTTGGCATTTTCCTCCTCTAAATTGGGAGGATTCCTTTATTCTGCACTTGTTGTTTCTCTTTAATTTTTTTTTTGCATTTCTCCTTTCCTTTTCTTTTTTCGGTCTAATCCTTTTTTCGGTTTAGACCTTTTTTGTTTTTGCATATGTACATTTTTTTTGTTTTAATGAAACTTCTTGATTACCGCTCAAAAAAAAAAAAAAAACCTGAGCAATATGAGATTCTAATAATAGAATTGGAAACTTAATCTTGGGCCTACTAGTGGATCTTGGGCATGTATTTTCTTTCAATTTGATCCAACTTTTCGAGGTATGCAGGTGCAATATCTTCAATTGGGTTCACATATTGGTTACCAGTGCATGCACTTATTTCTAAGAACTGCCCAAACAAAATTGCTAATGTAAGGACTGGGACTCTTGACATAAATGTCAATTAGATTCTGAAATATTTGAAGAATTGCATAATGGGCTTGTGGCCTAAGTTTGCATCCCCTTGTTGTGCCTTGTTCTTATATTGAGCTTGACCTAAACAACCATTGCAATGCATTGACCCTCAAAGATAGGGATGTAAACAAGTAAAGTAATAGCCAAGCTAGCTTGACTCAAATTGATTAGGCTTCAAATCAAGTTCAACTTGTGAATAAATAGGCCAAGCTCATGCTATGTTTTGCCTATATCAGCTCAATGGGCTCAAGCTAATATGTCGGCTCAATTAGGCTCAAGCTTGAGTTTGGCTTGTGAATATACAAGACAAGCTAAAGTTAGGCGCCACTTAACTTGGCATGACCTGAAGTTTGCTTTGTTTGGAGGCTATTTTGAGTTCGGGCATAAAATCAGCTCATCTGGTGTTCATATATGTATGTTTTCATGTATTTATATATTTATTCATGCATGTATTTAAAATATTTGAATATAAATTATATATTGCTTGAGTCACACTTGAGTCAAGCTTATGCTTGTTATGCTTTGCTAAGAGAGGTTTATCTGGACCGTGTTTGGCTTGATTTCTAAGCAAACTTGAGCTTGACTTTTGCTTAATGGCCTAGGCTCGAGGTTGGTTCGGCTAACATTCAAGCCAAGCTTAAGCTATCCTGGTCAACTCAGCTTGGCTTGTCCTATTTCTACCTAAAGATCCATCAGCATCAACCCCATGTCATGCCATTTAAAACATCCATTCAAAATCAATCATCCGTATAGACAGCATGAATTTGAGGATTTTATGGAATGGTAATTATGAATATGCTCGATCATGGTTGGGCTAATTGCTTTTGCATAGTACATGCATCTAACAAAACTGTACACATTCCGAGCGCTGAAGTATAAACTACAAGCTAATTACACTTGCGCTTGAAGGTGTGGCAACCATCACTTATGTCAGCAAATTGGGTATCTTCATCACACATCACTTTTAGGGCATGTTTTAGACAGCGCTGCTCACTTTTCACTGCTATGGGGCATTACTACAGTGGATTGATTCTTTGGACACCTTAGCATTATCAATATATATATATATATATATATATATGATAGTAATATACTATAGGGGCTTCACCATAGCAAATTGGTTCTTGGAACATGCTAGCTTTATAGATATATTATATATGATAATAATATACTATTGTATAATAATAATAATAATAATAGTAATAACAATTTTTTATGATTTTCCAAATCTAGGTTGTTTGCATCATTTTAATGTTTTGGTCAGGTATGTCATGTGTCCTAGGCTCAAAGTTGAAACATTAGGTCTAATGTTAGACCTAGGCCTGGTATTCTTGTGTTAGGCTCAGTGGTATCAATTCCAATTTTTCCTTCTTAAATTATTTTTTTGAATAATAAAACAACTCTATGCGTGATAGGTCACTGGGTCAAGGGAGGTCATAATGAAAGTTGGACCAAATTGTTCTATCCATCTATTTTGAAGTCATATGGCAAAGATGATCATATTTTGGCTGCATGCACTTTGTGGATCATCAAATCTTACCATCTGTCTTGCATTGGATCTGAATGCTATGGAAATGGTCAATCTAACCGTTCTCCATGTATTAGATCTGAATCCTATGGTTAAGTTCTTGGTTATAAGGTTTCCAATCTATGGAACTCCTTGGTTGGATGCTGGTCAGTCCATCCTTAACTATATATGTTTCAAAGCTATGTATTCTTTTTTTTCCCTCTCGCTTATATGTCTCCAAATGACTGAAGTTATCTTTCTTGCATTGGAAGTTTCAGCAAGTATATTTCGTTAATTTCTTTGGGTATGATTTTATGTTCCTTGTCATAATTATCCTTTTTGCTCTTTTTTATTTTTGTGGCAGAAACGTTATCCAAAGACAAATCTTAGGCTTATTTCATATCCAATTGTACTCTGTTTGCTACTTGTTATCATCCAAAATATAGTCAACCATGAATTGGATAAGCCTGAGAACAGATGTGGTTGCACCTGTATTGACACTAATGGAGATGGTTCCTGCAAGAATGTATGTGGAATAGAGTACTCTAGTCTAGATCAAGTTGCTACTTGTTCCATTCCCAGCCCTCCAAAGTGGCCAGCATTATTACAAGTACCAAGTCCTGAATATCGTGCTGCAAGAACTTCTTTCATTCCATATACAGACTTGCCAGATGAATCATGCAAAAGGACACAATCCTGCCCTGTGACTTTTCTTCTAACTGGGAGCAATCGGTCTCTTGCAGGAAGTATGCAACTCATCCCTTTGGAATTTTGACTACAAATTTGATTGATGTTGAAAGAACCTGTGTTATGTAATAGAAATCATTGTTGTTATTATTTTATCTTACTATTTATCATTGTTATTTCTATAATTTTGATTCAAGATTTTTTTTGGAATGTATTCAAGGTCAATATTACAATGAGTTTTTATTTCCAAGATTATATTGCATTTTATCTTTCAAAAAAAAAAAAAATATTATAATGCATTTTCTTCCCTTATTAACAAATTTGAATATTCTGACTTTCAGATTTAAGTTCGATCTTGTTCAATGTAGTTTTGTTTGACCACCCCAACTTTATAACTCTTGGCAGGCTTTGCAGACACTTTAATCACGAGTGATGTCTTTTTGAATTCCTCAGACTATTTAAATACTTTATCCAATCTTGTTGCAGTAAGTTGTTTTAGTGTTTCATTTTTTTTTACTGACTACATAAATGTGATGCTTTCAATGCTTTCACTTGCGAGTATTTCTTAAATGCCTTGTAAATAAGAGATAGTGGCTTCAGGTCTAACATGTTTATTCGAAACCTTTCAGGGGACAGATACGGATACTGAAGCTCAAAATTTTATCGAGCCTGCTTTCCTCTCTGATACACCTCTATACATTGTTCAACCTCAGTGCCCCTTAAATTTTTCACTTTCTATCCCCATCCAAATAGCTAGCATTGCACGTCAGCAAGGTATCCAAATCATGCAACCATGCTTATTTTCAGAGATTTTAAGTGAGACAATTTAAGAACATGAATTTAGGCCATTACCTTTTTTTTTTCTTGGTATTACATTGTTGTTCTGTTCATATTTTTAGAGATTCATTTTTCTATACTTGTATGGATCAACAGTAATATCTTAAGCAATCTTCATATTGTACTAGATGTATGGAGCAACTAAGGCATCCATTAATCAAAATTTTAGTGCGTACCATATATCTTGTTGTATGTGATTGTTCATCATGTGTGTGTGTGTCCGTGCTTGGTGACCTCTACTTTTTCATACTTTCAACTATGAAGAACACATTCTTTGAGTGGGGGTTAAGGTCTTCTTTGCACATATCCAAACCATCTTAGCTGGCCTCCTTCATTCTTTCTTTCGTTGGAGTCATCAGTAGACTACTTGCTATCTACTAATTCCTAATTCTCTCCATTCTTGTTACATGAAGCCACTACCATGACACATATACCATCACCTTTTTGTTTCCTTGTTTCCTAGCATTCAGCTCCATATAAAAATCTACTCCAATTGCCTTCTTATAAAAAGTCCCTTTAATTGATATTGCACTTGATTATGTACAACACCACTAGCTTATCTCTACCATGCCCAGACTTGCTCTTATCTGTTTTTTTTGAAACGTTGACGACTTAATTCATTAAAAAAAGGGAGAGTACAAAAGGAGGATCTAAGTATAGGAGAGATATACCTAGGTCAAAGATGAGGAAGAAGGAAAAGAAACAGAAAAGAAACGCATAGAAAAAGAAAAGATACAACAATACACCCCTCCCGCCAAAAGACACAATAAGGACTCCCCTACTCCCCAAGCTCCCAAGGTTGATAAGATGAGAACATTTCCATGGCTGATCTATGTTTGTGTTCACCAACTTACACTAAGAAGTCTGCCATACTGTTTGCTGATCGAGGGGTATGAGTGAAAGTGATGCCTCCCAACCCGCACATCCTCCATATGGCCCTAGCAATGCTTACCAATCTCCATGGGGGGAATTTCCTATTACTAGCCCAGGAGATGGAATTAGTCGAATCATCTTTGATAATGAGGTTGCCGCTCCTAAGCCTAAACCAAACTTGGAGTGCTCTCCTGATTGCTCTCAGTTCTGCCACATTTGACGCCATTATCCCTAATGGCTCGGAAAATGCTAATAGCATCTTACCACTATCACCATGCAACACTCCTCCTATTTCTGCCAGCCCGGACTTATCCCTTGCTGCCCTATCCACATTGACTTTACATAATCCTAGGGGAGGCGCTACCCTTTTGACTTTTCGCTTCCTGACTTTCCCAACCCTTTTCATGCATCCCTCCCAAGACAAATAAAAATCCTCGGGTGCTAGCCTTATAAACTCCTTACACACAGACAACCATCCTATCAATTGCCATTTTGTCCTTTCAAACACCTCTTGAGGTGCCCCATTCTTCCCCTAAAAAATCCTCCCATTACGCTCTTTCCAAATTTCCCATGAGATTGCGTACAATACCATTTTCCATGCCCACACACCCTACGCTCTTTCCAAATTTCCCATGAGATTGCGTACAATACCATTTTCCATGCCCACACACACACACACACACAGTCATTAAGTCCTCTGCATCATTTCCTATCGTCCACGAGCAACCGAATAGATTCATGAAAGTGTGATATCTTGACCCATGAGCCAGAGCCAGAGGCCAGGCCCTAGAGGGGCTGATCCAAGTGAAACTGGGCTCTGTCGGTCAGACCAAAAGTGTGGGCCGGTCGGATCCGACAGACACACATACACACACACACACACACACACACACACACACACACACAGAGTCATTAAGTCCTCCGCATCATTTCCTATCATCCACGAGCAACCGAATAGATTCATGAAAGTGTGATATCTTGACCCATGAGCCAGAGCCAGAGGCCAGGCCCTAGAGGGGCTGATCCAAGTGAAACTGGGCCCTGTAGGTCAGACCAAAAGTGTGGGCTGGTCGGATCCGACAGCCTAGCAGTGGTTGGGCGTGTGGGAGCTTTGCAGAGTCCCACATCGGAAGTGAGGAACTTCCTGATGGGGTTTATAAGTGGTATCTCCCTTCACTCAGGTGTGACACGTTTTGGGCCTACCGGGTTGGGCCAGGCCCAAAGGCAAAATCGTGAGGGCCATGTTTTTGGACCCAGAGTGGACAATTTCACACTGAGTTAGACCCTAAGCCTTGTTTACGGGTCAAGTCGTTTCAAATTTGGTATGAGAGCTTCGGGTTCTACACTCGGACTGTGTGGGCTTACTGCCTTCCACTGAGTTCGTTGGGTCGAGTCGAGGGCGGCTCTGGGCTTTAGGGCCGTGGATTGTGATATCTTGACCCATGAGCTAGAGGTCAGACCGTAAAGGGGCTGATCCAAGTGAAACTGGGCCCTGGGCCCTATCGGTCAGACCAGCAGTGTGGGTCGGTCGGATCCGACAGTCCAACAATGGTTGGGTGTGTGGGAGCTTTGCAGAGTCCCACATCGGAAGTGAGGAACTTCCTAATGGGGTTTATAAGTGGTATCTCCCTTCACTCAGGTGTGACGCGTTTTGGGTCTACCGGGTTGGGCCAGGACCAAAGGCAAAACCGTGAGGGCCATGTTTTTGGACCCAGAGCAGACAATTTCACACTGAGTTGGACCCTAAGCCCTCTTCACAGGTTGGGTCGTTACAGAAAGTGCACCATACAACCCACGTGAACCAACACTTACACAACAAATGGTCCACTGTCTCCTCTTCTTCTTCACACAGTGGGCATACTATTGGGCTTTCTCAGGAAGAGAACCTCTTCTCCTAAGATTGTGTCTCATTAGGATTATCTTTTTCAAGGCAGACCATAAAAAATCTGGATTCTAGGGGGAATCTTATTGTTCCAGGCAAAGTTGCATATAGGTGGTGAACTCGGATTTGTTTCATATACTGACTTTAGGACTGATTTTACCGAGGACCCTGACGACTCCATGGACCAAATCCACTTGTCCTCATCCTCAAGCCACAATCGGGTGTCTCTTAAGATTCCGATCAAGGTTTGGTGGATATATTCTTCAAAATCACACAGGGTCTTTTTGAAGGAGATGGACTACTATGGTAGATCATTGACCTCTCTATAGTAGTCACTGATTAGTGCTTCACGATTTATAGCCACGTTGAAAAGTCTGGGAAATAACTCTATTAGTGGTCTCTCCCCCACCCAAATACCTTTCCAAAACGACACCCTTTTGCCATCCCCAATCTGAAACCTAATCCCCCTCTGGAGGACCTCACCAATCTTTCCTACCCCGTTTCCTAGCCTCGCCAAGGCTTTCACTACCGATGGCCCATCCCTAGCAGCTCTAAACCCTAATCTCCATCCCCCTGGATCTCCCTCACCATATCTAGCTACTAATACCTTCTTCCACAGGGCCTCTCTCTGTGAAGTGAATCTCCTCAACCATTTACATAATAGGGCATGATTCCTATCTCTGATGCTATAAATCCCCAACCCACCTTTCTCCCTAATATCTCTAACCTCTTCCCATTTCACTATATGGATTTTCCTCAAATCCCCCTTCCCTTCCCACAAGAAGTCTCTTTGAATTTTTCTATCTTTTTTGCCACTCCCTTGGATATTTCATATAGAGAGAGTACGACTTGCTCTTATCTTACTTGTAATATTATCATGAATACCGCTGGAGAACCAGAACTAACTCGAAAAAGGACAAAAAGGCTATGATTGTGGTTGAGTTCTTGTTTGACCAGAGAAAAGATGAATACCATCTGTTCAATATTCTTGTTCAGCATTTCCTTAATGAAAAAATTCTGAAATTATAAAACTGTACATATAATATTTTCAAGACTTCTATTCAACATTGGCAACAAAAAGGATCAAGAAATTCATAATAAATAAAAGAAAAATTCAATTGATGAGAATCCTCAAGAAAATCTTTTTTTTTCCTCCACTGCAATAAAATGGTTACAAAAAAAAATCCTGAAGAAAATCAGGGATGTTGGCACATGGACAGGGATTAGTGGTTTCGATAATCATGTTAATAATGTTGATGAGAAAGAGGGCATAGAACAGAGAATTGCATTTTTCAATGGTCAAGCCTGGCTCAGTGCCATGTAAGTTGCAAAGACAAGAAACATAGGTTGAAGATATGAACCATTGGGTATGTTCTGTCTGTATTATTTGCAAATGAATCTGTTTGGTCTTTTACTTAGAGAATCACAATACTAATAAACATAAACTGTTACATGAATTCTTACTGCCCAGATAAAAGTTAAAATTTCATACATCAAGGTAGAATACTGAACTGACCTTTACTCATAGCTTGAGTTGAAATTTTATACACAAAAGCTTTCACAAACTGAGATACCCAATCACAAAGGTCTTGCGTATCCTAGCTGCTTATATTATTGAACTTGATTCAGAGGTGAAGTGCGTGGAAGGTTTACATTTATGGCGTAATAGTTCTTCAGCAATAAATGATGAACTATTTGAGGGTTACCGAGGTGGGAATCAAGAGAGAAAGATTAATGAAATAGTTGCAGGTTTTTTTGCTTCACTCTCTTGTTTATTCATGTAGTTTGACGTCCAGGATGTATCACATGAGAAACTCATTCCCATTTCATTTTCTTGCAGCTTATGATCTCTTAAACTCAAATGAAAATAACTTTAATGTGAGTATTTGGTATAATGCGACCTATAAGGATGACAGTGGAGGTACACCTCTTCAATTGGTGCGTCTTCTTCGCTCATTAAATATGGTAAGTGATCTAAAATGTCATAATCTCCTAATGTTAAATATGTAACTCATTCGGCTTCTTAGCTGTTTCGTTTGTCATTTACAGTTGTATGATGCTATAGTAAGTCAGGTTGGGACTTTATTTTATGTATTTGGTTTTTTTTTTTCCATTCTGGTTTACTACCAGTAGTCTAGTGAACAGTATGCTGATGTTTTCTTACATGCACAGGCCTCCAATGCCTACCTACAAATTTTCAGGGGTACTGGTTTCAAGATGCTTATTGATTTTGTTAGAGAGATGCCGAAACCTTCAACACGGCTTAGGCTGGATTTTTCTTCTCTTCTTGGTGCACTTTTCTTTACATGGGTGGTTTTGCAACTCTTCCCGGTGTGTAAGGAAGTTGCTTACCTTGGATCTCAAATGTCTTTATATGCCATATATTGTTTGTTGTTTTGTGAATTCATAAAAGAGAATTCAGTAAATGAATTTCCAGATTACTTCATTGCAATTACTTGCAAAATTCAGAAATCCTTAAACCCCTAAACTATAATCTATTGATGTAGTCCCCACTTAGCTTGGGTGTATCTTGAAATTCCAAAATTGAAAAAAAAAAAACCACAAAAAGAATTCAGAAGTAAAATGGATTCAAGGAAGGATAAAAATACCTGAATCACACTCACCAGTGTGAAATCTATGTGCCCTAAGCGTTCCCACACGTTAATTGAGAAAGGATGGAAGCTTCCCCATCTATATGGCTGCCCATATAAAGTATACCTACCAAAACCCAACAGTTGGGTAGGTTACTCTTTCTCTCTCTAATGGGAAGAATATTTTTTTAAGGCCTGAAGCTTGGGTTCCTTTTTTTTTTTTGGAACAGTAACAGAAATTAAATGATAACAAGGGCTACATCAAGAATGGTATGAGAGACTTATAGCAGCATACAAGAAACAAACAAAGCCCCAAAAGTTGAAGAAAATCACCAAGAACCCTAAACAACCGAAGAAAACCCGACAAATCTTTTTCTTGAAACAGTGACAAATAATTTCATTAATTCAAGTAAGAAGGTATGAAAGGGAAAATTGCCTAGCATAAGAGAGTTATATGAGGCAATTTTTTTTTTTTTTTGAGCGGTAACATGAATTTTCATTAATAGAGGAAAAAGTACAAAGGAAGGAAAGAAAATCATGGGTTCAGGGGTAATGAACCCAAGGAAGAGAAAGGGAAATTTAAAGTCATCTGACCAATGATCCCGTATGTCCAAAGATAAGATCAAAATAGCAAAAGAAAAATCCCATCCCCAAAGTACTCTCTCTGTGTCACAAAAAGTAAACGCCCTGGCTTGTTGAGTCTACTCCTTGTTTTGCAAAGAAGTCTGAAGCACCATTAGCCGATTTGCTAGCCTTGATGAAAGAGATTTCCCGATCATAAAGTAAAGCCTTTATCTTCCTCACCACTGTTGCCAACTTCCATGTGGTTTTTTCACTTCCGATACCCATTTGATTGCATTTGCCAAGTCACTTTCGATGATCAAATTGCCCAACCCTAAAGAATTCCAAATAATCAAGGTCTTCCTAATGCTAAGCAATTCCACCTTGTTCGATTCTTTCCTTTCAATCGATTCTAGGAATACAACTATCGTATTCCCATTATGATCGCGTGGAACACCCTTATACAAGGCTATAAGAAGAACATAAAGAGATTAAGCAAATGGAGCTATATATACAATGTTCCAAAATAAACATAAGTAAAAGGCAAGCATAAATAACCCCATAAATAAAGATAGGGCATTGTGCTGAAAAGATAAGTGGGTAGGGGAGAGCTCCTTGAGCTAGGCCTTCCCTAGGTTGTTTAGTGCTGCGTTGATGGAGACTACCCTAGTGAGGTTAATGGAAAACCACAGTGGAATATTGCTTTGAGGAGGGCTCCTAGGGATTTTGAGGCTGGTCAACTTCAATCTCTGGAATGGTCTGTTAGGCAAATCTTTTCTGAGCACGAAGGAGGAGGATAGTTGGATATGGTCCATAGATCCATCTGAGGTTTTCTCAGTTAGATCTATCATGAGATCTGTTACTCCCTAGGTCAAAATCCTCCCCTGCCATGCATCTTGGCCTGGAACAACAAGATTCCCCCAAGTATTCTTGACGGTTGCAATAAGAGGTCGGGTCTTGGTCAAATGTAACCTTAGGAATAGAGGACTCCTACCACTTTTTCATTATTCTATAATATGTATTCTCTTTCATTAATGAAATTTATTTGTTGAATTTGAATAGTTTTCTACCTATTGTTGTAGGTTATACTAACAAATTTAGTTTATGAGAAGCAACGGAATCTACGGATCATGATGAAAATGCATGGGCTTGGGGATGGTCCCTATTGGATGATTTCTTATGTGTATTTTCTTTGTATATCAGCACTCTATATGTTATGTTTTGTGGTCTTTGGTTCTATTATAGGTAAGATGATACTGACAGAACCCACCATTGGTTTATTGTATATCCAAATCAATCTTTTGAAGTCCATTGGGTGTGTTTCCAGGTTTAAAGTACTTCACCTTGAACGACTACAGCATACAATTTGTTTTCTATTTCATTTATATAAACTTGCAGATTGCACTTGCCTTTCTATTTGCAACAATCTTTTCGGATGTGAAAACTGCTACAGGTCTGTTTTCTGTTAAAGAATCGTCTTAAAGATTAAAGACCATTTTCATCCATTCACATGAGTGTTTGACACATTTTCATGTTTGAATATTTGATGATGACAGTTATAGGTTACATATCTGTGTTCGGATCAGGGCTCTTGGGAAACTTTCTTTTCCGGTTTTTTGTAGAAGATGAGTCTTTCTCAAGTAAGCACATTAATTAATTCTTAATGACACAGTCCAGTTCTCATTGTTTTGCAAATCATTTTTGGCTTTTCAGTTTTATGTTACCTCATTTATTTTATTCAATACTGTCCCTATTTATCCATTCATCCTTATTACCAGTATCTTTGTTTATATCAAGCACTCTGTACAGCTGAAAGGCATCTTTCGGTGATCCAGATCCTTCTGCTGTGCTCAGTGACTGAAAATATCTTCTATTAGACAAATCTGATAATTGGCTGTTGGACTTTTTCTGCTGTATATGCATGGACAGTTGGATTTGGTCCTTGCTATTTATCCATTTGTACACCGTTTGTCAGACAGTTGTTACTGTTAGAAGTTTTTTTTAAGTACACTTTTTTATGACATGTCTTACAACTGTTTTGTAACTCTGACTTGGTAATTGACAAGATTGAGGTCCATTAATTGTCATGAAGATAAGTGGAACCCACACCGAAGAAATAAAGCAAGGCCTAATTTAACAAACCCAAACCCTCATTCAACCAGTAAGAGGTCTTGAGTTTTAATGGTGTGTGAGACTTCGTTATAGAAAAACCCAAACCATCCCCTCTACCCCAAACACACACGCACATGTACACATTATATAGAGAGAGGAGAGAGGAAATGAGGCTTATGGATCTTTCCTTCTGCTGATGCAGGAGGCTGGGTTCTAGTTATGGAGATTTATCCTGGATTTTCTCTATATCGAGGGCTGTATGAGTTTGCATATTACTCTTTCTCTGGAAATTATATGGGAACTTCTGGAATGCACTGGGGGGATTTGAATGATAGTGATAATGGAATGAGAGATGTCCTGATTATCATGTTCATAGAATGGTTGCTCATACTTCTTGTTTCATACTATTTGGATCAAGTGGCCTCATCAGGTAGTGGGATAAGAAAAAACCCTTTATTTTTTCTGCGATTCTACAAGAAACCTTTATTAAATTTTCGGGAGCCAAGTCTGCAACGACAGGATTCTAAATTTTTTATTGAAATGGAAAAACCCGACGTTTCTCAGGAGGTATCTTTTGTTCTCTTCTTTTGTTTCCTTTGTGTTGGATTCTTGCAATTTAATGGTACTATGTTTCTCTCATTTCAGCTAATTGTTGATGTTCAAATTGCCCCATGCATACTTACCTGGTTTATAACCCAAGTGATTTGTGTGACACTGTTGCTTGTATTTCTATACTTATCTTTTGTCCAATTTCTTATTGTAGGTCATCTAGTTCTTTTACCCAATGTGTAGTGTGTGGACCCTCTGAACTGTGTTTATCAAATTTGGTTTTCTAGTTCCATCTAGTTCAATCCAGTCTGCATGACTTTTAGACCATTACTAGGCTGTCCATTGTGTGTGTGCATGTGCATGTGTGATGTAGGACAAGGGATCGGGTGGCCCTAAATTTCTAAATTTAAATAAAAATAATGCATCCTAAAATCTAATATGGCTAAAATTAATTAATCAATTAATAACGGCAACAAGAAAAGGTGTAGAACAACAGTAAAAGGGTTAAGAAGAGGGTTGTACAGGTCTAAGATACAGATCTAAATGTAGTAGCAGATCTGATAGGTCTAAGACAGATCTTGGACAGAACTGGAACTGGTCTTGGGGCTGTTTTGGGATAGATCTGGGGCTGAACTGGGACTGATTTTGGGACAGATCTTGGACAGGTTTTGGGGTTGTTTCTGGGACAGATTTAGGACAAGTTTGGGAGTAATCTGGGACGGCAATTTAAGGAGAAGAAAAGGTAAAGAGAGAGGAAGAGAGATAAAAAGATAGAAGTCGAAGAAGAATACCCGAAGATGGAAAGATGGTAGCCTCACCAAAGGAATCACTCCCAAATTATTTTGTCGCACAAGCAGCGGAAGAAAACTTCAATTTCATTCTTCATTAAGTGTCAATCCCGTATTGAGGAATTACATCACATATATAATACTTAAAAACATGAAAAAGACTAAAATAACCTCAAATAAACTAATACCAAACTACTCACAATGATTAGAAAGCCCTAATTACATGTAAAATCACCAAATTTCCTCGAACAAAACTAACTATTGGACTAAACAAATAAATGAAAGAAAAAAATACAATCATGAAAAGTTGGAAATCCTAAATCTAAATATAGAAACTTGCTAAATATGGAAACTCGTGTGGTGCTCTGCATCAATGTATTTGTATGTGTTTGAGTGTGTCTGTGCCTGCTCGTGTCTGTGTATTTGTGAGCATGCATGCTTGTGTGCTAACTACATCAAGGTTAACCTATGATCAATTCAAATCTTCAAACATTGCTACTTGCTTGTGAATTGTGATGGGTCCAAATTAATAGCCATTTGATACGCACTATTGGTTGAATTGATAAAAAATACTTAATAAACCCTTAAATATTTATTTTTTTGAAATGGACACAATAAAATATTATTAAGAGAGAAAGATTTACAAAAAGTATAGAAACAAATAGAAAAACAAAGTATAGGAGAGCTATATTGTGAAAGGAAAATAAAAGAGACAAATTCAAATATAGAACCACAATCACAACCCAATCTCACATACAACTAATTATAGGAAATAAAAAAAATGCCTAAGGTCTTCCCGCTCCCGCTTTTGGCAAAAAGTATGACTTTGTTAATTGAGCACTTGACATGCCTGAAAAGAACCATCTAGACCTAGCAGAATTTGACCTGACCCGATTATCCAAGCTGACTCAGGTTTTACTAAATGGCCCGACCCAACCTGAACTTGTTTATAAATGGGTAGACCTGACACAAACCCAACTATAAATGGGTGGAGCTAACTGACCCGACTATTGCCACATCTATATGAAACACATGAACCATATGAGGTCTAGACCCATCTAAGGAGTAGTCTTGGTTTGTATCTCGCTAGAAAAGTCTCCTTAGTCAGGTAAATGGGTAAATGTGACTTGAACCAACTTAACCTGTTTAACAAGGCCTGAAGTAGACCGAGACCTGTAATAGACCTGGTTTGCTATCTTATTGTCTGTCTCATATATTTAAACTGCTCATTTTTTTGTTCATCTAACTTTGTCAAATAATAAGATTCCTTTAACCTAGTTAGGTTTCTGTTAGGGAGGGATTTTTTCTAAAAAAAAGAAAAATATTTAACATGTTGTTGTGACTCATTTGATGTTTTGCTAATATCTCATAGCTACGTTCTTCTCTACTGTTTGAGCTGGATTTCGTTCATATTCTTTGACATTTCAGACTACAACATTTTTCAATATTTAGATATTTTTGTGTTTTATTTCAGAGAAAGGTGGCAAAAGAGCTACTTCTCAAATCCAATATGAGTCAGTTCATAATCTGCCATGATCTCAAAAAGGTATATCCAGGAAAGGATGGTAACCCGGAGAAATATGCTGTTCGAGGGTTATCTCTTACTTTACCTCTAGGAGAGTGCTTTGGTATGCTTGGTCCTAATGGTGCTGGAAAAACCTCTTTTATCAATATGGTTAGTAGAAATCACATTTACTAGGTTTTAGAATCGGACACTTCTATTTTTTTGTACTGTTTTAGAAAGTAAGCACATGGATTGAATCAGACATAATTCCAAACTTGCTGGTTCATAGTTTGATTAGTTCATATTTCATGTTAGAGTTGACATTTTGTGCATGGCATATTTTTCAAATTCATTTGAGTAGGTTCATTCAGTTGCCTTTTAGTTTGTGAAATTCATCAAAGGAATTTGAATTTTCTGTTATTGTTTGATTTTGTTTACACAGGTTTTTGGTTAAGTGCTAATTTAGTGAAGTAACTAGTGTTCACTACTAATATATGTTTGTCTTCTTAGCATATAAAAGTTGCCTCAAGATAACATGTCCATGTTCCAAGCCTTTAAAATGCTGTTTAGCCCTTATCCATTGTAATCAAATGAGATTAAATATGATCCATGAAAGAAGGGGTTGATCCAAACATTATATGGTTCAGTCAATCAATAGCGGCTATGGACAGTTATGGCCTCAAGGCTTCGTAAATAATATGTATTGGTCCAAAGAAATGTATCAAAATGATGGATAATCAATCCAGTGTATGGATCTAAAGATACAAAGGAAATGGACCCGATGCACATGTCTCATTTAAATCAGCGTGCTGCCACTTTCTAAGATCAAATAATCATGACTCCAAAACCATTATGAAGATCTTCAAGTTACTTTCTGGTGCAGCAAATGATCTTGAAACCCATGTTGGAATGAAGAAGGTGCTATGAAATACTATAGGACTGTCCAAACACACATGTATCAACTTCATGATCATGTGGAACCTCAAAATCAAGCACTATAACATGGTGTAATGGTGTTTCAATTAGCTTTCCAATGCAAAAAAGGTGCCTTAATTAGAGGTTGAATGTAGAAATGCAGTCAAAATGTCAAATGAGGGCAGAAAAATGAAAAATAAAAGGGGTATCCATGTTTGAAGTCATATGCAGTTGAAAAATGAATTTGTCTTGAAAACTGGTTATTGAAAGTGACTCGGCAAATACAATTAAAGTGGGTAACGGGAGCAAAACGACCTCCTTGGAGACTAACAACAGTAATGAGGGAGATTAGGGCATTACTCATTGGCCGAGAGGTATCATTCTCACAAGTCAGCAGATCGGCTAATGAAGTAGTAGATTGCCTTGAGAAACATGGAGTTGACTGATCATCCCCTAGTGTTTTCTATTTGTGACATACTGGGTGGGAGGGGTTATACGAGCTATCTTGTTTTGTATTGGATGTGTCTCATGGACTGGTTTTGTTTCTTCGTGGGTTTGATTCTTCGGTTTGTGTTGATTTGTATTTTATTTTCTCCTTCTTAGGGTTTACATTTCCTAAACCCTCTTTGTCTGTTTTTGTTTTTGTTCTTTCAGATTCCTGCACTTACATTTTCATATTAATGCCCCAATAAAAAATAAAAAAGTTTGGCTTCATGTGCAGTCGGTCATTGAGATTCGACCACAATAGCTTCTTTTTTTTGCTTGTTTTTTTTTTTTAAGATTATAAAAGCCGTGGATGGGGTTTTTGAGAGATCTTTAAGAGAAGTTTCTTGGGCTCTTTTGAGAGCATCACTTGGGAGTTCAAAAGAACTTTGTGGCTTTGAACAGGAGCTTGGCTTGTAACGACCCGACTCTTAAAACAGACTTTCTATATCCCATGCACACATCTTCCCATTTTAGGATGCATCGTATGAGTCTACGATTCCGAAGCTTGAATCACACGATTTGCGATTCCAGCCCAGAATCGTACGATTACCTTCATTTTTTGTGATTTTACCTACGGTTCATATCGTTTTACCTGAGATTCTGAGTCGACTCAAATCCTCATGTAAAACGATATGAACCGTAGGTAAAATCGCAAAATTGAAGGTAATTGTACGATTCTTGGCTGGAATCGCAAATCGTGTGATTCAAGCTTCGGAATCGTAGACTCATACAATGCATCCTAAAATGGGAAAATGTGTGCATGGGATAGAAAGTCTGTTTTAAGAGTCGGGTCGTTACATGGCTGGACTTGTTTTCCTACAAAATCTTGGGAGAACTTAGAAAACTTAAAAGTTTGCTTTCTTTTTATGGTGGTTCCATAAAGAATTGTGAATTGCTAATGTGGTTTGATAGACTTCTCCCATTCATACATGTTGGTTCATTTGTATTATTTGGGGTTTTACATCTTATTAGTATGTGTGCAATGCTGCTGTTTGGACAAACAGTTCCAAACAAACTTCCATTTTTCTTTGTTCTAGTTGAGGATTCTCCTCTTTTGAAACTTGGAATTTTGGAGGATATTAGATTCTCTAGAAGAAGTCTATAGGTTCCAACCAGAAGTTTTTTTGAATGCACAAAAAGTTATGGAAAGTGTCATGATTCATAATGTAACGGCCCGGCCCGCTAGCAAAATATTGTCTACTTTGGACCTAAACGGGCCCTCACGGCTTTGCATTGGTGAGTCAACCTCAAGTTTCCTCCCAAAAGGCCTTGTGCTAGAAGGAAGGAGTCCCCAACTTATATACCACAACATTCAACTCTCCATGGGCAGTATGGGAGCTTCCAACACCTTCACTGGCGAAAATCTCTCTTATACACGCCCCTCACATGCACAGGGTATCACAATCTACCTTCCTTAAACAAGAGCTGTCCCCAGATCTTACCACAAACACTCTCACGTCCGAGAGTTAGACCGTGCTCTGATGCCATTTGTAACAACCCATCCCGTTAGCACAATATTGTCTGCTTTGGACCTAAACGGGCCCTCATTGCTTTGCATTGGTGAGTCAACCTCAAGTTTACTCCCAAAAGGTCTTGTGCTAGAAGGAAGGAGTCCCCAACTTATATACCACAACATTCAACTCCCCATGGGCAGCATGGGACCTTCCAACGCCCTCACTGACGAAATATTTCTCTCATACACGCCCCTCACACTCACGGGGTATCACACATGATAAAATATTTTGAAGTGTTTGTTCTCTCATTGTCAAAAGGTTGACAAACTAATCTCTGAATTTTTTTTTTGAACAGTAACAATGGAAATTTATTCATTCAAAGATAAAAGGTACAAGAACAACAAATAAGAAAATAGGTCTAAAAGCAATAGACCTAAAAGAAAAAAGAAAATAAGCAAAAATACAATGAGAAGGTACAAAGCAATAACCACTATCAAACAACCCCTCCGTCCGATATACAATCAAAGGTCGTCCTCGAAAGTTAAAGGAAGAAGACTCCTGAGTAGCCATTATCAACTCCCAGCTTAGCAAAGTAGTCTGCCACGTCATTAGCTGTACGGCTAACCTGAACAAAGGAAACATCAAGCCCTATCATTGAGGCTCTAATCTCCGTACCGTAGTGTTTAGTTTCCAAGGGAGACGCCTTAGTTCCTTAGCTCATATGATTGTATTTGTTGAATCCCCTTCAATCACAAGCTTACCTTGCTCATGGATTTTCCAAATGGCCAAAGGTCTCCTAATACTAAGAATTTCTGCCTCATTTAAATCTCTAATCCCAACCAATTCAATAAACATTATCGTCGTTTGGCCCTCATGATTCCTCAACACACCTCCTATTCCTACCGGACCTGGTTTCCCCCTCGTAGCCCCATCCACATTAAATTTCATCACTCTCCACTCTGGTGGATTCCAACTAACCTCTAGTGTTCTTTTCCAACTAGAATACTTCATGCACCCTTCCCAAGACAAAAAAAGATCTAATGGTTGTAAACTCATAAACTCGATACTAGACAAGAGCCACTAATCTCTGATTTATGAGTTATTAATTTGTTTTTTAGAGTTCTTGTACTCTTTTTTATTTTTGAAGTAGTGAATAAAATTTTAGCATTTGTGGATTGTCAAGTTTTCTTACTTTAGATCACTTGATTTGTAGCTGTTACTCTGAATGACTTTGCGAAACCATTAATAATGAGATAGAGGTCAATGAAATTACTCAATCTCATATGGTTCTTTTGATAACTTCTTTCCAAAAAAACCAAATTTTTAAACAAAAACACTATGTATATAAGTGATTAGAATAGGCATCCAATTTGAATAAATGTAAAATTATGAGAAGTTACAAATGAAATTGAACTAATTCATTCAAATTCATGAAACAAACTGATTTGAACTATCAAGTGAATTGAACTATTCAATTCTCTAGTCTTTTCGGAGCCGATAGGGCTAAGAGATTCAAACGAGGCGGAACTTCTCAGTATTAGGAGAGCTTTTACCATATGGAAATCAATTGGGTATGGTAAACTAGTCACAGAAGGGGACCCAACAACTGCAATCAAGTGGGCTAAGGGGTTGAAGCTACCTCCTTACAGATTGATTATTGTGATGAGGGAGATAAAGGCTCTTTGTTTGGGTCACGAGATATCCTTCACTCGAGTCAGAAGAGTTGCCAATGGAGTGGCTAACTTCTTCACTAAGAACAGGGTAGACTCCACAACTACAGGCGTTTTCGATCTTTGAGACAGCGATTGGATGATCAAGAGAGCAAGGGTCTTCCACTTTTGACTTGATGGATGCTATCCAGATGTTTCTAGCATTAGTTCCATGGTATTTTTTTTTTCTTTTGTTTTACTTTATTATGGGTTTAAGTCTTTTAGACCCACTTGTTACATGTACTTTATCTTTTAATATATTAAGCCTTTGTTACCGCTAAAAAAATGAATTGAATTATTCAAACGTTCTAGTTCAAATTTAACCCCAGTTGGTACAAAACTAGGTACTATTGACAAAACAATCTACCGTAAAAAGGATGGCTTCTATGTCATATAGAACCTTTATAATTTCCAAATCAATAAATTACATTAGTTCTTCACTACTTAGAAGATGTAGACATTCAAGCAAACATAGATTTGGGCTATCTCAGGGCTCGATGTATCCTTCGCTCAAGTCAGTCGCACAACAAATGGCGTGAAAGATTTCTTTGCAAAGAACGGAGTCGAAAACATAGTCTCTGGCGTCTTTCATCTTTGAGAAAGGAGGAATTAGAGCATGCCTGAAGCTTAACTGGTTGCATTTACTATGGCTGATTTGTTTAGTTTTTCTAATATGTATTTTTCTGGGTCTACTCCTTTTAGACCCTATTTTCCCTTGATGTATTTGTACTTATTATTCCTCTATTAATATAAATTGTCTTCGTTATTGCTAAAAAAAAAAAAAAAGATTGGGCTATGTCTGCTTCTGGCTAAGATGGTGCTTGGTTCCCTACACCTTCTGGACTTTTCCAAGAGCCAAAGATGTCAAAATCATATCATGTATGGCTTTATTCGAGATGGGCATTTAGATGCAACTCTGAAATTAAGTTAAATATTGTTTCTCTCAACATTAATAAATTCCAAAGTAATCATTTCAACCTTGGAGATTGATTACTATAGCAAGGGAAATTAGAGGCCTAGCATCGGGACTGAATGTGTCCTTTCTTCATGTCAGTCGCACTGCAAATGGCGTGGCGGATTTCCTTGGAGGGATTTTAGTTGTATGTTTTTGTGGTTCTTTTGTTGCTTTGCTTTTGCTGCTCTATACGTTTTCGGTCTAACCGTTATAGACTGTTTATATTTTTCTGCAGCTTTTCTTTTGTACTTTTCCTAATTTTTCAATGAAATTTTATGGTTACCTCTAAAAAAAATTAATCATTTCATCTCTCTCTCTCTTAATGCTTTAGATCATGCTCAGTGCTTGGTTTTTCTATGGATGTTGTTCAAGTTAACTGCCAAATTCCAAGTAGATGTTCTTAAATTCTAATATTCTAATTTTGGACGTTGGGGAAATGGACTTTAAGGACTTTTAAATCTTCTATGAATCAATCTCTAGAATATTTGTCTGAGATACAGTTATGTAGTTGTGATTACCACCAAGTTAAATAATAGTTTGAAATTTCCTAGAAATATGTCTTGATTTGATCTGTGCATGTTAGTGTTGATGCTTCACAGGACCTAAATTTTTTGAATTTGTTCACAGATGATTGGACTCGTTAATCCAACTTCTGGCACCGCATTCATTCAAGGACTAGACATACGGACTGACATGGACAAAATATACGCCAGTATGGGTGTATGTCCACAGCATGAGTATGCACCCATTCCTTTTTTTTTTTTATCAACATCATTATTCTTGTTTCCATCATTTTCATCATCACATCCATTTCAAGAAAGACAATTATTGAAACTTATCCCATCTATCTGGGTGTTGGCTAAAATGGAATATACTCTACAAAATGATTGAGTATGATACTATCTTATTGAAGTCTCTAATAATGTCCTTTCCTTTTTTTCTTTTATTGTAAAAAAGTTTGCTTTGGGAAACACTAACTGGTAGGGAGCATATGTTATTTTATGGAAGACTAAAGAACCTCAAAGGTGCTGACTTAACACATGTAAGTTCACATTGCTGTATTTTACTTTGCCATCTTACTTTTTATGCAAGATTTTTTTTATTTAATGGAATAAAGAAATTTATTGCAAAATGACAAGTTACAGTGACACTTTGTGGTAGAACTGTTTAAGAGATGTATACTACAAATTTGTCCCATCTTCATGTGCATGTGTGCATGTATGTTTGTGCACATACACGTGTGTGTACATGTGTGCTTGCGCATGTATATTTGAACATGAGTGTGTATGCAAGCATATGCATTTGAAGATTCAAATAATTTTTTTTTAAAAAAACCTAGAAACCCCCAGAAAAAATCCCACAACACTATCCAAGAAATGCTTGATGTAAAAAATAAAGGAGGAAATGAAAAAGATGTAGAAACTAATGAGAAAGAAAGAGGTAGAGGAAAAAAAAGGAAAGAGTCGATAGTGGAGAGAATTGTCTCTCAATGTTGTGAAAATCGAATCGTATCGTAATTATTAATACATCTTGAACCGTAAATCGTGTATCGTAAATTGTAGAATCGTAAGATTCATAAGTGTTTTCTCCCAAAATATTTAATATATGAAATAACGTAAAATATATCTAAAATGTAACAACATGAGCAATTCTCCAACTTTCTTTCAATATAAAGTGAATTCTATGTAATTAGTTCATTGGAGCTCAAATTTTAATGCTCCAATTCCCAAAAGTATAAGACCAGTATATAATCCAACTATACTGTGAAAAGTCAATAATGAACTAAAAAACCCTCAAAAAATCAAAAGTTCTTAAATGCTGATGTAGACTAGGTAGGATTAAGAATACCCAACCTTGGATTATAGCGGAAGCGATAACGAAAATCCAGTGTCTGAATAAATTCTCCAACTCACTGGCGTTGGCTGGTTGTAGGACTGCAGCACATAACCTGAACTGGCTGCAATTGCAACGAAACTAGGCCTGACGTGGGATCACTTGTAATCCCCAATCTGCTGCAAACCCACTTAAACAGGAGCCAAATCCTCTTGCTGTTTGCTGGTATTCACAAGCACTCCAAGAAGGAAAAGAACCAACCACAGGTCTACAACTAGGGACACCTGTACCTGGCTGATTCTACAACCAAAATTCTGCAATGTATTGTAGTGATTAACTCCTCACAAAACACTCTGTTTTTGTGGAAAAAGAAAACAAAATTTTATTCATCAAAACTCTGTCCCCCAAGGGGCTGATTACAATCTTATTTATAAGAAATCCTAACCTGAAATAAGGAAAGAGAGTTCTCCCTTAACAAGGAAAGAGAGTTCTATCTTAACGAGGAAAGAGAGTCCTATCTTAACAAGGAAAGAGAGTTTTATCTTAACAAGTAACAAGGAGCCGACCCTCCAATTATGAAAATAACAAATTCTAAATCTAGAAAATAACACAAAGAAGCTTTCCTAATTTAATTAAAATCCTAGCTGATTTAGGATTCTAATTCACAACCGTCAGCACCTCTTTAGCCATTGGGCCTGCTCTGCTGGGCCTGTTCTTGGGCTGAAGCCAATGGACCTGCTCTGCTGGGCCTGTTCTTGGGCTGAATTCCATGGTCCAATTGATAGGATTCATTGTCATTGGACATCCTATGGAACTTCTCATAAAAATCTAATGCCAAGGCCAAAATCTCATCTTCTTTGTCACCGATGTCCGCATCATTCTCTCCGTCTTGGAAAGAACTCGTCATCGAGTTTGTATCACTGAAATCTTCATCTCCACTATAGATGCATAAATCGGACACATTAAAAACATCGGAAATACTGAGACCTTCTGGCAACTTCACTTGGTAAGCATTATCATTAATCCGCCTTAGAACCTTGTACGGACCTATGTTGCGCATCTTCAGTTTGTCATAGGTACCCGTTGGAAATCGCTCTTTCCGGAGGTGTACCCATACCATATCACCTGCATCAAAAACGGCCCGTCGCCTATGCTTGTCTATAGCTTCCTTGAACTTGAGATTGCCCTGTTCAATCTTATGACGTACCTGCTTATGCAACTGTTTGATCTCTGCAATTAAATCGTTGGCTGCTTGAGATTTTGGTCCTTTTGAAGGTAATGGCACCAAATCTAACACACTGCTGGGATTGGAACCGTATACAACTTGAAGTGGACTGTGACCTGTCGTACGACTTGTCGAGCGATTGTAGGCAAATTCAGCATGTGGTAAAATCAAATCCCATTGCCTTGGCTTCCGTCCAATCAAACTTCGTAGGAGATTACCCAAAGTCCTGTTAACCACCTCAGTTTGACCGTCGGTCTGTGGATGATAGGCACTGCTAAACTTCAACTGTGTACCCAACTGTCGCCAGAGAGAAAGCCAGAAGTGACTCATAAACTTCGTATCTCTATCGGAGACGATAGATTTTGGAATACCATGCAATTTGACGACCTCTTTCAAATACAATGCCGCCACATGTGAGGCATCTGAAGATTTCTTGCATGGAATGAAGTGTGCCATCTTAGAAAATCTATCTACCACAACTAATATGTTGTCCATACCTCGTTGTGTTCTCGGCAAACCTAAGACAAAATCCATGGATACATCCTCCCATGGTGCTGCTGGAACAGGGAGAGGAGTATAAAGCCCTGTATTTTGAGAGTGTCCTTTTGCTGTTTGACAGATATAACAACGGTTGACAAAACTGCTCACCTCTCGCTTCATACTTGGCCAATAAAACTTCTCTTCCAATAGTGCCATGGTCTTATCTCGACCAAAATGTCCTGCTAGTCCACCACTATGTAATTCTTTGACTAGCCTCTCTCGTAGTGAACATTGCGGAATACATAGTCTAGAATCTTTGAATATGTAGCTATCCTGCATACTATATTCGCCACAGGGTTGATTTTGGCTAAGTTGTTGCCAAATCGGTTCAAAGTGATGATCATTCTGATATAGGTCTTGAAAAGTATCAAATCCAAGCACATGCACCCGCATCTGAGTCAACAAGGCTGATTTCCTGCTGAGAGCATTTGCGACCTTGTTTTGAACTCCAGACTTGTGTTGTACTACAAAAGTAAATGCTTGTATAAGAGAAACCCACTTTGCGTGCCGGGTGTTGAGCTTGTGTTGCCCGTTGATATAACTCAGTGCTTGATGATCAGAGTTAAGCACAAAAGGCTGATGGAGAAGATAATGACGCCAGTGTCTGAGGGCTTGTACAATAGCATAGAACTCTAAGTCGTATGTAGAATACCTCTTCTGAGCTCCGTTCAACTTCTCACTGTAGAATGCAACTGGGCGTTGTTCTTGACTGAGGACTGCACCCACACCAGTATGAGATGCATCACAGTCAACCACAAACTGCTTCTTGAAATCTGGAATGGCTAAGACTGGAGCTTCAGTCAATCGCTGCTTGATAGTCTAAAAGCTCTCTTCTGCGGCTTGTGTCAACTGGAACTCACCCTTTTTCAAACAATCTGTAAAAGGGGCCATAATCATGCTGAAGTTCCTGACGAACCGTCTGTAGAAAGAAGCCAAGCCATGAAAACTACGCGCCTCATGTACATTCTTGGGAGTCGGCCAGTTGCGCACTGCTGCCACCTTTGCTTCATCTACCTTGATGCCATCTGTACTCACAACATATCCTAAGAAAATAACTTCGTTAGTCATAAAAGTACATTTCTTTGGATTTGCATATAGTTGTTCCTTTTTCAAGGTCTCAAAAACCTGGCGGAGGTGATCAATGTGTTGCTGCTCATTCCAACTGTAGATAAGAATGTCGTCAAAGTAGACCACGACAAACTTACCAATGAAAGGCTTGAGTACTTGGTTCATTACCCTCATAAAGGTACTTGGGGCATTGGAAAGGCCAAACGGCATAACAAGCCACTCATATAAGCCTTCTTTAGTCTTAAATGCTGTTTTCTATTCATCACCTGGTCTGACTCTGATTTGATGATACCCACTTTTTAAATCAATTTTGGAGAATATTACTGCCCCTGCTAACATATCCAGCATATCATCAAGTCTCGGGATCGGGAAACAATAACGAATAGTGATCCTGTTGATAGCCCCGCTGTCAACACACATACACCAACTACCATCTTTCTTTGGAGTCAATAGTGCTGGCACAGAACAAGGACTCATACTGTCACGGATGAAGCCTCTGTCTATTAATTCATATACTTGTCGATTCAATTCTGCACTTTCTGTGGGACTCATTTTGTAAGCAGCTTTGTTTGGTAAAGTCGATCCTGGAATGAGGTCAATACAATGTTGTATGTCTCTCATAGGTGGTAACCCTGCTGGTAACTCATCAGGGAATACATCAGCAAATTCTTGCATAATTGGTTGTAGCAGTGGAGGGATGGTTTTCTCAGCTGTGTCCACTTCCTTGGCTACAAGTGCAAATAATTCTCCTTTCTCTTTAACGGTCAATTGTATTTCAAAAAAGGTGATCAAATTAACATTTGCCCTTTTGGGCCGGACTTTCTCTAAGTCTCTCAAAGGTCCCAAAATATGCTTAGTGCCATCCTTGTGGAATGAGTAGATATTTTTGCGGCCATAATGATGGGTATCTCTATCATACTGCCAAGGTCTACCTAATAACAAGTGACATGCATCCATGGGTACTACATCACACCATACATCATCGTAGTATTTTCCCCCAATTTGAAAAGAAACTAGGCATTTCTTTTCTACCACAAATTCACCTCCCTTCTTTAACCATGACATTTGGAAGGGTTTAGGATGTTTTTGAGTCTTCAATTTCAACTTCTCAACAACTTCAAGTGAAACAACGTTACTGCAACTACCACTATCAATAATTAAATGACATACCTTGCCTTCGATAGTGCAGCGTGTATGGAAAAGGTTAATGCAAAGCCATTCGTCTTTGATCTCTTCTTTTGGTGTGAACAAAGAATACTGGATCATAAGATTATCCCCAGACTCACCATAATTGATTTCTTCTTCGGGGATGGAATCTGACTTCTCTGACTCTATCTCTGCCACTGGTTCTTCTTCTTGGGCCAAATTCACAATGCGATTGGGGCATTCTGAAGCATAGTGCCCAATACCGTTGCACTTGAAACACGTCACTGTGTGCTTGCCACTGGAATTGCTAGGCTTGGAAGATGAAGGCTGAGACACAAATTTTGAAGATGTACCCTTATTAGTACCTGAACTGCTTCCTATAGGCTTGTTAGATGGAGCCTGATAGGTCCTGTTTTTGCGACGCTCTACTTTTTCATAGTGTAGTGCTTTCTTAAATGCATCTGATAAAACAAGTTTATCAAAGGCCATAACAGCATCTCCTATGGAAGTTCGAAGGCCTTCAATGTATCGTTGGACCAACTGCTCTTCTGATTCATAGAGATTGTTCCGAGATACTAGGAGATTGAATTCCTCAGTGTACTCTGCTACGGTCTTGTTACCTTGCTTAAGGTTTTGCAGTCTGGAGAACAGTTCTTTCTTGTAATTGGTTGGTAGAAAGGTGTTGAACATCAATTTCTTCATCTTGTGACAGTCTCGGATTTTAGATTTCCCCTGACTCTGCCTGTCAGTCTTAATCCTCTGCCACCATGATAAAGCTCTGTCTTTCAATTTAGAAGAAACCAACTTAACCTTCATGTCATCCGGAACTTCTCTGCAATCAAAAGCATTCTCAATTGCCTCGATCCATTCGACGAACTCATCATGCTCGGTACTACCTAAATAATCTGGAATGTCAACTCGAATGCCATATGAATCAAGACTTGTTTTATGGTCCCTTTCTGGACGTCTGTCTACATATCTGTGTCAACGTCTAGGAGGAGAGGGAAAACGAGGTGGTGTCTCGTCTGACGATGATGAATGACTGTTATGAACGGAAGGAATGTTAAGGGGACGTTGATTGCTTTGTCTCTTCAAATCTGCTATATCCTGTGCCATATTAGCCATCATCTGAACTATCTGATCCATATTTAGATTCTTATTTTGAGTCGAACTTGGGTGACCACTGCTTGAAGAACTGCCCATCGGATGAGTAGGGCCACTTTCTGGGGCACTTCTGACCCGAGGAACGGAATTTGTAGGGATCCCGCCATCCATCCGTGCTTGACGAGGGCGAAAATTATAACGCCGTGCCATAACTCAATGCAAAGAACAAAAAGGTCTTGCAGCAAAATAATAGTAGTGATAAAATAAGCCACTCACAGGTAAGATCAATGTCGGAGTCTCGATTAACTCAAAAGCTCTGATACCACTCTGATGTAGACTAGGTAGGATTAAGAATACCCAACCTTGGATTATAGCGGAAGCGATAACGAAAATCCAGTGTCTGAATAAATTCTCCAACTCACTGGCGTTGGCTGGTTGTAGGACTGCAGCACATAACCTGAACTGGCTGCAATTGCAACGAAACTGGGCCTGACGTGGGATCACTTGCAATCCCCAATCTGCTGCAGACCCACTTAAACAGGAGCCAAATCTTCTTGCTGTTTGCTGGTATTCACAAGCACTCCAAGAAGGAAAAGAACCAACCACAGGTCTACAACTAGGGACACCTGTACCTGGCTGATTCTACAACCAAAATTCTGCAATGTATTGCAGTGATTAACTCCTCACAAAACACTCTGTTTTTGTGGAAAAAGAAAACAAAATTTTATTCATCAAAACTCTGTCCCCCAAGGGGCCTGATTACAATCTTATTTATAAGAAATCCTAACCTGAAATAAGGAAAGAGAGTTCTCCCTTAACAAGGAAAGAGAGTCCTATCTTAACAAGGAAAGAGAGTCCTATCTTAACAAGGAAAGAGAGTTTTATCTTAACAAGTAACAAGGAGCCGACCCTCCAATTATGAAAATAACAAATTCTAAATCTAGAAAATAACACAAAGAAGCTTTCCTAATTTAATTAAAATCCTAGCTGATTTAGGATTCTAATTCACAACCATCAGCACCTCTTTAGCCATTGGGCCTGCTCTGCTGGGCCTGTTCTTGGGCTGAAGCCAATGGACCTGCTCTGCTGGGCCTGTTCTTGGGCTGAATTCCATGGTCCAATTGATAGGATTCATTGTCGTTGGACATCTTATGGAACTTCTCATAAAAATTTAATGCCAAGGCCAAAATCTCATCTTCTTTGTCACCGATGTCTGCATCAAATGTTCATCACCTCAAGCCTTAAAAGCCATTAAAACGAAATATTTCATGCTTTCACACTCCTAATAACCCCATAATTCTATTATTTATACGAATCGTAAGATTTGTTGATAGATACGAATCGTTCCTCTTATCATATCGTATGAATCGTAAGATACGAATTGTGTATCATAAGATTTTAACAACCATGGTTTCTCTGTATTGTATTTCTGTGTTTAGGAAGGAGAATACATATCAATATAAATAGATTACATGGAGCCATTCAAGGTGGCTAAAAAATGAAAGAATAGAAGGAATAATCAATTTCCATCAATTACAAATCTAATTACAACTAATGAGATAATCTTAGTCAACTTTCCCGAATTGGTTTTTCAACGCTCCCCCTCAAACGCATATCCTGGACAGGGTTCTCATCACAAATGAATTGGTTCATATGCGACAAAAGGACAAGAAACCAAGATTCCTTTTCAAAATCGACATGGAGAAAGCCTATGACTGTGGACTGGGAGTTTATGGGTTACCTTTTTGACAAAATGGGTTTTGGGCAACGGTAGAAGAAATGGATGAGAACCTGCGTGGAGGACACCAAATAATCAGTTTTAGAGAATGGCTCCCCTACCCAAGCTATAACAGCCACTGGGGGTCTTAGGAAGGTATACCCACTTTCCCTTCATCTTCACTCTAGTAGGTGAGAGTCTTTACAAATTAGTGGAAAAAGGTCCTAGGGACCTGGCCATTGTCAAAGGTTTTAAAGTGATCGATCTAGGACCGATGGTCACACACCTGCAATTCACAAATGACACTTTGTTTTTCTACGAACCCAACAAAGATGAAGTTCTGGGCTATAAAGCGATCCTCGGATGTTTGGAATTGGTATCAGGACTTAGAGTCAACCTAGGGAAAAGTACCCTAGTTGAGATAGGCGTGGAGGATAGCTCGCTTAAGGATTTAGCAGACGAGATAGGGTGCGCTACTAGGAACCCAAGGGTAAACAAGTTCTGGGCGCCGGTTGTGGAAAGGTAGAAAGGAGACTGGCTAGTTGGGGTAGAAAATACTTGTCGTTAGGTGGAAGATTGACCCTCATTAAATCTGTTCTTACAAATCTCCAACGTACTATATGTTTATCTTTGAGATGCCAGAAGGAATAGTGAGGAAACTAGAGCAGCTCTTTAGGAAATTCCTTTGGGGAGTCAGAGGACAAAAGGAAAGTGCACTTGGTCACTTGGCAAGAGGTGACCAAGCTAAAATCAAAGGGAGGCCTAGGGTTCGTCCCACTTCAGGTTAGAAATCAAGCATTATTATGTAAATGGAGTTGGAGATTCAGGAGAGAGAGGGAAGCCTTGTGGGCAAGGATGATGACTACAAGATACGGATTAGGAGATATCAGTGGATGGGCCTTGGGGAAAAATGTCGAGAAGTCAGGCTCTGAAATTGCTAAGGCATGGTGGAATCTAGGTATGGGTAGGAGTTCAGTGGGCAACATCTTTAGAGATAAGCTAAGACATCTTGTTGGAAGAGGAGACAAAGCTCTCTTTTGGACTGACCTTTGGCTTGAAGAGAGGCCCTTAAAAGATGTATATCCAAGGTTATATAGGATAGCTAGAAGCGAACATGCCCTAGTCAAGGACTGCTACAAAGTGGTGGAGGGACATACATCTTGGTAGTTCAACTTTAGAAAAGAGTTGAAGACTTTCGAGAGAGAGAGAGAGAAATAGTCTTAAAGAGTTATTAACCATGTTAGGTGACTTTCCTTTGTCCAGGGAGGAGGAGGATGAGCTCATTTAGATAGGAGATTCCTCAGGTACCTTTTCCGTCAAGTCGATGGTTGATGTGTCTCTTCATCAACAGAATGATAAGGACCCTCCCCTGCCTAGCCTGGACACAATTCGCTAGTCTAATGGGAGTACCATGGGTTTTTTATAGAACTTGTGGGGGCGTAGTGGGTTCTTGGTATCTCTCTTGCCTTGGTCCTAAGGTGAAGGCTTCTTGGAATATGATTCTAGTGGTTATCTTATGGTCTGTCTGGAAGGAGAGAAACTCCAGGATATTTAAGGCAAAGGTATTTGAGGAAAATGAGATCTTTTAAAAAGCCAAGTGGAGGCCTTGCACTTGGCTCCTATCCGGAAAAGATTTTAAAGGATTCAAAATATCTGATTTCTATAGCTCATAGGAGGATTGTTTCAGAGAAAGACGAAACCCCTAGTTATCTGGTCTCCTCCACTACAAGGTGCCACAAATTCAACGTTGACGAGGCAGTGAGGGGAAAATTGGGACTGGTAGGAATATGTAGTGTTTTGAGGGACCATAATGGTAAATCTACCATTGTCTTCTCAAAGCTGGTAGGACATAAAGATTCAAATGAGGCAGAACTTCTTAGTATTAAGAGAGCCTTGACCATATGGAACTCTGTTGGGCAAGGGAAACTAGTCATCATAGAAGGGGATTCGGCAAATGCAATCAGGTGGGCTAAGGGATTGAAGCAACCTCATTGGAGCTGATTACTATGGTGAGGGAGATAAGGGCTTTATGTTCGGGTCATGAGATCTCCTTCGCTCTCGTCAGAAGATCCATTGGTAGACTTCTTCGCTAAGAGTGGGGCCCGGCCTTTTCAATCTTTGAGGCAGCAACTGGACGATCAAGGAGCGACGGTCTTCCACTTATATCTTGTTGGTTGCTATCCGGATGTAGTTTCTGTTTGATTTTGAGGATGCACATCTCTCTTTTGTTTACCTTTGCTTTGGTTTTAGGTCTTTTAGACCCATTCCATTGTACTTGTACTATATGATTTTAATACAATTAACCTTTGTTACTGCTAAAAAAAAATGGTTCCCAGCTGAGGGTTGATAATTGCTTGTTATCATAGTAATCTTCTTTAGCTAAATATTTATCATTTGCTACGTGAATCTTGTCTTAGGTACTGGACTTGTACTTTTGCTTATACTTTGTTGGTGTGTTTGGTTGGTTCTTTTCTTCATAAGCAGCATTGGAGGATCTTGTCAAAGAGTAAAAATTATTGACAATATACCTAATTTTTTTGAAAAATTAACAATTTTATGATTCACGGTATAGGAATTACAGTATATGAGATGTATAGTGAGAAAGAAAAAGAAGATTCCCAACAAAATCCATGGTACTTCCTGAGGACTATGTGTCTGTGCAAGCAATTGCATGAATCTCTTTTAAACCATATACGTGGAACAATTATCATAAGAAATTCTGCTTCTGACAGATCTTTTTTTTTTTTTTGAAATAGAGACAGTAAAAAACCATATATTAAAGAAAGATAAACAATACAAATATAAAATGTCCGCAAGCTCCTTATATGAGGACTAGACTGAAGCAGAAGGTAAAATCTCAACCTAAGGAAACAAAGACAAAAATTAGAAAGTAAGAATATAGCCACTATAACAGAACAAAATCCAGCCCTATACACTTGTTCGCTCATTAAACCCTGAATCCCATAAACCAATGCACCCATTAGAGAAATTCAGCCACAGCTTTTTGTCTTTCGATGTCCAACTTCATAAGAAAATCCACAACCCTGTTGGCCAAGTGCCTCACCTGACTGAAGTGAACTACTCTGTCCCTTTTAAATATAACACATCTTTGCAAATCCTTTTAAATATGATATACCTCATCACCTTGCAAAACAAAAAAAAATATTTATTAAATATGATACACCTCCATACCTTAGTATACTATTGTTACAAATAATGTACTCCTGAATGGTATCTATAATATGTTCCTATTGAAATTGTCCATAATCCATATGCTCACTGTCATAGCTAGAGTTTAAATTGCCAGTATATTATTGAATAAAATAAAATATCTGTACATGCCCTTGCATGTGAACTGGAGTCCCACTATGATTGTTGTTGTGGTTATCCCACTTGCACTAATTTGTGAATTGTTGTTGCAGGCTGTTGAAGAATCTTTGAAAAGTGTAAATCTGTTCCACGGAGGTGTAGGTGATAAACTTGCTGGGAAGTATAGTGGTGGCATGAAGAGGAGGCTTAGTGTTGCAATTTCATTGATTGGAGATCCTAAAGTATGTATTGTTACATAATTGCCACCATCTTTTTGGTACCATTATGCTTGATCACACATGAAGAAACATGCCCAGCCAGCCCCCACCCACCATCCACGCATGACGATACCGCACCCAAAGGGGCATTGTCCAATGGAATTGATTGCTCATGCAATCTTTTCATGGCGCCTTCCTTTAACAAATGTAAAATGTTGGTCAAACTCTACCCCTTCTGAATTGGATGCACGTAGATTTGCCCTAGCGACAGTGGTTTTCACCATTTTACTCAACTTTCCTTAATACAATTAGAAAGTTTGACCCATAAATTGATGCTTTTGGCTACAGTAACCTCTAAGCACAACCCCCTCCCCCCCCCCCACACACCAAATAAAAAAAAAAAAATCCATGCACAATCCTTTTCTCTCTTGAATTATGGTGCTCCCAAATCAAACCTCTGAAGCATGTAAATCTGATCACATTAGATCATTTATGCACGTTCCTATGCATAAATATGTACCTATATGGTTTTTCTGCGGTTGGTTTCCGGCGGGAAAGGAGTCTAGGGGCTATAAAATAACGGACTTTTACAACTCTCGGGAGGGTTATTTGAGTGGGGGCCTGAGAAATAATAGAACCAACATGATTTGGTCTCCTCCGCCAAGAGTTTACAAATTTAACGTTGATGAGGCAGCGAGGGGCAAATCGGGGCCAACCGGAATAAGTGGCGTTCTCTGTGATTCCAATGGTGTAACGTCCATCCCATAGGATGAAGAGATTCAAATGAGGTAGAGCTCCTTGGTATTAGGAGAGCTTTGACCTTGTGGACTTCATTCGAGCAAGAGAAATTAATTATCGAGGGGGACTCAGCAAATGCAATCAAGTGGGCTACGGGGTTGAAACGGCCTCCCTGGAAACTGATCACAGTGGTCAGGGAGATAAGGGCTTTGTGTCATGAGTTTTCTTTCGAATTAGTTAGAAGATCAATCAATGGAGTAGCAGATTTCTTTGCAAAGAACGGGTGGACCCTATGACTGTGGACGTTTTTGTCATGGTCTGGGGAGATACTTTCCTTTTGTATTTATGTTGTGTTTGGGAGGCAGTGATGGATGTATTTTTGTTTCTCTCAGTTTGTTCTTGGGTTTAAACCCCTTAGACCCCTTCACTGTGAATCTATATCACTTCTTATCCATTAATATATTTATCCTTTTTTTTTTTGGTAGTAACAAAAAAAATTCATTAAAAAAGCATAAAGGTACATAGAAGTTTAAAAGGCTTAGAAATGGTTCAGGAGGTATGAACCCATGGGAAGAAAAGAAAAAGGAAGTATATAAATACTCTCCCCACAGTATCATATATATCAAGAAAACCAAAAGTCATAATTACAAAAGATAGGATAACCCATCCCTAAAATCCTATCCCTTGGAGTCATAGGTGGTAGACACACTGGACATTTGAGTCTACTCTCTATTTTGTAAAAAAGTCTATGACTCCATTGGCCGACCTAGTAACTTGAGTGAACGAGATTTCTCGACTTGTAAGTAGAGCCTTAATCTCCCTCACCACTTTTACCAACTTCCACAGGGGTTTCTTTACTCCCAATGCCCATTTGACTGCATTTGTTGAATCACTTTCGATTACCAGTTTGCCCAACCCTAAGGAGTTCCAAATAGTTAAGACTTTCCTAATGCTAAAAAGTTCCGCCTCATTCGATTCTCTCCTCCCTACTGACTCTAGGAATACGACCACAGGCTTCTCGGTGTGATCGCGTAGGACTTCGCCGATACCTGCCGGTCTCGGTTATCTCCTAGCTGCTCCATCCACATTAAACTTGAAGAAGCCTTGTTGTGGTGGCCTCCAAGTGGTTAACTTCTTTGTCTTTTTAGGGACTCCCAACATAGAACCCTCCTATGATTGATAGAAATCCGTTATCTTGGATCCTGTTAACTCTTTTCCTGATAAGAGCCAAGTGCACAATCTCCATATGGCCTTCTAGAATAAGTCCGCAACCTCTGACTCCTTTGATTGAAAAATTCTTGCATTCATCTCCTTCCAAATAGTCCAAAGGATTGCAGCGGGAATTGTATTCCATGCCATCTTCTTCCTAGGGTCAAGGCGTGAGATGGACCATGAACGCATGACCCATTGCAGGTATTGTCGAGTACCCACGGCATTTCCCTGAGATTAAAGAATTTTTTTTCCACAATTGATCTGCAACAATGCATTTTAAAAATAGATGGTCCGCCACTTCCCCTATTTGGCTACATAAGGGGCACTAGAGATTGTCTTCCAAGTTGAGAAACCCCTCCTTCTTAAAGGTACACTGGTGAGTGTCTTCCCTAGTAGCACACTTCACATAAAGACATGTACGCGCTAGGTTCCTCCATGCTGAGCCGGAAGTGAGGCCGCATTGCTTGAGTTGCTGACCTTCCCCACCATTGATTTGACCATAAAGACTCCGAAAGATTCCCCTATCCAAATTAATTCATCCTCCTCATCAATGGACAAAGGGAAGTCCCCCATAAGGTTTTGCAGAACTTCTAAAGTTTCTTGTTTGAAGTCCCTTAGGTGTCTTCTAAAGTCAAAGTGCCACTGAATTTGACCTTCCTCAAACCTATACCGTTCACTCGCAGCCACCTTGTTATCCCTTGCCAGCCTGAATAATTTGGGGTAGACATCCATGGTTTTTCTCCGAGCCACGTGTCCTTCCAGAATAGGGTTCTGTCACCACTCCTTACCAAGCGTCTTATATTTTCTTTGAAAGCACTGCCCACTCGGCCCTCCCCCTTTCCTAACTTCCACCAACTTTTCACAATCTGAGGGAGCCATCCCTTTCCACTATCCCCTAAAGACCATCCGCCTCTCTCCCCTATTCCATATTTGGCAGTCAGAACTCTTGTCCATAACGCTTCCCTTTCTTTTCCAAACCTCCAATTCCATGTACATAACACTTGATTCCTTAACTGAAGGGGGATTATTCCAAGGCCGCCTCGCTCCTTTGGTTTGGTTACTTCAGAGCATGATACTAGATGAACCTTCTTTTTTCTCCTGATTGTCGCCCCACAGGAATCTCCTAAAACATTGTTCTTGTTTCCTTGAGATTCCTTTGGGGATTTGAAATATGGATAAGTAATATGTTGGGAGGTGCATAAGTAGTGATCTGATAAGTTTAAATCTCCTAACTAACGATAAATACCTCCCGCTCCACCCGTCTAATCTTTTTTCCACCCTTTCAACAACCAGTGTCGAAAAGGATTTCGATCTTGGGTCCCCTCCCACCTGTAGCCCTAGATATTTAAAAGGCAAGGTCCCTGTGGAACACCCAAGCAGATCCTTCATTCTCCTCACCGTATGTTCCTCCACTCCGACTCCTATAAGTATGTTTTTTCCTAAATTTACACGCAGCCCTAACACCAATTCGAAACACCTGAGTGTCACTTTAAAGCCAGTAATTTCTTTTATGGATGGTTCGTGGAAGAACAGAGTATCGTCTGCGAATTGTAAGTGTGTTACTACCGGTCCCTGATCCAAAGCCTGAAACCCTCTAACAATGCCTCGATTCCTAGCTCTTTCAATCAACATGTTTCTGCTATAGTGAAATCTTAATTCTGTAAACCTTTTTATGAGGAACCCGCAAGCCCCTCGATGTGTACCACCTAGATGCATTACAATCATTATTTATATTATAGGGAAACTTTTACTTGTGAACCCTCAAATAAGCTATTAAACCCTTGTTGGGTCCTTTTGGATGCATGAAAGGGGGTTTGGGTTGGGCACCCGCGAGTTTCATAATCAAAGATCTAGATCCAAAGTTTAATGGTTTTGGGCAAAGCTTCGATAAGATCAATTTCATTGAAAAATTCAAGGGTGTGTATGGGGGGATTGTTTTATATTTGGGACAAAAGAAAATGTGTAGATAGCTTCCTGGAAGGGTTTGGATTTATCATTAGATGGCCCCATAAAAGTATGGAACTCCCTAGTTGTAGACAGTTATACATAGGAAAATTGTGTGTATATTTAAAAAGTTTTTGTAGCAAACTTTTTCATTAGGAACCATTCGAGTAACCTAGGGTCATAGTTGATAAAGGGAAGTTGGGGATGGATTGGTCAAATCTTGGATTTGCTTTGCCCCAAAAAATCAACGTAGATGATAATGCCAATAGGTTGTTAAGGACGTAAATTATTTTGGTGGAAAATTATGAAAGCTTTGGTTTCAATCCAATGCTAAGAGTGCAACTTTGACCATAATAAAGTCTGGGGCTTACCCAACTCAGAGTTGTTATTGAGCAATGGGGAGAGGATGGATGGAAAAGTAGCATGTAGGTCCTGTCAGAATGTTCTACAGGCATAGACACACATAAAATGTATTATGTAGGTACATGGATGACTCTGAGGGTGCATGTTTCCACCAAATACACTGCCCCCCCCCCCCCCCCCCCCCCCCCCAAATCCCAAAAACTAGTTATCAATGGTGGGACCCACCGAATGGGTTGTTGAATAAAATCACCTTGATGATTTACAAAGGGTTACATTCATACTCTTTTATACATGGAAGGTCAACTCTAAAATACTATACTCTTACAAACTACACAAGTTTACACTAGTGAAGGTGTGTATTCCTTCATGGGTTATAGTGACTTAACCTTTAGAGGTTTCTTAGTGGATAGTTTTGTTGGAAGCTGGTCATAACTCTCTTACATGTTTGTTACATTGTGATTGTTTTTTCATAACTTCTTGCTACCTTGGCCTAATGCCTCAATGGGCAAGGTTTAGCGTTTGTTCTTTTTCATTCTATGAATGAATTTTAATTATCTTTACAAAAAAGAAATTCTGAGATGGCAATTTTTAATACATTTTTAGGCAGTAACAAGGAATGAATTCATCAGTAGGGAAAAGAAACTCAAGTTCTACCATGGCAACATAAAAGATTTAGACCACCACATCAAAACTGCAAACCCCTCTAAAAGAAAACCACCCCCAACCCCACCCCACCCACCACCCCACCCCCCCCCAACCCCCACCCCCCACCTCCAGCACTCCACCCCCCTCCCTCCCCACCACCACCCACCACCCTAACTAACAACCTGATGAGGGTGCTCATGGTGAGAAATGTCACAAATACCATTCTTGGGATAATATTGGCTATTGTTAATATCGGGATATTTTCAATTTTTTGAGTTTTTTAATTGAAAAATTATCGGGCAAATCTCACAAAAAATATAAGTATTTACATAATAAGATAATGTATAATAAATAAAAATGTCATTTAAACTTGAAATAACCGGTAATAAATTTGTGATTAAACTGCAAATATACTATAGAAAATAAATTATTTTAACAATTATCTAAAAAATAAAATATAATTTATCATCTAATATTTCTTGCACCATTGAATGTCATCTAATGCCACATAAGTTCATTGCTAAATACCATTATTGAAGTCATCAAATATCTAAATAAGGGAAGAGTAGAACTAAAAAGAGAATAGAAGAAAAAATTAGAGATTTAGAATTCAATTGTAAGCTCTGTACAACACTAGTAGCATTTTTATTAAAAAATGACAATATACCAAAATACCACGTTTTATCGTGTTTTTATTGTTTTTACTGGATTTATATCGATAAAACGGAAGTGGCGGTACGCGATAATGGTATTTTCCCAGTAAAAATGCGGTAAAATTGAATTTATCACGGGTATTTGTTACACTACGCGGTGAGAACCCCTCATCTGGGGCCCACCATAGGTCCCATTTGCACCACTTTTCTCCCTACACCCATTACCAACCTATGAATTGAATTTGTACCTAATTGGCTCCCTCACTCGAGTTTCACCCTCTCTAGATTGAAACACGATATTGAAACCTTATCTACCATTGGTTTTAGGGGCCTTTAAAACCATATCTTTAGTCATTTAATCAAGTTAATTTTTTTACAAGCGCCATATTCAAGTATGGATCTTTGCAAAGGACCAACCCTGTGATCAAAGGTGGGTTGCACATGGAGCTCTCATCATGAGTATAAGTCTCTTATAATCATGTACTTTTCTTTTCTTGGGTATCTGTTATTTTTACATTCTCTCTTTTTATTATACAATTGTTATGTTACTGCTTAAAATATATATAAAAAAAAAAGGTGGGTTGCACATGGAGCTCTCAGCATGAGATCCCTTTATGGGGGGTCTGTTACTGAATACTTTCCTTTGTACGTGTGTGTGTGTGTGAAATTCCACTTGGGCAACTTCGCTCTCCAAATGCAGACCAATGCTAGTGATGGGTGGGTTTTACATATCTATATATCGATTTTTTTTTATTAATCTTTTGGTGAGATAAAGAATTGTCTTGGTTGGGTCTTGAAGGCCTCAAAGATTATGTAACGGCTACTTATCCCACATTGCTTACGAGGAGAGTTGTTCTGTGGAATATAAGTTGGAATCCCTCATCCTTCTAGCATAAGGCCTTTTGGGAGCAACAGTGGGTTGGCTCGCCAAAGTAAAGCCGTGTAGGTCTGTGTGTAGGCCCAAAGCGGACAATATTGTACTAGCGGGACGGGTCGTTACAGATTAATATTTAAATGTGTGCATAAACCATGGTTTTGAATCCATTAGTAGATGTTAGTTGAACACTTGGGGCTTGAAGATGTTGGGTGGGGGGGCAGGACATCTCTATTAGGGCTATTGCCCATTTGACTACCATGGGTGACACCACCAATACGGAAAAAAAGAAAAAAAAAAAAAAAGAGAGAAAAAAAGTAATTGAGCATAATGTTCTACGAGGACAAGTGGTGGATTTTAATTTATAAAAGTTTGGTGGGATGTGAAAGGGAACATGCATGGGAACCATAATCACTTATATTATTATTTTAGCCTTGTGATTCAGCCCATGCAAATTTCAACCATTGAAAATGTCAAGGACCATGATCATTTGGCTAGGGTGATTGGGTAGGGTGAGATTTCACTTGTGATTCACGTGGTTCTTTTTCAATGACCTTGTTTTATTAGTGAGATCCAAAATGTTCCCATACAAGCATTTTCTTACTACTTTGTAATAATAGTTCACCACCTTGTCTGCATGTTTAATTTTACTAAATGTATATCATCTGGATATTTTGTTAGGTGGTCTATATGGATGAGCCTAGTACCGGACTGGACCCAGCTTCAAGAAACAACTTGTGGAAAGTTGTGAAGCAAGCAAAGCAGAACCGAGCAATCATTCTAACTAGTAATCTTTTGATATTCCTTTACCACAGAACATTCTTTGTATACGCTATTTCTTATCTTATGATGCTCAGTATGCTTAATCGTATGCGGTTATTTGCATTGGATTTTCTTGGGCTGCGCAAGTCAACTTTTTATAGTAGAAATCAATAAATGTACTTGGTAGTATCTATTACTGTCTGTAGTTGTGGATTTGCAGATATTGGCATGAAACAGTATCAGAATAATCCATTGATTGATTTTGTTTCGTAGAATTGTTGAACAACCACATTAGCATTATGTCTAATTCCTTACTAAGAAAGCTTCATTGCTTATCACAGCACATTCAATGGAGGAAGCAGAAGTTCTTTGTGATCGATTGGGAATCTTTGTAGATGGCAGTTTGCAATGCATTGGAAACCCTAAGGAGGTAAAGTAATCTTTTAGTTTAAAGTAAGGTCTTTGGAAAACAAAAATAGTACATGAATGCTTATAGACAAAAATGGTACATGAATGCTTATAGACCAATTTCTCTTTAAAACATGTGTCAGGTCAGCCAAAGATCATGACTTGGACAAGTCAACTAGTGTGTCATTGTTCTTTTAAAATACTTTCAATTATTGACCAGGCATTTGCCAATTACTTGAGTCAACTTGAGAGATAACTTGTTGGGAAGATCATGGGTAAACAAGAAATCTGATCTAGAGATAATTGCGAATGATTAAAACCAAATTACTTTAACATTTGATACTCCAATTGTGTATCATGTGGTATCAAATATTTGTCAGCATCATCATCTAAACCATCATCCCATGTATCTAATGCATATCAAATATCAATAATCAATTGATCCAATAAATAAATATCAAAGAACTCTAGATGTAGAAGAATATTTACCTGCTTTTTTATCCTTCTCTCTTTGTCCTTTTGCTGCACCTGTTGTTTACTATCACACATCCAAATTCTTCATCCCTCATATGGCCATTTCTTTCTCCCATTTTTTTTATTTGTATTTTTATTATTTCTTTCATTTTTATTTATCTTTTTTTCATTTGAACTCTAAATATGGTGCAATTTCATGCATTGTAGAGCTATTTTAATGCTCTATGCAATGATATCAATTTTGAAGCCTTTTGAGATTCATAAATGCCCCCACACAATCTTGAAGTTAATGTTGTGCGATCAAATGGCTTATGGAGCTTCACATAGAACTGTCTCTGTTGACTTCAAATTTTGAAACTGTAAGTTGCATTGAGAAGCTAACTAAAGGATCTTTAACATGGCACCGAAGTCTATCATTTGGCCATCTTAAGAAGGCCACTTTGAACAACATTTGCATTGAGCCTTGTTTTTTTTAATCTCTTGATCCATGTACAGAGTGATGATCGAGAAGCTTCTTTGAAAAGCTAGTATAAGGATCTTTGAAATAGTACATGGGTTATGCCCATATGATCATCATAGGTGGGCCTCCACATTAGGTTTTTGGTCCGTCCATTTGATTGATGATCAGTTAGTTGTGTTGCTTGGGTTACACAGATCTTTGAAACAAAGTTGAGTTTTTGGTAATCAAACCATCAAAAGTGGGCCATAGCTTGTATAATTTGATCCTCCTCCTGATAACTGCACAGAATACAACACAAATCATCATCTTGATTCAACAAACCCCTGCAACTCAAGCCCACCCTGTACTCACAAAGGAGCTACTCCTGACCATGCCTAAGATCCAGGCCGAGACCCTGAAGCTTCTCCTTTGAGTACCAAGTTAACTACTCTCATTGAGTACAAACCTGACAAATTGCCATCTGATTGTTGATCCGTTAATTATGGTGGAGATCTAACACATGGACTTTAAACTTGTGGTTATTGAGCCATCATAAGTGGGCCACGACTTATATCTTTCAGTTGACACATTTTATCATTGATCTATAATTTGCTATGGAGATTAACACATGAATCTTTGAAATGGACTAGAACTTATGATCATGGGGCCATCATGAGTGGGCCACGAATTATATTTTTCAATCTACCCAATTGATTGTTGATTCGTGAGTTACAATGGAAATCTAATACATGGATCTTCAAAATGGACTTGAACTTATGATTATTGGCCATCACAAGTGGGCCAAAACTTGTATTTTTCACTCTACCCAGTTAATCATTCATTCGTAAGTTACAATGGAGATCTAACACCTGGATCTTCAAGATGGACATGAACTTGTGCTCATCACTAGTGAACCACATACTATGTTTCTTTTAATCCACTTATCCAGTTGATGATCCTTGAGTTGTGAGCGTTCTCTAGGATAGGATGTGCAACCGATCAAACCTTAGAGCCTCTTTTTGATCCATTGGCAGCCCACCTTTGGCTGATCATGCTATACATGGTCCAGATCAACCTGATCTTTCATGAGTTTCATTTGATTTCACTTGCTCTCATTGTATTATGATTTGTCATGCTTGATCAACCCCTTGGAGTTTTGATTTGTAATTATGTTATAATTTTGCAAAAATCTTGGGTGCAAGCAGTGATCATTAACATCATCATCATCCTCAATGATGCTTGGGATTAAAAAAGGGTTGTAGAGCCCTAAACTCTTTTTTTTTTTTTTTTAATCCTTAAGTTGCTCTCAATATGATTTGTACAGCATGGGTTGGCCGAATCAAGGTCCCCCAAGTAAAAGCCAATCCAAATGCTCGGGTGTCTAGTAACAATCTTGTGAAGGCTTTGGTGGAATGGGGTGGGGGGCTGTTTAAAGGAAAAAGGTGTCTGGCTTGGAACATATTACAGGTGGTAACTTTATGGTCTAATCGGAAGGGAAAAAACCAGTGGATGTACGAAAGGAGATCGGTGGAGGTGGAGAGGGTTATTGAGGATGTGATGTGGAGATGGGCATTGTGGTTGTCCTTGTGCAAATAATTCAAAGGATATTCTATCTTGGATCTTTTTTTCTTGGAAGGGTGTTTGGTACGTCGAATTATGAATGAAAGGTATGCACCTAGAGAAGTTTGGGTTATACCAAGCAATTGGTGTTTTAAGTTAAATGTGGATGGAGCTGCTAGAGGTAAGCTAGGGTGCGGGATCGATGGGGTAGTCTAAAATGATAGGGGGAGGTTTGTGTTGTTATTCTCAAAGTCATGGGTTGTAAGGAATCGAATGAGATAGAATTGCTAGGTATCAGAAAGGCACTTACACTATGGTGTGGTTCAAGGTTGAACAATTTGATTGTTGAGGGGACTGTGCAAACGTTGTGGCTTGGGCTAGTGGGGAAAAAGATCCTCCTTGGTGATTGATTCATTTTGTAAGAGACATCAGGAGGTTATCTCCAGGAAGAATGATTCAATTTAGATATGTTAAGAGGTCGGTGAATTGTGGCAATTTTTTTGGCAAAAGTTGGAGTTGATAGAGTTGAGCCCTATGTTGAGTGGTTGTAATTTTTTATAATGGGTCTATGGGGTTTTTGGTTTTCTTGCTATTATTTTTAGGTCTTGAGCTTGGGGTTTTTTTGTTAAATGAGAGTTTAAGGGGTTTTTTGTGTGTTTGTTTCTATTTGAGGTTGAGGTTTTTATACGAATCTCTTGTTTGTATTTTTTTTTTTCATTAATAATATTTGTCTCTATTAAAAAAAAAGAGAGTTAATAGCACCCATGTGATGCAATTGACATTGATACCTTCCATTGGTCCAAAAAATGGGGTGTAGATTCTTTCTATTAGACCTAGGTTTATTAAATTGTTCTATATATATATATATATATGAATAAGAGCTCTCCCCTAAGAACAAGGTTGCACCAAGTTTGGTGCAAATGGCCAATGGGTGCCACTAGGGCCCACATGGATGGGTGGGTTTGAGAAGCTTTGGCTTCTATATGATGCCTATAAAATTTTATTTTTGATTGGATAAGAAAATCCATTTTTTAAGGTGTTTAAAATTTCACATTTATCCAACAGTAGAAATTCATTAGGTTAGGCTTTAAAATTCAAATTGGTTTCAAATAGGTACTGTGCATTTCACGGGATAGGTGAGTGAGTGTGTGTGTGTTGTGTGTGGGGGGAGTTGAATCTACTAGATCAATTATATGGAACCCACAAACTAAAATTTGCATAAATGTCTCATGAGAATTGTTGTTAGGGGAGAACTGTAATATATATATAACAATTTTCATAAAACGGACATCCCTCATAAGGGACAGTTTTCTTTTGCCCAAATGAAGGGCCACTTGGGCCATACTAACACCTCATACACCTTTCACACCTACTCTACTCTGCTAATTGGATCCCTACCCAATTTGAACCCATTCTGAGTTGATTGCACCATTGGATTGAAATCCATGCAAAACCACCCCCAATTTCACAATTGATTTTGGGACCCTTTAATATCATGTCTTTTGAAATCCAATGGATTTGATTTTTTATGAGTAGTATCATCTGGAAATTAACTTTCAAATGGACCCCACCCCACCCATGTGGGCCCCACAGGGCGAGCTGAAATGCCACGAGGGACAAAATTCTTGTCCAAATGGGGCCCACCTAGGCCCCACTTACACCCCATACACCTCTCACACCCAACTCTACCCTACAAATTGAATCCTTACTCATTTTGAGTTGATCTCACCATTGAATTAAAATCTATTTAAAACCGTCCTCATTTTCACCATTGATTTTGGGACCCTTCAAAATTATGGCTTTTGAAATCCAATGGACCTTATTTTTTATGAGTAACATCAGCTGGAAAATACCTTTCAAATGAACCCCACCCAACCCCCTCGCCCCCACCCATGTGGGCCCCATAGGGCCACCTGTGCACTGCTGCGCATGCACGGCGTCACCCAATTGAAAATTACCCATATATATAGATAGGTAGATAGTTATATAATGTATGTATGTATGTATGTATGCATGTATGTATGTATGTGTTTATGTACGTATGCATACATATATAACTAATACATTTATTATTGGTATACTTCTTTTGGGAGATGATAACAAATTTACATTAATTTTTACAAGTACATTTAAATGATAAGGGTGCCACACTAAGCACTTGTACAAGTATCACCCATCACTAAAAATTATGACATCAGTCCATTGGTTTACCTTCTTGTTAAATTCTAATACAATAAGAAATTATAGGTCTGTTCTGATTGCCTTAAAAGTTATTAAGAACTGTCCATTCTAGCTGTTGTAGTATATTGGTAATGTTTGCTATCTCATTTTTAAAATCTATCATGTATGTTATTATTGTCATCATCGAAGTCTCACCCAATCTTTCTACCTTTCCATCCATCTGTTTGTTCTCTCCATTGCTTAATATTCAAGCGTCTCTTCAGAATCCTTCGTTAAAATCTGTGTTAATCTCCCACTTAGTACTTCTGTTCACTTCCAAAGCATTTCAAAAACATTCCTAAGGTGTTGTTTGGGGTTCCCCTCGGTTATCAAAAAAAAAACCTAGGAGGGGTGGACCATTGAAACATGAAGAGAAGGGATAAAGAAAGACATGATAGATAGTTGTGTGACTGAATGTATGGTCTGTGATAGGGTCAATTGGAGATGTAGAACTAGGGAGGCCGACCCCAAATAGGTGGGATTTTGGCTATGATGATGATAATGATTTTTTGATCGACATCTTTTCTTCGTCACCAGACTCTTTTTTTCTTCACTCCCTATCATCTTATGGTGTTGCCCTTTTAATGGAAGTAGCAGTTGGCTACACATGCAAATGGATAAATATTTTTAGAGTCGGAGAGAAACTGACTGATATTTTCAGCCATTATAACAGTGTATGCAAATATGGAAGTTGATGTTTATGAGAAAAATATACCTAAATGTAATTTGTAGGTAGCCAAGTAGAAAGTTTGTGATCCTTTTGAACTTTTTTTGACAATTTTTTTTAATGGCACATGATTTTATCCAACTATTATTAGATTAATCCAAATAGGAAATTGACATTAAATATCTTATGTAATTCTAATGCATGAGTTTTGCTGACAGCTTAAGGCAAGATACGGCGGGTCTTATGTATTTACAATGACAACATCTTCAAATCACGAGGAAGAAGTGGAGAATTTGGTTAACCAGCTCTCCCCAAATGCTATCAAGATATATCACATATCAGGAACCCAGAAGTTCGAAATCCCAAAGCAAGAACTTAGAATCGCCGATGTTTTCAAAGCTGTTGAGGATGCAAAGAGCAGGTTCACTGTTCATGCATGGGGTTTGGCTGATACGACCTTAGAAGATGTCTTTATTAAAGTTGCTCGAGGAGCACAGTCAATTAATGCACTTTCATAACTCATCGATGTCGTTTTTCCATTTCAAGTTTGTCAAGTGTTCTTGATTGTCAAATGGTTATGATAGCCATATAGCGACCATGAGTTGGATGTTTTCTCAGTTGTCCTCTCTCTCATGGCTGAGATCAGGCTAAAGTGAGGCTTGTTACCTGGTTATCTTATCATGTGTCCTGTAATGCTTAGAAACACCAGAGAGCAGTGGAAAAGATAAGGGAGAGAAGCATGTGGCAACAATGTCTAGTGTATGTTCACAAAGATTAGAGAAATGTGGATGGAGTATGTGTGCCATATAGAAGACTTGGTAGTGTGCAAGATAGAGATAATAAATCCCTGTAATTCCAATTTATATATTCATAACAAATGTCAATGATTCTTTCTCTTGTGAAAAACTTGAATTTTGTTTTTTTTTTTTTTTTGAAATGGAAGAACCTGATTTTTTCCCCTTGTAACACTGACTAGATTCCACTAGCATGGCTTTTTTTCCCTCTCCTCATTATCAAAGTGAAGTACTGGCTTAGGGGTCTATCTCCTTTTCTTCCCTTTTAGAGGTTAGTGTCAAGTTTATGACCAACATGAAGAGACACAATGGATCTTTGTAGGGGTGAAACTTGGGTTGGGTTTTGACCCGACCCGATTTTTTTGTGGGCTGGGTTATATAATTTTGAAACTCAGGTCGGGTCAGGTTAAAAAAAAAAAAAAACCTGCATAAAATTCGGGTCGGGTTGGGCTTAAAATTTTAAACTTTAACCCGAACTGACCCGATAGGACTTGACCCTACCCGACCCGATTTTCATTAACTTAATATAAAAACAAAAACCCTAAAACTAATAAATCAGCAGTTTGGGTTCCTGCTCAGACCGTGAAACTCCTTTCTTTGGTGCTCCGTTTTGCCCCTCTCTCTCCTCTCTTCCTCCCTCTCCCTCTCTCTATCTCTCTTTCTCTTTCTCCCTCTGTCTATCTCTCTCCGTCTTTCTCTTTCTCCCCCTCTCTCTCTGCCTCGGTAAAAACATGGAGCCTCGCCTGAGCCAGATCTATGGTCATTGTCGTGCACCCCTTGCTACCTTGCACCCCTCATATGAGCAGCACCGTGCGTAGCCTTGCTTGAGCAGTGCATTGTCCCTCTTGCCGCTGTTTGCAACGCCCAGGAAATGTTCAATCAAATCCAACCTCTACCAGCAGATCTAAGTAGGTTCTTTCTTCCCCCTCTCTCTCTGAAACAATTCGAGTTGATTCTTGGCTCGACGTCGGGTCGGGTCGGGTTGGGTTGCTAAACTCGAGTTACCAATTCAGGTCGGGCTAGGTTCAACCATTTTTTACATGGGCTAGGGTTGGGTTTATGAAAACCCGGTGGGACCCGACCCGCCCCGCCCCGCCCGTGTTTCAGCCCTAGATATGTGCTATTCAATGTGTGTCTATTCAAAATTTGAGTTTCAATGTGTCCATTTTAAGTTTTAGGATCCAAATTACACTGGAGTTTGCATTTGATGTTTACGTGGACATGGATGTAATTCAGGCTTAGCCAAAGCTAAATGTGTCATCATGTTATGTAATAAAAGAAAGAGTAGCAGTATTGTGATTTTTTAAGATTTTTTTTAAAATTTGATAAAGGCCGCTTTTCACTTTTGATTTTCTTTTTGAAAAAAAAATTAATGAAATGATGATACAAATATTTCTACAACACACATGGGTGTAGCTCAACTAGTTGCCTCTTGGGCAGCTGGAGGTTGCGGATTCGAGCTCTCATGGTCTAATCTTGGTATGTTTTAGGGGTAGTGGGCTCACCCATCGGGGTTTTAGTAGGACCATATCTGAGTTTCCCACACGTAAATAAAAAAAAATTATTTTTACAATTAAGTGAAGAGCCTTAAATGTGATTGGTAGATTTTTAGGGTCTTTGTGTAAATTTTTTAATATTCTCACATTTTCATGAAACTTAGAAATTATTACATTAAAATTTTTATGAATTGTAATAGATAATACATGTCACTAGGTGATACTTGAGAAATGAAGTTCATATAAGGTATTTCCTCGTGTTGATTTTCTTCTTCAAAACTTTTAAACATTTTCTAAAGTTTAAGCATATTTTTCAAATTTTTAAATCTTATTGTAATTTCGACTTTCAAGAGCTTAAAACTCCACAAAAATGACCGTTACTTTAAAAAATGCCCTTCCAAGGTTCTTCATTTTTTCTATATTTTGTTATTTTTCTGTTAAATTTTTTTAAAAAAAAAAAAAGAGGAGAGAAAATGTGTATCGCTGATGCGTAGTGTATCGGCAACACATCACCATTTGCATTTTGAACCCTTGGGTGGAGTCATGGGCACATCTTGAGTTTTAAATATCAATCAAAATTTATTAGATTTTAGAGGTGATATACAAATATTTTGAAATATCAGATTTTTCATAAATGAAACCAAAACTTCTTGTATTCCAAAAATTTAGACCAATATTTCAGAAACTTTGACGTATTTTTTGAAAAAATAAAAAATACTAAATTCAAAATTTCTGCCGATATTTCAAACCCAAAACACATCCACTATTCATTTCAGAATTTTGAAAACTCAAGATGGTGTTGAGGTAGGAACAAGTATTCCACATCGGTGAGAGGCAGAAAAATATAAAGACTTATATAGAGCTGGATATCTTTACCTATCATGCTAGTCTTTTGGAATAGAAGTCGAGTGATAATTGTGAAACCCCTGCCCAAAAGCATCCCACATCGGTATTGGAGAGAATTCCGGTATTGGAGAGAAAGAATTGGGTGGTTATTTGAGGCCACTGCCCCTTGTACTCATGTGATGCATTTTGGGTCGGGTCATGTGGGCCTGGGCCCAAGAGCAAATTCGTGCAGGCTTAATTGTGTGCGAGACCCAGAGTAGACAATATCACACTGAGTTGGACCCTAAACCCTGTATTCGGGTCGAGTCGTTACAAATTTGATATCAAAGCCGAGGTTCTACACTCGGACTGTGTGGGCCTTCTTCCTTCCCTGATGTTGTCGAGCCGAGGGCAACTCGAGGCTTTAGGAGGGATGATTGTGAAACCCCTGCCAAAAAGGGAACTGATGTGGGAGAGTCCCACATTGGTAGTGGAGAGAATTCTCTCACATCGGTAGTGGAGAGAAAGAATTGGATGGTTATTTGAGGCCACTAGCCCTTGTACTTATACGACGCGTTTTGGACTAGGTCATATGGGCCTGGGTCAAAGAGTAAATCCGTATGGACGATAAATCCTGTATTCGGATTGGATCATTATAATAATTGATAAAAATCAACCTACAGGGTTCCTTGTTCTAAATCTCTTCGATGCACAAAGTCTATGTCCAACCTGCCTGATGTGACTTCTTTAACGAGGACTATTTCCATTATTTTGCACTACAGTTTATGTTTTAAAATAACAAAATATCTTTGTTTAATAAAGATTTGACACATTTTGGTGAAGAGTTGGCACACTTGATTTTCTAGTATCGCTGATACTTATTGTATCGGCAACACATCACCATATGCATTTTGAACCCTCGGGTGGAGGCATGGGCACATCTTGAGTTTCAAATATCAATCAAAATTTATTAGATTTTGTAGGTGATATACAAATATTGTGAAATATCAGATTTTTCATAAATGAAACCAAAACTTGTATTCCAAAAATTTAGACCAATATTTCAGAAACTTTGAATATATTGACGTATTTTTTGACAAAAAATAAAAAATAGACTAAATTATCAAACTAAATTCAAAATTTCTGCCGATATTTCAAACCCAAAACACATCCACTGTTCATTTCAAAATTTTGAAAACCCAAGATGGTGTTGAGGTAGGAACAAGTTCCACATGAGGGGGAGAAAAATATAAGGACTTATGTGGAGCTAGATATCTTCATCTATTATACTAGTCTTTTGGGCTGGAATCCCAATCTTAACAATGATATCAGATTAGGTTCTCTAAGCCTCTTCACCTATCACGCTAGTCTTTTGAGCTGGAAGTCCAATCCTAACAGTAGTATCAGAGACAGGTTCCCAAGCCATCGCATGTGGACTCAGAGATTCCCTATCCGAATGGGATGTTTGGTGATTTTCTATCCGTCAGAAGTTTCATTCAATGGGAGATTGTTGGAGTACGAACGAGTATATCCCACATCGGTGAAAAAAGAGAAATATAATGACTCATATGGGACTGGATATCTCTACCTATTAGACTAGACTTTTGTGTGGAAGTCGAGTGAAGATTTTTTTTTTTTTGAATTTACGTATGGAAAATTATGGAAAACACAACATAAAACTCCCATAGATGATATCTACCGTCCTTAAAAAACACCAAGTGAGACTACGACAATTTGAACTCGCCATCTTCCACTTTTTAAAGTAGAAGAATATCAATTCAACTCCACTCATATAGCATCTAAGGGTTCTTTAAACCAGTCATAACATTGATAAGAATCAAGATAAGAGTTTTCTTTGTTCTAAATCTCTTCTATGCACAAAGTCTATGTCCAACCTGCTTGATGTGACTCCTTTAATGAGGACCATTTCCATCATTTTACACTACAGTTTATGTTTTAAAATAACAAAATATCTTTGATTAATAAAGATTTGGGTTGTCACCATTTTGATACAGTGGCACACTTGATTTTCTACCCATGACGTTACCAAAAGTCAAGAGTGGAGAAAAAGAAAAATGTTATAGAATGAAGAACAAGCAAATTGTCAAAGTAATCAATACAAAATAATATATTAATAAAAGTGGTAAAGAATACAAAATCATACAAGAAAGAAAGGCAAGAAGAACAACTTCGAGATTTTGATGGTTCCACTCTTTTGCCTATGAAGATTTGATCGTTATTATTATAATTTTTTTTCTTATAATGAGAATTGATTCAGACAATAATACTTTTTTCTTTCAAAGAGCAATCAATGATATGAAAGAAAGATAAAATCTTTCAGATGATGTAAAAGAGGGATGATTTTATATAATTTTTAAAAACTACTAGTGTTCAAATCAATTCTCATTCTTAGTATATCTTGTTATTTTGTTAAACCTTAACGAGTTCTTATGTTCGTCAACGGCTCGCTAGGCATTTATTAAAATTTAATTCTTTTTTATTATTTATAGTTATATACTTAAGTACAGAAAATGAATGAATGAATAAATAACTAAAATTCTATTATATTTGTTGCACCATTGCAAATAGTTTCTGGTACAAAAGACCCATATTTGTAAGCAGGATAATAATCTCGGCTGAGATATCTTGGTCAATACGTATCGACCATATATATATATATGATATCGGAATATCGCATTTCTTTAAAAAAAGAAAAAATTGAATCATTAGTGGACCTCGCCGATATCAGACAATATTTACGTTTTAAGAATTTTTTTCTTCAAAAGAAGCCTGTTTTTAATTTTTTAATTTAGAAAATTAAGAAAAACAACTGATATTGAAAAAAAAAAAAAAAAAATGGCCGACATCCGATACCCGTGTATGTAAGTATGTACGACTGTGGAGGGAGTAAATAATATGATAATCTAAAGCACTAGCTCAAATTAAACTCTCTCTCTCTGTTTCCTTTAAAAAAATTCTGCGGTAATCTGTCAATCTAAATTGGGGCCCATCAGCTGATGACCATTGTTTTTTTTTTTTGTTTTTTTCAGCTGTCTGCTGTGTACGCATGGATGGGTCCCATGAAAATTGAAAAGAGGCATTAAATAGGACAGGAAAAAAATTCAGAATCTTGAAAAGGTTGATTACAATTATAATATAAAAGATTGAAAGAAAAAAAGCAGAGCCTTTTGTAATCCAATTTTAAGTTAGCAGACGTGGCAAAATTTGACCAGATCTAAAATAAATCTGAACATTTTAAATAAATTTAGATTTAAGATTTTGTGACCTAAATTCGAAAAAAATCTGAAATAGCTAATCAATTTAATAAATAAGTAATGGATCACATAAATCATATCACTTTGAATTATTTTTATCAAATTTATTTAACTATAAAAATATATTTATTTTCTGATATAAAACCATAAAAATAAATGGTTGAATATAGAAACAAAATATTTTAACTTAAAAGTGATATTGAAATCTCTCCATACTCAACCATCAAGGCATCAACTTTTATGATTTTATATAAAAAAAATACATTCTTAATAATATATTTTTACAAAAATAAATTTAAAGAAAATAATTCAAATAGTATAATTTGTGAGACACAAGAAAAATACAAAATTGCCTTAACCTGCTCCCATATATAAACATTTTCCTTATATGAATATCTGTAGTTGGACCTGAGTAGACTCAATATCCTTGTAACGTATTGACAGAGCACATCAACCATTAGATCTTTTAAACTTATAAATTTCGAAAGGGAGGATGATTGGTGTACCAATATTTTTTATCTTTGACATATTAAATTTATATAAAATATTTATTTTATTTAAATAAATGAAAAAAAAAAAAGAGAAAGAAGAGATTAAAAGAATAAAATAAAATAAATATTTTACATAAAATTTAGTGCAAGAAAATTAAAAATATTGATGCACGGATAACTTTTCATCTGGATATCTGAGACAAATATAATGATGATTTAGCCTATCTAGTCTATGAAGATTGTGCTACCTCCTCTTTCAACTTTCTAATTCATTCTTGGCCTTTCTTCTAAAGGCGCAGAGAGAGAGAGAGAGTGATGACTTTTTTATAAGTAATAAAGTTTTAAAATAAAAAATAATTTAAATCTATTAAAATTAAAAATGTGAAATAATTAATTTTATAATATAATTTTTAGTAAATCATATATTAAAAAATTCATTTCTAATAATTTATATATATATATATAATGATATTTTTACTAAATTAAAAGGCTGCAAAGGCAAATATAGGAAGCAATACTTATCCATATTTGACTTTTTTTAAGTGTTTCAGAACTGACAATGAAAATGAATGATGTGACATACAAAAGATCATTAAAGGAAATTTGACTTGGTAGGTACCAATGTTATGAATATTGAAGATAGTTTTAAATTTAGGGTCGCCCCTTATGTACTTGAATTTTATACCTCGACACATCTATTTTTGGTATAGATGATTAATTCTCATTTTTCTTCTGTATCTTCATTCGTTCGTACGACTTTTTAGTTCATTTCGAAATTTGTTCAAATGATGAACAGATATCTCATCTAATTTGATTTGTTCGAACGAATTCTCCTAATGAATCCATTGGTTCGAACAAAGGTTATAGGAGAACAGTGACACGCATTACTATTCACCCATCTTTGAATGAACGAAACGGGTGAACAGTAACGTGGGTTACTATTCACCCTTCTGATTGAATGACTGATTTATTCGAATGAATCTATTTTTTTTTTAATTTTAAAGTTATTTTTTAAGTACTGTGTATTTTTAAAATTTTTCAAATTAAATATCTGGACTAATTACTATAATCTGATAAAAATACTTTAAGACTTTAAGGTCTTTTGACACTCCTAAATATTTAAAATACAGTAGTTTACAGATAAGGGTATCCCTAGGGTGTGCCGAAAACACATTTAGAAGTGTCAAAAGACCTTGAAGTCTTAAAGTATTTTTATCAGATTATCGTAATTAGTCCGGATATTCAATTTAAGAAATTTTGGAAACAAATAGTGCTTAAAAAATAACTTTAAAGTTTTAAAGGAGATTTTATTATTAATACACTATGCACATTATTTTTTAAGCACCGTGTATTTTCAAAATTTCTCAAATTAAATATCCGGATTAATTACGATAACATGATAAATATACTTTAAGACTTCAAGGTCTTTTGACACTCCTAAATGTGTTTTCGGCACACTCTAAGGATACCTTTATTTGTAAAATACTATGTTTTAAATATTTAGGAGTGTCAAAAGACCTTAAAGTTTTAAAGTATTTTTATCAGATTATAGTAATTAGTCTGGATATTTAATTTGAGAAATTTTAAAAATACATAGTATTTAAAAAATAACTTTGAAATTTAAAAAAAAAAAACTGATTCATTCTAATCAGTCTGATTCATTAATCAATTTTTTTTTTTAAGTTTTTTTTTAATTTTTTTTTTTTTAAGGTCTGATTCATTCGAATGAATCAGTTTTTTTTTTATTTAAATTTCAAAGTTATTTTTTAAATACTATGTATTTTTAAAATTTCTCAAATTAAATATCCGGACTAATTACTATAATCTGATAAAAATACTTTAACACGTTAAGGTCTTTTGACACTCCTAAATATTTAAAACACAGTATTTTACAAATAAGGGTATCTCTAGGGTGTGCCGAAAATATATTTAGGAGTGTCAAAAGACGTTGAAGTCTTAAAGTATATTTATCAGGTTATCGTAATTAGTCCGGATATTTAATTTAAGAAATTTTGAAAATACATGGTACTTAAAAAATAATGTGCATAGTGTATTAAATAATAAAATCTCCTTTAAAACTTCAAAGTTATTTTTTAAGCACTATGTTTTTTCAAAATTTCTCAAATTGAATATCCGGACTAATTACGATAACCTGATAAAAATACTTTAAGACTTTAAGGTCTTTTGACACTCCTAAATGTGTTTTCGGCACACCCTAGGGATACCCTTATTTGTAAACTATTGTGTTTTAAATATTTAAGAGTGTCAAAAGACCTTAAAGTCTTAAAATATTTTTATCAGATTATAGTAATTAGTCCGAATATTTAATTTGAGAAATTTTAAAAATACACAGTACTTAAAAAATAACTTTGAAATTTAAAAAAAAAATAGATTCATTCGAATGAATCACTGATTCATTCAATCAGAAGGGTGAACAGTAACCCATGTTACTGTTCACCCGTTTCATTCATTCGAAGATGGGTGAACAGTAACGCGCGTTACTGTTCACTCGTAACATTCGTTCGAACCAATGGATTTATAAGGGGATTCGTTCGAACGAATCAAATTAGATGGGGTATGTGTCCATTTGTTCGAACGAATTCCGAAATGAACTGGGAATTCATTCGAACAAATGGAAACACAAGGGCAAAATGGTAATTAGCCATCTGCACTCGGAAACGGGTGTGTAGAGATAGAAAATCCGGATGTGTAAATGGGGACCCTAAATTTATTATATTTTATCATAAATGTTGAAGATAGTTTTAAATTTATTATATTTTATTTATAAAATATATACAGTGATCTTTATACGTGTATTTTGTATAACGAGATATAAGATTTAAGATATTACCCATTTTATCTTTCTATTACTCGTACGAAAGCATTTAAAAAAAATCAGTGAGCCAATTTCAGTAATCTGATTTGTTATTCTGTATGAAAATACAGTCTTACTTAGATAAATTTCAATGAGCCAGTTAGTGATTTGATTTATTATTCTGTATGAAAAAATTGTCTCAGTTAGATAAACTTTAGTGAGCCGGGAGCTAATTCAAAGGGTTTGACGAGCCAGTTCGAAGGGCAAAATGGGCAATACAGTAAAATCTATGTCATGTTACACAATGTCCGTGGAAGGATTAATAATTATCAAATATTTATCGACACAACTGTAAATTTTTTATATTATCTTATTGAAAACAGAATAAATAATTATATCATGATAAATTCTTTATTTAAAAATTTTAAATTATTAATATTATTTTATTTTTAAATATTATATTTTTCACAAAATTTTCTCATTAATTTCTCAGTAAAAACTCAAGAATTTTTAATATCTCAAAAATGATATTTATGACAATGTCAACAACAATACAACTGTGTTCACTTTTTTATGACAAAGAAAATTATAACTCTTACCTCTCTTTGAATGCAAGAGCACTGGATAAAATTTGAGATACATGCAGACCCTTACAATCCCCAGGCATTAGTTACCTGAGGAACTTGAATCTCGTACCTTTGTTTTCTAAGACAATTGTGTTCAATGAGAAGAATAAATTAGATAATATTAGAAAAGTAAATTAATAAATAAGAAATTAGGACTAGTCAACGACGTGAATGCTATTTTTAATATAAATTGTCTTTTCATATACTTGATTTTTAGATTTACATATTTGTAAGTTACTCTTGGTTCTTGACTTCATGTATTGGGACTCAACTTTCTTCAATAAATTAAATGAGAAGTACAACTTTTGTGTTAATAACTTTAGTTAAAATATTAATAATAAATATCTTTTTCACTTTACAAATTATATTAATAAAAATAAATGATTTTTTCTTTTACAAAGACAGAGGATTCTTCTTTTTATTTATTTTTTGTTGCATCAGATTGAAGTGATCAATAAAAAAGTAAGCATTAAAAAGAAAGAAAAATACAGGGTCCAAATCTAGAAAAACTTACATACAATTATTGAAAAATAGAATGATTTTTTTACTTATGCAACTAAATCTTTTAAGATCATAGCTATCAATAATTAAAATTTGTTTCACTAAAAATATTCTTATACATATAAAGTACATGTAATTAGTGAATGCTAGTATAACTAAGATTCTGAAATGCACTTTTAATTGAATGGGGGTGTCATGACTGAAATTGGAATCAAGGCATTTCTTTAGATATCTATCAATTCAATGTGGATCATGCCCATTTTCATTTAAATAATGTCCACCAAAGGTTGTATTCAGTCAAGATGCCTTTTTTTTTTTTTTTGAATTTAGAAATTGCGGGATATCCAATGTAAAATTCTCACGGATGAGTCCACTATCTCTAGGGCACATCAAAGTTAGGTCATGAGAGTTTGAACCCACAACCTTTTACTTCCTAAGGCGAGAGATAACCAGTTGAGAAAAGGAAAAAAAAAAATAGAAACATTTTTATAAAAAAAAACTAAAAATGGATCCATTGTTACTCAAGATTCCACACGATTAGTAAATAGTGTGACTGATTTTCTATTTAATATGGGAGTACAATTATCTCAGCTGAGAGTAGAAGTATTTCTTGTCATATGGAAGACTGTCTTTTGATCCGTGTGTTACTTGGATTGTATAGGTGGAGAGATTATTCTTGTCACGATAGATACTAGAATAGCTAATTCTATGGTATGTGATAGAGTTAAATGGATGAGTAAAATTAAAAAAAAATAATCTAAAATATATAAGATTATTGGCACATAATGATGATGATACTTGTCAAACAAATATTTAAATTTTTATCTTATATTTATCTACTTATTAATGCATTCCATGCTATGATTTTGCAAATCTATTTGCAAGCTTATTGTGTATAAGCACTGTGATAACGTTTCTCGATTCTTCATTATCATCCTCATTAATCAGTATCACATATATTTGGAATTGACCTTGTGAGTTTTTCTTCTCTAATTGATCTTATTATAAACTATACCAACGATCACTCTACCGTCTAATATGTCATTTTTATCTATTTCTTCAATACTTTCAAAAGTTGCATTCTCTTCCTAGTGCTTTCGATGTATAGTCTCTCAACTCTACACACTTGGACTGCTTTTGGTCTTTTACTAGCACGGTCATATCATCCCAAGTAAATTTCTCTCAATTTATTATCTAAATGTCAAAGACGTACTAACTTTTATACCAAAGAAACATCCAATTATTAGTATACAAAATACATATTGTTAATGTTGAGATGGAGCTTGTTTTTCCCTTTAATTGAATGGTCACAATGATTGGAATTCGAATAAAAGTATTTCTTTAGAGAAGTGTCAATCCATTGATACCCATGCCCATTATTTTTTTCTCCATTTCATGGGCACCAAAGGTTTTATTTATTCGGTCAAGGGCGAAAGTGACATACACATGAGACTATTTTAAAAGCTTTTTGAAAGTACCAAATGAACCTATTCAAGCAAGAATAGAGAATTTATTGGATTCCAATATTTTTTTTTTTTTAGCAATTCTCTCATCGGAGTTTTGTATAACCCGACACGGGTTTTAATATATTGTTTATTTTGCCTTTCGAACAGACTCGCCAAACCTTTCGAATCACCTCGCTGAATCACTGACTTTCCACTGCGATATAAATCAACTCACTGACTGACTCACTAAAATTTATCTAAGTGAGACTGTTTTTCATATAAAACAACAAATCAGATCACTGACCCTTCCACTGTGATATAAATCGGCTCACTGAAATTTATTTAAATGAGACTGTTTTTTCATACAGAACAATAAATCGGATCACTGAACAGATCACTGATCGGCTCACTGACCGAATCACTGAATTTTTTTAAAATGCTTTTGTACGGCAATGGAAGGGTAAAATAGCCAATACCCTAAATCCCGTATCTCGTTGTACAAAATGCCCGTAAGAGGATCGTTATCTTTTTTTTTTTTCCTTTTGTTTTTTGGGAAAATCTCATTTAAAAATTAGAAACAGATATTAGTGATTATATTATAGGATTTTTTAATTGTAAATATTAAAAGACAAGGTATTTGCCCTATTGGCCCTTGATTCTTATATAGTGTGAATGGTGTTGAACACCATTGAATATGGGTAGCTTTTTCACATTTCACATCTCAAAAAGTTAGCTCTGATAGAATATATAAAATCAATGGCTAAATTTGAAAGTGTTCAATTTATTTCATGGTTCTAAAGTTTTCAATGAGAGAGTGCTCTTGGTAATTGATTAATCTAAAGATTCTCCTTTCACTTGATGGTGACGGTTCCTACAAAGTACAAACAACATCAATTTTTTTTTTTTTTTAATTTTTAGATAGGATATTTTAAGAAATTCTAATATTTTTGTTTAGTTAAAAAAAATCATTATTTTGTTATATTTTGAAAGAAGTTCCTTTGCTCCAATCTTATTTTTAAGTTTTTTTTGGATTCAGAAAAAAAAATCATTTTTTTGAATTTACATGTGGAAAATCGTGATATACCTCGCGGAAAAAAAAAACCCTGTTTACCACAAATCAGCATGAGCTACATAATTTTATTATAGCATTTTTCAAAAATGAGATTGGAGATGGCTTCTGGCTCCATCCAATGTAAGAAATGAAAAAAGACTTCTAAATATCAAACATTATCTATATACGAAATTTTTAGTCATTTAATTTCAGACCTTATAATTAATAATTAATTTTAAAAAATCTAGTGCTTAAAGATATCATATGCTAGTAAACTTTTGTATTTTTGTCAAGTTAAGATGTATCCTTTCATAATGTATGATACAATGGAGCTCCAATTTTGCTGTTTGTTTGTGCTCTTAAATTCAGACAGAAAAGGTTTTGTAAAGGTTTTATATATAAAGTATATAGATTTAGGTCTCACTTATTAAATTCAAATACCAAAGATTAGCTTTAAATTTCGGTTGGCGATCATTCCACGGGCACTTTGTGTATACGACATGAGTTTTACTGTAATATCTATTTGTCCTTCACCTTATCGAAAATGTAAAACAATAGGAATCTCAGAAATCGGCTCGCCAGGATGTTCGCAAGTGATCTGATTGGTGAGCCAATTTCTGTGAACAGTAAATTCGGCTTGCTAAGATATTCGTAAGTGATTTACTTAATGAGTGGATTTCTGTAAATAGTAAAATCGGCTCGCCGAATCATCTTTGAACAGTAAAATCGGCATTTGTCGAATCACATGTAAACAGTAAATCGGCTCGTCAAAAACTAATAAGGGATCCGATTGGTGAGCCGATTTTTGACATTTTAAACTTTTACATTTTCAGTATGACAAGTGAAAAATAAAATAAATATTAAAATAAAACTCGTATCTGTATATACAAATTATCTGCAGGAGAAACGCCTGCAATAAACATGTAATCTTTTAAAAATAATTTAACAATTGGTGCCGTGACAAACGTGAGAATATACACCTTCAATTTTTTAATTCATTAATGTGAAGTCAATTTTTGAAGTTTCAACCATAATCAAATGTGGAAGTCCAACACTCCAACCTTATTTAAAAAATCATCTACGCGTAGAAGTCGCTTTTGCCACTTCAACGAAATGCCACGTGTTGGCTCCGTGTTGGTTTCTGAAAAGTAATGACAATAATTTTGACCTTTTCCATATATAAATTTTAATTTTATTTTGTGAATCTCAAAATGGATTTGTTGGATATATTTCCTTTCTCGTAAGTACATATTCCGTGAATTACATTTATATTCAATTTAACTCTAATCAAATTTTTACTCGTTATTATCTAATTGATGAATCTTCACCTTTAAATAACGATGAAATCTTGAAAGTCTTTAAAAAGATAAATTCCTTTATTCAATTAAAATGAAATTTTAGAGACTTTTCAAATCCACCCACTAATGTAGGACCTCAGGTTTTTAATAGATTTGGTGATTATTGTTTTGACTCGGTCTCTAATAATGTAATTTAAACTTACTTATTAGAAAATTTTGACTAAAAAAACTTGAATATAATTTTTAATGTTTGAACAATCATATGAAGACTGAGGTGGTGATTTCTTCTATGGAAGTTGACCATTTTTATGGGTTAAATCTCAAATTATTAGATGAGATGGATAAATGACTTATATAAATAGAAGAATTTAAAGAAATCTTCTCTATTATATCATTTTAGCTATATTAGAAAGTTTATAAAAATTAGTAATTATTTAATAAGTACATTTTCTTTAGAACTTTATTTTTTATTTAGTAAATTGTTAATATTTAAAATAATAATTTAAGAATATTTAGATAAGAGTAAAATATTAATCACATATTGCTTATGTTCCACTTAAAATGGGCTTTTTATTTTGATTATAAGCTAGTAAAGGAAATTCTTCCCGCTGTTGACTTTCTATATTTTTGTATTTATTTATTTATTATATTCTCTAGTATGGGATTGTAAATTGATTATTGATTGATTTTTTTTTCTTTAAAAGACTGTAATTTTTATATATTTAATTTCAACCAGAAAGGTAACAAGCCATTTTTCCAAAAATTTTAAAATTTTTATATTCAAAACCTTTTAAGTTATAATGATTAAATTATCTATGGTTTTAAGTTCAAAATTATATGATTAAAATAATTAATTAACTATAAAATTTAGAAAACTTATATTTATATAGTCAATTATCTAATACAGTCAATTATATAGGTATTATGAACTATTTAATAAAAAATTTAATTTGAGATTTGAGGTTGTCATTTCTCAGAGTAAAAATCTAAGCCCTGTCGACTGACTTTCTGTGTCGGCACCCTTTCTCAAGTCAGTTCACGTCACCGTCCAAGACCTTCTTCTTCTATGATTCCCCGCCGATAACGTCGTCCAGCTCGATCTTCACCACGTGTCTTCATATCACCCGTCCTTCCAAAGTGGGTCACACACCCTAAATTTCTATAAATATCGGGCAACTGTCATGTTATCTTCCATCGTTTTGGCTTCGGGTTTCGTTTTCAACGATTCCAGAATCTTGGATTCCAAATATATCTGCTGCTCAGATCCATCGTACCCAAGTCGCAAGAATTTTTTTTCTCAATATCACAAACACAAACACCTGCGTTCAGTCAGGTGAGAAGAAAGTAAAAGAAATTTCCATTCCTTCCCTTTCAGGAAAATCAAAATTTCCAAACAAAATTCCCATTTCAACAAAGAATTTCGATTTCTTGGAATTGGGTTTCTCAGTTTTTCTCGTTTGATTGAAAAAGAAACAAAAAAGAAGGATTCATTTTAATTCATTTTTTTCCCATTTCTCTCTCTTTTTCCTTGAAAAATTTGGAAGAAAGAACGAAGTCCCATTTCCCCACTTTAATGCAACATTGAATTTGCCGACGAATTTTGAAATGAACTCTCCATTTTCTGGAGTGTTTCAATTTCTTGGAATTGGGTTTGTCAGTATTTCTTGTTTGATTTCTTCTTCTTCTTCTTCCTTTTTAAAAAAAAGAACAGATCTAGTTTAATTGATTGTATGCTCTTTTCTCTTCTTTTTTCTTAAATTTTTTTTCCCTCACTCCAAATAGTTGCCATTCATTTGCTTTGGAAATCTTTTTATCCTTCCTCTTGACCTTGTTTTCGGATGGAAGCAACTGAATTTGGTTGCACCTTTGGTCGGTTCTTCTTTTTTCTCGGACGTTAGTTGTGAAAGAAGTTTTCCTGGAACTCGAATTCCTTGACTCGGGATTTTCAAGTTTCTCGAATGAATGAATGAATGAATTTTTAACTCTACCTAAGAATTTATAAAGAATTTGGAATCAAATGCTTTGAAAATGAGATTCTTACTCTTTTTGAAGTTTGAAACATTCATCTTGTTCACATGTAGTTCGACCTTTTCAATTGGAAATTATTGAGCTCGATCAGATTTTTGTTGGATTTTTCTGATAATGGAATTCCCTTAGCACTGGAGTTCCTTGTATTGGGCTTCTTACCATTTCTTGGTTGAATGAATGAATTCATTTTTGGTTCGCACTAAGAATTTCAACCGCCCTCTTTTTTCTTTTTTAATTTAAGTATTTGAATTCCATTAGATCTTTTGTGGGTTTTGCTTCTTAGGTTAGTACCTAATGGTGAAATTCCCAAAGAATTTAGATTCCATGAATTGGGGTTATCAATGACTATCGGTACGATTGGAAGATTTAATCTAGTTATCTCTGGAAGAATTTTCAAAAATTTGGAATTCAAATTTTTGGAGTGAAAATGATTTGGTTGACTTCATTTTGTTCACGTCTTGATAGTTTTCAGACTGAACCGAGCACATCTTTTGTGGTCTTTTGTTTTTAGGATGGTTGTTGATAATTCGATTGAATTTGAAGCACGGATTCCGACCGAAGCAAGGAAGATTTTGTATTCACTAGCATCGAAATGGAGTGATGTTACCGATTCAAGGGCATTGCAATTGACCCACCTCAAGGGGGCGATGACGAATGAGGTGTACCAAGTCAATTGGCCCTCGGAGGGAGGGAAGCTCCCTAGGAAGGTGCTTTTGCGGATTTATGGAAAGGGCGTTGATACATTCTTTGATAGGAATGATGAAATCCAGACATTTGAGTGCATGTCAAAGCATGGACAGGGGCCTCGCCTGTTGGGGCGCTTCACCGATGGCCGGGTGGAGGAGTTCATTCATGCACGGGTATGTATATATATGTGCATTCTCTCTCTGTTTATGAAATTCTGATTTTTTACGATAAAAATTTATGAATTGTAGAGAACATACGTCACTATGGGATACTAGACAACATGAATTTCATACTAGCTATTTCCTCGTATTGGTTTCATACTTTCTAAAAAATTTAGACTATCTTTCAAATTTTTAAAACATACTTTATATTCATAATGAAATCTCGATTCTCAAGGGTCTAAATACTCCATATTTAAGAAAAATATGCTCGCACTAGGTTTTTCATTTTTCATATTCTTCTCATATTTTCTGTATTTTTCCAAAAAAAATGAAAAAAATAGGAGAGAGCGTACATATCTACAATAGATCGTCGCGCTGATATCTATCATTGACTGTTTTTTATACCCTTGCCTCGTGTGATGGACGTCTCTTAGATTGTGTACTATTTTGTATCAAGATTTCCAGTCTTCATGGTGTTAGTTGTTACCGTTTTATTACTGGTTTGTTATATTTGGCACAGTTCTTATTGAGTGATTTTTGGTCCATTTTTTTCAATGTTTGACCTGTTTATACCCCTGTGGATCAAAGAATACAAGAAATAATCTTTATCTTGGTGTCTTTTAATTGTAGACACTCTCAGCAGTCGATCTACATGACCCAGAAATATCAGCTCTTATAGCTGCAAAAATGAGAGAGTTCCATGATCTTGACATGCAGGGTCCTCGAAAGGTACAAATCTGGGACAGATTAAGGTATATCTTTATTTTTCTCTGAAAATTCTTTATATCTTTGTTATGTCTTTTAACTGTAAACCTGAACTCACTCAAATTTTTACAGACAATGGCTTAACGCGGCGAAGAATGTGTGTTCCACTGAAGAAGCTGCTGAGTTCCACTTAGATATTGCAGAGGAGGACATTGCTAATCTTGAAAAGAAACTCTCTGGGGAAAATCAGAAAATAGGGTTTTGCCACAATGACCTTCAGTATGGCAATATAATGATTGATGAAGAGACCAGATCATTGACGATAATAGTAAGTCCCTTCCTCCCATGTGCAACTATGTTAAAAGTTCCTTGGCCCTGTCTGGATCTGGGGCCCTAGAATCCTGGTATGGAATTCCTTCCAACGATTGATCCTGGCATATTCCAGTTTCCCCAGAATGAGTGAAATTCGTATTTTTGCAGGAATTAGAGAGACTAGTTTAAATTGTCCCACAAAATCTTTGTGAGATTTACATGTTCAGTTTGCTGGAATATTTGTTCCGAATCTTTGTAGAGTTTCATCTTTTTGCAGGATCACTAGTTTAAAGGGATACTGCCGGTTCCTTTCTTGAGTGCCAGGATCCAAACTGAAACTTAAAAGTTTGAAGGTAATGACTGTTTAGATAAAGATCCCAGCAGATGTTGAACATTGCAGAGATGCTGCCTTTTCTGCCATTTTGAGATATAAGAGTTGGGTGTAAAATATCATCTTGTCTGTGCTTTACAAAAGAGGAATGGCCTCTTTAAGTATGAAATCATTCGAAAGTGGGGAAATTAATGGCACAATGTCTTCCTGTCGAGACAGGGCATGTGCATTCATATGTTTTTGCACATCCATGCAAGCCTGACATACTCATTTTGATCGGTGGGCATGAACACGTGCATGCTAATGAGCATATTAAATGTTATTCTTGGGCCAGAAAATTTGTGAAGTCATAGATTATGTATTACTTTTTTATCTGTTTGTGGCAAATTATATAGAAAAGTTCTAGGGAGGCTGAAGTAGACACATTCCTTGAGGAAATTGACCACCTAACGTGCCCTAAGCTCTCCACATAGTTGGATGTAATGCATGGGAGACCACATGGTTGGAAGACAAGAGACTCACCGTCCAGTCATCCCAGATTCATCCTATAGATTATGAAAAAGTAAAATTCTCAAAGAATAAACTTCACCTACACCCTATGCATGTTATCCCCTCCTCCCTCCCCCATGTAAGAGGCCTAACCCAAGTCTTACTAACTAGGAACATTCCCTACATTTTCTCAATTCAATATGCTCAAGGGAAGCTTTCACATACTGACTGTTGATTTCGACCTAGATAATTTAGCTAATGATAAAGACATGCATGATATGGCATTGTAGAACCAATGTGCTTCTAGGTGAGCATTACCATTAACTGCAGGCGTAGTACTACACCGTCGAAGTGTTCAATACTTTCTGACGGTAATGATGCCTATATTGTTGAAATGTACACTAAAGCTTTTCCTGTTCTATAGGACTACGAGTATGCGAGCTACAATTTTGTTGCATATGATATTGCGAATCACTTCTGTGAGATGGCTGCTGATTATCATACCGAAACACCTCATCTATTAGACTACAACAAATACCCAGGTCACTGCAGACAACATTGAATTTTTGACATGTATTGATGCTTACAGTTATTTAGTTAGTCAAGAAAACTTTCTTTTTCAGTTCCATTTTGTACTGGAGATAATAAAATTTTGTTTTGGCTTTTCCATTGCAACAGATTATGATGAACGCAGAAGTTTCATTTTTAAATATCTCAGTTCTTCAGGTAATTAGTTCTTCTCATGGTATATGATATATGGAATATTTTCGTGTGAGGGTTGGGGCTGCAGTAGTGTATTTTAAGGTTTCTTTGTAAATTATAATTGAATTTTGCTTGTTATGCTCTTGAACATATGAATAAACACCATGACAACAATTTGAAGGGAAATCATGACCTGCATGGGTAGTTCAGTTGGCCTAAGCTTTTAGGATTAGATTAGAGGTCTTGGGTTCAACTCCTCCCAAGTTTACTCAATACACGAGACTTGCAGGTAGTTTTGTGATATATATATATATATATAGTCTTGAGTCTGGAAACTGATGGTCAATTACCGCAATATTAAAATGAAACCAATGAAAGGAAGTTCATATGAACTTTCCAATGCATGAAAAACACATATCAAATAAACTAAATTCATTCATGAAGCAATAGCCCATATGCCTGTAGCCCCATCCATAGATTTCAACTCTCTAATAAGCCCTCAAACCGTTCCCTTCTGAAGCCATACCCATCACTAGAGACGGCATCAATCTTTCCCAAGTAGACACTCTTCAAATGAAGTGATAATGTAGTCTAAGGATCTCTCTTTAAGACAACTTCAAGACCTAGGATTTTCAATGCAAAACCCTCAAGAAAACGATAAGGAATGTGTCTGAAATCCGAACTTAGAATAAATCTCATATATAAAGGAGATGAATGCCTCAAACTCTTCGAAGCTTTCAAGCCCCGAACAAGATTCGCCAAAAATAAAAACTCTAGCCATGGGTTCTCTATTTATTTTTAAATTGTTTCAATATAAAGAAAAGTCTTCATGACAATCTTGGCCATCAAATGTAAATTGCAAAACAACTTATATTAAAATGCCCATAATACCCCTAACTCTTCACATTAATACCTTAACAAAAACTAGGCCATAACTTCTGCAATTAGTGTTAGAATTATAAAATCTCGAACTCGTTAGATAGGTAATTATAAGTCATTTAATAAATCCAATTTCATGTCAAATTCAGTACAATTTGGAATCACTTCCAGAGGTGTGAAATAATTGTGAGCCCTGTCTGATGAAATAAAGAAAGCTGAAAGATCCCACACCCAGATTACCCACAAAAGATTGGGGTCAGGAGACTGTATATTGAGCTTCAATATCAGGTAGTGAAATGCAGAAGAAATACCAACACATCTAACATGAGATGCGTGTCAAAAGTACCATTTGATTTTCTATTATATTTCAAATTCAAGTTTTTCATTAAAAAACATGGTTAGAGTTTAACCTCATGTAAATTTCCTTCCTCTGCACCTCTCACCAAACACAAGCTCTTTATTTTGGAAACATAATTCTGTTTCGCAGGTGATGAACCTAGAGACTCTGAAGTTGAGCAGGTAATCCAGGATGTTGAGAAGTATACCTTGGCTAGTCATCTTCAATGGGGCTTGTGGGGAATAATTTCGGTACTTATTTCCCTTTGACCACTTGCAGTTTGTTGTTGTCCGTATATTCATATTTTCAGTGGTAACCTTCTGGTATTGATTATGGTGGTTCCTTTTGTCTGCAGGGCCATGTGAATGGTATTGATTTTAATTTCAAGGAGTATGCAAGGCAGAGATTTGAGCAGTTTTGGTTAAGGAAGTCCATTTTGCTATGATCTGGAGATCACTGATGCGCGCAATTCTTTTAAATCTCCAGTCACTTCTTTGTGTAAATTTAGTGTTGATGCATCCTGTAAATACTTGTGAATTGTAATGCTAATGGAGCTGTAATATGGCTTTGAATATCAAATAAAAAACCACATAACAATAATATAGATGCAAAAGTTGGATTTTCATGGATACATTCTTCTCATTGTAATGTAGCTATAGTGGCTTTGGTGATGATGATTTTATTTCTTTGCAGTTGTTTCTTAATTTCCTTAAAATTCCTGCTCTTCCAACCTATCCATCTTGTCAAAGTATTTTAGACTCCATTTAGAAAAGGTTTCTTTGATGTTTTAAATCGAACCCACTCGTTCCTCCAGCTTAAGTTTCTCTTCTATATGGCAACTGTCCTTTTTCCCCCACTCAAACTCAGAATCATCACAATTTCTCATGCCGTTTCAGTGATTCATAATAAGAAATGGGCAGCAGATTTCTCAGCTTGCGTACAACAGGATTCATGGGAAAAAAAATATTCACAGCTTCGAAGATTCTTGGCTTAGGTATCATTGATCTCAAAATATAGAATGAAGCTGCTCTGGCTGGACAGTTATGGAATATAGCATCAGGCCAAGTTAACATTTGGACTAAGTAGGTGTTGTTCCAATTTCACCATATTCTTAGATCTGGCCTAAAGTGGCAAACTACATTAAAAATGTAACTGGTGGTGACTGCAATACTTCATTTTGGTATGACAATTGGCTTACCTCTGGCAGTATAGTTGACAAATATAGATCCGAGCCTATCCAAAACTAGGGTTATGGCAAGGAAATTATAGTCGGTACATTTATTAGGAATAAATCTTCACATCCTCACCTTATGGAAATTTGGAAGGAAATTGAATTGGTTCAGCAAACAAAGATGGCGGCGCATTCAGCTATTCTTCTGCCTGTAAAATTCTTCTTTCTCAGGCTGCGAACATAGAATGGGTTGACTTTTGTCTATTTCCAGGCTACATTCCCAAACACTCCTTTTGTGCGTGGCTTAGCTTTCGTAGGAAGCTGAAAACAAAGTCCCTTCTCAAAAAAATTGGCATTCAAATTAATACAGTTTGAATTTTGTGTAGTGAAACAGAAGAGACTGTTAATGGAATATTTGGCACATATGGATAGAATGGAATAGAGGAGTTTTTAAGAAAGTCTACAACTCAAGAGAACTGATTCTTGCCCAAATCCTAAAGGACAGTCATTCCAACACCATTTTCATTGGATCAAACCAGGGGTCGAGATATCGGCCGATATTAATACGTTTTTTAAAAAAGAAAGAAAAAATAAAGAGAGAAAAATATCGGCCGATACCAAATTTTAAATACCTGGATCAAACTATGATATTTTAAAAGCTCTCGGCTCATTATTAGAAAATTGGGATTTGCCTACAGCTGAGATTAAAAGGAGGGATTTCCCCATTAGTTCAGAGGCAGGAATAACATCACCATGATTACAATTCATCTTGAAGATCAGGCAGCCATAGTTTCATCGTGACTGTCATCCCATGATAAGCATTGAACTTTTGCTCATCTTTATCCAGCAAATTATTCAATGGGCACAACTCTCTCATTTTTTTTTAAGTATGGAAACTCTTCTAACCTCCTTTGCAATTCCTCCAAACTCTCTTGTTCAAAGACCCTAAGCTCCCTATGAAAACTCAGGTGCCATGAGATAGTGCCTTGGGTCTCAATGTAGCAATCCTTCACTAAGGCTTGTCTATCTCTATCAATTTTGTATAATCTAGGGTAAGCCTCCTTTAATCGTCTGTCTCCAATCCATAAGTCTAACAAAGAACGGGTTCTGTCCCCAACTCCCACCATTAGACGTAGGTTATTCTGGAAAACATGACCCACTGGACTACCACCTCTTCCCAATCTCCACCACGGCTTGACTACCTGGGGACCTTTCTTTTCCACCTCCTCTCCTAATGGCCATTCTCCAACATCTTCATAACCAAATCAAGTAGCCAGCACTCTTGACCATAGGGTGTCCCTTTCTCTACCCAATCTCCAATTTCATTTACACAACAAAGCTTGATTTTTTATATCTAGAGGCACAATTCCTAATCCACCTTTACCTTTTGGCTTGGAGACTTCCGACCATATAACTAAATGTACCATTTTCCTGTCAATTTTGTCTCCCCACAAAAAGTTCCTAAACAAACGCTCCATTTGCCCTTTTACTCCTTTAGGTATTTGAAAGAGGGACATATAGTAGGTTGGGAGGTTGGTAAGAATCGATTTAATGAGGCTAAGCCTCCCCCAGATGGAAAGATATTTTTTACTCCAATCATTTAGTCTCCTTTCAATCCTTTCCACTATCGGGGCTCAGAATTTCTTTGATCTCGGATTTCCACCCACCTGCAATCCAAGGTAAGTGAACCTTAATTTGCTTCTTGTACACTCTACTTCTTGTGCTAGGATTCCAAGCAAGTTTCCTCCACTCCAACCCCGATCAAAGTGCTTTTTCCAAGGTTCACTCTTGCCCTTTCAAAGACCTCCACTAGCCTTCCTGATTTGGCCTTCAAAGATCATACAGTTCTTTCCTTCCAAACTGACCATTCGATTGTCTCTCGGATCGGTTTTCACGCTACCCACCTTCTCCCCCCAAAAGGACCCCCAGCCCACCCTGCTACCTCCTCTCACACACTCCCATTTAGGACCCATGCGCACCCCATTAACTGAAGGAATGATTGACAAACTCCCCCCATAAATCCACACTTACACATCAAGTGATCCACATATTCCTCATCTAAATCCACACTTACACATCAAGTGATCCACATATTCCTCATCTTCTCCGAAAAGTATGCACATCTCCAAAGAGCTATTTGGAAGAATACCCTGCTCATATTGCATTTGACCAAAATTTTACCTCTCATCCACATGAAGACATGGATTCTAAGAGGAATTTTGTTATTCTAGGCCGACGTACAAGGTGACAGGTCGGTTTGGTAGCAAGAATATACCTCTCTGAAGATGGATCTAACTGAGAACATCTTAGAAGGATCTTTCGTCCAAATCCACCTATCCTCTTCCTCCAAACAAATTTGTGAATCTGCAAGGAGTCTCTTCAATGATAGCACTTAGGCCTCCTCAAAATCGCTTAAACCCCTCCTAAAAGATAAGGCCAACTAGGATCCCCATTGATCTCCATATAATAGTCCCCAATCAATGCATCCTTGTTCGAAGCTGCTCTAAAAAGTCTAGGGAATGCATCGCTAGGGGTTCTTTCCCTTAACCAACAGTCTTTCCGAAAGGCCAGCATCTCTCTCATTGCTCAAGCTAAATTTGAGTGTGAAAAGGACATTGCTTCTAGGAAAGAGTGATTGGTGTTACAAAACCCATGTCAATGGCTCATTTAAAAAAAATCCTGGATTTACAATCTCACTTGAATTAAAAAAAAAAAAGCGTCATTAATTTATCTTTGTATCAGAAATGCAATGTAAGTGCTTTTCCTTTCTGATGTATTTTTCTAGGCCTTGTTTCTAACCTGATTTTCTTGACCTGAACCCGGGTTGTGGGTTTTATTATTTGTAGATTGTACTTTTTAGGCATTTGCCTTCTTTGAAATGATATCAGACTAATCTTCACAAAAATAAAAAAGTGGCTTCTTTCTCCCCAAAGCCCACGCCACAACGTTTTCCAAGTCACTTTCTAAAATGAGCCCCTCTTGAAAGTGATCATGAGAAACTAACATTATCTGCCTGATAACCAAAAATTTCACTTCATTAGAATCTTTCACCCCTATTGGATCTAAGAAAAATGATCGAATGTTTCCGTCTAAGTCATGTATGCCTGCTAGCCCCGACTTGCCTCACAACGCTTCCACCGTTCCTTGATCGTCACCATACTCCTTTTATCTTGTAGCACTGATTGCCATTTTTAAGATATGATGGAACATGAAGTACCAAAAAGGTCTGATCTCCAACCCAAAAAATAGCTCTAGCCTTACATAACTCAAAAGTCTCCTCAACTGTGTCTTCAAAAATTCTGTTTTTCTTTCTAGACACCAAAAAAAAAAAGGGAAAAGAAAAAAAATCCCTGATAACACACACACACCTTAGCATTCCGATGCACACACACCCCATACAACTGAGGGATGGACTCTAAGCAATGACTCACCCATCCCAGGTCCTTCCAAAAGGACACTTGATCCCTTTTGCCCACCACAAACCTCAACCCTTTCCTAAGTACTCTCCCTATAGAAGATTCCACACACTCCTTTTTGAAAGCTGCTCTCACCACCCAAGACGCCTTTTTTAAAAGAAAAAAAAATTAGACTCACTCAAACCCCACTCCCCTTGCCCATCCCCCTATATAGGACAAAGGACCTTTCTTCATAAGGCAGTCAAATCACTTTCTTCATGTATCTCCAAGGCAACTTGCACAATAGAGCTCCATTTCTATCTCTAAACTGGGTAAATCCCCAAGTCCCTCTGCTTTTCTGGTTTCAACATATTTTCCCATTTAACTAAATGTACCTTCTTCTTCTTGCCAATCCTCTCCCAGAGAAAAAGGCTTTTTCAAACTTCTCAACCGAGATGGGAATTTGGAAGGACATAAAATTTAGAGAGAGAAAAGTTCAGATTTTGCCTCCTCACAAAATGTTGGAAAATTCTAGAAGATTTTATAATTTCCCAAATTTTAGCATTAGCATATTATGCTAATTTTGGAATTTCTACAGTCCTTTGGAATCTAGGTATATCCCATAATGAGAATGAGCTAGGTTTTGAAAATCCAAAATAACACATGGGAATTCATAAACTCCCCTGAACTGGAATGTGCAGGCTTCAATATCACTCCAGAATTCTGGTTTCACCCCAAAGAAGGACCTTAACACAATTAGATGGGATCTTATAAATTCCAAAAAATTTCAATTCCACGTAACAAATTCAACCTACCAAACAAGGAAAGAGGCAATGGTAGTACCACTTGTAGGAAGAACATGAAATGCTTTTTCAAGAAGCAAATAAAAAGGTACACATCACAAGTTTCTGGCAATGACCTATAGATTCTCTAAAATACAAATACAAGAATATTACATTCTTAAATCAAATATGAAGCCATGTTTACATTCTCAAGATCTGATTTGGGTTCATAAATAAATGTGAAGAAAACAACTGAATCTACTATATAAACCAATTTACAATAACAATGTACACTCTTTATCAACGCCAAGGCTAAGCAACGTCTCATTTGTTGTATCATATGAAAACCATTGGATGCAGAACTGGCATATATAAAAGGTTCTCCTACTGAGCCTGCTCTCCTAACGATTCCAATCATATATTTCCTGCATGAAAAAACAAAATTATTTGGGGAAACCAGAAGAGAGCCTTCACAAATATAAGAAAAAAAATTATATAAGAAAATTCAGCTTTATCTTCATGGTGTCCGTTTGGTAGGCTGGAATTCTATTCTTTGGTGGAATTTACAAAATTCTCCAAAGAATTTCCATGTTTGGTGAAACAGGAATTCTACAGTGGGAAGTATAAAATTTAATGAAAAAATTTCAGGGGATTCATAAATTCTAGTTTGAACCACTTCGATTATTGAATCTGAGCTCCAGCTAATAATTCCACTCCACCAAATGTAAACCAGCTACTGCAATAATTCTTAAATTCTAGAATTAGAGAATTTGCTAATTACAGAATTTAATGAATTATAATTCTATCGGGATTCTCTACTAAAGAGACAATAAGGTGAATAATAAAGGCATCTGAACCAATGTATGGTTAATTTTTTCCACAAATAAGTGAATCAGGTTCAACTTGAGTTGTGAAAGTAACAAGAACTTGAGTTGTGCATTTTCCATATAAATAAATAGAAAACCAACCTCTCCAAGCCTCAATGAACTCATGCCGACATCAGCTTCCATCCCTGATATAACACCCCCCTCTTCTAGCTCTGCATCTGTGAATGTTAGAGCTCTTTGAAGCTTCCTATGAGAAAATTCCTCGACCTCTGCCATGAAAGTCGCAGTCACTGGTCTATGGTCTGAGAACCTTAGCTCAACCCTTCTATATTTTAATAGCTTCATTCCTTTTCCATATGAAAGAATGCGGTCACACCTGAGCAATCAGTAAATGGTTCAATAATTTTCAAACAAGCAGTCACAGGATCAGAACACTTTTTCTCAGTATCACAAACTAAAAAGATTAAACAAATTGCAGTTCCTTGATCATTCTAAACTAATTGGCAGGCCTGTTTTAAATGTTTGGTTGCATTGGGACATCATGAGGATACAACTAATGTGCCATGAGGTGCCAACCTGGGCTGAGTTGGATTCAACTGAAATGTAACCAGTTTGAATCAAGCTTGTGGGAAGTCCTGATCCATTTTGTAACAGGTTAAGTATGAGAGAGAGAAAGAGACATACATATCCATTTTAAAACACATGGACAGCATGCTCATGTGGCCCATCTAGAGAGGCTCATCCTAACCCCAAAGGAATCCCAACCAAAAAGACCCAAAATTGCGTTGGGTCACTTGGTCATTAATCAAACCATAGCCACCCCAATCGTAAGTCCAAAACTTTAGAGCAATCATAAATGGAAATCAAGAGTATGTTGTTTATCCTGGAAACCAACCACTGGAGAACAAGTCAACATCTATATCTCCTAAATACATAACCCAAACATACAGATTTCTCCCCCCTAGCAAAAACCAAGAGGGTCACCAGTTCATGAGAACACTCACCCCCCCACCCCCCACCCACCAACCCCCACCAAAGAAAAAAAAAAAAAAAAGGATGCAATCCAGAAAAACATGAAAAAAGGTATCAACTTATAAGTGCATCTGTGCACCACCACCACCACCAGCTAAATTTCTGATGTTTTGCATCAAACCCTTGGATCTTGCCTATGCCAAAAACCTTTCTGGCTGTCTTTCGAGTCATCTATAAAGAAGTAGGTTTGCATTTTCATGTTTTATGCTGGGCTTAACCAAAGCTGTCATCTTCATCATTGCTGTCGTCATCACCATCACAACCTTTGTTCCATCTATCTGGGGCAGGATTTTTCAAATTCTAATTTCCCATTTAGAGAAGTCATCTATCTCAATATGCCCATTAGCCAAGTACCTTAAAAAAAAATACGCTAAAGCTTTTGTGAAGGCAAAGACATGTCTTCACAAAGGCAGGCAGTACACATAAAATGACAACTAAATATGAACACTGAACCCAGATGGATGGGAAAATGGCTAAAATAATGATGTTCTCAAACACATGAATAACAAGGAAAATATGTTGCAACAAAGAAATTAGAACCACCGAGTTGTGCATCTTAAAGATATATATTAAATCATTAAATTCACATCTCAACAGAAGGATGGATAATCAAGTAATAAACAATGAATTGGATTGAACAAAAAAAGAACAGATAAGAGAAACAAACAAAGAAAGAACACTTAAATACCCAGAGATAGGCAGATATACCAACTAAAATAAAATGAGAGAGTGATAGCATACCAAGCAGGAGTTCGCCTTCCTGCCTTTGGATCCTCCCCAAAATACTTCTCTGAATTAAACTCATATTTGTAAGTGGGAGGAAAATTCAGAGTGCCTTCGGACCATCCATCAAAGGCACGGCCTTTCTTTAGTTCTCTCACCAGCTGGCATAGGAGTCAAAAGATCTTCAGCACAGAAATCAGTCAAAGTTTACATGTAATCACAAAAAATCAGTGTTGCTGCAAGGTAGAACAAGAACAAGAGTGTGATACCCCGCCCCAGAGGGTGCCAAAGTCCCACATTGCCAGTTGCGTTTGAAACTCCTTAGTATATAAGTGGTAGTTTTCCTCCTTCTAGCACGAGGCCGTTAGGGAGAAACAGTGGGTTGGCTTGCCAATTGAAAGCCGTGCAGGTCGTGTGTGAGTCCTAGAGCGGACAATATCATGCTAGTGGGACAGGTTGTTACAAATGGTATCAGAGAATGGTTCAACTCTCTGCCTGAGGGTGTGGGTTTGGTTGTTGTGTGTGCAGCGCTGGGGACGGCTCTGGCTTTGAAGGGGGTAGATTGTAATATCCCGCCCCAAAGGGTGCCAAAGTCCCACATTGCCAGTTGCATTAGAAACTCCCTCGTATATAAGTGGTGGCCTTCTTCCTTCTAGCATGAGACCTTTTGGGAGCAACAGTGGATTGGCTCGCCAATTGAAAACCGTGTTGGCCGTATGTGAGGCCTAGAGCAGACAATATAATGCTAGTGGGACAAGTCTTACAAGAGTGAAGAAAGAAATGTTACATTTGCGAACTCGTTTATGTTTTTCCATGTTTTTATACAAGCAATGCAGATGTGTGCTTAAAAATTTCAGGTACTGATTGTAATATAAAGGGTTGAGACTTCCCATTTATAAACGCCTTGTTTAAGAGGAGAAAATTTAATTGATAAAACCAAGCGAGTATAAAATGTACGAAGGTTCAGTGAGAAACTAACCTAAAACAGAGCATAATTTATACAAGTAAAAGAGACATTACAACAATGATTCCAAATACCATTGAGCTGTTAATCATCAAAACCAATAAATGAATCCACAACCAAAGCCCATTAACTGATACTTGACTTGATCATTTGGGTAACAGATTCCATCGGCAGAACTTTGTCTTTGAAAGCTATTTCGCTCCAGCCAAAAGAACCATATTATGGCCTAAGGGATCATTTGCGAAGGACTTGGTTTCACTTTGGAAAAGGACCGGCACCCCATACTAATATGAAAGCTGGGAATGAAGGAGGTATCACCCAGGCAAAGGAGAAAAATAAGAAAATAAGACCAAATGGGCAAGAAAAAGGGGTATTGGATGAACAAGTGGTCAACCGATTCTTCATTACTCTAACAAAAATGACAAACATTAGAGACAGTAGGTTCCTAAATTTAAGGTTATCAATGGTCAAAGCTTTGTTGAGGAAAGCTATCCAACAAAATCTCTTGACTTAGAAGAGACAGCATGTTCCCAAACAGATTTAAAGGGAAAATTGGACTGAAGATTCAGTTCGAGTAAAGACAACAAAGATATGCAAGAAAAGATCACATTGGGTTCCTTATTCCAAACCCCAGTCTTCCTCCCCATCCACGGTAAAACATCTTTCTAAAGATGAGATTAACTTCTCAAATAAAGGGGTTTTATTTGTATTTTCTTTTGTTCTGGTAGTCGGGCGTAAGACTTTTATACCTGTTCTAGTGTACTCCTACTTTTTTAATGCTAAAAAAAAAAAAAGAATCTCAAATAAAGGAACCTCACAATCCATCAAATTCCTTCAAAATGTTAAGGTCCACCCCTCTCCCCCCACCCCACCCCCCAGTCTCCACCACTTCTTTTATGAGTTTATGTTTTTGGTTGGAAATGGAATATAGTCTGTGAAAAGAAAGCATTATGGTTCACGACCTAACCACTTATCCTCCCAAAATTTAATTTTCGCTCCATCACCCGCCGCTAAACCTTTGTCAAGTATAACATTTTAAGAGATATAAGAATGTATTAATTGGCACTTGTATGCTGTTTCAACATAGAGAAATTGAAAATTCTTATATGGACATAAAACAGTACTACCAAAGATAAATACATGCAACTAACCTGGTCTCTTTCAAGTAACTTGGACCATTCTTTCTTGGAAATGAATTCTCGAGTTTTCTCATACGATAAATTTATACGGTAATTCATATCGCCAAACCAGATAATTCGACTGCAACAGAACAACGAACTTAACTATAATCATGAGAGAAGGCTTAGAGGAAGATGGGGATGTTAAAATACATGAAAGTTTTGAGAATATAACTCTTGTTAAGAGCACTTCCAACATGAAAAGTAAACTACAAATAAATGCTTAAAGAAAGTCCAATGGAATCACTAAGCATGAATTGGCATAGCTCCATGTATCATCAGAAATGGAGCAGTATTGACCAATGGATTGGAAACACATAAAACTGTAATAACTAGTTTTTTGCCCAATTTAAAGGTAATTATTGCTCTAACAAAAGCTGAAATATAGCATGTAGTAGGGAATGAACTTCACATGTCGAGGTGGGCCCTTCTTTTTCCCCAATAACCACTACTCAGAAGTGGACTTCTGGTTGATTTTAGAGATCTCCCATAACCAGTATACACGAGTACACAGGCATAATATCATTGCAACCATCAACTTTTCTTCCTGCACAATCATGTGATCCCCATGTTGGCCCACCAGAAATCATGACAAAGGGGAGACCGTATGTTCTATGCACAATTTATGGTTTCCCTAAATGTCAGCTTGATCAATGATCAAAATTCATGCCAAGAAAATTGGTTTAGTGCATGGTGAGTGCAGCACTAAATACGATCAGGTTGTGTAGATATATTTCCCCTGTTTTCTTTCAGTGTGGGTGAGTGGTTGTGGAAGGGTCACAATGTTGGCTCCACAGCATTGTCACATAGAGGTTTTAATGTGGTATGGTTATGGCAGAAATTTTACATCAGGATGAAAATGAACACATGTACATTTTCAGCCGATAACCATGGCGTATGTTATTCATTCTAACTTGTGGTTCTCACCAGCAACCTCCTTTCCACCCACGAGGCACCATCATCATGCTTGCACTCATGGCGCACATGTAAGGCCCACCTAGATTGGGATATGTAGACAAAATACCAACCCCCCAACACACACACCCCCCCGCCAAAAAAAAAAAAACCCCACACTCAACCCCCAAATTTGAAAGCTCTTACTTTTTTTTGTGTTTTTGTCATCATCTAATCACGAACACTAGCAATGGTTAAAAACATTGGAACATGACCTAAGGCCCGATGGATGTTCAACAGGGAGATTGATCATTGAACATGAGGTCCTCCACACATCCCACCCCCCAGTTGGACCATGCACATACAAGGTATATGTATTGTATGATTTGGTGCATCACATCATATCAGGTGTCTATACGATAATTTATCCCATCATAACACATGCATGTTTGTGTACATATGTATGTATAGATAGAAAAATTATGAAGAGAGACCAAATACGTTTTTCACCGAAAAGGGGGAAAAAAAAAGACCTAATTATAGGGTCTATTTGAATACACACTATTCCTGGATATAAAGTTTTGCACAACTTTTTGTAGAAAATAATAATAGAAAGAGGAGGAGGAGAAAGATAAAATATGGAGAAGAATTCTTTCTCTCAGTATTGTAATATTCCGTTTCTAAACTATAAAGGGTTACAAGTATAAATAATAAACAGGGAGTCAATCATGTTAGCTAAAATGGAAAGAAATAAAAGAATGATCAATTACATCAATACAATAAATCATACGGTTATCATTTTCTTCGACATCATATTTCCTCTGGGAATATTATCACTCCATATTTGAAGTCCAAGGGTCAATTAGCTGACATGATGACGAAAATCATCTCTCGCTCTCAACTAGATGATGTTTTCAACAAACTGCTTGATTGATATCTTCGCACCAGTTTGAGGGAGAGTGTTGTAAATATTGTAATTTGTGTATTTTTCACAGTGTCTTATTATAGTCTTGACCTACAGATGTCATTAGGTGTAATTAATTTTTCTTTCATTATTTGCCACCTCGATTGGCTCTTTGTAATCTATATATACATGTGTACTCTCCTTCATTACAGAGAATTAATTACTCTCATCTTTTGTCCCTTCTCTTTATTATTTTCTTCCCCATCTTCAACAGTATGCTCATACATGATGTGTGGGAAATTTTCCTTCCAAGTTCTTTAATGTATCCATGTAGCATCCTAGTCCAACTCTTTCCCTTTGCACCTTGAATTGCTCCGACCTCCACCCAAACAACAGTCAAAGCTTAATGAAGGTACTCTTTCTTGACTATATGCATTTCCTTCTACAAAAAGTTCCTCCCAGGTTGTGGGTTTTTTTAAGAGGTTATTCTTGCCTAAATATGAGCTTTATGACTCGTGTTGATGTCCCTCAGTTTATTTATTTAAAAAACCCTGCAAGATTCTCAAATCAAAAAACCATCTTTGTTAACCATGGAAGTTGGGCAATTCGAGCTTGTTGCCAAAGTATAAGCCTGCCCATCCCAAATCACAGGGTTGTTGCCAAAAAACAACAAAGGATTTGAGGATTGCTGTCCTCTGAATTGTGATGCTTCTGTCAAGAAAAAAAATGATTTGATCTTGCATCAATGGCCACAACGTGGCTTGGGTAATGTTCTTCAGTTACCTTTCAATATCTGTGATCCATGCATACTTTGGACTTCATGTTCTTCACTGTCCAAACTTCTCCATTGGGTTCCTCCTCAAGGTATCTTCTTCCCAAATAAATTTAGCAATAAAGAAACCTTTCAAAATGAAAAACCAACCAATGTGTTGATCACCCACTGATGCGTTCAAAACCAAGTTGGAATAGTTTTATACAGAAAATCTTAGGTCCCTCCATTTTATGAAACAAAAGCCCTCCTACACTTCGTATAATACTTCAAACTATTCAGAAAAATTATGATACTTCAAGCACTAGTCAAGATCAATTGCAAAATCTTAATTGTTTGGAGAATTTTCTTCATATGAAATCAAATGCAAAACAACAGAGACAGAATTCAAGAAAAAATAAACACAGAAGAAACGAAAATAATAAATCATACAGAATAATGATTTAGGTCTTTCACATAATATCATACAAGATATGAAGAATCACTTACTCATGATCACAGATAGTTTTAGGAAATTCGACACCAGGTGCAGTTTTGAATTGTGTTCTACGATGTATTTCTAGCACATCAGCATTCCTTCGAAGTTCATCTCCTTCCTTTTCGCCTGCTGTTAGGTGAGTACAGATGAAGCAAAAACGTGTTTGATATATAGACATGCTGACAGATATTGATCCCTGGTGTAGGAATAACAATTATCAGTCGGTTCCCAACCAATCTATAGTATAAATACCATAAATCTGAAAGAAATTTCACAATACATTCAGAAAGCATGCATACCATGCAATATCAGGCATAAAACAAATGACAAAAAATTGGTCCATGGACAGAGTACTTCTGATGAAGGTGGCACATGAAGCATTATGTGGGCTTTTGCTTTTTCTTTTTTTTTTTTAAGCTTCCTTATAGTAAGTATATTCATTTGGAATTAAAATATTTTAATATGCATTTGAAAGTTTGGCAGTACCCTACTTCTCAACAAATGACAGAATCCACTTGCAAAGCCAAAATAAATAAACATTGAAATTATACACACACACACACACACACAGAGAAAGCAACTAGAAGTATAGTCAAAGGAGGTCACAGGAATTGTTCTATGGGCATTCAAATGACACCACCAACCTATGAAAATTTAAATTTCCAAGTAAATTCTCTTGGAATTAAATGAGTTTCAAATTACTCTAATATAGTTTCTAAAAATGCTAGAACAAACACAGTAATCGAAACCATTATCTTATCCCAACTATCCCTGATTAACCTTCTCCAGTGCCATAAACATCTCAACCAAGACACCACTTCAAGATGTAAGGATGGCAGCATGTCCTACAAAAGTTTCTAATGCATGTCATATACTACAATCAACTTTTAATGGAAAGATGAGATAAAAAGCAGTTTGATATCAAATGGAATAAAGATACTGATCTACCTTTGAATGATTTTGGCACATAATGTAGAAAGTAATAAAGGAAAAAAAAAAAAGGAGAAGGAAAAGAAAATAATAATGGGGAGAGAGATTTTCTCTACATTGTATTGCATATGAAACTGTAGGAGAGTACATGTATAAATAATAAACAAGGAACCAATTACGATGGCAAAAATGGAAAGGAATCAAAGAATAATTGATCGCAATAAATTACACAGCTAGAGACATATTCCGAGTCAACTTTCCAAACTGGAGTTATTCTGGTCAACTATGTCCAGAAGTGTGTCCCACATGGTCAATTGTGCCATGTAGTGCGTCTACATCACTCCCCCTCAAGCTAGTGCAAAGATGTCGTGTAAGCCCAACTTTCTTAAAACATGATTGAGTTGGGTTGGAGAAACAACTTTGATAAGCATGTCTGCAAGTTGGTCCTTGGATTGTAGATAAAGAGTGAAGATCCGACCTTCAGAAATGTACTGCCGATGGAAGTGACAATCGTTCAATATGCGTAGTCCCTTCATAAAAGACAGGGTTTGAGGTGATGTTAATGGCAACCTAGTTGTCACAGAACATTATTAATGGATTAGCACGGGCAAGACCTAATTCAGAGAGATATTGCTGAAACCAAAGTAACTCAGATGCAGTGTTGGTCATGGCACGATATTCTACTTTAGCACTAGACTAAGCAACAACATTTTGTTTCTTGCTCCACCAGGAAACTAAATTGATTCCAAGAAAACATAGTATCTGGAGGTAAAGTATCGATCGTCAGGAGAGTCAACCCAATCAGCATCTGAATAGCCACAAACTGGCAAGTGAGACTGTCGTGCATAGAACAACCCTCGTCCAGAATGAGCTTTAAGGTAACGAAGGATGAGAAAGGCAACATGAAGATGAGTATAATGTGGGGCACGCATAAACTAACTGACGACACCAACAACATATGATAAATTCGACCGAGTGATAGTAAAATAAATTAGTTCCCCGACTAATCTCTTATAGAAGGCAAGATCATCAAGAAGGGTCCCGTCTAAAACAGATAACTTTGTGTTGACATCCAAAGGAGTATCACCAGGCTTACATCCAGAATACCCGGCATCCTTTAATAGATCCAGAGCATACTTTCGTTGAGAGAGAGAACTCTTTAGTGGAACGAGCTACCTCAATCCCGAGAAAGTAGCGGAGGGCCCCAAATCTTCAATATCAAAGGTGCGCCGCAAATATGCTTTGAATTCAGAAATGGTGTTATTATTATTGCCAGCAAGGATAATATCGTCAATACACCACAAGAATCATCACAACTAAGTTGGCACCATAGAGAAACACTGAATGATCTGCCTGACACCGAAAAAAACCATACGGCAACAAAGCACTGCTGAATTTATCAAACCAGACCCGTGGAGATTGTTTGAGGCCGTAGATAGCCTTCTTGAGTCTGCAAACAACTTATTTCTCCCCCTGTTTCACAAACCCAGGAGGGGGAAGCATATAAACTTCTTCTTATAAATCACCATATAGAAAGGCAGTCTTCAGATCCAATTGATGGAGGGATCAGCCACGAGTGGTAGCAATAGAAATCAACATTCGAATAGAGGTAATCTTAGCCACAGGAGAGAAGGTTTCCTGATAATCAACCCTTTATATCTACATGAAGCCTTTGGCAACCAAACAAGTTTTATATCTAGCAATAGACCCGTCTGGATGATGCTTCGAAGCAAGGACTTTTTTTGCACCAAACTGGAGTTTTTCCTAGAGGGAGAGGAACCATCTCTCAAGTATTATTTTTCTCAATGGCTTCTAATTCCTCTTCCATTACGGATTTCCAGGAGGGATCAAGAAGGACAGTGTCAATTCTTTTTGGAATCTTAATGTTATCTAGGGTTGTAAGAAAACTGTGATAGGAAGGAGAAATGATATGACACAAAACGATCGAGGGGATGCTCAGTACAAGCACTTTACCTTTTTGAGGTGCAATGGGAGGATCAGGGGCAATGGTGGACGGATCTGGGCCACTAGCAGATGGTTGAATGGGTTGAGCTACAGTTATAGGCTTAGGCTTCCTACGTTGATACACCAAAGTGGGCTTGGAAGTGCTAGAAGGACCAATATCTGCATGAAGAAGAGGAAGAACGTAAGAAGGGGGAAAGCAGATTGATCGGGACAAAATGAACTCTTTCAAAAAAGGTGACATCCATGGATACATATGTCTTACCGTTGAGGGAATCAAGGCACTTGTATCCTTTATGGAAGGGAGAGTATCCCAAACGGAAACATCGCACAATCCCGAGAGAGAGTTTATCACTAGAAAATTGGTGAGCAAAAAAGACACACCCAAAAACATGCAATGGAAGAATATGGACTTGTTTGTGCAAAGGATACAATGTCAAGAGGAGATTCATGGTTGCCCTAAGCAAGCTCATCAAACCGATACCCCTTCCCCCATTGCCACTTCTTCTGATGCGGCAAATGACAATGTCCCTATGACTCGACAGGAGTTTTCATTATTACAGCAACAACACTGGTACCCATTTAGAAAGTAATAAAGGAAAAAAAGGAGAAAGAAAATAGAAGAATAATGGAGAGAGATTTTCACTGTATTATAATGTGTATAAAATTGTAGGAGTACATGTATAAATAGTAAACAGGGAGCCAATTACGATGACAAAAATGGAACGAATCAAAGAATAATCAATTACAATAAATTACACAACTAATGACATGTTCCGAGTGAACTATCCAAATTGGAATTATTCTGGTCAACTATGTCCAGAAGTGGGTCCCACATGGCCAACTATGCCATGTAGTGGGTCCCACAACACATAATAACTTAAATTTGGTTTTGACATAATTGTCTTCCAATTGATTCTCTCTTTAATTATTCCTCACTCGTGATATGAGTCAACTCAATAATGGTTCCACCCAATGCTTTCTTTTAAAATTGAGCGAATAATTTTAACGTAGTCGTCCAAGTGCACCTTTTAAATGAACGATCAAGCTATGTGATGAGGGCATCAAGCCCAATGACTCACATTCAGTGGATTCTATGGACCTAGATCACATTGAGGAAATTGCCCTCGCTTTCATGGAACATTTTGATCGTGGTAACCATCATTGGACTCTGTCCAATTAACCAGTCCCGTTGACTACCACAAGTCCAAACACCTAGAGATCCCTGAATGACCCAATTAGGCATAGATTGGATCCAATTAAATTCCATCCTACCCAATCTAAGCCAAACCCTAAAAACCACAAGAAAACTCCTCCAATTTCTCTCTCGACTGCCCGCACCCCTAAATTCACTCTCCAAAACAGACCTAGGCCGTCCACATCCTCACTCCCTCACATGGAATGGCATGTGAGCCATTTTAGAAAGTCAATGGACACCTGGTAGGCATGTGCAAGGATTTGAGAGAGAATTTCATTCCATTTTTAATTTCTATTTGTTTGGAACAAGATTCAATAAGCCATATTGGCATTTTAGTAGATTTTTATTGGACAATTTGTAAACACAAGGATTGTTCCATTTGAGAATCCAATCCTTGTGTATTCGTTTCCTTCATATTTTACGTTTTATTTTTGGTTTATTTATGGGCTAAAGTTTTGGCCGCTAGATATGGGTTGGAGGATAGGAGAAAGTCGAAAGGTAAGGGTCACCTCTAGTAAAGGCTTGGTGGAGCTTAAGCCAGGGGAGATCAGTGGTAAAGGTGGCAAGACCTTTTTCTGGAAGGATTTCTGGATGGGTGAGAGGCCTTTAAAGGAGGTGTTTCCTAGGCTTTTCAGAATTTCAAGAAACAAATCAGCCTTAGTTAAAGATTGCTATAAACTAGAGGGCAATCAAATTATATGGCTCTTTGACTTTAGGCGCAAACTGAGATCCTTTGAGAACGGAAGTAAGGAGAATTTTTACCCTATTATGGTAGTTTCCTTTATCTTTAGGAGATGAGGATGAACTAATGTGGACTAGGGACTCATCGGGTACCTACTCAGTTAAGTCAATGGTAGAGATGTTTTTGCAACAACTTAATTTGGACACTACCTCGTGCTTAGCCTGAAAAGGTCTAGCTGCCTCAAGGGTTCAGACTTTTGTGTGGTGTGCCCTTAAAGGAAAGATTCTCACCCGATTGGAGCTTAAGAGGAGAGGATTGATGAGATTGAAAGACAACTTGAGTTTCTCCCTGTATGGCCACCTGGAGGAGGATGTAGATCATGTCTTCATAAGGTGTCTTGTGGCTAGGAATTTATGGAAAATTTTTGCTAACCTCTTAGATGTTCCATGGGTTTTTGAGAGATTCTATGAGGGTGAATCTAGGTTCCTGTCAAGACGTAAACCTAGAATGAAGGCAGCGTGGAACACAATCCCAACGGCAGTAATGTGGACTCTATGGAAAGAAAGAAATGCCAGAATATTTTAAGGAAAACCTACTGAGATTAGCGAACTTTTCCAAAAGACCAAATGGAGACTCTGTGTGTGGCTCCTCTCTAGTAATGATTTGAAGGGGCTAAAACCCAATGATTTCATCTCATCATGGGAAGGTTGTTTGAGTGAAACGGGTAGGAAACCTGAGTCTTTTGCCATTTGGAGCCCCCCTCCACATGGTGTCATGTGGAGTCCTTAGGAATCAAATGGCATCACATCTTTAGTTTTCACAAAGTCGGTGAAGATTAAGGAATCAAAGGAGGCAGAACTCCTTCGTATTAGGAGAGCATTGGCCCTTTGGAAAATCCACGAGCACGGTACTCTAGTAATAGAGGAGGATTCGGCAAATGGAATTAAGTGGGCTAAGAGACTAAAGTGACCCCCTTGGAGATTGATAACCACAGTGAGGTAAATAAGGGGTATTGCTTCAGATCTCGATGTCGTTTTTGCGCAAGTCAGTCAAACTGCAAACGGCGTGGTAGATATCTTTGCCAAAAATGGAATTGACAATTCAATCTCAGGAGCTTTTCTCATTTCAAACGGAGATCGAGCATTGTGTTTGTATAATGTTGGGGGTTGTATTTGTTTTCGTTGTACTTTTAGCCTTTTCCATGTGCTGCTTTAGTTTTTGCTTTTGATGGTCTAGCCCTTCTAAACCCTTTCTCAACTTTATATAATTGTTTAATATCTTATAAAAAAAAAAGGTAATCCTAAATAGATAAAGGGCAACCTCCCAATACCACACCCTATGTCATCTGCCATCTCCTTGAGGAAATCATCTTTTAACTCAATACCAATTAAGGTACTCTTGCCTATGTTAATTCTAAGACTAGACACTAGTTCAAAACATCTAAGAATTTCTTTGAATCCCCTAACTTCATCTCTGTTTGGTTCACAAAAAAATAGGGTATCATCAGTGAATTGCAAACGTGTGAGGATCAAACCATTTGCCGAAGAGCCAAATCCTCTGACTAACCCTAATTCTCTAGCTTTCTCTACAAGTTTGTTCAGGCTTTCTCCTATGAGGGTGAAAATGAATGGAGAGAAGGATCTCCATGTCTCAAACCTCTAGTAGCTACTACTGGTGTAGTTGGAGAACCATTTACTAGTACAGAGTACGTAGTATCCTCTATACAAACTTTCATCCATTCTCTCATTGCCCGAAACCCATCCTCTCAAAAAGATACCCATCAAAGGACCAATCGACAAAATCATATGCCTTCTCCATATCAATTTTGAAGAGGAGCCTTGGTTTCTTTTCCTTTTGTCTCCCGTAGGCTAGCTCATTTGCGATAAGGACACCATCCAAAATCTGCCCATCCTCCACAAAAGCCCCTGTGACTCACCTATAATTTATGGTAGTGCGTTTTTTAGTCTGTCGGCCAAAACCTTGGCAATAAGTTTATAGACACTACCAACGAGACTTATTGGCTTGTAATGAGACAATTCCGCCAGGCCTTCCCTCTTAGGTATGAGGGTGATAAAAGAGTTTTTCAATCTCCTATTAATGATACCATCTCCCGGGGATTTGTCCCCTTCAAGGCTATCTAGAGCCGTCCTAATCTCTTCCACGAAAAATTCTCTCTCCAACCAAACAGCCCTCTCCGCCCCGATCCTACTAAATTGAATCCCCGCATGAAGAGATTGGTGTAGAGTAAACTGCATTAAGAGATGGCAAAGGCTTCTAGCTAAGAATATGAGCATGAACATGTTCAAACTCAAGATTAAGACTAGCCAATAAGTCCATTGTGCACCTCTTCTCCACATACTTCTTATGTAAACAATATCAACTGAGATTTCAAATTTGACATTTCCAACTGATCCAATTATAGCCATAATGCACGCATCTTGGAATGATATTGAATAAGAGATAACTCCCCCTGTTGTAGACAAGCAGATTCCTGATAGAGCTCATATATACGGGCAATGTTATTATAATCATAATAGAGAGCATGGGCAGTGTCCCATATTTCGTTGGTTGTGGGTAACATATACACCAATCTCCTAATATACTCGTCCATAGAGTGTAGGAGCCAAACCTGAACCAATGTATTATTGGCTTTCCAATCCTTGTACCACATCCTTCAGCCGAATTGGGTCTCTCTTAGTGGATTTAAAACCCTGACCCAATACCCAAGTCCATGACCCATTGACTTGGACAATTTGGTCCCACTCATTTCGGGCCCATTTTTGCACCACTAAATTCTGCCGCAACTTAAGTGTACGTGCAACATTGTCTTCATTAAATTGACTTGGCTCTTCTTCAAATTGATCATCCCTCATTTGAATGGTGCTGGTGGTAATGGCCTCATCATGTACCCCACACTAGGGCATGTGGTGTTAGCCTAGTCCATGTAAATATCTAATGATTTTCCATTTCAATTGCCTCATTGCCTTCTTTCCCTTACGCTTGAGCTTTGGTTAGAGAAATCCAAGATTTGGCATCAATCTCTTGGCACATATTGTGGTTTTGGTCATTGGAATGCTAGCCTATATCAAAAGCAAAATCAGATTTCTACTATTGCAAAATCTAGATCCCTGCAGAATGTTTTCTGAGCTAGCACAGTATCCTAAAAGTAGGAATTTAGATTGATGGCAGGTCATTGGTAATAGCTCCCTTGCTCATTTGTGGACAGAACCTTGATTTCCTCATGGGAGACTCACTAAGCATTATGGTGTCAGTACAATTAATGAGCTCAAACTTGGTAAGAACATTCATGTTGATGCATTCATGTCAAGTATAAATTGATTTGCCCTAAACCTCCTTCATATGCCCTCTTCCTGAACATAGACTTTTATGATTCTGTATTTATTTTTTCTGAATAATCTTGGGAGGAATTTAGTTCATGGAAACAGGCTCTACAATCTTCATCTGGACCTATGAGTCCTCTTGACTTTTAGTTTGCCTCTAATTTGAGATAAGGGGTGAAATTCAGATGGGAGGCATGGCCTTGACCCAGCTCAAACCTTGACTTCCAAATGGTGAGTCTAGCCTATGCAAAGACCGACTCAAAAGAGCAAAGCCAGAGCCAAGCCGAATTACATTTTTAGAATCAGACTCAGGCTTACTTGGGCTTGTCAAGCTCAGGTGGGCCCAGGCTCACCATTTAGAAGAATGATCAGCCTTGCATAAAAATATACTTTCTCAACATATCATAACGAAGAACAAATCCAACAAGATAGAAACCCATAAAATTTATATGCAGTCTCCAAGCCTCGAAGCCGTTGTTTTATATAGAACTCCATCACACATGGATCTTTGAAGCGTTGAAATAGGATATATGGGATAGCATTATATACATCAAAAAGCTTTTGAGTCACATCAGAATACATGTTGAAATAGATGATCATAAATCTTTTTAACAAGGAACATTATTCGTTATGTTTTTGAACTAAAATATTTTATTCTAAAATTAGTCTAATCTAAAAAAATTTACAAACATATCACAATAATATAATTACATTTTCCAGAGTTATTCTCTGGCCAAGGTTGTTTATTTTTCACAGTTATCATGATTCATGATGTTGCCACAAAAGATTTTCCTTGATCTTGGAATATTCAGTTGCCAAGAATAACATCTTTTGAAATATTCTGTTCATAGCTATGTCAGGAACAGGTAAGCTTATCTGATCTATGAATTAAGTGATTTTCTGTCATTCTGATAGCATATGTATTATTACAATTCAATGAAGAAATGATGTAAGGCTTGAAATATTCACCAACTTAAACAGAAAAGGAAAGTCCAAGTCCAAACATGGGACAGTGAAGTAACTAACCTTATTACCAATGTAGCCCATAACACCAACACCAACAGTAGATACTTTAACATTTTGGATGTGCCTCCGCAGGCTTCTACGAATCCATATTGTAAGGAAAATTCCAACCATTTGCTTACTTACTATCCTTACAAAAGTTGACCTCCTTTTTCTGTTCATAATAGGCTCCAGGTCAAGGTCTGGTACCAGAATTGGCTCTTGCAACTGATAATCATTCTCATCCATAAACAACTTGAAAGACTTGGATGATCTAAAAGATTTATATGACTTAAAGGAAGTTTTCCTGTCTAAAACAAGTTGAGGAACCAAGTTCAATGGCTGCTCAGGCCAACTCAAACCCATCCTTTCCGAGCTACTTAATGTTTTGGTTAATGTTTTTGTTAACTTAACCATAGGCTGTTGAGTGACTGACGATTCTGATATTGCATTGGGTTCCATCAACTTAAGGCAATTTAACCTGTCCAATCTCCTTAAAGAGGATTGCTTCTCAAACTCCATAATGCCTGAACTAGCATTTCCAGCACCCTGGGCTTCCTCATAAAATCTGGATTCCTTTCCGCTTGCAGGATAACCATCTCTGTCTAAATTGAAAATAAAAGATCCTTCATCCAGTGGATGGACTTCGGCATCGCTGTCACTATCACTCTCCGGAAATATTTCATCAATATCTGGGACATCATGTGATGGTTTGAACCTTGATGGAGAAGGAGGGTCACTATGACACTTAAACTTTCTTTTGACCGGTTGGATTTTATTTAGTGTTTCACGAATAAGATATTCCCATTTTGGGACAGGTCGATTGTCCTCAGCACCAAAGATGTTACCAGCATTTAATGGAATAATCTCCTGAAGACTGCAAAACATAAAACGTTATTCCAGCAGATATACTAAAATTGTTTTGATGTTGATAATGTGCATAAAGCTATAAAACCACCTCTTTTTTTTTAATACCATGGGTATCACCACCCTTCACGGAGGTGAGACTAATCCCACGGATACACAAAACTTCTCACAAGCCTCGTGTATTGGGTTACTCTGTGAGGAGTCGAACCTGAGACCTCTAGTTCATTCCTAGTAGGTCAAGCCATAAAACAAGCTCACATTGATATGAAAATTTGAAAGAATCATTGATCTCACGACTCATGAATGGTTTGGATATAAATCAAGGAAATAGAGTCACTGTCTTGTTGCATTTAAAAGAAAATGGTTCAGGTATAAAAAAAATATTCCAGATGCCATGTATTTTAGCATAAGCTTCAAATTTATGTGGGCCACATAATGGGGTATTTCAAAGATTGATTGCTCAATGGAGCAATGACTTGCATGCAGGATAATTATTCAGTGGTTTATCTACACAAATATAAGCTCAAACCACCTAAGAGGACCACTCTTGCAAATTAGGATAACAACAATTCAATACATATTTCATATTTTTTTAAAGAAAATAACATATAGTGCCTTGTAAATTAGAACCAAGGTTGTCAAAATCGCACGATTCGACTCGCGAATCGTGCGATTCGTATCGAATCAATAGGTGATGCAACTCGAGTCGCATCATGTATCGAAATGCCTTAAAAAACCTACGATTTTCCGTTGACTCGCAAATCGCACGATTCTCGGACGATTCACATTAACCTTTGTTTTTTGAAATATTTTTTTTTTTGTTCTTTTTCTTATTTCTTAATCTATTGTTTTGAAAATCTTCTCTTTTTATTCTTCTCTTCGTCTCTAATCCCTTTCTATTTCATTTTTTCTATTCTTTTTCTTATTCCACTGTTTTGTTTTTATTTTTTCTATTCTTTTTTCTTATTTCTTATTCTACCACTGTTTGTTTTTTCTATGGAGAAGGATAAGAAAGTTGATTTTCCTCTCCACTTTCTAATGTGTGAAAGAACACAAAAATAACCTAAGAAAATTTGTGCAAATATGGAAAAATCTATTTCCTCAAACAATTGTATCCTAAAGGATTAACCTTTAGAACTTAATATGTCAACTTTGACACAGTTGCCAACAAGTAATAGTCTAGTGGATATCACTTGATACCCAAGCTACCCGAGTAAGTGATAGGTGCACAGAGGCTTCCTAGGACAGGCTTTTATGCTGAATATATGGTGAACACAAGTATATTAGTAATTTTAATATGATATGGAATACAAAATTATAACCCTATTTTTTTTTTTTGAACAGTAACAATGGTGAATTTTATTGATAGAAAAATTTAATTACAATACAACAAATGAGGGGGTCTAAAAGGGAATCATTATATCCTAGGCTAAAATTGTAAACTAGAGGAATTTCATTTAAGTATATTGTGAAGATACACAATGCCTGAAGTATGGTGTATTTATGATTACTTACCCAAGCACATACATATCAGCAGGTTCTTCCATTTCTAACCAATCTTCAATGTCTAGATCATCAGGTGGTAGTGTTCCTCCGACGTTCCATGTACCAACACAAACCCTGTAATACACCAAAACTGCAGGATCAGGGAAAAAAATGACATGAATACACAAAGGAAATGATTCTTTACAGATAAAGATAGAATTTCAGCTTTGTCTTGGTTATTAAAAGACTCCATCGGCTTTCTATGGGATTCACATTTTAGCTAAAAAGGCAGTAAAGTTATAGCTCATAATTTAGCAGTACCTGAATAATAATCATTGAGACAGAAATAGAGAACTGCATACCTGATTTCTTTGGTGTTTATATATTGTGCACGGAGGGTTTCTGAGTTTCGTCGTCTCAACTTTGGAGGAAATATTTCTGCAAAACATAAACCAGCAATTAGAAATATAACATAGAATATCCTGAGTAATGATTAGTATTACTGGATGGTAGTTTGTGGTTCTACCCATGAAAGCAATGAGTCCTAGAATTGGGATGTAGAAAATGAATGACATTGTAGTGAGAATGGATTGACAGGAATATAATAAGGGAGGATTTTTAATGTATCTCAATGTCTATTAATCTATTTTTATTCGTATCTTGGAAAAATTAAGGTCATATCAATTAATAATGAATCCAACAGATCCAAGTGAAATTAGAGAACGATGATTTATTTAATGGAACAGGTTTTACTTAATGCTATCGATTCATATTAATCGATAGTGAATCACACAGACCCAAGTAAAATCGGAGTAAAAATTTAATGGAGTTGGGGCCAGGAAGGTTTTATACTCAATTATTGCAAATGTTGTTGCACTCTCCCTCTCTCTCTCAAATTCCACCACATGTTCAAATGGCTTCAAATGACGCATTACAAAAATTCCCTCACAAATTGGAATATGCTTTTGACATGCATCCACAAAGACAAAAAAATTATCGTGGCAGTGAGATTGAGATGACCATATGGAAATGAGGAATCATCCTCATTCAAGACCCTAACATTGTGATCCAAAGAGACTAGGTCCTTAATTGCAAAATAAGGAGTCATATTTGTTAATATTCATCGATGACTTGTCATATTTGTTAATTGACTTGGTTTCATGCATTCCATCAGCTTTAGAGCTTTTGGCACATTGGTCAAGTCCCTAACAATTGGCATCAGAGCAGGCACCATGTCTCACGCTCGAATCCTAGGGAGAAGTTGGCCATTAGAGGAGGTCGAAAAGGAAGAATGGTGGTGGTTATTTTATGTTACAAGTCAACAGGAAGAGAGAGTGAATCCCCTCTTCCTTGGAGAAAACCCATCGCCCTCCGCTTTTCCCCTAGCCTTGGTTTTGTCATCTCCTCTCCCCTGCTGAACTTTCCCTCTTTTTGCTCACCAGACACCACCGCCCCTCCTTGTTCCTCTTACCCCGCGCCTGGACAAGCTTCCAGCCACCTGTTCCGTCGCTCGAGCTTGTCAAACGACCTTCTCCCCCGTTTGCCTGCTGTGCGTCCACTCCCGGAGGCCTCCCTGCCTTGGCCTCTACCATAATCTGCATCTCAGCACCGATCCATTCCAGATTTAGCTGTCCTAAACCCGTCTATTTGCTGCAACCCACCGTCGTCCTGCTGCAAGCCACCGTCTGGATCTCGTCCGTCCGTGCATTCAAATCTCCAGCCCGTGTCAGATCTTCATCAGATCTCCCTCAAATCCCCATTGTCTATTAGAGTAACCAGCTGCGCTCTCCCAGCGGATTCAATCATTATCATGTTGTCTATTGCTCCTCGTCTCTTCCGCCACCGGCAAACTTTCCTACTATGGTCATCAGCGCTCCTTGGGGACCTGCTCACATTTCAGTCTTCATGAGCTCCTCCACCATTGTCGTGTGCTGCGTGCTCCCTCCTACCGTCATCTACTTGGCGACCGGTGCTTTGTGTGGCTCCTTGTTTTGCATCGATCGTCCCTGCGGCTTCTCCATTTCCTGCTCCCATCCATTCCTTCGTCGACCAGCTTCCGGCTACTACCTCCAGCATTCCTAGGTAACCTGCTTGCGCTTCGGTCTTCATGCAGCACTTGGATATCTCCTCTTCTTGCCTGGTCCCCACCTTCAGATGGGCTCTAACCTTTTACCTGGTCTTTTGCCAATTGTTTTTTTTTTTTTTTAATTTCTTTGTTTTCCTGTTGGTCAGTTTTTTTTTTAAAAAAAATATGCAGAGTAAATTTTTTTTCCCTGCGAGCCAAGTGTTGGGTTCAATATCTTTTCATATTCCTCTGTAATTGCATTGTTGGTGCTTCTTATCTATTATTATTAATATATGAACCATTCAAAAAAAAACAATAAGAGGGAGTGTTGAAATTCATCAATGACTTGTCACATGCGTGTGGGGACGCAACCTGAGGTGTGGGGTTAGGCGCATGCAATTGAATAAATGGCTTGATTTCACACGTTCCATTCGCTTCAGAGCTTTTATCGTATTTGTCAAGTCCATAACAATATTGTGAGGTCAATGGATGGACACTAATCAAAGGCAAACATGGATAGGACTACCAACAAATTAGGTTCAGATTGAACCTCCCTTGGTTAGGGTCAAGGTCCACTAATCAAATGGGTCAAACTATGCTTCAGACAAATAGACTCATAGGATATGGGCCTCATTTTATGTGTTTGGACCTCCAAATACCTTTTTTCTGAGGCCCACATGTGCTTGCAACATGGAAGAACGACGAGATTATTTTGATTAAAGTCAACTTGGCAAGAAAATATGAAGAAAGATAGAAGAATGGAAACTCCTATGTGCCATTCCCCAAAGGGAATTCACACCAACCTTGTGGCCAACTTCAATTGATTCCTTCTTTTTAGAGTTCTATCCTAATTTTAGTTGATTTCCTTTTTCCCATTCTAGTTACTTGTATAGTTAGGACTTAAAGTTAGTTTTAGAAGGGACATGTGTCACAAATCTAAGTGATGGCATGTTACATAAATTTTTAAATTTATTCAATATAAATAGAGGTGTGGTGGTCGACCATAGGCCATCCACTTTGAGTTTTCAGTTGTAAAATTCTCTCTTGTGTGGTGAGTCTTGTCTTTCTAGGTAATTTACTTTTGCATTAATTGTTTTGTGCAATTTAAATTTCTAGGTTTCATAGATTATTTCCGTTGTGCAATTGTAATTTCGGTGTGAAATCAAATACCTAATAAGACAAGCCTTTTGTTAATTCTTCTAATGTGAGAGTTAATCTAGGCATCACCAATAGATTTGAGCTTCTCCCTTGGAGCCAAAATACCTTGGTTGAATTAGGTTTTGGTGAGATTTGAGATTCTTGCCAAAAAATTTAAGGTGAATTTCAATTTGGTTTCACATATTATTGTGCCAAATTTCAAATTTTCCTTACATCCAAAACTTGGTTTTAAAATTTTATCCATTGTAGACTAAGGTTTCATCATCTTTGAACCCCAGCCTGCATCAGGCTAGGTTGAGGCTAGAGCAAAAAATACCTCAAAAATGATGATTTAACCCATCTAAAAAAAGAAATGGGTCGGGTAGAGCTAACTCCATAATTTCCCAATAATGACAAGGAATGGATTGATTTCACTATTTGTATGAACTAGAGAGTTCCTTCTAGTGAAATATGGTGTGGAATGTCAATGTCATATGTATGAACATAAACTGCACCCGATTCATAAGTAACCATATTGGCTTGCGACCAATCATGTAATGGACATGTCTTCAATATTTTACTCAAACTTTTCTTTTAAGTTGACACTAATAATGCAGTATTTTGTAAGATTTATAAAAGCACCATAATAAATACAATACAACACAATAGAAAAGTTCGCAAGTAAACACTCAAAATTATTATGATGTGTTATTTCCTTGTTGGTACCTTATTTCTAGTCATATGATTCATGGATGTTGTTTTTGGGGGGAGAGTATGGCAGGTTGGGTGGGTCAAACCCCCCTTTGACAATGGTCCAACATGTTAAGGAGGTCAAACCTTAAAATGTAGAACAGTCCCAATCCTATGACCCATTTCAAATGCTCATTTACCAAATTATCAAGCCAATGCACAGGTCAAACTAGGGCAGGACCTAGGCCTGTTGACAACCCTAAACATGGAAAGGCCATTAGGCTTTTTATGGGACAAGTGAATCGATCCATGCATTCATCACCACCATAGTGGGTCTAAAGTTAATTCAAACAGCCCCTTCCAAAAAATCCGTCACAAATTGGTATATGTTTTTAGCACGCATCCAAAAACAAAAGAACTATCATGACTTTGAGATTGAGGGGACCATATGGAAATGGCATCATCCTCATTGAAGACCCTAACCATTCAATCCAAAGAGTGTAGGTCCTTAATTGCAAAACAAGTAGTCAAACCATTTTGGCGCAGAGAACACAGATAGGGTTGTCAATGGGTCAGGTTCAGGCCAGACTCTCGTAAATACGGTTTAGCTAAATCGCATTGTCCCAGTTTTGTTATAATTAAATACTCCTAAAGATTCTAGTTCATTTTAAAAGGAGTTACAAGGAAGGCAATAAAAAGGATTGTTGTAATGAACTTTACTTTATAATTTATAGAGTCAAATGGCATTTAGCATGCTTGAAAGACTTCATCTAGTAGAACTAAATGATACATAATACAACAGATCAAACGTTTCAAGTAAAAATAAAATAAAATAACTAACATAAAAGCATCATATATATGAGGTAATTTTCACCTAGGAGACACTAAAAAAAGAAACAAGGGAAACAGCCATGCCAAATAAATCAAACAAGCAAAAATTCACCAGTTTTATTGTCATCATCATCCAGTGTTTGTTCCCAACTGCAGACATCTGCTTTGAGGGAAACAAAAAAGTTACATAAAATAGAGAAACCACACGAAATGAATTCCATATTTCTTTTCAAAACAGGAGCCACAAAATTGACAAACTACAGCTACAAAGTGAAATTCTAAGACAGAAATTTCCAAAAAGAAAAAGAAAGACAATGAAATTGGCCCTTTTAATTTGTGCCATAACTGCGCCGAACCTTCATCATATTGCTTCGGATTCATTGGTACCATTTGTCCAATTTTCATAAAATGGCACCATTTCCAAACCATTTTTTGTTTTACTTCCTTTCCTTTTTTCTTTGTTCTGAAGGAATTTACCAAATTCTCTCACCTTCATCATCATCTTCTCTGTCGCTGTCACCTTCATCCGCACTAAAATCAGATTCATTGGATCCTCTGTTGAACCACTTCCTCAGAACAACCTTGGGCCAGTACAGCTGCAGGCATGTGCAACCGAAACAACATATTTCAACCCAACTCCTCTGCAAGTTCTCCCAATATATAATATAAGAAATAAACAAAAAAAAGCATGAACGAAAAAAATTTGCCAAGAACCATATCAACAGCTTCAAGTTCCAAAACAAATAAAAAAAACCCGGAAAACCCAGAAGCGAAACAGAAGAAAGAAGTGAATTCCCAAGTTGGGTATTGAGAAATGAGGTACCTCTCTTTGATTCCTTTGCTGGCTCTTCATCTCTTCACTCTCTGATATGAAAAACACAACAAAGAAGAAGAAGAAGCTTCTTCCGGCTGTACAATGGCTGGTGGGTTATTGGCAGATTGAAAGGACAAGTAGTAATTTGAAGATCATAAGTTAATAAAATATTACGAGTAGAAATTTTCAACTGATTTGATTTGCTTTTGCCTTTTCTGACTATGTCCGACGGCAAATGCATGTCTTAAAGAAAAAGAATAAAGAAATGCGAGGAGAAGAAATTGGAGTTCTGAAAGAAAAGTGGACTCGGGATTCTTTATTCTCTTGTTTTCTTCTTTTTTTTCTTCTCATTGTTGAAACATTTTTTAAATATATCCGTCGGAGTACACTCAGACCCTTTAGATTAATTAGAATGACAAATTTTAATTTAAAAAAAATATTTATGTAATATAAGAGTAAAACCAAAATTTTATTTCTTTCTAATTTAATTTTTATTTTTAAATTTAATTTTATTGTTTTAGAATTTGAAAATAGAAGAATCTAAAATAAGTGCCAGCGCAAACTGTTGTAAACTGACCACACTTAGCTGATGTAACCTGAGTCACATGATTTCTTGACAATTTTTATTATATGATGTTTAGTAATAACTTATATTCTACTAAACTTACAAAATAAAATAAATAGTTCTGATATGAGAATTTAAAAAATAAAATAAAATCAGTCTATCAAACTTGTAGAATTATTTGATTTGAATTAAATAAAATAGACAGTGGTAGTGGAGCGGTTCATCAACTTTATGTTTAATTTACTTAAATCGAATGGATAATGGTGCTTAGATAAAATTTATTTCTATAATCAGCATAAGAATAATCTATAAATTAGTTTGATAAGGTTAATGTGTCCAATAAAATAATAGATGCTATTAGAATTAAAAATAAAAGAAAAATTCCTAATTAATTCTGTCGTGTTAATTTTTTTCCTCCAAAGTGCTTTATGAGCCATATTCCCCACTATATGGATGAAGTAAGGGTCCCACAATAGAAGAAAAACATTCTTCAAAATAAATTATTATGGAATATTAAAATCAACATTTTGATGACTTTGTCATACCAAATTGTCAAAATAAGCAGAAGTCACGCTAAGTGGCAACTAGAGTATTGAAATTATACTCTAATTCAATGAATGAATTAAAACCAAATAATTTCTCAAAAGTTACAGATCTTATTTAAAAATGAAACGGATTTAAAATTTTAATTAAAAGGAAAATATTCAGAATTAGGGTTGGCCTAAGTCCCAAAAAGGAAGCCCAATTTCCATTACTGTATCTATGGCAACTATTTAATGTATATTTCTTAGATAATATTTTTTACGTAAATGCTTTTAAATTAATTTAAAAAAAATAGCCTAAACCTTCTCAAGCTTAAAAAATAACTAGGGGTGAAAACCTGACCCGCATGACCGACCCGATAAATCAGTGGGTTTGTGTTGTGTTTTATAAATCCGTATGAATTTGAGTCATGTCGAGTTGAGAAATTTAAAAACAATCAAATCTGACTCGACTTGAATGCACCAAGTTATAAAACAACGCTTGAATTGAATCGGATCAAAAATTCAGGTCGGATCAGATCAGGTCAGATTCAATAATTTTTTACATAGACTGAATTTATTAGAACACCTGACCTGAGTTTAGCCCCAAAAATAATGTTATGCCAACCAAGAGTCCAAAATAGCTTGAGCTCAAACTTGGGATTAAACAAGTTAGGGCTTAGATGCTCAAAATAAATTTTTAGTTCTATTACTTATTTCGGTCATATTGTCGAAAGTGATAAAATAAATAAAAGAAATCAAAATATTTCAAAACTGATTTTTCATTTATTTTGACCTGATCCATGGAGACCCGTATTAAAAGAATATTCTCACCCGACTAGCTTCTCCACCTAGACTTTCCATTCTTACATATTCCCAAACAATCACAAATTCTTGGAATAAAGATTACTTACATTCTAAATAGCTAATTTTTTTTTTTTTAAAATGCACCATATTTGTCAAATTCCAAGCCTTCGATTAAGAATAACGATACGAACGTCAACATGAATATAAACATATCCCGATAATTAAGTTTCAAATATTAATATGGTTGATATGTATCAATATATAAGTTACATGTAATATTCTTTTAGCAGAATATGTTGATACATATCAAATATGTTAATCACTAGGGTATAATACTTTCATTTTTTATATTTTTTAAATTAATGAATTAATATATACTTAAAATATCTTTAGGAGTTAGCTTGAATGTTAATTCTTACACTTATTTGTGGGAGTTCTTAAGATCAAGCTTTCTTCAACACAAAAATAGTTATTTTTCATATTGAGACGTTTGACTAATTCAAGTGTGACACCTGAAAGCTTTGATCTTAAAAAAAAAATTACTAATACTTAAAAAATCCTTTCAAGTGTGACACCTGAATACTTTGACCTTCAAAAAAATTACTAATACTTAAAAAATCCTTGCTCACTAGCTTATCTTCTACTTCATACCTGTCTCGCCTTTGATGGTTTTAAGATGAAACCAAAACAGTAACTGTTTTGCTTCTCTTGTGCTGTGGGATTAAAATTTTATATTAGACTAAGTTATCAGTCATATAAACATGTGAAGATTAAAGGCGGCGGAAAGCAAAATATTAAACAAAATTGTGTTCAAGTAAGAGCAGCCAAAAACAAAAAAGTACCCAAACCCAATTGAGGGTTAACACTATTATCAAATACTCACATTTCATCATTAAACACTACCAAATCCTTTACCCAAATTTACCAAGAGCCAAAATATTACTCAAACCCATTTCAATCCCTACTCTCTCTGCATCATAATAAAGTTGATTTTAGTATTCCATGCTTTGAATACAATTTATTTGCTACCAATTAGGGATGCAATTAGTTTGGTTTGGGTCATGTCCTTACATTTATAACACACTCAAAACTTTTTTTTTTTTTTTTAAGTTAGACTTGATATTGTCTACTTCATAATACATTTATATTTATATCAGTATTATTCAAAGTTTTTAAGAGATCTTTTTTATGTTTGAATCCTTTTTTTTAAGTTAGACCAGATGTACTCATTCTTGAGAAACGTCTATGCGTTCCATTAAAAGAGAGACAAAAAAGCTCTTTAAATATTAATGATCATGACAAGATATTAATGATCATGACATTCACCGCTACCACCCACCCATGAGGGTTTTGGATGAGCCATTTGCACAATCAACTCTATCGATGTTTCTAAATATCTATTTTGAAAATGACTCATCCACAACTCCTTCTTGGGAATCGTGGTCAAACGCAACCCTTTTTTTAATTTTTCACATAAAACTCTCAGAACTTTTAAATAAAAATTATATATTATATTTTTTTTTAAATTAAAGTATCCAAGTATTTTGACTGATGTATGAGACATGTGTAAACATCTCTATCAATTTAGAATCTAAATACACACATCACAGACAAATTTAACTGATCTCTTTTTGTTTTAGAGAGGTTTAATCTCAAAATCTCTCACAAATAAGAGTGATAATTGATCATCACGCTAATCCTTCAGAGTTGTTATAATATCATATTTAAATTATCATTAAAAACTTTATTTAATTTATTTTGACTTTTTTTAATATTTTATAGGTGAATTTTTAAAATTCATTAAGGCATGTACACCCATGTGATTGCCACAAATCAATTTGCAAATGAATTTATATTTGCTCGTTGATGAAGATAACCTTGCTGTGTTCTTAACCTTATGCCTAACCTGATTTTTATGAAAGTCGGTCTGGTGGGTCCAAAGCATTTAAAAAAAAAAATCTACTTTTGAACCTTCCTCTTTTATCAGCCTTCTTAATGGTGGCTCTAAAGCTAAAAGCATGGACCGCAGCCTTAACAGGTAAAACCTAAAAAAGCAGCGGTCATGGAAAAAGATAAGGGATCCCATGCTGTAAATTAGTTTATAAAAATTGAAGCAATTTTTTTTAATAAGTACAATTAGATGAGTATGAGGTTATCAAGTTTTAGTTTTTAGAATCTTTTAAAAATTCAAGTCAAGAATTTGATTGAAGGTTTGCATCAAGTTACTGTGAACCAGTTCATAATGGATAAATAAAGAGTAGTCATTTAGACACTCTATTTTTCTTTCAAGAGACACTCTACTTTAAAATTTTGTACGAAAATTATCATTTTGCCTCTCAGTTTTTAAAAAAAGACAATTCATCTACACAAAACTGAAGGGTAGAATGATAATTTCACATAAAATTTTGAAATAGAGTGTCTTTTAAAAAAAATCAGATATCTAAATGACTACCCTAAATGAAACCTATTACCTAAACTTTGTCTCCACTATAAAGAGAAATTGTAAATGTAAATTTTTAACTTCTGAATTAAATAATAGTCATTTTAAAGTCCACTTTAAATAATGTATATAAGTTATTTTGAAAGATCTAAGCTTGTAAGCCTTATTATACAAAAAAACATGGGAAACCAACTTCAATATATCATTTTAAATAAACTTTAAATACTACAAAACTTTCAACTGTCTGTGTGGCTTGAATTTAATCTAATGATGAATATATCTCAGACATAATTGAAATTAAATTCAAAAATTAATTTATTAAGTAATATGAATATAAAGCAGAAAAAATGTAAATATAATATTTAATTAAAACTAGCCATGCAGTTCAAGACTAAAATTTTTGCTACGTATGACTAATCCCATTAGAGGCCTTTCGAGGTATAATGCCACTCATCTTTAGAACCTTTCAATATATTCGAAAGCAATATATTAGGATATATTTAGGTGTTAAAAGATAGATTTAGATATTTCCAATATTATTGTTTATTAAATATTGTATCTTCTCATTTAGAGATTTCCTCTTTTTATTTTATCTTTTTATTTGTATTTCAGTTTCTCTATAAATAAGATTAGAGGGTCTCTCTTTAAATGAGGAAAACAGAAAATCGTAAGGTAAGTTCACCCAATCGTGTTTTTTAATCTCAAATTCTCTTAAATAACATGAGAATAGACCTAATGACATGAATATGAAACTACATAGACTAAAGTATAATGGAGTGATATCAAGCAAATCATTTTATTAAAGTTGTTAGAATTTATATATTTTATACAACTGTCATCATATTAATAAGGTCTCTGACTAAAATTAAGAAAATGAAGTGATCTATGGAGCGATTTAGATTCATTATAACATAGTCCAACATATTCAAGAAATTAAGTTCTTGAATATTGTGAAATATTGAGAGACGATAATAAGGTTAACAAAAGGGAAATGAAGGTGAAAATTATAATGATCTAAGCTGCTCACAATCTAAAAGGGTTAGAGTGATGGCCATAAACCCGTCTAAGGAAGAGGAAGTCCTAAATTTGATTCACACTCTGTCCTGAAGAATCACTCCCTATAGAGTTACCCAATGTGTGGACAGGGAGGCTTGCACATGCCCTTAGGATTATCGAGTTCTTTTAGAGATCTGGCCCAGGGGTAAAATATTCAGATTGGATGATATCGGAAGTATCGGCCGATATCATTTCTCTTTTTTTTTTTGGAAATATCAGTTTTATCCTTTTTTTTTTAATTAAAAAAAAACCCTTTTATAAAAAATCTGGAAACCCAAATATCGGCCGATATTCTGACGGATATGCACCCGATATTTGCCAAGATATCGCCCGAGCCCACACCAATATTCATTTTTTTTAAATCGCCGATATGAATAGTGTATGACCGATACCTATCGTATCGGCTGAGATTTCGTCTTTAGATTTGAATACTTGGTCATTAAAAAAGGCTTTTCTTGTGAGCATCGGTGGTTAAGGACAAAAACTTTACTCTAAAATAATTAAGAAATATGAAAAATAGCTTGTGGAATAATAAATTTTAAATTATTTTTTCTAATTTCTACTGAAAAATTAATCTTGCTTATAACTGCTGATTAAACGACTTCACTTGAAAAACAAATTCAAAAAATGATTTTAGGTAAACGTCTTTTCTATGATGCCCTTCTCTCATTAGATTTCACTAACATGCAGTATGACTTGTACAGAAGAGACATCACTTGTTGCATAAAATCATTTCGAAGGATCTCTGTCATATTTCTAAGAATAATGTGAACCTTGCAATAAGTTTAGAGTAATTTACAAAAAGGTTAACTTGAGTTGAAAGAAAGAAAAACTTCAAACTTTAATTATTACAATTTCATTATTAACACTTTGAAATCACTTTAGTTGAATATTTTTGGTTTCAATATGTGAATGGAATCTTCCAACCCAAGACTAAAAAATGACTGAAAAATTAAATAATTTCTAAGATTTTAAATTATTACTTATTAAAGGTAAGACTAAAAGAACTGGACAACATGAAAGCATATAATAAACAATATTCATGTTGCTAATTGTAATTGGTCTTTGAAATATCAAGAAACAAATAAAATTGTTAAAAACTTAAGTACTTACTTCCATTAACTTTAAATATAGAAATTATCCTTTTCAGTAGAAAAAAAACATTATGTTTTCAACCTTGAACATTGCTGAGTATTTGAAGAGTAAAGTCCAAATCTCTCCACTTTTCTACATTTGATAACATTACGAAAGAAGTTCATCAATCCTCCTACAAAGTTTTATTTTCCTACAAAGTTTTATTTAATCAGACACGGATTTTAGTATATTGTCAATTTTATCTTTACTAGCTCACTTACCAGCATTGGAAAACAGATTAAATCAGCTTGCCAAATGACTAGTAAGTGAGCCGGTAAAGATAAAATTGGCAATACACTAAAATCCGTATTTGATTACACAAAACTCTCGTGGAGGATTGCTACCCATCAAGAATTATCAAAGCTTGAAACACCTGATCAACTCCAAGAGTCATTACTAATGATTTGGTATAATTCTCAGCCATTATATATTTTATTTTTTTAAATTGTGTCTTAACTCTTAAACTGTCAGTCATTACTCGTGATTTGTAATCATTGTCATCTATCATATACACTATATCTTGAAATTGTGTTTTAAACTGTGAATGACAATTGACCATGTTCAGAAAATAAAATCCAAATAATACAAATTGGCACTAAAAGAAATTCATGAAAGCTTACCCCTTTAAAAATATTGCAGCCTTAAAATGAAAGAAACAAAAATAGTTTGCCATTTCACACAATGAAAAATGTAATAAGCGATAAAAGTATCTTTTCTTAAAATTATTTGCATGTTTTCATTGAAGCGTACATAAATAAAATAAACATCAATTCTAATTTGAATAATTTAATTTGCTCTTTTTTATGAAGTCTCTATACCTGCGGTAAAAAATGTGTTAGCACCAATATGGGGCAACGTTACGCCTGTATCGGCCTTTACAAGCCGATACACCTTCATCACCCGTCCAGACCTCAGCTACAACGCACTGATAAATTACGGTCGATACACAGGGCCTGCTCGACACATGTTGAGGCCTAAGGCGAAAAATCTAAATGGGGCATTCTTGGTATTTAATATGTTATTATAAGTAATAATTAATTAAAATTTTAATTATATATAATAATAAAATTATCTAAAATCTATTTTCCTTACTTTTTGAGATGTAAAATTACTAACTAAATTTTTGTATTCATGTTTTGTTAAAATATAATTGCAAATATGGTTAATTCATTTAGTCTTTAAATTAATGAAAAATTAAAATGAACTAAATTGGAAGGTTAAAGAACAATAGAACATGACACTGTGAAAATAAGAGAATTGATGGACGGTTAAAATGTCCTCTATTATTCTACCAATTCACCAAATATCTCAAAATTAAAAGTCACAGCATGATTTGCAAAGAGGAAATATATCGTTAAATAAAATTTTATAGGTATAAACTTAAACAAAAAGAAGCACAAAATAATCCAAAATCTCAGCCCTACAAATTCACAAATCAACACCCACAAAAAATGCAAACAATACCAGAAATGGCTAGGAGAATCCCTTGAAATACATTCCCCTCATCTAAGTACTTTAATCAATTGCTTATTTTATAAACAGATAAGGCCCCTCTTGACTCTTGAGTACTTAAAATTATTGAATTTTTCTAGCTTTTTAGCCCTTATATCTCTTTGTCAGCATATGTGATTTCAAAATATTTGATCCACTTATTAGATGAAAGATCATTTAGGTCTATGATCAAAGTTGGAGATCTTCAGTTGAATGGTTGAGTATTTTCTATAACTATGTCCTAACTCTCGATCAATACCTCTACTTACTAAAACTAGTCTCATTTCAATTATAGAGTATTATTACCAAATATCTTATCATAATTAAAAAAAAAAACTCTTGACAAATCCCTCAAAAATTGAATACTTTGCATTTCCTCCCATTGTAAATGGTTTTACCATTATTCATCTAAGCCAAACAGGCTTAGACATGTCCCTCTTTCCACATGCTTTGTCTCTCAATCCCATCCACTGCACCGTGCAATCAAACTAGGAGTGGGGCCTTTTTCAAATGGGAGCCTAAGGCCTAGGCCTAACTTGCCTTATAGTTAGGTTGGACCTGAACATGCTTAGTCTTGTCCCTTTTTCCACATGCTCTATCTCTCAATTCCATTCAATCCACAATGTAATCACAATAAGAGTGGGGCCTTTTTTAAATGGGGCCTAAGGTCCAGGCCTAACTTGCCTTATAGTTAGGCCGGGCACGTGGATACATTGCGGCCTTCTTTTTCTTGCAAGAAATGTATTGGCCACATTTTTTAACCTAGAGTCCATACCCAAGACACCCTCCTTACGTTGTACTGTTTTTTTCTTATTGGAAAAAAAAAAACACTCTAAAAGCATCTTAAGATGATCTTAAATGGTTCTTTAATTTATGGGCAATTAGTGCTTATATGATATTGCCACACCAAACTTACAGTGCTATATTTCTTGTTTGGTTTTTCTAAGTTTCCGTCCAAAGAAGATTTTACAATCACAAACTTCAGTTTCTAATCCAAAGACATTTTACAGCTTAATTATTTTCATTTTCAATTTTGACGGCTGTTACCTTTTGGACACTTAGATTTTACAGTGATATCAGAATTTTGCGAAATCTCATATTATACATGTAGAATTAAGAAAAAGAATCAGTTCCACTAAAAAATCAGCTAGCAAATAGTAGAAGAAGCCATATATAAAAGGGTCAAGATCAAATAATTAAAAGATTAAAAAATAATGAAGAGAAATTAAAAGAGAACTCACATTTTGGCAAATTAAATCCACTGCAATTATCTCTTTCTCTTTCCTCTCCAATTTTCTGGTGCTGGTAAAGCTTTTGAGGCTTTCCCTTCCACTTTCTGTAAACAAAACTTCAAGTCTTCATGAAGTATGTCTTGAGCTTTTCAAGTTCTGTTGGCAGGCCTTTTTATAACACAAAGAAATGAGAAACTTCTTATCAGTCATATTTATAGTTTTATTTTATTATTTATTTATATATTAAAGATCAGAGGTCACCTTCTCACAAAACGTGTTAGAAATTCACTGGTTTCATTTATTATTTATTTACTTGTTAGAAATTCATTGTTGTGCACCCACATGCACGGTAGATTTCACCAATAAAGAAAGAGAATTAAATGTCATCAAAGGTAATTGCCTCTGTGAACCTTTGTTTGTCACTTGTAATCATTCTATTAGTGGTGGTCCAAAGAGATTATTATAATCCATCATGATAATCTGAGGAGATTACTGTAAACCATAATGTTGGATGGTGGTGAGGCCCATTTTTTAATTTACCAAATCCAGTTAGTAGTGATGCATAACTATAATAGATTGTTTTTTTATTACCAAAGGTGTCGAACCTCACCCGACTAATCCTTCGAGAAAACCTTCCAATTTGCTTATGGGGAGTGACCTTTTGAAGTTAAGCATGAATCGAATACAACACCTCTTTTTTCTGAGACTAGTTTTTGACCGTCAGACTAACCCCTCGTAGTTATAGCCATAATAGACCGTTAGGTGTAAAATATTGTTGCTGTCAAAACAATCCAGCTATGACAACTATTCAAATATTTTAAATACATAGAATTCTATGCTTATTATCACTTAAAGCTTAGAGATTTAAAAATTATTTATCAATTTTCAGTTGACAGAAAACTAAAAATACAGAAAATGAGGCTGTTATTTTTTTAAAGAATTCATCTCCCATCAACAGATATAAAATTTCATAAGAAAAAGAATAAGGTTTTCTGTATTCAATGAGATAATATCTTATTTATTTTCTACAAAAAAAAAGTGTTTGGAGCAAACAATAGAAATATTGAATAAAAGTTCGATTGATAATGAATACATATGGACTATATACACTCATATCATAGATCTCCTAAGCATTGCCAGGGTCGGTATCATCACAAAATAAATAATGTTTTGGTACTCGGAGAAATATAAGTAGGGAGTAGGGACTATACATATAGACAAATCTATCAATTTAGACTCTCCAATTTTTTTTTCAAATAATCAAATTAAATTAAGATGTACAATTTATCTGATTAATTTTTACCGTTAAATTGAGCTCTAAAATTGATGGGACCATTTTAGATTGGAGAACTTAATCTCTGTTAATGTCTATATACTAGTAATATCAATTACAAAGTATATTGAATTGAAATTTCAAATATATTGGTATAAATTTTAATTTTGTAAAGTACTCGTATTCACAATTTTAGTTATATAACTAATATATTAATAAAAGTGTTTTTGTAAATGGAAATTCAATGTCGAACTTCTTAAGAGAGATCTTTTGTTAAATAAGAGAAAACTAGTAAGTGCTAACGTGTTAGAGCTGAATTCAAAGAGTAGTCCACACTCCACAGTAAACCCAACAAAAATGATATAAGAATAAAAAATTCAACTATATCTAAAATTACATATAAATTTATTTATTTTTTATCATATTCATTGGATCTATGAACTTATAATATCCATTTATGTGACACGGTAGAAAATTTGAACATTGTGCCAACGCATCAATAGAAAAATTATTCATCGAAAACTGAGAGACTATTTTTTTAGAGTCTACATTGTAATATACACAGATTACTAAGAATCAACTTAATAAACCACTTTAATTTTTTCTTTTAGTTTTACAAACATTTAAAAGTTTAATTTTTTTTCAAACATTAAGATAAAGACAATAATTCTTACAATGATATCGAAGATCATCGTAAATGCATGTGAAAGAGAAGAGGCATATCTTTAAAATTAATCTCACCTCTGATACAGAATGAAAATATTCATGTTATAAAAAAAAAAGAGAAAGGAGTAATTTTAATTTTAAATTAATTAATTATTAACATTAAATCAATTGTCATAAAATAAATTTTGATTGATATCAGCCCCAAACAATAAAGATACAAAGACGTGGCAAATCCTAACTGTCTGACAGGACATGAATTAAAAGGGTCCACATGATTGTATGGACATGGAATAACATAGAAGTAACATATTTGTCTCGATTTGAAGGAGGTAACATCAGTGCAACAGTGAGTGTGTCTAAGACAATGAAAAGTCTCTTTCTGGGTAAGTATTATTCTTAATATTTCAAAATCAAGCCTAGTGGATACATGGCTACAAGACAGGAAAGTGAAAGTTAAATTTCTTCTTAATAATACACAAAACTTTTGTAAATGTGGCAGAGCTATTAAAACTACCAACATATTATATGATGTACTACTATATATTCTTAAAAAAAAAAATATTGATAAAATATGTACCAATTGATAAGATACTTAAATTATAAAAAAAGAAACATTCATATTTAAAATTCCTTAAGAAACAAGAGCAATTATTTTTCGAAAATCAACTGTATCCATCCAACTAATTCTTTAGACATGTAAAAGCCTCTCTACTCATATATACTAAAGAACTCTATATAAATAACTCTATATAGCTATTTGAAATGGGGTGAGGAGGGAAAATTAAACTAATGACTCGTGCTTCCTAATGTGGATTTCGACAAACATTCCAACTCCTTTGGATTTAAAAAGAAGAGCAATCTGGTTGAATAATTATGGAAAAAAGTTCAGTTACAAGATATGAAATTATTCTCTATATTAGTTAAAAATAAAAATGATTAGATAGATTCTATTTTGATTAGATCTGTAAGACCTACAAAATGAACTCCTCGTAAACCCCTTCAGAAATGGAAACATTTTAAATCTCAATCACAATCTCAAAGAAAGAATTAGAAGTTGGTAGTGGAAAAAACTTCATGTTGTAACAAGAGAAAATTATCCATGACAGATGGTTCATAAAGAAATATATGAACTTTTAATCAAAGTTTTTTGAATAATATAAAGCTGTAACGTTTCTCTTTTTAAATTCAATTAATTGATTTAATTTCAAAATTTATAATAAATTGATATAAGTTAGTTCACAAAAAAAATCATAAAAATATGACCAAAGTTAATACCAACAAACCATCTAGACTCTATGTGCAAGATTTTATATTGGGCCCATTAATTGCTCTTTCGTAGAAACTTTAAAAATTTAAAAATATATTTTTAATGTGTCACTACAACATAAAAGAGACAAATCTATTAAATACTCAAGCCATTTATAACCAATTGGCTGTCTACACTACTCAACTCTCATAAATTTCATAATCAATCCTAAATTACACCTAAGTAATTACTGGTCAAGATTTGATTAAACACTCAAAAAATATTTTTTTCAATAATTTAAATTTTAGGAGCCCAGCATGAAAAAATATGTTAATAATATGATGGGTCATTAATCCACTCAAATTTCTTACGCACTATCCCATTTGTGAAGCCCACCTTTCTAATCTTGGCCAAATGTCAGGATTTGACAGTAGACTTGCCTAAAATAAAAAAATGTTTATAAGTCCTATCAACCATCAACTCATCACAGCCGTACAATTTTGTAATAAACAGATTTGATTCGGAAAAGTGATAGGCCACGTAATAAGGAAAACAAACACGTGGTCCTAATCGTCCACATCAAACTCTCATTTAATAGGATTGGACCGACACAACTCTTGGTTGAGTGTTCCTTTGGTGTACTTAGGTAAATCCAAATTATTTAAATATTATTTTTAAATTTTAATTGATATATTACTATTAGAAAAATAAATAGGTAAAAATATTTGTTTTATAATTTTATTCGATCTTAAAAGATTCAAAGACACAATAAGTCAAAAAATCTTATTTCAAATAGGCTTCAATTAAAATACGGAATGTTTTGCCAACCCAAAAAATATAAAAGAAAATGCAATGGCGGTTTTTCATGACCACATTATAAGATAAAATAATGCATATACACAAACTTTCAGTCTATACACCTTTCAACAAATAAACGACGAAGTGCCATTATTCTTATAAAGCACTCAAAATAACATTCAGGCGTCCATTAATTGTAGAAATTTGAATTTTGATTAAAATCAAAAAGATCTAATCAAAATAGAATTGTTTTTAAAATGCAATCCATATTTTGATTGAAATCTCCAACATATCAGTTGATATTCAAAATATCAGTGTAAATACTATATACTTTTGTAAGAAAGATTCAGATTCCTCGAGATCCAAAATTTCATCGCAGTCTGAAGTTTAAACCTTGAGATAGAACTGGAGATTGCTTTAATAAAATCTCAGATGGAGAGATTTCTTTTATTTGTGGTTGAATTCATAATCCAAACGACTGGAAATCTCTTAAAAGTGAGAGAGCTCTCGATTTTGTGAGAAGTGAGTAAGAAAGAAAGAAATCATTGCATTCAAACATAAAAGAAATTAAAAAAAAACTGAAGAAGATGAGAAAACAGAAGTTGCAGAAAAGAACAACTAGAACAAGTTAAAAAGCTGCGAAGAAGAAGAAGAAAGAAAGGAGAGAGAGAGAGAGGATCACACCTTTTGCTGTTTTCTTCTTTGGTTGAAAAACGAGTACAGAAGAGAGAGAGAGCGAGAGCCTTCCAAGTTCCTATCAGCTCATCGCTGACAAAGGAGGAATCCTAACTCATCTACTTATACAGGTTTAAACAGTGAAGAAGGTTTTGACACGTGTATTTTGCAGGCACAGGACACGTCTCATTAAGTGTAATTAGGGCCGCTGGAACGGCCGAATTTCTTAAAATCTAATCCAACTTAAATTGAAGTTCGATATGAATTTTTAATTAGAAATTTAGAACTCGATTCAATCGAAATTCTAAATCAAATCAATTTGAATTCTGACTTGTCTCGTATTTTGAATCCATTTTAATCTAATTTTAGTCGGATCGAGTCAGATTGAATCGGATTAATTTGGAAAATCTTCAATCCGATCGATCTAAATTTCATACGGATTTTTATCTTTTCAACCCGACCCAACCCGCTAGTCTCAAATTCTTGACCTGACCTCCATGATTTCTTGGGTCGAGTCATGCGGGTTAGGCTAAAATCGGACCCGAATTGCAGCCCTAAGTGTAATACAACACTATCCATGGTTATAAATTTAAAAAATTCAGTAGGTCTGAAGATGTAAATTTTAACTTTGTTTAAAAGTTTACATCTAAATCTGTAATAAATTAACATTTGATTGTTTTTAATATGAATTTGAATATGGTGAAATCTAAATCCAGTAACCCATTAATCATGTGACTGTCTGAATGTGTATGTAATAATCTAGTGAAAAACAAGAAGAAAATATCTAAGTCTTGAAGTAGAAGTGACTCTAAGGCATGATATTATCTGTTTTGACTGGCTTGAATTTATTAGATCAGACTCATGTCTTTATTTTTTGACATACGAAAATACATTATGTCTAAGGAAGAAGAGTTTCACCTCCATGACTTTGAATGTTTACTGTTGTCTAACTCAGAATTCATTAGACTGAAAAGTGAGACTCTTCCCCGAGTGATCTGAAATCCATCATACCCTACGTCAAGTCGTTAGTCGAATTTAGAGGCAAGATTCTTAAGACTCTATATCAATAATTTTAGTTGGATCCAGGATGAAATTTAAGTGGGTTAGATCGGATTTTTATAAAATCCAATTCAACCCATATCAAATTTTTTTATAATGACTCATTGAACAAATGATATCAAAAATTAAATTTATAATTAAATTTCATATTATATTTAAAAAATATAATAAATATTTCAACATATTATGTAAAAATAGATAGAGAGAAGATATTACTCTACAACTTCATTAGATTAAATCATTTTAATAAGGATTTAATTAGGCTAAATTGGAAGAGAAAAGGAAACGGTACTTGAACACCGAGTTATCACAAAATCACGTGCTTCACTTGCCCATGTAGAGCGACAGGGATGTCTTCACTCGCTACGAGAGAGGAAGATGGAGAGGCATATTTTGTATATATATCACAAGATTTTATTTAGTATTATTTTTATATTCAAAATATAATTATAAATATTAAAATAATACCTAAAAATATATTATTTCTTAAAACATCATCTCGAAATTCAATTCCTATCCACTCGATTTTAACCGTCAAAATCACCAAACATTGATTTTTTTCAAAAACATCTGCTAACTTTCATTATTAAAATTAAGTGTCTAAAAATTAATTTTTAATCTCAAATTTTATTTTATTAGATGGTAGGTATTTAAATATTTCAACCTATAGTTCTGTACCGTTATTTTTTAAATAAAAATAATGTTAAATATAAAATAATTAGGCTTTAAACAGCAGACTCAAGTTTTAAGATATAGTATGTATTTTTGCATCTTCTGGGGCTGGATAAGATGCAAAAATATTAAACCAATTTATGAAATTAATATTAATGAGAATTTAAACTTTTAAATGTATAAATTTTATGACGCACGAACGTGACTAAGTAAGTATTTTTGATAGATTATAAGTAAAACTTAATTTTATTGTAGTTAAATGTTCTGTATTAATCATTTTTAAAATATATTATATATATAAAAAGTATTAGAGAAGTTTGGCGGTTGTAGCTACTTTATAGTTTATAAGACTAGAATATGAATACTTGGTTTAGGGTGGCCATATAGACACCGCAGAATCCTGTCACCAGACACCGATTTTTAGATTTTAAGTGGAAATTACCATGCTGTCCTTCCCGCAGAATCGATCGATCGATTGTGCAGTGCACTTTTCACATCAATCGATCGATTACACGAGCGGAAGAAAACGATCGCAAAAATATGAAATTGATTCTGTCGATCGATTGATAGCATGCTATCAATCGATCGATTGATAGCATGCTATGAATCGATCGATTCATACAGTAATTAAATAAAAAAAAAATTTAAAATTTTAAAGTTGTTTTTTAACCACTGTATATTTTCAAAATTTCTCAAATTGAATATCCGGACTAATTACGATAACCTGATAAAAATACTTTAAGACTTCAAGGTCTTTTGACACTCCCAAATATTTAAAACAGAGTGTTTTACAAATAAGGGTATCCCTAAGGTGTGCCGAAAACACATTTAGGAGTGTAATCGATCGATCGATGCGAAAAGTGCACTGCACAATCGATCGATCGATTCTGTGCGGAAGGGCAGCATGGTAATTTCCACTTAAAATCTAAAAATCGGTGTCTGGTGACAGGATTCTGCGGTGTCTATATGGGCACCCTTGGTTTATCTCACTGGAAATTTTATACTATAATATTCAGTTTTAAATAATTAATAATAAACTCTTTCATTTAATGAATGAATTGTTTTTAAGAATTGATTTGTACGTCCATGCTTTTTCTTAAAGGGATAATTTGATATATTTTATTTTTATTCTTCAATTTTTTAATTTGTTATAATAAATTAAAAAGACAAATTGATCTCCATAACCCTTTATTTTAAGGAACATACTAACCTGACATGACTGAGCCACGAGACTTTCATTACTGAGATTAGATTAAATATAATTTAATAATAAGATAAAACCTATTAATCTTATAAATTAAAAAATATATTAATTTGAGAATTTATAAGAAGTTATTCTCATTAAACATTTATAGTAAATAAATAGTTGAAATAGAGTTTTTTATGAACTACTAACATTATTTACTTAAGTCAAGTAGATAAAAAATTTAAAGGAAATTTTTATTTTAGAGTGTGAAGTTGACAAAAAGTTTCACATCTCATGATTGAAAAATCAATGATTCTATATAACACTTGAGGCACCCTTGTCTCAATCGCTAGTATTTTAGAGTGATAATTTTCTTTATAGTATCAGAGCAGGTTCCCCAGATATCTCCACGTGCAATAACGGCATGTGAGGGAAGGTATGAAATTGACAAAAAATTACAAATCGTCTTAGACTGAAAAACCAATAATTTTATATAACACTTGAAACACTCCCTTCTTAATAATTAGCTCTTGAAAGTGAGTTATACCTCAAGAATACTAATATGATTGTTCCTTTGCTGTAAGTGATTCAAAGGTTTCGGCGAGCCGATTCAAAAGGCAAAATGGACAATACAATAAAACTCGTGTTGGATTAAACAAAAGCCCGTGGGAGTATCGCTACCCATTCATTTATTCAATTGCTAATACAGTTGGTGTATGGAAACATGATTCTATTTTTTCTTAGTAGCTATCTGATGGGATAAGGTTTATTATTTGAAGGGTGGTAATGTAGAGAAATATATAAATTTATTTTGATGTCTTATTTGATACATTTAAGATTTGTATGATTATTTTAATTCTTGATTTGGGATTTAAAAGTTTAACAAACATTTTAAATTCAATAGGAAGATGTCTTAGATATAATAATTTTTAAAGCTGTATAATATATGGATGGTTGAGATTGGTTTTAAAAAAAATAAAATTTATGATTTAATATTTTAAAGAACTCTAAAATAAATAATAATTTAGCACCAGCCAACAACAAGAATAATGTAATGGAACATGTGTGATGTTGGGCACACATGCTACAAGAATAATGGTTCATTTCATGTAAAAATATATAATATAAAAAAAATAAAACTGGTTTCACCCATTATTATATTGTCTCAATTAGGAATGATTATTCGGATGACCTAAGTTCTCAAAGACGATCGGTATGTCTTTGAAGGCCACCATTTTTTTATCACAAATAAATAGCTTACATTGTCATATATTTTCATTAAAATAATTATTTATCGTTATCATCTTAAATTAAATAATTACAATTGGTTGATAAAAGTGATAATTTGTATTTAATTAACTACTATTTTAATTTGTCATTTTATGAGATGTGAGGATTCTACCATCATGTTACATGTATTCTTGTATCCAAGCGAATTTGCATAACAAGAATTCAAGACCGCATTAACCAAAGTTTAGATTTCTCATTTATATAAAACCAATTTCATTTATAAGTTTTTTTTTTGAATTTATGTGTGGGAAATCGCAGGATACCCAGCGTAAAACCTCCAAGGGTGAGCCTATTACCCTTAGGGCACACCAAGGTTAGGCCATGGACAGGGCCGGCTTGACACATGTTGAGGCCTAAGGCGAAAAATCTAAATGGAGCCTTCGTGGTATTTAATATATTATTATAAGTAATAATTAATTAAAATTTTAATTATGTAATAATAAAATTATCTAAAATCTATTTTTCTTACCTTTTGAGATGTAAAATTACTAATTAAATTTTGTATTCATGTTTTGCTAAAATATAATTACAAATATGGTCAATTCATTTAGTGTTTAAATTAATGAAAAATTAAAATGAGCTAAATTTAAAGGTTAAAGAACAATAGAACATGACACTATTGAAATAAGAGAATTGATTAATGATTACAATGTCCTCTATTATTCTCCCAACTGACCAAAGATCTCTAAATTAAAAGTCACAGCATGATTTGCAGGGAGGAAATATATTGTTAAATAAAATTTTATAGGCATAAACTTAAACCAAAAGAAGCACAAAATAATCCAAAATCTCAGCCCTACAAATTCACAAATCAACACCTACAGAAAATGCAAACAATACCAGAAATGGCTAGGAGAATCCCTTGAAATATATTCCCCTCATCTAAAGTACTTTAATCAGTTGCTTATTTTATCAACAGAAGAGGCCCTCTCGACTCTTGAGTACTTGAAATTATTGAATTTTTCTAGCTTTGTAGCCCTTATATCTCTTTGCCAACATATGTAATTTTCGAAACATTTGATTCACTTATTAGATGAAAGATCCTTTAGGTCTATGATCAAAATTGGAGATCTTTAGTTGAATGATTGAGTATTTTCTAAAACTATGTCCTAACTCTCGATGAATACCTCTACTAAAACTAGTCTCATTTCAATTGTAGAGTATTTATTACCAAATATCTTATCATAATTTAAAAAAAACTCTTGACAAATCTCTAAAAAATTGAATACTTTGCATTTCCTCCCATTGCAAATGGTTTTACCATTTTTCATCTAAGTAAAACAGGCTTAGACATGTCCATTTTTCCACATGCTCTGTCTCTCAATCCCATCCACTCCACCATGCAATCAAAATAGGAGTGGGGTCTTTTTCAAATGGGGGCCTAAGGCCCAGGCCTAACTTGCCTTGTAGTTAGGTTGGATCTGAACATGTTTAGTCTTGTCCGCTTTCCACATGTTCTGTCTCTCAATCCCATTCAGTCCACCATGCAATCAAAATAGGAGTGGGGCCATTTTTAAATGGGGGCCTAAGGCCCAAGCCTAACTTCCTTATAGTTAGGTTGGACCTGAATATGTTTAGTCTTGTCTCCTTTTCCACATGCTCTGTCTCTCAATTCCATTCAGTCCACCATGCAATCAAAATAGGAGTGAGGCCCTTTTAAATGGGGGCCTAAGGCCCAGGCCTAACTTGCCTTATAGTAAGGCCGGGCCTAGCCATGGGAGCTCGAACTCGTTTTTTCTCAAAGTAGATAGATAATATATAAGTTTTAATTCTTGGAATGATAAATTATAAACAATTTATATCTAAGATAGTGAAGAAGCAATTGTAGTTACGAAGGTACGCTAGAAATCTAAAAGGGTTGAGATGATGACCATGAACTTTCTCACCAAGTGGGAGTTCTAAATTCGATTACTACATGGCCACTTCAAAAAGAGTTACTTTGTGTGTATATGGGTAGGAATGCTTGCACATGCTCCAAGAATTAATCGAAATGCTCTAAAAAGTTTGGACACCTTAGACATAAAGAGAAAAAAAGTAAGCTAGGAATCTTTGCACCTCAATATTTTTGTCACTTGAAGACATTTTATTGAAGTCAAAAGAAAATTACATAACGTTTACAAATGGGTAAAATTCAATTTTATTAAATTGGAGAGAAGGTTGGTGTAGTTATGAAGGTACGTTAGCAATTTAAAGGGGTTGAACTGATCCTGTGAACCCGACTTACTAAGTGAGAGTCTTGCACATGTCTTGATAGTTAATCAAATGTTCGAAGAGATTTAGACATCTTAGTAATAAAGAAAGAAAAGATAAGATAGGAATACGTGAACCTCAATATTTTTTGTCGCTTGAAGACATTTTATTGAAGTCAAATGAAAATTACATAACGTACAATTTCATAAAAAAGGGCCTTTGAAATACTCTGAATCAGAGTCAATGTAAATTACAAATGGGTAAAATTCATTTTTATTAAATTGGAGAGAAGGTGGGTGGGGTACATACTTCGGACCTAGGGTTACAATTTCGGCTGGGTCTAACTTAATTGGCCAATGAAAAGTCTAAAAAAGTTCATGTTTGCATTCACTTGGTTCGGATCAAGCTCATCTTTTTGGCTCAAAATATTCGACCCCAATCCTAGGTCCGAATAGGGCTACAATTCGGGCTGAACGGGTCAGTTTTTGGCCTGCACAAGCCCAAATCAAGTGACCTAAAATTAAGAATTTATTAGGCTTTGCAAAATTGATCTAGAGTCAATAGTGAAGGAGGAGGGGTTTCAACTTATATTTTACAGAACAATTTTCTTCAGCACAATATTGTCCCCTTCAGGGCTCTACACGGGCATGCACGACTTTGTTTCTTTAACGTCTCACTCATTTCTACAGTCTAAATGGGTCGTGGCCCATTTAACTGTAAGCTGAACGGGTGTGATCCAACGTAATTTATAACGTAATTAATGGGTTTCACATCACATATTTGTGGCTGGGGGAAATCAATATATATTTTTTTCTTCTTAAGATTATAAATGAAATAACGAAGCCATCAAATCCTTCATGCCCAACTGCACATTGCACAAATCTTAATGTCATCCACAAAAAAAATGAGAGGGACAACATCGACTATTAATATGCTAATAACAAATCAAGACATCATATTCTACTACCAAAATCCAAAATCTACCCTCTTAAAGTTTCTACCATCACTCACCTAAGATAGAAAAGGGGTCTAGCATGTCTCTAATCTTAGGCCCAACCTCGTACTCACAGTCCGTGGGTTGAACCCAACTTCTGATACCACCTGTAATGCCCCGCTCCTTTCTACAGTCTAAACGGGTCGTGGCCCGCTCAACTGCAGGCTGAATGGGCGTGATCCAACGCATCACACATCTAACGGGTCTTACATCACAGATTTGTGGCTGGGGAGATAAGTAATTTTTTTTTTTTAGATTATAAAATAATATATATATATATATATATATATATATATATATATATATATATATATATATATATATATATATATGTATGTATGTATGTATGTATATATTTAAAAAAAAAAATCTATTCAACTAAATAAATTTCTAAATTTCCATGTGAAAGAATTATATATATACACCCACTAAATAAATTTTAATGGGAAAGGATTTTAATTAAACTTACTAACTTTGGAATAAAAATTTATTAAACTTTTATTCTTACATTTTCTGTAATTAAAAGGATAATTAAAATGTAAGAATAAAAGTTTAATAAATTTTTATTCTAAAGTTAGTAAGTTTAATTAAAATCCTTTCCCATTAAAATTTATTTAGTGGGTGTATATTTATATATATAATTCTTTCACATGGAAATTTATTTAGTTGGATAGATTTTAAACATATATATATATATATATATATATAATTTTATAATCTAAAAAAAAAAATACTTATCTCCCTAGTCACAAATCTGTGATGTAAGACCCGTTAGATGTGTGATGCATTGGATAACGCCCGTTAAATGGGCCACAACCTGTTTAAACTGTAGAAAATAGCAGGGCGTTACAGTTTAGAAGGGATATCAACTTATGTCACACAGAACAACTCTCCTTATAGGCAATGTGGGACAAATGACGCCCAACCTAACTATTTTTTCTCTCTCATGAACGCCTACACAAACATAGGGTTTTAAAGCATACTTCAATCTAATTGGAATGCTTGCATGGCAAGTCAAACAACACTTATGAACACTTAAATCATGATTATATGAAATACTACATCAATATAAGAGTATATCTCAAGTGCATATTCAATGCGTGACAACTATTTTTCAAGTTAATATGCTCGAGTGAACTCCCACTCACTCGTAATGATATGGTGAGTGAGGCCAAGAGGCGACAAATTTAATTTTTTTTTTCCGAACAACTTTCATCATTTTTATCAAATCAATGGCTCAATTTAAGATATAAGATTTAGATTTTAGAATTTAAACAGTGATACTTGTTCAATTTATAAAAGGCAATTATTGTAATTATCAATCTAAATAGTCAATGCCCAATTACCTAAACCATCACCGTATTCTAAAAGGGTGTTTGACAATCGATAGATTTTAACATTGGAGATCTGGGAGATTAAGAGAAAATTAAATGAGATTAAAATCTTACTGTTTGTCATTAGAGAATGTAGAGATTAGTTGTTGATAGAGAGGGTTTTCAATTGAATATTTAGACTTAGTAGATGGAGCTCCATTGTATAGGATACTTTCATAGCTTAAAATCTCTTATTCTTCTACATATTTGCTTCTAGTTTATTACCCAGGGGTAAAAAAAAATGGTCCCAGTTGATATATCGGCCGATATTTTTCTCTTTCCTTTATTTTTTTTTATAAAAACGGCCGATGTTGGGACCCCTATTATTACCTATCACTTTAGATCGAAGTATTTGAATTTAGAAATGAATCTTAAAATAACACATTAAGAGTTGTGTTATAGTAAAAGTGATTCTTCAACAACTAAAATATATCTAAAATCTTCTCTCTTTTATTATGGTGGTGATACTTTTTTATTTTATTTTTTATGACTAAGGGTACTGGCCTCTTAAAGCATCCGATTAATTCTCGGGGCATGTACTAACTATTAGAACAGAGTATCTATCCCAAAAGACTAGTCTATTAGATGGAGTTGCTCAAGTTCTTTATAAATCCCTAGATCTCCCTCTACACTTTCAATATGGATTCATTTGTCAGTAGCCTCAATACAATACTCCCTACCCACACACACCGATTAACTGTACATAGAGTGACCCTTGAAATAGAGTGTGAATCAAACGCAGAACTACTATTTTCTAAGTCAAATATCTGCCTTTGAGTTATGGTGATGATACTCATGTCACATCTCTAAGTCAAAATCCTGCCTTTGAATTATGGTGATGATACTCATGTCACATCTCTAAGTCAAATTCCTGCCTTTGAGTTATGGTGATGATACTCATGTCACATCTTTAATCAATGTAGCTCAATGTAGAAGCATTTTCTAAAATTTTCTACCAACTGCTCCCCTAATCAATGTAATCCACACATGATGTTTACACTCCCTCATGGATACAACTCATTAGAGTGTGACTACAGGTTGAAAAAGACCACAATCATAATCATTATCATTATCTGGAAGAAACACTTGGAAATGCATAGTTAGTTTACAAAGTAAGAGTGAGCTTCTTGCAGTCGACATCCTCTTGTATTATTATGTGCTGGTCCTTGGTTAAAATCTCTCTAACATATATAATACCAATTGGTCAACTCTCTCAAATTCACTAAATGAATCCATAGCCTTTGAATTAATGCAGTCCATTCAATTGGTAGACAGTCCATGACTCAACAGTGCATCAATGTAATGTGCTCATTTTTATTTATGGAATGACATCAATTTTGGACACATGTAACAGAGTTCTTGGTTTGGTCTCCTCAATCATGGAGACTTGCTACCTACCCATTCTCTCTCTCTCCAATGAGCTCATATTGAAAAATTGGTTAGTCTGAGTATAAATTAGTATATTACCAAACCTTAGTCTTACCACTTGATTTATCCGAGCCGAATGTATGGACAATGGCGGTGCGTGTCTCAGGGGATTAGTTTTGTTGGATCAATACCTCACGGATATCCTCGTTATCAATTTTTTTTAATATATTACCTATAATAGCTGTATAAATATGTGGTGCTCAATATTGTTTGATAGGGCAATTGGTCAATATTGGACAATTATACTCGAGTGCTAAGAAGCTTTGTTGATAAGATGTGATATGATAAAAGAAAATGAAAATGAGTGACCAATCTGAATTAGATGACACTAAGATTGTGATAACAGTGATAAGATGTCAAGACACTTCTCCAAAAACATGTCAAAGAAAGAACGTGAAGAAATTTCTCTCCTTAACTTTTGTAATTTGACTAACTTGCTTAAATATGAGATTACAAATATAAATCAGCTGTGTCTATTAATCTCAACCCAAGTTTCAAATTGAGTCTCTTTAAGTTAATTTGCGTTTAACTTATTAAAGCAGAGTTCAACTTGATGTTGATTTTACAACATTTAATTTCTTTTGATGACCAAGGTGTCCAAGCCTCATAGAGCACCCCACTAATCTTCGGAGCAAGTGCAAACCTTCTTACTTATATACACTGGGTAATTCTATGGAGAGTGGCCTTTTGGGCTAGAGTAGTCAGGATTCCCACTTCCTGAGATAGATTCTTGACCATCACTCCAACCCCTTTAAATTATTTTATAATATTTAATTAAACTTGTGCAAAGCCCAATTAAATTTTTCCAAGTAATGCACGGGGATGTTATTAGAATTCCTATTGCATTTTAAGGCTCCACAACCAGGGGTGAAAAATTCGGTATAACCTGATATTTTTCTCTTTTATTTTTTCCTTTTTTCTTTTTTAAAAACGTATCAATATCGGCTGATATCGGTTATATATATCGGATATCGGCGGATAACTCGACCCTGTCCACAAATGTAATTGATAAGACCCCACCAATGGAGGTTTGACCTACTTGATCTGACATCCTCTACTCTAAAATGTGATTTATGAAATAGCAAATGAAGACAATAGTAAGGTAGTAGAGACTTTTCTTTTTTAATACATATGTTTGATAGTTGCTTACTACTTTGAAGGGTCTATTCTCTTCATTTTATTCAGGTGTTGATTTTATAAAAAAACTTCTATTAATTTTAGAAAAAAAAAGTTAGATTAGCACACTTGAAAAGAGATGGTATGACATTATAGGTCAAGTTATCGGCCGATACATAATCGACTTAAAGGCTTTGATACGTATCATGGCTTTTTGGTCAAGTGCAAATCATTGATACGGGTCGTATTATCAGTCGATACGTATCAGCCAGTATTAACCGACAGATGCTGGTTTTTTTTATTTAAAAAAAAAATCGATTTTTGAGTTATTTTCACCAATATTTTCGAATTTAAAAAAGTTTAAAAGCAAGTTATTCAATTTTAGAGTTATTTTGAATTATTTTTACTTATGTACTAGACTATTATATTCATACATATATAGATATTTCACACCGTATTTCATTAGAAATCCATTTCACCAAAGTGATGTTATTGGGATATTAACTGATTGGCTTAGGTCAATCTATTTATCTTTTCAAATGGAATGGTTCATATGTTTTAGACCCACTTTGATAAAGAGTCAAATGCAACTTAATCTATCTAGATTCTAACTCATTGACAGTCCCATTAATTCATGTCAAACATGGGAGACAAACAGAAATACAAAGGGAAGCCAATCATGGGATGAGTGTGTATCTAAATAGGCAAAAGAGGAAACAACATGTGGACCAAGTTCATCCCACCGGCAGCCAAATCTTTTATAGTTTCATTGAGGAAATTAATTATTCATGTAGACCCTATGTCACTAGTTTGTTTTTTTTTTCTTTTTTTTTTTCAGACTTTGTGACTCTTTCTCATTTACCAAATCCATATTTTCAAATCTAATCACTAAGTAATCTTCATTAAAAGTATTGAAAATGAATTAATGTGCAACAATTATCATCTGGTCTTTTTTTTTTATAACGAAGGTATCTCTGAGGTATTGACCTAACAAAACTAATCTCTTGAGGCCCGCACCGCCATTGCCCACACAGTCGGCCTAAATAAGTAAGTGGTAGCACCAAGATTTGATCCCGGGACATGAGGGAGCAACGATTATCACCTGGTTATTGATCACTAAAAATATAAATAAATGAATATTTTTTTCTTTTCTAAAGTTATATCCTGAATTGAGTCGAATAATTCCCTTAAAACATTTTTAGAAACAATGTTGAGATGGGGTTATAGCTGAATTATTTATAAATGTCGTAGGATCCATTGCCTGGCTGCCTAGTCACAAATATTGATGAAATCATGAGACTAAAAAATATCCTTTCCATTTTCTTTGTATAGAATATCATAATTGAGTACGACGAATCTAGGAAGAAATGAAATACAATGAAGACTTGGTATTTTATTGAGAAATGGATGAAACCTTATAGCTAATGTTTTAGAAGTCATTTGTCTTTGTCTGTAGAGAGAGTTGGAAATTCACTCGCTAGTGCAATTCATTGTCCACCATTAATCTGTTTCCATTATTCCTCAAGCTTGTCTCACCATCGACATGGATGGATGGATGAATCTTCCATGATTTGCGAATGGTTATTTATTTCGGCCCCAGGACCTTCAATTGGTCATTTTCCACGAAGAAGTTCATCAAATGAGGTGGTGATATGTCTATTAGAATGATTTTTCTTTAAATACATTGTCCTCCCTCCCAAAAAGCTTTTACTTGAATCAATGAAATCACCACTTTAAGCTATCTAAAATTTAATTAGTTTAAATTATTTTTTAAATTTTATGAGCTTTAAAAACAAGCATTGATTAATTCAAATCTAGGTAGTTTTTAATGGACCTTGTACTTAAACGAAGATCTGATAGATCCATCACCATCTCATTTATTGGATCTCATGTCTAAATTTAGATAGCATTATCGTGCATACTCTTGCGGAGATGATCATTCTTTTTTATTTTTTGGATCAGATGAAAAAGAATATATTCGATTCTGATGCTTTTGAAGCACTAATTTTCTTAATAAGCAATTGAATGTATATATCTGATGTCCCCAACATAGAATTGGTTGTAAAAATTTTGTAATTTTTATAAATAGATGAGTTGTAGATGGCTGGTCTCTATCAATATGGAAATCAGAGGCCACTTTTCTCCCTCTTCAATTATTACTAGTTCTTTTTGATCTCTATTTTCTAGAGTTTTGACGATCAGGTTTCCTTTTTCTTTTGTAGACAAATTAAGATTGAACAAGCTCTGTATTTAGGTGGGTGTGAGTACAAATCACCCATGATTATGTTCACCCAGAGAAGATTATTTAATGAGATCACACAGACAAGATTGGTACCTATCTCATATTCAATTCTTTTTCTAGATAAAAAAAATTGCATTTGCATATTTACATAAGCTCTCCAGTTCAATCCCTTGCAATGATAACCAGGGGCGTACTGTGTGGGTATGGGGCATCTCCCCTAGAGGTTTTAGAGTGGCTTAAAGGGGTCGAAAACATTGGTTGGCCAAGAGTTTCCCCCATGTCTCAAAAAGAAAAAGAGAGAGTTAAAACCCAATATTTATATTTAATGACAAATTAATAGAGAAAAATTTCATCTGTCTTTAATCACCCAATAATCTTTGGATCTTTATTCCCCTGTAATTGAAATAAATTTAGATAAGTTTCATAGCTAGATAAATTAGAAAAAAATAATTTACCAAAGAGTCAAAGAAGAAAAGCTTCTTCACAACCTGGTTTTATACTTGAATTTTCAGTTCATAAAATATTAGAATAGGTCTTGACTTTAATGTCCTGTCGTGTGGCAACAGGCCAACAAGCAATTGAATGGTTCATGTTAATTTCAAGAAAGTCGGTATAACTCCTTGGACTAGTTTTCCATTTCAAAGATCTATGTGCTGTAACATGTTTCATGTTACTTTCTAATAATAATATCCATAATGTAGCTCAACCAGCAGACATTTTAATTTAGAAATTAAAAATCACATAATCACACTTAATATCTGTGGTTTGCAGGGAGTTTCATTCGTCAAGTGCCATGTTAATCACGTTACGTGTCATGGTCAATCACTCGACCTTTCTTGCATGAGTAGGAAATATCTATGGAGGATACTGTTGGCTTAATAGTTAAATCTGTCTCTCCGAGTCAAACTGTGTTGTCAATTCTGTGACTGTGTCCGATTGAGTACTCAGTTGCCAATTCCTTTGACTGAGTCGTGGCCGTCTAAGTGTCTAAAATCGCGCCTCTAGAAAACCTAAATAGTCAAATCAAATTTGACGCTCCAGAAGATGCGTCATTTGGAAGGCATCAAACTGAAACAGAAATAACTTCATGAATGCTAACTGACACAGGTATTTGGGCCTCAGGACTGACTTAAAATACCTAAACTTACATTTGAGATAAACCTTAGAATCCACAACTTAAAATTTCTAAGAACAAAATTGGATTTCTTAAGATAGTTATATTTTTCTTTGTTTTGGATAAACTTCTTCTCCTATCAAATGTGCTCAAGTATTTTTTGAACCTATATTATCTTATATATCACTCAAATATATTTTCAAAAAGTCCAAAAACACCAAATTCTGATATGTATAGCTCAAGTTATGAGCATTTCAACGAAAGGGTGTAAAATAGAGCAAAATAGTTTTGTCATATACCCTCACTTTGAGAGATTATTTGAGATATCAAATGGACTTCAAATTGGACCAAATTTTATGAATAGATAGATCTCTCAGTTAGCTTTCTAGTGAGCCCAAGAACACCCAAAACTGATTCGGGAACTCGAGTTATGGTTGTTTTAGCGGAGGTGTACAAAACTGTCGAGATTCAGTCGGCTGAACTTTATGTTTCAGTCAACTGAAAGTTTTGCAGATTGGTCTTTTCAGCGTCAGATGAGGTTTAGTCGACTGAATATTTGATTTCAGTCGACTGAATTGTGCCCAAATGTTTCAACAGTCATTTTTGGACATTTCAGTCGACCGAATTGTACCCAAATGTTTCAACTGTCATTTCTGAACATTTTAGTCGACTGAATTTTAAAGTTCAGTCGACTGAAATCATAACGAGAAGTTTTTAACTGCTCTATTATTGTGATTTCGACTTCCAACGGCCATATCTTAAAGAGGTCTTTAAATGCATGACCTTAGGATATTCCAAAGGTTGATCTTTGATGAGCCAAACAGTCTCTAACGTTCTTCAAGACTCTCAATCATTCTTAGAGCATCAAAACTCCATCGTTATACCTTCATTGCTCTAAAATAATTCTCAAACACATTCAAAGCACTCATAGGCAAAATCCTTGAGCATCTTTGGCTCAATCTTGAATGTGTCATTGAGAAACACCTTAGGAAAAGATTGATCAATAGGAAAACCAAATATCATCCCTAAGCCTCTTCTTCCAAAGCTTACAAACTGCATAGTTAAAATACTCTAAGCTTTGAATCTTAATCTCAAACACATTCAAAGCTCTCATAGGCATATTTTGAACATTTTATGCTCTAAGTTGAATGTGTTAAGTTGAGATTCTCACTAGGGTCTTGAACCTCATAGGAAAACCACTATCCACCCTAGACCTCCTTGCTACTATCTTGGTTGGAATTCATTGGAGCATCTACATTAAGCAAAAAAGAAGAGGACATTCAAGAACAACCCAAGCTATTTCAAGTAACTCAAGGCTAAGTTCTTGGTATATTTCAAAGCACAACTTCTTTCTATTACTTGTGAAATATTGTAAAGGGTTGGTGTAACCCTATTGGCTTTCAAGAGAGGTGTTCTCTCGATGACTAGGTCGATTTACACCCGTGAAGTAGATCAAGCATTCTAATAGGTTTCTTCTCCACCTGTGAATGAGAAGTTTAGTGAAATCCTCAAGTGGTATACTTGAGGCATGGACGTAGGCAAGGTTGCCGAACCACGTAAAAATACTTGTGTCCCATTCTTCCATTTCTCCTCATCACTTTCACCTTAATTAGTGCACGTGCATAATCTCATATCTTATTGCACATATAGTTTGAGTGAACTTAATTTTACTTAAAGATCAAATTGAAAGATTAATTGAACAATCTTGTAAAGACCAATCATTAACTTGTCCAATATTTTAAATAGAAATTAAAATTCCCCATAGTCCTATTCACCTCCTTGTAAGACCATTCTAGACATTTATCTAGCTTGACTAACCGATATGTTAATATTTCTTGCAACTATGAAATTTTTATGTTGGATTTAAATCATGGTATTCTTAAAAACATGAATGTAATTTGAATGGAAGGATATATTTTGAAAGCCAAATTTTAACTCAGCGGGGTTTTACATTGGGTATCTTGAGGCCACACGTAAATTAAAAAAAAGAAAGAAATTAGTTATTAATTTTCAACTTAACTCATATTTTAGACTCTTCTAACCTGTTCATGACATTAACCATAACTAATTTAGACCAAACAATTTGAGTTGGATTAAAAAGTCATGAATAGGCATATTTTAGACTCTTCTCACCTGTTCATAACTTTAACTCCAACTAGTTTAGACCAAACAATTCGAGTTGGATTAAGAAGTCATGAGTAAGCACGTATAATTAAGTAGAAAATTTATTATATATAAATTATTTTGATATGCTTGAAATGAAGAGGCATCTGTAAAAATAAGTTTCCACTAATAAAACATAATTATAAAAAAGAGCTAATTCTACAAAATATCAAAAAATGATATAAAGAATGAGCAAGTTGAATTCTACAAAGCATGCCCTAATCTGTGTCAAATTAAAGAGTCAAAACTTTTTTGACCTCAATAAATCGCTATTTTAAATGCATTGAGCTAACCCACCCCTATTTCAAGTTAGATTAATCAGATTTTCGTTGATCCTAGTCCAAATTGCACCCTAATTAAAAATACATCCTAAGTAAATCCAGATGCGGCTCTTCCACTCACAATTGTGTGGTTTCGATCCCTTTAACCATTTTTCACTCGGGTCTCTGCTCATGCATAACCATATCACAAAATAAGGGGTTGACAGATTTCCACGTATTAAAAAAAATCTCTCTTCGTTTCTCTTATAGAAAATTGACCATTAAACAATAAAACTAATGATCTACTAGTGATTCAAAATCTAGCCACATCCATCACTCTACTGACAAAATTGACCCCCTCAACTAAAAAAATGTCCACAGTTTTAATTATTTATTTTTGCGAAATGGCCACAAGACTCAAAAGTTACTATAAGCTGTCTTTCGGCCATAATTTCTACCAATAAAAGTTTTCTTCTTATTATTATTATTGAAAATGATAACTGTAGTAATTGTCATGGATATTAATAGTGATATATAAATATCTTATATTTATCTTAAAAGTCAATCCCGAATTGGCCTCAACTCAGTGGTTGTATCAAAGAACACACATGGGCTCTAATATCAGCCAATGCATACTTTAGATGGTTACATGACTGAAGCCCACAACTTTTGTGGCTGTGATAACAAGCAGTCAAGCACTGCAAGGAATGTTACTGCTGTTGCTACTGATAAACGAATAACAGCAACAACAGAACAATGAAGAAATCAGCAACACAACAATGATTTGAGTGAGCATTCAGGTCAGATGCAACTCAATGGGATGATCTATAAAAATACAGTGGAGATTGGAAACTGGGCCTGCAATAAAGATTTGGCTGTGAGGTATTAAAATATCACCTGCACATAATCATTTACAGAAGATGGTGCTACAAAAGGAAGAAAAAATTGGAAAGGAAAAGGTATGCGTAGGATAAGTTTCAATGCTGCTTGGTTACAGTCATCCCATCCATACTACTCAGGTAGTCCAAATCTAAATTACACGATCAGAAAATTTTGTAAATAATCCCATTTCTTCTCTCCTGGTTTTTGCAGTGTCTCCGGAAGTATAATCTATTTGGTGCATTGGTTGCATGCTGTAGAAAGTGTGTCCATACATTTAATAAGTGTACTGGGGATCAAACCTCCTCCTCCCTCGCCTATAATATGGAGTTTCATCAATCGTTCTCTTGACATACTCCACAAATGGCCGAGGAGTCTGTGGGGATAGAGTAGTAGTATTGCTTGGGCTACGCTCTGGGGTTATATTACCCACACTAGAAGATGAGACATGGACTTGTTGCATGGACCTATTGGGTCGGTTTAGCAACTGTGAGAAGTAGATCACTGCCAAGAACACCACACCAGAACACCCAAGTAGGGCAGCCCATATGATACCAATCATTTTAGATGCGGTTCTTTCACCAGGCACATAAACTTCAATTTCCGCTGTTTGACCTGCAATAGTAGCCATTCTAAATATTATTTTCATATTTTCAAATTAAGGGTACTCAAAAAAGCATAATCCACAGTGCCATGTTTCACAAGGTGAATGGAGCATATAGGTTAAAGAAGTCATAGTTGTTGTATCAGCTTTTCCTATTTTATTTATTCATTTTTTTAAATCAAAATATTATAAGCCGAAGCTATGACACAAGCAATTGCTCAGAAAGAAAGTTGAAAACCGTTCTGCAGTAGAATCACCATTAGCTGTACAGTGATCATTTAAGATTTAAGAGTGGACATATAGACTAGGAGATTCTCCCTAGAGAAAATAAAAGAACTTTTTAATTTAACCAAAGTTAAGTTGCAAGACATAAATCCGGAAGGACCATAGAGTGTTTGTCTACCTTTTTTCTGAGGCACACATTGCCTTCCATTCCATAAAAAACAACATAGTGATCCTATTAATAAAGTTAAACACTAATAACCTGTTGGTAAACATCAAATTAATTAGTGGTCTAAAATGCATGGAGAAAAAGGTCACAAGGCAAACATCTGGCAGAAAAATGAAGAGGGAATGTTGGTTAACTCAACTCATGGAAAAAAACGAGTGACATGTCAAAAATTCAATTGGTTATCGAGTTTTTATGTGACTCGGGAAACTTGTCATGTTACTCAGGTGAGTGAAGTCAACCACGAGTCAGTCAAGTGTTGAGCACATGGATGTAATATGGAACTTCTATAAGCGCAAAGATGCAAAAAAAGAAAAAAGATACAAAACCCCAAATGAAACCCAACCCTCTTTTCATATATTGGAAGAGAAGCAAATAAGAGAAAGAAGCAAGATAGGAAAAAGCAAAGAAGGGAAATGTGCGGCCAATCTCTTTAGGTGCCAATCTCTCTCTCTCTCTCTCTAATTATAATACTTTCCTTTCTTTTCATCTTTTTCAATTGTTTTTTCATTCTTAGGAGATAACAACAAACGGCCCATTTATTTCTTTTCTTCACCGATTAGAATTTTTAATTTTTTTTTTCCACATCGCTTCATTTTTTATTCACTTAGTTTAACTTATTTTATTCTTTTTTTTATAATGTCATATTTGTTTCCCCTTTCTTTTTCAATCTTCTATTTTTATTTCCTTCGACTTTGTTTACATCTTAGTTTTTTATTTTTAAGTTCTTTGATACTTTCTATTTTCTTTCTCATCGTCTTTATTGTTTTTTATTTTAAAAGTACTGCCATAGAAATCGTGTTTCTAATATTTATTTTATTCTAAGGATTTATGCCTTGCTATTTAAAATTTCTTATGGTTTTTATATTTTTTATTATATATAAATGTATAGAATTATATTATTTTAATGGCTTAGATTGAGTCTTGACTTTTTTGACTCGGTCAAAACTCGTTTTCTTTGAGGTTGACTCGATTCAATGGAAAATCAAGTCAAGTTTTTGGGTTTTCAGACAATGGTTTAGACATCCATAGAAACCCAAAAACAACATAAATACAGAGTCTTAGACAATTACTAGGAGAAAAGGGAAGCTAGTGAAGATGTGGATTACAAAATATCAGAATTTGAAGTAAATAGAGACTTAAAGCAGATGAAGAAACATGGAAAGCTAGGACAGAATGGTATGTCTATTGAAATTTGGACTGTGTTAGGTGATAGTTGACATGTTTATTCAACAAAATACTAACCTCCAAGAGAATCCTTACAAATGGAGAGATTAGTTGTTGACAGAGGGTTTCAATTTATACTTCGGAGATGGAGATCCACTTGTATAGGATACCCTCATAGCTTAAAACTCCCACTTTTCTACATATTTGCTTCTAATTTACTACCCATCAGCTGTTCAGATTGAAGTATCTGAATTTAGAGATTGAAAATTTTAATCTATGAACATTCATAGTCACACACACAATAAAATATATTTTTTAGTGGTATAATAAAAGATACTGTTATACAGTAAAAGTTATTCTCCAGTGACCAAAATATCTAAAATCTTCTCTCTTATCTTATGGTGATGATACTCAGGTCACATCTTTAGTCAATATAGCTCAATATAGAAGCATTCTCTACAATTTTCTACCAACTGCTCCTCCAATCAATATAGTCCACATATTATGTGCACTCCCTCAAAGATACAACTGGTTAGATTAGATTGTGACTACAGGTTGAAAAGACCACAAACATTATCTCTATTTCAAAAAAAGAAAAGAAAAAAGGAACACATTTGGAAAGGCATAGTTAGTTTACAAAGAGTGAGCTTCTTGCAGTTGACATCCTCTTATATTATTATATGCTGGTTATTGGTTAAAATCTCTCTAACATACATAATCCCAATTGAGCAATTCTCTCAAATTCACTAAGAATCCATATAGCTTTTGAATTACTGCAATCCATTCCACTGGTAGACAGTCCATGACTCAGCAGTGCATAAATGTAACGTGATCATTTTTTATTTATGGCATGGCATCACTTTTGGGACACATGTAACAGAGTTTTTGGTTTGACCTTCTAAATCATGGAGACTTGGGTCCACAGTATTAGCATGCTCGCAGCGAATTGCTTGTTGGATTTCTTAATCAGAGGAACTTCAAAATTTTGCAATCAAATTCATTAAGGTAGTCTGACATCTGACCATAGATTGATTTGTTTTAAAATCACCATAAAAGATAGTAAGATAATTAGGTTTCACAATGATTTGAATGGAGATTATCATATTAATCAACCTCTCTCTCTCTCTCTCTCTCTCTCTCTCTCTCTCATGAGTTCAGATTGAAAAATCGTTTAGTCCAAGAAGTATAAATTAGTATATTACCTATATTAGCTGCATAAATGTATGATGCTCACTTTGTATATTGGAATATCAGCTAAAATATTCAAAATAACAATGATATTTGTTTGATGTTTTGAAGGACAATAGGTCAATTTTGGACAATATTTAAAGCTTGAGTGCTAAGAAGCTTTGTTGATAAGATGTGATATGATAGAAGAAAATGAGTGAACAATCTCAAATAGATGAGAGTAAGATTGTGATGATAACAGTGATAAGAAGTCAAGAAACTTCCCCAAAAAGATGTCAATGAAAGAATGAGAAGAAATTTCTCCCCTAAAGTTTTGTAATGACCAACTCGCTTAAATATGAGAGTACAAATATAAACCAGCTGTCTATTCAATCTCAATCCAAGTTTCAAATTGAGTATCTTTAAGTTAATTTGGGTTTAACTTGACATTCGTTTTACAACATTTAATTAAACTTGTGCAAAGCCCAATTAAAATTTTCCAAGTAATGCAAAGGGATGTTATTAGATCAAGTTTAGCCCGAGCATAGTTTGGGCGCAACTTGATAACATGATAAATGGGGTGTCAAATGGGGTCATAGAATTGGGGTCGAATTGCATTTTAAGGTTAGAAAACCTTAATGGGTCAGACCCCAGCAATGGAGGTTTGACCTACTTGATCTGATATCCTCTACTCTAAATGTGATTTATGAAATAACAGATGAAGACAATAGTAAGGTAGTAGAGACTTTTCTTTTTTTATAACATATGTTTGATAGTTGCTTACTACTTTGAAGGGTCTATTCTCTTCATTTTATTCAGGTGTTGATTTCATAAAACACTTCTATAATTTTATGGAAAAAGTTAGATTAGCGCACTAGCAAAGAGATGGTATGACACCATAGTCAAGTTATTGGCCGATATGTAATCGGCCTAAAGGCTGCCGATAAGTATTTTGGTTTTTTTGCCAAGTGTGAATCACTGATACTGGCTGTATTATTGGCCGATAAGTATCGGCCAGTATTGGCTGACTGGTGCTGGTTTTTTTTTTTTAAATCAATTTTGAATGATTTTTGAGTTATTTTCACCAATATTTTCAAATTTAAAAAGGTTTAAAAGTAAGTTATTCAACTTTAGAGTTATTTTCATCAATTTTGATCATTTTGAGTTATTTGCATCATTTTTTTTTTTGAATTTTGGCTCTAAGATAATCTTAAATTTCGTGTTTTTTGTGAAAATAATTTAATAAAATAATATCCAGTGCTTATGGAATTCAATAGAGAAGTGTTAATTTCATTCACATAGTCTGTACTTTGTACGGTGACTGTGTGATTTTTCAAGATTTTCCTACAAATTTGATAAAAGCGGGGATATCTAAGATACTTCCCATTTTCAAGTTTTTTGTTGAAAAAATGAATGAAATGATATACAAATATTTCTACAATTAAATAAAGAGCCTAACATGTGATTGGTAGAGTTTCTAGGGTCTTTGTGTAATTTTTTTAATATTTAGAAATTTTCATGAAACTCAAAAAATTTTACAATAAAAAAATTTATGAATTGTAATAAAAGATATATATATCATTAGGAGATACTTGAGAACATGAAGTTCATATTAGAAGTTTCATGTGATACCTGTTTGTGTAGGGGCGTATATGGGAGTGAAAGTTGGCCTTGAGGGCATGGAAAAACGTCCCATACTGTCCAAGAGAGTGATTTGGCTGGAATATATGAGAGATCACCCCTCCCTTCTAGCCAGAGGCATAAAATTCGGCCGATACGAGTTAAAAAAAAATTCAGCCGAATATCAGCCGATTTATTTATTTGAAAAAAAAAAAAACAAATATGGGTTGTGGGCCCGGTCGATATCTTAGTCGATACTCGTCCGATACGGGCGAATATCGGCCGATGTTTATATATATATATATATATATATATATATATATATATTTTTTTTTTTTAAACATCAATTTTTATTTTTTAAATGATTTTTTATTTTAAAAAAAAGCCATTGAGATTTAAAAAAAAAAAAAATTGAGGAGAGGAAAAATCTCGGCCGATACGAAAATTCGGCCGAAATCTCGGTTCGGCCGAATTTTCTACCCCTGCTTCTAGCACAATGCCTTTTGGGCCCAAGGGTGACACTTGAGCCCAATGCAAACCGTGAGGATTTTTCAAGCCCAAAGCGGACAATGTTGCGTTAGAGGGATGGGTTGTTATATTTCATTCTTTATAAAATGTTTAGACATTTTCTAAGGTTTTAGGAGATTTTTCAAAATTTTAAGGTTGAAAGTTCCCTAGGGAGCTAGAACAACACGATTGACCCTAGAGAGGGGGTGAATAAGTCAATTTAACATCGTTGGTCCTTTTTAAAATTATCTTGATTGATTAATTAAGTGCAGCGGATATACCAATCAAGTATGTGTATTAACAAATGTGATTAAACAATCACCACAAGAAAATAGCTCTAACACCACAAACAAAGGACACAAGATATAAAAAGGTTCGGTTCGCCAACCTACATCCACTGTTAGGACTCGCTCAACCTTGAGCTATCCCCAAATTCACTATGTGGGGACTTACACCCTCACAATTAGAGTAAGAATTCCACATCACTCAATCGGCTGGGAATTCCACCCACCACTGTGGTGGAGGCGACGCTCTAGAGTTTTTTATAGTGGTTCGGAGCAAATCCCCTTTAATCCACTTTCGGGTCAAAGGTTTTAAAATAAAATAAAACCAAAAAGCACTTGCCTTGAAGTTCTTTCTCGCTGATGTGTGCTTCTTGAAGATTCTACCCACTGAGTGCCGACGCTCTTCCTTATAGCCGTCGTATAGCAATCACAAACTCAGGGTGACAAGGAAACTTGGCTGAACCAAAGCTTTCCTAGATTAGTTCTTTTCTTCCTCTTTTCCTCATTGACAAACTCAATCAATAGATTGGTTGATAAAGGTTTTTCTTTTCTCTTCTCTTTCTCACAAAAGTGTTAATCGTTCCTTAGAGTGTATTAACTCTTTTCAGCTTAAGGAAGATAGTAAAACGATCACTCAACACTCATATTTATAGAGGAGTCTTAACGGTCTTTCTGCCTGTCAAGGACCGATAGGTCGATGGCACCGATGGGTCGGTGTTCATATTTATTACTGTTCAACCACCCGACCGTTGTGCATTAAATGCACTCTTAACGGCATAATTACTTTCCGGTCGATATGTCGGTGTCGCCAATGGGTCGACAGTTATGGCACCGACAGGTTGGTCCATACGAGAGGCTCGGTCTGGGGCAAAGACATGCTGACGGTAGTTTATAGTTTAGAAACCTGTTACCCAGAACGACCTGTCGCCCTTTACCGATGGGTCGGTCCTATTATTCTTGATCAGTCTTGATATACCGGTATGTCTGTTTTCGAGAGCCCATTTGACTTCACAGTCCAGAACTCATAGGTCTTTTACCGACGAGTCGTCGACCACGAGGAGTCGTTTAAATTCATCACTGCGGGGTCGGTGCATATGAGACTCTCGGTCAGAGGTATACCTAAAATGACAGTTCTTTAAACCAGAACTTCTGTTAATCTAGCCGACCAGTCCTTGACCACGATGGGTAAATCCTGTCTCCACCAAGGGGTTGGTGAGAACGACTGGTCGAGCTATCAGTGAACATAATTCATATTTCCAAATTCACTGTCCAACCACCTCTCTAGGCTTTATTATGTTAATTACCAACATATGCAACTAAGGCTAGTAATAGTCATCTCTCCGGTGTGGGTACCACCTAAGGTCATCTATGGCCAATTACTTGTTTTTGTGATTGCCATATCGATGAGCTTGAACTTGGTGGAGCATGATCTTCACTCTTGATTATCTTGAGTCTTCAAGCTCCTTAGCAAATGCTTCTTCCCGAGTCATGGAATTGACAAATAAGGACTCGGCCAAGCCGGGCACCAACAAAGGTGTGTTGAAATTTCGATTTTCAAGGGTCTAAACCTTTGTAAAAATGATCGTTACTTTTAAAAAAAAAAAGAATATACTCACCTTGTGTTTTTCATTTTTCCTCGATTATCTTATTTTTCTTTATTTTTTCCAGAACAAAAACTAAAAAAGAGAGGAGAGAGGACTATATCAGTAATACGTATCAGTGGGGTGAATTTTTCACCTCTATATGACACCATTGTATTCATACATATATGGATATTTCACACCATATTTCATTAGAAGTCCATTTCATCAAAGTGACATTATCAGGACACTAATAGGTTGGCTTGAGTCAATCTATTTAACTTTTCAAATGGAACATTCATATTTTTAGACCCACTTTATTATAGAGTCAAACCTATCTTAATCTATCTACACAACGACATGATCGAACCCATTGACAGTCCCATTAATTCATGCCAAACATGGGAGACAAACAACAATACAAAGGGAAGCCAGTCATGGGATGAGTGTGGATCTAAATAGGCAAAGAGGAAACACCATGTGGACCAAGATCATCCCACCGGCAGCTGTGCAGAAAAACAAGGAACTTGGTCCCATTTGTTGACCAAAACCCTAGGTCAATAGAATGGATCAAGGTTGCCAAAATTGCACGATTCACGAGCAGAATCGTGCAATTTGACTCAAATCGAGGGGTATCACGATTTAACTCATGCGTTATCGGAAGACTTAAAAAATGTGCATTTTTTGACTGAATCGTGAATCGAATGATTCGAATCACATGAATCGTAGTCATGTACAATTCATACGGGAGAAAGAGAGCAAAAGACAGTTTTTTTTGGAAAAATTAAAGAAATTTTGGAAAAATAAAGCCTAACTTTTTGCATGATACCTATTTAAGTATAACTCTTCTATGCAAGAAAGACTCTTCACCTTCCATCATATACTGCTTCCATCGCATCCTCTGTTGTTTGCTGCAAGCCTTCGTCGGTTTGTCCTATATGCTTTCTTCTGCAAGTCCAAATGGGCTCGTCCTATAGACCCCCGAACGGGCTAGTGGGGATGAGATCACCAGTAAATATCTAACAACCAGGCTCCATAAACCTAACATTTCTTTCTCTGCTTTCGTTTTCTTCTTCTCTTCTTATCCTCATCGTCTTCCTCTGTTTTTCTGTCTTCGGCCTCTTGATAGTTCTTCTCTTTTCTCTTTTCGTTTCTTCTTTTTTTCTATTCGTTTTTCTTATTTATGATTCACAGGATCTATGTATATGAAATAAAGGTGATGTAGTTAAATTGCGCGTTATAAATCTTACGATTCCACGATTTACGACTCACGATTCACGGTTCACACCTCTAGACCGATTCATGATACGATTCGATTATGAAAACCTTGGAATGGATAGACACTAGGGTAGGGGCAACTATGGGTGTGAAGTTTCAGCGGTATCTAATGAGTAAACACTCAGATTGTGGAGGAAGAAAGCATAAACTACGTTTTTGAACGTCGGTTTGAAAAAATTGGTCAAAGGGAGTTTCTACAAGCATTCAAACTCAAAATCACGCAGTACAGGTGTGATATAGGGCCAAAAATGACCGTAGAGTTATGGGGTTTTAAGTCTAAATTTGTAGAAATTCTCTAGATCTAAGGGCACAAACAGAGACTACCCTATGAATCACCCAAAAAATACAGTAAAAACCTTTCTACAAAGTGATGGAGAATGGATCTTCTGTAAGAACTAGTTGTTGAAAAAAAAAGTGTTGCAGCGGGAGAAATCGCGGACCGTCCTTTCTGGTTGATACCATGTTATAATAAAAGTATGGAGAAAATAAAGAAAAAGATGGAGGAAAAGAGGAAAAAAGAGAGAGTTTTCTGTATATTGTATTGCTTGTACTTCTAATAAAGGAAGATACATGTATATAAAGAGTACAGGAAGCCAATCAAGGCGAACAAAAAGGAAAAAAAATAAGTCAAAAATAATTTACAATCAATGATATCTAACAATATCTAAAAGTTAACCCACATATGTAAAATGTGATACACCATATCCTACAACAAGTATATGGGTCATCAATGAAGATTTTAATTTGGAACATAGAGGGCTTCGGTCTTCAGGAGGAAAGGGTGATTCGGAATAAAAAGTAGAGATTTTATTCATCTAGGGGTAGGAAGAATGCAGATACTTTTATATTACAGTGTCTGGGTCTTAAAAGGAGATGTAAAAGGGAGGAAGGACTGATGATTGATATTGGGTGGAGTATATCCGGGGTTTGGATTCATAAGGTTGTTTTAGTTTTTTCCAATTTGAGGGGAGGGGGGATTGTTCAGTTCTTTCCTTTTTGCTCTTGTTTTATTTTAATAAATTTCGTAACTGTTAAAAGAAAAAAACTTAAGTCGGCTTAAAGGAGAAGAATTTTGTTGAGATCAGATAATGACATTGCAGATTTTTTGACTAAAAGGGGATCGAGGGAAGTGATCCGAGTGATAATCATTAGACAAATGAGTGTCAAGACGAGTTGAATTTTTGTAATCTTTCTGTTGTTTTCTGAAACTACTTGACCTGCAAGGAAAAAAGTGCAATTGGAAGAATGACTGAGGCATCCATTCTCAAATTTCATCTCTCTCAATTTTCCATGATGAAATTTGGGACCTGTATGATTTTTGGAAATGGATAGAGTTGGTTAAATGAGATATCTTATAATGAACAATTTCAAACTTTTTTCATTGGACATTTACAGGATATAGATAATTCTAATTGAGAGGTTGGGATGATTTTGGGCCATCTGTCAGAAATAAATATGATCTGAAGCCCTTCCTGGCTAATAAATAGCTAGAGTGAAATGAAAATGGTTGTCTCATTAACAGAACTTTTATGGAAATCCAGCATTTTCTTCCATTTCTAATCCCTTCTTTTTAATTGGACCCCAAGCTGACCTCAAAAAAAAATATTGGACCCCAAGCATTGTGTGCACGAAGCCAGCTAAACTCGGCAAACACACACAAATAACAACAACAACAATGCAAGTGGGTCATACCAGTGGTAGGAAGTGTGACACAACAACAACAACAACAATGTAAATGGATCATACCAGTGGCAGGGAGTGTGATAATGATTTTGTCTCTAAAACTTCCACTCCTTAAAACTTTGACCTAAGCCATATACACAAGAAATGTCATTTAAGGTAACTAAAGCCACATTTACTATACTTTGTAAAGAGATTAAAGCACCTAACCCACCTCATACTCTGCATGCCCAAAAATACCAAAGTCCTCTTTCCTGAGGGGTCTGACCAGCAGAAAATCCTTGGCATACCAATGGATTTCCACATCTACAAAGACCAATGTAAAATAAAGTATAACAAAAAGAATAGCAAGGGTTTATCGAAAAGGAGTCCATCAATCAGTAATCACCTGTATTCCCCACAACTGTTATGACACTCATATTGGAGTTTGTTGCTAAATTCAGCTGCAGCAATGAGTATTATGAAGATCAGATGCACGACCCATAACAACAACGGCAATAATAATGAAACAGAAAAATTGTTAGGTTTCTCTTCTGAATTTTTTCCATGGCCCAGCACTGAACTATCACTAGTTCAGCAGAACACTCATATAGAAATGAAAAACACTTACTAGCTTTAATCATCTGAAACTCAACATATATGAAAACTACAGAAAAAGCATACCCCAATGTCAGGTCATACTTTTAAGTCATCAAAGATCAATTCTGCTTACTAGACATTTTTACCTTGTCCATTTCCAAAATTGAAAATCCTCCAACAAAAGGTGCATGTGCAGATCCCTTAACCTGATGTGCTTGTCTCAATGACGCAATGATAGAAACATATAATTCATCACTACTGCTTCTCTTAAGTTGTTTCATTGTCTTTAACTTGGGTACAGAACGCATCAAATATTCAGGAGAATGAGGGAAAAATAGGCAATATGAACTTCCATTATTCAGATCTCTCCATGGCTTTGTGTACCTGTGTAGATCACCAAAAGGAAGAATAAAATTACCACGATAATAGAGACAAATATGCTAGAGTAATACTGAAGAACAAGATACAAACATACCCAATAAATGGCGGATCAACCTTACAATCATACAAGACTCCAATGCCATTGTGAGTTGCTTCAAACATGTTATTGGAACCACTGTTTTATTTTGCAAACAAGGGAATAAACCATTAACATGTAACCTTGAATAACAGTGTAAATTATATGGAGCAAAACATCTAAAACAGCACTAAGATAAAAGGTTACATGAAAAATTATGGCACCTGGATACACCGACATCAATGTAGAATAACACACGTAGAATTAGTGTCTTCCTTAATCAAGGAGAGACCCTATGAATTATATTTATAGGACAAACATAATACAAATAAGGAAGGTAAAATCAAATAAAGGGTAAAGCCCTAAAATGGGAAATACAACTTTAGTAACTAAATACATCTAACTATATATCTAACTAAATATATAAAAATCTAAATCATTTAAATATATCTCAACACCCCCCCACAAGCTCAAGTGGGCCCCACTTGAGGTTGAACATATTCAACTTGACGATCCAATGATGATGCCATTTGATTGGAGTGAAAGCAGATCAACAAGAATCTCCAAAAAACCGAGCCTGAAACCCACTGACGTCCTGCAGCAGCATGTACCGGAACAAGTACTGGACAAAGAACGATGGAAAGTCAGTTCTTGAAGCAATAAGGTTGCAACACCATCGTACAGAGGTATAGTTCTCCAAAAAACGGCATGACGCCAATAGAAAATGTTCCGGTGGCTAGATCTGATGCTTGAAAGTGCTGGTTGCAAAGGGAAGAAACATTGGGAATGCTTCAGAAGACTGAGAAGTAATGATAATCTGCTACAGAATCCGAAGAAGATGTGGAAGTCCGGTGAGGAACATTAATATGGGCAGGAACAGTAAAATGGATAAAAACGTAAACCTCCATTCAACAAGACCAAAGAATAGGTCTCAGAGGGTTCCACTAGCATTCAAACTCAAAATTGCACCATACAGATGTGATTTAGGGCCAAAAACAATTGTAGAGTAGTGGGATTATAGGTTCAAATATGAAGAAAGACTATAGATCTAAGGGAACAAACAAATATGGCCCTATGAACCACCCACAAAATGTAAGGAAAAAAATTTCTCTGAAATGAAAAGTCAAAGGGGTGGAGAATCAGATCTTGTAGGCAAATGGGGGATCGTTCGGCAAACAAAAAGGAAGGGAGTGAGGAGTTTATTTATTCATATGAGGATCTAGTAGGAAAAAAAATTTACAACAGTGGGTCCCACGACGCACATACCGGAGCAGAGGCCTTGTAGATGCAAGCAAGAGGGTTGGGCAAAACTGGTGGTCCAAAACCTAGGGGCATGTTTGCTGGTTCCTTGCAGATCGAATGAAGAACACCCAAAAATTGGGTGCACAGGTGTCCAAACAGCCAAGGGAAAACAACACAGAAGTGGGTTCCACCGTTGATGGAAGAGAGGGCCCACCAGGTGTGATGGAAACCAATGTAGGGGTGACAACAAAAGGCCTGGTTGGAGGGAGATCCAAACCAAAGGCCAGCAGATCTGGTAGAAAAAGTCCCAAAAAATGGGTTCCGGGTGAAAGAGAGGCAGTGCAGCAAAACGACCAAATGGGCTCCACAGTTTGATTGAAACCCTTTGTTAACCTTAGGCGATCATAGGTGGGCTAGGGGCGACTCTGGTGGGGTAGGGATCAGTTGCAGAAGGGTCGGATCCACGGTGATCTTAGGAAAAAAACCCAAAAACTGGGGTTTTGGGTGTCACTTCGGCACGACTTCCATATCTCGAGTAAGAATGAAACAAATTTTACAATCCATTGTTTTCTAATATTTTAGATCTTTTAAATATGTTTTCAGAATTCTTTATGGGTTTTAAATTTCACAGCGGTTCGACCAGTATTTGAAAATAATGTCCGGTTTTTATCATGAAAGGGATTGGTACAATAACCAGTTTCGGTTTCATAAACCAAGACTTCTAGGAATAGACCAAACGTCTTAGGTTCGAACCTCCCCAGAGTTACCCCATAGACAAGGCTTGCGGTGGTTTTGTATATCCATGAGATCACTCTCATCTCAAAGGTGGGATAGGGATACCCATGTTACACATACACACAAACACACATGCATACATGCATGCACAAAAAGAGAAAAAACTCAAGTTTTGAGAGTAAAATCTGTCCCAAAAATGGATCCAAATTCTTAATACCCAAAATCAAACAATGAGATTGACAGTTTAAGACATTTTACAGATGCATGTCATCAACACCAAGGAACCTGAGTTATTAATTGACCTCAAGCAATTGCAAATGAGGAGAGGATATAGACACAAACCTAAATCTGATAACAAATTTATATCCCTTTGTTGGAAAAGGAACATTAGTCAAGGTCTCTGTCGGTGCATCAACTAAAATTTGAGCCACAGCCAACACAGTAACAGTTGTTTGCAGTTTCAAGCTTGAACTTTCAAATGATACTGTTCACAGAAAACAAAATCAAATAACAACTAAATATCCAAACATTCCAAACTGAAATTAGTTAGAGCAAAAGCATATTACCTCTATGAAAAATCATGCTTAACATTCAACTAATAATAATCATAATAATAATGCTTCCATACTTTTGCCCTAAAAAATGCTAGTATTTTTTTTTTTTCCAAATGTATTTGTTACACTCATATAAAGAAGGAAACAGAAAACAGTTAGCTGAAGTACCATAAGTTGACCCTTCACCAACGGCATGAGCTTCTCCAAAAGGCCCATTCATAGAAACAACACTTTCATTGCCAGTCAACCACTTCCCCATCGTGAGACCATTCTTTCCTGCCAAACAGGTGGATATTAAGGCAACTGTTTAAATGCTTCAAATTCTTTACTGGTTTTATCCACACTAAGTACATCATAATCAGTTTCATTAAGAGCAACAAAATTGGACACAGGGACATGGCGCCATTGTTAAATAAAATTAAATCTAAGTTTGTTATAAATGAAAATAAGGTGTAATAATAACAGCAATAGAAAACAATACACTAATTTTACTTTAAACATTTAGGTAAGAGGGAAAGGTGTTGCGCTATTTTAGTCATCTTAGAAAACAAAATTAAAAAGCACCAAAATAGTCTATGAAGAATGGGTATAGGTGTCTAAAGTGTTTGCATGGGTAAATCACACATTTTGAAGTGAACATGCAGCAGTGTCTGAAACAAATAACCACCCCTAGAAACATATATTGTCCTTTTGAGTGATCAATTCAATTCTCACAATTTCCATGTTGAAGGACTGTACATTGATATAGTTGTCAGTTTCATGTAAATCAGTATTCACCCAATGACAAATTTTGACCAAAATATGAAATGTCAGTAGAATTTTTTTGGTCTGTGTCTGGCACGATACAAAGTATTTTTTTGGAAATATTGGCTGAAATTTCCAATATCAGCCGATTTTTTTTGGTCTCAGGACTGGAATATTTCTGTCATCCACAATGTATAGATGTTAGGATCAATGAACATTAGTTGACTTTACAAGTCTAGAAACTGCATACAGTGTATTGTGTCCTCTACGTGAGAGAGGATTTGTGTTCACCATTCCCACATCTAATGTCAGTTAGCTCCTATTATGTATCTATTTATTTATTTATGTAACATGAGTAACAACTAAATTTGTTTACTAGAACACATTATGTGAAATCAAATGCAACAAGAAAAGTGACAACAAACTTGCATAATCTTAAGTGATCATTGAGTGCCACTTTGATTGGGATTACTATTATAATTATTACTTGCAACCTTCATTCGTGCAAGAGCAAGCACTTGCCAGCTGTGCTGTGGTCTATTGTTGAAAATCATTGTCACAACCCCACTGATATGGGGCTAGAACTTTTAACTAGATTTCGCATAGGCTGGTTCACTGCCAGTAGAATTTCCATCATAGTAACCTTATATTTTTTAAATCAAACCATTCCATTTAATGTGAATTTAACAGCAATTTACATTCCATTAACGTAAATTCACTTATAATACATTAAATTTAGATGCTGCCACCAAAGTTAGGTTATTGTAAGTTTAATGTCAACGGTGCAGCGAGGGGTAAACCTCGCCTGATTGGGATAGGGGAAGTGGTTCACAATGATAGACATAGGTTGTAACTAGTTTTTCAAGAACCACACGGGTTATGCAATCAAATGAAACGGAAGTCGCTAGCTTTAGGAGAGTTCTCCACCTTTGGACAAGGTATGGGAACGATAACCTCAAATATTTTTTTTGAGTGGTAACAAAGACAAAATATATTAATAGAGAAAGAACTAGTACAAGTACATCAAAACAAAAGAGGGTCTATAAGGATTAAACCTTGAAAAACAACCATAAGAAAAAGCAGAAAAATATAAAAATAAATAAATACATCCATGTAACAACTAAGATTGACTGAACATCATCTTGCTCGAACTCCTCGTCTCAAAGGTGGAAGACGCCTATAACTGAGTGGTCAACTCCGTTCTTGGTGAAGAATCCCGCCACTCCATTAACTGTGCGACTAACTAGGACAAAGAATACCTCATGTCTCGAAGCGAGAGCCATTATCTCCCTAACCGTGGTAATAAATCTCCAAGGGGGTCGCTTCAATCCCTAAGCCCATTTGATTGCATTTGCCGAATCCCCTTTTATGACTAGTTTTCTATGTCCAATTACTTTCCAAGTGGTCAGAGCTCTCCTAATACTCAGAAGGTTCGCCTCCTTTGAGTCCCTAAGTCCCACTAACTCCGTGAACACTAGGGACGTTTTACCATTATGGTCTCCAAGGACCTCTCCTATCCCCGTTGATCCCGGTTTTCCCCTTGATGCGCCATCCACATCGAATTTTGGACTCCTTGTTGAGGAGGGGATCAATTGACTAAGGTTTTCAGCTTTATAGGGTATTCACTCATGCAACCTTCCCACAAGCAAAAGAAATCGGTTACTTTGAGTCCCTTGAACCCTTTACTAGAAAGAAGCGAAACACAAAGACTCCATTTGGTTTTTTAAAAGAACTCAATTTTATCAGTTGAGTTCTCCTCGAAGACTCTGGAATCTCTCCTTCCATATGAACAATAGATTGCTGTTGGAATCGTGTTCCGAGCAGCCTTCATCCTGGGGCTAAGGCGAGAGAGGAACCAAGACCCCACTATTTCTTCACAAGTTCTGCCGAAGACCCATGGGATTCCCAAATGACTATCGAAATTTATCCACAGATACCTAGAGATTGGGTGTTTAGTGAAAGGTGATCATCATCTTATTCCAGCGATCCACACAGGGAACAAATAAGATCCTCCTCCGACCTCAACAATCCTCTCCTTTTGGGGTCCATTATGGTAAGAACCTTCCTTTTAGACCACACCTCATGAAAGATTGAACCCTTGGGGGAGATAGGCTTTTCCAAGCTAGACAATGGGAGAGAAGGTACTCGATGAATCACTTGACCAAGAGAGACAAGAGAGCATATCCATTCTTATCAGGACACTGTGTGGTGTGCCGTGTTACCAATGGATGTGGCCCACATCATCTTGGGCCGCCCTTGGTTGTATGATCGTGATGTGACACTGTTCAGTCACTCGAACACGTGTTGCTTTGAATACAAGGGTAAGAAGATTAACTCAGCCCTGTACAACCCAAGAACACCCCATCAAAGCAAGATTTCGTGAAGAGGGACAAATTAAGTGCTCAAACAAAGGCCCAACCCAAGTCTCTACACATTATCACTGCTAAAGAATTCGAGAAAGAGACTAGTGACGCCTCAGTTGTGTTTGCCCTTATGTCTAGGGAGACTTTTTTCGAGGTTGGTACTGAGTTGTCAGAGGTTGTAGTTCCGGTCTTCCGGGAATTCCAGGACGTTTTCCCGCCTGATTTGCCAGATGAACTACCTCCTATGAGGGACATTCAACATGCCATTGATCTTGTCCCTGGGGCAACCTTACCGAACTTACCCCACTATAGGATGAATCCTAAGGAGCACGACGAGTTGAGGCGACAAGTGGATGAGCTCCTCAAGAAGGGTTATCAGGGAGAGTCTAAGTCCGTGTGCAGTGCTTGCCCTCCTGACACCCAAGAAAGATGGCACATGGCACATGTGTGTGGATAGTCGGGCGATCAACAAAATCACTGTTAAGTATCGGTTTCCAATCCCACGACTTTATGACATGCTAGACATGATGGCTCGCGCCACTATCTTTTCCAAGATTGATCACAAGAGTGGATATCATCAGATCCGCATAACTCCAGGAGATGAGTGGAAGATAACCTTCAAGATGAAGGATGGTCAGACCGAGGTGGTCAATCGTAGCCTAGGCAATCTGTTGCGGTGTCTTGTCGGTGAAAACACGTGGTCATGGGATGTCGTCTTACCAATTGCAGAGTATGCGTACAATAGTTCGGTCAATAAGTCCATAGGCATAAGTCCATTTGAAGTAGTGCACGATTACAAGCCTAGGAAACCTATAGATCTCATCTCCATGTCAATGTCACATAGGCCATTTGAGTCTGCATATTCATTAGCACAACACATTCACGACTTGCATGCTAAAATTAAGTGAAAAATTAATATAAGCAATGAAAAGTATAAATTTGCTGCAGATTCTCATCGCAGGTTCAAAGAATTTGATGTGGGTGGTTATGTAATGATTCGAATCAGGCCTGAGCGATTCCCACAAGGAATTGTGAAAAAGTTACAAGCTTGTAGTGCGGGACCTTTTAAAATTTTGAGGCAAATTGGACCCAATGGTATGTTGTAGACCTTCCATCAGAGTTCTACTTTTAACGTGGAGGATCTCTTATCTTTTCAAGGTCAACAACTACACCGCGAAGCCCAACCCCACCTCATCACCTTGACCCTCCTACTGGCCTACTCGACTCATTACATGACCCATGGCATTCACCTGACCAGTGTTCTCAGCCTTTATCATCCTTGGCGTCTAGGACGAGGAAGTGGTTTCTACAAATGCAAGGGGTTATCAGAAATATCTTGTGAAGTGGAAGAACAAGCCCATGACAAATGCCACTTGGTTGACTAAGGAGAGCTACAACGACTTGATCCAGATCTACTGGAGAGGTATCGGAGTTTTGTTTCACCGGAGGTGCATTATTCTTACCTTGGGAGAGTTGAGAGGGACATCAGATCAAGTTTCTGAGTGTACCGACAACGACGGAGGAGAGCTGCTCTAGCACTATCATTGTGGCTCGACGATGGTTCGGTTGGGTAACGTCTGAAGGCCTCACATGCACGTAGTTACACTTTAAAGACCCCACACTGGGAAGACGCGAGCGTGGTTCGAGGTCGAGTTTTTCTTAGATGGGGGGGCTGATGCGGAGCTTATTATTAGTATTTCCAGTTATTTTGTTATTTTCCTTATTTTTGGTTTAGGTTTTCTTTTTTTCATGTGAGGGCACTTTGGTCATTTTATTGTAATTAGGTTTTCTTTTATTTGATGGCATTTTGGTCCTTTTTTATTGTAAACCTTATAAATACTCTTATAAGCCCTCTCATTAGGGTAATGAATGAATAAAAGAAATTTTGCATTGCTCCATCCGTTGGAACCCGTGGTGAGAAATCAAGTCTTGGTGAGAAGCCTTCTTCTATCTCCAGGTATTTAGTTTTAATCTTCTCCATCTCTCCTTTCTTTCTTTCTCCCTTCTTTTTCTCCCAAACCCTAGCCGCCACTATCCTTCCCCTCTTGTTGGCGCCCCCACCTCAACCCTAAACCCTAACCCTAGCCGCCACTATCCTTCCCCTCTTGTTGGCGCCCCCACCTCAACCCTAAACCCTAACCCTGGCCACCACTATCCTTCCCCTCTTGTTGCTGCCCCCACCTCAGCCCTAGCCGCAACTATCCTTCCCCTCTTGTGGCAGCCCCACCTCAACCCTAACCCTAGCCCTTCCCCTCCCCCATATTGCAGCCGCCACCTCCATAATCCCTATCTTTGCTGCCCTAACCCTCCCATAGCCCCATCATGCAGCCGCCACCACCTTTAGGTCCTACTTGATGTCGCCACCTTCCTAATTCATCTCCTTGCTGCCGCCACCCCTTTTTGTCCCATTTTGCCACCGCTACCCTCATTCTCCTCCATCTATTTGTTGTTGCCCCCATTTCCTTCCATACCTTGATGCAAACAACCAGATCTAGCCCTTCTCTGACGATAGGCCTTCACTTCTGTGGGATCTGACAACCCCTTTTTTTTTTTGAGAGAGCCCCATCGTGAGTGGTGAGTTGGCTTGGAACATTCTATACTCATTTACATAAGATTCCAAGAATTTATTGATTGTTTGTGACAAACTTATATTATTGGATTGCAAGTATTAATTGAACTTAATTTCAACCCGTTTTAGGTTTAGTTCATATTAATTTTACTTCACCATAGTTGCATTAGTCATTTAGGGTTACTTTTTTTTTTTTTGTACTGCATCACCAACTTAACTTCCAGGCCCAAAAGGCCTCTTGCTAGAAGAGGCCCGGGGCTCTCCCCTCATATATCTCCTCCCCACATCCCCTCCCTGGGCGATGTGGGACTCCTTTCCCACACACCCAAGTGGGTTGTGGGTAGGGGGGGGGGGCGTCACAAAAGTATCCTAGGCCAAGAATAAGCCCATTGATTTTTGGCAGCCCAAGCCTGCATGTAGGCCATTAGTTTAGAGAAAATATGCACAAAATGAGTATGTATGAGGGTCCCTGGATTGAATTTTTCAGGTACACATAATTTCTATAAAAAATGGGAACATTTGAATCTTTAAGTGGATTCTATGTAGTACTTTAGACAGGATGTATACATAAAAGTTATAGATCATGAACCTATAAGAGCCCAATGACCATTTAAGTTGACGCCAGAGCCACACCTATCTAATAACAAGTTTAGTCGGTAGGATAGACCCCATTTTAGAGCCATACACACCCCTAGTACCATTAAAATTATCACAAAGGAAAAAAATTACAAAATAATTCAGCTGAAATTGTATTCCTCTTGACCAGCCTGACCCAACTTCAAGCCTCTACAATCCATGTCCATGTTGTCCAAGACTAACCTCTCTAATTACATTTTATACTGACTGAACAGAGAAAAAAAAAGTCATTCAAAATGTAGTAGTGAGAGGCATACCTTCTCCAACTATACTGAAGTTGAGATAATTTCCAACATGCAGGACTGGGTTTTGGGGAGCCAAATGACCACCAACTGTTATCTGGAAAAAAAAAGGGTGTTCCAAACACATAGGTTAACTATATGGACTCAAACTAATGAATATATGCAGAATCGTTAATGAATAACCAGAAAGACACAGTTCGGAGAAAAATGTGAGGTACAACTAGTAGCAACACCATTATATCAAATATTTAAAGCAAATATGGATGTACCAGATGACAATTCCAGTGTATGAAATTAAAGAAGATTAAGATTACATGTGATGACCCAACAAGAAAAATAACTTGAGAAAAGAAAAGAAAAGAAAAGAAAAGAATACCAGGATGTAGTCTGCCTTCAGTGGGCTGTTGTTAATTGAAATCTGTACGAGAGCCCTCCCATGATGAATTGCCTTTAATTGTGATAGAAGTCAGAAAAGGTTAAGTGAGGCAACTAAGATAGCATGAGAGATAATGTGAATATATGAATCTCTATGAATCTGCATGAATGTGTGAAAATGATTCTATCATAACAAACAGATAAAAAAAAGAAAATGTTAGTTTAGCTTTCATCTTCTCTGACTGGACAAGGCCTAAACCACCATTTGATTGAAACAGACATAAAAGTAGGCAAAAACATACCTGCAAATAGAAATTCTTGTGCCCATCATGAGTCTTGTTTTCCTCAGAAGTTTGAATTGACACGACATCAGGATAATTAGTCTCAACATCCAACGGAACCACACCAAAAGCTTCATAGAAGGGATTTCCTAATACAAAGACGAAACATAAAGATTAAAGAGGGTTTATGAAGTGCTTATGAATTCGTATTATTGACGTGTCATTTTTTGGGGAAATGATTAAAGAGTGCTGATAATGAGACCACTAAATGCCAGATTACAGTTACCTAGAGCATCTGCAAAGCTTATGACCAGTTCAACCTTGGCACCAACAGCAAGGTCAACAACATGGAAAGGAAATTCCTTTGTATTTGCTCGTACTTGAGTTACCTGATGAACATTTCAAATGATTGAAATGGACTTCAAAGAAAATCTAGAAAAGATAGATCAAGTTGCAAATGAATATGGACTGGAGGATGACCTACAGAGGCAGCCGAAAATAACAACAATGATGTATTTCTCATTAAGCATATTCCGAGTGGTTGATATGAGTGGGAAACTACTCAGGTATCAGTTTCCACATGTTAATTGTCTGACAAGCAATAAGCAATGTAATTCTTACATGGAGTACAAGAAAAATAATGCACATTTCAAGATCTTCACCAGTGTCCAATGGGGAATATCACAGGATTATAATTTCATCTAGTCCTTGTTAGTTTCCGTTACGATTAGGGGTGTAAATGGGTTCGGGTTAGACCTGAGTACAACCCAAGCCCGACCCGTTAATTTAGTAAATGAGTAGGTTAACTGGGTCATAGGACTGAGACTGGGCCATATTTTAAGGACCGATAGTTTTAATGGGACGGACCCTAGAAATGGGGTCCATCCCACCCGATCCGTTATCCCTCACAAGGCACTTTTTTTTGAGCAGTTATAAGATAATAATGCATTAATAAGAAAATATAAGTACAAGATCATGAAAGAGCAAAAAGGGTTTAGGAGATGTAAACCCACGAGGAAAAGGAAAAATACAAAACAACCAAACCGAAGAAAACAAGAACCTTGAAAAAATAGAAACAAGTGCGTGAAGCACATCCAATACAACCAAGGCAACCCGTATAACCCCTCCCACTTCATGAGTCATAGTTAGAAAACACCATGAGGTGATAAGCCAACTCCATATTTCGCAAAGCCTACTACTTTGTTAGCCGATCTGTTGTATTATGAGAAGGATCTCTCTCGGCTATTGAGTAATGCCTTAATCTCCCTAATTATTGTTGTTCTCCAAGGAGGTTGTTTCGCTCCCGTTGCCCACTTAATTGCATTTGCTGAGTCACTTTCAATAATCGGTTTAGGCTCTCCTAATACTAAGTAGTTCTGCTTCATTTGATTTTTTTCCAACCTACCGATTTGAAGAAAATGATGGAAGATTTTCCGGTATGATAGCGCAGGACCCACCAATTCTTGCCGGCCTCAAGGTTTCCCCTAGTAGTCCTGTCTACATTGAATTTAAATGTGTCTTGATGTGGAGGGGACCAAGTGACTACCATGAATGATAAAAATCCGTTCCCTCGAAGTCCTTCCCGGATAAAAACCAAACACATAGCCTCCACTTAGACTTATGGAAAATCTGTATTACCTCTGAAACCTTCAATTGGAATATCCTTGCATTCCTCTCATTCCAAATGGTCCATAGAATTGCTGTAGGAATTGTGCTCTAGGTTGCCTTTATCTTGGGACTGAGGCAAGGAAGGGACCAAGATCCCATCACTCCCTCACAAGTCTTGTCTAACACCCACGAAATTCCCATCAGGTTAACAAAATTTGTCCATAATCTGAAAGAGGTCCTGAACATCAAGTGACTTACCTTAAAAAATTCTAGCATCTTTCTTTCCAAAGCGACCACAAAACTACCCCCAGGATCGTAAACCAAGCCAATTTCAATCTAGGTTGCAGTCCTACTAATACCCAAGAGTCTACACACCCCACAGGTTTTATCCAATACCCACAGTATGTCTAGAAGTTTAGCAAAGTTCATCCACAAACTCTAAGCAACTGGACAAGTAACAAATAGGTGATTGAAATCCTCTTCCTTTGAGGAACAAAGATGACATAAAGAATCCTCTTCCGAACCTAGCATCCCTCATCTCTTCTATTTTGTTGTAGTCAACACCCTCCCTTTTAAAACCACCATTCAAAGATATGTACCCTTGGAGGCACCACACCTTCCAAGCCATATTAGTGGAAATTTCATCATGAGATTGATCTTTAAGCACCAAATCCATCATTGACTTAACTGAGTAGACACGTGATGAGTCACCCGTCCAAATCAATTCATCCTCATCCTTTAAGGACAAAGGAAATTCCTGTAGCTGAACTAAAAGATCATCTCTACTCCCAACTTCAAAAGAACGAAGTATAGACACTGGGTACTTGAGCTCAAGGCACCAAAATAGATAAGAGCCATTTTGATGGAGACATCTGTTGGTATTTTCCTAACCTTTTGCACTTTGTACAATAGAGAAGTCATCATCATCATAGCCAGTAACCCCATCAGATGAGTCAACAATATGGTCCTCAAAAAACACTTCAATGATGAGAGATTTCAATGGCACAATAACAGTCTACTAAGAGTATGAAATATAAATCAGAAAATTGAGATTAAGAAGACATACTCATGTGGCTTACAATTATTGAAAAACAATAAGAACAAGTACTATGTAGTACACTAGAATTAAATTAGTAACATGAAAATATTCTGACGTTTGTATTCAAAATTGTTCTCTGTGCTACAAAGATTAATAGCATATGTTCTTTTCAGATTACATAATTAGAATAAGTAAATGAAAAAATATCCATACCTCAGAAACCTGTACACAAGATGCTATCACATTTCTTCCAGTTACTCTGTCTCTTGCCTGAATGCAAGCAAGGTCATTAATATCCTGTGTCCTTATTCTAGCGCCATCAATAGCAATGGCATCCTGTTTTGAAAATTCATCATTTCCACCACAAGTTCTCAACAGAGAATAAACAATATTCCCTTTTCTGCCCCGAGGATCTTGTTCACTATAAGGTTCTGATGATGCAGGTAAAAGATTTGAGGATGTATAAAAAGGAGGAAGGACCCAAGTCACTGGCACTCCAAGTGCTAGTGGAGGATCAGATATCACCAATAATGATTCAGAAGCTCTATAAGATACTGAATGGGTGAAGGATCCAGAGGAACTGAAATCGCATGAGAATGAAACAGACACAGTTGTTCTGCCAGCAGATCTGGTGAAGAATAAGAGATTCAACAGAATGAAAACCATATTGACACATAAACTCAAAATCATGACATTGATCTGATCTATTCAAGATAGACCACAAAAAGAAACCTGATTTCAAGGGAAAATTTTAGAAACATTTCATTTAACTTTGGCCATTAAACTTAATTTATGAAGTAGCACATTCCTTTCCAACTTTCAGATTTCTTTTCCAACTAGCAAATGTTTGGGTAATAGGGATGGAGATGGTCGGCCCCAGAGGAACCAATTGGGATCGAATTCCAGCCCAACTTAAACTTATGTTGGCTTTGGGCTGGGACTTCCTAACTTGACATGTGCAAATTTGATCAGGATGAGGGCATGGATCGAATAAGATGATCTTATAGATGATTACTATGAAAATAATTACAGGCTATGTAGATGAAGAGAGAGATTTCAGTGAAGCTAAGCTGATCGACAGAAATGAACCATAATTGACTGTTCAGTTCAATGAAATGTGTTAAGTTATGGTTCACTGCAATATGTTTGGACTTTATATAGGTCAAGGTTGACAGCAAAATACACCTAGTTTGGGTAGGGATCATCCCAACCTAACCCAAGTCTCATTCTAGGTCTCTATATTGTTCACCAAGTTTTCACACTTCTTTATTCAGATGTGAAATCCTACAGTGCCTTTTTATCAATGCACTATGGAATGACATTGATCAGAATGATATTTAAAAGTTGAAACACATGGTCAATAGTGGACACTTACATCCAACAGTTTACCTGCATTAAAGGAGCCCATTTTAATATCAAAATAAGATAATTTATAGACCTTTTATATCTAAATGTGTTGCGTCATGAAAATGATCTTTGTATGCAGCTAAATAGAAAGTTCCATGCAGCTGGCTTGAAATATATACAGTTTTTACAACAGTTTGTGAGCCCAAACCATTAAATCTGATCCATCCAAAATGAATTGGCAATGGAAAAGCAATATGCAGTACATCTTGTTACTGCTCACAAAAAAACAAAAAAACAAAATAATGCAGTACCAATATCAAGGAAAATAGGATATCTAATTCAATTCACTTTCTATAAATAGGATTTTTTAATTTAATTCCTTCCTCCTAAGTTGTAAAATCTGTACTGTCGATAGGACCTATTAAAGAGATAATGCCCACAACTTATGGGGCAAAGCCAAATGAACATTTACTCCAACAATACCTTGGAATTGCCACTGTACCCATCCATTAGATAATACAGATAAAAAAGCTGGGATCACAAAGGATTTGATGTTGTTTATGCTCCAGACATGATGGATTCCATGGTTATCATGTAGACAGACAATATAAATGTGGACAGGATAACCATTCTAATGTAGAGTACACAATGATGTCTCATAAAAGGTCGATATCAACAATGGTCTTTTACATCGGCTTGCCTGTGTAAAACCCATTTAACTTCAATGAGAGAAATACTCAACAACTTACTAGTGTGCGTGTGTGTGTGTAGTGACCCGACCTGGAGTAACGAGTCAGTGGGTAGAGTTAGTTAGAAATTGACTGTGTTAGTCCATGGTTTTATTTTATTGAAATTAAGTGACAGGCCGATCGGATCGTGGTTGCTGGGTCCTGGTTTGCTATTTGGTCACATCGGTGACGGCACGTGATTGTTTTACATGGATTGTCAGGGTGGCCACTCAATCGAAGTTGAGTCATTTTGGCAAACCATGAGATTTGATATGGTGATAGTGGATGTGGTAATGGATTGAGGTGCGTGGGCATTGAGCATTGGCATATAGAATTGAATATAGGACATTGATTATATGCATTGAATATAATTGATTTATCTATGTTGGAGATTATGTTATATGATATGAGATTTGAATGGGATCTTGTCTAATGAATGGTGATAATATATATGTATGTGCTATTGTTTCTCTTCACTGGGCATAGAGCGCATCCCTTACATTGCAGGCACTCCGTTGGACTTGGGACTGGATGATGATCAAAATCAGGCGTAGGAAATGAGGAGTCGCTAGAGAGCGTTTAGAATTGAATATCTTATTGATATATTTAGTGCTTAGAGCATAGATCAGATGTTTATTTTAATTTGAATTATTTTGAGGAAGTTGTTATTTGTTTATTTGGTTTGTTGAAACTTGAATAATGAATTCAAGTAATGAGTAAATTTGAGAACATTATGTATTTGGTTAGTATGGGAATGTGAGTAAATTGGTGAGTTTAGAAATCTTTATGTGATGGAATATTCTCTCTCTAAGTTATATGGAATGATGAATGGAAATGTCATGTCATTTAGCAGGTTGTGGACGTGAGGAATCTGATGGCTTGTGAATGTATATATATTTGTTTGGAAAAAAAAAAATAGCCACGGATTTATGATGTAAGACCCGTTTAGGGCAGCAGGTTACCTAAAATTGTACAGTCAGATCACGCACGCTTAGGTGTTGGAAGGCGGGGCGTGACAGTGAGAGAGAGAGACAGAAGGAATATGCAAATCTATCTTAATTTTTTTTTAGCTGTAACATGAATTTCCATTAAAAGAGAAAGAAGGTACAAGAGGAGAAGATAATAATGGATTCAAGAGTAATGAACCATATGAAAAGAAAATAAAAAGTCACCAAACTATTGATCCCATATGTCCAAAAATAAAATCTTAACAACAAAAGAAGAATCCCATCCCAAAGGTGTTGTCCCTGTGTGTCACAAATAGTAAATGCCATGGCTTGTTGAATCTACTCCTCACCACTGTAGCCAACTTCCACAGGGTTTTTTTTAACTCCCGATACCCATTTGATTGCATTTGCCGAGTCACTTTCAATGATCAAGTTGCCCAACCCTAAAGAATACAAATAGTCAGTGCCTTCCTAATGCTAAGCAATTCCGCCTCGTTTGATTCTTTTTTGCCAATCGACCCTAGGAATACAACTAGCGGCTACCCATTATGGTTGCGAAAAACACCCTCAATTCCTACCAGTCCCCGTTTTCCCCTAGCTTCCCTGTCCACACTAAATTTGAATTGCCCTTGTTGTGGTGGTGCCCAGGTGGTTGACTTCTTGGTTTTTTTTAGGGGCTCCCATCATTGAACCGTCCCAAGACTGATACAACTCCATTATCTTGGCTCCTATGAAGGCTTTTCCTGACAAGAGCCATGTGCATAATCTCCATTTGGCTTTTTGGAATAATTCCTCAATCCCTTGCTCCTTAGATTGAAACACTCTGGCATTCCTCTCCTTCCAAATGGTCCACAAGATTGTAGTGGGAATTGTATTTCAAGCCATTTTCCTTCTTGATGTAGAACATGCAGAGCTTAGACCCATTTTTAGTATTTTAGTATTTTCGTAATGATCTAGAGTCCTTGTTTTAAGAAGCCAGGTCGGTGGCTTTCCTAGTTAGTTTAAGAGTCCAAGTTTAGAAGTGATAGCAGAGTTGGAAACCACTTTCGTGGCCTTCCAAACTTAGAGCCCTAGTCTATTTTTAGTTGTTTGTTTTCTTATAAATACTGATGGATGTAAAGCAGAGGGATACCGCTTTAGAAATAATAAAAAACTGAGAATTATTTGAAGTAATCTTTGTTATCTTCTTTGTTGTCTCTGCATTTGCTGCAGGCTCATCGTTGCTAGCTTGTTCCAGTCTCCATTGTCGGATCATGGGCCTAATCCCAGGAGAAATTACCATCACAAGTTGCCTTGGGCTTTATCCCAAGCTATCATTGTCGCTTCCGCCTCTGCTCACTGTTTCGCTGCCACTTTGTCTCGCCCTACTGCGACCAGTTTCGTTCTCTTGCTGCCTCCATCCACACACCAGGTACATGTAATGTTCTTTTTTCCTTCCACTTCCATCGCCTCTTCTTTCCCTCCCCTCCTTCCGCAATTTCGCCGCCACCCTCTCTCTGTTTTTCCCCTTTTCTTTTTAGCCCCTAAACCCTAAAATTGTCCCTTTTAAGTCTTATTCCACGTGTGTGACCCAACTTACGTGTGTGACCCAATATTTGTCGGGACTAACTAATTCTCTATTTCCCGCACCGCTTCCGCTACATCACTTCTAGTGTTAAGGCTTGGGATGGACCATGAACGTATTATCCCGATGCAGGTACTATCAAGTACCCATGGTATTCCCATGAGAGTAAGTAAACTTTTCCACAGATGGGCCGCAACGGGGCAATTCATGAAGAGATGATCCCCCTCGTTCTCTGCTTGGCTGCATAAGGGACATTGAAGGTCCATCATCTGAGTTGAGTAGGCCTCTCCTTTTCAAGGCGGATCTAATCAGGGTCTTTCCTTGTAGCACGCACCAAACAAAGGCTTTTACTCTTGGAGGGGCTAGGTTCTTCCATGCAAGTCCCGGGAGTGAGCCATCATTACTCGGGTGGCTTACCCTCCCTACCATTGATCTAACAAAAAAGGCTCCAGAGGATTCCCTAACCAAATTGGTTCGTCTTCCTCTTCGATGGATAAGGGAAATTCTTTCAAAAGGCATTGTCGGCTTTCTAGGCTTTCCTATTCAAAGTCCCTAAGGCTTCTTCTGAAATCAAAATTCCAGTGGATCCGACCTCCCTCTATCCTATACTGATCGCTCACCATTGCCTTCTTCTCAGCCACCACCCTATATAGTCTAGGGAAGACAACCTTTAAGGGTCTATCCCCGAGCGATACCTCCTCCCAGAAAAGGGTCCGATTTCCATTTCCCACTGGGCGGACATATTCTCACGAAAAGCCCTATCCACTTGACCCTAGCCCGTTCCTAACTTCCATCAACTTTTTACAATCTGGGAGCCCTCTCTTTCCACTTTGTCTCCTAAAGTCTATCCACCTCTTCCCCCTGTTCCATATGTAGCTATTAGGACTCTTGCCCACAAGGCTTCCCTTTCTTTTCCCAAGCTCCAATTCCATTTACATAATAATGCTTGATTCCTTAGATGAAGTGGAGTGATTCCAAGGCCCCCTCTATTTTCAAGTTTGGTCACGTTAAGCCATGATACTAAATCAACCTTCCTTTTGTCCTGTTTGTCACCCCACAGAAACCTCCTAAAATATTGTTCCAGTTTCCCCGATATTCCTTTTGGATTTGGAATAAGGACATGTAATAGGTGGGTAGGTTCGATAGTACCGATCAAATAATGTTGAGTCTCCCTCCTAACAATAAGTATTTGTCGCTCCATCCTTCCAATCTTTTCTCCACCCTTTCTACCACCGGTGACCAGAAGGACTTTAATCTTGGGTTCCCACCCACCGGTTGCCCAAGGTACTTGAAAGGCATCATCCTCATTGAACATCCAACTAGATCCACCATTCCCCTTATGGTTTCATCCTCCACCCCAACACCTATAAGAGTGTTCTTTCCTAGGTTTACCCGCAACCCTGATACCAACTCAAAGCACCTTAGTATCACCTTGAAACCGGTGATCTCTTTGATGGATGGATTGCAGAAAAACAAAGTGTCATCTGCGAATTGCATGTGAGTTACTACCTGTCCATGATCTGATGCCTAGAATCCTCTTACAATGCCTAGGCCACTAGCCTTGTCAATTAATCTATTCAATCCTTCACCCACTAAGGTGAAAATGAAGGAGGACAAAGGGTCCCCCTGCCTGAGGCCCCTATTAGGCATCTTCTACTATTAGGAACCACGCTCTATTGTGTAAATGGAGCTGGAGATTTGGAAGAGAAAAGAATGCATTGTGGAGAAAGATTCTAGTAGCTAGACATGGGGTGGAAAATGAAAATGAATGGAGTCTTTTGGAGAGTGGAAAGAAATGGATCGCAAGTCCTAAAGGCACGATGGAGGATAGGTTTGTGCAAAGGCAAGGTAGGAGGTATATTCAAGGAAAAGTTCAGAATGCTAGTAGGGAAAGGAGATAGAACCTTCTTTTGGAGCAACCTTTGGATAGGAGAGAGAGCCTTAAGAGACATTTTCCTTAAAGACTTTTTTGGATCACCAGGAATGAGCAAGCTAAAATAGTGGACTATTATACAATTGAAGAGGGCATCACTAGGAGGGAAATCGATTTTAGAAGAGATCTTAGAGCCTTCGAGGAAGAGAGTTTATTGGAATTGAAGTCCATGCTTGGAGACGTACCGATCTTTTAGAGGATAGAAAATGAACGAATTTGGACAGGTGATTCATTGGGTCTTTATTCTGTAAAGACTGGGGTGGAGTTGGCACTAAAGGAACCTACCAATAGGAGTTACCAGGGTCTTCCAGCTTGGTCTGGCGTGGCCCCGCCAAGAGTAAAGGCCTTTGCTTGGTGAGCCCTTAAAAAACACATTTTGTCTAAGGCAGAGCTTAATAGGAAAGGAATTTACATGTCTAGGAAGACGTGGACCATTTCCTAGGAAAGTGCATAATAGTGAGAATGCTTTGGAATAGATTTGCCTCCATGATGGGAGTTTCATGGGTGTTTCATAGCTCCTTCACTTCTGGGTTTAAGTCTCTTAGACCCTTCTCTTGTACTTTTTTTCTCCATTTGATATATTTCAGCCCTGTTATCACTAAAAACAAAAGGCATCTTCTACACACCATTTACATAATTTGTTGATGAATATTCATTTCAATCTTCTCAATAAATAATAGTGGTACAGACAACAAGGCAAAAGCTAATCAAATTTTAGCACTGCTAAGGCAAAAACATACCTGCCATATGCTATACCAACGAATCCAAGATCATTCATTTTTGAGTAACTGGAGTATTCTTTATCTGTCGAACTCGACTGAATTAGATGAATATCATTATTATGCAAGGAGCTGGACATTCGGAAGCTCAACACCTGAAAGATGGAGATGGTCATGGGAGAAAAGCAAATTCTATCACCTACAAACGATTACAATGCCAAATATGTTTCAATCAAAAGAATCATGTAGCAATTTGATGGGGCAATGTAATACTTCCTGCAACCTGTTCATCCTCCACCATCCATTTATAATTCTTGCATAGCTCATAGAAGGAAAACAAAGTTCCCTGATAAATAAAACAAAAAGATAATGAAACATCTGGAAATGTCATATGAAACAAAGAAAAATTTATTCCTTTCAAATGCTTACCTCAGGGGACGACGGATATATTGGCATTTCACGACCAACAGCAAGCTGTTTACTTTGTAGATTGAGGGCCATTGCAGATGGGATCCCTACTCTTACTTGTCCATATGCTTCACAAATTACTGCTCCTCCATTTCCATAGACTGTGGCTCGAATAGTCTGATCAAGAGAGCCAAAATATTGCACAGAACATAATACATGATTTGATGCTAACATGCTATCAACGCAAAAAAGGTAAATATAAATAAATGTTTGTGATCTAGCAATCTGTTTTTGATAGAAATTAGTTTTTGATAGAATTTAGGCAACCCCTGTTCTTTTTGCAGCCCAGAGAGAGAGAGAGAGAGAGAGAACTAAGTCACATGGTTATTAGCCACTTACTGTATTCCCCAATGAAATGGCAGAAAGCCTTCCCGTAGACTTGTGTATTGTTGCAGTTAAATCATCCATGCTAGCATACAAAATCATGGCTCCAGTAGTTGGCCCCCCTTTCAAAGTAAGCTAAAAAAGCAAGTATAATAAACAGAAGAAAATAATCAAATATAGCGTACAAGTAAACAATTCATATGGGAAATCAACTCTCTTTTTCTGCAGCTAGAAAGCAATAAGTGAGGAGATAATAACACCTCTTTACATTAATTAAAAGATTGAAGTAAATCCACAAATCACCAAAATGAAAGGATGAAAGATTAGTATATTCAAATATATCAAATTACATTTATAAAAGAAAAATGAAACATACCACATATGATGCACCAAGTGCAAGAAAAACATCTTCAGGATGTATCTTTAACGGTGGATAGACTTCTACTTTAATAAGTTCACTTGATATTTTTTGTCCAGATTGCCGTCTAGCAGTCACCTAAATAATTGAAAACCCAACTGAAAACTTGAATGACTTGCAAAAAGAAAAAAATCATGAAATTGATGATCATTGAACAAGTATCAGCTGAAGGCAAGACGACACTTACATAAAAAGATGTAATGCCTAGATGTGCAGCTTGTATTACAATTTTTGGCCCATGAATACCACCACCACCTCTTGAGTGACCATCAATGTCAACAAGCTCAAGTACTCCATCCTCAACATGCATATTAATATTCATGTACGCATACTATAAAAAAACAAAAAACAACGGCAAAAAAGGAGTTCACAAAGGTCGAGCATTGTCACTAAGCTTCTCAATCTCAAATACTAAAGGGTATGGAACACTACCAAAAAGGAGAGAAAAAAGAAAAGAAGTGAGGTACGTCACATATGATGGATGTTAGTAGTGAAGAAGACAAAAAGTTAATACGTAAAGTCGAATGGAATTTATGAATATTGACACCTGAGAGGAGTCAAAGACAGTGCCATCATGAATCCCTGCTAATATGTCAAGCGATTTTATAGCACCCTCCTACCAAAAAAAAAGTGTTAAAAAGTGACAGGTAGATATGAAAATACAGCATGAAACGAACTGAACTTTTTCCTTTTCCCTTTGGTAGGTAGAATGAACCCAATGTACCATGAGAAATAGAACAAACGAACATACCATAAGCCATATCTCTTCTTGTGAAACAATCTTAATCCAGTCCACATCTGCCACTTGAACCTACAAACAATATACAATCCCAGCATCAACGATGGTATACATTAAAGGGAGGTTGTTTTCAAATGCTATCACAGTATATAGGCAAATGTTCACTGAGATGTGAACAAAATGCAAGAAATACAAACAGGAAGAGGACAATATAACAACAATTCATAGTGCATTAAATGTCTTCCTATCCTTCAAGAAATTTAAATATTCTACGTCGGGTAACTAGGCAAATTGAATACTCACTAATTCCATAAAAGTACACAATTTAGGGGTAGGGGTAACCAAATAAATGTTTATGATAAACATGATGAGAGATATCTCCAGAAAGTTATGACAGCTTTTATAGAACACTGACACATTTCAATCCAACAGGTACTCGACTTCCACGTTTCAAGAGGATGGATCCAATGAAAAGTGACGCAGTTGATAGCAGTGTAACCATTTCTAAATACAAACTGGTATATTTCATAAATCTACCATTCATTATCATCACCATCATCATCATTAGAGCCAAAATCTCATCAATTGAGGGTCAATTTTTTATGCAAGCCTAGGGTCAGATATATGAAAATCCGCCAGTAGGCCTGTAGTTTCCGAGAATGGTCTCTAAAGGACCTGCGCAGCCGATTACGGTTCGTAAAAGGATTCTGCCTTGGCAAGGAATTGCTCAAACAATATCCCAACCGATTGCACAAGTTTCCCAAGAATCCAAATTAGTCTATGGATTTCATAAGATTAGGCATCTTCTAATTGAATTGATATTGAGAATAACAGAAGCAAATTAAAAGAGAAGACTGATGAATTCGAATAAAGCACACATCAAATCTATGAAAACCATGAAACTAATTGAATTCAAAATTAAACTGGTACTTACTTGCTTAGGGGCGAAAATTGGAGCCCTGTCCAACCTTCAAAATGCAACTCCACATAGTCGAGAAATTCTCCAATAATTTTATTGAATCCAATGTCCCAAACGTTACATACAATGGCCTTAAATAAATTAAGGCAAAGGCTTGGTCGGCCAACACTTACCAAACATGAAAAGAAAAATAAAAAAAGATAATCTTCTAAATCCTAGCTACACAACGATCCACATGAAATAAGTGGATTTATTTGAAATTAAAAAAAAAATGTTGCTAAGGTACGCTCCAACGAATTGGAACCTTGCCATGCCCATCCACCATTTTGCAATTGCTTTATGCTCCAATCCTTCTTTAATTAGTGTCCAACTTAGGAATTGTGGAAATTGGAAACCCTAGGGAATGGAAGGCTTTGGAATACCCATGCGCTTTTGACGTGAAAGGGAATTGGAAATTGGATGCGGGGTCGGCCAAATTGAATTGTACATGGGTAGGGTCGGCCAATTGGGTATGATTTGGCAATTTGGGTATTTGGATAATGTGACATTTAATTGGGATTGGGTTGGATAATTGGGTAATTCAGATCCTCTGTTTACACTGTCGATTCTTCGGTGCATTTGAAGTACAATGTCAGCAATTAAATTCATATTGGGCGCACCATCCTCTAATGGGTCGTCATGAATTTCATTTAGCATGGTTGAGTTTTTGATGCCCGCATCAGTTTTTCAAGGTCTACTCCATCAACCAAGTCATAGGGAAGGACAAAAAAAAAGCTAGAAAAGATTTGGCAAATAGTTGTGCACATGGAGCAGCAGCCTTGCTTAATGCCCCCCACCTTTGCAGTAAAGTAATAAACAATAAAAATAAATACTATACAAGGCAATACTAATAGTAATAAAAAAATGAGAAGATAGAAGAGGACTCTAAAAGAATATTATATGCTTTATAGAATACAAAGAAAATCATAAAAAATAAAAAACAAAAATATTACTAAAATAGTTATCAATAATAGTAATAGTGACAAAATGATAAAAGAGGAGACAAAAAAAGGGGTGGTTCGAAAAAAGGATCTATGAAAAAAAAACTAAACAGAAATAAGGTTTTAAGAGGGACAAAAAAGAAAAAAAAAAAAGTAGAAACATGAATGGGGGGATTTAAAAAAAAATAATAATGATAATAATTGTAAAGGAATGAGGAGGGGGGGTTTTAAGAAAAGAAAAAGTGAGCTTTAGAGAAGACTTGAAGAAGAATGAATGAAAAGGAAACGAGTGTTGATTGCAGTGGAAACAATAGAGGCGTTGCAAGTAGCGACGACAAGTGTTGCATGTGACATGCAGATGTTACAAATGGTGTCATGGCAAAAGATGAGAAAAAAGAAAAGAACAAAAGGGAAGAAAGAAAGAAAACAGGAGAGGAGTGGAAAATGGGAGTAGAAACTAAAAGGAAGAAAGAAAAGGAGGAAGAAGAAAAAGGGAGAAAGGAGAAATGGGCAAGAAAGAAGACGAACAGGAGAGAGGATGGAGGAGAAGGTAGTGTCAAAGTCCCTACCTAACAAAGGCAGAAAGAGCGGGCGACACTGCAAAACGGTCGTCGACTAGTGGTGGGAGTGACGGGCGAGGGCGATCTCTAGTGGTATCAGAATCTCAATGGGGAGAGACATTGGAGTATGTAGGTGTTGTGGGACTCATACGTCTGGAGTGGGACCCACATATATGTCTAGATACAGCGTACATTGAAAGTCAACACAGTAGATTTGTAACTGATTGTAATTGATTAGACACCTAAGTGTATTTCCTTTTTTGATTCCTTAATTGTATCTCTCTTTTCTATATAAAGTGTATATCCTCTAAAGAGGAAAACATATCAATACAATTCAGAGAATAATTATTCTCCATATCTTCTTATTTTCCCATTTTTTTATTATTAAATTCTACATGGTATCAGCCAAGGAAGGATTCTGACCTGCCTCTACAAGATTTTCCTCCTTTTTTTTTTTTTTTTGGGCGTTATTTTTTGCCTCCGCGACTTTCCGGTGACAATCCCATTTTCGGGGGAAGGATCTGCCGGCAGGGACCCACCTATCCCTGCCGTTTTTGCCATCCCTTTCAATTTATCGAGTTGGATTTTTTATCTAGAGGCTCGAGCTGTGACTTCTGCCCCCTTTCTTCCTCAGCAGATCTAACGTCCCTTTCTGCACCAGTTCTTCTTTCCGGCAAAGATCCTCTTTTCCGGCGACTTTTCTGCCGTCGGGAACACATCCCCCCTGCTGTTTTTGACAGCTCTTTCAATCTATTGGGTTGGATCTCTGCTTTAGAGGCTCAAGTTGTGCCTTCTGCACCTTTCTTCCAGGGCAGATTTGCCACTCCTTCTTGCAGTAGACTGGGATTTTTCCCTTCAATCTTCACGGATCCTTCTCCTCTGCTCATTGGATCCACACCATTGTGATCACCTGTGGACAACCTATTGTAACGACCCGTCCCGCTAGCACAATATTGTCCGTTTTGGGCCTACATACAGACCAGCACAACTTTGATTTGGCGAGCCAACCCACTGTTGCTCCCAAAAGGCCTCTTTTTGAGGCAGGGTATTATACCTATTTCCTCCCCAGGTGGACCCATGATTTTGGTCAATTGTGGGCCCTCCTTTCTCCATCTCTTTTGCCGCTCCCAGAGACGTCTAGAACCCAATTTTTTGGGTTTGACTGCTTCGATCTCCGTGGTATTGCAGTTTTTAGGCTTCCAATCAAGCCTCCTAAGATCGCCACTACCCTGTGCTTGAATCGCACTAGGCTTCCCACCATTCATCCACGGTGGGCCCCACTTTTGGGCTTTCTTCTTGCTGCCAAACACATCTAGGTACCCAGTTTTGGGTCCTTTTCTACAGGATCTGATTGAAATAGGCCTGTACGCATCTGGTTTCTTCTGCTCCATTGTCGCCACTACATCTACATTGTATTTGTGCGTCTTCACTCCTCTGAGGTTTCCAATGTTGTCTCCTCTACCCCAGGTACTGAATCATCTCTCCATCATGCTTCTCATCATTCATGGATTGTCGATTATCGTGCTACTGATCATATGGCTGGTATGTCCACTCTCTTCTCTTCCATTTCTCCTATTTCTTGTGGTCAGGTCAAATTAGTCAATGGCTCGTAAACTGATATTGTTGGGAAAGGAACGGTTCCGGTTTCTCCAAATTTAGACCTTCCCTCTGTTTTGCATGTTCCACATATCTCCCGCAATTTGTTATCTATTAGTGCCTTGACTAAACATTTGAATTGTTCAGTCACCTTTTTCTCATCTCACTTTCTTTTCCAGATTTTGACCACGAAGTAGGTATTGGGTGGTGGTCGTGAAACAGGTGGTCTATATCTTCCTGACTCTCGTCATGGCAGCTCTGAAGCATGTTCTACCTCTTCTTCTTTTGATGTGTGGCAGTGAGATTTGTCGTTTAGAACATCCTGCCGACTCTGTTCTTAAACAACTTGTTCTTAGTTTATCTTTTACTCATTTTGAATGTGAACATTGCCAATATGGCAAGTACGTTAGAAATAATTTTCCCCCATCTATGAATAAAAGTTCATCTATTTTATTTTCACTTGTTTATTCTAATGTTTGGAAATCTCATACTGTTTCTCGCACTGGTTTTCAATATTTTGTTAGCTTTATTGATGATTTTGCTCGCATTACATGGACATATTTGATGAAACAAAAATATGAGGTTTTTTATCACTTCGAGTGAGTTGACAATCAGTTTGGGTTTAAAATTCAAGTTCTAAGGAGAGATAACAGGGGGAAATATTTGTCACACTCCTTTCTTAATTTTTTGCAACGACATGGCATCAATTCTAAGTTCTCTTGTCTTTCTACACCTCAACAAAATGGTGTAGCTGAACGAAAGAACCGTCACCTTCTTGAAGTGGCCAGGTCTCTTCTTTTTACCATACATGTCCCTTCCTCCTATTGACCAGAAGCAGTGTTAACTGCTTGTTATCTCATTAACAGAATGCCTTCTTGCATTTTACAAAATCAGTCACCCATAGATCGCTTGTCCTTACATAAAACCATTCCTAAAATTTCTTCACATGTCTTTGGGTGTGTTTGTTTTGTTCACGATTTCTCTAGCCATAAACTTTCTCACCAGGTTGTGCGGTGTTTTTTTTTAGGTTACTCACCTTTTCACAAAGGCTATAAGTGCCTTGATCCTATCACTGGGAAAACATACATCTCCATGGATGTCACCTTTTTTTAGCGGGACCCATATTTTTCAGCCTCCTTTACATCTTCTCATTCTCCCGTTCTTCCCATTGTACGTGCAGATCTTCCTTCTCCAAGCCCACCTAAACCTCTTCTGGCGTACCAACGCAGACAGTCTTGGGTACCATCTGCAGTTGACCCCACCCACCCATCTGCAAGTGCTTCAGATCCGCCAGTTTCTGCCTTGTCTAATTTTCTTATTGCGCTTTGCAAAGGTAAGTGCTCTTGTACTAGCCATCCCATTGATCATTTTGTCTCATATCATGCTGTATCACCTTCCTATCATAGTTTTCTCACAGCATTGGACAACATTAAGATACTCAAGAGGATCAAGACAGCCTTGAAAGACCCCTCCTGGAAAGCAGCCATGGATGAAGAGTTAGTTGCTCTTGAGAAGAACAACACATGGGAGATGGTCTCCCTTCCTCCAAGCAAGACTCCAGTTGGGTGCAAATCTTGAAGCATATTCCAGATGGCTCTATTGCACGCTATAAGGCATGACTAGTAGACAGAGGCCTCACACAGACTTATGGAGTTGACTACCAGGACACTTTTTTGCCTGTCGCCAAGATTAACACTGTGCACATTTTGCTCTCCCTTGCAACCACCTATACTTGGCACCAGTTAGATGTGAAGAATGCATTTCTCCATGGTGATCTTCAGGAAAAAGTTTATGCGTCCCCTCCGGGATTTTTCAAGCAAAAGGTGCCTCATTCTGTTTGCAGACTCAAGAAGGCTCTTTATGGTCTTAAGCAGTCTCCCCGTGCCTGGTTTGAGAAGTTTAGCAGTGCTTTATTACCTTATGGCTTCATCCGCTATCAGTCAGATCATTCAGTCTTTATCTACCGTCTCCACTCAGTTGTGATGATTTTGGTGGTCTATGTTGATGATACTGTACTCACCGGTAACAATGATAAAGCTATTTCTTCCTTCAAACAATATCTTCATCGGACATTTGATATTAAGGATTTGGGCCCCTCTGGTACTTTTTTGGAATTGAAGTTGCTTGGTCCTCTCGGGCCGTTTCTCTCTCTCAGCGCAAATATGCCTTGGATCTCCTCGAGGAAGCTGGCTATTCTGGCTGCAAACCTGCGGATACCCTTTGGATATGAACACTAAGTTATCTGCTTCTGATGGCACTCTTCTTGCCACACCCAGTTTCTAACAGAAACTTGTTGGCAAACTCATCTATCTGACCATCACAAGACCATTCTTATCTTATGTTGTTGGTGTCGTCAATCAGTTCATGCATGAATCACGAGACACTCACCTTCATGCCGTGTTGCTCATCCCGACACAACTTGTTCTATGCTCACCAGCCTACTTACCCGGTTCGCAGTTATTCTGATGCAGATTGGGCCGTCTCTCCAAATGATCGCCGCTCCACTTCTGACTATTGTGTTTTATTGGGCTCCCATTTAGTTGCCTGGCAAAGCAAGAAACAGTCCAGTGTCACTCATCCCAGTGCTAAGGCTGAATATCGTGCCATGGTTAATATTGTTTATGAATTGCTGTGGTTTCGCCAATTCCTTACTGAATTGGGCTTTACTCCTGCTAAACTACTCATCATGTTTGGTGACAATCAGGCAGCCATTCACATTGCCTCCAATCCAATTTTTCATGAGCGGACTAAGCACATTGAGGTTGATTGCCACTTTCTTCGACAACATATCTCAGAAGGGCGACCTTTTACTCCTCATTTGCAATTTAAGGATCAGTTGGTAGATATCTTCACAAAATTAGTTACCCGAACTCAGCTCGATTCGATCGTGAGCAAGCTGGGTCTACTCGACATCTTCGAACCAACTTGAGGGGCAGTGTTGTGGGACCCATATGTCTGGAGTGGGACCCACATATATGTCTAGATACAATGTAGATTGAAAGTCAACACAGTAGATTTGTAACTGATTGTAACTAATTAGACACCTAGGTGTATTTCCTTTTTTGGTTCCTTAATTGTATCTCTTTTTTCTATATAAACAGTGTATCCTCTAAGAGGAAAACATATCAATATAATTCAGAGAATAATTACTCTCCACATCTTCTTATTTTCCCTTTCTTTTATTATTAAATTCTACAGGAGGGAGGGAGGGAGGGAGGGGAAAGAGAGAGAGAGAGAGGGTATCAAGAATAATCTTAAACCTACCCAACTATACTACATTGACTTTTTATCCAAATACATTTTTTCCTAATCTATACTTCTTCCATCAAACCACTTTTGATGTGATCTTTTGCAAAGCTAAAATATTAGATATGACAAAGGTTCAACTACACAAGCAAACAAAAAACAATAATAAGTTTTCTGGGCCATTTTGTGAGGCCAAATAATAATAAGCATCACTAAGACAAATATATATATTTGGATTCTATTTAGTGATTACAAGACAGAAAAATTATTCTCTTTATTTTCTCCTTTTTCCTATTATTATTTTCAACAATGAACATGTACATAGGCAACCAAAACAACAGCAGTACAATGTAAACTAGAGGTATTGGACACGAGAAGAGTTAGACCTCTAAACACTTGGAATGAAGGAGGAAGGAAGAACATAGTTGAATGTAGAATGGAGCAGGATATGGTCCTTCAGAGGAACAGATGGAAGTACAGACACAAAAGCCAACCCGAAATAGATGAGATAATGGCTAGTGATTAGCATCACAATGACGGCGATGATGACGGCAAAGATACCAAAAGAGAAGCTTAAGAGAACTCATAAAGAAAAATACTAAATGAAAATAAATTCATGACAGTAAATCATTTTTTGTTACAGGCTTTTCTTTCTCATTTTCTTATATTGGATAAGAGAGATGCTACACTTAATTCGAAATCACACCCTTTTATATCCTCATGCTCATGCAGTAACTCATAAGTGGTTGAACTTTCAAGAGGTAGTTGAGACACCAATTAAATGACTTGCCACATCAACTTAAAGTATTAAAAGGTATAACTTGACGATAAATTTAGCATTTTCCATTGGATTATCATTAATTGAAAATTCATATATCAAAAAGAAGACCAAAAAGACAACAGCAATAACCAAATGAGAAAGCATGAGATGAGCTACCGTGGCAGAAGCCGCAATAGGAAGAGCAAGTCCTATATCAAGAACTGTGACAAGTGCACATCCCAATCCTCTAATACCCAGCATAAGACATGAGCATTGCATACTTCTTGAATGTCGAATTACTTCTACGACATGGGTGTCATTCACAGTAGCATCTAAAGAACAAGTCCCTCCAGTAATTGACAGATTTACCTGTAAGAAATAATATAATCAAACAATAATACCAATAGTCAAGTCTAGAAGACACACAGTCACATATTTTCCATGTCTACTCACTGCGAAAGGAATTTGCAGTTGTATGCAAATAGATAAAATCTATCCAAACAAGACTATATGCAAATTCTGCTCCAAATTCTAAACAGGAGAAACAAACAGTGGTGTTTTTTTTTTTTTTGTGAAATGGAGACAAAAGCATATATTATTAAAAGGAACCAAGAAAAGGGAAAGGTACAACAAAAACCAAAACCAAAACCAGATCCACCCTACAACAAAAACATTACAAAAGAATCTCTTCTCTCAACACCCACTTTTACCAAAATGTCTGCAACACTATTTGCTGATCTTCTAATCTGTCTATAATGAATTGTTCTTTCCTTACATATCTTCCTAATGTCCCTCAGTACATGAATCAATCTCTAATGGAGTTTCTTCCAACCACTTGCCCAGGCTAAAGCACTCCAAGAATCCTCCTCTATAATCAAGTTTCCCAAGGGGAAAGAACCCAGTTCTGGATAGATTTATGGATTGGAGAAAGACGGTTGAAGGATGTATTTTAGACTGTACAGGGTAGCCAAGGATAAACAAGCATTAGTCAAGGATTGCTACATAGAAAATCATGGCGTGATCTCAATGCAAATGAAATTTCGTAGAGACCTAAGAGCATTAGAACAAGAGAGTCTTGTGGAACTGAAACAGATTAGAGGAGTTTACTGTCCAATGGGGAAGGGGATGAATTACTTTGGGTAGGACATTCCTCAGGTGCTTTTTAAGTCAAGGCGCTGATGCAGTCAGCCCTTCACGAACAAAACAAGGAGGATCCTACATCGAACTCAGCATGGAGACCCCAAGAGTGCAAACTTTAGTGTGGTGTGCCCTGAAAGGGAAGGTACTGACTAGATCAACCCTCAACAAGCGAGGGCTACTCAGATCACATGACAACCTCCAATGCACATTTTGCAGCCACGCGGAGGAAGATATCAATCACCTGTTTACTGAATGCCATTTAGCCAGGAAATTGTGGATAAGCTTCTCAAATTTGTTGGGGGCTTCATGGGTATTCAAGGGAACATGTGAAGGAATCGTTCAATCCTGGACTATTTGACCCATAGTTGTCGCTTTATGTACCCTACTTTTTATTAATACAATTCAATCTCTTTGTTACCGCTCAAAAAAAAAAAGGGTCTTGCACCCTAGCTTGTCTATTCATGGCAGTCCAAAAGAGTCTAGGATACACATCCTTTAGAGGTCACTCCCCTATTCAAAAGGTCTGTCCAAAACTGTGTCCTATCCCCCCTTCCCACTAGTATCCTAAGTTTCTCCTGAAAGATGCTCGCTCCTCTACCTTTTCCCCAGCCAACTCTCCACTAGGGCTTTAAAACAGGGGATCTGTACCTTTCAACATTTTCACCTAGATCCCAACTACTAGGGCCTCTATCACATACCTTGCTATTAAGATTCTACGTCATATAGCTTCCTTTTCTCTACCAAACCTCCAACTCCATTTACACAACAAATGTTGGTTTGGTTACTTCTGACCAAGTGACCAAGTGAATTTTCTTCATGTTGTCCTTATACACCACAAAAAGTTTCTCAAGAGTTGTTTTACCTTTCTGATTAATCCTTTTGGCATCTCAAACAGGGACATGCAATAGATGGGAAGGTTCCCTAAGACAGACATGATGAGAGTCACCCTCCCCCCATGGAGATGTAGCTCTTGTAGAATTTTAATAATAAGAAATAAAAAAAGAATAAAAGGAGAAGATGTTGAGAATAATTATTCTAAGAGGATACATGTATAAATAGACAAAAGAGAGCTAATTTAGGGTCAAAAATGGAAATACAAATAAAGAATGCTTATCTATAGTGAATCATACAACCACACAATTGACTTTCCAAAATATGATAAGTCGGGTCAATAATCCTGTATCGGTCCTACAACAGCTCTCACCCCACCCCGCTAGTCTTCTCTCCACCTTCTCCACTACTGAGGTCCAAAATTTCTTGGACCTTGGGTTGCCCCCTACTGGTAACCCTAACTATGCAAACGGAAGTTTGCCTATGCGCACCTATCTCATCTGCTATGTCTTAAGTGAGGACTCCCCCATGTCTATTCCAATCAGGGTGCTCTTACCTAAATTTATCTTGAGCCCAAAGACCAGTTCGAACACCGTAACATTGCCTTATATCCCAAAACCTCTTCTCTACTCGGTTCGTAAAAGAACAGAGTGTCATCTGCGAATTGTAAGTGGGTGACCACCGGTCTAGACTCTCCTAGTGAAAAACCCCTGACAATGCCCAAGGTCCTAGCCTTCTCCACAAGTTTGGTCAAGCCCTCACCATAACACTGCCTTATATCCCATAACCTCTTCTCTACTTGGTTCAAGAAAGAACAGAGTGTCATCTGCGAATTATAAGTGGGCGACCACCGGTCTAGACCCTCCTACAGAAAACCCCCTAACAATGCCCAAGGACCTAGCCTTCTCATGAGTTTGTTCAAGCCCTCAACCATTAATGTGAAAATGAATAGGGACAGAGGGTCCCCTTGCCTAAGACCTTTTTGGGCTTCAATGGGTTTCGTGGGAGAGTTGTTGACCAAAACAGAGTAAGAAGATTCCTCTATGCAGGCTCTTTGACACTTTGTGAGATTAAATTCATCTTTTTGCAAGTTGAATCTTTATCCAGTAGTGGAATATCTATATTAACAGTAGAGTGGTTGTTTGCATGACTAACTCATGATTCTCTTTTGAGCTTCAGGTGGAACACATGTTTTGTGGCTATGTTGCTCATTGACAATCCAATTTGCAATTTATTTGTGTCAGATTGCATCACAAACATCACAAATGATACAGTTTAAATTATTTGAAGCCCAAAACCATTAAAAGCAAACAACCTAAAGACATCTGGACCAAAATCACACCAATGTAAATACAGGAATTGGTGAAGTATGCCTTTAACAAACAAAGCGCATTTGCATTTTCAAGAAAACCTCCAGGCATTCAAGTCTTTCGACCACCACTCTTAACAAAGTAGACAGTTTTTTTTAAGTTATTGGTATGACACAGAGACCAAAAAGGATTGTTCAAAGTCTCTAATAGGTGAAATTTTACATTAAACACTTGTATATATTACAAAGAACTACCAATTTGTATCAAAACTGATGCAGACACATTATGGTCTAGACTTGATTGAGGAGATTGATTGCACTTCATGGACTAATTTGATCGTGGACGCACTAATTGGACCCCGTCTAATTAGCCCGTCATATTTTTGGACTTAGATCATTGGGATTTAGTTTTGGGCCCCATCCCCTGAATGACCCAACTACTCTTTTCCAATGACCCAAATACCCAATTAAATGCTCCAAATTGAGTCCTAACCCTACCCAATTACCAAGTCAAAGTTTGACCATCCAAATCTTAACTTTTCACCCCCAAAATCTTCCAACAATTCCCACCGTCCCTAGCCCTACCTTTTCTCCACTTTGGCGTGGATTGCATGGAGGATAAACAATGCATCTACGTTGGAGGATAAACATTGCATGCAATAACATTGGAAATATCCATTAATGCATCGTATTTGTGGAAGGATATGCATGCACAACTCCATTAACGTGGAGTGCATGGTAAGGTTTAGGAATGCCTTAGAAGTTGCGTTTTTTACATGTTTCTTTCTTTTCTTAATAAGCTAAGCTACTAAAAAGATTTCAACATGTGGAGTTCTACAATTTTCCTTAGACATTATTTAAAGGCTTTATTGTAAGCATTTTGGAAAAGGAATAGTATAATTTTTTGCAAAATAATTTCTTCTCTACAAATTCGAATTTGTGAATTTTGTGAAGAATTTATTCAAGATTTGCTTGGGGGCTTCGGTCGTTATCAGATTCGGATCAATCCCATGTTAGTACCATGAATTAATTAATTTCACTGTTTTAGGCTTGATTGATTTGTGCATGAAATTTCATAATTCTCTTATTTTGATTAAATCATTAAATCTGATTAAGAGAATGAATTAAATATTAACTCAACCCTAAAACACTGATTTCATGGGAACTGGGCCTCTTAGATGGATTATTAATCGCACTCAGAGAAGTGGTTCGATTGCTTGAAACCCAATCGATCCAGGGCTTTTCAAAATTCCAAAAATTTTGAATCCGAAATCCTAGTGAGCGTAAGGAACTGCGGGTTGTCTTCCCCGTTTTGCATAAAAAACTAGTTCACAATCTAGTCTCAAGCGTCCTTATAAGTAATATATAAATAAAGATAAAGATACAATAAACAAATTATATAAATAAATTGTATTCACAAGAGTATACTTCCAAAAAAATAAAATTGGCAAAGTACATCTTTAAAATAGGCATCAAGAAACACACACAAATAGAGGAATATGGGAAGAGTTGGATAAATTAAGTACTTTTACCTTGGCATCGGGATAGTGAAATAATAAGAGAGACTCAGGAATGATTCTGAGGGAAGAGACTAACTGCATAATTCAAATAAAACTAAAATGAGGATCAAATAAGAAGGAAAAAAGAACCAGCAATAAAACAAAGAAATACAACCCATACATACATGACAGTACATGTGTACACACGTGTAGTTTTTTATTTATGATGGAGAACCCCAAGACTCTCACTTCTCCACGGGTACGACGGCATTAGGTAAAACACCAGATGCACACAGCCCTTCACATACATGTGTGGTACTTATCTTTAACTCCAATTACACTCAGCAACTCACGTTAACCCCTATGTGGGACCACATGATACCATAGAGATGAGTTTGTTCAAAGTTTAAAAACTCGAAAAGGCTTGAGCAAGTCGATCCAAGTTGACTTGACTTGACAGGATTTTTAGTCGTGAAAGTCAACGAGTTTTAGAAAGTTTTTCCGAGTCAAGTTCAAAAACCTGCCTGAGTTACTTAAAAGAAATTCGAGTTTAGGTCTGAGTTTTTAATTTTTGAACTATGGTTTGATTCAATCAACACCACCATTTTTTAATATCCTAAAGATTAGTGGTATCATCGAACATGCAATTATCCCAAGGTTGTCAAAATTGAATCGTATTGTGAATCGGTGTAGGAGTGTGAACTGTGAATCGTGAATCGTAAATTGTAGAATCGTAAGATTCATAACAATTTGTTCAATTCCTCACAATATATAAGTAAATATGGATAATAGGAAAAGTACTACAGGGTATTTATATACTTTGGGTGGTACGATAGTGAGTTGGGTCTATCAGTCGCAGAAAATTGTGGCACTCTCCACTACAGAAGCTGAATACGTTGCAGTTATTGTAGCAAAGAGATGATTTGGTTGCAGAGTTTCTTGGAAGAGTTGGGTAAGAAACAAGAGAACAGTGTTTTGTATAGTGATAGCCAGAGTGCTATTCATCTCGCAAAGAATGTGGCATTTCATTCCAGGACAAAACACATACAATTGATATACCATTTCATACGTTCAGTTCTGAATGATGGAGCATTGACAATTGAGAAGATCCATACAAGTCAGAATGTTGCAGATAGGTTGACCAAGGTCGTGACTAGAAAGAAACTGAAGTCATGTTCAGTTTCTATCAGTCTTATTGCTTGAAGAACGGTAGTTGGCTCATACCAAGATCCTTTCATGAAGGCATGGCTTCAACTGATGAAGAAGATTTGCTTGATCAATCTCCAAGTGGGAGATTGTTAGGTTTGTGGAGCTTGATTGTTAGATATTTACTGGTGATCCCATACCCATGGAGGGCAATTTTGCAATTTTCGCATTACATATGTTTTAGTCCTAATTAGGGCAGTATATAATATCTCTTTTCGTAAGAGAGAGATTTGAAGAGAGCGAAAATTGTAACAGGCACAACCATCTTTTCTTCTTCGTTTTGCCTTTGAGCATAGTGTATCCAGTTTAAACTCGTTGACATAGTGAAAGGAAACCACGTAAATCCTTGTGTCTTTGTGTGTGATTAATTTATATTTTGTTCTTCCGACTATTGTTTGTGCACTTCTATTCTCAACATATCATGCAAAAAGTTAGGCTTTATTTTTCCAAAATTTCTTTATTTTTTTGAAAAAACTGTCTTTTGCTCCTCCTCTCGTTCTCCCATATGAATCGGACGCGACTACGATTCATACAAGTCGAATCGCATGATTCTCGATTCACTCAAAAAGCGTACGATTTTTAGGGTTTTTGATAATTGATGCGAGTTGAATCGTGATACCCTCGATTCGACTCTCGTATCGTGCGATTTTGACAACCTTGGATTATCCAACGACTGTAACTCAGAATGGTGTTAAAAGAGAATGGGTAGCAGCTTCAGCCCAAATCCCCAATCCTAGCCCTTGATTTGTGGTTGTGAAATATTTAAGGCACTTCAACAAGTCGCATTTTAAGTTTTCAAAATTGAAAAAACAATGGATGTAAAAGTTGGCAATGAACCAATTCAAGTAGAGCTAGATGTGAATGAATGGTATGGAGCATCCAAAAACTACACAAAAATGATGAGGTTTCAAATGCGTACCAATCTCATGATGAGATCATTTTCATACCCCTACTTGCACGCCTTTGTCTACAACTCATGTGGGGCCCACCATGATCATCCAACAAGTCCCATCAATATTTTTTTTTTTGAAATGGTTAATATATTAGAATGAAAAGGCACCAGAGGTGCAAATACAAAACGGAAAGAGACAATACAGCGGAACAAAACAAAAAACACTCGCGAAGCCATAACAGCTGAGAGAAACAAACGAAAAACCCTAAGGTAAATCTGCACATTCTTTCCAAGCACGCAAGAGTCCCATCAAAATCACCTTGATGGATCAATTTAGAGGGCCAAAGTTTGGCTCGCTAAAAATGTTTTAATCTAAATTTCAGCAGGATTCAATTCAATGGCAACATCAACTTCAAATGGGTTAAACTCAATTAAGATCCAATTGCAGGGGGTAGAGATGTGTGTGAGAAAAGGGAGAGGGGAAGACTATAAATGGAACCTTGGTGGGCTTTGTCTTGCCAAGTGCTCCCATTGTACATGGAGCATGGGCACCTAGGGGTCATGGTTATGCTGATACATGCACAAACACATGCACACACGTATGCAACCAGAAGAACACACACATCAACACACACACACACACACACACACATACACACACATCCACATGCACACACAAATCTCCCACGAAATCTTAGAACACAAGATCTGTGCAAACTTTTTGTGGGGTCCACTTGGGACTAAGGGATGGGCTAGTTGAGAAAGTTTATACTTGGATGAGGGACCACAAGCATCAGCTTGAATGACACAGTAACGGGACCATAGGAATATAGAACCTGGGCTTGCTCCAATGGTAAGTATAACCAAAATGGTGTCAAAACGGGAAGGTGCCACACTTACTGCTAGATACTAGGTCTAAGAAGGCTGGGGATGTAAATGTACGTCACAGAAGGAAGTTTCTGGCATATTATGCCACGGTACGGTTCACAAGTGATCATTTTTCATGTATGTGTGTGCAATTAAACCAGCAACATAAATCAAAGGCATGCATATCATAATCATATTTTTATAGACCTGTAAATGGATAGCATCTGTAAGATCACTTGGACTTTCAAGCTGTAAAGAGCCACTCTCGGAAAGAAGACCAATGCTCATATCAGTAACAAAATCAACCACTGTAGCACGAATTGTACACTGCAGAGGATCCATCAATGAATAATGTTAGTGCCCAAAAACCCACAAACTCCAAAGCAACTCAACCGTTAATTGTTAAAAATAATATTAAAAGCAATCACTGAAAAAACTAATAGTAAAAGCAAATCATGATGATGATCATAATGATGATGGTAACAACATGAAATATTGAAATAAAAACCAAATCTTGAAACAAAACTTTGCTGGGTCAAGTTGGCTCAATTACACAATTAAATTTTCATTAGAACTTTTAGAAAAAATGGAATAGTTATTTTATAATTGTCAACAGAGACACAATTCTAGTATATGAAAAAATGCACCTTAAATTACTGAAGGGCATCTGTCATCCATATTCCAATTCAAGTCATTTAGAAAGTTGCACCACACAATAATATAACATTTATAATTAAGCCAAATTTGACCTAGAAGTGGCAAAATTTCTGTTTCTATGAAACTAGAATATATATATCATCCGAAAAGGATTTACAGTTTCAGATAAAAACCATAAACTATGACTTTCTTGGACCTTGAGGGGCAAGGAAATGGTGGCATTTTGAACAATGAATTTCACAGAGCTTAGTTGGAGTGTCTTCTCAATCATGCCTTGCATATGGCCTGGCCTTTCGATTAGCTCTTTTTGAGTGTAGCAATAAATTCTCTCTTAGATGTAAGTATCTAATGTACTTTTGTTTATGGGTGCTTGCTTCGTGTTTTTCGGTGTATTATTCTTCGTATTTTTGTGCACATCTAGTGTGCCTACAATAGTTCTGTCACCATTGCCAAAAGAAAAGCCAGATATTCAAAAGGCAAAAGATCATAGAAATTCAACCTCGAAAGGTGAGGTTGTTTCATGTTCATGGAGATTCCTCAATGAGGAGATGACGGAGCAACATATTCTTTTTTTGAGCAGTAACAAAAGAACTATATTAGAGAAATAAGGTTGAATACTTCAAGTTGATTTGGTGTTTTCCTATGGTTCCTTTTGGTTGTACTCTATTTCAAGCAATAACAGATGCCATCATCATCATCAAAGCAATTTAGTCCATCTATCTCAGATTGGCACTCATAATTGGAGTTGGCAAATTGTTCTCCATGGGCAGATTGCCCATCTAATGCCCATATGACTCAAACAGCAACCACCAAGTGCTACAGGCTTTTGCCCTTCATGCAATAACAGTAGTTACTGCAAATATGCACACATTCATGTGCAAGCGCTGCACACATACACATGTGATGCGCAAGCACAAACATGAGTGCCAGCAAACATACACACACTTGAGGCGTGCACACACTTGTGACACATACGTCAGGAACATTTATTGTAGAAACTCATCTCAATAGTACTAATCATATTAGGAAATGAACAAGAAAACTAAGGGAGAGTTGAACCACAAGGTCATATGGGACTATAAATATAGGTATCCATCGACCCATTATGATCACTTTCTAGTATTTTGATGAATAATAACATCAAGCCAGACATGAGCCATATCACAGAAGGTGGCCACCACACCAAGCAAAAAGATTGCGGGTTAGTCACATTGCAAAGAAAAATACCAATGGCAAAAAATGACATTTTAGAGAATTTTTTTTTATCGAGAATCAAAGTCTTTCTGCTAACATACCACTAGAAACTGCATGCAAGCACTGCTATAGCTCGAGAAGTTCAAAGCCTTAGAACATGCAGGGCCATGAAATCCAAACACAGAGATGCACACAAAGACATGCATCCACATATCTGCAACTGCACACAAGCACCCATACATACAGACATGAATCCGAACACCCATACCCAAGCACATGCACCCAGACGCACATGAGTCTGCTCACCTGTGCCTATGTGTACACACATGCACATACACACAAGAACATGTGCAAGCACACGAACACATGCAATGACACACGCAGGCATGTAAAGACATGTACACATGCATCTACACTCACACCCTGACCCTCCCACACCAAACACATACACATGCACATGTATGCCCAATTAATCCCACACAGACATGTACTTGTTTACCTCCCCAGTTGCATTCTGCAAAACCAAAAACCTCTCCCAAGTGGAAACAGGCCTTTCCATACTTTTGCTGTCTTCCCAATATGCGAGATTGTCACCACCACTCAATTCCCACTTTAAGCGAAGAGATGATGCATTCGCAAAAGCCTTTCCAGAGTTGTGAATACCAACAGCAGCTACTCGTATAGTGCATGCATTTGCAACAGTAATAGGTGAAATGCGAACCCTTCCAGGACCACGATCAGCTTCAGTTGCAGACCATATAAGATCACGTCTACTCACTGAAGGAGACACAAAGACCCATGTTAACAAGACAAGAAACAAAAGATGCAACGGATAACCATAATAATGTGATTAGATCAATTAAAGAGGTATCTTATAAAATCCAGTATATACCCTTTTTCTTAACCCTCATTATAGGAGAGCCCCAAATGGGAATACTGCTCAGACCATTTAAAGCAAAGAATTGCACAAAACTCTTAATGTCCAGCTTAAAATGTTTAAGACATATCACATATTTCACCCATCCATCAAAGTGGTCCCTAATGGACCTATCTAGGGCCCATATGATGGCCTGATGTTTATGTGGCCGAAAAAGAAAATCAGCACCAAACTTCTTTTCAATAGTAGGGATGTTACTGGGGGGCGGCGGCGAAGAAAAAGAATGTGTGAAGAAATACCAGTGAATCACACTTTGATCAAAAATATGTTCGATTAGGATAACTATTATTCTTACCAGGTTCATTAGCAACAAGTGTAATGGTGGAAGGAAAGCTACAAATAAGAGGGACTTCTACATTTGCAACAGCTGGCAGTGGATGATCATCGCCAACCAAGTTTCCTCGTGAAAAGACCATTTTCTGTGTCCCAAGAAACAATAGAAGAAAATATCACCAAAAGTGTTGCTCCACGTAATCCTTCTACTCAATTTATATATAAAGAGAGAGTTTAAGATGTCTCTCAAATGAATTTTAACCGTCCACTCATTAAATGGTTGTGATTTGCTTCAATGTCGGAAAACAAAAAAGGCAAAGACACAAAATTCGTCCAAAAATGGCTAAAAAAAGGAAAAGATATTTTAAGATGGCTCTTGGTGAGTTGAAAGGATTTAGTTCACAAAAAGGACAAAATTCGTTCAACAAATAGCTAAAAAATAAAAAAAATAAAGATAGGATTCGTGATTTGGAAGGATTTAGTTGACATTATTATCTAAGAATAAAGAAAATTCGTCAAAAATTTGTCTAAACAAATAGAAGAAGAGATATTACGATTGAATTTGGTGATTTGAAGAATATGACGGAAATTCTTTTATATAAATATCAAAAAATAGAAAATATTGTACAAAAATTCGTGAACTAAAGAAGACTTGTTCACTATAAATTTCTAACTAATTCACTCATACGATGCGTGTGCCTCCTATAAATGTTAGTTTATACTAGAGGCAATATGAACTAACAAGAAACAGTTTACCAATGATTACCAGGAAATAGTTAAAAAGGGCCAAAAAAAACTGAAACTTACAAAGTTTCCCAACGTTTGACATGAAATTCTATACATGCCACTACTTGCATATGCATGACTTGCAAGTATTCCTTCTTTAACACGCATGAGATCTTCATCATAAATTTCTAGTGTGTCAATATATTCAACTCCTTGATCCCACCGTTCTGGTCCACCGGTAAGTACTATATCCAACCCAGTTCCAGGAACAAGATACAGCTCACTCAAATCTGCTGAAACCAAGCGCTCCTCACTAGCTCTCGGACCAGCCAAATCAACCCAATAACCACCAAATTGGTTCCCATTCCCCGCATGATGAACAACAAGTGGGGGGTATGCAGCAACAACTGTAGATACTTTAAAAGTAATTTGCCCATCTGATGAATAATCAGGAGACCTTAAATCCTTGGAGAGTGTTGCCTGTAGAATAGCTCGACCAGAATTGGAAGCATATAAAACTGACCATGCACATAGTGGACTATAAGGTGAGTGAGAGCCCTCAACATATAACAGCTTGTCAAGGGGCCATAGTTCTGTTGTGTCAACAATATTGAAAAACTCACTTCCGGCAAGCACCTGCCACCTTACATGGGAATTAAAAGCATCACATCTATAAAAGTGGTTACCTGCTAAGAGGGAAAAGAAGTAAGTACAAGAAAAGAGGTAACAAAAAGAAAAGGACGGAGCATTGCATGTGACTTCAAGTATATCATAATTACCACTAGATGTTTGCATGGTTACCGCAGTTTGTAGATGTGTTCCTACAACGGCCTCCACAGGTAAGTTTCGTAGCATAACCATAGACGAAGGAATGGAAACTTCAATATCAACCTACACGGGGAATAATAACCAAAATCTATAAGCATTCAATGCCACTTTTATTTTCTTTTTTCTTATTCCTCTCAAGCTCTAATCTAGACAAATTCACATTTCTACAATAAACCAAAGCACAACAGAAACATCCCAAATAAAGAGTACACGGTAAGGAGAATAAACACAAAGTTTTAAGCATAATGATCGCACTACATGGAAAAAGGAAAGACACAACTAAAGCAAGCTACTGAAATATTCCTACCTCATCATAATTGCTCGAGTCAAAAATTGACACTGCTTTAATAATAGCCTTCCCTGGTTTATTTGCTCTGAGAAAACCAGCAGCAGATATTGATACAGTGGCCATGTCAGAAGAAACCCATTTGTAGTCTTTGGACGTCTTCGCACAACCTGTAGCAGTTCATTAAAACAAAACTTACAGTTGGAATCGAGTGAATCAGACATTTTAAAAAATGAGTAGTGAACGACTAAACCTCCAGTTGCAGTTAGTTCAACTTCTTGGTGCACCCCTGGAGCCCAAGGGAGAAGGATGGTATGAGAATACTCATTTGTTTCAACCATGTTGATTTTGACCTGATTACAGACCATAATTTCTTGAATCGTCTTGAGAACCTATCAGGAAAACATAAAGAGTAAGAACTTCAACAAAATCATCTTGGTAAATCTTCAAGCGCTTGCTTATATGGTTTTCAAAAGTTTTTACTTTTTCAGGTAGTGGCATTGCAATAGCATTGCCTTTCTAGAAATACAGAAACCTTTCTTTCATACAACTAATATATCTTTTCATAAATAAAATACCACCAAACGGCAAAATGACGTTACCTCCGTTGTTTTCACATTCCCACTATGATACGCAAGAGAAGCAGATACACTTCCCAGACCCTGAGAAGTTGCTTTGATTAGTCGAGAATTTCGCCAACCATGCCTAATAGCAACATCATTTGGGACCATGAACGTGTCCCACTGAAGAGAATCATTGTATTGCAACTTAATATCATCACTCTGCAAAAAAGGGAAGGGATGCAAATATTCAACAATTTTCAGACGTAGAACAAGCAAAAAGGCTTTCCTTTTTTTGGAAATGTAACAAATATATCTCATTAAAGAAAAGAAAGGTACAAAAGGGTCATAGGAGCAAGTAAAAAGCATTTGAAAAAGCACCCAATAACTGATATATCAAATAACCATCCTAAAAAGTAAAATTCAAACTTATCATGGTTGAAAAGATCTAAAGCATAAAATAAAAAATGAAATAAAATAAAATAAACGATAGCACATAGTGACAGAGGGAGAATGATCTTTCCAAAAATAAGGAACACCAACAAATCATCATAAGCAGTAATAAGTAAGAGTGTTTTCCGAGAATTTTCTATAAGGCCCATGCCACTAATTTAAAAGATACTGTGTATTATCAGTATCAGTAAACTAATTTAAAAACAGACAATATTTACAGCACAGAAGGAAATTATGCATCTGTATATGCATATAAATAGGAAAATTATCAAGATGAGCAAGATCAGTACTTCACAAAAAGACATGCAATTATGTGACCCACCTTTTGTGTTGTGGAGAAAATGCATTCAAATAACAGAAAAAAAATAATATAAAATAAAATAAACATATTAATTCAAAGACAGCACATAAAGAGACACAAAACTTACATGGCATAGTGAAACTCCATTCATCTAATAGTGAATAAGAAGATGGCTTTTACCATTCAAAAGAGAATGAGAAAATTACAGATTGAGAAATAAAAGAACAAAAAGAATATCATTTCACATGGCAAAAATTGCACCCCTCATGAACCCTTCACTAACTCAAGCCATATTTTTTTACTAGAGATGAACCACATTAACAAATTTTGAGAAACTATAGATTTCTTGCCAAAACCTGGTCAATTGTTGAGTTGGATCAATCAAGTGACTCGGCAAGTAAACCAGGTGACTCTATTCATCATTTTGTATAATATCTTCAAACACTAATAACAAAAAAATATGGAGAAACGAAGAAAACCACCATCCTTCCACCTAAGTTGCATGAGTACAGGCACGAGTGTCAAAGTTCGAAATGGGTACAAGGTATCTAACACGGCTACCCCAAAATAAATATGACACGATGACACAGCAGCCTATTTAAACAAAATTAAATCAAGTTCATTTTAAATGAAAATAATGTGTGAAAATAACACTAAAAGATAAAATATACAAGTTTCACTCTAAACATTTAGGTGACAAAGTTTTTTATGAGGGGAAATGCGTCATACTATTTTTGTAATGATCCGACCCGGGGTAACGGGTCAGATGTGATGGGTAAAATTAATTTAGAAAATTATCGTAGTTTAAATTGATTGTTAGTTTAAATGGATAAATTTATTTGGAGAAAACACAATTTAATTTAGGGAATGAATAATAGACCCCTATTTCACACACTTTATCCTCAATGAGAATTTACAAATTTACCCCCTTCGAATTAAAATTAAGGGAATGGAAATAAATTATCAACTTAGATTGTTAATTTCCCCTAAGTTAGAATTTCAATTGGAAATATTTTATTTAAAATTTTAAAATCAATAAATAGGTTCAAACTTTAAATAAACGAAATTTAAATAAATGGCAGATTAATTTAAAGGAAAACCGACCGTAACAACCCGAGATGAGGAAAACCGACCCTAACAACCCAAGATGAATAAGTGGCGTGGGTCTTTGACACCACACCCGTTTCCGTCGAATTCCTTAAATTTCCTTATTGTTTTAGAACCCCGAAATTTCCGATAGAAGAGAAAACCCATATGGGTTTTCTTTCGTTCCTCCCTTATCTCTCCCTACCCACTGCCGTATTCCATGGGGAAATTTCCCAAAGTTTCTCCTTCCTTTCCTTTCTTCAGAGGGACTCAAATCCATTTCCTCTTTCTTTTTCCCTTCCGATCTTCCCTCCCGAAATTGGGACAGCGGACTCAAGCAGCCATTTAAAGCCCAAGCGGAAGAGGGAAAACGACGATTTTGCGATCCCTAGCACTGCAACTCTCTCTCTCTCTCTCGGCATCTTCCTCACTTCTCCTTCTCTCCGTGACAGAGATTCCGGTGGAATCCAACCAACAGCGACCCAAACGGAAGAGGGAAAACCCCTATTTGCGATCTGAAGGAAGTCGGGACAGTCCGTGCTGTCGTTTTCAGTCGTCTTCACCCTTAGTTTACAGGTATTTATCCATCGAATTGTATTCTTATTTCCTCTCCCACAGTTGATCTTCGGTTAGACCTATAGTGCCAAAGCCCCAAAACAGCCCATGCTTAAACCGATCCCTTCTTGACATTTTACAACCCAGCCGGACCTTGTTTGAGGATTGATTTTCAGTCCAAGATCGGCTGATGTTGGGAGTGGGTTTCAGTCTCTAGACTATTGGGAAGAGACCTCTTTTCAGCCCCTAACTGGCTGATTTTAAGACTGGTTTTAGTCTCAGTTTGATGAGTACATAACACTAGAGAACCCAAGGTGCCCTTTTTCCAACCAAATGCATAGAAGTAGATGCCCTGTTATTTATATTTACCTATGTGAATTGATGAAGAGAGACTAGCCAAACTATTAATGTAACTGATGTTATCTGGGACTGATTTCTCAGTCTGCTGATCGTGGATTTTTAGGGGACTGTTTGGGACTTTAAAAAAATAAAAAAATAAAAAAAAATAAACACAGCCTAAACTTGGGTGTTTCCCCTTGCTGTCCCACTGTTCTATTTCAGCCAATCAAGTGACTGTTTTGGTTAACCGACCCCTTTTGCACAGTGTTTCTTGGTTTGGATATTTTAAGGTATGCCCATTACAAGCCATAAATTCAGATAACTGTTTGTGGAATATAAATTTACTTGGTGATGCCCAAAACAGTTTATGAATTCCAAATTTATTTGAAAGACTTTTAATTTATTTTACAGTAACAAATCTGATCTTTCCTTAAAAGTTTGCCCAGGTTATGTTAGTATATAATCTAAACCGGTATGGATTTTCGTTTATTAGTTTTGTTCTATGTTACTACACTGTTTTATAATAAAGGATTCTGAAATTTTCAGTGAATACCTAAGCATTGTCTTATTTTATTTTCACACCTATTAGAAAAGGATATTCCTACAAGACCCCCTTAAAGTGGGTAACTGACGTCCAGGTTTTTTTTTTAATCCCATCTTCTTCAGTCTCACCTACTCTCCCTTCTATTCTTAATGCTTATAGCATATTATTACTGCTAGTTAAACTTTATATAAATAGACAAACTCTTTGGTTTATGATTTTGAAACCTCGTTACAGTGTTATTGTACAACCTTTTCTTACGTGGTTTTCTTTAAGTTAAATGATTGAACAATGCGAATTTATAACTACAAATATACTATTATTTATTATATCTTGAGCGAAGTTATCTGAAAAATTAAAGAGAAGGTTTTTATCTTATTTTAGTACCGAGTTGGAATAGGCTTGACTCGGTCGTACATTGTATGAACTCCACCTTTACCCTTAACCATGGACCTTTAGATAACCCATAGACTAAAGTTGAGGCAGCAACATACTTCACCTTAATGTAAATTACCGAAGAAAATAAATAATCCTCATTTTAATAACACGTGAAATCTTTAAATCATATTTGCAGCAAACTTTGGTCCTCAAGGCTAATATCTCTTGGAAAGCGTTTGAGTTCATTGTTGGCACTTCACAAACTTCTAGGTGAGGGAAACAATTCACTACATACCATGTATTCATATAATTTTCTATTTGTTGTTCTGCAATGAAAATTATGCATTGTTTTGTATGTCATGAATATAATTGTTAGATTTAGAAAAGACTGGATGCATGTTAATGATGGTTATAATCCGGTGCTCACTCACAGTAATGTAAGGGAGATTTTGGCTAAATATTCTATTGGCTGTGAGGAGATCCAGTCCGCCCGGATTGTGAAATCTAACCATTAATGTATTGAAAGATCCAATGATTTTATATTCGTAGATTAATGATTAATTGTATGGTATTGTTGAATTTCAATCTTGATTGTACATGTTTGAATGTTGGTCTATATGATTCAAATCATTATGATGCTTGGATTATTGCTATGGTTATTTCAAGGTATATGCATGCTATAGCAAGTGAGACGTCGATTATGATGCAATAATCTGCTTAAAATGGAAGTTATAATTCCATAAATATGTTATGATTAATTCAGCATATTGATTAGCATTGAGTATAGCATTCTCATGTTCATAGCATTGGGTATGAGGGTGCGATCCATGATTGTCACGGAGACCACGACGGTGGTAGTGTTGTTAACCTCACTTTAAGTGGGAAGACCATTCTGGTAGAAGAGATGTAATATCCGTAACAAGTCATGAGGGTTGTTATTTGGTGGTAGGTTGTGTTATCCTCACTTTATGTGAGAAGGCCATTAAGGCGATGTTGTGTTATCCTCGATTCGTCGGGAAGGCCACCAAATATCAGTAGATGTAATAATGGGTTGGAATATGGCATTTGTCATTGACCATTACATTTTTGCAAAGGCATGAGCATGAAAAAAATTGTTATGCTTACTTATTTGAAATATCATTGAGGAAGTAGGGATATCATATGCTATGTTTGTGTTATTGTTTTCTTCACTGAACATGGAGCTCATCCCTTACATTGCAGGCAATCCCTTGAACTTGGGTCTAAACGATAATCACAACTGAGCTTAGAAGGCGATGAGTCGATGAAGAATTCGTAGAAACGCTTAGTTAGTGCAGAATTTACTATTTAGATTATAAGTTGGTTGTTTATTTGATTTGAGACTTTGAGAAAATTGTTCATTCGTTTATTTTTAATTTTGTGGAAACTTGGATAATAAATTCAAGTATGGATTAATTTTGAGAACGCTTTAATTTGATTATTATGGGAATGTGAGTAAGTGATGCGTTTAGAAATCTTTATGTGAGTGATTTTTATCCCTTTAAGTTATTTGGAAGCTCAAATGAGATGTTAAGTCTTCTAGCAGGTTGTGGACTTAAGGAATTTTGGTGGCTTGTGAATGTAATTATGTTTGTTTGAATTCAACCACAGATTTTGAAAGTAAGACCCGTTTAGGGCAGCAGGTGATTTAAATTTGTACAATCAAATCACGCATGTCTAGGTGTTGGAAGGCGGGGTGTGACAATTTTAGTCATCAAGTGTTTGTAGAATCAAGGATCGGATATCAGGCAAGGCAGCCAGCCTACGTTTTCACCTATCTGCCAAATCTTTCTTTCAGTTTTTTATTTCCTTTTACCCTTTTTGTTTATGATAGGGTCAATTGGAGAAGAAGAACTCATAAAGCCAATCCCAAATAGATGTGATATTGGTTGTTGATGATGGTGATGGTGGGGGAAGAAGAAAGAGAGTGGATTTTATTAGGACAAAAGGTGAATGAATGAAATTTTTATGACAAGGTTCAAAGCCTTGTCAGATTCTCACTAAACTAAGGTTTTCATGATTTTTGCTATGACAGGCCTAGGGGATCAAACGATGACCATATATCATCTCTTGGGATAAATTAGCAAAGTTGCACCTTTCTAGAGCCAGTGTGTTAAAATGAAAGGTGGGGGGTGGGTGGGTGGGGGAAAGCAACAAAACATTGCCCACAAGTCATCTAGTTAGAGTGTGTTGAAGGCCAAGGTTGAAACTACAAGAAAATGCACTCTTCCACAAGTCTTCAGCAAAAGAATAATTTAGACCCAATTTCTACAAACGGAGTCGAGGAATTTAAAACTTCAAATCCTCAATTCACCAACTTGCAACGGCTCTGATTGAGAGACAACCCAAAGCTCAGATGGATTACCCAACCCAAGTTTACTCAGAAAATGGAATTAGGCTCAAAATCTCACTAGGAAAATTGACACAAATGCAAAATTCACTAATAAAATTGAAATTCAATTAATTCACAATTAAATTATGGAAGCAAAATTAAAACATGACATGGCCAAACGCACTAATTGAAATTAAAAATTCAAAATGCAAATTTAACGCACCATATTCATAATTTAAAATTAATTCAACGGAAAATCAATTAAAAATCAAAAGCACTTAAACTCGCCAAGATAGGAGAGACCTAAAGCTCAAAACTTGTATTTTATTTGCTTCAATCAACTCACAAAGATAGGAGGGACCAAAAGCTCAAAACTTGTATTTTATTTGCTTCAATTGAATGCGTATACAAAGAGTCGACCCTAGACACTTTACAAAGAGGTCCAAGGTGAGATGAAATTGGATCTTAGCTACACAATTTTTGGATCTAAAATCTTAGCTCCCAAATTCGCCAATGGGATCCTAATTCAATGTATCTACAAAAAATTACCAACCGCTGTATGGCTGCCTTGTGGCACTATTACCTCAGAAAATAAAAATAAAAATAAAAAATAAAAAAATGACAGAAAATCCCAAGAATAGCTTGGGTGAAATTGCTTGGATGAAGTGGAACGATGGCTTCCCTTCATTCAAATTTCTTCTTAATTTGGCTGATTTTGGAGAGAAGAATCTTCCTTTCTTGCTGGTCATGTGCGTCCATACTTCCCTCGATAAGAGATTGTCTTCTATTTTGGCTTTGGAGATATAAGATAGCATATGTGGACAATTATCCTTTCTCCTCTTCCCGTCACTTGTGGCCAACAAATGGACCACTTGCTTCGGCTGTATTGGGCCTATTTTAATGGATTTTGAACACCTGGCCCAATACCCAGGTCCATGAGCCAATCATTTGATGGTTTTTGGCCCAAATGGAGTCCTTAAAGGCCCCCGTTTTGCACCGTCAAAATTTTCCTGTGATTTGAGTGACATTTCTTCAATCTCATCCAATATGTCTTCATCTAATTGGTCCCCTTGATCAAATAATTCTTAATTTCCTTCATTCTATTCAATTGGGCCAAAGATGTCTTCATCAGTGTGTAAGAATAAATGTAGAGCAGTGGAACAATGGCAAGATAACAAAGTTCAAACATAAGGTGTCGTGTTAAGTAGATTATAATTACATAATCTTCATTCCATGCTGTCAACATGACAATGTCCAGCCAAAAGCAACTTTTAACAAAAGCATATTGGTTCACCTATACTGCTTGACAAGCACAGATGCATCTGGTTCCTTGCAACATAATTATCTCCACAATCTTGCCTAACTAAACTCCTATATGATCTTTTTCTCACCCCAAATCCACGAGGATTCCATTCCATAGAATCCTAACTTGCTTCTGCTCCATAGTAACCTATGAAGCATGGATATAGCCAAACCCTTCGAGGATCGGTGTTGGGTGCGTATCCGACACGGATACGACTCTGATACATGTCGGATACGCACCCAATTAATTAAATATTTTTTTCAAATATGGATACACCACCGATACGTCCCGATACGTCACCGATACGCGTAAGTGTGCAAGGATACGGCAAGCGACATGGCAGGACACCCGAAGGAGCAAAAAAAAAGAGGGAAAATAGAAAAAAAAAATAAAAAAGAGAGGAAAATCAGTAAAAGATGAATGATTTATGGATAAATACTTGCATATGTCGTCCTACCCTTCTCTTCAAGCAAAGAAAGAGAAACCCAAAAGAAACCCTTCTTCATCCATCGCATCTCTCTGGAAGTCGAGTTCAAGCCTTTGACAGTTTGAGGTATGCTCTTTCCTCCTCCATCTTCCCTCTTTTCTTCTTCTTCTTCTTCTCTTCTCCTCTTTCTTCGTCGTCCCTCTACGATTTTCCTCCCCTGTTCCTCTTCTTCTGCTTCTTCCGCTTTCCTCTTTCGCCTTTTCTCGTTTCGCTCCTCTTCTTCATCGCATTAGCCTCTAGCTTTTATTTTATTTTGGCAAAACTTAGATACATACATTTATTTAGTGGTAGGTTTGAGGGTCCTCGTACGAGGACGGGATGTGGAAGATTTCATTCTTTCGTTAATGGTTTTTTTTACCGTAAAGATTGTAAGGTTTTTTTTATTTTTTTTAATGAGATATTTATTGTTACCTTTTACTTAGAACTTATCTTGACATAGTTCCATGGAAAAGAAATAATAAATTAACTTCAGAGATTTAATAAGAAATGGAGTTTAAATAATAATAATAATAATAGTGCACTATCTATAATAATAATAATGCATAATGAGAAATAAGTTCAGCGACTCAGTTTAGTTTTAATAAAATGTTAATTTATTGAAAATAATATTTATCAAATTAAATTAGAAATTTTTACTATATTGACTCTAGATATAAGTTTTAATTTAACAATATTTATATATTTTATTTAAATAAATAGAACTGATAGTTGATAGAACTCAACTGCAACCTTTAATATTATTAAACTAAATCAGTTATTTTAAATCATTAAATCAATAAATAATAATTATATATAAAAAAATATTTTTTTTAATTCGACATATCCCGTCGCACCCGTATCCTAGTTTTTCAAAATTTGTCATATTCCCATATCGGATACGCGTCGTATCTGATACGTGCACCCATATCGGTGCTTCTTAGATAGTGACTTTCTTAAGCTCCAAGCTTGGCTTAATCCCTAAATGATCCTTTTTTATCACCCCAAATCCACAAGTATTCCATTCCATAGAATCTTAATTTTCTTCTGCTCCATGGTAACTTTCTTAAGCTCCATGCTTGGCTTGGCTTCGCTTATATTACTTTGACACATTGATGAGAGAGAATGGACAATGATACGCCTATATTATACCACACTCCAAAAAAAAAAAATACTGCTACACATACTAAACTCCAAATTCAATCATTACAACAGACATAAAATGTGAAGTATCTGATGGTAGTGGACCACACAAGCACAGAAGCCCATTTATGATATTATTGTTTGTACCAAATCTCCCATAGAATTGTTATCTGGTTTCACGAAGATAAGGGCTAATTGAGTAACAAAACAAGCATTTGGTTTACCCAAAATGAGAAGATCGCAGCAAGTTTGTTATCCCATGGAAAACATGTCAACAAGTTAGTTCGGGTGAATGCATCAACTCATAAAAGACTCCTATTTAATGTTTCACTATAGAAAAGTAAGAAAAAGAAGGCACTGAAAAAGTCAACAAGAGATTCAAACCTCAGTAATGTATATCTCTTCTACACCAGGTCCACGAGAAAGAACTTTCACATGAATGACATATTGTCGGCCAGCAACAATGTGCCAAACAACTATGGATGGAGAATATTCCGTTATTTCACTGGGCTCATAAGAAACGGTCACAGGTACTATGTATAAGCATAACTTCTCTGGGAGGACAACATGCACGGATGACATTTGAAGATGCCCAGCAACTCTGGTGTCTTCAACAATAACATTCGTAATTCCTAAATTCAGAGCATGAACCAATCCCATAGCAGAGTCAATCTGAGCAACTGAAGCGTTGGATGTAGACCATCTATGATATGGAGACGGCAAAGGAATGGCTACAGAACCAAATGAGAAATGGAATTAGAATATAATTGAACCATCAAGTGCTTATAAGTCACCAAAACATGAGTACATCTCATGATACCTGAACCTTGATCTTAGCTTTAAAAGTAGCATTTTACATTCTCAGGTCTAGATTGAAAAAATAGAAGTTCCTAAAAATATGCATTAAAAAAATTATGCAAAGAACTGAAAAGCAATATAATATCAAAGATACCAAAATAACATATCACTCTGCAAAGCCTCTCACCAATGAAACATGGAGGGAAGGGATAATATGTAGGTGACAAACATTTATGGTCTACGAATAAGGCAAATGAAGTAGAACTTGAAAAGCTGACCTAGATAGACAGGTTAATAGCTATTGATGATAATGATGACAACGACAACAACTTTGCAAAGCCCATTTGCAAGATTACCTCTAATTGTTCTTGAAGGAGCACATGTAGGTGTTTCCTATTTTCTCAAAAGTCAAATGACAGAATTCGGGAAAAATGATAAGATTACTATCTCTTTTTCTTCTTTTTTTGAGAACTAACAATGGAAATTCATTCATTCAAAGATAGAAGGTACAAGAACAATAAAAAAAAATAGATCTAAAAGCAATAGACCTAAAACAAAAAGTAAACGACAAACAAGAAGGAGAAAATAATAAAAATACAATCAAAAGCTACAAATCAATACTACTATCAAATAACCCCTCCATCCCGAATGCAATCAAAAGGATATCCTCAAAAGTTAAAGGAAGAAAATCTCTAAGAAGCCGCTATCAACTCCCAACTCAGCAAAGTAGTTTGCCACGCCATTAGCTGTACAGCTAATATGAACGAAAGAAACATCAAGTCCTGTCACCGAGGCCCTAATCTCCCTCACCGTAGTGATCAATTTATGAGGGGAACACCTTTGTCCCTTAGCCCATTTAATTGTATTTGTCGAATCCCCTTCAATCACAAGTTTACCTTACCCATGGATTTTCCAAATGGCCAAAGCTCTCCTAATACAAAGAATTCTCACCTCATTCGAACTCTAATCCCAACCGATTCATTAAACATGATCGTTGTTCGGCCTTCATGATTCCTCAACACGTCTCAAATTCCTGCCGGACCTAGTTTAGCCCTCTAAGCCCCATTGACATTACATTTAATCACTTCCCGCTCCGAAGGATTCCAATTATCCTCTAGTGTCCCTTTCCAACTAGAATAAGTCATGCACCCAAAAGGAGATCCAATGGTTGTAAACCCTTAAACTCAATACTAGACAAGAGCCCCACACAGTCTTCATTTCGCTAACTGAAAAAAGGTCAAGAACATCTAGTAACCTACCTTCAAAAAATTTAGAATTTCTCTCTTTCCAAAGCGACCACAAAAATACACATGGGATCGTATACCAAATTACAATCACAATGTATAAGAATAAAATACTATCTAACATCCCCTCCGACGAAATGCAATCAAATGATTGTCCCCAAAAATGAAAGGAAGAAGACTCCTGAGAAACCATTCTCTACTCCCAACTTGGCAAAGTAGTCTGCCACGCCATTAACTGAACGGCTAACATGAACGAAGGATACATCAAGCCCTGTCACCAAGCTCTAATCTCTCTAACCGTAGTGATCAGTTTCCAAGGAGGATGCCTTTGACCCTTGGTCCATTTGATTGCATTTGCTGAGTGCCCTTCAATCACTAGTTTACCTTGCCCATGGATTTTCCATATAGCTAAAACTCTCCTTCTGCAAAGATTTTCCACCTCATTAGAATCTCTAATACCAACAGATTCGTTAAACATGATCGTCATTCGTCCCTCATTATCCCCCAATGCACCTCCTATTCCTGTTAGACCTGGTTCCCCCTCGCAAAACAACCATGCCTTACTCCCATCAATTTGAAAAACCCACTCCAAATTTTAATGAAAATTGGCAACTACTAAATGGGTGATCCCTTTCGTCCTCAAACATGCCATATGATAAGAAATACCATCCAAACTTGTAATTGATTCCTTCCGCATGAGTTCGTGTTTGTCAACACCTTCCCCACCACTACAAACCAACAAAAGGTTTGGAGCCTTGGTGGTGCTCCACATTCCAAGGCGAAGCACAAGGAGGATATACACTAGTACTTGAGTTCATAGCCTTGATCAGAGTATTAAAAAGCATGCATTAGTTGCACCTAGGCTCCAAACACATTTCGGGCCTTGCCAACCCATGTTGCACCTATGCCCTTTCTTAGAAACTATGTCTATAATAAGCCTATTTTTAAAGATTCTTGTAACATATAGTAAATATTATGATTAACATGAAGTAATTGTTATTAATACGAAATCAAAATTCAAACTACTAAATACTATACACGATACATGAGGCTTGTAAATGATTTCATATATCCATGGGATCAGTCTCACCTCCAATGTGGGGTGCGGATACCTATGATATTAAAAAAAAATCTACTTAAATAATATACTCAAGCATGAATACACATGCTTATATAATGTGCTTGGAAGCTCAGTTGCCAATATGTTTTGATGCTTTGGATGAAGAATAATGTATTTTGTTAGCATTGATGAAATATGGAAAGAAATTGATGAATCTACACATACTTTGAAGTATTCAAATATGTGTGCCTAGCATATCTAGGCTCACGCCAAGTAATGCTCCTTGTGTCATAGGCTCCAAGACCCCTTGGCACCTTGCACCTTGACTGCTCTATTACCTTGATAAAAGAATTGACTAAAAACTCTCCTAAGGGATCCACAAACCATTACTCAAGTGTCTCCTCAGCACAAATAATGACCTCATTCAACAAATGTAACAACTGTCCATAATATGTTTACCTCCTCGACCAAAAGTGCTCTTCCGAACACCAAATTACAAACAAAAGAACCCCAACCTCCATTCCGTAAAACCAATAGATAAATAAACAAATCTCCTCTTACTAATATTCAACCTTTGCCTCTTTTTCCCTTTCCACTCTAAAAAGTCTTCAGGAAGTTTCGTTCAAGGCCTATTCCCACTCAAAAATATTTCCAGATCATAACCCTATCTCCTTTCCTAGTACAAAACTTAACCCCTTCTTGAAGACCCCCTCTTTTGTGCATCACCCAATTTACCAAGGAGCCAGACTACAGTAGACCCTTTCAACTATCCATACGTGTGTATATATATATCAGTTGCCTATCTGTCTAGATGCATGCACTATAAACAAATGCATGCACACACCCAAAAAAAAAAGGAAGGGGCGGGGGGGGGGGTTGATTATATTACAAGGAAAATAAATAAAAAAGGAAGAAAATAAAGGAAAAGAAGGGAAGAAAAGAGAAAGAGATGAATTCTGTGCTGTATTTCTTGTATTTAATAAAAAAGGATAGACGTATATATAGAATACAAATACTTTGCAAATAAGGAGTGAGAATCTGACCCACAGAAACATGATGGCAAAAAAAGTGACAATCAAGTTCATTATACTTTCTGCGGTCATGGAACACATAGTTTGATGGCAGCATGATTATCACAGAACATCGATAATGGTTCAAAGGGGGCAAAATCTAACTCGGCTAGAAATTGTTGAAACTATAGTAATTCACAGGCGGTATTGCCCAGAGCAAGTTATTCAACCTCCACACTAGAACGGGCAACAACACTTTGTTTCTTGCTACGCCAAGAGACCAGATGAGATCCCAAGAAAACACAATATCAAGTAGTCGAGTGACGGTCGTCAAGAGAACCAGCTCAATCAGCATCTGAGTAACCGCCAATGGCCATTTGAGACTGCAATTTATAGAATGATCCTTGTCCAGCGTGAGCCTAAAGATAACGAGGGATCTGAAAAACAGCATGAAGATGAGCATCATGCAAAGCATGCACAAATTGACGTACTACTCCAACAACATTGGATAAATTTGGTCTAGTAGTGATGAGATAAATAAGTTTACCCACTAGTTTCTAATAAAACATGGGATCATCTAGTGGAATTCCATCTGAGGCAGAAAACTTAGTATTGACATCAAGAGGAATGTTTCCTTGCGTGCATCAAGAATTAATGCATCTTGTAAGAGATCTAAGGCACATTTTCTCTAAGAAAGAGAAAGCCCATTAGAAGAATGAATAACCTCAATCTCGAGAAAATAGCGGAGTCACTCCGAATCTTGGATATCAAAGGAATGTCATAAATAGTCTTTGAATGCAGTAATAGATGGAGCAACATTCCCAATAAGAACAATATTATCAACATAAACAACAAGAGCATCACAATAGAGTCAACACAGTATATAAACACACAGTGATCTGTCTGACAATGAGAAAACCCATACTGCAGTAAGGCATTACTGAATTTGTCGAACCATGCCCGTGGAGACTACTTCAGACCATAGATAGCCTTCTTGAGTTTGTAGACCAACACATGCTCCCTTTGTTTCACAAACCCGGGAGGTGGAAACATGTAGACTTCTTCTTATAAGTCACCATGAAGAAAGACATTTTTGACATCTAGCTGATGAAGAGGCAACTGACGCATTGTAGCAATGGATATCAAGATCCGAACAAATGTAATTTTGGCCAAAAGGGAGGTCGTCTCCTGATAATCAGTCCCATTTGTGAAGCCTTTAGCAACCAATCTAGCTTTATATTGAGCAATTGAACTATCAGGATTATGCTTTAGAGTGAAAACTCATTTGCAATCAACAGGAGTCTTTTTTGGAGGAGGAGAAACCATCTCCCATGTATGATTCTTCTCCAATGCTGCCGATTCTTCTCCAGTGCTGCCTTCTCTCAAGAGGGATCCCGAAGAGTTGTATCAATCCTCTTAGAAATATAAGTGTTGTCAAGAACAGTCAGGAAGTTGTGATAAGATGGAGAGGCAGAATGATAATATACAAATCGATCAATGGGATGGTCAGTACATGCACACTACCCTTTCTTAAGGACAATTAGAAATTTGGCTTCAATAGGATAAGAATCTGAGCCACTAGTAAATGGTTGTGTGGCGCCACGTTTGGCCATAGGCTTATGCTTTCTCCATTGATACAAGAGTGGAATTTGTAGGAGTAGCAACATTAGTTGTGAGAAGAACTGATGGAAGTGAGAATCAGACTAATTTGATCAAAACAATGAACGTGTTCAAAAAAATTGATGTCCATGGAGACATATATCATACCAATGACGGGATCAAGAACTTATACCCTTTATGGATAGGTGAATATCCCAAAAACAGACATTTTACAGAATGTTGGGAGAGTTTATGGCCAAAGAACAAATGGACAAACCAAACGCATCCAAAGACATGTAAAGGAATGGTGGAAACATGTTTGTGTATAGACACAATATCAATTGGAGATTTGTTGTGCAATACACATGAAGCCATGCGATTAATTAGATAGAATGAAGTTAAAATAGCATAGAACGGGCTACCTCAAGAAGGTGACGATTTTTCCTTTCGGTAACACCATTTTGTTGAGGTATGTAAGAGCAAGAGGTTTGAGATGCAATGCCATTGTCCTACAAAAATTGCAAAAATTAATGTGACAAATACTCCCCCTCCCCTGATGCGGTGCATCATCCTGCTGTGCTGCTGCTATTTTTCTTACTTGCTATTTCCAGCTTTGTAGCCCTTTAGGCAAAGACAGCTTTTGCAATGAAATAAAATCAAGATTGAGAATTTCTTTGCAAATCCTCTACCGTGATTATCTTGGAGCGAATCCGAGAGTTTGGCGTGAAACTGTTTCCCTTCCAGGTACTTGATCATCTTCCTCTTCCTCTTCTCTTCTTCTTCTCTCTCTTCTTCTCTTCTCCTACTCATCGTATGCCCTTTAACTCCATCCAGATCTGCTGAACCCCTTATCTTAGCCTCCTTTAACCCTTTCACTGTTTTAAACCTCTTCATCCAACCATAACAGTCCACCATACAGCTGCCCTCAAACCTTTGGACCCTTTTCAAGCCTCATACAGCCTTTACCACCTGTCCCAACCTCCATACAGCCATAAACTACAGCTGTCATGTTTTCCCATAGCCTTTCTTAACCTCCTTTACACCTGTCCTGTTCTTCCAGTCCCCATCTTAGCCTTTTCAACCTGTTTTCCCCTCTCTCTTACTGCTGTCCCACAAAACTGGGCCTTTTCTTAACCTCATTAACCTCCCACACTGCTGTTAAAATCAGATTTAATCTTCATTTGATGTTGGTTTTATGTGTTTGTGTGATTTGATAATCCTTTTGGTTTTGAGAGCCTTCTACTTTGAGCTATGACATGGTTTGGATTGTGATTTTATTACTTACATTGAATCCTCTGAATTTTATTGATTATTTGTGGTAGATTTTATTATTCTAATTGTTATTATTAATTTTAATTTTAATTTCAGCCTCATTTAGTTTCTTGTTACGGCATAATAGCATTTAGGCATTTAGGGTCACCTTTAGGGTCACTTTTTGTCTTGTCCTGCGTCATCCCCCCACCGTTATCATTGCGCAAAATTTGTTATGACAATCAAATTGGGTTTTGACCCATTGATAAAATGTGTGGAAGTGATACAAAAGCTCAGATTTATGCTTGATCATGTATACCCAAGTCATACGAGAATAATCATCAATGCAAGTAACAAAATAATGGAAACCAATACGTGAAACAAGAGGTGACATCCAAACATCAAAGTGAATAAGAGGACAAAATGTAGAAGTACTTTTACAAAGTAATGGCAGAAAAAGGTCTATGATTGCCATGTTGGCCACTTCCAAACTCAAATTATCAAATGATAATAAAGGAACCAATTGCTTCAAATAGTATTAGATGGGTGCCCGAACGGCAGTGCCAAAGCCACATATCCTAAGAAGTGGAGGTAGAACAAGCTTCAGAGTGGTTGTTGGCTCAAGGATCGAAGAAATATAAGTCGTTGGCTTCACAACTACCACCTACTGTCTACCTCGTGGCCAAGTCCTGGAAGACAAGGTGGGTAGGATAAAAGGTTACTGAACAATTTAAAAATTTAGTAAGGGTACCAACAGATAATAGATTGCGAGATAAATGAAGAACATATAAGACAAATGATAAATCAAGAATAGAGGACACAGGGCTAGTCCCTTTACTAGCAACATTAATGAAAGACCCAATAGTTAACCTTACTACGAGAAATAGGGGAAAGCATGGAAAAAAGATTAAACATATCAGCCATATGATCAATAGCTCCGAAATCGATGATCCAGGAACTTTTAGAGAAAGCATGGAGGGCAAAGGATGCAGTACCTAACTGAACTGTAACAACATGGGAAACCTCTGAGAATTGAACATTCTTCAGTTGCAACGTGTCGTGTCATAAAGAAACATACTCATGTTTAGACACACAAATGATGGCATCTTCAGTAGTAGTGGAGGGTATGTTGGTATGATGAGCCAGCTTAGAGGAGGGCGACCATGAAGCTTATAGCATGAATCCACATAGTGATTGTGTAGCAACCCCACCCAAAAGTCCCACATCGGTTGGGAGCTTGGGTGGTGGGGGCTTCATATGAGGAGGTAAAGTCCCTCCCCATCACAAGGCTTTTAGGGTGTCTCATTGGGTGGGACCTCCAATGCAAAGCCGTGCGGGCTCGGGTGCAGAACCCAAAGCGCACAATATTGTGATGGATAGGGTCGGGTCGTCACAAATGGTATCAGAGCACGGTTCAATACTCGGACTGTGTGGGCTCTACTTGCGTAACGTTGCCTACCTGTGTGTGTGTGGGCTCTACTTGCGTAACGTTGCCTACCTGTGTGTGTGGACCCCTGTCAGTGTGACATGACAGAGCCGGGGACGGCTCTGGTCTTAAGGGGGGTGGAATGTAGCACCCCCACCCAAAAGTCCCACATCTGTGGGAGCTTGGGTGGTGGGGGCTTTATATGAGGAGGCTAAGCCCCTCCCCATCACAAGGCCTTTTGGGGTGTCTCCTTGGGTGAGACCTCCAATGCAAAGCCGTGCGGGCTCGGGTGCAAGACCCAAAGCGGAAAATATTGTGATGGATAGGCTCGGGTCGTCACAGATTGGTCATCCTGCAGTACGTCCAAAATCGGGCACCCTTCTTTTGCCCGTTGGTATCCCGTCGAATATCAATCACTGGTTCCTTCCCTTTGAAAGAGAGAGACCCCTTAGAGACAAGAGCCGACCAATTAGCAGGCACAAGGGCAGAAGTCATAACCAAGCGATGTCGCTCATCACAAAGCAATGTAGAATAGACCTCATTGAGAAGTGGAAAAGGTCGCTTGCTCAAACTTTGAGCTCGAATAGGGTCAAAGTCAAAGTTAAGACAAGCCAGTAAATCAAAGGTGCGTCGTTTGTAAACATATTGCTTGTGCGATAAAGTATATGCAACATGCCCAAATTTAATAGTCTCCAGCTGAAAAAGTTCCAACCAATAACTTCGCATTTTTTAATACTATTGAATTAGGGATAACTCCCCCTGTCGAAGATGAGCAACATCCTGATATAGTTCATAGATGCGAGCAGAGTTATCATCTTCAAAATATAAGGCTTGGATTGTATTACATACATCCTTCATAGCTGGTATTGTATACACTAGTCCTCGAACATGCTCTTCCATAGAGTGTAAGAGCTAGGATTGAACTAAGGAATTATTGGCTTTCCATTCCTTGTATTTGGGATCATCCTTCGTAGGCTCCATGGGTGTACCATCAATATAATCCGTCTTTTTGTTTAGCATCAAGAAACATCTTAGCTGAATGAGACCATTGAAATAATTGGTCTCATTTAAAAGAGCAGTTGTAATTCCCAATCTAGGTGGAGTCAGAAGATGTAAGAACATCATTATTGTCCATGGATGACATAATGAAGTGAAAGATGCAAAAAAACAAAAAAAAAAAAAAAAAAATCTGTTGTAGTAACTACGCTAGAGAATATGGGCCCCACAAGCACAAATCAACACCCTGATTAGTGAGATGAGAAAAGAGGTCAAGGGTGACGGTGTAGGAGCCAGTCCGATGTAAATCCAATTCCTAACACTCCAGATCTGGACAAAAACCTGAAAAAAAAACCCAGACAGCTGTTAGTGACAATGACACAACAACAACAACAGTGGATCCCATAGAGCTCAAGAAGAAGAAGATGCCAAAGGGATAGATACTAAGGCCATGGGCGAGTGTAGAAATCAAGTTTCCAACGAGATCTGCAAGCTCATGTGGCAGATTAAAGGAAAAAAGAGGGAAAATGGGTTTTCAGGCATCTCTAAAGTGGTGTAGAAGAACAAGGAAAGTGGGCCCCTTCGTTGACCAAAACCCTAGGTCAACATAATAGATAGGCACTAGGGCCATGTAACGACCAGTCCCACTGGCACAATATTGTCCGCTTTAGGCCTACACACGGACCCGCACGGCTTTGATTTGGCGAGCCAACCCACCGTTGCTCCCAAAAGGCCTTGTGCTAGAAGGAGGAATGCTACTATTTATATACGAGGAAATTATCAATGCCACTAGCAATGTGGGACTTTTTACGGCAGGGTAATAAAATCTACCCCCCTTAAAGCCAGAGTCGTCCCTGGCTCTGCACACACAACAACCAAGCCCACACCCTCAGGCAGAGAGTTGAACCATGCTCTGATACTATTTGTAACAACTCTACCCCAACTTCCCAGTGTGATATTGTTCGTTTTGGGCCCAGCATGCCCTCACGGTTTTGCTTTGGGCCTCGGCCCACATGGCCAGGCCCAAAAGGCCTCGTGCTAGAAGGAGGAATGCTACTACTTATATACTAGGGAATTTCCAATGCCACTAGCAATGTGGGACTTTTTAGGGCAGGGTATTACAATCCATCCCCCTGATACCACTTGTAACGACTCCACCCCAACTTCCAAGTGTGATATTGTCCGCTTTGGGCCCACCTGCAGGGTTAGAAATGCCCAAAGTTGTATGTGAGTTTCCAGATGTGTTTATTGAGAAATTGACACAGTTACCCCCACATAGAGAAGTGGAGTTTTGCATAGACTTAATTCCTGGAACACCCCCTATCACACTCCCTCCATATAAAATGGCACCAGCTGAGACAGAAGAGCTAAAGAAACAGTTGAACGAATTGAGCGAAGTCAGTTTTGTCCGACCAAGTACATCTCCTTGGGGCGCACCAACCCTATTTGTGAAAAAGAAAGATGGATCCATGAGACTTTGTACTACAGACGGTTGAACAAGGTCACGATTAAGAACAAATATCACATTCCTCAGATTGATGACTTATTTGATCAGTTGAAGGGAGCAAAACATTTCTCTAAGATAGACCTAGGATCGGGATACCACCAGGTAAGAGTCAAATAGTGTGACATAGCAAAGACAGCTTTCCGCACAAAGTTTGGTCACTTTGAGTTCGTAGTTATGCCATTTGGCGTGACAAATGCACCCGCAACATTCATGAACTTAATGAATAGAACTTTTGGGGCATATTTGGATCATTTTGTGATAGTGTTCATTGATGACATCTTAATCTATTCGAAATCAGAAGAAGTGCATGATCATTTAAGCGTGATCTTACAGTTACTAAGAGATCACTAAGTTCAGTAAGTGTGAATTCTGGCTAACAGAGGTACAATTCTTAGGCCATGTGGTTTCAGCCAGTGGCATATCGGTGAATCCAGCTAAGGTAGAAGCAGTATTGAAATGGGAGAGACCTCGAAGTGTTTTTGAGATTCGCAGCTTCTTAGGCTTGGCAAGTTATTATAGACGGTTCATTAAAGATTTTTTTACACTTGCGGCTCCAATGACCAAGTTAACGAGAAAAGATGTTAAGTTTGTGTGGACTGAACAGTGCGATAAAGTATTTTCAGAACTAAAGGAGAGGTTGACAACTTCACCTGTGTGGATCGTTCCAGAAAGAGGTTTGGGTTATGTCGTCTATTGTGATGCTTCCTGAGATGGATTGGGATACGTACTGATGCAAAAGAACCAGGTGGTGGCTTATGGGTCTCGACAGTTGAAAGCACATGAACAGAACTAACCAACTCATGATCTGGAATTAGCAGCGGTTTAGGAGCAAAGGGAAGTTAGCTCCTCAGTTCATCGGACCATTTGAGATCTTGAGTCGTGTGGGGGAGGTAGCATACACACTTGCCCTTCCACCCAAGCTTGCTCGAGTTCACAATGTCTTCCATGTATCAATGCTTAGGAAGTATCATGCAAACCCTTCCCATGTGCTGAATTACCAAGATTTGGACGTCAACGAGGATGCCGCATATGAAGAGAAGCCTGTTAAAATTTTGGGTTCTAGAGATCAAGTGCTCCGCACAAAGACCATTTCTTTGGTTCAAGTGCTTTGGCAACACCACGGAATTGAAAGCTCAACGTGGGAACGGAAAGTAGCAATACAACAGGCGTATCCAGAATTATTTGATGAACAAGGTACGTACGTTAAGTAAATTTCGATGACGAAATTTCTTTAAGGGGGGTTAGGATGTAATAACACGACCCGGGGTAACGGGTCAGTAGTGGTGGGTAAAATTAATTTAGAAAATTATTATACTTTAAATTGATTTGTTAATTTAATTTGATAAATTTATTTGGGGAAAACACAATTGAATTTAGGGATTGAATAATAGACTCCGATTTCACACACTTTCTACCCAATGAAAATTTACAAATTTACCTTCTTCGAATTAAAATTAAACAAATGGAAAATAAGACGTCAACTTAGATTTATTTTTAATTCCACTAAGTTAGAATTTCAATTAGAAGTATTCTATTAATAATTTAAAATAAATGAATAAGTTCCAATTTTAATTAACTAAAATTTAATAAATGATTGCCAAATAAATCAAAGAGGAAACCCGACCCTAAAACCATTTATAACGATCCGTCCCGCTAGCACAATATTATCCGCTTTGGGCCTCACACGGACCCCCACGGCTTTGTTTTGGCAAGCCAACTCACTGTTGCTCCCAAAAGGCCTTGTGCTAGAAGGAGGGATGCTACTACTTATATACCAGGGAATTTCCAATGCCACTAGCAATGTGGGACTTTTTAGGTCAGGGTATTACAGGCAAAGGGAGACTATGGGTGTGAATTTTTAGTAGGAACAAATGAGTACACACTCAGATTTAAAGGAGGAAATCTAAAAATTGGTTTTGAACATCCCTATATCAGTTTGTAGAAACAGGTCAAAAGGGCATAAACACGCATCCAAACCCAAAATCGCAACGTACAGATGTGATGTAGGGCCAAAAATGATGGTAGAGTTGTGGGGTTGCAAGTTCAAATCCATAGAAATGCTACAGATCTAAAGGCACAAGTAGAAATGGCCCTATGAACCACCCAATGAATGCAGTAACCAACAACAACCCTGCTCTGAGGAAGAAAAGGCTTCTCTAAGGATGGGAAAAAAAATCGCAGCGAAGAAATCAGGGAGTGTCCATTCTGGCTGATACCATGTTAGAAGGAAAATAGAAAAAAAAAAAGGAAGAAAGTAATGAAAGAGAAGGGAAGAAAAGAGAGAGATTGATTCTCTGTATTGTATTTCTTGTGTTTAATCAAAAGAGGATACACGTATATATAGAATGCAAAAACCAATCAAGGCAAGCAAAAAAAGGGAAGAAAGATTAGTTACAATCAATGATATCTAAAAGTCAAAAGCACATGTAAAATGTGAAATCACTACAACATTTATAGCAGATTATAGTGTCATTGTAAAACCATACCTAGTGGGCTTTAATCACGCAGATTTTTGTAGGCATTGTATCAAGCATAGACTTTTCCAACGAACCAATCCCCATGGTCCAACATGGTATGAAAGTGTGCACATAAGGATGCACATGTGATTCAGGCTACAAACAAATGCATGTCTGCACATTCAGGCTACTCACATGTGTGCATGTGTATATACATGCCACTAGCCATGTCAAAGTGTGGTCCCATTTTCTGACACCAAACAAAAGGATGAATATGGAATCGTGCAGAGAATGAACTGTCAAAAGTGATCCCCATCATTTCATCCTAGACATTGATTTTCATTTTTTTTAGTTTCAAATTTAAAGCATGGGATAAATACTTTCATTTTTTTTCACACGATCTAACAATGAGAACGAGTCAAAAGAGAGATGGCTTAGATTGGATATTAATTAAAAGGGTAATGAGTGCATGGACAAGTTTGGAGATCATTATATGTGCCCCACCAAAAGCAAGCAGTCACCAAGCCTTCATACGTGTATGATGCACAAAAACATACATAGACATAAATTCAAACTTAAAGAAAATTTGCATTTAATAACCTTGAGGAGTATTCTGCAGAATAACTCTAAGAGTATACTGGATAGAAGCACCAATGATAACAAAAATTGGTGAGGGAGGATCAAGAGAAATGGCTTCTACTACAGTTAAAACAATCTCATCAGCAACATGTTCAAGTTCTGGCTCAAGCAAATGCACAGAGACAACCTCATGGCCAATTTCAGTTCCCCTCACTACATATAAATCAGAGCCTACACCCTGCAAAAGAGAGCAAATACAAGAAGCAAATTTAATGCAAATGTCCAACCAAAGACGTTCACTATACTCAAAAACTTGGTTTTCCAACTGGGAATAGGACCATGACTCAGTCAACTATAGGTCAAGTCAACCAGTTCACTTGATTCACTGTTTTGTGTAACATTTACAAACATATATACAAAAATAATAATAATAATTAAAAAAAAAAAAGTGCAAGGAAGTCACCATCTTTCCACATTTAGTGATTAGTACTATATATGATATATTTACCACTATGTAATCTGCAATAAAAAAGAGTCATACAAAAAGACGTGCTCATCATGTGGGTTGTACGGAGATGAGGAAGTCAATCATGCTTTATGTTCTTCCCCCTTCGTAAAGGAAATGTGGAACTGGCTTCTAGGCTAAATGGGATGCTCTTGGGTGATGGGAAGATTGGTGTAAAAGGTAATGTGCCATTGGGCTGGTGCTGTTTTCAAAGAGAGGAGAAAGGTTGTGTGGCAAACAATTCCAATCATTAATTTGGTCAGTTTGGAAGGAAAGAAACTCAAGATCCTTGAATCTAGGAAAAGTCAATGAAGGAGATTTTTGAGGAAACTAGGTCTCTTCTTTTTTTTCTTCACTGCTGGGTCACAAGCAATTCAAGGGTCTAATTTTTTATGTTTCCTTCGGGCTTGCACAGATTGCTTAAACTGTGGCAGGGCAAAAAGGAAACCTAACACAAAAGTGGATCCCACCTCCAGCAAGTCATTTTAAATTTGATTTAGATGGTGCAGCAGGGGGGAATCCATGACCAGCAGGAACAACGAGGTTTTCTTCACAATCATTCTTGTGATATGGTGATGCTCTATTCCAAATTGTTGGAGCATAGGGATTCTAATGAGACAGAACTTTTGGCCATTAGAAGACCTCCTTCACTTTGGGAAGGGAGGAGAGAAAGGAAACTCATTACTAAAGGGGATTCAACCAATGCCATTGTATGGACATCTAGTAAGAAGAGGGACCCCAAGAAGGTTCAATTATATTGCAAAAGAGATGTCAGCTGTTTGTGCAGGGACAGGGCTATCTCCTGTTTTTTTTTAATATATATGGAAAGATATGGCAAGGATATTTCCTTCAGGGATGTGCTCTCCCACCTCATCCCCCCACCCGCAACAAGAACATCCACCCCAAAGCCCAACAAGAACATCGGATACATGGGAGTGTAAAAGAGTAAGAGTTCACTGATGAGCCGATGGGCCCACACGGATGGGTTCATGAAGTGAGTTGGTTCCGTTTTAAAGGTGTTTTCTAGAAGATGCTTCATATAAAAGAATTAGGTACATCAGAGTTCAATTTCAGAAGCCATAATTTTCAAAGTTCTAAAAATCAACGGTGAAAATGAGGTCATTTTTACCTTTCAAAAAAAAATGAGGTCATTTTTGCTTGGTTTTCAAATCAACGCTAAATTCAACTCAGAATGGGTTCAAAATGGGTACGGATCCAATTCAAGAGGTGAGGTAAGGCATGAAACACATGTAGGGCCCAAGTAGGCCCCACATAAGGCTTGGGACATTTAGTGGCCCATGGGTGATGTTGCCCATGGGATCCCAATTACGGTCAACGTAAGCATTTATAAATTGGGAATATTTTTTATGCTAAAGAAGGCATAGATGAAAATCTAGATTCTACCAAATTCTGACCTAGTCAAGATTGACTTGACTTCATCAATGCTGACCAAGCCGAGATGATGAGTCAACAATTTAGTCAACCAAATCAAGTGCAAACTAGGGCTAAAAATTAAAGCTCCTACTTGACGAGTTAAACCTAAACAAATTTAGTCCAACCAACTTGATCCAAGTTACGGACTGGCCGACCCAAAATTGTTCTTTAGACTCAATTGGGTTCAAAATGCAAGCCGAAATTAATATCGAACTAGACTTGGTTTAATTCCTCAAGCAGTCAGGCGCACCGAATTGTATAAGTGATATATAATAAAATTCAAATTTATTTGTAATTATTGCTTTAAGTCCTTTTCATTTTAAAATTAAATTCTTGCTTCTATAAAATCTTTCTAGGGTGCTTTGGTTGAAAAATAAGGATTTGCTTGGATGGTTTATGGTTAGAGTTTAAACATTCTTTTAGTTTAAGGTTAGGATTTGTTTGGTTAGCATTTAATTGACAAGTTTAAGAATTAGACTATTTAATCAAAAATGCTTAAGCCAAACACAAAATTGAGTAATAATTTTAGTTTTAGCATTTAAGATCAGAATCCATAGATTTCACCAAAATGGTAAAAGCACTTTCTAAGGACTTTGGCTGGGACCAATACTAATACCTAATTGAGATCAACTTGAGCCCATAGGGACTAATACTGGGCCTTAATGTTTTCAAAGGATTTATTATTGGTTGGGCTTGTCTTGTCCAAGTATGGGCTCAACTAAGCTAGGGCTTAGTTTTTAGAAATCAGGCTACGGCTAAGATAGAATAAAAACTTGGCCCAGCCCACCCAACTTCCATCCCCATCTCGTGGTTTGAACCTAACCCAAGCTTAGTTTTTAGAAATCAAGCTAAGGCTAGGGTAGAATAAGAACTTGGCCCAGCCCACCCAAATTCTATCCCCATCTCATGGTTCACCTAACCCAATGACTAAGTGACCTAGCCAAGTCGACTCATCCAAGTTCTGGCTCAATCAACCCCATCAAAAATTATGCTCTAGACTAACTTCATAAGAAATACAACAATCAAACGTTTCATACGTACATTATCTTCCAGTTTTATCTGGGTATTGAGGTCACCACAAAACCCACCACAATCACTCAATGGAGTATCCTTCAAAGGAACATGAACAAGATGGTGAAGCACACCAGTTCCATCAGCTTCAAAATGTTTAGGTGAAAGATGCCACACAAACTGCAACCCAACCAAAGACGAAAAATCATTTTCTGCAAGAAAATGAAGTCAGGCATTAGATTCCTATGATACAAACAAGTAATAAGTAAAACTAATCCAAAGAAGAACATAGTTGGTAGAACAATGATAAACACAAGACCGATAAGACATAGCATTAGCTTAAACAGAAAATGGTTGTTGATGTTGTAAATATTGGAATTTGTGTATTTTTCACATGACTTATTATAGAGTTGACCTACAGATGTCATTAGGTGTCATTATGTGTAATTGATTTTTCTTTCCTTATTTGCCACCTTGATTGGCTCCTTGTAATCTATAAATACATGTGTACTCTCCTTCATTACAAGAAATACATGTAGAGAATTAATTTATCTCAGCTTTCGTCCCTTCTCATCATTATTTTCTTCCCTTTCTACATTTTTATCTTCAACATGGTATCAACTAGAACGGAAGGTCCCTGATTTCTTTGCTGCGACACTTTTTCAGTGACTAGTTGTTCCAGAAGATCCCTTCTTCATCATTTCAGAGAGGTTTTTACTGCATCTTTTGGGGGGTACATAGGCAGTCTCTGTTTGTGCCCTTAGATCTGGAGTCTTTCTTAGGATATGAACATAAACCCCCACACCTCTACGGTCGTTTTTGTCCCTCCATCAAATCTGTAAGGTGCGATTTTGACTTTGAATGCTTGTGGAACCCCCTTAGACCTGTTTCGGTTTCGTTGAAAAGAGGCGGACCAAAATCCAGTTTCTGCAAGGTCTGTAAGTTTTGGTTCGCCATTATCCCACACATGATCTGGAATTAGCCGCAGTGGTCTTCGCTCTCAAAAGCTGGAGACACTATCTTTATGGCAAGAAGTTTGAGGTATTTTCAGATCACAAAAGTTTGAAATATCTGTTTGATCAAAAGGAACTCAATATGAGACAACGCAGATGGATGGAATATCTACAAGACTATGAGTTTGCGCTTCAATATCATCCTGGCAAGGCAAACAAAGTGGCAGATGCCCTCAGTCGCATGTCACATGCAACAGTGGCCAGTTTGATTATGAAGGAATGGGAAATCCTGAATACCATTCGAGAGTTCAATTTGTACATCAAGAATCATGGGAGTATGTATAATCTGATCGTACGGTCCAACATGGTTTCCAAGATTGAGCAGGAACAACGGACAGATCCGGAAGTGGAAGAGATATGGGCTAAAATGTCTACTGTGAGGTTATACCAGAATGGGAATTACGACCGGGACAAGGTCTTTTATTCCGAGGCAGGACGTATATGCCTCAAAGCTGCAGAAGAGAGTTGTTGATCGAAGCCCACCAAACAAAACTCTCTATTCATCCGGGTAGCACCAAGATGTATTATGACCTGAAAAGGCACTATTGGTGGCACGGACTCGAACGAAATGTAACAGAGTTTGTTGCTCACTGCCTGACTTGTCAGCAGGTCAAGACGGAACATCAGAAGCAACCAGGATTACTCAAACCCTTACTAGTGCCAGAGTGGAAATAGGAACATATTTCCATGGATTTTGTGACGGGGTTGCCAAGGTCATCAAAGGGCAACGATGCAATATGGGTTGTGGTAGATCGATTGACCAAGTCTGCACACTTTCTCCCAATCAAGATGACAGATTCATCTGAGACTCTGGGACGACGATATATCAAAGATATCATCAGACTACATGGAATCCCCAAGACTATTGTGTTCGACAGAGATGGTCGATTCACTGGCAGGGTGTGGCAGAGCATGCAGTCAGCTATGGGGACAAATTTATTGATTAGCACAACGTTCCATCCACAGACTGATAGACAGTCAGAAAGAACAATACAGACATTGGAGGACATGCTGAGAGCATGTATGTTAGACTTCAAAGGTGGATGGGAGGATCACTTACCACTGGTTGAGTTCTCTTACAACAACAGTTACCAGGCAAGCCTCCAGATGACTCCTTTCGAGGCGTTGTATGGTAGACCCTGTAGATCACCAGTGTGTTGGACAGAGGCCGGTGAGCCTGCACTTATTGGACCTGATCTAGTTGCAGAAACTACAGAACAAATCAAGGTGATACAAGAACATATGTTCACTGCTCAGAGTCGTCAGAAGAGCTATGCGGACAAGAGAAGGAGATTCCTTGAGTTTGAAGGGGAGACTTAGTATTCCTGAAAGTCTCGCCACGAAAGGGACACATGCGATTCGGAAAGAAAGGGAAGTTGTCACCTAGATTTGTGGGACCCTTTCCAATCCAAAAGAGGATGGGGGAAGTGGCTTATCAATTGAAACTTCCTCCACAGTTGTCATCTTTGCACGATGTGTTCCATGTTTCTATGTTGAGGAAATACAATCCTGATCCTTCGCATGTGCTGAATCTGCAAGAGGCTGATATGCAAAGCGACGTGACTTATGTTGAAAGGCCGGTCAGAGTAATCAGGAAAGAACAAAGGGTGTTACAGAACCGAGCCATTCAGTTCGTCAAGGTGGTATGGGATCGACATGGTAATGAAGAAGGCACCTGGGAGCTTAAATCAGAAATGAGAGCAACTCATCCTAAGCTTTTTGTATGAGTTGTTTGAAACCCTACTTCGCTCGATTTTCGAGACGAAAATTTCAAAATACGGTAATATTGTAACATCCCGGATTTTTCAATGCGTTAATATATTAGATTCTGTCGATTTTAATTGTTAAATTTGTTGAATTTAAGATTATGGATGGAATGGACCTTAGATGGGTAAGGAATTGGAGCAATTACGACCCAACGGGTCATGGATAGAGTTTGTATGGAAATAAGTGGGTAAGTGTAATTAAATGGGTCAATTACCCAAATGGGACCCGATAGGTCAAGGTGAATGGGTTTTGAAAGTAAATGGGTAAAAGATTAATTTAATTGGGTCAAATACCCAATTAGGATCCAAGGCATGGGATCCACCTCATCAAGTGAGGTGGCATGTGAGTGACATGGCCAAGTGGGACCCAAATCCACCACATGAAGTGAGGTGGCAAGTGATTTAATGCAACATGCATGGTCGGCTAACCATGGTTGACTTGGTCAACCATGGGTGAGTTCAAATGTGTTGAGTGGCTTGAGTTGGAAAGTAAATTCACATGCGTTGAGTTAAGAATGTATTAATGTTGAGTTCAAGTGTTTAAGTTGGAGAATGAGTTCAATTAAGATGAGTTGGAGAATGAGTTCATTAAAGTTGAGTTGAGTTGAAAGGGTAATTGAGGAGTCTCCCATTTAAGCGAGTCAATGTGGGAGAGAGGGTTTCCATCTCATGGGATGGAAACCCAAGGTGACACGTTGGGAACCAAGGAGGTTTCTTGGTTTGGCCAAGAGACTCCTTGGTTGGATACAAGCATTAAGGAGGGTGGTTGGGAGGATGAAGGGCTGATTACTAAGGGGTATACTCCACCCCTTTGGCTGATCCCCTCTCTTTGAAACAAGATATTTTCCATCTCTCTCTCCCTCTCTCAACCTACACTCCTTGGCCGATAGCACCTCTAAGAAACTTAGAGATTTTCTTCTCTTCTCCATCTCTCTTCCTCTCCATTGCTACATCTAGAGCACTAAGAAAATGTTTGGTCTTTCACATAAAAGATATCAGCTCAAGGGACACTCCACACTTGTGGCCAAAATCCATCTCTTGCATTCAAAGAGATTGGCATCTTCTCCAATTCCTCTCTCTCCCATTTTCGGCTTACACTTGGAGAAATCGGTGAAGGAACAAGAAAGGAGAATGACTGAGGAGTAAAGATCAGACCTAAAGAAACGAAGGAGACGAGGAAAGCAGGTAAGGTTTATGTTTCATGGTATTAAATTTAAGAGAATTAAGGGAACTATGGTTTCGGCTATGGAATGGCCGAAACCATGGGGTCCATATTTGATTGCGATGTTTGGGGCGGCCAACTGGTTATAAGGCCATGAACTTGAAATCCATTCCAATAATGATTAAATGGTTGAAACAAACGTGGAAGGATATTCGAAAATTATGTTGTAATACTAAGATTGGGAGAATAATGGACAAGACCCTAGTTTGGTTAGTGAGTAGAGTATACTCACTGATTTTAAAATATGGACGACATTATATAGGTTTTAAATGATAAGAAAATTCCATAAGGGTCAAGCCAAACATCAAATAAAAGAGGACTATCCACGGGTGTGCACCGTCTGCTGGACGGGTATCACCGTCCGCGGACGGGTTTCTATCGTCCGCGGGACGGGTTTCTACCGTCCGCGGACAGGTAATAGACAGGAATGGTATGTTGTCTGCAGACGGGTTGTATGTCTGCTGGACGGGTATCACTGTCCGCGGACGGGTTTCTACCGTCCGTGGACGGGTAATAAGACAGGAATGGTATGTTGCCTGCGGACGGATTGTATGTCTGTAGGATGGGTTTCTGCCGTACGCGGACAGGTTTTTACCATCCGCGGACGGATTTTTATCATCCGCAGGATGGGTAGCGGACGGGAACCCCATGAATGATTTTATGAGTCCATGAATGATTTTAGAGTCCATGAAGATTTAAAAGATAATTGATTAACTATGGATTATCAGATTAAGAAATAAAAAGAAAGGAATGATGGTTGACCGCATTGTTTAAAATAAAACAAGGATTAAAAAGAGGGTCAAACATCAAAGAGTGAGGTTCGGCCATGTTGTATGGCCGAACCCCATTGATGGGTCTTGGTGGACATGAACAAGTTTCAGCCACATCGTATGCCGAAACCCCATTGAGGGTCTTAACCGGTTTAAGGATTATGATGCGTAAATGCGACTGAAATGAAAAGTTGATTTTTAAATTGATATATGTGTATGATTAATAGGGTAAAGAGGCGTGATACGCTTTCACGTGACGGTTAGCGATTGTTCGTGCGAAACAAGAAAAGGACAGTAAATCAGACTTGGGTAGAATTCCTACCTTATTGAAATAACATGTGGATCTTATATGGTTTTATATTTTTCCAACATGATGATTACTTTGAATTATGAAATATATATGTGTATGAGTTGTTTTGATGGCACAATGTAATTTGAAAAGGAATGACATCTTTGCACTCAGCATCTCATACATGGCATGGGAGGGAACATATGAGAGGAGCCCACGCTCCATTCGGTGTATCCGATAAACAAACGTGGGAGGAATCCATACTGATTCCGATTCACATACGTGGAGAGATGTATGATGTTTGAAATGTAAGAGGAGTCCACGCTCCATTCGGTGGGACCGATTAACATACGTGGGGAGAGATGTATGATGTTTGAAATGTAAAAGGAGTCCAGACTCCATTTGTTGGGACCGATTAACACACGTGGAGAGAAATGCATGATGTTTAAAAAGGAAGTGGGTGGGAGATCATTGGCTTATGATCCATGACATGGCATTACATTGGCAAGATTTGATATGAGTATCATGCACTGTTTTAATACTACAAAGGGTTTTATAAGTACGATATGTTATTCTATATTGATTTTATACTAATCCCATGTATGACCCTACTTGGAACTCCTACTGGACGCGTTGACTAACGCCCTACTTCTACCTTTAGATGATGGAACAAGGAACGGAACGGGCGATGGACGTGAAAGAAGCCAAGCTTAGGAGCTTGGATAGTTTATCATTACTTTATTTAAGTTTTATTTTGGACAATGTATTTTGAGATAATTGCATTTTGGGACTGTAATAACTTAGATATTATTTTGCTATGGTTTGATGTTACATTTGGATATTAGATTCAATTAATTTATTGGTAATTGACTTCTTTGCTAATTAATGGATAGGGATAGTAATTCTATTCATATGATAATTCCGCAATGTGTTTATTCCGCAAGTATAACTTTAATGCGTGTGAAATATTTTAGTGGACTTGTCCACGCACACGTATTGGTGGCCAGTTAAGGGTCGGGCTTTGGAAACTCGGACTTAACTCGCATCGTGGCGCCCCGCTCTCTCCCACTCTGTATTTATTTAAAAAAAAAAAATAGACTCTGATTTTCGGCGAGTGAAAAAGGGCGGGGCGTTACAATGTCGCTTTTGGCTCTATTTTCCATCCCACTTAGAGTTTTTGGCTGTTTGTGCTTGTGGAGGCCGTTATTTCGCAGTCTTTACACACGCACATTATCTCTCCAATGGTACATCTTATAGGGATATACTAGAATGAACACTCACAATATAAATTGGCAAATGTTAAATGAGTGTTCTGTACAAATTTAGTGGACATGGGCCAGTTGCATACAATGGTTATTATCATAAGCCCAAATATTGGAATGCAAAGAATCCACCCGATCAAAATTTGAGATGGGTTCCAAAACGTTGAAATGATTAGGGTGTCTTACAATAATTTGTGCCATTGAAAATATTTTGGACTGATCTAGCTGAACAAATTAGGTTAGGATTGGAAAGATGAAGTGTGAAAAAAAAATCGAAAAATTGACTGCGTTTGTTGCCATCAGGTCAGACCTCCAAGTTTTGTCTTCAAAACTCTGAATCATTCAGACCTCCGAAAACTATGATTCGGACCTCTGAATTGACGTTGATCGCGAACACTAGGGTTTTTGTTTCTTCCCGCGCGACCGTCCCGTTCCTCTATTCATTAAGTTCTTTGAATAGTCGCGACACTCTGTTTCTATCAGACCTTCCTTGTTCGATTTGGAGACGTTTTGGAAAGTGAACCCGGTAAGATTGATTCTCTTGATCCCCTCTATCGTTTGTAGTATTATTACTTTGTGGATTGCGATTTCTCAAGGATTTAAAGGGAGTACTTTGAGAACTTTTGGGTTTTTCATCTTCTTGAAACCCCCCCTGCCATAGTGATTCTTCATACCTGAATCATGACGAAATTTAAAGCTATGTCAAAGAAATCTAAAGGTGAAGCCTTGTCAAAATCCAGTGCTCGCTCGTGGTCAACCCCTCATTGAAAGATTCCAAACGACAGATTCTTCTCAAAACCCTCTGAAAATGCTCTTCAACGGGAAAGCAAAGGATTTACAGTGGAAAGAAGATGCAACGCATCTGAAAATCCTGTATACAAAAATGCCGTTGAATTTCTAAGCAAGATTGAATGGGAAGGAATCTAGACTGGGAGGAGATGTCTATCCTTCCTTGGTAAAAGGCATGTATCAATCAATCACTGAAATTAACTGGAAAGATCTATCATTCTCAGTGAAGTTTGAACCTGATGAGTTCGTTATAATATCCCCTAGCACCATTTCCCAAATGGTCAAAGTTCCCTTTGTTCCTGATGGTGTTAAAGCCCTTACTACAAGCCTTCCTGATCTTGAGAAGGGTAAGTGTACTATCTATTTGTGTAGATGCCATGAGAAGTGGAAGAAGAGCTCACTATCTCTTGGTAAACTACGTCCAGCATTTCGTCTCCTGCATCAAATCTTCACCTCCAACGTATACCCGAGAAGAGGAAGCAAGACCGAGCTTGGGAACAGTCCGCCTACTATATCAGGTTGCCAATGGTGAGAAAATTTGTCTACCTTCAGTCATGTGCTCAAAAATCATTGAATATGTTGCAAACCCTGATCGAATTGATGCTCCTTATGGGTACATTATGTCTGAATTGGCTATAGGGTTGTGTGTTTCACAGCCAGCAGTAGAAAGACCTCAAAGGAGTGTACCATTTTATTCCAAATGGATGAAACTGAAGTTTTGACCACATCAGGGAGGGGGGATGAAGAAGAAGAATGCTCATCCTCAGAAAACGATCATCCCATTACAAAGCGTCAGTTCGCAGAGCTTCTTAGACAGCAGTCAAAGATGAACAAAATGCTGAAAAAGATACTTGATCACATAAGTGATGAGAAGTATAGAGATGCCTCTCCTATATCCCTCTCGAGCTTGGAAGATAGAGACAGTTCCTCAATCGAAACTTTTTGAGTTTGATGAGCTCTAATGCAATAATGTCAAACCATGGGGAGTATAAACCTCGATGCATATTTTGGTTTGATGGTTTATATGGATTTATGGTGTGTTTTATTACATTCCATGTGCTTTACAATGCGATATTTATGTGGTGGAATGAATATATATACATGTATATGCATGTGTGCTTAATGTCATGTGAAGTTTTAAAATTTGCATATAAAGAAATTGGCCTTCGGGTCGGAGCTCCGAATCCCTGGACTCGGAACACCGAACCGGAGCATGATGAACAAAACAATTATGCTATGATTTTGTGGTTCTCTTGGCTCAGGGATGGCCTGTCAGATAGCCCCCAATAACTTGTGCATTGAGACCAAGAGTGTCGTTGAATGTATTCATCAAAGTGTGTGCTCTAATACCTCAGGTGTGTGAGATGAGATGTATTAGAATGGTATACAGTTGAATTTGTATATGAGATTGGTGAACCTCCATCTATTTCTCCCTTGGTTTCCTACTCCCCAAAGCGTTATTGGTATATCTTTGTCAATTTGCATGACAAAAAGGGGAAGAGAAAGTTGTGAAAAGTGGGAAAGTTGACAAAAGAGTTCTCCAAATGTGCGTGTAAATGATGAAAATGTTTTGTGATTTTCTCAGTTATGGTGACATTGTCACGGGGAGAAAACTGAGAAAATGTAAGGAGAATCTCTACATGTTAAGGGAAACAGTGAGATTAAAATGGTCAGCACTATGTGATGAGCTGACAGACATTGTTGATTTTTCTGATTTTTATATGCGTGATTTTTATATGCATATGCTATGATTTACATATATATTATTTACTTCTAACAGTTAGGTGGAGAGTTGTGCTCCACCCAAGATATGCCTTGTGTTTGAGATGTGTTGTGCAGTCGTGTGATATGTGAAGCAAATGTGCGAGAGATTGGGCATCTCAAAGAAGTCAAGAGGCACACATTGTGTTGATCGGGTTGTAATGTCAAGTTGTCTCTTGTATTTGTAAATGGGTTGTATTATATACTCTTTGAGAGTGTAAGTTGCTAGTCTTTTGTCAGGGTATGGGTTTTGTCACGAAATTGACAAAGGGGGAGATTGTTAGAGCCACTGTTGAACTTGTGTTCCCGGTTGTCAATTTCAGTCCAAAAAGTCTATGTTGTGTGTCATGTGTGCCTTTGGAAGTATGAAGACCAGAAGGTGAGAAGACCTGGATGGCAAAGCAGCAACGGGATATGGTGAATCAACTGAAAGACCAACCAAGGTAGGTAAAAGGACCCCAATAGACTTAGGGTGACCATGGACTGATCCCTATAGGAATGGACTTAGAATCGGGACTCATATAGGTGGATTATATGATTAATTTGTGATCCACATGTCACACGAGTTGTCAACATACTATAAAGGTTTTGACGAATTCCATATAAGCAAGTCACACTAGTAAACTATGTAGATTAGACGAATTAGCTAAAATCACAAAAAAAAAAAAAAAGGGAACAATCAAATGAAATTACGCACATACACCTCACTAACGCAATGAATTATCCCATGAACAAACAGAAATCTATCCCAATTCAAAGGAAAAAGGAAAAACCAGAAATCTATATTCCCATTAAAGGTTCTAGTTAAATACAAATCAAACTACACCTTAAAGAAAAGCAAAAAAATAAAGCATTGATGTATTCCACATCAATTTTTTTTTCGTTTTGAAGAGTAACACCTCACCATTGAATCTGTAGAAGAAAAATTCCTCAATTACCTTCTTCATCAAAGGCACGAACATGAAGTGTGGTGAGCCCATGGAGGTCAAGCTTAACAGAATGATGAAATATTTGGATCCTGAAGATCTTATCAATGAAAACTTCACAACGAATCACAGTCCCACTGAGAAGGTCAGCAGCATAAACAGATGTTTCCTTTCGACCACTATAAGGAGCAATTGATATTAAACGAGCACTTGTTGAACAACGACTAGTGCCATTATACTCGGGCTGAACAGAGAGAATATCATGATGGTCCCATGACCTGACAGTAATGTAAATAGCATTTTGTTATTCATTAATTAATAAATAAATAAATGTGAAAAAGCACAAAGCAACATATCCATGTGATAAAATCCATCCTAAAATTGAAAGAGGCAAATGCATTCCCATAGAAGATCATGCAAATCAAGCAAGACTCGAGAAAGATCCATGGATTCAAGCAAGAGTATGTCATTCACTAGTAACACAAAAGAGAATCACAAGTGATGGACTGAGATTCAATTCCATTTCTCCTGACGATACAATAAAAAAGGTCAATACACATACTCCCCACCATTTTCACTGTGAAGAATCTTTATATTTTGATGACAATAATTGTGGACCCATTTATGAAACATTTGGAAAATAGAAAAAACATCATCTTTGTGTTTCATAAGATAGACCCAAGTCATGTGTGAAGCATCATTAATAATTGAAACAAAATATTACTTTTTGAAAGATAAATGAAACAAAATAGTAATAGAAAAATCCCATCGCTCAGAGGACAGTGTTACCATAAAAAATAATAAGAACACTTGAAAAGGCTATGTTTGGCTCAAGAACAACTTTCCAGGCAAATCACTTGGTAACTCCAAAAAGGAAGTGATTCACTATCAAGGTGATTCTCCATATGGCAAAGGTGGTACTGCCTGCCATTGAAGGAGACATTAGATTTGCTTGCAAGAGGCAAAAAAAAAATCAGCTGTGAGCCCCACCTTCTCCTCCAAAGCACATAAGAAAGCTAATGCAACTGGTAAAACACCTACTTTTGATTGATACAAACATACCCAAGTCCTACACCTCTCAGCAATTTAATTGCCATGAATGACAGCAACTGGCTGGCATTTCTGGACGAAGCAGAATGACACACTGCTACTACTAAAGAATAGTGTATAGGTTACAAATTTAAAGTAGCTGAAACAGAGGATGCCCACAAATTGCTTAGAAAGTATAATCCTTCCTGGGGGTGATGAAGTCAATCCATCAAACACCAAGCAGACATCACTAACAATTCAACAAAGGAGAACCAACACCAAAAGAAAGCTAAACCCAAGCTACCAGTGCTACATGGTATCAGTTACAGTAACTGAAACAGGGATGCACACAAATTACTGAGAGAAGGAGGTCCTTCTACGGTAGTGAAATCAATCCATCAAACACCTGGCGATAACACCACCAAACAAGTAGCTATAACCAAAGAATAACCAAACCCAAGCGAATGATGCTACATGATACCAGACACAATAGCTCAAACAGAGGATGCAGACAAAATTGCTGCAGCAAAATCCTTCTTCAAGCATTAAAATCGACCTCCCAAACACCACATAGCGCCAGCTACTAGACAAGGAGCTAGAGGAAAAGAAACTAAACCCATGCTATTAATTCTACATTACATCAACCTGAATCACTGAAAAGTACCGAGAACGTTAAAACCTTCCTAAGCAGTGAAACAAATCCATCAAACACCCATTGTTTGTGCCACATTAACAAACGAGGAGCTACAGCAAAAGAAATTTAAACCCACGTTGCCAACGCTACATGAAGTCAGTTACAATGATAGAAACATAAAATGCCCAGAAATTACTGAGAGAACAAAGCCTTCTTGGAGCAGTCACGTAAGTCATCAACACGTGGCAATTACACCACGAACAACTAAGGAGCTAAAGAAAAAGAAGATTAAACCCATACAAACACAGTCGTCGAACAAAGGATACTGTTACGTGCATAATTTCTTGGGTTATCCACTTCGGCCAGCTATGCGATGAGTGAGTTATCCATTTTCGGCCAGCCATGTGTTGGCTAGAAGTTAGGCAATAAACGAGGAGGTTGTCCCGTGCGCCTCTTCCTCCTTGGTTTCCTTTGATAATAGGACTCATTAGGATAGCTTTGATTATTTTAAAATTTGAATCTGTAATCTCTCCTAAGATAAAGGACGAGAATCTATATCTATTCCTTGTTTTCCATGCTAGTGGATCAATGAGAAATTATCTATTCGTATGAAAGACTAGGAGGTTGGACTCCCTCGAAGAGTCCCTTGCACACGATCCACTCATTTCCACCTATCTCCTCTCTCACCTCTCTTCTCTAACTCACGGCTTTGGCCGAATTCAACCCTCTTCACACGACAGGCCCACTGCAAGATATCAAAGCCAGGTTTCATTCAATGGCCAAAGCTACTTTCGACACTCGGTTAGATGATATGATGGACCTCTTGAAGGAGGCGATAGAGAATCAAGACAGACGTTTGGACGAAATGGAGAATCAAGGCAGACGATTGGACAACATGGTGAACCAATTGACTGTGATGAATTCGCGCCTGGGGATGCTCTCCATGGGACAAACTCAAAAGTGTGATGAAGCTTCAACAGTAAAGTCGTCGGCCCGAGGGTCTCTAACAGCGGGAAGAGACATTGGCTATGTCATTCCCACTCGCATGGCACGACTTGAGTTTCCACAGTTTGATGGGGCAATGAGTTGTTTCTTGGATGTGACTAAAGAAGACAACATTACCACAGGAAAGATATATAGGTCTATCAATGACGGATAAAGGAAAGGTGACGATCTTGGAAAATCAATCCAAGTGGTTCCTCACATCACTGAATCCATTGAAGACCGGATTGAATCTATAATTACTATTCCTGTTGATGGAAAAGAAGGTCTAGCAGATGCTTGTGTTATAGAATTGGGTGGAACCGTAGGTGACATTGAATCAATGCCATTCACATCACGTCAGTTATCATATTTTGTAGGACACTGGTTTAATTTCTGTCTCATTCATGTTAGCCTTATGTCACTACTGAGTGTAGTTGGAGAGGTGCACACCGGAAGCATAGTGAACCAAAGGGTTAAAGCCATGACCCGGGTGCAAAGGAGTGACTCAAGGAATGAAGACGACTTTTGGAAGTTTAACCATAGACACCGAGCCAAGTTACCAAATTTCCTCCTCGTGGACGATGTCGGATTCGAGCAAGGCAGAATGTTACGTGCATAATTTCTTGGGTTATCCACTTCGGCCAGCTATGCGATGAGTGGGTTATCCATCTTCGGCCAGCCATGTGTTGGCTAGAAATTAGGCAATAAATGAGGAGGTTGTCCCGTGCGCCTCTTCCTCCTTGGTTTCCTTTGATAATAGGACTCATTAGGATAGCTTGATTATTTTAAAATTTGAATCTGTAATCTCTCCTAAGATAAAGGACGAGAATTTATATCTATTCCTTGTTTTCCATGCTAGTGGATCAGTGAGAAATTATCTATTCGTATGAAAGACTAGGAGTTTGGACTCCCTCGAAGAGTCCCTTGCGCACGATCCACTCATTTCCACCAATCTCCCCTCTCACCTCTCTTCTCTAACTCACGGCTTTGGCCGAATTCAACCATCTTCACACGATAGGCCCACTGCAGATACCCACAAAAGGCTGAGAAAGCAAAATACTTAGTGGGGCAGTGAAATCAATCTATCAAACACCTAGCGGGCAATGCGCCATCATCAGAAACTGAGGAGCTACAGCAAAAGAATATTTTCATGGAGCTGGGTAAAGGAAGAGGAAGTACCAAGAAAAGCAGCCATCTGATCCCTGAAGACGGTACTCAACTGGATTGGTCATGCGAGGCGGCAACAAGACGTTGAGATCGGCTATGTGTGGACCTGCTGTGGCGGAGCTCCACTCAGGAAGCTGCGCCAAAAGCAGTAGCAAAGCTAACATCGTTCACCGAAGATGGAACTGTCACTGTCCAAAGAGGCCAAAAACCCTAGCAACAGCTAACCACTCCCGCCAAGACGCTCATTTCCGGCTTTTCCCCACTTCGACGAGTTTCCGATTTCGGATTCTGTCTCCCCATTTCAAAATGTGTGAGAGGGAAATGGGTCGGGTTATGATCGGGCCTAAACGTCCCAAGCCCAACCCCAATTAGCATAAGGAAAGACTAAGACCCAACAACGAGAACCTGTAGTACCGTTGGAAACCATTAATTGTTGTAATTTTAATGTTGTGAATTTAAGTCTATTCTTAATAGAACTCAGACCGATTTGTATTACACTCCTTAAGTCCCAAAATACTTGTCTTATTTTTAAAAAAAATTATTTCTTAAAATCATTTTCGCGTGTAGCGCGCCAAAAATCTATTAAAAGATTCTTTGTTTCAATACAAATCTGATAAAAAAAGAGGTCTGGACGGTATCTTGTTGTGTAGTTACTGCTCAATAATATTTTCCTAACTATAAAATAATGCATGATTCCAGACATGAAAGTCGAAGGTGGAAATAATTACAGAATGCCACATATTGGCAAGTCAAACCTTATAAAAAAATATCGTCTTCACATCATGTTGGAAAGTGATTTGGAGCTTATCAAAAAGGTTAAAACTTTAATTTAATGTGAAAGTAAAATAATAAGATAAGTAATTTGAAACAATTCCAAAATACATATAGTACAAGTATTTTGGGACAGAGGGAGTATGCTCTAAGCCCAATTTCAAATCTAAAATGCGCATGTGAGGTTATTTGTTGTCACGACTTTCTTGGCCCAAAATGGATTAGTTTATGTTATTGTAGAAATATATAAAAGCATATATTATATAAATTTAATATTTCAACATTTTTCATTTAAGAAAAATAAGTTTTTTATAAACTTCGACACAATTTAAGTCTTTTGAACTAAACTTGAGCTTTCTTGCACTGGGCCTTGCTCGGCCATATTTGGACATTTACATTTGAAAGTCAAATATGAGCCCAACCCAAGCCCAAATAAGCTAAAGCCAAAAAATTTAATGTTTTTTATTTGTATGTCAACTCCAGTTAGGCCTCACACAAATTACACCCTTAAATGTTATGGCTAATCTTAAACCCAATTAGCTCATGTGCTTGACCAAAAGCCTAAATCAAACGAAAAGGACTAATGCATGCACTAACTTTTCACATTTCATTTGTTTTCCTTTATGTATTTTCGAATTTTAGCTATTTGTTGAGAATTTGAAAATGGATTAAGAGTTTAATGTAGACATCCAATATGTAAATAACATGCCAAGGCTATTTTTAATATAGATTTATTATATTTTTCTTAAAAATTGAGCTTTTCGAGTTTTTGGACCTTAACATGTGTTCGAGGCCTATCCCCACTTGAAACTTGAGCTCAATTATCTTTCGAACTAAAATTAGCTCAATTTCATTTTTTTTATGAGCCTTCAAGCTTTCAGACCAAATCTCCATCTCTCTCGGTCATGTATCTATAGTTAGAGTTAGTGACATAACTCATTTTAAATTGATATATTGTGAATTAAAGAATTATTTTTTAAATAGATAACATTTATCCTCTTAATCTACTTCACATCCTTTGCATTAGATTCATATTCATTTCCGACACTTTTCAATTTACAGCTACTATTGGATTAAGCCTTAGATCTTATGCACCATTGGATCTCTATGTTGTGTGAGTGCAATCATCGTTTCAAAAGAATTTTATCTTTTTTTAAAACTTGTTAAAGCGACATTTAAATAACTACTATGAGTCTGAGTAAAAAGATTAGTTCGTCGATATAAAAGGCTGATACATTTATATTGGCGAACTGATACGTTTATATATGTGAATTGAGACATATCGGACGCAACAGACCGATATGCATTTGTCCGTCCATCACCCATCTCGGCCTTGATTGATACATATCGGCCTTGATTTTTCCGATACGTAATCTATCAGCCACATTTTACACATGTTTAAGCTACGATGGTGGGAAAAACATTTTTTTCTAAAAATACATATTTTGTGTAGTCTAGAACTCCTTAAAGCAACATTCTAACTATTTTAATCATGATTATATTATAGATTAATAGAATCAAATTTATCCATCATCAACCATGACTCTGGCCACTGGAGTACCCGGACCCATCTGTCTGCTATCTACTCTCTCCTCTCTTCTTTGAGGTGCACGGTCACGCTTATGTCGGTCAGCCAGCTCGCTCTGCTCACTCAGAATACGTGCGGCATGGGTGGACATGATCCCCATGGCTGATTGAGGAATGGGGTTCTTAATATTGACTAGTTTTTGTGGGTTGGACCCTATTATTTTGTGTCCCTTTTTGGTGCTGGTGCCCTGCCTTCTTCGTGGGTAGGCCCTATTTTTTATTTCTAATTCAGCTGGGCTGTCTTTTTTTTTTTTTGTCTATATGTGTGGTCCCAGCTATTTTTGGTTAATTTGTTGGCGCCTGGCGTGGGCTATGGGCTATTGTATCATTTTCTATGTTTTTTTCTCTATTTGAATGAAATACTAACCTCTCGTTCAAAAAAAAAAAAAAATACCGGTGAAAAATGGGATAATAATGAAAAAATTGTTTCTTAAAAACACTGATCAGTTATTGATTTTTTCTAATTTTTTAATAACTATTCAAATTTATCACGTTTTTATTGAAATATCACAATATTAATAGTTTTTTATTTGTCTTATTGTTTATGACGATAAGTCATGAGTGAAGCAAACTCTTACCTCCCATTTTTTGGTTCCTCTTTTATAGTTTCGACTTTCTTCTTTGTTCCAAGTTCAATGTCCCAAGTGTTGGGTTTCAGTCAAAAGACCTTATTAGGCTAAGGTGTGTTTATTTAAGGCCCACCAAGCCTGATCTGTGTCTCAATACAAGTCCGTTGAAGCCTTGCAGGTGTTTCGAGTCTGAGCAAGAACGTTTTGAGTTCGAGTTGGGAGGTTTCGAGTTTGAACTAGGATGCAACAAACGAGAGCGGAATCTAAGTTCTCTTCTATTTATAAGTGGTTACTAAATTGATGCTAATATCATCTAGTGTTGATTGAATCAAGCGAAGTTTTGCTTGCGTGCTTTAAATTAATTTCATTTTTCAAAGTGCAACTCATATTTCAATCATGCATATTAGAACTCTGGGACCACTTGTCCCTCGAGGTGTGCATGCAACATTCCTTTTAGACGGGAGCACATCCGGCCGATATTGGGTTCGTTAGATAGTTCAATTTGATTGATATATCACCACTGAACATAAGTTCGATAATTCACATCACCTATTGTACATCCAATTTTTCAACAACACAACATAAAGCGGCATCAAATTGATATCAAAACTATATTTAGAATTGGGAGGCATAACATAACATTGATAGATCAAGCAACATTGGTCCCTTTAAGTTCTTTCATCTGGTTAGGAAACAGGATGGTACCACCTAGTAGGTTTCTTTGGACAAAAATAAATATTCCACTAATGTATGTTTCTTTGTTAGTAGATCCTATCATCTTCGCCAATGATATGAAACTTCCCATTTGAAGATAGATAGTAGAAGTTCAATTATTCTTGATTCACTTCATGCCATATTCAATAAAAGTTTATTTAATGGGTACTTGTAGCAACTAAGATATTTGGAATGTGTAGATATTGAACATTCTTGGGATTGGCTGTGAACAAATACGACATTGAAAGTGTACAGAGAGATTTAAGTATTTTTTAAGGATTTAGATCATTTTACCTAATATGTTAGTCTTTTGCAATAGATATCCAGTCATAAAGTCAAGTTTCAGTCTATCTCATGTGGACTCAGGAGATCCCTAGGTGGACAGGATGATTAGCCTTATTCGAGAGGAAATTATTGGAACTGACTGCAAACGAGTCCCACGTTGAAAGTGCATAAGAAAATCTAGAGATTTATATAGAACTTGAGTTATTCCACCTAACATGTTTGTTTGATATTTTGAGATGGATATCAAATCCTAACAAACATGAGAATAACAAAATCTATTGAAAATAAAATTTTGTTGTTTGACCTTGAGATCAACATATAAAACATATCGGACAATATATTTTTTTTCTACATCAACTTGAGTATCCTTAATTGATTGTCAATTGAGAAAACATATTGAAATTATTTTTATTTTTAAATATTAAAAATTTCAATTTGTCAAAAAGAACTCAAATTAAAAAATATATATATTTTTCAGATAAAAAATATCCGATCATCAAAAACTTAAGACCACCACACACAAACTAACATATTGAATAAGCAACAAAAAATCTCTTTATAGCAATGAAGTTACCAATGTTCCTAACACCAAGTATCATAAAGATTCCAACTCATCTGGAAGACTTTTAGTCAACGCAGATAAATTTAAATTATAATTTAATTTCAGGATAATCATGTCACATTCACTTCTTTTTATTTGCTTCACATTATTGTTGCCACTACTGATTTGATTGACCAACCGATGTAGTAAAAGCTGCAAATTGTTGGTTTATAAAACATAAGGTTAGGGTTGAAGACCTACCGACACTTCTCATTTTGAGAGCTCTCAACCCCTCAACTCTTATCTTATTTGATGAGAATATAGAAATGTCATGTGTCACCTTTTTTTTTTTTAATATAAACTTATTAATAAATTTTCGATTAGAATTGGAAATTCAACTTGAGCCATTAAATTGAATTGGTTCAACTTGATTAAAATATAGTAAAAAGAAAATTACTAAATTGAATTAGGTTGTAGAGACCAATAAAATTCAACTAAATCTTAAAAAAAAAAAAAAACCTCACTTAATTGAGAAGGGGTTAGATTTGATTCACTTGGAAGTTAAATTTCACAACACAGAGGTAAAAAGATCAACGCATAAATATAATTCAAGAATTTAGCTAAATCATAGTTGATTAAATTTTAATTCAGACAATTCATGAAGTTTTCTTATCATTCATCTCAGAGTTCAAAACTCATCGAATCACTCTTTAAGAAGAGTGATCATAACTAAAAAGTAATGTTAATGAGTTTCTTCTATTTATACTTATTTTTTTATAATCAAGGTATTTGAAACTTTTAGAGTATTAGACTAATTTTCGAGTCATGTGTAGCCCTCTCTACCTACATTTATCAAAAAATTCTACGGAGAGTGACCCTTTAAGATAATGTGAAAATCGAACTTAAAACTCCAACTTCATAAGACTAGTTCCTAATCACTAATTTAAATCTTACAGAAAGTGCACGTGACACTTAAAACATAATTGACGAAGGACCACACTGAATATATTGCTGATAATGTTTCGTATCTGTCACAGAATGTGACCATCTTCAACTTCAACTCAAGTTTATCATATTTCACAATTGATGATGAATGAACCTTTTACATCCCATTTCAGTATACCCCAATACATTTTCAACCTGATCAAAGAGCAGTCTGCCCATTAAATTTTGTTGAAAAATCTTTATAGACATTTTCAAATGTTTTTTTTAGTGTAATGGGTTAACTATTCATTTAAAGGGGAGAAAGCCCAAAATAATAAAAAAAACCCACAGCTCAGGCAAGGCAGAAAAACAATCAACGGTCGAACAACCCACTAAAAGAATAAAGAAGTCTGATACTACCTATCCAGAAGGCAAATCAGCACTAAAAGAGAGAATTCCCAACCGAAAAAAGGAAACAGAAAGACTGAAGGGAAACAATCATGAGAGATGCTGCACATAATACAATAGTGGTGCAAATCAGCACCAAACTTATTTTCAAATGTTGAAATGGACAAATTGTATAATACAATAAAATATTTTACTTTATATTAATTTATTTAAAATAAATATGATAAAAATAACTTCTAAACTAGTAAATTATAACAATGAAGAGAAATTTATTATCTGCTCAACTAAGTTTACAAATTAAAGAGATGAACTTGACTTCTCACAGCAGTTGTTGTTGACCTATTTAATTTCATGAAAATGAAAACTGAAGTGGGACATGGATCTTGTTGGCTCCCTTAAATATGTATCAAATCAAGCTTTGAAGAGACAAGCAAGTCTTCTAATGGATAAGATAAAACTTTTAGGAAAGCGACATAGTAAACTCATTCCTCATCTTCCCTCATTGACCTCAAACCCAACTTCTTAAATGCCCCAAATTTTATGTAATTTTAAATATTTATCATAATCTTATTTAGGAGGGGTTTTTTATATTACATGTGGTGCTCAATTTTGAATTTGTATATGTGAGTTGAATTTTGTGTTATCAAGTTGCATTAGGCCTTTAAATTCTTTAATGTCACTTAATTTTTGTTGGCTTTTGTTCACTTCTAATTCAATCTAATTTAATTTAACCAAATCTAATATAACTATGTTGAGGTAAAAAGAGAGAGAGAGAAAAAAAAAACCCACATATTTCAACACAAGTTTATTCGAACTGCATTGAAAGATCATGTTTGATTTGAGACTACCTTCTCTCAAATATGTGTTGGCTTGAAGTTTTAAATTCAACCCAATCAATATAATTTGAATAAACTTGTTCAGCAAATGGGTGACCAAATTGAACATTTAAAAGACTTTTTATACTCTTTTTTTTTAATTTACGTGTAAAAAATCGTAGAATATTTTTTTTATACTTTTTAATGTATCGTACTAAACACTATGGAGAGGAGATACTCATGTTATTTAAAAAAAAAAAATTACCGTATCAAAGTATTTATTCTATATTTTGACACATTAGATGAGAAAATAATATTAGTTAAATCTTATTGTTTGATAAAGTTTAAACCCATCTAATTATTTTGAACATTAAATTTAAAACATATATTATCAATCAGCCCTCCTTATGAGATATAGACCATCAGAAGTTCTTATTAAATAAACAAGATATTCCTAACACTTGAGGGAACCGAGCCATTGTTATCAAACCCATCAGTTTCCGACGTTGGCCGAGCCATTGATTATTTGAGCATTCAGATCTTATTGACTCTCCTTAGTTACATTAGCATCACAATAAAAGAGCTGTAATTTTCATATATTGACCCATTACACACGTCAAAGGCATACTTTAGGTCTCCCTGATCTTAATTTCAATAAAACAATTTTTTTAAGAAAGTGACATGTAATTCATTGTTAATCTCACTTATACAAATTTAATAATTATTTATTTTCTCAAAACAGTTTGTAGTTCTTTCACTGGGTTTTAACTTCACTGCCACCTTCACTCTACCTCCTTTTGTGAATTAATAAAAAATCTCACGTTAGTTAATTTGAAAAATCAAAGACTTCGTATGACAATCGATACACACTTTTCTCAATAGCTAGGCTTTGATAATGAGTTCTATTTCAAGAATACTATCAACTCATGATTTTCTAACATGATATCAGAGCAGTTTCTGCGTGAGAATAGGTGTGAAGTTTTCACATAGAACCACAGGGCATAACTGCATGTGAAGGCAAATGTGAAATAACAAAAAAAATCTCACATCGATTAATTTCTAGAACCAACAACTCTATATAATACTTGAGATATTTTTTCTTAATGATTAATTTAATACTTGTCCTCGTTATAATGCTACATGCCCATTAATGTGTAGCTACCCACCAAGAATTCCTTGCTGGAGAAGTTGCTTCCAAGCCAAGCAATCCTTCAACCTAGTGGAGGAAGCATTTTGCACTCAAGGCTATATAGTATAATGCAAAGAGAAACCTTATTTTACAAAATTAAGTTTCTTTGATTATTTTATTTTTTTATAAATAAAAATTGAGAATTTATTTTCCATAATTGTCAATTTCTCTGATTGAGTGTCACATAGAGTTGCCATTATGATTTTTCATAGAATTCAATTTTATTGTTGCTTCAAGTTAATCTTAGATTTGTGCTCACTCCCACTCAAATAATCAAATTTAGACAAAAATAATAGAAATGAAATTTAAATATTTCATTAATTTAACACCGCTATACTAATTAATAAAGTAAATATCTAAGAAAATGATACAAATTAAGGTCTAGTTTTACGCTAACATAATCTGTCACGTTGAATAACGCTTAACTCTCATCTTGGTACTAAAGTGAAGAGATTGTTCTAATTAATAATGCTCAACTCTCATTCTGGTACTAAAGGGAAGAGATTGTTCTAATTTTGATGCCTAATTTACCGTAAAAATAAAATGTTCTAAAAATTCAATTTTAATGAGAAATTAAAAATTCAAGTGCGGAAACTTAATGCAATTAAAAATTGCCGGCCCAAGATTAATAAGCCAATTAATCCCAACTCATAGAGTGGGTTAGGTTGTAAATTAATGTTTAGTGTTGCGGTAAATGTTGGTCAAGAACTTATGATAAGCCATGGGTTGGGAGGGTGGGCGTTGAGGATAGGTATAGGTTAGGGTCATAGGTTGAGTTAAGATATGAGTGACTATTAACGTTGACTTGTAGTGTAGGAAAATTATCATTATTTTCTTTTTACTTTTTTTTATTAGAATTTTTTTTTCAAAAATTTAAAATTTTCTAAACTCGCACTAATGATTTCCTAAAGAAAAGTTGGCATAAAAACTGTTTTTTTATTAAAATCATTTTCTATTTCAGCATCTTTTCTACAAACATATATAAAAGAATAAATACAGTCATTTATAGTTTTTCAAAATTGTGGATTTTTAAAACATTTCACCCAAAATTGTCTTCAAAAAAAATTTTACTTAATTAAGAAAAATATTCACATTATCAAGTCAGCTATCTGAATAAAAAATGATTTTCATAAAATTATGAGTAACATTCAATTAATGAACAATGTGTTTTTAAAAAAATCCAATGTTAATTGTAATTAATTTGGAGATGATCCTAATCTATAATTTTACCAATATTATTAATCTTATCTAAGAAATTTAACTTATATTTTAATAAACTAGACCAATGCAACATTCATCACCACCACCATTAATTTCATTATAATATTTATTCAATATATTTAAAATCAACTTTTTCATTTAATTTTTTAACAATTGAAATAAAATTTAAAATAAGATTTTATTTTTAAGTCATACATGATTCATGAAGATGATTAATGGTTGAGCAACTATGGAAGGCACATGTCAGGATGTCAGCTGTCATAACAATTGCAGTACGGACATTAATTCAAAACTAACCAAATGTCCAAATCTCTTGTTTATAGTGGGCTTTCAATAGCCGACTTTATAGAGTCATATGACATACATGGGTCAATTTGAAATTTGAATCCATTGAATCTAATTTAACTTTAACTTTTCTAGTGAGGGTAACTTTGAAATTTAAAATTTTTAGAGATACGTGATAAAGTGAAATTTTTATTAGTGTACCGTTCATCAAGTATCCGTAAATTAATATGTAAAACATATAAATGCAGAATGATGTTTTAATGGTTCATCGGTATTTGATGAGTGGTAAACCAGTAGATGTAAAATGAGAATTTCATTTTATCCCGTGTCTCCTAACAAATTTTGTCCGTGTTAGGATGTCTGGCTATTTGTAATAGATAACATCACTTTTCCATTATTATCAACATATTTTATATATTTATACTTGATTTTTTAATTTTACTTTTCAACTATACCATTTTAAAAAAATATTCGTAATTAATATATTAGTTCCTAAAATCTTAAAATGAATGATAAAAATGAAATGGAAACCTCAATTGATGATTGTCAAAAATATTTTTATCCACTTTCAAGTTAACTTTTAAAACTAATAATAATTTTTGAAAAATGAAAATAGTGACCAATAATATATTTTAGAGACTATAGCGGTATAGCCAATGAGGAAGGAGCCATTCAATGGTTGATGATGACTACCATTGTTAAGTAAGGCAAATTGAGAGGAACAAAATTTATTCTTTGGATTCTTGGGAAGACTTGGTCTAACCTGCGAGTAGGTTGTTTATTTAGGGGAAGACTTGGTCTAAGCTGTGAGTAGTTTGGTTATTTTGCAAATGGAGCAAGGTACACCTCCATTTTGTTCAAGTAAATTCTAATTCTCTTCTAGTTATGTCTTTGATTTAATCAATTTAAGATGTTGATTAAATTGGGCCATAAAGCAAGGAATTACTGCCATTAATCATTGGTTTTTTGAGTTTGTTTCAGTTAAGTTGATGTTACTGCTCAAACCCAGTTTCGGCCTGTACAAGGTCGGGTTTTTACAGCAAAACTTCGTGTGTCCTTCCGAAGGGGCCAAGAGAGAAGTTGCCTTTGCTGCTAGCAATATCAAACTTAGCCGTATCTGGGCCAGCAATAGAGTCCATACAACTTGTGTAAAGCGAGCTAGAAACTCACTCAGTTGGGGCTAGCAATCTGTCGAGTGAACCCAGTTTGGGACCGAGTTTTGGCATCTGAAAACTTGGTTGGGATAGTTTTTTGCTTTTAAGTTGCAACAACCATTCAGTTCTACTACAGTCGTACATCAGTGGGTTTTTATTAAGGGTGCAAATCTCGGCCGATACAATATCTTGGTCTCGGCCGAGATTTGGCCCAAAAGAGAGAGAGAAAGAGTAATATCGACCGATATTGTGGAACTAAGATATCGGCAGAGATGCTGAGATCTCAGTCCCACCGAATTTTGGACCCCTGGTTTTAATTGATAATTGATTCATTCAACCATTCTCGTTGAGGTTGGATCTACTTCACCAAAAGGGTTGCTTTGGACACTTGTTTGGCTTCTTAGCATGATATCGGTTGCCGAATCGTCTATGAGAATTGACCCAACCTGACTCGAATTGACTCAGCTTCAACCACTCAAAAAATTGAATATACCACTTCGGCTGAGTTGGACAACAATTCGATTAAGCACTCGAGTTGAGTCGGGTCAGCAATTCGAGTTGAATTGGGTTGAGCAATTCAAGTCGGATCGGGTTCGGATTCAATAATTTTGATATCGGTTGGATTGGGTTATTAAAACTCAGCCCGAGCACCTTGAGTTTCAACCCTAATCATATACCTACCCTTTCATAAAAAAAATAAAGTTCCAATTCTCTCGATTACCCATTTTAAACAAGACATTAAACAAAAAATTTTAAAAGGTTCTCATAAAGGGAATTGATTGGTGAATCAACACTTTTACTCTTGGTGCACCAAAATTAAGTGAAATATCCATTTTATCCAAACAAATGAGGAGAGGGAAATAAGAGGGATTGAAATTGTTTTAGACAAAATGAATATTTCATTTATTTTTTGTGTACCAATCACTTTTCCTTACAATACATATCTAAAATATTTTTTTTGAAGTTCAAGGTATACGGGTCTCTTAAAGCACTTGACTAAATTCTTGAAAAATATACAAAACTCTCTATTCACACATATCGAGTAAAACTAGAAAAGATGACTCTTATTTATATTAAGAGTAAAACTTGAACTCATAATCTCTTAGACAATTTATTAAAATTCTTAACCATCAAATCAATCTTCACATAATTAGGAAAAACAAAGTAACAATATCAGTTTGATTGTGCCCATGGTTGCATTGGGTCAGTTCCAATTGGACACTAGCCGGATTGAGCAGAAAGGTTCGGCCACAAGTTAACTCTCCAACTCATCACATTTACTGTTCTCAACGGTCAGCAGGCAATTTTAAATTTTAAACTTTGTTTTCTCTCTCATTCTCTGTTTCTTTGTCTCCACTAATCCATCCATGAACTGGATCATTGAATACCCCCACTTGTTGAATAGAAATGATCTCTCTGCAACGCCATCAATTTTGGGTAGAATTCTCACAAATGAATCCTGTCAACAAAAAATATTATTTTATAGTAGTGTATCTGGTAGGGCTTCAATTGACTTGGTTGACAATTTTGAATGAACTCAATAATAAAAAAAAATCAAATTGACTATATTAACCAACTGAAGAAGTTGATTGACCCTATTCATTTTCGTAGCAAATTAACCAATTTCAAGTTAATGGTTTAAAAATCCAATTTATCGTGATCATGTCTGATTTTTTTATAATTGAGGTGTTCAAAGATTCTTAAATATCTTACTAGCCTCTCTACCACCACACACACCAAGTAAGATCACGAGAGAGTAACTCTTTTAAGGTGAGATAGAATTGAATTCTAGACTCCTACTTATTGAGACGGGTTTTTGCCCAACACACCAATTCTTTCGGGTTTGTGTTCACGCCTTACTAGAATTTTAGGACAATTTTGTGAAAATGTTTTATCAAATTTTAAAAATTCAATATTTTAATGTCAACCAACATGAATATTCATTAATTTATCAATTGTGGATTCTTTTAATATATAATGCAAATAGATATTTATATATGAGTTTATGAGGAAGATGATGGGGAGAAAGCATTTCTGGTGGGAATATATTAAACAACTAGATTTAAATGAATTTGAGTAAATGGTTCAAATAAATAAAGATATTGTGAATTAAGGATAACTCTCTAGAATATCATCTAGCGTACTCGTATAAATATGTGTACATTAAAATTGATATAAATTCTTTAATTGGTTTACTTGAGTCTACATGGATGAGTTTGAAAGGTATTCACTTATATATGTCAATTTCGAATCTTTTCTTCAAATAATGTTTATCCCCATTCTTCCCTCAATCAGCCAAATGTGACCTCTATTTATAGCTTTGTAATGGTTAAAATTGGTACAATTTCTTTAATTGATCCACTTGAGTCTACTCAGATGAGTTTGAAAAGTATTCACTTATATATGTCAACTTCAAATGGATGAGTTTGAAAAGTATTCACTTATATATGTCAACTTCAAATTTTTTCTTCAAATAATGTTCATCCCCATTCCTCTCTCAATCGGTCAAATGTAGCCACTATTTATAGCTTTCAAATGGTAACTAAAAGTAAAAAAAAAAGAAAGAAAAATGAATACCACACCATCTTATCAAAGTCTTTGCCATTGTGTCCCATCCAATGGGAGGAAAGTTGCACCATTCACTCAAGAGTCTTTTAATAGAGTCACTTTATTCTTTGTCCCTTTAGAAATCTCTAGCACACCCACCCTTCTTCAAATCCATTTACACTCTCACGAAGTTATTGATGGTTGCAAAAGGTGACTCACATGGATCGGTAAGATGGAAAGTCTAAATAGAATCTCCTTCGTGCACAAATAACTCAAGGGCTCCATTTGGATGGCGGGTAAGGGGAGTAATGGGGGATCACCCTCCATTACCCTTGTTTGGTAATTGAGGGATGAAGGTAAAATTCAAAATTTTATCCCTTCTCCTCTGTTTATGAAAATCCTTTGGAGCATGGAGGTTTTCAGGAAAATCTTATCCCTCTTTACTCTCTCTTTGCACCTATGGAGCAAAAATATTTTTAAATGATGAATATTATTTAATAATTACATTTCATAAAATTTTATTTTTATTTCTTATATTATATGGATTTAAAAAAATTATTAATTTTCATAAAATTATTGATATGTCAGGTTACCCCTGCTGACAGTTACCAAATAATATTTTTTCTTTAAAGGTAAATTTTAACTTTACTCCTATAATTATTAAACAAGATAAAAGTAATCCCTCGATAAGGGTAATCCATGTTCAATTCCTAGTCAAAGGTAATAGTTGAAAAATTTATCCCTCATCGATACGTAGCCTACGAAAGAATCAAGGTGGCGTGTTCCCTATCCATGTAGGCAAGTGCGGACCATGGGCAATAATTGGGTCTCATGCATAAGGTCTGCCAAATTATAGCCCTTGTTGGCCTCTCGCATCTTACATTTGCCGTCGTAAAATTGTTTATAAAAGTCCATGGCAATTGACAAAATTTCGTCCTCCGGGTAGTCTTTGACAATGACCTCATCAACCTATATGTCGGGTGTGGAAAAAATTAATAACTAAACTATATTGATGAAATTAACATATCTCTATCGAATTTCATAAACATTGAATATTATTTAATTAAATTATTTAAAAAGTCTTAATTTGAAATTAAATTAGAGTTAAAATTTGAAGAAAATACTAAAAAATGTTAAAATTGATGAAAATAACACAAAATAACTAAAAAATTGAACAACTTGCTTCTAAACCTTTTTTAAAATGAAATGAAATTTAACTTGAAACACGGTCAAAACCATTTTATTTAAAAATTAAAAAGTGCAATCGCTGATATACTATGCAGTATTGGCCGATATAGCCGTTGTACAGCCGCAATGATATGTATTGGTTGTTATGGATTGCCAACAAAAAGTAAAAATAGCAATACATATGAGACAATATGCAACGTGTTCACCGTGATGTATATGATGCTTCTTACAAAAGTTTAGATCAACGGTTGATTTTGACGAACTATAATTTGAATAATAAAAATGGAGTTAGTTTTGAATGAATCTTTAATCCAACGATGTGATCAAATCAAAATGAATCTAAATTAAGTGATGGATACAATTGACAGGAGAAAAATAAGTGTGAGAAGGGACTGGTTGTCAATTTGAATCCCAGACAGTCCCATGTGAAGCCCAAGTTGACCCTTGTGAATTTTTTTCTTAGACGTAGATATTTATAGGTGCAATTTATTGTAGAATTTACTTGTACAATTGACACATTAACATTTATTGTAGATATTTTAAAATTTTATGCAACACATATGAGATATGGGAATGAAAATCATCGTCTTCTGTACTAAATTTATAGTGCCAAATTTATCCTCACATTACCTTAACCACATGATGAATGAGTGAGGCCCACTGCTCACTTTTTAATGGGCTTTACCCAAGAAGACAATAATACATGGAGACTGGAGGTGGGTCCTCTTAGTTAAATATATGCCAACTACTCAGACCTTTACACATGTGCACTGCCACATTAAATATTTTATTAAAGTTTAAATTTTAAGAAAAAATATTATACAAGTATTTTTACTCTATAAAATTAATTCCTCATATTAATAAAGTCATTCACAAGTCTGACGCCTCAGAACTCAAGATCTCTAATTTAGTGTTAAAAACTTAAGCCAACTAAACTATTTTTGCAAATTAAAACATTATTGAGTTTAAGAAACATACAAATTCAAAACCCGTTTAATTTAAAATTTTATTTTAAGAAATTCTGACCCACCAAATAAATCCCTTATGAAAAATATATGTCTACTACAAGTACAACTATCCATATACATCACCCATTTTTGGATCATGGATCCTCTGGTCTTTAGGCACCACACAATTGATGGCACCATCAATAATAATACGACAATTGAACAAATTTATGAGTAAATTTGTACACATGATATATGTTAATTAGTAGCACTACAAAATGTATGATGCCATGCCACTTGAGCAATGTTACACCTCTTTTGTCTATTGTCTGTGGCCGGCTGATATATATATATATATATATATATATATATATATATATATATATATATATATATATTTTTTTAAAAAAAAAAAAAAAAAAAATCAAGTACGTTTTTGAATTTTTGAGTTTCTTTTTATTAGAAAAAAATACATGTATGATATCTTAAAAAAAACACAAAAAGATAGAAAGATATTGCCTGAGATATCGGCCACCCAAATTTTAAATCCCTGGTTGAAAATGCTAAATCATCTTTAAATTTGAACCGCGTTGGTAGCTTGATTCAATTTGTTAATCTAAACACAATCTATCCATTTATTTGACTTGAATATGGTAAACCTTTTTTCCAAAATTTCCAAGTGAGATTTGGTTGAATATGATGTAAGGATTAAAATATTAGGCAATTGATATGTAAACCACATTGGTTTATCATCACCATCATCATTATCGAATGTCAAAATCTTATTCATCTGGAATCGACTTTCAAAGCTCTACTTCTTCATTTATATAAAGAGAGTAATTTCCCTACATTTTTAACGATCTAATTCTTCTTATGTCTATAATTTGTAATCTTTTGATGAGGCCATCTCTGATATATAAAAATAAAAAAATAAAAAAAATTGAGACATAGTTCTTTTGAAAAAGTTAGGGCTACAACTCGGGTCGGACGGATCGAGTTTGTCACGCCCCGACCCAAAGGGTGGGTCCAGAACGCGACTGATTTTTTTTTTAAAGACTAAGCTAACACAAGCATTCTAACTGGGCCGGATCAACAGTTGGGCCCAGAAGTCATATATGATCCCAACATGTGGACTCAAACATGTATCATAAGTCCCTCCAAAGAGACACAAGCAACAACAACAATACACAAGAATCCAAAACATCGATTTATCATTTAAACATCATCATCAGAGGAACTATAGAAGCATAGTAGTTTTCAATACATCACGCTGATAAAAAGTAAGTACCACACTCGGTACTTTACAAAGGAAAATGGTTCTAAGAACCAGAAAGCAAAGATAAGGGTATTCCCCTCAGTGGGAATCCCAAAACAATGCCGCAACTTATCCACCCTAAGCTTGAAATAGAGGGTTCTCCTCCCCGGGTTCATCTCCTGAAAGGTGAGTGGGGTGAGCTAACTAGCCCAGTGAAGGAAATATAAAAGTGCAGTTTTAAGTAAACAACAGGTTAGTCTATAATCAACAGTTGCAATATAATATCTCATGCTTGATAAAAAAATTTACAATATCAAGTAAAGTCCCATCATCATTTCCATCATCTCATTATCTTTCCATTACTGCTTTCATCCAACATATCCCCCCCAGATACTATACTGACACCAATAGTATTAAGTCCCAACACAGTCAAAAATACCTCATTGCAAGTAAATCTCCGGTATACACCTCAAAACCTGTACTGACACACCTTGTCAGTCACTGTCGACCCACCTGGTCCAGTAGATGTAACCGACACCTTCGGCGATGGTTCAATAATAAAAGGTACGTGGAAACAGTATCACAATTCCTATGAACAACATCATATCATTCACCATTACCATAAGCACTTCTTACAACAGTGCATCAAGTCTAAGTACATGAGTGGGTTCATCAAATCTGAAACCACTCATTGCTCAAAATCCATCTCAAATAACAAAACCTATTTACATTTTCAACTACAGAGTTAAGTTCCTTCACCGTAACTGTGTGGTTTCGCGGTCTATGTTGAAACAAGCAAACAAGTGCACAATCAATATACATAGCATTCATATACATACAAGTAGTATTTCGAAATCACACTTGTTTTCCCAAACATATCCAAGGTACATGGAATTAAGTCTCCTACTTGGTTTCTATCATTTTTAAATTATGATAATCCACAAGATATAATAATAAGGTGCTCAGTCCAAAACTCATATTGTCTTCTGGGCATTGACCAGATTGACTTATTGAGTTAGGTCTAGATTCTCAGGTCACTTCTCGATTGTTTTCTAGATAGGACCAGATCTGACATTTTGAGTAAGGCCTTGAGATCACTCAGTGCCCGACAAATATAGAGTCGGCCTAGAAGTGAAATCACTCAGTACCGGACCAATAGAGTCGGCCTAGAAGTGAATACAATAGTATATACATTATAGTAATAAGAGAAGATAGTTAGTACATTTTTAGATTAACAATTGGGTACTAACATTACATCACATGCATCAATAACAATAAAAAACATTTTACACTTCAAAAACTGGTCCCTCTGTAACGACCCGACTCAACTACAGGGCTTAGGGCTTGACCCAGTGTGATATTGTCCGCTTTCGACCTCGCACACAGCTCAAACCCGCACGGTTTTGTTTTTGGGCCCGGGCCCACGTGGCCCGGCCCAAAAGGCCTCACACATGGTCAAAGGGGGCTACACCACTTATATTCCCCATTTTTTTCTTCTCCCAAACCAATGTGGGACACTTTCCCACATTGGTTTGGGGAGAGGTGGGTATCACACCCTCGGAACTAGGTACTGTGGCTTCAGATCATCCGAACCACACCTAAACTAGTCAATGACCTCAGATCATGGGTCTGACTTCGGATCGTCTGAAGATCGGGTCTCGGATCATCTGAAGTCCATCCGAACCGAAAAAGATCTGAAAAACTGATCTTGGTGGGTTTTTAAGTCTCAGAACATCCGAAGTAGGGCTCGGATCGTCCGAGTGGGGTTCGGTCCTTCCGAGCGAGCCAAGCTAGCCTCGGGTGCTTCTGGGCTTCAGGTGAAGCTCGGAACGCCCGAGGGGTCCTCTCGGACCGTCCGAAGGTCGACTCTCGGACCGTCCGAGAGTCGTCTTCCTCACAGTCTGCACCAGCAGACAGTGACAGTAGACACAATGCGAAATACGAATACGGAAATAGTGGGTTTACCAGATTCGGTTTCCGCACCTAGTCGGTCCGATGGACTCCTTTGGGAGTCCTCTTTCCATGGGGAAAGGTTTGGAGCTTTGAAGCTCAGTAGGTCATCCGATTTTAATACTAAAAGCACACTGGTACACTAAAAATCGGGTTTTTCCTTAAACTCTGAAATGATTTTTCTTACTCAAATCATTGCCAAAACTGGTTTTTCTTGATTCTAAACCACCTAGAATTTGAAAAGGAACACAGTGGTTACCTTCACTGGAGTTCCTGGGCTGAAAATTCGACTTTTGGAAAAACTTCCTTTAAGGCTACGGGTGACAGAAAACTGGGAAACAGAGACTGGATCAGCTGGGTTTTTGGTCTAAGAATCAGAGAGCTTGAGAGACTGAGAGAGAGAATAGATGAAGGTGTGGGAGGAGATCAGCTAACAAGAGCTCAATTTATAGAAAAACAACAGGGAAAGCTGGCCAGGTGGCCACTGCATGCGGTTGCATACAGTACCTGCTTACGTTCGAAACAGTAACCAGCAGAAGTTACCGTTGATTGCTGATCAGCCCTTCCAGACTTCCAATTTTGCAAATAAGTCCCTCATTCAATAAAAAATCGATTTTTAACTAAAAACATGATTTTAAGAACTCAAAATCTTAATCCAACCTTACAGATAAGTTGGGTTTTAAAAACTTTAGCTACCATAAAAATTTGGAGATTTAACTCTCACTAAAAACCATTGATTTAAATAAAAAGCATCATTTCACGCTATTTACTTAATAAAACAAATGTTAAATAAAACAATTTAGAAACCTTATTTTTGGGGTTCGAAGAATAACTAGACCATACTTAAAATGGTCTAACATAAAATACTTGTTTCAAAATTTATCTCATTTCCAAAATCATTTAAAATAAATATTTCTCCCTTTCAGGGTTTGACGGGAGTTTTAAATACCATTTTCTGAAAATAAAATTATTTTAAAATCAGAAATACAAATCCTTGATTAAGGAGAATAATATCATCCAATAATAATCACATAATAACACAATTTATAAAAGAATAATAATAAGCGGTAAATTACCAAATTGCCCCTCCAGTTGGACGAGCTGAATCACTGAGCTTTTGAGCTCGGATTAGGTCACACCTGGGCTTTTCATAAAGCCCTAACCGTAATCCTCGAAATTAACTGGTTTAAGCGAGATTATTAAGCTAAAACACGCCTAATCCGGGTCAGGGTATTACATCCTACCCCCCTAAAAGAAATTTCGTCCCGAAATTTAAAATAAATTTATACCTTTTTGGCTTGTGAACAAGCCAGGGTACAACTTCCGCATCGTCGATTCAGGTTCCCACGTCTCGTGTTGCACGACGCGATGTTGCCACAACACTCGCACTAGAGGAATAGACTTCCTCTTGAGCTCTTGAGGCTGACGTCCTTGTATCTTTACCGGCACTTTTTCGAAAGTTAGGTCCTCTGAGACTTTGATATCTTCAAAACTTATCATATGCGACGGATCAGGCTCGTACTTCCTTAACATAGACACGTGGAATGTACTATGCACTCTCCCTAAAGCTTGAGGAAGATCCAACTGATAGGCCACTTCTCCTATCCTCTTCAAGATCTCGAAGGGTCCAACATATCTAGGTGATAGTTTCCCTTGCGCCCGAACTGTTGCACTCCATGACATGGTGCCACACGTAAGAAAACTCGGTCGCTAACTGCAAACTCCAAAGGTCGTCGCCTTTTGTCAACATAACTCTTTTGTCTGCTCTGGGCTGTCTTGAGACGTTGTCTGATCACTTCAACTTGTTCTGACATCTCACGCACTAGAGCAGATCCTAGCAGCACTTTGCCCCCACCTCTGTCCAACAAAGAGGTGACCTGCAAGGTCTGCCATACAGAGCCTCGTAGGGTGTCATCTGGACACTAGAGTGGTAACTGTTGTTGTAGACAAACTCGATTAAAGGCAAGTGATCTTCCCAAGTTCCGTGCATATCCATCACACAAGCTCTTAGCATATCCTCTAAGGTTTGAATGGTTCTCTCTGATTGACCATTCGTCTGAGGGTGAAAAGCAGTGCTAAAGCACACTTAGTCCTCAACTTCTCTTGCAATCCTTGCCAAAATCTTGATACCAACCTCGGATCTCTATCAGATACAATGGATACAGGCACTCCATGCAATCTAACTACCTCCTTCAAATACAATCGATTTAGAGTAGCCAAAGAATCCGTCTTCTTGATCGGCAGAAAGTGAGTTGACTTTGTCAATCGATCGACTATTACCCAAATAGCGTCGTTCTTCTTAGGAGACTTCAGGAATCCAGTTACAAAATCCATCGTGATATGCTCCCATTTCCACTCAGCCACTTCTAAATGTTGCATCTTTCCACCAGGTCGTTGATGTCCCGTTTTCACTTGTTGACAAGTTTAGCACTTAGACACAAAATCTGCTACCTCTCGCTTCATACCTTTCCACCGGAACAATTGTCGCAAGTTATGATACATCTTTGTACCACCAGGATGCACTGCAAAGCGAGAATGATGAAAGTGATCAAGCACCTTTCTCCTGCACTCGTCCGACTTTGGTACAAAAAGTCTATCTTTGAAAGTAAGACTTTCGTCTGCCTTGATCTTCCAATCTTCCAGAGTCGCTCTTCCTGAAAGCTGAGTCGCCAACTCCTTCGCCTCTAGGTCGCTCTGTTGTCCTTCCAACACCAATCTAATTACCTCGGGTTGCAGAACCAAAATATGGATTTTTGCTGACCCGCTTCCTTCGATCAGCTCCAGATCATACTCGGACAGAATTTCTAACATCTTCCACTGCAAGGATGCCATCCTCGCCACGTTGCTGTGTGATTTCTTGCTCAAGGCATCGGCCACCACGTTGGCCTTCCCTAGGTGATAAGAGAGACCGAAGTCGTAATCTCTCAGGTACTCAATCTATCTTCGCTGCCACATATTCAAGTCCTTCTGAGTGAAGATATACTTGAGACTATGGTGATCAGAAAACACATTGAATTTCTCACCATATAAGTAATGTCTCAACAACTTTAACGAGAATACAATGGCTGCTAACTCCAAATCATGAGTCGGGTAGTTCTGTTCATGTCCCTTCAATTGCCTGGAACCATAAACTACTACCTTCCCCCCTTGCGTCAGTACACAACCCAAACCAAACTTTGATGTGTCGCAATAAACATCATAACCTCATCCTTGTTCGGGTATCACCAAAACTGGAGACGTAGTCAACTTTTTCTTCAGCTCCTGGAATGCTCTTTCACAAGCCTCGTTCCACTCGAGTTTGACGTTCTTCCTCGTCAGCCGAGTCATCGGCACCGCAATCTAAGAGAAGTGTGGGATAAACTTTCGGTAATATCCCGCTAATCCCATAAAGCTCCTGATCTCGAACATGCTCTTGGGACTTTCCCAAGTCTTCATTGTTTCTACCTTCCCTGGATCTACCGAGATTCTTCCTGGAGACACCACATGTCCCAAAAACTGCACTTGAGTCAACCAAAACTCGCACTTGCTCAGCTTAGCGAACAACTGTTGCTCTCGAAGAGTCTGAAGAACTATTCGCAGATGACGCTCGTGCTCCTCCTCTGACGACGAAAAGATCAAGATATCGTCTATGAAGAGTATCACGAACTCTCGCTGATACGGTCGAAACACGCGATTCATCAAATCCATAAATATGGCTAGCGCGTTCGTCAAACCGAAAGGCATCACAACAAACTCGTATAAACCGTACTGCCTCCGAAAAGCAGTCTTAGGAATATCTTCCTCTCAAATCCGCCACTGATGGAAACCGGCTTCAAATCGATTTTTGAAAAGCACCTCGATCCCCTCAAAAGATCAAAGAGGTCGTCTATTTTAGGCAACAGATACATATTTTTAATGGTTACCTGGTTAAGCCGTCGGTAATCTATACACATTCTCATCGATCCATCATTCTTTTTCACAAAGAGAGCAGGTGCGGCCCACGGTGAGTTGTTTTGATGGATAAAACCAGGTCTAAGAAGCTCATCTACCTGCGTAGCTAGATCTTTCTGTTCAGCTGGCGCCATCCGATAGAGTGCCATGGAAATTGGAAATGTTCCTCGCTGTAGGTCTATAACAAACTCTATCTCTCGGCGTGGAGGTAGCCCAGCCAACTGGTCAGGAAACACATCCATAAACACACACACCACCCGAGGAGTAACAGACCCTACACCACCTACATCTTCCCAACCCATGCTCGCCACCACTCTACCAGGATACGCTCTAAGGCCAGAGAAATTGACTATCATATTCTCATTGGGTACTAACTTTTCCATAAACCTCTCACCGGTTGAGGAGACCCCACGAATCCTCTTCTGAGAACAGACAATCAGAACCTCAAAAACTGACAACCAACCCATACCAAGGATGATGTCAAAGTCCGTCATTTCCAATACAAGAAAATCTTAGGAGAACTCTACACCGCTAGTCTTCACCAAACCGGATTCCTTAATCTCCCTCGGCGAACCAAATTCACCGAATACTAGAATGTCCCAAAACGGATTACCAAGCGGATCCCTTAATGGCATTTGGCGAGCCGAATTCACCGAATGTAAAAAATGGATCACCGACTGGATCCCTTAATGGCCTTCGGAGAGCCGAATATAGGAATGTCCAAAAACAGATCCCCGACCGGATCTCTTAATGGAACTCGGCGAACCGAATATAAGAATGTCCAAAAACGGATCACCAACCGGATCCCTTAATGGCCCTTTGGCCAGCCGAATACAAGAATGTCCAAAAATAGATCACCAACCGGATCCCTGAGTGGCCCTCCGACGAGTCGGATTCGGCGGTTGAGATAGGAATGTCGAAAATCAGATCACCTATCGGATCACTTAGAAACATGTTGACGAGCCGAATTTTTGTACCTCACTTAAGACAAAGCACTTGACAATAAGTCTTTTCTTATATATTTCAACCACAGAGGCGTTCAAAATTAGTTTTAATTCAGATATAGATATTTTCAAAATATTCATAGCCTTCAAATTTAGATTATGACATGTGAAAGCAAATGACCTCAATCAGTTGAGCAATTTTTAGTGCTGTGTTGGTTTTTTTTAGGCCCGGTATCAAAGGGGCTTTTTCAGTCATAATTTCTCCATTATACAAATTTTGTAGAAAGAGAGGCACTGAATCACTAGTTGGCATTCATTCACCTGAAAATGAAAGGGAATAGTTTTTGAACAATGCACATCAAAATATCATAGGAAAAAAACACTTTATATACAGAGGAATGCTTGTAAATTTACAAAAAAAATAAAAAGAAACTCTGGAGGACTTCAGATGCTTGTGAATCTTGTTTTGACAGGAGCATCAGGTGTTGCAGGAGTTCCAGAGACGGCTGTACCAGCTGGTGTGGCAGGAGATGCAAAGGCAGCAACAGGTGTGGCAATAGGTACAGAGATAGCAGCGGGAGTGGGAGTAGGTCTCAATGATTTTGCAGTAGAGTCTGGAGCATGAGCTGGAGATGCAGGTGGAGATGAAGCTGAAACATCAACAGCTGGAGATGCAGCAGCAGCAGTAGCTGGAGATGTAGCAGCAACAGTTGGAGATGCAGTTGGAGATGCATCGGACTCTAGAGCAGCAGATTCTGGAACAGCAGGTGGAGATGTAGCCTGTGTGGCTGGATGTGCAGGTGGAATAACGATGCCCATGTGACTTGCGAAAGCATCCAATGTTCTATCTATCTCGTCCAAACGACAGATGACATACTCATTGAATTCTCTGAAATAAGTTGATTCAGATTCATTGGTGGCACTAGAAGTTGCAGAAGTAGAGGTAACATGTGTCGAACGACGGGCATGGGTAGGTGGAAGTAGTTGAATATGTCCGAATTCAAGCTGTTAGTATTCAATCTCTTAGACTTCAACTTCTTCGGATTGTCTTTTGCTGCCCTTTTCTTTCCGAACCCAAACACCGTCGACCAGTTTATAGCCGCAAAATTTTATTGTGGTGTCATTTAGGCTGTCTGAATATTTGAGATCAATTCTATCTGCCGTGGGGAGATGAATTTTGAATTTCCTAAAAATTGATGTTAGAAGGACTGCATACGGAAGAAGGGCTTTATGTTTTTTATTTATAACTTAGATGTGTTTGAGAAAAAGATATCCAAGGCTGACATTCCTTTTATTAAGGAGTAACCACATCACAAACAGATCCAAATATGAAATTTCGTCGACATGTCCACCTCTTGGAAGAATGTTGAGGTGAACAAGGCGCCATTCTAGAGTGATTTGATTGGCAGAGACCTTAAAGATAGAAATAATATCAGTCCTATTACAGATCTCTTTTAAAATATCTAGTGTATTGTAATCCTCCATAACAATCCAACTGTTTGTTTCATATCTTCGGACTCCTCATGTGGGTATCAAAAACATCTCTTCCAATGATTCCACAGTCAGTTCAATTTTGACGCCACGGACTGTGGTCATAATAACATTACCGGTAAATTTGGTAATGTTACAGTAAATTCCCTCACAAAGGTGGGATAGTAGAAATTGTTTTCCTGTTAAACAAATTTTACACACCCGACACCATGAAAGAATTCTTTTAAACGAAATAGATATGAATTATACACACTTAGATTGATACTCTTATCAGGAATCATTTTCCTTTGGAATAATCTACTTTTGAAGTGTTTGAAAGCTTCGTCCGACACGAACAGATGTATCATTCCGTGAAATTTGGTCCGTTTCGGCTCAATAGCCTCCCTGCCAACAGTTCTCTCTTCAGCTCTCTTTTCAGTCTCATTTGTTTCCTCTGTTCTCTTCTAACCTCTCTCTTCATTAGCCGCCTCAAATTTCTACCTCTTTGTTGGTCTGGAGAAAGCTGCTACCCTCCCCCTTCCGCCAGTCTTTGGTGCCATCGAGTGTAATAGATGCGGATGAATTAGGGAAAGAGAAGATATTGAAATTCCGATGAGATTCACCAGAGAGATTTAGAAAAATGGAGTCGATTTGAGGGAGAATCGGATAGCCAAGGGTTCTCAGATTGCCAAGAGTTCAGGAGTTCGGGAAGAAAAAACAGGAAATGGACTTAAACCTCTGAATTTGGGTTTTAATAAAACTTTAAGTCGACATTTCGGCGATTTGAATTGGATATTCTTGGCGATCTAAATGTACTGAGAGGGGCACAAGCTTAAGGTCTGTTCACCAAGTATTCTTGGCGAGCCGAATTGGAGAGAATCAGATCGCCAAGAATTTCTTGGCGAGCCGACTACAGGAAACCATTGGCTCACTAAGAATGCTTGGTGATCCAAATTGGATGAGATTCCTCTATATCCAGAGGAAAGAGATAATCGGCTCACCAATAATTTCTTGGCGAGCCATATATAGGAAACATCGACTCGCTAAGAATGCTTGGCGATCCGAATTGGACGAGATTCCTCTGTATCGAGAGGAAAGAGATAATCGGTTTGCCAATAATTTTTTGGCAAGCCGAATATATGAAACATCGGCTCTCCAAGAATGCTTGGCGAATAGAATTGGACGAAGCAGCTTGTATACAGATAAAGAAAGGATAGGATTGCCAAGAAATTCTTGGCGACCCGAATACAGGAAACCATCGGCTCGCCAAGAATGATTGCTGAATCGAATACGGGAAACCAAATCATATTTTCGGGGTTTATAGATTTATGAATTTTTTATTTTTTATTTATTTTTTATTGATATTGAGATAGAAGGCAGACAATAAATCAAAACACCATATAATTTCATTGATAAACCACCATATAATTTCTTTGATAAACGAAATATTACATATGGTTTCCAAAATTTAAATACAAAAAAACTATCCTAATGAGAGTAATACATATGCTTTCAAAAATATAAAATCTATCCTAATCAGATTCTGAAGATGAGTGTGGAGATGCTCGTGGAGAAGGGTCGATACCTCGGGAAAGGTTTCGGATATCATTTCGTAATGCACACATCTCTTTGTAGGTACTCTGATTGGCTTTTCCCATTAAGTCATCTAGCGCATCCAGATGTGTCTCAATTTGAGACACGTTTTTCGATTTTGTAAATAAATCGAATCAAGTGTTGTTGTGGGTGAGGGGTATCGCGTTGTTGTGGCTGAGCGCTATCAAGTTGTTGGAGTTGAGGGGTATATGCACTTTTGACATTCACATCAATCAGGTGTTCTAGAGAGCCGAAATCGACATTCACTTCTCCTTCTTCGTCAGGATTTTCCAGCAAGGAGATTACTTCTTCTTCGCCTATCACGATTCGTGCAGATTGGGACTTGAGAAAATACGGACGAGTTCTCCTCGGAGTAGAGCCAGCACGGCTAGATTCTAGAACATCAGTGATTTTTTTGCTCGTCGAAGTCCGTGATGTAGCAGCCTCCCTTCTTGACATGGGTGCTTGCGTATCTAGGGCACGGGAGGAAAAAAGAACGAAGAGTTTGGGGAGGAAAATGAGGAGAAAAGGGTCTTCAAGTGGCTTTTAATAAATTCAAATTTCTCGATATATGTGCAACCGATATCGGATAGCTAGTAAATTCTTGGTGAGCAAAATATAGTAAAACATTAGATCGTTCTTGTTTGGCGATCCGAATTGGATGAGAGCAGGAGAAGGATTAATATCGGATAGCCAAGAATTCTTGGCTAGCCGAATACAGTAAAGCATCGGCTAACCAAGAGTTCTTGGCGATCCGAATTGGACGAAAGTAGGAGGAGGATTAATAACGAATCGTCAAGAATTCTTGGCAATTCGAATTGGATATAATCGGATCGCCAAGAATTACTTGGCGAGCCGAATACAAGGAAGCATCGGATAACCAAGAATTATTGGCTAGCTGAATACAACTGAGAGCACTTTGTCTACAAATCGACAGATAATCGGATCGCCAAGCAAGTCTTGGTGATCCGAAATGGAGAGAATCGGATCGCCAAGAATTTCTTGGTGAGCCGAATACAGGGACGCATATGATCGCCAAGAATTCTTGGCGACCCGAATTCCTCCTCGGAGCAGTCTGTCTGCAGATCGACAGAGAATCGGATCGCCAAGAATTGCTTGGAGATCCGAAATGCAGAGAATGGGATAAGTACATTGAAATTCATCGCATTCATTCTTCAAAATAGATCTCTCTCTTCAAATTCATTCTCCACATTGTCATTGAAATACATCTTCAAATTCATTCTTCGCATTGTCAAATACATCTTCAAATTCATTCTTCACATTGTCATTCAAATACATTGTCAAATATATTAACTTCTTCAAATTCATTCTTCACATTGAAATTCAAATACATTAACTTCTTCAAATTCATTCTTCACATTGAAATTCAAATACATTGACAAATACATAAAGTTCTTCAAATTCATTCTTCACATTGAAATTCAAATACATTGTCAAATACATTCATTCTTCACATTCACTTCTTCACGTTCATTATTCACATACACCAATCAAGGAAATTGTCGTTGTCTGTAGGGTCATCATTCCACTATGTAAAAATATTATATTAGAACATACGAAAATGTTAGTGTTTATCGAAGATGTAGATAAATTACGAATAGAGATAGTATACAAATCACTTACTTGGGATAATTGAGACAAACCCATTGTTTGTGAATCTTGAAGGGCATCGAATTCTACACTTACTGATTCTTGTGGAGTAATTCGATTTGGATATGATCGAATATTATGTCCAATATTTTTTCATATGCTACATTTTCTTGCATTCGATGCTTTCTACACAATCTCAAATAGCGAAGGATCTCGTCTTCTTGAAGTTTTTCCTCTTGAATTCTTTGAGCTTGGATGACGCCCCTTTCCGGGCATGATAATAGGATGAGTGATTTGTATCTCATCGCTTACAAGACAATGGAGTGTATTTTTGAAATCCTCTTGTTCTGTTGAAGATAGAGCTTTATACTTCTTCTTAATCTCATCAAGATAGAACTTTAATTCATCATCATGCCGATTCATTCTGATGTCCTCCAGGTTCAACAATTTCAAATCAATTCTCCACTGTGGATAGATCTCATCCAAACTTAACTTTCGCATCGATACCATCATATGCCCACAAGATAATCCCATTGTTGTTAAAAATTCTTCTGTGCAAATGGATGCAAGTGAATTATCTCTTATCATAGTAAATTGCATATGCAACTCATTCAATGCAAAATGAGAAACTTTACCATTCACTTCTTCAAAGAAAACAATATCACATGTTATAAGAGAAATCTAGATTCTTTCTTCATATTGAGCAATGATCTCTTGAAATTGTTTTTCAATAACACTACAAATCTTACCTCACACAACATCGAGGTCACCACTAGATGAATGTATATAATTCTTCAAGACAGCATGTGCACCTTCTACCCTCGAGGTGGCCAGATTTCTAAAATGTAAAGTTTTGCCTATCCATTCATGGACAAAATGTTGTTTATAAGGTATCCACGTGCTTTGTACATATTTTACTTCATGAAGAACATTTTGAAAATTTTCTTTGAAAATCTCTCACGCTTCATAGAATGCTTCTTCGGATGAAGACCGTACCAATTTATTCCAATCAAACATAAATGCATCAAAAATTTCTTTGTTTTCAAAAAGATGTTTAGTACGAGCAAGAATATTTTTGTTGATATACCAAATGCATAAAATATGAACAGCAGTAGGGAAGACATTCTCAATCGCATTCTTTAATGCCAATTCTTTATCAGTCAGGGCGAATTGGATCAACTTCTAACATTCTTCTGAACATTTGTAACGCCATACATAATCAGCTGCTTTCTCATTTCTTAGTAAAGCAAAGAATGAGAAGAAGCTAATATTGCAACTTGTGACACCAATGATATTGAGCAATGACATATGATATCTATTGGTTTTCTATGTGCAATCCATAAGAAAAATATTATTATATCTCTTATTGAGTACAATTGACAATGGATGTGCAAAGAACAGATGCGACAGATGACCTTCATTGTCATGTTCAAGCCAATATTGGAAACCACATTTTACAAGATCTTCTATCAAAGGTTGAATTAAAGTACGGCCTCTCAATTTCTCTTTTCGAACCGTACACAAGCAATTCCTCAAATCTACCGATGTTACTCCAAGCGTTGGATTTTCTTTTCTAAGTATCTCCAGCATTTGACGAGGTGGTATATTGCTACTCGACATTTCACTGATTCTTTTTTTCTCTTCATCTATAAAACATCTTTTACTTGGATGACCAACTAATATATTCGATCTTTCATGATTGTGCTCCAAATCTTTAATGTTCAACTTCCATGACCCATCAAGAAGTTGTTTCCCTCTCACTTCAAATGGACAATTGACAAGTTGAGAGGATGCTTTCCTTTGCAACTCATCATCTTTCAAATTCCATGTGTTGTGATATGTACCACCTTTATCGCAACCAAGAGATACAGTCTTGTCCTTATTACTTGACCGTTTGATTGTAGCGGCAAATCCTTGTGAAATTGCGACTTTTTTAACGTAATTAATAAGATCCTCTCGATTTGAAAAAGAGGTATCATCAACGAGCTCATTTTCATTTAAAAGGTCATTAAGAAGTTGTTCAGTATTCTCAACTGAATCCATGCGATTTAACGATTCATAAAATGTAGATGGACCTTCCTCAGAAGTCATAGGTGTGATATCTATAATAACAGAGGGAAGGACAAAATGATAAAAATTTATTAAACAAGAAAAAACAAAATGAAAAACACATGATATTAATATTACATATTAATATTATAGAAGAAAACCAGCGCCAATAACTGGAGCATTAAACTTAAAAAATAAAACAACATATGGGTTTGAAGAGTTACCTTCTGTACGAATCACGAGATTTAGACGGTGGACCTAACTGAGCAGTCTGTAATGGTTGAATACGACAGTAAAGAGATTTTAGGAGGATAACGAGAGAAGAGAAGTGATGGAGAAATGGATGTTTATCGATAGAAAAGGGGTTGGAGGAGATATGAATATAGCAGTAAAGAGAGGGATGAAACCAGCGTTTCGGTGTAAAGATAGAGCTGTTGGTAGTTGGTAGGTGTTAATTTCATTAAGGCGATGTGTATTAAAAAACAGAGTCAACCGCCTTATTCGGCTCACCAAAGGGCTATTAAGGGATCCGGTTGGTGATTCGTTTTTAGACATTCCTGTATTTGGCTCGTCGAGTTCCATTAAGGGATCCGGTCGGGGATCCGTTTTTGGACATTCCTGTATTCGGCTCTCTGAAGGCCATTAAGGGATCCGGTCGGTGATCCATTTTTTACATTTGGTGAATTTGGTTCGCCAAATGCCATTAAGGGATCCCATTGGTGATCCATTTTGGGACATTCCAGTATTCGGTGAATTCGGTTCGCCGAGGGAGATTAAGGGATCCGGTTTTGGTGATCAGAGTTCGAACTTTTCTCATGATTACGGTACGGACGACAGAAGGTAAAATCGAGAACAGTAAAAACCCATGTTCGTGGACACAAAATGCCCGTGGGAGAATCGCTCTCTGAATGTAAACTTTTTTTACTTTCTTAATAGTATAACTGAATAAAAAATTCTTTTTTTGTAAGCGGTTGTGGTACGTGACTTTCGTTCTAATAAATTGAAAATTCACAAAGAGAATGTTTTGAGTGAATAGTTTATTAAATAGTTTCTTAAATTTATTTTAAACTTTAGGCAACTATAGTTTATAATAGAATTTTGAACTTTGGTTAAAACATGAGAAAATTAGGATATCTCCGGGTAAATCTGACTCTTCAGATTAGTCCAGGATATCAGATATAGGCTAGTCCTTTATGTTTTCGAAAAGAAACGGTAACAAAAGCCAATCGATCGGAGGCAAAACATTGATTTAATAGCAGCAACAGTTCATGCCTTGACGCTTGGATTGAGTGTCTAAAACCTCAAAACAGAAATTCAAAAGTATGAAATGCGTGGTCAAAACACAGATTAAACACACAATATTTTCTCGTAAATTTCTGAGTTTCATAGCAATTTTGAAATTATGGTTTTACAAAATGGGTCTTTCAAAGGGGTTAAAATAACTGAAAATTGGATAATCAATAAAATGAGTAGTGAAGTTCGTTGAATTCGTTATTCGAAAACATTGAGTATGTGTGCGTTTGACAGATCAAATATTTTAAATGAGTGGTTTTTCAGAGTGAAACCGTTTTAGAATCATTTTTCAAAATAAATAAATGAAGATATAGGTATTTACGATTTTACCCTTCCAGCTTCAGCGAGTTATGGAGTTTGGATGTGGCCAAATTTAGACTTTTCGAAAAGCCCAGTAATTTTCACGATTAATGGAACACAAAACACAATTAACATTATAAAATCATACAATTAAACTTAATTAAGAGTCAAAATATTACAGCTCGATATGTATGAGTTCGTCGATACGTATATAACGAAGCTCTGAAATTTTGGCCCTCACTTTATTCTAAGTGTGAAATTATTTAGTCATCTCAATCTTTAGGCGTAGACAGTTTCATTGGTGTATAGCATGAAGATTCAAACCAATAGAAAGAGAAGATAGAGAGGGATGCTGGTCAGAGTCTCTTTCATCTCCATTGGTCTCTGTTGGCTTCCCTTTCCAATTGCAGGATTTCCCAACTTCCAGGCCCTGAGACTGAAGACTCCCATAACTCTTTATTTCCATTCTTTCCCTTTCTCCCAACACAATCTTTTCCACAGCAGCTTCCGCCATTACCCATTTTCCCCAGCGGTCATCAGTCAGACCAACCTTCCTACATTTTGTCCTTGTTCCTCTTTATTAGAAAATTTTAAATTCTCTCTCTCTTTTCCCCAACGGTTCTCTCCTCCTCACACGCCTGCCAACGGTACTCATTAATTTCTCTCTCTCTCTCTAACAAAGAATTGTCATTAATGCCTCTCTTTTTCAAGATAGAATTGGCAAGAGTGGTAGGTCTAGAGCTTTACATAAAAGATAGTACAAAAAGTAACTAAAAAATGAGCTCTCAATTCTACCCTACATGAAGAAGGATCCTCCCATCAATCTGAATAACTCTAACGCGTTGGCACAATACTTAAATGCCTTTTTCATAAAGTAAAGTTTTGAATTCAATTTATATTCAATTTATTTAAATTATTTTCTATTGTCTTGAGTACCTTTTCGACTTAACCTGCACATGGATTGAAAAGTTTACATATATTTTTAAAATTAATATCACCTCCAATATAAGTTGAAGATATCTCGTTTGAATTCAATATAAGTTCGATAGATATTAGTCTCGCTTCAAACAAAAATGTATTTGATTATTAGAAGGCCAACCTTTAGATTGTCTTAGTATTTAATATTAGATAAATTTGTAGTGTCACCAAATATCTATTATTACATTGACAATTTAAAGGAAAATTAAATATTACATTATTTTTCTCTTCTTTTCAAATGTGATTATCCTTTTACTATATTGAGAAAGTTAAAAGATATAGAAAGTCAAGACCCATAAAAAATGATATCCATCCTAGTGCATACTAAAAGTGAGTATACATTCAATAAGTATGAGAAAAAACTTCACTACTAATAATAGAATAACCATTTTTAAGTAATTATTTTCAAAGGTGGTGGCATTTAAGTAGAGCTTGTCATTCCACATACGAAACTCAATACACTAATTTTATATCTTAAAAGTCAAGGGTTCAAACAAAAATGGTAAATCATATAGAAAGTCATAACAAACTCAAATGGGACCCACTTTAAAAGTATTAAGAGTGAGTATATATTCAAAAGCATGAGAAAAACTCAACTGCTAATAGTAAAATAGTGGGTCAAAAAATTCTTTTTCTTTAAACATGATTATCTTATTTTAATAAAGTTTTAAAAAAATCTAATCAACATTAGAGGTGTGAATGATTTTTTTTTTTGGGATAACATTGGTATCCTAATCCCATATTGAAGGTGATACTAAAATTTCATGAGCATGTGTAAACCAGGGGTTAAGATATCGGCCGATACGTGATATGATACGGGTTTCCAGTGCCTTATCATATCGGCCGATATGTATTATAATCGGCCGTACACGATAGTTCTCGGCCGATATGACCGATATATCGGCGATAAATATCGGTCCGATATTCATAATATCGATATTAAAAAAAAAAAAATCAAAAGGGTGGTGGATCCGAGTTGATATCTCTACCGATATTTTCGTTTTCAATTTTTTTTTTAAAAGCTGCCTTTTGAATTATTTATGAATTTTTTAATTCAGAAAAAATAAAATAATAAAAGAATACCAATATTTAAAAAAAAAAACACAAAAGATGAGTGAAAATTTTATCGGTCGAGATATCGGTCTGGGCGAAATTTTCACCCCTAGTGTAAATCTTTCAATCTACACACATCGATTAAAGTCTAGATACAATGACATGTTGGAATTGAGCGTGAATAGAACTCAACACCCCATTTTATGAAATGACCATCTTGACCGCAAGGTAAATTCAGAAGTAGTGAAATTAATTACTGTGATTAAAAACTAATAAATTGAATTAAAAGAAAAAGGTGGTGAGTAAGATTTAACTGTTGGTCTTTGAAGTCATTGTAGTAGGTCGATTAATGAAGGAGGGAAGCTGTATGGCATCAATGCCATGTGGATACTCCATTTCCATTTCTACTTGTATAAAAACCCCTCACCCACACCTTTCCTTCTCGAACCACTTTCTTTCTTCTCCTTATTTCTCCTTTCTCAAGTCTCAAATTACTTACCTTCTCTTCTTTCTCCTTCTCCTTCTCCTTCTTAGCCATAATGAAACCTTTAGACCAAATTCAACTCTTGCAAGCTTCCTTTGCAGCTCTATTGACCATAACTCTCCTCCTCCGCTTTCTCCTCTCCACAAACACCATCAACCTCCTCTTTCACCACCTCTCACAGAACCGCATCCTCCTTCTATCTTTTACATGGTGCATATCGATATCCATCTTCTACTGGCTCTCTAAACGCCGCCGCCCGGTCTTCCTCCTCGACTACTCCTGCTACAAGCCGGAATTCGACAAGAAATGTAGCTTCGAAGTAGCTGAATACTTCGTTCGCCGGAGCCAGCGATTCAACACAGTGAGTGTGGAGTTCATGCGTCAAATCTATCTCAAATCCGGCCTCGGGGACGAGACGTATGTGCCGCCCTTCATATTCGAAAACGACGATGAGGCCAAGCTTGCCGCCGCCATCCAGGAGGCGGAGGAAGGCATGTTCTCCGCCGTCGACTCCGTCCTCGCCAAGACCCAGATCGACCCTTCTCAGATTGATATTCTCATTGTCACGTGCGGCATGTTTTCTCCTAGCCCCTCTCTCACATCTCTCATCGTCAACCATTACCGTCTAAAACCCGATATCAAGACCTTCAATCTCTCCGGCATGGGGTGCAGCTCTGGCGTCGTATCCGTCGATCTTGCGGCCAAGCTGTTGAACCGGAGCCGCTCAATTGGGTATGCTCTTGTCGTCGTGACTGAGAACATTAGCCTGAATTGGTATTTCGGCGATAATCGCTCCATGTTGGTGACCAATTGTATTTTTCGCGTCGGTTCCGCCGCTTCTATCATCACCAACGACCCAGCACGGCGGAGCTCGGCGAAGATGGAGCTGGTCCGCTCCCTCCGCACCCACCACGGCGCCGACGACGCCTCCTACTGTGCTGCATTTCAAGAAGAAGACGCCAACGGCAACGTCGGCGTCGCCCTTACCAAGGACCTCATCCGGGTCGCCGGCGAGGGCCTGCGAGAGCATATTCGTACGCTCGCACCGCGAGTTCTGCCCATCAGAGAGCTGATCGCTTACGCCTACTCCGTTGTGAGCTGCGCTCTCTCTCGCGGTGACAATAAGCCCATCGTGCCGGATTTTACCGCGGCATTTGAGCATATATGCATCCACACCGGAGGCAAGGCGGTGATCAATCGGGTCGGGGCACTGATGAGACTCGGAGATGAGGTGACGGAGCCGGCGAGGATGTGCTTGCACCGGTTTGGGAACACCTCCAGCAGCTTAGTCTTCTACGAGCTGTCTTACTTCGACGCCAAAGGCCGCGTAAAGAAGGGAGATAGAATGTGGATGCTGGCTTTTGGTACTGGTTTTAAGGTCTGCAGTCTTGTTTGGAAAGCTCTGAGGGATTCTGATAATGATCCTGATAACGTTTGGAATGATTGCATCCATAGATATCCTTTAAAAACATGGTAATAAAAGAAGAAGAAGAAGAAAAAGATTCACTGAAGAAGAAGAAAAATGAAGAGAAGGAAAGGTTGGAGCTAAGATGGTTGCTTTCATCTTTATTTGTGTTTTCATCTCCAAAAGGGTAAGGAGATGAAAAGCTTTGTTTTTTCTTTTTTGGTTTTTTTTAACGTTGAAACTCTCCGACCCTCCTTTGTTATGATCATCGATAAACCTCGAGATACATAGCACCACCCATAAGCAACATGTATGGATAAGTCCTTACAAGGATTTGAGGGCAAGACCTCGAGTTACTGTGTTGTTGTTATTGTTATTTCCTTTTACTACAATTCATAAGAAGAATAACACACAAAAATTTGTGATGTAACAAATCATTTACCTGTTATTAATAGCATCATGGTTGAATTCAGGTGCATTTGGATGGATGATTAATGGTGTTTGAAGAAAATTTACTGTGGTAGAAAATTTTGACTTGACTTTGCCTGGTATTTACATGTTCAGAACATGGTTTTCTAAGCAGTGGATTCACCGCAACTCAGTTGAGTCGACTCGATATGATCACTTGATTTCTGTGTTGGATCAAATTAAGAAGTTCAAATGTTGATTTCATTTTGAATTTGACTTGTTTTGGTTTTGTGGGTTAATGCAGTAACTTGACCAAGTCAATCTTAATCAAGCTGATTTAGCCTTTATCAAAGTCAAAATTTTGATAGATAGTGACTTCAATCGTAATTTAGATATTAACATGTGATATTAAATTTAAAAGATAGTGCCTCTTTCTCTTATTAATCTTTTTGTTATATATTTTAACAACTATATAAAATAATGAATTGAGCTCAGAGAATCACTTGGTTTATTTGATGTAATAGTTAATCGAGTCCTGATCTTAATTCTAGTTTAAAAAAAAAAAAAATGGTGGCAAAATAGATTTTCACTGTAATACAAGCTATAGTGCAAAAGTAATTTTGGCTAAGTGACTAGTGACCCTTGAATGTGGGTGTTGAAGCTCTAAGATCATGAAGCTCTTTAGATTCCTAGAAATGAAATCATTTTCCTTGAAAACTTTTCTTCCAAAATGATTGAATAATTTAAAAGTTGATTATATATATATAAAAAAAAAGTACATTCTTTTTCATGCACATCCAAATGGAACATCTGACACTTGAGGTGACTACCAAATAGAGAAATTAGAATTTTATAACGTTTTAAAAAAATTCTAGAACTGAATCCCCCAAATAAAAACAAGAAGAAAACCTAATCTAGAAAAAGTTATATAAAATATTACAAATATCTCATATGAGTATCTCACTATTTTTCATCATAAAGATATTTTCAAATTTTTCTGTCATTGTCGAGATTGAGACCATTCTCTACCCTTCAATTTTCTTGTAAAAATACCTTTTTTTTTTTTATGTTCAAGGTGTTCAGATGTACAGAAAGTGCTCTATTGAAATGGAGTGGGAATCGAACACAAAACCCTCTATTCTTATTAAAAAGGTACTTCAGATTTTTTTAGATATTTCTGTAATGGTAGTTGATGCAGAGGACAGTTTGCCTTCAATTTTGGCGTTCACACAATAACTCTTATTCCAGTACAATGTTGGGTTATTTCACTAGATTTTGAAAATGGGAACAAACTAAAGTGTTCTTGTATATATTCTTCTCCTTCCTTCAGTATCTGTTGAGAAGGACCCATAAATCCGAAACAGGAGGCTTCAATAATTTGTTTAACATTTGTGTCTAAATTTAGATACCCATACATTTGATCATTATGGAAGGTATTTGCTTGGCGATATTAGGCGTATCTCATTCTACCAAGATGATAGAAGGCATTGTTCTTAATTAGGACTAATACTTTTTCGAGATGAATGTATCTCGTGTTTTTAGTATCTAAAATGACAAAGAATGATTTGTATTTAAGTCAAAAAACTAGTCTATTAGGTAGAATAATACAAGTCCTTTATAAATCTCTAGATTTCCGTTTGCACTTTCAATATGGGACTCATTCGTAGCTCTAACAATCCTTCTCTCGAACGAGGTTAGCCATCTCGTCTACTTGGGAGATTTCCCGAGTCCACATAAGATAGCCTGAGACCTGACTCTCATACAACTAGTTAGGACTTGGGTATCCAGCCCAAAAGACCAGTCTATTAGGTAGAGTGATCCAAATCCTTTATAAATCTCTAAATCTCCCTATACACTTTCAAGGTGAGACTCATTCTTAACTCCAACAAATGGCTGAGAATAAAGTTACTCGATGTAGTGGACTTTAATGATTAAAAAAAAGTAAGAATAACTTTAGTTCTTATTTGTTGTCATTTTTAGTCTCTTAGAAAATAATATATTGTTTTCATTTCAAACAAAGAGAATTGATTAAGGAACTAAACTGTCTATTGATAAATTCTTTTTTTAATGTCTAAATTTAGATACCCCTACATTTGATCATTATAGAAGGTATTTGCTTGGCGATATTAGGCGCATCTCATTCTATCAAGATGATAGAAGGCATCGTTCTTAATTAGTACTAAAACTTTTTTGAGATGAATGTATCTCGTGTTTTTGGTATCTAAAATGATAAATAATGATTGAGAATAGAAATGAAGTTAGGACCTGAGTATTCAAGTCAAACGACTAGTAACCCAAGTCTTTTATGTAAGACTCGTTTGCAGCTCAACAATCTCTCTTTCAAATGAGGCCAATCATCTCATCTATTTGGAAGATCTTCTGAGACTTGACTCTCATACCACTAGTTAGGATTGAAAGTTAAAAAAAAATTAGAATTAACATTTGATTAAAAGGAAATAAATTCAGTCAGTGTTGTACAATTGATTGAAGCAAGTGCATGGGTGTAGTTATCACAACATTGTTATTACTCATGGGTTTTGAGGGTGCATGAAGTTAAAAGAAAAGAAAAAAGGTAGAAGGGCTGGTCGTAGATTCAGTGGTGACAGCCATTGCATTTACAGCATTACATGGAAGGACAATAAAGAAATATACTCTCTCTTTCTGTCTGTCTCTCTCTCAATTTTCCCAGCTAGACCAATGCAGGAATATGAAAGACATCCATGTCATTAATGGGTTCCAAAAACCATAAAGATTGAAAAGACTTTGAGGGCCAAACTCTATCTTTTGGCCAGTTGGCAAAATGGATCTCCCACCAATTGAAGTCTAGGTCAGCCATGAAAAATTTTGAGCCTACATTGAGAATAGGGTGGCCATAGACACTCGGGTTTCCGGCGAGCAAACATCCGATTTTAAATTTTGGGTGAAATTATTATTTTGCCCATCAATTTTTTAAAAAACTAAAACCTGATCTCATTGTCCGAATGAATAGGTGGTTCATTTTTTGTTCGTTCGAACAACGATTCGAACTTGAATACTGATTTGGAGGATCAAAATGTGAAATCAGATACTGATTTCGAAGACCAATATGTGAAATCAGATTGGAACTTGAATAATTTCTCCATCTGTCATCTCATTTGAAAGTGGAGATATTTTTGGTGTTCAAGTGCCATGGTTGTATGTAGGGATGTGTTTTCAACTGATATTTAGAAGATCATCTTTGACTTTTATGACAAGATCACTTGCAAATGCTAGTATGAAAAGTTGTGAAGATCTTACGAATTTCCTTAAGAAAGGGGTAATTTCCAAGATGTGGTTTGAATAGAGTGAGGTTTGCAGTGAAAAGCTGTGAAGATCTTACGAATTTCCTTAAGAAATGATGTAATTTCCAAGATGTGGTTTGAATTGAGTGAGGTTTGCAGTGAGCAATTATTTGAGATGACAGAAATTAGTGTGAAAAGCTGTGAAGATCTTACTAAGTATAAGAAGTTACTGATCGTTCAGACATTCTATTGGGAGCATCCGAACAATCGTTCGAGTATAAGAAGGTTCGTCCGAACAATCAACTTTTAAACTAAAATGTTTGCCTGAATGACATATCATCCGAACGATGGACTTTTACATTGAAATGTGCTTTCGAACGAATGAAAAATAAACTAAATGTTCATTCGGATGTTCCGGTCGATGGTAGTTTTAAAAAAAGCTGAAGGGCAAAATGGTTTATAGCCACCCTAAAATCGAAATCGGGTGTCTGGCAGAAAACTCAGGTGTCTATATGGCCACCCTTACGAATATTTTTCTAACATTTTAATTACTCTTATAATATAAAAATGGAATTTACTAAATAGATTAAAATAGTAGTTTATTAGGTTTGAACTTTTAAGATTAGATTAGATGCCTTGAGTTTGACTCTTTTGAATTTACATGATACATGAGGCTTACTGATGATTTTATTTAAAAAAGAAAAAGAAATATACTACATAAATATTATACAGAACAAAATTCCAGCCAATGTGGTAAAAAAAATTGGTATTAGATGATACATGAAGCTTGCGGATGATTTTATTTATTCGTGAAATTAGTTTCACATCTAATGTAGAGTGGCGATCCACATGTTGCCAAAAAAAATACACTACATAGATATTATATAGAACAAAATTTCAGTCAATGTGGTTAAAAAAACTGGTAAGAATTTTTTTGACTAGTCCCGAACCAGTATATCAATTTTCCAATTATATCCAACTCTCAACTTAAAACCATAGTTTTCTAGTACGTATTTAACAACTTATATTACATTTGTATGACTTACATGATCATCAAAGCTATTTTGTTATTTTTTGTCATGTGGCACGACTTATCAATTATACTTGGATTTACTGAATTACTTTTGAAGACTGATTGCATGTCTAACACCCATACTATGTGATCGATACGTTATATATCGGCTGAAAGACATTGGGAAAATGAAAGTCAATACATGTTGGCCGTAACGCATCGGTGTGTTGCGTCCAGAGTCCGAACAGATGACCGACAAGTCTGTATTGGCCTGTTGCAACCGATACATATCGGTTCGCCAATATGAGCCGCATGCATCGATTAACCGATTTTTTTACCTACCTAACACCTACATCATCGTTTCAATCTTCATTTTTTATAGTTTTATTAAACATATTTCAAGCTCTTTGTGTGTGCTTTGTCTTTATTGAGTATAGGTTCAGCCATGAGAATTTAAAATAAAATAACCCACATTTATTTTTCTTAAAATATGAAACTTTTGTCTATATCTATTAGGAACTCTACTCTTTATTATGTATCACCTCTATAGCTTACAAATGGAATGAATTTCCACTATAAACTCATTCCATTGATCACTCTAAGTTCAAGATCCATCTTTGTTAGTCCATGCACTGTGTCGGATTTAGATGCCTATTCTTTGAGTTGTTTCTGAATTTTTTTAAGAAATCAATTCTTATAAAAATAATTATAATTGGGTTTGATTTACATTATCCGACGATAAATCTAGTATTGTGTAAGGCCATGAAAACTTGATTTTTTGGTTATTTGTGATAAGATCTTTGTTTCAATTGAAAATGAAAGAAGTGGGGAAACAGATTCTTTGAAAGAAGAGGGAAACATTTTTTTTTTATTCTTAACAATAGTCTCTTATTTCGTTAAAGAAGAGAAAAATATTTCATTTTTTTTATATTATTCATTTTCTTTAGTTGAAAAATGACAAACAACTCTTTTAGAATTATTTATTTGACTATGTGGTTGTAACGCCCTATCCACCCAGCACAATATTGTCCGTTTTGTGGTGGCATCTAGGTCCACACGGTTTTACATTGGAAGTCCCATCGAAAGAGACACCCCAAAAGGCATTGTGATAGGAAAGAAAAAGCCTCCAACTTATATACAGGAGATTCCCACTGCCCTCAGACGATGTGGGACTTGGGAAACACGCCCAGTGCCCCATGCAGGAGCCTGGCGATTTTCTCTAACATCTGTCGGACACCTAGACTTAGGTTGGGCCCCCCTCTAGGGTGGGGTACTACAGTGATGGTCTAAAAGATAATCAAAATCGGACTAGCCTAGTGTCGAGATCCAAGTGATGAATTAGATGCCAATTAAATATTTAAGTTGATATTTTTTAATTAGATTATTTTATGTTAGAATTTATTTTTATAATTTAATTAAAATTTCTAATTGGGTTATATTAAAAGTCATAAATTGACTTATCATGGTGAGTCTAATTTTATTTGCTATAAGCTTTACATGTTGTAATACAACAATAGAATGATGGAATTGAATTGAGTTTGTTTCAGAGTTGGCATTGATTCTACAAAGGTGACCAACACTTTCCAATTCGCTAAAAGTCTAATTTTTGTTCAACTCAAACTGTTTAGAGTAATGGTCTTGGAGTCTTTAGTTTGATTTTCACTCCATCTTAAAGAGTTATTCTATGAAGAATTACTCAATTTGTATAGATAAAGAAGCTTGCACATGCTCAGAGAATGAATCAGATACTATAACATACTTCGACACTTTCGCCGTCTTTTTTTTTCACGAAGTAACATCCAATCGACTCTAGAGTTGGAAGTTGCTCACATACTACAAAGATTATGTTAGTATTGACATTTGGATTTGGATTTGCTTCAATTGGATGTTTTCCAAAATCGTTGCTATTAATTATACTTGCTTTCCCATGTAATTCTTTCATTCCATTTTTGTTTTTTGTCATTCTTTTTGTATCTTGTATTTTTGCAATGTATAAGTATAGTTCAACCGATCACTCTTCTCCATTGAAGAAGACACATCAAATCTTGTCACATATAAATACAATTCAACCGGTCTCTCTCTTCAACCGAGGAAGACACGTCAAATTCCATCACACATGTTCACTAATTAGACAAGTGAGGCACCTAAACACCTTAGTCATAAAAAAGGTACGAGTCTCAAGATTCTATTGATAATGGTTATGTCTCTAATGTGATCAAGAAATTTACCCTTTTTATGGTCATGCTTCACATGAAAGGGAGACTCATCAATTCTAAGGATCCACATTGGGTTTTCAATATTAAAATTGATATTCCAGAAAGTGAATATAAGATTTTTACAAAATTGTGAATTAATGGTGGAAATTGTTAATTGGGATGAGGCCCCAATTTTCAATGAGATTGATGATGAAGATGAAATCGATGGAGATGATGGAATAACTAAAAGTTAAATTCTAAGTCATGACAATTTCTAAATCCAGACTCAGATCTGGCCCTAAATCCTCCACACGCCCAGGCCCAGCTGAAAAACTTTCTCGTTCAGCAGTGATAATTCAGGCCCTAAACCGATCCAAATCAGTTCTCAATCTGCTGTACACGTCCAAGCAGATTCTTGCTAAAACTGGGCTTTCTAATTTGGGCTTTTGTGATCCAAACATCTCCAACGCCCAAATCCTGCTACTTTTGGTGAGATTTACATGCCATCTTGGCGTCCGATGTGGTATCCATGTCAGCATATGATGTGGAATTTAGATGTCTACTTAGTTGGTAGCAAATGGGCCTGAAATCTTGGGCTTTTGAGTTCCTAAACAGTGCCAAACAGGCTTTAGTTGTTGGCTGGTCCAAATGGGTTTCAAACCTGATGTTTGTGGGTCCATTATGGTGCTCATGAGGCCCTTTCTTCTCTCCATCAATTCTAAAATTAATTTGGAGGGGAAATTCTTCGAGTAAATCTTCATGGGCCCCATTTTTGTCTAATGGGTCTTCATACATCTCACTTGATTTGGTTGGGGTTTGGGACGACCACATCAAGAGTGTAGTACAAGTAACTATTGAACGTTTCACATAATTAAATGAAATTATGGCCACTCCCCATAGTGTTACCCTGTAATATCAGGCCTTTAGGCAGGGCTGGGCCTAGTGGTCCAAAATCCCAAAATTTAAGTAATAATTCATAACATTTAGTTTCATTTAATTAATATTTGTCTATAAATATATAATTTGTCCTATATAATATATTTATTATAATAGAGTTTCGTTCCAAAGAAGGTCGAGCCCAGATAAACTTGCACATACATTTTGGGCTTGAGATTGGCCATGAGACCTACAAATCCAATCCAGTCCAGGCTCTGGTATGACTACTACAAGTTAACCCTGACATACGATGTTAAATTGTAACTCAGGCCGGTCCTTGTGCAGGCTTAAACCTGGCCCTGACCCACCTGAGTTGGAGGCCCAAGACTTGACAAACGGCTAAATAAAATAAGAATATTAAAGAAGTCTGAGCTGAAATCTTTCCTTTTTAAATAATATTAAGGTATATTCATATATTTATATCAAATCTAGTTATTGTAGCACTATAATCTTCCCTTCTGAACTCAGACCTCTATGGCAATTCAAAGACTCGAGTCAGAGCCCAAATTAACCACCTTTCTTATCAGGCAATATAACAAATTTGGCTACAGTGGAAAGACACTTCTTAAGAAATCTTGTGGAAATTGCAAGAACTACATTGAAGCCACATTGAGTAGATACAATTAGTCAGGTTTGGCCTAAAAATTAAAGGGTTATTCATCGTAGAGTTATTTGGTGTCTGAATAAGGAGGTTTGCACATGTCCCTTAAAAAGCCACTCGGTACAAATTCTCTTATACACTGTTTATAAAAACTATTGAGAGTGGCACACTTTTCTTTTCAAATGTTAGATGCACTTCTTACTTGAAATATTCTTTGAAAGAGCTAACATTGATTGACTTACCACTTGAACAGTGAGTTTCCCATATCACGCGTATGGTATACTTTTTATGATCTAATTTAAGATACAAGCCCGACTGATGATGGAATTTTTTTGCATATAAGTACTTCTAGGGAATGATAAATTACAAAATGATGATGCAACCATTTGGAACTCGGACCATACCAATAAATATCAGATTACGATAACATGTCATTGATCACAAAGGGTTTAATCAGCAAGGAAGTGATTCGATCTTTGTTTTCTTCATCTTGGACACTGTGGCCATCTCCAAACTGGTAAATGCAATGGGCCACCCTTGCAAGGTTGAAGGCAATCTTTGTGAAATGAGAAAACCTTGGAGAAGAACATGAATCTACTTCTTTATTCAACTTCTTCCAGGCGTCTGCTATCAGGTCTGTGATGTGATCTCGAGCAATTCCCTCAGAAACATTGGGCATCATTCATATAGCATTGGATTGCAGATGAAACATCCCCTATTTCCTCTTCCTTCTGTAGCAATTAAGATAAAACTGATGCATTTAGATTTCATTTTAGTCTTAATTCAACCCACTCCTTTCAAAGAAACATATCTGATAGAAACCAAGGAGAAATTTTAGGGTTCTTAATGGGTGCTGCCCCGGACTGAGACCCAATTTTCAGCAGATGGGCTGGACCCAATCGGATAGGACTGGGAGAGCATCTCAGGCTGAGAAGGTTGGGTCTAAGGCCAATCTCACCCAACATAAATTTAACCCAACTGATAACTTTTACCCATGCTAGCATAACCTACTACCTAACCCATATTTGAAAACATTAGGAACCATACACAAATTACCCTATTTATAAAATGCGAACCTAATATAAATGCAAGTTGGGTCAATAAGGATTAGATCTAATAGCATAGTCCCACATCGCCTTTGGTACCTTTGGGATGTGTAATGTATAAACAAATGGGCATCCTCTCCTTGATAGACTGTTTTCAAGGGTGAGTTCTACTCATGAGTTTAACAGGATCGAACTGAGATTATAAATATCTTAGTCATAATGCAATCATTTCTCAATTTCAATATACGTATGTACATGCATAAATACGTTTTTACATACATACATGTATATATTTTCTAATATGATAAAAATTGCTTGGTCAGCAAAGCCCAAGGCATCACCGTAGCCTATGGTGATTTCCAACTGGGTTGAAATCCGGGCATGGGACAATGCCCAAGCTCAAAGAACCAAGTGAAAAATAGGGTTAGTGGTGCTAGTCCAACTGAGAACAATTCAGCCTGCCCGTTCAGGCCGGCATTTGTCAAAAGAATAGCTTATTCAGTTACGTCCAAGGCTAAATACAGGCAAGAGATCGTTAGAAAAAATAAAATAAAAGGAAAGTTTATTCAGTTGCAAGCACAATCAGGGTACAAAATTAAGTTCTGATCAGGCTACACAATCAAGTTATGGTCACAACATTTGCTTAACCTTTAAAATTTAGAACTCTCAGGTCACATACCGTGCATGTTCCCAAATCATTGCACAGTCGAAAAATCATAGAAGACCAGCGTAGGAGATTTGAGCTCTCATCTATAACATCCAAAGCTTCTGTTCTGATCTCTCGACCTGCAAGAAAGAGTGCATGGACAAGAATGACTGGCACCGATGATGATACCCAACTGTTGTCGAGGTACTCTTGTAGGCTTGGTCTATATCCATTGTGGTACCACTTTGATTCCACTAGCATAGATTTACAGAAATCTGCCCACTGAAATAAAAAAAGAGTTATCTACTGAAGTGAATTAGTTATATTGTATTTGGATGTATTCAAAAGTCAAACACCAGATATAGAAACTATCTAGTTAAATCTGGTTTGGGTCCGGTAAATATGAGAAATGGAACCAAGTATGAGTTGAGTTCACCTTCAAACGTTTCAGCTCAAATCTATTCCCCCCATAACTAATCCAATCAAGCTCGACTTGACCTAACCCACTGCAACTCCTAAGATTAGCCTGTTGAGTCATAATGTTGGGATTTCTGAGTATAAGAGAACTGGTTACACAACTATTGACTCAATAGAGCTGCATTCACTCTGTACCAAATATTCATTAATTGATTATAAGGCTCGAATAGGCTGCACCAAGTCAAGTAAGAACCAAGATTTGGTGTTGATTGAGCTTTGTTTCCATAGTTGATCCTGAACAAGCTCACACCCAGTCCTGATCAAACCCACAAGAAGCCTTGGCTTATTTTATTGTTGTATGACAGAATCTTTGAGACTATAAAATGGAAGAAATGATATAATACCACTTTGTGTAGGTAGGGGATAGCATCCAAGCCCTGCTCTTTTAGTATCTCGAAACCCATTTCATTGACAGTGTTGTAAAGAGCTAGGAAACATATCTTCATGTACTCTGGGAGCTGATCCATGGATTTAACGTCCCATCTGAAAATTGTATATGTTAGTAACTTCAAAATGATGTTCATTCATTTCAAGATGTTACTAGTTCTAGATAAAATTCCAAATCCCTTTTTCCCCAAATTACCTTTAGTGCAAGCATGTAATTCTATATACAACACACCCAAATATGTGAGATAGTAGACTATTTTTAAATAAGTTTTAGTGAGAAAGAACGTAACCAACCAACCTGTCAATAGCATCCGTGAAGCACTCAAGTTCATCTAACGATCCATATACATCATAAATATCATCAAGGGTCGTTATAAACTGACAGACTTTTGCAAGCCCTACTCTGACAAATCCAAACTGTGGGTCAGGTATCACTCCAAGTGCTACAAAAAAGGACTCAACGAGCCTATCTCTAGAAAAGCTCAAGCGTCGTCCAAGATCGAGATCCCTCCACCATCTAAATAAGTGCATAAGCAAGAACCAAACAATTCCATCACGAAACAGATATTTCATGAGTCTGTGATGGCAAATGATGGAATACCCAAGTCCAGAATAAGGATTTACTCGATTGAAATCAGGCTATTGAAGTATAGTTCTAAACAAAGAATTACTCACGTCAGATCAAGATTGGCAATGAGTAAAAATTCATGATCGGATCTAAACTGATTATCACCAATTTTTGGTCGACAGTGTCAACCAAAAATGATAATCCATCCGCCACCACAGATATTGTGAGAAGTTGAGGATAACAATTTTTTTATAAATATGGTATTGTTGTATTAGCTTACCTTGATGCATCTCTCAGATCTTTTTGGTGTATGGCCTGAAGCATATTGAAATCAAGCTTAGCCAGTTCAAGTAAAATGGGGTTCATGTTCTTTTGAGTCTCATATACATTTAGGTACCACCGAGCTTCTATCCTTGGCATCCTCCAATGCAATGGGAGCTCCAATGCATGTTCTACCATTTTAGCAAGTTGATCGTCTGGTTTTTTCTTGAAAACTTTGAGATATGAGCTTGTTAAAGCTCTGTATTCATCCAAAACAGTCTCCCCTTGGAGAGCATGGTAAGAAGCTTCATATAAGCTGAGCATTCCCCAATCATCTTCTGACACACTTGCTATGTAACTACCTCTCCCATCAATGAAGTTCTTGAAAACATCTGCAACACAAAAATGTCATCATGTCATATTTAAACATCATAAATTGAGGATTGAGAGATTGCAAATTGAAGCTAGAAAGAGGAAAACTGATCTCAATAAATGGAAAAGTGATGGTTGATGATAATAAAATTGAGATCAGTTTAATTCAATTGAAACACATTTACCCAATTTGCTAAGTCTTTACCAAATTTTTAGAACTTGAAACAAGAAGAAGAAATAATGGGAGCTATCTAAAAGTACCTTGTGACACACGAAAACCATGTTTTCTGAGGAGCCTAAACTGTAGGGCAGTGGCATGAAGATCTCCATCTATTCCCTTCATGTTGTTTCTGACCCATATGTTGTTTAGGGCTTCCATGATATCAATCTCAAAGAGATGGCCCAACCCTAGACGTTCAGCATCATCAATCAGCTGGAGATGTGTCAATGGGTCACCCACATCTCTGACCAAGAGGCTTCCTATCTCTTCCTTTAACTTCTCTGCTCTCCTCCCATATGCCTCACCCTTCACATGAGTTATTTAGCTGTAGTCAAGTGCCAAAAATTTACGGATATGCTGAAAATATTGTTGATATTATGTGTTCAATACTTCAAATTTCATTAGCATAATTTTTTTTATTCACATACTTTGTTAATCTATGTTGATGAGGAACATTTTGAGCATGTTGAGAATAATTTACAGTAATGAAATATCCTATAAAGCGCACCTAAGACCGCTTCCTCACCCATCTTCTACTCTCACATCTAATTAGCGGTGAAACTTGGGTCGACTTTTAATACGACCCGCATGACTCAACACAAGCAGTAGATTTGGGTTATGTATTTGTACATTTTGGGTCGGGTCGTATTAGAAAAAAAACCCACATGAAATTTAGGTCGAGTTATATTGAGAAATTTAAAATAAATCCGATCCGATCGAAGTGCACTAAGTTATAAAACAATAACGATTAAGGCTGAAACTCAGATCAGATCAGGTTAGGTCAGCACTCGGGTTGAATCGGATTAGAAATTCGAGTTGAGTCAGTTAAGATAAGGTCGAGCCAGCACCAAGTTAAAAAAATTAATTGACCATTAGTGAAGAAGGTCAAGAGCTTTTTTAAGATTTTATATCTAAAGTTAAAAGAATTTTTAAAATTATAAAAAATATAAAGACTTTTTTATGAAAATTTTCTTTTGTACATGCTTAGAACTACAAATGGTAATTGTAATATATCATTTCAATTCAGTAAAATTGTAGCATGTTTTTAATATAACACCAATAGACAATTTATAGATTGTGGGCATAAGTGGACCAATTATTTGTAAATTACTTGTATATGGACATTGCAAGCTGTAAAAATCAGAAATACCATGATCTCAAATCATTAAATTTTTATTAAATAATAAATAATGAAATTGATTTTCTATGCATTTGACTAATCAATAGCCTCCTTTTTATTGACAAAGAAGTGAACCCTATTAAGTTGCCTTGCAGTCTTGCAGCACACTAACCGGCCTTGGTAAAAAGAGTAGATTTTCACTAAACTAAGATCATTGTACTGCAGATTGAAAATGGCCCAAAACGAGATGTGAGATTGAGTGTTGCTTAACTACATATTATACTAGAAAATTAAAAGTCCATGTTAATTGTTATAAAACTTGACAAGAACATGTTCTAGAACAAATAAGGCTCACTGTTGTAGTCTAAATATTGTGAGTTCATGGCTTATAGGCATCCGTGAATAGTAGGTCCTTGAAAATAATATATCAAATTCAAATATAAAGAAAACTCAAACGGATTGGAATGATGGTCAAGAACCTGTCTAAGGAAATACGAGTCATGTATTTGATTCTCACTTTATCCCAACGGGTCACTCTCTGTAGAATTACTCAATGCATGTAGCTAGGGAGGCTTGTATATGCCTTGTGGATTAGTCGAGTGCCGTGAGAGGCCTAGACACTTTGCTAATAGAAAATTTTCAGAGATAAATACTAACCTCAAATTTATAAGATAAATGATTTTTAACGATGATGGTGATTAATTATTAAAAAACTTACTTGATAATCACTTCTTAACAATTGTATGGAATCATAATCCCATATGTTGGGCATGTAATTTGCCGATCGCCTTCTTGAAGCCATCAGGTCGTAATTTATGGATTTTGAATGGTAAGCTGATATTGAAGGAAATTGCATTGCCATTCCTCTCTCTGTCTCTCTCTCTTTTCTTAATTTTGATATGGGCTTGTGGATTGGAACCCTGACTAGCAGACATATATATACAAACTAGTTGTGTCTGAAATTTGAATTTCCCATTTGTTGGGCTGAAATGTCATTATTTGAATTGTCCTTTTCACTCTATTAAGTTATAAAATGAAATATTACCTAATCAAAATCGTGAAGTCTATCAAAGTCTCTGAATTGAGCACCATTGAATCATTCTAACTCTTAATTTTTTAATATAAAAGATACATATTTTTACCTATCACTATCAATTCAACTTTGATAATACATCAAATGGAAATAAAAAATGATGGGATGAGTTGATACTACATCAAATAGACATAAAAAATGGTTGGATCCAATGTTATCAAACTCGATTCGACTCGTGGGTTGACTCTCAGTTCAACTATGGCACTGCTGAAATACGAGTCAGGTCATTTTAAGACCCTTCTGGATTAAAAACCTTTAAATAATTGATGACTTTTAAGAATCTACAGTAGTTGAATAAGTAAAATTATTTGATTAATTCTATAGTTTTTAAGTTTTATACGTACTTGAAAAAACTCATCAATTATTATTTTTACTATTATAATTATTATTCCTATGTTTAAAGGCATCATCAATACTAGAGGCAAAAAAGTAAAGGAATGCTACTGTCTTTACTCTGAAAGTACATTTTTATTTCAGTATATCTTTAAAAATATTTTGAAAGTACATTTTTATTTCAGTGGCTCAACTGATTGCCTCTCATTTTTTTTCCACACCACAACTAGTTCTATCGAAGGGTAAAAACTTCACACACCACAACTAGTGCTATCGAAAGGTAACACGTACAATCAACATTAAGGAGATAGATCTTGTGCTATCAGCACTAATAAATACAACACGTGAAATGAGCGCTAATTAAATAAAAGGCATTTACATCTAGGAACGCTTCCACACCTAATGGTCTTTAATACTCTCTCTGTCCCAAAATATTTGTCCTATATGCATTTTGAAATTGTTTCAAATTACTTATCTTATTTATTTATTTATTTTCACATTAAATCAAAGCTTTAACTTTCTCGATGAGATACAAATCGCATTCTAACATGATGAGAAGATGATTTTCTTTTATAAGTTTTGACCTTGTCCAAATGTTGCATTCTATAATTATTTTCACCTCTAACTCTCATTGTGTCAATCATGCATTTTTGCATGTAAGGAAAATATTATTGAGCTTTTGTAGATGAACTTGATCGACAGTATTTACATAACGAGAAACTGTCCAAACCTCTTATTTTTTTTTCACATCAGGTTTGTATTGATTAAGAGAATTTATTCACGCCCCGACCCAAAAGTGGGCCCGAAACGCAACTGATTTTTTTTTTTTTTTGAAGTTAAGACTAAACTAACACAACACTCAAGCATTCTAACTGGGCCGGATCAACAGTTGGGCCCAAAGGTCACACATGATCCCAACATGTGGATTCAAATATATACCATAAATCCCTCTCAAGAGACACAAACACAAACATCAACACACATAAATCCAAACACTGAATTATCATTCAAAATCAACACCATCAGAGTAATTACAGAAACTTAGTAGCTTAATACATAACATTGATACAAATTTAGTACCACATTCGGTACTTTACAAAAGCAAGAGGTTCCAAGAACCAGAAAGCAAAGATCAGGGTATTCCCCTAAGTGGGAATCCCAAAACTCCGCCGCAGCTTATCCACTCTAAGCTTGAAATAGAGGGTTCTCCTCCTCGGGTCATCTCTTGAAAGGTGAGTGGGGTGAGCTAACTAACCCAGTGAAGGAAATATAACAGTGCAGTTAAGTAAACAACATGTTAGCAATAATCAACAGTTACAATAATATCTCATACTTGATAACAAATAAGCATAATATCATCATCAGTCCCATAATTCATCATTCCTTCCAATACTGCTATCTTCCAACATGACGCCTACCGACTACGCTGAGACCATTGTATCAATTCCCGACACGGTCAAAATACATCCTTACAAGTACATCTCCGGCTCTCCCATAGCCGATACTGACACCCTCAAGTCAGCAACTGTTGACACCCATGGTCCAGTAGACGTAAACCATCTCACACACATGGCCGATATTGGTTCAATAGTCAAGGGTACGTGGAAGCAATCTTACACATTTCACATGATCACATCATAGCATTCGTAAGCATCATAAGCACTCTTACCATAGTGCTTCTTGTCTAGGCACATGAGTGGGTTCATCAAATCTGAAACCACTCATTACTCAAGACTCATCTCATAATAAAACCTGTTTACATTTTCTGCAAAGTTAAGTTCCCTCACCGTATATGTGTGGTTTCGCGGTCTTTGTTCAAACAACAAACAAGGTGCACAATCAATCCTAAGCCACATACATAGCATCAAATACATACACACAAGTAGTATTTTGAAATCATCCTTCTTTTTTTTTTCCCAAAAATATCTAAGGTACATGGAATTGAGTCTCCTACTTGGTTTCTATCCTTTTTAAATTACAATAATCCACAATATATAGAAATAAAAAGGTGCTCAGTCCAAACTCATATTATCTTCTGGGCATTGAACAGATTTAACTTATTGAGTTAGGTCTAGATTATCAGGTCACTTCTCGGTTGTCTTCTGGATAGGACTAGATCTTACATTTTGAGTAAGGCCTAGAGGTCACTCAGTACCCGACAAATATAGCGTCGGCCTGGAAGTGAAATCATTCAGTGCCCAACCAATAGGGTCGGCCTGGAAGTGAATACAATAATATTTATACTATAGTCATAAGATAAGAGGGTCAGTACATTTTTTAATTTATCAATGGGTACTAACATCACAAGCATCAACATAGTCCAACAATAATATTTTTTTTTTCTTCTTCCTCCACTGTCTGCAACAGCAGACAGTGACGGGCAGACACTGCATGAAAAACGAATCTAGAAACAGTGAGTTTCCTGGATTTGATTTCCACATCTAGCCGGTCCGATGGAATCCTCTAGGAGTCCTATTTCCATAGGGAGAGGTTTAAAGTTTCAAAACTCAGTAGGCCATTAGATCTTAACACCAAAGCTCACTGACACTAAGAAAATCAAGTTTTTCCTTAAACTTCAAAACCATTTTACACACCCAAAACTTAACCAAAATCAGTTTTTCTTGATTCTAAACCACCTAGAATTTGAAAAGAAACACGGTGGTTACCTTCACTGAAGTTCTTAGACTAAAAATCTGAACTTTGAAAAATCTTTGTCTTAAGCTACAGGTGACAGAAACACAGTAAAACAGAGAGGCAAGGGTCGGCTGGTCTAGTTTTTAAACAGCAGCTGAGTTAAATCTGAATGGAAGAGCCTCATTTTATAGGAAATCAGCCGTGAAAGCTGGCCGGATGGCCACTGCTGCGGGTGACACCTGAAACAGTAAGCACTGTTTGGTTGCAATTCAGCCCCTCTGAAAAACTGGTTTTGCAAAAAAGCCCCTATTTTGATAAAAACTGGATTTTCAACTTAAAATGTGATTTTGAAAGCTCAAAAATTTAATCCAACTTCACTGATGAGTTGGGTTTTAAAAACTCTACTCACCATAAAAATTTTGAGATTTAAAACTCACTAAAAATCAAAATTTAACACTATTTATTTAATTAAACAAATGTTTAGTAAAACAATTCAGAAACCTCATTTTGGGGTGTGAAAGAATAACTAGACCATACTTAAAATGGTCTAACATAAAATACTTATTTCAAAATTTATCTCATTTCGAAAATCATTTAAAATAATTGTTTCTCCCTTTTGGGGTTTTGACGGGCGGTTTTAAATACCATTTTCTGAAAATAAAATTATTTTAAAATCAGAAATACAATTCCTTGATTAAGGACAATAATATCATCAAATAATAATCATATAATAATATAATGTATAAAATAATAATAATAATAAGCAGTAACTTACCATTTTGCCCCTCCAGCTGGACGAGCTGGATCATTAAGCATTAGAGCTCGGATTGGGCCACACCTGGGTTTTTCACAAAGCCTTAACCGAAATCTTCGAGATTAATCGGTTAAGTAAGATTTATTAGGCTAAATTATGCTTAATCTGAGTCAGGTTATTACAAAAATGATCTTTAAGAAATATAAATTTTTGAAATGGGATAAATATTTTAGGACTTAAGGGAGTACAATTCTTACAATTTACGCAATTTAATACAACACTGATACAGCGCACACGAGCTCTTGCAAATAAGCACAAAGTCTTAAGGCTTATCTTAGAAGATGGTATGAAAAATGTAGATTATATCCACAACTAGTGCTATAGAAAGGTAAAACTTCACACACCACAACCAGTGCTATCGAAAGGTGACACGTACAATCAACATTAAACACAGTTTGTGCTATCAGCACTAAATACATACAACACACGTGCAATCAACATTTAATGAGATACAGCTTGTGCTATCAGCACTAAATAAATACAACACGTGAAATGAGCGCTAATTAAATATAAGGCGTTTACATCGAGGAATTTAATACAACGCTTCCGCACCTTATGGTCATTAATACTCTTTCCGTCCAAAAATATTTATCTTATATGTATTTTGGAATTGCCTCAAATTACTTGTCTTATTCATTTATTTTCACATTAAATCAAAACTTTAACTTTTTCGATGAGCTCCAAATCGCATTCTAATATGATAAGAAGACGACTTTCTTTTATAAGTTTTGACCTTGTCCAAATACTACATTCTATAATTATTTTTACCTCTGACTCTTATTGTATCAATCATACATTGTTGCATAATAAGGAAAGCATTATTGAGCTTTTGTTGATAAACTCGATCGGCAGTATCTACACAACGAGACACCGTCCAAACCTCTTTTTTTTTTTGCATCAGATTTGTATTGACTCAGAGAATCTATTAAGAGCCTTTTTATGCGCTCCGCGTAAAAATGATATTTAAGAAATATAAATTTTTGAAATGGGACAAGTATTTAATACAAAGGGAATACAATGCTTACAATATACCCAATTTAATACAACACTTATACAGCGCACACGAGCTCATGCAACTAAGCACAAAGTCTTAAGGCTTATCTTAGAAGATGATATGAAAAATGTAGATTGTATCCATTGATGGCTAGCTTATGACTTTCTCCAAAGAAAATATCCTACAATCATACCAATATACGATTTCTCATTCAACACTTGAGATTTCCAATTTTTTAAAATTTTGAAAAAGAAAAAACTAAAAAGAAAGCTTAATGTTGAGTGTCAACTATTAAAAGCCAAAAAAAAATGATGTATCAGTTTTCTCTACTACTCGTGCAACATATGAACAAGAAAGCATGTGTTTCGCATGTAAGTTGATTTAATTATATTTTAAATTATTAAATGAATATATATAGTGATTGAAAGGTGATAGAAATTGAGATTAAAGTAGAGAAGAAGTTTAATCAAATCACAATTTGTAAAACAAAGTACAGAGCATTCGATCATAAGTATAATTTTATTATTCAAATTATCATAAATATAAAATTTATTACATGCATTGTGTTTTTAATAGATATTAACTCAATCATGAAAACTATTGAAAATGAAATTATAATTTAAATTTAAATGATATGAGTAATACAAATGAATAACGAATGAATTACAACTCATATATAAAATGTTACTTCCTTTTTCTACAAAGTTTAGATATTCATATACTTTCAATTTTCCATTGCAAAGATATGAATTTCATACTTCAGCAAAACACCTGACGCTTGACATATAGTTTAATAAACCATATGTAAATAATAAATATAATAATCCTTTTTCAAAAAATCAACGTGATGCAGTCAGCCCGGACCCACTTGATAGTCAAAATTGGACTCGCCTAGTGACGAGATCCAAGTGATAAGATTGGTACCCCCAATCTTGCTGCCAGTGTTAGAGAACGAAAAGAGATTAGAAGAAGAGTCAAAGAAGGGGACGGCCCGTGTTGTAAAAGGATAAAATTTTGGTGAGTCGTTTCATGCAAATTTCGGCTAGTTGATTTATTGTTCATGCGAGTTTTAGCTAGCCGATTTTACTGTTCATGCGAATTTCGGTGAGCCGATTTACTGTTTATGTGAATTTCAGTGAGCTAATTTTACTGTTCATGTGAAAGATAAAATTGACAATAAACTAAAACCCGTGTCTGGTTAAACAAACCTCTCGTGCGAGGATCGCTACCCTTGTTTTATGTGTATTTGATATGTTTGAAGTGTTTTTGGAAGTTTGAAGATGAATTGAAGAATTAAAAGATTAGAGAATTCAAATGGTGAAATTTGTAATTTTTTGGCGAAAATCATTAGAGCTCATTTTCACCAAGGTGGGCCATCAATCCATTTGCAAACACTGTGGGCCTTTGAGGTTTTTGGGTCCAAATCCATTCACCAGTCGTACTCGAATGAACTCGACTTTGATTTTCTAGTCATGGACACCTAAGCTGCATGTGACCGCCATCAAAGATACCAACGTGCATAGACAAACCATTCCAAAATAGGAAGAGGTGGACATGTGGGCTTGATCATTGAAATCTTTGATCTGGCTTCAAACTGCAGATCTAGAATTTATTTTAGTACGATAGCCAAAGTAGGTCTTAAAAACCAATCTTACCTGTCATCATCGAGTCTCGGACCCCACTAGCTAATCCAACCTAGATTTATTTTGGGTCAAGTCGGGGTCAAATTAAATCTTTTAAGATATGCATGACTCAAAATCGTATTCTTTTTTAGTTGGGTGAGACATGTTGAGACGTCGATCAGAAATTGCCACCCCTAGCCACGGTTCACAGTTCACACCATAAATTTTAAGCCCAAAAAATTTTGATTTATAGACTTTAACAACATGAAGACCTATGTTTTTAAAAACTTAACGTTGAAATAAAAGGTCTATCCTTCCGTGTGGGGCCATCAGAATTCATTTTAATTGGATTAATCTATTATATTTTTTAAGCCCATCAAGCTGATCACATTATTATTTGTTAATCTCTTAAGTTTTTTGGCTTATGAAATTATGTGAAATGCTCAATAATTACCTTAATTAGAAAGTCTATGTTTGAATACTAGAACTAATAAAAATTAACTTGATTAAACAGATCTATGCTTTTAAATTCTTCTTTTGTTACACTTTATAATCTTTATAATGTTTAGCTCATAGTTTAAAAACTGAAAAAGCTTGAGTGAGTCGACCTGAGTTGATTCAATTCAATAGATTTGAGTGAAGCGAGTCAACGATTTTTACTGATTATTTTTTTTGTCAAATCCAATAACTCATCCAAGCTATTTTACTCGAAAGGATTTTGAGTGAAGCCTAAAGTTTCAAATTTTCGAAACTGGAGGTGCAACTTGGGCTTTGCCTAGTTAAGCCCGCATGAAAAAAATAAGACCCTGAAAGATTTGAGTTTGGGCTGATTTGGGCTCAAGTTAGGCTCATTTTCTTGCCTAAATTATCAGGCCTTCAGGCAGGGCTGGGCCTAGTGGCCCAAAAGCCCAAAATTTAGGTATAATTCATAGCATTTAGTTTCATTTCATTAATATTTTTCTATAAATATAAAATTTGTCCTATATGATATATTTTTAACAGAATAGTATAAAAAATCAATTTTAGTTCCAAAGAAGGTGGAGCCCAGACAAACCGGCATATACATTTTGGGCTTGAGATCGGGCATGGGTCCTACAAATCCAATCCAGTCCAGGCTCTGGTTTGACTACTCGAGGCCAAAGGGCTTGGCTGATATTTTGAATTTGAAATTGAAAAAAAAAACACTTAATTTTGGCAATAATATCAGGTGATTTATATAACATCAATAGGAAAATTTGAATATCAAAATTTGAAATTTGAAATTAAAAAAAAAAAACGTGTAATAGATTTGGGCCAGAGTTGAAAATTTGGGTTGTGACTGTATATTGAGTGGCACTGATTTTGTTTTTGCTATACCTTCCATTTATTATTTACCCTTCTAAATTCTAAACGATTAGTTTTGTACAACTATATCGTTTGTATCATATAAATTTCATGCTCATCCATTTGTTGATCTGTCATAAAATATAAATATACAAATTTTATGCTCACCTTCCATTTAAAACAAAGTAACTTTCAGCCAGGAGTCTACAATTATTTCAGAAATCTTGGCTGATATTTTGAGATTTTTCCACAATTATTTTGAAATTAACAATTTCGAATCTTAAAAATAACATTTGAATATATAAATGACCGATATTTAGTGATAAAATTATATATTCATGAAGGCCATAATTTTCTTTATTTTCTGTAATTTTTTTTTATTTTTTTAAAAGAAAAATTTACATAGAGGAGAGAGAAATATATCACCCAAATATCGGCTGATATATCGATCCGGGTGATATTTTAACCCCTGCTCGAGGCTAACCCTGACCTGCTATGTTAAATTGCAATTCAGGTCAGTCCTTGGGCAGGCTTAAACCTAGTCTGCCCCACCTGAGTTGGAGGGCCCAAGACTTGACAAACTACTGAATAAAATAAGAATATTAAAGAAGTTTGAGCTAAAATCTTTCTTTTTTAAATAATATTAAGATATATTTATATCAACTCCAGTTATTATCAGGCCCGGCTCAAGGGGTAGGCAACTAAGGCAGTTGCCTTGGGCCCGTTCAGAAAAGGCCCTAAATTTTGGGTACCACAAATGGAAATAGAAAATAAAATGGCGGATACAGACGAAGTAAAAGCAAAGAAGTGAGGGAAAGATGTAAGGAAGTCGAATCCTATTTCAAAGAGAAAAGAGAGCTGGAAGAGGAAGGACCATGTGCAGAGACAGAGGGGAAGGAGGAGAGATTGGGTTTGTAAGAGAAAAGAAGAGAAGAATTTTCAACTTTTTTGGCAAGGAGGGGTTCAAATGAGTGTATTTTGGGAAAATTGGGGCGTGGATCCCACGAGGACCTACGGTTTTTGCCTGTATTATTTTTTTCTAAAAACGACATACTTAATTTCATCTAATTAATTAAAACGGGAACAAATAACTTTCATTAAATCCATCTTAAATGATGAAGATTTATTTCCAAATATTTTAGAGAAAATTATTAATCATTTAAATCTCTTAAAACTTAAATTTCCAGAGACTCTTAAAATTTTGAGGTCTAATTAATTTGCTATTGTTTGTATTAATTTCACTTATTTGCAACTAATTTTTTCTAATTTAATTTAAATCAACTAATAATCTCACAAATTAATTATTTGGGTCTCACTAACATGTTGAACATTCCTGAAAAACTTGAATACAAAAATTTAATTAGTAATTTTGCATCTCAAAAAGTAAGAAAAATAGATTAAAACGGGAACAAATAGCTTTCATTTAGAATTTTTGCCTTACGCTTCAACTTATGTCGAGACGGCCCTGGTTATTATAGCATTATAATTTTGTTTAGAGAGTTAAATCATGTCAAATACTCTTTTCTTAAGATTAAAAGATCTACATATTTAGTAATTGAAGAACGAAAATAAAAGAAAAACTAAAAAGAGATGAGAGAGAGAGGGTTTGAAGGGGAAGATAAGGAGTCGATCAGAGAAGGAGAGATGAATTGCTAGGCGGAGAGATGTCTCCATAGTAGTTACTATGAAATGAAATTACAACGGTCGATACATTCAAACACAAATGCTGGGAAGCCAAGGGTGATGGCCAGTGTTCTTGATAGTTGGTACTAAGAAGGTAAAAGGATAGTTCTGTAGAAGGAAATGCTAGCAACAGGGGATCTCTCTTTCTTTTCTGCACTGGGCTTTTGATGTTATCAGATGCCTTTTTCTTTTTCATAGGGATGTCTATTTTGTAGGAGAGGATAAGGGTATTTTTTTTTAACATGATATTCATCTCATATTGAAAGTGAGACTAATCTCACGAGGTATGAGCATCTGTAAACCTCTTTATCCACACACACTGGCTAAGTCGATGAGGAGCATCTCATGGGTAGTGGCCTAGAAGGATAAGCAATGGCAGCTATTAATTAGGAACATTTTATTATTATTTATAATATACTTTATTTTTAATCAAACTTCTTAAGAATTCTTGTGGAAATTGTAAGAACTACATCGATATATGGCTTAAAACTTTAACAATTATGATACTAAGGGTGAATTTTAGATTTGTTGATTTTTTTCACCCGGTTGTGGAGAAACTGAAGCCGAATTGAGTAGATACAAGTAGGCTCTGCCTAACTTAGACAAAATGATGATGCCACCATTTGGAACTTGGAGTATACAACAAGGTGATGGAGAACTAAAACAAAACAAATACCAATAAACATCAGATTACGATAACATGTCATTGATCACAAGGGGTTTAATCAGCAAGGAAGTGATTCGATCTTTGTTTTCTTCATCTTGGACACTGTGGCCATCTCCAAACTGGTAAATGCAATGGGCCACCCTTGCAAGGTTGAAGGCAATTTTTGTGAAATGAGAAGACCTTGGAGAAGAACAAGAATCTACTTCTTTATTCAACTTCTTCCCGGCGTCTGCTATCAGGTCTTTGATGTGATCTCGAGCAATTCCCTCAGAAACATGGGCATCATTCATATAGCATTGGATTGCAGATGAAACATCTCCTATTTCCTCTTCCTTCTGTAGCAATTAAGATAAAACTGATGCATTTAGATTTCATTTTAGTCTTAATTCAACCCACCCTTTCACAGAAACAGATCTGATAGAAACCAAGGAGAAATTTTAGGGTTCTTAATGGGTGCTGCCCCGGACTGAGACCCAATTTTCAGCAGATGGGCTGGACCCAATCGGATAGGACTGGGAGAGCATCTCAGGCTGAGAAGGTTGGGTCTAAGGCTACACAATCAAGTTATGGTCACAACATTTGCTTAACCTTTAAAATTTACAACTCTCAGTTCACATACCGTGCATGTTCCCAAATCATTGCACAGTCGAAAAATCATAGAAGACCAGCGTAGGAGATTTGAGCTTTCATCTATAACATCCAAAGCTTCTGTTCTGATCTCTCGACTTGCAAGAAAGAGTGCATTGACAAGAATGACTGGCGCCGATGATGATACCCAACTGTTGTCAAGGTACTCTTGTAGGCTTGGTCTATATCCATTGTGGTACCACTTTGATTCCACTAGCATAGATTTACAGAAATCTGCCCACTGAAATAAAAAAAGAGTTATCTACTGAAGTGAATGAGTTATATTGTATTTGGATGTATCCAAAAGTCAAACACCAGATATAGAAACTATCTACTTAAATCTGGTTTGGGTCCGGTAAATATGAGTCAAATGGAACCAAGTTTGAGTTGAGTTCACCTTCAAACGTTTCAGCTCAAATCTATTCCCCCCATAACTAATCCAATCAAGCTTGACTTGACCTAACCCAATGCAACTCCTAAGATTAGCCTTTTGAGTCATGATGTTGGGATTTTCTGGGTATGAGACAACTGGTTACACCACTATTGACTCAGTAGAGCTGCATTTACTCTCTATCAAATATTCATTAATGGATTACAAGGCTCGGATATGCTGCACTAAGTCAAGTAAGAACCAAGATTTGGTATTGATAGAGATTTGTTTTCATAGTTAATCCTGAACAAGCTCACACCCAGTACTGATCAAGCCCACAAGAAGCATTGGTCCAGTTTATTGTTATATGACAGTATCTTTGAGACTATAAAATGGAAGAAATGATATAATACCACTTTGCGTAGGTAGGGGATGGCATCCAAGCCCTGCTCTTTTAGTATCTCGAAACCCATTTCATTTACAGTGTTGTAAAGAGCTAGGAAACATATCTTCATATACTCTGGGAGCTGATCCATGGATTTAACATCCCATCTGAAAATTGTATATGTTAGTAACTTCAAAATGATGTTCATTCATTTCAAGATGTTACTAGTTCTTGATAAAATTCCAAATCCCTTTTTCCCCAAATTACCTTTAGTGCGAGCCATGTGATTTTTAAGCATATGTAATTGATTTATAAGAAATAAAAACTAATCAACATGGTGATCAAGCAATATGATGAAATTTCATCTAGCACAGCATGTAATTCTATATACATTACATCCAAATATGTGAGATGGTAGACTGTTTTTTAAATAAAATTTAGTGAGAAAATAACATAACTGACCTGTCGATAGCATCAGTGAAGCACTCAAGTTCATCTAACAATCCATATACATCATAAATATCATCAAGGGTCGTTATGAACTGACAGACTTTTGCAAGCCCCACTCTGCCATATCCAAACTGTGGCTCAGGTATCACTCCAAGTGCTACAAAAAAGGACTCAACGAGCCTATCTCTAGAAAAGCTCAAGCGTCGTCCAAGATCGAGATCCCTCCACCATCTAAATAAGTGCATAAGCAAGAACCAAACAATTCCATTACGAAACAGATATTTCATGAGTATGTGATTTTGAACTTGGCAAATGATGGAATACCCAAGTCCAGAATTAGGATTAACTCGATTGAAAATCAGGCTATTGAAGTATAGTTCTAAACAAAGAATTACTCACATCAGATCAAGATTGGCAATGAGTAAAAATTCCTGATCGGATCTAACCTGATTATCACCAATTTTAGGTCGACAGTGTCAACCAAAAATGATAATCCAACCGCCCCCACAGATATTGTGAGAAGTTGAGGATAACAATTTTTTTATAAATATGGTATTGTTGTATTAGCTTACCTTGATGCATCTCTCAGATCTTTTTGGTGTATGGCCTGAAGCATATTGAAATCAAGCTTAGCCAATTCAAGTAAAATGGGGTTCATGTCCTTTTGAGCCTCATATACATTCAGGTACCACCGAGCTTCTGTCCTTGGCATCCTCCAGTGCAATGGGAGCTCCAATGCATGTTCTACCATTTTAGCAAGTTGATCGTCTGGTTTTCTCTTGAAAACTTTGAGATATGAGCTTGTGAACGCTCTGTATTCATCCAAAACAGTCTCCCCTTGGAGAGCATGGTGAGACGCTTCATATAAGCTGAGCATTCCCCCATCATCTTCTGACACACTTGCTATGTAACTACCTCTCCCATCAATGAAGTTCTTGAAAACATCTGCAACACAAAAATGTCGTCATGTCATATATAAACATCATAAATTGAAGATTGAGATCATTCAAATTGAAGCTAGAAAGAGGAAAACTGATCCCAAATAGATGGAAAAGTGATGGTTGATGAAGGAAAACTGATAAGAGCTTGACAAAGTTCTTTTATCAAACTCGGTAAAATTCTAAAATACTCTGCAACTTGTATTCAATTGAAACACATTTACCCAATTTGCCAAGTCTTTACCAAATTTTTAGAACTTGGAACAAGAAGAAGAAATAATGGGAGCTATCTAAAAGTACCTTGTGACACACGAAAACCATGTTTTCTGAGGAGCCTAAACTGTAGGGCAGTGGCATGAAGATCTCCTTCTATTCCCTTCATGTTGTTTCTGACCCATATGTTGTTTAGGGCTTCCATGATCTCAATCTCAAAGAGATGGCCCAACCCTAGACGTTCAGCATCGTCAATCAGCTGGAGATGAGTCAATGGTTCACCCACATCTCTGATCAAGAGGCTTCCTATCTCTTCCTTTAACTTCTCTGCTCTCCTTCCATATGCCTCACCCTTCACATGAGTTATTTAGCTGTAGTCAAGTGCCAAAAAATTTCGGATATGTTGAAAATATTGTTGATATTATGTGTTCAGTACTTCAAATTTCATTAGCATAATTTTTTTTATTTACATACTTTGTTAATCTATGTTGATGAGGAACATTTTGAGCATGTTGAGAATAATTTACAGTAATGAAATATCCTAAAAAGCGCACTTAAGACGCTTCCTCACCCATCTTCTACCCTCACATCTAATTAGCGGTCAAACTTTGGTCGACTTTTAACACAACCCAACTTTTAACACAACCCACATGACCCAATCTGAGAAATCAGTGGGTTTTGGGTTATGTATTTTTATATTTTGGCCTGGGTCAAGTTTGGAAAAAAAAATCCATATGAAATTTGGATGGAGTTGGATTCAACCCGACCCAATATAACTCGACTCAATCTGAGTGTACCAAGTTATAAAGCAATAGCGATTAGGTCTGAAACTCGGGTCAAGTCAGGTCGGGCCAGCACTTGGGTTGAGTTGAGTCAAAAATTTAGGTTGAGTCAGATCAGATCACGTCTGGCCAAAACCAAGTTATAAAAATCATTTGACCATTAGTGAAGAAGGTAAAGAGATTTTTTTAAGATTTTATACCTAAAGTTAAATGTCTTTTTAAAAATATAAAAAAAAAGACTTTTTTCAGATAAGTACAAAATAAAAGGGGTTTTTTAAGAAATTACCATTTTAAAAATAATTTTGACTGACGAACACATTTCATCTATAGAATTTTGTTAAGCTTTGCTATTTTTTTTTCGTATTTATCTTTGTATCTTCCAAAATAGAGGATTTATTAGTTTTTTTATCATATTCAATTTATGAGCCAATAAATAGAATCAAATAACATATAAATATATATAAAAAAAATCATTTTTACATCCTTAGAACTACGAATGGTAATTGTGACATATCATGTTCAATTCAATAAAATTGTAGCATGTTTTTATTATAACACCAATAGACAATTTATAGATTGTGGGCATAAGTGGACCAACTATTTGTGAATTACTTGTATATGGACATTGCAAGCTGTAAAAATCAGAAATACCATGATCTCAAATCATTAATTTTTTTATTAAATAATAAATAATGAAATTGATTTTCTATGCATTTGACTAATCAATAGCCTCCTTTTTTTTTGACAAAGAAGTGAACCCTATTAAGTTGCCTTGCAGTCTTGCACCACACTAACCAACCTTAGTAAAAAGAGTAGATTTTCACTAAACTAAGATCATTTTACTGCAGATTGAAAATGGCCCAAAACGGGTTGTGAGATTGCACCATGCATGTAGCAAATGATTCTCTCTATGTTACAAATGACAAAAAAAAAAAGTTTAGGAATGAAGAGGAAAAGCATATTGAGTGTTGCTTAACTATATATTATATTAGAAAATGAAAGTCCATGTTAATTGTTATAAAACTTTATAAGAAATTTGTGAAAAATAAAGCTTGGTCTCTCACAAAAGGAGATAGCTCATTTCATTTATTTATAATCAAATACATAAAGATAAAATTCTAAGATAAGATAATGTAATTAAATTTAAAATAACAAGTTAGTAAGATAAAACAAATCTAAATCCTAAGATGAGGTAATTCAAAATCGAATTCAAATAACAAGAGATTCTATCACGCCTCCACAAGTTGTAGTGTGTAGGAAATAACGCAAAGTTTGAAAATGGCACGAAGGACAGATGAAAAGAGGCACACTGAAGGGCCAGAGAAGATGAAGAGAATGAGTAGTAGACTCATTTACTGCTAACTGGCAGCACACAAACTAGATGCGGAGAGGAATTGACAACGCACTAACTAACTGCAAAATAACAGGCGGTGAATGGTCTGAAATGGAAAAATTGGGGTCAATGTGGTGGATTTGAGATCCATGGTGATTCGGAATGGTGTTGCTTCCAGGCGAAAGAGGGGTTTAGATCGAGCAATGGCAGAGACAAGGTTGGCTGCATATTTGTTGTTGTTTGGGAAGCGATTATTATTATTTGTTAATGCTGGCAGTGGACTGAAACAAGGTGGTGGTGGCTGGATGATGGACTGAAAGAATATGTCGTGTGGCTCCTCCCTCTGCCAAAAAATTGTCACCGACAGAGAGAGAAGAAGTTGTTGAATCTGAGTTAGAACCCTAGGATTGAACCATGCTCTGATATTACGTGAAAAATAAAGCTCGGTCTCTCACAAAAGGATAGATCTCATTTCATTTATTTATAATCAAATACATAAATATAAAATTACAAGATAAGATAATGCAATTAAATTTAAAATAACAAGATAATAAGATAAAACAAATCTAAATCCTATTATGAGGTAATTCAAAATCAAATTCAAATAAGAGGAGATTCTATCAAATTTGTTCTAGAACGGATAAGATTCTCCGTTATAGTCTCAATACTGTGAGCTCAAAGCTTATAGGCATCAAATAAATTGTTAGTCTTAATAAACAATTTACCAATTCAAATAAAAAGACAACTCAGGAAATTGAAGTGATGGTCAAGAACTCGTCTTTAAGTAGGAGTCCTGAGTTTGATTCTCACTCCACACCCTAAAGGGCCACTCTCCGTAGAATTACAGAATTACTAAGTGGGAACATGACATAGCAGGTAAGATCTATGGATTAAATATATAATGAATATCGAAGGTGATTTAATGGCTAATGGCTAATGATAGGTGAAATGGGTCCTATGATAATTAATAAAAGAAATATGAAGGATGGTTGCATGAAAGGGGACGGTCAATAGACGTCAATGGAATAGGAAGTTAAAAGGTTCGAGTTGGGTTTACTAATTAAATAAGGTGAAGAAATGGAAAAAGGTTCCTGGGAGTTGGGACGTTGGTAGGAGATGGGTGGCTCGCCGGGGTTTTAATGGCAAGAGAGTAGGAAACAGGGACGGGGGGTTTTAGGCTGGGAATGGCTGGACGAATGATGGCAAACAGGGGCTGCAGAGAAGATGGACTGGACGGCAGGCGAGGCAGGCACAGCACGGGGTTGTTCGAGGCGGAGAAGAGCGGCGGCTATGGAGTCTCTGGCTGATGAAGGCTTGAACTATGGAGATGCTGGGGCGTTCCAACAGATCTGGGCGTTGCTGGTGTTGCAGTGATCACTGGGTTGTGTTTGACTCTGCACGGCGACACCACTGTGAAGCACCGTTCACAGGGATGTGGAATCCAAGCACTCGTCTGTACTGGCTACGACTTGGATTAGGACGAGACGAAAGTCTACACGAGGGAGAGGAGAGAGAATCCAAACAGGATCAATTTCTCATTATTGATATCTGTTCTTTACAATCTCCTCCAAAGGAGTATTTATATAAATTCAACTACTAAAAATAGAAAACGAAAATAAAAGAAAAATAAGAAACTAAAATAAACTCGAAAGAAAGTCTGCTGTTGATCATTTTGATAGTTATAAAGACTTAACTTCAAATTAATAAGATAAACGATTTTAAATAATGATAATGATTAACTATTAATAATCTTACTTGGTAATCACTTCTTAACAATTGTATAGAATCATAATCCCATATGTTGGGCATGTAATTTGCCGATCGCCGTGAAGCCGTCAGGTCGTAGTTTATGGATTTTGAATGGCAAGCTGATCTAAAGACCTGATGCCTGTGCCACAGAGATGGATGAGATGATATTGAAGGAAATTGCATTGCCATTCCTTCTCTCTCTCTCTCTCTCTTTTCTTAGTTTTGATATGGGCTTGTGGATTGGAACCCTGACTAGCATATCTATATATATAAGCTAGTTGCGTCTGAAATTTGAAGTTTCCAGATCTGAAATGTCATTATTTGAACTGTCCTTCTCACTTTATTTTCAATGAAGTTGGGAATGGATTTACTATATTAAGTTAAAGTGCTAAAAATTATTGTGATGAAACGAAAAAATTACTTATATCATATTAATCACGTTACGGGTTAAGAGATTAAAAGATTTAAAAATTATAAAATAAATTCAAATTATTAAATTTTAGAGAACTTAAAAAAATTATTACCTAATCAATTCTGCTAAAGTTACAATACGGTGTGTGTTGTGGGGTCCAGCCCCACCACCGTCTAAAAACAAAGAAAATAAAAAGACGTGAGAGACTTCTCTGCCCATGCAGAGAGAGCCGTCTTCGGTTGGGACTCCATTGTTCCAAATCCTACACTGGTTAGAAACTTGAGGTTGTCTAATCGAGAGTGCAGTTTGAGAGCCAAAAATACACGGTAGAAAGAAAAGAGGAAGACGAAGAAGAGAGAAGAAAGTGAAATTTCATTGTGGTTGGAATCCACCATTACATGAACAAATATTATAATTTCATTATTTTATAGTGAAAGATTTATTCAGAGTTATCCCTATTAACATTTATTAGTGAAAATAATAAACACAATAAAAATAATATTAAAAAAAATCACACAAACACAACAATATACTCGTAAGTGACTTTGTTGTCTCGCAAGTCTCTCTCTCTGCTGCTTCTATGATTAACTGGTTGCAGCAAGTGTACCTGGTACTCTCAAAGGAGTCCACTAGAAATTGACGTGTGTGTCATATCAACAATACAATCCGTGACCCACTTGCTTTAGTATTGTTAATTTGAGCCATATGTTAATAGTCCCGTGGGGCTGAAATATCATTATTTGAAGTGTACTTTTCACCTGATTAAGTTATGAAATGAAATATTACCTAATCAAAGTCATGAAGTTTATCCCGAATTGGATACCATTGAATTATTCTAGCTCTTAATTTTTTTAATATAAAAGATACATATTTTTACCTATCATATCATGATCAATTCAACATTAAGAATACATCAAATGGATATAAAAAGTAGTGGGACGCATTGATATTACATCAAATAGATATAAAAAATAGTTGGATCTAAGTTAGAAAAGAAAGTAACAATTTTAATGATTTGAATTTACCAAAGTGAGCTGGGCACAAAATATCTTGGCATTTTGTGAATTGGAACTGTAACCATAGGGTCGAAATCTCAGAATCGATCGATATATATATATATATATATATATATATATATATATATATATATATATATATATATATATATATATATATATATATATATATATATTTAAAAAATTGATATATATCGACCAATATAATACATATCGAATGATATCTTAACTCCTGCTTACCATATATATATATATATATATATATTTCACTTTATTTTCAATCCAGTTGGGACTAGATTAACTCTATAAAGTTAAAGTGCTAAAAAATTATGGTGATGAGACCAAAAAATTACTTATATCATATGAATCAAGTTACGTGTTAAGAGATTAAAATATTTAAGAATTATTGATGAGCAAAGGAAAAAAATTATTTTACCTTTGTATTTAGACTAGTTAGTCCTTGTTTTGTGTGTTTTAAGATATCTTTGATGGGATTTTGGAAGTTTTGAAGGATTTATAGGGAAATAAAATATATGAGAATTCAAATTGTAATTTATGGACATAAGTTGATATTTTTGGAAAGTTTGAATTTTTAATAATTATTTTACCACAAATTTAGGGGTTTTATTTGTAAACTAATTAATTCAAATCCATTTATGAGAGTTTGGATTAATTTAGTTATTTTTAGAATTGATTGTAAGTGGTAAAATTATTTATTAGATTTTCCATACGTTGGAAAGCCCAATTTTAAGCTCATTAAGAAAAACCCATGAAGAAATCCACATGTGTGAAGTCTATTTTCACCATCTCAAGATACATATGAGGAAATTCGAAATTTACTAGTCATTATAAGAGGACTTTCGAATTTGACAAGTAGATGACGGAAAAAGAAACAAAATAAGAAGTGGAGAAAAAGAAAGAAGGTTTGTCACAGCTTCATTATTTTGACAATAAATTTTCACCCCAATGTCCGATGGCCTTGATTCTTTTTAGATTAGAAAGAAGACTTCAATAGCTACAATTTTATAGTTTATGACTTTCCGTGATTTGGACGTTAACTAGGTCAAAACGGAGCTACAAGGTGGTACATGTGTAAAAAATGAGATTTTACACCTCTTTTCCTTACACGAATTTTACTAATTTTTTCCACCTCCTTATCTCTTTTAAGTCATTCCATGTTTATCACAAGCCATATCAGCCCTCCAAGTATCCCTTACTTTATTTAAATCTTTAAATCCAAACCATTCATTCCACCTCCTTTCATCTATAAATACTCCCTCTCCCATTGAGAAAATGGAACTTGGAGCCTTTAGATTTTAGAGAGTTTGAGACTTTGGAGAATTGGAGAAGAATTTTGGAGTTTTAGAATTTTGGGTTAGTATTTTTATTTCCCATTGTTCTTTTGTAATTAGTTTTTCAAGTTAAAAAAAAAAACTTTTAAATTTGAAATTGCAAGTGGAAATTCTATTCAACTTAAGGCCGTATTTGTATTATCTTAGTTCAATGGATTTTATAACATTCATATTGAGAATTTTAATGGATGAAAAAATTGATTGCATGATAGATATTAAATGTGAGATTCGTATTATAGGCCTTGATGTTATTTTTAAAATATAAAAAATAAAGCCTCCATAATTCTTTGATCCAGTTCCACTGTAAATATATAAATATGTTGTTTTTATTTTTATTTTTATTTTATTTGTTTTAAAATTCAAAATTCTTGAAAATTGTGCAACTAGGTTGGTTAATTAATTAATTTTATCTTGGTTTTGTTTTCTAAGTTAAGTTAAGATTATTTATAATTTTTAGATCAAATCCACCATCTTAATTAAAATTAGATCTCTTTAATTGTTAAATTTTATTTTTAGATGTGGTTTATAATTTTAAACCATGTTTTCTATTTTTTAGAATGTTTCTAAATTAAAATTAAATTTCTTAGATTTGATAATTAATTTCATATTTAAGATTTATTTCCATGTTTTCTAAATTTCTAAAATTACATAATTCAATGGTATATTTTTCACAGATATATCTTCCTAAGTTCCGATGGGTTCGACCTCACACTCAATCGCTATACTATCTAATAGTTCGTACTCTTGCGAGTTATAAATTTAAAATTTGCACAACAATTATAAAATTTTAAATCATTAAATTTTAGAGAACTTAAAAAAAAATATTACATAATAAATTATGCTAAAGTTACGATACTGTGTGTGTTGTGGGGTCCAGCCCCACCACCGCCTAAAAACAAAGAAAATAAAAGCAAGTGAGAGACTTCTCCGCCCAGGCAGAGAGAGACGTCTTCGGTTGGGACTCCAAATCCTACATCGGTTAGATACGTGATGCAACGCCCCGTCCCGCTACAGGCACGTTATCTCTGTAACATCTTTGAACATCACAAAAAAACGGATATCGGGCATATTTCTTTTTTTTTTGTTTTGAAAGGGGGGTAACTACTTCCCGCTCAACAACTAATAAAACAAGATCCATCATATTGATAACATAACGAATAATTATTAATTGTTCAAATACAATTATAATGTTATCGAAACAATTCACATATATTAAGAAGCTATAGAAACAAGGATCCCTCAACTCGAACAAAAACACGATTATGAAAAGTCTAACTACTGACACTCCTCCCCGAGTGTCTCCTCAAGGGCCCACCTGGCCCCTCTACTATCGGAGTACCTGAAATGTAAAGGGGGTGAGCTAACCAGCCCAGTAAAGAGATAATATTTATCACAGGTTAGTAGCATAAAATATATCACATGTACGAATGCAAGAATATCAATTTAACAAAGGTGCTCAAATGCACGATTTCCAACCACACCGCTAACTAATGATCCACCGACCGGTTTCGAGATATCTTCTCGGTAGCCCACATCAGGCCCTCCAACAAACTCCTATCTCTCCACCACAAATAAGGGTGAGCTAACCAGCTCAGTAAAGAAGTAATGCATATCACATGTCAGCAACATATCTATCATATGCATGAATGCATGAACATTTTAATAGAATGAATGTCTATGTACATGAGTACATCAACTATACTACTAACCAATTGGTCCCTCTGACCAGTCTGAGGCATCACCTCCATAATTCACAATGGTCCTCCAACAACTCCAGTCTGCCTACCAATCTAACTGGGAGACTATAACATACACAACCGCCTCAACCGCAGGAATGCAATGGGGAAACCGCATCCTCTATAGGGGTCTCAACCACTGGAGCATAACGGGGAAGCCAATCTCAAAGGGGCAGGCACCTTAACCACCGGAAAGCAACGGGGAAACCCGTATCTCCTATGGGGGTCCTCGACAGCCGGAGTGTAACGGGCAAGTCCTCCCAACAACCAAACTCATATCATCATAAACATATACACATGTAAACAACCCCTCCATCTCAATACCCAACAACAGATTGTCCGTTGTGGGTTAACTCCCATGCATGTACATCGTATCATAGTCAAGTCTAATAATGCAATCATGTTCTGATATAATTAATCAAGACCAACAATACAAGCATCGTGTGTAACAAGAGCATATGATAGGTCATCTAAACATATACATCCATGCTCATCATGATCATATTCACATATTATAGATAATCACACAACATTTTATCAATAAACTTTCAAACATCATGCTCAAAACCCAACATACATCTCATTCTCATCATAAATTCACATACACATTATGATAGAACACAAGCATATCATATCCAACGCATATCTCACTCTTATCATAAATTCAATCCCATATAATAATTAAATAAACAGCATGTTACCCGCAAGTTTCCAAGTTCAAAAATTATCCATCCAATCGCAATTCTCCATTAATCGCATGTAGTTGACATGAGTGTACCCGAACGGGTCCCTTGCCACATGTTCGTTTCAACGATTCCCTTACCGAGTGGCTTGATAAATGAAGGGCTCCATTCAAGTAACTACATGTTCAAGGTCAAAGGTTAAACAGATGCGAATGTATGCTAAAACAGTAATAAGTCTCTTCACAGTGTGTGTGGAGACGAAAGTCCGAAGCGAAAAACGGCTTGATGGGTTGAAGGAACTTAATCTGTTGAAACAAGGAAGAACAAATAAGTGAATAAGGCAAAACGGGCTAAAAAGAATCCGAATTAAAAACAGGCCTAAAACTGTTCTGGGCCCAAAACATGCCGAACTGGGCTGGGCTCGGGCCGAGTCTAACTGGGATTGGACTGGGCCAAATCCAAGCCAGACTGCTGGGCCTAACATAGGCCAAGACTGGTTGGGCTGGGTGGGTACAACCCAAGCCCAAGGATTTGGGTTAACTCAGAAGTTTAACTGAGTTGACTCGGGATTGGCCGAGTCAACCCAGTTACCCAAACGAGTTTAGAAAGGGTGGAAAAGAAATGAAAAATCTAGGAAAATCGAAGAAATCGAGGAAAATCAAGTAAAACAAGGGAAAACAGTGGAAAATCAACAAGGAAAAAGATGGAAATCTAGGGAAAATCACGGAAAGAAAAGGGAAAACCAGAGAGAGAAAAAAGGAAAAGAGGGAAGAAATGAAGGGGAATAATAAGAAATACCTGGAATCCGACAGGGACGAAGGAGCTCGGCCACACTGGAGGCGGGAGAGGAACATTGGGCTCCAAGAGATCAGAGGGAGAGAAAGAATACGGCAGCGAAAGGGCATGAGGGTTTCTCGCACCGACATAGGGAGGGAAGGGGCAAGGTTAGAGAAGAGAGATCTAAAGAGGGAAAGGGATGAAGATGAGAGAGAATAATAGAAAAAGGCAAGAAGAAGGAGCCGAGAGAGAGGATTCACCTGGGAGGGACAAAGGGGAGAGGCACAGGCACTGTAGCAGTTGCGACTACAGTGCCACGAAAAGGAAGGAGGTTTTAAGGGTTAGGGTTTGGGTAATTAGGGTTTAGAGTTTATCTTATTTTTTTAAAAAATAAAAAATAAAAACAAAAGTAAATAACAAGGTTTTAAAATAATTTCTTTTCAAACGAAAAAGAAATATGATGAAACCAAAACCCAAAAGAATCTCGAGTGCCAAACGTCGAGTGAGAAAAAGTGTGATTTTCAACATTTTTTTATGACAATTTATATAAAATTTCAAAATTACCAAATGTCCTTCGAGCTTCCGAGCTCGAAATCAATTAATCTAGGGCCTACCACGGAGCCCACACTCCCCCACTACCACCAAAACACGAAAAACAACCCGAAGATCCACAAAACTCTCTAAGACCCAAAGAAAAGTCGGGTCGGGTTATTACACGTGAGCTTGTGCAATCGAGAGGAGTGTTTTTCACGATGGATTTTGTAACTGATTTTCCTAAGTCTCCTAAAAAGAACGACGCTATTTGGGTAATAGTCGATCGATTGACGAAGTCAGCTCACTTTCTACCGATCAAGAAGACGGATTCCTTGGCTACTCTAAGCAGACTGTATTTGAAGGAGATAGTCAAATTGCATGGAGTGCCTGTATCCATTGTATCTGATAGAGACCCGAAGTTCGTGTCAAGGTTTTGGCAAGGATTACAAGAGGAGTTGGGGACTAAGCTGTGCTTCAGCACTGCTTTTCACCCTCAGACGGATGGTCAGTCAGAGAGAACCATTCAAACGTTAGAGGATATGCTAAGGGCTTGTGTGATGGATATGTGGGGAAGTTGGGAAAATCACTTGCCTTTGATCGAGTTCGTCTACAACAACAGTTATCACTCCAATGTGCAGATGGCACCCTACGAGGCTCTGTATTGCAGACCTTACAGGTCACCTCTTTGTTGGACAGAGGTAGGAGACAAAGCGCTGCTAGGACCTGATCTAGTGCGTGAGACGTCAGAGCAAGTTGAAGTGATCAGACAGCGTCTCAAGACAGCCCAGAGCAGACAAAAGAGTTATGCTGACAAAAGGCGACGACCTTTAGAGTTTGCAGTTGGTGACCGAGTTTTCTTACGTGTGGCACCATGTCATGGAGTGCAACGGTTCGGGCGCAAGGGAAAACTATCACCTCGATATGTTGGACCCTTTGAGATCTTGAAGAGGATAGGTGAAGTGGCCTATCAGTTGGATCTTCCTCAGGCTTTGGAGAGAGTGCATAGTACATTCCACGTGTCTATGCTAAGGAAGTACGAGCCTGACCCGTCGCATGTGATCAGTTTTGAAGAGATCGAAGTATCAGAGGACTTTACTTTTGAAGAAGCACCAGTCAAGATACTAGAACGTCGGACTCAAGAGCTCAGGAGGAAGTTTATACCTCTAGTGCGAGTGCTGTGGCAACATCGCGACGTGCAACATGAGACGTGGGAACCAGAATCGACGATGCAGAAGCTGTACCCTGGCTTGTTCACAGGTCAAGAAGGTAGAGTTTGTTCTAAATTTCGGGACGAAATTTTCTTTTAGGGGGGTAGAATGTAATACCCTGCCCCAGATTAGGCGAGTTTTAGCTCGTTAATCTTGTTTAACTGGTTAATCTCAGAGATTTTTGGTTAGGGCTTCGAGGAAAGCCCAAGTTTGGCCCGATCTGAGCCCGAAAACTCAGTGATTTAGCTCGTCGAGCTGGAGGGGCATTTTGGTAATTTACCACTTGTTGTGTATATTTTATAAATTGTGTGATTTTGTGAATATTATTGGTGAATAATGTTCTCCTTAATGAAGGATTTACATTTCTGATTTTAAAATAAAATTATTTTCAGAAAATGATATTTAAATATCGCCCGTCAAAACCCCGAAATGGAGTTTTAATTATTTAAAATATTTTCGGAAAGGAGATAAATTTTGAAAATGGTGTTTGATGTTAGACCATTTTAAAAATGATCTAGATATTTCATTTCATCTCAAAATGATGTTTCTAAATTGTTTATTTTAACAATTCTTTATTAAAGTAAATAGTATAAATTTACCGTTTTTATTTAAATAAATGGTTTTTAATAAGAGTTAAATTCCAAAATTTTTATGGTGATTAAGATTTTTAAAACCCTACCTATCTGTAAGGTTGGATTAAATTTTTGAGCTTTTGAAATTATTGTTTTAGTTAAAAATCAGGTTTTTATTAAAACTAGGGGCTTTTCTACAATTCAGAAAACTGGAAGGGCTGATTTGCAAAAACCAAAAACCTGCAGTTACTGTAGCACCATCAGCGGCGTGCGGGCGTGCTGCTGCTCGGCCGGATTTCCGGCGATCCGTCGTCGCGTCCCATCCCAGATTTTTCGGCCGAAAATCCTATAAAAACCGGTTCAATCTTCGGTTTTAAACTCCCACTGATTTCCTTCTCTTCTCCCTTCTCTCTACTCTCTGTTAAACCCTCAGCCGAGCCTTTAAGTTTTTTTTTCAGTAACAGTATCTTGAAGGAAAATTTTTCAAAAATCCAGATTTCAGCCTAGGAATTCAATCCAAGGTAACCACTGCATTCCCATTTCAATTTCGATCGGTTTTGAATCAAAAAATTTTGAATTTGGCTCTGTTTTCACTGAGAAAAACGATTTCAAAATTTAGGGAAAATTTTAGGGTTCCTCGTATCAGTGAGCTTCCGGTGTTAAGATCGGATGGCTCACTGAGTTTCAAAGCTCCAAACCTCTCCCTATGGAAAGAGGACTCCCGGAGGAATCCATCGGACCGGTCAGATGTAAAAACCGAGTCCAGAAAATAGCCCATTTCCCATTTTCGATTTTACTGTTCACCGGCCGCTCACTGTCTGTTGCAGACAGTGAACGGGGAAGAAGAAGAAGAAAAAAAAAAAAAATTTTATTTGATATTATGGTTGCTCATATTTTTAAATGTTGGTTCCCATCGAAGAAAAAAAAATGAATAAATAATTAAATAATTAAATATTATTATTTTATTAAAAAAAAAAAATATTATGTTGTTAGATTCTGTGATGTGATGTTTAGTACCCCTTTTTGTTAATTAAAATTGTACTAACTCCTTTCTCTTATTATTTATAGTGTAAATACTATTGTATCCGCTTTCAGTCCGACATTAGTCGGGAACTGAGTGATTCACTTTCAAGCCGGCACTATAGTCGGGCACTGGGTGACCTCGAGGCTTACTCAAAATGTCAGCTCTGGTCCTATCCAGAAGACAACCGAGAAGTGACCCGAGGATCTAGACCTCACTCAATAAGTCAATCTGGTCAATGCCCAGAAGACAATATGAGTTTGGACTGAGCCCCTTTTATTATTATATTATTATCTTGTGGATGATTTAAAAAAGATAGAAACCAAGTAGGAAACTTAATTCTATATACCTCGGATATTTTGTGGGAAAACGTGAGATTTCAAAATACTACTCGTGTGTATGTATTTGATCTGTATATTGATTGTGCACTTGTGTGTTGTTTGAATAGAGACCGCGTAAACCATACATAACGGTGAGGGAACTTAACTCTGCAGATTTTGTAAACAGGTGTTATATTGAGCAATGAGTGGTTTCGATTTTGATGAACCCACTCATGTGCCTATACATGATGCACTATGGTAAGAGTGCTGTGAGGATTTGATATTACGGTGTTGACCGTATGCGTATGTAAGACTGCTTCCACGTACCTGGGCTATTGAACCAATATCGGCCATATGAGAGATGGTTTATGTCTACTGGACCATGGGCGGACCATGCTGTCGTCAGTTGCTGACTTGAGAGTGTCAGTATCGGTTACGTTTAAGAGCCGGAGATGTACTTGCAAGGATGTATTTTGACCGTGTCGGGACTTAATACTGATCTCAGTGTAGTCGGCAGGCGTTACGGTGGATAATGGCAATGGTTTAATGATGTTGATATATTACTTGAGATTATGCTTATTTTTCTATTAAGCATGTGATATTGAACTGTTGCTAACCTGTTTTATATTTACTTAATTTGCATTGTTAATTATCCTTCACTGGGCTAGTTAGCTCACACCACTCACCATTCAGGCGATGAACCCGAAGAGGAGGACCCTCTCTTTCAGGCTTAGGGCGATTAAGCTAAAGCAGTGTTTTGGGATTCCCCCGGAGAAGAATGCCCTGATCTTTCCCTGTTGGTTCTTGGAACCATTGTCCTTTTTTTTGTACCGGATGTGGTACTTAATGTCCATTTGATGTAATAGGCTATGTTGCCTTTTTAGACAATGTTTTGAATGATGAATCAATGATTAAGTTTCTTATGCTTTGTATTAATCAATGTTAGATTTGATTTGAGTATGTTATGATGTTTTTATGTCTATTTTTATGGGGCAAGCATATGGTACATGTTTGAGTCCACTTAACGGGCAAATGTGTAACCGCTGGGCCTAACTGTTGATCCGGCCCAGTAAGAATGCTTGTGGTTTAGTTTATTTATCTTTCAAAAAAAAAAAAAAAATAAGTCGCGTTTCGGGCCCACCGGTCGGGTCGGGGCGTGACAGAGCTACTGTATTGCAAGGATCTATATACACCAGTAGAAGCTATTGAAAAGAAGCCAGAGAAATGTTTGATGATGAATGGAAAAATCTTGATCGAAAATCTCTCGGATTTATTCGACAATGGATGGATGACAGTGTTTTTCATCATGTATCTACTGAGATGATGGCACATTCTCTTTTGATGGATTGTATGCAAGAAAAACTGTTGGTAACAAGGCTTTTCTGATTAGAAAGCTTGTGAATCTGAAATACAAAGAAAGTACTTCAGTTGCGGAAAATCTAAATGAAATGCAGAGTATTATAAATCAACTTTCCTCCATGAAGATGCTCTTAGATGATGAGTTGCAAGCTTTATTACTTCTCACTTCCCTACCTAACAGTTGGGAGACCTTAATGGTGTCACTTAATAATTCAGCACCAAATGATGTTGTCACCATGAACTTAGTCACAAACAGTTTGCTAAATGAGGAAACAAGAATAAAATCCTTAGGTTCTTCTCGCACAGAGGCTCTTATTATAGAAAATATGGGGAGAAACAAAAACATAAAACCTCAAAGCCATGAAAAGTTCAGGGGAGGTCAAAATCAAGCAAGAGAGTTACCTATTATCATTGTGCTAAGATAGGACACATAAGAAGTGAGTGTCAAAAGTACAAAAAAAAAGGAAAGGGCGAAGAAAAATCTGAAGACAAACAAATTATTATTGTTGCTACTGTAACGCCCCATCCCGCTACAGGTGCGTTATTTCGAAAAGTCCCAAGATACCACCAAAGAACGGATCTGACATAAATTTTTTTTTTTTGAAACGGGACAACTACCTCCCCCTCAACAATTCACAAAGTCCAATACACTAAGAAACATAAAAATCAACCATAGACTGTTCAAATTTAGTTATACAGCCATCCAAAATAAACAACACACAATAATGAGTCCATCCAAACAAGGTCTCTCAAAACTAAAGCATATCTACAGTCATAAAATAACTAACTACAACTACTCTTCTTCGGATGCCTCCTCAAGGGGCCCGCTAGCTTTTGGTATTTCCAGTTTTTCTTCCGTAAATACAGTGCATAAGGAGTGGCCTTTCGTTTTCACGCACACATAGATTTCCCGTAAAACACGTTGTTAACGTGAGAAAATTGTTTCTCGCATTAAAAACGCGATATTAACGCTAATTTCACGATAAAAACAACTATGTCGATAAAAACATGTTTTTATCGCGTGAACGATATTTTCCCGAGAAATGCACAGTAAAATCCAATTTCTCGCCGATATTTGTTACTTTGCTCTACACAGAGCCCACTTCGTAATCTTCTAGGTTAATGGATCACAAATCACCAATAACGGCTAATAATCCCACAATTAATCACTAATTATGTTCGGGGTATTACATAATTCATCCTATTAATAAAAATAAAATTAGAATTAAAAAGTGTTAATAAGGTTGAACTAGATTGATCTAATTTGTGAACTATGTTAGCATGTTCCACATCGCCTGTGGACTTTGAGATATTGGGTTTATAAATGCATGAGCACCTTCTCCTTATAAGCTGATATTTAGGATAAGTTTTAGGGTGCCCATATAGACACCGCATAAACCTGCCAGCAGACACCGAATTCCGAAATTTCACTGGAAATTACCATTCTGCCCTTTCCGTGTGAAATCGTGCGATCGGTTCTGCAACGCCATTTCGCGTCGATCAATCGATCTAAGGCGTATACGATCGATCGATCGATCGATCCGACAGTTCATTTTTTAATTGATCGATTGATCATAACACGGGATTCAATCGATCGCACGGTTCCATGGGATCGTGCGATCGATTTTAACTGAGAGGTCGACAGTTTGACAGTCGACCTCTCCAACCAAGATCGATCGCATGATTAAATGGGATCGATCGATCGATTGTGACCCATTCAAAGATAGATCGCACGATCACATACAATCGTGCAATTGATTTTAACTGAGAGGTCGACAGTTTGACAGTTGACCTCTCATCTCAAGATCGATCGCACGATTATATGGGATCGATCGATCGATTGTCTGCCATTCAAAGATCGATCCTACGATCACATACAATCGTGCGATCGATTTTAACTGAGAGTTCGACAGTTTGACAGTGGACCTCTCATCTCAAGATCGATCGCACGATTATATGGGATCGATTGATCGATTGTCTGCCATTCAAAGATCGATCTCACGATCACATACAATCGTGCTATCGATTTTAACTGAGAGGTCGACAGTTTGACAGTCGACGTCTCATCTCAAGATCGATCGCACAATTATATGGAATCGATCGATCGATTGTCTGTTTAGGGCAAGATCGATTGATTGATCACTGTGATCGTGAGATCAATTTTCTGCTTAGGGCAAGATCGATCGCACAATCACAGAAATCGTGCGATCGATCGCGAAGCTATATATAAAACCAATCGATTATTTCGCCCTTTCCTGCGATTCAAACCCTCGAAATCGAAGACCCTTTCTCTTCTTCTTCTCCAACGATCGATCGACCCTTTCCTCTTCACCAAATTGAGCGCACGATTCTCCAAATTGATCGATTTGCCCTCTCCGGAAACCCTTTCTTTCTCTGATTTCGTCTTCCTCTCCGGAAACCCTTTCTTGCCTTTCTTCGATTTCGTCTTCCTCGCCGGAAACCGGAAACCCTTTCTCGGATTTCGTCTTCTCCGATTTCCTTCACAGCCCTCCTTCACATGGCATCCAAAGCGTCTACATCGAGAGGGAGAAAGACGAAGGTACTGGCTTCATCTAGAAGGAAGATAGCGAGATTGACGGAGACCCCACCTATGGAGATGGAGACCTTCGACCCGAACTACTTCAAGTATTAGGAAGCCGCCACATTCTACCGAGAGAATTTGTACTCTCGGTCGATGATTTATGGTAAAATCTTTGACCTAAGCTTTTTTTCTACATTTGAATTGAGAATCCATGAGTATATTCAACGACTTGGATGGGGAGATTTTTTGGGAATAAGAGAAGATTTTTACCCAAAATTGGTGAAGGAATTTTATGCAAATATGTCGGAGGACCGGGCGAGACACTCCATAAAATCCAAAGTTAGGGGGACAGAAATTGAAATTTCAACTGAGGCACTAGACAGAATGTTTGAGTTTCGCAGTTCCACTATTTCGAAGTATGAACCAAATTCATGGCCCACCGATGTTGTCGGATTCGTTCCCTCGGAGGCCATGACCCAATTGTGTGGGCGAAGTGATGGTGCCAAAGGAGATAAGATCGGGCTTATGGAGCTAATCCTAGAAGCTCAAATTGTATATTACATTATTAGGAAGAATATTTTACCTAGAAAAAAGGCTTAGTAATCAGGTGCCGTATTTTGATAGTTTCCTGATATGGTGCATCTTGAATGGCAAGCAAATTGATATATCCTTCATCATAATAAAACACATGGTTGCATCTCGTAAGATTAAAAAATGTAGCCTTCCATATGGTTTATTTCTGTCTTACTTGTTTCGATTTTGCGGAATCACCCTCCCCCCTGAAGAGAAAATAGCAATGAAGAAAATCGATATGTTTGATGCGTCTACTTTGGGCAAGATGGGATTCAAACTCGACAATGCACGTTGGGTTCCCAAAGTAAAACATCTTCCTATTAACGTTGAGGCACCTGAGGAGGGTGACATACCTGAAGTTGGGGGGACTGAGGCACCTGAAGTTCAGGGGGCATAGGCACCTGAAGTTGGGAGGAGTGAGGCACATAATACAGGAGTCAGTACTATGTTGATTCTTGACAGCATAGAAAAATTGATGTAAAATTTGCCGAGATTGAAGAAAGGCTTATGGGCAGGCTTGAAGGGATGGTTGATGAAAAATTAGGTGAGATGGAAGGAAGACTGATTGGAAGGCTTGAGGGAATGGCTGACGATAAATTGGCTGAGATGGAAGGGAGGATAAATGCCACAATTGATAAGAAAAAAGGTGAGTTGGTCGGAATGACGATGAAAATGCTGAATAATTTGGAGAATCAAGTGGTAGATATAATGAGAAACTCTGTTCTTTTATTGCAAAAAGAATGAGTAAATACATAACTTGGACGCGATTCGTTATCCAGGATCGTCAAATGTATGCTAGCTGAGAAGACGATAAATAAATCATGGGAGAGAGCCTCTTCGTCCACTGACACGAGTCAGGCTCGCTCGACTGACATCCCACAGTCTCGTCCGACTGGCTCCATTCAGCCTCTTCCGTCTGGCCCCATTCATCCTCGTCCGACAGGCCCCACTCAGCCTCATGGTTCAGGCACCACTCGTCAGGTGCGTTCGACTAGCCCTACTCAGCCTCATCCTACAGGCCCCACTCGTCAGGTGCGTTCGACTGGCCCCAAGCAGAGTGCGACTGGGCATCGTCCATTGGCACTAACACCTCCTTCACCTGCACCAGTACCTCCTTCATCTGTACCAGCACCTCCTGATACTGCATCTGCCCCAGCTTCTACATCTGCACCTGCTCCTACATCTGCCCCAGCTCCTGCCTCCAAATAGCTGTATTTGAAATTTTTGTAATTTTGAAATTTTGATATTCATATGTGACATCGTTTGTCAATATAGTGAATGTTTTCTTTTTATGACATTGTTTGTCAATCTCGAATGAACATAGTAAATGGTTTCTTTTTATAAACTATTTCGTCTATTTGAATGAACATGGTGAATAGAATGGTTTGTTTGTAAATAACTGAATGAACATGAGACCCTTTGAATGTCAGTAAATATGGGAGCATTAAATGGTCTGTCACTAAATATGGGACCCTTGAGTGGTCTGACACTAAATATGGGTTTCATGATTTGTCGCTAAACATGGGACCTTTGAGTGGTTTGTCCCTAAATATGGGACATTAGAGTGAATTGTCGCTAAACATGGCACCTTTGAGTGGTCAGTCAACAAGTCTGGGACATTAGAAATCAGATGGCCTAATTAAAGAAGAGTTTTAACCATTAGTGAGAAAGTTTGTCAAGGAATGCTGGAGTAAACGACCAATGCTTGTTTAATCCAGCATTCCTTCACAAACTTCCTCAACTACCTAGCATTGGCATTCGAATTGCAGCCACAACCTCCTCAACTACCTAGGAGAGGATGAGGTTACATTCGTCTCAGATGAGGAACATATCATTGCCGAGCGCCTCCAGCATGATGAGCATGTGGATCAGGACCATGGAGGAAGATGATACCCAGGAAGTTCCTCAAGTGACGCCTTCTGAAGCACTGCGACTAACACAGTCACTGGAAAACTTCTTTCTCGAGCAGCCTAACACAAATGTTAATTTCATTTCCACTCTTCAGCAGATGAAAGACAGTATCGATATTATAAGAATGAGAAAGCTTATCCAAAAATCTATCTCAGATTACTTTTCTGGAGTTTAGATAATGCATTTTGTGAGGTCTTTAGTCACTTTTGAAGTAATTTTGTATTATTAACGTATAAAATATTATTTTACAAAATGATTGGAGCAATACATTTTTTATTCTGAATGTATTGAGTAGTGAATTAGAGAAATTTATTATATTTTGAATGGACTCGAATCGGGACCAACTATAGATATTATTTTAAATATATTATAACTTTATAAAATACTATATTATAGAGAGTTTACCGAAATGATTACCTTTTCACTTTTTAAGAGAAAATATCCTCTCATTCAATACCGACACGTGAGATTTTCAATTTTAGCATTCAAATTTTGAAAAAGAATACTACGAAATGCCAAGAAATGATGTATCATTTTTCCTACCACTCGTGCAACACATGATCCATTAAATTCTAAGTATTAATTTTCACTTTCTCATTGTACTATTATCACTTTTTAGGAAACAAATATCTCAATGTACTATTCTTTCTTTTTTGGAGAAAATATCTTATTGCACTGGTTAAAGTTCACTATTGATATTGTCCATTATATCATTATATAGTTAATTAAAAGGATTTTTTTGTTAAACATATTTTGAAAGTACATTTTATTTCAGTATATCTTTAAAAATTGATATTGAATAATTTTTATTTAATATTGATTTACTCACATGGATGTAGCGCAATTAGTTGCCTCCCATCTTAGGAAATGGGAGGTTGCAAATTTGATCTTCCATAGCCTAACCTTTATGTGCCCTAAGAGCAGGCTCATCCGTAGAAATTTTATGCTAGATATCCCATGATTTTCCACATATAAATTTTTAAAAAAAAAATGATATTGAATAAATGCAACTATACATCTAGTCAATCATTTTTCTTCCCAAAACTTCAAACACCACAACTAGTGCTATCGAAAGGTAAAACTTCACACACCACAACCAGTGCTACCGAAAGGTGACACGTACAATCAACATTAAGGAGATACAGCTTGTGCTATCAGCACTAAATACATACAACACGTGAAATGAGTGCTAATTAAATATAAGGCGTTTACATCTAGGAATTTAATACAACGCTTCCACACCTAATGGTCCTTAATACTCTCTCCGTCCCAAAATATTTATTTTATATGTATTTTATAATTGTCTCAAATTATTTGTCTTATTTATTTATTTTCACATTAAATCAAAGATTTAACTTTTTCGATGAGATCCAAATCGCATTCTAACATGATAAGAAAACGACTTTCTTTTATAAGTTTTGACCTTATCCAAATACTGTATTCTATAATTATTTTCACCTTTGACTCTCATTGTATCAATCATACATTGTTGCATAATAAGGAAAGCATTATTGAGCTTTTGTTGATGAACTCGATCGGCAGTATCTACACAACGAGACACCGTTGAAACTTTTTTTTTTTTGCATCAGGTTTGTATTGACTCAGAGAATCTATTAAGATCCTTTTTATGCGCTCCGCGTAAAAATGATATTTAAGAAATATAAATTTTTGAAATGGGACAAGTATTTAGTACAAAGGGAATACAATGCTTACAATATACGCAATTTAATACAACACTTATACAGCGCACACGAGCTCATGCAACTAAGCACGAAGTCTTAAGGCTTATCTTAGAAGATGATATGAAAAATGTAGATTGTATCCATTGATGGCTAGCTTATGACTTTCTCCAGAGAAAATATCGTACAATCATACCAATATAGGATTTCTCATTCAACACTTGAGATTTCCAATTTCACCATTCAAATTTTGAAAAAGAAAAAACTAAAAAGAAAGCTTAATGTTGAGTGTCAACTATTAAAAGCCAAAAAAAAATGATGTATCAGTTTTCTCTACTACTCGTGCAACATATGAACAAAAAAGCATGTGTTTCGCATGTACGTTGGTTGAATTATATTTTAAACTATTAAATGAACATACATAGTGATTGAAAGGAGATAGAAATTGAGATTAAAGTAAAGAAGAAGTTTAATCAAATCACAATTTGCAGAACAAAGTAGAGAGCATTCGATCATAAGTATAATTTTATTATTCAAATTTCAAATTATCATAAATATAAAATTTATTACATTCATTATGCTTTTAATAGATATTAACTTCATCATGAAAACTATTGAAAATGAAATTATAATTTAAATTTAAATGATATGAGTAATACAAATGAATAATGAATGAATTTGTTACTTCCCTTTTCATGAAAAGGTTAGATATTCATACACTTCCAATTTTCCATTGCAAAATGTCAGCTCACAAAGATATGAATTTCTTAACTTCAGCAAAACACCTGACGCTTGACAAAATCTTATGGCCCATTATAATATAGTTTAATAAACCATATGTAAATAATAAATATAATAATCCTTTTTCAAAAAATTAACGTGATGCAGTCAGGCCGGACCCACTTGATAATCAAAATTGGACTCGCCTAGTGACGAGATCCAAGTGATAAGATTGGCACCCCCAATCTTGCTGCCAGTGTTAGAGAAAGAAAAGAGATTAGAAGAAGAGTCAAAGAAGGGACGCCCAGTCTTGTAAAAGGCTGGAAAGTTACTTTTGGATTTTGGACAAGTTAGTCTTTTTCTTTAGGGTAGTTATCCTTCTACGAATATTTTATGTAATCTGAAACTCGTATTGTCAATTTTACCCTTCGCATGAATAGTAAAATCGGACCATTTGCATAAACAATAAAATTTCAGTGAGTCGTTTTACTGTTCATGCGAATTTCAACTAGTTGATTTAATGTTCATGCGAGTTATAGCTAACCGATTTTACTGTTCATGCGAATTTCGGTGAGCCGATTTACTGTTCATGTGAATTTCGGTGAACTGATTTTACTGTTCATGTGAAAGATAAAATTGGCAATACACTAAAACCCGTGTCTGGTTAAACAAACCTCTCGTGCGAGGATCGCTACCCTTGTTTTATGTGTATTTGATATGTTTGAAGTGTTTTTGGAAGTTTGAAGATGAATTGAAGAATTAAAAGATTAAAGAATTCAAATGGTGAAATTTGCAATTTTTTGGCGAAAATCATTAGAGCTCATTTTCACCAAGGTGGGCCATCAATCCATTTGCAAACACTGTGGGCCTTTGAGGTTTTTGGGTCCAAATCCATTCACCAGTCATAGTCGAATGAACTCGACTTTGATTTTCTAGTCATGGACACCTAAGCTGCATGTGACCGCCATCAAAGATACCAACGTGCATAGACAAACCATTCCAAAATAGGAAGAGGTGGACATGTGGGCTTGATCATTGAAATCTTTGATCTGGCTTCAAACTGCAGATCTAGAATTTATTTTAGTACGATAGCCTAAGTAGGTTTTAAAAACCAATCTTACCCGTCATCATCGAGTCTCGGGCCCCACTAGCTAATCCAACTTAGATTTATTTTGGGTCAAGTCGGGGTCAAATTAAATCTTTTAAGATATGCATGACTCAAAATCGTATTCTTTTTTAGTTGGGTGAGACATGTTGAGACGTCGATCAGAAATTGCCACCCCTAGCCACTGTTCACAGTTCACACCATAAATTTTAAGCCCAAAAAATTTTGATTTATAGACTTTAACAACATGAAGACCTATGTTTTTAAAAACTTAACGTTGATATAAAAGGTCTATCCTTCCATGTGGGGCCATCAGAATTCATTTTAATTGGATTAATCTATTATATTTTTAAGCCCATCAAGCTGATCACATTATTATTTGTTAATCTCTTAAGTTTTTTGGCTTATGAAATTATGTGAAATGCTCAATAATTACCTTAATTAGAAAGTCTATGTTTGAATACTAGAACTAATAAAAATTAACTTGATTAAACAGATCTATGCTTTTAAATTCTTCTTTTTTTACACTTTATAATCTTTATAATGTTTAAGCTCATAGTTTAAAAACTGAAAAAGCTCGAGTGAGTCGACCTGAGTTGATTCAATTCAATAGATTTGAGTGAAGCGAGTCAACGATTTTTACTGATTATTTTTTTTGTCAAATCCAATAACTCATCCAAGCTATTTTACTCGAAAGGATTTTGAGTGAAGCCTAAAGTTTCAAATTTTCGAAACTGGAGGTGCAAGCAACCTGGGCTTTGCCTAGTTAAGCCCGCATGAAAAAAATAAAAACCTGAAAGATTTGAGTTTGGGCTGACTTGGGCTCAAGTTAGGCTCATTTTCTTGCCTAAAATATCAGGCCTTCAGGCAGGGCTGGGCCAAGTGGCGCAAAAGCCCAAAATTTAAGTATAATTCATAGCATTTAGTTTCGTTTCATTAATATTTTTCTATAAATATAAAATTTGTCCTATATGATACATTTTTAATAGAATAGTATAAAAAATCAATTTTAGTTCCAAAGAAGGTGGAGCCCAGACAAACCGGCATATACATTTTGGGCTTGAGATCGGGCATGGGTCCTACAAATCCAATCCAGTCCAGGCTCTGGTTTGACTACTCGAGGCCAAAGGACTTGACTGATATTTTGAATTTGAAATTGAAAAAAAAAACACTTAATTTTGGCAATAATATCGGGTGATTTATATAACATCAATAGGAAAATTTGAATATCAAAATTTGAAATTTGAAATTAAAAAAAAAAAACATGTAATAGATTTGGGCCAGAGTTGAAAATTTGGGTTGTGACTGTATATTGAGTGGCACTGATTTTGTTTTTGCTATACCTTCCATTTATTATTTACCCTTCTAAATTCTAAACGATTAGTTTTGTACAACTATATCGTTTGTATCATATAAATTTCATGCTCATCCATTTGTTGATCTGTCATAAAATATAAATATACAAATTTTATGCTCACCTTCCATTTAAAACAATGTAACTTTCAGCCAGGAGTCTACAATTATTTCAGAAATCTTGGCTGATATTTTGAGATTTTTCCACAATTATTTTGAAATTAACAATTTCGAATCTTAAAAATAACACTTGAATATATAAATGACCGATATTTAGTGATAAAATTATATATTCATGAAGGCCATAATTTTCTTTATTTTCTGTAATTTTTTTATTTTTTTAAAAGAAAAATTTACATAGAGGAGAGAGAAATATATCACCCAAATATCGGCCGATATATTGATCCGGGCGATATTTTAACCCCTGCTCGAGGCTAACCCTGACCTACTATGTTAAATTGCAATTCAGGTCAGTCCTTGGGCAGGCTTAAACCTAGTCTGACCCACCTGAGTTGGAGGGCCCAAGCCTTGACAAACTACTGAATAAAATAAGAATATTAAAGAAGTTTGAGCTAAAATCTTTCTTTTTTAAATAATATTAAGATATATTTATATCAACTCCAGTTATTATCAGGCCCGGCTCAAGGGTAGGCAACTAAGGTAGTTGCCTTGGGCCCGTTCAGAAAAGGCCCTAAATTTTGGGTTCCACAAATGGAAATAGAAAATAAAATGGTGGATACAGACGAAGTAAAAGCAAAGAAGTGAGGGAAAGATGTAAGGAAGTCGAATCCTATTTCAAAGAGGAAAGAGAGCTGGAAGAGGAAGGACCATGTGCAGAGACAGAGTGGAAGGAGGAGAGATTGGGTTTGTAAGAGAAAAGAAGAGAAGAACTTTCAACTTTTTTGGCAAGGAGGGGTTCAAATGAGTGTATTTTGGGAAAATTGGGGCGTGGATCCCACGAGGACCTACGGTTTTTGCCTGTATTATTTTTTTCTAAAAACGATATACTTAATTTCATCTAATTAATTAAAACGGGAACAAATAACTTTCAATAAATCCACCTTAAATGATGAAGATTTATTTCCAAATATTTTAGAGAAAATTACTAATCATTTAAATCTCTTAAAACTTAAATTTCCAGAGACTCTTAAAATTTTGAGGTCTAATTAATTTGCTATTGTTTTTATTAATTTCACTTATTTGCAACTAATTTTGTCTAATTTAATTTAAATCAACTAATAATCTCACAAATTAATTATTTGGGTCTCACTAACATGTTGAACATTTCTGAAAAACTTGAATACAAAAATTTAATTAGTAATTTTACATCTCAAAAAGTAAGAAAAATAGATTAAAACGGGAACAAATAGCTTTCATTTAGAATTTTTGCCTTACGCTTCAACTTATGTCGAGACGGCCCTGGTTACTATAGTATTATAATTTTGTTTAGAGAGTTAAATCATGTCAAATACTCTTTTCTTAAGATTAAAAGATCTACATATTTAGTAATTGAAGAACGAAAATAAAAGAAAAACTAAAAAGAGATGAGAGAGAGGGAGTTTGAAGGGGAAGATAAGGAGTCGATCAGAGAAGGAGAGATGAATTGCAAGGCGGAGAGATGTCTCCATAGTAGTTACTATGAAATAAAATTACAACGGTCGATACATTCAAACACAAATGCTGGGAAGCCAAGGGTGATGGCCAGTGTTCTTGATAGTTGGTACTAAAAAGGTAAAAGGATAGTTCTGTAGAAGGAAATGCTAACAACAGGGGATCTCTCTTTCTTTTCTGCACTGAGCTTTTGATGTTATCAGTTGCCTTTTTCTTTTTCAAAGGGATGTCTATTTTGTAGGAGAGGATAAGGGTATTTTTTTTAACATGATATTCATCTCATATTGGAAGTGAGACTAATCTCACGAGGTATGAGCATCTGTAAACCTCCTTATCCACACACACTGGCTAAGTCGATGAGGAGCATCCCATGGGTAGTGGCCTAGAAGGATAAGCAATGGCAGCTATTAATTAGGAACATTTTATTATTATTTATAATATACTTTATTTTTAATCAAACTTCTTAAGAATTCTTGTGGAAATTGTAAGAACTACATCGATATATGGCTTAAAACTTTAACAATTATGATACTAAGGGTGAATTTGAGATTTGTTGATTTTTTTCACCCGGTTGTGGAGAAACTGAAGCCGAATTGAGTAGATACAAGTAGGCTCTGCCTAACTTAGACAAAATGATGATGCCACCATTTGGAACTTGGAGTATACAACAAGGTGATGGAGAACTAAAACAAAACAAATACCAATAAACAGCAGATTACGATAACATGTCATTGATCACAAGGGGTTTAATCAGCAAGGAAGTGATTCGATCTTTGTTTTCTTCATCTTGGACACTGTGGCCATCTCCAAACTGGTAAATGCAATGGGCCACCCTTGCAAGGTTGAAGGCAATTTTTGTGAAATGAGAAGACCTTGGAGAAGAACAAGAATCTACTTCTTTATTCAACTTCTTCCAGGCGTCTGCTATCAGGTCTTTGATGTGATCTCGAGCAATTCCCTCAGAAACATGGGCATCATTCATATAGCATTGGATTGCAGATGAAACATCTCCTATTTCCTCTTCCTTCTGTAGCAATTAAGATAAAACTGATGCATTTAGATTTCATTTTAGTCTTAATTCAACCCACCCTTTCACAGAAACAGATCTGATAGAAACCAAGGAGAAATTTTAGGGTTCTTAATGGGTGCTGCCCCGGACTGAGACCCAATTTTCAGCAGATGAGCTGGACCCAATCGGATAGGACTGGGAGAGCATCTCAGGCTGACAAGGTTGGGTCTAAGGCTACACAATCAAGTTATGGTCACAACATTTGCTTAACCTTTAAAATTTAGAACTCTCAGTTCACATACCGTGCATGTTCCCAAATCATTGCACAGTCGAAAAATCATAGAAGACCAGCGTAGGAGATTTGAGCTTTCATCTATAACATCCAAAGCTTCTGTTCTGATCTCTCTACTCGCAAGAAAGAGTGCATTGACAAGAATGACTGGCGCCGATGATGATACCCAACTGTTGTCGAGGTACTCTTGTAGGCTTGGTCTATATCCATTGTGGTACCACTTTGATTCCACTAGCATAGATTTACAGAAATCTGCCCACTGAAATAAAAAAAGAGTTATCTACTGAAGTGAAAGAGTTATATTGTATTTGGATGTATCCAAAAGTCAAACACCATATATAGAAACTATCTACTTAAATCTGGTTTGGGTCCGGTAAATATGAGTCAAATGGAACCAAGTTTGAGTTGAGTTCACCTTCAAACGTTTCAGCTCAAATCTATTCCCCCCATAACTAATCCAATCAAGCTCGACTTGACCTAACCCAATGCAACTCCTAAGATTAGCCTTTTGAGTCATGATGTTGGGATTTTCTGGGTACGAGACAACTGGTTACACCACTATTGACTCAGTAGAACTGCATTTACTCTCTATCAAATATTCATTAATGGATTACAAGGCTCGGATATGCTGCACCAAGTCAAGTAAGAACCAAGATTTGGTATTGATAGAGATTTGTTTTCATAGTTAATCCTGAACAAGCTCACACCCAGTACTGATCAAGCCCACAAGAAGCATTGGCCCAGTTTATTGTTATATGACAGTATCTTTGAGACTATAAAATGGAAGAAATGATATAATACCACTTTGCGTAGGTAGGGGATGGCATCCAAGCCCTGCTCTTTTAGTATCTCGAAACCCATTTCATTTACAGTGTTGTAAAGAGCTAGGAAACATATCTTCATATACTCTGGGAGCTGATCCATGGATTTAACATCCCATCTGAAAATTGTATATGTTAGTAACTTCAAAATGATGTTCATTCATTTCAAGATGTTACTAGTTCTTGATAAAATTCCAAAATCCCTTTTTCCCCAAATTACCTTTAGTGCAAGCCATGTGATTTTTATGCATATGTAATTGATTTATAAGAAATAAAAACTAATCAAGATGGTGATCAAGCAATATGATGAAATTTCATCCAGCACAGCATGTAATTCTATATACATTACATCCAAATACGTGAGATGGTAGACTGTTTTTTAAATAAAATTTAGTGAGAAAATAACATAACCAACCTGTCGATAGCATCAGTGAAGCACTCAAGTTCATCTAACGATCCATATACATCATAAATATCATCAAGGGTCGTTATGAACTGACAGACTTTTGCAAGCCCCACTCTGCCATATCCAAACTGTGGCTCAGGTATCACTCCAAGTGCTACAAAAAAGGACTCAACGAGCCTATCTCTAGAAAAGCTCAAGCGTCGTCCAAGATCGAGATCCCTCCACCATCTAAATAAGTGCATAAGCAAGAACCAAACAATTCCATTACGAAACAGATATTTCATGAGTATGTGATTTTGAATTTGGCAAATGATGGAATACCCAAGTCCAGAATTAGGATTAACTCGATTGAAAATCAGGCTATTGAAGTATAGTTCTAAACAAAGAATTACTCACATCAGATCAAGATTGGCAATGAGTAAAAATTCCTGATCGGATCTAACCTGATTATCACCAATTTTAGGTCGACAGTGTCAACCAAAAATGATAATCCAACCGCCACCACAGATATTGTGAGAAGTTGAGGATAACAATTTTTTTATAAATATAGTATTGTTGTATTAGCTTACCTTGATGCATCTCTCAGATCTTTTTGGTGTATGGCCTGAAGCATATTGAAATCAAGCTTAGCCAATTCAAGTAAAATGGGGTTCATGTCCTTTTGAGCCTCATATACATTCAGGTACCACCGAGCTTCTGTCCTTGGCATCCTCCAATGCAATGGGAGCTCCAATGCATGTTCTACCATTTTAGCAAGTTGATCGCCTGGTTTTCTCTTGAAAACTTTGAGATATGAGCTTGTGAACGCTCTGTATTCATCCAAAACAGTCTCCCCTTGGAGAGCATGGTGAGACGCTTCATATAAGCTGAGCATTCCCCCATCATCTTCTGACACACTTGCTATGTAACTACCTCTCCCATCAATGAAGTTCTTGAAAACATCTGCAACACAAAAATGTCGTCATGTCATATATAAACATCATAAATTGAAGATTGAGATCATTCAAATTGAAGCTAGAAAGAGGAAAACTGATCCCAAATAGATGGAAAAGTGATGGTTGATGAAGGAAAACTGATAAGAGCTTGACAAAGTTCTTTTATCAAACTCGGTAAAATTCTAAAATACTCTGCAACTTGTATTCAATTGAAACACATTTACCCAATTTGCCAAGTCTTTACCAAATTTTTAGAACTTGGAACAAGAAGAAGAAATAATGGGAGCTATCTAAAAGTACCTTGTGACACACGAAAACCATGTTTTCTGAGGAGCCTAAACTGTAGGGCAGTGGCATGAAGATCTCCTTCTATTCCCTTCATGTTGTTTCTGACCCATATGTTGTTTAGGGCTTCCATGATCTCAATCTCAAAGAGATGGCCCAACCCTAGACGTTCAGCATCGTCAATCAGCTGGAGATGAGTCAATGGTTCACCCACATCTCTGATCAAGAGGCTTCCTATCTCTTCCTTTAACTTCTCTGCTCTCCTTCCATATGCCTCACCCTTCACATGAGTTATTTAGCTGTAGTCAAGTGCCAAAAAATTTCGGATATGCTGAAAATATTGTTGATATTATGTGTTCAGTACTTCAAATTTCATTAGCATAATTTTTTTTATTTACATACTTTGTTAATCTATGTTGATGAGGAACATTTTGAGCATGTTGAGAATAATTTACAGTAATGAAATATCCTAAAAAGCGCACCTAAGACCGCTTCCTCACCTGTCTTCTACCCTCACATCTAATTAGCGGTCAAACTTGGGTCGACTTTTAACACAACCCGCATGACCCAATCTGAGAAATCAGTGGGTTTTGGGTTATGTATTTGTATATTTTGAACTGGGTCAGGTTTGGAAAAAAAAATCCATATGAAATTTGGGTCGAGTTGGATTCAACCAAACCCAATATAACTTGACTCAATCCGAGTGTACCAAGTTATAAAGCAATAGCGATTAGGTCTGAAACTTGGGTCAGGTCAGGTCGGGCCAGCACTCGGGTTGAGTTGAGTCAAAAATTTAGGTTGAGTCGGATCAGATCACGTCAGGCCGAAACCAAGTTATAAAAATCATTTGACCATTAGTGAAGAAGGTAAAGAGATTTTTTTAAGATTTTATACCTAAAGTTAAATGTCTTTTTAAAATTATAAAAAAAAGAAGACTTTTTTCAGATAAGTACAAAATAAAAGGGGTTTTTTAAGAAATTACCATTTTAAAAATAATTTTGACTGACGAACACATTTCATCTATAGAATTTTGTTAAGCTTTGCTATTTTTTTTTCGTATTTATCTTTGTATCTTCCAAAATAGAGGAATTTATTAGTTTTTTTATCATATTCAATTTATGAGCCAATTAATAGAATCAAATAACATATAAATATATATAAAAAAAATCATTTTTACATCCTTAGAACTACGAATGGTAATTGTGACATATCATGTTCAATTCAATAAAATTGTAGCATGTTTTTAATATAACACCAATGGACAATTTATAGATTGTGGGCATAAGTGGACCAACTATTTGTAAATTACTTGTATATGGACATTGCAAGCTGTAAAAATCAGAAATACAATGATCTCAAATCATTAATTTTTTTATTAAATAATAAATAATGAAATTGATTTTCTATGCATTTGACTAATCAATAGCCTCCTTTTTTCTGACAAAGAAGTGAACCCTATTAAGTTGCCTTGCAGTCTTGCACCACACTAACCAACCCTAGTAAAAAGAGTAGATTTTCACTAAACTAAGATCATTTTACTGCAGATTGAAAATGGCCCAAAACGAGTTGTGAGATTGCACCATGTATGTAGCAAATGATTCTCTCTATGTTACAAATGACCAAAAAAAAAAAGTTTAGGAATGAAGAGGAAAAGCATATTGAGTGTTGCTTAACTACATATTATATTAGAAAATGAAAGTCCATGTTAATTGTTATAAAACTTTATAAGAAATTTGTGAAAAATAAAGCTTGGTTTCTCACAAAAGGAGATAGCTCATTTCATTTATTTATAATCAAATACATAAAGATAAAATTCTAAGATAAGATAATGTAATTAAATTTAAAATAACAAGTTAGTAAGATAAAACAAATCTAAATCCTAAGATGAGGTAATTCAAAATCGAATTCAAATAACAAGAGATTCTATCACGCCTCCACAAGTTGTAGTGTGTAGGAAATAACGCAAAGTTTGAAAATGGCACGAAGGACAGATGAAAAGAGGCACACTGAAGGGCCAGAGAAGATGAAGAGAATGAGTAGTAGACTCATTTACTGCTAACTGGCAGCACACAAACTAGATGCGGAGAGGAATTGACAACGCACTAACTAACTGCAAAATAACAGGCGGTGAATGGTCTGAAATGGAAAAATTGGGGTCAATGTGGTGGATTTGAGATCCATGGTGATTCGGAATGGTGTTGCTTCCAGGCGAAAGAGGGGTTTAGATCGAGCAATGGCAGAGACAAGGTTGGCTGCATATTTGTTGTTGTTTGGGAAGCGATTATTATTATTTGTTAATGCTGGCAGTGGACTGAAACAAGGTGGTGGTGGCTGGATGGTGGACTAAAAGAATATGTCGTGTGGCTCCTCCCTCTGCCAAAAAATTGTCACCGGCAGAGAGAGAGAAGAAGTTGTTGAATCTGAGTTAGAACCGTAGGATTGAACCATGCTCTGATATCACGTGAAAAATAAAGCTTGGTCTCTCACAAAAGGATAGATCTCATTTCGTTTATTTATAATCAAATACATAAATATAAAATTATAAGATAAGATAATGCAATTAAATTTAAAATAACAAGATAGTAAGATAAAACAAATCTAAATCCTATTATGAGGTAATTCAAAATCAAATTCAAATAAGAGGAGATTCTATCAAATCTGTTCTAGAACGGATAAGATTCGCCGTTATAGTCTCAATATTGTGAGCTCAAAGCTTATAGGCATCAAATAAATTGTCAGTCTTGATAAACAATTTACCAAATTCAAATAAAAAGACAACTCAGGGAATTAAAGTGATGGTCAAGAACTCCTCTTTAATAGTGGGAGTCTTGAGTTTGATTTTCACTCTACACTTAAAGGGCCACTCTCCGTAGAATTACTGAGTGGGAGCATGACATAGCAGGTAAGATCTATGGATTAAATATATAATGAATATCGAAGGTGATTTAATGGCTAATGGCTAATGATAGGTGAAATGGGTCCTATGATAATTAATAAAAGAAATATGAAGGATGGTTGTATGAAAGGGGACGGTCAATAGACGTCAATGGAATAGGAAGTTAAAAGGTTCGAGTTGGGTTTACTAATTAAATAAGGTGAAGAAATGGAGAAAGGTTCCTGGGAGTTGGGACGTTGGTAGGAGATGGGTGGCTTGCCGGGGTTTTAATGGCAAGATAGTAGGAAACAGGGACGGGGGGTTTTAGGCTGGGAATGGCTGGACGAATGATGGTAAACAGGGGCTGCAGAGAAGATGGACTGGACTGCAGGCGAGGCAGGCACGGCACGGGGTTGTTCGAGGCGGAGAAGAGGCGGCTATGGAGTCTCACTGCTGATGAAGGCTTGAACTACGGAGATGCTGGGGCGTTCCAACAGATCTGGGCGTTGCTGGTGTTGCAGTGATCACTGGGTTGTGTTTGACCCTGCACGGCGACACCACTGTGAAGCACCGTTCACAGAGATGTGGAATCCAAGCACTCGTCCGTACTGGCTACGACTTGGATTAGGAAGAGACGAACGGCCATTCACCCGTACAGGGAAAAGAGAAGAAGAGAGAAAAAGAAGAAGAAGAAGTCCAGTGTCGGCTCTAAGAACTCTTAAAATGTGAGGACCTTAGATAAAATTGATAAGAGGGGCTTGCTGCAATATCCTAAAATGTCAGGGGTCCTACTATAAAGTTATTTTTAGATCTATTTTGAGAGGTCTCAGGTGACAGCTCCCGCCACCTGATGTCAGGACCGGCCCTGAAGGAGCCCGAGTCTACACGAGGGAGAGGAGAGAGAATCCAAACAGGATCAATTTCTCATTATTGATATCTGTTCTTTACAATCTCCTCCAAAGGAGTATTTATATAAATTCAACTACTAAAAGTAGAAAACGAAAATAAAAGAAAAATAAGAAACTAAAATAAACTCGAAAGAAAGTCGGCTGTTGATCATTTTGATAGTTATAAAGACTTAACTTCAAATTAATAAGATAAACGATTTTAAATAATGATAATGATTAACCATTAATAATCTTACTTGGTAATCACTTCTTAACAATTGTATGGAATCATAATCCCATATGTTGGGCATGTAATTTGCCGATCGCCGTGAAGCCGTCAGGTCGTAGTTTATGGATTTTGAATGGCAACCTGATCTAAAGACCTGATGCCTGTGCCACAGAGATGGATGAGATGATATTGAAGGAAATTGCATTGCCATTCCTTCTCTCTCTCTCTCTCTTTTCTTAGTTTTGATATGGGCTTGTGGATTGGAACCCTGACTAGCATATCTATATATATAAGCCAGTTGCGTCTGAAATTTGAATTTTCCAGATCTGAAATGTCATTATTTGAACTGTCCTTTTCACTTTATTTTCAATGAAGTTGGGAATGGATTTACTATATTAAGTTAAAGTGCTAAAAATTATTGTGATGAAACGAAAAAATTACTTATATCATATTAATCAAGTTACGGGTTAAGAGATTAAAAGATTTAAGAATTATAAAATAAATTCAAATTATTAAGTTTTAGAGAACTTAAAAAAATTATTACCTAATCAATTCTGCTAAAGTTACAATTACAATACGGTGTGTGTTGTGGGGTCCAGCCCCACCACCGTCTAAAAACAAAGGAAATAAAAAGACGTGAGAGACTTCTCTGCCCATGCAGAGAGAGAGACGTCTTCAGTTGGGACTCCATTATTCCAAATCCTACGTTGGGCTTGTCCAATCGAGAGTGCAGTTTGAGAGCCAAAAATACACGGTAGAGAGAAAAGAGGAAGACAAAGAAGAGAGAAGAAAGTGAAATTTCATTGCGGTTGGAATCCACCTCTAAATGAAGAAATATTATAATTTTATTATTTTATAGTTGAAGATTTATTCAAAGTTATACCAATTAGCGTTTATTAATAATAATAATAAACACATAAAAAATAATATCTAAATAAATCACACGAACACAACAGTACGCTTGTAAGTGACTTTGCTGCCACGCCTCTCTCTCTGTGCTGCTTCTGCGATTGGTTGCAGCAAGTGTACCTTGTACTCTCAAAGGAGTCCCCCACTAGAAATTGACGTGTGTGTTGTCAACAATACAATCCGTGACCCACTTGCTTTAGTATTGTTAATTTGAGCCATATGTTAATAGTCCCGTGGGGCTGAAATATCATTATTTGAAGTGTACTTTTCACCTGATTAAGTTATGAAATGAAATATTACCTAATCAAAGTCATGAAGTTTATCCCGAATTGGATACCATTGAATTATTCTAGCTCTTAATTTTTTTAATATAAAAGATACATATTTTTACCTATCATATCATGATCAATTCAACATTAATAATACATCAAATGGATATAAAAAGTAGTGGGACGCATTGATATTACATCAAATAGATATAAAAAATAGTTGGATCTAAGTTAGAAAAGAAAGTAACAATTTTAATGATTTGAATTTACCAAAGTGAGCTGGGCACAAAATATCTTGGCATTTTGTGAATTGGAACTGTAACCATAGGGTCGAAATCTCAGAATCGATCGATATATATATATATATATATATATATATATATATATATATATATATATATATATATATATTTAAAAAATTGATATATATCGACCAATATAATACATATCGAATGATATCTTAACTCCTGCTTACCATATATATATATATATATATTTCACTTTATTTTCAATCCAGTTGGGACTAGATTAACTCTATAAAGTTAAAGTGCTAAAAAATTATGGTGATGAGACCAAAAAATTACTTATATCATATGAATCAAGTTACGTGTTAAGAGATTAAAATATTTAAGAATTATTGATGAGCAAAGGAAAAAAATTATTTTACCTTTGTATTTAGACTAGTTAGTCCTTGTTTTGTGTGTTTTAAGATATCTTTGATGGGATTTTGGAAGTTTTGAAGGATTTATAGGGAAATAAAATATATGAGAATTCAAATTGTAATTTATGGACATAAGTTGATATTTTTGGAAAGTTTGAATTTTTAATAATTATTTTACCACAAATTTAGGGGTTTTATTTGTAAACTAATTAATTCAAATCCATTTATGAGAGTTTGGATTAATTTAGTTATTTTTAGAATTGATTGTAAGTGGTAAAATTATTTATTAGATTTTCCATACGTTGGAAAGCCCAATTTTAAGCTCATTAAGAAAAACCCATGAAGAAATCCACATGTGTGAAGTCTATTTTCACCATCTCAAGATACATATGAGGAAATTCGAAATTTACTAGTCATTATAAGAGGACTTTCGAATTTGACAAGTAGATGACGGAAAAAGAAACAAAATAAGAAGTGGAGAAAAAGAAAGAAGGTTTGTCACAGCTTCATTATTTTGACAATAAATTTTCACCCCAATGTCCGATGGCCTTGATTCTTTTTGGATTAGAAAGAAGACTTCAATAGCTACAACTTTATAGTTTATGACTTTCCGTGATTTGGACGTTAACTAGGTCAAAACGGAGCTACAAGGTGGTACATGTGTAAAAAATGAGATTTTACACCTCTTTTCCTTACACGAATTTTACTAATTTTTTCCACCTCCTTATCTCTTTTAAGTCATTCCATGTTTATCACAAGCCATATCAGCCCTCCAAGTATCCCTTACTTTATTTAAATCTTTAAATCCAAACCATTCATTCCACCTCCTTTCATTTATAAATACTCCCTCTCCCATTGAGAAAATGGAACTTGGAGCCTTTATATTTTAGAGAGTTTGAGACTTTGGAGAATTGGAGAAGTATTTTGGAGTTTTAGAATTTTGGGTTAGTATTTTTATTTCCCATTGTTCTTTTGTAATTAGTTTTTCAAGTTAAAAAAAAAAACTTTTAAATTTGAAATTGCAAGTGGAAATTCTATTCAACTTAAGGCCGTATTTGTATTATCTTAGTTCAATGGATTTTATAACATTCATATTGAGAATTTTAATGGATGAAAAAATTGATTGCATGATAGATATTAAATGTGAGATTCGTATTATAGGCCTTGATGTTATTTTTAAAATATAAAAAATAAAGCCTCCATAATTCTTTAATCCAGTTCCACTGTAAATATATAAATATGTTGTTTTTATTTTTATTTTTATTTTATTTGTTTTAAAATTCAAAATTCTTGAAAATTGTGCAACTAGGTTGGTTAATTAATTAATTTTATCTTGGTTTTGTTTTCTAAGTTAAGTTAAGATTATTTATAATTTTTAGATCAAATCCACCATCTTAATTAAAATTAGATCTCTTTAATTGTTAAATTTTATTTTTAGATGTGGTTTATAATTTTAAACCATGTTTTCTATTTTTTAGAATGTTTCTAAATTAAAATTAAATTTCTTAGATTTGATAATTAATTTCATATTTAAGATTTATTTCCATGTTTTCTAAATTTCTAAAATTACATAATTCAATGGTATATTTTTCACAGATATATCTTCCTAAGTTCCGATGGGTTCGACCTCACACTCAATCGCTATACTATCTAATAGTTCGTACTCTTGCGAGTTATAAATTTAAAATTTGCACAACAATTATAAAATTTTAAATCATTAAATTTTAGAGAACTTAAAAAAAAATATTACATAATAAATTATGCTAAAGTTACGATACGGTGTGTGTTGTGGGGTTTAGCCCCACCACCGCCTAAAAACAAAGAAAATAAAAGCAAGTGAGAGACTTCTCCGCCCAGGCAGAGAGAGACGTCTTCGGTTGGGACTCCAAATCCTACATCGGTTAGATACGTGATGCAACGCCCCGTCCCGCTACAGGCACGTTATCTCTGTAACATCTTTGAACATCACAAAAAAACGGATATCGGGCATATTTCTTTTTTTTTTTTTTTGAAAGGGGGGTAACTACTTCCCGCTCAACAACTAATAAAACAAGATCCATCATATTGATAACATAACGAATAATTATTAATTGTTCAAATACAATTATAATGTTATCGAAACAATTTACATATATTAAGAAGCTATAGAAACAAGGATCCCTCAACTCGAGCAAAAACACGATTATGAAAAGTCTAACTACTGACACTCCTCCCCGAGTGTCTCCTCAAGGGCCCACCTGGCCCCTCTACTATCGGAGTACCTGAAATGTAAAGGGGGTGAGCTAACCAGCCCAGTAAAGAGATAATATTTATCACAGGTTAGTAGCATAAAATATATCACATGTACGAATGCAAGAATATCAATTTAACAAAGGTGCTCAAATGCACGATTTCCAACCACACCGCTAACTAATGATCCACCGACCGGTTTCGAGATATCTTCTCGGTAGCCCACATCAGGCCCTCCAACAAACTCCTATCTCTCCACCACAAATAAGGGTGAGCTAACCAGCTCAGTAAAGAAGTAATGCATATCACATGTCAGCAACATATCTATCATATGCATGAATGCATGAACATTTTAATAGAATGAATGTCTATGTACATGAGTACATCAACTATACTACTAACCAATTGGTCCCTCTGACCAGTCTGAGGCATCACCTTCATAATTCACAATGGTCCTCCAACAACTCCAGTCTGCCTACCAATCTAACTGGGAGACTATAACATACACAACCGCCTCAACCGCCGGAATGCAACGAGGAAACCGCATCCTCTATAGGGGTCTCAACCACTGGAGCATAACGGGGAAGCCAATCTCAAAGGGGCAGGCACTTCAACCACCGGAAAGGAACGGGGAAACCCGTATCTCCTATGGGGGTCCTCGACAGCCGGAGTGTAACGGGCAAGTCCTCCCAACAACCAAACTCATATCATCATAAACATATACACATGTAAACAACCCCTCCATCTCAATACCCAACAACAGATTGTCCGTTGTGGGTTAACTCCCATGCATGTACATCGTATCATAGTCAAGTCTAATAATGCAATCATGTTCTGATATAATTAATCAAGACCAACAATACAAGCATCGTGTGTAACAAGAGCATATGATAGGTCATCTAAACATATACATCCATGCTCATCATGATCATATTCACATATTATAGATAATCACACAACATTTTATCAATAAACTTTCAAGCATCATGCTCAAAACCCAACATACATCTCATTCTCATCATAAATTCACATACACATTATGATAGAACACAAGCATATCATATCCAACGCATATCTCACTCTTATCATAAATTCAATCCCATATAATAATTAAATAAACAGCATGTTACCCGCAAGTTTCCAAGTTCAAAAATTATCCATCCAATCGCAATTCTCCATTAATCGCATGTAGTTGACATGAGTGCACCCGAACTGGTCCCTTGCCACATGTTCGTTTCAACGATTCCCTTACCGAGTGGCTTGATAAATGAAGGGCTCCATTCAAGTAACTACATGTTCAAGGTCAAAGGTTAAACAGATGCGAATGTATGCTAAAACAGTAATAAGTCTCTTCACAGTGTGTGTGGAGACGAAAGTCCGAAGCGAAAAACGGCTTGATGGGTTGAAGGAACTTAATCTGTTGAAACAAGGAAGAACAAAGAAGTGAATAAGGCAAAACGGGCTAAAAAGAATCCGAATTAAAAACAGGCCTAAAACTGTTCTGGGCCCAAAACAGGCCGAACTGGGCTGGGCTCGGGCCGAGTCTAACTGGGATTGGACTGGGCCAAATCCAAGCCAGACTGCTGGGCCTAACATGGGCCAAGACTGGTTGGGCTGGGTGGGTACAACCCAAGCCCAAGGATTTGGGTTAACTCAGAAGTTTAACTGAGTTGACTCGGGATTGGCCGAGTCAACCCAGTTACCCAAACGAGTTTAGAAAGGGTGGAAAAGAAATGAAAAATCTAGGAAAATCGAAGAAATCGAGGAAAATCAAGTAAAACAAGGGAAAACAGTGGAAAATCAACAAGGAAAAAGATGGAAATCTAGGGAAAATCACGGAAAGAAAAGGGAAAACCAGAGAGAGAAAAAAGGAAAAGAGGGAAGAAATGAAGGGGAATAATAAGAAATACCTGGAATCCGACAGGGACGACGGAGCTCGGCCACACTGGCGGCGGGAGAGGAACATTGGGCTCCAAGAGATCAGAGGGAGAGAAAGAATACGGCAGCGAAAGGGCATGAGGGTTTCTCGCACCGACATAGGGAGGGAAGGGGCAAGGTTAGAGAAGAGAGATCTAAAGAGGGAAAGGGATGAAGATGAGAGAGAATAATAGAAAAAGGCAAGAAGAAGGAGCCGAGAGAGAGGATTCACCTGGGAGGGACAAAGGGGAGAGGCACAGGCACTGTAGCAGTTGCGACTACAGTGCCACGAAAAGGAAGGGGGTTTTAAGGGTTAGGGTTTGGGTAATTAGGGTTTAGAGTTTATCTTATTTTTTTAAAAAATAAAAAATAAAAACAAAAGTAAATAACAAGGTTTTAAAATAATTTCTTTTCAAACGAAAAAGAAATATGATGAAACCAAAACCCAAAAGAATCTCGAGTGCCAAACGTCGAGTGAGAAAAAGTGTGATTTTCAACATTTTTTTATGACAATTTATATAAAATTTCAAAATTACCAAATGTCCTTCGAGCTTCCGAGCTCAAAATCAATTAATCTAGGGCCTACCACGGAGCCCACACTTCCCCACTACCACCAAAACACGAAAAACAACCCGAAGATCCACAAAACTCTCTAAGACCCAAAGAAAAGTCGGGTCGGGTTATTACACGTGAGCTTGTGCAATCGAGAGGAGTGTTTTTCACGATGGATTTTGTAACTGGTTTTCCTATGTCTCCTAAAAAGAACGACGCTATTTGGGTAATAGTCGATCGATTGACGAAGTCAGCTCACTTTCTACCGATCAAGAAGACGGATTCCTTGGCTACTCTAAGCAGACTGTATTTGAAGGAGATAGTCAAATTGCATGGAGTGCCTGTATCCATTGTATCTGATAGAGACCCGAAGTTCGTGTCAAGGTTTTGGCAAGGATTACAAGAGGAGTTGGGGACTAAGCTGTGCTTCAGCACTGCTTTTCACCCTCAGACGGATGGTCAGTCAGAGAGAACCATTCAAACGTTAGAGGATATGCTAAGGGCTTGTGTGATGGATATGTGGGGAAGTTGGGAAGATCACTTGCCTTTGATCGAGTTCGTCTACAACAACAGTTATCACTCCAATGTGCAGATGGCACCCTACGAGGCTCTGTATTGCAGACCTTACAGGTCACCTCTTTGTTGGACAGAGGTAGGAGACAAAGCGCTGCTAGGACCTGATCTAGTGCGTGAGACGTCAGAGCAAGTTGAAGTGATCAGACAGCGTCTCAAGACAGCCCAGAGCAGACAAAAGAGTTATGCTGACAAAAGGCGACGACCTTTAGAGTTTGCAGTTGGCGACCGAGTTTTCTTACGTGTGGCACCACGTCATGGAGTGCAGCGGTTCGGGCGCAAGGGAAAACTATCACCTCGATATGTTGGACCCTTTGAGATCTTGAAGAGGATAGGTGAAGTGGCCTATCAGTTGGATCTTCCTCAGGCTTTGGAGAGAGTGCATAGTACATTCCACGTGTCTATGCTAAGGAAATACGAGCCTGACCCGTCGCATGTGATCAGTTTTGAAGAGATCGAAGTATCAGAGGACTTTACTTTTGAAGAAGCACCAGTCAAGATACTAGAACGTCGGACTCAAGAGCTCAGGAGGAAGTTTATACCTCTAGTGCGAGTGCTGTGGCAACATCGCGACGTGCAACATGAGACGTGGGAACCAGAATCGACGATGCAGAAGCTGTACCCTGGCTTGTTCACAGGTCAAGAAGGTAGAGTTTGTTCTAAATTTCGGGACGAAATTTTCTTTTAGGGGGGTAGGATGTAATCCCCTGCCCCAGATTAGGCGAGTTTTAGCTCGTTAATCTTGTTTAACTGGTTAATCTCAGAGATTTTTGGTTAGGGCTTCGAGGAAAGCCCAAGTTTGGCCCGATCTGAGCCCGAAAACTCAGTGATTTAGCTCGTCGAACTAGAGGGGCATTTTGGTAATTTACCACTTGTTGTGTATATTTTATAAATTGTGTGATTTTGTGAATATTATTGGTGAATAATGTTCTCCTTAATGAAGGATTTACATTTCTGATTTTAAAATAAAATTATTTTCAGAAAATGATATTTAAATATCGCCCGTCAAAACCCCGAAATGGAGTTTTAATTATTTAAAATATTTTCAGAAAGGAGATAAATTTTGAAAATGGTGTTTGATGTTAGACCATTTTAAAAATGATCTAGATATTTCATGTCATCTCAAAATGATGTTTCTAAATTTTTTATTTTAACAATTCTTTATTAAAGTAAATAGTATAAATTTACCGTTTTTATTTACATAAATGGTTTTTAATAAGAGTTAAATTCTAAAATTTTTATGGTGATTAAGATTTTTAAAACCCTACCTATCTGTAAGGTTGGATTAAATTTTTTAGCTTTTGAAATTATTGTTTTAGTTAAAAATCAGGTTTTTATTAAAACTAGGGGCTTTTCTACAATTCAGAAAACTGGAAGGGCTGATTTGCAAAAACCAAAAACCTGCAGTTACTGTAGCACCATCAGCGGCGTGCGGGCGTGCTGCTGCTCGGCCGGATTTCCGGCGATCCGTCGTCGCGTCCCATCCCAGATTTTTCGGCCGAAAATCCTATAAAAACCGGTTCAATCTTCGGTTTTAAACTCCCACTGATTTCCTTCTCTTCTCCCTTCTCTCTACTCTCTGTGAAACCCTCAGCCGAGCCTTTAAGTTTTTTTTTCAGTAACAGTATCTTGAAGGAAAATTTTTCAAAAATCCAGATTTCAGCCTAGGAATTCAATCCAAGGTAACCACTGCATTCCCATTTCAATTTCGATCGGTTTTGAATCAAAAAATTTTGAATTTGGCTCTGTTTTCAGTGAGAAAAACGATTTCAAAATTTAGGGAAAATTTTAGGGTTCCTCGTATCAGTGAGCTTCCGGTGTTAAGATCGGATGGGTCACTGAGTTTCAAAGCTCCAAACCTCTCCCTATGGAAAGAGGACTCCCGGAGGAATCCATCGGACCGGTCAGATGTAAAAACCGAGTCCAGAAAATAGCCCATTTCCCATTTTCGATTTTACTGTTCACCGGCCGCTCACTGTCTGTTGCAGACAGTGAACGGGGAAGAAGAAGAAGAAAAAAAAAATATTTTTATTTGATATTATGGTTGCTCATATTTTTAAATGTTGGTTCCCATCGAAGAAAAAAAAATGAATAAATAATTAAATAATTAAATATTATTATTTTATTAAAAAAAAATATTATGTTGTTAGATTCTGTGATGTGATGTTTAGTACCCCTTTTTGTTAATTAAAATTGTACTAACTCCTTTCTCTTATTATTTATAGTGTAAATACTATTGTACCCGCTTTCAGTCCGACATTAGTCGGGAACTGAGTGATTCACTTTCAAGCCGGCACTATAGTCGGGCACTGGGTGACCTCGAGGCCTACTCAAAATGTCAGCTCTGGTCCTATCCAGAAGACAACCGAGAAGTGACCCGAGGATCTAGACCTCACTCAATAAGTCAATCTGGTCAATGCCCAGAAGACAATATGAGTTTGGACTGAGCCCCTTTTATTATTATATTATTATCTTGTGGATGATTTAAAAAAGATAGAAACCAAGTAGGAAACTCAATTCTATATACCTCGGATATTTTGTGGGAAAACGTGAGATTTCAAAATACTACTCGTGTGTATGTATTTGATCTGTATATTGATTGTGCACTTGTGTGTTGTTTGAACAGAGACCGCGTAAACCATACATAACGGTGAGGGAACTTAACTCTACAGATTTTGTAAACAGGTGTTATATTGAGCAATGAGTGGTTTCGGTTTTGATGAACCCACTCATGTGCCTATACATGATGCACAATGGTAAGAGTGCTGTGAGGATTTGATATTACGGTGTTGACCGTATGTGTATGTAAGACTGCTTCCACGTACCTGGGCTATTGAACCAATATCGGCCATATGAGAGATGGTTTATGTCTACTGGACCATGGGCGGACCATGCTGTCGTCAGTTGCTGACTTGAGAGTGTCAGTATCGGCTACGTTTAAGAGCCGGAGATGTACTTGCAAGGATGTATTTTGACCGTGTCGGAACTTAATACTGATCTCAGTGTAGTCGACAGGCGTTACGGTGGATAATGGCAATGGTTTAATGATGTTGATATATTACTTGAGATTATGCTTATTTTTCTATTAAGCATGTGATATTGAACTGTTGCTAACCTGTTTTATATTTACTTAATTTGCATTGTTAATTATCCTTCACTGGGCTAATTAGCTCACACCACTCACCATTCAGGCGATGAACCCGAAGAGGAGGACCCTCTCTTTCAGGCTTAGGGCGATTAAGCTAAAGCAGTGTTTTGGGATTCCCCCGGAGAAGAATGCCCTAATCTTTCCCTGTTGGTTCTTGGAACCATTGTCCTTTTTTTTGTACCGGATGTGGTACTTAATGTCCATTTGATGTAATAGGCTATGTTGCCTTTTTAGACAATGTTTTGAATGATGAATCAATGATTAAGTTTCTTATGCTTTGTATTAATCAATGTTAGATTTGATTTGAGTATGTTATGATGTTTTTATGTCTATTTTTATGGGGCAAGCATATGGTACATGTTTGAGTCCACTTAACGGGCAAATGTGTAACCGCTGGGCCTAACTGTTGATCCGGCCCAGTAAGAATGCTTGTGGTTTAGTTTATTTATCTTTCAAAAAAAAAATAAGTCGCGTTTCGGGCCCACCGGTCTGGTCGGGGCGTGACAGAGCTACTGTATTGCAAGGATCTATATACACCAGTAGAAGCTATTGAAAAGAAGCCAGAGAAATGTTTGATGATGAATGGAAAAATCTTGATCGAAAATCTCTCGGATTTATTCGACAATGGATGGATGACAGTGTTTTTCATCATGTATCTACTGAGATGATGGCACATTCTCTTTTGATGGATTGTATGCAAGAAAAACTGTTGGTAACAAGGCTTTTCTGATTAGAAAGCTTGTGAATCTGAAATACAAAGAAAGTACTTCAGTTGCGGAAAATCTAAATGAAATGCAGAGTATTATAAATCAACTTTCCTCCATGAAGATGCTCTTAGATGATGAGTTGCAAGCTTTATTACTTCTCACTTCCCTACCTAACAGTTGGGAGACCTTAATGGTGTCACTTAATAATTCAGCACCAAATGATGTTGTCACCATGAACTTAGTCACAAACAGTTTGCTAAATGAGGAAACAAGAATAAAATCCTTAGGTTCTTCTCGCACAGAGGCTCTTATTATAGAAAATATGGGGAGAAACAAAAACATAAAACCTCAAAGCCATGAAAAGTTCAGGGGAGGTCAAAATCAAGCAAGAGAGTTACCTATTATCATTGTGCTAAGATAGGACACAGAAGAAGTGAGTGCCAAAAGTACAAAAAAAAAAGGAAAGGGCGAAGAAAAATCTGAAGACAAACAAATTATTATTGTTGCTACTGTAACGCCCCATCCCGCTACAGGTGCGTTATTTCGAAAAGTCCCAAGATACCACCAAAGAACGGATCTGACATAAATTTTTTTTTTTTGAAACGGGACAACTACCTCCCCCTCAACAATTCACAAAGTCCAATACACTAAGAAACATAAAAATCAACCATAGACTGTTCAAATTTAGTTATACAGCCATCCAAAATAAACAACACACAATAATGAGTCCATACAAACAAGGTCTCTCAAAACTAAAGCATCTCTACAGTCATAAAATAACTAACTACAACTACTCTTCTTCGGATGCCTCCTCAAGGGGCCCACTAGCTTTTGGTATTTCCAGTTTTTCTTCCGTAAATACAGTGCATAAGGAGTGGCCTTTCGTTTTCACGCACACATAGATTTCCCGTAAAACACGTTGTTAACGTGAGAAAATTGTTTCTCGCATTAAAAACGCGATATTAACGCTAATTTCACGATAAAAACAACTATGTCGATAAAAACATGTTTTTATCGCGTGAACGATATTTTCCCGAGAAATGCACAGTAAAATCCAATTTCTCGCCGATATTTGTTACTTTGCTCTACACAAAGCCCACTTCGTAATCTTCTAGGTTAATGGATCACAAATCACCAATAACGGCTAATAATCCCACAATTAATCACTAATTATGTTCGGGGTATTACATAATTCATCCTATTAATAAAAATAAAATTAGAATTAAAAAGTGTTAATAAGGTTGAACTAGATTGATCTAATTTGTGAACTATGTTAGCATGTTCCACATCGCCTGTGGACTTTGAGATATTGGGTTTATAAATGCATGAGCACCTTCTCCTTATAAGCTGATATTTAGGATAAGTTTTAGGGTGCCCATATAGACACCGCATAAACCTGCCAGCAGACACCGAATTCCGAAATTTCACTGGAAATTACCATTCTGCCCTTTCCATGTGAAATCGTGCGATCGGTTCTGCAACGCCATTTCGCGTCGATCAATCGATCTAAGGCGTATACGATCGATCGATCGATCGATCCGACAGTTCATTTTTTAATCGATCGATTGATCATAACACGGGATTCAATCGATCGCACGGTTCCATGGGATCGTGCGATCGATTTTAACTGAGAGGTCGACAGTTTGACAGTCGACCTCTCCAACCAAGATCGATCGCACGATTAAATGGGATCGATCGATCGATTGTGACCCATTCAAAGATAGATCGCACGATCACATACAATCGTGCAATTGATTTTAACTGAGAGGTCGACAGTTTGACAGTTGACCTCTCATCTCAAGATCGATCGCACGATTATATGGGATCGATCGATCGCACGATTATATGGGATCGATCGATCGATTGTCTGCCATTCAAAGATCGATCCTACGATCACATACAATCGTGCGATCGATTTTAACTGAGAGTTCGACAGTTTGACAGTGGACCTCTCATCTCAAGATCGATCGCACGATTATATGGGATCGATTGATCGATTGTCTGCCATTCAAAGATCAATCGCACGATCACATACAATTGTGCTATCGATTTTAACTGAGAGGTCGACAGTTTGACAGTCGACGTCTCATCTCAAGATCGATCACACAATTATATGGAATCGATCGATCGATTGTCTGTTTAGGGCAAGATCGATTGATCGATCACTGTGATCGTGAGATCAATTTTCTGCTTAGGGCAAGATCGATCGTACAATCACAGAAATCGTGCGATCGATCGCAAAGCTATATATAAAACCGATCGATTATTTCGCCCTTTCCTGCGATTCAAACCCTCGAAATCGAAGACCCTTTCTCTTCTTCTTCTCCAACGATCGATCGACCCTTTCCTCTTCACCAAATTGAGCGCACGATTCTCCAAATTGATCGATTTGCCCTCTCCGGAAACCCTTTCTTTCTCTGATTTCGTCTTCCTCTCCGGAAACCCTTTCTTGCCTTTCTTCGATTTCGTCTTCCTCGCCGGAAATCGGAAACCCTTTCTCGGATTTCGTCTTCTCCGATTTCCTTCACAGCCCTCCTTCACATGGCATCCAAAGCGTCTACATCGAGAGGGAGAAAGACGAAGGTACTGGCTTCATCTAGAAGGAAGATAGCGAGATTGACGGAGACCCCACCTATGGAGATGGAGACCTTCGACCCGAACCACTTCAAGTATTAGGAAGCCGCCACATTCTACCGAGAGAATTTGTACTCTCGGTCGATGATTTATGGTAAAATCTTTGACCTAAGCTTTTTTTCTACATTTGAATTGAGAATCCATGAGTATATTCAACGACTTGGATGGGGAGATTTTTTGGGAATAAGAGAAGATTTTTACCCAAAATTGATGAAGGAATTTTATGCAAATATGTCAGAGGGCCGGGCAAGACACTCCATAAAATCCAAAGTTAGGGGGACAGAAATTGAAATTTCAACTGAGGCACTGGACAGAATGTTTGAGTTTCGCAGTTCCACTATTTCGAAGTATGAACCAAATTTATGGCCCACCGATGTTGTCGGATTCGTTCCCTCGGAGGCCATGACCCAATTGTGTGGGCGAAGTGATGGTGCCAAAGGAGATAAGATCGGGCTTATGGAGCTAATCCTAGAAGCTCGAATTGTATATTACATTATTAGGAAGAATATTTTACCTAGAAAAAAGGCTTAGTAATCAGGTGCCGTATTTTGATAGTTTCCTGATATGGTGCATCTTGAATGGCAAGCAAATTGATATATCTTTCATCATAATAAAGCACATGGTTGCATCTCGTAAGATTAAAAAATGTAGCCTTCCATATGGTTTATTTCTGTCTTACTTGTTTCGATTTTGCGGAATCACCCTCCCCCCTGAAGAGAAAATAGCAATGAAGAAAATCGATATGTTTGATGCGTCTACTTTGGGCAAGATGGGATTCAAACTCGACAATGCACGTTGGGTTCCCAAAGTAAAACATCTTCCTATTAACGTTGAGGCACCTGAGGAGGGTGACATACCTGAAGTTGGGGGGACTGAGGCACCTGAAGTTCAGGGGGCATAGGCACCTGAAGTTGGGAGGAGTGAGGCACATAATACAGGAGTCAGTACTATGTTGATTCTTGACAGCATAGAAAAATTGATGTAAAATTTGCCGAGATTGAAGAAAGGCTTATGGGTAGGCTTGAAGGGATGGTTGATGAAAAATTAGGTGAGATGGAAGGAAAACTGATTGGAAGGCTTGAGGGAATGACTGACGATAAATTGGCTGAGATGGAAGGGAGGATAAATGCCACAATTGATAAGAAAAAAGGTGAGTTGGTCGGAATGACGATGAAAATGCTGAATAATTTGGAGAATCAAGTGGTAGATATAATGAGAAACTCTGTTCTTTTATTGCAAAAAGAATGAGTAAATACATAACTTGGACGCGATTCGTCATCCGGGATCGTCAAATGTATGCTAGCTGAGAAGACGATAAATAAATCATGGGAGAGAGCCTCTTCGTCCACTGACACGAGTCAGGCTCGCTCGACTGACATCCCACAGTCTCGTCCGACTGGCTCCATTCAGCCTCTTCCGTCTGGTCCCATTCATCCTCGTCCGACAGGCCCCACTCAGCCTCATGGTTCAGCCCTACTCGTCAGGTGCGTTCGACTAGCTCTACTCAGCCTCATCCTACAGGCCCCACTCGTCAGGTGCGTTCGACTGGCCCCAAGCAGAGTGCGACTGGGCATCGTCCATTGGCACTAACACCTCCTTCACCTGCACCAGTACCTCATTCATCTGTACCAGCACCTCCTGATACTGCATCTGCCCCAGCTTCTACATCTGCACCTGCTCCTACATCTGCCCCAGCTCCTGCCTCCAAATAGCTGTATTTGAAATTTTTGTAATTTTGAAATTTTGATATTCATATGTGACATCGTTTGTCAATATAGTGAATGTTTTCTTTTTATGACATTGTTTGTCAATCTCGAATGAACATAGTAAATGGTTTCTTTTTATAAACTATTTCGTCTATTTGAATGAACATGGTGAATAGAATGGTTTGTTTGTAAATAACTGAATGAACATGAGACCCTTTGAATGTCAGTAAATATGGGAGCATTAAATGGTCTGTCACTAAATATGGGACCCTTGAGTGGTCTGACACTAAATATGGGTTTCATGATTTGTCGCTAAACATGGGACCTTTGAGTGGTTTGTCCCTAAATATGGGACATTAGAGTGAATTGTCGCTAAACATGGCACCTTTGAGTGGTCAGTCAACAAGTCTGGGACATTAGAAATCAGATGGCCTAATTAAAGAAGAGTTTTAACCATTAGTGAGAAAGTTTGTCAAGGAATGCTGGAGTAAACGACCAATGCTTGTTTAATCCAGCATTCCTTCACAAACTTCCTCAACTACCTAGCATTGGCATTCGAATTGCAGCCACAACCTCCTCAACTACCTAGGAGAGGATGAGGTTACATTCGTCTCAGATGAGGAACATATCATTGCCGAGCGCCTCCAGCATGATGAGCATGTGGATCAGGACCATGGAGGAAGATGATACCCAGGAAGTTCCTCAAGTGACGCCTTCTGAAGCACTGCGACTAACACAGTCACTGGAAAACTTCTGGCTCGAGCAGCCTAACACAAATGTTAATTTCATTTCCACTCTTCAGCAGATGAAAGACAGTATCGACATTATAAGAATGAGAAAGCTTATCCAAAAGTCTATCTCAGATTACTTTTCTGGAGTTTAGATAATGCATTTTGTGAGGTCTTTAGTCACTTTTGAAGTAATTTTGTATTATTAACGTATAAAATATTATTTTACAAAATGATTGGAGCAATACATTTTTTATTCTGAATGTATTGAGTAGTGAATTAGAGAAATTTATTATATTTTGAATGGACTCGAATCGGGACCAACTATAGATATTATTTTAAATATATTATAACTTTATAAAATACTATATTATAGAGAGTTTACCGAAATGATTACCTTTTCACTTTTTAAGAGAAAATATCCTCTCATTCAATACCGACACGTGAGATTTTCAATTTTAGCATTCAAATTTTGAAAAAGAATACTACGAAATGCCAAGAAATGATGTATCATTTTTCCTACCACTCGTGCAACACATGATCCATTAAATTCTAAGTATCAATTTTCACTTTCTCATTGTACTATTATCACTTTTTAGGAAACAAATATCTCAATGTACTATTCTTTCTTTTTTGGAGAAAATATCTTATTGCACTGGTTAAAGTTCACTATTGATATTGTCCATTATATCATTATATAGTTAATTAACAGGATTTTTTTGTTAAACATATTTTGAAAGTACATTTTTATTTCAATATATCTTTAAAAATTGATATTGAATAATTTTTATTTAATATTGATTTACTCACATGGATGTAGCGCAACTAGTTGCCTCCCATCTTAGGAAATGGAAGGTTGCAAATTTGATCTTCCATAGTCTAACCTTTATGTGCCCTAAGAGCAGGCTCATCCGTAGAAGTTTTATGCTAGATATCCCATGATTTTCCACATATAAATATAAAAAAAAAAATGATATTGAATAAATGCAACTATACATCTAGTCAATCATTTTTCTTCCCAAAACTTCAAACACCACAACTAGTGCTATCGAAAGGTAAAACTTCACACACCACAACCAGTGCTACCGAAAGGTGACACGTACAATCAACATTAAGGAGATACAGCTTGTGCTATCAGCACTAAATACATACAACACGTGAAATGAGTGCTAATTAAATATAAGGCGTTTACATCTAGGAATTTAATACAACGCTTCCACACCTAATGGTCCTTAATACTCTCTCCGTCCCAAAATATTTATTTTATATGTATTTTATAATTGTCTCAAATTATTTGTCTTATTTATTTATTTTCACATTAAATCAAAGCTTTAACTTTCTCGATGAGATCCAAATCGCATTCTAACATGATAAGAAAACGACTTTCTTTTATAAGTTTTGACCTTATCCAAATACTGTATTCTATAATTATTTTCACCTTTGACTCTCATTGTATCAATCATACATTGTTGCATAATAAGGAAAGCATTATTGAGCTTTTGTTGATGAACTCGATCGGCAGTATCTACACAACGAGACACTGTCGAAACTCTTTTTTTTTTGCATCAGGTTTGTATTGACTGAGAATCTATTAAGAGCCTTTTTATGCGCTCCGCGTAAAAATGATATTTAAGAAATATAAATTTTTGAAATGGGACAAGTATTTAGTACAAAGGGAATACAATGCTTACAATATACGCAATTTAATACAACACTTATACAGCGCACACGAGCTCATGCAACTAAGCACAAAGTCTTAAGGCTTATCTTAGAAGATGATATGAAAAATGTAGATTGTATCCATTGATGGCTAGCTTATGACTTTCTCCAGAGAAAATATCGTACAATCATACCAATATAGGATTTCTCATTCAACACTTGAGATTTCCAATTTCACCATTCAAATTTTGAAAAAGAAAAAACTAAAAAGAAAGCTTAATGTTGAGTGTCAACTATTAAAAGCCAAAAAAAAATGATGTATCAGTTTTCTCTACTACTCGTGCAACATATGAACAAAAAAGCATGTGTTTCGCATGTACGTTGGTTGAATTATATTTTAAACTATTAAATGAACATACATAGTGATTGAAAGGAGATAGAAATTGAGATTAAAGTAAAGAAGAAGTTTAATCAAATCACAATTTGCAGAACAAAGTAGAGAGCATTCGATCATAAGTATAATTTTATTATTCAAATTTCAAATTATCATAAATATAAAATTTATTACATTCATTATGCTTTTAATAGATATTAACTTCATCATGAAAACTATTGAAAATGAAATTATAATTTAAATTTAAATGATATGAGTAATACAAATGAATAATGAATGAATTTGTTACTTCCCTTTTCATGAAAAGGTTAGATATTCATACACTTCCAATTTTCCATTGCAAAATGTCAGCTCACAAAGATATGAATTTCTTAACTTCAGCAAAACACCTGACGCTTGACAAAATCTTATGGCCCATTATAATATAGTTTAATAAACCATATGTAAATAATAAATATAATAATCCTTTTTCAAAAAATTAACGTGATGCAGTCAGGCCGGACCCACTTGATAATCAAAATTGGACTCGCCTAGTGACGAGATCCAAGTGATAAGATTGGCACCCCCAATCTTGCTGCCAGTGTTAGAGAAAGAAAAGAGATTAGAAGAAGAGTCAAAGAAGGGACGCCCAGTCTTGTAAAAGGCTGGAAAGTTACTTTTGGATTTTGGACAAGTTAGTCATTTTCTTTAGGGTAGTTATCCTTCCACGAGTATTTTATATAATCTGAAACTCGTATTGTCAATTTTACCCTTCACATGAACAGTAAAATCGGACCATTTGCATAAACAATAAAATTTCGGTGAGTCGTTTTACTGTTCATGCGAATTTCAGCTAGTTGATTTATTTTTCATGCGAGTTATAGCTAGCCGATTTTACTGTTCATGCGAATTTCGGTGAGTCGATTTACTGTTCATGTGAATTTCGGTGAACTGATTTTACTGTTCATGTGAAAGATAAAATTGGCAATACACTAAAACCCATGTCTGGTTAAACAAACCTCTCGTGCGAGGATCGCTATCCTTGTTTTATGTGTATTTGATATGTTTGAAGTGTTTTTGGAAGTTTGAAGATGAATTGAAGAATTAAAAGATCAGAGAATTCAAATTGTGAAATTTGCAATTTTTTGGCGAAAATCATTAGAGCTCATTTTCACCAAGGTGGGCCATCAATCCATTTGCAAACACTGTGGGCCTTTGAGGTTTTTGGGTCCAAATCCATTCACCAGTCATACTCGAATGAACTCGACTTTGATTTTCTAGTCATGGACACCTAAGCTGCATCAAAGATACCAACGTGCATAGACAAACCATTCCAAAATAGGAAGAGGTGGACATGTGGGCTTGATCATTGAAATCTTTGATCTGGCTTCAAACTCCAGACCTAGAATTTATTTTAGTATGATAGCCTAAATAGGTCTTAAAAACCAATCTTACCCGTCATCATCGAGTCTCGGACCCCACTAGCTAATCCAACCTAGATTTATTTTGGGTCAAGTCAGGGTCAAATTAAATCTTTTAAGATATGCATGACTCAAAATCGTATTCTTTTTGAGTTGGGTGAGACATGTTGAGACGTCGATCAGAAATTGCCACCCCTAGCCACTGTTCACAGTTCACACCATAAATTTTAAGCCCAAAAAATTTTGATTTATAGACTTTAACAACATGAAGACCTATGTTTTTAAAAACTTAACGTTGATATAAAAGGTCGATCCTTCCATGTGGGGCCATCAGAATTCATTTTAATTGGATTAATCTATTATATTTTTTAAGCCCATCAAGCTGATCACATTATTATTTGTTAATCTCTTAAGTTTTTTGGCTTATGAAATTATGTGAAATGCTCAATAATTACCTTAATTAGAAAGTCTATGTTTGAATACTAGAACTAATAAAAATTAACTTGGTTAAACAGATCTATGCTTTTAAATTCTTCTTTTTTTACACTTTATAATCTTTATAATGTTTAAGCTCATAGTTTAAAAACTGAAAAAGGTCGAGTGAGTTGACCTGAGTTGATTCAATTCAATAGATTTGAGTGAAGTGAGTCAACAATTTTTACTGATTATTTTTTTTGTCGAATCCAATAACTCATCCAAGCTATTTTACTCGAAAGGATTTTGAGTGAAGCCCAAAGTATCAAATTTTCGAAACTGGAGGTGCAACTTGGGCTTTGCCTAGTTAAGCCCGCATGAAAAAAATAAAAACCTGAAAGATTTGAGTTTGGGCTGACTTGGGCTCAAGTTAGGCTCATTTTCTTGCCTAAAATATCAGGCCTTCAGGCAGGGCTGGGCCAAGTGGCGCAAAAGCCCAAAATTTAAGTATAATTCATAGCATTTAGTTTCATTTCATTAATATTTTTCTATAAATATAAAATTTGTCCTATATGATACATTTTTAATAGAATAATATAAAAAATCAATTTTAGTTCCAAAGAAGGTGGAGCCCAGACAAACCGGCATATACATTTTGGGCTTGAGATCGGGCATGGGTCCTACAAATCCAATCCAGTCCAGGCTCTGGTTTGACTACTCGAGGCCAAAGGGCTTGGCTGATATTTTGAATTTGAAATTGAAAAAAAAAACACTTAATTTTGGCAATAATATCGGGTGATTTATATAACATCAATAGGAAAATTTGAATATCAAAATTTGAAATTTGAAATTTAAAAAAAAAAACATGTAATAGATTTGGGCCAGAGTTGAAAATTTGGGTTGTGACTGTATATTGAGTGGCACTGATTTTGTTTTTGCTATACCTTCCATTTATTATTTACCCTTCTAAATTCTAAACGATTAGTTTTGTACAACTATATCGTTTGTATCATATAAATTTCATGCTCATCCATTTGTTGATCTGTCATAAAATATAAATATACAAATTTTATGCTCACCTTCCATTTAAAACAAAGTAACTTTCAGCCAGGAGTCTACAATTATTTCAGAAATCTTGGTTGATATTTTGAGATTTTTCCACAATTATTTTGAAATTAACAATTTCGAATCTTAAAAATAACATTTGAATATATAGATGACCGATATTTAGTGATAAAATTATGTATTCATGAAGGCCATAATTTTCTTTATTTTCTGTAATTTTTTTTATTTTTTTAAAAGAAAAATTTACATAGAGGAGAGAAAAATATATCACCCAAATATCGGCCGATATATCGATCCGGGTGATATTTTAACCCCTGCTCGAGGCTAACCCTGACCTACTATGTTAAATTGCAATTCAGGTCAGTCCTTGGGCAGGCTTAAACCTAGTCTGACCCACCTGAGTTGGAGGGCCCAAGACTTGACAAACTACTGAATAAAATAAGAATATTAAAGAAGTTTGAGCTAAAATCTTTCTTTTTTAAATAATATTAAGATATATTTATATCAACTCCAGTTATTATCAGGCCCGGCTCAAGGGGTAGGCAACTAAGGCAGTTGCCTTGGGCCCGTTCAGAAAAGGCCCTAAATTTTGGGTACCACAAATGGAAATAGAAAATAAAATGGTGGATACAGACGAAGTAAAAGCAAAGAAGTGAGGGAAAGATGTAAGGAAGTCGAATCCTATTTCAGAGGAAAGAGAGCTGGAAGAGGAAGGACCATGTGCAGAGACAGAGTGGAAGGAGGAGAGATTGGGTTTGTAAGAGAAAAGAAAAGAAGAATTTTCAACTTTTTTGGCAAGGAGGGGTTCAAATGAGTGTATTTTGGGAAAATTGGGGCGTGGATCCCACGAGGACCTACGGTTTTTGCATGTATTATTTTTTTCTAAAAACGACATACTTAATTTCATCTAATTAATTAAAACGGGAACAAATAACTTTCATTAAATCCATCTTAAATGATGAAGATTTATTTCCAAATATTTTAGAGAAAATTACTAATCATTTAAATCTCTTAAAACTTAAATTTCCAGAGACTCTTAAAATTTTGAGGTCTAATTAATTTGCTATTGTTTTTATTAATTTCACTTATTTGCAACTAATTTTGTCTAATTTAATTTAAATCAACTAATAATCTCACAAATTAATTATTTGGGTCTCACTAACATGTTGAACATTCTTGAAAAACTTGAATACAAAAATTTAGTTAGTAATTTTGCATCTCAAAAAGTAAGAAAAATAGATTAAAACGGGAACAAATAGCTTTCATTTAGAATTTTCGCCTTACGCTTCAACTTATGTCGAGACGGCTCTGGTTATTATAGCATTATAATTTTGTTTAGAGAGTTAAATCATGTCAAATACTCTTTTCTTAAGATTACAAGATCTACATATTTAGTAATTGAAGAACAAAAATAAAAGAAAAACTAAAAAGAGATGAGAGAGAGAGGGTTTGAAGGGGAAGATAAGGAGTCGATCAGAGAAGGAGAGATGAATTGCAAGGCGGAGAGATGTCTCCATAGTAGTTACTATGAAATGAAATTACAACGGTCGATACATTCAAACACAAATGCTGGGAAGCCAAGGGTGATGGCCAGTGTTCTTGATAGTTGGTACTAAGAAGGTAAAAGGATAGTTCTGTAGAAGGAAATGCTAGCAACAGGGGATCTCTCTTTCTTTTCTGCACTGGGCTTTTGATGTTATCAGATGCCTTTTTCTTTTTCAAAGGGATGTCTATTTTGGAGGAGAGGATAAGGGTGTTTTTTTTTTTTAACATGATATTCATCTCATATTGGAAGTGAGACTAATCTCACGAGGTATGAGCATCTGTAAACCTCCTTATCCACATACACTGGCTAAGTCGATGAGGAGCATCCCATGGGTAGTGGCCTAGAACGATAAGCAATGGCAGCTATTAATTAGGAACATTTTATTATTATTTATAATATACTTTATTTTTAATCAAACTTCTTAAGAATTCTTGTGGAAATTGTAAGAACTACATCGATATATGGCTTAAAACTTTAACAATTATGATACTAAGGGTGAATTTGAGATTTGTTGATTTTTTTCACCCGGTTGTGGAGAAACTGAAGCCGAATTGAGTAGATACAAGTAGGCTCTGCCTAACTTAGACAAAATGATGATGCCACCATTTGGAACTTGGAGTATACAACAAGGTGATGGAGAACTAAAACAAAACAAATACCAATAAACAGCAGATTACGATAACATGTCATTGATCACAAGGGGTTTAATCAGCAAGGAAGTGATTCGATCTTTGTTTTCTTCATCTTGGACACTGTGGCCATCTCCAAACTGGTAAATGCAATGGGCCACCCTTGCAAGGTTGAAGGCAATTTTTGTGAAATGAGAAGATCTTGGAGAAGAACAAGAATCTACTTCTTTATTCAACTTCTTCCAGGCGTCTGCTATCAGGTCTTTGATGTGATCTCGAGCAATTCCCTCAGAAACATGGGCATCATTCATATAGCATTGGATTGCAGATGAAACATCTCCTATTTCCTCTTCCTTCTGTAGCAATTAAGATAAAACTGATGCATTTAGATTTCATTTTAGTCTTAATTCAACCCACCCTTTCACAGAAACAGATCTGATAGAAACCAAGGAGAAATTTTAGGGTTCTTAATGGGTGCTGCCCCGGACTGAGACCCAATTTTCAGCAGATGGGCTGGACCCAATCGGATAGGACTGGGAGAGCATCTCAGGCTGAGAAGGTTGGGTCTAAGGCTACACAATCAAGTTATGGTCACAACATTTGCTTAACCTTTAAAATTTAGAACTCTCAGTTCACATACCGTGCATGTTCCCAAATCATTGCACAGTCGAAAAATCATAGAAGACCAGCGTAGGAGATTTGAGCTTTCATCTATAACATCCAAAGCTTCTGTTCTGATCTCTCGACTTGCAAGAAAGAGTGCATTGACAAGAATGACTGGCGCCGATGATGATACCCAACTGTTGTCGAGGTACTCTTGTAGGCTTGGTCTATATCCATTGTGGTACCACTTTGATTCCACTAGCATAGATTTACAGAAATCTGCCCACTGAAATAAAAAAAGAGTTATCTACTGAAGTGAAAGAGTTATATTGTATTTGGATGTATCCAAAAGTCAAACACCATATATAGAAACTATCTACTTAAATCTGGTTTGGGTCCGGTAAATATGAGTCAAATGGAACCAAGTTTGAGTTGAGTTCACCTTCAAACGTTTCAGCTCAAATCTATTCCCCCCATAACTAATCCAATCAAGCTCGACTTGACCTAACCCAATGCAACTCCTAAGATTAGCCTTTTGAGTCATGATGTTGGGATTTTCTGGGTACGAGACAACTGGTTACACCACTATTGACTCAGTAGAACTGCATTTACTCTCTATCAAATATTCATTAATGGATTACAAGGCTCGGATATGCTGCACCAAGTCAAGTAAGAACCAAGATTTGGTATTGATAGAGATTTGTTTTCATAGTTAATCCTGAACAAGCTCACACCCAGTACTGATCAAGCCCACAAGAAGCATTGGCCCAGTTTATTGTTATATGACAGTATCTTTGAGACTATAAAATGGAAGAAATGATATAATACCACTTTGCGTAGGTAGGGGATGGCATCCAAGCCCTGCTCTTTTAGTATCTCGAAACCCATTTCATTTACAGTGTTGTAAAGAGCTAGGAAACATATCTTCATATACTCTGGGAGCTGATCCATGGATTTAACATCCCATCTGAAAATTGTATATGTTAGTAACTTCAAAATGATGTTCATTCATTTCAAGATGTTACTAGTTCTTGATAAAATTCCAAAACCCTTTTTCCCCAAATTACCTTTAGTGCAAGCCATGTGATTTTTATGCATATGTAATTGATTTATAAGAAATAAAAACTAATCAAGATGGTGATCAAGCAATATGATGAAATTTCATCCAGCACAGCATGTAATTCTATATACATTACATCCAAATACGTGAGATGGTAGACTGTTTTTTAAATAAAATTTAGTGAGAAAATAACATAACCAACCTGTCGATAGCATCAGTGAAGCACTCAAGTTCATCTAACGATCCATATACATCATAAATATCATCAAGGGTCGTTATGAACTGACAGACTTTTGCAAGCCCCACTCTGCCATATCCAAACTGTGGCTCAGGTATCACTCCAAGTGCTACAAAAAAGGACTCAACGAGCCTATCTCTAGAAAAGCTCAAGCGTCGTCCAAGATCGAGATCCCTCCACCATCTAAATAAGTGCATAAGCAAGAACCAAACAATTCCATTACGAAACAGATATTTCATTAGTGTGATTTTGAATTTGGCAAATGATGGAATACCCAAGTCCAGAATTAGGATTAACTCGATTGAAAATCAGGCTATTGAAGTATAGTTCTAAACAAAGAATTACTCACATCAGATCAAGATTGGCAATGAGTAAAAATTCCTGATCGGATCTAACCTGATTATCACCAATTTTAGGTCGACAGTGTCAACCAAAAATGATAATCCAACCGCCACCACAGATATTGTGAGAAGTTGAGGATAACAATTTTTTTATAAATATCGTATTGTTGTATTAGCTTACCTTGATGCATCTCTCAGATCTTTTTGGTGTATGGCCTGAAGCATATTGAAATCAAGCTTAGCCAATTCAAGTAAAATGGGGTTCATGTCCTTTTGAGCCTCATATACATTCAGGTACCACCGAGCTTCTGTCCTTGGCATCCTCCAATGCAATGGGAGCTCCAATGCATGTTCTACCATTTTAGCAAGTTGATCGCCTGGTTTTCTCTTGAAAACTTTGAGATATGAGCTTGTGAACGCTCTGTATTCATCCAAAACAGTCTCCCCTTGGAGAGCATGGTGAGACGCTTCATATAAGCTGAGCATTCCCCCATCATCTTCTGACACACTTGCTATGTAACTACCTCTCCCATCAATGAAGTTCTTGAAAACATCTGCAACACAAAAATGTCGTCATGTCATATATAAACATCATAAATTGAAGATTGAGATCATTCAAATTGAAGCTAGAAAGCGGAAAACTGATCCCAAATAGATGGAAAAGTGATGGTTGATGAAGGAAAACTGATAAGAGCTTGACAAAGTTCTTTTATCAAACTCGGTAAAATTCAAAAATACTCTGCAACTTGTATTCAATTGAAACACATTTACCCAATTTGCCAAGTCTTTACCAAATTTTTAGAACTTAGAACAAGAAGAAGAAATAATGGGAGCTATCTAAAAGTACCTTGTGACACACGAAAACCATGTTTTCTGAGGAGCCTAAACTGTAGGGCAGTGGCATGAAGATCTCCTTCTATTCCCTTCATGTTGTTTCTGTCCCATATGTTGTTTAGGGCTTCCATGATCTCAATCTCAAAGAGATGGCCCAACCCTAGACGTTCAGCATCGTCAATCAGCTGGAGATGAGTCAATGGTTCACCCACATCTCTGATCAAGAGGCTTCCTATCTCTTCCTTTAACTTCTCTGCTCTCCTTCCATATGCCTCACCCTTCACATGAGTTATTTAGCTGTAGTCAAGTGCCAAAAAATTTCGGATATGCTGAAAATATTGTTGATATTATGTGTTCAGTACTTCAAATTTCATTAGCATAATTTTTTTTATTTACATATTTTGTTAATCTATGTTGATGAGGAACATTTTGAGCATGTTGAGAATAATTTACAGTAATGAAATATCCTAAAAAGCGCACCTAAGACCGCTTCCTCACCCATCTTCTACCCTCACATCTAATTAGCAGTCAAACTTGGGTCGACTTTTAACACAACCTGCATGACCCAATCTGAGAAATCAGTGGATTTTGGGTTATGTATTTGTATATTTTGGGCTGAGTCAGGTTTGGAAAAAAAAAAACCATATGAAATTTGGGTCGAGTTGGATTCAATCCGACCCAATATAACTCGACTCAATCCGAGTGTACCAAGTTATAAAGCAATAGCGATTAAGTCTGAAACTCGGGTCAGGTCAGGTCGGGCCAGCACTCGGGTTGAGTTGAGTCAAAAATTTAGGTTGAGTCGGATCAGATCACGTCAGGCCAAAACCAAGTTATAAAAATTATTTGACCATTAGTGAAGAAGGTAAAGAGATTTTTTTAAGATTTTATACCTAAAGTTAAATGTCTTTGTAAAATTATAAAAAAAAAGAGACTTTTTTCAGATAAGTACAAAATAAAAGGGGTTTTTTAAGAAATTACCATTTTAAAAATAATTTTGACTGACGAACACATTTCATCTATAGAATTTTGTTAAGCTTTGCTATTTTTTTTTCGTATTTATCTTTGTATCTTCCAAAATAGAGGATTTATTAGTTTTTTTTATCATATTCAATTTATGAGCCAATAAATAGAATCAAATAACATATAAATATATAAAAAAAAATCATTTTTACATCCTTAGAACTACAAATGGTAATTGTGACATATCATGTTCAATTCAATAAAATTGTAGCATGTTTTCAATATAACACCAATAGACAATTTATAGATTGTGGGCATAAGTGGACCAACTATTTGTAAATGACTTGTATATGGACATTGCAAGCTGTAAAAATCAGAAATACCATGATCTCAAATCATTAATTTTTTATTAAATAATAAATAATGAAATTGATTTTCTATGCATTTGACTAATCAATAGCCTCCTTTTTTTTGACAAAGAAGTGAACCCTATAAAGTTGCCTTGCAGTCTTGCACCACACTAACCAACCTTAGTAAAAAGAGTTAGATTTTCACTAAGATCATTTTACTGCAGATTGAAAATGGCCCAAAACGAGTTGTGAGATTGCACCATGTATGTAGCAAATGATTCTCTCTATGTTACAAATGACAATAAAAAAAAAGTTTAGGAATGAAGAGGAAAAGCATATTGAGTGTTGCTTAACTACATATTATATTAGAAAATGAAAGTCCATGTTAATTGTTATAAAACTTTATAAGAAATTTGTGAAAAATAAAGCTTGGTCTCTCACAAAAGAAGATAGCTCATTTCATTTATTTATAATCAAATACATAAAGATAAAATTCTAAGATAAGATAATGTAATTAAATTTAAAATAACAAGTTAGTAAGATAAAACAAATCCAAATCTTAAGATGAGGTAATTCAAAACCGAATTCAAATAACAAGAGATTCTATCACGCCTCCACAAGTTGTAGTGTGTAGGAAATAACGCAAAGTTTGGAAATGGCATGAAGGACAGATGAAAAGAGGCATATTGACTGGCCAGAGAAGATGAAGAGAATGAGTAGTAGACTCATTTACTGCTAACTGGCAGCACACAAACTAGGTGCGGAGAGGAATTGACAACGCACTAACTAGCTGCAAAATAACAGGCGGTGAATGGTCTGACATGGAAAAATTGGGGTCAAGGTGGTGGATTTGAGATCCATGGTGATCCGGAACGGTTGGCAGTGGACTGAAACAAGGTGGTGGTGGCTTGATGGTGGACTGAAAGAATATGTCGTGTGGCTCCTCCCTCTGCCAAAAAATTGTTACCGGCAGAGAGAGAAGAAGTTGTTGAATCTGAGTTAGAACCCTAGGATTGAACCATGCTCTGATATCACGTGAAAAATAAAGCTTGGTCTCTTACAAAAGGATAGATCTCATTTCATTTATTTATAATCAAATACATAAATATAAAATTATAAGATAAGATAATGCAATTAAATTTAAAATAACAAGATAGTAAGATAAAACAAATCTAAAGCCTATTATGAGGTAATTCAAAATCAAATTCAAATAAGAGGAGATTCTATCAAATCTGTTCTAGAACGAATAAGATTCGCCGTTATAGTCTCAATATTGTGATCTCAAAGCTTGTAGGCATCAAATAAATTGTCAGTCTTGATAAACAATTTACCAAATTCAAATAAAAAGACAACTCAGGGAATTGAAGTGGTGGTCAAGAACTTGTCTTTAAGTAGTAGGAGTCCTGAGTTTAATTCTCACTCCACACCCTAAAGGGCCACTCTCCGTAGAATTACTGAGTGGGAACATGACATAGCAGGTAAGATCTATGGATTAAATATATAATGAATATCGAAGGTGATTTAATGGCTAATGGCTAATGATAGGTGAAATGGGTCCTATGATAATTAATAAAAGAAATATGAAGGACGGTTGCATGAAAGGGGACGGTCAATAGACGTCAATGGAATAAGAAGTTAAAAGGTTCGAGTTGGGTTTACTAATTAAATAAGGTGAAGAAATGGAAAAAGGTTCCTGGGAGTTGGGACGTTGGTAGGAGATGGGTGGCTTGCTGGGGTTTTAATGGCAAGATAGTAGGAGACAGGGACGGGGGGTTTTAGGCTGGGAATGGCTGGACGAATGATGGCAAACAGGGGCTGCAGAGAAGATGGACTGGACTGCAGGCGAGGCAGGCACGGCACGGGGTTGTTCGAGGCGGAGAAGAGGCGGCTATGGAGTCTCACTGCTGATGAAGGCTTGAACTACGGAGATGCTGGGGCGTTCCAACAGATCTGGGCGTTGCTGGTGTTGCAGTGATCACTGGGTTGTGTTTGACCCTGCACGGCGACACCACTGTGAAGCACCGTTCACAGAGATGTGGAATCCAAGCACTCGTCTGTACTGGCTACGACTTGGATTAGGAAGAGACGAACGGCCATTCACCCGTACAGGGAAAAGAGAAGAAGAGAGAAAAAGAAGAAGAAGAAGTCCAGTGTCGGCTCTAAGAACTCTTAAAATGTGAGGACCTTAGATAAAATTGATAAGAGGGGCTTGCTGTAATATCCTAAAATCTCAGGGTTCCTACTGTAAAGTCATTTTTAGATCTATTTTGGGAGGTCTCAGGTGACAGCTCCCGCCACCTGATGTCAGGACCGGCCCTGAAGGAGCCCGAGTCTACACGAGGGAGAGGAGAGAGAATCCAAACAGGATCAATTTCTCATTATTGATATCTGTTCTTTACAATCTCCTCCAAAGGAGTATTTATATAAATTCAACTGCTAAAAATAGAAAACGAAAATAAAAGAAAAATAAGAAACTAAAATAAACTCGAAAGAAAGTCTGCTGTTGATCATTTTGATAGTTATAAAGACTTAACTTCAAATTAATAAGATAAACGATTTTAAATAATGATAATGATTAACTATTAATAATCTTACTTGGTAATCACTTCTTAACAATTGTATAGAATCATAATCCCATATGTTGGGCATGTAATTTGCCGATCGCCGTGAAGCCGTCAGGTCGTGGTTTATGGATTTTGAATGGCAAGCTGATCTAAAGACCTGATGCCTGTGCCACAGAGATGGATGAGATGATATTGAAGGAAATTGCATTGCCATTCCTTCTCTCTCTCTGTCTCTCTTTTCTTAGTTTTGATATGGGCTTGTGGATTGGAACCATGACTAGCATATCTATATATATAAGCTAGTTGCGTCTGAAATTTGAATTTTCCAGATCTGAAATGTCATTATTTGAACTGTCCTTTTCACTTTATTTTCAATGAAGTTGGGAATGGATTTACTATATTAAGTTAAAGTGCTAAAAATTATTGTGATGAAACGAAAAAATTACTTATATCATATTAATCAAGTTACGGGTTAAGAGATTAAAAGATTTAAGAATTATAAAATAAATTCAAATTATTAAATTTTAGAGAACTTAAAAAAATTATTACCTAATCAATTCTGCTAAAGTTACACTACGGTGTGTGTTGTGGGGTCCAGCCCCACCACCGTCTAAAAACAAAGAAAATAAAAAGATGTGAGAGACTTCTCTGCCCATGCAGAGAGAGACGTCTTCGGCTGGGACTCCATTATTCCAAATCCTACATTGCTTAGAAACTTGAACTTGTCCAATCGAGAGTACAGTTTGAGAGCCAAAAATACACGGTAGAAAGAAAAGAGGAAGACAAATAAGAGAGAAGAAAGTGAAATTTCATCGTGGTTGGAATCCACCGTTAGATGAAAAAATATTATAATTTCATTATTTTATAGTGAAAGATTTATTCAGAGTTATCCCTATTAACATTTATTAGTGAAAATAATAAATACAATAAAAATAATATTAGAAAAAATCACACAAACACAACAATATAGTGACTTTGTTGTCTCGCAAGCCTCTCTCTCTGCTGCTTCTATGATTAACTGGTTGCAGCAAGTGTACCTGGTGCTCTCAAAGGAGTCCCCACTAGAAATTGACGTGTGTGTCATATCAACAATACAATCCGTGACCCACTTGCTTTAGTATTGTTAATTTGAGCCATATGTTAATAGTCCCGTGGGACTGAAATATCATTATTTGAATTGTACTTTTCACCTGATTAAGTTATGAAATGAAATATTACCTAATCAAAGTCATGAAGTTTATCCCGAATTGGATACCATTGAATTATTCTAGCTCTTAATTTTTTTAATATAAAAGATACATATTTTTACCGATCATATCATGATCAATTCAACATTAATAATACATCAAATGGATATAAGAAGTAGTGGGATGCATTGATATTACATCAAATAGATATAAAAAATAGTTGGATCTAAGTTAGAAAAGAAAGTAACAATTTTAATGATTTGAATTTACCAAAGTGAGCTGGGCACAAAATATCTTGGTATTTTGTGAATTGGAACCCTAACCACAAGGTCGAAATCTCAGTATCGATCGATATATATATATATATATATATATATATATATATATATATATATATATATATATATATATATATATATATATATATATATAAAAAACTGATATATATCGACCAATATAATACATATCGAACGATATCTTAACTCCTATTTACCATACATATATATATATATAAAAGCTAGTTGGTCGGAAATTTGAATTTTCCATTCATGTTGGGTCTGAAATGTCATTATTTGAAGTTTTGAACTGTCCTTTTCACTTTATTTTCAATCCAGTTGGGAATAGATTTACTCTATAAAGTTACAGTGCTAAAAAATTATGGTGATGAACCAAAAAATTACTTATATTATATGAATCAAGTTACGTGTTAAGAGATTAAAATATTTAAGAATTATTGATGAGCAAAGGAAAATAATTATTTTACCTTTGTATTTAGACTAGTTAGTCCTTGTTTTGTGTATTTTAAGATATCTTTCATGGAATTTTGGAAGTTTTGAAGGATTTAAAGGGAAATAAAAGATATGAGAATTCAAATTGTAATTTATGGACATAAGTTGATATTTTTGGAAAGTTTGAATTTTTAATAATTATTTTACCACAAATTTAGGGGTTTTATTTGTAAACTAATTAATTCAAATCCATTTATGAGAGTTTGGATTAATTTAGCCATTTTTAGAATTGATTGTAAGTAGTAAAATTATTTATTAGATTTTCCATACGTTGGAAAGCCCAATTTTAAGCTCATTAAGAAAAGCCCATGAAGAAATCCACATGTGTGAAGTCTATTTTCACCATCTCAAGATACATATGAGGAAATTCGAAATTTACTAGTCATTATAAGAGGACTTTCGAATTTGACAAGTAGATGAAGGAAAAAGAAACAAAATAAGAAGTGGAGAAAAAGTAAGAAAGTTTGTCATAGCTTCATTATTTTGACAATAAAGTTTCACTCAAATGTCTGATGGCCTTGATTCTTTTTGGGTTAGAAAGAAGACTTCAATAGCTACAACTTTATAGTTTATGACTTTTCGTGATTTAGACGTTAACTAGGTGAGCTGCAAGGTGGTACAGTGTAAAAAATGAGATTTTGCACCTCCTTTCCTTACACTAATTTTACTAATTTTTTCCACCTCCTTATCTCTTTTAAGTCATTCCATGTTTAGCACAAGCCATATCAGCCCTCCAAGTGTCCCTTGCTTTATTTAAATCTTTAAATCCAAACTATCCATTCCACCTCATTTCATCTATAAATACTCCCTCTTCCATTGAGAAAATGGAACTTGGAGCCTTTAGATTTTAGAAAGTTTGAGACTTCGGAGAATTGGAGAAGAATTTTGGAGTTTTAGAATTTTGGATTAGTATTTTTATTTCCCATTGTTCTGTTGTAATTAGTTTTTCAAGTTAAAAAAAAATATTTTAGATTTGAAATTGCAAGTGGAAATTCTATTCAACTTAAGGCCGTATTTGTATTATCTAGTTCAATGGATTTTATAACATTCATATTGAGAATTTTAATGGATGAAAAAATTGACTACATGATAGATATTAAATGTGAGCTTCGTATTATAGGCCTTGATGTTATTTTTAAAATATGAAAAATAAAGCCTCCATAATTCTTTGATCCAGTTCCACTGTAAATATATAAATATGTTGTTTTTATTTTTATTTTCATTTTTTTTGTTTTAAAATTCAAAATTCTTGAAAATTGTGCAATTAGGTTGGTTAATTAATTAATTGCATCTTGGTTTTGTTTTCTAAGTTAAGTTAAAATTATTTATAATTTTTAGATCAAATCCACCATCTTAATTAAAATTAAATCTCTTTAATTGTTAAATTTTATTTTTAGATGTGGTTTATAATTTTAAACCATATTTTCTATTTTTTAGAATGTTTCTAAATTAAAATTAAATTTCTTAGATTAGATAATTAATTCCATATTTAAGATTTATTTCCATGTTTTCTAAATTTCTAAAATTACATAATTCAATGGTATATTTTTCACAGATATATCTTCCTAAGTTCCGATGGGTTCGACCTCACACTCAATCGCTATACTATCTAATAGTTCGTGCTCTTGCGAGTTATAAATTTAAAATTTGCACAACAATTATAAAATTTTAAATCATTAAATTTTAGAGAACTTAAAAAAAATATTACATAATAAATTATGCTAAAGTTACGATACGGTGTGTGTTGTGGGGTCCAGCCCCACTGTTGAGCACTGAAAATTACTATTTTACCCTTTAATTTTGGATTAGTTAGCTTTTGATTTGTGAATATTAAATGCGTTTAATAGAGTTTTTAAGTTTTGCAGTGTATTTGTGAGAATAAAAGAAAAATAAATTAAAATGGAGAAAAGTAGGCCATAGTCCTATTTTTAGAAAGTTTATAATTTTTACCACCTAATTTGATTTGGAATTATTGTAAATTATTATAATTCAGATCCGGATATGAGATTATGAATTATAATAATATTTTTTAGACTGTGTTACATTGTAAAGGTGGTAGAAATTTATAAATATACAAATGGACCCACTGTTCGAATTTAAAGCCTGAAGACAAAGTCTGCAATTGGAAGTCAATGAGCCAAAGTCCACCAATATTCCGGGCCAGATAAAATTCCAAGTATGGGATCTAAGTTCAAAAGATCAAGCGGGACCAGTGAATTTCGTTTGAATGATGGTGTCTTATCTGCAAAATTCGGCGTTTAAAACAGACAGTGGATTTGGATAAAAGATAGTGGATTTGAATAAAATAAAGGGATAAAGATAAAATAGTTTGAACCGAAGGAGAGATAAGAAAGAGAGGGATAAGGAGGAACAGAGATAAGGAGATGAAGGAGTTAGCCGATCTCAACAGAGATAAATTTTAAATTTGAATAGTTCACTTATCTCAGCTGAATTTGAAGGATCCCTTATCTCATCTCTTCTCACTCCTATAAATTGATGGCTTGGGTTCATTGAAAGTTGAGCTGGGGAAGACGCCGAAGAGACTGAAGTTGGACGAAGAAAGACAGAGAAAAATACTTAATTTCTTGTAAGTTATTTTTTTTTTTAATTTTTATGTCAAGTCCAAAAGGATTGTATTTCATTTCCAAATTTTTAAATAAAAATTCATGGCAGTTGTTTAGATTTATGATGGTTTTAGTTATTAAAATATTTAATAGTGATGGTTTGCATTTTATTTTAATTCTTTTTATGAATATTATGTAAGAAATTATTTTAAAATTTTTTCGAGGAAAGTAGAACCCCTATTAGGATCAGTGGGACTTGCCGTCTTTCTAGTCTAAGGCTGTTATTAAGAACAGTTGTTTTAGATTTGGGGAAACACAAGTTTAAAACCCGCTCAAGCCTAAGGCTTGAATTGAAAAAAATCTGATTTAATGGATTAAATAAAAATTCTAATTAGAATTTTAATAAGAAATAAATTTGAATTATATTTTATAACTCTAAAACATTTCATAGTCTAGGCCATGATTTTATTATTTTTAAATAGGATAACATGCCGCTTCGATGTTTGACCCGATTCCATTATAGATTATGTAAACAAATTATTTATCATTGATTTATTTTATTCTTTCTCAAAATTCATCAAAACAATTTATTGTTCTAAATTAAGATTATAAATATATGTTTTAGAAAATTATTTTCTTAAATCACATTATTTTAATAATGCCATTTTCTATTTCATACCTATATTTTGTCGGTTTCCCTTGGGTACGACCTCCCACTCATACTCTATACTATAAACTAGTTCGTACGCTTGTGAGTAATTTAAAATCATATCACCCACCACTGCCTAAAAACAAAGAAAATAAAAGCAAGCGAGAGACTTCTCTGCCTAGGCAGAGAGAGACGTCTTCGATTGGGACTCCAAATCCTACATCGGTTAGATACGTGATGTAACGTCCCGTCCCGCTACAGGCACGTTATCTCTGTAATATCTTTGAACATCACAAAAGAACGGATATCGGGCATATTTTTTTTTTGTAAAGGGGGGTAACTACTTCCCGCTCAACAACTAATAAAACAAGATTCATCATATTGATAACATAACAAACAATTATTGATTGTTCAAATACAATTATAATGTTATCGAAACAATTCACATATATTAAGAAGTCTATAGAAACAAAGATCACTCAACTCGAGCAAAAACACGATTATGAAAAGTCTAACTACTGACACTCCTCCCCGAGTGTCTCCTCAAGGGGCCTACCTGGCCCCTCTGCAATCGGAGTACCTGAAAGGTAAAAGGGGTGAGCTAACCAGCCCAGTGAAAAGATAATACTTATCACAGGTTAGTAGCATAAAATATATCACATGTACGAATGCAAGAATATCAATTTAACAAAGGTGCTCAAATGCACGATGTCTAACCACACCACTAACTAATGATCCACCGACCGGTTTCGAGACATCTTCTCAGTAGCCCACATCAGGCCCTCCAACAAACTCCTATCTCCCCACCACAGATAAGGGTGAGCTAACCAACTCAGTGAAGAAGTAATACATATCACATGTCAGCAACATATCTATCATATGCATGAATGCATGAACATTTAAATAAAATGAATGTCTCTGTACATGAGTACATCAACTATACTACTAACCAATTGGTCTCTCTGACCAGTCTGAAGCATCACCTCCATAACTCACAATGGTCCTCCAACAACTCCAGTCTCCCTACCAATCTAACTGAGAGACTATAACATACACAACCGCCTCAACCGCCGGAATGCAACGGGGAAACCGCATCCTCTATAGGGGTCTCAACCACTGGAGCATAATGGAGAAGTCAATCTCAAAGGGGCAGGCACCTCAACCACCGGAACGCAACGGGGAAACCCACATCTCCTATGGGGGTCCTCAACCGCCGGAGCGTAACGGGCAAGTCCTCCCAACAACCAAACTCATATCAACATAAACATATACACATGTAAACAACCCCTCCATCTCAACACCCAACGACAGATTGTTCGTTGTGGGTTAACTCACATGCATGTACATCGTATCATGGTCAAGTCTAATAATGCAATCATGTTCTGATATAATTAATCAAGACCAGCAACACACGCATCGTGTGTAACAAGAGCATATGATAAGTCATCTAGACATATACATCCATGCTCATCATGATCATATTCACATATTATAGATAATCACACAACATTTTATCAATAAACTTTCAAGCATCATGCTCAAAACCCAACATACATCTCATTCACATCATAAATTCATATACACATTACGATAGAACACAAACATATCATCAACAATTTTTGAACATCATGTCTATTATCCAACGCATATCTCACTCTTATTATAAATTCAATCCCATGTAATAATTAAACAAACAGCATGTTACCCGCAAGTTTCCAAGTTCAAAAATTATCCATCCAATCACAATTCTCCATTAATCGCATGTAGTTGACATGAGTGCACCCGAACGGATCCCTTGTCACATGTTCATTTCAACGATTCCCTTACCGGGTGGCTTGATAAATGAAGGGCTCCATTCAAGTAACTACATATTCAAGGTCAAAGGTTAAATAGATGCGAATGTATGCTAAAACAGTAATAAGTCCCTCACAGTGTGTGTGGAGTCGAAAGTCCTAAGCGAAAAATGGCATGATGGGTTGAAGGAACTTAATCTATCGAAACAAGGAAGAACAAATAAGTGAATAAGGCAAAACGGGCCAAAAAGAATCCTAACTAAAAGCTGGCCTAAAACTGTTCTGGGCCCAAAACAGGCCGAACTAGGCTGGGCCCGAAAATGGCCTGGGCCCGGGCAGAGTCTAACTGGGATTGGACTGGGCCAAATCCAAGCCAGACTGATGGGCCCAACCTGGGCCAAGACTGGTTGGGCTGGGTCGGGTACAACCTAAGCCCAAGGATTTGGGTTAACTCAGAAGTTTAACTGAGTTTACTCGGGATTGGCCGAGTCAACCTAGTTACCCAAACGAGTTTAGAAAGGGTGGAAAAGAAATGAAAATTCTAGGAAAAATCGAAGAAATCGAGGAAAGTCAAGTAAAACAAGGGAAAACAGTGGAAAATCAACAAGGAAAAAGATGAAAATCAAGGGAAAATCACGGAAAGAAAAGGGAAAACCCAAGAGAGAAAAGGGGAAAAGAGGAAAGAAAGGAAGGGGAAGAATAAGAAATACCTGGAATCCGACAGGGACGACGGAGCTCGGCCACACCGGCGGCGGGAGAGGAACATTGGGCTCCAAGAGATCAGAGGGAGAGAAAGAATACGGCGGCGAAAGGGCATGAGGGTTTCTCGCACCGACATAGGGAGGGAAGGGGCAAGGTTAGAGAAGAGAGATCTGAAGAGGGAAAGGGATGAAGATGAGAGAGAATAATAGAAAAAGGAAAGAAGAAGGAGCCGAGAGAGAGGATTCACCTGGGAGGGACAAAGGGGAGAGGCACAGGCACTGTAGCAGTTGCGACTACAGTGCCACGAAAAGGAAGGGGGGTTTTAAGGGTTAGGGTTTGGGTAATTAGGGTTTAGAGTTTATCTTATTTTTTTTAAAAATAAAAATAAAAATAAAAATAAATACCAAGGTTTTAAAATAATTTCTTTTCAAAAGAAAAAGAAATATAATGAAACCAAAACCCAAAAGAATCTCGATTGTCAAACGTCGAGTGAGAAAAAGTGTGATTTTCAACATTTTTTTTATGACAATTTATATAATATTTCAAAATTACCAAATGTCCTTCGAGCTTCCGAGCTCGAAATCAAGTAATCTAGGGCCTACCAAGGAGCCCACACACTCCCCATTGCCACCAAACCACGAAAAACAACCCGAAGATCCACAAAACTCTCTAAGACCCAAAGAAAAATCAGGTCGGGTTATTACACGTGAGCTTGTGCAATCGAGAGGAGTGTTTTTTTCATGAGGCAGTTTGAGAGTAAAAAATACATGGTAGAGAGAAAAGAAAAGAAAGAGAGAGAAAGAGGAAGACAAAGAAGGGAGACGAAAGTAAGATCTAAAATGCATCTATTGGTTAGGGTCATGGATTCAGCATCTCCAAAGGTTATCTCTCATATCCATTTTTGTGAGATCTCTCCATATTATATTTTTCATTATCGTTGGAATCCACCTTTAGGTGAAGAAACATTATAATCTCATTATTTTATTGTAGATGATTTATTCGGAGTTGTCCTATGGATTTTATGTTTACACTGGAGGGTTTTCCATATAAATATCGTGTGTTCTTGTGGTGTGTAATTGATTTATTTTTTAGTCGATTGCTTCCATCATATTATCATTATTGTGGTTGGATTTGTGGGATAAGGAAAGGTGTGTCTTTCCGAACAAGTGATATCAAGAGCTTGGTTTTGATTCGGGCCATTTGAATCATCTCTGAAGAAAATACGAAGATTAACACATCTTGCATGGTTAGCCTCAATGGCCGAAGTTATTTAATTTGGAAGGCAAAGATGGAAGAGCTACTGTATTGCAAGGATCTATATACACCAGTAGAAGCTATTGAAAAGGAGCCAGAGAAATGTTTGATGATGAATGGAAAAATCTTGATCGAAAATCTCTCGGATTTATTCTACAATGGATGGATGACAGTGTTTTTCATCATGTATCTACTGAGATGATGGCACATTCTCTTTTGAGGGATTGTATGCAAGAAAAACAGTTGGTAACAAGGCTTTTCTGATTAGAAAGTTTGTGAATCTGAAATACAAAGAAAGTACTTCAGTTGCGGAAAATCTAAATGAAATGCAGAGTAATGTAAATCAATTTTCCTCCATGAAGATGCTCTTAGATGATGAGTTGCAAACTTTATTACTTCACAGCTCCCTACCTAACAGTTGGGAGACCTTGATGGTGTCACTTAACAATTCAACACCAAATGATGTTGTCACCATGAACTTAGTTACAACAGTTTGCTAAATGAGGAAACAATAATAAAATCCTTAGGTTCTTCTCGCACAGAGGCTCTTATTATAGAAAATATGGGAAGAAGCAAAAACATAAAACCTCAAAGCCATGACAAGTTCAAGGGAGGTCAAAATCAAGCAAGAGAGTTACCTATTATCATTGTGCTAAGATAGGACACATAAGAAGTGAGTGTCAAAAGTACCAAAAAAAAAAAAAAGAACGGAAAAGGCAAAGAAAAATCTGAAGACAAAGAAATCATTATTGTTGCTACTGTAAAGTCCCATCCCGCTACGGGTGCGTTATCTCCGAAAAGTCCCAAGATACCACCAAAGAACGGATCTAACATAAATTTTTTTCTTTGAAACGGGACGACTACCTCCCCCTCAACAATCCACAAAGTCCAATACACTAAGAAACATAAAAATCAACCATAGACTGTTCAAATTTAGTTATACAGCCATCCAAAATAAACAACACACAATTATGAGTCCATACAAGCAAGGTCTCTCAAAACTAAAGCATGTCTACAGTTATAAAATAACTAACTACAACTACTCTTCTTCGGATGCCTCCTCAAGGGGCCCGCTGGCTTTTGGCATTTCCAGTTTTTCTTTCGTAAATATAGTGCATAAGGAGTGGCTTTTCGTTTTCACGCACAGATAGATTTCCCGTAAAACACGTTTTTAAAGAGAGAAAATTGTTTCTCGCGTTAAAAGCGCGATATTAACGCTAATTTCACAATAAAAAAAACTATGGCGATAAAAACATGTTTTTATCGCGTGAATGATATTTTCCCGAGAAATACACAGTAAAATCCAATTTACCGCCGATATTTGTTACTTTGCTCTACACAAAGCCCACTTCATAATCTTCTAGATTAATGGATCACAAATCACCAATAACGGCTAATAATCCCACAATTAATCACTAATTATGTTCGGGGTATTACATAATTCATCCTATTAATATAAATAAAATTAGAATTAAAAAGTGTTAATAAGGTTGAACTAGATTGATCTAATTTGTGAACTATGTTAGCATGTTCCATATCGCCTGTGGACTTTGAGATATTGGGTTTATAAATGCATGAGCACCCTCTCCTTATTAGCCGATATTTAGGATAAGTTTTACTCTTGTATTTTATCATGGTATTAAAGCAAGATACCACAGGGATGGGTCGGATTTATATCTCCAACCATGCATAGAGGGGGATAGTCGAGTGTCTCCAGTTCTAACGTCGAGAGGGAGTGTTAGCATGTTCCACATTGCTTGTGGTCTTTGGGATTTTGGGATTTATAAATGTATGGGTACCCTCTCCTTGTAAGTCGGTTTTTAGAGATGATTTTAGCCATGTGTTTTATCAAACTAAACCCAATTAAGATGAACTATTCAACAAATCAAATCACCAATTATTTGAATGAACTTGTAATACCCTGGATTTTTAAATCAAGAAATATATTGGCTATTATTTATTTTAATTCTTGAAATTAAGATTTTTTGATGAAATGGATGTTAGATGGATCAAAGTTGGGGCAATGGCCCAAGTATGGTTCAATGGACCATGGATTGGATTATTTCCAATTAATTGGGTCAATTAGGTCAAATGCCCAATTGGGACCCAAGGGGTCAAGATGGATTGAGCATTAGGGTAACTGGGTAAGAAATGGATTTAATTGAGTCATGGACCCAATGGTGATCAAAGGCATGGGGTCCACCTCATCAAGTGAGGTGGCAAGTGTAGGAGTGGAAATCCAAGTGGCATAGCCAAGTGGGACCCAACTCCACCTCATCAAGTGAGGTGGCGTGTGGACCAAGGCACATGTGGGGCCGACCACCATGGTTGACTTGGTCAACCATAGGTGAGTTTATGGGTGAATTAAAGAGGAACAAGTGTAGGAGTGGAAATCCAAGTGGCATAGCCAAGTGGGACCCAACTCCACCTCATCAAGTGAGGTGGCATGTGGACCAAGACACATGTGGGGCCGACCACCTTGGTCAACCATGGGTGAGTCAAAGTTAAATTAAGGAAGATTAAATGTAGTGAGTGGAATTAAATTATTTAATTGTAATAACCTAAGTTAGATATAAATTCAAATGATTGAGTTGGGAAATGAGTTGCATTTAAATGGAGTGAGTCACATAAAAGATCAAAAGATGGAGTGAGTCAAGAGGGTGGTTTCATCTCATGCAAACCACTCCACCAAAACCGTTGGATGAGGGTGGTGTGTGCCATGTGGAGGGCATGCACCCCCTTTGGCTAGACAAGGAACTTATGTGGAAGACATGCATTGGTCAAAGGAGTGGTGGGTGGTTTCATCTCATGCAAACCACTCCACCAAAACCGTTGGATGAGGGCGGTGTGTGCGATGTGGAGGGCATGCACCCCCCTTTAGCTAGACAAAGAGCTTATGTGGAGGGCATGGATTGGTCAAAGGAGAGGTGGTGGTTCCATCCCATGCAAATCACCAAACCACCAAGAGGAAACCAAGCCAAAACCGTTGGAGATGGGAGTGGTATGTGCCATGTGGAGGGCATACACTCCCTTGTTTGGTCAATGGACTCATGGGGAAGAGTCCACATTGATGAGGGTGGAGTCTAACCCCAGCAAACCCTAGACAAGATGGAAATGAAGCTTTCCATCTCATCTCACTCTCTCCCTCTCTCTCTCAATGCCGACCCTCCCTCACAAGACAAAGAAAACACTTAGTTTCTTTTCATCTCAAGCTCCTCTCCCTCTCACAAAGAAACCCTAGGGCCGACCCTCTCACAAGACAAGAAAAAAGACTTAGGGTTTCCATTTTCTCCTCCTCTCCCTCTCTCAAACCTTCACCAAGGCCGAACCATCTCTTTGGGTTTTTCATCTTGAACCCTCTCCCTCTCAAGCAACACACTCTTGGCCGAAGATCAAGGAGGAAGAAAGAAGAAAGACTAAGGAAAGAAAAGAGCGGATGAGCAAGACGGAACGGAAGAAAATGGAGGAGACGCGGAATCGGTACGTATGGTTTAGTATGGTTTATAAATAAAAATGGAGTTAAAGGAAACCATGGAATTCCATTTTTGGATTGGAGAGTTGGCCAAAATATTATGTGCCATAGATTTAAAATCCATCCAATAAATAAAATGGAAAATTGAACAAAACCCTAATGGGTGAGATAGATGTTATGAATGAAGATTAAGGACAATATGTATGCATGCATGGCTTAAGCATGAAAAATGGTCAAGGATCATGGTTCGGCCCTTGCATGGCCGAACCCTAATTATTATATATATATATGGCTAGGGACCTCATGCATGTCCAAGATAAGGAATATGATCAAGATCATGGTTTGGCCCTTGCATGGCCAAACCCTCGGTTTTAAGCATAAACCATTAAGGACAAAGGAAGGATTCATGAGGTTCGGCCATGATATATGGCTGAACCCCATCAAAGGATCAAATCATGGGTGTATGATTTTTAAAAGAAATGATGAACCATAGGGTTCGGCCATGTTGTATGGCCGAACCCCATTTTTTAATGGGTTTAAAAGATGAAAACCATGGAAGTATGTTAATGATTTTTAATGGATTTTAAAGGATGATAATGATGGAAGATTATTGGTGGTTTTAAGTGGGTTTTAAATGTGGTGAAGCATGATTTAAAATGAGGAGATGGTGAAGAACCATAGACCATGGGTTCGGCCATGTTGTATGGCCGAACCCCATGGAGAGATATTGATGGACTTAGATGTATGTGGACCATGAATCATTTTGATGGACCATTTGTGGATCCATGCATGTAATGTTTAGCTATGGATCTATGTTTAGTTATGGACCTAAGTCATGTGTAAATAAGCTAAGTGATTAGCTATGGAAAGAATAATGGCTAAGATGGAGATATGTGAAATGAAGGACCATGGGTTTCTGCCATGGTGTATGACCGAACCCCATGGAGAATGTTTTGTGGACTTTCGGTTTTACAAATGTTAAATAACTAACTTATGTGTGTTTGGATTAATGAATAAAAAAGATGGCATGATCTTGGACCCACATGATTAAAATGATAAGGGATTAAAAAGGGGACCAAACCAAAAGAGTGAGGTTCGGCCATGTTGTATGGCCGAACCCACTCATGGGTGATTGTGGACTTGAACATATTTCAGCCCTAAGATATGGCCAAACCCCACTAGTGGACGGTGGACAGTGGACGATGGACAGTGGACAGTGGGTAGTGGGCAACGAGTAACCGGCTGATTTTTAAAAATGAAATACTTATGTGATTTTTCAAATGGTTAAATTAAATTGGAAGGATGAAAGAAATGGGTTAAACTAATTAATTTGATTATTTTATGGAATTTATTTAAGGTAAAAAGATTCCACAACCGGGGGACGCGATCGGCGAGCGGTTTTTGGATGAAAACGCAAGACAACTATAATTGGTCATTTGTAGGATTCCGACCTTATTGAAAACCATGGAATATGTATATGTGAATGTTTTACTTGAATTATTTTGGTATCAAATGATATGTCTTAATGATGGGATTTTAATGCTATGATTTGTATTATTACATAGCATGTTTGCACTTGCATCTCATGCATGGCATGGGAGGGATGAAATGTAACCGGAGACCCACGCTCCGTCGGGGAGTCCGTAAGGCATTCATGGGGATACCTTGATATGCATTATCCATCAAAAAGGATGCATGATTGATTTGTAACTGGAGATCCACGCTCCGTCGGAGCGTCCGTAAGGCATTCGTGGGGGTACCTTGATGTGCATTATCCATCAAGAGGGATGTATGATTGATTTGTAACCGGAGATCCACGCTCCGTCGGGGCGTCCGTAAGGCATTCATGGGAATACCTTGATGTGCATTTTCCATCAAAAGGGATACTATGTGATTGTGATATGATTGATGGGTGGGACTCATGGCATATGACACTCATGGCATGGCATTGACGTGCATGCTGTTGATATTATTTATATCTATATGTTTTTGTTATACTAATCCATGTGTTGACCCTACTCGGAGTACCTAATGGGCGCGTTGTCTAACACCCTACTTCTACCTTAGATAATGACACAGGAAATGGGCGAAGCGAAGGACGTGATCGGAGCCAATCTTAGGAGCTTGGAGGAGCTAGATTGATTTATTTAAGTTTTATTCATGGATATGTAATTTGAGTATTTAGCTTGTTGGACTGTAATAATTTAGACTACTTGCTATGGTTTGGACTTTTATTTAGGAGATTTTAATTGAGGTATTTATCATTAAGTGATGTACTTCCTTGCTATTTAATAATTTGTAGGATAGATCTCTATTATAATTCCCCATTAAGTTATTTCCGCAAGCTTAACTTATTACGTGTGAACCGTTCTCGTGGACTTAGTTCCACGCACACGTAGGGTTGGCCAGTTAAGGGCCGGGCTTTGGAAGCTCGGACTTAGCTCGCGTCGCGACGTCCCGCTCTCTCTCATTCTTTTATTTCAAAAAAAAAAAAATAGACACTGATTTTCAGCATAGTGAAAGAGGGCGGGGCGTTACAGAACTAGTTACCCGCTAGAGACCAATTTGAACAGAATGAAATAACTATTTTTATTCTTTATTTCTTTTCCAAACTCTCCAAGTTTTAAGAACTTTACAGATTATAAAAAAATAATTAAATTATAGTTAAATTACAAATCGTAGAAGTTTGCTAAACTTACAAATTAGTCCCTTTCCTATTTCAGTAATAATTTGTCTCTCCCAATGCCTCTTGTTTATTAGATGTTAATCTTTAATCCAATATTATAATTGAATCAACTCTTTTGTCATCCTTATTTGTAATTTCTAATATTTTAAGATCATAATTAAGGGAAATTATTTGATCAATTCTAAAGTTTAAGTAATATATATATTTTAAAAAACTCATCAATTATTATTTTTACTATTATAATTATTATTTTTGTATTTAAGGGAATTGATTGGTAATGAATGAATTACTCATTTTGTTTAGACAAATAAAAAAAGGAATATTTTTTTGACAAAATAAATATTTTACTTATTTCTTTCTTTATACGAGTCGTGTTTAAAGGCATCATTGATAAAGAAGAGACAAGAGTAGATGAAAGGTCCAATAGAAGTGGCATGATTCATTAAATTCTATGTACTACTATCACTTTTTTAAAAACAAATACTTAGTGTGCTAGTGTTACTTTTTAAGAGAAAATATATTGTTCCCGTGCTTAAAATTCATTATACGATTAGATAGTTAATTAAAAGGAATTTTTTTGTTAAAAATATTTGAAAAGTTACATTTTTATTTTATAAAATATTTAATTTTTTTTTTTTTAAATTTACATGTAGAAAATCATGAGAAACTAAGTACCCGCACATGGGCTCATGCAACTAAGTACAAAGTTCTAAGGCTAATTAGAAGATGATATGAAAAATATTGATTGTATCCATTGATACCTTATATTAAAAAAAAAAAAAATCTTAAAGAAGAAAGTAATAACAGATCATTAGATGATAAGCCCAAAAAAGGAGGTACAGTAAAACCTCTATAATGTAATATGGTTGGGACCCTACTTTATATATTGTATTATAGAGGTTATTAAATTAGAGGGATTAAGAGTATTTCTTTTTAAAAACTCCTTAAAACTCTCCACCATAATTAAAACATCACTTGAGCTTCTCCTTGAGAAAAAAAATACTCTTTTCGGCTTCTACAGACTGGGTAGACCATTCAGCCAGGGCAGCAAATCTCTTTGCCCAAGTTCTGCATTGCCATCCCACAATCTCACTCTATCAAGCATTGGCATTTGAATTGCAGCCACAACCTCCTCAACTACCTCGGAGAGGATGAGGTTACATTCGTCTCAGATGAGGAACATATCATTGCCGAGTGCCTCCAGCATGATGAGCATGTGGATCAAGACCATGGAGGAAGATGATACCCAGGAAGTTCCTCGAATGACCCCTTTTGAAGCACTGCGACCCTTGTCACAAATATCGGCGGTATTTTCAAATTTACCGCGTTTTTATCGGCAAAATACCATTACCGCGTTAAAAACGTGTTTTTATCGCCAGACGATAAATTTCCGGTAAATTCCCGATAAAATCGCGTTAAAAACGCAATAAACGTTAATAACGCGATAATATCCCGGTAAATTCCCTATACCATTTTTATTTCATTAATTTTTTTTTTATTCTATTTTTTTTTATTTTTTAAATATTATAATTTCAGCGAGATTTTCCCGTTAAATTCCAGATAAAAATCCGAGAATTTAAAAATATCCCGTTATTACCAATTGCCGTTAATATCCCGAGAACGGTATTTGTCACAATGACTGCGACTAACACAGTCACTAAAAAACTTCTGGCTTGAGCAGCCTGACACAAATGTTGATTTCATTTACACTCTTCAGCAGATGAAAGACAATATCGACATTATGAGAATGAGAAAACTTATCCAAAAGTCTATCTCAGATTACTTTTCTTGAGTTTAGATAATATATTTTGTGAGATCTTTAGTCACTTTTACAGTAATTTTGTATTCTTAACTTATAAAATATTATTTTACAAAATGGTTGGAGCAATCCAATTTTTTATTCTGAATGTATTGAGTATTGAGTTAGAGAAATTTATTATTTTGAATGGACTCGAGTGGGGACCAAGTGTAGATATTATTTTAAACAGATTATAACTTTATAAAATACTACATTATAAAGAGTTACCGAAATGATTAGCTTCTCACTTTTTAAGAGAAAATATCCTCTCATTCAATACCGACACTTGAGATTTTCAATTTTAGCATTCTAATTTCGAAAAAGAATACTACGAAATGCCAAGAAATGATGTATCATTTTTCCTGCCACTCGTGCAACACATGGTGACGTGACATTGTCACTATTTGCGGAGAAAGCGTCCAATGAATATTTTATGATGACTACAAGAAAGTATCTGGCTTGCTTGTGCGTCAAATGAAACTATCTTAATAGCAAAGAACGAAGTACACGGAAGGTGAAAATTGGATTTATTGTTGGATGATTCAAATAAAAATAACTTGAATAAAAAAAAATATTATGACTATCAAACCCCTTTGAATTGATATATCAAATGGTGGGTGCAATATTTTAATAAAATATGATAAAGAGAAAGAAATATGTACCCTAATGGAACGAGTGATTACCATCCACCTTGACCCATTTAAAGATTGCAGTGAAATTGGGTCTAAGGTTGCATTTGGACGAGTGACAGAGCGGTGAAAATGACAGTAATTGTCATTTACCCTCATTTGGTAACGAAATAAAGAACAAGAAATGATCACTTTACCTCTTATTTAAGGTAGGATTTTTTTTCTTCTTATACTTTTTCCACTGTAATTATCAAATAAAAAAAAAAAAACTATGTTCAAAGAAAATTCCTACGAGTGTCTTCGAGCAAATAGATAACTTTGAAATATTCTACGTACAAAATAAGTAACAAAATCAATGATATGAGTGCATTTTCTTATAAAATATATACTTATTCACAATACCAATTAAAATATGAAAATTTGGAAATATTAAATTACAATAATTTCAAGTAACGCATTTTGGCAATTTGGAAATAGTTCACAATATCACTGAAATTTAAATACATAAAGGTAAACATTTGTCAGCATTAGTTAAATTAATATTAGGATAATTTGTTACTTATGTGACGATTTGAATTTTAAGCTAATAGTCATGTGATATCTCAAGGTCGAACCTAGAAACTCTGGTTCTGATCTATGCAAGTTCTTTAATTTTTTTGTTTTTAAAAACTATTTTGACCAATTTTAAGTTATTTTCACCAATATTTTTTAATTAAAAGGGTTTAAAAGGAAGTTATTCAATTTTAGAGTTATTTTGAGGTATTTTCTTCAATTTTTACCATTTTAAGTTATTTCTATTAATTTCTTCGAGTTTTGGCTCTAAGATAATTACAAATTTTGAGTATTTTCTGAAAAATATTAATAAAATAATATCCACTATTTTGGGAATTCAATGGAGATGTGTTAATGTCATTCGCATAGTTTTTAGAGTGTTTGTTTGATTTTTCAACCGTTTCTGAAATTTTGATAAAAGTCCGAATTTATGGGATACTTTCCATTTTCAAGTTTCCTTTTGAAAAAAATGAATGAAATGATATACAAATGTTTCTAAAATAAAATGAAGATCCATAAATGTGATTGGTTGAGTTTTTACTGTCCTTGTGTAATTCTTTTAATATTTCGACATTTTCATAAAACTGAAAAAAATTAAAATAAAAAATTTATAAATTATAATAGAAGATATATATCACTAGAGGATACTTGAGCACAAAAAGTTCATATTAGATATTTCCTCATGTTGGTTTTTCTTTATAAAATTTGTAGACATTTTTTTTTTTTGAATTTACGTGTGAGAAATCACGGGATATCCAGCGTGAAACCCTAATGAGTGAGCCTACTATCCCTACGGCACACCAAGATTAGGCCATGGGTTCCAAAGTTTTTAGACGTATCAAAAATTTCAACTTTCAATGTTCAAAAAATCCATAAAAATGACCTATACCTTAAAAAATGTATATGCTTACCCTAGATTCTCATCTTTCCTATTTTTCTCTAATTTTTCTATATTTTTCTAAAACAAGAGAATATGCATCGCCGATATTGGACTCTAGTGAAGTAAACCATTTTTTGTTAATATATTGCATCCATTTATTTGCTTTCCATTTAAGAATGGAGATGATCTTCACTACATTTGCCATGTCTCGTGTCTATTGAGTAAAAGAAAGGAACAGGGATAGATGGAAATGGAATGACTGCAGGTAAAAAAAACAATTTAACTTAGTTGTTGCGTTTGGATGGAGGTAAATTTTGGAAGGGTTACTTAAGCTAATCTTTAATCAAGAGTTACCTCAAATAATATGAAAATCCCTCCTTTGAAAATGGTTTTTAAAAATTGAAGAGGAGAAGTAAAAAAGTTGAATTTTTTTCTCTCTCCCTTAATTATCAACGGACTAATGGGGGGTTATCCCTCGTTATTCTGCATCTAAACGCAGCCCATGTGTTTTTATAACCAAATTTCTTTTTACGTGATTTCATTGATTTTGTAGTTCTTGAGAGGAACACGTGAATGTCTTTTTCAAAAGTTTCTAATGGTCGGCAAGACAAATGGTCAGCTCCCACTTTCTATTTTTCTTTCTTTTTCTAGAAATAATTCTTCCCAAAACTTCTAAGAAATGACTCCTTTTTTCTATTTCTATTTTTCCCCCAATCAAGTTCTCAGCTTTTTTTTTTTTTTTTAATGTTTTAATCTCTACTTTCTTTTTCAAGTCTAAGCTTCCTATTTTTTTTTATTAACTTTTTCTTTTTGCCCTTTAGACAATTTCTCCCATTTCATATCTATGGAACTTTCCCCTCTTTTTTAAATTTAATTTTTTTGAGAAATTTCTTCATTTCTTTCGCTTTTATACCACCTTTTCTATTTTTCATTTTTCAAAACTTAAACTTTTGATTTCATATTTTCTATATTTCTAAAATTTTGTGATGCGGCCATCAGAAGCTCAATCGCATTGAATGAGATTAAGGAAAGGTCACTAGATGAGAATGGGCCATGTGACTTTAAATGAAAAAAATTCGACCCGAATGTAGAGTTGATGGAAGGAAGAGAGGGCCTTAAATGAATCCTAATTGACCCACTTGCACTATAAATAAAGTCCATTTAATCATCCATGGGCCTGGACCCGTTTGGGAGATACTTTGGGCCTCAAAACCCCATGAAATTAAGCCCAATTGCTTCCAACGCAGTAGGCAAGTCCACCTCATCTGCTGAGATGGAGGACACATGGGTGCCACCTTGAATGTCAACATGCCAGGAATCCAATCCAAAATGGAAGGCCTTAGGCGATTTCTTTTTTAGAAAGAGATAATCCCATCAAACAACCACACATAAGACATAGATTTACGAGGAAAACCTGTAAGGGAAAAAGCCATGAGAGAAAGTGAGAGATTTTATTGTTCTATATCAATTAATTATAGCCTGTGTGCATTTATAAAATAATATAGAAGAATCCTATCTAAATTAGGAAACTCAATCTTACTCAAACTCTCTCTTCAATCAACACTCCCTTTCAAGTTGGTGCGAATATATCGATAGAGCCTAACTTGGACAATATCCCCTTAAAGTTGGTACCAAGAAGATTCTTAGTGAAGATATCTGGTAATTGTTGGCCACTGTGAACAAAAGGAGAACAATTGACATTGACTTGTATATTTTCTCAAACGAAGTGGCAATCCACCTCAATATGTTTTGTCCGCTCATGATAAACTGGATTAGAAGCAATGTGTATAACTGCATGATTATCACAAAACAGTTGGGTGTCGTTGGATTTACAAAATAAAATATAAGACTGATGGAACTGTAGAACGACATAAATCAAGGTTTGTTGACAGAGGTTTTACCCAAACTCAAAACTTTTTATGACCAAAGTGTTCATGTGTCTTTAGAGCACGTGACTACTCTTCAGAGAGTGTGCAAACCTCTCTACTCACATCAGGGGTCAAAAAAATGCCCGAGATATCTCGGATTTTTTACGCCCAAGATATCTTGGCCGATATAAGATGTATCGGCCGTACGGGTGAAATTTCGGCCGATATGATTGAGATCTAGCCAATATCAACCGATACGGCCGAGATTTGTAAAAAAGAAATAGAGAGAAAAAAAAATTGCCCAATATCGGTGAGATATCGGCCGAAAAACGATGGATCCGAGATCTCGGGTCCACCATTTTTTGGACCCCTGACTCACATAAGTGGGGCAAAACTATGAGGAGTGGCCCTTTCAAGTGAAATGAGATTCAAAGTCAGGACTCTCACTTCCTCAAGTGAATTCTTGGCCCATAAAGATTCCTTTAGGACGTGAGCTGGTAAACTTGGACTGAATGTGGACCGACCCTAGAGGCTGTCTTCAACAGCAGATCAGCAAATTTATGCCTGCAATTCCATAAAAGGTCTGTTTGTATGTGGACATTAATCTAAGGTGGATCCTGACACTTTCTGGGCCTGGATTCAGGGCCTGATTGAAGCAGATCTGAAGCTTGGATTTTAGGTCCAGGATTGACCAAACATTTCTAGCAGATCAAGGAGACCCTTTTTTTACCTTAAAATCAGCAAGAAGACCTACATTGGAGGGCTGAAAGCTGCAAGATCCAGCAGGTTGAAATCTGGAAGATAATGGGCCTTGATTTGGGCAGATTTTTTACATCTGTTTTACAAGTAATCAACGGCTGAAATTTGACTCAGGCATGGGTGTGATCTCAACAGATAAGGATTGAAATTTTCTTCCTTCTTTTAAGTCATTAATTATATAAATAAGTCCAAAATGGAGAGAGGCCCACTTCGGCAGATCTGGGTGTGCAAGCCCAAACAGGAATGAATGTTATTTTTTATTTTATTTTCCTTTTTTATTAAGACCTATAAATTCACTGCTGGGCCAAACTTTATAGATAGAAAATTTTAGTTGAATTTGAAGCTAAGATTGCTTCGTGGCCCTCAAAAGTGTTGGTGAGTCTTAATCTAAGTATTGAACGCCTTCACAGGGTGAATTTTATTTGGGCAAACAAATTTGCCTAGTTACCCTTACACTCTCTTGTACCTAGTTTGTCGGACTCAACCTAACCCTAATTTAATTTAAATTTTAAATCCGTCAACCTAACTCAACTCTAAGATAAAAAATGTTCAACCCAACTCAACTTACTTATCTTCGGGTTGGGCCAAAACCCATACCAGTTTCATCCCTACGTGACTACGTCTCTCCTCTGTCTCTTGCTCTCTTATCAGTCTCTGTCCTTTACCTCTCAATTTTTTTTTTCATTTTTCAAAATTTAATCTTTTTTTTTTTTTTTAAATGATACTCTCTTGTCTCTCCCCCTCTCTCTCTCGAACTCTCGTCTCTATCCTTCACATCTCTCAATTTTTTCCATATTAAGTTTTTAAAATTGCTTTTTTATTTATTGAAAATTTCAATCATTTTATTTTTAAAACTGAAAACCTCTCTCATTTTCTTTTAATTTTTTCTCACTTTTTCATATTGAAACAAAAGAAAATCCTCTCTCATTTGGATAGATGTACTATTTTTGTTTATAAATTTTTGAATAGATAATGGATGAGTAATGATCCCCCGCTCTTGACTGAGTGATGACTCTGAAATCGATTCACTCCAACAACTGTTGGGCAATGAACCCACACAAAATCAAATCACAAATAAAAAACACACAAGAACAAGCAAAAACACACAGTTTTATATGGTTCGGCTAAATCCGTTCTTTTTCTCCTCTCTGTTTCTCTCCCAAAGAAACTACACAACCCAAAGAAAACCCTAGAGAAAGAGACATTATATAGTAGGACTTATAACACAGACTCAGCTTACTGGGTCTAGGCCCAACAGACAGTCCAGGTCCAAAAGGGCTTTGAGCCATAAAACCCAACAACGAAATTATTAAATTCTCACTTAAAATGAGAAAATCAAAATAGTTTGAGGCGTATATTTTTTTAAGTGGTAAAACCCTATAAAACAAAGAAATATCCACGTGCTCATGGTAGGCAAAATTTTACAAATTTTCCAATTCGTCAATGTTTATCTCATTTTATAATTTTCTCTTCATCTGTTTAATAAAATTTGGACCCACTTAATCAATTGGGCCCACCAACTCGGTGGCTTTCCAGAGTTACTCAATTCTCCATTTTATGCCCCCCCAAGGATGGTGGGACTAGATTGGTCCCACTCTCTCTTGATGGTGGGTTTTGCACTTCCATTGTCATTATTGACCACATGGAAATACCCATGCATGAATTTTGGCCTTCTCTGAGTGAGACCTTCCAAAATGGGTCTAAGCATTTGGGTTTGCCTTCGGTGGCCTTTCAAAAATAGCAATTGCATTATACTTCTTCCGTTCTATTTCAGTTGTCTCATTTAAAAATTTTGAATTTTTTAAAGAAGAACTCTCAAAAAGCTTATGAACTTCTCTCCAAAAGTAAATAGATAGAGAGAATCAAATGACATATGAGACAACTATTTTGGGACAATCCCAAAATGCATATCAGACAATTAAATTAGGATAGAGAAAATAATTGGAAAAGAGGTTCCAAAGCAATAAGGTATGAAACAGTGAGTTGGAACGATTGTTAGCCACATTTCAAAAAATTCCAATCGTCACAGCCGTTGCCATGTTGCTGAATTGTTGAGTTGAAGCAGTGAGTTGCCCTATGTCACTGAGTTGAGTTACGACCAATTTGATGAGGAATCAAGTAATGAATCAATGGCATGGAATCGTGAAGAGTTTGAATGAATGCTATCTAAAGATGTATACGAATTGATTTTTTTATAGGTGTATACACAAGTCTTTTGGGATTAAATTTGAAATCTTATGTTCAACTTCTCCTGAGTTAACCTTGACACACGAGACTTATTGATGATTTTGGCGTATTGTAAAGATTAATCTTATCTCAAAAATGAGAATATTTGTATATTTCTTAAGAGAAATAATTTTTATAAGTAAATTATGTTTGGAGTGGATATACATCATTCAATAATTACTATGAAATTTAACTGTAATACCCTGTCCCAGATTAGGCGTAGTTTAGCTTAATAACCTTATTTTACCGGTTAATCTTGAAGATTGCGGTTAGGGCTTTGAGGAAAGCCCAGGTGTGGCTCAATCCGAGCTCGTGAGCTTAGTAATCCAGCTCATCCAGCTGGAGGGGCAAAACGGTAATTTTACCGCGTCTTGTTATTATTTTTATAAAATGTGTTTTTATGTGACTATTATTGGATAATAATGTTCTTCTTAATAAAGAACTTGAGTTTCTGATTTTAAATAATTTTATTTTCAGAAAAATGGTATTTAAATCTGCCTATCAAAACCCCGAAAGGGAGAAATAATTATTTTAAATGATTTTGGGAATGAGATAAAATCCAAAACTAGTATTTTATGGTAGACCATTTTAAGTATGGTCTAATTATTCTTGGACACCCCAAATTGAGGTTTCTAAATAGTTTTATTTAACATTTGTTTAATTAAGTAAATAGTATTAAATTATGGTTTTATTTTTAATCAATGGTTTTTAGTGAGTTAAATCTCCAAATTTTTATGGTGATTAAGGTTTTCAAAACCCAACTAATCTGTTAAGTTGGATTAATTTTGTCAAGCCTTAAAAGTTTGGTTTTAGTTAAAAATCAGATTTTACCAAAATGAGGGACTTATTTGCAAAACCAGAAGTCTGGAGGGGTTGATCTGCAATCAAACCAAACTGGTTACTGTTCCGGACGTAAGCGGGCACTACATACAACGGCATGCAGTGGCCACCCGACCTCCTTTCCCGGCCAATTTTCCCATATATATGGCCCTGATCAGCTAGTTTAAACTCCCACTGAAATCTCTATCTCCCTCTCTCTTAGCTGTTTGAAACAATCAGCCGAGCTCCCTCCTTCTCTGTTTTCTTCCCAATTGCATCACCCGTAGCTTAAGAAGGAAACTTTTCAAAAATCTGGATTTTCAGCCCAAGAACTCCAGTGAAGGTAACAACTGTGTTCCTCTTTCAATTCTATGTGGTTTAAAATCAAGAAAAACGGATTTTGGTTTAGTATGGAGTGTGTAAAATGGTTTCAAAGTCTAAGGAAAAACCATGAGTTCCTTGTACCCGTGAGGTTTTGGTGTTAAAATCGAATGGCCCAATGAACTTCAAGGCTCCAAACCATTCCCTATGGAAAGAGGACTCCTAGAGGAGTTCATCGGACCGGCTAGGTGTGGAAACCGAATTCGGAAAACCCTCTGTTTCCGGATTCGTATTTCATACAATGTCTATTGTCACTGTCTGCTGGTGCAGACAGTGGGGGAAGACGACTCTCGGACGGTCCTAGAGTCGAGCTTCGGACGGTCCGAGCTCTTTGGATGTTCGAGAGCTAACCCTTGGACGTTCCGAGCTTCACCCAAAGCCCAAGAGCGCCCGAGGCCAGCCTGACCCTTTCGGACGATCCGAGCAGAGCTCGGAAGGACCGAACCCTAACTTCGGATGTTCCGAGGTACCCAAACCCACCGAGACTTGTTTTCGGATTTCTTTTCGGTTCGGAAGGACTTCGGAAGGTCTAAGACCCGATCTTCGGACAATCTGAAGTTAGACCCATGTTCCGAAGTCAGTGACTAGTTTAGGTGTGGTTCTGATGATCCGAAGCTACAGTACCTGGTTTCGAGGCATGTTCCGAGGGACCCAGTTTTTAAGTGTAAAATGCTGTTGTTTGATTATTATTGATGCATGTGATGTAATGTTAGTACCCCTTCTTAATTAAAATGTGTACTAACTCTCTTCTCTTATTACTATAGTGCATATACTATTGTATTCACTTCCAGGCCGACTCTATTGGTAGGGCACTGAGTGATCTCACTTCCACGCCGACGCTATATTTGTCGGGCACTGAGTGACCTCAAGGCCTTACTCAAAATGTCAAATCTGGTCCTATCCAGAAGACAACCGAGAAGTGACCTGAGAATCTAGACCTAACTCAATAAGTCAATCTGGTCAATGCCAGGAGACAATATGAGTTTTGGACTGAGCACCTTTTTATTTATTATATCTCGTGAATGATTATAATTTAAAAATGATAGAAACCAAGTAGGAGACTTAATTCCATGTACCTTGGATGTTTTGGAAAAACCAGTATGTCTTCGAAATACTGCTTGTATGTATACATGCTATATATGAACGCTGTGTATATTGATTGTACACTTGTTTGTTGTTTGAACAAAGACCGCGAAACCACACAGTTATAGTGAGGGAACTTAACTTTCCAGCTTGATGTAAACATATCTATTTGATATGGATATTGAGCAATGAGTGGTTTCAGACTTCATGAGCCCACTCATGTGCCTAAATGTGATGCACTATGGTAAAAGTGCTTATGATGATGATAAATGCTATGATCTTATGAATTGTGAAATACTGCTTCCACGTACCTTTTACTACTGAATCATCGCCGAGCTGAGTGTGTCGGTTATGTCTACTGGACCATGGGTGGACTATGGGCGTCAGTTGCTGACCTGAGGGTGTCAGTACCGGCTATGGTACTGCCAGAGATGTACTTGCAAGAATGTATTTTGACCGTGTCGGGACTTAATACTATTGTTGTCAATATGGTATTTAGAGGTTACGTTGGATAACAACAGTAATGGAAAAATGATGAGATAATGGAAATACGATGATGAGACTTTACTTGATATTGTGAATTTTATTATCAAGCATGAGATATTATATTACAACTGTTGATTATATACTAACCTGTTGTTTACTTAAAATTATACTGTTATATTTCCTTCATTGGGCTAGTTAGCTCACCACACTCACCTTTAAGAAAATGAACCCGAGGAGGAGAACCCTCCTTTTGAAGCTTAGAGTGGATAAGCTGCGGCGTTGCTTTGGGATTCTCACTGAGGGGAATACCCTTATATTTGTGATTTCTGGTTCTTGGAACTATTTTCTTTTGTAAAGTACCGAGTGTGGTACTTAGTGTGTGCTAATGTGATGTATTATGACTACTACGTTTCAATAGTTACTCTAATGTGATTTTGTAATGATACTTCAATGGTTGGATTATGTGATCTTGTTGCGTGTTATTATTTATGTCTATTGTTGTGTAGACTTATGGTATATGTTTGAGTACACATGTTGAGATCATGTGTGACCTTTGGACCCAACTGTTGATCCAGCCTAGTTAGAATACTTGTGAGTTGTGTTAGTTTAATTTTTTTAAAAAAATAAAAAATCAGTCGCGTTCTGAGCCCACCCTTCAGGTTGGGGCGTGACACTAACTTTGTATTGGACCATAGAAATCAACGTTATTATTTCTCCTAAAATATTTATTTCCATTAAATAATGGAATATTATTTTACTAAGTAATAGAAACCTCTTTATTTTCTTCATTAAATTTTTTGATCTTTCAAAAAAATGAATTTTAAAAAAGGAGAAAGTATTTTTTTTAATATTGACAAAAAGTCTTATTTCATTCAAGAAGAGAAAAATGTCTTATTCTTTTTACTGACATTTCTCATAACAAATAGCGAAATAGATATTTGAAAAATTCATAAGAGTTTTTGCTTTTTATATACATATATATATATATATATATTATTTTGTTTGTAAGAGGGGCATTCAGTCATGTTAAAATAGAGAAGGAAATTCCAAATTTGAATTATAGTAGATTCTGAAATAAAGAAATCGTAGAGGGGGTCTTTTCAACTTAACCATTCAAAGTTTCCCAAAAGATAAACCGGGAACCCACTGCACACCAGCAGCAGCAGCAGAGCTTCATCGTCTGCATCTCAATCTGCTCTGCAAAAGAAATGCACTCGGATTTTTCATGAAGATTGCAGCAGCATAACTGTGTTTAAGAAGAAGATGCCGCTTTATATCGTCAATTCCCTCTCTTTTTTTAACCTCACAGCTTCTCTACATCCCCTTCTTATCCACAACCGCATTTCAAAGCAACCCAGCAAATTCTTTCCCACTGCCACAACAAAACCCTCCAAAACTTCCTTTCTCTCCTCAAATTCCCCCGTTCGGAACAAAACATATATCCCCTTTTCCTCTCTAGGTGACCAAATCGACGAAATCTCCAACGCCCATGAGCTTGAATTGCTCGGAAAGCCTTCTCCAATTCCAGTAGATGAGTCTCCTGCGGTGGAAAAAGATTCAGAATCTGAAAAACCCGAAATCGATGAGGCCTTGGCCCCCTTTCTTAAGTTTTTCAAGGCCAGAGATTCTTCGCGTGAAGTTGAACGAGATAAGGAAGAGGGCACATTGGGGGGTTTTGAGGAGGAAGAGGAAGAAGAGGAGTTGAAAGAGCTGGTGAAAGTGGAGTACTATGACCCAAAACCAGGTGACTTCGTCGTCGGTGTTGTGGTTTCTGGAAATGAGAATAGGCTTGATGTGAATGTTGGGGCGGATTTCTTAGGTACCATGCTCACCAAGGAAGTGCTTCCACTCTATGGCGAAGAGCTTTCCTACCTTTTATGTGATTTGGGAAAGGATGCAGAGGAGTTTATGGTTAATGGGAAGATTGGGATAGTGAAGGATGAGGAGGCCTTGAGTTCGGAACAGGTGCCCGGACGACCAGTTGTTGAGCCGGGGACCGTTCTTTTTGCAGAAGTTCTCGGCAGGACATTGAGTGGAAGGCCTTTGTTATCTACAAGAAGGCTTTTTAGGCGGGTTGCATGGCATCGAGTGAGGCAGGTTCTCTTCTCTTCTTGCTTTTTATTTATTTTGTTGGGCGGATTTTAGGTTTTGTTATCTTGATGGAAATTCACTGGTGGAAGAGGAGAAAAGGGCAGTGCAATACTATATGTAAACGTATTGGATGGGCTATTCAATGATAGATTTTTTTTTTGGAGTAGTAAGAGAAAAATTATATTAAAAAAAAAAAAAACACGAGTACATAAGATAACCAAGAGGCTTAAGCCACAAACTTAACACAAGACAAAAGCAAAACAAAAGCAAATGGGATCCACCACAGGAACTAATCTCCTTGTAATTGGAATATGCCGCTAACCGATCCGCCCACGCCATTTTTAGCAAAGAAATCTGCCACCCCGTTAGCTGTCCGACTGATGTGCACAAAGGAAACCTCGTGGCCAGAGACCAACTCCTTGATTTCCCTTACCAAGGTGATTAGCCTCCAATGTGGGCAGAACTTCATTCCCTTAGCCCATTTGACAGCGTTGGAATAATCGCTTTCAATTACTAATTTCTCTACCCCTAGACCAACATCTAAACTCAAGGCTCTCCTAATACTAAGAAGTTCTACCTCATTTGAATCCTTAGACCCCACGGATTCCGTGAAAACAATATGAGTGGACCCAGAGTGATCTCTTAATACACCTCCAATTCCTACTGGTCCAGGATTACCCCTTGAAGCACCATCCACGTTAAATTTTTGAATCCCACGAGGCGGGGGAAGCCACTCAACCTGAGACTTTCTACTACGGGGAATAGACTCCAAACAACCCTCCCAAGATTGTAGGAGATCACTGGCTTTGAAATTTGAGAACTCCTTACCTGAACACAACCAAACGCACAAACTCCACTTTGCCTTCTGAATAAGCTCGCTAATCTCCAATGATTTACCCTCAAAGATCCTAGCATTCCTCTCTTTCCAAATAGTCCACAAAACTTCCGCAGGAATCATGATCCAAGCTTGTTTCCTCCTAGTACTCAGCTTACGGAGGGACCAAGACTCCAAGACCGCACCCCAGGATCCTGGGCAAACCCAGAAAACCCCCAAGAGGTCCAAGAAGTATTACTTTTAGACTCTTTTTTTCTTTGTATGATTCGGATGAGAAGGACGTGAATCCCCTAATTTGGTAATAAGGAACCAACGTGATCCAATCTATTCCAAACATACTCGAGAAGCTACACCCAATAGAAATTCTCAAATGTGTAATGGATATTGAGGTGCTTGAAGATGTTGCTCCCTATGTACCAGGTATCCAATGTTGAAATCTTGTCGTTCAGTCCAATTGAAAGTTCCAACTCCATTGGGCTAGGCCTTTTCACATTAAAACCAATATATGAGAAATCTATAATCATTAAATTTGGAAGGAATCTTTCAAGAAAGGCTTAGCAATAAACTCTTCTGAAGTGTCTCACTTCTAAATTCCCTAAAACACTTAACAGATTAGCCACTCAACTCTGACACTGGCAACATTGTTCAAAACACAAGGATACAAGTGATCTGATCCCCCAGCTTATTGGAACATTGACCATCCCATTCCATCTTTGACACTATCCTATACAAACCCCTAAATCATCATAATTTTCACCACCACGACCTTCATCATCGTCTAAACCTCATCTCATCTATTTGAAGTTGGCTCTACGAAATCTAGAAGTAAGGAACTAAAGGAACCTTCTCCATCCAGAAATCATGCCAAAAGCAAGGTACAACCTGACCTAACAATGATGCTGACTGTAATTTTGAATTCTGACTGTATTCATTGGAACTCAATAAATAGACCTTTGCACCTTAGACAGTTTCACATGACATCTTTACATAATCTATGATGCATGACACAAAATTGAGTAAACCTAAATGTCAAATTTGATGTAGAACACAAAATAAACAGTGACCCTAGGAGACTAATGCAAACAAGATGATGATTAAATATGCTATGGCTGAAATTAGAGTCCAAATCAATATTTGCAATTTAATAATATAAATCTGTCACAAGTAATCAAGCAATCCTTGGAATCTTATGTAAATGATTATAAGATAATCCAGACCAAGTCACATTTGCAGTGAGAATTTATCAAAACAAAGGGGTTTGTCAAATCCTACAAACACGTAGGTCTTTCATCTGAAATAGGGCTAAAGTTGGCTGTTTGACAGCACTTTGTAAGAGAAAATGATGGACAACAACAATATGTACCCTTTGGATGTGTGGGACAGCAAAGGAGGGGTCTTTGATGGTTGCGGCAGCAGTATATAGGGCTGTTATGGGGTGGTGGCTGCAGTATGGAAGCACAATAAGGTGGCGGCAGCAAAGGGGAGGGAAGAAATGGGTAGGATTTAGGGTTTGGGAAATGGCGGTTGCAATATGGAAGAAGGAAAGCTAGGGTTAGGGTTAAGATGTGGTGGCTAGGGTTAGGGTTTAGGGTTTAGGATGGAGATGTGGCGGCTAGGGTTACATTTTGATGGTTGAGGTGGGGCGGCAACACAAAAAAAGGGGAAAGGGGAAAATCGTGGCAGCTAGGGTTAAGTTTTGATGATTGGGGTGGGGCGGCAACAAGAAAAAGGGAAAGGGGAAAATCGTGGCAACTAGGGTTTCAAAGGAAAAGAGGAAAGAAGAAAAAGAGAAAGGAAAGAGAAAAGAGAGATGGAAAAGATAGAATAAATACCTGGATATGGAGGAGGCTTCTCGCCCTTCTTGGCTTCTCACCAAGGAGGCAAACTCTTGTGGAGCAAAAACTTGCAGCCGTTCTTCATTAATCATTCTATAACCCCTTTAATGAGGCTTACAAGGAATATTTATAATGATTACAAGAAAACATGACCAAACTGCCCCTAAATAAAAGAAACCCTAATTACAATAAAACTAAACCAACATAATGAAAATAAAGGGAAATAAACGTGAAATAAAACATGCTCCGCATCACTCTACCTATCTCACTCTCCATTTTCTTACCCAAAATTTCTTGCTCCATTACTAACCTTAAAGAGTGTCACTTCCCTCCCCAAATATCCACTAAATATTACTTAGAAGATAATCATGCTATTATTCTTTTACACACTCCATCCACCATTTCGTTTGGATTTGATATCTGCCTACGAATATTTTCCAACTTATTGGCCATTGTCGATGGGATCTAAGAAGTAAGTAGTACACCTAGTTGTATCACTTTTTTCAATCCAGATCTTTCTCCCAAAAATCCATTCTGTTTGATTAACATATCTGTAGTCAACATTGTAAAACTGTCATTTACACAAGATTTTTTTTTTTTTAAGTAACCTGTATTTTCTTGGAATATAAAACAAAACTTCTTAATGCACCAATATGGAATCCTTGGTTTGTTATGATCAATGAACTTTTCCAAGATCCTAATCCTAACTCTTTAGCATTTAATGATTGAGTATGATTTTCTGCTCTGTTAAAGTTCCTTTAGTCAAGTCTTTATGATTTTTTGCCTGATCCAGTGATTTATTATTCATATGGATCTTATAGTTTTGTTTGGAGCTGTTTGTCATTTCCAGCTGATGGAAAATGAAGAGCACAGAACATTGAGACACTTCTCTCTTCTTTTATGGAATAGGGTTCTTCATCAAGAGCACAAAAAATACTCTTTCTTCATCTTGGCGAGATAGCGTTTTGTTAATTTTCAATAAATAAGAGTTCTAATGCAAACAATAGAAGCTTCGCTTTCCAAAGCCTGACATGGTTCTGGTTTCACAATGCCTATCAGATGACTTGGATCACACCCAAATATGATTTTTTCTATGGAATGCTTGACCAGTGGTTTGTTAATTATTTTTTTTTTCTTCTAAGACCTACCATAAATATTTCTTACTGGATCAGGGAAAACTTATCTCTGTGTTGCAGATTAAACAACTCAATGAGCCCATTGAAGTGAGAATCACCGAGTGGAACACTGGTGGTCTTCTTACTAGAATTGAGGTAGTTATGTGTCTGTATTCTTTAAAAAAATAAAAATAAAAGGTAAAGATCTATTAATCATTGGCAGTATCTGCATGTGATTGCTTATTTTATTGGTAACTCCGTTGCAGGGATTAAGAGCATTCCTTCCCAAAGCAGAGTTGATGAATCGAGTCAATACCTTCACTGAATTGAAAGAAAATGTAAGTTAAATCCTTTGATGAGCCTGTGCTGATATGATGGATCTTTTTATCAGATTACATTACTGTTTAAATGTCTTGCTGACAACTGCTACGTTAAAATTTTGAGCAATCCCAATTCTGATTGTGAGATGGCACTAGCTCATCCATTTAGGTTTGTTATTCTCATCTTGTTTTGCTTATTTCTTGATACAGGTTGGACGGCGGATATTTGTAATGATTACTAGAATTGATGAAGCTGATAATGACCTGATAATTAGTCAGAGAGAAGCTTGGGTTAGTGATGATATTATACTATTTTAGTAATTATTATTTTTTGTTTCTTTTGACTGTTGTTTGGATCCTAACCTTTTTTTAGAGAAAATTCCTCTGTTTTAACCCTCCTATGAGTGGACATTCAGCTTTGTCATCAATCCAATCCTTGGTCAATTGACATGTTAAAAATCATTACCTAATTCTGTACAGCATCTATTGCTTCATGTCAGTGGCAATTTGTTGAACATTGGCACTTTCTCAAGGTTTTCTATTTTCGCTTTTTTGCTTCATATTGTTGCTCATGTTTGCAGTATTTATGTAGGTTTATGTTCATTTCTCTTTCAATTAAAGCATTCCAGATGCTGCAGGACATGCTAAATCTTCGAGAAGGGACGCTTCTAGAAGGGACAGTTCGCAAGGTTTTCCCATTTGGAGCTCAAGTTGGGATAGGTGAAACCAACAGAAGGTGAGTGAATTGTACCTTCTAGTTTAGTTAACCAAAGTGATTCTGTTAACATGTGGAAGTAGTTGAGCCTTTGCCGTTCAACCGTTTGTAGTTGTCACCATTCTATTCTGAACTGAAGAACTAGGACCTGTGAAGCCATTTAAATTCTTTGATAACCTGAGAGAATAAATTAGTGGTTGGCACCTCTTTTCTATAAATTTCTTCATCTTTAAGTGTGCATTTTGCAGCAGCAAATCTTGCTAGATTTCCTGAAGACCCAAGATTCATATCTTGCCTCACAAGTCATATGTGTCTGGAAAAAAATCATCATTGAGAGATGTAATGCCTTGTCCTGCCAACACAATATTGTCCACTTGGGCTCCAAAATGGCCCCTCACGGCTTTGTTCTTGGAGCACTATCCCATACTAGCACTCCAAAAGACCTTGTACCAGAGGGAATGAGGCATCCCATATAAATATCACAGCATTCAACTCCCCACTGTCGACGTGGGATTTTTAGCGCCCCATCATGACGCTTTTCTCTCCCAAACACTGGGGTATCACAATCCACCCCCTTAAAACTAGAGCCGTCTCCGGTTCTGCCACACAACACACCCACGTCCGAGAGTTGAACCGAGTTCTGATACCATTTATAACTCCCCGTCCTGTCAACACAATATTGTCTTCTTTGGGCCCAAAATGGGCCCTCACGACTTTGTTCTTGGAGCACTATCCCATACTAGCGCCATAAAAGGCCTTGTACTAGAGGGAGGGAGGCATCCTATATAAATATCACAGTATTCAACTCCCCACTGGCGATGTGGGACTTTTAGCGCCCCATCCTGGCGCTTTTCTCTCCCACACCACCCCAAACACTGGGGTATCACAAGAGATTCCAGAAAATCTCTAAAAAAATGGGAGAGACAAATCATCATGTCACCCCCAAAAGATTTTATTCACGAGACTTTGCAATCAAGTCTATTGTATGTCTATCTACCTTCATTCAATACAATCAATGCCTACAGTTGTTGCTTTCTCTCAGGGGAATAAGACGACAGGACCATGGGCTCTCTCTCTCTCTCTACACACAAGTTACCGTTTTTGGTTCTTGAGGACTAATTTGGGGCCTATTATGGTGATTTGAGAACTGATTAAGGATATGTTTTGGGCTGATTTGAGACTAATTTGGGGGCTGGTTAGGGTGATTGAGGGAAGATTAAGGGTGATTAAGGGCCTAATTAGTGGGGAGGTTAAGGGACTGACTTGTGGGCTAATTGTGGTGATCTGGGGGGCGATTGAGGGTGATTAAGGGACTGATTTTGGGTTGGCTATGGTGATTTGGAGACATTTGATTCTGGTTAAGGATGATTTTTAAGATTGATTTTTTGGGTGATTAATGGACTGGTAGGGCTGATTAATGCTTTTTTCATTGACATAACCATCATCTATTTCTAACTATTATGGTTTGCTCTATTTGTGTCTGCTTCAGTCATGGTTTATGTATTTTTTAATGGACTGATTTGGGCTGATTAATGGCTGCTTCATCTCTTAAACTTGTTGAACTTACTATGCATACTTAATATGATTGGAAGGAATGAAATTTATTCAGTTTTTTAATTATTGTCTTCAATAGTATTTTAACTTTTATAGTTATAATTTGTATTTTACATTATTTAACTTTATCATATTTTTCATATACAAATCCCATGAAAATCAAGACAACAATTTATCAATGTAACAAGATTTTTAGGAATTGCCAAACGACAAAATTTCAATCTGACAGGATTTTCAAGAGCTACCAAACAATATTATTTTATTTTTTTTATGGAATTTGATTCTGACAGTTTCAGTTTGACCTGATTTGAATGTGCCATGCTCAGAGACCATGGCATTCTCAAGAGAATTAAAGAAGCATTACTGGAAAGAAACTTCTATTGCTTGGATTCAACTCTTTTCTCTGGTTATGTTGTTTCCTCTCCGTTCGTTTCATTGTTCCTTCTACCATTAAAATAAAAACCGTTGTTCCTTCTAATATCTTTTGCAGCAAGTTAGCACGAAGTTTTATTAATCAAAAGTATATCCTTCATGTAACGCATCTTGTGCACCAATACAATGTCATCATCATCATCATCCTTGTCATTGTTGTCATCAACCTATTCTATTTCTGTAGAGTTGGATTTATGATTTTTCTGTTTGAAGTCATCTCTGTTTAGGATTGTGTTTTCTATTTTTTCACAATCTAAGATGTCTTTTGTGACTGGTCAATTGCAAATTCTCCATCTTCCCTTTCTTCCAGATCGTTGTATTTCTAATGCTAAAGTTCTTCTAACAGGCTCCATATCTAGTTTCTATGCACATATAGTTTTAGAGATGGTTTTCTATGTGCACACCCAAACATCTCAAACATCATTGCTTTTCTCTAATGTTGGAATCACTTGTAAATTTACCTTGAATGTCCATATTCCTAATCTTATCGTTTCTTTCTGCTCTAGACATCCAATTTTTCTTTCTGCTCCAGGCTTCCAATTTAACATATACATATTAATCATGATGCTTTATTGTGTTTGTTTCTTCATTACTTGAGTTCAGTTCTATGTAGATATGCTAAGTTGCTTGGGTACGGGTGCAAGTGTTGGAGTCCAACAAGGGTGTGACGTGTCAGACTCAACAATCTAGAAAAACTAGGACGCGGAAACAACAACATATTTGAATAAATTTCAATCTAAATATTTCAAATGTAAATAAGGTGTAAAAATAACACTAATAGAAAACATGGTTTTACCCTAAATAATTAGGTGACAAACATAGTGATATTTTTATCAAGTTTTAAGAGGGGAAATATGTTGTAATATTTTAGTCATCTTGGAAAACAATGTTAAAAATCACTAAAGGAGTCCATGAAGAATGGGTGCTAGTGTCTAAAAGTGTGTGACACGGGTGCGTCAAACATTTTGAAGTGTCTGCCCATAGAGAGTGTAGGTCAGACAACCAAAAGGGATGAAACAATGTCGTTGAATTGAAAATATGATGAAATGTACAGTTGGTTTTAAAACAAACTTCCACCGCTCCCAACCACCACGACCAGCACACATCCTTGTAGCACTTTTAGAATCTTGAAATAAATATTGTTTGAGGAGGGAGAATTGGTAGGTTGGTATTTGGTATAAATTAAGTTGCTTCATCTGTTGGTGTTTCTCTTGTCATCTAGCTTATTCATTTTTCTTGTTCTTATGTTTTGAAAACCAAATGGTGTATTTTATGGTGAATCTTGATGCATAAGTTGTGTGTAAAATTTATTACAGGTATTTAAAGACCATGAACCCAAGGCTTTGAAGCAATAGAAGTTCTATCACCCATACTGTTATTCCCTTCTTGAGCACTTCTTGATTTTATTTTTTAATTATAGATTGATTTTACTTTGGATATTGCTGTAAAGGAACATGAGTTGAATATATCCTTCTTGTTTCCAGCTTTTCCTAGAATGTTCATGTGCTTGTCCTAACTCATTTATCTTTGTTTTATAGTGGATTGCTGCATATATCAAACATCACTCGTGCACGAGTTAGTTCTGTCAGTGACTTGCTTAGTGTGGATGAGAAGGTTAAAGTTTTAGTCGTGAAGTCTATGTTTCCTGACAAAATATCACTCAGGTGATAACAGAATGAACTGTTGATTTTTCTTCTCTTGTTTGTGCACCCACCCTGTGTAATTAAATAATGCAGGACTTTTGTGTGAATTCTTGCACGTATATTAGTTTGTTTGCTCCTGGTTAAACTTATAGACTACTTGCAGTGCGTGTGTATGTGTGCAGAGAGAGTCTCACTTGTGCTACTGCAAATGTTGTGGGTTCTCAGTGCTGAACTTAAAAAAAAAGCGAAGAAAACCAAATAATGAATCAATAGTCCATAATATGATAGTTAGAACTGATGTATGGAGCTTTGATTTTTTTTTTTTAATTTCCATCATTCTGCTGAGTCAACTCAATGCGCTTGCAACATAACTCACAGGGGCACTTAATGGGAAACTTGAATCTTACTTTAATATAGTTTTTTGACTTGTTTAATCTGTGGTAAAACTCATTCATTTGAAGAAGTGTATAATATTAATTAACAATGGCTTGACCAAGTATTATTTTTTATTCAATCAAGACTCATATTAGTCAATGAGTAAACTCAATCCAATCAAAGCTCTAGTCAAGTTTTTGAGTTTACAGACTTTAGTATGGGATGGAGATATTCTTGAGCAATCCCTCTGGAATACATGATCTACTTCCATTAACCATTTAACTTGAAAAGTTGTATTTGTTATAATGGAAATAGGGAGAAAAGAAAGAAAGAGATAGAGGAAAAGGGAAGAAGAGTGGGAGGGGGAGAGAGAATTCTGTGTATATTGTATTGCCTTTTTTTTTTTTGGTTGAAAAGATATTGTATTGCTTTTCATTCTAACAAAGGAGGAGAGAGAGAGAGAGAGAGATAATTTTGTGTATATTGTATTGCTTTTCATTCTAACAAAGGAGGAAACACGTCTATTAAGAGTACATGGAGTTAATCAAGGCAAGGAAAAAGGAAAGAAAATCATTTACAATCAATGGTATCTAGCAATATCTAAAAGTCAACCCACATATATAAAATGTGATACACCATATCTTGCAACACTCCCCTTCAAGCTGGCGCAAAGATAACAATTATGTCCAGTTTGCTGAAAACATCATCAAGTTGATAGCGAGAGATGACTTTCGTCATCATGTCTGCTAATTGATCCTTGGACTTCAAATATGGAGTGACAATATTCTTAAAAGATACATGATGTCAAAGAAAATAACAATCAATCTCTATATGCTTTGTACCTCATGGAAAACTGGATTGAAAGAAATATTGATTGCAATCTGATTGTCACAGAATATGATAAGTGTCTTTGAGGAAGGACAGCCCAATTCATCAAAAAATTGTTTGAACCACAGTAATTCACATGTTGTGTTGGCCATGGGCCCTATATTATGCCTCAGCACTAAAACGAGCAACAACTTGTTTCTTGCTTCGCCAAGAAACCAAATGAGATCCTAAAATAATACAATAGCCCAAGTAGATCGTTGATCATCAGGAGAACCAACCTAGTTAGTGTCAGAGAACTCACGAATATTAAACGTAAACTGATTCTTATAAAAGAGTCCACAACCAGGGTGGGCCTTAAGATAACGTAAAATGTGAAAGACTGCATGAAGGTGAGCATCTGTAGGAGTATGTATAAATTGACTGACCACACTGATAGCATAGGCCAAGTCAGACCAGGTGATGGTAAGATAAATGAGCTTTCCTACCAACTGCTGATAAAAGCAAGGACCAGGGACATCGTGCAACCATAATTTAACAAGGTTGTGCTAAAATTTTCAAACCACAACCCAAGAGACTATTTGAGACAATATATTGCTTTCTAAAGCCGGCATACCTTCCCTTGCTCCCCCTGTCTAATAAAGGTGGCAATATGAAAACTTTTCCTTTCAGGTCACCATGGAGAAATGCATTATTGGCATCTAACTGATGAAGTGTCTACTGCTGAGATAATAACCCGTACAAAGGTGATCTTTGCAACATGAGACAACGTATCTTGATAATTAATTTCGTAGGTCTGAGTGAAGTCTTTAGCCACTAGGCGAGCTTTGTATCGAACAATGGATCCGTTTGGATTGTGTTTGAGAGTAAAGACTCACTTATACCCTACCAGAGTCTTCTCCTATGACAGGGATACCATCTCTCAAGTCTGATTTTTTTTTCCAAGCGCAACCAATTCTTCTTCCATAGCAGCCTTTTAGGAATAATCTCAAAGTGCACTATCAATCCTCTTAGGAATGGAAGGGGTATATATTTTTGAGAGGAAGTTGCGATATGAAGGAAAAACAATAATATAGGAAACAAAATGGTTTATAGGATGTTCAATACACACACGTTTACCTTTCCTCAAAGAAATAGGGGAGATCATAATTCTCAAGTGATGGATTTGGACAGTCCAAGGATGATTGAGTGGTAGTGGGTGAAGCATGGGGCTTGCCTTTCTTCCTAGCATAAACAATGAGAGTAGGAAGAACAGGAAGAGAAGACGATGACTCATGACTCGATAATTGAAAATAGGGAGTATTTTCAAAGAATGCAACATCCATAGAAACATTTCTTTTACCAGATATCGAGATCGAAACATTTATATTATTATTGAGTGAAAGAGTACCCCAAGAACATACATTCCACAATTTTTTTTTTTTGAAAGTTTGTCAGTAGAAATATCATGAACAAATAGGTACATTCAAAAACATGCAACGGAAGTATAGAAACAGAATGATAGGTATCCGATTTATTAAAAAACAAGCAAAAGAATAGGTCATGCCAATATGACTTAAGAACATTCATTGCAAATACCAAAGATCAAGCTACCTCAAGAAGATGACCTTTTGTTCTTTCAACAACTCCATTCTGTTGAGGTTTATGGGGCAGGAAGTTTGAGATTCAATCCAATGTTCCCAGAGATAATGTAAAAAAGAGCGAGACATATATTCTCCCTCATTATCACTTCACAAGATTTTAAGACGATGATCAAACTAAGTAGTAATCTATTTATGAAAAGTGCGAAAATGATCAAAGACCTCAAATTTATGTTTCATCAAATAAAGACAAGTCATTCGAAAGTAATCATCTATGAATGTAATAAAATAATGAAATCATGTTGAAGAAACAATGGGTGATATCCAATCATTAGAATCATTAAGGAAAGAAAAGTGGAAGAAAAATGATTAGAAGACGGAGAAAAGGTGGGTCGATGCTGCTTTCCATACTGACAACTTTCACAGACAATTAGTAAGTTTCAAAGAAGGTTGCAAATGCTTTAACACTGTATTTGAGGGATGACCCAACCTATAATGGCAAAGCCAAGTGTCTTGGTGACTAGTAGAAGAAGCAATATATTCTGAATCAATTTGTGGATAAAAAAGTGTAGACTCTTTTTTTCACTACTACCAGCAATCATCTTTTTGTGACCAAATCTTAAATAACACAATGAGAAGGGAAAAAAGTCACAAAACAATTTAGACCCTAGTAAGCGAACTAACAGATAAAAAGATTATTAGACAACCGAGGAACATGAAAAATAGAAGATTAAGAGTAGAAGATATCAGAATAATCCCTTTACCAGTGATGGAGACGAGGGTCCCATAAGCAAGTTTAACATTTCCAAGAGAAAGAAGATTAAGAAAAGAAAAAAGATGAGACATACTTGTCATGTGATCCGTAGCCCCAGAATCAATAATTCAGGAACTGTCAGATGAGGTCTGAAAAGTAAATGAGATAGTACCTAATTGAACAATGGATGTTTGGGCATAACCAGAGGGTCGAAGGCTCTTAAGTTGCATCATATCTTGCTACAAGGAAGCAATTTCTTGCCGAGGCACTTGAATAATATCATCTTCAAGAAGATTATTTATCCAAAAGGCATAGATGAAGCCATTTTCCAAAAAAAAAAACATTGTTCTGATGTCCCTAGATCTGGTTGAAAGATTAGGAAAAATGGGCGCCAACAAAAAATGAAAACCAATGGCGGCCTGATAGATGCCCTTTAGGGTGAAAAGTGATCTGCTATAGAATTGTGCACAAAAGTAGCAAAACGTGGACCCCACTACTGTAATACCCAGTGCTTATGGAGAAAAAAATCCCACATTGTTAGTTGCATTGAAAATTCTCTGGTATATAAGTGGTAGCCTTCTTTCTTCTAGCATGAGGCCTTTTGAGAGCAACAGTGGGTTGGCTCGCCAATTGAAAGCCGTGCGGGCTGTGTGTGAGGTCCAAAGCTGACAATATTATGGTAGCGGGACGGGTCATTACAAATGGTATCAGGGCATTGTTCAACTCTCTGCTTGAGGGTGTGGGCTTGGTTGTTGTGTGTGCAGAGTCGGAGATGGCTCTGACTTTAAAGGGGGTAGATTGTAATACTCTGTGCCTATGGAGAAAAAAAAGTCTCACATTGTTAGTTGCATTGGAAATTCTCTGGTATATAAGTGGTAGCCTTCCTTTTTCTAGCATGAGGCCTGTTGGGAACAACAGTGGGTTGGCTCGTCAATTTAAAGCTGTGCTGGACGTGTGTGAGGCTCAAAGCGGACAATATCATGCTAGCGAGACGGTTTATTACAACTACCACAAATTAGTAGCACCAATCAGTGGGATGGGAAAAGAGGCCAAAGGCGACTGTATAGGAGTGGATTTAATGTTAATCTAGTCCCGAAGACTTCATATCAGAACAAAAATCTAGAAAAAAAAAAACCAAATTCAAGATGGATAACAGCAGTACCAACAATGTATCAACAAAAAGTTGGCCCCACAGATCACAAAACGAGGAGGTGAAGACTAGGGCCTTGGGCGACTCCAACAATGCTGGTTTCAAGGAGAAACAAAGCCCCTTTTAGCAAATCTAAAGCTCAAAGGTGGAAAAATACTGTTATGGGACCTCCCTGGCGCGCAAAGGAAAATGCAGATAAGGGGCCCCACGAGGCACCAAACCTAGGACCCACCGGATGGATGAAGGAGGACCCAAAAACGATTAAGGTTGTGGTGATTTCGAGGGCCAATGAATAGTATTTGTATGGATCGAAGGTGGACAAGAAATTGTTCCTGGAACTGTCGTTTGAGGCTTCTGCAATTTGAAAAAATGTGAGTCTGTCAAAGAGACGATTCAACCACGAATGGAGGCAGACCAGAAGCCGGAGGAAGTTGAGAAATACAAAAAATGGCAAGAGTAGAAGGTGGAAAATTTAGAAATTGAACTTGGTTGATACCATGTTTTTTTTTTTATGACCGGCTGATTCGATGTTATAATGAAAATAGGGAGAAAAGAAAGAAAGAAATGGAGGAAAAGGGAAGAAAAGAGAGATAATTCTCTGTATATTGTATTATTTTTCATTCTAACGAAGGATGAAACATATATATAAAGAGTAGAGGGAGCCAATAGAGGCGAGGAAAAAGGAAAGAGAAATTAGTTACAATCACTTATGATCAATGATAACTAACAATATCTAAAAGTCAACCGACATGTGTAAAATGTGATACGTCATATCCTACAACAGTATTGTAATGCCTTAGAAAGTTGTCTATTGTGTTCTGACATAGAACACCGAAACAACATAGATAAATGGGTTTGGGTGGTGGAAATTGAAGAACTCCATTAAGCTCTGTGTTAGATATGTACCAGCCTTTCCTTGTAACATCGTGTGATCGTTTGGTGCCATCTTGTGCACCTAAGGCTTTTGCCCTATTTTTTGATAAAAAAATTCCATTTCCATCCCTCCCAGCACCAAAAGAAAGCACATATTTATGACACTGGCCATGCACTTCTTTGGACTGTCAATTGTCATATTTATTGTTCATCTTCCACTTCCACGATTTTCTTAGTGAGAAAGCTATTTAACTATACCAGTCATTTTTCTTTCATGTGTTTCAATGTCTTTCATCTTAATTTTATAGCTAATTACACTCTTCTCAGAATATTGTGTTTTAGAATAACACAACATTCTATCTGCATGGATGAGATGTGAACTAATCATGTTCTAGCTCTGCCATAATGTCACATGAGATTAGACCATATAAGATGATGCTAGCCAATCTGCAGAAAAGGTCTGACCAATGAATTACACTCAAATGGGGAAAATTTTCAATTGGTGGCCAGCTGCATATGTACAGAGACTAATGGTTCAAACACTTTGGACATATCTAAGATGTGGTCGAGCTTGTACTGTTTATTCTGAAAATTTAATGTGATCAAGATCTCTGATAATGTTCTTTTGTGCGAGGTACAGTATCGCTGACCTTGAAAGTGAGCCTGGCTTATTTCTATCAAATAAGGAGGTGAATCTTTGGCTCACATAACTTGCTCTATTATTTCTTGAACATTCTTTTTATTTTTTCCTTTTTAAAGAATCAAATTTTGACGAATTGTCTGTTCTTTTTCAATGGCAGAAGGTATTTTCTGAGGCAGAAGAGATGACAAAAAGGTACAGGCAAAAGCTTCCAACCATTTCTGCAAGGCGTAAGCTTGATCCCCTACCAACAGATTTGCTTCCTTTCGAAAATGAAGCTGGGTTGTATTCAAACTGGAAGTGGTTCAAATTTGAACGAGGTAATAAACAAATCAACTCATGAGGAGAGCTTGTGTTGTGCTGTATCATTTCCTGTCACAAATTTTCCCCGGGAAAGCTCACTAACTAATGCTTGGATGCAGAGGGTTTTACCAGTGCATATATGAAAAGGAATTAAACACCCTTACTGAAAATGTCATTGTGCATGTAAGAGTTCCCCGGTGAGTGCAGATCATGTGTCGCCTGAAAAATAATTCGAAGTCAGTAATTCGCTGTAAGGCCCCTGTTCAAATTACCTATGATGTGCAATTTTGCAATTTTCAATATTATTTGTTATCTAAAATTGCCTCATTTTACATGCATTGTTCTAAATTCCTTTCAAGAGAAAGACAGACAGCCCATCACTTAGCTTTAAAAGCATTCAGCTGATGGATAGATAATTCTAATGTCAATGTTAAGGATTCGCCCGGCTGCAGTATTTTGATCCATATTTAGATATATTATCATCATCAACTGTCATTTTCCCATCTATATTCAATATTATTTAAAAAACAAAATAATGTTTGCACTGATGACGTGGACGACAATTCGGTGAAGCTACCATAAGTGGACAGGTGAATTGGATCCACAGGACCACATACTGTAGCGGCTTTTAATGCTTTAAAATTTTAAGAGGAAGGTCTTAGTCAAGAAGGTCTATACTATGTTGGATGGACTCTTCAAAATGTGCAATATACTTGTGTCAAACATTGCACACGTATTAGACGCTCAACTCATTCTTCATAGAATCTTTTATCACTTTTCGATATTTGTTTCCCAAAATGACACATATTATATCACATTTCTCTTTTTGATACTTGCTTCAAGAATGTGCAAGTTGGGATGGGGGAAGTTCAGCCAATTCTGTAGCCAATGGTTGTCAGTTGTATACCAAGGTGAAAACCAACAAAAATCTGAGAGGTAGTATGGGTGATTCTTGAATCGCCTGTGAGAAGCAAAAACAAGACAGAATTTCGCCGGTGGTTCGGTTACGGGTTACCGTATGGATGAATCTAGTCATCACAGGAAGGCATGTTCAGCCCATCCAAGCAGAAACTAGATTTTATTTGAGGAGAGAAGCAGCTGGGATGTTTCTTTAAACAATGCATCAGTCCATGGTTGAGTTTTATCTGCAAAGAGCAACAGAAAGTTTGATGGGCGTTTTCACTTCACTTGATCCGTGGCAAAAAGTACTTTGCTTCTCACAGAATTCAAGTGTTGACAAGGAATTATTGGTAGAGTAGGCTAGCGAGAACACAAGAAATACGACTATCTAACAAGACATTCTATCAAATGGATGATGAGTCCTACATTATTGGGTTCATTTGATAGGATGTTTTTAATTTATGATTACAATTTCAATGCACTTTCTATCTCAATTTAAAAAAAAAAAAAAATAATCCAACCGTCGCTAACAAACCCTTATATAAATTTCGTGTAATGCATATGGTAATTAGTAAAAATATTCTCTACTTATTAACTCAACCAGTTAAAATTCCTTGAATGAATTAAATTTTGGTTTATGAACTTGACTGATGGGGTAGCTAAATTGTCCTCAAATTGTTATGAAAATAGGCTACAATTAAAGAACAATGGTACTCGTAGAGATTGCAACTTCAGCCAAGCGTTGTATGCTTGGGATCTATATAACAAATATCTCTGATATTTTTATTTTTATCACGAAAATATCGATAAAATAACTTTTGTGCGTTAAAAACTTGAGTTTATTGCATGTGCCATTTTTAACAGTAAATTTCTGTTAAAAACACATTTTTATCGCGAGAAATGGTAAATTTCCGTTAAAATCACGAAATTTTACTGTTAAATTCCTGTAAAAAACGCTTGGGGCCAAATATAGATTTTTTATTTTTGAAATATGATCTATATTTTGAAACTCTAGCTACATTATTTATTTTTATTATTTTTTAAATAATATATTTTTCGCTAGATTTTTCTGATAAAAATTTGAGAATTTGAAAATATCTCGCTATTAACAATTTTCGTTAATATTCTGAGAACGAGATTTGTGATAATGCTTGGGATGAGACCTAGAGATAGAAAATCATCATTTCCCTTTGGTTTCCTCTTGTTTTGTTTAGATTTAATCAAATTCTTGGTGAAGGAGAAGATGACAAATGAGGGTTGAGATTTAATCAAATTCTTGGTCAAATTTTAAAAACTTTTGGCGGGCAATTTCGATTGAAATTTTAGAAGGTTTTTTTGCTGAAATTAAAAAAATTGAAAATTTTGCTTGAAATTTAAAAAAATTGGCTACAATTTTCAACTAAAATTTCATAAAGATTGAGTTAAGTTTGGGCTCTCTCTTCCCTCTATCGATTCGAGGTTAATTCCCCGATTTCATCCAATCAAACCTCAATAGGATCATCATGGAATTTATCGATCCAATGCTTGCATCACTTGAGATCGACTTAGAGGTCTCTACCAATTAAGAAATATAGAGAGTTTTTTTAAAAAAAAAATATTTAAGTAAATTAAATTTCTTGATAGAATTTCAAATTAAGTCTGAATCTTAAAATTTCAAACTATAATAAAATATTTGATTTATTGGGCCAAATCTGATAAAAATTAAGGTTAAAATGTTGATTTTGGTCATGGTAGAATGATAGGTTATAAATAGATAAACAGGCCCTTATCGGGCCGCTGACAGTCTTATGCCGGGTCGGATTCAAGATCATTAGGACCTTATGTTATTGGGTCGGGCCGCAGACGGCCCGATTAGAATATCGGACCGGGCCGGACTTTGTAGGGTTGGGACGGACCCGAGTCTAATTACAGTCCTAATAGAGAACGAAAAAAGAGAGCTTTTCATTAGGTAAAAATGTCCCAAAATTAACTAGCTCTAATGATCATAGCTTTGTATTAAGCCAAACATCTGTCATGATAAGAGAACTCAATTTTACTCCTTCGCTAATCATAATTCCAATCAAGAGTGGGGGTTTGCTCAATGTGGAAGAAGCAGTGGGTATAAAGGAGAATATAGGTGGAATAGGCCTTATTTGGGCCTATAGAATAATTCAAAAGGTGTTTACAACAAAAGCATTTAAATTATAAGGAGAGGTCAATCAACACTACGAAGGGATTTATAGAACTTTTGGAAAACATTAAGAACTTTTCAAAAATAATGAAAAACTCAAGTTCAAAATGAAAACATGTAGATTTGAGAGAGAAAAACCAACACTTTGAAGGAGCTTTTTAGAACTTTTAACAAAGATGGAGGACTTTTCAAAAATAATTAAAAGCTTAAGAAGCTCTATCAAATAAGTTCAAAATAAATTGAGTTTTAGAACAACTCTATGATACAAGTAATAAGTTGAGATTCCATATTTTTGAGCTTAATAAAAAATTAGACTATTAAGTTGGACATCGGCTTTCAAATAATGGAGCCCAACTGCAACTTAAATTCAATTAGGACACTCTAAATAGTATTTATGGGGTAACTCAGTTCTGGATGGTGTACTAGGTTCCTTTAATCTAAGGTGGTGGCGGTGGTCGAGGATGAAAGCTCTCGAACACGATGATGTCAAGTGTGAGAGTGGTATGGATATCAATAAGAGAAATTCGCCAGTCAGGCATTGGGGGTGGAGAAGCAATCCCACATCTCCTGTGAGCAATTTTGATCCCTGGAATATAAGTGAAGCTCTCCTTTCTCTCAGCATAAGGTTTTTTAGGGTGTGTCTATAGATGCACATTTCAAAGCAAAACTATAAGGACATATGTATGAGTCCGAAATAGATAAATATTAAACTGGGTGAGACAGAGTCATTACAATTTAACTATAAATTGTATTTAAAAAAAAAAACTTATCTTAACAATGATAAATATAATCGAAAGTTTGGTATTGTCCACCGTATCTCCATGACATACACCTAATTTTTTTTTGGTTTATATAAAACTTAAGCCGGCCGGCCTAATATTCACCCTAAGCTACATAATCTAGCAAGTGGGGTGTCCTTGAAAAGAGGTTATTTTTGGAGTTTTTATGAGATTCGGTGCATGGTGTGAGTATGATCACACACTAAAAGAGAAGATCATTACTTGTGATAAGAGAGTGAGTGAGGCAGCATCAAACATTGTGAAAGTAAAGAAGTTTGGAGTAATCAAGGACTTCAATGTTTGATTGTTTTCTAGCCATCTTATATTGAAGTTAACGTGGGTTTCTGTGTAATTTAAGTAGAAAGAAGAATTTGGGGAATGGGAAGTGTGAGAATAGAGGCAGAGGTTTTTAAGAGAGATTTGAAGGGTAAAGATAGGCTTTAAGGAAATTAATTTACTAGGAAAGGGTCATTTAAATAAGTGGTGAGGATTAGATTATCGAGGAAGAAATAGTGGGGCTGTTTTGGGAAGGGGAAAAACAAAATGCAGACTCACATTGTTTAGGGTTTTGGTTCGGCTGTGTGTTGCTGCCTTGTTGGGGGGGTTTTAATTAGGGTTTTGGTCTTTGAGTTTTGGCTTTATTCACACGTGGCATGTAACTTTCTTAAGAATTTTTTATTAAAATTTATGTAGTGATTAAGCTTGTCAACCATCATACTTGGCTGAGAGTGCTTAAAGAACTGCCGTGTATGAGAGAGTAAGAGGTTGGAAGCTGCCTCAATTGACGGTGCTCTTTTTAACTTCTAGGGGTGAAACTTGGGTCGGGTTTTAATATGACTTGTATAATTTGATCGAAAAAATCAATGGTTTGAGTTATGTATTTGTAAATGTATAATTGGGTCAGATTGGAAAAAAAGTCATATGGAATTTGAGTTGAGCTGGATTAAGAAATTTAAAATCAACCTGACCCGAATTAACTCGATCTCATCCAAGTTTCAGAAAATATAAAAAAGAAAAAGAAAACTGTTAGCTGAATTTTTTTCCCAAATTTAGACTAAAAATGTGTCGGCTTGTCGAGCCAGCAACTTGGATCGGGTCGGGCTCAATAATTTTTTAAATGAGTTGAGTTTATTAAAACTCAGTTAACCCGCCTGAGTTTCAGCCCTATTGGGTGCAATTTGGTTTAGATTGTATTTGAGTTCAATTTACTCAATTTAAAATATGGATGAGTTAACTTCATTTATTTAAAATATAGATTCTATTTGAATAAAAAAATTTTGATTTACTTTTAATTTGGGTAGGATTAGGATTATGTGTTGTATAATCTTAGTCACTCAAATTATATATATATATATATATACGCACTCCTATTTATTATATTATTATTTAATATATTTTTAAAATTAATTCTTACAATGAATATGTTTTGGTGATGGATACTTGTTTTTATGGATGTCTCTTTGTTTGAAATATATCAATATAATGTAAATAAACTCAATTATCTGCTTAATTACAAAGGTTGACCCTTGACCCAATTTAACTCTATTCGAATTGGTGGTCCCGGATTAAAAATGGGTTTAGGTTTTATAAATGGTTTGATTTATTGAGGATTGGAGGATTCCAAAATATGATCGGATTGAAAGATAGTCATCCGAATTAAATATGAGTGTGCTAAGTTTGGCTCTCTCAATCCTATCCGTCCATCCAAATTGCACAAAATTACATTATCTATATAAGTCATTCAAAAGATTGAAATATCAATCAGTTTTTGTTTAATTTATGACTGTCAATTTAAATATAAAGTTTAAAATTAAGAGTTAGTGTTGTTTATAATTTGGATAGTTTGATTTGCGTTGTTTATGATTAACTTTTATTAATAAAAATTTCGTAAAACTCAATACAAACTCATTAACTCACTTGAATTTTTACCCAGTAAAATAAACTCACACCAACTCATCTAAAACTTTTAAAATTATACTTCAAATCATGAGCCCCAACTCTTATTATCAAAAAGAAAAAGAAAAAGTGCTTGAAGAGCAGAGAGGCATGGGATGCTCATAAATATCCAACAAGCCACAGAGTGCGAAGCATGTGCAAAGATGGGAAGATGGATATGGGAATGGGACAGTTCTTCAGTCCCATTTCATACTTTGAAATGGAAGGCCCCACCACCAGCTGACAAGCATGTCTACTTGATATCTGCTGCTCTTCCTCTTTTCCTCCTCCTTCTCCGGTCAAATTTCCAAAATGATTCTGTACAAGCTTTCTTTTGTCAAACTCAAAATTTTTTTATTGAGATTTCAATCTTGTTATGTCACTTTTTATGTGGGTTCATGTTCCCTGCCTTCACATGCACACTACTTTTACTGTTCTTTACGTGAATTGAATCTATTGAACATTATTAGATTAAAATATTGCAGTATCATTGAATATTTTCAAATCAACTATTCAAAGTATAGTTTGAAAATTCAAAAAAAACTGAGGCAAAATCTTATCCGAATTATTCTTTGAGTCGAGTCTAAATTTCGAGTCTTCAAACTATTATTCAAATCAAAATCTAATAAACTTCTCATGGACTTTAAGCATAGACCTTCTCAATTAGCAAAGTAGGAAATTGGGTGTTGAAATATGATAGGAATTGAATGAAAAATTGGGTATAATTGCTTCTCAAATGTTATTAATTCATTTCATAGTTTACCCCTCTCTCTCTCTCTCTCTCTCTCTCTCTCTCTCTCTCTGATCCATCAATTCATTCTCTATAGAAGAACTAAGATATGCAACTTCCGCTGTATAAATGCCATGAAGAAAAAGATATTAAAAAAACATGAATGGATTACCAAATGAGTCACAATATTTAAAACTGTACAACAACCATCAACAATATTCACCCAAACTTCACCCATTTCCTGTGTAAACTTCTCTCTTTTTTACTGCTAACAAAAGGAATTATCATGCAAGGCATTCTTAAGAAGAAAAAGAAAAAGAAAAATGAGGTTATTCAGTTTTGATTCACTGGCTTTATGAGAGGCTGTGAAGTCTTTCCCCATTCTTCTTGTGGGCTCTTTACTTCCAACAGTAATGCCACCACCTCCTTCATGGTTGGTCGATCCACCGGCTGTGAATTCACACATAGCATTGCGATCCCAAGAGTCTGAAGTATCTCCTGCACCATCTGGTCAGGTAAACCTTGGAACTTCGAGTCCAATACGTTGATGGCAGGCTCGAAGCTCCCCATCTTCTTCCTCACCCAATCCACAATATGAAGTCCATCACCAACTCCCGACTCAACAGCGTTACGGCCACTAAGGATCTCCAGCAGGACAACCCCATAGCTGTATACATCGCTCTTCTCTGTTATGTTCATCGTGTATCCATATTCTGCAGCAAAATAAAAATAATAATGAGACTATCAGTAGAGAAGCTACTGACAAGATTATATCGAGAAAATTTTGGAGTTGAGTGAACATGTAAACAATTATTTACATCCATGTTCTCACACTTGTGTTGGAATACACATAATTTATCCAAAATCAATGTAAATGATTACTGAGAGATGAAAATTTTAATAACAGATTGAATGAATACTCAGAGATGATTACTTGAATGTTTAACAACTGATGTTCATGATTGTTTTTAGTACTACTTCCATTACAAGTTCTTTTTGAATTTCAAGTGAGCCCCATGCTATGATGGAAATGTAGAGAATTTTCAATTTATTATGACCAGTGATGTAGCTTGAATGATAGTGCGCTCGCTTTGCAAGTGAGGGGCAAAGCTTCGATATTTTGATATTTTTGACAAGGGCTTCAATGATGTTGATTTTATATGGTCAATCATGCTTGAACAAGCATCCATATAGGGGTGTCATGAGCTGGCCAGGGGCCAGGAAATTGAAATTTGGAAGCGGCCTGGCACTATAACCCTTGCTCAATCAGTTCAAATCCAGGTCCAACTAGATGGTGTCAAAATGGACAATGCATGTGGCATCTATTTAGGCCATCCTCAGGCAACTTTCAATTATCAGATAGACTTGGTGGTCTAAAATAAATTGGGCATTGATGAAAATCCATTGGGAAATCGTCCATTATGCAAGGGATACATTGGGAAAAAAAGGAACAAAAGAGCTTGGACCAAACAGGTTATGTTTTTAGAGCCATCCCCAATATTCATTTTAAAAATGGTCGAGGTAAGAGCAAGAATGTAAAATGAGGCTATCTATGAATGATCAATTTTTGAAAATCACTGCAAAAACAGTATTGTTGACAGCAAAATAGAAGTCAAAAGTGTGAGAGACTGAACAAAAGAGCAGCATTTGAAATTTAAACATTATCCATTCAGGAAAAAAAAAACAGAACATGAAACAGGAAAAAAACATGTTCAATCCATAATGTAGTGATGTATAACTATAAAGGCAAAGATATTAGAAGTTTGTTATTTCTAAAGAATCCAGCTATTGAAAACAAAATTTGAGAGTCAGCAATGTAAATGAACCCTTCGAAGAGCTTAAATTTAAAGAGCAAATAATCATTCTAAAGATTGAAAGTAATGAAGCTATGAATGAGGAACCACTTGCCTGGTGCTATGTACCCATAAGAACCCGCAATTCTGGACATTGCATGGTGAAAACCTGGTGAATTCATCAGCTTTGCCAACCCAAAATCAGCCAAATATGCTTCATACTTGGAATCCAACAGAATGTTATTGCACTTGACATCTCTGTGAAGTATAGCTGGCACACAGTCATGGTGAAGATATGCAAGACCCTGCGCCGACCCAACAGCAATTTTATACCTTGTTTCCCAATCCAAGTTCCTATTCTCCTGCAGCAGCTGTTGCAGATTCCCATTAGGGATATAATTATAGAGGAGGAGCTTGACACATTTATTCGAACAGTAACCCAAGAGCTTTACAATATTCCTGTGGCGTATGTGTCCAAGTATCTGTATCTCAGATGCAAAAGCATCCACAAATTCTTCCTTCTTTGATTTCCAAAGCTTCTTCACAGCAATCAGTTCCCCATTTGGCATCTCGGCTTTGTAGACAATACCAGAACACCCCTTGCCAATGACGTTCTCATCTTTCAAACAATCTAAGATATTATCAACAGTGAAATTGAGCTTCTGGAATGGGATGAATGTCCATGGATATGAGAAATCATCAGCAGAGGATGAAGATGAGACGGAAAATCTCTCAGCCATTGATCTCCTATTTCTGTTTATCAGAATCCATAATGTGGAAAGTGCCAAGATTAAAGAGCCCAAAATCACACAGATCAAAGTTACGGCCTTTGGGGATCGAAGCCCAGTTCTATGAATTAGAGATGAAGAACAAGTTGAACCATCAAATGATTCACAGAGATCTGGGTTCTGAACATATGAATCCTCTGATAGTGTTCTGAAAAATGGTGTCACAGGTATTGGGCCAGAGAAATTGTTGTATGAAATATTAAGAGATGTAAGACTAGTTAACTGACCCAAAACCTCAATTCCGCCAAACAACATATTGTGGGAAAGATCCAATGACTGCAACTGTGTCAAACCTGACATTGATTCAGGAAGTTCACCAGTAAATGCATTCCAGTTCAAAGCCAAACTAATCGTCAAGCTCGTCACGTATCCAATCTCAGGAGGTATGGACCCAGAAAGGCTATTGAAGCCAAGATCAAGCAATGTCAACTTCTGCAAGTGCTGTATGGATTTTGGCAATGACCCAGTTAGGAGATTGTTGTTGAGTATGAGCTTGTTCAAGTAACTGAGATTACCAAAACTCAATGGGATTTCACCTGAAAAACTGTTGTGGCTAAGATCAAGCTGTTCTAGATTTACAAGTTCACCCAACTGTGTTGGAATTTCTCCAGTAATATGATTGTCATGTACATCCAACAGTTCCAGCACAGTGATGTTTGCAATCTCAATTGGCAGGGTCTCAGAGAAGTGATTTGTGTACAGATCCAAGAATACAAGATTCGGCAACTTCCCAATCTCTTTGGGTATTCGGCCAGAGAGTTGATTCTCTCCAAGTCTCAATCGCACAAGAGACTGGCAATTTGAGACACTAGAAGGCAACTTACCTGACAGGGAATTGCCCAAGAGCAGGAGCTTGCTGAGCTTCTTCAAGCCAAACAGCTCTTCTGGGATTGACCCAGTAAGTCTGTTTTTTGAAAGATCAAGAGCATAGAGCTCAGTACAGTTCCCAAATGACGCTGGTATGTTGCCAGATATGGAATTTCCCCACAAGAAAAAGCTCTGCAAGAATTTCAAATTCCCAATTTGCCATGGAATGGGACCAGATAACAAATTCTTATCGAGCTGAATAGCAGTTAAACTAGTACAGTTACTCAACTGCCAAGGAATCAAACCTGTCAGCGAATTGTCCGAAAGATGAAGCTGTTCTAAGGCTGCCAATCTTCCCAATTCACTTGGGATTTCGCCTGAAATCCTATTTGCCGAAACATCAAGTATTACTAGTGATGAGCAATTGGAGAGCTCAATTGGGACAGCCCCCTCAATTGAATTACCCCAAAGAAGCAAGCTTGTGAGTTTCTGCAGCTTTCCCAATTCAAGTGGTATCTTGCCAGTGATCTTATTCAGGTGCAAATACAAATTCCGCAGCTCTGAGCACAAACCTATTTCCGGAGGGATTGAGCCTGAGATGCCAGTGTTGTAGAGAGCCAATGTTTGGAGATTGAATAGATTGCCTAATGTGGGTGGGATTGGTCCTGATAGGCCCGTGGCCGCCGCACCAAAAATGGTAAGATTTGTGAGTAGGCCTAGTTGGGATGGAATTTCACCAACAAGAGATGGGTTCCCACCAATACGCAGCTGCTGGAGAGAGAACAAGGAGCCAAATTGGGATGGTATAGAGCCATTGAGGAAATTGTCTTGGAGACATAGGACTTGGAGGGAGGAAAGGTTGGCAAGCTGGGGGGGAATGTTGCCGGAGAGGCGGTTAGAGTTAAGCAGTAAGAACTGAAGGGAGGAGAGAGAGCCTAGCTGAGGAGGGATGGGGCCTGTGAGGGAGTTGGAGGAGAGGTCTAGTAGGGAAAGTTGAGATAGTTGGCCAAAGGATGGAGGGATGGAGCCAGAAACATTGGCAGAGGAGAGGTTGAGGAGCTGGAGAGAGGAGAGGGTGGAGAGTTGTGGGGGAAGTGATGTGAAGTTGAGGAATGTGCTGGGGAGGGAGAGGGATATGACTCTCTCCTGTGGAGAGCAAGTCACACCCTCCCATGTACATGGTGTTGGGTGGGAAGGGTTCCATGAGGGAAGGACAGAAGATGGAGAAGAAACATCAGAAGAAGCAAGGAGGGAAAGGAGAGCTTGTCCATCCGGGGAGAGGGAGGAGATGGGAGAGGTGGTGAAGGACAAGAAGAAGAAGAAAAAAAACAAGAGAATGGATGCATGAGCTCTGGTGTTGAAAAGGAGGCTTCTCTCCATCTGGGTACGGTCTTCTAACTCATCTATGGAAAGCAAAGGAATGGATTGAAACTTGAAATCTAGCAATGCACAAAATGTGGGAAATAGAGTGGATTAAATGCATACCTTAATGATTGTTGCGAATATTGAAATGAAGGTTTCTCTTCATCTAGATATGGTCTTCTACCTCAGAGAAAGGGACTCAAAGAAATGGGATTGAAGCTCATGTGTGAGTTTAGAGAATATGGTTTGAACTACAGTCCATGTGAAACATCACATCATGCATGTGAGCAGGAAATGGGCTTGTGGGGGTGAAGGTGGTATGCTTGGACTTCACTCAAGCATGTTGTAGATAGGAAGCATCCATGTCATAAACGACAAAGGCTTTGGAGGTGCTGTTGCAGCTTCACCACTAGCTTCTTGGGAAGGTGCTGCTGAATCTCAAGACTGAAAGATGGGTTCAAAATTACTTGCACCCAAGTGGGATTTAAGCTTTTTCATGGTGAACAGGGTAGACTAATGGGGTTGATGCAAAGAGAGAGAGAAAGAGAGCTCTTAAACCATCTCCAGCCGATGGACAGAAAAGGAAAGGGAGCAACAGCTTAGCTGATGGTGATTGATTGTTGCAGTTCCTACTTCATATATCCATGACCATTACAAAGGGTGGTATTGATGGTGAAAAGCAATCACAAACTTTGGGTTTTAAGTCCTGGAGCCTTTTTTTCAGTCAATGGATGTAAGCCCTTTAGATTTGATGCTTTGCTCCCTGTTAAATTCACTTCAATCTATTTTACTTTATTAATATTATATCTAATAATGTTATTTTACAATGTGTTATACAGTGAGTCATCGAAAATAAATCTAAATTTTATAATAAAATTTCTAAATAAGATATATGTTAGCTTACTTTTTGTTATATTAAATCCACTTCCTCTTATACTTATGGATGGATTCACTAAGATGCTTTGGTGCTTGCTAAATCATTCCATCTTCAAACCTGCGAGTGAACATTGACATGTCAACTTGTATATGACCAAATGGGAGGCAGATGAGAGTGCTTTGGATTTGGGAAGAGGATACATTTTTTTATTACAAGGGAGTGAGGCAGCTTTGGGAGATGGCAAAAGTAAAAGGATTGGACTAAGCAACACCACCAATAAAAACCATTTTTTTTTCTATCTTACAATGGACTGTGATGTGTATTCTTCTGTTAAAATACAAAGAGATGGTGTGGAGAGGCGTGAGAATAGAGACAGGGTTGGGTTCAAGAGACATTTAAAGGGCAAAGATAGGCTTTAAGGTAATTTAATGGGGTGGAGTAATATAAAATGGTAGGGATTGGATTACCAAGAAGTAAATAGTGGGATTGTTTCGGGAGTTGGGTTGAAAAAGAAAAGAAAAAATACCAGGCCGTGAGGCTCACACTATTTAGGGTTTGGGTTTTGGTTTTGGGAGGGTCTAATTAGGGTTTAGGCCTCGAGTCTTGAGTCTCCTACCAACTCTTAACCTAACATTGTCGTGAGTACCATATTAGCTGCAGCGGTCTAGAATCAATTTTCATCATTTTTCAGCCATTCAAGAGATCAGAATGATATAGGCACCATTAATTAATTGATAAAAATTTATAGCATGGTTGATAACTATTTATAGTTATATGGGTCTTTAAAGACAATTGATTTATTAAAGATAAATTTTTTTATTAAATTTTCATCATTTGTAAAGCATATTCATGTCCATCACTTCAATCCCTTTGGATTGAAATTTGGACCATTTTTCAATTTGTGCGTCGTTCTTGTGTAGATCTCATGTTAATATTCTCTTTACCGTTCCAATTTTATTGGATGTATATGAAGAGACAAATAAATTGTCAAATTCAATTGTAAATATCAACTGAAAATTGAGAAAATAAATGACTTAAACAACTATAGTAGCGTGATTGTGTGAAGAATAAGACATCCTTATGATCAATCCAACAATGGGCAAACAATTAGAAAGTTTAGATTGGGTGGGATTGGATGATTTTATCAAAATGATGACTTGATGTTTTGTGGGTCACGTATTTAAATTAGAATTTTTTAATGAATCTGTCACCATCTTAATTATTGAATCTGCATAAAATAATTATATAAAAAAAATAGAACAATCATCTAATGTCATCATTATAATTCTTATGACAGTAATAAGGATAATTGGTGAAACGTTAAGAGATTTTCTTAAAATAAATTCAAAATTATTATCAAGTAGGCTTTTGGGCCTCTTTACTTTGTGCTTGATCAAATTTAGCCGGTTCAGCCTTGGCTAACAAATTGGTATGAACTCGAGTTGGCCCAACATGTATCGAACAAAGAGCCATCAAACTGGAAAAAAAAAAAGGGTAAATTTAGATAGAATAAATTAATCTACTCACTAAACGGGTTTACCTAAATCAAACTCATTTAGTAAATAAGTGGACTTGAGTTGAAGATTTGACATAAATGGGTCTACTAACCTAATGGAAACCCAACACAGCCTATAATTTATGTGTTTGAACTAAAAAAGGGAAATGATTTGTGCACCCCCCCTATTTTACCCATGCTGCACTCCTTCAATTATTTTTTCCAATTTTGCCCCCAACCTAAAAAATGATGGAAATGGAGAAAAGGTGGGTGGAGGGTAAAATTGGAAAAAAATTTTGAAGGAGTGCACCATGGGTAAAATGGGGGGTGCACAAATCACTTCCCTAAAATAGAAAGTTTATCAAATCTAATTATATTTAATAAGACTTTTTTGTCATTTTCTAACTATAAAAAATTAAAAGTATGACAATAAGATATTTCTTTCTTTTTTATGGAATAATTCTTTATCAAGACTACAAGAAAAGTGACATTTTCATCTATTTCTAAATAATCAAATTCTCACAAAGGTATCAAAAAGTATGAAATGTTCACCCACGCACTCAGTCGCATAGTATTACTATGCGCAACTAGGCGTTTTGTCCACCAAAAATCACCATGATGGATTGTTCAAAACTTCAAACCATGTTTTAAATGGTCATAAAGTTTTGAAATTAAAAAAATATAATTAAAATGATAAAAAAATTAAGAGATTTAAAAATATAGTTTAATCAATCTAATCATGATAATTTGTTATGAACAATATAATTAAGGAAAGACCATTCGAATGGGTCTATCATCACCTCGTTTGGTGGATCCTACACCTAGGTGCGTACAATAATACCAGACAACCTCATCTGTGAGTGAAAATCTCGTATAAAAATACTTATTGAGGAAGAAAAAAAGGTTTTCCTCAAATGTCAAGAAAATATTTTCTGGCCATCATTTACAATTTTTTTATTTTGTGCACTTCAATTTTTAATTTTTTTTTTTTTCATTTTATCCCTCGTGTTCTTTGTTTTCATTACCAAACTTCTATCATGTAACATGTAAAATGGAAGAAAAGAAAAGTAAACGATTTATTTAAATAAATATTGAAATGTACAAAATAAAAGCTTCTTTTCTTCAAAAATAAAATAAAAGTTTTACATTTTGCCACAAGTACAAAGTGGACAGGACTCGATCCAAACTTTGTTGGCGCAGTCAAAATCAAAAGTGGTAATCATGACTCAATCAATTTACTGGAACCAATTGGATACTTGATTTTATTTTAGTAATTAATTACTGTAATCAGCACTGGGTCAAATTGATTTAGGTCTGTTCCAAGTGCTTGACTCATTTATAGTAAAACTTTTATAGAGTGAGAAAAAAATCCAGTCTGTCGAGTAAATTTGGAAAGATCAATACAATTATTTGAGAGATTTGAGATCCACAATTAAATTGAAACTATTAAAAATTATAAAAATGAGCAGCTCTTTTTAATTGTTTCTAGAAAAATTATACATGAAATTGATACTTTTTAATATAGACAAAAAATCTTCAAAATTAAGCCTTCTAACTCCACTGTATGTTATCTTAGGAATATAGATATTCATGTTTTTTTTAATATGACCAAGATATATAAGTCTTTTAGAGTATTTGACTAATTCTCGAGACATATGCAAGCCTTCCTATTCAAGATAATTATATCGGAAGTGGTCTTTTGGGTGGAGTAAGAATCAAACTCAAAACTCCCGTTTCTTGAAGCAGATTTCTGGTTATCGTTCCTTTTTAGATTCTATAAAAATTCGGATTATATTAAATTGGTGTAAGTTGATTTGAATTTACCTTGGCCAATACATGTTGAACTCAATAGATACTTATTTAATTTCTAAAATTATTATTTTTTAAATTCTATTGAACAAGCAATAAATTTTAAAAATATAAAAAATAATTAAATATGACGAAATAAAAAACAGCCATGTGAGATTAAAACCTTTTGTTTTTTGTTTTTTCATCAAACCCTAAAAACTCTTGTTGCAAAGCCCACATATAAAAGCCCGGCTAGCTAGTTGGTGTACGAAGCAAATCTACAAAACGCCCATGCACAATTGCTGCATGTTAACTCATAATAGGGTCGTTAAATAAAATTAATTTTTACTTTCTAAAATAGATGTATTTTTTTGTCATTTTTATTTGATACGTCCTCATTATTAATTAATCATGATACATCAAAATATTTATCTAACAATTCTTTTGTAATCTTACAAATTCAAAGGTTAATATAATTCAATAGGTCTCATTTTTTACGGTATGATAATCTCTATAATAATCTATCTATCTATGGTTTTTTGTATGATCATTACGTGATATTCATAATCTGACGTGACCCATCAAAACACTTTAGTTCAAGCATATACTAGACGTTCCCTGTGATATACGTATGCAACCTTTTGTAGTGCTTTGCAATACTGTTCAAAAGCCTACATGGGTGTAGCTTAACTGGTTAACCTCTTGCCTCAAAAAGCAGGAGGTGCTAAGTTTGAGTCCCCATGGCCTAACTTGATGTACCTTAAGGGCAATGGATATCACCTGTGGGGGTTTTTTGCTGGGTTTCCTACAAGTAAATTAAAAAAAAAAAAGCTACTATTCAAGGTTTTTTTTTAAGTTTTAACTAATAAAATTAGATTAGGTGAGCATGAATTTCTTGTATGTTGTGCTGACTGCTGAGCTGAATCAATTTCACATTAAATCATAAAATTTTTACATCAACTACTCATAAAGTCTACTTTGAGTATTGAATTAAGATACATACATGACCTCCTAATCTATCATAAACCATGACATATCTCAATCGAGTGGTGATTAGTTCTCATGAATGGTTGAATCATTGAGAGATATTGAGATCTAAGGGTTTTCATTTTACTTTGATTAAAAGTGGATTCTACAAATAAAACTACCTCAACCTCAATACAATTTACCATGCCTTCAACTTCATTTAATCATTCCTTGAGGTTATAAAATATATAGCACATATTTTGTCATATTTTAACTAGGAGTGGCAATTGGTCGAGTCAAGTTGGATTTGGGTCAAGTTGATAGTAACATTTTTTTTAACATGATCAGACTTGACTCGAATTTTTTGAGAGTTTAAGATATGTATGAGCCAAACTCATTCTTTTGAGTTGGGTAGTGTCCAGTAAAAAAATTACCATCTCTAATTTTAACAAAAAAAAACTTTGTCAAGCGAAAGTATGAATTATTTCTTTTTTAATTTTTTGACCCGTTATGTAAGAAGGTAAGGTCTACCACTTAGATATTTTGTTATGAGAGATGAACACTTGGATATTTTGCCTCTAAAGTTTGGACATATATCATCATCCTACTCTTTAATTTTAAAATTCAAATTGTAATTGTCTAACAAAAATGTCAAATTCAATGGTGAAGATCACTTAGATGGATACTCAAAGGCTACTTTTGGATGAAAATTAATTTTTGCAGGGGGGGTTTCTTAAACATGGATTTCCCTAATCTTATTTGGTAATTAAAGTAAAAAGGTTTAAAAGAAAAAGAAAACTTATTTAAAAGAGAAGTAAAGTGATTATCTCTTGTGTAGAAAGAGTTTTCAGATTTGTGATGGGGAGGAGAAACTTAAATATGTACATTCAAACTATCTCTTGTTACTAAATGAGGGTAAACGAGAGTTATCTTCATTTTTATCCCTCTGTCCGTTATCCAAACGCAACTCTACTATTCCAATTATGTGAAAAGAGAGTAAACAAAATATGTACATTTAAATTATCTCTTGAAGATCTTATCCACTTTACGCTCGATATCCCACAGTTTTCAACATGTAAAGTTAAAAAAAAAAAAAAGTACGTTATGCTTTCCAACATGTAAAGAAAAAAAAAAAAGTACGTTCACAACTATCTCTTGAAGATCTTATCCATTCAGCTGGTAAAACACAATTGCAATTAAAATCGAGTATTTTGATCTTCTCCCATCATGATGTCATAATACTGCTGAAGGCCTTATGCGAAATGGTTAATGACCTTTTAGCCCTTGTTTGTACTTCCAATCTCTGTCACTTTCAATGGAAGTCATCAAGAATGATAGCTATGGCTTGAATCTGCCACCATTTAAGGTTGTTTTTGAGTCTATATCAACCTATCAAGTTAAACTGTTAAAGAGCTAATGAGATATGATGTACGGATGTCATGATTTCACATTGATGGATTTGTCTAATTACAAACATTTTATGGTAAGATATAGGTTATGAAATTAATTTATTTTTTTTTAAAAAATGACCTCATTTTCATTTTATAAGTTGTATAATTCAAGTGACATCATTTTCAAAAAAAGTTTTTTCAAACTATAATTAAAAGCATATTGGTTAAACCATAACAGCCATATTATCCAAGTGGGAGAATGGAAGATTTTATCTTTGACATGTTGGATTCACTTGTGATGGTGGAGTGGTTTTCAATACTTAGATTTGGTTTATAAAATAACTTGAATTACTAAATTTAGGATATATTTTTGGAATCCAGAGGCTTTGGCAATCCTTATTAAGAGAATGGTTCCTATGATGAGACCTTTTTACTATTATAAAAGGAGGTGAAAAAATCCCTCTCTCTACAAGGCTCAATATAAAATTCTTACCCACATTTTGATGCTATCAAGTCTAATATCAATTTTTTTAATCTTAACTTTTATGCTATTGAGTCCAATATCCAATTTTTAATCTAAAATTTTAGGTTACGAGACTCAATACCTATTTTTTAACCTAAATATTTATTTTATCAATGCCCAATATCCATTTTAAACCAATTTTTTTATCCAAAACCTTAGCACACTCATTTATAAGCCTAGAATCTATCATTTCAACCTAATACAACATTTAACCTATACCACACTTAGTGACCTAAACCTTGTATACAGTTGGTATCAAATAAAGGTAAAAAAAAATCTAAAAAAGGCTATACTAGACTTGAAAAATATAAAAGTTTAAATTGGGCTTTTATTACCCTTAATACAAAACAAATATCAAATAAGAAAATGCATTTAAATAAAATATTAGTTGTGATTTTTTCCAATTTGTCTCTCTTCCTCGACTTTGGCCTCTTGTTGGTGCATCTCTATCATGATGGACTTCCAAAATCAGACTAATTTGATACCTGAAAAAGCAAGAGAGTAAAACATTAATGATTCATGAACATGCGGCAGTAAATAAATATGAAAACTTAAAATAAAATAACTAATAAGTGATCATGAATAGAAAATAAAAGGCAAATTTATGGATATTGATTAGCCTCATGACATTCAAACTTGAATTATAAATTCTTCCAAGCAAAAGATCCAAAACCCAGTGAAACTAACAAACATTGCTCATAAAACGATAACACTACTATTGCAAATTAGAAAGCTCACTGCAGTAAGATGATCAGAAAATGCAAGGAACAAAAACAACCACCTCATTTGTCTTGCACATGTATTGGAAATGAAAAACATTGTAGAAGATAGGATGAAATCACAAACTAATCAAAATCTCATTCCCTTGTAGCGATAAGGGCAAATCACGGCATTCAAGAGCAAAATGAGCATAATTGGTGTGTGTGACGCGAGAGAGAGAGGGAGAGGGAGAGGGAGAGGGAGAATAAGGAAATTGGTGATCAATATTCAAAACAAATCCTCCAAATACCTTCCACCCAAACCTAAACACCAAATACGAAAAGTATAATAACCTTCACTACAAACAAATATTCTAAAAGAACAAAACACCATTACATTGTTTCAAGCATAGCATACACAATAATGCCTCAAACTCAAACGCATGATCAAAATCATAAATTTAGAGCATTTGGGAAAGCCGTATTCCCATCTCCAAGTTACAAATCCAACTCCCAATCCTTCTAAAAGAGAAGATTCAAAAAGCAGTATTCATTGCATTAGAGACAAAGAATACACTAAAAAGAGTGAACGGTTTGAGTCCAAATTTTCCTTACCCTCAGGCATAGTACAAATGGTCAAACCAACCCCCTCTCCAAAAAAGTTTGATAACTTTTTACCTCATAACAATCTTCTTCTCTCACCAAATCCAATGCAACCCATCTTCTTATCTCATAACAAAGCTAACCCTGATAGATGGGAATGGATAAGGCTTTGATGATGAAGATAATGAAGATAAGAATGGAACTCAAAAAGATGATGATGATAATAATGATGAATTTTGACTCTAGGGAATACAATAATAAATAAGAACATGTCCAAACCATAGAATTATTGATTTCCTAAACTATAGTTGATTCTAATTTCCGATGCACATATCCAAACTACATTAAGCGACATTTACTCATTTTCTCATCTACATGTGCACCTTTTTAATGTTTCTACATGTGATCATTTCTAATTTTATCATTCATGGGGTCCTACACACCCATACGGCCACTACATTAGTTTATGCCTTAAACATTTAAGGTTGGCTTATGAAAAGTATCATGACTTAAAACTACAATATTTAAGGTTGCACAATAAGCACTTGACAAAAGTGGATTAGATCCCTGTATTGTCAAACCAAAGCCCAAACAAATCCATTTACAGCTCATTTTCTTCCAGCTTCTGAACTAAGTTGGAGATTGGATGAAAAGGATTGCTAACATGAGTATGTAAATTGACTAGGTCGAATTAAGTAATGTCCTAATTAAAGAAGGATGAAAAAGACTTGACATTTCTGAATTTTAATCAATTTTTTGAGTTCTACTACATATGTATTTAATCTTTTGGCTGCAAGTTTTCAATGGAATTTTAAAAATTTATACACTGCAAATTAAAGAAAAATAAAAGAAAAAGAATCTTTGTGGAAAGTATAATTGGATTAGGAAGAAGAGAAATCAAACCTTTAAAACAACACGAGTGTCATCGGGAAGATATACAGCGATGTCCATAACCACAAGAAGAACTATTTAATGACAGAAGGAGAGAGAGATTAGTCTCTAATATAACCAAAGAAACACCACATTTGAATCTTGTAATAACTATATTTGGTAAATGGATGATTAATGAGAGATAACAGGATTAAGGGATTACCCTTCTCTTCTTTCTTCTTCTTCTCACCCTTCAATTTTCCAAGGTTGTTCTGAGTCTCACCCAACCAACACATGTCCCGAATGGCATAAGCTGATACGATGACGCGTCATGTGCCAACCACTGCTCGAAGGTGAAGAGCTACTGGTGGCACGACACGTGCAGGCCATTGGTAGTGACACCCACATAGTTGCAATACCATTTGTGGTGGGATCCAGACCCGTTGGAGGTCAGATTCATGGCGCAACTGGCGCATCCAAGCACGGGTTGCGGCCAATGAAGATGTCGAGATTGCCACTCTCAAAGTAGTTGTAGTCAGGGACCATCAACTCTCCCATTTCTCCAAATCTCTAATCTTTATTTCCCAGTCGTCAAATGCATATAGAGTTAGGCCGCATCGAGTCAGTCCTGCCTTTGGTGATCGACCCCGTTCTTACGTAGATGATGTAGCCGCAGTTCTTCTCATCATCCTGGAAAAAGAAGGGAAAAAATAGAAGAGAAAAAAAAAAGGACCCAGAATGAAGAAACGATAACCATTGATTCGATGAGATGTGTGACCATGATTGGAGAATGGGAAAAGAGAAAAATGGGTCTTTATTCTTACAGCGGACAGGGTTAGAATGACAGAGGAGGAGAAGATGAGGGCGGAGAGAGGAAGACGTGATAGACACAAAGAGAGATTGAGGAGCGGCGAGAGAGAGCAGTGAGAGAGAGAGAGTGCAGAGAGAGACTCGAGAGCGGCGAGAGAAGGGAAGAGATCTACAGCGGCGAGAGAAGGCTACAGCGGCAAGAGAAGGGAAGAGATGGAGAGAGAGCGAAAGAGTTTTAGGGTTTCACCATGTTTTATATCCTTATGAGAGTCCGACGGGCTTTCGAACCGTCCACAACCCGCCCGAATATTATCAAACCGTAAGGGCCCAATTGTTGAATTCTTTTCCTTAGAGAGTGAAACTTTCTTAGTTCTCTAATCAATTTCGGGGTTCCCACACAATAATTGGGCCAAATTTGATTAGTTTTTTATTGATTTTCCATCATCTCCAACTTAGGTTTCTTGGAAAGCAAAATTCCTAACATATTTTCAGTGTTTTGCCTTGGAATTCACCTTCAAAGCACATAGAATTGAAGCCTGCACCGAACCCCATGGCCGAAACTTGCATTGTATTTCTTTGTGAGAAGGATTAGACCTCTCTCTCTCTCTCTCTCTCTTTTGATTTCTAGGGTGTTTTTTTTTTTTGAATGGTTTGATTTCTAGGGTTTTGATTTGTAAACAAAATAGAGACCTTTCTGCCATGTTTCGGTGTAGTGTCGGTCCCCATACTATGACCGCACACATGAACGCGGACCCTATGCACATGTCGATGCATCACAGCTTCAGCCTATTGTCACTTATAGGAGTTCAAACATTTAGGTCAAAGTGATTGTCAAGCCACTCAAAATTTAGTAGGATCACTAACTGAAAGCAAGTATGTGGATGTATTTAGAGAAAGAGTCAAAGACAATAAAAAACTAGGCTGGACAGATATTTCTTCTTTACCAACAATGTTGGTAACCAATGCCAATTGCTAAGGGAATCATGAAAAATAAACATGTGAGGTTGGTAACCCTATGTTCAATTACCTAGGGACTATCAAGTGAATTTACACGCAAGGCAAAAGATTTTGATACCCAATGGAGGAAGGGTCAATAGGTCATTCAGAAATGTGTCGGAAGAAAATTACCCTATAAGTTAAGCTACATCTGAAACAAAGTAATTGTACCCATATCAAGGGACCCAAACCTATTCAGAAGGGCAATTGAGAGTACAGTGTCTCAGCTGAATTGGTACCAAATTATTCTCCTGAATTTCAGAAACCAAACATGCATATCCAACACATTCACATAAAATGATTTCAAAAGATATCACATTCCTCACCCTTGACCTCCAGCACCTCACCGTACCTAGGGTTCCAAACGCCCTTTCATGCTATGTTGAATATTCCATGACCCTATACTCCTCTAAACCACAAATCTAAAGCACAAAATCTAGTTCATCTGTGAGGATCTTCATAGCCACTGGGGTGTGCAGCCTCTACCAAAAAATTAGTCCATAATCATTCCTCTATGTTTTGAAAATTGTCTTAATATTGAAGCAAAGGGGTCCAGAGTCACTATCATTGGAGTTTTTTAAATGGTAGTGAAGTGTAACAAGAATGTTCCTCTCGAGATACATAGGGCTTCCATTTGAGGAAAATCAGAGGCTATATCAACATGCACTCTAATTGTCGAGTACTTCAAAAGCCATTTTCCAACACAGAAGATATCTTTTTTCCCTCTTTCCTTTTTGCATAGTAAGAAAACTGAGCTTTTCATTTAATGGCTTCTCAAATGAATGCAAGTTAGTCGATGAGATCATTTCCAGCTGGGATAGGGGTCTGCTTAAGAGACGATGCTTAGCTTTTGATCCAAGCAATGGTGTGATGACTGGTGTGAAAGGAAATAAATTCCAAGATCTTTCAAGGGAAGGTGAGGTCGTAGGAGGAGGTGTTTGAGATAGCTAGGTCAAGAATTATTGGGTGGTTGAGAGCTTGTAAAGATTGTAGAAATTTATTGATTGATGATTTCATTAGAAATCGGGACGAGTGTTTGAAAGGGAGACGTAGGAAGAAGAGAGTAATCTAGAAGTGGGAATTACCTTAAGAAGGTTAGGTTATATTTAATGTCAATGGTGCAACAACGGATGAACCAAGTCTCACAAGGATTGGGGGTGTGTTACATGACAATGTGGGGAATATGAAATATTTCTTTTCGGGACCCATGGGGGTTAGAGACTCTAATGAAGAAGAACTTTTGGCCATTAAGAAGGCAACCAAATTGTGGATGGATGATGTGAATGACAGCTTGGTGGTGGAATTTGATTCTAAAAATGCTATCGGGTAAGCTAGTTGGAAATATACCCATCCTTGGAAGTTAACCCAGATAGCTTTGAAAATTGGGATATTAGGAGGGCAGAAGGAGGTTGTTTTCAAACACATCAAGTGATTGCCTAATGGAGTAGCAAATTTATTGGCTATGAAGGGGGTGGAAACGTGTGAGCCTTATCTTGGCCATTGGTAGTTTTTTGTATTTTGTTCCTCAGTGTACTTCTCAAATGCAGCGTATCTTGTGCTTCTTATTTTAATACTGAAAATTTCCCTTGTTGCCGTCTCAAAAAGTATAATCAAATTGTTGAAATTCAAAACAAAAACCCAATAACTCAAAATGATACCAATCACATGCTTACAAATATCTAGTTATCTATTTCTCAGATAATACTGTTGGGAGGAAAGGTCTTTCCTACCTCACCGAAACAGCAATATCGAAGATGGAAAAGAGAAATCAACAAAGAGAAACAAACCACAACACAAAGATTTTACATGTTTCTCTTTCGATACGTCCACGAAGTTCAAACCGATCCACTATGCTCAAAGGCAAAAAACAAAGAAGAAGCGGCTATCGTTACAAATGTTCAACTCTCTCACACACACACAAAACAAAAATACCCTAATTAGGGTTTACACAAGACACAGTGAAATTACAAAATCAACCCCTGACCAGATCTGCTAGTACATCTCTGATTATCAAGCTCCACAGAGCCTAACAAATACAATACAATCACCAACAAGATGATGCAGACCAAGCTTTTATATGTTGTCCCATGCTTGAATAAAAAGTGGAAGCATCAACATTTATTTTTATAGGATTCTTAATAGTGGCACATTTAAAATGATGCTTGATGTCTGAATGACTTGGAGTAGAACGTATGATGATGACTAAATATCAATACTTCCATTTTTATTCAAGCATGGAACACTGTCTTGTTTTTTCATACAGCATCAACTTATTAAAAGGGCAAATATAGATATTGTTGATGCCATTTCTTATTAAAATATGACAAAATGTCGTTTTCCCCCTAACAATGGTGTTAAAAGCTTAAAATAAATGACATACATGAGTAAGAAACAGTGTATAAATATCAATGGTGCCACTCCATTCAAACAAGCATAAAAATTTAAAAATTTTGCACAATAAAAATCAACCTTCCTATGTAAACTCATCATCAATCCAGTGGGGAAAAAAAGAAGCACCGAACCTCATAATCAATCATTCAACTGTACCAGTTCCGCCTTCAATTGTTCTATTTTCAGTCCCATTGACCTCTGTAATGCTCCCCGCTCGCCTTCAGGTAACTTCGACAGCAGAGCCTCATACATTTCCAAAACAGCCTTCACTGCAGCACGGGCGGTCTCCGCCTCCTCATCGAAATAAACTGTCTCTTTCGATTCTAATGCCATGTCAATCTCCTCTCGAGCTTCTGCAAACTTCAGATTGATCTCATCAATCTCTTTATTTGGGTCGAATTTGGCAGAGCAATCACCGCTGAATTTCCTAAATTTTTGGCGAATGCTGAACTGGGTCGGCAGACTTACGCGCGTGGAGGAAAGATAAGGGTGGAATTTCAAAATGGGGGTGTTGAATTCCATAGGTTTTGGGACTGAGGGCGGGTCGGGGGCGCATTGATTTGAGGTTGTTGATGAGATTTCATGAAAAAATGAAGATATGGGCCTCGAAGCTCGTCGAAAATGGTACCCTTGGAACGATTTGCATAAACATTTCTGCAGGTTCTGATGCATTTTTCCTCTTTCTAGCTGAGAATGACCAAGAACAGAGCAGCACCAGTTCGTCGTTGCCCTAGGTGTGTCTGTACTTTGATCAAGGCCTGATCGATTCAGCGGTCAATTTGCGGATCCTGACGAACTCTGTGTATTATAAGCACGTACTTGGCATTTTATTTTGCCGCATTTAACTTTCATTCGGTATTTAAATTTAGTATTTATTAGTCGATTATATTTTTCAACAATCAACTTTAATATATAGTATTTTTTTTAGGGTACCCGTTTACACACCCGGAAATCCTACTTCGGCACACCCATTTTTAGGTGCGGGTGGCAAATTACCATTTTGCCCCCGCATTCCCATTCGTTCGAACGAATGCTCAGTTCATTTTTCCATTCGTTCGAATGAATGGACGCATACCCCCTCTGCTTTCATTCATTCGAACGAATTCATAGTTCATTTCGGATTCGTTCGAATGAATACATGAATACTACCGAATTTTCACTGATTCGAACGAGTGGCCATGTGCACAATCCATTCATTCGAACGAATTCCCCAGTGTAAATTCCATTCATTCGAATGAATTGTTCGGAAGTGTTCATTCGTTCGAATGAATGGATGGATTCATTTGAACGAATGAATGAGAGGGGACTGGAAAATACAGTCCTTCAATCGAATGAATCCATCCATTCATTCGAACGAATGAACACTTGAAATGCATTCATTCGAATGAATGGCTTGATTCATTCGAACGAATGTATCAGAGAGGACTGGAAAATGACAGTGCTTCTCTCGGGTGCCATTCGTTCGAATAAATTAAACCATTCATTCGAATGAATGCACTTCTATTTGTCATTCGTTCGAATGAATGGACTGATTCATTCGAACCAATGACATATAGACGTCCATTCGTTCGAATGAATTGACTGATTCATTCGAATGAATGTATCAGAGAAGACCGTAAAATGACAATCCTTCCCTCGGATGTCATTCGTTCGAATGAATCGAGCCATTCATTCGAACGAATTGAAGTCTAATATGCCATTCGTTCGAATGAATGGTTTGATTCATTCGATCGAATCCATTTAAGTCGCCATTCGTTCGAATGAATCAATTCATTCATTCGAACGAATGACGACTTATATATATAAACCGCGATTTATTCGATCGATTCCAGCCCTGCCTCTCCTCCCCTTTCGAAACCCTAAACCGAACCCTAAATCGATCGATTCCCTCCCTCTTCCTCTTCCTCTCCCTCTCCCTCTCTGACTCCGGCTCCGACTCCTCATCCAGCTCCCTCATTCTCAGGTTTCCCCTCCTCGATTTCCCTCTCCCTCTCCCTCTCTCTTGGAATCCCCATTCATTCGAACCTCTCCCCATTCATTTGAACCTCTCCATTCATTCGAACCAATCACCCCCATTCATTCGAATCAATCACCCGTACTCATTCGAACCAATCACCCTACACCCTTTCCATTTTAATTTTTCCCTCTCCCTCTTTCCCAAAATACACCGTCTAAATGGCATCTTCAAGTTCCAAAAGGAAAGCAAGCACAACAAAGGGAGGGAAGAAACAAAAGAAAGACACGTCATTCGACCCGACGCATTTCATATCGTCTGAAGCCGCGACCCTCTACCGAGACGATTTTTGCACACGATCGTATATTTTTGGTAAAATCTTCGACCTCTCTTTTTTCACACAATTTGGTTTGAAAATCGAATCGTATTTTGAAGAAATGGGTTGGGCTTCATTTTTGTCATTAAAATGTGACATGTACCCTATTTTAGTAAAAGAATTTTATGCAAATACAGAAAAAATGGATGATGAGACGGTTAAGACAACCGTCCGAGGCCAAGAAGTTGTGATCACACGGGAAAGGTTGGATTACCTATATAATTTCCCAAAAAACGGCATTAGAAGGTATGATTGTCGTACATGGATCACAGATGTTGAGGGGTTCGATGTTTTGGTAGCCCTCAACGAGATGTGTGGGAGGACGGATATCATAAAAAAGAAGACCCCCTACTGACCATGCTTACATTGAAAGCACGAATCATCCACCAAATAATTGTCAATTGCATTTTTCTTAGAAAAGGGCATTCTAGTGTGACATGGTTTGAAGTGTTTCTTATTTGGGGCATCATGAATGGGAAAAAAATCTCCCTTTCCCATATCATCATTAGTCACATGCGCGCCTGCCGGAAAACCAGAAGATGTAGTCTACCGTACGATCTTTTTTTATGTTCATTTTTTTAAGAACGCGAAATCCCACTTCTCCCCGATGATAAAGTATCTATAGAACGCTATGATTATTTTAATGAGTCAACTTTGAAGAAGATGGGATTCCACCTCGACAGAGCTAGTAAGAAATGGGTCCCCAAAGTTGTCGATGCACCACCAGTTCAGGTTCACAGTCCACCTAAGGCATCTGAGGCGCGTGCGGCACTTGAGCCACCTGGGCCATCTGAGGGCAGTGAGGCACGCCACCCACGTGAGGCAGGGAGTCCTCCGACTGTTTCATCAGTTGATACGCAGTAGATTCTTGCTAGCATTTTTGCTCTAGAGGAGAAGATGGAGCAGAGCTATGATCAGCAAGTGCAGAGATTTGATCAGCTTACCGCAAGGGTGGATGTTATGTAGAGCCAGATTTTAGATACTTTGCAGTTGACAGTGCTTTTAGCACAAGCGAGGGGGATTACAGCATTCCTATCTATAGAACCAGATGGTACTGTATGAGCAAGGGTATCACCTGAGTTTGCAGGAGCAGTTATTCCCCCTGTTCGTCCATCTGGAGGGGTAGTTAAACGAGCAAGAACATCATCTGGCACCCCTGCTCGTACTAAACGAGCAAGAGCAGCATCGGGGGAATCTAGTCGTGCTTTGATGGTTGGATTAACAGCACTTTCTGGTCCATTGCCTCGTGCATCTTCTCGCCCCATTACACCACAGAGTGGATCAACTGGTACTGGCCCCCGTTCTGTGTTGACTAGAGCTGCAGCAGCTTCGCGCCCCCTTCCTCGTTCGACTGCAGTTATTCCATTCGTACCACCTCAGTTTGCACCTCCTGCTTCTGCACATGCCACCACAGCTTTGATTGTTGCACCAGTTCATGCACATGCTCCTTCTGCATCAGCCTCCACTGGTCCACATGCTGCACCTCCTGCTGCATGACTTGTTCCACATCCTGCTGCACCACCTGCTGCACCTCCTACGACAACTGCTGCACCACCTGCTGCACCACCTGTTGCACCTCCTGCTGCACCTCTTGATTCACCTCCTGTTGCACGACTTGCTGCACCTCCTGCTGCACCACATGCTGCACCACTTGTTGCACCTCCTGCTGCACATTTTGATGCACTTCCTGCTGCATCACCTGCCTCACCTTCTACCTCTGATCCGGATATTATTTGTCTTTGATGTAGTTTTGATTTTTTTTTTTATTCACATGTAAAAGAGATGTAAATTTCATATTTTGAATGAACATGTGATGTTATTTATCTCCTGGTGCCTGTTTTGTTGTGGACCTCTCTCAGTACTCAACTATTGATTTCTAAGAAGAATTTTAAATTTTGTATTGGTAATGAAATGGGAAACAAGACCTAAACATAAGCCTAGAAGAATTCTAGGTGCCTGCTTTATGACCTAAAATAGGCAATCTTGATTTCGTATTTAAAATTAAAGTGTATTTTCCTTCTATGGCATGATTTCTTGAGATTTATGCAGAAAATGGAGTTAATTATGCATTTTAAATGCAAAATAGTGTGTCAAATCAACTTGAAAATTGTAAAACATAGGCTTTACAATTAAACCCACTTCACAAACCATTAACCTTGAGTAATTCATAACTCGCTAAAACTAAATATCTGCTCTGAAATCGAGGAACATGATAATAACAAAGAGAAAATACATTGACACACCTATCTTCACTTCATTGATTCCACCATTGCATGAAGTCGTCATTATCTCTAAGATCATCAGACCACTGCATAACATTTAAGAAAATCACATTATAACATATGGAAAAGTTATATGTCGATTGGTAAATACATATGAGCTCTTTAAGGAATGAACTTACTTCGGTTATTTCTATAGAGTTATATGCTGAATCGTCACCAAAGTTGTAAGATCCACTATCCTGTGGAAAACTCGCTATTTGTGATTCATGGAAATCACTTACATTATAATCAACATTTAAATCTACACTCGTAGATGGCTGTGAAGAAAGTGGTCTATTCGGACAAGTTCTCCTCGTATGACCAGTATTTTTGCATAACCCACATCTTCTTCCATTTAGTTGATTCTCTACAATCTCAAATGCAGAAGGATTTCGATGTGTAGATGTTTGGCCCTGTATAGAATTCCTTGAACCTGGATGACGTCCTCTAGAATATTGCATAATAGGGTGACTGATTGGCTTATCATGGATGGCAAGATTTTAGAGATGATTTAGGAGCACGTCTTGATCATACGAAGACAATTGTCCATATTATACGTCTAATACATCCCCAGGCCTCTGCCTTACAATATTTAAGCCGTCCAATGAGATTAAATCTATTCTCCATTGTGTGTGTATATCATCCAAATGTAATTTGTCCATCCATTGCATTTTGTGCGCACACGGTAGGCCCATTGAAGCTGTAAATTCTTCCGTACAAATGGGTGAAAATGATCGGTTCATAACCATCTCATATTCGTTGTAAATCTCATTCATTGCGAAATGAGAAACTTTGTCGTTCAATTCATCAAAGAAAGGAATAGACACATCACATGCAAACCGAATCTTCTCATCCTCAAGTTGAATCTTGAACTCTTCAAATTGATTTTCAATGATATGGGCTATCTTTTTTCGGACAACATCTAGAACACCTGTAAATGTAGATATATAACTTTTCAGAATAGCATGTGCACCCTTAACCCTTGAAGTATCTCGATTCTTAAAATGTAAACTCCATCCGGTCCATGCCTTGACAAATTGTTTTCTAAGTGGGATCCACGTCCTTGTTAAGTAGTTCACTGCTTGCGAATCATCTCTGAAATTTTGTTTGAATGTCTCAAACGTTGTATTGAATGCTTCTTCAGTTGGGGACTCAATCAGGTCATTCCATTCGGTAAAAAATGCATTCCAATCCTCGCTTCTCTTAAACATAGGTTTACAACAAGCAACAATATTCTTGTTGATGTGCCAAGAACACAAAATATGTACAGCATTGAGAACTCCAAATCAATGGCATTTTTTAACGCCAATTCCCTATCAGTCAAAAGAACTAGTCGATCATGCTCTACTCCAAAGACCTTTTTAAACTTCTGTAATGCCCATACATAATCTTCAAATTTCTCATTTCGTAGAAATGCAAAGCATGAGCAGAAGTTCTTATTGAAACTTGTTACACCAATAATATGAAGTAATGGCATATGATATTTGTTGGTTTTGTACGTGCAATCCATTAGAAGGACATTATGGGTAGCTCTTGGTAAGAAAAATGGACTTTGGATGTGCAAAAAAGAGATGGGACAAATGACTATCATTGTTATGATCAAGAAAATATTGGTAACCACCTTCTTGAAGATTATCTATCAAAGCTTGAATTGTAGTTCGACTCCTTAGTTGCTCTTTCTGAAGCGCAGAACAAAAGTTGTACAAATCACCCGCTGATATTCCAATATTTGGATTTTGCTTTCTAAGGGTCGTCAAAATTTGCCGTGGTGGTATATTGCAACTCCTCATTTCAATGATCATTCTTTTCTTAGCATCTGAAAAACATCTTGTACTTGGATGACTTAATAATACCTCCGATATATCATGATTGTGATCCAAATTCTTTATGGTCAACTTCCATGACCCATCAACAATCTGTTTACCTTTCACTTGAAAAGGACAATTGCATTGGCGGGAGTATGCTTTCCTTTTTCTCACATCATCTTCCACGCTAATCGTGCTGCGGTATTTACCTCCTTTATCGCAGCCAATGACTACTTTCTTTTCCTTATTACATGACCTATTTATGGTAGTTACAAATCTTTTTCCATAAGCGATATTCTTAACATAATTTATAAGGTCCTCACGACTTTCAAAACATCCCTCAACAAACTCCATGCCACTTGAGGATTAAAAACTACCACTAAAACACTAATAATAATGAGATAAGAGAGAGAGTTACCTCCGATCCGAGATAAGAGATCCAGACAATAGTTTGAGAGAGACAACTTCGAACCGAGATAAGAGAGAAGGGATTGAAAAGGGGATTTAAGGGTTGAAATGGAGTTCAAGAGTTTCGAATTGAAAAGGGGGTTCAAAATGGGGTTTTAAGGAGAAATCTTTGAAGAAGGTGGTTCAAAATGGGGTTTATGGATTTCGAATTGAAATGGAGTTCAAAGGTTTATGATTGAAAAGGGGGTTGACAATGGGGTTTTAAAGAGAATTCTTTGAAGAAGGTGGTCTAAAATGGGGTTTAAGGGTTTGGGATAGAAATGGGATTCAAGGGTTTGGGATTGAAAAGGGAGTTGAAAATGGGGTTTAAGGGAGAAGGGATTCAGAAAGGGGTTCAAGGGCGAAGGGAGAGAAAGAGAGAAACCACGGTTTAGGGTTTAGAATGTAATGAAACGAGTGGAATTTCGTAGATTCGCAGCTTATATATATAAGTTGTCATTCGTTCGAATGAATGACTTGATTCATTCGAACGAATGGAGACTTAAATGGTATTCGTTCGAATGAATTGAGCCATTCATTCGAACTAATGACATATAAACGTCCATTCGTTCGAATGAATGGCTCGATTCATTCGAACGAATGACATCCGAGGGAGGGACTGTCATTTTCCAGTCCTCTCTGATACATTCATTCGAATGAATGATTTGATTCATTCGAACGAATGGCATATTAGACTTCAATTCGTTCGAATGAATGGCTCGATTCATTCGAACGAATGACATCCGAGGGAAGGACTATCATTTTCCAGTCCTCTCTAATACATTCGTTCTCATGAATCAGTCAATTCATTCGAACAAATGGACATTTATATGTCATTGGTTCGAATGAATCAGTCCATTCATTCGAACAAATGGCAAATAAAAGTACATTCTTTCGAATGAATGGCTTGATTCATTCGAACGAATGGCACCTAAGAGAAGCATTGTCATTTTCCAGTCTTCTTTGATATATTCGTTCGAATGAATCAAGCCATTCATTCGAATGAATGCACTTCAAGTGTTCATTCGTTCGAATGAATGGATGGATTCATTCGAACGAATTCATTCGATCAAAGGACTGTATTTTCCAGTCCCCTCTCATTCATTCGTTCAAATGAATCCATCCATTCATTTGAACGAATGAACACTTCCGAACAGTTCATTCGAATGAATGGAATTTACACTGGGGAATTCGTTCGAATGAATTTTTCATTCGAATGAATGGATTGTGCACACGGCCACTCGTTCGAATCAGTGAAAATCTCGGCAGTATTCATGTATTCATTCGAACGAATCCGAAATGAACTGTGAATTCGTTCGAATGAATGAAAGCAGAGGGGGTATGCGTCCATTCGTTCGAACGAATGGAAAAATGAACTGAGCATTCATTCGAACGAATGGGAATGCGGGGGCAAAATGGTAATTTGCCACCCGCTCCCGGAAACGGGTATGTAGAGGAAGGATTTTCGGGTGTGTAAACGGGGACCTTTTTTTATATTCAATATTTTATTTCAATATGTAACATTTTATCTCAGAATACAACATTTAAATCTAGCATTTAACAATCTAGCATGATATATAACATTTTAATTCTAAAGGTTTAATGTTAACGTACTAGACTAAAATAAGTACTAAATGCATGAATAAAATATTACGTATTAAAGTTTGATGCTGAATACTAGATTGAAATGTTAGAATACAAGAATTAAATCCAAAAATATATATATTTACAAATGTAAAAAATGCATACATGTCATTTTCTGATCGGTAAAGTTTTTGTTCATCATGTTGTATATTATATTGTGCGTCTCTCCACATGCATTTACTGCTCTTTAGGGCTAAAATTCAGATATAGTTTTAATAAGTCCAATTCAATTCATGTTAAAATTTGTTGAACTAAACTTTATTTAATCTTAATTGTTCACACAGATTACTTAACTCGGCCTGACTCAAACTTTTTGTCAAAGTTAATCGTGCCATTTTATAATTTGGTTTACTCGAGTTAAATCGGGCTACGTTAGATCACGTAAAACTGATTTTGATTTTTTCAACTAAACTCAACTTGAATTTAATAGGGCTTTTTATTTTTTCAATCCAATTCAAAATATACAAACACATGATTCAAACCCATTGATTTGTCGAATCAAATCATGCTCGTCAGATGGAGATACAACCTTACACAATCACGAGGCAAAATTCTTCTTTGTGGAATATCTACGTGGATATTTGATGCAACATTAGTAGTTCCCACTAAGGTATTTGTTAATCGGTTTCGATCGAATCTTACCCGTTTCAATAAATGGATTGGGTCTCCGACCTGCTTAATTTGGTGATTCCCGCCTGTTTCAAAGTTCCTTCCCTTTTTTTTCAACGGATGAAAACAAAACGTGAAAAGGGGAAAGAGAGAAGTTAACAGATGCCGACTCTCTTCATCGCTCTTCAATGTTTCCAATGCTCCACCATGCAAGTAAGAAACGAACACACTTTCTCAAATTTCCTGACTGTTTTTTATTTTATGTTTATCTTTCAAATGGGAATTGAGAATTGGGAAGTGGATATTTGGAGTGGAGGACGGAGAAGAAGAAGCAAAAGGGAGAGGTGGTTTTTGACCAGAAAAGTTCAAATGGGGCATTGGGTTTTTAAACGGAAGGAGAAGAAGCTGAAGTTGGAGTTTTGATTAAAAAAAAAATAGGGAATTCAGTTTTTGGAGTAGAGAGAGAGAGAGAGAGAGAGAGAGAGAGAGAGAGAGAGAGATCAAATAGGGAATTGTGTTTTTAGAATGGAGGAACAAGAAGAGGCACAAGAAAGAGGTGGGATTTGGACAAAACAAAGTTGAAATAGAGAATTGGGTACATATGATGGCTGTAATGGAGGCAGAAGGAGAAGCGGAAAGTGGACTTGAAAAAAAAAGTAGAATCAAATAGGGAATTGGGTCTTTGGATGGAAGATGATAGAGGATGAAGCACAAGAAGGAGTGGGATTTAGATAAAAAAAAAAATCCAAATGGACAATTGGTTATTTAGAATGGAGGAGAAAGGAGGAGGAGCAGAAGAGAGGTAGAGTTTGGACAGAAAATTCCAATAAATTTAACTCACCAAGACATGTACCCTCAACTCTCCAACTGTATTTAACAAGGAGATACCATACTTTCTGGTACAGATTCTCTGTCTCTGACTTTTCATGAATGACTGATATCACTGGCGTTGCAGGTGAAGCAACAGAAGAAGAGTAGCAACAAATGGAGCTGTGTCATCTGCAACCAAAAGCAATCAGTCCGGAAGGTCTTTGCTCGCAGCTTCCTGGCCAAAGATGTCCGAAAATTTGTCCAAGGCTTCAACATGTCACGCCAGTTCCCCTCAGAGACCTCATTGACTCCTCTATCATTGCCACCCAAAAACAATCCAATTCCAATTGAGGAACCATCTGACATTGATGTTGGATCTTATTCTCCTGGTCCTCCTTTCTTTCCCAAAAAACGAAGCGATTGGACCGAGTATCTGGACTCCAATGAAGAGGTGACCCAAAAAGGAGGAGAAGTAGGACTAGGTATTGGTCAAAGAATCTACTGTTGCTATTTTTTTTATTTTAATTTCTTTTAAATTAGAGTGAAATGGGTTTATTTAATTACTGTTGTTGTTGCTGGTACTGCTGCTGCTACTGACTTGAAATTGTAATGCGCCTCAATTCTCAAAACCTCAAGCTTTAAAATGACACTGTAGACACTCAATGGTTGTGCTACAACTTGTCAATGGTTTAAAAAAAGTTATTAGGAGTTTAATTCTTATTTCTGTATTATTTAGAATCAATGTGAAAATGGGTTTTATTTTTTTTGTTTGAATGTCATTTCTTGTGAATTTCCAGAGGATCTTGTGGAACCTGATATTGAGATTGTGACTGAGATTCCCAAGGAGATGCTTCAGAAATCTGGACTCAAACGTTCTGCCCCATCGTCTTCTCTAGGGTTGCTTAAGAAGAGGAAGAGAGAAGAAAACACTCAAATTTTCAAGCCTGTTTTCTCAAAAAGGAAGGAAAAGACGACACTCTTTGAAGGTAAATTTTCTCTTCAATTATTTGGCTGCATCTAGAATGGAAGAAGGTTTTTGTATAGAGGGAGGATTATACTTTTTGTAAAATAGTAGGTGTAGGTGGTAGAAATCTCAAGGGGAAGCCATGATCTGGAGTGATATCATCCTTCTATGGTTTCTCCTACCCAAAAAGATACTGAACTGATGAGTTTAGGGTAGATCATATGGTATTCTTTCATTCCATTAAGTTTTCCCAATCTAAGCAGATTCTTTATTCTGTCCCCCTTTATCTCCCTAGCGCCACCTAGCTATGGTTTTTAGAAGTTGGAAGTGCCAACATTGTTATAGCTAAACAATGATCGATTCATCAATGAAAGGAATATTTAGTTCATTTGAGAGGAATGCCATACGTAGTACGATTCAAATTGATGTATATGATGTTTAGGTATCCAAAAAAAAAGGCTTGCATCCTTTTTTTGTTTTTTATGGGAAAGGGTTAGTTGACAACTCCATAGCGTAACTGCCCACTGCCATCTAAAGCCCTTATGATCACACCTCGGAAGTTTCTGTTACTCTAGCAACTTGGAAAAATGCCCTTCATTCTGTCAGAAAAGAGAATATTGTATTGAATATCTAAACTATTACGTGTATATATAGCCTCTATCCGACCATAGGGCTATCATAATCAGACTCAAACACTTAACTAATTATAAATCAAATACACCTCTAAATTAGAGGTAAACCCAAACTAGAATCCTAATTACATTATAATTAGGATAATCTAAATATATTTCAACACTCCCCCGCAAGCTGAAGCGTGGATGAATGCGAAGCTTGGAACGTGAAGAAACAACAGGTGAACTGCAAAAGTGGCACACTGACTGTCTACGAAGATTTGTTGAAGCAGCACACTGATTGGCTGCAAAACTTGTTGAAGAGATAGCGTTGACTGGCTGTAAAATGACAGGCGGCGTACACCAAGGGCGGCCTGAAATAGAGAAAGAGGCTCGGACGACGGCAGTGGCCGTAAGACAATTGTCCGGCAAACAATGATCGCAATATGCGATAAATGCAGGCGACAAATGGCCTGAAAAATAAAAGGCTGAAGCCATTACATCGATCAATCAGATTGGAAAGGCCAGTGAACAATAGTTGTAGCCATAAAGGCCAGCAAATGTGGGCTGAAGCCATGAAAGGCCAGCAAATGAGGCTGTAACCATGAAAGGCCAACAAATGATGGGGGACGAATGAGTCCTCTAGATAAAAGGAGTGAATGAATTCCACAATAAATGGACATGTGTCCAAAATATACCGTCTCATTTTCAAGAAACGACAAAACAATGCTGCTCGAAAGGCAGCTGAGTAGGAGGAGAAGGACAATGTGTGTCCCTTTCTTCAACTCTCTCCCTTTCTTCTTGGCACATAACTCGCAGATTGTGGCGAGAAGAAACATCAAAGGAACGAATCATGATTGGTGGTCGAAACACCGAAGTAGTGAATCTTGACCATAAACAGATCAGAAAACTGAGTCAAACAAATAGAGCCCAAACGGCTTGAACTGGAATTCAAGAAGCCATCAGAGTACTTTGAACCAGAATCACCGAAAACGTTCGAACCCAGACCACCAATGCTGCCAGAAACGACTAAAGCCTGAATCAACAATACGATTTCCTCCGTCGACAACAATCTGAAGGAATTGTTTAAATTTGCACCTGACATCCCGCTCAATAACTCTAACAGTGGAAGAGAAGGGCTGGTTGTGCATCACAATAACTTGGAATTTTGGCAATCTTCTGTTCCAATCAAGCTCTGCAAAGATTATCTGTCAAGGGTATCGGTGAAATCTGGAGTGCAGTTAGTGAAAGGTGGCTCTCCTCCAAGAGATGCATATACACTGCACAATGGAATTGAAGGTGTGAGACCAGTGAAGCACCGATTGAAAGGGGATGGTTGCTTGGCACTGACTAGGGCCATTCGCTCGAGCAACGGTGAACAGGTCTGGGCCTGTTGGCTGTTCACGGTCAAACCAAATCAACAAGGTGAGAGGTCGCCTGGCTGCAAGCAGATCTCAGATCTAAGGGTCTGAGAGATCAAGATTAGGCCGATATCAGGAAGTCGAGGAATCCCGACATAGGATCGGTGATTAAGTTCATGTGCAGAGAAGGAGGCCCCCCTTCGCAGATCTATTCTAGATCTGCGTACAATTACAGCCAAACGAGCGTGATTGCAGTCGGTTGCCCAACAGTTCAATGATTATCAAATCTCATATCCTTCTTGTTCCTTTCTGCTCTCTCCCCCTTTCTGGAGATCTGAAAAACTGTTTGGTCGATCTGCAAGCAGTGGGCAAATCTGGGCCCGACGATGATATGCAAAGGCGGGACTGCAATAACAGAACAACGATGGATAGGCAGCGAACAGTGGTGATGGAATGACCTTTTGAGAACAGAGTTGCTAACGACGTTCTTGGCCATGGGAAGTTGCTGATTGTGAGTGGCTGTGGCAGGACTAGCAGTCCTCACAGGGACGTTGCAAAGATAGAGTTCAAGAACTGCAAAGGACTGCAAAACAGCAGATCTGGTTGGGAGGAGCACACCGGCGAAAGAGAGCACCTGAGACCGGTAGAAGAGAAGAAGCTTCAGATGCGGGAGATCCAAACAAGGCAGGGACGGACCAGGGTCAAATCTTCTTAGGTGCGCAGATCTGAGGAAGGCAAGCCGTGTGCTGCCGCTTGCCGGTGCTGGAGATGAGGGAAACCCAGATCTGGCAATTTCCGGTGCCGTTGGATGGAAGGGACCGCAGATCTATTCGGAGATCTGGCTGCAGCCGATCTCTCTGTTGTCTGGCCTGTCTGGCGCTGGGGAGTCAGATCTGTCGCCGGTGTCTGCGTGTTTCCGGCTAAATCTCCACTCCGATGATGATGGCTGCTGTGGGCGGAAGCGTGCTGTAGATCCAGCGTACGGCTGCTATGCGCGCCGTTCGCCGGTGCCGGTCCACAGATCTCAAACGATGAGATCTAAGATGATGAAGAAGATCAGATCTGCAAGGAGAGGGCAGCAAAGAAGCCCCGCAGATCTGGGCTGAAACTAGAGATCTGGTGCGTCGGGAATGAGATTGAACGGTGATGCCAAGTGCATAACGTCCCTCCCTCTGCCAACGAGAGTCTCGGGCAGAGGGAGAGAAGAGGAACCCACTTGAATTCGACTCTAGATCGTTGTCCGCTCTGATACCATGTCAGAAAAGAGAATATTGTATTGAATATCTAAACTATTACATGTATATATAGCCTCTATCCGACCATAGGGCTATCATAATCAGACTCAAACACTTAACTAATTATAAATCAAATACACCTCTAAATTAGAGGTAAACCCAAACTAGAATCCTAATTACATTATAATTAGGATAATCTAAATATATTTCAACACATTCACCTTCCAGGAAATGAACATTTCAGGGAGACATCTAGTCCACATAACAAAATGAATGAGTAGCCCATTCAAACTTTTAAAGCGCCAACTCTAATTTGAATAAAAGTGCATCCTTAAGCTCTATCTTACCTGGTATCGGCATCAAGATTCCAAAACCATCACTGCTTTCTAAGGAGCAAATGACTTCTTACCATTTTCATCGGAAACAAATTTTGCATTTTCTTCTATTTTCAGCACTCTTTTAGTTATTTAGTCATTACTAATCACGTTCTTCAATGCTATAAAGATAATGCTGACCAGGTTATATTTCATAAAAAGGATTCAATAATTTAATCTGAAGAAGGGAATTAAACTATACTGAGTTTGACATACCCTAGCCTCATGGCCTCACAATCACATAATATGTCTCAATAAATACACCTTTTAAAGCATTATCCAGGAGTATTCTCTCAGTTGTTTGAAGCCTGTTTGTAGGTGCAGGGAGCATAATTTATCTCCATTCTCCAGAGAATGTTTCAGATTTTTATTTTTTTGCTGACTGTTACAGTCTGAAGTCTGAACCAATTGGCAAAATAGTTGTTTGATCTAAACTAGTGTGAAGAAAAGAAACAAGTACTTTTCTGCTGACATTTCATGGACCACAGGGACACGATGCAGAATTTGGAGTTTTTCATGTGCAGAGACAATAATGGAGGATTTAAGAGTTAAAACAATCAGTTTGTCCAAAGCTCAGTTGCTCACTGATATAGCTAAATGTCACTTGAACTTTGATGAGGTTATGACCTCCACATAATTTCCTAATAGGTACCTGAAAATTGATCTTGTTTTTGGAAATAGGTATGGAGTGTGCCTACCATTATCTTTTCCTTTGCCCCAACTGTTAGAATCACCATGTCCCCAAGAATCTTATGCGTACTTCTTCCCTGTTTGTTGATGGAAAGAATTATTTATTACTTATTTTCTTAATTGAGCGATGAGGAGATCTTCAAGACTGAAATAGTCTTCTATTTGTTCAATTGTCTATGATGTTCAGCATCCCAGAAGTAGAAGAAAAGTATGTTCTTTTCAGTTTGGATATAGATTGATCCCAGTTGATTTAAGCCTGTAGCAGCTTATATTCTACTTCAGAACTAGTCCAACATTCAGACCTATTCTTCAGGTTTTTTCTAATGACTATTCTGAAAATCTTAAAAGAGTTCTTGCTAGAAGCTTCTCAATGTAATCTTGTGTCATTTTTTTGTGGCGTTTCTTACCTCTTGATGTAGCTAGTAATCCCAGCCAAACTATTTTTCTCCAAGTAAAAAAGTGTGGCCCGTGTCCTATCTCAAAGCCTACATAATCTATATACCCAATTTCCAGTTTCCACCAATGAGAATATTGGCTGTTATTGAGCATTGGGTAACATTTCTGCTTTACATTTTCATAGCTGTAATTCGTAAGTAAGTTAAGGGAAATACAAATTCCAACTACTAGAAGACGTAGGATGATGATGACAATCGGAAATGGTATGACGATGATCTAGTTATCTATCATCATGATAATTTCCTGGGATACTGATACAAGATGTATCTTTTCCACCACAAGGAAAAGGAAAGGGCAAAAACACGGAAGAGAGAACTGAAATGTCAAAAGAACCTGAAACCTATATTGATTTTTCATATCAGTGTTGATTTTGCCTTTATTTGCTTTGCAAAAGAATTAGATCTTAGATTAGCCAATGAATTTTGGATTTTCCCTTTTGGCTTTCTACTTGAGGAGCCAAAATTTATTGGATTTTTTATTTTTTATAAATTTTTTGAATTTTACAAAATCAACTCTACGTAACTTGGTTGTTGGTTTTCTCTAAATTCTACCTTAGAGCCATATTCAAATTCTCTTATATCTAGTAAGCCTTAGATCTCAAAACATTTTTCTTTGGTAAATTTTTGTTCATATTTCCTCTAAGCTTTCTAAATTCCTTAGAGCCAAGCTCAAGTTTCCCTTGTCTAGTTTTACAACTTTCAACCTAAAACCTTTAATTGGAAGACCATAGGTTTGTTTGTTACCAATTTGAACCTTGGCCTCCATTGTAATATATGATGAACTGATTGTTCATAAACATTGGAATTATGGCATTGGTGATTATGATGATGAGATCCATGTCAATCAGAGGTCATAGCCTGAAAAATAGATGCTATGGCCATAGAATCTAAAAACTTTATATGGTGATCATCTTGATAACTTCATTCATTTTGCTTCTTCAACCACTTATCACTTTTCATTTGATGGCCAGCATTCAGTTGGATAGCTAGGGAACTTCTATTCTGTGGAATATCTATTCGATTTCCAGGTCATGTCTCATCAATTATGGTCGTATAATTTTTATGACATTTAAAAGGTCTTAAACTGCATTTACACCAAACATGCTTAAATGGGCAATTTTTTTTCTAGGAAAGGTTTGAGTGCTTTAAAATGGTGCTACAGGGTCTTCTTTAAACAGCCATTTTGTCATTCGAGTATTCTGATTGTTGCTTATAAGTATTCTATGGCAGGGCATATTGACTCTAAGAAATGTTCGAGGGAAACTGCTAAACAGACATCCAAGTGGAGTGTTTACTTGGAAGAAGGGGATGATGGTTTGTCTAAAAGGGGGAGAGAGTGCCTAGATCATTGTAATTCATGGAATCGAGAAGGTGGTTTCGAGGGCCATTGCAATGATAAAAGAGTGGAAGACGATGTCCACCCCGATTTCATCTGAAAGGTTTTAAACTATATTTCTCATGCTCTGCCAATTTCTTCAATGGGATATGATCATCAATTCATGATTCTTCATGTTTGATTGGCAATAAATTGAAGAAGTGAGATACTATACTTCTGTATGTAGAGTTTACTTACAATCATTCAAAGAACCATATGATAAGGAGAGGTGGTGTATGTCCTTGTTTTGGTTTTTTTATCCACTGTGTGACCAAAAAGTCACTATGCAGAGGATATGGCAGAAGAAATAAAGTGTTTTCATCAACAGGTACGTCAAAAGATTTGAGTAACATAATCTCAAATAAACATCGCTACAAGATTCCTATGGAACTCTCCACAATAGTGTTGGACCCAAGCACTTCATTCACACCCAAGCTAAATTGGTTTATACAAAACTAGCACTCCATGTGATCTCATCCATTTTCAACACACTTTATGCTATTCTAATATAAATGAAACAACTATTTTGGACAATTCTAAAATCCACATAAGACAACTAAATTAGAACAGAGGGAGTATTATTTAAGGGGTCTTTAAAAACTGGGCCTAAGGTATAAACTTTCCTAACTTGATTTCTTCCTCAATATCGATTCAAACTTTAATGAGGTCATGAAAGATGTGGTGTGATTGAGAGATTAGTACCTTGAGATGGAGTAATGAGTAGATTGAGCAACTATGTTGATATAATCTTCCTCACTGATCTTATTCATCATTTGGGCTGTCATGGCTTGCCATTGGGCCACATACGCTTAAGGCCTGAGGCTTTCAAGATCTACTCTCTTTGATTTTGCATCAAGGTTGTAGGAGTATTGTTCAATGAACAACTAAGAGAGTTATTCAAGAACAATTGGGAAAGTTGTTCCAAGGAATTAAGCCTGTAATGGTTTAGGGCCATGAACATCAAAGTATTGGCCCTATCAAGCTTTTTTGGAAGAGCCTAATGGTGGCCCCTTCATCTCCTTGAATTTGACAGGTGTTAGCATAGTAGGCCTTTGATGTGCTGTTTGACACCTAATCCCATTGTATTTCTTAAACTTTGGTGTCTTGACATCATAGTTTTTAGACTCGTTTTGGAATCTGTTCTAGTTTTGTCTCTGTAGTGAAATGTTTCGGTGTTTAGGTGTTTCGTTTTGGAAAAGATGATATTTTTTTTTAAAAAAGTAAAAAAATATAATAAAATATGAAGAGATAATACAAACTTATAAAAAAATGAATTAATTATTTCATCATTTTACATTAATCTACATAAATAAAAATATAAAATATCATTCAATAATTACTTATGTTTGTAATTTCAATGCATAATTGTGTAATTATCAAATACTAATTGAAGAGTGTTTGAAATTTTACTTTAATAAGAATCAATAGCAAATTGGATTAGACAAAAAAATTCAAAAGAACATTTAAGAAATAAACTTGAATTCTCGTTTTATTCAAAATTAAAGGTCAAAACTTCAAACACATAGGCACATTGTGTCCATTTCATTTTTTCTCTCAAATTTTCCTCATAATAAAATAAAATAAAATAAAATCTGTTGAGCGCAATGAGTAGGACCAAAATAGCCCATTCTGGCCCATTTTGCTCGGATCAACGGAACCCCACTTCTTCCCAAGCATGAGCAATGGGTAAGGCCAAAATGACCCATTCTGGCCCGTTTTGTCTAGATCAGACCCATTCCGATCAGAATGGAACCCCACCTCTTCCCAAGCATGAGAACGTTCGATAAAACTTCAGATGCATGTAACCCTTCACAAACCACATATATCAAATGAGTACAGGATTGAATTCAGGACCTTTAGTTCCCGAGCCAAATTGTATGCCAGTTGATCTATCCCATGTGAGATCCATCTTCTAATGTTGCCTCATCTTTTAAACTTGTGAAAGCAAATTGTTGAATAAAAGGGTTGCCATTGCGTCCCAGATTGAGGGGTTTGGGACTAGTGTTTTGAGCATTTGCAATACAGTATAGTAGCACCAACCACATGTAATCTATAAGTTGAATAACAAAGGGTTGCAGTAGATAGTTTGTAGAAGAAGAAAAAAAAAAAGATAAAAAGATGATGATTGCTTCCTCTTTTTTTATTGACCGAAGTGTTTAGGGTTCTTAGAGCACTTGATTAATTTTCGAAGCATGTGCAAGTCTTTCTTAATTTTGTTACTTTTATTTGTAAGATGGTGTCGCACTCAAATTGAAATAAAAAGAGGAAACCGGGTAAAGCTGAGAAGCAAAAGAAAAAGTACCAAACTTTAAAAAAAGTAAAACAAAAGAAAAAGTACCAAACTTAAAAAAAGTACACTATTATAAATGCACTAAGACTAAGCTAAGGGAGGTAAGCTTATGTTAAAATATAAAAAATTGAATTACATGGTCGAATTGAACTGGTCAATATTAGAAGTATTAATGATCACATTGTGAATAACAATGATCAACCAACCCTTAATTCAAGGTCGAAAGTAAGGCTTATCTGAAAGGGTGAAACATGGCTCATTAAACCTAGCCGCATATTAATAAATTTCACGATTACTATACTTTATCAGACATGATGGAACTTACATTAGATGAAATTTGAAAGAATTTCAAAACAACAAATCAAGCATGCAGAGAACAACTAATGGGTTGAACTTCCTTAGTGGAGTGAAGGTTGTAGCTCAGACTCTTAGGTTGGTGCACCCTTTGCCATACAGAGTTCAAAAGGACTTTGGAGTCACCAAAATTCTGAATATTTGCAGGGCCTAACTTGCCATATAACCAAATGTTGTGTAACCTTTTATGTTTCTAAAATTTTTCAATCAAGTTTGTTACCATCTAGGCTCATCTACGAGCATAGGTAGCAAGCATAGAACATGGACGGATCCAACTAGTTTGGTCTACTAGTTACATTAATTAGGTTCTATTTGTGCTTGGCTAGAGAAATAGATTCGTAGGGGCCTAACACATGAAGTAAAGTTCAGGACAAGGTTCCTAGATAGGTTGAAAGGGTGCTAAGTATTATAGTACCAAGTCTAAAAAGATTATAGTGATGGTCAAAAACTCATTTCAAAAAGTGAGAGTTTTGAGTTTGATTTTTACTCTGCTCTAAAGGGTTACTTCCCGTAGAGTTACCCTGTGAGTGTGAGCAGGGAAGCTTGCACATGCCCTGAGTTAGGAGTCGAAAAAATGGTCTCTGCCGATATGATATATCGGCCGAAATTTTTCTCTCCTTAATTTTTTTTTTCAAAAACGGCCGATATCAGCCGAGATATATTCGTATCGGCCAATATTCGGACCCCTGCCCTGAGTATTAGTCAAGTGGTCATAAAAAAAGTATTCAAGTATGAAGGCATGGGTCAAAATATGGTTTCTACAATATTATTTTTAAAAAGAAGATTTTACAAATTTCATCTCTTTATTTTTTTCTAATTATTTAATGTTTAGAACTCCATTAATTACCTTGAGAAAGAAACAATGGTTTAGATTATATATTTTATATAATATAAAAAATTAAAGAAAAAGTAAAAGCTAAGGAAGTTGATTCATTCGTGAATTATACATTATAAGTATAATAGGTGATTAAGTGTATTATATGTTCATGTCCAAATACGAGTATAACTGAATTATATTTGAAAAAATTATGTAAATACGACATTTAAATAAATATGTTTGATTTAAGATAGGTATTAAATGGTAAATTGCTATGTACTAGATCATAAATCTTTTTGCAGCATTAACTCAGCTTGAAAATGTAACCAAAACTTAAAATCTAAAGGCAAATCTTGTTTCCTTTATCTTTACCTTAGCAACAATTGTTTTTAGTATTTTTTTTCAGTATTAGAGCCTTCTCCTTGTAGAATATTTCTTTTTTCTTATTATGAAAACAAAAGTCCCACATGAAAAAAATTATTATAATATTATTTTGGTACTTTTAATGTAATTTTTAAGCTCAACTCATGTAATCCAACTTGATTTATGGGCTTCTCTACCCAACTTGGCTCATCAGCCCATGTTACTGAGGCCTTAAATGTTAGGCCCAACCAATAACTATCTCAACCCTAAAACACTGATCTTTAATAGTCAACTTCTTCCCAAAAGAAATTTTCTTTTGCCTTCTTTCATTTTAAACCTGAGAGACATATCTAATTTTCAACCCAATTGAAAACCTTAATTCTCCTACTCTCTCTCTTCTTCTCATTCTTTGCAATATATTTCAAAATTTCTAGGTGTTTTTTCTTTTTGCAAAATCTTATTATCTCAAAAGTTAAGTATGACTTCATTAGCAATGCTATTTTAGGGAGACCAAAAGTTGTCCATTAAATGTTAATTGACCCCCACATATATGTTGAACTACATGGTCAAGATAGGTAAATTTTGACATTATTTGATCATTCTCCGTCATGTGATTTTAGTTCTTTGAAGACCAATGATTTCTAATAGTTCAAATTTGATATCTAAAGAAGTTTCTTCGAGAGAATTTACTTCATGTCTTTTTCACGATTCATATATTTCATATGTTCATCCACATCCTTGTTGGGTCACATAATCAAATACAATACTCCAACTGAAGAGCATGCACGAATTGATCATAATATGCTAAATTTAAATTAGTTAAAGAATACTCAAGGGATCTGACAAATTTGACAGATAAGTTAGTTTGTACATGGAGCACATCAATGAAGTAAAGGATATGAACGCATTAATAGTGATAGTTTGTAATGGAATTAAATTTATGAAGGTGGAGTTCACTTGAGTTACGTAACCCTAGTAATAGTTTCTCTTAAACCCTTCTCAATTAAATAATACCTAACACAGATTTAAAGAAAACTTTTATTTAAAAATGATTTAATATAATAAAAATCAAACCTCATACTGTTAGGACTTAAAAGAAAAATATAGAAATAGGGAGGTGATACATTTCACTCTAAGTGGATTATTTTGGCTACTGATTTTGATTTTTCAAAATAAAATCCAATAATAAGAAACAAATGAATAATGACTTGAGAGATGCATATAGTTGAATTTTCAACCCAATTGAAAACCTTAATTCTCCTTCTCTCTCTTCTTCTCATTTTTGCTATATTTCAAAATTTCTAGGTGTTTTTTTTTGTGTTCACAACTACATTTTGGTACTATAAATTGTAATGTAGTCAACATAGTTTCCGAGCTTGAGTTATCATAAAAGTAGATTTGCTGTGACCCGAATTCTAGGCACTCAAGTTATCTAGTTTGAAGGCAAATACTATCTCAAGGACAACAAGATCCATGACTTAGGTATTCATCTATAAGAATATTTTTTGACCATTTTAATCAATCTAATAGTTATAATGTTGAGGATCGAACCTTGGTTAAAGTGGTGATTAATTTCTTTTAGCAAAATCTTATTATCTCAAAAGTTAAGTATGATTTCTTTAGTAAATGCTACTTTAGGGAGACCAAAAATTGTCCATCAAATGTTAATGACCCCACATGGACGTTGAGATGTTGAAATAATTACATGGTCAAGATAAGTGAATTTTGACATCATTTGATTATTCGATTTTTGTTTTTAGAAGACCGATGATTTCTAATAATTCAAATTTGATACGTAAAGAAGTTTTTTTAGACAATTTAGTTGATATCATATATTTTATATGTTCATCCACATCATTGTTGGGTCACATAGGTTGCGTTTGGTAGGGTGGAACAAGAAATATCTTTCTTTAGGGTAGAGTGACTCTTCTTAAATCTGTCCTCGTCAATATCCCCACTTATTTTCTATCCCTTTTTGCTATACCCAAAGGGGTAGCCAATACTATGGAAAAACTTTTTTGAAGATTCTTGTGGGGGGGATAGGGAGGGCAGGAAGAAAGTGCACTTGGTAGCTTGGTCAGAGGTTTCTAAGCCTAAATCAAAGGGTGGTTTAGATCTTGTTCCTATTCATGTGAGGAATGAAGCTCTACTGTGTAAATGGGGCTGGCGGTTTGGCAAAGAGGTGAACGCCTTGTGGGTTAGAATTTTGAAAGCTAAATATGGAACCTCGAATATCAATGGTTGGCATTTAGGGGAAGAAGTGAACAAGTCGGGATCCCAAGTCCTTAAAGTGTGGTGGCGGATTTGCCAGGGTAGATCAGAGGTGGGGGATTTGTTCAGAAGACATTTGCGACTTTTAGTTGGCAACGGCAATCGTACTCTTTTCTGGGAAGATGTTTGGCTGGGAAACAGGCCTTTGAAGGAGATTTTTCCTAGATTGTTTAGGGCCTCTAGGTACAAGCAGGCTCTAGTGAAGGATGTCTTTTGTCACTCCAATCTTGGAGAGCCGTGGCTCCTAGACTTTAGAAGAAACCTGAGAGGTTTTGAGGTGGACAGTTTGAATGACCTTCTAGCACAACTGAAATACTTTCCGATGGATTTGGAGTGTAATGATGAGCTTGCTTGGACGGGTGATTCTTCTGGTTTATTTTCTGTCAACTATTTGATTAAAGTCTTTTCCCAGAACTCACCCGGGGATGTGAGTCCAAAAGCTTTTTTGTGGAAGTCTTTAGCTCCCCCTAGAGTCCAATTATTCTCTTAGTGTTGTGCGAAGAGGAAGATTTTAACAAGGGTGGAGCTTAGGAGAAGAGGTCTTTTAAATTCAGAGAGTGATGCTAAATGTCCACTTTGTGATATGGAGGAATAATCTATTGATCATTTGCTTGTCACTTGCCCGGTTTCTTGGAGATTATGGAGTAGTCTTTTGGATCTTATGGGAACTTCTTGGGTTTGTCCGGGTTCTTGGGAAGGGATTATGGAGTATTGGCTTCTATCCGGGTTGAGATCTAGGAAAAAACTTGCTTGGAATTCGATTCCTTTTGTGGTAGTATGGTCTATCTAGAAAGAAAGGAATCAGAGGGTTTTCGAGGGGATTGCTTCGGACTTCAATGGTCTTTTCCTAAACACAAAATGGAGACTTTGTTCTTGGCTTTGTGCTAATAAGAAGTTCAGGGATTTCAAAGTTAGCGACATGTTTCAGTCGTGGGAGGGGTGTATGAAATCATATTTGAAAGTTAAGAAAGTTATGGCCTTGTGGTCCCCTCATGCGCTTGGGGAACTCAAATTTAATGTTGATGGAGCCTCAAGAGACAAACCGGGACCTGCGGGAATTGGAGGCGTACTTAGGGATCATTGGGGAACCGTAAGATCGATCTTCTCAGAATCTGTGGGCTCCAAAGAATCAAACGAGGCGGAACTTTTGGCTATTCGGAGGGCTTTAAGTTTAGGGATCGTATTAGAAGGTGCTAAATTAGTTATAGAGAGTGATTCCTCCAATGCTATTAAATGGGCTAGCGGAGAGAAGCGTCCTCCATGGAGGCTTACTACTTTGGCGAGGGAGATTAAGGTTTTGTCCTTGGGCTTGGAGGTATCATTCTCACACATTAGTCGCTTGGCCAATGGTGTTGCAGACTTTTTTGCAAAAAATGGAGTTGATGGAGCTATTCAGGGCATTTTTCATTTATCAGATGGATAGCCTTAGATGACCTTTGTATTTGTCTTGTTTTTTAGGACTTGGTGGGCTTTTGGTTTCTTTAGATTGTTTTTTTGTTTTTATCTCTTATTTGTGGTCTATATCTCTTAGCCCCTCTCTTTGAATTATCTTCTCTTGCATTTTTCTCTTCTAATGATATTAACCCTTTAACTACTCAAAAAAAAAAAAACATAGGCTGCGTTTGGATTAAGGGTAATTTTACAGGGGTCACCCTTAAGCTTGGGGTCACCCTTGAATACCCCAAGCTTCAATGGAGTATTCAAAAAAAGTGATAAGAGGGGTGATTTTTTGAATTTTTATCCTCACTTGGAGTAATTTTTGAGTTACCAAACAGGTCACCCCCCTTATCCCCCATGGAAACGCCCCCCTTACCCCCATCGAAATGCAGCAATAATCAAATGCAATACTGTACCAATTGATCATAATATGCTAAATTTAAATTAGTTAAAGAATTTTTGAGGATCTGACAGATTTGACAGATAAATTAGTTTGTACGTGGAGCACATCAATGAAGTAAAGGGTATGAACGCATTAATAGTGATATTTTGTAACGGATTTAAATTTATGAAGGTGGAGTTCACATGAATCACGTAACTCTAGTAATAGTTTCTCTTAAACCCTTCTCAATTAAATAATACTTGACACAAATTTAAAGAAAACTTTTTGTTAAAAATGATTTAATATAATAAAAATCAAACCTCATACTGTTAGGACTTAAAAGAAAATTAAAGAAATAGGGAGGTGATACATTTCACTCTAAGTGGATTATTTTGGCTACTGACTTTGGTTTTTCCAAATAAAATCCAATAATAAGAAACAAATGAATAATGACTTTAGAGATGCATATAGTTGAATTTTCAACCCAATTGAAACCTTAATTCTCCTTCTCTCTCTTCTTCTCATTTTTGCAATATATTTCAAAATTTCTAGGTGTTTTTTTTGTGTTCACAACTACATTTTGGTACTATAAATTGTGATGTAGTCAACATAGTTTCCGGACTTGAGTTATCATAAAAGTAGATTTGCTGTGACCCTATTTCTAGGCACTCAAGTTATCTAGGTTGGAGGCAAATACTATCTCAAGGACAACAAGATCCATGACTTAGGTATTCATCTATAAGCATATTTTTTGACCAATTTAATCAATCTAGATGAGATTAATAGTTATAATGCTGAGGATCGAACCTTGGTCAAAGTGGTGACTAATTTCTTTTAGCAAAATCTTATTATCTCAAAAGTTAAGTATGATTTCTTTAGTAAATGCTACTTTAGGGAGACCAAAAATTGTTCATCAAATGTTAATGACCCCCACATGGATGTTGAGATGTTAAAATAATTACATGGTCAAGATAAGTGAATTTTGACATATTGGATCATTTGATTTTTGTTTTTAGAAGACCAATGATTTCTAGTAGTTCAAATTTGATACCTAAAGAAGCTTTTTTAGACAATTTACTTGATATCATATATTTTATATGTTCATCCACATCCTTATTAGGTCACATAGGCTATGTTTGGATCAAGGGTCACCCTTGAATACCCCAAGCTTCAATGGAGTATTTAAAAAAAGTGATGAGATGAGTGGTTTTTTGAATTTTTACCCTCACTTGAGATAATTTTTGAGTTACCAAACAGGTCAGCCCCTTTACCCCCATCGAAACGCAGCAATAATCAAATGCAATACTCCAACAGAAGGAGCATGCACCAATTGATCATAATATGCTAAATTTAAATTCTTCAAAGGATCTGACAGATTTGACAGATAAGTTAATTTGTACATGGAGCACATTAATGAAGTAAATGGCATGAACGCATTAATATTAATAGTTTGTAACGGATTTAAATTTACGAAGGTCGAGTTCATGTGAATCACGTAACGCTAGTAATAGTTTCTCTTAAACCCTTCTCAATTAAATAATATTTAAATAGAGATTTAAAGAAAACTTTTATTTAAAATGATTTAATATAATAAAAATCAAACCTCATACTGATAGGACTTAAAAGAAATGTATAGAAATAGGGAGGTGATACATTTCACTCTAAGTGGATTATTTTGACTTTTTCAAAATAAAATCCATCGATCCCACATTTCACATTAAAAATTGAGTTTAGTGGTAAGTTACTTGAGATGTAAATAAATAATAAGAAACAAATGAATAATGACTTTAGAGACGCATATAATTGGAGTTTTTTTTTAAACTTAAAATTAGATAAATAGTGATATGATTTTGAACTTTAAAATCGTATCTCATTTCATTTCAGTTCTCAATTACAAATAGTGGTCTCAATTCTCAACTACAAATAGTGATCATCTCATATAAAAAATAGAAGATCAATAATTATAAGTGATTTCTAACCTAAAACTGAGAAGTTAAATTTTAAATTCAATTATTGATTTTCGCAACTTGAAATCATGCAAATCAGGAAATAAAAATTTTAATTGAAATAAAATTTATTTTATATTTGTATAAATTTAAAATATAATTTCATTAATAACAATACTAGAGAACCCTCCAAGAATGCCACCAATGAGAAAGGTTCCACTGCACACAAAAGGATTATTCTGCAGAGTGTGGGGCCTGTACATGGCAATGTGGCGTATATTATATAAAATGCTGAGTGAGCAACCTTAGTTCTCCTCCTTGCTTGCCCCAACACAAGGGGTTTCCGGCAATTCCGAGTTTCTCCTCCCTCTCTCTCCTGCTTCTTCACCTTCTGCTTCTTCTCTCAGAAATGGCAAGCAATCATTCTCAGCAGACTCAGCAGCAGCAGGCGACAGTCCCTCAAAGAGGAGGAGGAGGAGGGGGAGGGGGAGGAGGCTTCAGCAACGCTTCTCTGTACGTAGGAGATCTTGATCAGTCCGTCACTGAAGGCCAGCTCTATGATCTTTTCAGCCAGGTCGCCCCTGTGCTTTCCATCAGGGTCTGTAGAGACCAGATCCGGAGAATCTCCCTCGGCTATGCCTACATCAATTTCAACAATACCCAAGACGGTATCATCACCCCTCTCACCTTTCCTTTCCAACATCCTTTTTTTTTTTTTTTATGGGTTTTAAATTCATTTATTGTTAAAAAAAAGTCTGTCCTATTTCCGCTTTTTTTTTTTTTTTTTATGTTTCTCTTCTTAGTTTGATTGGTTCATATTTCATATTGTCGTCTCCTGATATCTGGGTCACCATCCATCTTCCCAAAGGCATTTTGGGGTTCTGTTCTTTTCTTGATTGATTTATTTCGTCAATTCATAATAATGTATCTGGGTCAGGATTGATTTTGCAGACAAAGTTTTGGAGTTCTTTTGTTTTTATCATTATTATTGATTTGTTTATGTTCTCATCTCATGATAGCATGCACGTGTTTTTTTTTTCTTTTCTTTTTGTTGCATTCCCTCTTTTCATGTATATCTGTTGGGGTTCCCTTTTTTCCCCCTCTTGTTTAATGGTTGTATTCATTCTTGTGATAGTGTATTTTGGCTATCCTCGACATTTCCAATGGTTTTTGGGGTTTCTGTCACTGTTTTGATTGGTTCATGTTCTCATCTCATGACACTGAATCGATGTTTCATCTAAATCAACTTCAACAATTTTCGTTTCCAATGCCTATATATTTTTTTAAGTATTTTTGGGCTTGAGTTCTCTCCTTGTTTTTGTTACTTTATGTATTCTTTCATCTCACGATACTGTTTGCATATTTTTTGTTGCCTTCCACTGGCTACCATCCCTTTTTTCCTATTAATCTATAAGTTTCTTCTTGTTTTGCCTGTTTATGGTTTTGATCTTATCATACTTTATCTGGGTTATCTTTCCCATAGCTTCTTAGTTTGGGTTTCTGTTTTTGTTTTGACTGGTTAATGTCCTATTTCATGATACTGTATCTGAGCTTACAAATCATTCTGATACTCTTGAGTTTCTGTTGTTATTTTGATTGGTTTATGTTCTCATTCATGATAATGTATCTGGTCTGTAGTTTGATCTTTCCAATGCTGTTTTATTTACCTAGTCATTTATTTATTTTGGGGTTGAGATTCTCTTCTTATTTTATTTCATTTATCTTTCATCTCTCTCTCTCTCTCTCTCTCTCTCTCTCTCTCTCTCTCTCTCTCTCTCTCTATCTTCTATCTGATGAGAATCTTTCTTCTTATCTCATGATAATGCACTGGTGTTTGCTTCTTCTTCTTCTTCTTCCTTTTTAACTTTCTCCTTTCTATTTATATCAGTAAAGTTTCCTTACTTTGAACTCCGCTTCTTGTTATGACTACTTTTTTTTTTTGATTGTGCATTTCGTTAGTCCTTGTTGCAATCGGTGTCCATCAAGACTTAAGATGGTGCTATGCTTTCCCAAATGAATGCATTGCTAATGGATACGATTGGAAATTTTGGCTGTAAGCTTGTAGACCCAATGCATTTGACTCAAAATAATAGGTAATGGTGTAGGTCTAGCCCGGCTGTGCCAACCTATTTGATGCAGGCCTAGGGTCGAATCTGTGAAAATCTGCCAGTAGGCTGCAGTTTCAGAGTATGGTCTCTGAAGGACCCACACAGCCGATCACGGTTTGTGAAAAGATTCTGCCTTGGCTGGGGTTTACCGAACAATACCTGAACCGAAAACACAAGAGCCTTGGAATTCGACTATGCTTTAAGGAGTCTAGATTAAGTTCTCTTCTAATCCAGTTTATTTAGATGATGTGGAAATGAATGATTAGAAGAGATTAAAGAGATGCAATGATAATCTTAAATCTAAAAACTATAAAACATAGAAGAATTATAATCTCCAAGACTTACTTGCAAGGGTTTGATCCTAGTCCAAGGATCACAACCTTTTGCCTAGGCCAAAGCCTAGTGTGCATTGCACTTTTATTCCAGGAGTCTTTGTTCCAAAAATTGAATTTAATATATTAAAATTCGAAAATGCACAAGTACTTGTAGGAAACCAATTGCAAATTCCCAACAAATCCCTGCAATGATCGACTACACCACTTTAGGAATTGTTGACTCTTAAAAATCCTAAAATCATGCAAGAATCACCTGCCTCATATGGGAGTGATCCTTGTCTACATCATCCAACCAATATTGATACACTATCTTGCCAATACATCAAGATGGATGGCCCAGATTTATTCTAGAAAACACAAACTAAAAAGGGAAACAAATAAAAATCTTATCATTTAGAAAAAAATCCCCAAAAGATAGGAATTTCCCATGTGGCACCACATCCTCTCCCTATCCTCTCACACTTCATTCCAATCTTGGGACAATGCACTCTGAGGTCACCACTTGTCATTGTAGGAGAGAGCATAGAGATTGGGCTTTGGATATGAGGTAGGCTTGATTAAGGTATGGGCTTGGATTTTTTTTTTTCTTTGTTGAAATGGTTCATACATATATTAATAGATAGGGAGTACTGGCAGTATATGGGCTTGGATTTACAGGCTTAACTGGGTCATTCGGGCTTAATGGATCATTGGGCTTGGACTAATAAAATGACTAGGATTATTAGCTGAAATCCAATGACGGGTCTCTTGATCAAATCGGGTCATGGGAGCCACTCCATTTCTCTATGTGATCAAAGTCCACTAGAAATCCACCTAATGTGAATCATCGAGTTGATGCCCTCATCACTCTCTCCCTCCCAGAAGAAACTTGTTCTCGAGTTTAAGAACGAAAGTACAACACCGAACAACTTCTCTTGTGATTTGGAGTTGAGACCCACCATCAAGGATCCACCAAAGGTAAATGGGAAGCAGAAGGGGGTCCACCATCGGCTTGGGCAATACACATCCGCGTCACTCCAGTCATGACAAAGCCCAATACCATGATCTAGTAACAACCAATTGTCAAGCCAAAGGGGTTGGAGTGATGGCTAGGAGCCTGCCTCAGGAAGCGAGAGTCCTGAGTTCGATTCCCACTCCACCCCAAACAGCCACTCCCCATAGAGTTACCCGGTGTGTGTGGGTAGGGAGGCTTGCACAATCCCCGAGGATTAGTCGGGTGCTCTGAGAGGTCAGGACACCTTGGTTTTCAAAAAAATAATTATAATAACAGCCAATTGTTAGTGCCATATATAATTGAAGTGTGCGAAAATCATGATACTAGATCCTGTTAGACTTCTACATCCTCAGTAAACCAGGGTTGAACCCCAAATGATGTATGATCAAGTTCATTAATTACAATGATGGACTTAGTAAGAGATTTGAAAGGATGCAACCAATGCAATTTGGGTGGTGTAGGACAACCGTAATACAGAATCTGATGCAAGACAAGCTTTGATACCAAATTTGACACATGATAGGTCAAAATATTGAAAACCCTTGATCTAAATGCTAGATGGGTGCTTTTATGAGAACGTAAAAATGTGTGGTGAAGTTAAAGATGGCAAGCAACTTACATCCATGGTTCACATAAGATGTTAAAAAATAAATTGCTATTAAACAAAGAATGAAACAAATAATATGCAAGTTCACACTCACAACTAATCAAAAAATTTGAAAAAGAGAAAAATGACACCCATGCATAGTGCCCTCATGATTGTATTGCTATCCTTCAATGCATAATCCCCCAAAATATTAATTAATCTCAACTTTAAATTTTTTTTTGCCAAATCCAGTCCTAGTTCTTCTAGATTTAAAAATCAATCACCCAAAAAAAATAAAATAGGGCTATGGGATTCCCTAGGGTTTGCCAAAGGGATTAGGGTATGCTATTTTTTTATAGCAAAACTGGGTCTCAAATAGGTTCAAACAATATATTAGGGTTAGATGTACAAGTCTAAAATAGGGATCTAGATGTTGGGGCGCAAAATAGGGCAAAATGTGGCCAAAATGGACTTGTCCATATGGTCGTACGATCATGTATGGATGCTCATATGGACTAGTGGGTCCCGATGAGGTTTTGGTGGTCAACGGTGAGGTTGGGTCCTGTTTTAGTTGGGGTTAGTGTTTGGATGGAAAAGAGACAAAAAATGGGTTTAAAGAGGGAAAAAGTGGGGAAAAGAAAGGAAAAAGGGAAGGGAGAAACATGGAGATGAAAAGAGAAGAAGAAGAAGAGAGGTTTGTTGATGCGGAGCATTTTGGAGCATATGATTCATCAATTTTATTTTTATTACTTATTTGGCTTGATGTATTTTTTTATATATTTGAAGGTATTTTGTTTTATTTTACATTTAGGGGTATTTTCGTCATTTTGTTGGTGTGTTTATTATAAATACATTGTAAGCCTCTTTAGGGTAATCACTTGATGAATGAAATTAAAGTTTTCTTCCGCTTATGCGACGAAAATACTTGGGAGTGATTCCTTTGGCGTGAGGCCCTTCTTTTGGCGTGAAGCCTGACGTGAGGTTACCATCCTTCCATCTTTAGGTACGTTTTCTATCTTCTTCTTCTCTTGATCTCATCTACTCTCTCTTTTCCTTTTCTTCTCCTTGATTGCTGTCCCAGAAACAGCCCCAAAACTGTCTCAAATCTATCCCAAAAAGAGCCTCAAAACCTGTCCTAAATCAGTCCCAGATCTATCTCAAGATCTGTCCCAAAATGTTTCCCAGACCTGTCCCAGTTCAGTCCCCAATCAGTCCCAGACCTGTCCCAACTGTTGTCACCTCTTTCAGCAGCCATATAACTGCTGTTACGTCCCTCTTTCTACCCATATAGCCCATCCAAAACCTGTCTTCCCTTCCTCCTAGCTGCTATCCCTCAAATCCAGCCCTTTTCTTAACCCATTTTACTGCTGTTCTGCACCTTTTTTTTGTTGCCGTTATTAATTGGTTAATTAATTCCAGCCATATTAGATCATAGATTGTATTATTTCGTCTTTTCATAGCTAAATTTATGCATTTTAGGGTCACCCTATAGCTTGTCCTGCATAATTTGTACCTTGAGTCACAACAAGTCTCTTAATTTCTCACCAAGGAGGTAGAAGGAATCATACTAGGCTCGACAAATGGGAGAAACTTGAAATTCTTCATTTCATTCGTTTATATCCTCAAAAGTGTTTATAAAAGAAAGGCTCTAAGAAAACTCTAGACACATGATACTTGAGGCTTATGTTGCATGGACACTTCAATTTTAGGAAACATGTTCGTGTCGGACACCTGAATTTAGGAAATGCTTCTATGTCAGACACCTTTGTGTCTATGTCGGATTTCATTTTTATGTGAAAAATTTGTGACCATGGCATGTCCATATCGTATCCATGCCTTATCGTGATAGCTTAAAGAACATATTGTAAAACCGTTACACATCTTGAACCACAAATCGTGTATCGTAAATTGTAGAATCGTAAGATTCGTAAGTGTTTTCTCTAAAAAATATTTAATATATGAAATGACGTAAAATATATCTAAAATGTAATAACATGAGCCATTCTCCAATTTTTTTTTTAATATTTAGTGAATATCATATAATTAGTTCATTGGAGCTCAAATGTCAATGCTCTAATTCCCAAAAGTATAAGACCAGTATATAATTCAACTATATTATTAAAAGTCAATAATGAACTAAAAACCCTCAAAAAATTGAAAGGACTTAAATGCCCTTCAACTCAAGCTTTGAAAACTATTAAAACAAAATGTTTCATGCTTTCACACTTCTAATAACCCCATAATTCTATTATTTATACGAATCATAAGATTTGTTAATAGATGCGAATCGTTCCCCTTATTATATCGTATGAATTGTAAGATACGAATCACGTATAGTAATATTTTAATAATAATACTATAAATAACAAACATCTCAACTGGTTGTGGTTCGTGTTCAATAGGAATCAAAGTAGCAGTAGCAGTAACAGGAAAAGAAGGGGGAAGCCAAGCCGCAGTAAAGGAGATAGAGAGAGGGGGATTATGATTCAAAGAAGAGAGAATCAATGAGGACTTTTACTCCCTGTGACAATCTTGAAATACATATTAAATAAATAATATGACACTGATACAATACAATTAAAACATCATTCAAAACAAAATAATAATAAAATACAATATGAAGGCAAATGTCTCGATGGCACTTGATTATGGTTGGATCTATCTAATTTACAAATGGACGACTCGGATGATGTAAATGGTGGATCAAGTCGTATCTTCAAATCCGCTGCTGGATCAATGTACAATCAAGGCTATCCATGGCCAAATTTGTCCATATCCCTGGTTAGATATATTAGGAAGGTGTAAAAGATCATTTAGCCTTGTTGAAGTAGAAAGATTCCGGTGCGTCCTTTGATGGCGCTCCATGATGTTCTCGTCATTGGGTCAATTGTTTGAGGATGATATTTGCTCCATAGCCAATGATAGAAACTGGCTCATGTTCTTAGTAGTCAACCATGTCAATTGTGAAGAGTTTGATGGAAAATAACAAGAGAAATGCCTTTGCATTTGTGTGCATTTGATAGAGATAGAGATAGATAGAGAGAGAGAGAACCATACGAGGCTAGTTCAAGTTTGAAGAAGAGACCATAAGGTGCTACTCAATGGAACTAGCCTCTCTTTTAACTGTAAATCACCAATAAAAAAAGCCATATGAGGCCAGTCAAAGGAGCTAGCTTCTTTTATAAGTTAAATCACCGATAAAAGAAGTCGCATCTTAGCTAAAAATCCTAAATATCTCTCATAAGATAAAGTCTAATAAGGTGCTCATACACAAAGGGTCCCATGCACATTTTGTTAGGCATACATACATGGATCTCTCTCTATAAACCTCAAATAATTTTACGTCACTAGGATAATCTTTACCTAAATAGCACTCTCTTGATTCAATCTTCTACCATATATATGCTAGGTCTTTATATTTCACAAATAAATAAAGGAATATTGGATATTCTATGGTTTTGGATTCTCTACTCTAATTCCTAGGACACCACATTTCCTATTATAGAGTTATGTGCACTTTAACCCATTCCCATCCATCACAAATCAAGACACCCTTGTAATGTGACACGACTTGTAGGATCTGGTTTAAAGGGATGGACGGGTGACTCGGTTAATTGGAAAATAATGGGATAAATAAATAAAAATAGGTTGGGTTTAATAGGACTAACTTAATGGGATTGGTGGGAATTTAATGGAAGATGTGTATACGGTGGTTGATGATTATTGAATGGGTTTAATAGGTAAATGAAGAAAATGGGATAATGGGTATGGTCATTGGTCAATTAGGAAGAATGAAGTAAAAGTTTAAATTAAAAACTAAGGTCCAAGCTAAATTCAATGGGCATTAAATGGGACCTTCTGAAAGGGTCAAAGCAAGCTGCCAACTTTGGGAGTTTGGTGGGGATCTAGAGTTGGGCAAATGGCTGAATGAAGGCACTGTTGAGTGGATATTTGTGCATGGGCAAAGGCATGGGATGCAGGGATGATCTCAGGCGAAGGAGGATAGGCGAATGTTAGCTGCTTGGTGGTGGTGATGGAAGATGTGGAAGGACGGTTGCATGCGAAGGGGGTGTCTGGGCGAATGGGTTTGAGTTGCTGGACGGTGGAGGTTGGTGTTGCAGAAGATATAGGTCTGTGGGATTCGTATGAGTGAATCTGTAAAAGGGATTGGATCAATGTTGTTAAAATCGAATAGTATCGTGAATTGGTGGAGGTTGGTGCTGCAGAAGATCTGGATTTGTGGGATTCGTATGAGCGAATATGTAAAAGGGATTGGATCAGTGTTGTTAAAATCGAATCGTATCGTGAATCGGTCAAGGGTGTGAATCGTGAATCGTAAAATCATAAGATTCATGACGTTTTGTTCAATTCCTCATAATATATAAGTAAATATGTAAACACATGAATATATGACAAAATTTACTAATGTAAAATTAAATAAAAATGCATTAGAAGTCAACTTTTTACATTCCAAAATCCAAATTATCATAATTCATAAAATTCTATTATCCAAATTTCCAAAAATCTAAAGAATATCATCGTCATCATTGTCATCTAAAACATCCAAGTAAGATGAAGATAAAGCGTCTCTTCCATCTTCTACATCCATATTGCTAATTTCTTCAACACTTTCTTCCTCTCCTTCAACGCTCTTTTGCTTTCTTGAATAAACCCCTGTTAATTACAAAATTCAAATTTTTTATATATTTTGCATTCTAAAATCTAAATTCTAAATATAATATAACGATCTTCAAGATTTTAAAACACTTACCATTTCTTTTGTGGGATTAGTCTCTTCCTCATTAAACATTTCGTCGGCTTATAACCAAGAATTGTCATATGGAAGAGATGAATTCTCTTTTTCAATGATCCATTCATCATCAGATTCTACCTCAGATAGGCAAATAGAATCATGATTTTTCTTTGAATCTCTTAAAGTCTGTCTCATTGGTAATTGTAAATTGTATTTTACAAATACAAGGGCATTCATTCTTTTTGTTTCTAGCCTATTTCTCCTCTTCATATGAATCTATAAAACATTAAGAGAAAACAATCGAACATTTAAGATCACTATCTGCACTGCTTAAACAAATGTTAAAAAGTTGCATCAATTTATTTAAAATTAAAAATAAAACATACTTGTTCAAATACTCTCAAATTCCGCTCATACCCAGTTGCGCTGCAAGTTAAACTTAAAATCCATATTGCAACACGTACGTTGCAATTCTTTTGTTTCATCTCCATAATCTTCCCACCAAATGGCTATAAAACATGAGATAATAAATAAAAAATCAAATTTAAAACTTAGATAATAAATAAGTTAATAGTAAATAACTAAATACTAAATACCTAGTTGTTTTCTTTTCCTTGTTGCTATGGCTATTTTGTCCCCAAATAATCCTTTTCCAGTTCTGAATGCAAGCAATTGTTCATCAACTTAATTCTGTCCTCCATGTCTATAGCCAACTTATCAAGACATTTATACAACCTTGACAAAATGATTTGTTGTAGTGGAAAGAAGGATTCAAATAATATACAGCTGCTTGTAATGGATGGTGAAGTTTTTCATTCCAATGAGCATCTATCAATTTCCAGTATGGCATGTATTTTTTTCCATCATTGTTCAATCTCTTAGCAATCTTCTCCTTGGCTCTATCCATGCCCTCATATATGTATCCCATTGCCAGTTTGTCATCTGCATCAACTTAATTCTGTCCTCCATGTCTATAGCCAACTTATCAAGACATTTATACAACCTTGACAAAATGATTCGTTGTAGTGGAAAGAAAGATTCAAATAATATACAGCTGCATGTAATGGATGGTAAAGTTTTTCATTCCAAGGAGCATCTATCAATTTCCAGTATAGCATGTATTTTTTTTCATCATTTTTCAATCTCTTGGCAATCTTCTCCTTGGCTCTATCCATGCCCTCATATATGTATCCCATTGCCGGTTTGTCATCTCCATCAACTAGCCGAAGCAATTTTACAAGAGGCATTTCAACATTGGCACATAATTCAACATTTTTCCAAAACTTACTATAAAAAAATCAAATCTCGCACTTTTTCCCCCTTTTTAGACTTGGACAAAGGCATTAGATCCCACTCTTCTGAGCGAAACATTCTCCTTAGCCAGCTCTGCATCTCAGTATGCTTTTCAATGTAAGGTAGCATACTGGAATGTCTCACGATTCTTTGTGAAATGTCTCATTAAGTTTAGCAACATACCATGGCGATAAATGGATTTTGCAATTGCTTTTGCATGAGAAATAGTAGATGACTCCGATTTTTCTTTTTCTTACATCTTCAAGCATAAGATCAATGCAATGTGATGCATATGGAGCTCAAAATAAATTATTCCTTCTCTCCATTTAGATTTTTTTGGCCTTTACATATGGTGCTACATTATTAGTAACAATTTGCACCATTCTCCACACCTACCTCCTCTATGACCGAATCTATAAGGCTGGCCAAGTTCTCTGCATTTTTGGAGATCGAAGATGATACAGTAGCACGCCTGCAACTCGGCAAGGATAGGATTGTCTACAACTCGGGCAGAGGTAGGAGAAGAAAATAAACAAAATATAACTTGATAAACTCTTATTCAATTCATGATTCGAAAGAGGCGTCTTTCCTCTGTTACAAACATTATTTATATAGAAAAAACTAAACTAATAATTGTAGGACTCTTCACCCGACTTTCCTAAACGAGTTTGGAAGGCCATGTGAGTGGTTTCCAAATCTCTTACAAGTTCTAAACTTGTCTAAGACTCCTAAACAAACTAGGAAAGCCACCGACCTGACTTTCTTACAAGGACTCCGAAAATAAAATACGAAAATAGTAAATACTCCATGTAAGCCGTGTGTGTCCTACGTCCTTGAGTTGAAATCAACAAAATCACAAGACACCAGACAGAGGTGGAGACCAATGCTGAAGAGTATAATGATGATGTCGGTAACAACATAACTTGCAATGCACGGCGATGACAACTTTCATTCTGTGGGAGGAAGAAGCGAAGGACCGCAAATGGGCTCAAGCATGGATGAACCAAGTTGATCGCGAAGAGGTCTTCATATGGTACTGGAGTGATGACACGGTCCTGAGGGTCTGTCGGATGGAGGATAGGAGGCGGACATGATAATGTACGAATAACCATAGATGACTTCTTGGTATCCGTAATAGGAACAAGTTTGGGTAATGGAGATGGTTGGGTAATTGGCAGTGGTGGCGGGGGAGGTGGTTTCCAAATCTCCTACAACTTCTAAACTTGTCTAAGACTCTAAACAAACTAGGAAATCCACCGACCTGGCTTTCTTACAAGAACTCTGAAAATAAAATACGAAAATAGTAAATACTCCATGTAAGTTGTATGTGTCCTACATCAGAAGATGTCTCAACATTTCTTAGAAATACACTCTCCATTGGACTATTGACAAGGAAATTAGTAAATGGACCCATCTTTCCATCGGTCCAACCATCTGTCATTATTGTGCACCCTTTTTTGTCCCATTCTTTCCTATACTTTTCCAACAATTTCTCCACATTTTCACCTTCAATTTTGAGAAAAGTATTTTGTCTCATGATATGGTGGAGGTTTCAACCCCATTCCAAATCTCGCAATTGATTTACACATGGGTTGGAAAAATGGACTTTTCACCCTATTACAGGGGAGGGCATTTGCATAGAAAAAACAACAAATATCAAGGAAAACAACGGTTCTATCTTATTTTTTCCAAACTCTATTAAGAGTTGTTTGTTTCTTATCATCATCCAAATTAACAAATTTTTCCATCGGTCCCTTCCCTTTTCCTTTATCTGTCATTGGGTCCTTATCATCAAAGTAATAATCAAGTCTCCCAGCCTGCATTTGAGCCTCTTTTTTCCTTCCTACTTTTTCTCTCCAAATTGTACCCCATCAACTCAAGACATTTTTGGGTCACCGACTCCGGACATTTATCACATGCGGCTATATTTTTTTTGTTTTTCATAAATGGTGTTTCATGTGATAAACATCACCATTCATTTGTTTTTACAATAGTTGCATTGCACTTGCAAATGGTTACCCGGTTGTACTCTAGTACAAAACTGCCATACTTCATCTTGTCCCTTATTCCCACTGCCACTTCGTTGACCTCGGATCATTTTAACAATCTTTATAAATTTTAAAGCCACATCCATTTATCATCCGTCGAAAATAATCATCCACAAAAAAAGAGAGAAAACATTAATATGAGATAAAGATTTTCCGATACTTGTAGAACATAACATAGTAATATGCATTAAAAAATTAAACAAAGGGCTATTTTGAGAGAGACATCTTTTTACAAATAATCTGACATAAAGAACAGTGGTCTAAGTCTTAAAAAAATTGTCAAACAGTCAAATACAGAAATTAAAAAGTGCAACCATCCCTTACGAGGATTGTTAACGGTAAAAAAAATCGCAGTCCTCGTGTAAGGACTCTTTATGGCAGAAAACGTCTTCTAGGTCCTCGTACTAGGACCTGTGAAGACTACACCTAAGTTATCAATCTTTATATCCCTAAATTTTGCCCAGATTTTTTTTTAATATAGAGTAGTGGCGATTGCAATGAAAAAGAAGAAGGGAGAAAAGCTCCATTTGCAACAGATAGCGAAGAAGAAAAAGAAGAAAGAGGAAAGAGGAAAGAGGAAGAAAAAGAGAAGGGACCGAAGAAGCGAAGAAAAAAAAGAAGCAAAATGCCTTAACGGAATTGCAAATAAAAGTAAAGCAAAAATATATATATATAAAAACCATACCTCAAAGAGAAGAGAAGGATCGAAGCTGCAAACAATGGAAGAGAGGTTTGTGAAGAGGCTTGTGATGGAAGGGAGGCTTGCGAAGAGGCTTGCAGATCGAAGAGAAGGAGATCTCTAAGCTGCAAAACGATGGAAGAGAGGTTTGTGAAGAGGTTGTAGATAGAAGAGAAGGAGATGTACCGTTGGAAGAGTGTGTCGATTGGAGTCTCCAAAGGGTTTTATCGATACAATAGACCAATCAAAACATGTAGCTTCTATAAATGCCCATGCAAAACAACCTTTTCCTCTCCCATGCACACTTTTCTTTTCTTTTTCTAAAATGAATCCAACAATTCAATGATTCCTTTGGGATTCACCTCCAGAATCCTACGATTTTTCAGTATTTACGATTCTGCATAAGATTCGAATCGTGAATCCTAGGATTTTGGCAACATTGGATTGGATGAACGACGGAGCAAGGGAGAAACTCTGAGGGATGCTTTCGAACGCCGTCAATAGCAGAGAAGCCCGAGGAGGAAGGAGAAGACTGGTCGATTGCCGTCGACAGGTAAGATTTCTCGAATCCACGAGAAGAAGAAGATAAGTCGGGAATCCACCAGAGAAAGGGGTTTGAGAAAATTCTCAATTCTTAATTTTCAATTGATTGTTCTTGATTTACAGCCCCAAAGGGGTATTTATACATATTCAATAATCAAAACAGAAAAAAGAATTAAAGAGAGAGAAAATGGCAAAAGAATTAAAGAGAAAGAAGGAAATTGTCGTTTTTGCTGAGGGAAAGAAGGAAACTTCCGTTTTTGCTTCACAAGTGTACTGCATCATAATGTTTATCACAAAATTATTACATAACATTTATTTAATATCCAATGGTTTAAGTGGAAATGTTTCTAAAGATGAAATATATTTCCATTTTATTTTAGGGCACAAATCTAACAGAGAAAATATAGATTTCAAGTTGGATATTAATTTTGTGAAAAAATATTTGACACTTAAAAGAAAATTTAGAAGAACTTATAACTTCTCTTCTATCTTTACCCACTCATTTGTTGGTGGTGCTCATGTTTGTTCTTTTTAGTCCAATTGTCATACCTTTAAACTTGCAAATACTTTCTCACTTGTAGTTTCCAATGCAATCAGTACTTTTGCTACTTTTATGTACTTAAGGTGATGGTTACTTCTTCGGATATGCTCTTAGCTTATTGATTTTGTGGTAATATAGTATGCACAGATCTGGGCCTGATCTTTTTGGTATTCTAAAATTGCAGCTAGTCATGCAATGGAGGTTTTGAACTTTACTCCCATCAATGGTAGACCTATCAGGATCATGTTCTCACATCGAGATCCTAGCAGTCGGAAAAGTGGACATGCTAATGTTTTTATCAAGAATTTGGACACAACAATTGATAACAAGGCTTTGCATGACACTTTTGCTGCATTTGGTACTGTTCTTTCTTGTAAGGTGGCTACTGATAACAATGGTCAGTCAAAAGGATATGGATTTGTACAGTTTGAACAGGATGAAGCTGCACAAAATGCCATCAAACGGCTTAATGGTATGTTGATAAATGATAAGCAAGTATATGTTGGCCTTTTTGTTCGTCGTCAAGAACGAGATCAAGCAAATGGATCTCCAAAGTTCACTAACGTCTATGTAAAAAATCTGTCTGAAACAACAACTGATGAGGACCTTAAGAATATTTTTACCAATTATGGTCCAATTACTAGCGCTGTTGTTATGCGGGATGCAAATGGAAAGTCTAGATGCTTTGGTTTTGTTAATTTTCAGAATCCAGATGATGCTGCTGCTGCAGTTGAGAAATTAAATGGAAGTACTTGGAATGATGATAAAATTTTGTATGTTGGGAAGGCTCAGAGAAAATCTGAAAGGGAGGCAGAATTGAAGGCCAAGTTTGAGCAGGATAGAAATGGCAGATTTGAAAAATTACAAGGGGCCAATTTGTATCTTAAAAATCTTGATGACAGTATTGATGATGAAAAGCTGAAAGAGTTATTTTCTGAGTTTGGCACCATAACATCCTGCAAGGTACGAGTTGCCAACAATGGATCTATAATAGTTATTTCCCATTTGGTTATAAGTATCGAAGATTATCTTGTAGGTCCATCTGTTTTCATCAGTTGACCCACATAGATGCGATAAAGGTGCAATTATGTTGATCCATTTGCATGCATTGTTATTTGCTTCCTCAGGTCATGCTTGATCCACAAGGACAGAGCAGGGGCTCTGGTTTTGTGGCATTTTCAGCTCCAGAGGAAGCTACCAGAGCTGTAAGTTGTCTGATTTTCGTCATATATTCTCCTTTGCTATTTTACCTTATTTCTAGCTGATATGAATCCTCTTCTCCCTTCTCCCTATTGTTTTCTAAATCTTCTACGTGATTGATTCTGTTTAGGTAAATGAAATGAATGGGAGAATGATAGGAAGAAAACCCTTGTATGTTGCTGTCGCACAACGAAAAGATGAAAGAAAGGCAAGACTGCAGGTGAGAACTGCCATGAGAGAAGAGTTTCTTTTGCTATTAATAAATAGGATTAATGTAATCATGAGGTCCATTTCAATAATAAGAATAATGCAAACAAGAGAAACAACAGTGTACGCATGAGAAATGATATTGTTTTGCTCAATCATGTTCACCTATTTTCTGTTTTGCAAGAGTTCTTGGTGCTTATTGTCTGACCATATCATGTTAGCATCATTTTATCTTTTTTAGTGATTATAAATTTATTGAGAAGGGAGGCAAAACAAAGAGAATCATGGGCTATGTGGAGGAGTCCTGATGAGAATAAATAAATAGAAGGGAGTACAAATATGGAATTAATCGCCAGCATTCATACCAGCCCCTAGTCTTGTGAGGGTATCTGCCGAGGGATTTAGCTGATCCATGTATCCTATAAATGGAATAGCTTATTTGCTGTAGCTATTCTTTAATTTCTTCAATATAATCAGCAAGCTTAAATAGCACGGATTGTCTTGTTATACCCAATCGCAACACAACATGAATCACCCTTGCTCAAGTGATAACACTTATTTTTCCCCTTTGGATTTCTCCTCCCCATGAGAGAGCCCATCGAAATGACAAATAACTAAGTAGAATTGAGGATGGAGAAAATGCATTTTGAAGGTCATAAAATCTTGATGAAGAGTTAGGAGCGGTGACGCAGCACGACCTAAGGATCAGATGAACTTGCTTGGTGTTGTGCAAACAGAACCTGGGCTAGCAATCGGGCAGCAAGCAGCAGGGGCTGATTTGGGTGCAAACTGGGTGTCTGGCGAGGCTGAGCTAAATGGGCTTACGTGGACACGGGAAGGTGGGTTTGACGGAAGTGGACAGGCTGTCTTGAGCTCTTGAAAACAGAAGGATGAGGCGTTGTGGCAGGAGAATTGTGGGCAGCTCAAAAACAGATCTGGGACTGGCGCTGCAAGAACAGAGGCGATGGGAGTGGTGGCTTGAGGGTCTGTGGGTGAATGGCAGTGGGGTGAGTTGCAATAGTCGTTCCGATCAGGCAGCAGAACTTGGGCAGCAGAGGCGCTGCTACACGAAACAGGCCGAACAGAACAGTGCGAATGGATCTGCGGTGGATGACAGATCTGCAGCAAAGAGGCCTGGCCAAGCAGCAGGAAGAAGAAGACTGGCAGCAACAGAAGAAGGAAACGGGGCAGCAACTGGCAGGCTTGGTTGAGTAGCAGGCGCCGGTCCAGGCAGCAACAGAGATGCACTCGGGACAGTGTTTAGAGAGCCCCAGGAGGACAGCAGAGAGGGTACTCCGACAATGGCACAGGGACGCTAGTGCTTTGGCTGATATGAAGCCAAACAATCTTCTAACTGGTGCCTGCGAAGAGAGGGAAGTAGAGAAGAGAAACAAAGAGAGAAATGTGAAAGAGAAGAAGGAAAGAAAGAGGACAGCGGAGCTGTTCCTTCAACAGAGGGAAGAGGGGAAAGAGGGGGTGAAAGAGAAGAGAAAGAAGAGCAAAAGGGGAAACAGATATGAGGCTTTTCGATTGTAATAATGTGTGTTTCCAATCACAACCCGAGAAGGGTTTTTATAACTCTCCATAGTCGGCTGTTTCTTGAACAGTCCAAGAACGGAAATACTGGAAGTTGGGTGGTAGAAGAAATCGGGATTAGCATGGCCAAACATAGAGGTTTCTATGTAGGATACGACTCTGGTAAAATTTGGAAGGAGGGTTTGTTTAGGAAAGCAAGAAGGTCGGGACTCCCTCTCATGTGGGGGATCCTTTCGTGCTACATCAAGCGGTGGAAAGTATCCTTGAAGGCGACTCTAAGATTGTTGTCAGTTGGGTTGCGGATTCTCTTTGTCCTTAGATATATTTGGATAAAATAGATTTTATCCATCATACTATGTTAGCTCATGGTTATTCCATCTCTTGTGCTTCTCGTTCGGAAAATTCTGAGGCGGATAAATTAGCTTGTCAAGGGGTTTCCTTATCTTCGGAGATTGTTAATTATTTGATATAATTATTGGATTTTTTGTCTTCTTTTTGCTGAATTGCAGGCGGTTTGTGTCTGCTCAATCTAGCTGTGGTTTTGTTTTCTTCTTTCTTTTATTAATGAAGTTTCTTTAAAAAAAAAAAACTTGATGAAGAAGACGGGTGGTACAAGGAGAGGATCAGGACTGGCTGAAGGGTAAGGCAACTAAGGCAACCACCTTAGGGCCCCATTTAGGAAAGGCCCCAAATTTCGCCGTATCTAGAGCTCTTCGCAGTTCTCATTTCCACCACTGTTAGGGTTTTAGAGCTTTTTTTTTTCCTCCATTTTGAGGAGGGAGAAAGAAACAACCGTTTGCAGGGGGCGAGGAAAACGATAGTTAGATGGGACTTGGGAGCCGGGAGAAATGGCCCCGATCTTCAAGAAAATAACGGTCATGCCATTCGGTGTAAGAATTGTAGTGGTGCTATTTTACATGGGGATTCTACCTTTTGCATGTTATTGGGAGTCGAGGGTTTCTTATCACGTCATAATTTTTTATTTTCTTTTGTACATTATTTTTATAAAATGTATAGCATTGTACGAATAATATTCTCCCTTAAACCTCTACGTGGGCACACTAAAGTTCAAGGGTTTTGATTTTTTGAAAATAAGTTTTTCATTTATCTATGTCAAGAGGCGAAAGTAGAAAATGAAAAAAATTAGTTTTATATTTTTTAATGCTTTCTTACGACAAAAACATAGGTGACATAAATTAAAATTCTTTATTTACTCTCATAATTAGAATTTATAGTCAATTTAAACTCATAATATCTATTTTGAATTAATAATTTATTTAAAAATATTCTATTTTAATTATTGCCTTTTGACCTCTTAAAAATTATAGGTTTTAATAAAAAACCTCAAACCTAATATTCTTGAGTCACAAGTTCTCATAACTTTGATATGTTCTTTTTGTATAATAAACTTTTGTATATATTAATCTTAGTAGAATGTAGAGATTGTGAGTATGTTGATTGTGAAAAAGAGTTATTCATTTAAATACTTTTGTTTAATTTAAACAAATAAAATCAATACTTGCTGAGTATATATTTGTATTCTTATATTTAATGAAATAATTTATTTTTAAAATTTCATATTTAATGTTGTTTAATTTTTTATTTTCTCATCACTTAACGATTTAAGTAATGTGAGTCCTTTTGAATTCAATTGATTTAGATTCTTTATAAGAAATGTAATACTAAAAAATATCTTTCAAATGCACATACTCCTTACATTAAACATAAATGAAATTGGTTCAAGAAATCATATTATCAATTGAAAATGATATTTTAGCAAAACTTGAATACAAAAAAGTAATTAGTACTTTTGCATCTTAAAAAGCAAGAAAAATAGATTTTAGATAAATTCTTTTTATTATATACAAAATATTACTTATAATAATATATTAAATACCAAAGTCCCATTTAGAATTTTTGCCTTAGCCCTCAACTTGTGTCGAGACGGCCCTGGAGAGGATGGTTGGTTTGATGTGGAGAAGAGCGAAAGTTTTGGTAGGAACAGAGGAGCTGAAACAACCCTGTTTGTTCAAAGTTTTCCTAAGGAGGCATCTCCTACTTGGTTCCAATAAAAAATGAATCAATGGGGAATTTTGGTTTTGTGTTATTGGCATCTGACTTCGCTGCCCAAAGTGCTACCAATTCAATGAATGATAGATGGTTTTGTGATAAGAGGATTATGGCCTAATTAGCCAAATTTAGGAAAAATGAGGGCAAATGATGGTGGTGGAAAGAGCCTCATAGTCACAACAACCAACTTGTTGATCTCTAAAAAGGGCTTTGATAGGAGAAAACAATAAAATGGCAAAAAGTTTTGCCGACTTGGGTAGGGTCCAAGCTTTTGGGTGGGTGCACCATTCAAGATAATATTCAAACTAGGTGTGGGAGAAGAAGGGGGTGATTCTAGAGAAGTTGATGTATCTTGTGTTTTATGTGGTAGTATGGAGGAGAGTGTTGATCACGTATTTTGTGGATGCTCCTTTTCGTTGGTTTTGTGGAATAGGTTCCTAACTTTGATGGGTTGCTTGCAAGTTTTCAATGAATTTATAGGTGAGATCGTCTCCAATTGGGATACTAGCTCCCATAAGGTAATGGGAGGATTACGTGGCTTTTGATTCCAACATTGGTAGTGGTCTATATGGAAGAAGAGGAATTTGAGAATCTTTAAAGGGAAAGTCACTCTAGAAGAAAAGGTGTTTGAGATGGCAAAAATTAGACTTATAAGGTCGTTTATGGTATGTAAGGGCTTCAAAGTTTTTTTTCGTAGTTGATTTCTTTGAGAAGTTGGGATGGTTGGGTGCTAGCTCATGTGGAGGAAGAAAATGCATGGGGATGAGGATTGATATGACTTTTAAGGGGCTCTCTCACGATATAACGGGCTTGTAGAAGATGTGAGAAGGAAAGTTGCAAATGAGGTATCATCTAATATCCCCCAATTTTCTCACTAGATATGTGAGAATCTATATGGAAAGGTGTGGACCAAACCCAAGGGTATTTGGGTGGGGGCGTGGGGCATGCTCTAGGTGGATCATTCAAAAGTTTTTTACGTCATGTATGTTAGGCTGGCCTAGTTTTAGGTAGAGGCATTATGTGATTTAAAGGAAAGCTATGTTATTGATCCGTCTTGGTGTCACATAGATCTGAGTAGGATCTCAACATAAAAAAGGGGTGAAACAAGGAGGATACACTTGTGGGCAGTGTGAATTTTTTTTTGAGAATAATGTCGTACTGTTGTTAGACCGAGCTATGAAAAGATAGTGGGTATTCTAGTGCTGGAAAGAAGAGGGATTCCTTTGGTTAAGCCATTTTGATGCTCAAATTGTGAAAGATGATGGGATTTGAGTTCAAGAATGAGGAGAGAGCAATAGGAGTTCTCAATTGGCTTGAGGGTTGTGAGTTTGCAGAAAAATTACTAAAGAGTTGTTGGTGAAATTCTATGAAATCACTAGGCATCTCTTAAAAAAAAGATACATGGTGATTTTTCCGAAAACGAAGATCAAGTGGATAAAATTTGAATTTTGCGCTGAAATTTGGTCCATTGATATTCCATTAAGTGCACTTTCAATAACATTGATTAGATTTTTTGTTGAACTCCAAGTTTCAAAAGAAAAATAAAGAGCATGATCAGGGGCAGCCCAAATGACATGTTGCTCCTACAGTTGTCTTCTCCCAAGCAAGTGAAGATGGCGTTCTCCTGCCAGACATGGAGAACTCCATCTTCTCTTTGAAGAGGAGAACTTTGCCAATAAGTGACCCTCTATCCTCCTAAAGAGGATCCAAACATGAGAACTTCGAGTCCTGTGGGAGAAGTCTACTCATTTCTCCCCATGGAAACACAACCTTTGTGTTTGATTAAGGGGAAACATTTATTGGTTGTTACCTAAAGTTTTTTTCTTTTAAATTATTAGGGGGTTACCTGTGCAGGACCTTATTCTCTTTCTATATTTGTACACTTTTCTTTTGTTAATACAATTTTGTTAGCTTTAATAAAAAAAGAAGAAAAAATAAAGAAAAATATGGAAATTACCTATAAAGGGATGTGCAAAGTTTGTTATGGATAGTGTAGCAATGGGTAAATCAGGCCTCATGAGCTACAAGGGTGTGTTACATGATCACTTGAGGAATATTAGAATGCTTTTTATGGGCCTAATAGGAATTAAATATTCAAAAGAAGCACTACGATGCATGGACACGTCTATACGATGCACGTGCACATGTTGACATAGTATCGGGACCAAATGTGCACGGGGACATGGTAGACTTGACTTTTTGGCCCGGCCTGTTAGCCTTACCTCTCCTATTTGGCCGGAGTCTTGTTCTGGCCCAGACCAATGTCCAAACCCCTCCTCCACACAAGCTTTATTCCCTTTAGCTCCTCTAATTATCTTCAGCCCTGAGAAGTTTGTCCCCAACCTCTTGTCTCCACTAAACCCCATTTCTCCTTTCCAAGCATCAACTTTCCGTGTCTTTGCAAACCCAGCCATCCACAATCCCGCGGACCTACCTTCGGTGTCATGTTGTGACCCTTTTGCTGATGGGAGTATTAATCCATCCCCGCTTATGTCTAGCCGCTCCTCGGCTACAAAGTGATTGTCTTCCTTTTGGGCTCAATGCCATTGCATCTTCTTGCCTGGTGCCACTTCCCTCCCAGTCTATTGTGGTCTCAGACAGCTCTCCCAAGCTTTCTCTGCTGCCACTAGCAACTGACATATCTTTGTGCCTCTCCAGGCCTCTAGTTTCTAGCCCCTTGGTGAGAGTTTTTGCTTCTTAGATTGACATTTCAAATCAGAACAGTATGTCGATCCCTTCAGATACTCCCACACCAGAATCAATGGCCCATATGGCTGATTCTCATCCTTTACAGTGGGTTGAGCAAAGAATGCTAGAGGTGGGTATGGAACTTGGATTGATCACCACTGGCCAGGAAAGTCTCCTCCTCTCTTACCTATGGTAATGGACTTGGAATTAACTTCTGTGAAGACTAGAAGAAAAGATAGAACCACTAGAGAATTAACACGCTTGAGTTCCTCTATCAATTACTCCAACTGCAAATAGAATGGATCTGATGCACCTAGACGTTTACAAGGTGATAAATCGGATCCCTGTTGTTGATCATATTCTGGATTTTGAAGGGTCGTGGTGACCTGGTATTGTGACCTTCAATTTTGAGCTTCATTATCACAATCAACTCAGTAATTTGTATTCATTTTTATAAATGCTTCCTTTTTGTTTTGTCTTTTGTTAGTTTTGTTGTTTGTTTGTCCTCCTTGTATTTGCACCTCTAGTGCTTTTTATCTATTAATATAAGTACCATTTCAAAAAAAAACATGGTAGACATGGCTGCATTGCGATGGGCTTTGTTTTTTAAAAAAAAGGAAAAAAAAATCTATGAGAGGGAGGTAGGGAGGGGGAGAGAGATTGAGAGGGAGGAATGGTTTGCAGGCTAATGTAAATCAATATTTAGGGCTAGAAGAAATCTTTCAAACACAATTTGCTAGGCCCACCATTGTGGTTGAGGCATTATGTGATTTAAGGAAAGCTATGTTATTGATCCGTCTTGGTGTCACGCAGTTTCGAGTAAGCATCTCAACATAAAAAAGGGAGTGAAACAAGGAGGATACACAGGTGGGCAGTGTTAAAAATAAAAATTTAGAGCATAATGTGATATTGGTGTCAGATCGAGCTATGAAATGATAGTGGGTATTCATGTGCTAGAAAGAAGAGGGATTCCTTTGGTTAAGCCATTATGATGCTCAAATTGAGAAAGATGATAGGGTTTGAGTTCAAGAATGAGGAGAGAGCAATGGAAGTTCTCAATTGGCTTGAGGGTTGTGAGTTAATTGGTTTGCGTGTTAGAAGTGACTTTTTTGGAGAATTTTGTCCAGCATATTTTGGATGTGTTTGGCTAAGAACTTAAAGGTGGGAGATTCGTTTAGGTAAGAGAAGTCAAGAGAACGTTTTCCCTTTGAAGTCTCCTAAAGATCTCCTTTTATCCATTAGTTTTTTTTTGAAAGGTCTCCTTTTATCCATTAGTTTGGATGGTATTAAGTGAAGAATTTACCAAGATCACATGAGTTATATGTTGCTGTTTTTTTATTTTTTTTCAAACAATCGTGATTCTTAAGGAAAAAAATCTGGTGGGATTAATAGTTCATTTCAAGCCCTACATCTAAATCAAATTTTAGCTGAAAAGTCAAATTTTAGTCACTTAATCTTAGTAGTCAAAATCACTTGGCACCTCTTAAAAAAAAGATACTTGTTGATTTTTCGAAAATGAAGATCAAGTGGCTGAAGTTTGAATTTTGTGCTGAAATTTGGTCTACTGATATTCCATTAAGTGCACTTTCAATCACACTTATTAGAGGTTTTTTGTAGAACTCCAACAAGTTTTTAAAAAAACATGACCAGGTGCAGCCCAAATGACATGTTGCACCTACAGTTGTCTTCTCCGAAGCAGTGAAGATGGTGTTCTTTTGCCAGACATGGAGACCATCTTCTCTTTGAATAGAACTTGCCAATAAGTGGGATCCAAATTTGAGAACTTCGAGTTCTCCGGGAGAAGTCTCCTCATTTCTCCCCATGCAAACACAACCTTTGTGTTTGATCAAGGGGGAACATTTATTGGGGGATTACCTAAAGGTTTTTCTTTTTAAATATTTGATTAGGGGATTACTTGTACGGTGCGTATTATCTTTCTATACTTGTACACTTTTCTTTAGTTTATATTCTATTAGCTTTAAAAAGAAAAGGAAGAAAAAATGAACAAAAATATGGAAGTTACGTATAAGGTGATGTGCTAAGTTTGTTGTTGATATTGCAACAAGGGTAAATCGGGCCTCACAAGCTACGAGGGTGTATTACATGATCACTTGAGGAATATTAAATGTTTTTGTGTGCTTAGATAAATGTGCAATTCTGAGGGCATCAAAAAAATGGCATCCCTTATTCAATCAAGATGAAATTTTATTCCTATACTTGTACACTTTTCTTTTGTTAATACAATTCTATTAACTTTAAAAAGAAAAGGAAGAAAAAATCAACAAATATATGGAAGGGCCTTTCAAATTCACCCATCCATGTGGGCCTAGGAGGCGCCCATTGGTTGTTCTCATGAATCATTAGAACAGCCAATCATTGAAAGGCCTAGATGGGATCACGTTTTAGCCACATATGGAGTTCCATATGTGGCATCACTCAGCATGAACTACTAAAATGGTGGCTCTTCAATATTATGTAATTTCTGGAATGATGATGATGATGATAATTCATTGTAGATGAGTTAGCATATAGTACTACAAAAAGCCCTCAAGGGCCAAAGTTAATACCAAAAAACAGAAAAAGCGACAGCACACACAGATAAAACTAGTCCTGCCAAGGGGAGTAAGAGAACAACTAGAGACGGTGGAACTAAGAGCGGCAAAGCTGGAAATTGCCGGTGACCACTTGAACTCTTGAAACTCCTCTTTTGGCTAAAATATCTGCTTTGCCATTGGCCTCTTTAGGGGCATGAGAATAAGAAACTGGGAGGTTGTCATATATCCAGCATTTCCTCCAAAATATCCGTCACCTTCCACAGAAAAGAGGTCCCTAAAGAAGCCCATTTAATCACACAAGAAGAGTCTCCTTCAATGATTAAGGGGAGAAAACTTCTATCCTTAGCTTCAACCCAAGGAGGAGAGCTGAAGCTTCAGCCATGTGAGCAAAACAAGATCCAACTGACCCAAGAACACAACTTGAGAGATGTCAAGACCATACTTTATTATTCCACCTATGCCTGCAGGGACAAATTTAATTGAAGAAACCAGGGGGTAAGAGCAGCCTCTAATTAAGTGTAACTTACTGCGTGGCTTTCTCAAAGTATCAATGGTGAGTATTTTATCATGGCATGCTGGCCAGCTGAAAACAATGCATTGCATAGGATATTTTACACACCAGAGGTGCCAAAGAGGGCTGTTTGGGCTGGTTTGAGAGGAATAAAAAAAGGAGCACGCCGAAAGGATGCTGCAGCTTTCAAGCTTCCAAATTCTTTTGTCCTGGTGTCGAGGGCCGACATACGCAGAATTAAGATTATTCAGCAATGATAGCAGCTCCTCTTCTTCCTATTTACGATATTATATAATTCTGAAGAAAACAAAATCTTCAATTGATCTTTTGACTAATCATTCAAAGTAATCGTGGTCATCTATTTTGAAAAAAATAAAAAGAACAAATTGCCTTATTACCCTTGCCAAACTTTAATAAATATTTGAATAATAAAATTTTGGATTGGGCCAATAACTAAAAACTTTTCTAGTGGACCTACTTTGTAGTGTTTAAACTCCATCTAGGCCTTAACAAGTTGCACATAGAAATGACAAAAAATGGCGATTATTACTCACATTTAAAATAATTTAGTAAATTTTATGTTCTTTAAGGGGTTGGGGCCTCACTACCACTTATACGACAAATACTTAAATTGGGTCCCTTGGATGAACCATTGCATTATTCTTCCTTGGTTGGAGAGAACTCATCCTTGTTTGTGACTTGTCCGTTTTGATCAAAGATCTAAGATATCATAAGAAGAATATGCCAGTCCTTTCTTTCTTGATCATTTGCTTTGGCAATAGACAATGGCTAAGTTATGCTTGGATGGTTGGAGAGATTTTAATTGTTATTGAGCAGTCATATCGCATTGTTGCTATCATAGACCAATTAGTCGTGACGCCAATGTCAAATAGCCTCGTCCAACTTCAAATGTGAAGTCAGCATGTAGTTATTTAGTCGATAAGTTGTTTCCAATGAGTTGATTTGTTTCAACATGGGGTCATTTGTAGGTAGTTTTGCTTGAACATCATTTTTCTCATGTTCTTTCTTGTTAAATTTTCCATCTTAGCTTCTTTTGCAGCGTGCTAATCGATTTGCAACTTTATCTGAGTTCGCAATGAATTTGAAGAAAATTTAGAGACGTCTTCGCTATGCCATATGCTTCCTTACAATGTAAACAAGTGAAAAAAGGGAAAAAAACCCTTTGCTCGATTGGCCTTCCTATGCCAACGAATTCCTCATTTCTCTACTTTGAAGTCTACAACAATTGGAGAGGCAAGATTCGATTCTACATAGAAAACCTTCAACAAATTTATAATTTTGAACACCCAACCTCTGATCAGAACCCCTTTCAATGGATTCTTGACTGAGGACAATGTTTGTTCTTAATTGATTTGATTGAAGGGAACCAATACTGTTAGCTTAGTTAGTCTACGAGAATCTGATCATTTAAATAGTTTATGGTAGTCTTTGTAAAGCAAAGGGGCAAATGAGGCAATGGGTTACTTTGGGGAAGCCAATAGTTTTTGAGCAAGTGAATGAACAAGCCAACAAGTAGTGATTCAATGCATGCAAATTAGAAAAGGGTAAAAATGAAAATTAAGTTGCTCCATTATCCAAGGTTTATTGAGATTGCTGCTACCTTGATCTTTTGTTTTCAGGCACCATGTCACTCTTCAATTTTTAAAATTTTTTTTTTTTTTTGCTTTTTAGAATAGATTGTCGATTTGACATATTATGCATTTGTCATTGATATTAGAAGTTCTAATTGGTAATATATATTGGACTTTAAGTAGATATTTGTTTATTTATTAATTACTTTTGCCATAAAATAAATCAATTAATGACTTATACTATGTGCAAAGCATGTATCATAACTGGTACATATGAAATACACAAGGGCAAAACTGGAAAACTAGGAGGCTGTTCGTCTTTTTCTTCGAGGAAGCAATTCTATGGAAGAGTTCTAATTGATAAATCCCCCCACCCTCTTCAAATGGGGAATGGATTCCTTGGAAGGAGAGGAAAATGTCTTTTCCTTGTGGACTTGGCAAAGAGCCCTCATTTCATGGAAGAAGAAAAAGGGTCTCATTTTCCATGCTCCTTATTTTTCATAGCCGGAAAATGACAAACAGCCTCTAAAGGTCAATGGTACTGCAAGACATGCATCTGTACAGCTGAATCACTGAATTCTTTTTCTTGAGTTGATGAGACTATGGTATGAAACATTGCTCATATTGAAGTGTTTGGGTGGTCAACTAATCCTCACTTTCACTTCTAGCTTATTTGATGTCCAATATTTGTGGCAATCATTTTAGTAGATCTTTTTCATACATAAATTTGAAGCATTTTCCTTGATTTCATCTTTGACAGTTTCCTTACCATTCTCGACAAATTATTTAATAGATTCAAGGATGTGATCTTCATCATTATAATAATGCGAATCAAATTGATTTCATGATATATCTATTGATCCATCGTATTTTGGTTTTACAGGCTCACTTTTCTCAGCTCAGAGCTCCTAGTGCAATGACACCTTCATTGCCCTCAAGCTTGCCTGGGTTTCACCCTGGTGCACCTAGGCTTGCCCCACAACAACTGTATTTTGGGCAAGGTACTCCTGGTCTTATTCCACCTCAACCGGGTGGCTATGGTTTCCAGCAGCAACTGTTGCCTGGAATTCGACCTGGTGTTGCTCCAAACTTTATGATGCCATACCACCTTCAGAGACAAGGACAGCCTGGACAACGGATGGGTGTGAGGCGTGGTGGAACACCACAACAAATGCAGCAGCATCAGGTTTGTTTGTTCCTTCGCTCTCATGTCCAAGTTGGCTGGAGGTTCTATTAGAGACCCTTAACTTTTTAGATGACCATAAATCTCTCCACTCCTGCTGTATTTTATTCTTAAAAAGGCTGGAGTTGATCTGATTTTGTAGTCTCCTTTCATAATTTTGATTTGGCAAAGTTGGCTTAAAGATATCTGTAAGATGCTCCTAAATTTTAAGTACTTACATTAAGGGTGGACAGGTGTGAAAAAATAAGCTTGGGTTGACTTGGGCCAACACTTGGGCTATAATTTGAGTTAAAAAACAGGACCTAATTTAAAAAATGGGGTTGGTTCCGAGCTTTCCGTTTTAAGGGCCCAACCCAATCCAACCTGAAAGACCGAGTTTAGACCTGAACACAATTTAAACATGATGACCCGTTGTACCTATTGTATAATTTTTTATGCCACATTATGTTAAAAAGTTTGCTATAATATCTTGACTAAAAGCCTAGAGGTTGTGGCTCTAGGTCTCATGGGCATCAAATAGGACAATCAGTCCATGGAAATAATTTGCCAAAACCAAACTTAAAAGCCAACCCCAAATTGATGGTATAAAATGGCTTAGGTGATGATGACTGTAATAGCTTGACTAAATTCCGAGTTTAATTTAAATCATTTAAATTTTTTAATGATTAAATCATTTAAAATTTTTACCATCCAATGAATGTAACATCTATTTCTTAGATGTAGGCACTTTTTTTGAAAGGCAACTTCAATAATCAAAAGAAGAAAACAAACAAAGGAGAAATAAAAAAAGCGGTAAAGAAAACCCATTACCCACAACAGAAACCATACAATAAAAAAACCCCCAACAAATTAAATAAACTTATGAACAATTTCTATAGAAAGACAACCCCTGACGCGCCATATCATCAACAACTGAATTTGCAGAATGAGGGACCCAAGAGACCAAAAAGCCAAAAGAAGCCATAGAATGACGATCCTTTCGACTTTATCTAAATACATCTAGGGGCAAATGGATCTCGAAGCCCAACCAACTACCACTAGAGTCCCCCTTCTAGAATACTCCAATGAACCCCTAGATCTTCCAACTCCAAGGCACCTTTCCATAAAGCATGAAGCTCCACATCAATAATTGATCCATTAGGCAGAGGACCAACAAAGGAGACCACCATATCACCAGAATCATTTCGAATGACCTCCCCATAACTTTCTAGCCCAAGATCAAGCATACAACTTCCATCGAAATTGAGCTTGAGGAGACCCAAGTCTGGAGGAGACCATTGAACTGGGGGCCTGGAAACCAAAGGAGGCTGCACATAATCCACTGAATCCCAATCCCTGCATATATCCGATTTAGATATTCCCCGAAATTTATCAATACCCACCATCCACCAAGCAGCCCTGACCTTTAATCACCTCAATAAGATACAAAACAGTTCCTTGAAAAACTCTGTTATTCCATTCTCACCAAATAGACTACACAATACTTAACAAAGAGGCCGCCCACAAATTTCGACGGAAAGAAGAACCAAACATTAAAACATCTTTATTAAGCAAATCAGCCCAAGCTTTCGAAACACACAAAGCAACCCCAAACATCTGAAAGAAGTGACACCAAATCCGAGAAGAAAACCAACAGTGGAGTAAAAGATGATTCACCGTCTCAACGTCCAATAAACAAAGAGGACATGCATTGTTTTCTTCTTCCTTTGTTTGCTCTCTTGTAATCTTTTTCTTTTAATTTAAGTCGTTTGTCATTGCTAAAAAAAAAAAAACATTCTCCTCAATCTAAGATTATCTATAGTCAAGATCTTCTCCAACCTTGCAAGCCACCCAAAAACCTTCTCCTTGAACAATGTAGGCACTTTTTTATTATTAGTTTCTTGAGATTTTACACTATTTTAACCTTTTAATTTCTATTTGTGACTATTTTATTTCAAAATTTATTGATTATGTTTTTTTAAAAGAAAAGCTAAATAAATGCTAATACATTGTTAAGTTATTAAAAATAGCTAATTATTATTTATCAAATTGCAATTTACAAGTTTAAAATCTTAATGTTCTCTTTTCTTCTTTAATTGCCAAATTTAATGATTTTTTTTTTTTTTTTGAGCAATAACAAAGAGAAAATATATTAATGATAAAAATCTATACAAAGGATGTCATCAAAGGGTCTAAGAGACACAAACCCCAAGATAGTCTGAAAGAAAAGAGAAAAATACAAAGAGCAAAGTGCAAAAGTACAAGTGATGTCCTCTAACAGAAGCAAAAACCCAGTCTCCCCAAAATAGCTCATAGATAAAACACGCCAATAGTGTTAGATTCCACCCCTTTTTTGGCGAGGAAGTCAGTGACTCCATTTGCAGATCTCCTGACTGCCACGAAAGAAATCTCCCTTCCTAAACATAACACTTTAATTTCTCTTACTATTGTGATCATAATCTATAGTGGTATTTTTAACCCTGCCCCCACTTCATTGCATTTATCAATTTAATGATTATTTTTCCTTATATTATGCAGGTTTGTTTTTATTTGTGGATGTGTGGGCGGTGGGATATGTGCATGCGTGTGTCTATATATGGTAGTGATCTAGAGAGATCAGTCTTTATTTCACGAAATAGAGATCTTTTTTTTTCCATATGAGGCCTACCCGGATGCATGTTGATCAATGTTGAGTGGATGAATAGGAAAGTCATTAAGTGGATTAGGAGTGCAGAAAAGTTCAAACCAATCCCATCACCATGGCCATAAACAGAGGAATTCAAAATTTATTGGTGGGCCTAGAACATTTTCTGGGCTTGGGCTAGTGGGGATTTCAAATGTGATTCTTCACCACTGATTAGAGTGTCAATGGAAGAGATTATGAGGGAAGAGAGGGTGGGTCTGGGTGGAACAAAAGGCTTAGAGGAAACAGAAGTAGATGTGGAGGAAAATGAGGTAGGTGAGGTAGGCCTTCAAGCACCAAGGAAAAGAGGTCAACAAGGAGGTTAATAAAATGCTCAAGCCAACCAAGATGATGGGCATTAAATTTAAGGATGAGGAGCACTCAAATGTGGCCCAGGTTGGAGGAGACCTATCATAATAAACAACTATTCAGTAAGCTGTTTCATCGGAGTTCATATATGAAAAGAAGAAATGAGGGAAGAAGGCGAGAAGGGTAAAGGAAAAAAGGTGGGAATGGACTTTGATTACGATGTTTGAAGGGTTGAAGGGTTTTTTTTTGGTTGTGCCTGTGCGTGTTTTACTGTTTCAAAAATGTTGGTTTTATAGGGCTTAGATAATTGCAATTTTTAGCTTGCAAATTCAACCATGTATAAGAGGTGGATAGGTTCCAATTCGAGATATATACCAATTCATGGGGGACTAGGTGAGTTTGAATTGTTTGTATTGATATATTTGGAAACCTCACATATTGGTCTACAAGATCTCTACTTCAAAGTCAAATATATGTTTACTTGATGTGTGTAACACAGGAGTGGGAACTGTTGCCCCCCACTCCTCTCAAAATGGGGCCCACTTTCTTTTCAAGTTGGATTATAGAATATAGACCCACACATGCACACATTCGCATACACACACTATGGATACAGGTGCATTACAGTGTAGTGCAATCTTTGTGTAGCTTACTTCAGGCTGACTAGGATAGGAATGATTCATCTTGGATTTTCATGGCCTATATTATAGCCCTAAGAGGTTGTCATGGCCTTCGGTGGACTGTTGGACCAAAACTCCTTATCTGAAATCAGGATCGTCCATTTTGTATAACAGTTTGGTCATATGTAATTGATAGAGTCTGACCTTGACATCAACCATTGTTAATGAGGAGATGCATTTTTGGGGGAAATGATTCAATGGCTGACCAGCTATGTGGTTGATATTCATTTGTTAATGTTGAGATGAAAATTTTCCAGTGCTATTAAAATCATGCAATATGCCATTTGTGTCATACATTTTGTATGATATCAGAAGAGAATTGACTCATTGGTTTAGGAATTGTACAATTCTCATGAATGTTAGAATTGTGGTTACTTGGATTTTTTTTTTTTTTTAAGCGGTAATAGAGAAAACTTTTGTTGAAAAAGAACAATTACAACAAGAACCTCTTAGACCCAAAAGAGGTTACTTGGATTTTGAATATGATTTTTTTTTTGTTTGTTTGTCTTGATGTGTTGTTTTTTTTATCCGGCTTGAGTTGTTGGAGGCCTACGGTCTTTGGACTTCGGGAATTCTTAGCTTATTGTTGGCTTTTTCACAAAATTTGTTGGACCATACCAGTGTAGTATTTTTTGAAGTTGGAACTTTTGGAGCTTTGAAATTTGAACTCAAATGAATGCATCTTTACTTAATATTGGATGAAAATTGGGAATTTTTCATATTATTACTTTCTAATAATCTTTATGTTATTTCATGTCTATATTTTTTGAAAAATTGCAAATCTTACAATTCTTTGATTAACCATACGCTGTAGGCAAATGGTTTTATGATACAATTCTATTTTCAGAAAATTGAATTTATTATCATTGCCCAACTGAGATGATCTAGTATTGTTCTTAATGAGATGATTTGCTTAACTGTGATTCTTTTTCTTTCTGTTTATCCTCTTTGAATCCAGTTGATTCAGCGCAATGCAAATCAGGGCTTCAGATACATGCAGAATGCTCGTAATGGGGTTGACCCATCAATGGTACCTCAGGGTCTAATGGGCCCAATGGTGCCTATGCCGATTGATGCTTCTGGAATGCCATTGGTTCCCATGGATGCACCCCGGCCTCAACCTGTGCCAATTACAGCACTTGCATCAGCTTTAGCTTCTGCAGCTCCTGATCAGCAGCGAGTGGTATCTTTTTTATACCTTCTATTAACATGATATTCCTTCCATTTTACCATGAATATTTTCAACTTCCCACCTCCAAAAAAGGGTCTATGGGAAGACTGGGTCTACAGAAGGATCTCCGAATAATGTCAGTGCATATGCATGTTGATGCTTTCATTTGTCTTGGAGATGACTTCCCTTGGTTAAGTGGAAAGATGTCTAGTAGTTCTTGGAGTTGAAATTACCTAGTATTTGGGGGAAGTCGGCACCAAAACATATTTTTCTGCATAATTGCCCTGATTGACAATTTTACGATTTCTTGAATGCTTGCTCATTCGTCTTTTCCGATCCATGTTCTAGAACCATAGGATGTTTCCTTATTATAGTCCATGTTTCTTGATTACAGATGCTGGGTGAGCAGCTATTCCCACTTGTCGAATGCCTTGAACGTGATCATGCAGGAAAAGTCACTGGAATGCTGCTGGAGATGGACCAAACAGAGGTCCTCCATCTCATTGAGTCTCCTGATGCTCTTAAAAAGAAAGTTGCTGAAGCTATGGAAGTTCTCCGTTTATCACAAGACACTGCAGATCAGCTTGGTTCGTTGTCGCTGAACGACTGAATTTCTATTCTCTAAATTCATTCCCTTTTGGTGTCAAGGGCCCATTTTTTTTATGAAGGCCTTTATGAGCTGCCATTGTTTTGGGTTTTCTCTTGACTCATTCTATATATGGTTTGCTTGGTAAGGATTGATTGTCCATCCTCTGCCAACTCACCACAATTTTTGGGTGTCTGATGATGTGGTTTGGGACTTTAAATGCTGCTTGGCTATTGTCTGTTTTGATTTTAAAACATTTGAGAGATTGAGGTTCAGGATTAGTAAATTATTAGTGATGTGTTTTGAGACTTTAGATATCTGTGACTTATCTGTCTTGATTTGCAAATGTTGAAGTTTGGATTTTAGGACTCGATGCTCTCTCTCAGGTTTGCAAATGTTGATTAAATTTTAGATTTCAGGAGAGTGTCAGTGTGATCAATCTGACTTGTTTTTGTTTAGCTTGTGCATCTTCTTGAATGCTTATGTCTTTATTCTCTTAATCTTGAACCTATGAATGATATACATCACCGTTGTCAATTCCCGTCCCCTTTCTCATAGAGGTGCAACACATTCTTTGCAGAAACCATTTTCCAACTGCCCATTTTCCTACATAATACTTTACTCCTTCCAAAGGAGCCCAAGCACAAGATTATCCATTTTGTAGAATGTTGCAAGCCCCAACTGTAATGCTGTTTCATGGAGGGATGCTAGTCATCTTTGCTGCCAGAACGTTGCAGCACATTATGATTTGAGAATCATTGATTCTATTTAGATCATCTCAACAGCAGACCTTAGACCAATGACCTTGGATGTACTTGCTAAACTGATGATGATTTGACCCCCTCCACTTAATTGGTAGGTGAGGCCATTGGCGAAGTTCAGAGTAATTTGCTCAATCTTGCGGTCTGACATTCTGGTTGTTTGATCACAATTAATACATACTTCGTTTATGCATGAAATTTATGACGGATGAACTGTTTTGGGAGGATGCTAAAATAGTTATTTTAGCTGCATACTTGTTAATGATCATGTTTAGACCGCAGATGAAAGTTCACATACAATGTGATCTATATTTTCTTGTCTATGAATAGAATGATTCTGATGTTATCTAATCATTCTCACAATGTTCTCTTCTATTTTACAAAATCAGAGACAATATCCTCTTCTACTCAGAATATTTGCCATAAAAAATGATTTCTCGTTAATGAATGTGCTTGGAAATCTCCTAGTTGCATCCATTTTCCAGGAAAACCATGCAACAAATGGCCCTTTATAACCCCACATGGGGTAGCTCAGCTAATAATATTCTGCCTCAAGAAACGGGATGGTGCGAGTTTGAGTCCACGTGGCATAACCCAGTGGCTATCCTATGAGGGTGTGGTACATCACCTGAAGGGGAGTTTAGTAGGGTTGTGCTCGAGGTTCTCACCCCTCCATCATTAAAAAAAAACAAATGGTCTTTATAATGTGATTGTGAATATCTGTGGAGTGATGTTTCAACAATTGATGCTTTGGAAAATTTGACTTCTGAAAAAGCAGATGAGATCATATGGACTTGCTCGGAATTGATAGAGACTATGGTCCAATGGAATCCAAAACGACAAAGATAAACGAGGTGAAGTTAATGATTTTGTTTTAACATCGACCAGGTTTCGAAATTAGTTGGACTTGGACAGGCTGACTCAATAGATCAAATCAAGCAACTTGACTCAGCCTAGGCAAGACTCATCAGAGTAGAGTTCAGACTTGATTGGAAAACTCAGTTTGAGTAGGTTTTTAAACTATGCTTCTGGAATTTAATTGAGGGGCCAGGTTTCAGCCACATAAATTGGAATTAGTATGCACCAATCTTTGAAATTTAATGTTTAACAGGAGCTTGAAGCAAGTTGTTCGTTAATTGTGCAACTGCAAAGGTTGTGCGCTTAAGTTGCATTATTTGCCTTTAATTAGAAAAAAAATGTTTGAATTCAACGTACCTTCTCTTCTATACAGTGGCACTAAATGAGTTGTACTGCTTGCATAGGAGCAAGGTTAAATCAACATTAATTTTTCGCTTCGCCACTCCTAGTGATGGAAACCCTTGATGCATTTGGACTAGAATGTAGATCAGAAGAGTGTATTAGTTTTTTGAAAAAGTAGAATCTGCCAGATTTAGCTGATCTCTTCTGTTTTAACTCAAATCTATATTACAAACAAGAAAGAACGGATATGTTGATCTACATATTAGCTATTAGCTACATCTGTATGTATTTCCTTTTCTTTTCTTTTCTTTTCTTTTTTTTTGGTTTTTGTTTTTATGTAGAGCATATAGTGATTTTGAAGATTGATTTGTAGGAAACAAAACACTGACATTAAATTCGTCTCACAGGAAAAATCAAAAAGCACTATTAACAAAACAAGATACCATGATTTTGTTGGCCTCTGATTCAGGCCTGAATGTTAGGCCGACATGCAGCCCATCAGTGCAGTTGAAAATCATCCTACAGGAATTTATGCAGATACAGATGTAAGTTATGCCATCACTGTCATTCCTGAAACGCCAGTGATGAGTCTTCACCCATGGGCATGGGCCATTACTTATCACTCAGTTTGGTTTTTTTTTTTTTAATACATGGAAACCCACCGACCCCACTTTGTGGTGATCATAGGTAAAACTCCGGTTCCATGACACCACCCACAAGCACTATGGATCAGGTTAGGTGTCCCAAGGGTTTGAGGGCTAGACCTCCCACACAAGATGAGAAGAATGAATGCATAACGCCCACGGTTTAGTAACCTAACTCAACCAATCTGTAACGTATAGCAATTAAATTTACAGAAGCTACCTCATGCTCTGGAAATCATGTCAGGTTCTCTACAATAGGATATGCAATTACAAATTGCAAAGTAAATCAGCAGCGACATTATAGGCCAGACTTGCAATCCTTGAAAATGGACTGCGATGAAACATTCCATAACACCAAACTTGCATATTCCATCACAGAACAACATCTCAATATCATCTGGAGATAACTTTCATGAACCGGTTTAGTGAGGAAAATATGCCCACTGCTCTACCCAACAATGAAGGCCCCTTCTCTGATTCCTCGGCTACATTTCCAAATATTATCTGCACAATAGTAATTCTTAGCTACATTTCCAAGTATCATCAGTATATTGATACATGAACTTGAGTAAGTACTTAATTATTACCTCTGGCATGCAATCTTGAGCATTTCATAGAGGGTTACAACCATTGACTGAATGTATTGCTTTTAACATTAGAAGCATAATCCATGAACATTAGGTCATAAGATTTGCCTCATGGAAATTATGAGAGTGAGTCATGTTCAGCCAATGATTGACCTGAATCCAACATGGATCTAGCACACAGTGTCTGTAACTGTACCCTTAAGTGTTTGGAGGTACAAATCCAAAACCATACCCACGCCCATAAATTGTCATACTGAAATGAGAATATCTTATAAACAAGCTATAGGAGGTGCTAGTTCCAAATCAGATCTGAACCCAGTGCAACAATAAGGCCCTCAAGGTACTGAAATTCATAGTAACTTACCTCCAAGTCTTCTGCATCAGGACGGCTAGGTTGTTCTTTGGCTAGCAAATACCTGTTTGGCCTGTCTTTGTCATCATAGAACACCTTCCACAAGCTGGACAAGCAACATAAAATGAGAATTAGCTAAAAAACTGCACAGGTATGTCCATTTCCAATCAAAGTAGAAAGCTTCAAATTTACGGGGTTTTGGCAGAACTAGATTTCTCCTCACCCTGGATAGCATCTAAAGAGTGCGCCTGATGGCAAAGGTTTCATCGAGTAAACTGTTGTAAAAGTGCTGCATAGTACACAGCAAAAATGTTCAGTATTCAAGCATATCGAAGAAGCAGAGCTATCGAGATTTCCTTGTGAAGGCTTCAGGGTACAACTTATATAAACTAAGAACTCAAGCATGAAGCACCTTTCAATTCAATGAGATAATATACATTGTAACTCCTCAACGAGAGAATACAATATGGGAGGGAAAAAATGAATACAATGGGTTGCACGTGCCACAATGTTTTATAAATGGTCTTGATCTATCACTCAATTTACTCCCATACTCTAAGATTCATGAGATAGGATCAAGTATCTCCAATTCATATACATGCTACAAGTTGTATTCTGTTGACAGGATGAACACACAATTCAGGAAAGAAATTACATGCAGCTACATCTAACACCTTTTTCTAGTAATTATTTTCAGCTGTCCATTTAAGCTCATTGAGGACCAGTCACCAACTCGTGACTTATAAGGGATTTGTCAATCATTGTTGCAAATTATAGACACAAATTTTGCATTTATCTTCATTGAATTACACTATAGAGACTTTTATAGCAAGACTAGTCAAAGTTGCTCCTTAAATAGGTTTAGACCCCATATGGCGATGGTCGTCTCCAACCCTCCCACCCATTACCTACCCATTTATTTTGGGTCAAGTCTACCCATTTAATAAATGGCTCAAAACTCTTAGACCCATACCCTTTTAAAACGGTTAGGTTCAGATCTGGTTAACATGTTGAGTCAAATTTTGGCGGATCTAGGTGCAATCCCGTGGGATCTTTAAGACAGTGCATAGGCCTCAACCATCTTTGGTCATTTAATCATCACAAGTGGGTCATGCCCCACATGTCTTGATCCATATATTGGATAAACAATTCACTAGTTGCATTATGATAGTACTTTCAAAGATAGTTTAGGTGGTGATCAAATCATGATTGAATGATCAGAATGGGTCCACAGTACTTTTAGATCCATTTATAGAATCGACACTGCCATCAATTACGTTTCAAGTCATGTATCACAATTTGTATGCCTCCTTTAATCGAATAAACTATATCGAGACCAAATTCACATGATATTTTATGGATGTCATTAGACCTATACTTGATGAAATCTGAATTGCTATGATTGGATTATATAAGGTTATATCATCAAGGTTTTTTTATAAATCTTTTAAAATCCTCAAATTTGTCAATAAGGGGCTACAAGATTTTAGATCATATGGATTATAAAATTTAATCAACTTTTAAGTGTCAATACAAATATCATCTCCAAATAATATCAGCCAACAATATCATTGGGAAAGAGGCAAATATTCAAAAATAAGATAATTAAAATTGTGAACAAGAGGATGAATTATTATTTTTAATCAGGCTTGATAACCACAAGAAAAATGGCAAAAAACCTTCTTTTTGCCAAATGAAGGATGAATATAGGAGAATGGAAATGGAATGTTGGGATTATGATTCCAAATCTCATTCAAATGTATCTCTTCTACAAAGTAAAAGCATTCTCTATACATACACTCTTGGCCTACCTCATTAAGGCTACAACAAACACTAAAAGCATGTTATCCCAGCTCATCATCATCGAGACATCCCTAAAAGAATGCTATTGTGGCCCATAATTAACGCCTTTATCCCATATATTTCTGGTACACTTCCAATTTCACTTTTTCAGCCAAATAATCTAAATGTTATCATTTAATAAGATGCCAATTCTTAAATATGGTAACTGGAGCATACCTAGACATATGGTTCAATATGACAATGGAGCACCACATGAAGCTATGAAATTATGATCCTTTCCACTCCCCATTAAATATATGAGAGTCAATGAGCATTAACTTGTGCAGAAGAAATTGATGACTATCAAAATTTTCAAAAAAAAAATATTTGATGCCTATTGATGCGGGAGCAGCTTGCAACTAGGCAAGAAGAAATAAAATTGTCTGTAACTTGGCAGAGAAGAGGAAAAATAAAAGATAGAGAAAATGCTAAGCCTTGAAGTAATTTTATTAATCCATCGTGTCTCATCTCTCCCACACGATACATGTACTTATAATAAACAATCCAAACGAAAATAGAAAAGGACTTCAAGACTAATTAGGAAAGCCACCGACCTGGCTTCCTTCTAAAATAAGGATTCTCTCTAATATTCTAAAACGAAAATAATAAATCCTAATCTACTCAAACTTGCTAATTAAGAAATAAATAAATAAGTAAATAAAAATAAATAGAAGTGGATCCTTGGGGATCTTCCATGTCCTACATCACCTATCCTGTGGAAATGCTTTCAGAAAATGAATCTGCCAATTGAAGATTTAACAGAACACATGGAAGAGTCACTACTTAGCTTCAAATTGTTTCTGGATTGAATGACACCAACCTATATCTGTTGTCCTTATGTAAAAAAGTAGACTAGTAAAATTTGTATGCCACTTCTATTGCCAATATCCAAAAGAACTAGGTTAAGTACTTGACGCAGGACAAGACAAAAGGGTAACCCTAAAGGCCTAAATGCAATTATGATGTGAAAAAAAAAATCAATATGAAGCAAAAAATATGAGGCTGTAATTACAAGTAAATGAATAATTGCAATGAACAATATAAATAAGCCACAAATAATCATAGAAATTCTTGAGGTTCAATATAAGCAAGTATATCACAATCCAGATCAACAAGGCAATCTATATTAAATTAGAATTGATAATTAATTCAAACAATTTCATTACTTGCCAGAGATGAGGTACACATCCACAAGGTAGAATACCAAAAGAGAAGGCAATTGGCAAAGAGAATTAATAGGAACACTAGTCTTTTCGAAAACAAGGTACACCAAACTTGTCCTTTTGTCCATTTGTCACTATCTAAGTGGTGGAAAGGTACACTGGTGTCCTTATCAATTCCCTTTGACAAATACTAGACAGTTCAAGATCCACACTATGGTTCATAGTGAAAACAGAAAGTTGTGATCATGTCAACATGAAAACAACTATCACCCACTCAAGCTAATTAGGCAATCGTGTTAACATGAAAATAAACGGACAGCTAAGAAAAACTTACCTTAAGAAGTACCTGCGCAGCTTCCGAACATTGAACCCAACTCCAACATCTTCACTAACAAGACGTGGATTCCACATGATGAGAGGCCTTGGCTAATAACAACAATATAACATAATAGTCAGGAATATGATACTAGGTAAAGCACCTCCCAAGCTTAAACAACTGCAGAACATGAATTGTAACAATTTGCATGAAATAAAAATATCACGTGTTAAGTTGGATGGACAACTGAGCACAAACATCAACACTTCTCTTCAGGAAGCATGATGAAAATATCATCAACATGGTATAAAAAAAATACAGGTTCTCTTTCAATGTAAATATGGGGTATGGTGCAAACTAGGTGTTGACTTAAGTTAATTATAGAGGGCAAATACAATGTTAGCCTGAGAATATTTATAATTTCCTTGAGTTTCAAATTTATACAAGTTAACCATTCAGTCATCCAAATTCCAAACACTTCCATGATCTCAGTGTGAACTATTCACAACCTCAGACTGTATGGCCACGAAAAATGTCAGGAATCCAATATTTTCTAAGAAATACCACGCTTATCTAAGAAATAAGATAAAGATGGGTTATCCGTAAGATCTAGTTGTGAGGATTCTATTGATATCAAATGCCCACAACCATGGCAAATACAAACATAAAAAAGCACCTACTATCCTACTATCTTAGATTACAGGCGAGGATTCCTTGGATCCAAACAAACCCTTAGTTAGTGAAATAGTTCCCTAGGAAAGGAGCTTCTATCATAGTCTATGCAGGAGCACCTTTTTATCCAATTTCTATGAAAATCATTTATAACTAATGGCTGATTAAATAATAGTTGATAGGAAATGTTGGGCCATTTTGACATGCACTGCTACCATAAATGGACCAACCAATGTATTTGAAAGCAAAGGTCAGCAACAATAGAATTTCTACTAGAGATCGCACAGTCAAATGTCACTCACAAGATCCAACAGCAGATGGACCACCTGATTGAGATATCATGATACATGGATGACAACTCAAAGGCACAAAATTTTCTCTTTAAATTCTATTTGGGCACTGGAGGTTACACATTTCAACACATGCAGAAATGCGATGATTGACAAATTTTCACTGCCCATTCAAGCATAGAACAAGAGAAAAAAGATAAGAAAGATCATAATGGGATTAGATATAGAGTGATTCCAGATAGGGTTCTCAACTTATCATTAAAGAGATTGATTTAACGTCGTCCACCTAATATGAGGAATGCAATTAGTCTGTGGCCCATTTGCCCATATGGTGATATAGGGTACCAATACCAAGCCTACCATCATCCATGGTATGTTGCCACATATGCTTGGTTTCATTTTTCATATGTGGAGAGGGGTGATGAACTACGTTCAAGGAGAATTATCATTCATTCTCTATAATACGGCATGCCAGAACCAATCTTAGTAGTATTTCTTTGACAAAGTCTTGGAGATTATCATATATTGCCACTTGAATAGATAAAAAATTATTTACTACGTCATCAAAAAAAAAAATTATTTACTCACGTTGAGAGAACATGAGAATGTCTACATGAAGAAGAGGATGCTGAGGGATCTTAATTCTACAAGGAATCCTTTTCCTCCCTTTTAATGCACAGTGACTTCATTATTTGTTATGAACTTTTTTGAGAAGATGAAAAGATTTGTGCACAGCCTCACTAAAAACACTATTCACAATTAATGAAGTATAAAAACAATTGAGCGCATAAACTCTTGAGAACTTGGCACACAAACTTATTCTCTTAAAGAGAACTTCTCAAGCAATTTGGTACCGGATCATCTGACAAATAAGATGCAATTCGCTCAACATATTCCAGCATCTGGTAGTCAGGAACTACCATAACCACAAGCTCATCTTCATTGTTAACAGGCTTTCGGTCACTTAAGCTACATCAATATAAGAGTTAATGTCATTTTATAAGAAGACATATTGCAACTCTGTCAAGAGATGAATGAATCTAATATCCATATGAAATACCAGATAAAATGTAAAACAAGAAATACAGATGGACGATGAAGAAAGTGAAGAGATATACAAGTAATTAAATTAGAGACCAAATCATCTTTTGTTCTAACAAAACATTGTTCTAAAGAATGCAACTCACAGAACAATAAAAATAATAATGTAAGCAAGTTTCCAGTGATTTGCTCATAATCATAACCCATGTGAAGAAACAGACTCTAAACCGGAGAATATGGAGAAGTTACAACAAGAAAACCCATACAAAATACACGTGAAATCTGGAAAAGCTAACACCACACAGTAAACCTATGACAAAACATACTGTAGATATAGAACATTTTATGATTAATAGGTAGGAAACTAGGAGTACAAGGTATGATGGGAGGGGAGCCATTAAAAAAACTGGAGGAAATAGATAAAAGAGCACACAATAGACTATAGAGCGGCAGAGGACATGATTTAAGAGAGGGTAGAATGGAAGTTTAGAATTCAAGAAAACACACACACAGTAAACCTATGACAAAATATACTGTAGATATAGAACATTTTATGATTAATAGGTAGGAAACTAGGGGTACAAGGTAAAGTGGGAGGGAAGCCATTAAAAAAACTGGAGGAAATAGATAAAAGAGCACACAATAGACTATAGAGCGGCAGAGGACATGATTTAAGAGAGGGTAGAATGGAAGTTTAGAATTCAAGAAAACACACACAGAGTAAACCTATGACAAAATATACTGTAGATATAGAACATTTTATGATTAATAGGTAGGAAACTAGGGGTACAAGGTAAAGTGGGAGGGGAGCCATTAAAAAAACTGGAGGAAATAGATAAAAGAGCACACAATAGACTATAGAGCGGCAGAGGACATGATTTAAGAGAGGGTAGAATGGAAGTTTAGAATTCAAGAAAACACACCCTAGATAATAGGATTAGTGGCTATAATGATGATGGTAATAAGTTATGAAGCTATGAAAACAAATGACTGAAATCTGGCATCTATCAATTTCACAGTATAACACCTTGATCTGCATGCAATCTTGATTAATTTATAAAGGTCCAAATCAAACAGGTTGAAGGTCAAGACAAAAGCCACTCACAACACACTTATAATGAGCATGTGAAATGTTAAGATAAAGGTGACAAACAAAATGGCTTAAAAATTAAATGAATTATATAGGATAGATGATAACTATCAACTTGTAGTTGAATCTCAGTTGACTGAGAACATTCTTGAATTTACAGGCTTCCAAACTTTGAGAAAGAATGAATAGAATTCATACAAATATTATTTCAAAAAAACATGACAAACACTGTGAGCAACATTAAAAACAAAACATTGAAATGCAAATCCACAACACAATAATGAATTACCGTGAATGTGAGGGAATAATCAGAAAGCTTAACTACTATTGTAGCAAATAAAAGCAATGGTTGTGATTGAGGCACTCCCATTTTTGATAAATGGAGGCACAACCTTTATTTTTTTGCAGAATTGTCACTATTAAGTGTTAATAAGAAAAGTACAATGAATGCCACCTCCTATCAAAAAAGGGAGTGCCTCAATCACTACCCAAATTAATTACCTGGAAAATCCAAAAGTTGCATCCTTCCATCTGTATTTCAGAAGTGCAGCCGCTCCAGCATCAGGAAATATGGCCTTTAATCTCTAGGAAGGACCAAACTGGTTAGAAATAAGGTTTAAAATTTAGAAACAGCTTTTTGGTATCCTTTCAAAACAAAGAACAAAAAAGAGTTCTCTGGATTTTGTGCTGATCCAAGTAGATACTGTACTCAAAGAAAAAGAGGAGCAAAAAAAGTCAACTTCATGAGAGGGGGGAAAAACCATTCATAAGAGAGTTATACACTTCCTAGAGGGAAAAACCATTCATAAGAGAGTATACACTTCCTAGAGCCACATAACAATCATGGCCATTCACCAACTCGAGCCTCATGCAGAACAACATAAAAAGAAGAATCCACCAATTGCTTATTACAAAGATCAGAAAACTCTAGTTTTAAGTCATGAATAAAAGCCCTAAATAAAAGATGCGGTACATTTATATAGACATTTTGATTAAAGGGCGGCAATATAGTGAGATCTGGATGTCCATAACTAAACTAAACAAGAGCCCCTAAAAAGACGTTTAACTTTTTTTTTTGTAGTCATATCTTTTCCACATTTTATTTAATTAGCTCTTATCTCCATCGAGGCCCACTGCAATTGATTCAATGAATGGATTACACCTAGACCTAGTTCTAAATAATGGGGATTTTTCAACTCCAATCACACTTCTAGAGAATTTTTGGATCCCAAAGGATCAGTCTTAGATTGGATTGCCATCTTTTTTACCTGAACCATGAAGATTTCATCTCAACCGTATATCTAGGAGGATATTTGGACTTCAAATCTAGGGTACCACCATAGGGCCCTACTATTTTTAGCCTTGTCATCCCTCCATTAAGTTTGATCAATGAAAAGGCTTAACCACAGAATGTTCTATGCACTTATTCAAGTCTATATGCTTGAAACCTATTTTACTTCCAATTTTCTCGCAGAATTTCTATTCTGGTTCTTCTTTCTTCCAATGTACATGATGTACATATGGTGCATTAATGGCTTCTAGTGTACCAGGTGTATGAGAGGAAGCACTACCAACTAGTAGATTGTTGTATGTGGACTCAATTGGATGATCCAATGATGTGCACAAATGAGCCAAACAACTTTTTGCACTACCATAAGTTGAATCTCAAGGTTTTATCAATGATAGCACCACATGGTTGCACATAAATTTTGGTGGTGTCCTTACATAAAAGCAAATAACATACCATCATTGTCCAATTTTGCATGAGAACATAATATTCTTGTCTTATAAGAGACCGAAAAAAACAAAGGATTTAAGAGAGAAAAGGCACTCATCCATAGGTTTGAACCTGAAGAGATTCATATCCTAGGTTTTGTCCTAATAAGAACTCAAAGGTTCATCCATTTCTTCTATCCAGCCGGTCGTTCTTGGCCTTCTTCTGCAGATTGGAAAGCAATTGATTGGTATAGGTCCCACTCTTCCCATAAACATATCAACCGACTTGTCCCCTTATCAATGCTTGCAGTAATCCAATGACTTGCACATTGGGCTAAGTTGCATGAGTACGGGTACAAGTGTCAGTGTCCAACACAAGTACGAGGTGTTGTACTCAACGACCCCAAAAAAATAGGACATGGGGACACGACACCATATTGAAATAAAATTAAATCTAAGTTTATTTTAAATGAAAATAAGGTGTACAAATAACACCATTAGAAAATAATATACTAATTCTACTCTAAACATTTAGGTGACAGGTTTTAAGAGCTTGGGAGGGGTGCATGAAAAGGGTTGGGAAAGTCAGGAAGCGGAAAGTCGAATGGGTAGCGCCTCCCCTAGGATTATGTAAATTCAATATGGATGGGCAACAAGGGGTAAGCCTGGGCCGGCATGGAATGGAGCAGGCCAACAAAATGGTAGTGGGAATGAGGGGATAAAAATGAATAATATGAATCTTACAATTCTATGATTTTCGATTCGCAATTCACACCCCTAGATCAATTTTCGATACGATTCAAGTTTCACAACATTAGGTAAAATTGGGGGTTTTGGCTATTTGAGCATTTGATGGTCTAATTCATGAGTTTTGGACGATTAGTGCCTAATTACCCTAAATTCCGAACTCGGTAAACCCGAGTTGAATGAGAAAACCCATTGGAAACCCAAATTGGAGAATGCCATACACTTTGAGCATTGGGAATATTTGTAAAATTCCATGTTCACAAGGTGTTACATAATATGTTTGAGTGAATGTTGCTTTGTGCACATTCCAATGCATAGTTGGGTAAGGTTATGGTTTGACTTCTCTATGCTTATGTGTGATTGATGTGAATATATTGTATCGAATACATATGTATGAATTTCCCAAGTTCCCTATGATTAGATATTTACTATAATTGAGAATTCATGGATTTGTGATATGTTGAAGTATGATAGAATGTATGATAAATCAAGATTACCCAAGATGTGAAATGTAGGGCCTTGATAACTTCCCATACTTGTGTATGGTTATGAGTAATATATGCATCAAATGAATTCTATAATTGTGATTGGAATTTAGGGCCTTGATAACTTCCAATACTTGTGTATTGGTCTTCCTCAAAATCCTTGAGGGTTCTCCTAAAGCTATACTCCAATGGCTTTTAGATCTTCTTCTTCTTGTACTCTTTCTTTTATAAATGAAATATTTTTGTTATTGTTCCAAAAAAAAAAAAAAAAAGCTATACTCCAATGTGGGTCTCCATTCACTTCGCTGTAGTAGTCCTTCACCAAGGCTTCTCTATCCAACGCCGCACTAAACAACCAGGGGAAAGCCTGACTCAAAGAACTCTCCCCTATCCATTTGTCTTTCCAAAATAGGGCCTTACCCCTCTGTCTACTAAGATCCTAAGACCCTTCAAGAAGGTTCGCCCATCTTCCCATCTCCACTCCCTAATTTGATGATGGATTTGATCACTGATGAACCTGTTGTGGCTGCCCTATTATCTAAATTCCAACCCCCTTCATTCTGAAGGCCATATCTAGACACTAACAACTTCCCCCATAGGGAATCTTTCTCCAAGGCAAACCTTCACAACAGTGCATGATTTTTGTCCCTCATGTTGTAAAGCGCTAGTCCCCCTTCTTTCTTCAAGTTTATGACTTCGTCCCATTTGACCAAATGAATGCGCTTATTTTCCCCCTTTCCTTCCCAGAGAAAAACCCTTTGTAACTTTTCCACCGTCTTAGCGACTCCTTTTGGCATCTCAAATAAGGACATGAAGTATGTAGGGAGATTCGCTAAGACAGACTGAATGAGGGTCAACCTTCATCCCAAAGATAGGTAATGTTTACTCCACGCATTAAGTTTCTTATCCACCCTTTTGATTACTGGGTTCCAAAATGACTTGGGTCTAGGATTTCTACCAATTGGAAGGCCCAAGTAAGTGAAAGGAACTTTTCCAACTCCACACCCCAACTCCCTTGCTAAGGACTCCTCTAGCTCAACCTCCACACCAATGGCGATTAAGTTGTTTTTTCCCAAATTAATCTTTAATCCAGATACCAGTTCAAAGCAATGAAGCACCGCTTTTACACCAAATAGCTACTCTCTAGATGCCTCACAGAATAGCAGGGTGTCATCAGCAAATTGTAAATGGAAAATAGTTGCATGAATTTCAAATCCAAAAAAAAATCCATTTCATTTTATTTTAGACATAAACTCAATTGGTCTACAAGTGAGAAGGAAATAAATTCACCCAAACCAGTAAAAAGTTGGACCTAGGTCAGCCTTTCCTTCTAACCTGAAATCCTGTTTCTTCCTTGAGTGTTTCCAAGAAAATTCTTGATAATTCCCAAAGCTCACCTTGGGCACCTTCATCATCAAGAAATTGTAACTGAGGGATTAAAAGTTCTACCTGCATAACAATGAAATTAAAAATGGTGATGATGACAATGATGGTAAGAAATACCACTAAAATTAGTGAATGAGCAGAGATCCGAAAAAAGGCTCACCTATTGGGTGATGAGATAGCTGAATAAATATTAAACTAAAATGACAACAGAAGCTTTTTTTTCTTTTCCAAAACTATATAACTTGCATCCTCTCAACATTCATGAACCAAAGGTTCATGCTAAGATGTGGTATGTGAAAGGTTTAATCTGATGCCCACTGGAAAGTTTCTTGTGGGGTCAATATAAAAATTGTTATTCCTTAGGCCTGTCTAAAACTTGCCTACTACATTCCAGATGATTTTATTCTTTTTTCTTTTCTTCCCCTTCTCTTTTGGGTGGTGGTCTGGAATGCAAACAAAGATCCAAAAAGGACCCTGTTGAGTTATACACAATGAGAAAAAAGATGGTAATGAAATAAACTGAATAAGCTATTATTAGAAGTTATATATGAAAAAATGGCTAAATAACCACCAAAGATTACAAGAAACAACAGGACATAAATTCTACATTCCCCTTTAAAATCACGCACTTAATAAAACCTGAAGCTAATGCTTTTCAATGGTTTTGATAAAAAAGATTTGCCAGCTGATTTTTAACCTACTTAACAAGTGACAATTGGCTTTAGCATCCTTCCCTCTATTTTAGTACTAGATTCTCTTCGATATGCGGCTCAGCTTGATTGTCACCATATTACTTAACAGGATAACCAACATCAACTCTTGGATTTGTCAATGTCTAATCCATAAAACCTCATAAGGTCCATTTATCAGAGCCCAATACCTACCTTCAGCATTTAACCAAGCGACTAAATTTTCTTATTTTGGCCGTCTATGTCACCAAGTTACATCCAAAAAAGTAAAGTAGCATAAGGTGGACCTCATGTCTGTCTTACATCCACCAACAGGCCAAACCACCACATTCTGCCCATGTTTGGAAACAATTTTCTTGGAGAAGACACCAAGGAATGCTATAAATGAAGCTCCAAATCTAGAACATGAGGAGCACACATGAATTGGCTTACTTCCCAACAAGTGCAATATTAGCTTTAGTAACAGTAAGACATCAATCTCCTAGGCAATCTCTAGATTAAATGAATGGGTCTCACAGAGATTCTAAATATGCTCTCCTCGATCGATCTCCAAAAGACCTTTTTCAAAGTTCTAGAGCACAAGAAAGTTGTCCATTGTCTCCATGTTTGTGCTAGCAGTGGAGGCTCTATGCATGATACTTAACGAGGCAAAATCACATTGTCTTATAAAAGGATTCTGAGTGGAGAGGTCCAATTGTGAAATCATTCACTTCCAGTTTGCAGACAACACTGTATCATTTGCAAGGCAGATATTAAGCAGGCAAAAAATTTGGTGTCTGTTCTCCATCTATCTGAAGTTAGTTCAGGACTTCAAATAAACTTTGCATATGCAAAGATTTTGGAGTAGCAATAAGACACAGTTTTCATCTGTTATTAAATAACTTAAGAAGGTAATAAGATAGGGATAGGGCCCTGCAAAAATGAAACAGAAATTTTGATTATTAAATCTTTGGAAGCATGTCACAACATGAAAGTTAATAGATTCCCTTATCTACAAAAAATCTTCTGCAAAAGAAACTTACAAGGATAAAAAGAAAAATAAATAAATAAAACAAAATAAAGGCCACAACAATGTGGAGCCAATTTCACAAGATATGGCAAATTCCCTTGAACTTACAATAGCTCTCGTTCCACCAGAAGAAACAAACAGAGCACTTGCAACACTGGATTGTCGGACTGCACCTTCCAAGTCCGAAGGCAAAACACTAAAATTGAAAGACATGCATCATATTATATTCCATTCAGTAAGAAACTGCTGCTAATTTAATGAGGAGCACAACCATACCGAAGATAATATTGATAAAAAATACTCTATGTTCCTTGCTTTGTAAAATTACTCACAATCATTTTCACAAGAGATGTCACAAAAGGGACCATTCAAATAATAATAATAATAATAAACAGCTTGTACAACTGTACATGAACTTCAAGAGTAACTTGTTACCAATGACAGTAACTTTCCCGCAAAAGGTTCATAGCATACCATGCATGCTACAAATTGAGCAGCACAACAATCTCTACATTGACAGGAAATTGCATCCAATAGGTACAGTATGAACCCTATGTATTTACATGGCTCACTTAGAAAATTACTTGCTGTATGTTTACATAATATTTATCAAAAACACCATGGAAATTTTGGAAAGAGAAACTTCTTTTTTTTCCTTTAAATATGTAATCTGACTCGAGCTCCAAAATTTTATGGTTGCAAAAATAAGCACCTATCAACAATGAGCAAAAGTTCTTGAACCACTGAAGGTGCCAAAACAAAAAAAGAAGTGCCAAGGGGCTTTTTAGTTCAGGAGTTGCAAATCATAGGATAAGGTGAGGGTGTGAGACATGAGACATGATATAGTCATTTAAGACTGGAAATCCTAGTCATTTAAGACTGGAAATCCATTGCCAAGATAGTGCCAAAGAAAATGAAATAATTTATAGAATGCACAATGCTACACAGCCCAGCAATTTTAAATGCATTTACAAAAAATCCCCAGATAGATGGGATATTGGCTGCTCTGAATAATGATAATGATTACAAAAAATGTGGGATTCCAAAAGAAACACGAGGACTAACATGCTCACAAAAAACCACACACATCTAGTGCCGCTCGCCGTCTAACTAAATGACCAGAAAATCAACAGTTAAAAACGAAGGGGACTCCACAAATGCAATAAAGTGGGCGGCATGGTTAAAAAGACCTTCATGGAAATTGATCACAATAGTAAGAGAAATTAGAGCTTTATGCTCAGGAAGGGAGATCATTTTTGGGGTAGTCAAGAGTATGTTAATGCTGTTGCTGACTTTTTCGCCAAAAACGGAGTGGACTCTAACACCACGGGCGTGTTTTATCTTTGACGCTTCTTGGGGAGTTCGGGGTTTTGATTATGTTGGAGGGCATTTCTTGTACTCTACTATATTTTGTTTTATTCTTTTTGGCTATCTTGGGGTTTATGCCTCTTAGACCCTTGGTTGGCGTCCTTTGTAATTTCTCTCGTCATTAACATATTTTTTTCTTGTTACCGCTAAAAAAAAAACAGTTAAAAATGACTTGTATTTTTATCATCCATTTTATGGTATTTAGAATGAATTGCAATCAAAGTTGGCAAAATTTTATTTTATTTACGAAAATGTGCATCCACAAGCTTCCTTCCCATGCTGGGGCTCGTGGATTTGTGGGTCCATAGAAATCTTGGGGATAGCAGTTTAGCTTTAAAGCCCAAAGGTCCAAAGTGCCCAACCAGAGAAAAAAGAGGGCTCAAGCATCAACTTTTAGCCCGAATTCTAATAAGGCTTGGGGTTGGGTTTCAAGCACATGTTTAATCATACCAGACTCAGACTATACATGCTTGAGCCTGAAAGCCCAAAATGCTAATTTTTATATAACCACACTTCATATTTATGCCTCTACAGCTTCTTTTTTAAAAAAAGTGTTTTTCTGTTGTCCCCGTGTAAAATAACAACACCAGGTTCTCCCAACCATGGTTAAAAATTATCAGTGTCATCCACTTAGGTTTTCCAGTGGGCTCAAGTTTCCTCTCGAGCTAGTCGAGCTGGTTGGGCTCGAGTTTTCCTTGTCTTCATAGGGCACAGGCTCAGAAGAGTATGTGCCTGGCCCAAACCCGCCTGCCGCCATGCCTAGAGATACTACTCAATACAATGAATTTAATACCAGTGAACAAAATTCTTTAACTTTAATGAAGGTTCTAATTAGCAACTAAATCATTTTAATTGAAGATCGCAAAACACGTTAGTCACATAGCAAACATATTGCTCTTATTTTACTAAAGTTACAGAAATCCTTTTTTTCACTTAACAATTGGTGGACCAGAGGGCTCCAAGATCTTCAAATGTAAGATAATTCAGTACGAAATTTCATAATCAAAAGTTCATTACAAGCTATCTAATTAAACGCATCAAAATCAGCATCAGAGTAGGACAATCAGTGAACTTGCTTGGCCATTTAATTTTAAAGTGTTCAATTGGACATCTTGCAGTGAACTTTCACTCTGATTTCTTGCGAATTGGATAGTATATAATTCTGGGAGTAGAAACGCTCTTACATGACAGATATTAAAAGACTTAAAACTTAAGCATCAGTGGAATAATAACCTGTCATCCTCTTCTCCTTCTTCTTGTGTTTCAATTGCCACAATCTCATTGTCTTCCAAGCCTTCGAATTTCTCGAATTTGGCGCGAGTGCGCACGTTAGCACGTGGGCGAAACGCAGTGGAGAAATGGAGGAGAGGAGGTGAAAAGGAGAGAGGAAAGCGGGGGAATGGATGGCAATGGGAGAAGAGGGTGGGTGTGGTGGGAAGGAAGGTAGCCATGGCCAACCAAAGGCGCTTCCATTATCAATTCAATTCTGGGCCTTCTTTATCCAATTACTAATTGTTATTCCACATCGTCTCTGGGTACTGGACCGACGGGTTGGATGTGGAAGGATACCCGATTACCCGGTACACAATTAAAATTAAAAAAAAAAAAAACAAAAACAAATGTACAACTTGGATTGGGATCGAAGCGAATGTATGTAATTGATCTTTACATAATTTTGTGTTTAAGTTGAATTGAAGTTAAATTTTTAAACCATTTTTAAAATTAAACTGATTTTAGGCTCCACAGAAATCCCTCAGTTTTAAGTACATTTATACTGGAAATATTGAATTTTTTAATTTTTAAAAATGCCAAAATTATTGAGGCAAATTAAAAGTTTGGTCCATTTCAATTGAAATTTTAATTCATTTTAGAAATTTTATCCATACTTTTAATTTTTATAAAAATTATATATTGGGCAAACCAGTTGGTAAAACCAAATCCTTTTTGGTTGAAAATAAGGTCTCTCAAAGATCAAAACTATCACCATCAGTCATTTTTTTAATTTTAAGTAAATATTCATTGAAGCAACTAGAAAATTGACAACTCTCTCTCTTAGTTGTTCGTGGAGTCGCAACGAAATCATCCAAATTGATGGTAAATCCTTCAATTTATTTCATCTCACTCAAATTATATTTTATATTTCATAGTATAAATATTACAAAACACATCATTATTATCTTAATAAAAAAGTTTAGATAAATCTTACATATGTCCAAAAAATTAGTTAAGTTAAAATATCTCATGTCCAAATACAGGTGAAACTCTTGAACACGTTCATCGTAAAAAAAAAAAATTAGATATACCAAATTGAGAAGACACCTGACAATGACATCAGTAGCCCTATTTTAAAACTTCTTTACCCATGAATTTCATGTGTCTTACAATCACGCGTACATGTGGACATTTACAATCATATTTCATTTAATAGAACTATCTAATCCATACAAGCAAGAGCTCCATTCCACCCAATTTATAATATTATGAGTCAAATGTCATTCCTAAGATACTAACAACGCCCACTTTGTCCTAGGGTTGAGCCAACCCAATCCACTTAATGGACTTCGACTATGATGAGGGCATATAGGAGAAAAGATCATCAACCAAGCATTAAATTTTTATACAAATCGATGCAATAAAAAGTGGCTTTTGGAGTCTTCTAAGCTTCAAAATGGTCAAGAAAGGTCCATTGGGTTGGCATATGGGTTGGGTCTCTATTTTTTATGTCTGAGCTTGAAAAATCTAATTATGTGGCCCATATTCTAGGAGATAGCAAGAGTGATATAATTGCATAGATTATATTGAATTTTCTCTGAATAATTGCCAATAATGAATGTAAATGGATATCTGAAACTTTAAAACCCAAAATAAATGGATCTAGATGCAAACATTAGATCAATTGAATTTTTAAATTCGAGTCAGAATTTGAAACTAAAATATGCTTTGTTTTGGATTCAGACTCGGATCTACCCACATCTACCCTGATAATTATGTGGTGATGAGAACCATTTGAGTATAATCATATTGAGCCCCTTGCTCTTTGAAATATATAAAAATATTACAAGCACTAAGAACCGAGTATTTGAACATATATTGTCGATATTGGCCGATAAAAGTGATTTAAAAAAAATAGAAGATAAATTTCCGAGACGATATAAGTGATTTAAATCCGTGACGTCAACTTTAAGCATCATAATCTCATAGGACTAAATTTAATTAAATAGATGGAAGATAAACACTACACAAAATCTCCAATCAATTCCTGTTCACAACAAAGGAATTCCAAATAACACCATTAAAACATAATTTTTTTATAAAAACCAACCGGTTTACCATTATATGAAAACCACTCGGTTTACCAAAACCTTTTTAAAAAACCCACAAACCCTTTAAAGTTCCACCACAGTGTCTGCACCTGAAGTAGATGACTCTCCACCTGATGTAGTGTCTGGACGAGTTGAACAAGAGCCCTCTCCTGCTTCAATAGATTTATCAGTCTCTTCATCAATGAAGATGATTGTTTTGTTCACAACATATTTCTTAATGCATTCATCCTTCTTGAGAGGAGACTTCTCTTCAATCGCTTGCTGAAGAGCAATTGCTATGTCACAAATTGCTTCAAAGACTTCTAGTGTGGTGATTTCCAATCCCTTCAAAAACCCAACTTGTTTAGCATCAGTTAGATAACTTCCCTCTTGAGCAGCTTTGTTGAAATGAATTTGCTGTTTGTAGAGATCTTTCACATCAGTATACTTTGAACTTGGATTGATAATTCTGCTAAATTCAATCATGTAGGCCGTATGTGCCAAGAGGAATATATTCCCAACATCTGTAAATGGAAACATTACTGCTGCTCCAGTATGCTTTAAAGCATTTGGAAGACGATGGGCACGAAACTGACCTCCTTCGGAAACTCTGGTTATAAGAGTTTCATTACTTTTAATCATAAGTGAAGCAATTTGAGGAAACAAGCTGAGTGCCCTCGGAAAAGTGAATGTTGTAGGAGTCAATGCGATTCGATCTCTCTTATTCTTCCTGGTAGCAATTTGATAAGATTTGCATAGTTCTAAAATTCTTTTCCTTCCTTCCTCGGAAGTTTTCTCAATTTGATCATCACGAATGTTGCCTCTCTTGAGAGCAATGACAACAATGTTAGTTATGTCTGTCATGAAGTCTGTTCGTGATTTCTTCAAATCATTTCCAATTGCGAGAAGACGGTCTAACATTGCCATAGCATTATAGCCTTGCGATTTGACACCCCATGTAGGTAAAGAGTCAATCAAACTTTCCATTTGGTCCACACTAGAGACAACATCGGAAAGACCCTGAAAACTAGCAAGATCTGCCATCTTCTTCACCTTGCTGCGAGTAAAGTATCTGGAAGGTATCGTTGATCTTAGTTGTCAGCGCTACTTAAAAGTAAAGGGGGACTATGTGTAAGTGAGAGAGAGAGTAATTGAGAGAACTGACAGAAAGAATTAAAGAAATCGAGAGAGAGAGAGAGAGAGCGCACCTTTCACCGGATCTAGAAGAGGAAGAGGGTCGCCGGAACGGAGAAGTGGAAGAAAGAACGCCGATTGAGAAGAAGGACCGCCGATTTGCTGAAGGAAAAGAGGGGAACGCGAGAGAGTAAGGGATGTTTCAGGGTTTGGATTTTTTTCCATTTTATAGAAAAAGAACATTGATTTTTAAACTGCGAAACGGCTTTCTCACAAATGCAGAGAGAGGGAGTCGCCATTTTCCAAGAAATCGAGTACGATTTTCCATGCCCCATTACTCTTACGTAGTCGATCACTCTCCTTTCAGCCACAGAGAAGACGAAAGGACTACTCTTCTTTTTTTGTAAAAGCCCGCTTTCAGCAAAGAAATATTACAAATTGCACCTCCCTTTTCAAATGCGTAATTGTGCTGCTTACCCATCAACCCCTACCTCACTCCTCTTTTCCTGCAGCTTGTATATATTTATTACTATTATATTTTTATTAAATGTATTTAAGTTAATTATTTATTTAAAGTAGAGATATCTGAGTTATTTTCTCTTTAAATGGTATTATCAAATTAATTCACAAACATTTAAATCAATCGAAATTTAATTAAAAATCTAATCATAAAATTTTGTGTTAAATTCTACAGGGATAAAACTCTAATATATATATATATATATATATATATATATATATATATATATATAAAAGAACAGTTTTAAGTCCATTTATACTGGAAATATTGAATTTTTTTAAATGCCAAAATTATAAGGTAAATCAAAATTTTAGTCAATTTCAATTGAAATTTTAATTTATTTTAGAATCTTCTATCCATACTTTTTATTTTTTATTAAAATTATATATTGGGAAACTAGTTGGTAAAACCAAATCCGTTTAGGTGAAAATTTGGTTTCGCAAAGATTAAAATTATAACCATTAGTGAAAAATTTTATTTTAATTAAAATAATTTTTTGTATTAGAGTAAATATAGTGAAGTCGGGTATAGTTCAGCTCATTGCATCCCCTTTCAGGAAGCAGAGGCGTGATGGGTTCGAACTCCCATAGACTAACCTAGTGTGCTTTAGAATAAAGGGTATCATCCGTGGAAATTTTACGCTGGATTTTCTGCGATTTCCAATACGTAAATTAAAAAAATGTAGTGAAGTCCGCACCAGCATTTAATTAAAATAAACATATAAAATTATGGGACATGTATAAATTTGTTTATCTTTAAGAAATTATAATTGTTCAAAACACCATTGTCAATATAAATTGAATATTGAAAATTCAAATTTTATAAAGAAAATAAGGATTTGTGTTAAATTGATTCTACATAAATATAGAATGAACTATGAATGAAGGAATAAATTAAAAAAATAAAATAAAAATAAGAAAAAGTAGGGAAAATGCTTGGGATTATTTCAATAGAGATACAATAAACATGACAATGAGATCACTAGCCCTCTTTTTAAGCTTACCTACCCATGAATTTCATGTGTTTTACATTCATGTGTACATATAATATCATATTTCATTTGAATAAATTTATCTAATCCATAAAATCAATAACTCCATTCCACCCACTTTATATTATTGTGACTCAAATGCCATTATTATGGCACTAACAAGTTACTGATTCGACCCATTTATCTTTTTAGATGGATCGGATCATCATTTTTGGGCCCATTTTGTCATAGCGTTGAGCCAATCCAATCCACTTGATGGACTTTGACTCTGATAAAGGGCATATGAGATAAAAAATCATCAATTAAGCATTAAATTTTTATATAAATTTTGTGCAATAAAAAATTGGTCTTTTGAAGAGTCTTTTAAGCTTCAAAATGGGCCTTTTGAAGAGTCTTTTAATAAATTTTGACATACGGGTTAGGCCTCTATTTTTATGTAAGAACTTGAAAAAAATCTAATTATGGGAACCATATTCTAGGATATAGCAAGAGTGATATAATTGCATAGATTGTATTCAATCTTCTTTGGATAGTTGCCAATCAAGAATGTAAATGGAAATTCAAAATCCGAAAACCCAAAGCATCCAACTCAAAATAAATTGATCAGATGCAAACTTTAGATTTGTTTAATTCTTAATCCGTCTGAACTCGAAACTAAAATAAGATAGGTTTTGGATATCCAATAACCCGAATAATAATAATGAAAATTATACATTTATTGATAATAAATATTTTATGTTAAATTCTATGAGGATAAAACTTTAATATTTACTCTCATATGTTCTCTAATATATGTATGGCCTTTTATATTTGGTATTAAGAAATAATATCATGTATAAGATTAAATTGGATTCCACCATTTGTATTAACTGTGTTGTCACTTGCGTTTGCTTTTACTTTCTGTTTTGTATTTTCTTTTGCAATATCTTTTTAATGCATTTCTTAAGATTATTTTTATAGTTTTGTCTTATAATATCAACTTATAATATGTTTTATAAGTTCTTTATAAAAATTGGATTATTTTTTATGGCTACTTGATTACTTACTTCATTTGATTTTCATTTTATAGAGGAGAATGTCAATATTTCTAGTTTTAAAAGTATTCAAATTTGACTCTGAATTGAACAATTTTAAGTGGATTCTGGTTCTTGTGACTAAGCTTAATTTTAATAATATTGATTTATTTTAAAAATTATCCTTATGAAAATAAATTAAAGACTGTCAGTATTACAATTATGAAAGACAAGATTCATTTAAATTTTTTATCCATTTGATTTAAACAAATAAGTTGATAATGATATGGAATTGCATTTTAGCTACTTATTTTACTTAGTTTAAATTCAGTGGCTACACACAGGAGTCGAGATATTGGCCGATACATATCGTATCGGCCGATATGTATCAGTTTTGGAGAGCCGAATATCGGCCGTATCATATCAGCTGATAAGGAGGAGAGAGAAAAATATCGGCCGATAACATTTTTTAAATCCCTTACTGCACATAATTGATGAGATTTAACTTTTTCAAAATTCTCACATTAACAACAATTTCTTTCATTTTTTGAAAGGGCCAACTGACCTATCCATGAGACATACTTTATAAATTTAAATATTTTATCAATCTTTTTTTTTATAAATCAATAGAAGACAACATATTTTTTCTAAATTCTCGCGTCAACACTATTTCTTTGATTTTATAGAGTCAATGACTCCTATTTTTTTTTCTATTTTTTGCAAAGAAAATATTTTTGGAAGGGCTTTTTCATTGTCATAATTCTCATTTTGCTAAATTATATGAGATATGTATTTCACAAATTTAAATATGGTACTCATCATTCTTTATAAATTGATAGATATCTATGAAATTAGTTTTTAAAGGCCATCCATCCATTCAAGAGATATTCTTCTAACAAGATTTTAGTGTATAGTTGATTGAGCATCCAATCTTTAAACAATTTGAAATTTTTATATGTCTATATATAATTTATTATTTAATTATTATTTATAAAAAGCTGCTCAAAAAAATATTATTTATAAAAAAGAGTCTACATGAGTAGAGCCAGATACATAAACGACCCAACCATTGCATGCACAAGATAAAACAAGTCATCCATCAACATCATCTATATACGATAAAAATCAAGGTTGAAGTAGAGTATTTTGTAAATTTGATAAATAAAAATAAATTACTATCTAAACCTTGACATAATAAATTAATTATAATCTATATATATTTATTTCTCAACCAAATTCGAAAGAATTCAGATTAAATATTTTAATTCAACTACTTAACAGGACAAGCTTGAGTTAAAAGTTACAACTAACAAGTTAAAATTTAAATTATTTTAACTTACATCCAATTCAATTTAATAAAGATAATTTAGACATATAACAATGAGAAATAATCTTAAGTTATCATCTTAATGATAAACATGAAAAAAATGGTGACATTTAAAGCACGTGAAATTTATCTATTAAAAATCTAATTTAGAAACTTCTAGACGTATATTTATATTTATCTTTTGGGTGGCAATATAGACACCGCATAAATCTGCCAGGAGACACCGATTTCCGAAAATTGAGTGGAAATTACCACCTCGATCTGAGGCGTATACGCTCGATCGATCGATCCGACAGTTCATTTTCGAATCGATCATAACACGGGTTTCAGTCGATCGCACGGTTCCATGGGATTGTGCGATCGATTTTAACTGAAAGGTCGACGGTTTGACAGTCGATCGCTCCCACCAAGATCGATCGCACGATTGTATGTGATCGTGCGATCGACTGTGACCCATTCAAAGATCGATCGCACGATTGTATGTGATCGTGCGATCGATCTTAACTGAGAGGTCGACTGTCAAACCGTCGGCCTCTCATCTCAAGATCGATCGCACGATCACATATGATCGATCGATCGATTGTCTGTTTAGGGCAAGATCGATCACTGTGATCGTGCGATCGATCTTAACTAAGAGCTCGACTGTCAAACAGTTGACCTCTCATCTCAAGATCGATCGCACGATCACATATGATCGATCGATCGATCTTCTATTTAGGGCAAGATCGATCGATCGATCACTGTGATCGTGCGATCGATCGATCAGCTATATATATAACCGATCGATCCTTTCGCCCTTTCCTGCGATTCAACCCTCGAAACCGAAGACCCTTTCTCTTCTTCTTCTCGAACGATCGATCGACCCTTTCCTCTTCACCAAATCGAGAGCACGATTCTCCAAATCGTGCGATTTGCCCTCTCCGGAAACCCTTTCTTTCTCCGATTTCATCTTCGGATCTCCAATTTGCCCTCTCCGGAAACCCTCTTAATTCGTCTTCCTCGTCGGATTTCCGGAAACCTTTTCTTGGCTTTCTCGGATTTTGTCTTCCTCGCCGGATTTCCTTCACAGCACTCCTTCACATGGCATCCAAAGCGTCTACATCGAGAGGGAGAAAGATAAAGGTACCGGCTTCATCTAGAAGGAAGAGAGCGAGATTGATGGAGACACCACCTAGGGAGACAGAGACCTTCGACCCGAACCACTTCAAGTCTTTGGAAGCCGCCACACTATACCGAGAGGATTTGTACTCTCGGCCGATGATTTATGGTAAAATCATGGACCTAAGCTTTTTTTCTGCATTTGAATTAAGAATCGATGAGTATATTTACAGACTTGGATGGGGAGGTTTTTTGGGAATAAAAGAAAATTTTTACCCAAAATTGGTGAAGGAATTTTATGCAAATATGTCGGAGGACCGGGCGAGACACTCCATAAAATCCAAAGTTAGGGGGACAGAAATTGATATTTCAACTGACGCACTGGACAGAATGTTTGGGTTTCTCACTGCCACTATTTCGAAATATGAACCAAATTCATGGCCCACCGATGTTGACGGATTCGTTCCCTCGGAGGCCATGACCCAATTGTGTGGGCGAAGTGATGGTGCCAGAGGAGATAAGATCGAGCTTATGGAGCTAACCCTAGAGGCCCGAATTGTATATTACATTATTAGGAAGAATATTTTACCTATAAAAGGGCTTAATAATCAAGTGCCGTATTTTGATAGTTTCTTGATATGGTGCATCTTGAATGGGAAGCAAATTGATATATCCTTCATCATAATAAAACACATGGTTGCATCTCGTAAGATTAGAAAATGTAGTCTTCCATACGGTTTATTTCTGTCTTACTTGTTTCGATTTTGCGGAGTCACCCTCCCCCCTGATGAGAAAATAGAAATGAAGAAAACCGATATATTCGATGCATCTACTTTGGGCAAGATGGGATACAAACTCGACAATGCACGTTGGGTTCCCAAAGTAGAACATCGTCCTATTGAGGTTGAGGCACCTGAGGAGGGTGACATACCTGAAGTTGGGGGGACTGAGGCGCCTGAAATTCAGGGAGCAGAGGCACCTGAAGTTGGGAGTGGTGAGGCACATGATACAGGAGTCAATACTATGCTGATTCTTGATAGCATAGAAAAATTGAATGAAAAAATTGATGTAAAATTTGCCGAGATTGAAAAAAGGCTTATGGGCAGGCTTGAAGGGATGGTTGATGAAAAATTAGGTGAGATGGAAAGAAGACTGATTGGAAGGCTTGAGGGATTGGTTGACGATAAATTGACTCAGATGGAAGGGGGGATGAATGCCACAATTGATAAGAAAAATAGTGAGTTGGTCGGAATGACGATGAGAAGGCTGAATAATTTGGAGACTCATACGGTAGACTTAATGAGAAACTCTGTTCTTTTATTGCAAAAAGGATGAGTAAATTCACAACTTGGACGCGATTCGGGAACCGGGATCATCAGATGTATGCTAAATGAGAAGAATATAAAGAAATCATGGGGGATAGCCTCTTCGTTCACTGACACGAGTCAGACTCTCTCGACTGACATCCCACAGTCTCGTCCGACTGGCGCCATTCAGCCTCTTCCGTCTGGCCCCATTCATCCTCGTCCGACAGGCCCCACTCGTCAGGTGCGTTCGACTGTCCCCAAGCATAGTGCGACTGGACGTCGTCCATTGGCACCAACACCTTCTGATCCTGCACCAGTCCCTTCTTCATCGGCACCAGCACCTCCTGATCCTGCACCAGTACCTTCTTCATCGGCACCAGCACCTCCTCATACTGCATCTGCCCCAGCTTCTACATCTGCATCTGCTCCAGCTCCTTCTCATACACTCTTTTGATATTCATATGTAACATCGTTTGTCAATATAGTGAATGTTTTCTTTTTATTACATTGTTTGTGAATCTCGAATGAATATAGTGAATGATTTTTTTTTATGAACTATTTCATCTATTTGAATGAACATGGTGAATAGAATGGTTTGTTTGTAAACAACTGAATGAACATGAGACCCTTTGAATGTCAGTAAATATGGGAGCAGTGAATGGTCTGTCACTAAATATGGGACCCTTGAGTGGTCTGACACTAAATATGGGTTTTATAGTTTGTCGCTAAACATGGGACCTTTGAGCGGTTTGTCTCTAAATATGGGACCTTAGAATGAATTGTCACTAAACATGGCACCTTTGAGTGGTCAATCAACAAGTATGAGACCTTAGAAATCAGATTGCCTGATTAAATAAGAGTTTTAACCATTAGTGAGAAAATTTGTTAAGGAATGCTGGAGTAAACGACCAATGCTTGTTTAATCCAGTATTCCTTGACAAAATTCTTCACTAATGGTTAAAACTCTTATTTAATCAGGCCATCTGATTTCTAGGGTCCCATACTTGTTGACTGACCACTCAAAGGTGCCATGTTTAGCGACAATTCACTCTAAGGTCCCATATTTACAGACATACCGCTCAAAGATCCCATGTTTAGCGACAAACCATAAAACCCATATTTAGTGAAAGGCCCACGCAAGGGTCCCGTATTTCGTAACAAACCACTCAGTGCTGGATTCATTTAAAAAATAATTGTTGCTTGAATACATACTTCAGTACATCAGAATTAAAATTAATACAATTTTTTGGAAATGAAATACATTCTTGCAACTGAATACATGAAAAAATGATAGACATCCATCACTGATTCCACCAATGGTGTAATTCGTCAGGATCTTTCCACCAATGCTGTAATTCGTCAGGATCTCTAACTTCACCAGAGGTATATGTCAAATCGTCATAAAAGCCATAAGAACCAGTCGGCTGTGAATGGTCTGTCACTATATATGGGACCCTTGAGTGGTCTGACACTAAATATGGGTTTCATGTATTGTCGCTAAACATGGCACCTTTGAGTGGTGGTCTCTCACTAAATATGGGACCTTAGAGGGGTCAGTCAACAAGTATGGGACCTTAGAAATCAGATGGCTTGATTAAAGAAGAGTTTTAACTATTAGTGAGAAAGTTTGTCAAGGAATGCTGGAGTGAACGACGAATGCTTGTTTAATCCAGAATTCCTTGACAAACTTCCTCACTAATGGTTAAAACTCTTCTTTAACCAGGCTATCTGATTTCTAAGGTCCCATACTTGTTGACTGACCCCTCTCTGAAAGGTCCCGTGTTTAGCGACAATCCACTCTAAGGTCCCATATTTAGTGAGAAACCACTCAAAGGTCCCATGTTTAGCGACAATCCATGAAACACATATTTAGTGAAAGGCCCACGCAAGGGTCTTATATTTCGTAACAAACCACTCAGTGCTGGATTCATTTAAAAAACAATTGTTGCTTGAATACATACTTCAGTACATCGGAATTAAAATTAATACAATTTTTTGGAAATGAAATACATTCTTGCAACTGAATACACGAAAAAATGATAGACATCCATCACTGATTCCACCAATGGTGTAATTCGTCAGGATCTGTAACATCACCAGAGGTATATGTCGAATCGTCATAGAAGCCATAAGAACCAGTCGGCTGTGGAAAAAGGAGTACGTGTTAGTATTGTTCACCTTATTCTATATGAATGAAAATGTAAATATATATCTTATGTAAACGAAACTTACTTCGGAAAATTGAGACAAACTCGTTGCTTGCGATTCAGGGTAATAATCATTAAATGGTTGAGGCAAAGCATTTAAATCTACACTGCAGGATGACTGTGCAGCACTTCTATTCGGACATGTTCTCTTCTTATGACCAATATTTTTGAATAACCCACATATTCTTCCAGTCAATTGATTCTCTACAATCTCAAACGCAGAAGGATCTCGTCTTGTAGATGTTTGACCCTTTGAGGTGTTTGAACCTGGATGACGTCCTCTGCTGTACTGCATAATAGGTTGGCTGATATGCATCTCATCACTGGCAAGATCTTGGATATGATGTCGGAGCTCCTCTTGATCAAATGTAGACAAGTTTCGATATTTTTTCTTAATGCTTTCCCAGTGTACATCTAATTCATCTCCGGGTCGATTCATTTCAATGTTCAAGTCGTCAAATGAAATCAAATCGATTCTCCATTGTGGATGGATCTTATCCAAATGTAACTTGTTCATAAATTGCATTCTGTGAGCATAAGGTAAACCCATGGAAGCTGTAAACTCATGTGTACAATTGGGTAAAAATGACATGTTTATGAGCATAACATATTGCTTGTAAACCTCAGATAATGCAAATTGTGATACTCTGCCGTTCACTTCATCAAAGAAAGGAATCGAAACAGTAAGAGCAAACCGGATTTTCTCATCCTCCGTTTGAATCTTGAACTCTTGAAACTGATTTTCAATTGCATGGGATATCTTCCTTCGGACAACATATAGATCGCTAGTGGAGTTAGCTATATATCGTTTTAACACTGAATGTACACTTTCAACCCTTGAAGTTGCTGCATTTTGAAAATGTAAACTCCAACCGATCCATGCCTTGACGAATTGCTTCTTATGTGGGATCCATGTGCGTCTTATATAATTCACTGCATCCGAATAATGTCGAAAATCTTGTTTGAATGCCTCAAACGCTTCATTAAATGCAACTTCAGATGGAGACTCGACGCATTCATTCCATTGAGTCAAAAATGCATTCCATTCTTCCACTTTATTGAAAAGAGGCTTACAATGAGCAAGAATATTCTTGTTGATGTGCCAAATACAAAAGATATGTACAACATTAGAGAACTCTGAATCAATGGCATTCTTCAACGCCAAATCTCTATCTGTCAAAAAAACTTGTCGATCATGACTTACTCCTAATACCTTCTTGAACATCTGTAACGCCCATACGTAATCTTCAAATTTTTCATTCCTCATAAATGCAAAGCATGAGTAGAAAGTCTTGTTGAAACTTGTGATACCAACGATATTAAGCAATGGCATATGATATCTGTTGATTTTGTAAGTGCAATCCATGAGAAATACATTATTATAGGTCTTCATAAGTACAACTGACAGTGGATGTGCAAAGAGAAGATGAGATAAATGACCTTGACTGTCATAGTTGAGAAAATATTGGTAACCACCTACTTGAAGATCTTCTAACAAGGCTTCAATTGAAGTACGACCTCTAAGTTGCTCTTTTCGAACCGATGACAAAAAATTGTACAAATCAGTAGATGATACTCCAATCTCTGGATTCTCGTTTCGAAGGGTCGTCATAATTTGCCGGGGTGGTACATTGCTGTTATACATTTCAATGATCATTCTCTTCTCCTCATCTGAAAAACACCTTGTACTCGAATGACCTACTAATACGCTCGTCAGATCATGATTGTGCTCCACATCTTTTATAGTCAACTTCCATGACCCATCAACAATTTGTTTCCCTCTCACTTCAAATGGACAATTAACAAGGCGAGAATATGCTTTCTTCTTCCTCTCATCATCTTTCAAATTAATTGTGCTACGATACGTACCCCCTCTATCGCAACAAAAAATAACTACATTGCTTCTATTGCATGACCTCTTAATGGTAGCTATAAATCCTTGCGCAATGGAAACCTCCTTAACATGCTTCACTAAATCGTCACGACTTGAAAAACACCTCTCAACAAACTCATTGTCAACAATATCATTATCAATAATCTCATCATTTTCACAATCCATAGTACTAATTTCAAAGAAATTTTGAGAGTCTTGGATTTGAGAAAGAGTTACCTTTGATTCCGGTTCGGAGATTGAGAGAGTAACTTCTGAGAGATACTTTCGAATCAATATAGGCGATTTGAGAGAGTATCTTCAAATAGTGGAGTGGTTCGTTTTTTAAAGCGGGTTTGGGGTTTCAGGGAAAATAATTTGGAAAGGAGTTTGAGAGAGAGGGGTTTGAGTGAGAGGGGTGTAGAAAAGGCTTTGAGGAAGAAGATTTCGAAATCAGGGAGGTTCTGAAGGAGAAGATTTCGAAATCGGGGTTCTGAGGGACTAGGGTTTCGAAATGGGCGAGATGAAAACGAAAAATGAGAGTGAAGAGGGGAGTGATTGAACTTATACTTAGTTTCGCGTGATCGATCGATCGCACGATCACAGTGATCGATCGATCGATCTTGCCCTAAACAGAAGACAGTCGACCTCTCATCTCAAGATCGATCGCACGATCACATATGATCGATCGATCGATCTTGCCCGAAACAGACAATCGATCGATCGATCATATATGATCGTGCGATCGATCTTGAGATGAGAGGTCGACGGTTTGACAGTCGACCTCTCAGTTAAGATCGATCGCACGATCACATACAATCGTGCGATCGATCTTTGAATGGGTCACAGTCGATCGCACGATCACATACAATCGTGCGATCGATCTTGGTGGGAGCGGTCGACTGTCAAACCGTCGACCTCTCAGTTAAAATCGATCGCACGATCCCATAGAACCGTGCGATCAACTGAAACCCGTGTTATGATCGATCGATCGATTCGAAAATGAACTGTCGGATCGATCGTATACGCCTCAGATCGATCGATCGACACGAAATGGCGTTGCAGCAGCGATCGCACGATTTCGCGCGGAAAGGGCAGAATGGTAATTTTCACTCAATTTTTGGAGATCGGTGTCTCCTGGCAGATTTATGCGGTGTCTATATTGCCACCCTATCTTTTTAAAGTATTATGAATGCATAAGATCTATTGTTAAATGGTTTTATTTTTTAAGACAGAGGGGCGAATTTCGAGCACAACCCTACTAAATTCTCCTTTCGGGTTACATTCTACACCCCACAAGAAAGATTGTGACAAATCTCGTTCTCGAGGTATTAATGACAATTGTTAATTGAGATTTTTATTGGGAATTTAACAGGAAAATCTCGTAGAAAATATAATATTTAAAAATAATAAAAATAAATATAATAAATAAATAATGTGGCAGGAATTTGAAAATATAGATGATATTTCAGAAATAAAAAATGTATATTTGGCCCAAACATTTTTAATGGAAATTTAACGGCAAAATCTCTCGATTTTAATGGGAATTTACGACTTCTCGCAATAAAAACGCTTTTTTAACATAAATTTACCGTTAAAAATGGCAGACGCGATAAATTCAAAATTTTAATGCGTAAAAGTTATTTTGCCGATATTTATTACATTGACTATAGCCAATGAATTAAATCACATGGACTCAAACTCGCATCATCTTGCTTCTTGAAGCAAAATATTGCCAAACTACCACATGCGAGGTTTGTTAAATGGATTATATAAATATTTTTATTTACTCTATTTGACAATAAGTCCAATAGTTTGGTCGTATATAAAAGGATACATATATGTCAATATATATAAATATATTTAGATTAAAAATTAATTTAAAATTTTAACTTTTTATATATTCTAATTAATATATTCTTATTCTAACTTTTATGTGTAAGTGCAGTGCATATATTCATGAAAATAAGTGGTAGTCCTAGGAGGACGAATTCGGTGGCGAACGAGTGAGGACGATGGAAGTCGATTGGTCGACGCCGTTACTCCAATCGTCTTTAAATCATTTCCATTTTCACATTTTCCAGTTAGACCCTCTCTGTTCTAGAATTTTGTCATTCTCTTTTTCAGGATTTAATGGCGAGTCTTTCTTCTCCCCTTCTCTCTTGCCGTCTGCCCAGAAAATCCATGGCTTTGCGCATCCAATCATCTTCTAATTCTCTATCTTTCGGGTCGTCTGTCAAATCTTCCAATCTCAGGAAGCTCGTTTCGATCAGATCCAGCGCTGTTGCTGGTAAGGCGTTGATTTTTTTTTTTTTTTTTAATTATTCTGCTTTCCCTCTTTCCTTTTTTTTTTTTTTTTTTAAATGGTTAATTTCTAGAAATCGATTATTTTCCTGATCTACAAGGAGGATTGATTATTTGGTCTTTGCCTATTCGTTCATTCATTTTTTCTTCTTGCACTTTTGCAGCAGTCCCATACTCTTCTCTGAAAGTCCCTTGTTTTATTTATTTGATGCCACCTTTTTAATGGATGGAAGGCATTTAATTTGTTGGTTGGGTGCGTTACTTGGCTGAAAGAAATGTTCTCTATTGGAAAATAACTTTTTTTTTTTTCAAAATTAAAAATAGGAGCGGGTTTAACCATTTTAAATTATTCTAGGAGAGAGTGCTATCCTTTCCATGTTTTGAAATGGAACCCAAAGAGCCAATTGCCAATTCCGACCCATGGGCTCTATTCGGGTTGGAAAATAAGGTTCCCCACATTTTCCACGGTTCAGTCTCCAACAGGTAGGGACTGGAAAGTTTTAAAGAGGAAAACTGAAGATTTTTTCCTAGTTGAGCACATTTTTTTGAGTCCATTGTGAGAGAGGAAAATGAGTACAAAACAAACATAAAAATTTGGGAAAAAATTGATAAGGGCGTGAACATCATCTTTGGTTCCTTGTAAGCGGTAAAGGTGTTTTTTGTCTTTATATTTTCCACGAGAAAGCATTTGGAGTGGAAATTGGCAAACAACACCTAAGATGCCTTAGATATTGTTTGCCAATTTCCACTCTAAATGTTCTCTTAGGAAATCAAGAGGCAAAAGCATCTTTACAACTTATTGAGACACTAGGCCATGATATCAGGTTTGCTTTATGACTAGGTTTTTGTAATGGAGGAAAACGTATTTATAAAGTTTATCTTGCAAGGAAAATTGAAAAAGGCCGAACAGGTAGATGATTGGATAGATGGGAGATTTGGAGAGAAGAAATTTTGTGGTTTCTGATCACCTGTTTGTTCTTATGGTTGTTATGACATGTATTCATTGATTCTTGCTATTCTGAGATAGGATTAATTGAAGGATAACTTTTGGTTAAGAGGTTCTTTGTAGAATGAAATTTGAAGTGACAAACTGAAAGGGTTTGATTGGCATGGTTAGCTTGAAAATTTAGCTTGAAAATTATTTTTGTTATAAAGAGTTCAGCTTAGAACTATGTAAAAGAAATTAGTATGTATATGGATACTGGGACTATGCACCTAGTTGATCTTGGAGTTCATACCAAGAAATAATGATTTAGGGAATTTAGAAGAAGAATTTGAAGATGAATGCCATTAATATTGCCTTAGGATTTTATGAGAATTATGATAGCTCAAAGACCATTCTAGGGAGCTATGGACTGAAAGATGACAAAATAACTGGCCAAATTCCAATATACATGTGTCCATGAGTTTTTCTCACCAAAATCCATTTGGAACCTTGATTCTAGGGCCAATAAAATCCTTGTGCACTAAAGAGACGAATTTCTACATGCCTTATCACTTAAATCTAGCAAGATCTACACAATTAGGAGATAGGAGCATGTTGCAAGAGCTACATGTAGCAACCTTTAGGAAAGAAGGTCTAAGTGGCATCACCTTCGGAGATCTTCTTCCGCTTCTTCTTTTTCAAGTCAGTCCAATAAAGCAACAAGGGATGTGCACCATTTAATATTTTTCATTGGTTTGATGGTGTCACAAGATGATGTGTCAATTTAGGATTGAAGTGGCAAGGGTGTTATTTATTAGACATCCAAGTTGTGGCAAGCATGAACATAGACACAAGCTTGGATGCCCAAGGCCATTTGGGTTTTCATTTTGTTTGATTTTGGTCGTTCTTGTAGTGTAAATATGGGCCCTTGGTACCCAATGCAATACAAGTTATTTGGTGTCTTCTCTTATGCCTTTAGATATGTTGTTTTCTTGAATCTTGTTGAATTTCAACTTCTCAATTTTTATTGAGTGTGTGAATTTATAGAAAGAATTTTCAATTCAAATTGTTTAGATGAGATTTGCGTTCTTTTCTTTGTGATAGCCTACTCAATTCCTCTGTTGAATTTAGGTTTTTCTCAAATTTTTGAGCACTTTCTTTAGTTTATTTCTTTTGATTTAGATTTCCTTGAGTATAAATTCCAACTTCTTTCTAAATTTGTGATTCATCATCAGCAACAATTAGTAATTCTATTTATCTGGGGTCGGCTTTATGAGTTCTTCTTCTCTAAATAACCCTATCATAAACTATACTATCAATTACTCTACAATCTAATATGTCCTTTTTTATCCCTTCCATCTGTGTTTTCGACGGTCGGCCTCTCCTCCCCAGTGCCTTTAATCCGCAACCTCCCACTCTACGTACTAGGGTTTTGCTTGGTCTTCTACTAATATGATCAAACCATATCAAACGGTCATCTATCAGAGCTATCTTTAGGCTATCCCTAATGCATTCATTTCTATCTTTATCCTTTAGAGTTAAACCACTCATCCAACGTAGCATACTCATATCCGCTATCATGACTTTATTTACTTGTCTTTTTTTTATTGCCTAACACTTTTCTCCATAGAGCACCGTAGGTTTAGTAATTGCTTTATAAAATCGTCCTTTTAGACGAATGGAGACTCATTTATCGCACAAGACCCCGCTAGCTTGTCTACATTTTACCCACAACACTCCTATTCTGTTTGTTATATCTAAGTCTCAGGTTACCTCATGTGGGCTCAGGAGATCTCCTAGACGAACAAAATGACCGGAGTTGTTCTCTCCGCTGGAGGGCCTCTTTCGAGGGGGGGATTGCTGGGGCTGCTGCGAACGAGTCCCACATTGGAAGTGTAGAGGGAGATCTAGGGGTTTATAAATGGCTTGGGTCACTCCACCTAATAGGCTAGTCTTTTGGGATGGAAGCTCATCGAAACCTCTTTGAGATTCTACCATAGAGCCCAAGTATCTAAACTTATTACAACGTGCAACTAGGTTATTTCCTATCTTTATCGAGTTGTCCTCACTATCGTCTAACGCACTAAAGTTATATTTTATGTATTCTGTTTTAGTTCTACTAATTTTCAAACCATTTGACTTTCACGTTCTCCTCCACAAATCTAGCCTAGTGTTGAGTTGTTGTTTTGTCTCATTAGTCAATACTATATCATCTGCAAAAAAACATATATCATGGCACTTCATCTTTGATCCCTGACGTTAAGTCATCTACGATTAGCATGAACATGTATGGGCTTAAAGCAGATCCTTGATGGAGTACCTCCAATAGGAAATGCTTCGGCAGAGGGAGAGGCGAAGGGGCGAGAAGGGTTTTTCTTTCGAAAAAGGGCTAGGGTTTTTTTTTTGGGTACGGAACATATCCTAGGTTGAAGGACATTTTTAGATTTGAGAAGAGATTGGCATGTTGGGAAAAGAATTATCTATCTTTGGGGAAGGATCATGTTAATTAAGGCTACCCTTTTGAATTTACTAATTTACTATGTGTCGTTATTCCAAATTCGTATGGTATCACAAAGAGAGAAAAGATTCAAGGAGGCTTTTTGTAGGAGGGTCATGGAGATAAGAAAAAGGTTCATTTGGTTAAATGGGAAGAGATGGCTAAGTATTAAAAAGAAGGGGATTGAGCCTAATTAGGTTTTTTTATTTTATTTTTTATGGTGACGTTATTAATATAAAAAGAGGCAAGCCGTGTCAAACAAGAACAGAAAGCAAACTATAAAAAACAAACTACAACAAAACTCCCAAAAAATAGGACAACTCCTAAAAAATACCGCAACAACAAAACTAACAATCAAAGACTACTACAACCCAATAAGCTTCCTCTAAGCTCTCAAAATCTCCGAAGTAGAAACGGATTGGAACTTACGGAAAGAAGATGCCCATGTGGCACATTTGGCCTTAACTCTGAAACAAACTTCCTTTGGCGATTCCTTGCGATTTCTGAAGACTCTATTGTTCCTTTCCCACCACAAACTCCACGCCATTTCAAACAAAGCAAGGCTCCAAACAGAAGATAACTTTGAAGAGCCAACGAACCATGACCAAGCATAGGAGAGAGAAGGAACTGTTGACAACATTCTCCGCTTGATGTCAAACAGATCTAGAGTGTCACTCCAATCACGTGTGGAGAAAAGACAATGAATACACAAATGGTCTACATCTTCTGAGGCTTGAAGGGAGAGGGGACATACATTAATTAGGTTGAAAATTTGAAATGAGGCATTGTTGTATAAATGCTCTTGGATGTATGGCAATAAGAGAATGGCTTTGTGGCAAAAAGTCTAGAGGTAAGGTATGGAGGGGTTGGAGATTGTGGTTGAGATATGGGAAATAGAGTAGGAAGGATGGGTCAGGTATGGTTAAGGTGATTTTTAAGTTGGGTGAGGGTCAAAGGCGGATGAGCTAGGTTTTTGTGAGAGGTTAAGATTTTTGGTGGATAGAGGAGACAAGGCACCCTTTTGGAAGGATTTATAGTCAATGGAGTGACGATTTAAGGAGTAATGTCTTTGATTATTTCGGGCATGTTTGTTGGTTTCTTAGGAAAATGGATTTCAATGGGAAAAATTTTCTGGGGAAGTGGCTTGGTAGGAATTTTCTTTCTCATCTAAAAATATTCTTGTGATTGTTTGCCACTTGCCTACATAAGAAAAATTTGGTTGATAAATGAGTCAAGTTAGGGCTAGAATTTGGGCGGGCAGGCCAGGTTGTGGGTTTGTCTGAGCCCTGGCTTGGGCTTGAGTTAACCTAAGTTATTCAAACTTGAGTTGTGCTCGGATTTTCTTTGAAAGACCCGAGGCTAATCTCAAACCCGAAATATATGTGTGGGCTTAATTAAGTCGGGCTTATTTGGGCCTAACACAGAAATTTTTATATTATTCTATTAAAATATAAATTATGTATTATAGAAATTTTATAGTCGTACAAAATATTAATTAAAGAAAATTAGATTTTATAAACCAATGCTCAAATTTGGACCTTTGGGCCAAACTCGGGCTTTCATGTACTAGTCCTGACTCAACCTGAATTCTTATCCAGGCTCGACATTTTAGGTCCAAAATATGCCTAAGCCTAGTCAACCCGAACTTGTATTTTTTGGGTTTTTAAGCTTAGTTGGGGCCATGTCTACCCGTTTGATGAGTAGGTCAAATCAGGTATGTATATGAAGGTGTTTAAGATTTATCTGGTCAAGCTCATGAATGTCTACTTCATAAATTTTCCTAGGAAAGCATTCTTCATAGGTCATGATGGAAAATTTTTGGATTGTTTTCCCAGGAAACTTTGGCCCTAGCAATCTATGGCTATACCAGATAACTCTCCAAAGACACAATTGTTATGGTGGGGTTAGCACAAGTTTTTGACCTCTTTTTTGATATATTGGCCTTCCAAATTTGCATTAGGTACCTAGAAGACAATCTCAGTGATAGATTAACTTGAGTGCTATGTTTTAAATTTGAAATAAATGAAGTATGGAGAAAAAAATCATAGATTTCGGACATCGTGCTACATGATGAAGACCTTGGTGAATTGATGGATGGCGTCTCATTGTGACAAGAGTCCAATATGAAAGGAGGTAGCGAGAGAGTGAGGAAGGGTTAGGTTGATAACTTAAGCCCTCCACCCATTTTCTCATTTTGAGTGAATTATCAGTTGGCATTGGGATTGAAAGAAATTTGAGGTTTTCTGGAGATTCTAGGAAAATTTAAATTTGGGTTTTTCATATTCAGAGCTAAGTTTAGATTTTTCTTTCAAATCAAGTTGGACCTCAGAAGATTGCAGAATTCAACTTAGGCCTTCATCAAGGAGGATTTGCAGAGAAGATTGATGGGTTTTCTACGCTGAGCATATTTTTCAATTGAATAATACTTTCATTGAACTATCTGGATTTAGTAAGGTGTGCATCAAAAGAACTTTCTTTGAAGAAAGTCGGGAAAATGACATTTTTCATCTATATGTTTGGGTGTGTTATACATGGATGGTACTCAGATTTCCTAAATACAAGCCAGATTTAAAGAAAATTTGTTAATTTAGAAAATCTGGAGCGGCCTTTCTATCAAGGGGATTCAACTTTCATGAACTCAATGAATTATGCCCACAAATTGGTGAAATGTCGTCATAAATTGAATTTACTGAAGCTGAACTGCATTGTACAGATTTGATTCATTGAAATAATGAATTTTTACTTTTTGGCTGTACAAACTATAACGGGTACCTTTGTTCATAAGAAAATATGTTAATGGAGACATCAGTTTCTCATTATCTATATTTTGACTTTTTCATTTATACCATCTTTACCTGCATTTATTTGGTTCAACCATTTCTTAATAATATAAAAGTCAAGCAATAGTTTTTTGGGGCCTTTTAGTTCTCTACTAACAGTTTCAACATTTTAGCAGAAACTACCACCGGGAACATTGCACCAGCAATTTTGTTGACCGAAAATGCATTGACGCATTTGAATAAGATGAGGGCTGAGAGAAATGCAGATTTATGTTTAAGAATTGGAGTTAAACAAGGTGGATGCTCAGGCATGTCTTACACCATGGACTTTGAAGATCGAGCTCATGCAAGGCCTGATGATTCAATTGTCGAGTACAATGGCTTTGTTATTGGTATGTCGCTTTGTTGTTATTGATAAGAAAAGAAGCTGTCTTTCTTGTTTCTCGTTTTTTCAACTACTTAAAGTAGGCAGGATTAATCATCCAATTATGAATTGCTAAAACCTTGTTATCTTATGAATTTTTTTTAATAGAAATCGCTACTATTCCTTTGAGAATGAAGGTTATGGATTTGAGTTGCAAGTGTTCATTACTTTGTTTTTGCCACTTGCAACCATAAAGGTGGTTGGTTTTGGTTGGGAATACCATTTCAATTACATAAACCATAATTTTCCTTGAAAAAAGATTTGTACGCATCTGAGCACTTCTTTTGTAGTTGAATGTACATGATTGAAAACAAAATCAAAAAGGAAAATTATAACGACCCTCCATCAGATGGTGGGACCTTCGGGACAGCAGCCCATGGGACATGGACCATGGTGCATCCAAGTGGATCAGGATGAATGATCGGACCCACCTACTTGGGAGTTATGGTGGTTGAGAAACCACCACTGGTCTCTTTCTTATGGAGGAATGAGAGGGGATGGGAGGGATATGTGATAAATGTAATTATGTGGTTCTTCTCTGATCCGAACAAAGAACTTATTATTAATAAATAAATCGATCCTATCAATTGGTATTAGAGCTAGAAGACGGAATATCGCAACTCACCAATAAAGAAAGAATCGAAAGACTCGAAGGGACGACATGAGAGATGGCGGATAGTATCCGTCAATTAGATATGGCAGTCCGCAACAATTCACTACAACCGAATAACCGGTTACAAAAATTCAAAGAAACTCTGCGAGCCTTAACTGAGGCGATTGAGGAGTTACAAGTGCCTCTCGAAATATCGCTCATAGCTGACAATACACCATCTAGAGCACAGATTGTCGACGACGAACCGTGCTCTACCCTATTTTATCAAGATGGATTTTCTGAGATACTTGGGAACTGAACCAACCGAGTGGCTCAATCGAGTTGAGCAAATTTTCAAATATCAAGGGACATTAATGGAACAAAAGATGGCATTGGCCTCTTTCCATTTGGAAGGAGAGGCGAACCAGTGGTACCAATGGCTGGAGCAAACCTATGGAGAAACGACATGTGACATATTCGTGGATGAATTGTGTTTGTGTTTCGAACCACAGAATACGAGGACTTCGACAAGGCTCTCTCAAAAATCAAACAACATGGTACTGTCCAAGACTATCAATAGGAATTCGAATGATGGTGAACTCGAGTCCAAGGGTGGGTAGAGAAGGCGTTCTTAGGAGCATTCATTGGCAGGTGGGAATAGGAAATTGGTGGTGAAGTACGAATGTTCAAGCCTTGATTATTGAGGCAAGCTATCAAGCTTGCCCGAATCAAGGAATGAAGGCTCCAACGACAACGGAAAAGCACCAAGCCGGATAATCCAATGACTTTTGTTGATGCATGTCAACAACCAACTGTTAATTCAACGTCTGCAGTCAAGAAAATATCCTGGAATGAAATGCAAAGAAAAAGAGAGAAAGGGCTCTATATCTATTGTGATGAAAAGTTACAGTCGGGCCACAAGGGCAACCGGCCCTATTACTCATGGTCACAACCAAGGAAGCAATGTGGGAAGTGGTGGACCGGTTCGAACAAAATTTTATCAACTTCAACCTTGAGGGCAAGGTTTGTCTGAAGAGGGAAGGAGTTGATGCAACCTAGCATTAGAATTTTTTTCCAAACTTCGGCCTTGAGGACCAAGCCGAACTGAAGGGGGGAGGAGTTGTTACGACCTTCCATTAGATGGTGGGACCTATTGGACAATAGCCCAGGATGAATGATCAGACTCACATACCTGTGAGTTACAGTGGTTGAGAAACCACCTACATGGGACTTTCGATGGTGAGAAACCACCACTGGTCTTTCTTTTGGAAGAATGAGAGGGAATGGGACGGATATGTGATGAATGTAATTGTGTGGTTCTTCTTTGACCCGCACAGAGATTGTATGTGGTTCTTCTCTGACCCGAATAGAGACCTTATTATTAATTAATAATTCAATCGTATAAAAAAAATGTACATAAGAAGTGCTTATCCATAGGATTAGTCTCACCTTCAAGTGGGGTGAGGATACCCATGTTATAAAAAAGGGTAAATAATTGAAAACAAAAACAAAAAAAAAAAAAAGGAAAGAAAAAAGAAAGAAAGAAGACATCACAATTATCTTGCCCACCCCATAAGGCGAGCAAATGACAAAACATTATGATAATCTATCTAATATACATGACATATTGATCCCTTGAATAGCTAACACATCTATTTCCCCATTAGCACTTCACCCACATGAAAGGGAGACCACTCTGCCTCTTTCTCTCTCCCTCTCTCTGTCTCTTTCTCATGCACACACACAGAGAGAAACCCAAGACCTCAATCCTAAAGTCTTGTGTCTCAACAACCAGGCTAACCCCTTGTCTTAACATGGAAGAAATGCAGATTGGACCATGTATACTGGTGCTTTGGATTTCTGAAAAGCATTAAACTCCCCATGGATAATCCACCACGATTCGCTTGCTTCCTATAAATCTAATCAGTTAGACCGGTATGCATTTGAAACTAAAATGATCTGTGATCAGTCTTTGAGCAAAAAGAACACTGCTGAATTTGAGCTTTCGCCCGAACAGTGACACTGAAGTGAAGTACTTGATGATTGAAGGGGTTAAAACTTCATTCAAACTATTGGGAGAAAACAAGAAATGGAAAGGAAAAAAATTGAACAATGACTGTTTGGGATCGATTTTGAATGATACCATACTAGGATTATTTTGTTAGGTCTCTCCCTGATTTTATTTGTTGGAGCTCGCTTCAAACCATTTTTAACTCTTAATTTTGTGGTAGAAGGCAATCTCCTCCTATCTGTTCTTTCGACTGAGTTCTGACTGATCTTCATGAGGATGTGACTGAATGAAAATCAAAATTTTCCCTTTACCATGTTTATTCCTTCTGATGTTGAAGCGTGTTTTCTTACAGGAAACTGCCTCTCTTTGGTTTTGTTTTCACAGTATGCATGTGAGATGGAGAGTAATATTTTATTTTATTTTTGTTTTGCAGTTTGTGATCCAAAGAGCCTCCTTTTCCTATATGGAATGCAGTTGGATTACAGTGATGCACTCATTGGTGGAGGGTTCTCATTCAAGAATCCAAATGCAACACAAACCTGTGGTTGTGGTAAATCTTTTAATGCTGAAATGTAGAAAAATGGGGGAGAAAACAGTGTATAATTCTGATTATTGGTATTCAAATATGTAAATTCCAGTTAACGGGTACACAAGAAGCATTTGGTTGTCCCTTAATTCACATTACCTGGAGGATAGACATGGATTATTTCAATTTGTATGTAGAATCTGCTTACTAGCCACGAGCATAGGTAAGCTGGGAGTGTACCCATGTCAAACTCAGGTACAAGAGCACCCATACAAGATTTCCCCTTCTATTGGATTGGAATTTGCCTATTATAGAAATCCTAATGGAATCCTTTCATACGTTAAAACTATGCTTTTGATTGTTCTTGCATTTTTATTCTTGTTGAACGTGTCAGTTTGATGCATGGCATCATTGTTTTAGTTGCAAGTTGGCATTCATCAAACTGTGATCTATAACATCCAAAGTTTTACCCAATGCCTTCATGCTCGGAGAGGGGTTAGGGTCTTGAATTCTTCGTCATACAAAAAATCAAACTGCAATCCATTTGAATATTTTGACAGAACCAACGGTCGTTTTGCTTTGCGTTTGAGACAGGACAGAGTCGAAATACTTGGGAATATTTTCTGTTCTCAGACTTGAATCTAAATTGACAATCTATTGTTTAGAAAACCCAGTATTCAACTCAATTCGGTGGTCCATCTCTTTCAGCAACTCCCAAGTGGATAATATTTCTTCATAATTATTGAATGTCTCGCCATTTCAGGTTGTAACTTCATGAGCTATCCTACCTCTTCTTTGCAGCCAATGAAAAGGAGAGTGGGAAATGTTCTTTCTTCTGAATCATTCACATGAATATCTAAGGGTTTGGCAACTATTAGATTCTAAGTTTGACAGGTCTTAAACTAAAATGTTTAGAAGAAAATGCACTCAGAATTATTATTTTTTGGCTAGTTTGTAATTATGAAATATCCAATTAGATAAAAATATTGTCTTCTGCAAAATTTCTTGAACTAAATTACGAAATGTTTTGAAATATTTATATGTAAATAAAAGTACTTTTTACTCAATAGAAAATCAAAATCAAGTTTCAAGGTTACAAAAGTTTATAAGTTAAAAAATAATTAAATGTGATTAAAGTGGTATGAATTATGATTTGAGTGGCTTAATCCCTCCAAGCTACTTTCCATGGTGTTACTTTCCATCAATTAAATCGGTGTGTGTGGATTGAGAAGTTTACACATGCTCGTAAGATTAGTTTCACCTCCGATATGGAGTGGTCTACATGTTAAAAAAAAAAATTATGACTTGAGTGAACCCTGACATCTTGGCAGGCCTATTGAAGATGTCTTTATGAGCGAGACATGTTTATAAATCAAAGAAAATAAATGACCCCATGGAATAAAGCAATGGTGGCATTTAGAATATACAGTTTTCACTTATTTAAAATCTAAATTATTTATTAATTTTATAAATATTTATATATATGTGTATTTTTTATTTTGTGAAATTATTGAACTCACAGTTGGATTGATCAAATGAAAAGCATTTGATTAGAATTTTTTTAGAGTTCATTAGTGCTCATTAGTTTTACGCATATATACAAACATGCATATAGAAATTAATGAATGATTTGGAGTTTTAATAGAAGTCTCAAAACCACAATTTACTTTTATCCTTACCATTAGGACAATAATATAAGATCATTCTTCCAAATAGATGAAATATTGAGTAGCATATGACTTAATAGAATAAATTGAAGTTATTTTTACTGGATTTATTGTTCAAGTAAAGAATTTTATACTCAAGGTGATTTTCGTAGGCTCCACATAACAAATTAGAAAATTATAAACAATTTAAATTGATTAAAATTTGAAAACTTAAAAAATATGATTTGATAATGTAATCGAAGTGATTTCTGCAATATCAATATTTTAGCATGGACTTTTTTATTTAAGTGATTTTTTTGTGGATACTACATGTTTTTCTAAAGTTCATAACAGGATAAAAATGATGTGAAGTGATTAAATTTTAGAGAATTAAAAATATGAGTTACTTTATATTCTAAGGCTAAAGTGAGCCTTATCTAGGGATACAAAATTAAAAGACCAATTGGATCTTCAAGGGATTATTTATCATATACTTAATCGTAATTATAAAAAACTAAAGAGAGATTTTATCATACTAAATATTTTTATCTACGTGTTTACTTGTAAGGAGAGTAGAGCATAAGAGAAAATCCAACAAAATTTATTAGAATTTTTTATGTTTTTTTGAAAAGCCAAACACGTTGTAAATATTAAAAAAATAATTTTACAATATATTGTAAAATATTGCATTATCAAACATTCATGGAAAAAAACTTTAATCTAAGAAAAATTAACAACATTCAGTTTCTATATGCTTAAAAACTATATTCGAATAACTAATAATAATAACTAGTTGCAATGTAACTCGTTCAACTAACAAGAGAACATGCATTCAACACCATGAGGGGGTTACATTGATGGCCAATAATCTGACCAAAATGTAAGAGATTTTGTGTTTGAATCACGCTAAATATATAAGGCCACTCTCCATAGAATTACTCAGTGTGTGGTTAGAGAAGTTGTGCATATGTTTTAAGAATTCGTCACATGAGACGAGACGCCTAAATACTTTAAAAAAGTATACATTAAAAAAATAATATATGTACAAATATTTTAAATTAAATTAAATAAAAAGGACAATTTGAATGTTTATAAGCTCTTCTTATACTTGCAAACTAAGTGCTTTGCCCTTACTCTAAATATAAACTTAGCTGCTAGACTCAAACTCCTTAAATAGCTAACATATTAAACAACAACATTGAAAATGTTTCTTCAAATTCAAACACTTTTCATCTGTTTAGAACTTCTCCCAATCAATCAAGCTTTGTAGTACTTTAATTGCTTTTCAATTCATTTCAATTTTTAAGTTGAAGACTCGGTATTCTTCATCGTTGTTTTGCCTTCTGGGAGCACCATCAATTTATATAAATATTGATCTTATGCAAAGGATTCACCTTTATTACAGGTACCCCATATAGACATCCGATTTTTCTGTCTCTATATATCCGATTTCAAACAATCAGGTGAAATTACCATTCTAACCCTCCGTGTTCTATTCATCCGAATGAACTGTAAGTTCATTTCTAGTTCGTTCGGTGAATGTACTTATTCGAATGAACAAATCAGTATAATTTCAGTTCATTTGGATAAATATTCATTCGTTCGAATGAACATTTTGGTTCATTCGAATGAATGAGTCGAATTTTGTAAAGGATTGACATATATATGTTCATTCGAAGGAATAAAAATTACATTAAGGTGTTCATTTGGATGAGTATATTAATTCAAACGAATTGAGAATGAATTGAAGATTTGTTTGAATGAATTTATATGTCAGAATAGAATGATAATTTCACCTAAAAATTCAAAAACAGGTGCGAGGCAAATTTTTCAGATGTCTGTATGGCTCCCCCTATTACATAACCTTCTTTTTTAAAGTCCGTCAACATAAATATGCTTTCTTTGAAACATGTGGACTCTCTACCTGCAAGTGTGTCCCAAGGACCCACAAGGGTTTTACTCTCTATGTATTCCGTATTTTTCACATTTAAATTCAAAAAAATGAGTAAGTCACTCCCATGTAGATCACAATTATCAACCTAAAATTTAAAAGCTGCATGTATAAATTGCAATTTGCTTCTAAATTTTTTTTTTACAAGTTTAACCAAAATTTAATGTGACTTCAATTTATTTAATACATGAAAAAAGTGTTAGATAAATAGATTGATTTATTTGTCTTAAATTTGACATAATGTGATATTTATAAATAATTCCGCTAATTCTGCCTCATTTTTTTTATTAAATAATGTCTTGATTGTGTTAAGTAAATTTGAATGCATGTCATAAATGAAAATTTTAATAAAATAAATTCGGCCAGGGAGTAAATTATATTTACTACATGGGTTAAAAATAAAAAGTAAAATCTACGTTAGGCATCGTAATTTGCCAAATATCTTCATTGTTCTGAAAGATGAAAGGAGACGGAGAAGAAGCAGAATGAGTTCCTCATTTTTCCAGAAGTAGCGGCGGCAGCAGCGTAGAAGCCAGCCATGGGAGGCAGAACGGTCCTCAACCTCTCCTTCTCCTCAAACCTTTTACTCTCTCGCTCTCTCCTCTTCTCAACACCCAAGAAATACCCGATACCCCTTAAATCATTATCATCAACATCAAGGGTTTTGCAAGGGTTTAAGCCTCTCTCCTACTCCACCACCACAACGACCACCTCCACCACCGTTGCCACAGAAGCAGAAGACCAACTTCAACCCATCCGTCACTCTCTGCTTCTCGAGAGGTTGAGACTCAGACACCTGAAAGATGATGCAAAAAGCAATACCCAAACCACCAAAACACGCTCTTCTGCTCCTGTCAGCGGAGGAGACAAGAGCAAGAAGAGCCAAGTACAGATTGTTTCCACTTTTGGAGAATTGGGTCTTGGAGAGGAGGCCATGTCAGCTCTAGAGGAGATGGGTATTTCTGTTCCGACTGAGATTCAGTGCTTGGGTATTCCTGCAGTTTTGGAAGGGAAGAGTGTAGTTTTGGGGTCCCATACTGGTTCCGGGAAGACTCTGGCTTACATGTTGCCCCTTGTTCAGGTATGATTCTATCCCATTTCTGGTTTTTGTGTTGCCTTTGGGGTACTGGGGTTGTTTGGGGTCTGTGGAAGTGCAAAGAGATAGTTGGAAATGCTGCAGTGGTGGTGAGTTTTCGTGAAAATTGAATAGCGGAAAATGGTGGAACCCATTGCTATATGTGGTTAAAAGCTGTTACTTTCGAAAAAAAGTACTTACCATGCATCCTGGCAGAGCCCTGATGGACTTAAAAAAGAAATAGATGGAAATGCTGCAGTGGTGGTGGATTTATATGTGTTTCCCATGGATCCATTTGGATATAAGGGAAGTACTTTCTTGGAAAATAACTTTAACAAAAATAAAAAAAAGAAGGTTGAGATCATCTCTATTTCTTTTTAAAAGCAATTGTTTTCCAAAGCGGCACTGTTGGCAGATGATATATTATTAATTGGAGTGAACCAGAAATCAATTGAATGAAAAATTGGAATTATGGAGGAAAGCTTGAAGATCAATGGGTTGACAATTAGTATAACAAAGATGAAAAATATGGAGTGTAATTTTAGTGATTTAGAGAGCAAGGGAATGATTTGGTATTACATTGTGAAAACTTTGATGTGCCATTTCAAAAAAAAAAATGCCTTGATAATTAGGTTTTGTCAAATGAAATAAAGGAATAGATCTAGATATAGCCAATCGGATGGGAATGGGCCAAGTGTAAGAAAGCTAGTTGATGAAGGTGAATGTTTGATTTTTTTTTTGAAAAACAAACCTAGGACGTCAACGGAAGGTTTTTGATTCAAGTTCGCAAAAACTAGATCTGGAAAAGTTGAAATTAGGCCCAATTTGAAGTTGGAAGAATCCTGATTTAATTTACCAAAAGGTAAGGGTTTTGAGATCAAGGGCTTACTAAACCTAAGGAGAACTCTCAATTGAGAACTCTGTAGGACTTAGACTCATTTGTTAATGAGGAAACCCAACTTGCTATATTGAAACCTAGGATAAAATTCACTCTGCGGGAATTCTCCAAAAGGTCCAAATGCCTATGGCATGCAATTTTGTCTATATGGAAAATTGACACACTATGAATAAGTGAAAATAGGAAAATTAAAATTGCAATAATTGAAAATGCAAAATTAAATTTCAACAAGAATTTATGAAAGGATAAATAGCTCACCACAATTGGGAGATACAAAATTGAAAAAAGGAAAACAGCCATGGCTTATAGCCATCCATGGCCCTTTATTTATGGTGTAGGAATTACAAAACTTGACACAAACATGCTTTCCATCATTCTAGGACACCTGATTACAAAATCAGTCACAACTTTCTCTATGTATGTCGAAATTGTGCAAACTTGATGTTGTTGAAAATGTTATTGAATAAACTTTCCAATGAATCCAAGTCTACGAAAATTCGACATTGTTTGGTATATGAAATATGACCAATAAGTTACACATTATTCTACATAGAGTGCCATGTGTCCTAATGACATCACTAATCCCCCAAGAAAATGCCACCTAATTACATTAGGGGTGTCTATTTGTCCAAACCCGGCCCTAGCCCCTGCCTAAATAAATGGGCTCGGACAAAGATTTTTGTTCGACGGGCTGAGCTTGGGTTTTATTTAAAGCGTGCCGAGGCCCAATTATTTTTTTACATTTTTTGTTTTGTTTTATAAATTGAAAATCTAACTGTTTAGATTGAAAAAAGAGTTAAAAACTGAAAATATGTTAAAATTTCATCTCAAAAATCAAATTTTAGCCACTCCATCTTAATGGTCAAAATCATCATGCGTCATCTTTTCAAGGACGTTTGCCAATTCAAGTGACTATAAATTGAATTTTGAACTAAAATTTTAGCTGATGGTAGATATTTAAGTATATGTTCAATCTGTATGGTTATGTTTTAAATTTTCATAACATTTTTTTTTTAAATAAAATGGTACCAGATGCAAAATAATCAGGCTTAATCGAATGGGCTTGGGCTTTGGCATCTAAAGCCCGTCGAGCTTCAGTAAAAATAATTGGGCTCGGGCTTTTTTAGTTAAGCCCGACCCGAGTCTGACCGAAGAACACCCCTATACATTGAAAAAAATAAATAAAATAGAATGCTAGGATTGCCCATGTATGCTTCTCATTTGAGATTTCTTGTAGAGAAAGAAAAGAGAGGAAAATTGCTATCCCGTCACTGCAGTTATATTGTACGATACGGGCCATATAATTGGACTTTCACAAGCCCAAACATCTAAAAGCATGACCCATATACCTATCTATTGGGCCACTTATTTAACCAATTTAAGGCCCAAGGGATTACTTAATGGGCCTCTCTTTCTTGCATAAATTATGCATAGAATTTTTCTTTAAATTCCCCCGCATCACTAGTGGAGTTCTATGTGATAAAAAAGTAGTGCGTGTATTAAAGGAGAGGTTATATAAAGCAACCAGTAGGTTAAAATGCTTCACGGAGTTGAATGTTACGCAAATAAGAAAAAACAAGTAAATGTGATGATGGTAACAAAATACATATTCTAAGATGGATGAGTAGGGTAACGTTAAAAAGATAAAATTCATGAATGGATGCATTAGAAAAAAACCTGTAGAGTAACCCCATGAAAAAATTAGGGGAAGTTGTTTACTTGTGAGAAAAATTGCCCTTGTGAGACCAGAAATGGCCCTTGTGAGAAAAATTGGAAGGTCGCAAGTAGAAGGAACCAGATGGTGAGGTAGACTTGAAAACAAGGTTAGAAGGGGAAAAGATGGTATGGTGGATTTTAATGCTCTTCCCCGCCATCCTCCCGCCCCCCCCCCAACAACCAACACCCCCCCCCCCCCCCCACCCGGCACCCCCCCAAAAAAAAAAAAAAAAAAAAAAAGAGATTTGGTAGCTTGTGGTGTAATGGAGGGTATGATTTTTGATAGGATAGAATGGAAGATAGGAATTTAGATAGATGGTATCGGTGGCTTTGATGATAATGATGACAATACTTGTGGCTCCAAGCATCCAAGTAGAGCTTGGATGGAGTAAATTTATGAGGAAATAGTTACAAATGTAGCACTTGTCTTGGGATTATATGGGTTTTCATTGCTGCTGTGGCTGCTGTTCTGTTTTGTGTTTCTTTGGCACTGTAGGGCTATTCTTGTCCCTTGCTCTTGGCTGTATCTTTTCTTATCAATAAAATCATACTCATTCTGCATGGCTCCACTTGGAGTAATGGAAAGGGTGGTACTTTTTTGGGAAAATAATAATCTTTTACCAAAATTGTTAAACCTGTTTCTATTTTTAGAGTGAAATATCCTTGCCACAATTTTGGTGACTCCTGTAGACTATTTTTGGAGAACAATGATCTTTTAGCAAAATGTCTAAAGTTGTTTCTATTTTTACAATGAAATATCTTTGCTACAAAATTTGGTAGCCCTTGTAGAGTTTGCTTTTGTTGTGACAAACTTTTAGTGGCTTCCATGATCTTGAAATGTTTTTGGACTATGCTTAGACATGCTAGGGATCCAATGGACCAATCATTTCTTAACTGAATTGCAAAACTATGAGCCTAACTTGAGTTTCATGTTGCTTTAAGATACTGTAACATGTTCTGATGCATCAAGATGAATATTCCTCTTATCTGAGGAAAGCCCTTACATGCAACTGTTTTGCATTGCAGCACCTGAGACGAGATGAAGAATTATTTGGTATGCTGATGAAACCCAGACGTCCTCGAGCTGTTGTGTTGTGTCCTACAAGGGAGCTATCTGAACAGGTACCTTAATTGGATTGGGAATTAATTTTGAGCATTTAGAAAATTCTTTTCATAACATGTTTCTTGTGCAAGATCCTTGTAGGTGTTTCATGTGGTGAAGTCTATGAGCATTTAGAAAATTGTTTTCATAACATGTTTCTTGTGCAAGATCCTTGTAGGTGTTTCGTGTGTCGAAGTCTATAAGTCATCATGCACGTTTCAGATCCACCATGGTAAGTGGAGGTGGCCGCGTAAGACCTCAAGAGGATTCACTAAATGTTCCAATTGATATGGTGGTTGGGACTCCAGGAAGAGTTCTTCAACATATCCAAGAAGGGAACATAGTTTATGGTGACATCAAGTACTTGGTGAGTGTTGACATTCAAGCAAGCGGTCATCTTAATTGAATGTCAAATGGAATTTGCATGTTTTTAATTGTTTATAGTTATGGACACTTTACAATAACTCTGATTTCTGTGGTAGGTTTTGGATGAGGCGGACACCATGTTTGATCATGGCTTTGGTCCTGATATTCGCAAGTTTCTTGGCCCATTAAAGAACCGTGCGTCGAAACCTGATGATGAAGGATTTCAAACCATTTTGGTGACTGCAACCATGACAAAGGTATCCTGATTTGGACTCTATTTTACTTAGGCTTGGGTACAAGGACAAGCCGAAGTATTGGCCAGGCTCGATCCAACATTTCGAGTATCAAGACATGGCTGTTTATATGATTTTTATTTCTTACAATACTCACAACATATTTTCTCAATGGGATATTTAGAAAGAAACCTTAATCTGGAAAAGCCCCATTGTTTTTCTATATTCTGAAAAAAAGCCCCAAACCTTTTATGGAGTTATTTGAAAAAGCCTTGTTTGCCCAAATGCAACACTTGCTACATGGAATTGAATTTATTTATTCAAAGTTGAAGTCGGGTATGGTTGTTAACCACATTATATCATTATACAATGAAAGTATAATTCTAGACTTACCAAAATACAAAAATTTAGAGACATTTGGTATTTTTAACCATTTAAATTTTGAACTTCAATCATTAATTCCATGGCCTTTGATTAGATGGCTAAACATTTTATGAGGTTGAAATTTGATATTTTAGCTAACCTTGCGATCTATTTTTAGTTTATTATATTTAGACGAGGGCCAAAACTATCTTAAACTTCAATTTTTAGAAAATTCTCTCCTCTTCCTGATTCAACACATTTTTCATGGATTTTAATCTATCATTTTAAAAAATTGCAGTTAGATATGACTGTAAGCTCCATTTTAACATGCAAATGAAAGTATATCTATAGATTTACCAAAATACAGAAATTCAAAGGCATGTGCTATTTCTAGCCATTTGATTCTTTAATTGTGATAGTTAATTTCCTAACCTTAGATCAAATGTCTTAATTTTTTTCGTTTGGTTGAATTTTGATATTTTAGCTAATCTAAATGCCAACTTTAGTTGATGGGGCTAGAAACTATGTCCAAATTTAATTTTGAAAATGATAGATTGAAATTGCATGTCATGTGTTGCATTAGGACAAAGAGGGATTTTTTCAAAGAATTTATAGAAGGTTTGTGTTTTTTTTTTTCAGAATATAGAAAAGCAATGAGGCTTTTTGTCAGATTAAGGAAAAAGATTGGAGCTTCTTTCAAAATATTACTTTATTAATACCTTTTTAATCTTATGTTATTCTTTAAATATGTTGGTTTTGAGATAGAATGGGTTGCTTATTTTGTGGAGATTTGTTTTATGTTCCATAGCGTATAGCTTTTGTATTTACATACTATACATTTGATGTATAGTCACAATTCATAAGCTATGATGATGCATGGATATGTACATGGATCCGATGCACCCATGTTGGCATGGTATGACGTGGTTGTGTAGGGACATGATGAGACAATGCAATGTGGGTGGGATATGGTTGAGGGGATGTAGTGGGACGTGGTTAGGATATGATGCGGCTGTGTCTCATTTACTTGTTGGAAAAAACCATAGAGGAATATGATGCACGTATACTTACACAAAGTCAATGCACCCATTGGGCATGGTATGACATGACTTTGTCGGGAACACAGTGAGACATGGGTGCAAGGGATGTAGTGAGACATGGGTTGGGATAGATGAGGCTGTAACTTGTTTGCTTGTTGGTAAAGCAAAGTGAATATGGGAGGGGAGTTAGTGAGATAAGGTTGGGATATGGCTGTGGTGTGTTTTGTTTGCATGCTTGGTCCACAACCCTGGACGGATATTTTTTTTTTGGGTTGAAATGGTAACTGGATTAAAGGGCATAAGAAGTGCTCCAAAGGGGTGAAATGGTAACTATATTAAAGGGCACAAGAAATGTTCCAGAAAGGGAGAAACAAACAAAGGGGAAAGCCACCACCAATAAAACACAAAGATACTAGGCAAAGGACCCGACCTAGGAAAAAGAAATTGGAAACCTAGAAAAATGGGCTAGAACGATAGAAAACCAAAGGATACAACAATTAATACAACCAAACTACAAAAGGATAATGCTCTCTTTCAAGCTCTAACGATGTTGGAGATAGTGAAGTCTTGGAACTCCTTAATGGAAAAGGCCTATGTAGCACGTGTGCTTGAATCCTTTGACTGACTTTTGTCGAACTCTCCTCTTTGTTTTTGATGGTTCTGTTGTTTTGCTTCCACCATAAGCTCGAGAATGTGGGAAAGAGAGCTAATTGCCACCCAATTGAAAATACCAAGGACCCCTTATAAGTCATCCAAGCATAGAAGAGGTGAGCTATGGATGCAGGCATCACCCACTATACTTAAAAAAGCCCAAGATTGGAACTCATACAGAGGAAGAAAACTGATAATGGATAAAAAGGTGGTCCACATCTTCTGGAAGCATGAGGCAAAATGGATACGCACTGACCATATCTTTTGGTGCAAGTTAATATAATCTTGGGTAAGAATTTTTCGAAGACTGGCTGTCTAGAGGAAATTGATAGCACTAGGAGGCTTTGGAAGCCCAAATGCTTAGATCCACCAGAGGGATAAAGTCACAATGGCTGCTTCAAACAAGAAAGGAGGCAAGGCAAAATGTGAGTTCCAGTCCCTCTCTATTTTGGAGATCTCTAGAGCTTAGAAGGAATGATAGGGCTTTAGTAGTCTTCATTCCCTCTCTTTCATTGCGTTTTGTATTTTATTGTCTCTCTTGTGTTTAATGGGTGGCGTTTGCTCCTTTTGTTTTGGTTCCTTTTATGAGGCAGGTGATTCATGCATGATTTTTAGGATTTCTAGAGAGGAAAGGCAACCAAAGAATCTTATTCTGGTGTGGTTGACCAAGGAGGGATAGTTTGGTCATTTTGTGCCTTTTTTTTCTTATAAATACTTCTTGTTTTTTAAAAAATTCACAGTTTCAATGTATTGAAGAATTTTATTCGAGACTCTGTGGAGTTGTTTAGGCTACCAGCCAGATCCTTGGACTAGGATCCAATTTATCTTGCAAGTAAATACCGGTGATTGTGATTCAATTATGTTTTTATGGTTGTTAGATTAAGAAGTACCAATTTCGAATTTATCATCTCTTTTAATTATTTGCTTCCGCATCGTTTAATCAATTGAATTAAAGGAGACCTTAATCTAATTTCCTTTAGGCATAATTGGATCCCGGGATACTTGTTCCGATTCGGGATTTACTTAGCAAAACCCTAGTCATGCAGAATCCTTGCACACTGTGATTGGCTGCGTGTGTCCTTCAGAGACCATACTCTGAAACTGTGAGTGTACGACAAATTTCATCAAATTCGACCCTAGGCCTGCATCAAATTCTGTGACATACCAAGGCTTTTATAGAATTAACAAGCCTTGGTTAACTTGACCCACTAATTCTAGTTTACAACTCAGTTAGCCAATTACAATTCACCTTTTAAACTCAACCAATAAAATACATTGACTTATTCGGCTGGGCTCCTTGGATTCCACAAGCCTCTAAGCCCATTCCAAGTGTGACTCAATGAGTCACACCTCCATTGCTTGAATCGGCTACCTTTTGACTTCAAATGGAGTCTAATTCGAGTTGTACTCAATGAGTCACTTACCCACAACTTGAGCTGCTCCTTTTGAAATTCAAAGCGACTCCCAAGCACTTTGTGACTCGTTGATGGACTCGCCCAAATCCTCATTGAGTCGGCCCGCTTGAAGTTAAAAGGATTCCTTGCCCGAGTGGAGTTGATGAGTCCATTTGGTCTTGGGTTGTTGGAGAGCTCGGCCCACTTAACTGACTCAGACTTTTCATGGTCCTTCATGTGACCCGTCATGGACCCACCTTGGCTTTTGAAGGTTCCAAGTGGGTCCCATAGTCCGGTGTCGGGTCCACTTGCAAGAAACCGGCTAATTGATAGGTCTTGTTAGCTGTCTTGTCTGTGCCTTTGCTGTTGTGGAATTTATCGTAAAATTCCAACGTCATTGTCTCCACCCCGTCCTCAGCTGTGCTCCCGATGTCTGCATCAGTGTTCAACATTTGAAACTTTTTTAAATATTCCTTCAATGTTTTGAATTTGGCTCTACAGTACCATAACACAGTTGTAGGAAATAACGCAGTACTCCTGCATCCATAATTCCATATATGTATCTTGATTTTTGAAAATGACATGTGCCTTACATATTCTTATGTCATGTTGTTCCCATATCTGTATGTGGATATCATAGTTCATGCAAACTAAAAAAAGAAAGAAAAAGGGTCTAAACTTATAGATTGGCACTTATAAAAGTAACTTTAAAGGTTGTTTATGTATGATCAAGCCATAGTGACTGAATTCTGATATATCTTTGTAATTTTGTATCTGATATAGGTGCTTAGGAATTTAGGCATGCACTCTCTGCTACTACAGTTTCAATTTGTGTTACTATGCTTCTCCATTATTCTAGACATTCTACAGCTACAACATTAATGTACTGCAGGCGGTGCAAAAGCTGATTGATGAAGAGTTTCAAGGAATAGTCCACTTACGTACGTCAACACTGCACAAGAAGATTGCATCTGCTCGACATGATTTCATTAAACTTTCTGGTTCTGAGAACAAGCTGGAGTCACTGTTACAGGTGTGCTATGAGCTAGTTTATGTGGATAATTTATTCTGTTACACGCGTTAGAAATGCGGACAAGCATTAAAGCTTCATGCGTTTTACATTCATTTAAACGTAGCTAATGATGAGAATCATGAGATGAGATCTTGTAAAACCTGATATGCGTAAGGCAGTTTTTCAATCATAGTGCTGATTCCTTGGCAAATGGGGTAGATAGTCGGGGGTTGTTATAGGTGATTCATTGGATCGAGTGAATGTCTTTGTGCATATTACAAGTTTTATTGGTTGTTGATAAAGCAGTACCCAGATGAATCTCTTGTGCAGATGTACTTGTCTTCATCATTCAGAGACCGAGGATTCTACCAAGACGGCTAATAGATCCTCAAGACTACTTTGTTCTAAGACCCTAAGATCCATTCTAAAAGATATGTCCCCCACAACTCTGCCCCCCTCTAAGTGATAATAGTAATTTTTTTTTTTCGATCATATCACTTGCAGCTTTATAAAGCCTAGGATGAACCTTCTTAAGAGCTCTATCACCTAGGCAAAGGTCCTCCCCAAAACTTACTTTTTCGCCCTTCCCTACTAACTACCCAATTTTATATCTGACGGCAGACCCGATCCCCCCATCACCATAACCCACCTCAAAAAAATTTCTCACTACCATTGAAGCATACTTGGCTGCGTCTTCCCCCAAACTCCACCCACCACCTTCCCCAACACCATACCTAGCCACCTAGACTCTTTTCCATACGACCAATTTTGAAATTAAAGACACTTGAAGGTTTTGTTCCAAGCCCCAAGGATGTTTAAAAATCTTTCCAGGTGCCAAAGTTGGCCCAAAAGTCTTCCCAAAGATCCCCAAGTGTGATGGATGGATGAATAGAAAGCTTGAGAAGAGGGCTTTCACCTCCCACTCCAAATCATGGAAACTACTCTCAATTCTTGTCGAATATGGTTTACTCCTAGCCGCACCAACAATATTGAAATTAAAGGCACCTGAATGCTTTGTTCCCGGCCTCAAGGATGTTTAAAAATCTTTCAAGGATGGTGCCAAAGTCAATCCCAAAGTCTTCCCATAGATCTCCTAGTGTAATTGATGGATGAATAGAATGACAAAGAAGGGCTTGAGCTTTGGAATTTCCTTTAAATTCATGATTTGGATTGTGAATATACTACAACCCATTTTTTGGGTATTTGTTGGATTTTTACCATATATTAGCAACAATCTGGTACACCCACAAAACTGGGGTGTAACTACACCTCGGTGACTACACCCATGTTATGGGGCTCACGTGGGTGTGTTTCAATCATGGGGAGGGTAGGAATGGACAGGCATTCATTTATGCATGTGTATAAGTGTTTGTGACTTCTAAAGTTTTAACATGTCATGTTAGAGGGTGGGCCCACCTTTTGACACATTGGATTAGCTAGATGAGTGGAATTTTAGGATCTAGGTGTTTGTCAAGTTTGAGGCCGATCCTATCATTCTAGCCATTCAATCTAAATATGTCTATTATAGCCTTTGAAACCATGGATTCTTAAGATCAAGAGTTGTGATGAATAAATAGGCCCCAAAGTTGATATAAGCCTAGATCTCAAGATTTTGCACTCGTGCATCTCGTCCAATGTGTCAAAAGGTTGGGTCCACCGTCGTCTTGCATGACCTGTCAAGCAATTTTAATTTAGAAGTACACAATGAATCCCTGAGTATAAAATTCTATTTCATATACACTTATACACATAAATGAAATGGTGATTAAAGTTTGGGTTGCTTTTTGTTCCTTGCTAATCCAGAGAGGTGACGAGAAAAATCTTTTCTTGATCTTCAAGATTTTATGTGAATTTTCCTTTACTAATTTTAGTTTCTTTTAAATATAAACTATGCCATCTTGTCCATTGGTTGAAATACATGGTTTATCTTTAAATGCCAATAAGTAGTTTGAATGGTCCATACAACCCAACAGAATTATATTATGCATCCAGTAGCATTTGATCTTATTATGGCAGGTTCTCGAGCCAAGTTTGTCCAAGGGAAATCGAGTTATGGTCTTCTGCAATACTGTTAATTCTAGTCGTGCTGTGGATCACTTTCTTAGTGAGAATCAAATTTTCACAGTTAATTATCATGGAGAAGTGCCCGCAGAACAAAGGTGAGATTATTCAAAACTTCCCTGTTGTATATGGTACAATATGTATTTTAGGGATCTTATAGTTAGTTTCTTTCACTAGGGAAGTTGAATGTAATCATATTTTTTTCATTTTCTACCTTTTCTGGATGCTTTGTCATATTCTCCATGGTTCATCTTGCACTTAGTTTGTGATTTTACAAAGTTACTATATTACTTTGCTTTCAATATATTTTCAATGGAGTTGGTTCAACTAGTGTTTAAAAGATGAATGTGAGGACGATGCACTGTCTGTACTGTGATGATCACATAAGCTTCTTCAAAATTCAAACAGACCATTTAGAAATAAAAAGATGATATCCAAAAGTCTTCCATTTATAAGAATAAAGATGATATCCAAAATTGAGCCAACTATTATGGGATGATTAAGCCAACAACATAGATTTCGATGCAGGAGAAAGTATGGGGATGATTTACAGAATATTAGAAACAGAAGTAAATGTAGCATTGGTGACAATGACAAAGACTGAAGCATATGGAGTAGATGGCATCCCTCTAAAAGTACGAGTTCATTAGGGTCTTATTAAAAAAAATACTTGAAGGTGCAAACAGACTCTGTGCTTCAATTTTTGCTACTAGTGGATTAGAGGGGCAGCAGATGGTTGTGAACAACTCCAGACTAGACAATGACAGATGGTCAATGGTAAACTAAATGGTGCATGATGAGTCAGAAATCAGAGTCACATATGAGTTTGATGAGGCAAAGAAATTGTCCGTGTGATCTGTAGGTGAGTCTCCACAAGTATTAGTATAAAAGGTGTTTTCAAGGGGGAGTATCATTGTTATTGGTTGAAACTAGATAGAGGTGGCTAACCAGGTTGTTCGAAACTGGGCATATATGTAGACAGTTGAAAAAAAAGGCACCTGTCAGCACCCAAAATTTTCGGAAAATTGCACTGGGGAGACATTTGAGCTTCAATGGGTTGATTAAGTATGTCAGGGTCTAATCCTTTTAGCCCCTGGTTTTTTCTCTCTTTTATTGTACATTTTGTTATTTTATAAATAAAATCTTCTTCGTTACCGATTCAAAAAAAAAAAAAAAACGTATTACAAGTCATAAATCCAACGAGATACAAATAAAAACAAGTGAAATCTATGAAGGATTGAGTTGATCTAGACCTTATATAGCTTGATTTATCAAAGGTGGGGCTCTAGGGTTTGATCGATTGCATATCTCAACCATGTGTTAACTCTCCATCACAACTTACAATCAATGACCGGATGTGGATCAAAAGATATAAGTTATGGCCTATTTATGATGGTGATAATGACAAACTCAAGTCCATTTCAGAGATGTATGTGTTGAACTCTCCATCACAACTTGCTGATCAACAATTAGATGTATGGATTGAATGATATAAGGTGTGGCCCATTTATGATGGCCTAATGACCACTAGCTTAAGTTTATGTTGAAGAACCATGTGTTAACTCTCCATCATAACTTATGGATCAATCATCAAATGTATGGATCAAAAGATACAAGTTGTGCCCCTTTTGTGATGGCCCGACAAACACAGGCTCAAGCTCATTTCAAAGATCCACTTGTTCGCTTTCCATTTCAACTTGTGAATAATGTATTAGATACCTAGATCAAAAGATCAAGTGTTGGGGCCCATTGATGATGATGGGACAACCGCAACCTAGAACCATCTCGAAGATCCTTGAATTAGATTTTCATTGCAATTTATGGATTGAAGTTCAGACAGATTGATTGATCAAATTAAAGCTACATATAGCCAAGCCCTGGGTTGCTAAGCCATGTTTGACAAAAACAGTCATACTTTAGTTTCTCTAAAAGGATTTCAGGATGAACGAATCAAATTGAGTAATTTTGTGATGGATGAGCTCATTTTTGAACAAAATGGGCAAAACAAACTTTCAGCAACAAAGCAGCAGGGCTTCAGCAACAAAATGGCTGGACTGCAATAACGAAGTTGCATGCTTTTAGCAACAAAGCGACAGGCCGTCAGTGACAAAGTTGCATGTCTTTAGCAACAGAGTGGCTGGCCTTCAGCAATTAAGCAGGTTGCAAGCCTCCACCAACAAAGTGGCATGCTTTATGCAGCAAAGCGGTATGCCTTCAATCACAAAGTGACAGGATTGATCTTTCAAAAAAAAAAAAACAAAGTGGCAGGATTGTTGTCATGAATCTCTATAGATACCTAATTAGCTCTTAGACAAGGGGGAAAGGACCTCAAAATTTGTGCTGCTTGGCCTCTTGGTAGGCATACTTTGATGCTTGGTGACCCTCTATATGCACCCACATTGGGGTTAGACCTTCAAATTGATGCTTGAGGTGTGTTGGACGACCCTCTACAATTTAGTTTCTTTTGACATGCCTTAACTTTATAGTAATCCATGTGGCTCTCTTGCTTAGATCCGGACATCTTCCTTTCCATGCTGATTGATGCCTCCTCTAACACCCTTGAAGTCTCATATAATCTTGTATCCTTGCATCCTAAATACAATAGACCATGTGATCGAGTTTCCAATAATTTTCATAACATGTTAGATCTTTGTATTCTTTTTAATTGCCATGCTGAATAATCTAGGATAAGACTCCTTCAAACTTCTTTCCTCCAATTTCCAGAGCATGATTCTGTTCCTCTTTACCAGCCATAAATCTCAAGTTTTAAAGATTTCTCTCACCTTCCCCTGGCCCTTCCCTAGTTTGAAAAGGCCCTTAAGAGCACGTAAAACCTCCTTACCCACCAAGCACAAATACCTCACTCCCCATCTCCATCTCCACCATAACATGCCTTTAGGACTTATGCTGCTATGAGCTTTCCTCTCTATTAAACATTCACTACCATTTACGTATCAAGGCATCAATTTCAATCTTCAACTTCATTATCCCAAGGCCTCCCCCTTCCCTTGATTTAACCACCTCATCCCATGTGGCTTTAGTTACAATTTTTGGCTGAAATTTTGGTTAGGATTACTTGAAAGTCTAGGGTTTAGTCTATAAATGCTCATATGTACTTTCTATGCAATAATAAATGATGGAGAACTCTGAGAAATCCTTTTTGCAAGCTTTGGTGTGAGACTAACCATCCCTTGTGTGAGGTAAGGTACTCTTTCTTCTTCTTTCTCTATTTTCTAATCTCTCTCTTTTTGTTTTCTTTCCTCTCTCTCTCTCTCTCTCTCTCGCTTCAGTCCTGCCTACTTTATTTGTTTATAAGTTGTGCTGAATAGCCCTCCACCCACTAGAACGCTAATCTAGGATTTGAAAAGAAAGGCTAGAATTTGATTGTATGAACTTGTATGGGCACCATATGGGCACTGTATAGACATCCTTGTGTCACCCTTGGTTTGACCCCCATTTTACCTTATTACCCTTTTGATAAATGACCACCCATTATCTCTTTAAAACAACCCTTCTTTGGCCCTTTTTTGGCACTTGAGACCCTTCATTTGACTAGTTTTCCCATGTTAAGGGTGTTCAAACCCTAAATTGGTATTCAAGGGTTATGTTTTGGCCTATCTTTGATTTGTTTTGGAGGATACTGAATTTGGGGTTGCATGAAAAGGCCTTGGATTCACACTGCTTATCTTGAACATTCGAATGCAAGTGAGTGTGCTTTTTGCTTTAAATCTATATTATTTCTTGCTTCTTGATATATTTTTATCTATTTTGGCATGTTTCGTGTTTATTATCTTGCATTGCACATAGTTTTTTGGATAATTTGATGCTCTAGCACGTAGGATTGTTGGGTTTGATCCATCCTATATCGCTAGTTTTTTAATGGATCTATCTTGGATTCGATGGGCTCTCGACTTTCTTTCACTTATCTTCACTCAAATAATGAACAAGCAAACCAAAACCAAATTACCCTTCCTGGATTGTCCAATGGTAGTGAGAGCAACTAAAAAAAGGGAAGTGGCCGGTTGGTAGATATTGTTGATCATTAAAACTACAATGAGACCCCAAAAAAAGCCCTCCTATGATGCCCTTTAAGGTGAAGGGCATGGATGAGTCAAACGTGGGGGGTCCCCTTGATAATTTCCTTGGTCTCCTTGGATTTTTACCAAAATCCAAAATATGGATACAAATGTGGGTGCCCTGTTCAAAATATATTTTGTATTTGGTTTTATGATTTTTTATTTTATTTTTGTTTAATGAATTAGTCTCTGAAGCATGTGGAATATCATGTGTCTATTTTGTAATGTTTTTTATAGTAGTATCTTTTTAAAGCATTCTTTTGTACATGACTTGTCACAGAAGTATAATAAAATCATTACTCACAAAGTATCCTTCAAATGTCAGGGTATTTGACATGGGTGCAGGTGCCTAACTTGTTTCATTGAGCATTTGTGTGTCCAAGCATCTAGGTTTTTTTTTTAAAAGGTCCCAGGCATCTTAGTGAATATATATGTTGCTACTCTGTTGGTTTCATATGATAAATGACACCACAAAACTAAAAACATGTGTTTAACTTCAGGGTCGAAAACCTTAAAAAATTTAAGACTGAAGATGGAGATTGCCCCACATTGGTATGCACTGATTTGGCTGCTCGCGGATTAGACTTGGATGTTGATCATGTTATCATGTTTGATTTCCCTTCGAACTCGGTAAGTTCTTTTCCAGGTGCTTTGTCATATGTAGTTTTTTGAATGATATTTGCTGTCATATAGAAATCCTAACCACTTCAGTCTTTTAATTCTAGATTGATTACCTTCACCGTACTGGAAGAACTGCTCGTATGGGTGCAAAAGGTGAGTCACTTAAATCTGTTCACATATGAAGACACAGACAAATAACACCCTTTCTAGTTCTGACCTACCTAGATGCAATGTTGCATGGGTTCTTTGAAATGTGTGACGTACCCATGTCGGACGCATCTTTATGTTGTATTCTTTATTGAAGCTTTACAGATTCTTGATGTATTCTCCTAGTATTTTTTCACATGGTTTTCTAAGATGACAGGTGTTAAACTTTTTTTGATTTGAAACCTAACTAAATTCTTGAGTTCTTTGTCACTTTCTTGTCTACCTAACTAAAACCTTTCTAGCATGGTGCCTATCATGCTGTTGGTGAGCATTGGTGAAAAGGGAGCTCCTTGGAGACTTTTTGAGAATGACAAGGGTGATAAGGAATGCAAATGTAGGGTAGGATGTCATATTCAGACATACAATATGATTGGCGTAATAGTGTGGCACATTATTTTAGCAAAGATGGGAGTGGATATAAATTGTAATGGTGTAACATTTTTTCTTTTGGTGCATGATAAGATCTAGGACAGGTCAAAATATTGAAAACCCTATATCTAAATGATAGATGGATGCATCTATGAGAATGCAAAATGTGTATGGTGAATCCTAAAATGACATGCAACCTATATCCATGATTCACATAAGATGTTAGAGAGAGAAATTAATATTGAACAAAGAATATAACAAAAACTATGCAAATTCACATACAAAATTAATCAAAGAGATTCAAAAAGAAGAATGACACCTACACATAAATATCTTAAGGTTATAATGTTGTCCTTAAATGCAAAATGCCTCAAAAGACTAATTAAATCATACCAAACCCTGTCCTAGGTCTTCTGTATTTAAAAATCTGCCACCCAAGGGATGAAATAGGGTTGTGGAGCCACCTAGGGTTTGCCAAAGGGATTAGGATTTGTTATTATTATTATTTTTGGGAAAACTAGGTCTCAAATAGGTTCATACATTAGGTTAGGGTCTTGGGGTGTAAAATAGGACAAAACAGAGCCAAAATGGGCCTTGTTCGTATGGTCGTACCGACATATATGGACTGGTGGGTCTCGACATGGTTTTGGTGGCTGATGGTGAGGTTGGGTTAGGGTTAGGGTTTGGATGAAAAAAGGGCCAAAAATAAGGTGTAGAAAGAGGAAAAAAGTGTGAAAAAAAGAGAGGATAAAAGGGAAGGGAAGAAAACGAGATACAGAAGAAAAAGATAAGGAGTAAAAAGAAGGATTTATACCTTGAGTCACATAAGGTTCTTTGATCTCACACCAAGAGGCAGAAGGAGTCACACTAGATCTGCAGATGGGAGAAATTTGAATTTCCTCATTTGTTCATTCATTATTCTCACAAGTGTCTCTTACAACTATCTATAAAAGAAAGACTCTTAGAAACCCTAGACACGTGGATGATCTAAAACCATAAAAATAAATACAAGTCTATAACAATCTTGGAATCATATGAATTGACAATATGATACTAATAAAAAAATAACAAAAACAAATGTCCAGATGGTGCTGGATCAATGGTTAGATCGATCCAATACATAAATGAATGATTTAGGTGATGTAAATGGATTGATCGAGCTAAATCTTCAAATCTCTTCCTTGATCAACATGCAATCTGGGCTATTCATGGTTGGATTTGTCAATATCCATGGTTGGATATAAGAAGTACGTACAAAATCATTATCCAAACATGTTGAGGAAAAATCTAGATTCAGATGTATCTTTCTTCTTTGATGTCCCATGATGTCCTCATCACTTCTGCTTGTATTTTGGCTTGGTATAGCATATACTTTAAATCTCTCTTTCAACATTGATACTTGTTACCATTTAAAAAAAATGCCGTATTAAGTTGTGGGTTCGAGTCATTTCATCATCTTGAACGAGGAAGATGATTTGACTCATGTAGGATTGAGTTCTTTGAAAAGAAGGTACGATCGCCATGTTGATAACATCTCGATGACAAAAAGCCTTTAGGATTTCTAGATCTAAAGAAGAGGAGGATTGGATTGTCGTGTTGATGACAAAATGCCTTTAGGATTTGAGTTCTAAAAGATAAGATTTTTCTCTCCTGGGAACAGATGGTTCATCCTTGCCATTCATTTCGCTTACCAACACCGAAGGTATCGTTTTATTATTGTCAATGGTTGTCCTCGTTGATTGTCTCTAAGAAGAAATTTCAATCATCTTATTTACTAACATTTCACTTGGGATGCCTCATGTAGATTCTTAGATATGTTTTTAGTCACTTAGTGATGCATTTATTTGGAAGAAGTTGTAATGGCACAAAGTGGAGAGTGGAGTCGGGAGCTGTCCTTTGGAATATTTGGAAGGAGTGGAACGACTATCTTGTGTGTGTGTGTGAGAGAGAGAGAGAGAGAGAGAGAGGGAGGGAGAGCTTCTCCCATGGGCATGGCCTCCTATATTTTTCAGCTTGAAATTCACTCAACTTAATACTTTTGAATGTACACAATACGTGTGTGTATATAAACCATTGATCATGATAAGACAGAAATTTAGAGAATTATTTAAAAATGTGATTTTATTAAAAAAAATTGACCATTTAATCTATAACTAAAAAGTAAGCAATTTTACTTGATCATCTATAATCATGAACTTATATTAAATAGCTAGAAATATAAAAAAACAATTTATTTTTAATATATGTTATATCAAACTTTTATTTAAAATATAAAAGAATAATTTAATAATTTGAGTCACATACATTTCACTAATTAACATGTAAATCCCATCTTACAGTGGCACGTTTTCATGTCATACCATCACCTTTTTTTCTATCCGCAGAACTTGTCTTTTGTCAGGGTCCTTTCCAAATAACTTCAGGCATGACACACTTCATGTCTTTGATAATCCACTATCACTATTTGAAAGTTTTTTTTGCTAAAGATATATAGAAATTATTTAGATGTTCTATTTGAAAAGTTTGAGACTGATCTAATCATCCTAAATCTTGATCTTGAGATTTAAAATTCAAACCATTTAATTAATAAAAAAATTAAATTCAATGGTAAAAATCATTTAGAATATGCAAAAGAAATATGAAAGGTCTTTGGAAGGTTGTGATTAACAAAATATGGGTCCAATGTTTTAGAATATGCAAAAGAAATATGTTTTCTTAAATGAATACTAGAAAACTCTAGGAGCCATGTAACTCATTTTCTAGATGGGAGAGGAGTGGTGTTCAAACACACAAAGTCCAGTAGTCCTATCTTCATGTACGGAGCCACTGCCAACCCATTTTGCATATGTAGTTGTTTTCACTCTTTCGCACCATAGAACCTCCCATAAATATATATATATATATATATATATATATATAACACCTGCAAACTAGTTTGCGTGAACTTTAGTGTTGGATTGTGGGGCCTATAGTTGATCAAATGGATCCATTCCCACTTCTCATCCGCCTGCCTCTTGTGAATTGTACATGTACCCATTTGACACCAATTTGACTTTTAAAGCCCATTGGTGTAACGCGATGAATTTCCAGCATTAGATAAATGTGAAATTTTAAAGTCTTAAAAACCATGGCTCTCTTATTTAATTAAGATGAAGTTTTTTTGGCATTACACAAATCAATGCCGTTCAAACCCACCCATTTATGTGAGTTCAAGTGGAACTATCAGGCCATTTGCATCAAGTGGGACTATCGCTCCGATATATATATCCATATAAAAAGTAGATTGATTTGTATGTTTAGGCTCTTTAGCCAATGGTGGTTCCCTATGAATCACTACAGTATATATATTTCCAACTAAAAAGTAGAATGATTTGTATCTTTTAGGCTCTTTAGCCAATGATGGTTCCCTATGCCAATTTTTAGTTATTTGTACATTTGCAGTACATCTGTGCACACATATGCATGTATTGAAACTATTGTTGATCTTTGCATCTTTTCTGTTAATGAAGAAGTCTGCATGATCTTTCTTAAGAAAAAGAAACCTGCAGTCTTGATCCTTCTGCAATCCCAACTTGCCAAGTCTTTCGAGAAACTATGTTCAGCTTTATTGCCTTGTCACTTTGTCCTGCTTGCTGACTTGTATGAAAGAATTTCAGTTTGCATTGTACTATCTGTTCCTTTTTTTTTTAATGGAGCTGATAGAAATTAATTATTATTTGATTTAGGTTAAATACTTCTTTCACTTTCAGTAGATTTCTTGTAACTCAAAAATAAGGCTGTTGGTAGCTCTAATAGTTCCTTTTGTTGCAAGTAACCTACAATTACCTGTGGATGTGAATGTTATGTGATGAATTCTTACCACATATTAGCTTATATTATACAGGAAAAGTGACTAGCCTTGTCGCGAGGAAGGATCTGATTTTGGCCAACCGGATTGAGGAGGCCATAAGGAAGAATGAAAGCTTGGAATCACTGACTTTGGATAAAGTTAGATGGGATGTTGCCAAGACACGGCAGAATGAGCAGAAGGGTAAAAATTCAAATCCGGTAAGAGTTTCAAATAAGATAAATAAAGGTAAAGGTGTTTTTTCTAAATCAGCCAGAGCTGTTGGAAAGACAACCCAGACAACTGGCCGGAAAACCATAGCAGCCAAGAGTGGAAAAGCAGCAACTGGCCGGAAAACCATAGCAGCCAAGAGTGGAAAAGCAGCTGCAACTTCCAAAACTAAAAAAGCTGTTACAGTTGCTAAACCTACTAAATCTTCGGTGGGTAGATCAATGAAAAAATCCCTGAATGGGAAGAAGCAAGTGGAAAATAGAAAATCAAGTGTGAAATTAACCCCATCAAAGCTCAGTGTTGTTGGGTTCAGAGGGCGAAGTTCATCAAGCAAGCAGTCTTTGAGATCCAACTGATGTAAGATCCTGATTTCCTCTTTTACATCCATCAGTGTAAACCCTGAGTACATTCTATCTTTCTTGAAAGCAAAATTTAGCCTAGATTTTCTGCTGCGCAGATGTAGTATTATGCCTTTTGAATTTAAGCATTATCATTCTTTTTTTCCGTGAAAAAATGGGCGAAATTTGTAAATGTGGGAAAGTTATGCTGACATCAATGCAGAACCTGGGAAGCATGTTTTGCTCTTTGCGTCTTTGGGATGCATTTTCCTATGAAAAATCTATTTCTGTATAAACTATAAACTAATGATTTCATTATGATTGGTGAGGTTTTAATTTGCTTCAATTTGGTGTGTAATACTTGTCTCTTGTTGATAATTAAAGCGTTCTAATCGGAGACATGTCAAGTGAGATTCCTAAAGCAAAACTGACCATGCAACGTGGACCCCAAGGGCTTCCTAGTTGAGTGGAATTGTGTTGGGGCTTACACTGATAAGAGACTTGACCTTTCACTGGATATCGGTGCTAAGAATTTGTAGCACCACTGGTAAAGACTCATTGTTGTAGCCTAAAGTTGTAGGTAGACTTGGCAATTCGTCGGGTTGGGTCTTATTTGGATTTGGGTTAACAATTTTCAACCTATTACTTACAATGGATAAGTTGGTTCAGGTCTATTTTGGGTTTGGGTTTGGTAACAAAATTTTAAATCAATATCCATTTAAATTGTTCAGTTTTGGTTTGGATAATCCGATAGGATCAAATTTTACAAGTCTAGTTCAAGGTAGACTTGGCAACGGGTCAGTCGGGTTAGGTTAAGTATTTTGGGTTTGGGTTAACAACTTAATCCATTATTTGTTTATTAAATGGATAAGTCATTTCGGACTTTGGTCACAAAACTTTAAACCCATACTCCAATTAAAATGCTTGGGTTTGGTTTGAATATCGAGTCGCTCAATTTTTTTCATGGGCGTCAACTCAAAATTGACGAGATATATGACTATTTGATGATGATTCTTGTGATATGGGTCATGAAGAATGACACTTTTGTGATCATAAAGTTCAAATAGAAACTTAAAAAAACTCAAAAGGGTTGGAGTGATGGCCAAGAGGAACCTGTGTTAGTAAGTGGAAGTCTGGAGTTCGATTCTCATTCTACCTTAGAGGGCTACTCTCCATAGGATTATCTGGGGTGTGTGGGTAGGGAGACTTGTATATGTTCCGATGATTAGTTGGGTACTCTAAGAGGCCTAGATATCTTAGTAAAAAAAAATAGAAATCATTGAAAGTGTGGGCAAACTCCATTGATATTGGCAATGTTGTGATTCTCTTTTAACTGTGGAAATTGCATTTTCTCAATGCAGCACATGAATACTAGATTTGTTGGGAATGCCCATTCTAAACTCTTTTTGACTTCCTGTTAGATTAAACTGAAGTCTTATCCATGACACAATGTTCACACAAGAATCGTCAAATGTTAAAAAGTTTCTCTAGCACAGAGTGAGTGCACTTTGGGCTAAATGCTGACTCACTTGGGATTTAGTAAATAACACTGCAAAATCAATTCCTCTTGGAATAAGGAATTTGGGTGCATTAAGATCTTGTTTAGCACATAACATGACCTTGTTCACTCATCACTTGGTGCATAGATTTCTCTTGCAATGGACCATGGATAAGATTTGGTGATGCCGATGTAAATTGTGCTTGACATGTTGTAGGTAACTAGATTTTATTATTTTATAATGAAATTATACAGTACTTTAAAATTAAAATTTAGAATCAAAGGCTATTTTCAAATATCAAACTTGAATCATATCAAAATGGAAAGTTCAAAGCATTTGAATCTGAAATCTCCATTGACTTCTGATCAATTTTTTGGTTTTGGCACTCTATTCTCTCTTTAACAATTATATATTCACCCACTAACTTACATTTTATTTATTCAGCATCATCCGTAAGTTGAGCTGCCTTTTGGTACCAGATCCATGCTTGCACATGAGATGATTTGGAATATAGGCTTGTCACTTGTGTGTAATAGATTTTGAGAAATCTACATTAAAATTATAGAGATTCACTTCTAATGTTGGGTGGAAATACTTGTATTGTTTTTTTTAAAGGTAATTAAATCACAAATATTAAAAAGAGAGAAAATAATACAAATACAATATCAAGGTCTAAGAGACATAGACCCAGGACGATAAAAACATACACAGAAAACACACGAAGGTAACTCGGAGGAATGCACAAAACAAATGCAGTGGTTATTGTGCATTACAAGTGATATACTCCATTGAATGTATGATTTACGCCGTATACCATTGGTTGTTCGTCCAATCTCTTTGGAGGACACCTCTAGGCTTATACATGGGCTCTTAATTTTTCTCACCACTGTAATTAACTTCTACGACGGTCTTTTCCTTCCCTTAGGACTGTGTGTGGGCCTGAGAACCAAAACGGAAGGTTTGTTTCAAGAAATGTGAATTGCGGTTTGCACTAATTGATGGTAGCAAGATTCCCACAATTGATGACTGAAAATCCACTAAGATCTTAATGTAAATCAGGCCGAGCGTGGAAACTATGTTGAAGCGATTATGAGTCTGATTTTAGCTTCTGGTTTTAGCAAGATTTTAAGCAATGAAACTCAGTGGATTAATGTGATTCAATTAATAAAACTATAATTTAAATTCTTCAAAATTTAATTATTTTAAATTATTTTATTCTTTACACTTTTACCTCTTTCAAAAAATAATTTAATTGATTTAATCAAGATTTAGTTCAACCTCAACTTACATAGACTTTCTCTGAATATATTCATCACTAATGATCGTTATCGTACAATAGTGGACGCTATACTACATTGCTTGGATCAATTTCATTTTTATAAAAAATGCTTATATATTTTGAAATAAATATTTTTGATATTTAATTACCAAACGAGTTTAGGAGACATCATCTACATAAAAATAGAGTTTTTCAATCAATCTGCTCACTCTTTGACATTTTTCCAATTGAAAAAGGTACTCTCATATTGATGAATAATTTTCACTTCTCTCTCCACATGAGAGAAAAAAATTATGTTTTCTTTATTGAAAATTATGTTTTTTTTATCGAGATAAAGATTTCCTATAAAGGCTCGCTATTTAGACATCGCTCTTTTTTATCTGGAGACACCATTTTTCTAAAAATGATGTGAAATTATCATTTTGCCCTTTCATTTTAGACTCGTCCGAACAAACATTTAAGTGTAAAATATGTTAATTCGGACATTGTCTTATTTTTTAATGGAGTCTATGGATTGTAGAGAAAAATTTTCAAACGAGTCCGTTTCTCTATTGATTTCTATAAACAAGGTATCAAAATTCATCTAATCTGAATTTTATGAATTCCGAAACTGATTTTAAGTGAAAAATGTTATAGTTTTGGACTTCAAGAGTCGTACCCAAAGAATTAAGTGGGAATATCATTTTTCTTTAATTCTTTGGGTCTATTTTTATATTCTAAAACTAATTTTTTTTTTCACAAAATGAAATGGGCAAAATGGTAATTTCATGCTATTTTTGGAAAAACATGTCTCTTCTAAATGGTCAGCGTTTTGTAAATTGTATTTTCTATTTTTCTTACACAATTTTTTTATTATATGACAAATTTTCAGTCATAAAAAAGCCTTCAATATTTTATTTTAAAAATAACTTTTCACCGGTTACTACTGTTAATTACTGTTCAGAACATAAAAAAGTCCCAAAACCCAGAACCCCAATCCCACCTCGAGACGGATTTCGTATTCCCGTGAAGAGGAAAGGGTTGTGTTGTATACTGCATGAAAGATCGCCTCCGGAAATTTTGATAAATGGATTGCCCATGTTCTCCTCTTCAAATCCAACCCTCCAAACTCCACAAATCCAGAACTCCAATCGACAGATTTATTAAGCAAATGAAAGCCCTCTCAATCACCTCTTACTTCCCTCCCCCTAGCTTGCACAAATCCCCACTTTTCTCATCCAAAACCCAATTGGGTAAGCTCCATTTCCTCAGAACTCCATCATCCGTCTCTCCCTTTCTCCAAACACTCCGCAGTCCATTACCCTCCAAAATATCCTCATGTTCTTCCTCTCCCCACAACCGCAACACAAAACCAGACAGAACGCTTCTCTTGAAACCACTTGCAGAAGGACTGGCTATTTTGGTTGTTGGTTCTCTTCTCTTCATGGGGAGATTCACCGCTAAACCTGCTCTGGCAATACCCGGCTCCCCAAAAAGCAGTTCTAGTGCATCATTGGAGGAAATGAAAGATGGACAGAAACGGAAAGTTGAGGATGAGGAACTGTGCTTGAAGATATTGGAGAAAAACCCAAGGGATGTTGAGGCTCTTAAGGTGGTTTTGTATGGGAAGATGAGGAGAGGGAAGACAAAAGAAGCTATCAAGTATGTGGAGAGGCTGATTGATGTGGAGCCAAATGAGGTGGAGTGGAGACTGTTGCAGGCTCTCTCTTATGAGTTGATGGGACAGCTGTCCAAGGCCATGAGGCTGTTTAAGGAAATCTTGGAGGAGAGGCCTCTCCTTTCAAGAGCTTTGCATGTGAGGAATACTAACAATCTCTTCCTTTTCTAGCTCTATTATCAACAAGGGCCTGCTTCTAGAAATTTCAAGCAAAATTTTTGATCCCCTAAATACTAGAATTAGCAATTTCTATAATTTTGGAGTTCCAAGGATTCTTAACCTGTTTGTGTTTTATTTCTTTGAAATTATTAGTTGAAATATGAAAATTTGCCAACCTAAACAAAGCTCTCAAATTCCAAATTTACACTTTCAGGTAGGAGTTTATAAATCCTCTGGAATTGGAATTCTTTGGGATTTTGCTCATATTTTAGACTTTTGGTTTCACCAAGCATGAGTTTCTTCGAACAGTTTTTTAAATTCCACTGAATTTCCATTCCGCCAAAGAAATTCTTGGCGAGCAAAAAGAGACCCTAAGTGAGTTTATGCCTGTTTACCAAAATGAGTTTATGCATGCCTAAAATCAGGAGAAAATAATTGCATGCACCCATACATGGACGGGTAGCTGTAGGTAGGATGTTGATGATACTTCATGACTTCTTACTTCATACACCAGGTGTGTTTGAATAGACGGTTGTGTCTATCTACCACTAAAAAAGTTATACATCTTTATACATTGTGGATGTTTGGTTCTGTTGTTTATGGTGGTGTAAATAGAAAAGCTTGCATATATAAGGTTATCACCAAACATCTGTGAACCAATATATACTGCATGTAGATTACTGCATTTTCTGTTGTTTGTATGGTATTTTTCTACTTGTTGCTCTGTATGATGTCTTATTTATTTATTTATTTTTGAAAAGATGCTTTAAGATACTGGAGTTTTGTATTACTAATAGATCATCTTCCAAACTTTATTTCATGTATCAGAGGTTGGTTTTCTGAGTATTTCTTCCACTCAACCATATTAAAAGCCATGTTCTCCATCAGTCCCAGTCTAACATATACTGGTATTATTTATCCTTCCTTTTCTAGTTCCTTGAATTTGAAATCCTTCAATTCTCTAAAGTGGACTTGTTTTGGTGCTCATGCTTGAACCATCTTCAACAATATTCCTTAGTTTATTACTTCGCAGTCTTTTTATATCTTAACAAATGGCCATGTTTTGTTCTTGCCAATCAACTTACTGAAGTAATGGAGATGAACTGACAACTCTTTATAGGGTTTGGCTCTGGTCATGCATAAGAATCATGAAGGCCCTGCTGTTTTTGAGATGCTTAATAATGCTTTGGAACTTGCTCGGAAAGAAAAGAGAGTAACTGAGGAGCGAAACATAAAAATCTTGATTGCACAAATGCATGTTGTAAAGGTACTTTGGACCCTTCTAATAGCCAATTGCTTTTGGAAAGATAATGTGACATTTCATGATTTATCTTGGATGCTACTAATATTTCTCAAATGAATATACAACTATAATTTCTCATTTGGTTAGTGGAGTAAAAGATGCAGTTGCTTCTCTTTTGTACAGGGTGAGTTGGAAGAAGGCTTGAAGAAATTTCAATATTTGGTTAATGAAGATCCCCGAGATTTTCGGCCTCATCTATGTCAGGTAATTCATTGAATGTCAATTATTGTGACAATTATTTGGCATCTTCTTCTTTCTTCTTCTTATTCTTCTTTTATTTTTCCTACTCTGTTTTGGGGTTTCTATCTCTTTGATATAGGTAACATTGTATCTTCTGGTCTTTCTCATTTATATGATTGCTAAATTTGGTCAATTTGGTGTGTGATGTTAATTTCACTATTTTGCATGGTACAACTATGGTCCACGGTAGGGTCTTTCCCATTTCAAGGCATGTGATATAATTTCTGATTGATTGAGAAGTTATTGGAACATGATTCATAGACCGCCAATCTTTTAAATGCAAGTTTGAAAAGGTGGCCAATGCAAATGCTATTTGATCTGATTAGGTAATGACCATCATTATCATCACTTGCCATTATACCATCTATCTAGGGTTGGCTACATGACTAGGTAACGACATGGTTACAATTGGTGGTGTTGTCTTACATCTCTTTAGTTATATTCGGTCCTAACCTTCTCTAAAAAAATTGTATGCTATTTTTTTTTTTTTGAGAATGGACTAAAATATGGAGCATGGACTATGAATTAGTTTCATAGACAAAATTTCAGCTTCTTGTTGTCGCATCAAAGAGGCTTTTGGTTATTATTTCATTGCCATTATCATCATCAGCAAAAACAACATCTAATTGCAACAGGATTTTATTATTTATTATTATTTTTATTTTATAGAGTCAACTTAAGATATGAATCATATGGGAAAAAAGTGACCAATTTTGATTTGTGAGAACTTTGCTTTTGATGAGATATGGTATCTCTATCATTTGGAGTTCCCATTTAACTTCAGAATTAGAGAGATGATACTTTCGCATGAAAATGTGAGTTTGAAATAGACTTAAAATGAAATGGTTATTTATTTGGAAAGAGGGGCGGGGGTGTGGAATTGAGAATCTCAATATTGGACATACTTTGTATAGGGATGGGATTTTGGTGTGAAAGCTCGGAAGTGCTTGGTCTAAGAAAGGAGAACTGGAGCATCAGTTTTTAGCTTGAAAGCTTATCAGACTTGACTCTAGTTTCAAGCCTGTTTTATAATCGGGCTAGGTTCAAGCTTATACATACTTAGGCTCAAAAGTCTGATTCGTATAGGATATAACAAATATGTGGTAAATATACATTAAGAAAAAGTGATGTAGCAGAAGCGGGGAAGAAATCAAAATAAGTCAGTCTATCGGGTCACACAACTTGAATTGGGTCACACGTGTGGGAGTTTAGAACTTAGGGTATGTCACGCGTGCTTTAAAAGGGAAAAAGGGGCGAGTTTAGGGCTTCCAAAACAAATGGAATGAAAAGGGATGAGAAGGGAAACGGAGGAGTGTGCTTGTGGCAGCGGAATGGCAGCGATGGAAAGGGGTTTTGCAGTAGGGATGCGAGAGGAAGGAAGAAGATGGAATCGCAGCAGCAGAAAGGAGAAAGGGAAGAAGGAGGGCTCGGACGTGATTCAATACCTCTGTGAATGGAGAAACTGGTTCAGCAGTGGCGAGAAGAACATGGAAGTGAAATCTGCAGAGGCAGAAGTTCGTGGGGAAGGCGACGACTCTAGGATGAAACTCAGAGAACGAAGACAATGTATTCACTTGGGATTAAGCCCAACATCTTCAGATGAAACACTGGAACTGGCCAGCCAAGGGAATAAGGTCTGCAACAAGGCAGAGATCGAATTGTTTGCAACTCGAGCAGAGGTAGGAGAAGATAAAATAATTGATAACTTCAAATAATCTCATATTTTCATTATTTCGAAAGAGGTATCTCTCTCTTACATTCATAGCATTATATAGGAAACAAACAACTAAAATTAAACTTGGACTAGTTTGGAAGGCCACGAAAGTGGTTTCCAAGCCTTCTACAACTTCTAAACTTGGACTCTTAATCAACTTAGGAAAGCCACTGACTTAGGCCTCCGAAAATAAAAATACTAAAATATGAAAATACTAAATTGGGTCTGCTGCGTGTCCTACATCATTAATGTTGCCATGTTATCCACGTCTTAGATGCCAACACTAGGTCATTTAAACTGCAATAAACTTCTTATGATAGTTGACATCAAATTAAAAGATTGAAATAGTGAAAAGTGAAAATTCATGCATCCAATGGGGCTTTCCTTAGGGCTGTTGGAGTGGTTAAGCTCAGGGTTTCCTCATGTTAATCGGGCTCAGGGTTTCCTCGTGTTAATTGAGCTTAGGCTTGCCATAACATAGGCCCGACCCCATTCCCAACCTTGTAGATAGGTGTCTGTGTTGAGTCGAGTCATGGTCAATCGAATTTTTGCCAACCCACCCCGAATCAAGATTTTTGAATGCAGAATTGATGTGACTGGTATATTACCCAAAATACTTATCTTTTGAGAATCAACCTGAACCGAGAAAACTGAAGACCTTAGAATTCAACCATTTTTAAAAAATCCTAATAATCATGGATTCCAAGCAAAATCATTAATAGATATAAAAAATGAAAGAATAAAATATAAACTCCCAGATAAAAAAAATCCAAATTTGGAAAACTGAAAATTGAAAATCTGGAGGTTTGAAGATGGAAGAAATAGTTGACAAAGATATCAAATCTTCATAAGGAAAGCAAATATGAATAAGAGATGGGAGACATGACACAATTTATAGCAAGGGTTAATAATTTGCCATCTGATATGTATTGGCCAGTACACCATATTGTTGGTATGATACGTGTCGGCGGGTATACAGTTGATACATGTTACATTTTTCCTTTTGAAAAAATAGAGAAAATATAGAAAAATAGAAAAAATGGAAAAGTCATTGTGAGAATATTTTGTTAAAAAGTTCTCTTTCATAGAGTATTAGACCCTTGAGAACCAAAATTTCAATAGAAATAATGTATGTCCAAACTATTAAAATTATCTAAAATTTTTAAAAATTGAAAAAACCAATATGAGGAAATTGCTAATATGACATTCGTATTCTCTACTTTTTTACAATGACTTGTAACTTCTAATACAATTCATGATTTTTTTCATACAAAAGTCCTTAATTTTATGAAAATGTTTGAAAAATTAGTAAAAGTTACACAAACACCATGGAAATTATATCAATCACATTAGGGGCATCTTTGTTTAATTCGTAAACACTCAATGTCATTTCATTACAAAAATTCCAAAAGAAACTCCAAAATGGGGTACGGTTCCCTGGTGGAAGACTAGTGGACAGATTTGGTTGAAGACCATCTACGATTTTAGGCTCGATGATCAGCTGTTAGTAGCTGATTTCATCTGTGACGGCCATTGGGCTCTTCCTTCACCAACCGGAGAAGCAACGATCTTTCACATGCCCAAAACATCTCATTAAGACATCTCCCTTCAATCACATTCAAACATCTCCATTCAATTTCTGATGCATCGGGTAGGATCGAGTTAAAAGGTGGACAATTTTGAGAAGGGGTTGATGGATATTCAGGTCAATGAAGAGTAGTGGGTCACGGTCAAAAGGGGTTAAGGGTCGGTCAAAGGGTTCAAAGGGGGTCCACGGTTGTGGGTTGAGTGGTCAAAGAAGGCCATGATGATAGCACTTGTGTGAGTGGGACAAGGTCATGGGATGGTCAATTGCATTTAATGGAGTGGATGGAGGTTGGTGAAGGTGTTGGGATCAGTCAAAGTTGAATGAAGAAAAGAGTTGTGGTTTTAATTAAAAGGGATTAATAAATGAAGGTGGCAGTTGGCTTGAGATGGGAAGGAAATAAGAAAAGGAGCAGAGAGATGGAAATGTGTACATGTTTTGAGGAACATGACCTGGGGTTGAGGCTATGGCGTTTCGTGGGTCGCAGGCTGATTGCAGGGACGATTTGGTTTGATGAAGGAGATGGCTTCTGATGGGTACTAGATCTGAGCAGTGGTGTAGAAAGCTGTGACAGGCGGGCAACAACACGACTGAGATACGAGGTGGGACAACGACGAGCGGGGAAAGCCCACTAGATCGGCAAACAACGAGCACGGCTACAGCTGGGCAGCAAGAGAGTTAAACTCCTAGGGATGCTTCAAACGCCGGCGACAGCAGGAACCCTCAAAGGAAAAGAACATCGTCGATCTCTGTCGGACGGGAGAGAAACTCGAATCCACGAGCGAGAACCGGAATCTACCGGGGAAGAAGATAACAGGGAAAATCCCATATCAAAGTTTCATATTCATTAATCTGTCTATTACATTCTCTTATTTGGATTTTATAGAAAAAACCTAACTCTAAAAATAACAAATAAATCTAAAACGAAAATCAAAACAAAATAAGAAAGAAATAAAGAAAGAAAGAGAAGATAAAAAGGAAGAAAATCAATCCACTGCTATTTTCTTCTTCGCGTTCGTCGGGGAATCTGGAAAGAGGGAAGTTTCCTCTTTCGTTTTCGTCGGTTTCTTCAGTGGCATTTTGCACACATTTTGCACTCACGTGTTGGGGCCTTGGGTCCCATACGTATGCTACATCAGATTCCCTTGGTTGAAAAAGAACTCGTCCTCGAGTTCAGACCCAATGTGAGAATCACCGATACTTGATGAGACATTTCTTGAAACTTTGACAGTTCGAACACGTGAAGAATATGATCCTACCATCCATGATGAACCTTGACGTTTGTGATTTCAATATGTATGGGCGGCTCCACAGTGACAATAGAAGTAACATGATGCAAGAATTCTTCAACAACATTGAAAAGTGGCTTCACTTCAAAGGAGAACAAATAAGAATCACTTTTAATGAAACCCAATTTTGGTGACGCCTGTGATCGATATGGTGCCGGTGGTGGTAAGAATGCCAACGGTGTCTCGATCGCCGCCAACTTGCTGAGTAGGAAGAAGGGCTCTTTCGGCTAGACATACGAGGTGGGACAACAACGAGCGAGGAAGGCCCACTCGATCGTCAAACAACGAGCACGGCTGCACCTGGGCAGCAAGAGAGCGAAACTCCAAGGGATGCTTCGAATGCCGGCAACAACAGGAATCCTCAAAGGAAAAGAACACCGTCGATCTCCGTCGGACAGGAGAGAAACTCGAATCCACGAGCGAGAACCGGAATCCACCGAGGAAGAAGATAACAGGGAAAATTCGAAATCAAAGTTTCATATTCATTAATCTGTTTATTACATTCTCTTATTTGGATTTATAGAAAAACCTAACTCTATAAACAACAAATAAATCTAAAACGAAAATAAAAACAAAATAAGAAAGAAATAAATAAAGAAAGAAAAGGTAAAAAGGAAGAAAATCAATCCACTGCTATTTTCTTCTTTGAGTTCGTCGGGGAATATGGAAAGAGGAAAGTTTCCTCTTTTGTTTTTGTCAGTTTCTTCAGTGGTATTTTGCGCACGTTTTGCACTCACATGTTGGGGCCTTGGGCCCCACACGTGTGCTACATCAATTTCATAAACACTCTATCATTTCATTAAATTATTTTCACAAAGAAATACCCAAAATAAGGTCTAACTTAGTAAAAAAAAAAAATTTGATAAAAATAACTAAAAAATGGACTAATCTAAAAGACAATGAGGTTGGAATGGACAAATACCTATAAAAAATGAAGAACTTGTTTTTAAACATTTCCAAAATCAAGCTCAACGCAAATTCAAAATGTTGGCTTTCACTAATAGGGTCGCTGACTCGGCTGATATGGTCTGATATGATATGACCGTTAAATAGTCCATATCGGTCGAGTCGTGTCACTACAGACAATATGGTACATATAGGCTGATATGTTTCAGTTGAGTCTAAGCTGATTCGTATCAGCTGTATTTATAACCTTTGGGATTATAGAAAGTAATTATATATAAAATATCATGTACCACTTTAATATCCTTCTAGTTGGGTCTGGAAACTTGGAACCAACACGCCTCCAACCTTGTTGACCTCTAACATTACCTCAAACCATTTTCGGGTTGGTCCTGGCAAGTCACATCACTTGCACCCCTACTTTAGAGGTTTCTTGAAACTAACATAAAATGCAAAAAAGATGTAATGAGTTATGCTGCATCTGTAGAGACCAGGTCTCTATTTTATAAAAACAGACCCAATTATGTTACCCATCTTAATCTATGCTAATTTAGGAAGTGGGATGATCATCATATTAATTAGGGGTGACAAAATTTGTGCTCCATCACTTTATCAAGGATATAGATCTGGGCATTCAAATTTGATGGATTTATATAGCTCAGCTAAATGTAGTTCTTTGCTTGGAAAAAATAACCGTCTGTGAAGTCTTTCCATTTGTGGAAGTACACAAATTCATGGGGAGCAAGTAATTATAACACTGTTGGATTGTCAATCAAAGGGCTCCATAGCAGATGGTCTTTAGACAATTCCCTATATATGTATGTATATAGAAAATTATGAAGAGGCCAGGTCTTTATTTGGTGAAAATGAGACCCTGATTGTTGGACCCCACCTAGATTATGAAAATTATGTGAGGGAATGGTGGAAAGGTTATTAGGATTTCAATTCCCTCCAATTCATGGCTATGAACCTAGGGGGTCAATGTTTTATGGACAGGAACATGTGGAGTTGTGACAAGTAAGGTTGTGAGTCTGAGTCCTATTGGTTTCACATAGGCAGTTGGCTTTTAGAAGAATTTACATTCCAATGAAGGTGCCGCTATCTAGTGATGATGATGAGAAAAATATTGTTGCTAGACTGTTTGTGAGAGGGGGATGGGTGTTAATCTGTGATGTGTACTGATTCATGTGGAAAAGATGATTGTGAATGGTCTAGATTGACAATAGGGGCCTCATGTAAGAGCTCTCTATTTCGAGTATCTTCATAAATTTCCCATATGCATGTGTATGTTTATATGTATGTGTTTTAGCATATTTTTGTTCTTTTGAGTGATGTATAAATTAGCATATTCACATTACCACATGTAATAAAAATCTATATTATATGCAAATCTTGGTGTTTATGAAAATGTATACATAATTTTTCTACTGCTGCACACTGTACTGCATCCATAATTTTTTCTCCTGATATTAGTAGCTACTACTAGGCAACACATCTTTCAAAAGTTTCCCATGTTGAGATCATAGGTAGAGGGGGCTGACCTAGAAAAAAACATTACTAGACATTGCATGATTTTTTTTTTCCTGATTCATGCTGTCTGCTTATATATTTTGTATTCATTGTTATCTATGTATATTGTATAGAAAAAAAGTCAGCATTTACATTAGTTTGTCGGTGTTCTTTCAATAATGATTTCGATTGTTTCAAGAGAAAAGAGTGCTTCTGATAATGATCAATTAGCCTTTTATAATTATGTTGCAGGGGATAATCTACAGCTTATTAGATAAGAAGAAGGAAGCTGATGAGGAGTTTGAGATATATCATAGCCTTGTTCCCCATGAATTTCCCCAGAGAGGATTTCTTGACGATGTCATAATGTCTGCGAAAACAGAATCTCGCGAACAATTACAGAAGGATTTCAATGCTGAATTCTCATATAAGAAGTAGAAGTGCTAAATTGCTACCAATCCTCCCACACAAAATTGCTCTGTTCGTGCAGTTTCAGGATACTTTTTACCTTGTGAATTCTAGCTCATGTCTGAATTTTGTGGAAATGCAGGTCAGAGAGAGAGAGAGAGAGAGATTGTGCTATTGAAAGAACTCAACTGCTAGCAGTGCTTAATCAGTTTGTTAAGAGCTATTATCATACTAGTGTGGGTGGTAAGTCTTGTTTGTATCATGGTCAATTTCTTTCTTCATATATGATGCTATCTTGTGACATTGTGGCATAAGAAAACATTGATCTAAGGCTATTAAATGAATGGTTAGACCAAGATCAATGAGATTGATCTAATTCTGATGACTATCAATCACCAATGTATTTATTTTTAAATGGGGCAACTGTACAAAATAATTGGGCATTTTGTGTCCAAACATTTGGGTCCAATGCCTGGTCTGATAAAATTATTATTTTATCTATCAAATTTATATATCTCCTTTTTCTGTGTCATTTAGCATCTTAAGTAAAAATATTTAATTAATGATTTTATTTTTATTTAAAAATTAAGAGTTAAGATGATTTGATGCTCTATATATATAATTGTTAAAATTTATAATTAAAAAAGAACAAAATGAAGTCTTTAAGTAGATTATCAATATAAAAATAATCAAGTCCTAAATCATTCTTAACTTTATAATCAGTATCTAAAATTATTAACATTCTCCTAGAGCTGTTGACAAGTTACAAGGTAGCTGAGACTAAATTGATTTGACAATTAGAGAGAAAAAGATATGAGGATAAAAGAACATTTCCTATGAGAAAGAAGTTGTTTCTGTTTGGAAAATGTAACTATAAGAAATTGATATATTATTGGTTCATGAAAAAAAATTCAAATTGTAGCAATTTTTTTATTAAATTTCAGCCATCAAACAGTAAAAACTTACTAAATTTTCAATAAAAAACTTTTAAGATTTTAGCCATTTTTTTTTAACAACTCATGATATATTATACCAAATAAGTTATTTGTTATATGTCTTGATTGCTTTGAAAAATAATTCAAAAATTTCTCTGAGAATAGCTTAATAAATGGGGTAGTTTTAAATGTTTAATTTTGATCTTGGATGCTTTGATATGAATACATTAAAAATAATACCCATCTCACTGTCGATTTTGATGAACCTAAAGCCAATAGCAAACAATGTTTTAAACTCCAAAATTTTAATTATAAAATACTCTTTAGACTAGATCTTGAATATGATAAGATCAACTGACTTACATAATATACTTAAGAAAAAGATAACTTCTATTACTTTAACATTTTCACGCGAAGTAATATGGTGCAAAAGGGGTGGAAATAAAAATTAGGAATTCTCACTTGTGGGTGGGAAAACCCCTAATAAGTAAGATTTTTCACAAATGACTAATCAGCTGTACAATAATTGTTTTCAATGTCTCTGATTTAATTTTTCTAAGGATTTAATTAAGACTTTTTTTTCATAAAGAACAACAAATCGAATCAGTCAAATCAGATTAATGATTTTTTTTTACATGTTTTTGTACAATAACAAATCGAATCAGTCAAATCAGATTAATGATTTTTTTTTACATGTTTTTGTACAATAATGAAAGGTAAAATGTGCAATACTCTAAAATATATATCTCGTTATACAAAATACGGCTGAGAGGATCAGCATCCCTCTTTTTATTAAAATATGATAATCATTAAAAAACATAGGTCTTTAATGAATGGCATGAACAGCTAAATTAATATTAATAGTGGTGGAAGTGCGAACACGAGACAGGGTGGTGGTAGAGCCTAGAAATGATACCCATTTTGTCCTATTGGAAGTAGTCAAAATTAGAGTAGACAGGTGTAGTAGTGGTCCTACTCTACAGGGGTTCATAAAGAGAATCAACAATTGACTTCTGCTTTTTAACATAACTTTGTGGACCATAGTCCAGTGGTCAACGGTATTGACCAAAGTTCTATATTCCTCAATAAATTCCATTTAATGAAGGAATTGACCTTAGTTTTATGAACTTACATGGGTTTCACTTTTTTTTTTTTTATAATTGAAAGTATCATTTAAATAAGGGGAAAACATCCCAAATGTTACAGCTCGATTAGTACTAAAACTTGGGTTGAATTTTAACTTGATCTATATGACTTGACCCATATGATTCAATTAGAGAAATCAATGGGTTAGGTTATATATGTAATTTAGAGTCGGGTTGGGTTGGGAAAAAATCCTGGATAGAGTTGAGTGGGGTTGAGCTCATAAATTTAAAATCAATATAACTCGATCCAAGTTTTAGAAAATAAAAAAAATTGCTATTGATTTTTCTCTTTGGTCACGTCATGTTGAGCAATTCGGACCAACAATTCAGGTCAATCGGGTCAGACTCAATATCTTTTTCTATGAGTTGAATTTGGTTTGTTAAAACTAAGAGCAACCTACTCTACTTTAAACCTTCATTTTGATGATAAAAACTTTGTCTACACTTCATTTACTGTATTTATTAATATTGAAACTGTTTTTTAGATAGATATTTAGTTCTACAATCTACACGATCAAGTTTATGTATACAAATTCATATCAAAGGTATCTTTATCAAATTATTTTATTTTGAAGTTTTAACTTTGATACAAATTATTTTATCAACGAGAATTTTAAGAATCAAAATCACAATGCCTAGATGGCAAGTCGGGAGTAAAATTCATCCATTACCTATATCTATGTTGTCTCCAATATATTTCAGTACACCTTTAAAAGAACCATTTAAGTAGTTAGTACTACTGACTTAGTAGAATAGGAGGTGAAACTCGAGTCTGGTCTGTGGGTCGGATCAAGTTGAAAAGATAAAAATCTATATCGAATTTAGGTCGGATCGTGTTGAAAAATTTTCAAGTTAACCTGAATTAACTCAATCTGGCTAAAATGAATTTAGAATGTGGATAGAGTCAGAATTCGAGTTGAGTAGGATTAATATTCGGATCAGGTCAGATTGAGAATTTTGGATCAATAGCTTAAATCGAGTCGGATTCTATAGATATTGATTCGCAAATTTGAAAACATCTCATGTTAAAGTCAATTATATGCGTGTAAGTACAGGTCAATCAAATCATGCCATAACATTATTTGTATCTTATTTTATATATTATTTTTACAAAGTACAAAGTACAAAGTAGTATGAGTCTAGAACCAGCTTCACTAAGTGAAAAAATTCATTTTAAGAAGTAAGTATCTTGAGTTTAATTCTCACCCTATTTAAATGAGTCATTGTCTATAAAATTATCAAGTGTACGTGAATAAAGAGACTTGAACATATCCAAGATATCATAAAAAAGTAGAGCATTTTGCATCTTCTCCACACATTGTTTTATATTTTACATTTTTCTCTTTACATTGAGCATATTTTGTATTTTACCTTCATTTCTTTGCATTTTATTAAAATAATATACAGAGTAAAATACAAATAATGTATTCTAGAGTCATTTTACTTTTGACATATATTGCTGTCAAAGACATTAGGGCCATCATTAATTATAATATAAGGTTGACTCGTATGTACACATTTAGAAAACATCAATTCTGATATAAATTGGATCTTATTGAATCATTTATCATATATCATGTGAATAGAGTGTGGTGTTTTAAAAAAAGAAAAATATTATGTTTATGTGATTCAAACACATAGTTCTAAAACTCTAAATCTTAATCAACTTAAATCCTATTGTGTAAATCAATTTGAGCAAATTTTAACCCAACTTAAACAAACTCAATAAAAATTGTTGGACTCATTCATCTTAAAATTCTATAAAATTGATCAATTCATATGACTTACCTAAATTTAAAAAAAAAATTAAACTAAGAGCTTCTTTCTCAACTTTTTTTTTTTTAATTTACGTGTGGAAAACTGAGGGAAACTCAGCGTAAAACCTCCACGGGTGATATCCAGTTTCCTAACTATTTTTTTATCCTCACCCCATTTGGGGTGAGGCTAATCTCACGAATTCATGAAGTCACCTGACGTCTCCAACTTTGATCAATTATCAATTTATATTTGTGTGTCAATTAGAATATTTTTTAAGATTAAATTTTACCGACTAGTCTAAAACAAGGTGAAGCATGTAGACCTCACGAAATGTTGTTGATGAAAACCTTTTTTGGGGTCTTCAAATTGATAGAGTTTAGATTCATGATTTTAAACCGAATAATGAATTTCAATGTTAGAAACTCGAAGGACCACTCTCAAATCTCTCAATCCTCTCAAGAAAAAAGAAAATGGGGCTAATTTCGATGAAACGGTTGACTGAATTAACTTCAACAAAGAAATTAGGTATTCTTGAAAATTAATTTGAATGAAGAATTGGGAGTTCAAATGCAAGAATTTTAACACACTTAATTGAATAAATTTAATACAATAAAATACCTGTCAACACCATAGTAACAAATACCGTTCTCGGGATAATAACGGCAACTGTTAATAACGGGATATTTTCAATTTCTCGGGTTTTTAACGGGAATTTAACGGGAAAATCTCGCGGAAAATATAAATATTTAATAAATAATAAAAATAAATATAATAATTAATTAATTCTCATCTTACACTTCTTGAGTAAAAAAAAAAGCATATAAAACTACAATAACATAGACAATTTACTCGATTCCCATTGATCAAAAGGTATGAGCATAATATAATCACCCAATAGGCAGGGGTGTTTATTAATGTGCTAAAATGGCATGGGTGCTTTCAAAAAATCCAAACATGCATGTGTGTTTGTATATACATACATGTGTATCACATTTAATTTGTTATAAAACAAGGCACAATGTAGCTCACAACTGTAACAGATTTACTTGGAGACTCATAAATGTCCAAGATTTTTCGAAAGTCAACTGCAAAATTTCTAAAACTTCTGCTGAACATTTTTTAATTTCAACATAACTTTTTGAAATTTCAGCCAAATTTACAGTCAAAGTTTTAATAATTTCGCTCAAAATTGTCAGCCTAACTTTCGAAAATTTCATTGCTTGATAATCAAACCAAAATTTTAGCTAAAACATATGCAAAAACTTCTGAAAATTCCAACCATAATGGTGAAAATTTCAATCAAAATTTTCTGAAATTTCTTACAAAATTTTAGCTAAATATTTCAGCCAATTTTTTTTCTAAAAAATTCAGTTGAAATTTTAGAAATTTCAGTTGACAATTTCAGGTGAAATTTTCTGAAATTTCTATGAAAAATTCAGCTGAAAATTTGTGAAATTTTCAGCAAAAAACTTCTGGAATTTTAGTCGAAGTTTTCAGCTGAAAATTTGTGACAAGAAAGAGGAAAATGAATAAGAAGAAGAGTAAGAAGAAAAAGACAATACCAGATTGAAATCTCAGTTTGCCGTCTTCCCTTTAAACCTACACCGACGACCACCGTAGGGAAGGAGAGGATATCGAATTCTACGAACGGATAAAGTGGTTACCACCTTTTAACCGGCGGCTACAATGACGGCGACGACGAGATAAGGTTGTTTCGTTCTCAGTGAGAGCTTACAAAACAGTTTATTCTTCTCAGTTCTCACACTCGTCCGTCTTCATTTATTTTTCCTTTCTCTGATTCCCTCGTATCAACGGAGCAGAGGATTCGGGATTTTCCGAATCGGAACTCGGAAGAAGAAGAGGAAGCACGGAAGTAGATTGGGGATTTTCAGATTTCAGAATCGGAGTGAAAGTTTCACCGTGAAACCCTAAAACAGAGGGATTCGGGATTTTAAAATTTTTAACTTGTGTCTCACGCGCGGAATGGTGCGGGCGTGCGGCCGGGTGAGTCGAGGCTTCCATTTGATTTAACTCAACGTTTTTAACGCGTTTTTAACGCGTTTTTAACGTTTCTCGCGTTATTAACGCGTTTTTACCGTTAAATTCCCGATAATAACGGCATCGGCGGTAAAAACGCGTTTTTTACGCGAGAACGGTATTTTTCCGGTATTATCGCGGTATAAATGAAAATACCGGCGGTATTTGTTACATTGGTCAACACTAATCCAGCTCAAATTCAGATTAAATCTCAAAGAACCTTCTATTGAACTAATTTGAATTGTTGAATTCAAATTTTCAATTAGAGAAAGGGAGAAATGCACGAAATGAGATTTCAATTCAAAATGCAATTAGGACTCCGGATATGAAATTAAATTCAAAAGGAAAACCCACCAACATGAGAGATAAACAAAGGCTTCAAGCTTTGCGAAGTTTTTTTAATAATCAAAATCTGAATACAATCTATGGGCGAACTCACTAATTTATAGTTGTCTACTAAATGAAAAAGGATAATGATTTTTGTACCCCTATTTTCTCCTATGGTGTACTCTTTTAAAAGAAATTTTCAAATTTGCTCCTACTTCTCTCTTCTCTTTTCTTTTCCTTTTTTTCAAAAAATATTGACAAATTTGAATTTTTTTTTTAAAGGAGTACACCGCCGGAGAAAATAGGTCTTTCTTCAATCCAGCATTGTCTTCTTTTATCTTCAGCGATGTCATCTGTTTGACTTTATCCTCATCTCCTCCATGATTTTACTGTAGATTGCATTGGGTGAGTGGGGGGTGAGAGTCCTTTCTTTCTTATATAATTTAAATCAGATCTTACCTTATTCATCTTCAACTATCCCATTATTTCATAGGGATAAGCATCGTCCTTATTTCTTCTCATCAGTCTTTATCTTTCCCTGCTTTTCTTCTTCTTATCTTATGATGTAGGGCTTTGTATGTTGGGATAGATGAGCAAAGACCATTTGGGGTCCACACGAGGGTGACAAGGCTGATGACGTGGCACTGCCTGAGATTGAAGTAGGACCCGCAATGGAGTGGCAGCTGATATGGCATCTCAAAGTGGGACTCTCTCTTTCCACAGTCGGTCCGATCGCAGATTTGAACGGTCAATTCCTCAATTTTGATCAATCAATTCTTAATTGGGTCTCGATCGAATTTATCAGATCCGTCGACTTTGATGTCTGCATCAGTTGTGAATTTTCTTACCATCCTAACTATTTTTTTTTCATAAATTTTAGGACAGCATGGCCCTCTCACCGGGGGCATATTGAATTATTAATTGCCATTTTTAGCATTTTCTTTTCATTTATTTGGCTTTTGAAGGGAAATGAATATGGGCAAGAAATTGGCCTTGACTCTTGAGTGTTCATAACATTTGTTCCTATGCATTTGTCTCTGCTGCTGTGACACACTGCATAATTTCTAAGAGTCCTAATGAGGGGACTCATCTTGCAACCCTCCACCTTTTTAGTGCACTTGGCCAATCCACGGAAATTTTGGATATTTTTTAATTTTTGAGTTTAATTTTTAAATTGAGATTTAAATATTGGTCGAAATCAGTATTTCATAAAAGTCAATCAAGCAATGTTAAGAATGTCTCTGACAATTAGTAGATTCTAATAATATAGATTTTGAATTTAGAAGAAATAGAAAATCGAATTTGGACTATTTTTCTACATATTTTCTTTTAATTCAAATATATTCATTGGAATATTTAATTTTTTAAAGATTGAAAATTATAACATTAGAGTTCAAAGTTACCAAACCACACTTGGCCTATGTTTTGATTGTGCGTATTTATCACCGAGATATTTCTTTTCATCTAGAATAAAATCAACTCTCGTCTATGAAAATACTGAAATATATAATAAATCATGATATACGTGAAAAACTCTCATCTATTTTATTTTTCAATTTTAATTCAATTCTCATTTGGTTTAAGTAGGGTTGCAACTCGGGTCAGGTGGGTCGGGTTCCTTAAAATCCAACTCGACCCGAGTTGATATATATGAAACCCGACCCGATTCAACCCGAATTCTTAACCCAAACTTCATAACCCGACCTGACCCGAATTCTGACCCTAATCAACTTGAATTTTGACCTAACCCTCATTCTGAACCCATTTTAGCCGGGTCGGGTTAGGTTGAGTCGGGACGGTTTATCTTGTAAAATCCTCAATCCGACTCGACCCGAATTTCATGCAGATTTTTATCTTTTCAAACCGACCCGACCCGCTGACTCAAAATTATTGACCTGACCCGCATGATTTCTTAGGTCGGATCATGCAGGTTAGACTAAAACCTGACCCAAGTTGCCGACCTAGGTTCAAGTGAGTTAATAGGTCAACCTAATATCAATTTTGACCATTAAAATCAAGCACTTCACTCTTACTACACCAGTATAAACATACAAATCATTACGTCTTGTTTCAAATTACACATTATCATCAACAAAATCTTAGTATCTCTTTCTTCAACATTTATGTCATTATAAGGCTATGACAAATCCAATCAATTTATATATTTATCTACAAAACATGCAAATTTACATTGAGTTTTATTAAAATAAATACAATATATCTGTAAAATTGTAAAATTTATAAAATCCTTTCCCATTCATCTTCCTGCATCTATTATTCTATCTCAAACTATGGACCTTCCTCCACTTCTACTAAAACCAAATTTTACACAGGAAAATTTTAACTCAGCTAATAATTCTCCTATATTATAAACAATGTTTCATATCATGCATTATTTCCACTTGAAACCCCCTTCACAGGCTTGCATTTCTTGGTAAATCCAGTCCTTCCTGCAGTAAAAAGGTAAAATAAAAATTACATGAATAATTAGAGAAGACAAATAAATACTCAAATAATTAGAGAAATAGATGGAAATATACTTACCAGCCTTAGATTTTCTTCTGGGTTTTGGGAGACTAGGGATGAAAACTCCAGTTCCCTTGCACTCCTCCCTTGACAATTCCCATGACCAGATCTGCAATTAAAGATTTTTAAATGTTGGTGACACTTGATGCTTTCAGAATTCGGACTCCAATCATGTATTAACAAATAAATGTATTATTTAATTTTAATTATATATTTTGCTTAATTTTATTTTGAAAGCTCTTTTTTTAATAGGAGAAAATTGGGCAAAAGATAGTAAATAGTCAGTGTAGGACTTTTTGCCTTTTAATGTAAAATAAAAAGATAAATCACAAAGTTCTAAAACAGGGCTTCTTGTAAATTTTAGCTTTCTAGCAGAAACCATTAAATTCAGCCATGACCGCAAGACGGGTTTCCGGCTCAGTTTTTTATCGAAGGTGTTCACGCATCTCATTCGACTAATATTTAAATCTACATAAAGTGACCCTTTGAAGTTGAGTTTGAATTGAATACAAGACTTCTACTTCTTGAAACGGTTCTTGATTATCAGGACAATCACTCCAGGTTGTTCCCGGCTCAATTTCAAAACCATGAGAGTGAGAATTCAACCATTACTGCATTCTGCAGAATGGTTAGAAATGAGAGAGAGAAAGCATGAGCTTACATTGAGCATCTTAGGGTCATGTGTAAGGAGTGGTGGAATTCCAAGTGCATTCCCATTCCAGAATGAGCTCTCCATGTTGACATGATTCCAGCAATCCATTGGAAACGATTCCTGAAAATTATATTTTTTCAATTTTGGGAGACAAAGGTCAAAAGTTAGCGGTAGATGATGATGGAAAAAGGAAAGCAGATTTACAAGAAGTTCCACCTAAAATAGGCATTCACTTCACAGCTTTTGTAAAAATCACCAGAGTAGAAATAGTTCATAATTTCTAATTAGGGCTGAAAATGACCCAACAGAAACATACTCATTTAATCCCATTTCACTTCAAATTCATCCATTCTATCAATCCATACAGAGAAGATGAAGCTGCCGATTGAATTGCAAAAGCAGGCAAACAAAGGTAATTATCGATGCGGGCTCTCAACACAAAAGCATCACTCGCTATAATGTTATCCAATGAGTGTCGATAGAAAAGTTTGCTCATGGTCCAAAAATTAGTAAGTGCTTCGGTCTTAAATAAAGGTTAATTACCTACTTTGATCCATCTAAAAATCTGCTTTTGATGGGAAAATTGGATTCCACATTTGAGACTTTTCTCATATATTACTTGATGGAGAATCGCTTGAAAGTGAATCCCATCACTTTTAGGACGAAATTTTTCGTGCCCTTATCCAAACCTGAAAGAGACCCTTCAAAGGAAGAAGATGAAGAAGAAGTGGGCTTACTCGAGAAACGTTGATGGTTGATGGGGCTTGACATTTTCTCTCCAATCCATCTGATCCATCATCTTCATCTGCTGTCAACAAAAGAATTCTCTTTTTGATATCAGCAAAGAAGCTGTCCTCATTAGCTTCACTGTACACGTCCAAGTTCAAGTCCATCGAAGTATGAAAACAGAGAGAGAGAGAGAGAGGACAGAATATTGAATAGAAAAGGAGAGTGAGTATAAATAGAAGGGGCTGAAGAGATGGGTCAGTTATGAGAATCCAAGTTGAGGGTCAGAGTTTTGTATTTGGTTGGATTTGAAGTCTAGGTGAAACGGTAGTGAATTGGTGGTGAATTGTTTACATTTAAGGGAGAAAATGTGTCTGTCTTCATTGGCATTAGAAACTTAATAAAAGAGTACATCCTCTTTAGTACAAATTTCACTACCCAAATGAGATGCAAAAATCATTCATGCAACAGAAGAAGAACATGTCATTCTTCATTTCTCTCTCATACATACATGCACTTAAATATCTTTGCCTTTGTCGCCCTAAATGACCCACCTACAAATTAGAACTTTTTTAATGTTTTATTCTAATAATAAAAATCTTTCTACTATTTGGACAGTCAATTTTTTTTATGATAAAAAAGGCATTTTATTTTTTTAATCTATTTAGAGACTTTTAAATGACAAGAATGCAAAACAAAAATCAATATCTATTTATCAAATAACCATTCGTCGAACATCACTCTATTTCTCTAATGGATCATTTCAAATATTAGAGTCTACCATTTAGATATAGAAAATTTTACGAAGACTTTTTCCTTCGCACAATATGCACATTTTCCTACATACACATACCGAGTTTAAATGACGAGAAATAATTTTATTGAAAGTAATCTGAAGAGATTGAGCATCAATCGAATCCAAAACCTTCTTCACAAGAAGTAGAGATTGTTGACGGTCCTATTTTTATTTTAAATATGTAAAAAAATGTAATACAGATGTTAAACAATTAAAAATAAAAAACTCTTTATCAGAAGGGCAGACACCTACAGTGGTCTTTCTTGTTTTTAACACATGTACTTACCTGGAATGGTGATGGCTCAATGGTCCTCACAACCAGCAAGAGGACAGGTGACTTGACTTCTGGTGTCACCTCAAATGACCCACAAACTGTATTTATGTAATACGAGTGAGGACAAGTAGGCAGGATTAGTCATTTAGTCTATTAAAAGATTCTTAAATTGTCTAAGCAAAGGTCTTCTGTCTAAATTGACATCAATGTGATGTATGTTTAGCCCCATATTAATATTCCCTTACGTGTCTGATAGCAACATAAACAAAGGAACATTTTTCTGGTACACAGGGGTGAAACTCGGGTTGGATTTTAGCCTGAACCCGCATGACCCAACCCGAAAATCATGCAGGTCAGGTTATGAAAGTCGGGTCAGCGAGTCGGATTAGGTTGAGAAATCAGAAACCCGCATTGAATTCGGGTCGAGTTGGGTTGAGAAATTTTTAAGTTAATTTGACCCAACCTGACCCGATAAAAAGTAGGCTAAAGTAGGTTGAAAATGCGGGTCGAGTCGGGTTTCGGGTTGTGTCGGGTTATAATTCGGGTCACGTCGAGTCAAGAAGTCCGGGTCAAAAGTTCGAGTCAAAAGTTCGGGTCGAGTCGGGTTCCTATATTAGTAACTCAGACCGGATTGAATTTAAAAAAACCCGACTCAACCTAAACCGATTTCAGTCCTAATTGTGCTAATCAGATAGATAACTATTGTAGAACAAATTTGTCACATAACAGTATACCATAAAAATGACTTTCCTAATGGTAACCATTTATGGACAGCTGCACACCATAGAATTTGGCCTGAAAAAACATGCTCTGTAGGATTTAAATGATGCGTCTAATTTAAGTGGTTGCCTCCCGTCTCAGGACAGTAAGTCGTGGATTCGAACTTCCAATATTTTTTATAAAGGGTATCAAAATTTTACGATGTAAGTACATAAAATATCCAATATCTATGAAACATGAGGCAGATTGGGCTTGGGCCGGGCATGGCTTTTGATAAGTCTATAAAAGTGGGCTGGAACTCGACACAATCGGCATGGACCCTGATAACCCATTTGCATCCATGGATGAACTTATTTTCAAAAGCCAAGGACAATAGAGTCTAACGAGGTTGATCATTTATTTATGGAGAGGTTCTATGGTTGCTAGACAATTTTATTTTCTAACCAATTAATGTGAAAAAACCCAAAAGAATTTGAATTCAATTTCACTCGGGTTCAGGTCAAGTTATGTTCAAGACCTTGAATTTGAGCAATAATTTATATAATATATTTTTAATTAATGTGGTGTATAAATATAAATTTTATATAATTATTATATTTTAATAGAATACTACAAAAATCTTCCACTTTATGCCTGAATAAGGCTCAGCCTGAATAGGACCGAATACACATATCAGACTTGTAAATGGGCTTAGGTCCTGCAAATATAATTCGAGACAGGCTCAGGTTTGACCAATTTGAAATTGGCCTGGCCTCAGGTTCAAGCTTGGACCCTTTAATCATAATTCAGATTCATGCTCCAGCAAACCCAAAACCTAGCACAGCACAATCAAGTTGCAGCCTTGATGGTGTGATCCAACCAGGGATCCGAATATCGGCCGATATGCTGATATATCGGCTGTATCATATTGGCTATTTTTTGTTAAAAAAAAAAAGAGGAAAAAGAGAAATATCGGCTAATACCGAATTTTAAACCCCTGAATCCAACATTTGAGATTAGTCAAATGAGTGCAACACCTTATCCATATAGAAAGAAGTAAAAAGGGATATAAAAGATGTAAATACATAATCGAGAGGCAAAAAGACAAACAAAAACTCATGATCTCACTATACCCAGGAAAAAAACAAACTCAAGAACAAGACTAAACTGAAGAAATTAAGTTAAATCCACACAGGCACGCAAAGTATCCTGCATTAGACGATTCGACATGGTCCTTAAAAAATCTATTATTGTAACGACTCGTCCCGCTAACATGATATTGTCCGCTCTGGGTCTCACATAGAGCCCGCACGACTTTCATTTGGTGAGTCAATCCACTGTTGCTCCCAAAAGGCCTCATGTTAGAAGAAAGAAAGCTATCACTTATATACCAGAGAATTTTTAAAGCAACTAATAATGTGAGACTTTTTCTCCTCCACACTATAGACCCCCTCTGGAGTGGGGTATTACAATCTACCCCCTTCAATGTCAGAGCCGTTCCTACTCTATACACACAACAACCAAGCCCACACCCTCAGGCAGAGAGTTGAACTATTCTCTGATACCATTTGTAACGACTTGTCCCGTTAGCATGATATTGTTCGCTCTCGATCTCACACAAGACTCGCACAACTTTCAATTGGTGAGCTAACCTACTGTTGCTCTCAAAATGCCTCATGCTAGAAGGAGGAAAGCTACCACTTATATATCAGAGAATTTTCAAAACAAGTAATAATGTGAAACTTTTTCTCCTCCACACTATAGATCTCCTCTGAGATAGGGTATTACAATTGTTGTATTCCCACCATAAATTTCACAAAATGGCGGAACCCTCTATAAGATTTAGAATCATCTGACCAACATTACTTTAAAACTTAGACTAATGCATCTTTAGTTTTTTTTTTTAATCCAAAGATGTGAATAGGTGGTTGACCCAAAGTTGGTCTTCGTTGATCTCAACATTGATTCCAACATCGACACCTAGACTAGAGAAGGTACTCCCTCGTAAGCTAGCAATTCATTAGGTCTCCCAACATTGTTGTTGTTGCAACCATAGACATCCTATTTTCTATTCACTTCCTCAATCGCATTTGCAAGATTTTTGGATCAATATGCAACATTTAAATAATATGCAATATATTATTGGGTTTGAGTCTATCTTCAAGTCTTATTAAATAGGTGGAGTTTGGTCGAATCTATTTCAAGTTCAATTTAAGTCGGATTTATCCATTTACTTAGTTAAGAATACTCTATATCTATAGTGAGACACATATCAAATTAAGACTGCCTTTTAAATGGTTACATACGTTTTACGGTTACATTTGCATGACAATAATTTGGTCAGTTTGGTCAGTTGATCTACCCATTTATTTTCAAGTCTGATTTATCCATTTATAAACAAGTTCAATTAAGTTCAGAACATCTTTTAAATGGATTGAATCGATTCGAATCATTTATCAAAATGAATCTGTTCAAATTAAGTAAGTTAATTGAATTGGGCCAATTTTTGCCTGTAAGTAAATTAGGGTACCTTCATTATAATAGTCATTTCTTCATAATTAGTTTTTTTACTTTTTTATTTTAAACTTTCTAGCTATGTCATTAAAAATTATATTCTTAACTAGACTCATGTCCTTTCTTACTCTTTCAAACTTAAGTATTAAAATCCACCCCTTTTAATCCCAATAGAACCCATAATTCCAGTCATAAGCTTTCGAGATCCTAAACGTACTTAACAAAATATTTTCTCACCTCAAATTGAGATATTTATAAGGAAGATTGCCTAGATAATCATGGTTTTCGGTTCAGAGGATGCAATTAGCAAAATGTCAATGATGTTTGTTTACTAAGGTCAGAATTTTTAAAAATATACTTAATTTTTAATATATTTAATAAAAATATTATATAAAATATAAATATTTTTCTAAATAGATAGGAAAATAAAATTGATGATAATGATAATAATTAAATAAGAAATTTGATGCACAATGTCTATCTTGATTGGCATATATTGTCTATAAAGAAACACAAGGTAGGCAATTTAGGCAGATTCATATGTGGAGTTAGAGATGTAAATAGATATTTGAAAATAAAGGTAAGAAACATTCGAATAAACATAATATTTGAAAATTATTCTCTATTTTGGCATTTTTAGTACATCCTTTTACACTATTTTTCTTCGTCAGATGGATATTATAGTATTTCTTAGATTATTTTTCTAATTTTTTCTTTTAATTTTCACTAATTATATATTTTATGAGATTTGAATTTTTTGATACAACTTGACTATTTGAATAATTTGAATTTTCTTTTGATGAATATATTAAAATTTAAATTCAAATTTGACAATATGAAGTGGATATGAATTTAGATTTTGCATCAAAGAATTATGTGTGGGTGAAAATTCTCTCATCCCTTATCCATATTATTTTTCGTGGCATACACTTTTTCATACGCTATACAAATTTTGAAGATATACAATTCTGATACATTGATGTCTACAGTAGTAAATGTTATAAAATTCATATTTTCATTTATTATTCATTATTATATGCCCATTCTTTATTGTATTTATTTTTATACATTCATTTCATATTTTAAATTATTTTAATATAAATCCTTTTTTTTTCTCATGTTTACAACTATTCCTCTAAGATATGCCTAATTTTATTATAAATAATCATTTTGTACTAGTAAACTACATCAATTTTTTGTCAAAAAATCACTAGAAATTATTTTCCAATTTTTAGAATTTTTTGGGCCTTTTTTAAATTTTTTTTGAGAAATGATCAAATCTCGATGTCGTAGCTTGGACACCCCATTTTGATGTCTAAATGACTGTCAAATAATGATACAATTATATGGAAATGAAGCCCATATTTTTCTTGATTTTCTTTAATTTCTCTTGAATTTTTTGAGAAAAAAAAAATCAAAGGAGAGAGAGCGTATCAGCCAGGGGTCCAAATATCGGAAGATACGTATCGTATCGGCCGATATCAGCATCTTTTTTTTTAAAGCAAAAGGAGGAGAGAGAAAAATATAGGGCAATACCAAATTTTTTACCCCTGGTTCAGCGATACGATCATAATGGTGATCCATATCGCCGTAATGAATTTTTAACCTCTGATAAAAATGAAGAAGAAAAATGAGAACATTTTTATTTCTTCCATGAAATAAGGTCTCTTTAGTAAAGAACACAAAAAAAAGATTTTGCATTTTGTAAGAATCTTTTTTTCACTGTAGGGATAGAAAATTTTAATAAGAAAAAGTAAGAGATTTTACTCACTCGTCAAGACCACGCTTTATAAAGATTTTGACGTAAACAATAGAAACTTCAAATTTTTATAACCTAATATAAGATCAGATTTCATAGCACATTAGGCATTCAGAAGGTGTAAAAAGTATAAATAAATATATCTGTCCCATGAGAGAGGCCTGTGGTTGGTTAAATCATTTTATTTATTTTAAAAAAATTATCGGATATTTCATTTAATAGTTAAAATCTTTTTCACAGAATCCATGCCAAAGTTATTTGGTCATGCATTGGAAATTTGAGTAAACTTCACTGCATTGTGCCCCACAAGTAGGGACTACCGATCTAATATTAGTGGCTTTGCCTTAATATTCAAATAGAATATTTATTATTTATTTTTAAGATTTTTTAACATAGTTTCTAAGGGTTAATGATTTTGAAGTTCAAACTCGTAAGGAAAGAACAAGACAACTTTATCCATATTTTATAATTACATATTTTCATTAAAAAATAATAAATGATAAACTATTAATTTTTAGATAGATAGGACAAAATTTAGATAGTATTAGTTTTTATTCTAAAATTAAATTCTCAGTTAAAAAATACTCATTGTAATACCCTGCCCCAGATTAGGTGAGTTTTAGCTCGTTAATCTTGTTTAACCGGTTAATCTCAGAGATTTTGGTTAGGGCTTCGAGGAAAGCCCAGGTTTGGCCCGATCTGAGCCCGAAAACTCAGTGATTCAGCTCGTCGAGCTGGAGGGGCATTTTGGTAATTTACCACTTGTTGTGTATATTTTTATAAATATTGTTGATATGTGAATATTATTGGTGAATAATGTTCTCCTTAATGAAGGATTTACATTTCTGATTTTAAAATAAAATTATTTTCAGAAAATGATATTTAAATATCGCCCGTCAAAATCCCGAAAGGGAGTATTAATTATTTTAAAGGGTTTTGAAAATGAAATAAAATTTGAAATTTGTATTTTATGGTAGACCATTTTAAGAATGGTCTAGATATTTCATTTCATCTCAAAATGATGTTTCTAAATTGTTTATTTTAACAATTCTTTATTTAAATAAATAGTGTAAATTTATGATTTTTATTTAAATAAATGGTTTTTAATAAGAGTTAAAATCTGAAATTTTTATGGTGATTAAGATTTTTAAAACCCAACCTATCTGTAAGGTTGGATTAAATTTTTGAGCTTTTCAAATTATTGTTTTAGTTAAAAATCAGGTTTTTATTAAAACTAGGGGCTTTTCTGCAATTAAGAAAACATGAAGGGCTGATTTGCAAAAATCAAAAACCTGCAGTTACTGTAGCACCATCAGCGGCGTGCGGGCGTGCTGCTGCTCGGCCGGATTTCCGGCGATCCGTCGTCGCGTCCCATTACAGATTTTTCGGCCGAAAATCCTATAAAAACTGGTTCAATCTTTGGTTTTAAACTCCCACTGATTTCCTTCTCTTCTCCCTTCTCTCTACTCTCTGTTAAACCCGCAGCCGAGCCTTTAAGTTTTTTTTTTCAGTAACAGTATCTTGAAGGAAATTTTTTCAAAAATCCAGATTTTCAGCCCAGGAATTCAATCCAAGGTAACCACTGCATTCCCCTTTCAATTTTGATCGGTTTTGAATCAAAAAATTTTGAATTTGGCTCTGTTTTCAGTGAGAAAAACGATTTCAAAATTTAGGAAAAATTTTAGGGTTCCTCGTATCAGTGAGCTTCCGGTGTTAAGATCGGATGGTTCACTGAGTTTCAAAGCTCCAAACCTCTCCCTATGGAAAGAGGACTCCCGGAGGAATCCATCGGACCGGTCAGATGTAAAAACCGAGTCCCGAAAATACCCTATTTCCCATTTTCGGTTTTACTGTTCACCGGTCGTTCACTGTCTGTTGCAGACAGTGAACGAGGAAGAAGAAGAAGAAGAAAAATATTATTATTTTATTAAAAAAAAATTATTTTTATTTGATATTATGGTTGCTCATATTTTTAAATGTTAGTTCCCATCAAAGAAAAAAAAAAAGAATAAATAATTAAATAATTAAATATTATTATTTTATTAAAAAAAATATTTTTATTTGAGATTATAGTTGCTTATGATTTCAAATGTTGGTTCCCATTGAAAAAAAAAATGAATAATTAAATATTATTATTTTATTCAAAAAAAAAAATATTTTTATTTGAGATTATAGTTGCTTATGATTTTAAATGTTGGTTCCCATCGGAAAAAAAAATGAATAAATAATTAAATAATTAAATATTATTATTTTATTCAAAAAAAATATATATATTATTTTGTTAGATTCTGTGATGTGATGTTTAGTACCCCTTTTTGTTAATTAAAACTGTACTAACCCCTTTCTCTTATTATTTATAGTGTAAATACTATTGTATCCGCTTTCAGTACGACATTAGTCGGGAACTGAGTGATTCACTTTCAGGCCGGCACTATAGTCGGGCACTGGGTGACCTCGAGGCCTACTCAAAATGTCAGCTCTGGTCCTATCCAGAAGACAATCGAGAAGTGACCCGAGGATCTAGACCTCACTCAATAAGTCGATCTTGTCAATGTCCAGAAGATAATATGAGTTTGGACTGAGCCCCTTTTATTATTATATTATTATCTTGTGGATGATTTAAAAAGGCTAAAAACCAAGTAGGAGACTCATTTCCATGAACCCTGGATATTTTGTGGGAAAACGTGTGATTTCCAAATACTACGTATATGTACGTATCTGATATGTATATTGATTGTGCACTTGTATGTTGTTTGACAGAGACCGCGAAACCACACGATCACGGTGAGGGAACTTAACTCTGCAAATTTTGTAAACAGGTGTTATATTGAGCAATGAGTGGTTTCGATTTTGATGAACCCACTCATGTGCCTATACATGGTGCACTATGGTAAGAGTGCTGTGATGATTATGGTATTACGATGTTGATCGTATGTGTATGTAAGACTGCTTCCACGTACCTGGGCTATTGAACCAATATCGGCCATATGAGAGATGGTTTATGTCTACTGGACCATGGGCGGACCATGCTGTCGTCAGTTGCTGACTTGAGGGTGTCAGTATCGGCTACGTTTAAGAGCCGGAGATGTACTTGCAAAGATGTATTTTGACCGTGTCGGGACTTAATATTGGTCTCAGTTTAGTCGGCAGGCGTTACGGTGAATAATGGCAGTGGTTTAATGATGTTGACATATTATTTTGAGATTATGCTTATTGTTATCAAGCATGTGATATTGAACTGTTGCTAACCTGTTTTGTATTTACTTAATTTGCATTGTTAATTATCCTTCACTGGGCTAGTTAACTCACACCACTCACCTTTCAGGCGATGAATCCGAGGAGGAGGACCCTCTCTTTCAGACTTAGGGCGATTAAGCTAAAGCAATGTTTTGGGATTCCCCCGGAGAGGAATGCCCTGATCTTTCCCTGTTGGTTCTTGGAACCATTGTCTTTTTTTTTGTACCGGATGTGGTACTTAATGTCCATTTGATGTAATAGGTTATGTTGCATTTTTAGACAATGTTTTGAATGATGAATCAATGATTAAGTTTCTTATGCTTTGTATTAATCAATGTTAGATTTGATTTGAGTATGTTATGATATTTTTATGTCTATTTTCATGGGGCAAGCATATGGTACATGTTTGAGTCCACTTAACGGGCTAATGTGTAACCGCTGGGCCTAACTGTTGATCCGGCCCAGTAAGAATGCTTGTGGTTTAGTTTACTTATCTTTCAAAAAAAAAAAATCAGTCGCGTTCCGAGCCCACCGGTCGGGTCGGGGCGTGACACTCATAACAATTGCATTTTTTATTTATTTTATAATATGCATCATAGACTCCAATAATCCTTCTAATTAATATAAACTTATAGATATACTAATTATAAGAAATATATTTTATTCAAATATTATTATAGAACGTTTGTTTCCAATTTCAATCACAATTCTTTTTCCAAGGTATGCACAACTTTATATCATAAAGTTCAAATGAAGGTCTCTAATGTATTTTCTTTGAAGATGATATAATACTGATTTGACCCCCATTTTAATACCGGATTTTTCTGTCAAGAGACACGGGTTTTTAAAATTTCAAGTGAAAAATCCATTTTACCCTTTATCTTCCATATCTCTTTAAAAAGCAAACGTTAGCAGTGTACCTATTTTTGAACTGAGCGGTGCACTGATAATTCCAAACGGTGCACAGCTCAGTATTTCACTGATAATTTTCAAAAACTCAATGCTCATTATCTCTTTTAAAATTTCCAAGTTATTTTTTAAACATTGTGTATTTTCAAAATTTCTCAAATTGAATATCCAGACTAATTATAATAACCTGGTAAAAATACTTTAAGACTTTAAGGTCTTTTAACACTCCAAAATGCTTTTATAAGTAAGGGTATCCCTCAGCTGTGCTGAAAACACACTTCCGGAAGTCCAAACAACAAACCGTAAAAACTGTTGAACTCCAAATTCAAAACTGAACAAATGTGTGAAATTTAAAAATTTAAATCTTTCAAATGACTATTTATCAAAAATAGGTGACCTTTAATGCCTCAGTCAGAGAAAAGTTCGGATAATATCAACTTCACATATCTCGAACTCGGATCGAGTCAAACTTTGACTCAAAATATAATCCACCTGTTAATCTCTCATATTAACAATTCGCTAATCAAAATTAATGGCTAATTAATACATAATTAAGTACTAATCAGAGTTAGAGTGTTACAATCTATGAAACAAAAATTAATTAATGAATTTCCACTTCTTGTATGTACATTTTTCCATGTGTACAAATATCAAAGAGGTGGAGAAGTTGATATTTTCAAACTTTTTTCCGATTGAGGCATTAAATCTCATTTATTTTTGGTAAATAATCATTTGAAAAATTTAAATTTTCAAATTTCACACATTTGTTCAGTTTTGAATTTGGAGTTCAACGGTTTTTACAGTTTGTCATGTGGACTTCCGAAAGTGTATTTTCAGCATAATTGAGGGATACCCTTATTTGTAAAAGACTGTGTTTTAAACATTTAGAAGTGTCAAAAGACCTTGAAATCTTAAAGTATTTTTACCAGGTTATTGTAATTAGTCTGGATATCAATTTGAGAAATTTTAAAAATACACAGTGCTTAAAAAATAACTTTGAAGTTTTAAAAGAAATACTGAGCACTGAGTTTTTGAAAATTATTCGTGAAATACTGAGTGGTGCACCGCTCAGTTCAAAAGCAGGTACACTGCTAATGTTTGTTTTTTAAAGAGATACGGAAGATGAAGGGTAAAATAAACTATTCACTTGAAATTTTAAAAACCCGTGTCTCCAGACAGAAAAGTCCCGTGTAAGGATGGGCGGCCTACTGATTTATGATATAAAAGATGATTTCATGATGAATTAAAATGGTTAAAACAAATTTAATCCCCCTACTCTCATCTGATGTGTCTTAAGGACAGTGGATATTATTCGTGAGAATTTTACACATCCAGTTTCTCACATGTAAATTAAAAAAATAAATTAAAATAAATTTAATAAAATATAAAATGTAGGTATTTCAAAAGAATAATGAAAATAATCAATGATTCTTGTCCACCAAAACTTTTGTCCCAGGTACCAAGAATCTCAGATAAGGACCTTACTAGGGGATCTACACCCCAAAACAATTTTCACCATAATTTTTATTTTTTATTTTTATTTTTTATGACAATCATCCATCACAATTATTGTCCGCAATGAGTTGTAGGTCCTGAACTTTCAATCACAATCTTTATAGTTGGTGTGAATTTTCAATCACAATCTTTATACTTAAATAAAGATTAAATTTAAAAATTGTGATTGAAAAGACCATTTGTTTCATGATTTTTTTAATATTAATGAAGTACAACAAAGGACCCTATATTAATTAATTAAACATGGTTAGGCATCCGAACTATGACAATATTCATATAATAATATGTGGCTTCAATATTCAGAGGACTATCAAACTAAATAATCAATAGTTTAAATTTATCATTTCCTTGCATCAAACAACTACAAATTTCAAATTGAATCAATTTTTTTATTCTCAAAACATCAAAATATGTTCCTTTGATCTGAGTAGGCTTGATGTAGAAACTGTAATAGGATTCGCTGTGTCATTATAAAAATAGAAAAATGACAGATAAATTAATTTTTTATAATGATAAATTTGGTATCCCTCCTAATTAAAATTATAAACACTGTCCCCTGTCATTTTCCTCTAAAAATTACCCGAGTAGATTTTTTAGCATGCAACCAAACTCAATGAAAAAAGATAATTCATAAGTTAGACATACGCTCAAAGTGAGATCATTTGGATTAAAATTTATTTGATCTGAAAAAAAAAAAGAGACTAGAAAAATCACGCGTAAAAAATGCAGTTAATATATTACATATCGGACACAATGCATCAAAATGAGTGATAGATGTGTGGAGTGTGTATCCACCGTGTATTGGCGAACTGATTTTTTTACCCCAAAGAAAAATGATTATAGGGTAATAAAATAGTGTTTACTAACTATTTAATTCTTTTGGTTCAAGTGACTACTCTAGAGATGATCTCATGCTTCCAAAATTCATTAAAAAAAGCTAACACATTTTTTTTTATTAAGAATTTCCGGCCTTTAAAAGCACGGGGCTCTCTTTTTTTTTTAAAGATGCGCAAACCTCTTTATTTACGCACGGAGCTCTTTTTATTTTTTATTTTTTAAGATGGCCTCTTTATTCACACTAATTTCAACTCTACAAACGAAGAGATCATTTGAGACGAAGTGGTGGAAGACTTCAGCTTCCGGAGAGACTTCAGCGTCCTGAGACAGTTTGCAGTGATCACTCCAACTCATTTGAGGTTAAAGCATTTAGGGTCTTTTTAGAAATCCTCATTCTGTCCCCCAAATCCCAATTAATTGCTCCCAACCGGCCTCATTTACAAACTTACATTCAATTTACTAAGAATTGGAATTTTGAATCCATTCCCACTTATTGCACCCATAGAAGTACCTCATAAAAGGCTGAAGAGAACTGGGACATATAATAAACCAACTGTAGCTCTCAGAACAAGTAATTTACACGAAATGTGTATTAAAATTTCGAAGTAGAGAAAATGGAAGAGGAAAAGGGAGAAAATGAAAAATCCAAGAAAATGGGTCGATTTGTTTGGTTAATATACTTTCTTGGAAAAGAGGGTACGTAGGTTAAATAAAGCAACATTACCATTGTTGTCGTTTTGGTGGTGGTTGTTGCTTCCACTGTTGTTGCTGCTGCTGTGGACTCGGCCGGCGACAGCCCCATGATGGTTGTGGTCATCGCTGCGGCAGCTCAAATGTTGCCGATACCCAATGCAAAGAGGCACATTCAAATTCAATACTCTCGCGTGACCACTGTTTCCAGTGGTACCACGCCGAGCTCCGCTCCCTTCTTTCGGTGCTCCACCCTTGTCTGAGCTCCGAACTGCGGCTTGCTGCTCGGAGCTCTTGTTGGCTGAACCACTGCGCCGGACCTGCCAAACAGGGCTGCTCCTACCCAGGTGGAGTCCGGCACGGCCGGGGCTGCTTGGCCACTTCCTTGGCTTAGAGGACTCCCCTCGGGAGTTGCTCCGTGAGCAAGGGGCCGAGCTGGCCTTCCGCATTATAGGTGCCTTTGTCCGGCCTCCACCGCTGTTCCCAGCTGAACGGCTGCGGGAGAATGGCCAGATATTGATGTTGAGATCTGAGCCGTTCATCGTCGTGGGAACACCCTTCTTGTCTTTCTTCTTCCTCTCATTCTTCTTGTCATTCTTAGCCTCTTTCTCCTTGTGTATTTCTTTTTCTTTCTCTCCACTGCTGTTGTTGTACTCATCATTGCCACTGCTTGCGTTGAGTACAGACTTCTTGTCCGCCTTCCTGAAAATGTCTTTCCATCGTTTGGAAGATGACGGAGCGGTGCTGGAAGGTGCCGGTGCCGGTGCCGGTGCCAGTTCAGGTTCGAGTTCAGGTTTGGAATCAGGTTCTGGATGTGGGTCCAGGTCTGGTTTAGGTTCAGATTGGTGAGGGAGGTTTTGGAGGGGGAGGAGGACGCCGTTGACGAAGAGCTGGTCAGCGGTGTGGAGATCGGGTTGGGGGAAGGATGGGTTTCTCACCATCCAAAACTCAAACTCCGGCGACGAAGAGTCTGTGCTTTCTCTTCCTCCACTGGTAGTTTTCTCCATGAAATTTGATTGGGGGAGACTCAAACTGGGTTTTGTGTTTTATGAAGAGATTGAGAGAGGGTGTTATTAAATGGGTTTTATGTTTTCTGAGGAGATGGCTTGATAAAGTGGGAGAAAGATGTGCAGCATTTTAGGGAGGTGAACAAAAGGGACAGTAAAGGCGTGTAGTGAGAACAGAGAAGAGAAAGGCTCCAGGTTCCAAGATTCCTTGGAAATAAAGACCTTTGCTGGTTAAGGTTGAAAAATGAAATGATTGGATGAGTAATAGGGTTGAGAAATTGAGATTGGGAAAGAGAGATAAAAGAGGGAGAGAATCCAAATTCCAGGCTCCAAAATTCTCAAAGATTCCGAGGAATCCAGGACCCTAGATTAGATGGGCATAGTAGGAACTAAACTGAGTGGACAGATAGGTGTGAAGATTGACTTGACAAATAAGACTCTGAGGAACCCAAGACTCAAGGTTGGGGAGAGCTTGGAAACTGAAATAAAATGAATGAGTGTGAGGGTTGTGGAAGAAACAGTATCCAGACTCCACTCTCCAAGGCTCCAAGACTCCCAAGAACCCAAGATTCCAAAAGCAAGTGTTGAAGGCAGAGTTACAAATGGGGGTTTTTGAGAGAGAGAGAGAGAGAGAGAGAGAGAGAGAGAGAGAGAGAGAGAGAGTTCAAACTCCAAAATCCACTCCCCAAGGCTCCTTCTAAGATTCCCAAGAATCCAAAACTCCAAATGGGATTAGATTGAAAACAGAAACAAAACTATTGGAGTAGATTAAGAGGCAGATACCCTGTGTCGAAAGCTCCAAATGACTGAGGAAGTGAGATGGGGGGAAAGGAGAAAGAAGGGGAGAGTTATGAGTGGTGTTTGAGGGAGGAAGAAGGGTTTCCTGGTTGTTGTTAGTGAGTGTGAATGTTCTGTGTCAGAGAGAGGGGCAGGAGCACATGGGTATGGCGCATGATGAGCCCCACACTCATTAAAGAAAGGAAGATGGAGGACGAAGCCAGCAATAAAGGGTGAAAGGATAGAAGAAAAGAAAGAAAAGATGATGGGATTTTTTAGTGGTGCCTATAACAACCTTCTATCTGCTCTATCTCATGATTCTCTCATCTCATTGTCTAATATTCCCCACCACTCCTCCCATTTTCTTAATCCCAAATTCCCAAATCCCATATCATCTCATGAAAGAGAAGCCAAAGACCACAGATACTCATCCACCAAACCAGGATCTCTGCAGCACGTGTGGCATGTGTTTGTGTCAATTTCTTATCACAACCTTTGATCCAATGTAGGGACATAAATGGGTTAGATTGGATTTGTTAAACTACATTAGTCATGTGTTACCTAGTGGTCCACTGGTCCCTAACACTCCTTCTCAGCACTAGGGCTGAAGACACCGAGCTTTTCCCCTTCATGTAAGGCTGGAGATACGAACACGGTCCATTCCTTTGGTTATCACTGCTCTAATATCATGTTAAACACACGATTAGAACTCATCCTTAAGAATCAACCGCTAAGAAGAGACAATATATTTGATTATAAACCCCATAATTCAAAGGTCCACGGACGATGTAACACTTTGCTAACAAGGGTTGAGTTGGGTTGGTTAATTCTGGACTTGTTGGTTCAAGTCTAATTTTCATTGGATTATGGACTCCCACCTGGACCCATTCCTGCGGCAAAATCCAATTAAACACAATACAAGTGGTTACAATTTACAAAGACATCTTTGTAGAGTGTACGGATAAAATAAGAAAGGAAGGGTTCTCCCTCCTTCCCTGATTTCTTTGTGGGGCTATCTTGTCCATGTTTCACTTATTCTTGCTAGATTTGTATGGATTTCAATATTTGAAGGTGTCGGATGCCGATATCATGTTAATTGCACTTGTTTTGATAATATATCTTACAACTTTAGTACATTATTTGGTGCTTACAAAGGAATTTCATATTAAGTCACAAATGATGAATAGTAGTTTCCCATTAAAAAGAACTGTACCAGTTTTACAATAAATAGTTAGATCAACAACATTATCAAATGAAGTTGAATATTGAGAAATGAAGAATCAACAAAAGAAAAGTAAATACAGCAAAATGCATATTACTAACATAGATGTCTAGTGGTGTACAATGATACCGTAGAAGAAATGATAGGAGAAGTCAATGATATTCTTGATTTGACTTATGGGTCGAGCCGAATTGTTTTATTAGTGGACAATTTTGTAATTTCACATGTCGTCTCATATAAATCCTAATTAAGATAATATATATGATCGTTTTATGTGAGAGAGAGTAGATCATCCGTAACGAGAGCCGTCTCTCCTTCGTCTTTGGCCTTTAAGCAAGTGGACTGGTGTTGAACTCGTAGATATATTGAAAAGAAACCACGTAAATCTTTGTATTGTGATTTGTTTCTCTCTGTTGATTTCTCTTTTCAGTTTTTTGATATTGTTGTTTGTATGGTTGAGAATGTGATTTTCTCCCAACAGAAAATAAAGTCTCTGGTAAACCACTCTTATGATTACATGGGGCTATGAAAACAACAAGTTTAAAGAACTAAAGAAAGTAAATAATATGAGTCTAAAACCAGTTGATGGCTTAATCGAAATTCAATAGAATAAAGCCTCCACCAAAAAAATAATGGATTGAGATTCTTCAGCATTGTCAATGAGCATGGAGTCCTCATAAACGGATAAGCAGAATCAAGATTCTACTTAGCAAGAACGACCCAGACAAAGTGGTGGGCCTAGTGGCATATTCATGAATTATATCCCCCATCTGGACCTTTGTAGCAAAATTTAAAATCAACAAACAGTTTCTAGAAGCTCAGAATATTTTCACCATCTTTACAATCCAAGTTAGATAAGTTTCTCGAGAGTCCAAAAGAAAGGGCAAGTTTCTTACTGTGAATCATTATGAATCAAAATCCTCTTACCAATAGTCTCTGCAAGAACAAATCCCTGCACTAAAATGGTGGAATCGATTTCTATCTCTAACACTTATTTCCCTACAATAAACCTTTGAAACAAGCTTAAAAAAGCCATGACAGTCCCTACAAATTCTCAGATTCTTCACTATCCTAATATTTGAACCTGGTGGAGTTCTCAGTATCCCAAAAGCAAGAGCAAGCTTCTCACTGTGATACATCAAGGAGTTTTCCTTCTCTTCTCCTTCAATATCGTGAGTTACCATCTCAGTATCTGCAATATAACCAGCCAACTTCAGCTCCCTATTCATATCAGCTAACTTGATATAGATCTCATCCAACCCGATGTTCTTAGTCTGATCTGTAACCACGAACTCATAAATGTCATCACCGACTTCAATTGAACTGCATCCCGGAACCTTTTGAACTCCTCTAGAATCCATCAACTCCCTTATCTCCACAATCTTATTCCACCTATGGTTGCAAGCAAATAGATTGGCCAGCATAACATAATTCTCTCCATTGTCTGGCTCTAGCTCAAGAAGCTTCCCAATTGCAAGCTCACCCAATTCAGCATTTCCATGGATTCTACAAGCACTGAACAATGCCCTCCAAACTGCTGCATCGACTTTAACAGGCATGGTCTTTATTAGCTCCAGAGCTTCATCTAGCAATCCGGCTCGACCTAGAATATCAACCATGCATCCATAATGCTCAATGCCTGATCGTAATTCGTATTTCTTCTCCATTCTAATAAAAAAATCTCTAGCTTCATCAACGAGGCCTTGGTGACAGCATGCACACAAAATAGCCAAAAATGTAACACCATCAGGTTTAAAATTCTCATTAATCATATCAGAAAATGCACAAAGAGCTGCTTCGCCTTGGCCATTCATGGCAAGGCCAGAAATCAATGCATTCCATGTATACACATTCTTGAACCTCATCACCCTAAAAACCTTCTCAGCTTCATCAATGACTCCACATTTTGAGTACATGTCAATAAGTGCAGTACCCACAAATACATTGGTCCTAAATCCCTGCTGATTCACATAATTATGGATCCACTTACCCTGATTCAAAGCGGCTAAATGAGCACAAGCCGAGAGCACACTAACCATGGTAACCTCACTAGGCTCCACACCAACAATCTGCATGTGGCGAAACAACTCGAGAGCTTCCCTGAACCTCCGGTTGTGTGCATACCCAGTAATCATTGCATTCCAAGAGACAGAATTTCTCTCAGGCATTTCATCAAATAATTGATGCGCTTCACTGATGGACGCACAAGTAGAGTACATATGCACAAGAGCTGTGTTTATATATATATCTGAGTGAAAACCCATTTGGATTATAGATCCGTGAATCGATTTTCCAAGACCCTGGCAAGACAAACGTGTTATGGATTTAAGCAAAGCAGGGATGGTGGAGGAATCAGGAGGGATTCCAATACTACGCATCCATGAGTACACCAGAATTGAATGTATGTGCTGGTTTGATTGAGTATAGCTTCTGATGATGGAATTGCAGAGGCGGGTATCAATGGAGTCGCTGAATTGAATGAAAATAAGGGAAGCGAAATGACGCCCAGATGAAGAAAGAGAGATGTCTATGAGCTTCATCAGTGAAGTGGGGCAAATGGGTATGGTGTTTGTGATAATATGGGAGATGATCTGTTTCAAATGGTTGAAATCGAAAGAAGATTTCAAGAGAGAGATGACTGGCGCAGTGGGTTGATGTGGGTTTTCTGCAAGAGTGTGTAATCTGTACAAGAAATGGATCCATCTTTGAAGATTGTTTGCAGAAAGAAGAGTGCCGTTGAGCAGGGAGCTCCTCATGTGATGATACCTGCTTTAAAAATCCAAATGGTTTAACTCTATAATTTAAAATATCGACTCAAAAAATTTCGGATGAGTGGGTTGGAGTTACTCGACTCGATTGATTTAGAGAAATATAGAATAGTTCCGAGTCAAAACTGAGTTTTGAGTTTTCCAACTACAATTTAATCTATATTAAATCATGCTGTGTCGATATAAGTTACGGTTTTCAATTTAAATCACATGACATTTGACCACAATCCACTCTACAAAATAAAAAATTGGTCAATATTGTGACAAACTTAAAAGAACAAGTCTAATTGCATATATAGTCACAAGATTTAATTCATTCAAGTAAAATAGATGGTTATAGTAGAACTTCCTCTCAATTATCTTTTTATTTATTTATTTACTCAATAGAATATAATATAATAGATGGAATTGCTTCTTTCTCACTTTACCTCTCCTTTAGTGTAAGTTTTTTTTTTTATATACTTTTTCTACTGTAATTATAAAAAAAGATAAGAAAAATTCATATTCAAAGAAAAATATGTTCAAGAGAAATCCCTGCATAAGATAAACTCTTTGTAAAACTTATTTTTCGTATAAATGCAGCTCAAGAGTTCTTTTTACGTTTCTAAGGAATGATTTATTTATTTGTTGCAAACAACGATGTCGGGATTTTTTTTAGGTCAGACTAAACTCATACTCTCTCTGTCCTATTTTAAATTTTTTATTTTTTAAGGAATGACCCTGAAAAGGCTTATGAATTTTTCTCCAACATCTTATAATTCTTTCAACATGCGCATAAGACAATTATTTTGGGACAATCTCAAGATGCATAAGAAATGACTAAATTAAAAGAGAGAGAGTAGATAACAATGGCACCTTGGGTCCGTAATTGTTAATGGCCTTTCCATGCTAACATTTAAAGAAAAAGGTATTTTTGATCCTTGGTTTATCTTGAAAATTGCGAATTGACCATCCCCAGCAAATATGTTTAGGACTACTTTATTATATTGTATTTTGGATCAATTTAATACTTTTGATTGTAAGCCTAGAACTTTTGCCTTTATTTGTTCTTTACATTTGGCAGATCTTACTTGTTATTGCAGTGACTTCATTTGCAGGTTCTGATTTGGTAACAATCATTCCACATGACTTGGGGAGTAGGGATGGTAAATCATTGCTTGTTGTTTTAGTATACGAAGATCAATCCAACTGATGATAGATGCCCAATCAAAACAAAAGTTGGGTCAAGTCTTTTAATTAGGGACCATGAAAAATCGATGAACAGCTTATCCAACCACACTCGCCTAATTACCAATCAAATCTCCCGCTATGCCACCCATTTCAACTCTCCTGATGCTTCCCTCCACTCGATTCCCAATATTGGTTCCTTCTCAACCCTCATTTCCAATTACAGCAAAGATGGCCGCTTCTCCTCTGCCCTCCATCTTCTCTCAATCATGCTTTCCCAAAACATCCTGCCAGATAACTTCATATTCCCTAGCGTCTTCAAGGCCTGTGCCGGCCTGTCAGCAGTCTCAATTGGACGCCAACTCCACTGCCTTGCATCTGTTTGTGGGTTTGCTTTAGATCCCTTTATCCAGTCCTCCCTTGTCCACATGTACATTAAATGCGGTGAAATGTGTGATGCACGCTTGGTGTTCGACAGAATTTCCCAACATAATGTGGTTGGCTGGAGCGCCATGGTTGCGGGCTATGCCCGTATCGGCTTTGTTGACGAGGCAATGGGACTTTTTAATCAGATGAGAGAGTCAGGGGTGGAACCCAATTCTGTATCATGGAATGGATTGATTGCTGGGTTGAACCATAATGGCTACTCTTTTGAAGCAGTCTCCATGTTGCATAGGATGCACCTGCAAGGGTTTAAGCCTGATGGGACTAGCATTTCTAGTGTTCTTCCTTCAGTTGGGGATTTAGAGGACCTGGCGACTGGAAAACAGATTCATGGGTACACTATTAAGCAAGGATTTGGGTCTTATGCCTGTGTTGTAAGTGCACTTATTGATATGTATGGGAAGTGCCGGTGCACAACAGAGATTTTGGAAGTGTTTAATGATATTGTCGAAAGAGATGTAGGTTCTTGTAATGCTTTGATTGCTGGTCTCTCTCGTAATGGTTTTACTGATGACGCATTGAGAATGTTTAGACAGTTTAAAAATCAAGGAATTGAACTGAATGTTATATCTTGGACATCTATAGTTGCCTGTTGTGTGGAAAATGGAAAGGATATTGAAGCCTTGGAGCTTTTCAGAGAGATGCAGCTTGTCGGTGTTAAGCCCAATTCCGTGACAATTCCATGCTTGCTACCAGTATGTGGAAATATTGCAGCCTTGATGCATGGAAAGGCAATCCACTGTTTTTCACTTAGGAGGGGCTTTTGTGAGGATGTATTTGTAGGTAGTGCATTGACTGATATGTATGCCAAATGTGGAAGAATCAGAGATGCCCAGAATGTTTTTGATGCAATGCCATTAAAAAATCTCGTTTCATGGAATGCAATTATAGGTGGATATGCAATGCATGGGAGAGCTAAGGAAGCCATAGATCTGTTTCTTCTGATGCAGAGGAATGGACAGAAGCCTGATTTCATCAGTTTCACTTGTCTGCTATCTGCTTGCAGCCAAGCAGGCCTAACAGAAGAAGGATGTTACTATTTTCATAGCATGTCTCATGAGCATGGGATTGATGCTAGAATGGAGCATTATGCATGCATGGTTAGTCTACTTAGTCGTGCAGGAAGGCTAGAAGAGGCACATGCTATAATTAAGGAGATGCCATCAGAACCAGATGCTTGTGTTTGGGGAGCTTTGCTTAGTTCTTGCAGAGTTCATGGAAATGTAAGCTTGGGTGAAGTAGCTGCAGAGAAACTTTTTCAGTTAGAGCCAGGAAATGCTGGGAACTATGTTCTTCTTTCTAATATATTTGCTTCTAAAGGAATGTGGGATGAAGTTGATAGGGTGAGGGATACGATGAAGAGCATGCAATTGAGAAAAAAACCTGGTTGCAGTTGGATTGAGATTAATAACAAGGTTCACATGCTTCTAGCAGGGGACAAATCACATCCTATGATGATCCAAATTCTTTTAAGATTGGAGAGATTGAACATTGAGATGAAAAGATCTGGATTCCTTCCTAATACCAACTTTGTCCTGCAGGATGTTGAGGAACAAGAGAAGGAGCATATCTTGGGTGGGCACAGTGAGAAATTGGCAATTGGCCTTGGCCTTCTGAACACTCCACGTGGAACCCCACTCCGAGTTATTAAGAACCTCCGAATCTGTGGTGACTGTCATGCAGTGATAAAATTTATATCCAAGTTTGAAGGGAGAGAGATATTTGTCAGAGATACCAATCGGTTTCACCATTTCAATGGTGGGTTCTGTTCTTGTGGGGATTATTGGTGAGAAATGGCAAGAATATGCATGTCTACTTTTGATGAAACTCTTTGCTTGCAAATTTGAAGTATTTTTGGACATAGAAGCCATGGTTATGACAAATGACACTGCATACAATTTCTAGCTTAGAGCCTCAAATCCACTTTTTACATGGGAGTACAGTGGTGATTATAGTTTCTGAGTTGCTTGAGTCGCTGGGTCTTTTTGAGTTACACTTTAATGTTTGATCATCATATGGAGGACAATGATCCTTGGTAGCAGGAATTGGTGTCTGGAAAATATGGAAATTATTTGGATATGGATGATGAAGTCAACTATCCACTACAAATCAAGTTGTGGTGCCACTTTATCTTAATTGGGCTGCTGCAGAAAAACCATGGTAAGACTCAAATATTGCCTTATCATTTGAAGATGTGAAAGAAGTGGTATCAATTGATTTGTTATTGTCTCTCTCTCAAATGTTGTCTGGCCATTTGAAGATGCTGTGAGCAGTGGTATAATTGATTTGGTATTTCTTCTCTCTCTCGCTCAAATATTGCCTAGCCATTTGAAGATGTGATTACGGTGGTATCAATTGATTTAGTATTGCCTCTCTCTCTTAAATATGTAAAAGTTCAATTTACATTCTCAATAATTTTCTGCATATTTCTTGCTAATATCATGATAGAAATCTAATAATGTAGAAATATCTTAATAGATTATCTTATCATATTATCTTTGTAATAATAATTATTATCACACTTTGACCCCACAAAGAAAACTTTCTCGATTTACCCCTAGGTAAAGTGAATTGATTGGTGTATCAAAACTTTTATCTTTGATGCACCAAAAATGAGTAAAATGCCCATTTTGTTCAAACAAATGTGAACAGAGCAAAAAGAGGGTTTGAAAAATATTTAGACAAAATGGGTATTTTACTTATTTTTGGTGCACCGAGAATAAAAATGTTGGTGCACCAATCACTTCTCCTAGTCAAAATTAAAATCAATTTGGATTGGCTACTCGCAAGGATGAACAAGCTCCCGTAGAGCTCAAAATGTACATTTAAACAACTCAAAATATTATTGTTATTATTATTTTTAGATTTAGATCCAACCATGATGCAACCATCATATTAGATATTTATTCATTCAATGATTTCACTTGATATTTAAAGAATTTGGATAGTCCCAATTAGAAATTAATTCAAACATCTCATTTTTTATTATCATAGAGTGAGTCCGACCCTCTAAAACCCCCTATTAGAGCAGCAGCTGCTTAGACCTACCTATGCTACGAAGGCCCGTAATATCTCATCCTTAGGTCACTTGATACTTCCCTTGTAATTGGAAGTATTTTCTTTCGTAATAACAAAATTGCTACTAGAACAATGGATGAATGGGATTTACTTTTATTTCATGTACACAATGATTACTTAACTTATCCAAAGATCCAAGGACCATCAATCAATGAGGGAAAAAGCTAAACTTACACTTTTTTTAAAAAAAAAAATTGTCGCTTTCATCATTCTTTATTATCTCCTTCATGGAAATAATCTAAAATGTCATATTTTGGGTGAAAAGCTCTATATAGTTTGTACCACATTCTAAACTCATTATAGATCCTTTTTTCTTTGTTGTATATTACCTTCAATCACAAAAATCATGTATTAAAGAATAAAGTGTGCAATGAATTTTACTATAAAGGTTACAATGAGACATTTAATATTTTGTTATTTAAATTCTACATATAAATTACAGCTTTTACATGCACATGAGCACAAGGGACACATTGAAATAGAACATATGATGGTATGGGAAATTGTCCCAAATACAAAACCAATGGTTAGAGATAGGGGTGAAACTCAGGTCGGGTTTTGGCCTGAACCAACATGACCCGACCTGAAAATCGTGCGGGTCGGGTTATGAAAGTTGGGTCAGCGGGTCAAATTGGGTTGAGAAGTCAGAAACCCGCATTGAATTTGGGTCGGGTTGAGTTGAGAGATTTTTACGTTAATCCGACCCGATCCGATCAAATCCGACCCGACCTGGTAAAAAGTAGGCTAAAGTAGGTTCAAAATGCGGGTTGGGTCGGGTCGGGTCGAGTTACATATATTAGAAACTCGGGCCGGGTTGAGTTTTAAAAAACCCGACCCAACCCGGCCCGATTTCAGCCCTAGTTAGAGATTTGAAAGAATTGAATTCAGGAAAGGAGCGGAGGGATGCAAGAGGGTGGGATTAGATTTCCAAAGGAAAAGCAATTGGCATATGAACATGTAGTGGTGGCAACTCCTAACCCTTTGTAAGTCATATTTATATCCTTCAATTCCAAAGTTTGGCATGGCACACTTTTGCTACATACGAGTTTGACTGCAACTTGAGATGCTGAAGTGCCTCTAATATTTCTAAATTTGACGTCGCTGATCTTAACTCGTGATGGATTCTGCAGGCAAAAAAGAGAGAACATCAAACCAATGATGTGGTGTAGTTTGTTTATGCGTTTCAAAACCTACATAATACTCAACCAAGTCATATGATGCTCGAATTGATTGTATATGTAACAACATAGACTATAAAGTCATATTCATACAGTAGGTTGTTGGGTTATGGGGCCTAACAATTCACTGCTGGTGTGTGGAGATCCTGTCAGTGTGACCTTTAGGCTTGTTGAGACTAACAGCCACAACTTCACAAAAAAGGCTATTTGTGCTGCAACAGGGAGTGGTGACAAAGTCTCACATTGCCTAGGAGGTGCAAGGCTTGGATGCTTATATAAGGGATCGCCTCCCTCATCTAGTGTGACGCGTTTTGAAAACCGTGAGTCTACACTGCCGTGCGCCCAAAAGACCTTGTAGGGGTGAGGAGACCTGGATTGGTTGGCAAAACGGACAATATCACACAAGCGGGTCCGAGGTTCGGGAACCCAGCATGGTTACTGAGGGCGGATTATTGGGATATGGAGCCCAGCAATCCAGCGCTGGTGTGGGGGAGACCCCAGCCAGTGTGACCCTTAGGCCAGTAAGGACTAATTGCCCTAGTCGACTGACCACCAAAACCTCACAAAAAAGGCCACTCGTGCTGCAATAGGGAGTGGGTGAAACAGTCTCACATTGTCTAGGAGGTGCAAGGCTTGGGTGCTTATATGAGAGGTCGCGTCCCTCATCTAGTGTCACGCGTTTTGAAAATCACATCCTGCGATGTGCCCAATAGACCTTGCAAGGGTAAGGGGATCTGAATTGATTGGCAAAACGGACAATATCTCACATGTGTGGAGCGCGAGTGGGGAGCCCACGATCCTAACCTACATAACCATTATATGCATTAGCTATTTACCTTTTCACCGCAAGAGGTAAATGGGCAATATTCTTGATCTATGATGATGGGATTGTAAACATTATTCATAACTATATCTTCGAATTTGAAATTCAATGCAGAGCTAACGGGTGAATCTTCCCATGTTTTGATCCTTATGCCATTGGTGGTATCAGTGCAATTTCTCAGTGTCACATCCTTTACATCTGCTTCATTGGGGTATTTTCCGAGACTGCCCCCGCTAATGCCATGGCCAGGAACACAAAAAACATTTGAGATAAAAGACATTGGAACTGCCCGGGCCAAGAGAGACACAATCATCGCCGGTGCCAATAACAGAATCTGCGATTGTCACTCCGTTCGAATCTCCGATGTGGATTCCATCTGTGTTAGGACTTTCACCAGGTGCAGAGATGTTAATTGATTGGATTTTGATGTTCTTTAATCTAAAAATGTTCATGTGAAAGAACTTGCTATCGATCAAAGATGTTCCCTTAATCATTCCATCTGTGATATTGTATAATCTCAAAGACTGTTACTGAAAGGTAAAAAAAAAAGCAATTTCACCATTATAATTAAGCAAAACTTATATGAACAAGCAGAATATTAGCTTTAAATGAAACAAAAATACTTACATGAGGTAGAATCTTGCAATTAAAATTTTTAGGACACAAGTTATGTGGCCAAGCAAAAGCTCCTTGAGCGTGAAATGTCCCATCCCCTGTGATGACTAATCCATTGATGTTTTGAAAGTCTATCCAAACATCTGAGGTAAATACGTTGAGATCTGTTTGAGCATTGACCACACCGTCCACTTGAAGGATCATTTTGCCATTGCATGGCCCATTAAGAAGGACGGGTCCTACAAGGAATTTACCTTTTGATATCAAAATTCTACTTTCTCCGTTCCATGAACATGCCTTCTTCCAAGCGCTTACGAGAGCCTACAAAACAATCAGAAAATTGTTGGAGTGCAAACGAGAGTAGTAGATCGATTATGAGATGGGAAAACTAATGATTTATATGGAACTTTGTCACTTCATCTATCAGGATGAGATTTTCGTACAAACTTTAGTTTGTAAGATCCACACTAAATCTATAGATTTTTTTTTTTTAAATGTTGAGTAAGATGTCATTCAAAGGGAGGAAAAAACTCCCAAGAAAGATTAAAAAAAATTTAGAGAGGCAAGCTGCCTCAGTAAGAAAAGCAAACGGAACAAACAAACAACATGATGGCCAAAGCAAAGCAAGTCGGAGAAGAGACCCCAGACCAATCAGATAGCCCCCAAGAAATGATTAGGGGTGAAACTCGGGTCGGGTTTTGGCCTGAACCTGCATGACCCGACCCAAAAATCATGCAGGTCGGGTTGGGTTGAGAGGTTTTTAAATTAATCCGATCCGATAAAAAGTACGCTAAATTAAAGTGTTGGTCGGGTTGGGTTTTGGGTTGAGTCGGTTTATAATTTGGATCGGGTAGGGTCAAGAAGTCCAGATCAAAAGTTCGAGTCGAGTTCCATATATTAGAAACTCGGGCCGAGTTGGGTTTTAAAAAATCCGACCCGGCCAGGCCCGAATTCAGCCCTAGAAATGATGGAAAAATCCATACTTGAAGCTGCTGAGAAAAGGATTAAATCTAATAGAATTTGCATGAGGTACTCATACTTTTTCATTAACTTATGCAAAATAATACTATAATTATGGTTGATCGAGTCCATAGGCTGAATCAATTCATAGGATATCGCTGTTTTAGTTCATAAAACTTAGGGTCTGACCCATAAATGAGCAATTCGAAACAAGGTTTTGTCTCCATATAATCATTCAATGAAAAGAGAGTTTAGTCATTAGATCATTTTCCTTTTATAAATATCTCTTTATTTTAACTATATATATAAAATAGTTCAAGGTATAATTAATCATTTATTTATTAAATGATTGTGATTTATTTTTTATAATAGAAAGAAAAAACTCATCAAAAAAATAGGTAAAAATAAATAAAAAAAACTCTAAGATTGAATTTGTTGAGTTGGAAGGATTGATCCAACTTTATGGTATTATTATCTAAAATAGAAAACAAAAATCATGCAAATATTGATTAAAAATAGAAAAATAATTTTAATTATTTAACTTGATGAGTTTGAAAGATATGATTGACATTTTTTACATTAGTATAAAAAAAAAGATTTTTTTTTTAAAAAAAACTTGTGAACTAAAGAAAGAATTATTCACTATAAATTATTGACCAATTTCACTCGTATAAAATACATGCTTATTACTAATATATTACTAAGAAAAAAAATAAAAAGAGAATGACCCAACAAAACAAATTAGGGAGATTGGACATATAAATTGAACTAGGCCCTAATAGTTGGTTGGTATATTGAAAGAGGTTAATCTTTTACCCTAATACTATATTTTAATTTTGTGTGATGGATCATAAAATCACTACTTTATATCGTTAAAACTTCACAAAAAATGATACTATATCTTTTGTTACGAAGATTATGTTCTTTTAGAGCCATGATGCAAAGGAATATTGATTCTTATCTCGAAATCAATTTCTATAGAATATCTTAAAGTACTCAATCTCGTGTTAACACTTTTCATAGGACAAAAAAAAAAAAATTTAAATAATATTTTAATAAGAAAATCAATAAGAGAAGATGCTTGAAAGACGTTCACTTCTAAAAGATTAATGTTCAAAGACACCAAATGTTAGAACCAGGGGTAAAAAAAATGCCCCGGCCGATATTTCGGCCGATATGCATATTGGACGATAATTTTCTCTCTCCTCCAATGTCGGGATTTCTCTCTCCTCTGATATCGAAACTATGAAAAAACCGCAAAAAACCATGAACAACCGTGAAAAACAGTAAAAAACCGTGAAAAACCGCAAAAAAACGTGAAAGCCGTATGTGAAGAACCGTTAAAAATCGCAAAAAACCATGGAAAAACCGTGAAAAACCGTATCGATTTTTATAAAAAATAAAATAAAAAAAATAACTTTTAAATACCGATATTTATGCATTATCGGCCGATATGATGACCGATATTGCGGACCGAATATCGGTCATATCGGCCGATATTCGTTTTGTACGGCCGATACATATCGTATCTGCCGATATTATTCGGTGTTAAAAAATCGATATATATATAGGCTGATACGATATGTATTGACCGATATTTCGACCTTTGGTTAGAACATAGTAGACTCAATATATTAAAATTTGAACAAATCATTATTCATGCCACATGGACACCGAGAACAATAGCAAATAGCCTGCAAAAGCTCACTGTGCTATTTTCTACGGGGTTACTCCTCATCACTTCAACTTGACATGTGCAAAGATTAGTTGGATAAAGTCCTATATAGGTGGGACGCTACGACACCTTCACTTAAAAAAAAAAACAAAATGAGATCTACGTGGATGGGGCAATCCATCCCTTTTTTTTTTCCTTCTGCCACGTGTACAAATCTTCTCCCATTGGCCCATGCTGTAAAGCTCCTCCATGAACAATTGCATCCACATCTTGCAATTAAAGATAAAGCTGCTGCTCTTATAAAAATACATATAAATGCCTTCTTATCTGTACTTTCATGTTTATCCACTTGCCATTGAGAAGTCCGTGACGATCATGGAAGCTTGTTCGCTTACAGCCATCTCCCTCACGAAAACCCTGCATGTCATCCCTTCAATCAGAGCTTTCAACTCTACATTCTTCTGCAAGAACAAGTCCACTCCATTGTTTTACAGAAATGCTGGCTTTCCTTCTTCTCCCTCTCCTGTCATCAGTGAGTGCTTCGTTTTCAATTAAACCTTTTATTACGACCAGTGTTTTGGAATGCTAGTTTGTAATCTATGCCAGTAAAGCTCATAAACATAATGCATATAAAGCTTAGAGGAATAGGATTGATCTTGTTGGGTTAAATTTTGAAGATTTTGTTTGATTTAATAAAGATTAAGAGATGGTTGTATATCCATGAATATACAAGTTGACACCCATCTAATAATTACAAATCGTTGCTGCAAACAGAGAGAGAGAGAGAGAGGGCTCTTTATAAAACCTTTAGATTAGAAGGTGATAAGATAAATGATAAGGATTATCCAATAATGCTAATTTTTTTAATTTTTCAATTGCTGATTTACGAAATTAATGTGCCAAATGTGCACTTGGCGAGGCCCTCTCAAAAACTGGTTTCCAAATTCCAAACAAGAAAGTGTGTTCAAAAGGCAAAAGTACTTTGTTCAGTACTGGCCTTTTGATGGTTAACGTGAGGCCAACTGGATAGAAATTTTGATTCACCTCCACAAGCATATGAAAGGAGAGTCACCTCTGATGATCATCTCCTTTTCTAACCCAACCCAAACAGAGGTTAATACCCTTATCTGATTCTAATATGTTTTCTTCCTCGTACTGATTTTTCTATTATATTGATGATTCAAACTGTAGGGTGTCATCTCCAATCAATGCCGGGGAATGCTGATGATGGCCGGGAAGCCATGGTCGACTCGGACTGGCGAGCTTTCAGAGCAAGACTAGTCACCAGAGACCCAACCACATTGGTTGCTACTGAGGCAGGGGACTCCAATGCCCCAAGTGTGGATCTGGGCCAAAGATGGGCTCACCTGCTCCACGAACCGGAGACGGGTTGCTTACTCATCGCCACGGAGAAGCTGGATGGGGTCCACATCTTCGAGCGAACAGTCATCCTCCTCTTGTCCGTGGGCCCAATGGGTCCCACGGGCATCATACTCAATCGCCCGTCGCTCATGTCAATTAAAGAGACAAGATCGACAGTTTTGGACGTTGAGGGCACCTTCTCCGATAGCCCGCTGTTCTTCGGAGGGCCCTTGGAGGATGGCCTGTTCTTGGTGGGTCCCAAAGGAGTGGATGGTGATGGAGATGATAATGTGGGAATAAGTGGGGTCTTTGATGAGGTGGTGAAGGGGCTGTACTATGGAACCAAAGAGAGTGTGGGATGTGCTGCTGAGATGGTCAAAAGGAATGTGGTGCAAGTAGGGGACTTCAGGTTCTTTGATGGGTATTGTGGGTGGGAGAAGGAACAACTCAAGGAGGAGATTAGAGCTGGATATTGGACAGTTGCTGCTTGTAGCCCAAGTGTGATTGGCTTGAATAGTGTAGGAAGCGTAGGACTTTGGGAAGACATCTTAGCACTCATGGGGAAAAGAAAGGTTTTATGATCATTTTTACAGGTCTCAATCACAAGAAGCAAAAGGTCCATGTGGGATTGATGGGAAGCTTTGAAGGGTAAACAAAGGAAACCCAGATCCCAAATTCTCAAGGACAATCATGAAGGCATTCTAGCATCCTATCCCTTTGGCTAACCAATGTAGAACATTCATGTATACAGCATCCAGTGTTCCTCAGTTCTGTGACATTATGTATCAAATAAGGTCTTTTGTTTTGGTCCTATTTATTTTTTGTGGCTAGCAACTGAACACATATTTCATGAAAGTTAATACATAGAATGATCTCTTGTTCATACATTCAAGGAAATCTTGGGTCAGATACATGAAACCAACAAAAAGATGTTGAAAAAGATTATGTAGAGTTGAACATTAAAAACGTGGAAAGAGAAACAAGGGACAAGAACGATATTTGCTTTTTCAATTAAGATGGGATGATCCTTTGAATCAAAGAATGATGAATAATGTCAAGGTATATTGTCTCCTGCTTAGACTTATAAATCCAAGGGAAATTGCTATATCCTCTATTCAAAGAGGAGAAATGCGCCTGGATGTAATGTTGATTCAGAAAGATCTAACTCTTAGAGAATTGATAAAAAGGGGAATATTTATTATCGAACCGGTCCGTCTGTCTATAAAATGGGATGGGCAATTTATTATGTATCAAACCATAGGCATTTCATTGGTCCATAAGAATAAGCACCAAACTAATCGAAGATACCGAGAAAAAAGATACGTTGATGAGAATTATTTCGATGGATCTATTGCACAACATGGAAAAATGCTTGTGAATGGAGCCGAAAATGATTATGATTTGCTTGTTCTTGAAAATATTCTATCTCCTAGACATTACAGAGAAGAGATTCATAGGCACACTGGAAATGTAGATAATTATAATCATATACATATGAAATGACAGCAATGGAGTACCAATCCTTGGGCTTTATTTGTAAAGTCTCTATTCCTTGGTAATCGAAGTCCAGAGATCTATGAACTAGCCTATGCTTGGCTAGCCAAGCAGATAAACGACCCTACATCTTCACGATCTTTCCCACCTTTGTATTTGTATGAGTATTTTACATTTGCGATGAAATTTATGAAGATTGACTCACTATTTTTTATTCTACACAAAATCATCCTTCCTAATTCCTTAATTTGTGGGAAGATACTAAGCTTTTGTAGTTTAAAAATATTTTAGAAAGTATTTCTGAAATAGACAAAGATTGGTAGAATAGTCCTTGACCGTAATTTCTTACAATATCTTGAGTCTTTTTAATACAAAGGATTTACTTGTTACTAATATAGTCTAGCCTATGTTCTTTCTTAGATCATGAGGCGGTCTGATCATAGCAAAGATTCTCCTAAAACAAACTAACCTATCCTCTGTAGAGGGACTTGCTCGGTGGTTGGAACAAAGACACATTTGGTTATGAATTTCAATGTGGAGGATAAAATCATATATCTGCACGGCCCAATCAATAGTTCAAGTCACACACTCCCATAATCCATCTTCTCTTCGGAGAATCTACTTCAACTATTCGTATCAAATAAAGAATACAATAACTCGTAGTTAGTTGAAGAGAAATATCCAAATAACATGTCTTATTCTTTTCAATAATCCATATTTGTAGCAATGAAATACTATTGTTCCTTCCCAAAATGATATATGATCGTTTCGAGTGGGGGTCTTCCAATAGAATAGGGCAGTTTAAGCTATACATCTGCAGTTACATTTCTTAGGTCTCAATCCTCAAACTGCAGCACAGAGAGGGTGAGAGGGTGCCGGGATGGGTCTTCCAATAGAATAGGGCAGTTTAAGCTATACATCTGCAGTTACATTTCTTGGGTCTCAATCCTCAAACTAAAGCAGTACCCTACTACAGGGTTGCAAGGACCATGCCATGACTGTTTAAACAATTATGGGTTAGAAGTCTGAACTACTACTATTAGATTTATTTTTCAACTCAGTCATCAAACTCTGCTTCTTGTACATTTATGCACCAGCTATGACTTTGGACCATACAGCATGCTATGATATCCCTTAATTCTATTTCCAACTTGCCTAACTAAATCTACCCTTGCCAACCACTCATTATTGTCTCCACTGAAAAAACTGCATCAATAGCAGCCAATTTGCCGGAGATCCAGAGGCATTAATCATGTGACAGTCAATAAAAAAATTAAAATATCCATCTTGTTAATTGGAAGTTAGTCGCGAAATGGAGAAGGGGTCAATAGATTTGTTATAATTGGCAAAGAAAAGCTCCAAAAGTGGTGGAGTTTTGTGGAAAAGGAAGGTATTTTTGCAGGTTAGAAAGATAAAACATTGAAAAGAAAAAGGGTTAGGGTAACTCCAAATAAAAAGGTTAGGTCATGGGTGTGGAAGGATGTTGTACAAATGGCAACCTAAATAACAAAATAGGGGAGATGGTTCAATTTAAATTTTCAGTTGGTACAGGGAACAAGAACTAGGTAGGAATTTGGTTGAGTGTGAGCTCATCTCTTTCTGTAAGGTTGTATTCTATCTCAACACATAGCACTTACGAAGACTACTAGTGATCTGAATAACCACTGGACCTGCTGAACGATGGAAGTTGCTTATGTTGGTATTGTGAGAATCCATTGAACCAGTCACCAATAATCTCTGCATGAGCAGCTTCCATCCTTGAAATGGTGGAATCTATTCAAGTCCCGCATGATAATTTCCCTGTTTGTGATCTTGGATACAGATTTTATGAATGTATGGCAGTCACAACATACACGAAGATTCTTTGAGATGCGTAATGTTGTTCCAGGGCTAGTGTTGATGATCCCAAATGCAATTGCTAGCTTCTCACTGTGAGACTCAACATTGTTTTCTCTTCTACCTTCAATAGGAGAGAGACTACCCGAATCTCTATGAAATTTGTAACCTTGTTCATTTGCCAGCCTTCTGAGGTCTTCCAAGACACTATAAATTTCATTTGCCTGGAAATAGGAAGTGTCTCCAGCATTGAATTGGTAAATCCTTCCATTTAGTTCGATTGTGCTGTATCCAGGCACCTTTCTGAGACCTGTATCTTTCATCATAAGTATCAATTTCCTATAGTCATCCCACTTGCGTCCTTCAGCATATATGTTGGATAATAGTACGTAATATCCTGGGTTAGCTGGTTCTAGTTCCAGAATTTTTCTTTCGATGGCATTGACCATATCAATCTTGTGATGGATACGGCATCCACCTAGCAATGAGCCCCATATGCTAGCACTAGGTGTTATTGGCATTGACATGATAAAGTCATATGCACTTTCTAGATGACCAGCACGGCTTAGAAGATCAACTATACAATTATAATGATCCAAGTCGGGCTCAAAATGGAAGTCCAAACTCATTGACTTAAAATAAGAGAGGCCTTTTTCCAAAGATCCAGCATGACTGCATGCCGATAAAATGCTCACGAAAGTCACTTTGTTTGGTTGAATTCCACAGTCAATCATTTGAGAAAAGAGAAAGGCGGCATCATCAATGTGGCCATGTATTCCATAGCCAGCAATCATGGCACTCCATGACACCACGTTCCTTTCTGTCATGTTATCAAAGACCCTCTTAGCCATCTGTATGTCCCCACACTTTGCATACATGTCAATGAGAGCTGTGTCAACATAAATATCCTTCTTCAAACCAGAGAAAATGAGCTTGTGATGGATCCACCTTCCCTTCTCTAGATAACCCAAGTGCGAACACGCTTGAATTGCACTTATAAATGTCACTGTATCCATTTCAAGATCTTCAGAGAGCATTTTGTCAAAGAGAACAATAGCTTCTGCTGATCGACCATTCTGAGAAAATCCACTCATCATCGAATTCCATGTTATCAGGCTTTTTTGTTTTGTCTGATCAAAGATCCCATAAGCAATATCCACAAACCCACATTTGCAATACATATCTATGAGGGAGTTCTGAACAAATTCATTATCCTGAAAGCCTGCTTTGATGACAAGACTATGCACTTGAACCCCTAGCCGAAGAGAACCAATATCTCCACAGGCTGAGAGAGAACTGGTCAAGGAGAACGAGTCAGGAAACATTCCTTCAATCTCCATCTGAGTGAAGAATAGCAATGCCTCCTCGGAGAACCTATTTTGAGCATAGACCTTAATGAGCGAATTCCACAATATGATGGTTCTGTCCTGTACCATTTCAAATACCATGCAGCAATCTCGGACCCTCCCATGATTGGCATATAAATTGATTAGCGCCGTACCAACAAGATCATCAAAACCATGGTTTATACTTCTTCTAATCAAGAAACCATGCACTGACATCCCAACTCTCAGGAGTCCTAATTGAGAACAAGACTGAAGAACACCTGCCATTGTTACATTGGTTGCCTTGACCTGAGACTCTTGCATCCGAATATAGAGGTCTAATGCTTCTTGGTAGCGCAACTGCTGATTGTAGCATGAAATCATTGCAGTCCAAGAAATCACATTCTTTTGAGATACCATCTTGAAAAGCTTCTCTGCACTGTCAAAGCTACTACATTTACAATACATAGCAATAAATGAGTTTTCCAGTGACCCATCAAGACCTATCTCTCTTCTCAATGCATGACCATGAACTGATTTTGCTGACGTAAGAAATCCCAACTCGCCGCAGGCTTGAGCTGCACTCAGCATCATGACACGATCAGGTTCAACATTTTCCAAGTTCATCAGGTGGAATATTTCCAAACCTTCGTTAGGACAATGGTTTTGAACATAGCTTGAAACCATCGCACTCCAAGTAACCACATCCTTCACTGGCACATTATCAAAAATCTGGCGAGCATCGTCTAGGTTGCGCATCTCTCCATACATGTGAAGCAATGCTGTCTGGATGACGCCATCAGATTCAAACCCACTTGTAACTATCCTTCCATGTACCTTCTTGCCCACATACATGTCGCAAAGACCTGAACAAGCGCGAAGAATAGAAGGAAATATGAAACCATTAAGCTGCAGTCGCTGATGCAGCATTTCATGATACAACGTAATGGCTTCATTGAAGAAATGGTTCTGTGCATAGTTTTTTATCATCATACTCCACATGAACGAATCTGGATCTGAGAAAGTACGGAAGGTCAGGAGAGAAGATTCAATAGAACCCATCTTGGCATAGGATTCAACAAGTTTGGTGGAAGCCAATGGATCTATGTGGCGGCCAGTGACTAAGAGATGAGCATGAAGCTGTGTGAGTTCTCTAATTGTGGTGCAGCATCTGAAGAGAGGCATATACAATGTCATTCTCTCGTTGAATCCTACAGGTATCAAAGAACCATGCCAGTAGATGTGGGTTCTTCAAATCTTTATTCTTCTTTATTTTTTAGTGGTCAAGTAACTCAAACCGACAACTTAATTGTATAATTTACCAACTGCACTACAAGCTGTTGTCGTTCTTCCTATTTTCTAGGTTATCTCTAATTGTATCCAACTGATGAAAATATAATTGATGTGAAAGATGGTTGCTGTTGGAAGTGGACTTGCCCTGTTTGGAGCCATTTGTACTTCTATCCAACTAACCAAATCTCTTCAATGAATCAAAAGAAACTACTGGAGGAGGTAGATTTTTGGTCATCTCTACTTGTATACAAATGATCAAACATCTTATGGGTGTCCAAGAAGCACATGGTGAAGGCACGCATTTTTCTTATTTCTGGCTATATCTACTCGTACACAAATGATCAAACATCTGATGGGTGCCCCAGAAATTTGCTTCTGAAGATGGATTTTTCCTGTTTGGCGCTACCTGTACTTGTATGATTGTATCAAACCAACTAAATCTGTTCTGGGAATCAAAGAAACTTGCTGATGGATGTAGATTTTCCCTATTTCTGTCTTTTGTTTGGTGTGTAATCGCGAGAAAATTATCTATTCGAGAACGGTCCCAGTTCGGACCAAATTCCATCGATTTCCTTAATGGAGTATCAAGTATTCGACGACTCAGTTTTCTGGTTTTATATGGGCCATGGGGCATGCTTAGTAACTATTTTTTTTTATGAGATTTATTTTTTTAAATATTTTTCTATATAAATTTCATGATCAGTTTTTATTGCTAGTTGTGACAATAAAAATTTTACAATAATTTTTTAATAAAAACTTTTCTATTATTAGATAGGTGAGACATTGACTACAACTTGATCTCTCTAACTATAAATAAGAATGATGAAAATGATAATAAGTGAAATATGGTTTAGTTGCTCTAACACGCTTCAATTTAATCTAAAAATTTATAAGTTAGATCAAGTTGATTCGAAGCGGGAAGGGATTAGGGTTTAATTGAGTTATGCATCAAGTAAAAGATCATAAATATTTTGTTGACTTAAGTTGGACTATGGGTCATGGGTCATAGACTCATAGGTGGACTTACATTGACCATGGATTATGGGTTTAATTGATTGAGTCATAGATTTGAGTTATGGATGACGTTGCTGAACCAATTGAGTCATGTATTGGGTTATAAAAAAATCGGTTTTTTCAATTGAGAAATACACCTAAGAGAGTTCATGAATTTTGATAATTGAAGCTTTTCTCGCACATCATGATTTAATCTAAATTTCAGTTTTTCCAGGCTCTTTTTAGGTCTTTTATCAATCGTTTCGAACTCTTTTTTAGTTAAAGTAGACATTGACATAATATTTTTAAATATGCATAAAAGATCTGCTTAATAATTTGCCAAAAAACACTAAAGAATCATCATATAAAAACATCTATGATAAATTTCAAAAAAGGAGAAATAAAATAAAATTTTCAACAAAAGACTCAAACTTAGTAAAAAAAAAAATGAAAATAATGAGCTTCAAAATAAATAAAAAATCAAATTTATCTTATACATCTACATGGGAGAGAAAACTTGGATTCATAAAATGTCTTTATATGATTAATAAAAAATATTATATGTAATATCTACATGGGTTTCGATTTGTTTCTTTATCCATACCCGACTCAAGAGAATCTTGGATCTTCAACTTAATTTTAATTATTTTTTAGTCAAATCTGTGAGTCCAGTTTTTTTTCAACTCGATTTGCACTCTTTACAAATGGACTTTAAGATATTAAAAATACTGAAACTTAAATTTTGATATTTTTAATTGGACTAATTTAGATCAGCAATTGGATTGAGAGTAAGTTGGACTAAGTGGATGTTTTCCACAATTCATCACCAAAGATGTTGCCTTTCTAAAATTGCATTTTCTTCCAAGTGAGAGAAGTGTACACCAAATTTTTTTTTATAACACCATAATCTACATTTTCTAGTTGAATTCTCTCTGCATTTTTCACTTGGAAGAATCTTCCAATTACGAAAATTTTCTTTTAAAAAAAAAATCCCAATATATGCATATGATGCCGTAAACTTTCGAATAATGTTTAATTTTTTTTTTAAATATGAAAATACCTGTATCATATGGGAATAATACATATCTTGACTAACTAGACTAGCAACTGCTTTGATATATCTATTGCATCAGAGCATGTCAAGCTTGACACAGAGATTTGGTTTCACTCATCTACATAGGAGTCAGAACTACAACTACATAAGATAAAGACAATACTTTGTTCATTTTCAACGAAAATAAAGACTTTGATAAAAACAACAAAAACATTGAATTTTCGGAGTCCAACACAAGGTTGAAATTCATAGCACATTGGATGAGATGAATGGAGTCCAAACATAATTTTTCCCGCAGGATTGCTTTCCTCAAGGAAATTGACTACCAACACATCAGGGAACGATATTTTCATCAACTTTTCTTTGGATAAAGGCAGCATCAATTAGTATAGATATTTGTAATATATAGATCACGAGTTTACAACTCAAGACACTACAACATCTTATTCCCCCTTGTATCAATGCTATTAATTATTATTATTATTATTATTCTGAAACTTAATATCTTTAATGATTTTTCATTGTTATCTTTTAGGAAAAAAATTGTATCTTCAAATGGTCCAGATACAATCTTCCCAGCTGTTTAAATCTAGATAGTAGAAGACCATGTCCTATAGTCTTGTAGCAGAGATGCAATCTGTTTCTAAGAGGTCCCGAGATGCAATCTGCATAGTTGGATATCCATTTTTTTTTCCCACAAAATTTCACCTATTAAATGAAAGGTAAATATTAGAAAATGACAATATTATCAAAATATGATATACTTGAAGAGCAATAAGAAGTAAAACACTGAGAAAAAGAGAAGTATAATGGTATCACCGAGTGTCATTTAATCCTCTTCTTCGCCATGTGGATCAAAAGGGACTTCATGTCGAGCTCTGTTGTATTTCTCACGGAGCTGCTTTATTGGGATGAAATCTCCAGCACTATCCATTCCATAAAAAAGGAAGGAGATATACGGATGGTCCAACCTGTCCTGCTCATGGTAAATTCAGCTTAAATGAGTGATTAAAGGAAAAGCTAATTAAAGCATATAATCCATGTTTCCTTAGGCATCTCTACTGACCATGTCAGGTTGATCCATAGCTAAGAGATTCTCCTCAGGAACTGCCAAACAGTCGACATTAATAGCAAAAAGAAGAAAAAAAAAAAAAAAAAAATAGAAGATGAATAACTTTAGAACAAGCATTTTTTTTTAAAAAAAAAATATTGTGAGGAAGAAGTCTTTCTAGCATAAAGTATCTGGTGGCCCAATGGCACTGCTATCTTGATTTTAACAGAAACAGATTTGAAGCTAAGTTGATTGGGTAAAGGTGTGAGTGTCGAAGTCTGACATGAGTGCAAGGTGTGAGAGTCGGCAATCTAGAAAAAATGGGACATGAGAACACGGCACTATTTTAAAAAAATTTAAATATAAATTTATTTTCCTACTGTTCTCTTTCTTCACCTTAACCAAACTAGCTTTACTTTCTTTTCAGTTATTTTGTTTGTCAGCTCTCCATCTGTTTTTGCTTCAAGATCGACTGCACTCACATATTTTGTATTAATAGGCCTTTCAAATACATTCACCATCTAACATTTATTGCACTTGTCTTTGAGTAAGATCCTTTGATTTTTCATGTACATGATCAAGACTCTTGTTCTCCTTCTTCTTGTATTTATAAACTAATAAATACCCTTTTCCTCTTCACCGACCGGACATACAAAATTTCCATAACATTATATTCAGATCTACTTTCTTAGCAACTCTTTTTGCCATCTAATATTTTTGCTTTCTAAAATATTTTTATCACCATCCCTTGCAACATGCTTTCTTCTCACCAACAGCCTCTTTTGACATATATATTCCTCCACCATTGCGTCTCTCTCTTATTTCTTTTAGATCTCCTAATTCATCTTTAGGGAGTAAGAAAACTTACCATTTGAGATTCCATAATTCATCTGGATTCATATTCTAGCTCCAAGCTTTGTTTCTCTATCATCATTCCTTTAAAAGTTACTATCTTTTCTCCTCTCAAGTCTCACAGCCTTATTCTCGGGTCACTCACTCATCATCACCATCAAGTCATTTATCCCACCATTTCAAGCTGCTCATTCTCATCTATTATCTAAATTTTGACATAAACACCCAAAATCACTTGTTGTATGGTAAGATGACGCAGCTAGAGCGGTTCGAGCAAACGATGAGGAGGTCTGGTTAGGCGACACAGCAAAGGGGTGGAGGAGACGGACAAGAAACCCCATCCTTGGTGCTCCTTCGGTCGGCAGAGTGACGAAGAGGACCGCATGTATTCTCACCTCTGTCACGCAAGCGAGACGAGAATGGGTTTGATAGTTTCGCCGGAGGGAGGCCGGCCGACACAGGGGGAGGGACTCTGGCCTTCAATGCACTGGAGTGGGAGGACGATGGAGCCGAAGTTCGGAGACCTCTACTGAGGGCAGAGGAGAAACGGGAGGGTCTTTGCTGGGAGCAGAGGAACATCGAAGATCTCTACTAAGGGATGAGGTGTGACAGAGACGACGAGCGAAACTCATCCTTCCGTGCGCTCAACCGGAGGAGGCCAGGGAGATTCGGTCCCTGTCACGTGGGACGGTGAGCTTCACCTGGGTACCCTTGTCTTCGCCGAGACGAGGGAGAGAAAGAGGAAAGAAAAGAAAATTCGAGAAAAGGGATTTTTAAGAGAACCCTAACTCTGTTTGATTTCAAAAATAGCAATGCCCATTAATTACATCTGATCCTTTAAGAGGCTTTTATACTAAAAACAGAAAATACAATTAAGGAACTAATTACATTAGGGAAAGCAAGATTAAATATATAAAATAAAATAAAAGTTCGAGCGAAATTATTAACAAAAAATTAAGATGGGACGTGGGTCCATGCGCGACCGAGTGTTCTACATCAGTCCCCTGGTCTTGCAAAGAACTCGTCATCGAGTTGCAGGCATTGATGCTTGTCGAAAATTGCTTTGTATGTGGCATGAGGGACCTCCAGAGACAAGTTCTCTGAGTCATGAAGGTGAGTGACAGTGTCGACCAGTTCAGTGGTAGAAGCATAGGAAGTAGGTGAAGTTGACTGCGGTGTACTAGGAGAAGGGACAAAGACAATCTTCAAACCATCTTTTACAAAAGCAGAAGGGTAGGTTTTGCCCCGAAGAATAGCGTCAACATCAAACTACCAAGGACGACCAAGCAACACATTGCAGGCAGTCATCCCAGTACATCAAAGAGAACAATATCCTAATATTTCCCAATAGAAAAAGGAACCTTGCACTGAGAAGTAACTTATTGACGACAATCATCATTAAGCCATCCAACATAATATGGCTCAAGGTGCAAGTGAATAGGGAGCTGTAACTTATCAACCATACTTTGCGAGACTAGATCCTCACCACTACTGCTATCAATAAACAAAGGTACATAATCTTCCCTTAACTATGCATGTGGTGCGGAATGGACTATGGCACTGTGTAGGGTGTCAATATTAGGAGTGAATAATAGCTTACGAATGACCAAAGAAGGCACTCTCCCTCCTCATCGCCATAAGTAAGAGCAACATCTCCGTCAAAACCACCAAAAGCAACATCATCAACCAAAGTAGGTGCCGGACTATCAGAAGTTACAAATGCCACTCAACTTCAACATTCATGGGAATGGTGGCTAGGCTTGCCGCACTTAAAACATTGGTCAAGGTAGGGATGGGCATAAGGATTGGTGGGGTGGGGTGGGATGAGGAAGGACTGGGTTGAGTGGTATGCGGGGGATTATTGGCACGGGGAGGATAGGCACGGATAATGGGAGGAGGTCAGAGAATTGGTGTTGGTGTTGGTGTTGGTGGGTGGGTGGGTTTGAGTGTTAAGGGTTGGGGCAGTGGGTGGAGAAGCATGTGTGGAGGGCGGGGTCAAAGTGAAAGGGTTTGCGTGGGAAGTTGTGTGAGATGGAGGTGTAGGCCAAGTGATTGCGGGAAGAGGCAGTACGCTCTAAGGTTGGTTGTCGTGGTGGAGGGTGATCCATGAATGCTTCGACCTTCAAAGCACAATTAGTGGCTGCATATAAAGCATAATGATTATGAGTGACCAGTTCTCTTTGTATATTCCAATGCAAGCCATTAAGAAATCTAGCAATATGCTGATCCTCTGTCTCATTAAGTGCATTGCAAGAAAGAAAACAATAAAACTCATCAACATAAGCTTGGACAAAACAGTTACCTTGTTTGCAATTCTGAATACTAGTAAATAAAACCTGCGAGTAATTAAGAGGAAGGTACCATTGCGTCAATAGCTGTTTCATGCGGTGCCAAGAGCAAACCCACACGGGTAGCTCAATTGGTCTAAGCTTCTAGGATTAGACTAGAGGTGATGTAGCGGAAGCGGGGTGAAAATCAAATAACCAATCAGTCCCGACAAATATTGGGCCAAACACTTATGCTCTTCACACGTGTGAAGGTTTAAGTTAAAGAGTGGGTGTCTGGCACGTGTGGCAAATGGACTTTAGGGCTGACTGAGGTAAAACATGAATGGGAAAGAAAGAAAAGGGGAAAACAGGAAGAGGGTGGCGGCGGAAAAGACAAGAGAAGGTAGCAGCGATGGAAGAAGATGAAGGAAGGAAGAGAGAGCAGAGAAAAGGGTTCGAGAGGGGAAGATAGTACCTGGGTGGATGGTGAAACTGGTTCAGGGGTGTAGGAGAGGCAGAAAGAAGGAGAAGGCGGCGGAAGATCTAGTTGTGGAGCGAGGTCAAGGAGGCGAGCGGAAGCAAGTAGAAGCAGGGGCGAGATCAGAGATGCAACTGGGATAAAGCCCAACCTTCTAACAACAGTCACGGTGATGTCTCTTCTGGGATGAAGCCCAGAATCAGCGACAAGGTGGATTTATGGTTGGATCTTGCCAACGATGGAGGTAAGGTAGGTAAGGTCTGCAACTTAAGCAGAAAAGAGAAGACAAAAGATAAAACAGGTAAAAACCTTTGTAATAATTCTGATTTAATTCATAATTCGAAAGAGGTGAATCCCTCTCTTACATCTACAACTATTTATAAGAATACTAGAAACTCAAAATAGAAAAGGACTCAACTAGGGAAAGCCACGAAAGTGGTTTCCTGACTCTAACACAACTTCTAAACATAACTCGGACTCCTAAATAAACTAAGAAAGCCACCAACCTGGCTTTCTTACAAAGACTCCAAAAATAAAATACTAAAATACGAAAATAGTGAAATCCTAAAATAGATGGGTCTTTGCTGCGTGTCCTACATCAAGAGGTCTTGGGTTCAACTCTTCCCAAGATCACCTGATACACAAGGCTTGCGGGTGGTTTCGTGTATCCGTGGGATTAGTCTCACCTCCAATGTCGGGTGAGGATATCCATGTTAAAAAAAAAAAAAAAAAACTGGAGCTATATCATGTCGATAATGATCTTGTTAAATTTGCTCCCACCATGAAGAAGGTCCACCAGTCAACTTAAAAGCTACCAACTTGACTTGTTTATCCTCTAGGATGCCCATGTACTCAAAGAAACGTTCAACGGTTGCAATCCAATCAAGAAAGACTTCAATGTGGAGAAGGTCACTAAAAGAAGTAATATCGGCCTTTACTCGAAATTCAACTAGATTATTATTGTTGTGAAGACCATGGTGGATACCTCTAAATCATGTTGAAGCGTGCATCCCTGAAGTTCTTGAAATTCCATTGTAGATGTTGAATCGGATGTTGATTGGGTGGTGGAACGGGAGGTAGAGAAGTTCTTCCATTTCATCGTCATCCAAACCATCATAATGTTCATGTTGATCATAAGGGACATCCATAGCAGGTGAGACACGATTCACAAACCCAAATTGCTTGCATTGAGCGTGGGGTTCTCACTCACCATGAAGGGTTGGGTCGGCCTGATAGGACTACTCAGAACTATGAAGCTGCTAAAAACTGAGTATGGTTGGTATTCTACTCTAAAATCAGATTTATCTCCCACATTCTTCTTGCCTTTGTCCCTATCTCCGTGCACAATTTCTTTAATGGATTTGAGTAGGGACCATCGAAAACCAGCAAGGATTTCTTTGAACTCAAATTTGGTAATAAAATCTTCGGGGTTTTTGTCCTTCAGGCGTTCATTACCAACATTGGGTGCGGGTGCCATCGAGTCCAAGAGAACCTTCCTGCCATGATACCACTTGATGCAGCTGGAGTGGTTCGAGGAGACGAGGAGGAGGTCTCGTCAAGCGACACAGCAAAGTGGCGGAGGAGACAACCAGGAAATTCCCGTCCCCGGCGCTCCTTCGGTCGGCAAAGTGACAAAGAGGACTACCTTTATTCTTGCCTATGTCACGTAGGTGAGACGAGAATGGGTCTGATAGTCTCACTGGAGGGAGGCCGAGTGATGCAGGAGGAGTGACTCTCGGCCTTCAACGTGCCGGAGTGGGAGGAAGGCTAAGTCCGGGAGACCTCTGCTGAGGGCAAAGGAGCAACGGGAGGGTCTCCGCTGAGAGTAGAGGAACGCCGGAGACCTCTGCTGAGGGTAGAGGTGTGACGGAGACGACGAGCGAAACTCATCCTTCCGTGCACTCGATCGAAGGAGGCCATTGAGATCCAGTCCCTGTCACGCGGGAAGGTGAGCTTCGCCAAGATGAAGGAGAGAGTGAAAAGAAAGGAAAAATCGGGAAAAGGGGTTTTTGAGAGAACCCTAACTCTGTCCGATTCCAAAAATAGTAATGTTCATTAATTACATCTAAGCCTTTAGGAGGCTTTTATACTAAAACGAAAAATGCAATTAAGGAAATAATTACATCAGGAAAAGCGAGATTAAACAAAATAAAATAAAAGTTCGGGTGAAATTATTAGCAAAAATTAATATGAGAGGTGGGGTCCACGCACGACCAGGTGTTCTACATCATAAGAAACTTACCTGGTATGACTTTTAGGAAAATCCCATTCTTTACAACTCGGTTATTGTGGCTTAATACATTTACTCTTTAAAGCCCGAAGGTGTTCCTTCTCCTAGAAGTGCATATTAGCTATTATCAAATCAAATGCCATTGCAAAGATGAGGAGAGTTTATCTCATTTCATTCTTTCTCAAAACCACTCTTTCCTTTGCTGATCATTTTTTTGGGTACATGTTCACTAAAAGTCTCCAATTACTATATTCTAGCTAATAGGCTAATAGGTATAATTTACATATCATTCTTTGATAGGTATACCTTGTACTAATTTGTCCATCAACTTCCAAAATTCCCTTTTTTTATTCATTGCATATAGCATTTAAGGTTTCTTTATCTAATATTATCTTCACAATTATAAACAATAACTCTTCTCCTGATTAATACAATATTCTCCTTCATATCTCTATCAACTACAATGCCCAAGCCATTTCTAGAGTTGCTTTTGCTTGAATGAAAACTTAAATCTATCTCCAATGTCCCTAACCTTCTTGCCCACCACTTAGTCTCCTGCAGAATGCATTTTTCTATAATAAAATTCAAGTACTTCAAAATATCCTATGTTTGTCCTCCCTTTGGTAGAGCCCACCAATTCTTTAATCTTCCCTGTCAAAAGTGCTCGCACTGGAAGATGCTTGACATAAGTTTCAAATTTCCTTAATAAGTCCAACATTTTCGTTTACCTATCTCTCACTGCAATCGGGTTTTGGCAGCGTGTTGCTTGAGGGGAACACATTAGTCAACCCTTGCTATTTTCCATTGACATTTGAGGAATGATAGGGTTGTTAACACAACCTATGATCATATAGTTAGTCCTCCAAACAATGATTGGAGACTTTGCCAATCCACGTCTTTTCAAAACTATATGCATTTCATGTCCCCTACAAAGAACCTACAGTTCTTTTACATTCGCCGTTTGTTATTTTGCCAGTCCAGCATAGAAATGTCTCCCCAAATCCATGATTCCAGCCCACTTAGTTGTCTCAATTGAGTTTACATAACCTAAAATGTTGATGTTTCAATGCTTACATATATAAGGTTATACATTATCTAGCAACATTCATATATCGTATAGCCAAATACTTTTAATGAATTGATATACTTATTGATGTTGTAGGAAAATGTAATTTGTATTATAGCTATCTTACAGTATTTGCTAATTATGATAAAAGTACACATTAGGACCCATTATGTTCAATACAAAGTAGAAATTACGTGGATATTAATCTAGAAAACAAAATCAATATGAATACAAGCAAATTTTGTTTTGCCATACAAAGAAGAAAGTGTTGCTTTACCATAAGCAACAAGTAGGTTTGGATCTGCACGCACATCAACTAAGACCTGCAACAACAACATATAAATTGAAACTGCAATTAATAAATTAAAGTTCTCAGTTTAAGGTAAATTTTAGCTGTGAGAAACTTCACAAAATGTAAATATGTAAGTTATAAACTAGACCAAAGCTAAAAGAAGAAGAACTAACAAATGATTGACAATATTCTAGAGCACTTGCATAACTCAAGAAGCAACTACATTGAACGAATCATTGTATAGAACTATAGATATCAAATATTCATAATACTTGCTCTATACATGAACAAACTGATATTTTGGTAATTACAAGTTCATGGGACATTTGTCACAAGTTCACAAGGCCTAAAAGTTCATAAGATGTCTAAAACTAATGTGGGTTCCACATATCAGCTGACCTTTTGAGAATTATTGCAGAAAAGTTTCAATTCAAATTCCAAGAATGATGCAATAAAGTTATAAAAACAATCTTTAATTTGGTACAATCGGTGATCTTAATTACCATTGGTTTGAATTTAAATTTCAAGTTTACTAGAGTTACTATCCTGGTCCAAGTAAAAGTCATATATAAAGGTCTCGCAATATTAACTGATATTGTTGAAAATACAATTTAATTTTGAAGCCATCAGCTCTCTTTAGTTGGTAATCAATTTAGCCCCCAAAGACGGTGATCACTCCTAGTTCTTGGTGCTGACTCCGAGAATCGACTAGGTGCAGACTCTTAGTATCTATCCACTTACTCGTTTGTTTTTTTATTATTCCAAACTAACTAGGTTTAGGAGCGGTAACCTCATTATTGAAAGTGACTCAACTAGCGCCATCTCCTAGGCTAGTAATAGGAAATTCCCCCGTGGAGGTTAGTATATATTTCTAGGGACATTTGGAGGCTGTGCAGGTTGGGTGGCATCACCTTCGCTCACACACCCCGATCAGCAAACAGTGTAGCAGACTTCTCAGCGAAAGTTAGTGTTCTTAAGCAAAGGCCAGCTTTGAAAATCTTTTCATCTCACCAGCCTTGGGAGTTAGGGGAGCTGGGGTCCCCTTAGTGGATGAGGATTGTTTTGTTGTATTTTTTCTATATGTTCATGTTTTTTTTCTTACTTCTCTTGTTCCTTTTCCTCCTTATTGAACCGGGTATATCTCTCCTATACCTGGATCCTTCTCTTGTAACCTCCTCTTATTTTAATGAAATCAAATCGTTAATGTTTCAAAAAAAAAGAAGAAAAAACTAACTTTTGCTTCTACCCCATCATTCTATCACTTCAACAACCATTTAAAAACCAAGCTCTCACCCTGGTCTGCCCCTAAACCAGTCCCATCTGAGACCAACAACATTCACCTACCCTTTCTCACAGTTTCTTAAGCCCTCAAAGCCTTCAACTGAACTTAAACCCATCTACAAACTACTTACTGGTTGCCATTATTTGTGCCCTGCACTCCACATTTTGCATGCCATCTTGCATCAATATTGCAGATACATGACAGAAATTGTGATTAGTCATGTTCAATAGTATTGAAATACTGATCAATTCATATGTCCAATAGTTTCGAAAATCTGTCACCAAAAAAAAATTGTAACTTCTATATGCTCATGAAAATTAATCATTCTAGAAGAGCAAAAACCAATACACTAGCTATCATATGATGCTATATTGGTAAACTGCCAACAAAAACCATAAAAACTAATGTTGAATAACAAGTTTGGTGTCACTTTTCAAAATAAAAAACAAGTTTGATGTCACAAGGAATTCTCCATATCCTGGTTGAGGATCACAAATTCCTACAAACAAGAGGTATTGTGTCGTTTGGCATTCTTTTATGCTAACGATGACAGGACAAGATAAAGATTTGTTGTCAGACATGGAAATCAGAATCTCCACCAAATCATCATATGCAGAAGAGCACAATAAATCAAGAGAAACCAGGTTGCAAAAAATGTATTTCCTTTCTAGGTTTCTGCAAAGTTGCACAAAACTGTTTCTCAATTATCTTCGAAACACTTCATTGCTTCTCACATGAGAATCAAATAACTAATTAAGCTTACCTGATAAAATGGCTGATTTGATCCTCGTTGTAACTTCTCAACATGTGCAGTCTCCATCCATGAACTTGATTCACAACATATTGGATCCATTCCACAAACAACAGCTCGATAGCCTGCAAGAGCATACAACCATTTAACAAGCGCTCAATAGTTTCGGGAAAAAACTAACACGTGTTAATGTTCCTGAAACTTTACTATTCTGTGTGTTCTTTAACTTCATCACGTTTTTATTTATTCATCTCAATCATAAAGGCACAAAGAGGCTCAATAACTTAACAGATGGATGATATCCATGCCACATATGGGCAATTGAGAAATGCCTACAATTTAGAGCAGCAGCATTAATAAGATCTGAGATTTATCTAAAAAGTCACTTTGTTTTTATGCATTTAGTGAATGGAAATAATGAGGCAGTAACCACATCACACTAAACAAGTGACCAAACAGAGACTACATTTGGGAATTCCAGCTCCAATTTTTTTGTCATACATTTTCAGGAAAATTTTAAATGTCTCCATCATAAAAAATAAAGGACCACTATAAAAATGATACATAAATAACACAAAGTACACTTGACAAAAGACTAAAAAAAATCATAAAATGCATTGAATCATGGAAATTCATAAAGACCATGTACAAACCCTAATGACAAAAACGTGGAAAACGAAAAAAAAAAGGAGATAATGAGGGATAGGATTTCAGTTTGAGGAGAAATCAGACCTCCAAATGGTTTCAATTTGAGAAGAAACCGACCTCTGCGCCGAAGTTGTAATTTCGGGGAGAAATCTCTCATATCCTTTTATTACTAAACTTATCATATAAATAGACTTCTGGTACAACTCAAATGAAAAATAAAATAAAGGAAATAAATCTCAACATACCAATTATCTTATTACAAAATAACTACTTCATTTAACTAGGATCCTATCATTTCCACCCCCATGGAAACAAACCTTGTCCTCAAAGTTTGGGAAATTTCTCATGTGGCAATTTCTAGAATTAAATTCCTCCAATGTAGTAAAATGTCCATAAAGAATAGAGACCCACACCGATTCCAAAGAAAATCTGACAGTTTATAAGATGTTGCTTGAATGTTGTGTGCAACATAGTGGTAAAATGATATCATCCACAGAATGTGAGGAAAGGGCATGCCACCAACTTCAGGATATTGCACATTGACCCATGCATTGTCGAACAAAGAGACCATCATCACATCATCTGGATGAAATGGAAGTCACTAATAGTAGGTGAGATCTTGCGGAGGGGCTTGATATAGGAAAGATTGTGCTTGATCAATCCATGTAATTTTATTAGTGTCGACATATGGAATGGAGTCAAACTCAGTGGGTCAGGCTTTAATTTTCACCACCGTGAGCACTATTATTAGTACCTGTAATTTTGAACTCGTGAGTTGGTAGCATGAAAATCGATGTCAAAATGGCACCATTGACCATGGTATTTGCACCACCATCTATGGTTGACTTGGGAGCTTCTTCTGGAAGAACCTTTGTTGCGATGTAATCAATGTTGGACTTGATAGTGGAGACAAGCGTCTCTATATCTTCTAAATATCGGACATGTGTTGAGTAGTCACCTCTAGTCTCTCAATATGTTCTTCTTCAGATGCCATGGAGTCAATCAAAGAATCGGTGTAAGATGATGGAACCAATTTGAATTTTCCCCCCTTATGAAAGGAAGGTGAGTCGCAAATTTTCAAATAGTGGATGTGAGTAAGTTGGTAGGAAAAAATGGGTTGGAAAAGTTGGATTTTTTTTCTAAACAAGGGTGGAAAAGGTTTATAAAAGATAAAAAAAGGTTAAAAATAGTTTTAAAAAAAAAAAAAAAAGTGGAGTTTACTCCAAAAAAAAAATGGAAAGGAAATAAACTAGAGGCTTAAAGAGGTTCTTTTATTTAGCTAAAGGGTGTGGAAAAAATTATTTGGCTTTGAAAGAGAAAGAAAAGAACTAGGATTGGATATGGGTTTGTTGGGTTGTGGTGTTGTAGAGAGTCGGGTCTGATGAATAGAATTCTACAGGATTTGCCAAAAAAAAAAAAAAACTGCCACACCACCATCGTTCCAAGTCCCAAATCTTTTTGTAATGTTAATTGATAGGAACTTTTTCCTTTTAAGCTGATTCTACGTTGCCATGGGCAAAATATTGGAGAGGAATATAAGTGGTCTTTGGCTGTTAAACTAGTCAGGAGTTACCCTCTTATGTATCCCAAGATTGCGTCCTTAGACATTACTGAGCAAAGTTAAAACCAAAAACATATCCTTGTGATAGAGGTAGGTAACCTTCACGTATAGACAGGATCACATCAATCAAGATAGCCTTATCAAATATCTCAGTTCATTACACGTCCATGTCTCCATTGTCTGAAGAGTGCAATCAACATATTTTTAAGAGTTTACGAAGATATGGTGGAGATCATAATGTGAAAAGTGAGGAGGCTAGAAGGGCAGTTAAGGACAGACAATTGAGGACTAAGTATTTCAGAAATAAATAATTCAAAAAGAGTTCATCAATGAGTCATGGTGGAGAAAAACAAATAGCTTTGTGCAATGGGATAAAGCTTAAAGAATAACACAAAAGGACAGGAAATTTAAATACTTAGTAACCGTAATATGCACTGCTAGAGAAGCACTATGGCAAATCAGATTGAACTGGAAAACTCGTGACATGCCATTACCTCTCACATATTTTGACTGTCAGAATTTCTGTTTCTTTTACTAAATCAAAGTGAGTGTCGCGAGAATTTATATTTAGATCATGCGTTGCTAGACAGAATTATAGCTTCATGTACAATTTAATCGATGCAGAAATTCCTCTGCTTCTGCATCTTCTTGATATATCGGAAAGGATTTTTATCCCAACGCAGTTATGGATAGGCATCTGGGCATATGACATGGGTGTAAATTTTTGGTGAAATCCTTTTATACTGGGATGGTTGGTCAAGCCAAGGTGGCTGCAATGGTGGTTTTAATAAGGTCTTTTTCCAAACTACAATTAGTCATTGCAATTTGTTGTATAGTGGATCTTGATAAAATCATGAGGATGGACCCATCTTTGAAGAATCAAAGGTTACCAATGGATGCATGAATGTGCTCAAGTGATTTTGAATGGGTGAATCCTTAAGAATATTTTCGGTAAGTTTCGGTTGTTATTTAAGTTCAATGGTGGATGTGAATGGAGGTTAAATGCATGGACACCAAGCGGCCATTATGAAAAAATGAAAGGACTTCATGAACAAGGCTACATCTTGTCAAATCAACAGTTATACTAAGTACAACAACAACATGAAATAAAATAAAGATGCATCTATGAGGGAAGTGACTCAAAAGGTGAGAGCAAGGATCATCTCATGGACTTCTTTTTATAACATGAATCATCTCGAAGGCATTATCAACCATTTTTTTTAAACCATGGAAAGTGCTGCAATGGAGGGAAGTATTTATAGGCCGTATTTTTTCATATTCCTGTCTCGTACACTGGCCATATCCTTGGGAAAGAGGATATCAGAAGGCCAACATTGATCACACTGTTGTAACTTGTCGGATTCATTATAATCAAGTGCTTTAAATAACCATAAACATCCAAAGGCCAATTTTGATCACACTACTGTAATTTGTTATATTCATATTAATAAAGGGCTTTAAACAGTCATAAAAATCCCTTTTATGATTTTAAATCCAATTGATTCTCATGAAACGTGCAATGAGCCTCTGTACAATGACACATAAATGAAACGTGCAATTAGACAGGAAGCACATACCAAACATTTTATGCCTTACTTTCTGCCCTAACCTAAATGCATATTCTGTTTTCTCATAAGCAAGAGCTTTTGCTGATGCAGCTAGAGACTCTGCCTGCAGTCAAGAATATTATCAAAACATTAAGATGATATAGCTTTCAAATCATTAATCAAGAATCACTATTTCACTACCTCAAGCTTTGAGATTTGATCACGCAACTCAGCAGCTAAAGCATAATTCTCACTCTCAATAGCTTTCTGCATGTCTGCACTGCAAGGGAAGGTAAAGGTAATCTAGTTCATTCCAACATTAGGTTTAAAACATTAAGTTAATGATCAACACAATACGAATGCTCCAGATGGAAAAAGAAAAGTTGTATCAGGCCCTCAATATGGCTGTCAAGAAATTTCCAAATTATCAACATATCATCTCATGAAACTATTGATTGAACAGTTAAAACAGCTGATTTATCAATAGTAGTTCAAGTATAAGATTTAAAGATCATATTCATGAAAGCCTTGGTCACATCCATCAACAGTTCACTTTTCATGTTCTACCATAACACTCAACCCCAATCAATGACCATGTTCTTTGTCACCCCACATTTTATCTTATCATTCCTCACCACCTGCATTCACACCTTTAATGGCTTTCCCTTCTCCAAGTACCTTAATCCATGCCTTTAATCCTTTGACTCTTTGTACTAGGGTTGTTTCTTGTCTTCTAAAGTTTTGCCTAATAAACCATGTTAACCAATTTTCCCTTTTATACCTCTTAGCCAACATTCCTGTTAATAAAAAGGAATGGACCCAAAAACATATGCACCCATTCATTGTAGAACCATATTTATAGATTACAAGGTCAAGATGCTCCAAATATAACTATTAAATTATAACATATAAATCTAACTAATTAAGAGAGAATCGTGAATTTTCAAAAAAAAAGAGACAATCGTGATTCTAAATTATAGACTTCCTAATAACATGCCATAGCTGATCCAACAACAAAGGAGCAGGAGATAACGATCGGCATTCTAGCATAAGAGATCGATAGATCCAAATGATCTAGACAGTTGGAACCATGATTAGAAACAAATGAAGATAGATTTGAGGTAAAAGTCCAACACAAACAAAATATCTAAACCATTGCCACCACGATCAGATCCAACAAACAGATGATCCAAACTAAGCCACAGGTAGATAGATCTAAGACAGAACAATCCGAGCAATGGCGGTGGTGATAGCAAAGAACAGAGGAGATGGTAGTAGGATGGCAATGACATAGGTAATAATTGTCCATCCATACCAAATCGACGACAAGGGCTAACATATAGATCTTGAAGGCTGTGTTTAGATTAGGGTGAGTTAAAGTAGGGGGTTCCCTAGGGAACTTGAAAAACAAGGGGTCCCCATGTAGGTGAACCCCCTACTTTCACTTTATCTACTATTTAATACACTATGTTTGGTAAATTTAGAGTGTAGAACTTAACATTTCTCAAGAGAATGGTGGAAATTTTAATTTAAATTTTTAAATTTTTTTGCTAAAGTAATAAAGCGTCGCTTCTAATAATAAGTAGTGGGGATCCATTTATTTAGCTAATCATTGGTACACCTATGTAAGAAAATTATATGATGGCGCCCACATCTTATTTCAATCTCTTCACATATTGAACATATAGAATGATCAAATTGTTGATTTTGTGGGCCATATGGATGATTGAATTTGAATTTGGATTCATATTCATAGATATCATGCAATCATTTATTTTTCTCACTTATTTTATTTTGATAAGTCAATATCTAGGCATAAATTCTCTTACTTGTACTATTAAAATGCAATGGCTAAATGACAATCAAATCATTAAAAATTTGAAGGAGAAAGAGGAGAAATAACAAATATTAAGGCTATAATCCCTAATAAGAACTATATATACATACATACATATATAATCTCAACCACATATCTTAGAATTGTCAAATAGTGTAGAGGGTACAGATATGGAGAGTGGGGAGAGTAGAAAGTGTAGACTGATTTACCCACCCTTTGATGGGGAACTCAAGACACTATTTTTGGGATGAGTTTCTTAGGTGAGGAATCAACACATTCACAATCCAAACATGGTGACTGAAAATTTCTGAGTGAGTTCAACTTCCCCTCCTCAACTCGCCCTGATCCAAAGACAGCCAAAAAGAAAATAAGTAGGCATAAAACAGGCGGATAACAACTGAACACCACATGAATAGTAGGTGGATAGCACGCAAACAACGTGTGAACAGCAGGCGGATTGCATGCAGTCAACAAGCAGATAGCAGGAAAATAGCAGGCGGATGGCAGGCGGACAAAAACAAAGGGCTGTCTTTGGATGGCAACAAAGGTGGGGTTCAAACAGTCCGCAGGCAAGGATCCAATGATTCTGATCAAGAATAGGGTGCTCTTGATCATCAGACTCTAGCTCTGTATACCATGTTAATAGAAGAGACAAGCAAAAAACATATCTATTCATTGTAGCACCATATTTATATATTACCAGTACATTGATTCTGGACACTCCAAATATAGTATTGAACCATAATATATAACTAATTAAGAGGCAGTCATGATCCTAAATTATAGAGTACCTATTATATCATAACATATTCAAAAACATCCCCTCGCCTTTTCTTCTAATGGAACAAGCTTTATTCTCTACAATGCACCATTCTATTATATTTTCTCTTGCTACACTACACATCATCTTAACACATGCATTTCTGTCACCATTAATTTATCTTACCTATCTTCTTTTCATTGCCCAACATTCAACTCCACGTAGCAATGTAAATCCAACAGCCACCTTACAAAAACCTCTTAAATTGACGCAGAGCTCTTCTATCATTTAACAATTCACTAGCTTGTTGACACTTGCCCACCCGTGCATATCCAATTAGTTATATCAAATCAAACCCTCTATTTCATTCTACAATTGCACCTAAGTAGCAAAATTTCACACTACATAGTACTAAGTCATTTTCAATTCTAATTGATCCATTGCCCTTACTCTCAAATCTACTATGCTTACAGTGGATATGTTTTTTCTTCGTCCTACTAATTTTTAATGTTAGCCAAATCAATTACCTCAGCAACCCATAAAAGCTTTCTATAGATCGAAAAAAATCATGTCTCATATTGTACCCACTCTTCAAAGTCACCATGTGTTTCCCTTCATTGTGTTACTAAATCAAGATGGTTTTCACTTGGTTGATATTTCTTTCTTTTGGATCACAATGTTCATAATAACTTTTAAGTAACATTTCAAATTATCTTGTGAGTCGTGAGATGGAGACTTCTTTCATAATCTTGATTCCTAAAAGAGATGATAATTGTTCATTATCTACTTTTCTTTTTTGTCCAACAAATTGCTAGGGATCAGGATCATCATCATCATCAAATGACAGAATCCCATATATCTAGGGTCAGTTCTTTGAGTTCTACTTCTCCATTTAACCATACCGTCAATCATTCCACTATCTAACTTGTCTTTCTTTATCCCTTCCTTCCACATTTCAGTGGTCTACCACTCCTTGTGCATGTGATCTATAGCCTCTCAACTTTACACACTAGGATCATGTTTAGTCTTTTACTAACATAACCAAACCACCTCAACGAGTTTCTCTCAATTTATCATCTATGGGGGCAATTTTCAAACTATCTCTAATGTGGTCATTTCTATCATTAAGTGTTACTCCACTTATCCAATGCAGCATGCGCATCTCCTTAACCCAAAAATATTCTATTTGCCTTTTCATCATTGCCCAACACTCTATAAAGCATTGCAGATTTAATAATTATTTTTTATCATATTAAACTCTACTAGCTTGTTTACAGTTTACTCATCCTGCCCTCATCGTATTAGTATTTTATCTAAGTCGAAACCTCCCTGAGATTCTACCGTAAAACCCAAATATCTAAATTTATCATACTACGATACAAAGCCATTTCAAATTTTTATCATATCACCCTTACTATTCTTTGTCCCGCTAAAGTAACACTCCAATGTATTTTATTTAGTTATACTGATTTTTAGACCATTTGTCTCAAAAGTTCTCCTCCAAGATTAACCTAATGTTGAGATGTTGTTTCGTCTCGCCAATTAATAATATATTATTTTCAAAAGGCATACACAATACTTCACCTTGGATTCCTGGTGTTAAGGCATCCATGATTAACGCAAAAAGAAATGGGTTTAAAGAAGATCCTTATTGGAGTCCCACTCCAACAAGGAACTCCACCTTCTCTAATTACTTCTTAATATTCTCCATATCAATTCCTTGGCACACTATCATAGGCCTTTTTTATTAAGGTTATCATAGGCCTTTTCTAAGACAATAAAAACCATGTAAAGGTTCTTCCTCTTCTTCCTAAATTTCTTTATATGTTGTTTACGTTCAAAGATAGCTTTTTGTTGTTGACCTACCCCAGATAAACCCAAATTGGCCTTCAGAGATACTTGACACTATCTTAAAAAAGCCTCTAATATCCTTTCCTAAATTTTTATAGTGTGACTCGTGAGTTTAATGAGTCACACTATGAAAATGTAGAAAAGGATAATAGAGGCTCGTTAAGACAAAAGTCAAGTATCTTTGAAAATCAGTTTCCCAGGAAGTTGCTACAAAATCCTGGCCCAAGTGCTGCCCAGCCACCTACAGCCAGTGATTTCAAAGATCAAATTGAACAACAAAGGGGCTCTCGAGTCCTAATTTTGCAAGAAATAACCGCATAAAGAAAGTTTAAAAATAGCTCCAATATAAGACAAATTGAGAGAAACACGTTTAAGGTGGTTTGGACACGTGAAAAGAAGACTGCAGACAACCATGGTTCGTACAATTGAGAAGTTGCAAGTTGCAGGTACAAGGAGGAGGGGTAGAGAGTGAAAACATGGAAAGAAGGGGATAAAGAAAAACATGATAGATAGTGGAGTGACAGAGTGTATGATTTATGATAGGGTCAAATGAAGAAGTAAACTCGAAAAACCAACCCAAATAGATGGGATTGTGGTTGTGATGATGATGATGATGATGAAAGGGCTCTTGTGCAAGGTACAAATTTTGGACACAATCCTAATTGCTCATGAAAGCATAGATTCCAAGCATAAATCCAAGACCCTAGGGTTCACACTAACAATAGATTTCAAGAAAGCTTTCAACATGGTTAACTAGAATTTTCTTCAGCATTGCCTTAAAAATATGCACTCGCCTTAAATTGGAGGAATTGGATTAAGGCCTGCATCACTCGTTCTTCATTTTCTGTTATGCTTAATGGTTCTCTTAAGGGATTCTTCTCTGGCTTCAGAAGGGTACATCAACCGGACCCTCTATCCCCTCTTCCTTTTGCACTTGTGGTTGACACCTTAAATAAAATGCTTAAAAAGGCAAAAGATTATGGCATATTAGGGAGGGTAGTGGGAGATGAAATTATTTTTCACCTGCAATTTGCAAATGATACAATCAATTACAATTCATCCAAGATGGATCACATAAAGAACTTAGTAGCAATCTTTAAGTAGTTTAGAGCATGCTCGAGTCTGAATATTAACTTCAGCAAGAGTGAGTCACTGGAATTAATGCAGGAAGAGACCAGTCAGAAGCTTGTGTAAAGCTGATTGATTACAAGATTGGTTCACTGTCAACGACCAACCTGGGCCTCCCTTTGATTATGTGGTGTCCTAAGAAGGAGATCTGGAATCCAATCATAAAAAGGTTTGAGGAAAGGTTATCTGGTTGGAAAAGTACTTACTTCTCCTTAGGACGCAAGTTAACCCTTCTCAAATCTGTCTTAAGTTCCGACCCGATTTATTTCCATTCAGCTTTAGATGTCCACTAGAAGTGGTTAAGAATTTGGAATGGATTCAAAGGAACTTCTTTTCTTTCTTTTTCTTTTTCTTTTTTTTGAAGACCAAGGTGTCTAGGCCCCATGGAGCACCTGACAAACCCTTGGGGCATGTGCAAACCTCCCTATCCACACACACCGGATAAAACTATTGGGAGTGGCCCTTAGGTGTTGAGGGTGACTTGAATTCAAGACCTCCTGCATCTTGGTGGGTTCTTGACCGTCAAGCCAACCCTCATGGGTTGATTCAAAGGAACTTCTTACATAACGACAATGAGAAGAAAAGAATATTTCAACTCCTAGAAAGGAGTCAGATTTGCGAGCATGTTGCCAATGAGGGTCTTGGAGTTCAAACCATTATTCGAGTCAATAAAGCCCTCCTTCCTAAGAGATTGTGGAATTTGGGTATAGGAGTGATACTCAAAAAAAAAAAAATCAAACTCATTCAATCATAGAAATTATGTTTTTTAGGCTCCCTAAATATAAATTATTTTTAAATCCTAAAAATTTGCATCCTACATGAGACCCACTTTCAATATATATGATGGCCCATTGAATGGTCTTAACATAAATATAGAACCCTATAAAAATCACTCAATCCAATCTTAGAAATCATGTTTTTTAAGATCTCACAATTTTGATGACTTTAAATTATTTTTTGAACCCATGAGGGTCAGATTTGCGAACATGTTGCCAGTGAGGGCCTTGGAGTTCAACCCATTATTCGAGTCACTAAAGCCGTCCTTCCTAAGAGATTGTGGAATTTGGCTATAGAAGTGATACCCAAAAAATCACTCATTCAATCATAGAAATTATGTTTTTTAGGTTCACTAAATATTAATTACTTCAAATTATTTTTTAAATCTAAAAATTTGCATTCTACATGAGACCCACTTTCACTATATTTCATGGACCATGAATGATCTTAACATAAATATAGAATTTTATAAAAATCACTCGATCTTAGAAACCATGTTTTTAAGATCTCACAATTTTGATGACTTTAAATTATTTTTTGAACATCTAATATTCTTAAATTCTTTTTATTTTAATAGTTATAGGGTAGCTAATATTTACACTTCGGATGAGACCATTTTGGTGCAATATTAATTTATAGATATGCACATACATATACACCATAATTTAAATATACATATAAATTTAAATAAAGTCATGTTTTGTTATCATGTCTTTTATAGTTTATATTATTATGCGTATAATTATAGTGTATAAGTTAATTGCAATATACCATTCAATTCAATGAAATGTGTAATCTCTCTTGATGCTATTTTCTAGAGCCACATGAAAAGAATGTATTTACACTAGTATATTATCTAATAAATCTAATTTTGTTGTTTTGCTAAAATAGCATATTTCTGTGACTCTAGTTTTAATATAGAAACCACCTACACTTTCTCCTCATCCAAACACAGCCCAAGAAATGGTAGCTGAAAAATACCTAACAGGATCCTGCAATTTTGCGGAAGACACCATCCAAAAGACTCTAATTTGGTGATTCAATGGAATTACATTGAATTTGTGGGGAGCCAAATGACCCGTTAGGCTTGCACAGTCATTCAATCAAGTTGACCTTTATAAGTACTATATACAAGTATACATCTTTCTAACACACCCAACACCACAACCATAGGTGAGCTCCACATGGAGCTTTCACCGTGAGAGCATTTTATGGGAAGTGAAGCTGAACACTTCCCTCTATATTATCTCATTTATTATTATGGGTTGTCCTCTTATCAATTTTTAGCATTTGTATTCTGAACTATAACATAACTAAGCTAAAGCCTCGTGCATAAAATCTAGAGTTCATTCTATTTATAAATTCTCAATTAGCTAGTTTGCAATTAAATGAAAACTCACCGCAGGTGTAAAATATTTATGGCCTTGTCTTGTGCTTCATTCTTTGAAGACGTTGATCCCCTTTTAGCTTCCCGTTGTTTAATGACCTCCACTTCAACCTTTAGAGAAGAGACACATTAAGCAAACATCAATTGGTGTGATGCTCCCCCTTCACTGAAAAGAGACTCTCCTTAAGTCATTAAAATCTTAATGGTAATAGCTCATTAGAAGCTTTTACAAGATACTAAAGAATTTTAATCCAAAAAAAAAAGATGAGATATAAGAAAGCAAAAATGTGAAACAAGATTTCAGCACAAGAGGCAAATGCATTAACAGAACAAAAATTAAAACCAAAGAAAAAAGGAGGTATATCTCTATATTCCTTCTTTTGTTTTTCAACTTTTTATGTAAATATTACCACAGCCAGGTAGCATCCAAGTGATTGTGTGTGTTACCTCAGTAAGCTTGTTCCTTAACTGTCGTGCTATTTCATACTGCTCCATGTTCAGTGCACACTGCCACGACATATTCCCAATAATCAATATAAGTAAAACAAATACATAAACCACTAAAAAAATAAGAGTTCAATTTGCATCTTGGTCTCGGTTTCAGATTCAATCAGGGCCAGTGCTAAGTCGGCTAGGTATAAACGTAACTTGGGGGTGTGTCCTTACAAATTAATCATTAAAAAACAAAGAGTTCAATTGGCATCTTGGTTATTTGTAGCAAACTCAATCAAGACCAGTACTAAGTCAACTTGGTAATAATGTAACTCTGGTGTGTCTTATAAAATAGTTTTTGGGGCTAAGAAAAAAATCAAAAGAATCACCAAAATAACTAAAACTGTAATGCACAAGAATATGATCTTAAAATTAAAGGACTCTGTCTCTCTCTTACTATCTATCTCTCTATGGATCCTCTAGTATCCTCTAGTACATGGTATATAATTCTCATTTAACCAGATCCTTCTTAAAAATGTACGTATAGCACGGTAAAAGATCCACTCACTGACCCAATATAACTCTCTCTCTCTCTCTGGATCCTCTAGTACATGGCAATACTTTTCTCTAAACCTTTTAAAAATGTATACATAGAATGGTAACAGGATCCACTCACCACACCCAACAAGTAGCATATAGTTCTATCCAAATACAAAAACTCAGATGGAAAAAAAAAAAAATTAGCCATCTAATATAAGTCTGAAAATGAACCATTGAAATTCAAACGATGAAGTTTTTAGCTTAGAAATTGGGGTTAAGTTCAGCCATCCAATTTTATAGCCTTATATAATATAGCGAATGGGCTAGGGGTGTGAAGCGCCCTCCATGGAGGCTAATCACACTTGGGAGGAAGATTAGGGGGCTAAATGTGGGCCTGGAGGTTACCTTCTCACATATAAGTCGAGTGGCGAATGGCGAGCTGACTTCTTTGCTAAAAATGAAGTTGATGGGTCGTCTTTGGGCTTCTTATATTTACCCGGAAGATAATTTTTTTGCAGTGGAACTGTTCTCTTATTGTTGCTTTGTTTTAGTTGTTTGTTCTTGGGCCTAATCCTCTTAGGCCTTGTGCCTTTTTGCTTCTTTGTTTGTATCTGACTTCTTTTTAATCAAATTTATTCTTTACCGCTCAAAAAAATATATATATCATATAGCGAATAGGGTAGCAGATTATTTTGCAAAAAATGGTGTAGAGGGACCTGTTTTTGGAGTCTTCCATGTAAAAGAGGGCACTCTTTGAATTATGCACGAAGGACCTACTTGACCACTTGGAGCTTTTGTTGTTTTGATTTATTGTTTTCTGTCTTTCATTTCTTGTTTTGGCTAGGTCTATACCTCTTAGACCCTTTTTCTTGTACTGAATTTTTTCTTTAATATTATTTTCACTTTGTTACCACTCAAAAAAAAAAATGATCTATATTCTAATTTTCATTATGTAGAATAGTGGATTCCATAAGGACATTACATCAAAATTCTAAAGATACAACATAAATAACCCTAACGCATGTGCTACAAAAGATCCTCTCATTCTCTCTAACAAAATGCATCAGGGTTAAGCCCCGCCACAAATGTCCTTATGAGAAGCTCTCTCCATTTAAGATTTAAACCTACCAATAATGCTTTGAAAATTGAAATCATAATGTAAGCTGTTTTAGGCATCAAATCGTATCCAATAACAAATTGTATCATAAATCACAAGATTTATAAGATTTTCTCAAAAAAAATGAAGAAAATATTCTAAGAACATTAGAAGTAAAACAAAATACAAAATATTCACTAACCTCGTATTTTGTATTCAACACTCAATGCAGATAACAAATAAAATGATGGTCGTGTCATACACAAACTTGATCATCATCATCATTTAAGTCATTTATCCCATCAATATGGGGTTCGCCTATATTTTTGAATTTGGTAAGTTGTCTCCATGGGCCGACAGCCTCTCTGATGCCCAGGGGACCTGAACTCACAACTTTTAGGCTATAACAATGAGCCCTTACTACTAGGTTCTTATACAGGAGACTTGATTGTCATATATGTAAATATTGTTCAAAAGCACAAAAAGAAACTCATATATGTGGACTTGTAATTACATGTGACAACGTATAGCTTACAACACCAACATCTTGAAAATTGACTTGGTTCATAAAGGATAAATCAGATTTTAGTAAAACTCATGTATAAATTGTAAGAATTTTCCAAAAATACATTCTTAAAAATTAGGATTTAAATAAAATTCAAATTGTTTTCAGTAGAAATCATATCAAGTCATAAGATGCAAATTGTAAACTGTGAGACTTTGACAAATAATCCTACCATAGTTTCCCTTATGGTTAAACTTTAAAGGGACAAGTGCCATGGTTGTGCAGATTAACCATAAAGAATATCCAAATAACAAAATTCAACCTCATCTAAAGTTCTTAGCCATCTGGCCTAAATCCAAAAAATGGATGGTTTCTAGTTATCAGAGATCTTTTCAATTTGAATCTCTGTTTCATGGCTTTATATCAAATAGATATAAAGCCTAATTTAGGACTGCAGTTTGGTAATTGAAATAGTCATGAGATTAATTTTTAAGAAGTAGGGGATAAGCCCCACACCACTATGCCACGTGTCACTTTTTATTTCAACATTAGAGAACATCTAAAACCATAAAGGATTGAAATTGTCAAATTTCTCTCCATAATGAGTTTCTCTCACATACTCCCTTAGAGTTGCATACTCTTTTTCAGGTTTTTCTCAAACCTCCACACATCTATAATCCTGTTAGTAGCAAGAAAAACCTTTGAAACACCCAAATAGGATTAGGATTAGGATGACCAAATAGGTATCAACTTAGCAAACAAGACATCCAAGTGATTTTGTAGACATCCACATTATGCCCTCCTTCAAATGGTGGACCCCACCTTCTAAAATGGCTCATCAAGGTAAAACAAAGGGAGGATAACTCTTGATAGAACCCAAGAAATTATTATGTTACTTTCCAGACAACCCATGCAGAACCTCAGATTACCTATATACGCATATACCTGCCGGCCAAGTAACTCAACTAATACCTGTATGAGTCACTTATTCCATTGCTAAAATGACCACGTCAATTTGAAAAGATAAAGAGTTCCACATGAAACTGACTCAACCATGGTCAAGTCTGAGTTGACCCAAACTTGGCCATTTTCTTATATCTTTATTTAAACCCACACAAAAGGTGGTTATCATAATTTTTTTTTCTTTTTAAAATATGAGATTGAAATTTTCTTTTTAAACTATGGAAAAGATTTCAATTTACATAATCTTACAATGTCAAATAAAAGCCAAATTGGGACAGAACAAAGCAATAAACTATTTTATTTCAAAAAAAAACTGGAACAAGGAGAAACCTGTACTCGAGTTGCCAAGTCTAGCTGGAAAAAGAATATCAAGATGTCCTCATTAGCAATCTCACTGCGCTCAGAATTCGCTTCCATACCTTTATCATTTCCGTTAAACAGCCAAGCAGCTCTAGTCTTTAACTCCCTTCGCCTTGTTTTGCTCTTTGGAAAGGACCACCTTAGACCTTGTCTTAATATCCCAGAGTTCAGGTGGGTTTTGTCAGTAACTACCTTGATATCACTTCTCCATGAAGCAACCAATCTATATGTCACATTGTTTGCAGGGATCACCAAAGAGCTTACTGATATGCCTTGCATCATTTTCCTTGAGCATGCAACTTATTTTCCTTGAGCATGCAGCTTATAGACAACTTAATAATGTCAACTATACACTCTCTATCATCTGAAGGATTATAACCATTTGCATCTTATATTCTTGCACCAGCCCCTTGTTTTGCATCAAATTCTTTTGAAGAAATGTTCTAGCACAAAGCCCCTAAAACACAGGAAGCAAATGCATGGGAAATTCTTGTCAGATTGACAAGATCAAATGAAGGAAAGCTTAGATATTAAGACACTTCAACAATAGAAGAGTCAAAAAGCATGGCAACTCATATCAATGAATATTCAAGAGAACTTTAGTTATATATATAACACCCTACACCTTAAACATGAAAGCAACACTCTCTAAGAAACACATTACGAAACTAGTTGAACATTGGCACATCCTTCAATTTCTTACAGCCTAGATTACAAGAAATCCATGTTACGTAACGGGGTCTTTGTATGAAACAATAATAGCTGACTCACACCCACAACCTTTATGGTTGCATGGCTAGCATTTACTGATTGTGCTATGAACTCTTATCGCTCTAAATTAAATGTTTATGTGAAGAGTTATTGATACATATGAACATGGATATCAAAGTTTGCAGTTTCCATAATATGGCTGGATTCTTCTAGTACTGATTTACATATTGTCCAATGTTTGAAAAGATATCACTATGATTTCTCTTCTGAAACTTAAGTTACATGCTCGAATGGCTAATCTAAGATTTTTCATGTGATTTATAGTTGTGTCATTTTTTCATATCACTTGTTTAAAAACAGATAATTTTGTTTAAATTAATTTGAATATTCTGTTGGAACCATTAATACTACTTTCTAAGATTTGACAAAACTAACACCCAAACTAGTGTTGGATTCCAATATGCATACCACATACATGCATATTAGCAAGAAATTATTCTAATCAATCCTACAACACACTTTGTCTTCCAGTAATAGTCCCATGATTAAGGAAAACTGCGTACACATGAATCATATGATTCTTGTAGTGAAAGCAAGTGGACCACATGGTTCACTGATTAAAAGTATGATGCCCTCATCATGGATACTCTACAGCTAAAATCATGTCCAACATGGTACAATCCAAAAACATTTATTGGACAGTTTTAAATAGTTAGAAGGAAATAATAAAGCATTGCACCTTATTCTATTTAATAAATATGAGAAAGACACAACATCACAAGGATCATCCAATCAAGAAGACTATCTGCAAGACAGTAATTTCTGCAGTATGTCACGGGGCTAGGCGAATCCTTCCTTGATTCAGCCCATGCGGCACTCACTCAAACAATCCATCGTCAAGCGAGTCAGCCTTACCACCAATTGGTCACTCTTTGGACCAATGTGATCAACACAAACTTGAACACAAGAATGAGAGAGAGATGGGAATGCCAAGAATGCACTTACTTGAATTGAATACAAAGAAAATACAAGGCTTTGGAGACTCAAGCTCTCACACACACTAAGGCTAGAATTCTTGGCTAGCTTCATCACTTGGGAAGTTTAACTCTTTCCCAAGCACTCCTCTCTAGCTTGACTCCTCTCTCAAGCTCATGAGGGTTGTTGTTGCAAATGAGCCATCCACCTCCTTTTACAAGTGTGGTTGGGATTGTGCCATCTGGCATCATCATACACCAAATAAAAGTCCTAGACCTTATTATAGTATACTCTCCTCAAAATATCCTAGATATTTTCTAACTCTCCATACAGCTCTAGAATGTTCCATAGAACTCCACATTTTTCTACATTTTTCCATAGAGTTCTACACATGTCTACATTACACTAGAGAACTCTACATTATTCTAGAATCTTCTAGAGAATTCTATAATTCTCTAGCTCCTTGTAGAGTCTTCTTTAACCATCCGGAATCTACCGCATTGATCCGTACTCTTCTAGAGCGTTTCGGGCCATTCTCGAACTTTCTGGAAACTCCTACGCATCCAAAACCTCTATTCGCCAAGTTCGGCCATGCCTTGTGCCAAATTTTGGCACCGATCTTAACCTTCATGGCCGATTGTCGGGTCACATAGTCTTGACCGGTGACAAGTAGCTGTGATAAAATAATTGTTGCACAGCTGATCCATTCACCCCACATGTACAAATCATTTTGAAGGGATTGATATTTCCTCTTGAGCAAGTACACACCAAACTCGAAAAGATAGTCAAAATTTGAGTGAGTCTGGGGCGACTTTGGTCCAGACTCGGTAAACCCAATCAATGATCAAGGCAAATCCCAAGTTTCGAGATTTTGGACAGTGGGTAAGACTCATTGTAATGCACATTGCCAATTCCTACAGAAAAAGAAAATGGTTTCCATGATCAAATGATACATGTGATCCATGTTTTACAGAAAACTTTTCATCCGCATTCAAGATTGACAGACTTTTAGATCTTTACCCTTGACCTTTCACACTTCACCCCTTTTATTATCATTGGAAAATCATTTTCCTATTTCATGAAAAATGCCTAATTTTTCCAAACATGACTTCAATATTCAACAAAATCAGACTCATGCACAAATCGACCATGTAAAGAGAGAAATGGAATTCGAAAGAATTGAGAAGGAAACAAAACTACCCCCATCCAACAGTTGGACCAACTTGGGTATGTAGGATTCGACCCAATCTTTTCGATATGCAAAAAAAAAAATCAGTTCTATTTCTTTGTGTTTCATTTGATTTCACCAATTTTAACTTCGTAAATCGAGCATGAAAAGATAGAAATTGAACTTCAAGGAATCCCATGAAAGTGCTAAGATACCTGATTTTTTTTCTGAAAGCTGAGTGGGAGTGTGGCAAACAAGCAGAGAACAGAAATCAGAACAGCGGGATGGAATTCTAACTGCCAAGTGTTGCAGATTAGGAAAGTAAATGGGTCGGATCGGAGTTAAATCCGTCTCTAAGACCCAGTAACAGATCCTGTCAATTTATAAACTATGAGCTGTCTATTTTATCTCATAGAAGTGTGAAAACCACCCATTTTTATAAAAAGTAAAAAAAAAAATATTCTTAGACAAAACTTTATTCATTTTTAATAAAAAAGTATTTTAATAAAACAAGAAAAATGATGGACTTTTATAACTCAACACAAGGTTGGATTTTATAGATTTTTTAATACAATTTGCTATAACTAGTGTATATGCATGCTTTATACGTGACTTTATTAAAATATCATCAAAAGATATCATATTAAAATTAAATTATACATCTTTTAATATATATGTTTAAAAATACCATCTATGAAAAATAGGAAATCAGAACATAATTTTATTTAAATTTATACCTGTATTTAAATTACAATTAATTTGTATGTGAATATCTATAAATTAACATAGAACCAAAATCGCTTTTTATTAAAAAAAATATTGACTACCTTTAAGTACTAAAAAATGTCCTTAAAAATATCATGGTTTCTAAAATCTGACAGAGTGATTTTTATGAGGTTTAATACTTATAGAAACATTTTTCAATGGGCCATAAAATGAAGTGAAAAAGACTCTCATGCAAGACGAAATTTTTTGAGATTTAAAAATAATTAAAATTTAGAAAGCCCCAACAATGACTATTAGAGTTATAAAAACAAGACCAATATGTATCAAACAGTGTACGAACAATACGATATGTACAGGCACATAACAACAAATATGAGGCAATTTTTCAATTTTTTTCAATTTTTCAAAAATATAAAAATAATAGAAAATATGAAAAATTAAAACTTATTTTGAGAATATTCTATAAAAGAAGACCCACTTGCTAAGGAGAGAGAAAAGTGACGAATTTCCTTGCTTAAAGTAGTGCTAGGGCTGAAATTGAGTTAGATCGGGTCGGATTTCTTAAAACCCAACTTGACTTAAGTTAAAATTTATAAAATCCAATACGACCCAAAATTCTCGACCCGACCCGACGTGAATTTTAACCTGATTCAACCTATGTTCTGACACGACTCTCATTCTAAATCCATTTTAACCTAATTTTAGCCGGGTTGGGTTTGGTCAAGTCAGAATGAGTTAATTTGTAAATTTCCGAACTCGACCTGACCTGAATTTAATACGGGTTCTTGTCTTCTCGACCCGGGACCCGACCTGTTAACCTGACTCATATGGCCCAACCCACATGATTTCTCGGGTCGGGTCATGTGGGTCAGATCAAAACCTGACCCAAGTTTTACCCTAAGTGGTGCAAAGACAAAGCATATGCTGGGAGAGCTCTATGGTGCTCAAGATCGGTCAACTTGTGATCCCAATTGTGGTCCTCATGTGCGACGGATGTCAATACTACATCTACGCTATTTTTTGTATTTTGTATCAATGGTTGAGATGTAATCTTAGTTAAATAGGTGACACATGTTATTCATCCATAGGTGACATCCTTGTAAAATGTTATTATAAATAAAAAACTTGGGCACATTAAGAAGCATCCCAAGTTGATCAATCTGGGCCCATGAGCTTGTGATTATAAATATAAAATAGTGTGGTGCAATTTAGACCACTCTAGCCTAGCTTCGGACCTGATTTTTATTTATAGGGCTTGGGCCTAAAACTTACTCGGCCTGTTCAGCAATAAGAATATAGGTATGACTCACTTGGCCCATTTCATCAATGAAAGCTTGGACTCAATTTGTATTCATAATGCCCAAGCTTAGATGTTATGGTATTTTATATTTATGACCAAGTTTTATGTTTGGCAAGGGATACCATTGGGTCAAGTTGAAACCTCCTTATTCTCAAACATGTCAAGGCAAATATATGTTTGAGAAGATAGTTTAAATTTGCATTTTTTTTTTAATGGTCAAGGTGCTCAAATTGTAATATCCTGTTCCAGATTAGGTGTGGCTTAGCTTAATTTTTTTTCCTGTTTAACCGGTTATAAACCCAAATAAATTAATTAAAAATCCATCAAAACCAAACTAAAATAAATTAATTTAAAATCAAATATATCCTATCTTAAAATAGAAGCTTTACGAAGAATAATATGAATATCATAAACAATGCATCATAATATGGTTTGAGTCCATTACGCTTCACAAAACAATATATAATAACCAAATTATATTTAGAATAAAAATACAACTTCCCAACAAGGTTGGAAGGATTTGACACAACTCAAAAACTAATTTAAGAAGTGTTTAAGAAGGTGGCTATTTTTCCTATTTAATAAAATCCATTTTTTTGAAGTTCACAACATAACTCATTTCACATAAAATCTGTCCCAGAGTTCATGAAATTCAGAATAGATGAATTTTCATACTTTATTTGTGGAAATCCATTGAAAAATGGGTGTGTTTGAAAACCCCCCGCATCAACTCAAAAAACTCAAAAGGGCTGCTGCCATGGGATGGTGGAAGGAAGTAGGAAAAGAAAAGAAAGGTAAAAGAAGAATGAGGATCTGTGAGAAAAAAAATGATAGTTTTTTTTAGTAACTTCCCCAACCCACCACCGTAGGCGTGTTGTGGCTGATAATAAACCAGACACCCTAAGCTACCCTTAGTAGCTTTGATCTTATCCACTTTATGAATATAATATTATATTAATTAATTTTAGATAAGACTTATGTTTATCCATTTGAAAATAATCCAAAACTATGGTTTGGAACAATATTTTAATATTCTTTTTATTTTCAAAGGTTAGGTATTTTCAAAATCTCATTAAAATAAATCAACTAATCAGATAATTTAAATATTTAAAATTATGAATACCATAAAATTTGGAGAGAGAAATACATTTAAAACTTCATGATTTAAAATCAAAATCATAAAATATCAAATTTCCAATATTTTATAAAAACTCTTATCTTACAGTCGGGTCAAATAATTTTAGCTGATACAATCACTCCAAAACTCAGGGATGTTTTGACACTCTTAAACATTTAAAATTCAACATTTTATAAAAATAGACACACCTCTGATAACTCAAAAATTACACTTCTAAATATTGGAATGTCAATCGATAAAATTCTCTACACTCAGAATTTTAAACTAATAATTGTGTGCAATTTGACAAATCAAATATCACAATTAAAGGGTTTTTCAAATATAGAAGACCTTTAAGGGTCTCAGTCGGAGAAAGTTTAAATAATTTCAACTTTGCAATTCACACTAAACGAGTCGGATCCACAGGTTTCCGAGCTCAGATCGAGTCAAACTTTGACTCTGCACAAAGCGCACCGTTAATCTGAATCACTAATCATTGTTAACGGCTAATAATCACACAATTAGACACTAATTTGGGTCGGGGTATTACAACTATGCCGAGGCTCACCTGAAACTTTTTAAATTGGAGTAAGTGTTAAAACCACGGTTTTAACTAGTTTTTCATTAAAACAGGTTAAAAGCGTGGTTTTGAATGGTTTTTTTTTTTTTTTGTGGTTTTCCATCATGTCATTTTTTTGAAAACCAAACCGTAACATTGCCAGTTGCGGTTGAACCGCGATCCGGTCCGATTTTAATTACATTGAATCAGACAATTCAAAGAAGAATTTTTTACGTTTGGGTTCTCTCACTAGCTTCCCAGTCTGATTTTTGGGCCTGGAGATAGGTTGTAATGACTTTTGCCAACCAAAGCATAAGCTTGAATAGATGAAGCCTGACCTAAGTAAGCCTGACTGATTGACTGGATGAAAAGTGCAATACAGACCAAAGCATGAGCCAAAGAAACTCTTATCCAAGCCCGACTCAAATTGGACTTGGTCAAAACCGAAATTCTACCTCACTACATTATGCTAGATGATAAACTGGGGTATACAAATTAGAGATTAATGGCTAAAATATCACCTCACTACACAAACTTAAATGCCACATCAAATGAAAACTAACAATTGATACAGAGTAATAGCAATATCTCTTCTGTAAAAAAGAGTGGGTCATTAACTCCTTTCCTGGATGCAAAAATTCATCAGATCATGAAGTACACCAATTGCCACAACAGTATAACTGACAAGTTATTTTCGCAACCTAATAGAAATCAGCATAACATATGATTGAGAATTGCTCCTTGATGGGCTCCAACAGCCTCACGTCAAGACCCTTGTTTGCATCATGAGCAAGCTCATTTGGATGCTTCATTTTCCCAAATGGACCACTAGTCTTGGTCTTAACATCAAAAGTACCAGCAGAGTGCCACCTGCAACAAAAATCAAATCAACATTTCGTATTCTCTCCTAGATTTATAGATTTTCAAAACTTAAAAAGAAAAAACAAGATCAAGAATAAGGCCCACATGGTTGGTAGATTTACATATATGGATAAGAAGACTATGTAGGATCTCCCCGTCCAAGTATTTTAGTTTTGTAAAAACAAACAACTCTCAGTTAATCATACATGGCCCATGCATTTCATACACATCCCACTCAAATACATACGTTATACCTAAAACATTTCCTAATTAGGGGTAGCAACTTAGCAGCCTTCAGCCTTCTTATGTTTTTTGGACCCATGTGGTTGTAATTCCAGTTTCCATGCGAAACAATGGAAAAAGATTATTTTGCGGTTTCTCAGGAGTCTCACAGACAATACAACAGAACGGATTTATTGTTTTTTACGATCCCTGTTTTTGACAAAAAAAAAAAAGCCAGGATAAGGACTTCTAGTGAAAATAGAGAAGATTGTACATGCATCCAAATTTCACAAACAACAATAAAATATATTCATGATGATATACAAAATCCACTTCCACGATGACGATCCAAAACCCAAACAGCCTACAAAATATAAATCAAATCACATTGTAGGAACTTACGCCAATCGGAGCATCAAAGGAGCGTAGTTTTTTTCAGCAATAAATCCGCGCAACTTCTTCTTGCATTTCTCGATGGCCTCCTTGTACTCCTTGCTCACGGTAGGGTACGACTTACCCATGTCGATCTCATGAAATTGTCCACGATTTAGATCAGGATTGGATGTCCTTAAAAATGGCAATCCGCTCGGATACTGATGTCAATAGCCCCCATCTCTTAATAAGCTCAATCCATCTCCATCTTCCTCTTCCAATCCCTATACCGTCCAAACATCGCCAAGTGATTTAAGTGCAGCCGCCCTGGACACCGAGGTTTTGACCGGTTTTAATGAAAAACCCACAGACCGTGAAACACCTGGTCAGTTTAATGTATTCTGTAGGATTCTGATGCCTTCTTTGGGGACTATGGTGAGGCTCACCTGAAACTTTCTAAATTGGAGTAAGTGTTAAAACCGCGGTTTTAGCTAGTTTTTCATTAAAACCGCGGTTTTGACTAATTTTTCATTAAAACCGGTTAAAATCGCGGTTTTGAGTTGTTTTTTTGCGGTTTTCCATCAGTTATTTTTTTGGAAACCAAACCATTACATTGTTGGTTGCGATTGAACCGCGGTCCAGTCCGGTTTTAATTATATTGAATCAGACAATTCAAAGGAGAATTTTTTTTGTCTGGGTTCTCTCACTGGTATCCCAGTCTAATTTTTGGGCCTAGAGATGAGCTGTAATGACTTTTGCCAACCAAATCATAAGCTTGAATCGATGAAGTCTTACCTAAGTAAGCTTGAGTGATAGACTCAATGAAAAGTGAAATACAGACCAAATCCTGAACTTAAGAAACTTATCCAAGCCTGACTGAAATTGGACTTGATCAAAACCGAAAGTCTACCTCACTACGTTATACTAGATGGTAAACTGGGCTATACAAATTAGAGATTAATGGCTAAAATATCACCTTATTACACAAACCTAAATGCCATATCAAATGAAAACTAACAATTGATACAGAGTAATAGCAATATCTCTTCTGTAAAAAAGAGTGGGTCATTACCTCCCTTTCTGGATGGAAAGGAATCTAATAACCTCATGTTTTCTCAACTACAACAACTCCAATCAACTGCAACAGAACAATAGGATAAATTCATCAGATCATGAAGTACAACAATGGCCTCAACAGTATAACTGACAAGTTATTTTCCCAACCTGATAGAAATCAGCATAAGATATGATTGGGAACAGCTCCTTGATGGGCTCCAATAGCCTCACGGCAATGTCAAGACCATTCTTGGCATCATAAGCAAGCTCATTTGATGCTTTATTGCCCCAAATGGACCACTAGTCTTGGTCTTAACATCAAAAGTACCATCAGAGTGCCATCTGCAACAAACATCAAATCAACATGTCGTATTCTCTCCTACATTTACATATTTCCAAAGCTTAAAAGGAAAAACAAGATCAAGAATAAGTCCCACATGGTTGGTAGATTTACATAGTTAAACCCAAATGGATGCCAAGAGTTTACGTTTAGTAATTGACTAATCCCGAACTCTCCTTTGATAGAAATTGAATTGATGACTATGTTATATTTATTGTAAAAACAAAGTTTTAAGACATTTATTAACATACTTTTGTTGTATTATGTCCTAATATAAAGATGTAGTATGGTAAAACTACTTTACTTGCATAATTATAATAGGATTGTAGATATTGCATGAAGTAGAAATAGGTGAGGTGTCTCAATAATTCATAACACCATTATGCAACCATGATTGGCTCTCACTATAATACTATATTCCTCTCTACGAGTATGAGTAGAGAGAAGTATAAAGTGTTGAAGAAATGGAGATAGTATCCATTTTTCTCCCTCTAAGTTTTCATATACATTTATTGTATTTAAGCCCTCTAGTACCAATAATTGCACAGAAAAATCGTATCCAATTGTCATGCCACTAGGCTCATGAAGATTTATCAAGATAAGATGTTTAATCCTAAAATCCTTTACATGTTTAATTTTCCAAGTCTAAGTTGAAGAATGATAAATTTAAAGGAATTGGAGTGATGGTCAAGAACCTATTTTAAAAATTGAGAGTCTTGAATTCGATTTCTACTCTATCCCTTAAAAAGCAAGAGTCTTGAGTTTGATTTCTATACTATCCCAAAAAGAGTCACTCTCTGTAGAGTTACCCAGTGTGTGTGAGTAAGGAGACTTGCACATACCCCAATGATTAGTCGAGTACTCTAAGGGGTCTCGACACCTTAGTCATTAAAAATAAATTGAGGAATGATAAAAATTGTCCAATCATGCTGGTGCATTATAATTGGAGGCTAATTTTTATCTATATAATATTATAATGACATCCATACTTCATTCTTATATTGGGAGGAAGATACCATATTAAAAAAGTAGAGATTAGAATATTAAATCATATCATTTATTAATAAAATCTGCTAATTATATGCTTTCAACATGCTCGAACTATCTTACTTTACGTCTTTAGAATTTTAAAGTGAGAACCAATCACATGGTAATATCATTAGGTTTTATATCTTCACATTTTTTTTAAAGTATTATAATTTATATAAAAATAAATGATAAAGAATTAAGACTTAATAATATTACCATTATATCTCTTAAAAATTATTGAACTCTTAACACTTTCACCGGTATTTTTGTGTTGAGATTTTCTACTCTAAACTTTGATGGCATCAAAATCACTTGTATAAGAATTATATGCATCTAACCTAAAAAACTTCTATTGAAATGACATTATAATAAATTAAAATCATCAAATAAAATCTGAAAATGGGATTAATCAGTTAAGTATATTAGTTTGTGAAGGCCTAAATTTCAAAAAATAATTAGTATTACATGTTTAACATGCTAGATATTAATATTAGAGGATTACAAAGGATATTCTTACGATGATACGTCACATATTTTGGCAAAAGGACTCCGCCCAGGTGTTCTACAAAAAGGCTATGATCATGATAGTCAACCCAATTGCCTAGAATCACCCCCCTTCTATCGATTTCATAAACACTTCTAATGCAACTAAATTTTTTTTTAATTTACGTGTAGAAAATTCAGCCACAGTAAAACTCTCACGGGTGAGTCCACTACCTATAGGATACACCAAGATTATACCATGGGAACTTGAACCCACAACCTCCCGCTTCGCACAAGATAACCAATTGACCTACACTCATTTGATCCACTAATATATCTTAGTATGATTAATCTTAGGTCAATGACTACACCAGCAACATGTCATGTTTTTATCAAGAAAAAGAGTTAGACTAGTGAAAATTTTCTAGTGAGACCTTTTAGCAAGATTTTTCATTGAATTATGAGTTTTACGAAGTGCGGTGGACTAAGTAGGTGATTGTATGGATGTAGAGTATATGAAGAGTCTTTTGAAATTCCATTGAATATAAGCTATTGATTTTTAAATGTTTAAAATCAAGAGATAAAATAAATAAATGGGAGTGAAACTTTATACTTCTCTTAATAATGTGGTCTTTTTTACGTCGTACCTAACCATATGAAGCCGAAGACCCATTTAAAGTGCACTCTTAGTGTCAAGTCTCTCATAAAATAGTCTCATTAGAGTTTTTCAAAGGAAAATCCTCAACATTCCTTTATCATAAATCCTTAATTTGGGCCCAGACTCTCTTCTAATTGTCAATCATGGTGATTAAGTCATTTTCTTTTATTAGAAGTTGATATGTTAGGGCCTGATCAATACACCAAAAGCTAAGTGCTGATGAGACACGTGAAATCTAATCTTTTATCCTAATTCTTCAATGAATCTCTACGCTCCTCCTCACGTAACAAACTACCTTAATGCAATATTTTGATTACCTTTTCATCTCTTATTTTCTTCACCAGGATTCGAGTATGAAACATGTAATCCACCCTGATACCATTAGTTGGGGTTTTGATATCAATTTTAGAATTTTGATATCAATTGTTAAGATTCCGATCAATACACTAAAAGTTTCAGAGCTGATATAACACGTGAAATAAAACATTTTATTCTAACATATATATATATATATATATATATATATATATATATATATATATATATGAAAATCTCTATCAACTTCTATCACGACCACTTTGTCAATTTTCAGGGAACCTTTGGTGCTTTCACTGCTTATAATTGAAAATGGCTCTTTAACTCTGTTATGTGCGTGAATAGCCGCAATCCTATTAGCTGAGAATTGTAGTTAATTGATGTTTTTAATAGAAAAATGTAGTTCAGTTGCATGAGTAAAGAATAAATTTATTTGTGAGAGTTGGCTTTGCGGTTAAGAATCTTAATGAGTTGTGAGAGGTTCTGGATTCAAGTCTCATTCTCTCAACATATAAGGGACACTCCCCCTAATTTTATCCGTTGTGTGGATAAGGAGGTTTACACATGCCCCATGAACTTAATTAGGTTATCTAAGAACTCTGAAGACATCAATTTATCTATTATAAGATCTCATTAGTACACTCAATAATTTTGACCCGACCTAATTTTTTGGGATTTTTGAAGAGGTTTACAGATCTTCGTATCGGATTGAGAGTTTTGGTAGCAATAGAGGGAGTGTGGGCACCATGGTGGGCCTCAGTTTGCCCGAAAACCTGATTTTTCAGGATTTTTGGAGAGGTTTACAGATCTTCGTCTAGGACTGGGAGTTTTGGTAGCAGTGGAGGGAGTGTGGACTCCATGGTGGGTCCCGGTTTGCCCCGTTATGAGCTTAGGAGCTCGGAAGGCATTTCGGTAATTTTGACTTATTTAAACATTTTCCATGCACAGATAATTGGAAACACATTTTAATTGTTTTTATTAAAAAATATTAATGTCTTTACTTTATTTGTATATAAAGAAACAGTTTGAAGTGATCGTCAAATGAGTTTTGATCATATGTTCATTAAGCGGTTGTAATTTATTTTTATGTTGATAAGAAAAATAGGAAAAAATATCGAAATATAGCTAAAAATAGAAAAATAAATTTTAAGATGGGAGTTGGTGAGTTGAAAGAATTTAATTCAACTTTGTCATATTATTATCTATAAATAAAAGAAATTTGTTCAAAAAATTGACCAAAAATAAGAAAAGAGATTTTATAATTGATGTTAATGAGTCTGAATGATAAGAGTAAGATTGTTGACATTATTATCTAAAAATAAAAAAAATATAAACTACAGAAAGAATTATTTAATGTAAAACTTTAACTAGTTTCACTGGCACTTTCCATGTCTTATGCTAGTTGTTAATTATGCATTACTCAACAAAATAGTCCAACTTAGTTTTTCAGAAAAATGCATTAAAAAGGTAAAATTCAAGGCCTCCATTGTTGACAGGCTTTCACAAGAGTAAAAAATTCAAATTTTACAAATGGGTCCAATGGGTTGCATGCGATTTCCCTCCGTCAATTCTCACGTAAATTTGAAGAGCAATTTCATCAACCTCGTCCAATCAGATCCATTTGGCCATGATTGGATCATCATTAGATTCGATGTTTGCATTAGATGCAACGACTAATTTGAACTTAGACAGTGTAGATCTCACAAAAAAGTCAAAAATGGCTTGAAATCGAATGCAAAATGAGCAAAATGGGCATACCAAAACTTTTTCCTCTCTTCTTCCTCTCCCTCGCTATTGCTTCACTTGGACAAAGAATGTGAACCCCACATGTTTTTTTTTTTTTAATTTTCCGCAACGTATCAGCTGATACGCATGCTTATATCCAAGGCATTTGGATTTGAGCAGCAAGTAAAAAAAATGCTCTGATGTTTTGAGAAAATGACTCAATTCCTTGGATGTCTTCAGTCCTCAAACTTGAAACCTTACCACTTACCAAATAGAATTTCACATAAATAAGTTGAATAGGACAAATGCCCACTAATATAATCTTATTTTATTGCTTAACAGCATCAAATCTCTAAATCCAAAAGGTTCTTATTTTCAAAGATTTTGTTTATGTGTTGTCACGGGGTTATCTGCCAAAGTACACAAGTTGGTACGGTACATTAGTCATATGATTGAGTGATTGACCAGTACATTTTGGACTTTTATTAATAATGTGGGCTTGTCTCATTCAATAATTTAGGAAACCATTCACCATATATTTCTTACTTTGTCTCCTTTCTCATACAACCATAAGCTTAAAAATCAAATGAAAAGTGGGTCACAATGTTTAATTAAATAGGTATCGATCAATTTATTATTTATGTAGCAAAGATTTCAATATATTAACAGTGTAACTAAATGGTCAATAATATCATTCTCTTAATTTAAAATAGTTGAGTGATTTGAGATTTATTTAAAAACATAAAGGATCTTTCTTCCCTTTGATCTTTAAATAAGTTGTCTTCACTATGTTGGGTTTTCAAATAAAAATAACATATGTTGTTATTTTAATAGTAAAGATGTTCGGACGGCATCATTTTTAGCATATTTTCTTTAAATTTTAAAAATCTAATCTATTTATTAATATTTAAGTATTAAAATACATATATGTATAGACTCTGTGAAACTATTAGACCTAAATGAGTAGAGTATAATAAATTTCATGGATTCTCTAATTAAATATTTTTCATTTGATCTATTTTGCAAAATCTAAATAATAACAATTAGAAATTAAAGAAAAAATTATTTTTTAAAATGTCTCCATTTGCATTCGACATAGATTTTCATTACATTTGAATTTTCAATTTTTACATGTAAATCTAAATTTTACATGCATGTGTAGATAACGATGGGAATGTGAATCTAAGTTCATTGTACATTCTTCATTGGGACCGCATCTGATGTGTTTACACGTAGACAGTATTTATTTTCCATGGTCGGGATTGCACCAAACTCTCCCTTACCCTTTCATTTGTAGCAAAGGACGAGTGACGTACAACAGGCTGCATGTGCCTTGAAGGCTTGAACATACCATGGGACCATTGGGACCTACTTAATGTGAAGGATGATGTGAAATGGCTACCCTACCCATTAATTTTGGAATCAAGAGCATCCTATGATATGAAAATGAGATTTTTTTTTTAATAAATTAAAAAATAATTTTATATTATTGTATTTCATTTTATAAAAAAATATAGATTCAAATACCCTTCTACTCATAATCATCTGATACCTGTGATTTATAAAGCATTACATGTATATAAAATTTTATCTAATGCTCTCGTATTCGAGAGAATAGAGTATTATTAATTTCTTTATCGATGTCAAATTCAATTTCTATCATGTTTTAGTGGTTTGAAAAGGAAGAAGAAAGCCCGACGATACCAATTTCATATTTTTAGATCTACTCTGATTTGTGGTTATCCATGATGATTAGGCAAATGTTTCTACACCTTTCTGATGATGTTGCCATCTTTTCAATTTCATTGTCTTCTTCATCCACTTGTGCCATTTTGTGTCGTATGTTAAACAATGACACCAATTGAAATCAGGCTAGGAGAATGAAGATTTTGGGAGGTAGATTACACTCAAGATTTAATAAAATTTGATTTAAAGAGTGTTTTAATTAATATATGAAAAGATTTTTTTATTTTATTCTAGGTTAAGTTGGTTCAACTCAACTTTTATACTTTCTACCTTCAGACTATACCTACTAAACACGTGAAAAATCATCGCTGAATCTAAATAAATACTAATTATCATCTTACCGATATGTTAAAAGATCTAAAATTAATGGACTATATAAAATGAAATCTTGTTATCTTATCATACGTTAAGTTGGTCCAACTCAATATTTGTTCTCCAAGCGAGTAACTCCAGTAAACACATAACAAATCATTGATTAATTCTAACAACTCTAATACCGTTGTTTGAATTTTAGATTACTTGAAATAGGGTAAAATAGAATGAATGAATTTGAATTTGGGTGAAATTCATGTTCATGTAACATATTTTATTTCATTCTTAAAATTAATTCAATCATATGTCATCTCAAATTTTTCAATAAATAAGTTAGTGATTGAGACACTAAAATCATTTTAATAAATCTTCAAGAGATAAGAAAACAATTTGTTGTAATAGTATCCTTAATTAACTCTCATGTCTTAACCAGGGGTACAAATATCGGCCGATATGTACCGATTTTGAAGGAGTGAATATCGGCCGATATATATCGTTATTGGCCGATATTCACAATATTGGCAGAAATATCGGTCGTATTATATCGGCCAATATCGACTGGAGAGAGAAAAATATCCGTTGATATATCGGTCGATACCGATATATCGGTCGACATATCGTATCGGCCGATATATCGACCGATACCGATTCTTAAACCCCTGTTGTTAACCCCAAGTGACTAAATAACTAGTTAGAATTCAAATACTATTCATCTTTGAATTCTCGAGAGAGTTTGATTTGCATATGTTAATATTACAAACTAATGTATATATTTATAAATGTGTTGATTATAAAAAATAATTTTTGTTTAAACATTTTTATTCATTTAATTTAAATAAATAAATTTAATTATTATTAAAACACTATTTTATTTATTTATTTATTAAAAGTTTTAATATATAAAAGTTTATAATTTAATCTTGTAAAGTTAATGGATCTTACTTTCGTTGCAAAATGTTATTCAATTTAAGATAAATCAAACTAACGTCATCCCAATCAAATCGTGTTTTTCTTGGTTTTAGTGACTGATTTTGACAGAGCCGCAATCTTGAGTTTTTTAATATTTTATGAGACCAATACCGACTCAACTTAATTATTAAGCTTTAATGTCAATTAAAATTTGTATTAATGCAATTGAGAGAGAAGATTTAAATTAAAAGTTGAACAGAGTCCAGTCCACATTTTAAAATCTTACTCACAACTTATTTTTGTCACATGAAAGCAGAGAGACCCTGGAGATTTTACACTGGATATTTCATAGTTTTTCACACGTAAATTCAAAAAAAATTATATATATGAAATACTCAGAATTTAAAAATGATAAAAAAAATAGAATATAAAATACGTTAGATTAGTGGCACATTAATGAAATATGTTATTAGATATATCGTTGATTCTAGAAATTTAGATTCATTTGATAATGTAGGCCCTAAGATATATTTTTTACAAATGTCTCACTATCTATCTAGATACGATGTGTCATAGTTTTCATGTAAAATTAATTTAAGTAAGAGAAGAGAAGGTAGCCAAAATGAATTTTGCTTCCATGAGAGTTAGAGAGTGACAGCCATGGCAATGGCATTGGACCACTCATTGGCTGATACCTTATGTGACAATTGGAAATAGTTGCTATTTTTAAAATAAAAATTTGTTTTTATTGAAGGGATGATGTGTAAAAAATGTTATAAATTTATTTATGTAGATAATAAATTTTGTATAAGGATGGAATAGCTCCTGGACAACTTTGCTAAAGAATTTAGATAAGTTTGTCTCTTCTTTATAAAAGAAAAATATTATGAAATGCAATAATAGATTCAATTGATTCTCCACCACTCTAAATTTGTGAAGGTGTATTTTTTTTTTGGTTGTTATATACAAGGCCTGTGTTTGGATGAGGTAAATTTTTTTTTTTAAGGGTTACCAAGGTTACCTCTGACTAGGGGTTATCTCCCATATTATGAATACCGTTTGACAAAAAAGGATTTTCAAAAGTGGACGAGGAGAGGTAAAATATTGATTTTTTACCTTTATCTTTCTAGAGTAAACTCTCTATAATTTAATACTCTATAAAGTTATAACTTATCTAAAATAATATCGACAGTTGGTCCCGACCTTAGGCCCATATAAAATGCAATAAATCTCTATAACTCAGTAACTAATACATTCAGAATAAAAAATGTACTGCCCCAACCATTTTATAAAGTAATATTCAATACATTCAAAAAACAAAATTATTGCAAAAGTGACTAAGTATCTCACAAACTATATCTTCTAAACCCCAGAAAAGTAATATAATATGAGATAGACTTCTAGATACACTTCCTCAATTTTTGGGACGGTGCATGCCCTCTTTTCTTAATAAACGAGAACGGTATATAAATGAATGAAGTGTTTTATTTCCACTAAGAGAAGTCAAAATGTTATTTTTATGATAGGTGGGAGTTTTCAGGAGATTTTTTGAAAGGAATAATACTAGACCATCTGATTTAATTACCTTTATAATGTAATATTTGTACTATAGTCCCGACAATATTACATTATAGAGGTTTTACTGTATTACCAAAAAAGCCCCATTACCCCCATCTAAACTCATCCACTATATCTATTTTGTATACACTTGATAAAAGTAAAAACAACAAATAAATCTTAATCATTTATTTTTAAAATTATTGAAAGTTATATGCATATTTATTAAAATCCATTGTATCATCCAGCAAATGAGCATGCCTCTCCACTGTGACTTTCTCAACAACTCCTAAAATCTCTCACCATGTGAAACAATTGGCTGTTTAGAGATTGATGGAGATTCTTATGTATGAGGCCTGGAAAATGGATGGATCAATTGGTGCCCTGTTCTGCTTTGGAAGAATATAATTTCTTTTTCATTTCAATAACATCAATAGGAATTGAGTTGGTGATGCTATCTTGATATTGAACTTCCAACTATTCTAAGGCTGCTTGTCTTTTTGCTCTTCGATTTTCGGATTTTTCGCTTGTCCCGGGCTGTGGGCTCATTGTTATATATTTTTTTTGAATTTTTCCTTTGAATAAATTCTAACCGATCATTCAAAAAAATTATAAATTTGTTTTATATTAATTATGTTTTCTATTTTAATTTTCTTTGTTATGGTTTGATTGATGTAAATAACAATCCTTCTCTTCCAGTAATAATATTATTAAGATCGATATTGAAGGATGCTATTGTTATTATAATATTGGCACTAGAATTGTGTAAAAATTTGTTAGTCTAATAAACCAGTTAAGTAGATTTTGTGTTCTTCATGAGGTTTGAATCTTTTAGTATATATGTTTTTTATTTACATCTCAAAAAGTAAATAGTTCATTAGAATGAGTTTGTATTATTGATATTGTCACATTTTATGGAAAAAATATAATGATTTTGTTCAAATTATAGTTGTTGATTTGAACTTGTTTATTATGAACATTTGGCTATTAATATAATTAGATAAGAAAAATGTTATCATCTGAATCTAACATGAATAATGGGCCGATCCTTATTTTATTTTAATTAATTTAAAAAAATGGCTTTGGTTGTTTTTCGAGTTGAATCTTGTATTATGTGTGGTTTTAAAAAGGTTTAGAAGCAACTTACTCAAGTTTTAATGGTATTTGTCAATTCCAAATATTTTTTCCCTAAAATTTGACCATTTTGAGTTATTTTCATCAATCCATTTGAATTTTGGCTCTAAGATAATATCAAATTAGGATTTTACCCACATGGGTGTAGCTCAACTCGTTACCTCCCGCCTTAGAAAGCAGGAGGTTGTGGGTTCGAGGCCCTATGACGTAACCTTGGTGTGTCCTAGGAGTAGTGGGCTCATCTGTGGGGGTTTTATGGTGGGTATCACGTGGTTTCCCACACGTAAATTAAAAAAAAAATACAGTTATTTTTTAACAATAATTTCAGAAAATAATGTTTATTGTTTATGGAATTCAATGGAGATTTATTAATGTCATTCACATAATTTATAGGATGTAGTGTGATTTTCCAAGTTTCTTTTGAAAATTTAATAAAAGCTGGGTTTTCTAAGATACTTTTTCATTTTTTAGTTTTTTATGAAAAAAAATGAATGAAATGATATACAAATGTTTCTATAATTAAATGAAGATCCCTTAATGTGATTTATATAGTCTTTAAGATGTTTGTGTTATTTTTCTAATATTCCAACATTTTTATGAAACACAAAAAACTTTACAATAAAAAATTTATAATTGTAATAAAAGATACATATCACTAAGGAATACTTAAGAACGTGAATTTCATGTATTTTATCATGTTGGTTTCTTACTTTATAAATTTTTAGACATTTTCAATATTTAGAGATTAGAACACTTTTCAAATTTTTATGTCATACTTTATTTACATTGAAACTTCAATTTTCAAACGTCTAATATTTCATAAAAATAACCATTATTTTAAATAATGCTCACCCTATTTTTTTTTCTATATCTCTCATTTTTGTAATAATTTTTTAGAAAAAACAAAAAAAAAAAAGTAGAGAAGAAGATATGTGACGGAAATCCATATTTTTAACCCCTGAAATCTAATCACAAAAAAGACTAATTGCACATTAATTCACATGAGTTAGATTCTTTCCCTAATAATAGAATCCAAACAAAATTGTGATTTAAGTTGCAATTTTATCGGGCTGTGGTCTGGCCCGGATTTTTCCTATTTTTTGACTGTTGGTGCAGGAAATTCAGGCCTCATTTCAAGGTAAATATTTTTGTCTTGTTCTTTAGAGGATATTTGGTATTTATAATTTGGAAGTAGAATTTTAGATTTGGTAATTTGATAAAATGAGTCTAGGTCAGTATCTGAAGAGTTACTCAGTGTGTAGATAGAATTTAGAGGATATTACGCCACATCAATTTCAAACCAATTGCTGGACCTCTAATCTAACTCATAACTAAGATAATTCATTTATTAAATGGGTTAGTCTAACCCAAGAACCTAACAAAACTTAAATCGGTCAATTCAACTTTACTTGACTCATTAATCTACCAATTTTTCCTTATGAAATTTTCAAATAAACAAACATAGAAAATCGTTAGATCTCAAGCCATTTTCTATAAAAAAAAAAATGTCACTTGAAATTCATTTTCTCATGAAATTAATAATTCTGCCCTCATGGTAATAACAAGAAATGTAGATTTGAGGCATACAGCAATAGATTAGATAATTAGAATTGTTAATTGTGGTTTTTGAAAAAATGATTTTTTTACTAATATTTTAACTATAGTATGATCTATAAGTATTAGATATAACTTTACTAACAATTATAATCATATTATATAATGGGTAGTGATCCTTCCACAGATATTTTGTGTAATTCGATACGGGTTTTACTTAATTGCCCATTTTGACTTTCGAAATGACTCGCTGAATCCTTCAAATCACTTACACTAAAGGGTTCAGCGAGTCGATTCGAAGGGTAAAATAGATAATACAGTAAAAACTCATGTTGGATTATACAAAATATCTGAGAAGATCGTTGGCCTTATATAATATGAAAGATTATTCATGTTACTAAGTTTACTTTAATGTTTGTCGATTTGTAAAGCCAACACCCCTGTTTAATTAATGAGGCTCACCCAATTTTGCCCAATGATGGCTATAGCTACCCACATTCCACAGTTTGGGTCCAGCCATGGGACCATGATGGGAGTACAACAATGCATTGGTACCTTGAAAAACATAAATAAGATTAAAATTGATTTCTTTTATTATCACTCGTCTAGAATCTTCTAAGGGAGTGGTACTAAAGCAATAGTTGGACTCGTGAACTACAGTCGTTGTCATTATTTGTGGTTATTATTGAAGTTTTACTCAATCTAGTAATGGATAAATTTTGAATTTTATTCTTTATTTAATTTTATCAAATTTAAAGTTCTAAATTATTATGTGAATTTCTTAAAACTTTATCCAAATTTTTGTTATTTTTAAGTAATATTTATTATTCTTTCTCTTTTAGTCTTTTGCATTAGATCCTATTTTTTTTTTTTATGATATCGTTAAAGGATAAAAGGTGAAATAGACATGTTGATAATATTTATTAGGATAGAGAAGATAAGCTCAACAGTAGTGATTTTTAGAGATAATATAGATTTTACAATGTATTAGAGGTAAGACTAATCTCGTAGATACAAATTATCAGTAAACTTTATATATCAAATAAATTCGAAAAGAGTAAAATTCAAGATCTATAATTTAATCTTACAAATTTAGACGAACAAAATTACTGGTGCATATCAATATCCTCTAATATTGTAGCACTTGAAAATTTAGGATGCTACGAATGATCATTAAAACATAGGAAGATATTCTCAAGGGCAATGAAAAATATTTGTCTCATTTTAAAATATTTATGAAGTTGATTTTTGAATACAACAACACACAATAAGATGAAGAGTGGTACTATTTTTTTTAAAAAAATCATAAATACCATATAAAAAACCATCTCTATAAATTGAAAACACATTTAATAAAATATAAATAGACTAAATTTCAAGTTCAAAATCAACTTTTAATCACTTAGTAGTTGAAGTTATGAGAGGGGTTTTTAATTTCTTTCAGGATATCTCGTTATTTCTCAACAAGTCTATTTTTTATTTTTATAGTTAATTTTAATAAAATAAATGAAAAATAAAAAATCTCACGATTAGATTTTTTGACTTAATTTAAGTTTGATGTGACATAACAAGATGTTTGGTTAAACATCTTGTCTCTCAATTTTGCAATCTGAAGGATCTATATTTTAGTGGGATTTGATTTTCCCTTTTAATATTTTTTAGTGACTTGAATAGATTTTCAAATTCATTTTAATCATATTTGCGAATTTAGTACAGTTTTTATGGGCATTAATCGGGTTCATTTGATCCATATTTTTATGATTTAATGATTCAATTTTGGAGATTGATGGGACACCGCATTCTTTATAAAAAGAATAACTTCCACTACTTTAAGTAACAAATATTTCTTTAATTAAATTTTAGTATTAGAAATAATTATAATTTCATTAGAATACTCAATCATTTTAAATCATAATAAATTAGCATGAATGCCTACGAGACAATGATTGGATTTGTTGGGTCATGGATTGGACAATGAATCAAGTCAAGTGGATCACATGATTTCATAGATCGAGTCATGGGTCATGTTTGGATTGGATCTTAAGTCATGAAGTCATGAATTTGATTTAGCTATGGTTAATTCATGTATTAATCGGACGTCAAAAAAAATACTTTATGACTCATTCTCGTAAGAATTCATGTCATAATAAAACTATTTTTCATGTAAAAGGTTCTCATGGAATAATAAAAATTAATTTTAATATAAAAATTATTTTATTTTTAAATGTATGACAAAAAGATAAAAATTAAATTATGACAAAAAGATAAAAATTAAACTATTAGAGTTAAAACTATTTAATTTGCATATTGATTTGATTTGAATGAATTGAGAATTTTTAACGACTTAATCATTCGCTCATACAATGATTATAATTTACTTTCATGTTAACAAAATAAAAAAGACAAAATTCATCCAAGACAGTTAAAAAAGAAAATTCGCTCATAATGATTTTATACTTACATTTTTTCCCATTATATAATTAAATAATTATATAAAAAATTCTACAAATGCCTACTCATTATTCACATTAAATTGACTAAAATAGGACCAAGGTGTATAAAGTTTCTCAACTACTACGAGTTAATTTTAACTAAGAGTTATAAAATTTAAATTCTTGATTAATTTTACCAAACCTCACGGTTTTGATGGAGTTTCTTTAACTATTTTAATCTCATTTAAATTCATTCAAACATCTAAAATCATGCATAACTATACTCATTGACCCGCATCTGCATGTCTCTAATTGCATCTGCATGTATTTGTGTTATATGAGTGTACTTAAAAATTTTCATGTTTTTAATTTTTTTTTTTATATAGTAAAGAGGAAAGAAACTAGAGAATAACCTCTATAATGCATTACTTTATAAATTTATGATCTGTTTAAAATAATATCGGCAGTCAGTTTCGACCTCAGACCTATACAAAATGTAATAAATCTTTCTAACTCAGTACTTAATAAATTTAGAAGAAAAATTATATTATTCCAACCATTTTGTAAAATAATATTCCATACATTCACAATACAAAATTACTGCAAAAGTGATCAAGGACTTCACAAACATTTTAAAAATCGACCCTAGGATGATTTGTTTCCAGCTCTGGTTGAAATAGTAGGGTTTCTAGTTAGATCCAATGGGACGATAGAAGCCAATCTAACTTTCGAACAGTAATGACTGATGGGGCAGAAAAAGAAGAAAGATGAAATAATTTCAGGCGAAAGGACTTTTCACGATAGGTGAGAATTTAAAGAATTTTTTTAGAGATGAATACTGAACGTCAATTTTTTAGATTATCTAATTAAATAACCTCCATAATATAATATATACGTACTATGGTTCCAACTTCCAACCATATTACATTAAAGAGATTTTACTCTATCAAATACTCACATCTCTTTTTTATAGGGCTTTTTGCAGTCATTGCATGATTAGAAGTGAAAGAGGAAGAGGCTGGGAGATGGCAGAGTAGAAATGGTGGTGAGTGATAATAAAAATGAGAAGTAAGGGTTCAATGGTTGTAAATTAAATGATAGAGAATCAAAGTTTCTAAGTATTTTTATCTAATTTGGAGAAAATGTCACTTAAAGATTGTCATTAAAAATTAATGTCTCTTTTTAATTATACAGGTAAAGCCTCTAGGATAGAAAAGAATCCTAGGATTTAAACCTCGGCCATTGGGGGAGTGAGAGCCACGGAGGAAGTTCAGAGCAAAGTTCAGAAGGTGAAGTCGCATTCTTTCACCTCTTTCCGTTAACGGCTCTCTCTCTCTCTCTCTCTCTCTCTCCTATTTGTATGGCGACACAATTATTCATGCGCTACGGGACACGTTTTCGTCATGCCCTTCCTCGTTTTATAATTTTGTTTTCAACCTTCTCCTGTTAACTCTCTCTCCCTTTTCTCTCTGCTACATTTTTCATTCATCCAATTCCCATGATTCCCTTCTTCTCAATATGTCCTCACTCGCCCAATTCTTCCTCTCCTTTCTCTCCAGGTTAGCTCCAAAACCCACAAACCAGACACTCCCAGAAACCAACATCTATCTAGCTTTTCCCTGCTTCTCTTTGATTTCATAGAAATTCAGTTCATTTCCCATCTCATCGGCCAATCCATACTCTCCCATTTCATGCAAACTCAATACAATTCCCATGTGTTTTTTTTTTCTTCTTCTCATTTTTTGCTTTCCTAATTCTCTCTTATTTCATGAAAATTCAATGAAGTTCAGTGAAAATTCTGATCTGGGTTTCTTTGATCATATTTGAATGCATGTAAAGTAAAGTGGGGTTTTTTTTAGAAAATAATATTTTAACTGAAAATAAAAATCGGTTTAATGATTTTTATTTGAAAATAGTTATTTTCCAGTATAATACCTTTTTCATTTTCATGCATTCAAAACAGAGCCCAATCCCCCCATTTCACGCAGAATACAAGACAATTGCAACTGGGTTTTTTCTAACTCTCTGATTTTCTGTTCCAAATCAGGTCCGTTGGACTTTTCCGGCCCCGGAAACCCGTCTCCGACGGCGACAACAATGATGAAGACAACCCAGTCTCGAACTCGATAGAATGCTACGCATGCACTCAGGCCGGTGTGCCGGCCTTCCACTCCACCAGCTGCGACCGAGCACACTCGCCAGAGTGGGAGGCGGGCGCCGGATCTTCCTTCCTTCCGATCCAGCTCCGGCCGAAGCCGGCCGGCGTCGAGGTCAGTGGGCGGCAGAGAAGGGAGGCGAGTTGGGTTTTCGGGCACGTGCTGGACCCGCGCAGCAAGCAAGTGCAGAGGTGGAACCGTGCATTTCTGTTGGCACGTGGGGTGGCTTTGGCCATCGACCCTTTGTTCTTCTACGCTCTTTCCATAGGCAGAGATGGGGCCCCATGCATGTACATGGATGGAGGGCTGGCGGCAATTGTCACCGCTCTTCGCACGTGTGCGGATGCTGTGCATCTCTGCCACGTGTGGTTGCAGTTCAGGCTGGCGTACGTGTCGAGGGAGTCGCTGGTGGTAGGGTGTGGGAAACTCGTGTGGGACGCACGTACAGTCGCGTCACACTATGTGAGATCGCTCAATGGGTTTTGGTTCGATGCCTTTGTCATCCTGCCTGTGCCCCAGGTTAGTACTGAACTTACCTTGAAATTATACCCTTTTTATTCTTATTTAATTGGGATCTTAACTAACTCTTGAATGACTTAGATAATTGTAACTTGCCAAATAAGCATAAAAATGTATTTTTAGTATAATTCAAGGGTAAGTTTAGCATCCCCTCAAGGGGTTTTAGGAGAGCTAGGGGTAAATGCACTCTGACAACTTGACAGCAGACTGTTGGAGGGGTCCGGGTTTCCCCTAGGTTATAAAAAAAAAAAGCAGCTTAAATTTATACATGAAATTTCCCTTTCTAGAAAAACATTGCTCAACTTCTTAGCAATGTATTGTTTTTATACGCTTTCGCCCAATCATGCAATTCATTTCAACTTTGATTAATGTTTCTTAGGAAGTTTGTGATTAAATTTTGAGCAAATGCTGAAAATAATGAATTGTATGAAGTTAAATGGAGCAATTCATCATGATGAGATATGATCGATCATGGTATAATAAGATGTGGTCATCTCAACATTAATAACGATTTAAAGGTTTAATCAAATTAACAATGTGAGCTATTGACAAAGATTATGCAAAAAGGATTTGAGAAATGGTGAGGAGTTAAATGGGAGATGCTTTATTTAATGAAATTGTACCCTTTTTTTTTTTTATATATTTGGACTATGATTGTGACTTTACCTTTCAAGACCTAGAAAAGATATTCGAGGGAAGTTCCATATCAGTGGGTACAAATGAGAGTACAATTTTGAGATAATTTTAACATTTTCCTTAAGTTATATACAGCCTCAAAGTATATGGGGTCATATAAAAATTATCATAAATGACTTTTCCCTAAAAAAATCAATGCACTTGGTGCGGTGTATTTCAATTCCTATCGTGCATGCAGTAGACTGATTCTAATTCAGCAATCATGGCATTTTATAACCGAAAGTACTTAAACAATGGTTTTTGTGGTTCATTTTTTCTTTCTTCTGCAAATTCTATATTCACTTCTTTAGATTCATTTTGATCTTGTGAGATGAGTTTGTTGGAAAGGTCTAGCTTAAATATGAAGTCTGTTGAAAATCACCTTGATTAGACCAATGAAACTATGTTTTTACAGCCTCTAAAATTTGGTCATCTAAAATTATTTTTAATCATTAAAATTTTTGTGACCTTTAAAAGTATGACATAACTAATCTCATAAATGTGATTTTTGGTGGACCTCGTGTCTAAGTATAGATCTTTTGATAGAGGAGCTTATTGGGTTATTTTGATTCAGTTGTGTGGAGTGATAGTATAGGCAGTCCAGAATTCATAATAAGATGCTTGTGAATTTTTCAGACAAAAATGCCGAGTGTGGAAAGACCAAGTATGAAGAGTCATTGTTGGAAGTAAAAACAAAGAGATAGCTTTGAAATCTGTATGCCTATCAGTACCACGTATGACGGTATGAGGTGTGGGCAGAATAATAGTCATGGGACTTCTTATGATGGTGATATTTCACTAAAATTTTAATATACTACATCTATTGTAAATACAGAGCATGAAAATTTAGTAATAAAAGAAGCTTTGTTCAATCTTGATAGTCATCCTATTTAAAACAATAAATTTTCAATTTACGAATACCATTTGTCTTTTTTCAATTCTAAGAGCTGTCCTTGTGCTTTGAAAAACTGCAAATTCTACCTTTATAATTTGAAATGATTAAATAACACAACTCGTTGTTTAAAGTTTAAACAAGCAAGCCAAGCATTGTTCCATCAAGACACTTTTAGGGAGACGCTCTACCAAGATTGATTTGGTGGACTATAAAAAGATGACCACATGGATAATAGACTGGGTAAATTTGTTCAATTCTTATTGAGTCATTCTATCTTGTACGGAAGGAATGGACTTGTAACAAACTACGGTAATCAAATAAGGTGAAACTATATAGAATTTGTAATTTGTTGACAGAGAGCTTTTACAATTGAGATTTGTTCTCATCATTTTCTGGTGCTATTAAACTCGATGGCTATCAAAGTTGATCGAGGATGATTTCTTCCTTATTTATGATTCAATCTGTCGAATAAGCATGTGGCATGCTTTATTTTAAAAATTGAAGTAATTAGCCTTTGTGATGAGTCTGTCTTCCTAGCAAGATTCCACAATGTATGGGCTGCACATTGATAACCATCCCTGTTATATCTCATGTTAATGTCCTTCCTTTTTCCTCCGCCCAATCTATTTCTCATTTTCTCTCCTTACTGTCTCAACTCTCCATCAAGCAAAAAGGATTAAAAAAACTCTACCGAAAAACAGAAACTAAAAAAGCTCATTATAAAGAGGTAAACATGCAAAAAAAATCATAATGATGGTTTGAAAAGGAAAATGACCACTGATGCTTGAGTAAAATTTCCATTGACAGGGCAAGAAGGTATAATATTTTTTTAGAGATACTGGAAAGGATAAGCCTTTTTTTTTTTTCCAGAAGTTAACTGGTAGTTGGAAATCAGAGTCACGAATTCATTATGCACCGGCTGTAAGTTGTAATTTTTTGCTGCCCCTATGTCTCGCCGGCCCTTTTTCCTTTTACTGTACCATAAGTTACCTTCAAAAAAAAAAAGGAACAAGAGATAAGCCCATTTTTTGGAGTACTTTAAAAAATAGGGTAAGGGATTTTTTTGAAAATATTTAGTAATTGGTACACATCAAAAGTGAGTTCATATTTAAAGCTTGAAGCAAAGGGTTGGTAAGTGTCCATATTCAATCTGGCACCATATAAAAACTCTTAATCATGAGTCTTTCACATGCCTAATTTTGAGTCGTATTTAGATGCCTAGTGCCAAACAAGTGTTCGATTGACTAATATTTATTAGGATGATACACAAATGATCACCAAACTTTCAAAAAAAAAATTTATTCAGATCTAGACATTTCTTTGTTTTCCATGGGTTGAAAATTCAGTCGGCTCGACTTGACTTGATTCAATATTCACTTGTCTGAGCACAGGTAATTGGCCCAGATTTGGTCATAAAGTTGAGTGGATGAGGTGCAAGTTGCATAATTGGGTCTTGAGTTTGAACTCTTTTCCCTTGATTGTTTGTGTTTGAGTGTAACCTGTTGTATGTTCAGCATTTTGTGGGGGCACTTTAAATTCAAATCCACCATTGCTTATTGTTGAGTTAGACCAATTCATATCTGTATAAACAATGAATTTTTCGTACCTTGGTTAGTGTTGTGATTATGAACTGATGGACATTTCATGAGACTTTCATCCCACCTAGAGAAACAAAAAGCAGTGACTCAGGTCAATTTGCTTTTGCAAAATCCGAGTTCAATTGTCTAATGCAGGTTGATTGATGGGCCAACCTGGTTCAGTGCACTAAATGCCTGAACAGAGCAAGAAAACCCAATTTTGTTTCAGTATATACATCTCAAAGATCATATATAAATAAAAGATGTTTTTAATATATAACTTCTGTTTGGTAATCTAAAATTTTCATTTATCTAACTGTTACTTCTTTTATCTTTATAATGCAGACAGTATTTTGGTTGATCGTGCCAAACTTGATTAAGCAAGAGCAGATTAAGATGATAATGACAATTCTTCTGTTGATATTCTTGTTCCAGTTTCTCCCAAAAGTCTACCATAGTATTTGCTTGATGAGGAGAATGCAGAAAGTCACGGGTTACATTTTTGGGACCATCTGGTGGGGCTTTGCCCTTAATCTAATTGCTTATTTTATTGCTTCTCATGTAAGTACATTTTCTAATTCATATTTTAGCACTACATTATGAGATCTACTGCTCTCAGGTTGCCAGCATGTATTTTTCAAAGTGCATGTGTGACATGGAACTATAGGAAACTAACCCATGGTGAATTGTTTTGTAAAAATTGATCGAACTTTCAATCGAAGTCTTTGGATGAGAAAAAAGCTGGTTGACTTTCGCTTTTTAAATTCTGCCAATATTCTCATCCAAAGACTATCGTTGAAAGTTCACAACAGATCGTTGTGAACTGGTTCACAGCAGATAATTTCTCAACTGACATGTGGTGTTAAAGTTTCACGGCATCAGTGGCTAAAATGGAACTTTTAATTTGGTTAAATACAGAGAAGCAGAAGGAGCTTTATGGACTTTTAACCAATTCCATTTGGTTCGAATGATCTCTCAATAATGGTTTTCCATGCAATTACAATCGCAGTTAAACCAAATTTTGTCTTGGAAGACCACCTTCAGTCCTTTTGTTTCTCAGCGTCAACTTAAAACAAGATCTTCTTGGTATCTGACAAATAAAGTGTGCTTTCCAATGCCAGGACCTTTAACAGAGAGTAGTAGTTGGGAAATCGGGGTTAACACCACAGGTATTCTCGTTCACCGTATGAAGGTTGTCAGCTGTGTGTAAAAAGACAAAGCCTGTGGCCCATTTATTTATCATAAAACTGATGTCCCAAGCACTAGTCTTAAATGGTGAATTTTAGAATCACTTTATGGCTTTCTTTTACACACTACAGTTGATCTAGACATGTTCATGCAAAATTTGATTTCATACATCTCATTGTTTCGGAGGAGGAAAAGGTGATTTTATTGGAACAGAGGTCCTTGGTGACCTTGTCATTGACCAGCTATTTGCCTTGGACACTACTAAAGTTTCCTAGCTTTGGCCATATCTTAGCTAGCAAGCAACAATTTGCCCTTTTGGAAATACTGTGAAATGGAAAGAGTACATTGTTTAAGATCCTCGATCTCATTCTCCAATAATTGAAGTTGCGCCTCAATAGATCTAGAATGAACCTTCTTCAGAATATCCCAAGTCTCCTTAGGTTTCTCCATATCTTGAATATGAAGATGATTCTCCTTATAGACAGTCAATTGAAGGATGTACATGGCTCTCCTTGCACTTGATTTTCCACTTTTTCTTTGCCTCATCATTCCTGGTCGGTCATCAGCCTCAAATCCATTGACAATTTCCCACAAATCTTTACCAATCAAATAAGACGATGCAAAACCTCCAGTAAACATAATTAGTGGAATTTAATTTCTCAAAGCCAAGCAAAGTATTCGCCGTAGCATCAGCCATCTCAAAAATCCACTAAAAAAATAAGCTCAAAGAAAATAAGAATTTTCTACAGATTCTTCGACAAAATTCAGGTCATGTGATCCAATAAAAAATCGCTCCCAACATGTTCAATTGAGAAAATATGTCTCCAATCAAACGATGAAAGAAAATTCTTAAATTCACAAATCTCGTACCTCAATTTGATGTGGTCGCCCAATTTGAACCAAACTCTACATACCAAGTTGAAAACTCGAACCCTGCGTTTTTTTTTACTAAATCTCAAATTAATTCTTAATGATAAAATTAATAAGATGCCCAAGATCAATAACTCACACGGCAATTTTCATGAGATTAAACCCTCAATGGATAAAACCAAGCCACAAATTAAGGCACTAAATAAAAGACCTTAATTTAATTACTCAAAAAGCAGGGAAAAAAAAAAAAACAAAGGAGAGAGAGATGACTTACACATTGGAACCTTGGAAGAACTCAAATTTTATTGCATTGACTTGAAAGATATAACATGTATTTATAATAACATATCAGCTGACCCTTAAGTCCTAAATAAAGAAGAAAAGAAAGTAAGGAAAGAAAAGGAGAAAGGAAAGAAGAAGCAAAAGGAAAAGAAGGCATTGGTGTGTCCAACTTAGCCACTGTCTTAATGAAGATGGTAATTTCCTAACAGTGTCAAACACTTCAACTTCTTTCATATGTAATCGAAGATGAAAGAATTGCACCATTATCTCTATCATAATTTTTTATTTTTTGTGCGTGTATGCATTTGTATGTGTTGGCATCTGAATTGCCTATTGTTCATTCTATTCAAGAATCAAGAAAGTAAGAAGTGATTGATAAATGTACATTGCATAAATGATGACCTTTTTTCAGGTTGCTGGGGGTTGTTGGTATGTTCTAGCAATTCAACGTGTGGCATCTTGCATTCGTCAACAATGTGAGCAGAGCAATACATGTAGTCTTGTGTCTTTGTCCTGCTCAAAAGAGATCTGTTACCGAATTCCTTTGCCGTTTGACGCGGTTAGGTATTCCTGCGGGAACAATACGACAACCGATAAAATTCCGATATGCTTAGAAACGAATGGACCTTTTCGTTATGGGATCTATAAGTGGGCACTCCCTGTTATTTCCAGTAACTCAATTGTGGTTAAGATCCTCTATCCCATCTTCTGGGGCTTAATGACGCTAAGGTAAATTACCAATAAATGTAAATAACTACTTTTCATATATATCTTGATTTTAGAAAATGCTACATCCATCTGTACATTTTATATTCTTTGAAGCATTTATTCCTACATATTCAATGTAAATGTGATTTGTCCATCGTGCCAATGTAACACAATGAAGAAATCGATGCGGCTTAGTTCCTGTTTGCCTCTAGTCAATAACTTGAAAATAGTTGGCAGAATCATACATGAACAATAATTTTGTGGCACTAATGGGCAAAACTCAATGATAGGCAGGTTAGCACTTTCATATGAAAACAACTTTGTGACTTCTATCTTTCCATTCAGGTCTTCTACTATTCCACAACTGAAGCTTCATTTCCAACTACCTCCCATATATTGAGTGCTCTATCAATTCATTTCATAAGATTTTCTTGATGTAGTATAATATTTCTGTTACGATATGCTAAAATCTTACGTCAGAGTCCAACTCCAGTAAAAATCACAGCAGAATATGCAGACATATTTATATGGAAAAACATATAATTTGCTACTAGTTCCGTAGTGCAATACTCCAAACCACAAAACTAAGTTTTGAAATTCATTCATATAGTTCCATTATTATCATGTTGTAAGAAAATCTGCAACTAAAATGTTTGAATGTCAGAAGAATAACTGTTTTTTTTTTTCATTTTTTTATTTTAGCACCTTCGGCAACGATCTTGAACCCACCAGCAACTGGCTAGAAGTGATATTCAGTATAATTATTGTTCTTAGTGGCCTCATGCTCTTTACTTTGCTGATTGGAAATATTCAGGTAATTTATTGTTTATGAACTGAACTAATTATTTTGTCTCGAAATTTTTGAGGAACATATCTAAATCTCATGATCCTTCCATCTTGGCACTGGGACTTAATATTGTTGCAGGTATTTTTGAGTGCCGTCATGGCGAACAAGAGAAAGACGCAATTAAGAACTCGAGATATGGAATGGTGGATGAAACGGAGACAGTTGCCCTCAAGATTGAGACATAGAGTCCGTCGTTATGAACGGCAAAGGTGGGCAACTATGGGAGGGGAGGATGAGATGGAGTTGATCAAAGACCTCCCACAAGGACTCCGACGAGATATCAAGCGTTATCTCTGCCTGGATCTTATCAAAAAGGTTGGTACATGCCAAGTGCGCTCAGACACCTGAGTATCAATAATTGATCAGCCAACCAATTGATAGGAACCTGAATTGAAATAACATGAAAAAAGAAAGAAAGTGAGAAAAATGAATGAAATGGAGGATAGGGATTTCACTTCGAGGGAAAATTGACCTCCTTTGATTTCACTTTGAGAAACCAGCCTTCGGCCCAAATTACTATTTGGGTGAAAATTCTTCTATGTTTCTTTCATTGCTCACTAGCCTATTTGGAAAATTCTTCTAGGCTTAGGATTAGAAGTTAGAATGGAAATAACAAAAATTATTAGGAAAATACCAAATATCTCTAATATTACAAATAAGTGACTAATATCCTTAAAATACTTTTTATCAATCCTGGATCCTATCATTCCCACCCCCTTGGAAACGAACCTTGTCCTCAAGGTTCAGAAGATATCCTCAAGGGGTAACTTCACGAATTAAATTCGTCAAACGTAGAAAAATATCAAGAAAAAATAGAGACCTGCATCCTCTAGCACAGATCCAATAATGCTGAACATGTGGATCTCTTACCATGGGCAGCATGATGGAAAATCAGAGCCTGCAATGAAATGGGCATGAGACCCTTGTCCTTGCCTGTCAAAGTGACCCAAGAAAAATGACATCTTTTAGAATGCATAGACATTAAAAGCGGTTGACTCGGCTGCAAGGTTGGAAGACCCACAATATTTCCATCACTAACAATTGGTTAGAGATTTCACTTTGAGGGAAATTGACCTCATTTGCTTCTACTTTGAGGAGAAACCGGCCTCTACATATAGACTTAAGGTTACGATTTAGATTGAAAATAATACAAATTACAAATAATTATCTAATTATCTTTAAAATTACAAATAAATGCCAAATATTCTTAAATTACTTTATTAATCTCAATTCCTATCACCAACAAACAAGTTTTTTGTCAAAAAAAAGAACAAAAATCCATCAGTTCTTCCATTGAATGTAACAAGTAAACTACATTGATTGAGAATAACTTGGGTAAAATGTAAAAGCAGCTTAGGCTGCTTCTTTGCTTTTTAAAAAAAGAAAAACAGTACTAATTGAAATAGCAGTGAACAAAGTGACTCCAGTTATGTTATTTCCTTCATTATATATTGAAAATTGTGTTGTCATTTAAACTAATGTTTAATTTTCCTTTTCCCTGATTGATCTTGATTGTTGTTTAATGAGGTCATTAACAGCTAATTGTTTGTAATTGTTCTTTCTTTTAGGTACCTCTTTTCCATAACTTGGATGATTTGATACTCGACAATATCTGTGATAGAGTTAAGCCCCTCGTCTTCTCTAAGGATGAAAAGGTATGGGGAGATTTCACATATGTGTTTTGTTTGTAATCTAATGTGATAGAGAGAACCTTTTCATCTCTTAAAAAGGATCAATCACTAATGTTGGCATTTTAGTTACCAAAACTCCTTTGTTTATTTGCTATCTTGAAGTATCATTGAGAGCAAATCAGTTCTCTCCATTAGCAGAAACATAATGCTTCTGGGTCCAATGAACAAAAATAATCTGACAGTGGAATTTCTCTGCTAGCAGATAATAAGAGAAGGAGATCCCGTGCACCGTATGGTGTTTATTGTCCGTGGGCACATAAAGAGTAGCCAGAAACTCAGTAGAGGCATAGAGGCAACATGCATGTTGGGCCCTGGAAACTTCCTTGGGGATGAACTTTTCTCTTGGTGCCTTCGTCGCCCATTTGTCGACCGTCTCCCAGCATCGTCGGCCACCTTCGCCTGTGTAGAAGCAACAGAGGCCTTTGGTCTAGATGCGCAACATCTCCATTACATCACAGACCATTTTCGATACAAATTTGCTAATGAAAGGCTCAAGAGAACAGCTAGATATTACTCATCACATTGGCGAACGTGGGCAGCCGTCAATATACAATTGGCATGGCGACGTTGCAGGTCAAGAACCCAGTGTCCCATTGTTCAGACATTGGACAGTGTTGATGGTGAGCGGCGCCTTCGGCACTATGCTGCCATGTTCCTGTCCCTTCGGCCGCATGATCATTTAGAATGAATTCAGCCCCTCATTCCTGTGAGTTATGAGAACCTCAAGCAGCATTCTCTCTTTTTTTTTCTTTGTAGTGTGAAGTCAACAAGTCATGATCTCATGTTTGGACTTTGGAGGCCCTTATCATCCAGTTTAGGGTGATGGAGGGCCAATGCAGCAGTCCATTCGTCACAAGGGAAATCATGGGATATATTTTTTTTGGAAATAAATTTATTCAATTGGATTCATTGAATACATTAATTAATATATCCACTTCCCAAATTTCCAAAAAAATTGTTGAAGATCAATGCAAAAGCCTTGCACCATAGGCACAAACAGGGTGGAATTTCAGAACAATGACTATTGGAAGTCATGGGTTGTGACTTGTGAATGGAAAGTACTCTACTAGTCATATATTTTAACCAACCAACTTCAAAAGATGAATTTCAATTATTAATCAATTAATTTTAATGATTCACAATAATTATAGACACAGATCAAATGGCAAAACAAGTATAATGAAATTTATTTTTGTTGTAATAATTCCAACCTCCTATCTATTAAGGTGATTTCTAAAATATATTATAAAAATTAAAATATCTTAGAGATTTAGAAATAATCTAAAATGATGTCTTGAAAAATGCTTGATTGATAAGGTGATTCTTTAAGGATCTCACCCTCAATTATCTGTCTATTTTATTATTTAATTTTGCCATATGCTGGAGTGACAATTAAAATATAAATAATTACAAATTGAGAAGGATCTTCTACTAAACAGTAACATTGATAAACTGGGAATCAAATATTTTATTGCAGTGGTGCAGTTTGGTCAACACCCAGTGCTTTTGCCATTCTCTTCTTCATTGAGATGAACCCTTTCCTCATAGTTCACCATGGAAAGTGAAGTTGCAAGTGCTCAAAATGCTCTCAAGTAGTGATTTCCTTAAATAAATTCTTCTAATGCATTAAAATTTCTATAAGAAATGAGGATCTGCATCAGCTCCAATGTAAATCTAATAATTCAGAAGATATTCATAGCACTCTTTATATACTGTAACAAAAGAATTGCTCCTTTACTTGAATACTAACAATTAGAACCTCAAGGGATTGGTGTGTTGGGTAGGAACCGGCCTCAAGAAGCGGGAGCTCTGAATTCGAATCCCATCTCTCCCTTTAGGGTGTAGTTTTATTCGGTGTGTGTGAGTAGGGAGATTTGTACATGTCCCGAGGACTAGGCGAATGCTCTAAGAGGCCCTAGACATCTCTGTCCTACTGACACAAAAAGTGTAGCTTAGTAGTTGAAAATTTATTTGATTTGATGAATTCTTTCTGTCGAGTTTGTGTTTGTAAAATTCAAATTTGTGTTAAATTGGGTATAGATCATGGGTTTAAATCTCGATTTTCTGAAGGCCGAGATATCTTGGCCGACATCTTTCTTTTTTGTTTTTAAAAAGGAAAAAGCAAATATTAGTTGTGGGTCCGAGTCGATATCTCGGTTGATATTTGTTCATATCGGACGAATATCGGTCGATATTTATATTTTTTAATTTTTTTTAAAAAAGCCTTTTTTATTTTTTTAAATTATTATTATTTTTTTTAAAAAAGCCATCGAGATTTAAAAAAAAAAAAAATTTGAAGAGAGAAAGATCTCGCCTGAGATCTCAGCTTAGTTGATTTTTTGACCCTCGGTATAGATGCAATTCATGGAGGTAGGTAGGTGTGAGTAGAGAACGGGATCCATTAGGTTTAGTGTGGGCCTCATAAATAAAGTTCTCATGAGAACCGATCTTGAGAGATCATTGTTAAAATTTGGATTGTAAGGCTCCTATTGGATTTAATGGATCCATTCTCCCTTTACACTTATCTACCTCTTACGAATTATACTCGTATTCTATTTGACACTAATTCAATTATGAAAGCTCATTGACCTGATCAGATAAATTTTCACTGTTAGGTAAATATAAAATTTTTAGGGCATTAAAAAGTTTGATTTCTCTTATTCAATGACATAGGTCATGCCTTTTCAACTGGAAACGTCTGATCGTTTGCACCAAATTTTGTTGCACATTAGTTTACAGGAAATAATTGTTATATATAACAATTCTCTCTTAAGAAGAGTTTTGATGAGAGTTTCATACAAATGATAGTTGGGTCTATAATAGATCTAATAGACCACCACCACCACCACCACCACCATTACCTCTACCTCTCTCTTTCCTCGGCATTCATTGGGGTTTGGGCAAAGGAAGGAAGGTCTAGCAATGGGTGGTCGCCGTGCAACACTTTGGTGGTCAAGGCTACGTGTTCATCAAAAGTTGCTTTCTCATAACAACAATAAGATCCACTCAAAGAACAAACTTCTTTTATTTTTTCTTTTTTCTTTTTAACCACCAAAATAACCTATGCTCTAATTCATTGTATTTTAAATATTTTATATAATGGTTTAATTTAATTGGGTTCAACTGTTGGGTCAAAATGCTTGAACCGTTTTGAACCTTAATATTAATATAACATCATAATAATATATTGCATTATCATATTAAAACATAAGAAAAATTAAAAATCTTATTGCAACCATGATATTATAATAGAAAACAGTGGAGTATGACATTTCCAGGGAAAGAGAAGAAGAAAAAAATAAAATAAAAAATGATAATATTTTTTAAAATAAAGACTATCTTAAGGATCGAACCGTCTTATAGACCAATTCAGGTCCAACCAGGTCGAACTGTACGATTCTGTTTGATTTTTAAAATGTTGATCCTAGATTGAACCAAGTGAAGCATTAGGTAAAAAGAACACCCCTCAGAACTAGGGGTTTAAAAATCGGATTTGATACATATCGACCGATATCTCGGGTATCGGTCGATATCATTCTCTCTCATCTGATTTATTTTTTTCAAAAAAATCCAAAAAAATATAGGAAATGTAGAAAATTATGGGCTTATTGGGTGTGTAATTTTTTCATTAAATATCGGTCATTTACATGTTCAAATGTTATTTTGAAGTTAAAATATTGGGATTTTCCAAAATTATTAATAAAATTATGAAAAAAATTGTAGAAAATGGAATGTGTGCCTCTTTCTTTAGATGTTCAAATTACTGCTAAAATTATTAGGTTTATGGAGTCTGATTGTCAAATGTTTTCTTGTGATCCCATCCCCACAGATCTCGTCTGGGGTCAAGCTCCCCACTGAGCTCGCAGGGGTCAAAGGGGGGCAGTGCCCCATTCGAGAATTTTTTTTTATTGGAGGGCAATTTTGAGTACATGGTTTTCCCGAAATTACTTTGGTTTCTCTCCCAAACTATAGTTTTTTCTCCAAAACCATTTTGGTTTCCCACCCAAAACCAATTTCGGTCGATACTGGACTGGGATATCGGCCAATATCAGCCGGATAAGGTGATTTTTTTTTTTTTTGTTTTTTTTTAAAAAAATAAATAAATCAAATCAGCCGATATGGTGGCCGAGATATCGGCCGATATTTCCGATTTTTTAACAAAGCGGCCGATACGATTCAGGTTCAAAATCGTATGGGCTGATATTTTCACCTATCCTCATAACTAGACTACTAGAATTGTTAAAACAATGCTTTAGCTTTCAAAAGTGATGTCCTTGGAACCCCCCTGCCTCCCAACCACCACCTGATGATTTATATAGCTGGGTTTTCTTGATGAGCCTTGATTTGATCTAGGCCCATGGGCCTCTTATATGGTTTATGTCACCAAGTGGGCTTAGGGCTCCTTGAGCTTCTCTGTAACAGATGGATTGACTTCAAATGCTTCATTTCTATAATCTATCATATCCTATTTATTGGTAGCTATTTAAATTTCATCATAGACGGGTGCCAAAGCATATACCATAGGACCCATATAAGGCTACCACAAAAATGTTCTGAACTGATTGTGATTGACTAATTAGTAAAATAATTCAAAAACATGTAATTTAAACATTGTATTATTATCTTCGGCTGCAACCATAAGGAAGCTTCCAAAAGCTTATGGAGTCTCACATTTTTACAACACTGAACTAAATCTGAACTATATTTATGGCTTATAAGGGCTGCATGAAAATATGCCATCCATTTCATGAATACCCATCCATGAAAACACAGAAATTGAGTCTGATATTTAACCAGTTTTTACTTGGATTTTCTCTCTTCTTTGTTTACTCCCCAGTTCCCAAAATACATGATTATGACTTCCTTGTAGATATAAAATTAATTAATCAAATAACAAGAATTTAATTAAAATAACAATAAAAAAAATAGAGAGATCAACCAAGCTGGGTCATGTGATGGCTCTGAAGGGCCTCCTGAAGGAGATCTTCATCATACCATGAATCGCGATAAGTTTCGACATTTTCTTCAGCATTTTTAAGAGTGGCTAGAACAACATCTCTCCTCCATTGATCCAAATGTGGGAAATCACTGTACTCACCATATCTGTCACAGTACTGTAACAACGCAGAAAATAGATTGAAGGAAATTGATGTTAGTAGTTGTTCCTCTTCTTCATGGTAAGCAAGAAAAGTAAAAATAGGAGTAGCGGTACTTTTAACCCAGCTGAGTATGAGAACTTGACATGAAAGTGTTGGCCAAAATGTGTTGTATTGACAGCTGAAATTATGCTTGTTCCTTAACTCGAACTGGGTCCGAGACCTGCCTCAACTAGTCATAAATAAATGGGTTTACTTTGGTTTAAGTGAACTCAAATTTGGTATACTTGTAGCTTATCTATCTAGTTTCAATCTGAACGGTTGAATCTTTAAAGCGGGCTTGGGCTTTAACTCTGAAAGGACTGACAGGCTTCAGGCAGGCTCGGCCTTCTCGCTATATATAAATAGACTCAGACAGCCATAGAGCAAAGTCAGGCCAAACTTGACCCATGAACACCCTGTTACGACTGGGCTTCCAGCCCAAAAGACTAGCATGATATGTGGTTTACCCAGTCTCATACAAGTCATTAGTTTTCCCCCCTCACAACTGATGTGGGATTCTCGTTTGTACCCTAACAATCTCCCCATCAAACGAGGCTCTCCGGCGGATAGAATGTTGCCAACCATCCCGTTCAGCTAGGAGATCCCTGAGTCCAATATGTTGTGGCTTGGGGAACTACCTCTAATACCACTATTTAGACTGGGTTTTCAGTCCAAAAGACCAGTCTGGTAAGTGGAGTTACCTAGTCTCATATAAGTCATTAGTTTCTCTTTCTCACAACTGATGTGGGACTCTCGTTCGCACCCCAACACACCCCTAGCTACACTACTTAGATACCTTATTGTACTAGGTCAGCTGAGATAGCATGTGTATGCAAATATTTGATTTAGAGTGTGGATTCCACACGTGCAAGCATGCAAAGGTTTCTTTTTTACTGTCTTTTTTTTTATATAATATGAGTATCCTCATCTCACATTGGAGATGAGACTAATTTCACAGATACACGAAACCACCCGCAAGCTTTGTGTATCAGGTGAGCCCACATGACAGTTTGGAATTACTTTTGACATAAAAAATAATCATTTCCAATTAAAATTGATAAATTTTCATTTCAACTAAAAAATGTTAATTTTCCCTAACTACTTTCCATGCATTCAAATAGAGCCCATGATCTAACGTAGCTGATTGAAATTGAGAGAGAGAGAGAGGTACATCAAAATTGGCGATATCATGCGTTTTACGCTTTGGAACTCCAGCTGCATCAAGCGACTGATAGAACTCTTTGATGGACTTCATCATATCATTCCATGGTGGCAGTGTCTTTTTCTTAGAGAGAAGCTGAGCAATCCATTTTGCTTGTGATTCAAAGAAAGGAAACCCAATAATCTACACCACACCACACAACTTCGTCAGAAAATTTTTTTGGAAAAAAACCCTCAAAAATCATTCAACAAAGTATCCATACATATATCTTCTTCTGTCATGGCAAATGTACTCATTTACTTGGAAAACGAATTTCCTAGAAAAGGTAGCAACGGACTAATAAGTTCACCTTTTTAGGTACGCCCACAAAGGAGAGAGATGGAGCAAGCGATGGAGGGAATGCGTGCTCAAACAATGGCCCCACTCTATCGCCATCCACAACCACTATTCCTTTGGTGTCAAGAAATGGCAACGAGTATGAATACCTACAACAACGGATAGAATCCTTATTTTTTAAATTCTAAATGGCCCAGTCACTATCTCAATTTCAAATGTTTCTCTGTTGAATTCTCTTGTTTTTGTTTACCCTTTCTTTTTCAGCATATAAAATACCCATAAAAACAAGTTCTTTCTCTGTAACTCTCTATCAAATGTTTGAGATGCACATTAGCTTCAAAAATAAAATTTACCCTGTACAATAAATAATCGTATCGGCGATGACCCAAGAACCGTCGGCGAATAAAACCCGTCCGTCCTCGTGAAGAGAGTCTACCTGCACAAATTAAAATTTCAGTTCACACATCCGCAGCTAGTATAGATCTAGAGAGGACATGAAAATTTACTTCAGAAACTCGAAAATCTTATGAAGGTTTACTCTGTTCGAGTGGCCTAGTAACTCAACTCGGCAGATGTTCAAGTTGAGTTGAATTCTTCCAATTTAAGTAATTATGTGAGTAATATGCAAGGGACAAGATTTAGGTTTCGTGTGCCCCGTATATTCTTGTCTTTTGCCCTTTCAAAGGTTTGACCTACATCGCCCTCAACCAGTACATGTTAGCCTCCAATGCTAGAGGGCCCACACCTCTTTCGTGTAGGGTCTACACCTAGGGGGAGTTCCGGTCCCACACGTGAGTGCCTCAGTTTGCTTTGATACCAAATTGTCGAAGAGTTACTCTCTCACTCAAAATTGCTAGCTGATTCCCAGGTTTCCCGCCCCTGCTTATAAACCCAGGGTCGGCCCGAGGTACTTTTGGATGTGGGACTCTGCCCATGTTGCATCGGGCTGAGTTTAAGCCATTAGTGGCGGCCATATCAGCAAGATCCTTACAAGTCTTTCCAAGCTTTTTATACCAGAATTTAAATATATAAAGAATATAGTAAGACAGGAATTTGACATTCCGGTTGTGGAAATCTGCAAATGGGGTGCTTGGAATTTTGAAAGGTTTACCTGTGGACGAAGGTGGAGGTTGCGATTTCCGGAGATTACTTTGGATAAGCCATTGGAGATTTCAAGGGATTTCACACTGAGATGAACTTCTTTTGCTACATCCACAAGCTCCATAGATATATCTGTTCCACTCAGTGAGTTTCCAATCACAACCACAACCTGCAGTTTTTATATTAAAATAAAGAGAAGTCAATGACAAGACTTGATTTCTTGGACACCATTTATGAATCCAAAGGCTGCTCTGGAAGGGACTCTCCTCTTCGAACACAGGCAAATTATTTTAGAAATTGGCTCTCAAGAGTATAAAAAAAAAATCTTTTTCTCTTCTATCAAGAAATTCATTTTCCTTTAAAAAAATTAGCAAGGAGAAGAGGGAGGATTTTCTCCGTTGTCAAGATAATGCTCTATTCATCTTCAATGAAAATAAAGATTTGGATGCAAATAATAAAAATGACAGACTTTCCACAATCTAATAAGAGAACAGATTTCAGAGCAACCCTTTTGATGACATGAATCGAACATAAAGATAATTTTTTTCGCAGAATTTCTTTCATAAGAAATGGACAAACAAATATATATGCCTTCAAAAAATCACGTAAATAATTATACAAAAGTATTCATCAATGGATGAGATTCAATTAAAAAAATGGCACAAAATTTCCAAAACTCACATTGAGAGTCAACTTGGAATTCAATCAAGTTAGCCAAGTTTAACAACTAAGTAACAATTGAAAAATGAGAGTTTACGTTGGGGTTTTACGTCACGTATCCGGCGGTTTCCCACACGTAGATCTAAAAAAAAGAAGAAGAAGAAGTAACAATTGAAAGAGCTCAGAGGATCACTTGTAAGGATGGCAATTCAGTCAGACAAGCTTGACCCAAAGAAGATGGGGCTTGAGCATTTATCTATAGCGTGATTCTAATAGGGCTTGGGCTTGGACATATTAATGCTCAAGCATGAAGCCTGAAACCTGGCTCAAACATTTTATGTATAGTTTTGTATTTTCAATAAATATCATAAAATCAAGAAATTAGAAGTAGACTTGATGAGCTACAAGCAGACCAAATTCATCTCAAAACTTAATTTGTGCTACTTGATTTTAGTGATCATACTTACATGCCATCCTCTCTTTCAATTTCTTTTAAAGAGGTCAGATCACTTTCGCTGCTAAGATGAAGCCGCTATAAATTATATAGTTTTAATTAAATAAATAAAAAATTAAAAAGATGGAGAAATAAAATAAGTACTGTGATATACACAATCTTGATACTTACTTAGATATACTCCAATTTAGACTTCTTCTCGGACTCAGGCTTCCGATCAAGCTCTTCATCAGGCTCGGGCTTGGCGCAGTATAGGCCCGACCCGAGCCAGCTCGTTGTCATCCGTAATCAGTCGATTCCACATTAAATGGAAGTTGACCAAGCTTTTTCCAAATTTTAAATTGCGGGTCATGATGTTGCAAAAGCAATCCTAGATGCAGAATGGACCCATAACCTTAATAACTAATCTGTCAAATCCAGGTCTGCCCCATTGTCCATTGTCCACCTAATCTTTTGGGCCCATTAGAATCGTTCTACAGTAGGTTATCCACCTAATCTAATCTTTTGGGCCCATTAGATTGTCCACCTAATCTTTTGGGCCCATTGATTTAAGTCCACAATTTAGAGAAATGTTCTGGTGCGAACCGGCTCATGAAAATGTTGATTTCAACTTTTACTCACAACCCTTGATTTAAATTATTAAATGAATTTAAAAAGTAAAACTTATTAAAAATTACATTAATTTATTTTGAACCAAATCACATAAGATAATTTCTCCTGGAGATGCGGACCTCAAAATCAATGATTGATCACTTCCATTAGAAAAATCAAAGTTCACATGGGTGCATAGTTAATTGCAGTGCAGACTAGGGATATCCGGTGATACGTATAATATCAGCCGATATTTACTGAAATAGGACGATAACTGATATATATCATTGAGAACAATCCTAACCTAAATGAATTGAAATGGGTTCTATCAAGACCTTATCCAAGTCATCAAAACTCAAATTTAATTATAATTTCTATCATTCAAATATTTGAATAACCATTTAACCGTTGATCGAGAGAGAGGATAATTTGGCATTATTGGAATTTAACAGGGCTGAAACTTGGGTTGGGTTTTAAGTCGACCCAAGAAATCACTGGGTTTAACTTATGTATTTGTGTATTTTAGGTCGGGTCAGATTGGAAAAATAAAAACCCACATGAAATTTCTCAACCCAACCCTATCTGAAGTAACCCGATCAACCCATGTGCACTAAATTATAGAACACCACTAGGGTTGACTTGGATCAGAAATTTGGGTCGGATCAGGTTGAGTAATTTGAGTCCGCAATTCAAGTCGGGTTGGGTTCAATAAATTTTGACATGGATTGGATTGAGTTTATTAAAATCCGATCTAACTTGACCCAAGTTTCAGCCCTAGTCTTAAAATAAGCTTGTCATTTGTAAAGAATCTGTTATCTTATTATACGGTAATGTAAGTTATATTTTTAACATATAGGGCCCTACATACTAGTTTGTACTTATCTAATTGAAAATTTAATTAAGCTGTCATTTTAAGTAATGATTAAATTAATTTAAACTAATTAGTTTAGTTATTTAGCAAATTGCATCTTAGCCGTCAATACTTGCTATCAATATGACAGGCCGTAGTTAAAACTAAAACTTTGATGACAACCCAACCGAATAGTTTCAAAGTTCTCCTAATCATTTTCAAGTATCACTAATTTTTTTTTCAAAGGTCAACTCCATCATTTTCCTTTCTTTAGTGTAAAATCATTGTCATCCTCTTCAACCATTTCTCCTATCAATTTAAAGTTGACATTTATATTTAGATCAATTTAATTCTTTTAAAAGATATTTTGAAAAAAGTGCCATCATTTTTATTTAATCGAAAAAACAAAATACTTTTTTTATTTTATATTTTGAACTAAGTCCCAACGTTTTATAAGATATTTAAAAGAACATTTTACACCCTAATTCAACTAAAGCTATGCAAATTTTAATCTAAAATTTTCAAAATTGAAATACTCTGTAGTTGTGAACTCCATTAAGTGTAACAAGAAAAAAGAATGGAGGACTCTTCATTACCTGACTCTTCATTACCTAGAATATCGAAGTTCAATCACAGTTCGAAATTTAGTTGTCTAGGGTGATGACATGGATAGTTAGGATCCAAAAATCTTGAGATGTTAACGGCAATCGGTATTTTGTAAAAAAAAAGGTGATGAATTTAAAAATATCAAAGATATTTGTGACATTGATTTAGACGATGTGTGCTCGTGTTGAACATTTCATGTTTGTGTAAAATCCTTGATGTTTCTATGCCGTGTGAGGACATCATTCATAGTAAGGAAAAAGTATTCCAACTATTTCTAAAATATTTATATTTTCAATTTTAAAGAGTGCGCGACTTTAAAAATGACTTTTAATTGATCAATTGAAGTGATATTTAATATATCTCATATTCAATTAATGAATGAATCAATTAATATATATATATATATATAACTCTTACAAAGTTAAACATAAAAAATTATGGCCTGCTATATGGACACTTGACTTTTCTTTCTTTACACACTCGATTTTTATTTTTAGATGGCAAATTACCATTTTGCCAAAGAAAAGTTAGGTGTCTATATGGCTGGTCAAAATCATCTCTCAAATTCAACTACCTTATTTAAAAAAAATAATAATAATAAAAAAATAAAAAATGAAAAGGAGGAACATAAAGAGAGAGTTGAAGGAACTGACCTCATTGCGGAATGGGTCTGGAATCCTATAAACATGGCTATGGATCTGCTTTCTTCTCCATGCATCCATTCCTTCATTTGTACAAACCCACAAATCCATCAACAACCTTTCCAAACATTTCATTAAAGTGTGTTTCAAAGCCAAGCAAAAACACCTTTTGGTGGCCCCCTTCTCTTCATCCCAGCCATTCATTTTGGTTGGCAAACACTCAATTTATCAATATATCAATCATATTAATATTATTAAACCAAGTGGGCCAGAGTATTGGACCAATTGGTTCGAACTGACTCCATCTAACATTCATTTCCACTTGATTGCTGCATATTCATAACCGGTTGGTTTTGAAGAACTAATAAAACAATGACACTTTTTTTCATAAAATATCTTATTATCATGAAAAAAAAACTTAGGTCTCAAGAGTGACTAAAATAATGTAGAAAAATGAGTTGTACTCTCAATTCAGCATAAATATATTATTTAAAGATACACTTTCATATTATACATAAATATATATAATCCAAAGAAGTTTGTGTGATAATCAAGAGTCCGCTTGAGGAAGTGGGAGTCTTGAATTCAATTTACACTTCATTCCAAAGGGTCATTTCCCATATAGTTACTTGGTTGTGTATAGGTAAGAACGCTTGCACATGTCTCAAGAATTAATGAGATGTTCAAAGAGACATAGACACCTTAGTTTATATATATCAAGGTCTGATGAATAATCAGACGAGGCAAATGAAAGTAGTGTACTTCTTTTACTAGGGTTTAATTAGAATAGATTGATGATTAGATATCACATTTTTTGGTATACAATAGTATTAACCTTTTTTCTTTAAAAATCAAATGTGGCATCCTTATATAAAAGTGTTCCAACTATTAGCCTAATCTAATACTTATCTCATAATCAAATGGTAGATCAAAAACATGATTAAATTAATTGAAATTATATGTTAATCTATTGCCCTAGTTAGAAAAAAATGCACAAGGGCCTTGATTATATAAGGAAAAATAAGAAAAATCTCCTGAAAACGTTATTTAGGCTAAAATTAGGGATTTGAATCTCAGTATCGATCGAGAAATTTCTCTTTCTTATTTTTTTTTAAAACCACCTTTATCGGCTGATATCGCCGATATCTCAAATCTCGGTTGATACGTGTTGTATCGGTCGATATATCAAGGTTTTAAAAATCAAGATTTGTTTCTCTCGTTAAAATATTATAAGAATAAATAGAAATAAAATGGAATGAGGTGAATAAACTTATACTTAGTTCAAATTCAAATATATTTCACCCTTTAATGACTCTTTTAAATGTAAACTTTTTATTAAAAATTCAAAAGTTCTTTCAAAGACGACAGAAAACTGTCTAATCATGTTTTATTTCTTGCATACAAATTGCTAAAGATTAAAGTTAGGAACAATAAAAAAGAGTCTCTCATTCCCACTACTTTCTTTTCAAAAGTACTGATCAACTGTTTCATGTTTATGAAACCTCTGTAATCGCATGATTACTCTATAATCCTCTCAAACAAATAGCAGAGACTCAATTTAAAAAAAATCATGCTTACGAAACCAACTCAATTGTTCTAAGAAAATTGATATTTTTATAAGAAAGGATTGGATTTGTCCATTTAAATAGTGAAAAATACACCAATGTCTCTTATCATATAAATTACCAGCACTCTTATTGATTATTTACTGATAAAAACACATTAGCAGAGGAAGAGAGAGAGAGATGAGTTCTTAGAGATGGTTTTCTCATTGATCATTTGGATGATTTTGATAAAAAGATACAGAAAATGTACCTCTGTTACTCAAACTTCTATATCTTAGTTTACTAATTTATTTGCATAACCATCTGGACCAAATATTTATAATTTTTTCATAGAATTGTTTGTATATACTTTAAAAGAAAATTTGCAAAATAAAATTATGGGAAACACAAGAGAGGGAGAATCATTCACTTACCTTTGATGGTAGGCAGCCATGGCTGAGAGTAATGCCCTGTGGCGACAACAACAGCATCAAATATCTCTTCAATCACCTTCTCACCATTTTTTTCCACAGTTCTGACAACCCATTTGAGATCTTGCCCAAATTCACCATAATTCAACATGCCCACATACTCTACTCTGGTATTAAACCTGATCATCTCCCTCAATCCAAACCATTCACAGAAATCCCTGAGATAGAGGTAGAGTTCCCTGTGGCCTGGAAATCTCCTGGTATCTCTTCCTCTTCCCTTCTTTACAGTGAAAGGGAAATCTGAAAAGCCCATTATCTCCCTAGAGGAAGTGAGCCTCAAAGAGGAGTAAATACTGCTGTGGACTTTGAGGAAAGGCCCTCTCCCCAATCCATCTTCTTCCTCTGTTCTTGGGTCGTAGAGCCACTGCCCACCAATGTCATGCTTCTGCTCAATCACCACAGCTGAGTGACCTTCTTTTCTTAGCTCTCTTGCACTGACCAGGCCCGATGGTCCTGCTCCGATCACACAAACATGCTTCGAATGGGCCTTTTCAGATACCATGGCGATTGTTTTGGATCAAAGAAATCTTGGGTTTGTGTTGGACTTTTGTTTCTTTCAATTTTTCTTCCTTCTTTGAAATGAAGGTTGGTGGCTTTGTTGGTTTGGGAAGGAGGGATGGTTTTTATAGATGTTTAAGATTTGGAGGACTGCAGAAAATGAATGAATGAATGAATGAATTCCCTCATGCAAGGGACCAAATCATGCCTAATGGAGCGTGGAGACCGTTTGGCTGCAAGCAGACAAACATGTCTAGTGAAAATCATAGACTTGGGGAAGGTCCTGAGATCTCTCCTTTTAATTGATTTGGAGTATTGGACTTGGTTAAATGTGGCTATGAATTTTTTCTAAGAAGGTTATGTCGGCAACATGGGTTTAGAAGCATATGAGTTTCTTCTCTCAGTTTTTACAGGTGGATGTTACTCATGTATTTCACATGGTATCACATTAGGAATACCGTAGGGATAGATCGGGTTAATGTCTCCAACCCTGTGTGGAGAGAGGAGAGTATAATGTCATCAACCTTGGCACTAAGAGAGAGTGCTAGTAATATCTCACATTGCCTATGGCCCTAGGAGTTACGACGTTTATAAGTACATAAGTACCATTTTCTTAATAGCCGATTTTTAAAGATAAATTCTACTCATGTGTTTAACCGGTTCAGGTAACATATTAATAGAATTCGTATGGGTCTTTATCTTTTAAATTAATTGTAATAAAGACTTCATTTTTCATAATAATTTCTTTCTTTGACATTTGAATGAGGATGTGGGGCTTATCTTTGGTCCCAATACATCTATGATGTTAGGTACTTTAAAGTAAGGAAAGTTTTCATGACATTATGTATCAAGCACTTTATTTTCATACGTAAACTTTTTTATTTATAATATTCTTAGCATATTTTACTTTCTTTTATCATGATAGAGATTTACTATTTTAGATGTTTTAAGAGTAGACATATTTTTGTCATGTTAGTTAAACACTTTACGAATCGAGTTTTATTAAAATTTATACTGCATTTTATTTAGAGATAAAAAAAGATTAGATTTGCATTGTATGAGAAGACATATGCATAGATTTAATTTTTGTTACAAAATTTGAATTAAGATTTGAATCCAAACATCACTGCTGAATAAAATGAATCCTAACATGTATGTTGGATATATGATCCATTTTCATAGATTGGAGTGAAAAATGTGTTGCATCAATACGGGACACCGATATACCTCTATCAGCCGTTACACGCTGCTACACCTTCGTTTACACTCGCCTGGACTCCAACTGCAACACACCTATGTGTTGCGGCTTGGATTTTCCAACAACGTTGTAACCGATATGCAACGTATCAACTGCATTTTTACCCGTGTTTCCCCATGCAACCCGAAGAAAGCTGTCTTTTGAATTAAATTATTTTAAATTTAATGGTTGATAACAATGTTATCAAACAATCAAAATCTTATGAATTTTTATCAATTTTTCATTGGAGTATGTATCATATTATTACATTTGAAAGACCTAATTTTTTATATTATGATATTATTGGCAAGATCGCATTTGAATCATTTGCAATTGGCAATACTTGGAATCCACATCTCCTACATGATTACTCATGCTCATAAATAACACTTTTATTTTTTGAAAATGAATTGTGAAGTTTGATAAGTAATCTATAAGTTTTGAGATATTGTATTCGAATATCTATTGTAATCAAAACTACAACAACAATATAATATATACATATATAAATATAATATTTTAAATACTTCATCTTAGTTCTTACTCCTCATATAGAGAGAGAGAGAGAGGTACTTTTGAAATTAAATTATAAGGTGTTGAGCCTGTGAAAATGTAGACCATCCTTCAAGAGTAAAATCTAAGCTTGTCGAGGGCTTAAATGATCACACTATTTTGAAGTCTAAAATTATTGAAATGATGGACTGCATTGTTTCATGGGGACCCCTCGAAAGAATACCAAGCCTGCTTGTGAGATGACCATTCACTTACATGCATTATTTACGGGCAAGTATCAAGGAATAATTTTCTTATGCCTAAATTAAAGAAAGAAAAAAATGTATTATTATTATTACTATTATTATTTTTACAGTTTTATACCGGAGTTAGAGTGATAGTCAGTAATCCACCTCAGAAAGTGAGAATTTTGAATTCGAATCCTTTTCTACTACAAAGGGTCATTTCCGATAAAGTTATCGGTGTGTTTTGAGTGATAGTCATCTCCGATTAGAGTTTTTTTAATTTGATTTAGATTATTAAATATTATTGGAATAACTTAAATCTACATCATATCAGTTGATACGTATTATGCAATGATCTCTACCAACTTTTGTAGGTGGATACTATAAATCATAATGGAGATGGATTTAAGGGTTGTAATTATGTGGCAAGTAGAAGAAGATTAGCTTGCACTCTGCGTAATTGTAAGACTCAAATTTCACGTATTACACTTTAAGAAATCTTTTCTACAACTAATGGCTGAGAAATCTTCCAGCTCAGTCAAGCTAAAATTAGTCATAATTGTGGAAGTAATATATTTGAAACAATAGCAATTCATCTACTTAACTCAAGCAGTCAAATAAGATAAATTTGATTAGTTCTCTTTAATGCGGTCAAAATATCGATTGATATGTATTGGTTTTAAGACTGCTGATATATATTGGCCAATATGTATCGTTGGAGCTGCACAAAGACTCTTATGCTTACTTTTTCCATTTAGAAAAATGGTTTTTACCCATTAATGAGTTGAATCTTGGGTTGTGTGTGATTTTGAAAAAGTTTAGAAATAAGTTATTTAAGTTTGAATGGTATTTGTCAATTCCAAACTGTTTTTCTCTAAAATTTGATCATTTTGAGTTATTTTCACCATTTTTTTTTCAATTTTATCTCTAAGGTAATATCAAATTAGGATTTTTTTGTGAAAATTATTTAATGAAATAATATTCAGTGCTTATGGAATTCAATGGAGATGTCTTAATGTCATCCACATAGTTTGTACTGCGTCTGTGTGATTTTTCTAGAAATTTGATAAAATTTGGATTTTCTAAGATAAATGTGATTTTCCAGTTTCTTGTAGAAAAATAAAGCAAATGATAAACAAAATTTTACAATTAAATGAAGATCTCTTAATATGATTGATATAGTTTTTAAGGTATTTGTGTAATTTTTCTAATATTCCAATATTTTTGTGAAACTTGAGAATTTTTATAGGATAAAAATAAACTTGTAATAACATATAGATGTCTACTTGAGAACATGAATTTCTTATTAGGTATTTTGTCATGTTGGTTTCCTACTTTATAAAAAAATTGACATTTTCTAAAGAATTAGAACATTTTTCAAAATTTTAAATCATACTTTATTGGTATCGGAATTTCGACTTTGAAAGTCTAAAACTCCATAAAAATGTCCAGTATTTTTAAAAGAACTGCTCACCCTAGATTTTCTAATTTTCCTATTTCTCTCTTATTTTTATGTATTTTTTAAAAAAAAATGGAGGAGAGATACGTATCAATTTAGCGATTAAAAGCCCTCGGTTTAATCATTATTAAAAATAAAAATGGGGTTTTCAATTTTTGTGAAAAAAAATTAGAAATCGCATCTATTGGTATGGATGCCTGCATTTCCTATTTCTTACTTGTATTTAAAGTCATGATTCTGACTTATATATTTTTTTTTAAATATCTCAAACGAATATAATATAAATATCAAATAAATAAAAAAAATTAATAGCCTGGACCATTCAGTTTATTCTTCTCCCCAAGGCACCATCGGCCATACAGAAAGGGTCCACGTACCAAAACTCTCACGTATCATTAAAATATCATTTCGGCTTCTCTTTTTGAAAATAAATAACTCCGTTCATCATATATAGTTCTCTTTCATTGAGAACAAAGTGCCTGCAACGTTCTAAAGAATGAAGAAATTTATCTAAAAATCTATCTCATATTACTTTTCTGAGTTTATATAATGAATTTTGTGAAGTATTTATTACTTTTATAATAATTTTGTATTATGAAGGTTTAAAATATTATTTTACAAAATAGCTAGTGTAGTACATTTGTTATTATGAATATATTGAATTTCAAGTAAGAAAAATTTATTATATTTTATATAAAATTAAGATTGAGATCATCTATCGATATTATTTTGGACAGATGATAACTTAATTAGGTAATTTATGATATTTAGGTTAGGCGGAGCCAACTTTGTACGGACTGTTTCTGAAAATGTGGTGAGCCTCATTATCAAATACATCTATACTTTTTCAAGTGTCAGACTAAGGATAGGCCTCACCAAAATAAAAATTTATGTGGACCAATAAGAAGAGGCCACGTGGATGTTTCCTGATGCTTATATTTTCCATGTGTTTTACAGAAGTTGTTGGCCGGCGTGGTCCGAACTGGTTTGACATGAACCAGACACTGAACTTGATATGGATCAGAATAGAATCATGTCCAAATTTAAAAGATAATTTTTGAAAGCCAATTATTTAAATAGACTTTTTAATGAATTAATAACTAGCTCTTATATTATTACTGAAAGTCTGAAACATGGCCAAATTATTGTATTTTTATTGACATTTTTTTTAATAATTGGATAAGATTCAATTAAAAATGGGAAAAAATCACAAAAGATACAAAAATGAGCTTAAAACACGGGTGAGAAATAAAAAGGAGAAGTACACGTACTGATACAAAAAATCCTATAAATTAGTAAAGACTCTCGTACCATTAAAATAATTAATGGTATTATTAACATGTTACTTTAGATATCATTCAAAAATAATTAACATGAATATCTAAAGGTTAAAGATGTATAAAATTAAGAAGATACGGAGATTTTAGGAGATTATTCTGATAGTTCCATGGCATCACCATGATCATGAAATACCTAGTGGCGGAACTTTAAAAATATAAAAAGACATTATTGAAAGATGAAAAACTTAAATGTATCGAAATATTTATAAAAATAGTAGATATATTTACAACAATTTATGTGACTCAATGCAGACACCATATGGAGTTTCAAAATTAGGAGATTGATGTGTCAGGACTAGGTATTCAGTCCAAAAATACTAGCATAATAGGTGGGACTTATATAAATCCCTAGATTTTCCCTTTCACTATCAATGTGGGACCCATTTGCTGCCCAACAATTCCTTCCTCGAGACTCTTCGACAGATAAAATGTCGCCGGCTATCCCATCCAGCTAGTGGATCTCCTAAGTTCATATGCATTTGTCTAGAGATATGACTTTAATACCACTTATTACGACATAACTAACCCAAAAAATTAGCCAAATAGGTAAAGTGACCTAAGCCTATAAATCCCTAAATATCCCCCTTCAAAAGAAAAGTGAGACTTGTTCTATATATGTCGAACATGATGCAAATATTCAGAGCGTTAGTATATAGCCTTCTAAAAAATACTATGATAGTATTCGGTAGATTTTCAATTTTTGAGTAATTTTAGAACATTGGTTTGATTCTAACCAAAATTACTTAATTCTATATTCAACCCATCCATGTATCTTTAGCTTTAAAATAATTCAAATTGGAGTTGAGAAAATAAAATATAAAAAATAATATAATAATTGCAAGATTATCTTAAGATTTAAACTTTTGATTATCCGATAATAAATATGTATAATTCATTGATGAAAATTACTTAATTGAATATTTTAAAGTGTTTTCTTAATAATTTGAAATCATTTATATCTCCAACTCCCATCATTTGAAATCATGCATTGTTGCATAGTTAGGAAATGCTCACTGAGTACTAAATTAAATTCATTAAAATTCATTCGTAATCTTACTGTCTCAAAATCATTTATATCAGATTCGTATTAACCTGAAAAATCTATTACACTCTCTGTGCAAAAACATTATAAACCTCTCCATCAATAAGTTTGAATTTTAAAATCTCCACAACCTTATCCTAAATATTCATCTCTGAGCACCAATGAGTAGAAGATTCTCTTAGCAGGTTAGCCATTCTCACCCACTTGCAGCCATGCAAGTCATAATAGGACGATTCCTACTTATTATCGCCATTGTCAAAAGAATTTTACTTTTTCCATCACATATTTTATTCAAATAAACACTTTTTCCTTTTTCTTTTTATTTTTTCCCATTTTATTTGTGAGATAATGGCAGTTTGATAATTAAAATAAATAGTAAAATAAAATAAAAAACAGTGCCTCATTTAAATAAAATTGCAGTACACGAAGTAAAACCCTTATTGAAAAAGTACTATATCAAATGTGATGGAGCTCACTTCACTTATAAACTATGAATATGAGAGGTAATTATTTCACTTCGATTGATTATTTTATCCATTTTACATAAAATAATAATTTTAATTTTTTTTGTCAATTAAAAAAAGTTAAACTATCAAATTCACCCTTTAAGTTAACTCTCTTTTAAGGTACACCAGGTGAAGTCATGGAAGTTCAAATCTAACACCTGACAATAAATTTAATTTTCACATTTACTAACACCACCAAAAGATAAAGAAATACTACAGAGATAGACCCATGTATAAAGTGTCACTCGAGCCTTGTTTTGTACTTATTCTTCCAAATCCATGCATAAATTGTACTGGCACCAATGGACCATGTTTGTACTCATTATATCTAATTTTGAGTAGGTAAGCAACCTCACCAGCAAGAGGTGCAGGTGGGTCTCAATGGAAGGATCAGGTCCCACAAAATTGGAGCAGCTGCTCAATTATTAGACAAAATTTTGCACCTAGCCCACTGACTACATGTGAAGCCAACCTTTGTGAATTTGGACCATTGGATACCATCATTTCATAGAGGAGGGGGGTTTGACTGAAAGGTTTGATTTAGAAAAGCTGAATTCCATAATGTAGATTTGAAAGACTTCGAATCCTTAGTTTAAAATCATCATTATTAGAGCAACGATTTTTACATTTAGACTCAGCTTTTTAATTTCTGCTCTTTCATTTGTTTTTTTCGTAAACTATTCAATCAGTCACCCTAATATCTATCGTTCTTTTTTGTATCTCTTCCTTTTTCATTTTCAATAATCTACATTTCCCCTTATTACCTATAACTTGAAACCTCTTGATTCTATGTACTAAAGTAGTCTAAAGTCTTCTAATTATATGTTTAACTTCAAATAAGTTTCTCTTAATTTGTCATCTATTGAATTTTACTTTTAAATTATTCTTAATGTAGCCATGTTTGACTCTGTCTCTCGAATCAAATGTTAAAATTACCATGAGTTCTTAATCCATATTTAGGTCATATCAGTCTATTTTGTGCCTTAATTGTTATTGTTTGATAACTCAGTGCTGAAATATTTGAAACTTTAGATATACCAGTTTGGAGTCATTTATGAAAAAAAAATCAATATTTCATGATATATGCATATTGCCTCTCATTAAATCTTATAAAAATTGGCTCAAAATTTGAATTTTGATCTTTGAAACTCAGATTACATGAAGAGTTAGTAAAAAAAATTATAATTTTGATAATTTTAAATCAGTATTTCTATTCAAACCTTGATTTAAGATTTAGGGGCATTTTTAAAATCAATAATCAAACTTCAATTAATAGAAATTGAGATAATAACAATCACATAATGAAACTTTTTTTAGTAACACCTTCAAGGAACCAACTTGCATACTTTTTTGGGTTTTCTTTTGTTCTTTATTTGACTATTTTATTATTTAATTAGATTAAGATCTTTTGAATGGCATCTTAATTTTGAGTGTTTTGATTTGATCTATTGGGATTTTTATCTTAATTTTGAGTGTTTTGCTTAGCATGATTTCAATTTTCAACTATTGGAGAATGGAAATAGGGGCTCTTAGAAAATATATTCTTTTCATTACACTATACTTTGATAAAAAGGTACATTATTGTTTGATGAGTTTGACAACTTAAATCTAAATGTTTGATCTGATGATCAAAGTGCCGTAGGATTTTAGTTCGAAGATTGAATCATGCTTTTAAGATTGCAATCATTAGATAAATTACACATTTATACTTATTGATCTAATCCGATGAATTCTCCAATGTTAGACAAATGTGAAATTTTGAAAACCTTAAAATATATGACTTCTTTTATTTAATCAAAATGAAATTTTATACAATATTTACAAGCTAAGACTTTTCAAATCCACCTATTCATATACGATTTTTAGAAGATCATTATTATATCTATCTCTGATTAGTTTTGATAAGAATAAAATCAAATTTGATGAAGATATATTACAATTCATATGTCAATCCAATGACATACAGAGTGTTGCAACTTGACTTTAAATGAATTTTGGAGTAACGAGTGCCCGTATATAGAACTACAGAGAGTAGCTCTTTTTATTTCGAAGGAGAGTTGATCCAAAGACCTTAAGAGTGAAAATTGACGACCATCAAACTAATCTCTCAAAATAGCACCCTAATTAATTTGCAAATTAATTGCTCTAGTCCAAATTCATCAAGAGAGAGAGAGAACGAGTCATGGCATGCTCTTTTTGTGTTCTTGTTGTCCCTACGTAAGGATGCCTTTTCTTGAAGCTTTAGAAACATGTATGGAAGAATGGAAGAAGACAAGACAACTGGTCAACGAAGAGATTCTCAAAGAAAGAAAGAAAAATTGAGAATGAAGATCACAAGCAGCAATCATTTGACTTTACCCATTTGCAAAGTAAAAGTAAAAGTAAAAACCATCCATTTCACCTCTTTTTTTTTGTTTTTCAGTTTTTGGCTTCCTTCTTCGATTGCTTCCACTCTACAACTTTTCCAATGACTTGCACTCATCATCATCATACAAAACCCTAAACACTGCTGCAATTTCCAGCAGCAACAGGGTCCCATACATAAATAAGTGCCTATTCTATTTCTGCAAGTAATCCTTGACTTTTTTAGATCTGTATAATTCTTATAATTACCTCATCATGACTTTGATTCAATGAAATGGAAGCTTGCACGTCAAATTACGTAGATGACATGAGAATGAAAGCTACAAGTGCCACCCCCACCGACAAAAGGAAACAAGAGGTATTATTCTTATGCTTAACTAGGGCACTCATTAAAACCTACAAAGGGTATTTGCTAATATAAAAGAGTTTATCATATTTTTTTCTTGTGATTAATCCATTTGAAATAAAACCTAATTTCTTTTGTAATTTTTTTTATTTTATAATCAAAGTGTTCAGATTTTTTAGAACACCCAACTAATTCTCTAAATATGTGTAAGTCTCCCTCCTTATACACACCGGATAACTTTATGGGAAGTTACCTTTTGAGATAGAGTGAAAATTGAACTCAAGGATAACCCTACAGAGAGTAACTCTTTGAAGTGGAGTGAAAGAATCGAACTCAGGACTTCCACATTACTTTAAAGATGATTTTAGTTATTAATTTCTTACTTTGTTAGCATTACTTTAAAGATGTAAGTTTGGATATAAGTCAATGTGGGGTCGGCCCTGAGATCCCCTAAAATCTCAAGGGCTCTAGGCGGAGTGAAATTTTAGGGGCCCTTTGTGACCGGTATATTAAGGACTTTAAGTGTGTGGAGGCCCTTTCTGTCTGGAGACCTTATGAAGCAGCCTACGCCACCTATGCCCAGAGTCGTCCCTGAGTCAATGACCTTTAGATCCATCTCCTTTTCTGTCAAATTTAAATTTAATCAAAATTGAGGTTTTCTCTTAATTTTATTGACCTGTGTCATTTGGACTAATGGGTTATAGACCATTCTAAACATGATTCAAAATTCGCATCCGAAAATTAATTAAGTATTAAACTTGAATGTAGATTTAGATTTAAAATTTTAAATAAATCTAAAATTTACATCCAAGTTAATTTATTTTGCACCATCTTTTTTAGAATTTTAGACTCAAATATGCATTTATATGTCTATCAATTTTGAAACTATACATAAATGACATTGACAAATCCTAGTAAGATGATGTGTTCCTTGCTAGTAACAACTACGGTTTGCACCCTAGTTTGAAAGCATTGAGGTGACGAGGTTTAATTGAACATTCAACTAAAAACTGAAAGAAGACACTAGATAGATTAGCATTAATCTGAACCAATCGATCTGGCCTAAAATATGAATGGGCTAATCCAACAAATTTAAATATGCATTCAATCTACACCTAACAATCATGATCTGTTTTTAATTTCGGCTAAACTTTGGTCGAATTTACATAACTCAATCCATTTGAATTAATTGAATTTTATATAAATACCTCTTTAACTATTTGTTTATTTGATGAATTTTGGTATTTAAATCTTTTGAGTGATTATGTTTTAGTGATAAATGCCTCTTTACCTCAAAATACATTAACACAATTTACATTAAAAGACTCAACTATCTATTTAATTACATAGATCGAACTGTAAATCAATCTGAATTGACCTAGTTTAATTAGCTTGAAATAAAAATGAGTCGATGTTTTAAAAATAGTATGTGTTATAGGTAGGTCGAAAGACGGTAGAAATATATAGATCGAGTTAAAAAATAGGAAATCCGAATTTAATTTAAGTATATTAGGGTTAAACATTCAACCCAACTTACTTGTCCTGATTGCACCCCTACTTTGAAGAACTGTCCATCATTGTCAATAATAAATCAATGGTTAAAGGTTGAGAACAATTAATCAAGGAACTTATCTATAGTTTATCAAAGAAAAGTATTAGAACAGTGCAAGGTTCTTAACAACTCTCTCTCTCTAACCCTGATCTTTTAGATATCCTTCCCTCATGGATTTAGATCATGTAGTGCAGTAAAACTAGAGAATGTATGGTGTTATCAATCGCAAAAGGTCATGTGCATTAGGACACTCATCTGACAAAATTTGTTAAGAGACACGGGATATAGTGAAGGTGTAACGATATGCAAAACATATACACGTATAGCAGTGTGTTATCGGTACACTATTACTTGATGAGCGGTACATCGGTATAGATAAAATGAGAATTTCACTACATCCCGTGCCTCCTAACAGATTTTGCCTATGTTAGGATGGCGGTCCTATACATTGAATTATAAGTATTTTGATAATTATAAAAAATTTCCTACTTCTACATGATTAAAATGACTAGAACGTAAACAATTTTATACACGTGGCGTTTTGTGATCACTAGTCCCTCACATCCTCTCTCCCTCATTTGAATCCTTCACATTTAGATGCAGGTAATATCATGCCTATTTAGGAGTGGGGTCTTGTGATGTTGATATTGATGATTCTATTAGAATGTTTTATGGTTGAATATGTAGTCGACTAAAACTAGATTAATCAAATCACGTTGACTCAAAAATTTAGAGAGAAAAATAATTTAAAGTGATTAATTTTAAAGAATTTAAAAACATATTCTTAAATAAACATAAAAATATAATATTATTGATCCACTAAAATGAAGACCTTTTTTGGGTAATGTAAATATTTCATTCAAAGAAAAACAAGCTACAACCCAGAAAAATAGAATTTCACCTTCTCAAGAAGTATCACTGGAGGAGCTTTTGTTGGTGATATTTGTTGGCATAAAAATGTCACAAACAGTGTTATGAAAAGAAAAATCAATGGTTAAAACAAATTTTGTCCATTTTGATCAGAAAAATCTGGGCCTTGCATCATTTAAGATCTTCATAATCAATCATGGTCCATTGATTTGGGTGATAGAGACAAGATCAGAGCCGTACATCTTGAGTTCTTAAGAAATAGTTTGGATAGATCAAGCTCAGAATTGTATTGATCAGGATACAATGGATCAAAATTTGAATTTTGTAGATCATAATCCACATTGTCGAGATCTTAATTGCTTTGATCAAGACTTAAATTAAAAGATGGATAAGATCATGACCTAAATATGATTTGTAGATCAAGGAATTTATAGGCCATAATTTAATAAAACAACCTAGCAGATACATGTATTCTCCAGTGAGTTGAAGAGATATACAGAAAAATTCAAATAACAAATGGGAAAACAGAGCAACAAAGCAGAGTAGGGAGAAGAGAAATCAAAATAGGATATCCACCTTCAGATACTAGATAATTAAAAGAGGTTGGAGTGATGTCTAAAAACCCGTTTAATTAGATAGGAGTTCTAAATTTGATTCCAACTCCACCTCAAAGTGTCACTCCTTATAGATTTATCGGGTGTGCATGGGTAGAGAAGCTTGCACGTTTCCTAAGATCACTTGATAAGCTGTCACTTCACTTGAGGCAATTGGCTGAGAATGGGAATATTTCTCTTGTAGGCAGTGTCGGTCTTAAGATGCTCTAAAATCTTAGGGGCTCTAGACGCAGTGCAAACTCTGAGATTTCAGGGGCCCTGAGGTTGTGAGTAAAGTCATCGGTTGCATTGGTGAGGGCCTTAGACGGCGGTTTACTCGATCTATAACCAGAGTTAGCCCTGCTTGTAGGTAATTAATTATTACTCCCTCTGTCCTATTTTAGTTGTCTCATTTTAAAATTTTGAATTTTTAAGGAAAGGCTCTCAAAAGGCTTATGAACTTCTCTTAGACATCCTTTTAACTCTTCCAAAATATATATGAGACAACTATTTTAGGACAATTTTAAAATGCATATGAGATAACTAAATTGTGACAGAGAGAGTATAATAGTAGACCTATATAGAAATGTAACATCAACCAAAACCTATAACAAAATCATCAAAAAGTTAACATCAATAGGATTTTCATCTTACCAATAGGCAAAGTGGAGAATACCCCACTAAAATAAAATACCTTGGCTCCATTGGAATGGAAACGAACAGGGCTTACCTTGCCAATCCATATCCTCCAAAGAAAAACAAACTTTGTCAACAACTAGGGGTGAAACTTGAGTCAGGTTTTAAACTGACTCGAGAAATCAACTGGGTTGAGTTTTATATATTTTTTAAATTAAGGTCGAATTGAGTTTAAGAAAACAAAACCTGAATGAAATTCAAATCAAGTCAAATCAAGCTTTTATAAAATTGATCCAAACTGACCCGATCCTACACATTCAAAAATTTTAATATATCACATGAGTTGAGTCGGCTCAGCAATTCAAGTCGAGTTGGATCAGTTCAATAAATCTTTTATATGAATTGAATTTATTAAAATCTAGCTCAACACACCCGAATTTCAACCCTATCAACAACATGAGCTTTCGAAGGCTTAAATGGATAGGCCAAATCTAGAAAATGATCTAGAAAACCTTCCAAGGCAACAAATTTCAAACACTAATGCCAAATCAAAGGAGAAATTTTACAAGCATGTACTCATGTTCTACCCAAAAGCATATGATACATGGGCTCTCGAATATAGCAATCCTTTTAGAGGGCCACCCAATGATCAAAACAATAACTCTAGTAGAACAACTCGATTCACTATGCCCTAGATAATCATATCATTTGGCCCATTTCTTTCCTTCTTAACCCATTAGCATCTAACATATACAATGACACCACATTGACAGAAGCTTCACAAGGCCGGCCCTGGGCATAAGCAGCGTAAGCCGCCGCCTAAGGCCCCCAGTCAGAAAGGGCTCACACACACTTAAACTCCTTAATATACCAATCACAAAGGTCCCTGAAATCTCACTCCGCCTAAGCCCCTTGAGATTTTAGGGGATCTACGAGCCGGACTTGAGGTTTCACCATACACTAAACTCTTATCACTAGAAATAGAAATTGAGTGATTCTATATCTATATATGTCACATCTAGAGCACCTTCTTGAGAAAAAAAATGTTAGGAAATAAGTTAGTTCTTTATATTTTGAGAGATTTTGAATTTGTTCAAACAAAATGAAGGAATGTTTGATAAAATTTAATTGGTGGTATAGAAGATCTAAATATAAGAAAACTCGAGTTCTATGAAAAAGACTTGGCTTACCCTCGTTACAAAAGAGACTTAAGAGAAAAAGAAAAAAAAGGTATGAAGTTTGTTGCATCTTTTGCCATTGCCATTGTATAGAGTGATCGCTTCTCTCTCAAAACTATGAGAAAATATTGGTACACTAAGAGATGAAATTTAGAGAAATGATTGTTCATGGATCCTCAACTCCTAATCAACTTTGTTGCAATAGTTGTTGGGTTGTTGGTCGTGAAAAAGAATATATGTTGACATGCGACTTTACTAAAAAAAAATCTTGAGTTCAATTCACTCTTAAATTTTCTGGACCACTTCTCATACGATTACTTTTCATTGTTTGGATCCTAGAGGTGTATACATATCTCCAAATATTTAATCGGGTAAATTCCCTTATGAATGAGATACGTAAACACCTTCAATTATTAAAAATAAATACATAGAAAGAATTGTACCTCTTAATTTGGGCAATAAAAAAAGTGAAGTCTCACATGGAGGGATCAGCTGTCCATACGAAAGTACCACTGTAAGACAGAATAATAATTATTAAAGAAGAAAAGAGAGACTAGTCACCCAATAAATGGCTACCACGTCCCACCATTCTTACACGACGTGCAAAGATGCACTTTCGAGAATTTTAGATCCGTGAGAGGTGGTGGGGTTGGAGGCCATGGTTAAGACTTAAGAAAACGAGGTTTCATCTCTCTCTCTCTCTTCTTCTTCTTTCCCGCCAGTAGAAGAAGAGAGAAGATCCCAGAGCTTCTTTCACGACACCAGTAGGTCATTCCTGCCACCGTCATCTGCATCTTCATTTTCATCTCCTTCTCCATCTCCATGCACAGACAACGAGCATTGCTCAAAGTCATCGTCCTTGGAGATAGCGGGTGAGCTCTCTCTCTCTCTCTTGGGGTATTTGATATTATAAGATAGTGGGTAAATTGTTTTTATAAATGGGTAGCGATCCTCTTACGGGGGTTTGTGTAACCTCACACGGGAATTAGTGGATTTTCTCGAGTGAACGGTAAAATCGGACATTTTACATGAACGGTAAAATTTCAACTAGCTAAAGCGAATTTCGGCCTGCCGATTTACTGTTGGTGTAAATTTTTAGCTAGACAATTTAGTATTGATGCGAATTTTGGAGAGCCCATGTTACTGTTGATACAAATTTCGGCAAGCTGATTTACTGTTTATAGGAATTTTGGCAAGCCGATGTTACTGTTCATGCGAATTTTGATGAGCCGATTTACTGTTCAAGCAAAGGGTTAATGAGCCAATTTTAATCTTCATGCATAAAATCGGGAATCCACTAATTTCCAGTCTGATTACACAAAAAGCATGTAGAAGGATTGCTACCCTTTATTAATATACTATTCTTTTAAAGTTAAAAATAAATGATTGACTTGTTATTAAAGTTTTTGGTGTTTAAATCACTAATTTTTCTTTTTATTTTCATCATTCTTATTGGGGCTCTAAAATTCATGAGAACTCTGGTGAGAAAGCTCTATATTACACGTAGAAAATAGAAACACTCGATTCATCTAAATACACAAAAATGACAAAAATCCCCTTCTGTTTCGATCATTTGTAGTATTTATGCAAATTTCGGATGAAAGAGTGGACATTTTGAAAATGTCGATCCGTTTTCTATTTGCAAAATTTCAAAACTTCTCTTTTCTGCAAGTGAGTATTAGCCTTGTTGTTATTGAAGTGCACTAGACTCTCTCTCTCTCATAGAAGCACAAAGGCTTTTATATCTTGTTCATTTGATTTTTATTTTGTATATCTTGGTTTACATTCTTTAATGTTCTATCTGACTTCATTTACAGGGTTGGCAAGACATCTCTAATGAATCAGTATCCTAAATGTATCTGCGAAATTTAATATTTGTGCAACTTTAATATATTGGTATCCTTGATGGTCCCAAACTTTGAAGGCACAAATAAAATCGACTTCTGGATAACTCTACGAGCAACTGCCTTTTGGGATGGAGTGAAAATTGAACTTAGGACTTCCGCTTCCTGAAACAGGTTCCTGACCATCACTTGAACTCCTTTGAGTTGTAGGTCTCTTAGATTTGTTGTAAATATAAGCCCAGTATTTCACAAGCTCTCTAAGGGAAAGTTGCTACTGATTCAGTATCAGTAGCACATTTTAAGTTTTTTTTACTTGATTAATGTAATGACGAAGGAATTGATATGCACATGGCTCTCATTCATTTCTGAGTTTTATTTTTGCCAGCTTGACATATGAATCTTCTTAGAATATGCTTCCCAAGCTTCTCGATCTTAATTAAGTGATGGTGTTTTTTATATGCCAGTTACTTGTTGAATAATCTGTAAATTGAGTTAATTCGAGTATACATATAATACATACATTGATTGCATTTTTAGAAGGCAGAATTTAAATTTGTTAAATCACTGTATACATATTATTGTAGTACAAATACCCGAGTTGAATTTCCAGTTTGAACTTAATTTGAATTTCACTAGTAAACCAGAATAGAATTGCATAAGTCTATTGAGGTTTATAAGATTATTTAAATTTGATGATCGTCTATGTAGCTTGGTCTTCAGTGTAATTCATTAACTGCTCATTCAGATATGCATATAAGAAGTTCAGCGAAAAGCACAGGCCTAGCCTTGGTGCTGATTTTGCTAGTAAGGAGCTTCAAATCGAGGACAGACTTGTCACTTTGCAAGTGAGATTGATTACAAATTTTGTATCAATAACAAATAGTTTGTATTTTGATAACCCCTGTTTTTTGGTAAAGAGACAAATTGTGCTCAAAATTAATCCTCGTCAATTGTTAACAAAGTCCCACATTGCCTGTGGGCGAATTACGGACTTACGGGGTATAAACATATGAGTTCCCTCTCCTTAATAGTTGGTTTTTAAGAGTGAATTCTACTCATGTGTCTAACATGATATCAGAGTAAAGGTACCACAGGGCTGGGTCAAGTTTGTATCTCCAGCCCTAACGCTGAGAGAGAGTGTTAGCAAAGTCCCACGTCACTTGTGGGTCTTGGAGTTATGGGATTTATAAGCATATGGATTCCCTCTCCTTAATAACATATTTTTAAGGATGAATTCTAATCATGTGTTTAACATCAATAACTAAATTGCTTCATGTTGATGATAGATTTGGGACACAGCAGGGCAGGAGAGGTTTCGAAGCCTTGGCGTCGCATTTTATAGAGGGGCAGATTGCTGTGTTCTTGTCTATGATGTAAATGTTCTTAAATCATTTGATTCTATTGATAGTTGGCACACAGAGTTTCTCAAACAGGTATGTTTTCCTGCTCCTGTTCTTGCTTCTGTTGCCTATTCAGAAGCTAGTTCTATTCCATCTCATCAATGAGTTGTCTCTATAGTTGTGCGCACATGATATTGAATTTTAGAATGCAGAGTCCCTTTTCTACTTTTGATTTATTCTTTTGAAGCCTGTAGACATTTATTCAAATACACCTGAAATTTTCTCCTCGGATTTGAGATCTCCATAAATTTAAATTTTTGTATTAACAACATGCTTACCATAGTTTCATAATAATGTATTCAAGATAAACTGCAGACCTACCTCCTTGTTCAACCCATACCCAGAGGCCAAGGCTGCTAGTCCAGGCGAGTTATCATGAGATTCATACATATTGTTGTTTATATTGATGTATCACATTTCACTCAGTCATTTCACTCTTCATGCTGATGCTTGCATTCATTATGGTTGTTGAAAATTGTATAGATTCATGGCTAGAGGACACTTCACGATGTGTTGTGATATAGGTGAAATACATATGGGTCTTAAAGCCTGGGCACCGTATGAGTTCGAGCATCTCATTATTTTATGATCGAGATGTCGAGGCCTCATGTGCAAGCTTTCCTACCCACATACACTGGATAACTCTACGGAGAGTTGCCCTTTAGGATAGAGTGAGAATCAAACTCAAGACTCCCGCTTCCTGAGACGGGTTCCTGGCCATCGCTCCACCCCTTTGGGTTGTTGGAGCATCTCATTTGTAGGTCCTGCTTGCATAAGGATGCTGCTTCAGGCTGTGCAATCTGGTTTTTTTTTCATGTATCTGTATCAGGGGTTTTAATTGGGTTTCTACTAGTTGCATATAGCAGTGATCTTCTGGTTAGAGAATGTGATCAATAAAACATTTGCTTTTGCTCATTAGATCGTCGCCAAATTTGTGCACATACTGATTATAAAGCTAGATAATTACTTACTCTCATTTAGCTAAGGATGTCATCATTTCGAAGAACGAAATTAAGTAGAAGACAATGAGTTTCGAAGATTAGGAAATCCATTGGAAAATTGCACCCTTGGCCCTTTTGATAATGAGAGTGTTGGCTGGATTCCTTGGTTCTAACAATTGATTGATCATATGGTTGCTGATTAATTGTCAAAGATCTGTTCACTTTTGAATATCAACATTTTACTAATATCTGAATTTTTAATTCTTTCTATTCATTTAACTGGTATTCATTGTAAAAGCCACCAAATTGATCGGGCAAAGGTGTTAACAATGATGAGGATGATGAAGACAATGATGATAATGATGAAATTTTACTGATAACTCAATTATTAGTTGTACAATACTTATTATTAATTAGTAATTATTTTCCTGTAGAAATTCATATTTATCTGCTTTTATTTATGGAACTTGGAATTTGAAGATAGTGGCAGAAAATGAATAAAATGTTAAAGATAAAAGAATTTCTTATGTCATGTCAAATTAGGTTTTGATAATGTATGATGGTGGTGGTGATGATCATGATGTGATGATGATGAGTGGACATACCTTTTCTGATATCATCAATGCCTCAGAATTTATCAACTTAGGGATTCCTGTTCCGTCAAGCATGTCCGCTCTGAAAATGATTCCATACTTGCCCCTTTTGTTGAGGCATCAGCTACACAATCACATCATGCTTCTCAAAAGTATCTGATACTTCTTACCAGAGGTGGAACCACATTCTCTGAGAGGCCATTACCACCTCATTAGGAAGAAGTTGGGGGTTGGGGTAGGGATGAGGGGTGGCTGCATGGCTCACCAGCCTCACCTTGGCACCTTGGTTCCACCTATGCTTTTGACTGCCTTCTATTAGCTCTAACCTGAAACAAGAAGTTAAAGAAAACAGTTAGCTTGTTAAAACTGCCTGTCTGAAATGCTAATTAATGGATTTTGAGTGAGGATCTGCTTATCTTACCTGATTGAATGCTACAATGAGGCAATGGAATTGAATCATCTTGCATCCCCATGATGGTACTAATATGGTCGAAATCAATTGATCCATCCAATATGATTCCTTTGTTTGAAGCACTGCTTTTAGCCATCCTGATTGGGAATTAATGGATGATATATGGGTGCATTGGCCTTGGAGAATTGAATTTAGCTTTGTTTTTTTCCTTTTTGTGTAAAAATCCATTATGTGCCAGTTATTCCATGTAATCTTCCTTCATTTGATTTGTTTAATGCGTTTTGAGTTCTGCCTTTCTGCTCAACCCTGTCCAAAGTCATATTCTCAGTCCCTCCCCATTTGATCATTTCCTTACCCCATCAACCTCACTCTTTAAAGGTCTCCACTTCTCCTATTTCCTTCCACTTGCCCTTCCATGTACATGTCCTGACCATCTTAAATTGGAAATCCCATGCTTTATCCACTTGGACTACTTTGAAGGTTACTCCAAAGTAGTTAACTGTAGTTCTATCTTTTAATGTTGCTCCTAACATCCACCTTAGCATACATCTCATTTAGCAATACTCTATCACTTTTCTTCAGTGCCCAACATTCAGCTCACTCAGCAGATTAGCTCAAATGCCATGTTATAGAATGACAATTATACCTGAAATATGCAAACTTATTATAGGTGCTCATCGCAATGTTCAGTGTATCATACTGAAACAGTGTTACATATTGTGATGCAGGCAAGTCCTTCTAATCCAAACAATTTTCCATTTGTATTACTTGGAAACAAGGTTGACATAGATGGTAACAGCAGAGCGGTAACTATGTATACTAAATTTAACTGGAAATTAGAGCTCCCCACATCTTATTCATCTATCTCTAAGTTCCCTTATACATGCAGGTTTCTGATGAAAAGGCAAAAGAGTGGTGTGCTTCCAAGGGGAACATTCCTTGCTTTGAAACGTCTGCTAAAGAGGATTATAATGTTGATGCTGCCTTCATGTGCGTTGCAGAAATGTCACTGGCAGTTGAGCATGAGCAGGATATGTAAGCATACCTTTGGATCTTATTCATTTATTTTGTATATTTCCATTTGTTTGGGGTTTAATCTTTACTTCTTACCTTGCTGCTTTCATCTATTTTATTTATGTCCCTTTCAACCGCAAAAGAAACCACATCAGCAACTGATTTCTCATTGCAATTGAATTCATGTTGTGAGGTTTACATATGCAAGACCTCATAGAGAATCCAGAAAGCCAACTATAACACATCTTATCTGGTAGGTAACATATGGTTGGCAATAGACTAGCGAGCCATATTAGCATTAGGCTGTTGGAAATATTGATGTTCATTATTTGATTATGTTGTTGAATTGATTGACGACATAGCCATTTGTAGTAATAGTACATTGCCTATTTGTAAGCAAAGACTAATTAAGTTTTTGAGTAGATCACATAAATTCAAAGGATGCATCACTCAAGTGGAGGAAAACTCTTGGCATACATACAATATATTTTGAATCTAAACAATAATGGCCAGAATAATACAGCCTTGACAAGTTCAAAACTTGAATGAGTATCTTAAAAATGACTTGAGATATGTTTCAACTGCTGTCCTATACCACTGATGTGATGCTTAGAGAAATTCTTATGGTGAGAGACTAATATTTCTAGCACTAATCTCAAGATTTATAAATATGATCTCCACAATTAAAAACTAATGGGGAGTTTGAAGGAAACTGAACTTCAAGGTATTTACTGAACTCTTCTCTTGAAAATTCCATAAGAAGTCATAAATACCATATAAATATCCTTTGTCAGATCAAACAGGTATAACTCTCCAATGGTCAAATTGTGGACCCTACTTAAGAATATAAAAGAACTGTAAAAATCTGTGATTACTGTAGCATGCCCAAATCTTTATTCCCACTCCAAATCTCTAGACCAATGGCTCTGAATCCAATTTAATGTATGATACCTAAAGCAGAAACTTGATTTTCCAGACAGTAGGAAAATGTGGTATGTGTGTGTATGTGTTGCTTGTGTCTCATTTTGGGATTATAAATCCTAAACTAACCTCTTTATGTTGTATAGATTATGGAATTATAAATCATCCCCATTATTGGATGTAATACAAGGATAAAAGAGGAAAAGTAAAATAAAGAATTAGTACAAGGTAGTGCAATGGTATGGTGGTCTAAGGGCAAAAGGATCTCTAATGAACTTTTCCTAGCATTCAACTCAAAGAATGTTATGAAATGATTAATCTACATTTTGGTTTTCCCGTATCAACTATGAAGATCTTTTTTAGCGGTTAAATATCTACAAGTTTTTTATAATTTAGTTTATATGGCATTTAATACAAAATTTAGTAGAAACTGACTGCTGATTGGTTCAAGACTATGTCCACCATTTCACTAGATTATCACCAAGTTATGCTGTTAGTGAGCTTGGTGCCATCAGAACTGTCTTTTGGTAGTTTACATGACCTCACTTCTTGTGCCACAGGTTCCATGATTACTCAGTCCTGTCATCAACTGCAACTTTAAGGTGAATCACCTGAATTGAGTTCCTATAGAAGTATTGATCTCATCTCTTGAATGTGTCAATGCAAAGTAATGCTATGGAAGCAATTATATGAGAAAGCAGTGTCACATCTGCTATATATTTAGATGAGGGCACTAACACAGACCAACATATGAGAGACAAAGAAGTGAGAGCATAGATGATAAAAAAATCAATTACTTATGTGCTTTTTCAAGAACCCATGGTGGGCAAATAGAAATTAGAAGACAGGCTTGCAGAAAGAATTGTTGGTGCTTATGATTTGAGAAGAATCATTGGGCCCAAGTATCATTTTAGAAACTCGTCATCGTCACCATCATGAAAGACACAACCTCATCTATTTTGAGTTGGTTTTTCGAGTTCTACTTTTTCATTTGACCCCATCATAAACCATATAGTCTGTCACTCCTTATCTGACATGTTTTTCTTTATCCATTCTCTCCATGTTTTCATTGGTAACCCCTCCTTGTACCTGCAGCTGTAGTTTCCTTGGTCCAAAATGCCAGCCAATCTGATAGATAGGGAACTCAAAACTGTTGCTGTTGTCTCCTAGAAGTCTTAATTTATCATCTTATGTCAATACTCATGGCCATTATGACTTGCTACTGCATCTCTCTGTCAACATTACTTCTAAATGAAAGTGATATTGCATTTTAATAATTCTGACCATTTATTTTGGTGGCCCATCTGTTCTTTAGTCAATTCTTTTGTTTTTCACTTTTTTGTTTTTTATAATTTTTGTTTCATTCCTATTTCATATGCTCTCATAATATGGAATACTATGATAAGACTTCATACTGATTCTGGATGGGACTTATGAATCTTGCTCTAGCATGTCTAAAATCCAAATGTATAATCTTGCACCATCTTACCCATTTAAAGGTTTATGTGCATGAGGACAATTTTTTTTAAAAGAAAATTTACATGCTTGCATCTTACCCCTCAAACATTTTCTGCAATATTTTGGGGACTCGTACTCAATGCGTGGCATCCTCATCTATAAGAAGTCCTTCCAATTATGTATCCCTCTTCCATAGGCTGCATATGGAAAACCTCACTGTTTTAGGAATTGAGGAACCCTTCCCACTTGTCAAATTGTACTTGAAAGAAATTAACCTGAAACCAGATGGAAGCTCTCTGCTCCTGAGATGCAACGAGCCACTCTCACAAATCTTGAGGGTAGTTTCAGCAATTTCCTCAAGGGAAGTGAAATGATATTCTATGAAGAGAGCTATGCTCATCTTTGATTGAACACTTTCTTTAGAAAACCATTTTTCATATCTTTTTCATAGAGGGAAAGGGTAAGGTGGAGAAACATTTTGTAAGAAAATGTATCATTTACTTTTAACTGCAGCTTACCCTACCATAGCTCTATCCACCTCCTTTATGGGAAGCCCCATTACTATTAATCATTTTCTTTCATTAGGAGCAAGGCAAAAATGTCCTTAAGAATTGATTCTTGATAATACTTTTATCCTGATCAGTTGTGATGTAATGATTGTTCATTTGCAGCTCCTTTCATAGCACTGCTGATGAAGCTTCAGAAACTGAGCTGAGGTGGGGAAATTGTGCATGTTGATGAGAAAGTGCAGCTATTGATCATATCAAAGTGTCTGGTTGCCCTATTGGTAACTTTATTGTTATTCCACGGCCATTCTTGTTTATGCACCACATCCTGATTCTCCTTTGTTGGTGAGGGAATTTGTGTAATATGATTGCAGAGAAAGCTGAATTTGCTATATTCTTGGACATTGCTGCTTCTGAAACAATGTAGCTTTGATTGCGAAACAATTTAATTCTATAAGTTCTTATGTTGATATTCAGTTCAAGGTGATGATTTTACATGTGAAGGTGTTTACTCAACTGCAGACATGAGTGGGGTGTCCTAGTTCTCTTTGTAGTACTTAAAATTGAATTTCTCAAGCTCATATTACAATGGTTTGGAGGTCAAAATAGGTCTCAGGTCTGAATCTGGCATGGATTCATGTAAGTTCATCCAATACCCATCAATAATGGACATGGATTTGGGCACTTAGAGATCATATATCCAAATCCAGGTTTAGAAATGAGGTCCAATAAGATGGAAGGTGATGGAATCTTCTTCTTCTTCTTCATCTTCTTTTTTGAGATAAGATTCCTTTATGTGTCTGCGAGTTATAGAAATGATACTGAATAATGATTTCAAGAATGTTAAACTACAGAAATATTTCAAGAGAACTCCGAATCCAGTAGCTGAGTTTTGTGTATTATTTGGGATACAAATGAATCCTTTACAATAGATCTTCACCTTGATAACCTTCAACCTTCCAGTGAAGTCATATTGTGCAACGTATGGACAACAATCTGAAAAAAATATAGCCATTCCTATTTCTTTTTGGGTTCTCATTTTATGGTGGGTTTGGGTTCATTTTTAAAAAATAAAAAACCCAAGTTCTGTAGAAAATGTTACTGCAGGATATTCTATTGATTCTGTTCGGCTAGGGTGCAACAAAAGGATTCTTGAACATGAGAATTGTCTTAGACTCTAGAGATTCAATTATGAATACGATAACGTCAAACTTGATCCAATAGGGTGTTGAGATGGATGTGTTTCATATAGAAAAAAAAATTGTTGAGATTGGTTTGTTTATAATAAACAAAAGTTTTTCTTGAAATTGGTAAATATAAAACAGAACATGTTTTTTCTTCAATCATGCCACATGTTGAATGGTGGCATAAGAATTTCTTTTTTTGACCCTTAGTATGTGATGATGGCTAAGGTCAGGTTTAACGCCTAATTAAACTATCAACATGAAATTATGGTTTTAGACTCAAGATCTTCGGATCCAAATCAAGGAATTCAAAACAAATATCCAACTCTCACTCTTACTCTGAAAGGAAAAATAGTTCTAATTTCGACGGGACAAATTCACTTAAGAAATTTCGTATTCTAAGAATTTAATTTAAATAAAAAAAATAAGAATTCAAATGCTACGATTTAATGCAATTAATTAAACGAAATTAAATGCAATCAAGAAATCAAGCATGTATGAATTTAGATTGAAAATCGAAAAACCTTCTGATGAGTTAATTTGATCGTGGAATTAAAATTTAATCAAACAATTGAAATATGCAAGACATGAACAAATTAAATTCACCATGCAAAACATTCTAACACTTGGATTAATAGTTTAATTCAAACACAAATTCAAATAGAAATTCAGTAGAAACTCAATAAGACTCTACAAGAGGCCACAAGCAATCTTTGCTTAAAATTTATTCAAATTCAACTGTGTCCACAAAGCTTGGCCAATTGCTGAATTTATAAGACTAAACCTAACTAAAAAGAAAATAAAGAAATAAAAGGGAAAAAATCAAATCAAGATCTGGTTCAATCAATGATGATAAACTCAGAAGTCAGAACTGGCTGTCGTCTTCTTACCTCTGTAAAGGGTAGAAATCAGGCCAAAATTCGGTCCTCTGCACCTCAAGATTCTGTAATGTTCTTCTTTTCTTTTCCTGGCCGATCATTCCAAATTCTGTTGCTTGTCTGCTCTAAAATCATCCACGATCTGCTGCAGATTCGGGCCCACGAATTTTGGAATTTTGCCATTCAAATGGCCAAGGAAAATCGGGCCCGGTCTGGTTGAATCTAGCCAACACCTCCAAAATCTGACTTGCTGTATTTCAGAGATCTTCTGTCATTATTGCTGGGTTTACTGCTGTTTTTAAGCAGCTTTAGGGCCGATCCAGACCTGCTTAAGATGAACAGTGTACGTGGAAGGAAATTCCTTCCATTCTGGGCTTCTTACGCCCAAAAATCTCTAAACAGGCCCAAGCCAAAAAAATGTTTCAAATGGGCTTTAGTTCTGATACATGTGGGTCCAATAAATTGTATTCGAGGCACCCTCTTCCCTCCATCAGTTCTAAGTTCAGTTTGGGTTGACAATAAATTCATATGGCCCCATTTTCATCTAACGGGCCTTACTCCAATTTCGTCCGGTTCAATTGAGCTTTGGTCAGCCACATCAGTATGCCACTTGTCAAATAGTAGTACAATACATCTTTCCTTTTGACACCTAACATGCCAAAGAGTTTGCACAAAGCCTTTTTTCCATAGATACTTACCCTACCACGTGTCAAGAGGGGGCACAAGGCCTTCATTTATTGGACACACAGCCTACCGTGTGTAAAAAGTGGCACCAAGTTTTTTTCTCATGGACACCTACCCTACCACGTGCTAAAAGGTAGCACAAGATCTTTTTCCCATTTGACAACCAATCATTCAACTAGAGTCATATTATCTGCTTATATGTCTTGTATCGGCCGTACTAAAAATTTATCGGCCGATATGATCGATAAACGGTCCAAAAAAATTGTCATCATATCACCCAATACAGCTGATATATCGATCCGTTTATCAATTCACATATCGCCCGATATTGTATTTATCGGTATGGAAAGAGTGGTTTAAAAAAAAATCATATATCAATTGTGGGCCCCACACAATATCGGCGATATTATGTTCTAATATCGGTTGATATATCAACCGTTTATCGGTACACAATATCGGCCGTACGTATGTAGTATCGGGCATCTCGGCTGATATTTCGGCCATCATATCAGCCGATATGCTTTAATATCAGTCGAAATATATTTTTTTTTTAAAAAGTAAAAGGAAAAAAACAACATTGTTTTCAAAAAATATTTAATTCTAAAAAAAAATTGTCGATATTTCAAAACAGTCACCTAATTTTTTTTCAAAAAGAAAAAATAATATTACACTTCTGATATGAGCCGATATTTTGATTTTAAAAAATCACCGATACTTCAATTGCGGAAAAAATACCGATATTTCGATTAATGAAAATTACCTCTCAACTTTAACTCTTCTAAAAACTTCCTGGACTGAGGACTCTAGACGCCCCCTCTCACTTTCAATCGTCCAACTAAAAGATTTCATTATTAAAAGATTTTATCACGTTGGAATGACATTTATTAAAACAAATTACCTCATATGAACAAATTACCTCATCGGTCCATTAACGTTTATTTGTATTACATTAGCTAAAAACACACATGCATTAAGATTGTCTTTCTAACATCAATAATTAACACAACTAAGATGCCTGCATTTACTTAGTTGTCTTACCTTAAGTGTTAGGACCGTTGGCTTACATTAAGATATCGACATTAATAAAAATTACCTTATCTAAGAATTAACGTTGACCTTGACATTAAAAATTACCTTATCTAGACACCCAGTTTACATGCCAAATCTCAGCAACCAAATTCCATGCCAAATCTCATCATCAAATTTGGTGATTTTTTAAAGATGGAGTTGAATTCAAAATAAAAGGAAATAAGCAAGAAATCAGCATCAAATTTGGCGATTTTTTTGGATGGAGTTGAATTCAAAATCAAAGAAAATAAGTAAGAAATCAGCATCAAATTTGGCAATTTTTTAGAGATGGAGTTGAATTCAAAATAAAAGTAAATAAGCAAGAAATCAGGCAGTGTTTGAAGCGGTTCAGTTTTATTAATTATTTTTTTATCATTTCTCAAATAATTTGAATATGTAAATGACCGATATTTAATGAAAAAATTACATATTCAAGAAGCCCCAATTTTTCTGAAATTACCATAAAATTTTTGGACGAAAATACAATTTTTTAAAGAAGTGGTATGCGTATACTCAACCACCTTTATATAAACCCATGAATCCAATAGGGAGGAGTAAGATGAAATGGACTTAAACCTCTGACTTGTGGGTTTTAATATAACTTTAAGTCGACATTTCAGCGAGCCGAATCGACCTTTCGATGATCCGAATTGGATATTATTGGCGATCCGAATGGACTGAGAGGGGCACAGGCTTCAGGTCGGCTTGCCAAGTAATTCTTGGTGATCTGAATAGAAGAGAATTAGATTCTTGGCGAGCCGAATACAGGAAACCATCGACTCGCCAAGAATGTTTGGCAATCCAAATTGGACTAGAGCAGTCTGTATCCAAAGGAAAGAAAGAATCGGATTGCCAAGAATTTCTTGGTGAGCCGACTACAGGAAACCATTGGCTCGCTAAAAATTCTTGTCGAACCGAATTGGACTAGAGCAGTCTGTACATAGAGGAAAGAAAGAATCGGATCGCCAAGAATTTCTTGGCGGGCCGACTATAGGCAACTATCGGCTCGCCATGAATGCTTGGCGAACTGAATTGGACTAAAGTAGTTTGTATACAGAGGAAAGAAAGAATCGGATCGCTAATAATTTCTTGGCGAGTCGACTACAGGAAACCATTAGCTCGCCAAGAATGCTTGGCTAACCGAATTGGAGTAGAGCAGTCTGTATACAGAGAAAAAAGAGAATCGGATCGCCAAGCATTTCTTGGCGAGCCAAATACAGGAAACCATCGGATCGCCAAGAATTGTTGGCGATCCGAATTGGACCTTTCTTGTTTATTATCAGCAGTAGTATTCCTTTGGGGGTTTAATTTTCACGATTTTTTTTATTTTATTGATATTGAGATAGAAAGCACACACTAAATCAAACCATATCATATTGATAAACGAATTAGTACATATGGTTTCCAAAATATAAAAACAAAAAATTATCCTAATCAGAGAAGTACATATGGTTTCCAAAATAAAAAAATACAAGTCATAAAAACTATCCTAATCAGAGTCTAGAGATGCGGTGGAGAAGGGTTGATACGTGGGGAAAGGTTGACGATATCATTTCGTAATGCAGAGATTTCTTCCTAGGTACTCTGAGTGACTTTTCCTATGAAGACATCTAGCTCATCCAGATGTGTCTCAATTTGAGAGACACGTTCTTCAATTTTGCAAATAAATCGAATCAGGCGTTGTTGTGGCTGAGGGGTATCTGCATTTTCGACATTCACATCAATCAGGCGCTCTGGCTCAGGGTATATGCATTTTCGACATTCATTTCTCCTTCTTCATCAGAGTTTTCCAGCAAGGAGATTACTTTTACTTCGTCTCTCACATTTTGTGCAGATCGAGACGTGAGAAAATACCGATGAGTTCTCTTCGGAGCAGAGCCAGCACGGCTAGATTCAGGAACATCAGTGATTTTTTTGTTGGTCGAAGACCGAGATTTAACAGTCTACCTTTTCAACATAGTTGCTTGACGTATCTAGCGCACGGGAGGAAAGGAGAAAGAAGAGGTTGGGGAAGAAAATGAGGAGGAAATCGTATTAAACAGGGTTTAAATAAATTATATTTCTCGATATACGTGCAACTGATATTGAATTGCCAAGAATTCTTGGTGAGCCGAATACAGGAAAGTATCGGATCGCCAAGATTGCTTGGCGATCCGAATTGGAAGAGAGCAGGAGGAAGACTAATATTAGTATCGCCAAGAATTCTTGGCGAGTCGAATATAGGAAAGCATCGGATCACCAAGCATGCTTGGCGATCCGAATTGGGCGAGAGCAGGAGGAGGATTAATATCGGATCGCTAAGAATTCTTGGCAATCCGAATTGGATATAATCGGATCGCCAAGAAAATCTTGGCGAGCCGAATATAGGAAAACATCGGATTGCCAAGAATTCTGGGCGAGCCAAATATAACTGAGAGCAGTCTGTCTACAGATCGACAGAGAATCGGATCGCCAAGTAATTCTTGGAGATCCGAATTTGAGAGAATCGGATCGCCAAGAATTTCTTGGTGATGCGAATTGGAGAAAATGAGATAAGTACATTCACATTCAAATTCACTTCTTCACATTCAAATACATGTTTCAAATAGATCAAGTTCTTCAATTTCATTTTTCACATTGTCATTCAAATATATTGTCAATTACATCTTCAAATTCATTCTTCACATTGAAATTCAAATACATTGTCAAATACATTAACTTCTTCAAATTCATTCTTCACAATGAAATTCAAATACATTGTCAAATACATCAACTTTTTCAAATTCATTCTTCACAATAAAATTCAAATACATTGTCAAATATATCAACTATCAAATTCATTTTTCATATTGAAATTCAAACACATTGAAATTCAAATATATTCATTCTTCACATACATCAATGAAGGAAATCGTCGTTGTCTGTAGAGTCATCATTCCACTACATAGCGTATAAAAATATTATATTAGAACATACGAAAATGTTAGTATTTATCAAAGATGTAGATAAATTATGAATAGAGATAGTATACAAATCACTTACTTGGGATAATTGAGACAAATCCATTGTTTGTGATTCTTGAAGGACATCGAATTCTACACTCACTGATACTTGTGGAGTAATTCGAATTAGACATGATCCATATTATGTCCAATATTTTTGCATATGCTACATTTTCTTGTATTCGATGCATTCTTTACAATCTCAAATACAGAATGATCTCGTCTTGTTAAAGTTTTTCCCTTTGAATTCTTTGAGCCTAGATGACACCCCTTTTCGTGTATGATAATAGGATGAGTGACTTGTATCTCATCGCTTACAAGATAGTGGAGTGTATTTTTGAAATCCTCTTGTTCTGTTGAAGACAAGTGTCCATACTTCTTCTTAATCCCATCAATATATAACTTTAATTCATCATCATGCCGATTCATTCTGATGTCCTCCAGATTCAACAATTTCAAATCAATTCTCCAATGTGGATGGATCTGATCCAAACTTAACTTTCACATCGATGCCATCATATGCCTATAAGGTAATCCCATTGTTGTTAAAAATTCTTCTGTGCAAATGTATTTAAGTGAATTATCTCTTATCATAGTGAATTACATATACAACTCATTCAATGCAAAATGGGAAACTTTACCATTTACTTCTTCGAAGAAAGCAATATCACATGTTGTAAGAGGAATCCGGATTCTTTCATCTTCATATTGAGCCATGATATTTTGAAACTGCTTTTCAATGGCACTAGAAATCTTATCTCGCATAACATCGAGGTCATCAGTCGATGAATGTATATAATTCTTCAAGATAGCATGTGCACCTTTTACCCACGAGATGGCTAGATTTCTAAAATGTAAAGATTTGTCTATCCATGCATGGACAAATTGTTGTTTATCAGGTATCCACGTGTTTTGTAAATATTTTACTGCCTAAAAAAAATTTTAAAAATTTTCTTTGAAAATCTCCACGTTTCATAGAATGCTTCTTCGGCTAGAGACAGAACCAATTTATTCCAATCAGACATAAATGCATAAAAAATTTCATTGTTTTCAAAGAGATGTTTAGTACTAGTAAGAGTATTTTTGTTGATATGCCAAATGCATAAAATATAAACAACAGTAGAGAAGACATTTTTAATCGTATTCTTTAATGCCAATTCTCTATCAGTCACAATAACTGGGTGACCTTGATCAACTTCTAACATTCTTCTAAACATTTATAACATCCATACATAATCGACTGCTTTCTCATTTCTTAGAAAAACAAAACATGAGAAGAAACTAGTATTACAACTTGTGACACTAATGATATTGAGCAATGACATATGATATCTATTGATCTTCTATGTACAGTCCATAAGAAAAATATTATTGTATCTCTTAATAAGTGCAATTGAAAATGGATGTGCAAAGAACAAATACGATAGATGACCTTCATTGTCATATTTAAGCCAATATTGGAAACCACATTTTACAAGATCTTCTATCAAAGCTTTAATTGAAGTACAACCTCTCAATTTTTCTTTTCGAACCATACGCAAGCAATTCCTCAAATCTACCGATGTTACTCCAAGTTGGATTTTCTTTTCTAAGTATGTCCAGAATTTGACGAGGTGGTATATTGCTACTCGACATTTCACTGATTTTTTTTTCTTCATTTGTAAAACATCTCGTACTCGGATGACCAACTAATATATTCGATATTTCATGATTGTGCTCCAAATCTTTAATGTTCAACTTCCATAAACCATCAAGAAGTTGTTTCCCTCTCACTTCAAATGGACAATTGACAAGCCGAGATGATGCTTTCCTTTGTAGCTCATCATCTTTCAAATTCCATGTGTTGCGATATGTATCACCTCTATGGCAACCAAGAGATACAGTCTTGTCCTTACTACTTGATCGCTTGATGGTAACGGCAAATCCTTATGAAATTGCAACTTTCTTAACATAATTAATAAGATCCTCTCGACTTGAAAAAGATGTATCATCAACAAACTCATTTTCATTTAAAAGGTCATTCAGAAGTTGTTCAGTATTCTCAACTGAATTCATGCGATTTGACGATTCATAAAATGTAGATGAACCTTCCTCACAATTCATAGGTGTGATATCTATAATAACAGAGGGAAGGAGATTGTTGCATTGTTAAATAAAGGATAAAAATTTATTAAACATGAAAAAACAAAATGAAAAATACATAATATTACAGAAGAAAACCAGCGCCAATAACTGGAGGATTAAACTTAAAAAATAAAACAACATATGAGTTTGAAAAGTTACCTTCTGTACGAATCACGAGATTTAGATGGCGGACCTGGCTGAACAATTTGTGATGGTTGAATATGGTAGTAAAGACATTTTAGGAGGATAATGAGAGAAGAGAAGCGATGGAGAAAAAAATGTTTATCGAGAGAAAAGGGGTTGGAGGAGATATGAATATGGCAATAAAGAGAGGGAGAAAACCAGCTTTTTGGTATAAAGATAGAGTTGTTGGTAGTTGGTAGGTGTTAATTTAAAATCATTAAGGCGATGCGTATTAAAAAACAATGTCGATTGTATTCGGCTCGCCGAGTTTCATTAAGGGATTCGGTTGGTGATCCGATTTTGGACATTCCTTTATTCGGCTCGCCGAGTTTCATTAAGGGATTCTGTTGGTGATCCGATTTTGGACATTCCTGTATTCGGCTCGCTGAGTTCCATTAAAGGATTCGGTTGGTGATTCATTTTTGGATATTCCTGTATTCGGTTCTCCGAAGATCTTTTTTCTTCCCGAACTCCGGAACCCGTGGCGATCTGATTCTCCCTGAAATCGACTCCATTTTTCTAAATCTCTCCAGCGAATCTCATTAGAATTCCAATCTCTTCCCTTTCCCTAACTCGTCCGCTTCTATTACCCTCGATGGCACCGAAGACTCACGGAAGGGGGAAGATAACAGCCATCTCCAGACCAAAGAGACAGAGAACTGAGGTGGCTGGTGAAGAGAGGTCAGGAGAGAACAGATGAGAGAACTGAGACTGAAGAGAGAGCTAAAGAGAGATCTGAGGAGGCTACTGAGCAGAGACGGACCAAATTTCACAACATGGCACATCTGTTTGTGTCGAACGAAGTTTTCAAACGCTTCAAAAGTGGATTATTCCAGAGGAAAGTGAGTCCTGGTAAGAGTATCAACCTAAGTGTGTATGATTCATATCCATTTCGTTTGAAAGAGTTCTTCAGGGTGTTGGTGGGTAAAATTTCTTCAACAGGAAAACAATTTCTACTATCCCACCCTTGTAAGAGAATTTTACGCAAACATTACCAAAGCTACCAGTAATGCTCTTGTGACCACAGTCCGTGGCGTCAAAATTGAACTGACTGTGGATTCATTAAAAGAGATGTTTCAGTTACCCAAAGGAGGAATCCGCAGATATGAAAGTAACAGTTGGATTGTTCTAGACAATTACAGTACACTGGACAATTTAAATGAGATCTGTGATAGGACTGATATTATTTCTATCTTTAAGGTCTCTCTGCTAGTCAAATCACTCTAAAATGATGTCTTGTTCACCTGATCATTCTTAACAACATTCTTCCAAGAGGTGGACATGTCTACGAAATCTCTTATTTGGATATTTTTGTGATGTGGTGTCTCCTTAATAAAAGGAATGTTAGCCTTAGATATCTTGTTTTGAAACACATCCAAGTTACAAAAAAAAAAATATAAAGCCATTCTTCCTTATGCAGTCATTCTAACCTCAATTTTTAGGAAATTCAAAGTTCATCTCCCCATTGATGATAGAATTGATCTGAAATATTCGGACAGTCTCAATGACACCACAATAAAATTTATTGGCTATAAACTTCCGACGATGTTTTTAGAAAAGAAAAGGGCACCAAAAGACAATTGGAAGAAGTTGAAGTCCAACAGATTGAATACCAACAGCTTGAACCTTGACATGTTCAACCCCTTCCACCTACCAATGTCCGTCGTTCAACACATGTTGCCTCTACTTCTGCAACTTCTACGACCACCAATGAAACTGAACCAGCATATTTCAGAAAATTTAAAGAGTATATCATCAGTCGTTTGGACAAGATGGATGGAACATTGGATGTTTTAGTAAGTCACATGGGCCTCGTAATTCCAATTGGTCCTGGATCACCTGTACATCCAGTCACACAGGCTGCTCCAAGCTCTTTTGCATCTCCATCACATCCAATATCATCTGCCCATCCTGTCACACCTGCTGCTCCAGACTCCTCTGCATCTCCAATTACTGCTCCAGACTTCGCTGCAGAATCATCTAGACCTGCTCCCACTCCCGCTGCTATCTCTGCACCTCTTGCCAAACCTGTTGTTGCCTCTGCATCTCCTGCCACACCAACTGCTACAACCGTCTCTGGAACTCCTACAATACTTGATGCTCCTGTGAAAACAAGATTCACTGGTGTCTGATGCCCTCCAGATTTTCTTTTTATTGTTTTGTAAATTTACAAGCATTCCTCTGTATATAAAGTACTTTTTTTCCTATGATATTTTGATGTGTATTGTTCAAAAATTGCTCCATTTCATTTTCAGATGAATGAATGCCAACTAGTGATTCAGTGCCTCTCTTTCTAGAAAATTCTAGTTTGTACAATGGATAAAATATGAATGAAAAAACCCCATTGATACTAGACAAAAAAAAGAACTAGCAATATATCAATCACAGCAACCAAAATTGCCCAACTGATTGAGGTCATTTGCTTTGACATGTCATAATCTATATTTGAAGGCTATGAATGTTTTAAAAGGATCTATATTTGAATTAAAAGCAATTTGAAATGGTGTGATTGAAATGTACTAGAAAAGACCTACTACAGTTTTAAGATGTCAAGTGCTCGATCTTAAGTGGTGTACAACAAATCGGCTCGCCGACATGTTTTTAAGTGATCCGGTTGGTAATCCGATTTTCTACATTTCTATCTCAACCGCCGAATTCGGCTCGCTAAAGGGCTATAAAGGGATCCGGTTGGTGATTTAATTTTGGACATTCCTATATTTGGCTAGTCGAGTTATATTAAAGGATCCGATTGGTGATCTGATTTTAGACATTCCTGTATTCGGTTTCCCGAGTTCCATTATGGGATCCAGTTGGTGATCCGATTTTGGACATTCCTGTATTCGGCTCGCCGAGTTCCATAAAGGGATCCTGTTGGTGATCCGTTTTTGGACATTCTTATATTCGGTTTGCCGAAGGCTATTAAGGGATCCAGTTGGTGATCCGTTTTTTACATTCATTGAATTCGGCTCGCCGAAGGCCATTAAGGGATCTGGTTGGTGATCCGTTTTATATATTCCAGTATTCGGTGAATTTGGCTCGCCGAGGGAGATTAAGAGATCCAGTTGGGTGATCCGATTTCGACATTTTCTCTTCCTTATGGTACGGACGGTAAAGGGTAAAATGGAGAAGGGTAAAAACCAGTGTTCGTAAACACAAAATGCCCGTGGGACGATCGCTCCCCTTTGCTTTCTCATACACATCATTAGCATTAGATACTCGTTCCCAGCAAATATCTACTCAAATGAATAAAGATAAAATCCATCTCTTACTCAAAAAATAAAACATAGTCTCTCAATATCTAGATTGAAAGAGTGGCCACTTGATATCATTGGTGTAATGACTCGACCCGATATTTCGGGATCCTAGAGAGTTTTGTGGATCTCCGAGTTGTTTTTTGGTGTTTTGGTGGTAGTGAGGATTGTGTAGGCTCCATGGTGGGCCCCAGTTTGCCCGGTTTCGAGCTCTGAAGCTCAAAGGGCATTTTGGTAATTTTAATATTTTAATTATTTTTGTCATTAAATTATTTGAAAATCACATCTTGATTACCTTTTAAAAAAAAAAACACTTTGTGAAAGTGATGTTTTCCTTTAAAAAAAAATTAATAAAAAATAAACCCTAAGACCCCCCCCATATTTAATCTCTCTCTCTCCCTTGCCAAACCCTAATCCCTCTTGCCCTCCCTTGAAACCCTAGCCGCCACACTCTCCCTCTCCCCCCCTCTCGACCTTCCCTCATTCTCCCTCTCTCCCTCTTCTCGCCGCTCATCTCCCTTTCTCCTTCCTCTTTCCCGAGCAAACTCGAAAACCCCCTTTGTCACCGCCGCCTCCACCTTGCCCTTCTCCTCCTCTCTGAAATCCTAAATCCCCCTCCCTCCTACTGCCGCTACCGCCCTTCTTCTCTCTTCTTCCTCTGCTAAACCCTAGCTCCGGCCCCCCTTGTGTTGTGCCGCCGCCCCCCTTATCTTCTCTCTTCTCTTTCCCTCTCTTCCCTTATTCTCTTCCAAAACCTAAACCTGTTACCGCCGCCGCCTTCCCTCATCTCCTCTCCTTTCCTGTTTGCTTCTGCTTCCCAGGTCCAGTTGCAGTTCGGGTTTGACCCAACTGATTCGGCCCGTTTGGCCTTTCTGGCCTCCAAGCTTTCTAGGCCCAATTCGTGAGCCCAACGTCAGGCCCACGAGTTTTGGCCCAAAGCCTTTTGAGCCTAGTTTTCCAAACCCAGCAAATCCAAGCCCAACTCTCTTTTGGCCCAGCAACTCAGCCCAGCCCAGGCCCAGTTCTAGGCCCGGGCCCATTTCAGGTCCACTTCAGGATCACTTCTAGCGTGTTTTGGAGATCTTTTCTGGAGTGCTTCTGGATCTTCTTTAGCTCGTTCCAGCCCGTTCGTAGGATCGTTCTCAGCCATTTCGGCCAGTTTTGCGGGACCATCCTAGTTTTGCAGACCCATCCCAGTTTCTCGAGCTCGGTAGCCGTGCATCGCCTCCTTCAATCCTTCAACCCATTTTCTTCACCCAGATTTCAAAAATGTACACAAGTGAGGGAACTTATTACTATTTTAGCATACATTCGCATCTATTTAACCTTTGACTTTGAACATGTAGTTACTTAAATGGGGCCCTTCATTTATCAAGCCACTCTGTAAGGGAATCGTTGAAATGAACATGTGGCAAGGAACCTGTTCGGGTGCACTCATGTCAACTATATGCGATTAATGGAAAAATTGTAATTGGATGGATAATTTTTGAACTTGGAAACTTGCGGGTAACATACTGTTTGTTTAATCATTACATGTGATTGAATTTATGATGAGAGTGATATATGCGTTGGGTAATGGACATAATGTTCAAAAATTGTTGATGATATGTTGGTGTTCTATCGTAATGTATATGGGAATTTATGATGGGAATGAGATGTACGGTGGGTTTTGAGCATGATGTTTGAGAGTTTATTGATAAAATGTTGTGTGATTATTTATAACATATGAACATGATAATGTTGAGCATGGATGTATATGTTTAGTTAACCCGTTATATGCTCTTGTTATACACGATGCATGTGTCGCTAATCTTGATTAATTATATTAGAACATGATTGCATTATTAGACTTGACCATGATACGATGTGCATGCATGTAACCCACGACGGACAATGTACCATTGGTTATTGAGTGGAGGGGTTGTTTACATGTGTAGATGTTTATGATGATATGAGTTTGGTTGTTGGGAGGACTTCCCCGTTACATTCCGGCGGTCGAGACCCCCATAGGAGATGCGGGTTTCCCCGTTGCGTTCCGGCTGTCGAGGTGCCTGCCCCTTGAGATTGGCTTCCCCGTTATGTTCCAGCGGTTGAGACCCCCATAGAGGATGCGGGTTTCCCCGTTTCATTCTAGCGGTTGAGGTGGTTGTGTATATTATAGTCTCCTGGTTGGATTGGTAGGGAGACTGGAGTGGTTGGAGGACCATTGTGAGTTATGGAGGTGACGCCTCAGATTGGTCAGAGGGACCAATTGGTCAGTAGTATAATTGATGTACTCATGTACGGGGATGTTCATTCTATTAAGATATTCTTGCGTTCATGCATATGATATATATGTTGCTGACAGGTGATATGCATTAATTCTTCACTGATTGGTTAGGGGAGATGGGAGTTTGTTGGAGGGCCTGATGTGGGCAACCGAGATGATGTCTCGAAACCTGTCGGTGGATCAGTAGTTAGCGATGTGGTTGGACATCGTGCACTTGAGAACCTTTGTTAAATTGATATTCTTTCATTTGTACATGTGATTTATTTTATGCTACTAACCTGTGATAAGTATTATATCCTCATTGGGCTGATTAGCTCACCCCTTACCTTTCAGGTACCCCGATCGCGGAGGGGCCGTGCGGGCCCTTTGAGTAAGCACCTGGAGGGAGTGATAGTAGTTAAACATTTATGTTCGTGTTTATGTTCTAAACTTGGAGACTCTAGTTTGTATGAGCTTTTGATTACACGCTTGTTCGGATGACTGTATAACTATGTTCAATTGGTCAAATGTCGTTTGTTATGTTTCTTGACCTTTTTGGACTTGTGGTTTGTGATCGGGAGGTAGTACTCGTTTTCAAAAAAAAATGTAGACCCGATAACCGTCTTTTATGACTTTTGAGATGTTTCGGAGATAACGCGTCCATGGCGGGACGGGGCGTTACAATTGGAGATTCAGTTGATTGCAGAGTGTGACTGTCTATTGACAACTACTAGTGGAGTGGGCCATTGTATCTTGAGGGTAGTTCTCCTACAATTTAATGTCGGAAATCCAATTCTATCGGAAATCTGAGAGATTATTTCAATATTCGAAGGGTGAAAATTAGAATTTTTAACTTTCTGTTATTTTCTGTTAGAAATTTGATCGATCACTGTCGGAAGTCCGACCAGAGAGCAGTTTGCTTTGTTTTTTAATTTCTATTTTTCTTATTTTTAATCATTTAGCTAATTATGTCTTCTCTAACAACTTTGGTTTTCATAGGTGCTCTTTGCTATATGTCCATTCTCGATTTTTTCGAAAGATAAGCTCAGAAGTTCCGAACTCCAGTTTAGGGTGTTCTGAGGCCTAACACCAAGTACTTGCAGAACATATCCATCTGCAAACCACCTTGTCCATATGACATCTCAATGAAGAGCATATTCTAGTACCTAACATTCTGTTTTGAACTAGTCTGAGGCTACAAAACATAATTTACTTTATGCAATTTACTCGTTTTCTTTACTACTTTTTGTACCATCTGAGCTAAAACTTTCGAATTTACTGGAGGCTCTTCCTAGGGAAGATCCGGGATTAGACACTAAGTATTTTATTTACTTTACACTTTAGAACACCCTACATTAGGTGTTATTTTACTTTGTCTATTTTTCAGTTACGCTTTCACTTGAAAGCTTTATTTCTTGCAGTTTATTGACGCGTGTATTTCTACATGCCTTGCTTTCTTATTTATTTATTTATTTATTTATTTATACAGTTTCATTATTTTAAGTTTTCTCTCAAACCTCGTCGGATTACGATTGAGGAGATTCAACCACACATTTATTTTTGAAATGCATCGCATACTGCATTTAAACTCTAAAAACTAAAAAATCATTAACCCTAAAGCAATAATGAGACCAATGGATTATAAAATGATGGAAAAGACGTGTACGGGACCAGAAAGCGATAATTGATACTGCTTACATATAAGGAATAAAATTGATAGTTCTCAATACAGAATGTAAGCATATGGAAGTGTCTGGGAGCTGAGGTATAACCTTCTATAACATAGTGTGGGACCCAATTAGGATGAGTACGTGAGAATGTAAGTCTCCAACTCATATTTCTGTTTGCAATATATGTTATTTGTGCTAGTGTATCTGTTCTATTTGCGTGCAGAGCTCTATGTGAAATGTGGTAAAAGGCCCAGTCTTGAAACTAGTTCACAATTGCATACACGTTTTCTGGGCTCAGATTTGAATTCGACCATTTGCAGTCCTAAGCAAGGACAATGAACAAAATTCCTAGATCGAACGGGTGAGGTATTCCCCGATCTCTAGATGGGACAAAATACATAATTAATCATCAAAGATTTAAAAATGATAAAACAAAATTTTGCAGATTTCTTTACCCTTTATCATTTATTTTACGCAATTTAATTTCCGTAAATTTGATAACTCGGGTTGTGGGGGATTAACTGCGTGTATAATGTTCAATTTTAGTACTTGGACTAATATTGCATGTCTTGTTCGATATACATGCTGAAATTATGTATACAATTCCATGTGGGTATATGCTAAGAAATGCATGTTAGTTGAGTGAGAGGAATTATGCTCAGTGTATGGAATAACATGCGGGGTTAAAGGGGGTAGTTATTTCATGTGAATGGTATGCATTTGTGTGCTATAATGTGCTTGCCAAATAAATTACCTTCACACATTGAATGAAGCATTGGGCTATGAATAACTGCAATATAGAGCGTTATACGTCATGAATGAAGCATTGGGTTGTCATAGGTCGCATGTAGAACATATTGTTGACTGAGGGTGAAGCACTAGTTCGCGGTCAACCTAGTGTAGACCGCATGTTAATAGACAGAGGCAATATTTCATGATGTAAAAATCATACATAGAAAATGATAGATTAACCATGCTAGGGTGATGACCCAATGTAGGTAAAATGCATCAATTTAGTGAACAATTTGTTTAGATTTATGTGTATTGTTTGATAACATACTTGGGTAATAATATGTTGTGCATACTTGTTGTTTTATCTTCATTGTGTTGTTTAGCTCATATCATTTATATTTCAGGGAACTTGCTTGAGGAGGGGATCGACGAACCCCCGTTGCTGCAGTAGAGATGGAACCCTAGTATTCCCCGTTAGGTGGGAGTTTATTTTGAAAAACCTTGTGTTGTAAATTGTAATAATTATCGTGTCCACCTGAGGCGCGACTAAACATGTAATAAAATCATTGCATTTTCTCTGTGTTATTCTGAAATATATATGTGTTAGTTAGTAACACTTATAGTATATGTTTGAATCTGCATGTGAAGAGCATACATGACATTTATGTTTGGAATTTTAACAATATTCGTTACTTTAATTTCGCATTTGGGTAGACATAAAAACCCTCAAATTTTTCGTGTATAATTAGAAAAATAGGGTCACATTTTAGACCTACTTCGTAGGTTGGGGCGTGACAACAAATCTCCTTATTGTAACTCAGTCACATTAATAATAAGACAAGTTTTATGATTTTATTCACAACATAATTTCTAAGTTATACAATCTTACCTATGCACTCATGACTGAGTGGTCAGTAGTGATTTACTCATATTCTTAATGCTAAAATATTTTTTCTGCCATAGCTTTAGATTGAAACAATCATAATAATAATAATAATAATAATATATATATATATATATATATATATATATATTAGGAGATTTATATCTATTATTTATTTATAAATTTTACTCTAAAAATACTTATGTGACATGTTCAAACTAGTATGTTTGTTACTTTGCATTATATTTTTGTTGTGTATAATATTATAAATCCTTGAGTTGAAATTTTGATTTTGTAGGTGTATAAGAGTATTTGACACATTTTTATATTCTTTTTAGATTTGTAAATATTTTTGTAAATATTTTTTATTTTTATTTTTTGTGATTTTTAAGGTGAATTAAATGTCTAAATGAGTAATTTGAGTTTATGTAAAATTAATAAGTTTAATATATTTAATAGGTTCAACCCATTTATTTAAAAAAAATGCAAATAGAGAGGAAGTCATTCTTTTCTCTTTTTCTTTTTTTGAGCGGTAAAGATTTTTTTTAATAATAAAAAAGAGAATGAATACAAGAAAAGAGAAAAACTTCTTCCATCATATACAAAAAGCCCCCCAAACCCCTCAAAACAAACATAGAAACTCCAAACAAAACTCACTAAGAAGAATCACCATCCCAAGAACCCAAGAATGGGACGGGAAACACCAAACACCCATAAATGATCACCTAAAACTTGAAAATAAAATCAACGAACGAAATAAAAACTCCCTCAAATCATTTCTACTCTTACCACTTATCTTCGGAATTCTGAGACTCCAATCAATCTGAGAAAAAGTCAGCGAGAAACACCTTGAACCCCCAATTTCTTTCTCATTCTAATTTGTTGGCTAAGATGGACCGGGCTTGCCACTCTTTTACTTTTAGAAGATCTGACTAAAGAATCTCTGTCTATGCAATCAGCCCAATGCAAGTCAGAAAGAGCTAGATTACCATTGTCGAACTTAATACCCAGAGCTTTTCCTATCTCCAGTATATCTGAACTATCTTCTTGTGAGTATCCCTTTTCCTTCAGAGTTTGTAAAATTTCCTTCTCATTTTGACTAGCCCGTTGAGTACACTTTTTCATCCACCAGTGCTGAGACTTGAGAGAAAGTCTAGCACCAAGACCAACCGTGGACTGTAGTCTCTGGGTCCACTGAGAGATAAAACCGAGGCCTTGGTGAGAGAAAAGAGCTTGAGCCCAGACTTGGTCTAGAAGGTTAGATCAATCAAAAATTGATGATTGACATTCAAATCTCTTTTCTAACACCTCTTTAATTGACAGAGAGGAGATCGACCGCTACAACATCCACAGATGATCAAAGTGACTCGTATCCAACACAAAACGATTGATACTGTTCAGATAATATAGCGGTAGCTGAAAAGCCAAGACTAAATGGGCCCAAGTCCACCTAGATCCAGAGCCAGAAGATAGAACTAAAGCCCAAAAATCGACTCTCACTATCTTTGAATTTCTCTTCTTACCAAAATCGACATCAATAGAAGAGGAAGAGATGGAGAAGAAGTCATTCTTTTAACAAAAGAGTAATAATGGGTGGAGATGTTCAAATTCAATCTGACTTAACTCAATCTAATTCTACCCATCAATAGATATGCATTAAATTTCATAAATATTTCATATAATATAGAAATATATAATTTACATATTTAATTAAGAGTAGCGATCCTCTCACGGGTATTTTGTGTAACCTGACAAAAGTTTTAGTGTATTGTCAATTTTACCCTTCACATGAACAATAAAATTTCGATAAGTTGATTTACTGTTCATGTGAATTTTGATGAGTTAATTTAGTCTTGATACAAATTTCAGCTAGCCAATTTTTGTTCTTGTAAAAGATAAATTAACAAGTTTTTCCAATTAGATAAATCTTCCGTGGGAGAATGGGCTACCCTTAATTAAATACATTGAAAAACTCGGAGATTTCATAAATTTCAAGACAAAGGCGAGTCAGACTCGTGCCGAATTTAAGGTTATCATCAAGCCTTGTCGATACGTAGGAGACCAATGTTTTAAAACCCGGCCCGTGGAGCGACCCGTCTTGTAAAAAGGGTTGGTTAAATAAGGTTCAACCGGGTTGAACCATAGTCAAACCCGTGCAATTAATATAATATTATAAATAATATTAAATTATTAACTAAGATTATATTTCATAAAAATAAATACTTACTCTCACAAACACAACTGTAAATACTTTAATAATCCAAAATTCATGTTTTAATATCATTTCAACAAAACATCATCCAACAACTCGTTGTTAATTAATATCCAAAACACATCAAGAACTCAATGTTAGTTATATCCAAAAAATAATATTTAAAACACATCAAGAACTCAATGTTAGTTATATCCAAAAAATAATATTTAAAACACATCAAGAACTCAATGTTAGTTATATCCAAAAAATAATATTTAAATTCTAAAGTCATCATCATTCCTAAAAGAACCAATATCTTCATTTTCATTTTGATAATGTAAAGAAACTAAGTTTTCAGTTGCATCTCCATCATCTCTCTCCGTCAAATTCACTGAAATTGAAGAATATACATGTATGAGATTATTATATATGCAACTTCATATTATATAATCTAAAATTTAAGTACTATAGTATAGACAATGATTATAATTTAAAAGTCATACTTAAATCAATTGCTTCAAATTGAGTCATAACACTCGTAGGTTGTGTCATTCCCTTCCAAGTTGTAGTTCCTCTTCATTTAATAGGGGTGGCTCTGACTCAATTATCCAATCTTCTAGTACGTCGACATTTTCTAAAGATATTGGATCAAAACAAATATTTTTCTTTGAATTTCTATCAAAATAAAAATATTACACAAATATCAATTAATGCTTTGATAACTTTATCAAAGAATAAAGATAAATATGTAACAAAACAATAAGTTGCTGACTATACTTTAGAAATAAAAGGCAACAACACCCATATTTTTTTTCCAATGCCAAGTAAATTCTAAAGAATTCAGCCCGTCTAAATAATTCTTACCTTTGTAACAAGCGCAAGTTGTAATAGACGTACACCAAATCATTCAACCTTTTATGCTCTAATCGATTCCTTCTTTTTTGTGTGTATACGTTCAAATACACTCCAATTGCGTTCACATCCAGAAGAAGTACAAGTTTGGCTTAAAATGTGAATTGCCATCTTTTGCAAATTTGGAGTTGAACTTTCATAATTCATCCACCAAACAGCTGTAAAAGGCAATGAAGCACAAGCATATGAAAAGACATCAAGATTCCTACTTAATTAATGTAAATGAATAATTAAATGTAAAAAGAGTATACTTGGAATCATTTTTTCGCGATCTTTAATGGCCAAATTACGCCCAAAGTCTCGTGATGCTTCTCTGTAAAGATTAAGCTCATTGCTAATGAGTTGTTGTATTGCAATATCATTATAGTATAATGTCTCAATGCAATCAAGAACTCCACTAAGAACACGAGAAACATTGATATTATTATAAAACCATGATGGATTAAGCCAATGCCCAGCCGCATGAAGTGGACGATGCAATTGATGATCCCAACGAGTATCTATGATGTTCAAATAAGGCATAGCTTCACTAAACATTCTTGATGATGACATTGTTGATGTTGAATCCTTTGTCATTCTCTTTCTGAATGTATGTCTTATGGTTTCTTTAGCTTTATGCATAGCCTGATAAATATACCACATTGCTAGCCTATCATCACTATCAACCATGCGTAGCACTTTTACAAGAGGCTCAAATGCCGCCACAACAACCTCACATTCAGACCAAAAAGAAGGGCTCAAGATCAACTCACCCATGGCTTTGCCTTTCTGATCTTTAGTAGCCCATTTACTATCAATCCATTCTTTGCTAACTATCATACCTTGCAATCCGCCTTTATTTTTTAAAATACTTTGTAATACTAGAAAATGAGTTGCAAAACGCGTGACTCCAGGATGGACAATCTCACTTCCACCAGTATACTTCCTCATTAATGTTAATACAAAAACATGATTGTATATAAATATTGTGAGAGACCTTGCCCGTTCAATAACACTCTTCACCCTTTCTATCTTGGAAATATCTTCAAGTATCAAATCAATGCAATGAGCATCACATGGTGTCCAATATATAGTTTTAAAATGAGTGGTTATTAACTTACACGCACTTGCATAGTTGGGTGCATTATCTATCACAATTTGAACCACATTTTCTGGACCAATTTCTTCAACAACTTCTTTAAAAAGCATAAACAACATCTCTCTAGTATTTAAATGAGCACTTGCATCAACAGATTTTTTTTAAAAAAAGTCCCCTTTGTCGAATACACAAGAAAATTGATTAATGTCCTACGTCGCCCATCTGTCCATCCATCTGCCATTAGTGTGCATCCGTAGTCTTTCTATACACTTTTGAAAGATTTTACTACACTTTCAATTTCAACAACATTTCTTTTTAAAAAATGTCCACAAAGATTATGATAAGAAAGGGCTTTATATCCAGCACCTATATTTGCAGTAGCATCGAACATTTTTTGGAAATAGACAGAATTAGCGGCATTGAATGTGATACATGCATCATAGAACCACCTAGAAACAGCCATATGTGCAGCATCAATGACATCTTTGCTTGCCATTGCACTTCTAATGGTGGGTTGAGCCCCTTTTGTGGTTCGAGGAGGAAAGAAACTTTTTTCACCCTTTCGCCCTCCCTCATTTATGACTATTCCTTTATTCTTATCACCATGACCTGGTCTCAGAATTTCTTGGATTTCATTTTCTTCAGATGATTGACTTAATTCAAGATAAGTTGGAAGTAGACTCCCTTCACCTTATGAACAAGTCTTTTGCTTTTTATTTATCTTTTGAGAAGCAATCTCATCCAAACTTTGTATCATTAAGAAACTAATATATCGTGGAACCTGTTTACATGGTTCAACTCCTTTACCTTTAACTGGTGACAAATGCAATTTCATTCTATTGATCCCTCCACCTTTAACTTTTTTATCACAATAAAGACATTGGAACTGATTATCACTAATTAGTTTCACATGATTCCATACTACATCAGTCTTTCCAAGAGTTGAGCGAGGCTCTTTACTTTAGATATAAGATGGGAGAACAGAATCATACTCCTAAAAATTTGGCATTGATAATCATACAACTTGTAAACTAACAAAAATATATGATAAATTAGCAACAATAAATTTGAAACAAATAAAACATTGTGAATTAGTTCCATTTTGTAAGTCATGCATAATTACATACACATGAAATGCATGTAAACATGAAAACTAGCAGTCTTGATTTGACAAATGGAGTTCTCGGTATGTTTTCTGATAACAGGGGATTTCCATCATACTCCATTATTTCTTAGGGCTGAAAGCAAACATTATTTATTTAGGTAAATATTTATCAAATTTTTTATCCATTAAAAATCTTAGAAATATGGTATCAATATCTGCTTTAATGTGAATGTCCCAAGATCTGGAAATTGAAGCTTCATTTCTATATTGCCTTCATGTACTGAAAATCTGAATAAACTTAAAAGGTAAAGGTTGATCTCATATATGATTCTTTTGTAGTTTTGTTTTGTTTTTTTTTCTTTTGAAAAATGGTATTTTTATGTTTATCATGTATATTTTTTTTTTGAATGAAGGTTTATTACTTTATTTCATCTAAGAGAAAAAAAACCAAAGTATATATATATATACATCATCAATTTATCATTTTTAATATTCGATAAAGACCAATCCTATTGTGAGGCAACTTGATATATGTCTTTGTTTATTCTTCCATTGATTTATTATCACGAACATTTATGCAAATTGTTGACATCCTTTATACTAATTCATAATTCAGGACAATGGTGAAAATCTTCTTGACCAAATTGAGATGGTTATCAATATTATTCTCTTTCCTTTATTTTTTTTCAAATCGCGACCGTTTTTTATATTTTTGAATTAAAAAAAAGCAGGCCTTTTTAAAAAATTAAAAATTAACAAATATAATATCGACCAATATTTTTTCGATATAACCAAATACCGATTGATGGGGCTCAAGACTGATATTTAATTTTCTTTTAAAAAAAATCCAATATCTATACTCTATCGCCTATATTTTAACCTATGATTTAGGCTTGTTCATCAATTTGATTAATTTAACATAAATTGAATATTTAAGTCGATTCATTTGTTGAACATGTTAATATACTAAATTCAACCCTTTTTAGGATTGGATTAGCAAAGGAAACTAGATAATACTTACTAAGCAGATGTTCCATACTGCTATGGCGGGAATTCTTCATCTATTGGCAAAGAGGGAAAATAAAATGGCTATTTCCAAAGGAGTTTTATCATTTACATTTACATACCATACAACACGAGGAAGAGGAGGAAGGCCGACAGGCTAGGCTCATTTTGGAGAGAAGGCGATGAATAACAGAAGGCGTGAGAAACACTGAGAATAGAGGATGGCAGTGAGACTTGAGAGAAGAAGAAATCTTGCCGTTCTGCACTTTGAAATTTTGAGTTTGGAGTATGGAAAGGAAGCCAAAGGAAGCATTGTTGACATTCTTCTGGGATTTGACTCCCATTATAGTCATGTCCCATCCATTCACCCATTCCATACTTCCATTGCATGAGTTTTTTTTTTAAACACAGGTATTCTTTACAGGTCGAGTCATGGATTAATATTAAAAACTGGGTCAAACCACGTATCGGAAAGGATTTTTACTGATTTTAAATTCGCCCGACCCTCTTTAATTTGACGGGCACGGTTGACCGTCAGTTGAACCGCGGGTCGGGTCGAGTTTGATACATTGCGAGGACTTTGGGAAGGAGACCAGTCATCTCTTTTCCTTCGGCACCAAGACGCAGAGATTAAAAAAAATATAAAACCATAGAAAGAAGGAAGACTAAGGAGCAGCAACTAAGTTGTTCAGCTTCCACTGCAATCATGGCAGCAGTGACGAGACTTTTCAGGACAAGCCAAAGATGGCGGGTTTTATCCTCCTCACTTTCTTCTTCTTCTTCTCTTTCTTCTTCGCTTAGAAATCTTGGGCGTCGATTCTACCACCCACGTACGTCTCACAACTCCTTTTATCTCCCCTTGTCATCATTTAACTTCTTGATTTGTTCCTTTTCCCATTTCTTTGCCATGAATGAATGGTCTCTTCCTTTTTGTGTTATTCAGTTTGGCAGATTAATTGTCTGCACGGTAGCGCAGACATGTTTTTCCCCCTTTAAAAATGGTTCTTGGATAATTTTTTCTCAGACCTGTCACCATTCAATGGGAGAAAAAGAACCTTTGTGTTCTATCTTGTCAAAAATCTTAAATGTGGATGGAGCTGCTAGGGGGGATTGGAGGGGCAGTACATGAACTATAGGGAAGAGGTGGTGTGCTTCTTCTCAGAATTAGTAGGTTGTGAGGAATCAAATGAGCCGGAATTGCTTGGAATTAGCAGGACACGTTCATTATGGTTTGATTTGGGGTTGGATAATTTGATTGTTGAGGGGGAGTCTACAAATGCTGTTGCTTGGGCTTGTGGGAAAAAGAATCTTCCTTGGCAGTTGATTCATATTGTAAGAGACATAAGGAGGCTTTCTAGCGGGAGATCGATTCAATTTAGACTTGTTAGAAGGTTGGCAAATTGTGTAGCATATTTTTTGGCGAAGGTTGGAGTGGACAGAGTTGGGCCTTATATTGAGTCGTTGTGAGTTATTGGGAGGAGTAAAGGGGTAATTGTGGTGGGATTTTTGGTTTGTACTATTGGTTGTATTGCTTCTTTTGTATTTTCCTTGTATGGGGGCTGTGGGTGGAGGTGTGTTATGTTTTAAGACTATTTTGTTTCTGTATAAGGCTTTTTTACTGTCCTTATCTTGTACACTTCTATCTATAACAATATATATTATTACTGTCTCTGTTCAAAAAAAAAAAAGAGAGTAGGAAATGAGTTAGTTTTCATGGTGATTAATTTAGATGCTCATGTAGAGTTGCTGAATCAAAGAAAGGATCATATTTGGATATAGCTAGTAGGATAGAAGTGGGTATGCTCAATGTGAGCAAGCTAGTGGAGTTCTTTGTGATAAAAGAGTGTCATGTTGATCAATTTCAATTAAAACAATATTAGGTCAACAATGCTTTATGGAGTTGAGTGTCGCGTACTGAAGAAAAGATCACATTAAAAGATAGAATTAGAATTGACCACATTAAGCGGACCTTAAAAGTTGTCCTATTAGATGAGAAAATGAGAGAAGCCATTCAAATTGGTCCTCCCATATATGTAGAAGAAAGAACATCCCCTAGATGAAGGATTGAAAGTTTACATCTAGAAAAACGAAGGATGAGAGGGCGGCCATTAAAAATGTGGATTGAAGGATAAATAATGGGTATAATGACATATATGAGTTGTAATAGGTTAAATGAAATGGTAGAACTTAAAGAGGAGACCTCTATAGATGGATTAGTGGCTATGTCTATGATGACAATGAGGGTTGTTGGCTCTATATTAACTCAAAATCATTCTCTTTACCAACTCAAAATCAGGCTTCCAGTCCTCTAAGGAGCCAAAACTCTTTCTCTACCACCATTCTATTTCCTCTCAAATACTTCTTGTCACCTCAACTGATGGGCATGTCACCATGGAAGAGTTGCTCCCAACCACCTAAATGTTGCCTCTGCACCGTGATTGAGGAGAAAGGCCTCCACAGATTGAGAAGACAATGCCATCTTGAGATGACCAATAAGGGATTTCTCCAACCACTCCTCGTCTTTTCAGGTGAAGGCATCCCTAACTTCCCCATGCTTGCTAGAGGAAGCCTCCAACCACTGCATTGAATCAAAATCTAGAAGATATCTCCACAAACAAGCTAAAACCCTCATGCTCCGCTTCTCTAAAAGGAGGTTGGCTTGGAACACAATCCCAACAGCCGTCCTCTGGACTATTTAGAAAGAAAGAAATTCACAAATCTTTGAAGGCAAGTTCACTGAGGCTAGCGAGCTTTTTCATAAAGCCAAATGGAGGTTTTGTGTCTGGCTCCTTTCAGACAAAGAATTTTAAGGACCTTGGGAAGGTAGTATGAGAAGTTTCCTCAGGAAACCTAAGACCTTGGTCAAGTGATCCTCCTCAACAAGGCATTTTGAAATTTAATGTTGATAGGGCATCTAGAGGATAACTGGGACCAATGGGGATAGGTGGCGCTCTCAGGGATCACGACGGCCGGACTTTAGTGGTGTTCACAGAGTCAGTGAGGATTAGGGATTCAAACAAGGCAAAACTACCAAATATTAGGAGAACCTTGATCATTGGGGCTGACTATGGGAATAGAAAACTAGTAGTTGAAGGGGACTCGACAAATGCTATCAAATGGGCAACGAGTTTGAAGCGTCCCCCTTGGAGATTGGTTACCAAGGTTAGGGAGATCAAGGCCTTGGCCTTGAGTTTGGACGTTTCCTTTGCCTACATCAGTCACACAACCAATGGCGGGGCAGATTTTTTAGCGAAGAATAGAGTCGATTAATGCCTTTTTTAGTCATTAATGTTTAAGGAAGAAAGACTTGGGATTGTTTGAAGCTTTGGACAGTTCCTTTGTGTCCATTAATGTAATTTTTCTTTGTTTCTTTTGTTTTCTTTGGGTCTATCCCTTTCAGACCCCTCATTTGATGTTTTGTAATAAACTTTTTCTATCAATAAAATTCATACTTGTACCTGCTCAAAAAAAGAGAAAAAAAGGAGAGGCTAAACCCCTCACTCTCCCCCTTCTCCTGTGCCATCTCCTCTTATCCCATTATCACCTTCAAAATCTAGGTGTTTTTGCTAACCATTGTAGCCTTAAAATACTGAAATAGACTGGAACAGCCAAAGCAAAATGGAACAGTGCCTTTGGCCCTTTACCTGTACCTGTGTTAGTTCCCATAGTGGTATGGACTGCAGAAATGGAATGGAACTAACACCTATAGTAACAATGCAGCTATAGGGGGAAAAATAATGAACTCTGTTCCCTTGGAGGAATAATTTTTTTTTAAAGGTGTTTCCTCAGAGGATATGATCAAGATAAACTGATGGAAATATGAGGCTAATGCCCTTTTAAAAGCCATGGTGTTTTTTTTTTTTTTTTTCTGTGTATTAGTCAGATGTTCATGTTTCTTGATTTTACTTTCGGGCTTACAGCACTTTTCTTCTGTTCTATAATTAATTCTAATGTCTCAGTAACTCAATTCTGGACTTACATCTTGAGTGGATATATTCCGTTACCCTTGTTATTGATGGAAGCCTCATCCATAACTGAATTCTTTTAAGGTCATTGGAAGTTGAAATACATGAGGAGTGGCACTATTTATATTCTCATGAAAGTTATTCTTGTCATCTAATGCAGGGCAGTCTTTTGGGTACAGTGTGAATACTAAGACATCTGAAGGTCTGAGGCTAAAATCAGCGAGTGAGTTGCCTAGGCTCTATTTTATGTTGCCAGCTGTCTTAGCTGGTGTTTTGGGAATGGGAATGCTAGAAATATCTCATGCAGATAACAGTAAGGTGAGAGTAATTATGTCTTAATAAATGATTAAATGCAAATGCATCTAGGGGTATTTGATTGGACATGATTTTGATCAAAATTATCAAAATTCTTCTTCTTTTAACATTGAGATGCATTTAATGTTTCCTTTTTATTTTATTATTTAGTTAGTTAATTTTTCATGTAATTTCTGAATCCTGATATATAGAGTGCAATTCAAAACCTCTCAACATTTCTTCTAGCACAGTGGCTAAGCTTTATTTGGGAGATTATTTTATTGTGAACCATTTGTGCAGGAAGACTCTTGGAAGCTTCCAGCAGCAGAATCAACATCAAACTATGGAAGAGCAGATGAAATTGTCAGTCATGAACGGAAAAGATTAGAAGAGTTACTTAGGAAAAGAGGAATGACGTATGGTACTTATCCATCATTCAGTGTTGCTGTAAAGGGCCAGCAGGTGAAAGTACTGTAGTTATTTATTTGGATCTTTCTGGTATTTGTGTTAAGTTGAATAGGTAATATGCTACACACGATGAAGTAGAATTTATTGCTAAGAGAGGTCTCAATGTGTATAAATTGCATGGTCAAAAAGGTTTCTTTGCAAGTCAGTGTTATGAGTGGTGGGGGAGAAGATAGTGGAGGTCTGGAGAGCAAGTAGGTTTCTGTATTTCTTAATGGTGTCTTTTGTTTGCGGTAATTCTCCTATGTGATTGGGCATGTTATCCATTGAGAGTTTTTAATAAATCTTTTCTAGACTTGTTAAAACTAGATTTAATCATTCGCCATGGGCCATTATTGCATTGATTGGTCTGATGCTGTTAGTAAAGTTTATTTAATTGAGAGTTATTCTCGCCAGTAAGTCAGAGGTTAATTGATTTCATGCAGGAGGGAGCCCTTCATCTGAATGTGTGCTTTGTGATTGAATAATCAAATACTGGATCTTTCTTTAGCCATTACAATATGTTTGAAGCTAGTAAGTTACTCTCTGTGTTAGTGTTCATGAGCAAGTGGGTATTCCAAAAGAAATTGGCCAAGCGTCAGTACGTCTTGGGAAGGGTCCATAAAAGGTTTCAAATTCCATTACGATATTATCAACAGTTGAGAAAGGTAATAGGGTGTCTTTTTGGGAGGATTTAGGGGTAGTTGATCTTTTTTAGAGAAATTCTTTTCCTAGGTTATTTGCAAGGAGGATGATGCAGGACAGGGATAGGGTAACCCTAAATGCTTAATGTGGATCTCTAAAAATTAAAGGGGATGAAAAAAATGCACCATAAATCTAAAATTGGCTGAAATCAATCAATTAATTAATAATGAAATTAATGAATATAAAATTTATCACAAATAATCACGCAAAATATCCTCAGAATCTGATGTAAATAAATACATAAAAGATTTAATAAAAAAAGGGATGGAATGGTTTTAACTAAAAGGGCCATATGATTTTAAATGAAATAGATATATGATTTTAAATAGCATATGGGTTTAAAGAGGAAAGAAAAGGAGGGGACACGAATGGGGTGGAAAGGGAAGATGCGAAGGGTCTGTTTGGGTGAAAGACTTGCAGCAACAAGGAAGGAAGGGCTGGCGATCGAATCTGCAAGAGGCGATGGTTGCGGCTGCAAGGATAGGGGAAACAGGGGTGGTAACGACTTGCAGGGGGTGGGTTTAGGGGCTACAAAAATTTCAGTGGGAGGGATATGGGTCACTACAAACAGATCTGGGGAATGACAGAGGGATGGCAATAGCTGTATGGGTTTGGAATGGCCTGCGCTGGAAATATGGGACTTGGGAAGATCTGCAAAGGCTTAAAGGACCAAAGGGGGTGACGGAAATGGAGGATCTAGCACCAGCGAAGGCTTAGGAAGGTGTTTGAGAAGGGGCGGAAGCAAGAACAGGGGAATCTGGTGGGTAACGGCAGCAAAGGGAAAGGAAAAGAGAGAAGAAGAAGAAGATAGATAGAAGAGGAGTACCTGGCTTCTCGCTGTCTTCGATTTCTCACCGAAGTTCCATGGATTCCACCATCACACCATGCGCATAGTAGGCAAGCAAATTTCTTTATTTTCCATTAATCATTGGTTCGAATACAATGAGAAGGCCTTATATAAGCTTACAAACACATGTTCCTTTGTCCTTACTTAAAAAATAAACAACTAAAACAAAAACATGAAAATAAACACATGGCCATAACAGGTAGGTGGCGCATGGTATGCTCCGCATCGGAGGAGGCAAATTCTCAAGTTTGGATTATACTTCAGGATGTTGTCACTCAATGCTCATGAAGCGCCAAAGCAATGGATCATCTTTTTCATTGGTTGAGCTTCAATTTTGTGGAAAACAATTCCAATAGTAAATCTTATGGCTTCGGCAGAAAGTGGTGCTCTTGGGTGGATGAATGTATTTCTTCTACTCATTTCTTCATTCTCCTTAATAGTTTTTCCAAAGGTTTATTCCACAGCTCTAGAGGATTGCATTAAGGGGATATGCTTTCTCCCGCTTTCTTTATTATGGTTGCTGAGGCTTTCAGTCTCTTCATCTTGAAAGCGGCCGAGTTGTCCCTTATCCAAGGTTTTCGGGTTGAACATTTGTCTCTTGAGTTCCACCACTTGCAATTTGTTGATGATACCATTCTCTTCTATGAAGCCTTTATGGAAGTTACTTGCAACTTCTGAGTGGGTGCTCTTGTTAGATGGTTTGAGTTGGCTTCGTCTCTTAAAGTTAATTATCTCAAGAGCGACTTTTTCGGCATCAACTTGTGCCAAGAAGAGCTTGGTCTCTTTCCGTAGGTTTTCAGCTTTCAACCGGTGTCCCTTCTACTTATTTGGGGCTTCCCCTTTGCATTGGCCCTCCTTGGAGTTCTCTTTGGGAACTTGTGATTGATAAGTTATGCAAAAGATTGGCTTCCTAGGGAAGTAAGTACCTCTCTTTCGGAGGAATGATTACTCTTTTCGAGTCAATGCTTTCTGCCATTCCAGTTTACTACCTCTCAATCTTTAAGTGCCCAAGGGAAGTGATTGATTCTCTCTAGCGGATTGAAAGACAATTTCTTTGGGGTGATTGTCTAGATAAGAAGAAAGACCATCTTGTTAGTTGGCAAAAGGTGCGTCTCTACATTGAAGCGGCGGGGTGGGGGGTGGGGGGGGGGGGGGGGGGGGGGGGGGGCGGGCGCATGCGGGTGTCTTGGGCCCTCCTTTCAAAGTGGTTGTGGGGCTTAGGAAGTGATGAAGATGTCCTCTGGAAGTCCTTATTGGTTTCAAAATATAACATTGGCAACTAAGGCTGGGGAAGTTAGTCCTTCTTCTACAAAATGCTTGGGTATGTGGAGAGCTATCATTGTTTGTGTGGATAAGTTCGGGCATCTTATCAGATTCCAAGTTGGTCAGAGGTGATAAGAGTCAGATTTTGGTAGGACTCGTGGTGTGACCCCTTTCCTTTGCCCCCAAATTTCCTTCGTTTTATTGGTTGGTTTCTTTTAGTGATGCTTTTGTGGGCTATTATTCTTTCTCTGGAGAGCAAGTGTTGTGTAATAGTTGGTTTCATAGAAGCCTTTCTCATCTGGAGACTGAAGACTTCTGTTTTTTTTTTTTGAAGACCAAGGTGTCCAGGCCTCTTAGAGAACCTGACTAATTCTAACATAATTATACCCTTGAAAAATCCCTCAGATCAAGGGAATAACATAAAAAACATATCCGAATTTGTTCTATAGTAAACTCTCTACAAATAGTAAGTTGTATTGTACATTTGAGGACTACAAGAATTATACATATATTGGTGTACTATTATACGTTTTCTCACTCCCCTGCAAGCTGGTAGAGATGAAGCATACCCAACTAGCCACAAATAGTTTGCGATTGAGCTTGAAAATGGATTTGGTGAACATGTAGGCTAAATGATCTATGGACTTGGCACGAAGAGTGATGATTTCTCAAGCAACGATTTTTATTAACTATCATTCAAAAAAAGTTTTTTTATTAACTATCACAAACAGCTCAACTTTCAATATGCATCACTACGTCTTTTCACCTTATGCAGTGGAGTCAAGTGCAAGTGTCATACGTCCCAAGGTTTGGCCATGGACGGGAAGATCTACTTGAGTTCGATCCCAGTTCCAGGATTTTGGATATGGTCGCTGGGCTATATAAAAATTTAAGATATACACAGTAATATATGTGTGGGACTTCTTGTTTACATGCATAAGTATCATATAATGTGAACCTTTTTGAGTGAATTTCAGAAAGAGACATCTAAGTGTCTCTATCTTGACAAATGTTTGAAAAAACTGAAAATTATTGTATGCCAAGTATGGATCATACATAAACAAGTTTGCATGAAGTTTGGTTTGTAGGGCTCACAGTGGACCCGCATGGATGGTTGGATTTGAAAGGCTTTGGCTTGATGATTCCAACCATGATTTTGAAGGACCTAAAAACCAATGGTAGAGAAGGGTGCAATTTTATCAAATTCAATCTCATGGCTAGAGTCATTCAGTCAAACTGATTTTTCATAATATGCATATGATCATAGATGGGCTTCACATGGAGCTCTCACTGTAAGAGCACTTTTTGGGGGGTGTGGCTAACATGAGTGGATTTTCTTTTATGGGATGGGATCATTTTGAAAGGTATAATGATCCAACTTGTAATAAATCAAGTCCATTGGATTTGAAAAGTCATGATTTTCAAGGGTCCATAAATTAACGGTTAAAATGGAGCAATATTGCATAGATTTCAATCCAATGGTAAGAGTAACTCCAAATTGGTTCATATTTGTAAGGATCAGATTCATAGGGGTAGATAGTGTTGTGGGACCCACTGGGACCCAGCTCAGGACAAACTAAATTGACTATGCCTATCTTGGCAAGTCAATTGTATAGGTGTATAATTAGGAGTAGATAAATTAGACTGATTATACTTTCTTTTTTGGGCACCTTAATTTGCTCTCTCTCTCTCTCTCTCTTATATATACCTGTACCCTCTAAGAGGAAATATATCTTAATACAATTCTGAGAATCATTATTCTCTGATATTCATCTCTTTTTCCTTTCTTTATTTTTTTTTATTATTAGATTCAACATGGTATCAGCCAGAACGAATTTTTGGACTCTTTAGGAGGTGTTTTTTTATTCCGTTTTACTGTTCCTCGTCGAAGTTCCTGTTCATCATTGGCCTCCGGCCTCTTCTCTGACTCTCCACGGACTTCTGTTGCGGATTCTCCCTCCTATCCTTCTTCTTTTTGCAGATCTGGCCATTTTATTGTGTCCTACTGCTTCAGTTTTCTTCCCTTCCTGGCAGCCCTGAGTTCTTGGCCTTCGATCCGGTGACCGGAAAAGATTTCCCCGGTGGGACTCCACCATACCCCATCCGTTTTTGGATGGCCTATCCATCTGTCCCATTGGATCTCTGATCTGACCAATGTGGGCCCTTCGATTTGTTGGTTTTTTGGACTGCTGCGTGGGACGCCCAAATCCCAGATTTCGCTGGATTTTTGGCCAGATCTTCTGGTATTTTTTCTGGTTTTGCTTGGAACCAGACCTCTGGTGTTCGCCCCTCCCTCTGGATCAGATCGCACCTGGGTGATCCCCATTTCATCAACAGTGGGGCCCATTTTTGGTCTTCTGCATACAGCGACAACAGTGACCAGATTCCCTTTCTTGGTGGTTCTTTTGGTTCGATCTCTTTGGATCTGACCTTCTTGCACTTCGGCTCCCCATTGCTGGATTTGTCCCTGGCCCATCTTCTCCTGCCACAGGTAGACCTAGGATTTCGGTCCAAGGTGGGGTCCAGTTTCTCGGTCATCATCTCCGTTGCCTGCATCGTCTGTGAACTGAGAAGAAATCAGTCGATTGAAAATTACACTTCAGTCGGCTGAAAAAGGCTCCACTATTCTCTTTGGTTTGACAGATCAGCCTCTTCCACTGCTCTTCTGCCAGTTTTTTGCTGCCTCTGATCTCTTTGGCACTTTTATCCTTGCTTTCTACTACTTGCAAGCTTTCTTATTTGGGATAATGGCTGCCTCTCCGGAACCACTGAAGACTTCTGGGGCCTCTTCTTCCACTGATATGGCTTCTTCTGGCCATTAGCATATTGGCAAGATTATCATTGTGCTCTTAAATGAGACCAATTACTTCCAATGGTCTCATTCGGTTAAAATGTTTCTTACTGCCAAACAGCTATCCGATTTTATTGATGGTACCACCCCTGAACCAGACAAGAAGGACTCTTCCTACCGTACCTGGAACGCTAATAATTCTTTGGTGCAGTCTTGGCTTCTTTATTCCATGGAAGATCATATTCGTGGGACCATCTATACACTTCTCACGGCCAAGGATGTCTGGGACACCACTAAGGCTTTGTATTCGGACGGTGATAATTCTGCCCGGCTTTATGAGCTCTATCAGACTGCTTCTCACCTTCGACATGGAGAGCGCTCCCTCATTATTATTCTAAGATGCGGACCTGTTGGCTTGAATTGGATCAACTTGAATCCGCTCGGTTTGTGGACCCTGCTGATGTTTTTCTCTATAATCAGATTCTTAATCGACGACGTACTTTTGAGTTCTTGGCTGGCCTTAACCAAGACTTTGAACCTATTCGGACCCAGGTGCTTGGCCAACGTCCTCTTCTCTCTCTGGAAGAAGTCTACTTTGGCTTACTTCGAGATGATCGGCGCCGCCTGGTTATGACTCCTATGCTGGTTGAACGGTCTGCATTGGTGACCACTCATCCTTCCATGCCTCCTGTTGCACGTGGTGCTTCTGGGTTCTTATGGCAAAGATCCTTCTTCTGACCTGTGTCGTGACACTAAAGGTCCCCGGAAGAAGGGGTCTCGGTTCTGCACTTTTTGTAAGATGACGAACCATTATGTTGATTCCTGCTATAAATTGCATGGCCGTCCGAAGCAAGCTACTATCTCCGTTGCCTCGCCAATTACCTCCTCCCCTGATGTGGTTAGCGACGGTGCCCCAGTCACTCGACAAGACTTTAACATGCTGTTACAAAAGCTGGGTTGCCTTCAACACTCTGAGATTTCCAATGTCGTCTCTTCTACTTCAGATACTGAGTCCTTTGCCAATCATGCCTCTTCTCAGTCCTGGATCATCGATTCTGGGGCCACTGATCATATGGCGGGTATGTCTAATCTCTTCTCTTCCATTTCTCCTATCTCTTATGGTCAAGTTAAATTAGCCAATGGTTCCTCTACTACCATTACTGGAAAAGGGACCCTCCCTCTCTCTTCCACCTTGCACCTCCCATCTGTGTTACATGTACCTCATTTATCTCGCAATTTGCTTTCTTTTAGTGCACTTACTAAACAATTTCATCGCTTAGCTACCTTCTTTCCTTCTCATTGTGTATTTCAGGATCTGACCACGAAGCAGGTGATTGGTGGTGGTCGTGAAGTTGGCGGTTTATATCTGCTGGATGGTCCTGTTGGTGCCTTTGCAGCCTACTCTAGCTCCTCTTCGTCTGATATATAGCTTTGGCATTGCCGGCTGGGACATCCCTCTGACTCTGTCTTTAAGAAACTTGTTCCTTCTTTATCATTTAAGCAGTTTGAGTGTGCTCCCTGCCAATATGGGAAAAATAAAAGAAATTCTTTTCCTTTTTCTATGAATAAACGTGCATCTTCTTTATTTTCTGTTATTTATTCTGATGTTTGGTAATCACCCTCTCTTTCTCACACTGGTTTACGTTACTTTGTGTCATTTATTGATGATTATTCTCGCATGACCTGGATTTGTATCATGAAGCATAAGTTTGAAGTGTTTGATCACTTTCGCACATTTTATAATTGGGTTGCCACTCAATTTGGTTCTAAAATTAAAATTTTGAGTGATAATGGGGGAGAATATCTGTCTCATTGTTTTGCTTAATTTCTGCAAGAGCATGGTATTGAATCCCAACTGTCTTGTTCATCTACACCACAATAGAATGGTGCAGCTGAACGCAAAAACAGACATCTTCTTGAAGTCGCCCGCTCTCTCCTTTTTCCCATGCATGTCCCACAGTCGTACTGACCTGAGGCTATCCTAACCTCATGCTACCTTATCAATCACATGCCATCCAGAGTTCTGCTGGACAAATCACCCATTGATCTTCTCTCTCTTCATAAACATATTCCTCTTTTTCCCTTACATATATTTGGATGTGCCTGCTTTGTTTACCAATTTCTGGTGATAAACTTTCCCCCCGTGCTGTGAGGTGTGTTTTTTTGGGATATTCTCCATTCCATAAGGGCTACAAGTGTCTTGATCCAGTTACTGGCAAAACATGTGTCTATGGATGTCACCTTCTTTGAGACAATCCCTTATTTCTCTTCACCATCTGTTCCTTCTCCAGTTCTTCCTCTCCTCCCTCTTGACTTGAGTCCTACTGGCTCTGACGTGCGTCCCACTAGCACTGCTAAGCCCACTTTGGTACATCACCGCAGACAGATAAGGCCTCCGCTCCACGAGAACACCCCCACGTCATCTGTTCCCGGCCCAGATCCTTCCCTTACAGATGCCTCTGATCTTCCCATTGCCCTCTGCAAAGGTAAACGTAGTACCTTGCATCCCCTTGACCATTTTGTGTCTTATCATGTTGTCTCTCCTGCCTATCACACTTTTCTTGCAGCTTTGGACAGTGCTAAGATACCCAAGCGGATTGACACCGCTCTCCGTGATCCCTTGTGGAAGACAACCATGGAAGAGGAACTCACAACCCTTGAGCAGAATCACACATGGGACATGGTTCCCCTGCCTTAAAGTAAAACTCCAGTCGGGTGCAAATGGGTTTTTGCTTTAAAGCATAATCCGGATGGCTCCATCGCCCGGTATAAAGCTCGTCTCGTTGCCAAAGGATTCACACAAACTTACGGGGTGGACTATCAGGAAACTTTCTCCCCCGTGACTAAGATTACTTCTGTTCGCATCTTGATTTCCATTGCCACCACTTATGACTGGCCGCTGCATCAGTTAGATGTGAAGAATGCCTTCCTTCATGGTGATCTCCATGATGAAATTTATATGCTTCCACCACCAGAGTTTGTTAATCAGGGGGAGCCTCAGTCTGTCCGCAAACTCCAAAAAACTCTATATTGCCTCAAGCAGTCTCCACGGGTGTGGTTTGAGAAGTTCAGCAGTGCACTATTGCCTTATGGTTTCTCTAGATGTCAGATGGATTACTCAGTTTTTATCTACTGTCTTCACTCTGTGGTAATGATTCTAGTGGTGTATGTTGATGACATTGTCCTCACCGGTAATGACGCTGTTGCCATAATTATCTTCAAAGAATATCTACAACGCACATTTGCTATTAAAGATCTGGGGCCATTGCGTTATTTTTGGGGTATTGAAGTCGCTCGTTCTTCTAGAGGACTCTCTTTATCTCAGCGCAAGTATGCTCTTGACCTTATTCAGGATGCTGGATAGTCTGGGTGCAAACCTGCTGACACTCCATTAGATGTCAATATGAAGCTCACTGCCGCAGACGAGACTCCTCTTGATAGTCCTTCATTCTATCAGAAGTTGGTGGGGAAATTGATTTATCTCACTATTATACGACCCGATCTCTCCTATGCAGTTGGTGTGGTTAGTCAGTTCATGCACGAACTACTGGATACCCATCTTCATGCTGTCTTTCGCATCCTTCGCTATCTTAAAGCTCATCCTGGCAGCGGTTTGTTCTTTGCACGACAGTCTTCCCTCTCTGTTCGTGGCTATTCAGATGCTGATTGGGCCAGCTCTCCTGATGATCGCCGCTCAACAACTGGCTACTGTGTCTTTTTGGGTTCTCATCCAGTCGGATGGCGTAATAAGAAACAATTTGTTATTGCTCGCTCCAGTGCTGAAACTGAGTATCGTGCAATTGCCAATACTACAGCTGAGCTTCTTTGGGTCCGCCAGTTTCTTTAGGAATTGGGTTTTGCTCCACGTGACTCACTCATTATGTTTTGTGACAATCAGACCGCTATCAACATCGCCTCCAATCCAGTCTTTCATGAGCGGACTAAGCATATTGAGGTTGATTGTCACTTCCTACGACAACACATTTCTGAAGGCCGCCTTGTTACTCCCCATGTGAAGTCTAAGGATCAATTGACAGGTATCCTGACCAAGTCTGTTCCTCGCCACCAACTTACTTCGGTTCTTGACAAGCTGGGTTTGATCGACATCTTCGAGCCAGCTTGAGGGGGAGTGTTGTGGGACCCACTGGGACCCAACTCAGGACAAACTAAACTGACTATGCCTATCTTGGCAAGTCAACTGTATAGGTGTATAATTAGTTGTAGATAAGTTAGACTGATTGTACTTTGCTTTTTGGCCACCTTAATTTGCTCTCTCTCTTATGTATAACTGTACCCTCTAAGAGGAAATACATCTTAATACAATTGTGAGAATCATTATTCTCTGATATTCATCTCTTTTTCCTTTCTTTATTTCTTTTTATTATTAGATTCAATAGATAGGGGTGGCAATGGGTTGGGCCGGGTGTCTATAGGTAATAACAATTTTTTTGTCTAACCCAACGCTACCCAAATCCAAGTTTTTTAAGCTACTGAGCTGACCCTACTTGAGCCGAATTTTATTTATTCAACCCGACCCTACTTTATATAAAAAATTTAAAAATTAGAAAAATGAGAGAAAATTATTTTTAATAGACAATGAAAGATAAAAGAGCTTCCCTTTCATATGAGCATATTGGGACATGGTAAATTGAGGCAATAGGCTAAGATTTTTTAACTTGGTAGGATACATGGGCTAAAGTTGATAGGTTAAAATAAATAAATTATTTAAATATTAGTTTTAACTCAATTCAGGTTGGGTTCGGGTTTGGGGCCCCTCTACCCACCCCGCCTTCAATTTATTTCGGGTCCAGTCAGGTTGGATCAATTTAATTTTTTTTTTAAAGAAATTCATGACCCAAACTCGGTTTTTTCTGGTCAGGTTGGGTAAAAAATTGCCACCCCTAGGGGTAGATGTGTGCAAGGGGGGACGGGTGTCAATGGGGCTCAAGTGGGACACACTTGGGCCAAAAATAATTTGTTGCCTATGGATGGCATTGCTGATAGGAAAATTTATGTATCTATGTTGTATGTATGTATGTATGTATATATGAATGTATGTATGTTGTCCGGATGTTGTATGTATGTAATATGTATGTATTCACACATACACATGGTTAAATAGCCCAAAAGGCCCGACAAGCTTGGACTTCTTAACCTTTAAAAAAAAAAAGAGCCTGAGTGATGCAGGCCAAGCTGCAATTTGATTTAGATTCAGAGTTTAGGTTGAATCACGGATTTTGATGAAGAGACTCGGTGTCCTTGTGTTTAAGTACGTTCTAAACTCGGAGAACCTTCTCATGAAATAATTTGATTGCGGAATTTAAATTTAATTAGGCATTACATGACATGAACAATGAAAATTTCATCATGCGGTTAATTAATACTAAATTAAAATAAATTCAAACACAAAAGCAAATTAAATTCACAGGGCATAAACTCACCGAACTTGGGAGATGGGAAAAAAGGCTTCAAGCTTCTCTTAAATTCAAATAATCAAAGTCTGTTTACGACTTAGGCCGACCATTTATTTATAGGCCTTATTCTAAATTAAAAGGAAATAAAATAATGAAATAAAACATAATACCAATTTAATTCTCTGGTCAACTCGGTAGTCTTATCTGCGAAGACCCTTTCCTTGCTCTGCTCCCTTTCAATCGGTCTTATATGTTTACAGGGTCTGCTGGGGACGATCCTGCCCTTTGAGGCCTTCCTCCTTTCCAATTTCTTTTCTTTTGTTCCCTTTATTCTCTGCTTTCTTTTCTGAGTTTGACAACTAGGTCTTCGTTTCTTCTTCCTTTTCTTGTTCTTCTTTCTTATCTTTTTGTTGAGTACACGTTGTCTTCTTGTCAACGTTGGTGCAGCCATGATTTCTTTCCATCTTCTATTTCTCTGTTTGCTGTAGTTACGGCCAGCGCCTCTCCTTCGAATATGAACACAGGTTTGGTCAACACCCACTTTCCCTTTCTTTTTATTTCTTCCACCTTCATCACTGGATCCTTCCTTTTTATCTTTCCATTCTCAGTTTCTGCAGTTGGGCATTTCCTTATTCTTTTTTATTCTTTTCTGATTTTTCTCCTTTGTTTTCTTTCTCTATATCATTAGTTCTTACTGTCACAGGTCACAATTCCATCTTGAGCCGATTCTATCTCCTTCTTTTGGCTTTTCTCTTTTTTTTCCCCCATCTACACGGTTCAAACACTACTGTAAAATACTTCTTTTTTACACCGTGGGAGCCATGTGCTTGGTGTGCTGAATTTGGAGCGGAGCCCACAATAGTGGCGACATTAAACTCAAAGTGGGCCATCTCTTTCCTCCATTGGCCCGTGCATGAATTTGGAGATCAAACTCATCAATTCCATCTGATTGGGCCAGCACGTCCTCGATTGGGCCCGTGTTGGTTTCATCGGGTCCGATGCTTGCATCATTCCCTCCCGGTTGGAAGAAACTCGTTCTTGAGTTTAGTTGGATTTTGAGGGAATTGTCAAGCAAAGGCTTCAGCCATACAAGAGTGTGGGTACCACTTCCAAACTTTAAAATGAATCCCTTTTGTAGGAACCTCTGTGCCAAACACATTGTTAGCGAAAATAATTTCACTATATGATTTTTGTACGAAGGTTGCCCAAATAGGCTCTACATAGGGTTCAAATAATTTTTCAAAGTCTTAATGGTCCAGTTTTGTTGGACTTAGTGTGTTTCCACTAAAATCTTTTGATATACAACCGTCTTCAAATCTTGAAATAATTCCTCAGCCGATTCTTGGGTCGCATCTACGATAACATCTTCCTTTTGATCCATAAATGCCACCTTATCAGTCAAAATATGATATGCCGGGTCAACTGGGCTTTCTGCCTACTTTCCAACAGACAAATTTTCATCTTTGACTATTGTCTCCATTGTACCATCAACCGAATCACCGTCTACCTGCGTGACTAAGTCAAAGACATTAACAAAATTGTCGGTGTCCCCACAATAGTGGCGACATTAAACTCAAAGTGGACCCTCTGTTTTCTCCATCGGTCCGCGCATGAATTTGGAGATCAACTCATCAATTCCATCTGATTGGGCCATCTCGTCCTCGTTTGGGCCCTTGTTGTGTTCATCGGGTCTGATGCCACTAAAAAATGAGCCCGAGCCCAATTTGTTGGCCAAATATACATGTTCGAGCTTGTGTGTTTATGACTGCTTCTCATCAGGCTTGAGTTAGGTTTGAGACTTTAAGCCCTTGGACATGCTTATCTTTAATTCTACTTAAAATATCAATTAAACAACTTCATTTTGTATTGTAGGTGACCATCAAATTTCAAATTCCTTCAACATGTGAACTTTCAAGCCTGATTGTGCATCTTGTCTCACATCTTGGACTAAAGGCTGAGCCTGCTGGTAGTTCAGAAATGATAATGCGTGCTTGGGATAGGTTTGTTGGTGTATCAGTGGAAGCTTATGCTTTCTTCTCTAATATTTATGAAAATTTTATTCTAATTTTGTTTTTGCCCTGGAAATGCTGAACATCATTTATTCAATTTTTTTACTAATGCTCTTTATTTAAAGCCATGTTATAATTGAAATCAACTCGTTTATACGTTGCTTTCATCAGTCTTTCACATCTAATTTCATAACTCGTGTGTGCACATGCGTGTTTGTGTTTTAGATTGGCAATATATATTTATTTTTTGATGACTAAAAATATTTTTAAAAAAGAAACCCAACAAATAGGAAAGGTGTACTTGTGTGTGCACACGCGTGTATGTATGCACATGCTATCAGTGAGATATGATTCCATAAACTCTATATAAGCAAAAGGCTAGGGGCACAAGGTAGTTGCTTTTATGTTTTTAATAACTAAAGATATTGAAAAAGGAAACCAGCAGACATGGCTTGTTTGTGTTTATGTATTCCATAAACTGACTATATATGAGGATAAAGCAAGCAGTAAGAGGTAATTAATATATGTGTGCGATGATTCCATAAACTTTATGTAAGCAAAAAATGAGTAAAAGGTAGTTACTAGGTATGATTTTGGTAACCCATGATTCCTAGGAACGGGCATAGGAACGGATATGGGACATGAGAGCATGCACGGGACATGGCATAGTCAAATATTAAGGACATGTGGGCATGACATTTTATATATATATATATATATATATATATATATATATATATATATATATATATTGTATATATGGTCATCTTAATTAATTCTATTAAAATCTCTTTTATTTTATATGTTTTTCGTATTAATATAGGCAACATTAATATTTAGAGGCAATTAGACAACATAGTACATTACTTGCATAAATATATAAGGGTAATGCATTCAAACTAGATAAGGGCAAAATAATCCTTTTATTTATGTTAATATGTGGTGGAGGGTAAGCAAATCTTCTGGCCCTTCAACTTCTGAAGGGGACTAAGATCCTTCGAAGAAGGATGCCTAAATGAGTTATTAGCACAATTGGGGGAATTTCCACTTTTGCCTACCGAGGTTGACCAACTTATTTGGATGGACGACTCCTCAGGTAGCTTTTCGGTTAAAGCATTGGTGGACTTGGCTCAAAAACAACAAACAAATGATAGGCCATTACCAACCTGATTTGGAGAGGGGCGGCTCCCCCGAGGGTCCAAATTTTCGCTTGGTGTGTGTTAAAGGAGAACGTGCTGACTAGAATAGAGTTGAAAAGAAGTGGGCTGCTCAGGACAGAGGATGAACTCAAATGTCCACTATGCAAGTCAGCGGACGAGGATGTAAACCACCTTTTTATGAATTGCCTAGTTGCAAGGGGACTGTGGACAAAATTCGCTAATATTTTTGATGCCCCCTGGGTCTTTAATAGATCGTGTATAGGAACAGTAGGCTTGTGGTTTCGTCAGAGGCTTAACCCTAGACTGAAAACCGCATGGAAATTGGTTCTGGCAGCAATTTTTTGGACGTTGTGGAAGGAAAAAAATTATAGAATTTTTGAGGGCACATCATTAGACGAAAACGAGCTCTTCCAGGTTGCCAAATGGAGAAACTGCGTAGGCTATTGGCCGACACTAAGTTTAAGGGTATTAAATTAAATAATTTCCTTTGTCTTGGGTAGGATGCATGAGTGGATATAGGCGAAAAGTGAGATCGGAGGAGAGATGAGGGCCACCAGAACTGGGCGTCATGAGATTTAATGTAGACGAGAAACTAGGGGAAAACCGGGGCCAACTGGGATAGATAGCGTGCTTAGAAATCATAGGGGGGAAACATCAATCATGTTCAATGAGTCTGTGGGAGTCAAGGATTCAAACGAGGCGGAAATCCTTAGTATTAGGAGAGCTTTGGCCATCTGGAAAGTTCATGGGCAGGGTAAACTAGTTAATGAAGGGGATTCGGCAAATGCTTTTAAATGGGTTAAGGGTCTAAGGCGCCCCCCTTGGAGGACAGTCAATTTGGTAAGGGAGGTAAGAGAATTGGCTGCGGAGATGGACGTATCTTTTGTTAAGATCGGTCGTTCAGCTAATGGAGTGGCTTACTACTTTGCCAAATTGAGAGTCAACAATCATTTCCCGGGCGTCCTTTTTCTTGTGACACTCTTTGTTATTTTTGTTGCACATTTGTATTGTCTTCCATTTTTTTTTTTTAAATTTTTTTCGTGGTTTTTGTGGTCTTAATCCTTTTAGACCCTCTCCCTTGTACTTGTGCTTCTTTATTTTTAATGAATTTCTTTGTGATTGCTCAAAAAAAAACTATAGTTATTTATATACTGGAGGACTTCTTGGAAGATTTTGGAGGGAAAGTAGGGACTTTTCTTAGGGAAACATGGAATTCCTTGGAAATAACTAGGGAACTTCATCTCTTTTTACGTCGATAATGTTTGGTGCTGCTTTCTGGAGAGTTGTCCACCCTTTTCAGCTTTACAGGAGTGATCCATGACATCTTTATTGCCCGACAGAAGAAGAAGAAAAGGACCAGGAGATTTAGATTCATCAAATTCAAGAGTGAATCTGAAATTTGAAATGCTCTCCAGATTTTTTATGACAGTTTGGCTAGGGAAGGTTCTACGAGTCTTCAGTGTGAAATATGAATAGAGTATTTCAGTTATTACTTGATGACCCTCAATGACCTTTTCTGGTGATCATGAAGAGGGGGGAGGGTGTGTTGGAGAGGGTCTTACAGTCAAGGGTTATTTAGTATTTCAGTCATGTGGTATGTATTTGTAATAGACTGATGGTGTTTTAAATTCCATATTAGATACTTGATGAATCACGATTCTACTCTAGTTAGGTTCTAATTTATCTAATAAGATTATTTGTGTGGCTGTCATTGATTTGCATGCATGTATGTGCTTGAGTCAAGAAGATTCTATAAATTCATTCTAAATCTCTCTTCAGTCTAAAACAGATGTTTCATTATTGATAATGACTGTTAGTATGTGGTTTTTCTATTTCAGCACAATTGCTTGGCAAGTGACACTTACTACACCAGAGAAGCAGAAGGAAAGTAGCACAAACGGGGAGCCTTTTGAAGACAAGTATAAAAAGACAGGGAATTTATATGTCGTTTTATTCAAATCGCTCATTACCTCTGATAATGCTGTTAGTTCTGGACATCCAATTATGTTCTCATGAAATTATTATATTCAGAATTTGCAATTATTTTGTGTATTATGATGTAATTTACTTAAATTAATAATTTTTTGGAAGTTTCCAAATTTATTGATGGTCAAAGAATACACCACAGCTAACATTAGAAGAGCCCTGGCTCTATAGAAACAGTAAAAAGAACCCAAAAACGACAACAAAAACAATAAGATCACATAATTGTGTTGAGAGTTACAGTCCTCTCCCTGCTCATTAGCCAATCTAGGGACATGCCGGACCATAAAATTGATCAAGAAGATCAGTACTTTAACCTCTTCCACCTAACATGAGCCTGGGGCTGCTTACTCCTTTCAACCATTGAGTGACAACAAAGTGATCCCCTCCATAGAATCCACTGCAACTCAACCTTGTTGACATGGCAGAAACCAAGAGGCTCTGAAATACTTAGTTACTTTCTAATTAATACTTGAGTTAATACTCTGTTAGTACATGCTCACTAAAGTTAATACTTTGTTGCATTTGCATCTAGCATACTAAAGTTAATACTGTGTTCCATCTAATCTAATTTGGTGCCACCATTTTTCTCTCAGGAAATTGAGTTCATAAAGCAAGGAAGCTTTAGTTCGAAGGAGCTGGATGCCCTTGCTTCTGCATTAAAATTAGCTGGTGAAAGGACAGAGGCTAAGAAAGCAGTGGAGAAAAGGCCAAGTAGATACTCAGAGGGTAGGGACAACAAGCAAAATACTACCCAACTACCTGAAGAGAAATCACTGGCTGCTTTGGAGGCCATGGGAGTGAGTATCTTTGGCCTCAGTGAGCCCCATGCAATTTCCAATAATGGTGCAATATCATGGGATAACATTGCTGGATATGATCAACAAAAAAGGTATGAATGAATGGTGCTGTTTCTTTATTTAAACTGTACTGCCTTCTCATATCAATACATGCCTTACATTCCTTTCATTCATTTTCTTTTGTTGTTGGACATTTCATTTGTCTTGATCTGCAAATGGACACTTTAGGATCTTTCACTTTATGAGTTTGCCGATGGCCTGTTAGGTTCTTGATGTTTTATTGGCCTGGCCATGCCTCTATGTCTCACCAGAAGGCATATGAAAATCAACTGAACGACTGGTGGCTGATTCTGGTTCCATCTCCGTTTGATCCTAGTTCCATTCTCCTTTCTTCAGGAGGTGAGGTTCGGGTCAAAGGGACGGGCGGAGCGCTGTGTTGTGCACCGCTAGTTTTTAGTACAAATCTATTCAAAGTGGTTTTGGTTTTGTTTTAGTATGGTCTAGATCATCGGAGCCCAGTGCCAGATGATACGACGATTGATTGAGTGGGCGGGGAGGTGTGAGCTTCCACTTGAAACCCTTTCAGTCACTCGAATCATTCCGATGCTTCTCTTACTACTCCCTTGCCCCTGATTGGAAAGGAGACATACTCAACTCTTAATATCAATATCTCAGGGCTAGGGATGCGATACAGGGAAGGGAACCTTTTAGTACCGGGTAAGGGGAATTAAAACAAGAAAAGTAGCACCCATCTCCTTAGGAATAAAAGCTCTATGGTGGAATTCCTCTATGAAGGCAATGAGGTCGGGTTTCACAATGTCCCAAAACACTTTGAAGAAAGTAATGGGGAAACCATCAGGTCCAGGGGCATGGTCCTCATTAAGGTCCCAAACAGCATTTCTGACTTCATCCTTGGAAAAAGGCCGCTGAATGGAAGAGGTATCTGTATTGGAGATAGACCTCAAAGGTAGACCAGAGATGGGCAGTCTCTCAAAGGAGTTTGCAGAATATAACTCCTTAAAGTGGTTAAGAACAGTAGAGATAATATCCTCCTTAGATGTCACTAATAAATCATTAATGGTAAGGGATTTGATGCTGTTAACTCTTCTATGAGCGGAGGCCATGACATGAAAAAATCTCGTGTTTTTATCCCTTTCTTTATCCATTTGTCTCTAGATCTTTGTCTCCATTTAATCTCTTCTTGAATGCTCTTGGTTCGATATTGTTCTTGGAGATCAAGGCGGAGGGAAACATCCTCCTCAGAAATGGAGCTAGCTTGCTCACTCAGGTCAATCTAATTTATTCCACCAAGGATGCCGGCAAGGGATTTAGATAAGGATCCAAAATTAGACAAGCCAATTTTTCATCTTGGCTTTCAGGCGCTTCAATTTTAGATAGAAGGATGAAACATTTACTATCAGGAAGTAGGTCTTCCGCCCACGAATTTGCAATGAGGTCTATGAAATCTCTCTTTAATCCAACATAGTTCAAATCTGAAAGGCGCAGGCCCCCAAGACTCCTCAAAAGTGTCCAACACCAAGGGCCAATGATCGGAAACTGGCCGCGGGAAAACTGAAATGTGTGATTTTGAATGTCGGTCAAGCCACTCTATCGAAACCAGGAATCTGTCAATGCAAGAAAAAGATGGTCTCTCATGCCCATTGGACTAAGTAAATTCGCCACCAGATAGGGGAAGGTCCACCAAGTCAAGAGAAGAAATACAATCCGAGAAGTGCCACATAATGGGAGTGAGTCTCGTAGCCCTAGTCTTCTCATGCGGAAATCTAATAAGATTAAAATCTCCACAAATGCACCAATAGTTAGACCATCTTCCTCTTAAGGTTTCAATCTCGGCAAGAAAACTCATTTTTCTAGATTCATCACACGACCTGTAGATAGAAGTTGAAGTCCACGAATTGCCAGAAGTACGATCCTGCAAATGAACAGAAAGAGAAAAGTCACAAATGAAATGCTCTACTAGAATCCCAACTAATGATGATGCCTCCAAATCTGCCAATAGATGGTTTTGCGATCCACTGAAAACGCCGACCACCACCACAGGAGTGGATAATCAAATCAGATGGGTCTTCAAGCTTGGGCTCTTGAAAGCACATGATGGTAGGTTGAATTGGCTTGGTGAAATTCTTAATAGTAGCTCTCTTACCTGGGTCCCCCAAACCCTAGTATTCCATGAAATAATCTTCATGGGGAAAGTGATCTGTTGACATGACTGACTTCTTTCTACGGCGGCTGTAGTTGACAGAAGAGTTAAGTCTAGATAGCTCACCGGAGGTCCTATCTTTCCTTTTAGAAACCATCAGATCAAGGTTCTTAATTGCTGCAAGGTAGGATAGGAGAGTGTTTTCCTGTCCTTCGGATATGAGACCAAGTTTAAGACCGACCTCAAGCATTCTGTCATCAATCCAATTGCTTGGTAACCGACAACCCTGATCACCCTCTTCTATCCGCTGATCTGTAGAAACAATGTTCTTACTGAACTGTAGAATATCTAGTTCCAAAACATCTCCTTGGGGAGAAACTGAGGATTCCTGGTGAGAACCGAATAGTATCATCTGGGCTAAAGAAGAAGAAAGGACTCCCTTAGGAATAAGACTGGCACTGGCTGGTGATTCAGAAGGATTGGCTGCTCTGATTGGTAGCGATGGCCAGACTCCCGGAAGGAGTAGAGATCTGATCAACAGATAGAATTCCGCATCAGGTGGTTTAGGTGAAACACGGGATCCAGACAAAAATAGCTGAGGTTGCAGAGTTGAGTTGATGAGGCTCAAAGACGAGAATTGGGAGGTTGCAGGCACTGTGGGTGGGCTTGGAAGCGAAGCCGGAGATTTGTGGGGAGAGGCTGAGATGCAACCGAAAGGAACTGGAGTTTCTTCCAAAGGGAGAGATGGTTTAAGGCTAAAAGGCTCGAGGAATTCAATGGGTTTTAGAGTTTGGGACGCAGATGGAGAGGACCAAATTTTCTGAGTTTGCGAAGTGCAGGTCTCCGCTAGTTGTGGATTTTGCCTAGGAAGGCCTGGGCTAGGTCCACAAAGGGGAGTTGCTTGGATAAGGATGGGCCTAAGAGTTTGGGCCGGAAGGATGAGTTGAGAGATGGGCTGAAGGGCTGCAAGAATGTCCTGGGCCTCAAGGACCGGGCTGGTCCTAGAAGGACCCGTGAGTTTAGGTCCACAAGCCACTAGGTCCATACTCGGCCCACTAGGAGAGAGCCAATGATGACAGAAGAGGAAATAAAAGGGGACACCTACAAATAGGGTTTGAAAATTTCCTTTTGCTTGCAAGAGGTCACTGTTGTGAATAGGTAAGGACGACATTGTTGTGACAGCGTGGGAGCCAGTCGTAGCTGGTCCCGCCGCAACAGAGCAGATGGCGTGCAAAGGAGGAGAAACCCCATAGGACTGCACATGAGAAGACATCATGCAAGTGTCCACATGACACGTGGATGATGGCAATGAGAATGGTTGACCACTATCATGCTCCCAAATGTTCGCCAAAGGTTGATGTTTTTGATTTCCGTTGGAGACAACCAGAGCAGCTGAAGGAGTCAGCAGCGGAAGAGACAGTAGCAAACCCTCTTGAATCTCAACACTCAAATCAGTCCAAGCATCACCAGCTATCAGAGGATTTTTTTTTGACCCGTTCTAGCCTCGATTCCCATTTAACAAAGAGTCGAGCTAAACAGAGGTTGGTGCCGGAAGTCGTACTTGGATCGATTTCAATTACATTTCCGAGGAAATCACTGTTTGCTTTGATGGACTCGGGAAACCATGAGCTAAGAGGGATGACCGACGCACGAAGACTTCATACCAAAAATAGAGACTGGAGAAAGGAGTTCTAGCAAGAACTGGGAACTCAAGGACGAGTCTGTTTGCTTCCTCAACCACATCAAATTAAAGTAGGACATGCTGAAAATCCATCCAACTGACTGCCACCTTCCCAAGACAGCCCCACTCATTAAAGCCATTTCAATAGGACATCATCAGGAGCCAGAGGGGATTTGCAAGAGGCGATGAGGCATCTCTTAAGGGATTCAATCTTCTCCTGGACAACACTTTTGCTCAAAATGATGGATTTTCCTTTATGGGAAATGACCGTCCAAATCGATGTGGCCACCACTGAAGCAAAGGAAGGTTTCTCAAACCGACAATAGAGCTAGGAATGGTTGGAGAAGACTGTTGGATGGGCAGAGGAGGTTGGATAGATGAGATAGATGCACAGGAGGGATTAGCCAACTTCACCAATAATTTTTGGCCCTTAATGCCACGACCATTGACATCAACAATGCCACGCAGAGCTTCCACCTCCGAGGAGAAACTAACAAAGGCAAATCCTCGATTTTGAGACTTCTTGTTGAGAAGTATGAAACTATCAACTATTCTCCCCGATTTGTTGAACAGAGCGAATATATCGAGTCTAGAATTTTTTTCCTGGCAGATTAGAGATGAAGAGGAATTCAATATTCTTCCTTTTTTTCCTCCCAAAGAGGTAGAGAGGAAGGGGTAGTAATGGCATGAAACCTGAGAGGGGGAGAAGAGAGATGGAGATTCTGGGTAGGTAAGGGAGGGAGGAGGGATGGGGAGGGACGAGACATGAGGAAGGCTTATTTGAAAGAGATCATTAACATCCATTGATTTACTTTCAAAAATTCTATTGTTGTTTTCTTTCCAGAGTGACTACAAAACTACCCCCGAGATTGTATTCCAAGCCAATTTCTTTCTAGGATGTAACCCCAACAATAACCACGAATCTACACATCTCCTGTAGGTTTTATCGAAGGTTGGCAAAGTTCATCCACAGACTCTGAGCAATTGGATACTTAACAAATAGGTGGTCTAAATCCTCCTCTAATCCACACAAAGGACATAATAGATCCTCATCATTTCTTAGCATTGTACATATCTTCAACTATATTCTAGTCAACCCCCTCCCTTTTAAAATACACCATTGGAAGATTTGGACCCTAAATGGGGCTACCCCTTTCCAAACAATGTTGGAGGAAGATACATCATTAGCTTGAGACTTAAGAACTAGATCCACCATTGTTTTGACAGAGTAGAACCCCTGACGAATCACCGGTCTAAATCAAATCATCATCCTCTAGTGATAAAGGAAACTCTTGAAGCTGAGCTAAAAGATCATCCCTATTGCCGAGTTCAAAAGATCGAAGATCCCGACAAAAATCAAGTTTCCAAGAAATGTCATTACCCTCCAAGTTGTAACAGTCCTTTACCAAAGCCCTTTTGTTTCTAGAGATCCGTAAAGTATATGGTATCTTTCTTTAGGAGGCCTCTCCCCTACCCACATATCTGCCCAGAAACTCTTTCGATCCCCTCTCCCGGCCAAGATTCTAGTTTTACCACTATACATTCTCCCCACTACTACTCTTCCTTGGCTCAATTTCCACCAGGCTTTAACTACTGCAGATGCATTTGTCTCCACTTTATCTCCTAAAAGCCAGGCACTATTATCTGCCAAACCATACCGAGCTTTCAAAACCTAACCCATAAGGCTTTACTCTCTTTTCGAAAGCGCCAACACCACTTACACAACAAAGCTTGATTCCTCAATTGGAGTGGCACAATTCCCAACCCTCCTTTAGACTTGTGTTTCAAAACATCTGACCAAGCAACCAAATGAACCTTCCTTTTTCATATCCTTGTCTGCAAAATTTTCCTCAGTAGTTGTTCTATTTTCTCCACGACCCCTTTTGGCATTTCAAAAAGAGACAAGTCATAAATTGGACAAGTAATAAATTGGAAGATTCAGTAAAACTGGCTTGATAAGAGTAACCTTCCCTCCTAGAGACAAATATTTCCTACCCCAACCGCACAATCTCCTTTCTACTCTATCTATGACCGGAGTTCAAAAAGCTTTGTGTATAGGATTCCCTCCCATATGCAAAATAAATAGGTTTTACCGACTTGTTACCTTTGATGCGAGAAAAATCTCAGAAAAATAAAGATGTCGAGGAAAAAAATCCACTACAACACCTCAGATTTGATCTGTAGGCCTTGCCAGATTTCAGTTATGAAAAGTAACTTCGGCAAGATGAATAGTGATTCTAGTTGTGAGCATTATTTTGCCGAAAAAAAGCCATGATAATATTTGTGGGAGAAGGAAGAAATAGAGAAATTGTGAAATGATAATTTCACTAAGATGATTATAGAAGAGACGGGTATCTCTTTTATAGAGGATGCTTTCATCAAAAAAGGGAAAAATATTTATACAGAAAAATTACAAACATATTGATACAGTAAGCCACATGACTACAAAAAATTATTTACATTCTCCAATACGTATTAGGCTTGGGTGTACACATTGGAATACTAAAATGTGGTGGAGTTGCATGCATACATGTGCATGATGTTGTTGTAGGATATGGTGTATCACATTTTACACATATTGATTGACTTTTAAATTTTGTTAGATATTATTGATTGTAACTAATTTTGCTGTTGACAAACTTGCAAAAGAATGTATAAAATGTGATACTCCATATTCTACAAAATATATATATATATATATATATATATATGGTCTCAAACAGTCTCCTTACGTGTGATTTGATAAATTTAACACAACCTTGTTAAATTTTGGTTTTGCACGATGTCAATCAGATATTCTTTTTTTGTATATCATGCTAAAGATGTTGTTATACTTCTTGTGGTTTACGTGGATGATAGAGTCTTAATAGAAAATAATGAGTCCTCTATCAGTGCTTTGAAAGCCTATCTGCAACAGTATTTTGATATTAAGAATCTTGGCTTACTTCGTTATTTCTTGGAAATTGAAGTTGCTTGATCATCCACATCGAAACTGACCAAGGCAAGATTCTCTTGCTTGATATTATCGCTGATATCACCAATCAATAATGTGGGTGTTAATCTCCAAATCTACATGAGAATTTCCATCTGTGTATGTATTTATGTATGTACATATTGCCATTGTTCATTCCATATATTGTTGACACTATTTCTGTGAGATGCAGTAGACTACTATTAACAATTATTGTGCAGGGAAATTGAAGATACCGTATTGTTGGCTATTCGTAGTCCTAATGTGTTTGATGATATTGCTCGTGGCACTCGATGCAAGTTTGAATCCAATCGTCCTCGAGCTGTGCTTTTTGACGGTCCACCAGGCATGCACTTAACATGATATATCTTTTCGTATACAGTTGATATCTTTTGATCATTTTTATGAAACTAAAAAGACTTTAACCCCTTGTGAAAATTTTAGATGTATGTGTGACTTGAGCCATGAATGGTTGATAAGTTCTCATTTGTGCAGCTGCAAAGGTTGTGGGCTTACCAATATCCAGTTTGATTATGGTGGTTGTAGAAAATCAAACACAAACAACTCGACCTTTGTTCTCATGCTTGATTTTTTTTAGCAATAACAGAGATTATGTATATTAATGGAGAAAAGAAAGTACTAAAGGCGCGTCTAAGAGATTTAAACCCGAAAAAGGAAGAAACAAGATAGTGAACAACAAAAGAAAACCCTGACAAATAAAAGCAAACAAATTAAAATTCATCATGATCCCTTGCTCCATATATACAATGTAAAATTCTCATATAGGAGTCTCAACTCCTAAGATCCAATGGAAGTGTCTCGTCATGGTCTCTGTCTACCCTCCAGTTGGCCAGAAAGTCTGCAACTCCATTTGCCTATCTCCTGACGAGAGAGGAGACCTCTCTCCCGGCACACATAGCATTGTCTCCCTAGCCACTGTCACTAGTTTCCAAGGGGGGCATTTCAATCCCTTGCCCACTTGATTGCATTCGCCGAATACTCCTCAGTGACTAGCTTACCTTGGCCATTGCCCACGCACAGAGTCAGGGCTCTCCTAATGTCTAACAACTTCTCTTCATTAGAATCTCTCAAACCTACTGGCTCTGAAAAAACTAGAGATGAAGATCTATAAGAATCCCATAGAACCCTCTTATCCTTGCAGGCCCTGGTTTACCCTTAGAAGCCCTGTCGACATTGAGCTTATACACTCTTGGTAGAGGAGGAGACCAAGCCTCGTTTCTAACCTCTTTTCTAGGTCTACCTATCATGCTACCTTCCCTACCTACAACCTTTAAATTCCTTACTGGCTACTAACCAAGCGCACAATCTCCATTTTGTGGAATATGTTATCTTCGTCTGATCTTTTGTTCTCAAAGATTCTCAAGTTCCTCTCCTTCCAAACTGACCAAAGGATAACTGTTGGAATGGTATTCCAAGCTGCCTTCATCTTGGGTCCAACTTTGGAAATTACCTAGCTTTCCACAATTGTAGTGAAAGAGTTGTGGAAAACCCAAGAAACTATCACCATGGAAGCAAATCTTGTCCAAATATTTCTCACTATCGAGCAACAACCTTGTAGATGGTCCATGTATTCCTCATAGCCACCACAAAGAGGGTAGAAGAGGCCATCCCTTGACACCAGGATGCCCCTCCTATTGAGTTCTGCCTTGGAAAGAATTCGCTTTTTGAGGGCACACCAAGAAAACACTTGTATCCTTGGTGGGGCCGCTCCAGACCAAGTTTAGAGACTAGGGCATCTCCCATTGATAGACTCTTTAAATGCCAACTCCACCCCAGTGTTGATTGAATAGAGGCCTGGAGAGTCACCTGTCCACATACATTCATCTTCAATTCCCCAAAAGATAGGTATGTCTCCCATAAGAACCCTCAACTCCACTAAACTAACTTGCTTGAAGGCCCTAAGGTTCCTTCTAAAGTCAATTTCCCACCTAGTGATACCCTACTCTCTCTTATGTTTTATTTTTATTATTATTATTTTTTGAAATGTTCTCTCTTATGTTTTATTGACTATGAATACGTAGACTCTAGGGCATTTGATCTTGAGATATAAGATGAAGTAGGTCAGAAAGTTGGAAAGGCAATCGTTCTAAGGATTTAGATGGACCCCAGGCTGGTTTGTGCACAGACAACACTCGATGACTAATATTATTCATCTATTCTAAAATCCACTTGTAAATCCATTACAATCGTACTTTTCAAAAAAAAAAAAAAAAAAATCCATTACAATCTTGTCTTTCCTATTTTATGTGCATTTATTATCAAATGAGTGGTACACCACCTTGTCTACTTTGTATCTTAGGTGACCTGAGAAGATGGAGGTAAAGTTGAGACTTGAGAATTAATTAATATTTTTCCATTCTTCCTTGTGAAGACGTGATTTGTGCATTGTTTTTTGTGGACACATTATTGCAAACAAATATTTAGATTTGAAGGAGGCATCTTATTAAACTTACCAATATGAATAGGTTCAAACTCTCCACGGTTTTGTCAAAAAGAATCCATGCATGTTTTTAGTAAGAATAAGATTTAGGAGTTCTTGAAACAAAACCTAATATGTACTTATGTTAATGAATGATGAGCCCTTTTATATTGCGCAAAACTTGTAAACACATCAATATATTTGGGTTTGATCTACTTAAAGTAATTGGTGGCTTGTTCTTGTCCTTTCTTTCCTCATTTGAGAATATAAACTCTCGGAGATTAAGTAGGATTTGTCTCTTATTTGTCGTATTCATATTCATCAACGCATTAGTTTTTTTTTTTTAAGAAATGAAATTAACGATAGCTTACTCAGCCAAGAAGTTTCTGAATTATAGGGACTGGGAAGACATCATGTGCTCGAGTAATTGCTAATCAAGCAGTAAGCTACATTTCCCTTTGTTGATTTTTCCATTCATTTTTTTTCTTTCTATTTATTAGCATCGATATTGCATGGACTCTTCAAGATGTGTGACACCCACGTGTTAGACACTTGTTCCCTTGTTGGACACTCGCACCCATTCTTCATGGGCACCCGTTCATTTTTTTTTTTTTTTTTAGCGGTAACAAAGACGATTTATATTAATAGATAAATAAAAGGTACAAGTACATCAAGGGAAATGAGGGTTTATAAGGACAAGACTGTAGCGCCCCTCCCTCTCCCCCTAATTATCAGAGTATTTATTTAATAATAAATTTGACGGGAAGAGAGGGGAGAGCGCCACGACACAAGTCAAGTCCGAATCCGAAGATTCAACCCTCGACTGGCCCAACTAGTGCGTGCACATAGACAAAGTCCATGTATAATTGGCAATACACTAACTTACAATCTGCGGAATTATATACATACATTTGATACATTGAAATTTAACCATCCTCAATCCAAAGCAAAGCATAATAATCCCATAAAATTAAATCTCAAATAAAAGGTCTAATAACATCACCTAGGAGTTTATACATCATCAAATAAAGTCTCAAATCACCTAACTCCTACATAATTACTTATTTTCCAAAAATGTAAACAAAGGGGGTGTCCTCTTCTATTTCTAAAATATAAAAATGCTAAACTCTCTCTGAATTCCTCTTCTTGCCTTCATCACCGTCTACACATGGCTAGTACTCGGTCCCGCCTCATCGCCTTTCCCCTTTCCTACTTCAGTTTCTAAAAAAGAGAAGTTTTGTGGGCTTAGTCAACGCCCAATAGGAATTTCCGTTAAAGTGGATACCAATATGTGATGTTATATATATATATATACAAAACAAATCATGTGAAATTCAGAAATATACATTTCAATTTGGAAATCATCCCCATCCCATATTTCAAATTCAGTTAATAAATTATACTCATAAATTATTCAAAACAATTTCATAATCATTTCATAATTCAAATCTTAATCATAGTTCTTTCAATGTACTCATCAAAACAATGTGATATAATATGCCATGGTGACATGAATTGATGCAAGCCCTTCTCATGCCCCATGCATTGCTCACTATCTTATTCTCATTGAGCAGTTATAAACATTGGTCATTTTGTCCGTAGCTTTTTTGGGGCACCAGCTGGGAGCTAATACCCAATACTAGCATTTAACCGGGACTATCGGGGGAGTGCTACACACCCATACTCCTGCGCAGGTTTCGGGACTTCTTTTGACCCTTGAGCTTTCTGTCCAATTAATATGCCATAATTTGTAACCCATGAACGCGACCATATACAATGGTTAATTCATTTCAAATATTTCAGGTTAAAGTTTATCATCTCTTTAACCTTTGACTCATGCATTCCCATCCCACATATATGCATGCGTTTCATGTCTATACATTGATAGATTAAACAATCATACATTGAAATCGACTCATAGTTCAAACATGCATAAATAATCACTTGGCACTTCAAGAAACTAGGAATATCTACTTGATCAACGAGATTTCGTGAAGGAGCGAGCTACGTGGTACGTACGGCTCCTAGATCACCTTCCGATCATTTGGTTATATCCATGAATCAAAATACAATAAATCGTATGATCAGTTTGTGTCCTTGTTTTCCAAATCCATACTTATTACTTTCATTAATTTTCATTTAGTGGTGTCTCTTTAATCCTACGTTCACGTTCAACCCAATAATGTGGATTTAAAGGTCAAATCTTAACATTGTGGGTTCGGAACTTGGATCATTATTTTCTTGGAACTTCCGAAGGTTGTTCTGAAGCTTCGGAACATCAGGGTCTCCTTCGGATCATTCTGAAGTATACTGGTTCACTGGTCTGCTCGGAACTTGCCTTCGGTACTTCTGAATCAAGTTCCGAGGGTTCGGAACTTCAAGTCCTCTCTCGGTACTTTCGAGAGATTTACTGGCTTCAGTTATATAACACAGTGCTCGAAACTTGTCTTCGGCACTTCCGAGTCAAGTTTCGAGGGTTCGGAACTACAAATATTCCCTCGGCACTTCTGAGGCTTTACAGGTTTCAGTTCTATATTACAGTGCTTTGAACTTGGCCTCGGTAGTTCCGAGCCAGGTTCCTAGACTTCGGTTTCTCATAAGGACTTAACCAAATTTTCTTCTGTCTAAGTGTTCTCTGTTTGATTTTTACATTCTCCTCGGAACTTGGCCTCGGAATGACTGAGCCAAGTTCTGAGACTCTATTCCTTCTGAGGGTCCTCGGAACATCATTGTTCCCTTGGATTGTTCCAAGCCTTTGGAACTTGTCTCGGATGTTCCGAAGCCTGTCTTCTACAGATAATCATCTGCAGAATTCTGCAGAGTGCGAACTGAGTTCCCTGAACTCGGGAGTTACAGTAGGGTGGGTTATTGGTCTCGTTCTTTAAATCTAACCCCTTATATTTATTCCCTATGTGATTTATCACGTCCTTAGGGATTAACATTCACAATTTGATATCAAATTTCACGGATTTAAATCCGATTTCTTGATTTGGGGAAAAACCCGAAAATCCCCGAATCTTTCCAATTCTTATTCCCTAAACCCAGATTTGTCTAGGGTTGATTCTAAATCATCCTAAACTTTAATTTAAACCTAAATATTAAATTTAGAAGTGGGACCAACCTTAAACGAAGCTTTCTGAAATCCTTCCCTCTTTCCTTCTTCTCCTTTCCTTCCCTTCTTCTTGATTCCTTCCTTGCTTGAGAGCAGCAGTGAAGGAGATGAAAACCGTGTAGAGAGATGGTGTTCTCGGTGAAGAGTGGAGAAGAATAGGGTGCTGCCGTGTGAAGTGGAATAGATGTGTCGTGCGAATATGAGATGGAAAGAAGGAACTGCCGTGCACATGTGGTGGGAGTGGGTTGAGTGTCGTGTGCGAGAGGAAAGTGGAACAGGGAGTGCCGTGCGCATCGGAAATAAGGGAGTGGGTTGACTGTGCGAATGGGGTGGAATTTGAATTGCTGTGTGATGTGTATCTCAATAATGGATTTCTTTTATTTCTTATTTGCCCTTAAATTATTTAAGGTGTGGCATTTGGGTCCCCTCTACACGTAGCATGCCACATCATCGCCCATGTGGCGTGACGCCACGTCACAAAATCATTTCCAATAAATTTCACCAATTTATTTCCATCGTACGACTCGACATTAAATTTATAATTTAATTTCATAAATTAAATCCCACTTAATTTCTCTAACTTAATTGATTAAATCTATTAATCTCATTTAATTATAAAAAAAAATCAATTTTTATAAATTCTAAAATTTCGGTTACACCCTGAAAAACAAACATGAGAAAAACAATAATACAAAACATCTATATAACAAAAACAATGGACTGAGTATCAATCCTACTCGAACTCCTCCTATCTCAAATATGAAAGACGTCTAAGACTGAATTGCAGACTCCAATTTTTTCAGTGAAATCTGCCACACCATTAGCTATACGACTAAGTTGAGAGAAGGAAACATCGAGTCTCGAAGCGAGAGCCATAATCTCCATAACTGTGGTAATCAATCTCTTGGGGGTTGCTTCAGTCCCGTAGTCCATTTGATTGCATTTGCCGAATCCCCTTCTATCACTAGTTTTTCAATCCCAGATACTACCCAAATGGTCAAAGCTCTCCTACTACTTAGGAGTTCCGCCTCGTTTGAATCTTGAATCCCCATCGATTTTGTGAATACTAATGATGTTTGGCCGTTGTGATCTCTAAGAATACCTCTTATCCCTGCTGGTCCCGGTTTTCCCCTAGAAGCTCCATCCACATTGAATTTCAGAATACCTTGTTGAGGAGAGGACCAGTTGACTAAGGTTTTTGGTTTTTTTCCTAATGTATCCTCTCATGCAACATTCCCAGGAAGAAATGAAATCAGTGGCTTTGAGTCCCTTGAACTCTTTACCGGACAAAAGCCAAACACAAAGCCTCCATTTGGCTATTTGAAAGAGCTCACTAATCTCAGCTAACTTTCTTTCAAAGATTTTTGGAATTTCTCTCCTTCCAAATGGTTCATAAGACTGCATTTGGAATCGTATTCTAGACCACCTTCATCCTAGTGCCAAGTCTACAGAATAACCAAGACCCCACTAATCCTTCACAAGTTCTTTCAAAAAACCCAAGGCGCATCCAGAAGGTTAGCGAAATTTATCCATAAATTCCAAGCAACTGGGCATCTAGCCAAAAGGTGATAGACATCTTCCTCCATCGCTCCACATAATGAGTAACTAAGATCCTCCTCTTATCTCTATAACCCTCTCTTCTTGAGGTCCATTTTGGAAAGAACCTTTCCCTTTAGAGCGCACCACACAAAAGCTTGAACCCTTGAGGGTGCTAGGCCACACTATATTGTTGTTGCGGGACCAAGTCTACCATTGTCTTAACCGAATAGTAACTTGATGAATCACCCGTCCAAACGAGTTCATTGTCTTCTCCTAAAGACAATGGTAACTCACCTAACTAGACTAACAGGTCTTCCCTACTCCCACTTTCAAAGGATCTCAGCTCTCTCCTGAAGTCAAGGTGCCAGGATATGTTATTGCCCTCAATTTTGTAGCAGTCCTAGACTAAGGCTTGTTTGTTCCTAGCTATTTTGAATGACCAAGGGTACATTTCCTTTAAGGGCCTATCCCCCATCCAAAGGTCCTTCCAGAAGAAAGTCATGTCTCCTCTTCCAACCAATACTCTAATTTTGTCCCTATACAAATTTCCCACGAGCGTTCTGCCTTGACTCAAACTCCACCGGGCTCTAACTACTAGAGACCCACTGCAATCTTCTATTCTGTATCTTGCAATCAAGACTCTAACCCACAGGGCTTCCCTCTCTCTCGAACCGCCAACACCACTTACATAGGAGGGCTTGATTCCTAACTTGTAGCGGGACCATTCCTAGGCCTGCCTTTGACTTTGGTTTAGTCACCTCTGACCAAGCTACTAGGTGAACTTTTTTTTTCGCCTTCTTATCTCCCCAAAGAAATCTCCTGAATAACTGTTCTAATTTTTTCGCGAATCCTGTTGGCATTTCAAAAAGGGACATGTACTATGTTGGGAGATTTATTAGCACGGATTTGATAACGGTTAACCATCCTCCCATAGAAAGGTATTACCTACCCCATCCAGCTAGTTTCCTCTCTATCTTTTCTACAAGTGCGCAGAAACGCTCGAGTCTTGGAATCCCTCCCATAGGTAGACCTAGATAGATAAAGGGGCAGCTTCCTAGTTCCACAACCTATCTCATCTGCTAACTCTTTGAGGAGCTCATCCTCCACATCAATATTTGCTAAGGTACTCTTGGCAAGGTTGATTCTAAGTCCGGACACTAACTCGAAACACCTAAAGATCGCTTTGTGACCTATGACTTCGTTTCTATTAGGTTCACAAAAATATAAGGTGTCATTTGCAAACTGAAGGTGTGTGACGACTGGCCCTTGCGGTGATGTTACGAAACCTCTAACGATACCAAGATCTCTTGCCTTTTCCATAAGTTTATTCAAACTTTCCCATGAGTGTGAAGATAAAGGTAGAGAGTGGGTCTCCCTATCTTAAGCCTCTGTTAGCTGCAATTGGTGGAGTGGGAGATTCATTTACCAGTACTGAATATTTAGCATCCTCCACACATGCTTTCATCCACTGCCTCTAGCACTATCCAAAACCCATCCTATCGAAGAGAGATCGACAAATGACCAATCAACAAAATCATAGGCCTTCTCCATATCAATCTTAAAGAGAAGCCCCGATTTCTTATCCTTTCGCTTCATTTGTACTAATTCATTCACAATCAATACACCATCCAAAATCTTTCTATCCGCCACAAAAGCTCCCTGTGATTCTCCAATTACCTCTGGTAGCACCTCTTTTAACCTATTGCCAACACCTTTGCAATAAGTTTGTAGACACTACCAACGAGACTAATTGGCATGTAATGTGAGAGTTCAACCGGACCCCCTCTCTTTGGTATGAGAATAATGAAAGAATTCTTCAATCCTCTATTAATGATACCATCTTGGTAAAATTCCTTGAAAACCTTTAGGAGAACTAGGACCCCACAGAGTCAGGCTAGGGAAAAATTGAGATGGGGAAATGGGACTTAACCCAATCCTTGATTTTTTATTTCAACAAGGTAAGTTTCCTTGATAATACAAAACCATCCCATCCTTGGCTTGAAAAACCTTCCCACCATTTCTTGACCAAGCCCCACAAACTTGGGGTCTTCCAACCATGCATTATTAAAACGGAAAGGTTTTGGTCTCCAATCTCTCTTTTGTATTGAATAGAACCAAGCAATGAATCTGAAATTGGGTTGTATAAGTTGATCTGACTTGCATTGGTGAGGTGTGCATCCCAATCTGACGAAGTAAGAAACCTGCCAAGCCTACTCATAGCTGCTTTGGACTGTCCACTGATCCAAGTGAAACGACCACCAATGAGTGGGAAATCAGTCAGTTCATTCCTTACTATTAAGTTGGAAAAAGACTACATCCCCCTAGTATGCCCTCTTCCACCCTCCTCTTCGACAAGTATCTTACTACATTGAAGTCTCTGCCCAAACACCACCTACATGAGCTCCAGCTTTGGATATCATCTGGCTTTGACCAGAAATTATTACGACCCCCCTCAGCATTTGCACCATAAAGGCAAATCTCCACTCCCTGATTCACAAGAAGACCTTGGACCATAAAGGCAAATCTCCACTCCCTCATTCACAAGAAGACCCTTGACTGATATGGATCTTGAATCAATCCTTCTTGTTGAAACCTTAAATAAAGAGGGATTCCACAAGATGAGCAACCCCCTGGATTGGCCTTCGGATGGTTTGTTGAAAATATGAGCAACCCCCTAGCATTTCCTCTCGTTTGTGACTCTCGTATGAACAAAATACCAATCTTGTGTTTTTTTTATGAAACGCAGAATTGCGCCCCTTTTCTCTCGAAGTCCACCCCTGACATGTAAGGATCTTCATTGACTGTCGGCCCCCGAATTTCATTTCATGCCTCCGCTTTCGTCTATAGTAGACCTTTAAGAGTGTACTCCTTCCCATTTGCATAGCAGAGATTCTACTCCTTAATGACTTGGACGATGATGACGATGTTCTGTCCCTGATTTTGGCCCACTTACGATCATTCCCTGCTTGATTTCCGCTGCCAAATTTGATGCCCTGAACCCTGCGAATTTTCAAAGTCTCCGTCCCATCTCCCTTGAGTTTCTTGTTTCTTCAAGTTGTCCAGAATGTCTCCGTCTACTGTCTGAGCTGCATTCCTATTGTTGCTGCCTTGAAGATCTTCCTCTTGAAACAATCTCTACAGGGAGTTGTCCTCTTCTGAGTGTAAGGGACCCTTGTTTTGCTACCCCAACGGCATGCTGCCTTCCTTCTTGCCATTTCTTCATTCTTCCGTCTCCTCCTGAAGATTGGAGGCGAGAGTGAAAGTTCTCTCAGAGAACGTCCTGTTTTCTGTTCTGTGAATGACACCAGGCCTGGATTTTTAATCACTGGATTACGATTGAAGGATGCAATGAGGGAGCTTGTAGCAATATGTCTTGGGCCCTTGGTGCCACTGGCTTTATGGGCTGAAGCCTGCGAACCTTGACTTGGGCTAGTAGGTGATGCCAAAAACTCATGGTACACACATCGACAAAATGGGCCCATATCTCTCAGACTGGGTCAAGGCCCAACTCTGCATTTCGGTGTGCCGGTAAGGGTCTAGGCCCATACCTGAGAGGGTGGCCCATGACCCAACAACTCAAACCGTCCTTTAGCAATTCCCTCGCATGTTCGGAGCATGTGAGACAATCCCCGACCCTGTTTAAAATTTGAATTAGGGAATCTTCCTGGGCTCTCCTCCCTATCGTCCTTCGCAACTGTTTGCTCGCCATGTTGAGAGATGAAGCAACCTTCTCAGATAGTGTTTCTTCTGCATAAGCAGCACGTGGCAGCCCCATCAACGGATTCTAAAGCAGTCGAAATGAGTCCGGATTCCTCTTCGTTTGCTTCGGCGGAAAATAGAAGTTTTGCGAGACGACTTTTGGCACTTGTTGAATGAGCGAACGGTCCTCAATTTCTTTCAGAGCTATCTCGTGGATTTTTCCGTTGAGTTGCAACCTAACTAGTGGAGGTAGCCGATCGTGAATCCCTAGTTCTAGCAGAAGGTTGAGTGAAGAGCATTCTTTCCTGCTCAGATTTCGGTCGTCCACCTCCAGCAGTTCTCTGAGGTTTCTAATACAAGTGTGGTTTCAGTCTTACCCTAGGATAATCTTCGAAAAGTTAGGTTTAGGTATATCTTAATGATACTTATTTAAACATATGTAAGCGTGATTTAGATATTCAAACTCTATGATCATGTGTGCAATCTAGTCAACTTCTACAAGTGGATTATGTCTTTGCAGACTCCACTTGGTGATTATTCAAAATTGTAAACTAAGGAATATTTATTAGTGGATCTAGTCTTTGTGGACCTCACTAATGGATTCATCAATGTCTGATGATTTTTTCATGTTCAAATGCAACATACTTCAATTTGTGGACCATTGACATTTTCAAATTTCAAAGTTTTATTTTTTGAAAATTCGTGTCTATAGTTGTCGAAGCCTTTGCCCCACCTATTTGGTGGTCAGTTTTCTAAGTTGTACATATCCATTCAGCCCATCAGTAATCATGTTCTTTGTTACCTCAGGATGTCCCCCACCCCATTTTCTCCAAGTACCAATTCTCGTAATCCTTTGACTCTTCAAACCAAGTTTTTTTGGATAACATTTCCTTTATTTTCTTCTATAAAAACAACCTTGAGGCTTTCTTGTGCATTTCGAATTCGATCTTTTATTGTGATGCCACACAAATCCATCTTATAACACATCTTTATCACCATTACTTTATCCACCTAGCTTTTCTTCTTCGTCAACATTCCGCTTCACATAGATTGAGAGTATAAATGCTTACTCATTGAAGTACCCCTTTAATTGATGTGGTAGTCTTCTATCTCATAACACATGCACTAGCTTGGCTTACCAGGCACTGTGGGCAACATCCAAATTAGGCTAATCCATTTTGTTCTGTAGTTGCTTCCATGTATCAAAACTTCTTACTAAATGGTACTAAGTATTTTCAATTTTAACCAATCTATCATCTCTAACTTTTTTTTTATTTGAGAGCTAATAAAGAAAGTCCATCATCCCTATTACCTACTCTATCCACTAAACTTACACTTCATATCTGTCCTCTTTCTTTTTATAAGTTTCATACTGTTTTCTCAAAATACTCCCTTCACATTTTTTCATTTTGAACTTATTATAAGAAGATTTCTTGTTTCACCAGTTAGTGCTACATCATCTATAAATAACATATACCAAGGAATTTCATCTTGGATTCTAACACTAAGTTGTAAGTAATAACAAATAAATATTATTGATTGTGATTTTATCTTTAACCTTTTTATTTGTTCTAAATATGTATATTGTCATTTCAGGGTGTTCCATTGTTGTATGTTCCCCTTGAGGTTGTCATGTCAAAATACTATGGTGAAAGTGAACGTCTATTGGGGAAAGTATTCTCTCTTGCTAATGAGCTTTCTAATGGTGCAATCATTTTCTTGGATGAGGTAATTTTTTAAATATTTTAGGTAAATAGTTTTACTATTATATGCATTGTCTGCTAGTGCCAATTGTTTGAAAACCACAACCGAGATCCTTGGTGTGTCATGGTGATCGAAACAAAATAAAAGAGGGAAAAATGCAATAAAAGTAAATAAAAATGGAGAAAAGTAGGGTTCGGGGTCTTAATACGAGGAAAAACCATACCTTCAATCCATGCTTGTGGTCTCAATTCAAGGAAAGACCAAACCTCTTAGTGAAATCTGATTATAAGGATTTTTTTTTAAAAAACAATCTGTGTATAAGGAAATTCTCATATTCTCATTGACTATAGTGGAATGTATAGAAATTGAACTAAAATGGAAGCAAATCCCTTTATTTTAGCACTCATTCTCCTATGACATAGATAAACTAGGAAAGCACTAATTTCTCATCACTAAACTTTCACCCGTCCATGGAGACGAACCCTGTCCTCAAGGTTTAAACGGCAACAATAAAGCTGAAAGTGATCAAATTTTTTGAGAGGTTACTTCTTTAGATAATTTTTTCCAATGTAGTAAAGTGTCCATAATGTATGTAGACTTGCGACAACTCCCATCAGAAATTTGGCAATTTAGAAGATTCTTATAGCATTCTGTATGTGCTATGGTGGAAAAATTGTTTTTTCACTTGGATGCTCTTTGGAAGCACTAACCCCATTGCTTTACAATCTTGCGTCGACCTTTCAAACTGAATTTGATAATCTCATATAGATCGTGTGATGCCCTTGTGACAATGCCCTATGGAATTCATTCAATTGTTCAGCTTGATGAATCCATTTAATCAGAGTAGTGTCAGCTGGTCCTTTTTGGCACCTTGTAATTTGGCATTGTAGAAGGCTACTGGTCGTTTCTCTTGGCTAAAGACTGCACCAAGATCCTTGTTTGATGCATTACAGTCCACCTCAAATTCCTTATTGAAGTTTGGAAAAGAAAGAACTGGAGCTTCTGTCAACCTTTTCTTGATGAGTTTGAACTAGTCTGCGTGTGATTTGCCCACTTGAATCCCCCTTTCTTCATACAATCGGTTATTGGTGCCATGTTAGTGCTGAAATCTTGAATGAACCTCCCGTAGAAATATGCTAACCCATGGAAACATCCAACCTCCCCAACAGTCTTCGGTTGTGGCCATTTCCGTACTATTAGAATGAAAACAAGAGAAAACAATGAAGGAAGATTGAGAGAAATCATTCTCTTGAGTTTGTATTTCCTGTTCTTTCTAAAAAAGGAGGATACATGTATATAAAGAGTATAGGGTACCAATCACTCACAGGGTTTTAAGGCGACAATCAAATTGAGTAGTAATCCATTTATGAGAAGTGCAAAAATGATCGAAGACCTCAAATTTATGTTTCATCAAATAAACTCAAGTCATTCAAGAGTAATTATCTATGAAAGTAAGAAAATAACGGAATCCCATTGAAGAAACATGGAGTTGCATCCAAACATCGGAATGTATTAAGGAGAGAAAAGGGGAAGAAGAATGATTGGAAGACCGAGAAAAGGTGGGCTGATGTTGCTTTCCATACTATGCTTTGATCTATGCTTTGATCACCAATTTGATGTAGCCTAGCTTCATGACAAACACAAGAAGGTTCGGCCAAAGGAAGAGTGAATTAACCATGGGCTCAAATTGAAGAATTGGAGGTTAGGTCCATTGGTTCAAATCCATAATGAAATGTAAAAGTTGACCTCTCTAGGAAATCGAAGCTAGAGATGGAAGGAAAATCAAATTTATTACCCAAAACTAATCTTAATCTGTCTGGATTTTTATAGATCCAGAAATTGATTAGAGGATCCAAAGAAATTTCATTCAATTGGAAAAACAAAGGTCCTAATCTCACCTAGGTCAATAAATTCTCACCGGAATAAAATTGACAAAGGCTTCAATTCAATTTGAAGCAACACAATTAAATGTGCAATAATTAATTTTAAGTTGCTAAAATAAATTCAAATAATTCACAAGCAATTATTTGAAAATTTGCAAACATAAAATTAATTAGGGACAAATAAATTGCATAAAATTCAAATTAAACAAAACCTCTCACCAAATGTGGGGAGAAACCTTCAAAATAAATTTTATTATTGGCTGAATTGGATGTCATACAATGGAACCCAGGCCACATATTTATACAAGAGGTTTGTCTTGTGAAAAACTTGGTAAAAACAAGCTTCACTCGTTGGTTGCATGAAATGCTCCAAAAACCCTAAGTTTTAGCCAAAGATCCTACAAACTAGGATTGTATGACCCACATGGGTGTAGCTCAACTGGTTGCGTCCCACCTCAGGAAGCGGGAGGTTGCGGGATCGATCCCCCATGGCTTTACCTTGGTGTGCCTTACGGGTAATGGGCTCATCCGTTGGGGTTTTAGTAGGACTATGTCTGAGTTTCCCACACATTAATCCAAAAAAAAAAAAAAAACTAGGATTGTATGTGCCCATCCCATTTTATTTCACACGCCTTTTGCTTCCTAGATCCTACTTCTCCTTTCAATTATCTACATGATGCCACATGTTTTATTAAAAAATGAAACCAAAAAAATTACAATAGTTCATGGTAGATGCACACGGTTTTTGCTTGTTGGAATGAGCAAATTTTGAGGAACCAAAAATCTTCTCAATGCATGCCGTCCCTCCAATTGAGTTTGCATTCCATTTTCGTTGGCAACTAAAATTTTGCATCTTCCATGCACTCATTGACTTCCCATTTTGGTAGGATTCTTGCACAAAATTGTAGGAGTTGACAAGTGACATGGCACATGATGTGGCCCATGACATGGCATGCCAAGTTGGATTTTCGTCACTCCATCTTGTGAGCTGCAATGGACCTCTTATTTAGTTGAATTGGACCAAATTTCATAGATTTGGAGGCCTGGCCTGATGCCCAAACCCATGGATTAATTATTGTATGGTTTTGGGCCCATATGAAGCCCTCAAAGGTCCCCGCTTTGCACCCTCAAATTTTTCATGCGCTAGGAGTGTAATTTCCACCAATTCATCCTCCAATTGGTCTTCAGTTGGCGGGTCCTTTATGTCTTCATAGTCCATGATTAAATGAGGTCCCCATAAGGAACCTCATAAATGAAATGTAGACGATAATTGTGTTAGCATGTCCCACATTGCCTATGGGCTTTGGGATCTTGGGGTTTATAAATGCATGGACATTTCTTTTTAAGCCGGTTTTGAAGGATGAGTTCTACTCATGTTTTTTATTATAGTATCAGAAATGGGGTATCATAGGGATGGGTCAGGTTCGTATCTCCAACCTTGCATAGAGGGGGAGAGCCGAGTGTCTCCAACCTTGGCGTTGAGGGAGAGTGTTAGCGAAGTCCCACATCGCTAGTGGACCTTTGGGTCTTGGGATTTATAAGCACATGAGCACCCTCTTCTTACAAGCCGGTTTTTAAGGATGAGTGTTTTATTCATGCGTTTAACAAATTGCTATAGAGTAATGTTTCTTAGTAGTATTGTTTTTGTCATGCTTCTTAGCCTTGTATTTGTTTCTATATTTTCTATAAGATCATGACATATTCACACTCACATAAACTCATGCAGGTTGATTCTTTTGCTGCTACTCGTGATAGTGAAATGCATGAAGCTACCCGTAGGATTTTATCAGTATTATTACGTCAGGTAAAATAAATTTTGATGAATCCATGTTGACAATTTACTTCATTGGACTCACTATTGTACTATTTAGTGCTTTGTATTGCATTTCTTATTGTGTCACTGTTCCATTAAACTCGTTAATTTTGCAGTTCTACATGGATAGTCTTTTCAACAATGTTCTTGATTCAATTTTTAAATCTTCATTGTTCATTCTGATGACCATAATATCAATATTCAATACCATGTCAACTAATACTGGTGTTATCAGGGTTTTTATTTATTATTATTAATACCAACCTGAAATACCTTTCCTATCATACCTTTCATCCTTAGTACATGCACCATTGCTGTATATTCCAGACTATCTAGCATCTTCTCTCTCTTAGATCTTCAATTGGTAGCTTCTGAAGAGAACAACAATGAACATTCATTATAATGGCCCCTTGTTTTGCTTACTCAACCCACTTCGGTTTAATCCATTTAGATGCTTTGTAGAGCTGATTAGTTTGTTGCAGTTGCATGATCCTTTTATATAAAGCTTTGTGTTCACTTTCTACTTGTCATTGTCAATGCCATTTTTCCCATCGTTTTGGGGTTTTGATGCTCATAATTGGGTTTGGCAAATTGTTTTCATGGGGAGACTTCCAACTTGATATCCATATTACTGTTCACCTCCTAAGAGGTCAACAATCTAATTATTTTTCTTTCTTGTTTTACTTCATTATTCCCCCTGTTTTGATGACACCATTCAGTTGATCTTCTAAAATCATCTTCCATTCTCCAATTAATGCAGTCGGTGGCAGATGGACTCCAGAACAGGAATCCTCTGTTTTCAATACATTCTTCCAATAGTCATAGAATTTTTTTCATTTCCAAAAAGAAGGGGTGTTGGGTACTTAGGATTGGGGGAGCATCCTTCCACTCAAGATTGTCAAAATCGCAAGATTCGAATCGAATTGTAGTCTAAAACGAGCCAAATCGTATATAAAATCGCAAATATAAGAAAACCGTACTATTTTAATGTTGAATCGCAAAACGTACGAGTCAACCTCGCAAATCGTAGTCTTGCACGATTCGAATGGAAGAAAAAAACACGACTAGAATGGTAGAAGGAAAGAGGTACATGTTTCCATCTTCCACGCCTTCTTTTCTTTTTCATCTTCCTCTTTCTTCTTCTTCTTCTTCTCTTCGTTTTCTGCTGTATTTCCTCAGTTTTGCCGTCATCTCCCTCCAGTGGTGTTTTTTTTTTTCTTTCCCTTTTCTGCCGCTGTAGGTTTTCTTCTGTTTTTCATTCGTTAACACCATCACTGCATCACATAGCCCTAATTTTAAGTTCGCACATATCCCCAACTTGTGTTTTTAAGTTCGCAGGTCCTCACACGAGGACCTGGAACTAGTTTTGCACTTTTGCTTAAACATTGTCCTAAAGTGCCATTTAAAAAAAAATTACTAATTTTTTTTATTAATTTTTAGCAACAAACTAATCTTTTTTTCGACCTTTTGTATCTATTTAAAAAAATAAATAGTTCTAATTTATCTATTTGATAGATGTTATTTATAGTTATTTAAAATTTTAAATGTTGCTGATTTGTTTACTGATTTTTAAAATTTATCTATACTTAATATTTATATTTAAATCTCATATTAATATATTTTGTGTCTTTTTTTGTGGATGATTACTTATGATGGATGATAAATGTTAAATTTGTGTGGATTGAAAAATCATTTTATTATTCTATATCATATTATATGTAATTATACTATAAATAATAATTTTAGAAAAAATATTATGAATCTTACGATTCTAAGATTTGCGATTCACGATACGATTCGAGTTGACAACCTTGCTTCCACTATATGAACCTAAACAGAGTGACAAGACAATGAGGACATTGAAGGATGCTTCGTATTCTAGTCCCTCAGCATGGCTACTAATGAGTTTTTGCACAATCTCAAGATATCTGACCATAGACAGATTGAGATCCGGCCATGGACATCAATTGTACATTTATCCAGCACTGGATTTGAAAATCTGACTTGATCCACCATTTACATCATCCTAAGCCATCTGCTTCTTGATTGAACCAATTCGACCGTTGATCAAGTGTGATCAAGACATATGTTTTCATCATATTTTATTAGTGTCATTGTTTAGTCAATATATGTTGAAAAATTGTTACATAGATATATTTGTTATTTATGGCTTTAGATTGTCCACGTGTCTAGAGTTTCTTAAAGTGTGTCTTGGGTTTTCTTAGAGTCTCTTTTATAAATAGCCTTATAGCCTTATAAGACACTTTTGAGGAATGAATGAACGAATGAATGAAAAGAAGAATTTTATGTTTCCGCCATTTACGAAGCCTAGTGTGACTCCTACCTCCTTGGTGTGAAATAAAGGGACCTTGTGTGACTCAAGGTACAATCTTTCTTCTACTACTACTACTACTACTTTTTCTCTTTCTTCCCTTTTCTTGTGTCCCCTTTCTTCTTTCCTTCTCCCACCTTTTTCCCTCTCTTTTACACACTTTTTTGTCCCTTTTTCATCTAGACTCTAACCCTAACCCAAAACAGACCCAACCCCACCATCGGCCACTAAAACCTTGCCGAGACCCACTAGTCCTTACGGACGTCCATATAGGTCCTTACGACTATATAGATGGGCTCATTTTGGCCCCCATATTTTGTGCCTCAACCTCAACCTCAACATTCCCATTTTGGACTTGTAGATCTAACCCTAATATGTTGTTTGAACTTATTTGGGACTTGGTTTTTGCCCAAAATAATAATAATAATAATAGTAAACCCTAACCCCTTTAGAAAGACCTAGGTGGTTCCACAACCTTATTTCATCCTTTTTGGTGATTGATTTTTAGGTCTATGAGACCTAGGACAGGGTTTGGCAAGATTTAATTGATCTTTTGAGAGATTTTGCATTGAAGGATGGTAATAAAATATAAGGGCACCTTTCAAAAAATAAATAAAATAAGAGCATTATGTGTGTGTGTGTGTGTCATTTTCTTTTTCTTTTTTGAAATTCTTTGATTACTTGTGAGTGTGAATATGCATTTTTTTTTCTTTGATATTAATTTTTCTTTCTAATATCTTATATTCTTATGTAAATCATGGATATAGGTTACATGATATTTTAGGCTTCACCACACATTTTTGCATTGTCATAAAAGCATCATCTAGAATTTACATCTGGGGTTGCCAATATTTTGACTCATCTACCATACATAAATAATATTTTAGAGTTTTCTTGTTGAAGTTTATACACAAATAACTTTGCTAAGCAACCTGACTTCACTTCCATTAATTTTAGACCATATTGTTGTTGTTGATGATGGTGGTGATGATGATGATGATGATGATGATGATGACATTGTTGTTACTACTATGTAGACTGTAGGCGTTGTCTCTAGCACTCTCCAGGGTCCTTCCTAAGACTGCAACATAAGAATAGAGAAGATCCTTAGAAAATTATAAAAAAAAATATTTAAGAAAATCCAAACAAAATTGATAGGGTACTTCAAAGATAATAGAGTTTGACTGTATTTACTGTAAGCCATTGAGTAACGACGTTTCATTCCTGGGACTCGCATGGAAGAACCTAGCCCCTCCAAGAGTACATGCCTTTGTGTGGTGCGTGTAAGTCCGGGCTAGACCAATGGTGGTCCGGGGGGGTGGTAAATAGGACCACTTTGAAGTTTTAATTGTTTTTTAAATTAAATTAAACAAATGTGCAGCAGAATAAAAATATGTATAAATAAACAAGCAATAAAACATGCACCAGAATCAACTACACATGCACAACAATTTAGTGGTTCAGTTAAACAACCTACATCCACTCTTGGACTCATCCAATCTTGGGCTATCCGAAACACACTATGAAAGGGTAAACCATCCTATCAATACATTCCTAGTTTTGAAAGGTTCAATCACCGAGGTCTACTCCTTAACCTTTTTTTTTTGAACGGTATTGACGTCTATTTTGTTAAGGTGGTTTGATCACAAAGGTCTAGTCCATCATACAAGAATAATAGAAAAATAAAGAACACTTGCCTCGGTCTTGAGCTTTGATCGTGAAACTGTGTTCTTTGACAATGCCTCCTTGCTTCAGTCTTCGATGCTTGAGATGCTCTAGTGTTTGCAACCAAGAGGGGAGGCTAGATCTAGGGTTGATAGATGTTTCTACTATATTTCCCTAGAAGGTTATCTCCAAATCACATTCATGATAGCTTAACTAGCATTGAGAGATCCATGGATGTTTGTGGATGTGAATCGGAGAGTATGAAAGGTTCTTTGAGTGTTTGACAATGGATAAAACCTCTGAAGAGAGTCTAGAGATGATTAGGGTTAATACCCAATTAATTTTTGGCATACTGATTAAGAGAACGAGCCTTGTATTTATAATTTTCTGTTCAAACAGCTAGTTCTCAAGGTCTTGGGTTAACATTTGTCTCTACAAAAGTTTCTACACTATGGTGCTTTAGCCTAAAGTGTTTTGGTTCAACCTAGACTCCACTATGGTCCATTTTACCTGATTGGTTGCCAAACACATGACGAGTTGTCCATAGAATGCTTTTCATCTTCGATCAACTGGATTCACCATCTTTATTCTCCCAAGGCAAGGTTCTGACAATTTGTTACGAAATTGACACGGATAAACCGAGGCTCTAACAGTGCGTACTACAAGGAAAGACCCTGACTAGATCAGCCTTAAAATGGAGAGGGTCAACTTAGACTATGAACTACAAGGCCCTTTATGCAGTCAAGCCGAGGAAGAAGAGGACCATCTCTTCTTGAAATGCCCATTGCAGACCATCTGTGGAAAAATCTACTTAATCTCATGGGAATACCGTGGGTACTTGAGAATACCTTCATCGGGGTGATGCGTTCATGGTCCATCGCACGCCTCAACTCCAGAAGGAAAATGGCTAGGAACACAATACCCACAGCAATCTTGTGGACCATTTGGAAGGAAAGGAATGCCTGAGTATTTCTTCAATTTAAGGAGCAGGGGACGGAGGAATTATTCCAGAAAGCCAAATGGAGATTGTGCACATGGCTCTTGTTAGGAAAAAGACTTCATAGGATCCAAGATAATGGATTTCTATCAGTCTTGGGAGGGTTCAATGATGGAAGCCCCTAAAAAGACCAAGAAGACTACCACTTGGAACCACCACAGTAGGGATATTTCAAGTTTAATGTGGACAGAGCTGCTAGGGGAAAATCAAGATTGGTGAGAATAGGGGGTGTACTACGCGACCATATTGGGGAGCCGATAGTTGTATTCCTAGAGTCGAATGAGGCAGAATTGCTTAGCATTAGGAAGGCCTTAACTATTTTGAATTCTGTAGGGTTGGGCAACTTGGTCATCGAAAGTGATTCAGCAAATGCAATCAAATGGGTGTCGGGAGTGAAAAAACCTCCGTAGAAGTTGGCAACAGTGGTGAAGGAGATAGAGGCTCTACTTAAGGGTCAAGAAATCTCGGTCGTCATGGCTAGTAGATTGGCTAATGGCAAAACAAGGAGTAGACTCAACAAGCCAGGGTGTCTACTTTTTATGACACAGTGGGATAACACCTTCGTCATGGGATTTATATCTTGTTATTACGATCTTACTTTTGGACATGTGGGATCATTGGTCGGGCGACTTTGTATTTTCCTTGGGTTCATTACTCTTGATCCCATGCTTTTTTTCTCCCCCCTCGTTGTACCTATTTTCTCTTTTAATAAAAACTGTTGTTACCTAAAAAAAAAGTCCTAGAACCACCAAGGCCAAGCAATGTAGAAGAAAATCCTAGAAGAAGCACGTTGACTGTAAAGCCTCTTGTAGTATCTTGTCTTTTTTGTGCCTCTGTATTTTTTTCCTTTTTTTTGTAAATTATCAAATCCAAGATAATGGTAGAATATTCAAAACCCAAGCTCATCTCCACATGGCCCTCCCATCAGTGCATTTTTCACATTCAGTTGATGTAAAGGCCAATGAAGGTTGGCAGTGATGGAGGTGAGCAAAATTGAGCTTTGCAACTGGGGAAAAGTATCATGATAATCCACACAATAAGTTTGAGTAAAGCCTTTAGGATAATCTTTGCTTTATTACAAGCAATGCTACTGTCAAGATTGTCCTTAACAGTGTAAACACATATTGGGGTCTTTCAAGGAGGTAAAGTGGTCATCTCCCAAGTACCATTTTTTCGGAGTAGCCATCTGTTTTTCCATAGCAGCTTGCCAGGAGGGATCTTTAAGAGCAATACTAACTTGCATTGGAAGAGCAAGAGTCGAGTGCAATAAGAAATGATTGATAAAAAATGGAAGCCCAATTACAAGAAGCAAATGCTCAATTGGGTGAGCAGTGCAAGAACAAGTTCCTTTTCTAAAAGCAATGGGAAAACTGAGTTAGAAGGAGGATTATTTGGTTGATTAGAAGAGGTGGAAGGTGCAACAGGAGCATGATCAGGTTGTAATTGTTGTAACTGTTACATATAATCATATAGAGGTTTTGATGGAGAAGGGGGGCATCAACAGGTAGAGGAAGAACAACTATGTGTGTGGGAGTTTTGTCCAAGAAATATGGAGCATCTTCAAAGAAGGTAACATCCATAGAAACCTATCTTTTGCCATTCATAGGATCAATGCACTTATAACTTCTTCGAGACATGAGTCACAAACATGCACTTACAGAAGTGTTTTGAAAATTTTGTGGATGAGTCAAAGTTATGACACAAAAAATACAACAAAAAAAATTAAAGAAGGAAGAGAATAAACATGATGAACAATGACATGCATGATGATCAATAGAAGTTTACTTCCTAAACTGGATGATGGCAAATGTTTGATCAAATAACATGCATGGAATGCAACTTCTGGACAAAAAGATTTCAACACCATCATTTCTGCCAACGTTGATCAAGCAACTTGAAGAAGATGATGATTTTTCTTTTCCAAAATGCCATTCTATTGAGGAGCATGGGAACATGGAGTTTGAGATTCAATGTTGTGTGCCTCTAAGCACAACAAAAATGAACATGATAGATATTCTTCACCATTGTCATTGCAGATAACATGGTTCAAAACACCAGAACCTGTGATTGTATTGGTCTACTGGTTCATGATATGAACCAAACAATGTTTTCAAGTATCAGTTAAAACCGGTCTGAACCGGCGTGAATTTAAGAACCCCATAAAAAATTCTCAAAAAATCCAAAAAATCTAGAATATCAGAAAATCATGGATTGTAAAGTTTGTTTTTATAATATTCTTTTACATCAAATAACTGTGGTTTATCTGATGTGCAACTAAACCAAAAGTAGGCTAAAGTAAAAAATTATATGTGGGTTCTCCTATCAGGACTTGCACATTGACCTTAAGCCTGAGCCCACCTCATCTCATTTTCAATTGCACCACTTCTTGCGTCCAGTGACCATTTCCTTGACCAGATCTTCATCATAGAATGCTAAAAGTGAGTTTTCCATTGAACACTATTTAAAGCTATTTTTTAACTCGACATTTCATGTTACTTCACATTACTTCATCCCTTAGTCTTCTAAATATTTATTGTCGACTCGAGAGGTTTTAATCTTTCATGCACCATAATTGTATTCTGTTATGCACTTGATATGTTTATTTTATGGAGTGAAGATTGATGGATTTGAGCAAGACAAGAGAGTCGTGGTAATTGCAGCAACAAATAGAAAGCAAGACCTTGATCCTGCCCTCATCAGGTGTTTGTTGGCATTTATGTTTTTGCATGTAATGGATCTATCAATATGATGCCTGCGTTGCCTTTAAAAAAAAAAAATGTGCCTTGGAACCATATCAAAGCTAAATATCATCATTGATCTTTTTCCTATCATCCAGTCGGTTCGATTCAATGATTACTTTTGGTCTACCTGATCAACAAACCCGTGAAGCAATTGCGGCCCAGTATGCCAGACACCTTAAGAAATCTGAGTTGGCTCAATTTGCATTAGTAACAGAAAGGTAAGCACTTTCAAAATGGGTCTTTTTCCATTCTAAAAGTTTTTGACATTGTTTTACCTACCTAATCATCTTTGCAAGTTGAAGTCTAAGATTTCTTTTGTTGTCTTTGAGATTTTTCTGTCTCACCTTTGTAAGCAATAGTGGATACAAAATTATATAGAAGGCATTTCTTATTTCATTAAATCTTCAACACAGTGAAAGCAATGAGATAATTGCAGGAAGTTTTGAAGCTTGAATGGGCTACTGTTTAAATGTTATGTTGGCAAGTCGATATTTCAGAGATCAAGTTGAGAATGTTTATGATAAACAGCCAATGATATGCTCTTGTTCGGGATTTCACCAACTTAACTTCCAGAAAGTTCTGCCATTGATAAGCACATTATCTGTCTTTTTTTTTCCGATTTCTTGTTTCCCTTCACTCTTTCCTGTCATCTTACCCAATGTAAGATATTGATTGATCTTCTTTTCCCAATACGATATCAATGATTCTCCATCTTTCATCATCTTAGCTAAAGTTGTCTTCTAGCTCAGATATCTTGTTATCTATCCCTGATAAGGTTCTAATTTATCATCTACTTCACTTGCATTTCCCTTTATTAAAGGTCTTTAACTTATATTCCCCATCTTTTCTCAACGTTGCACCAATTTGAAAAACACAAAAGAAATTCTTATATTGCAATCTTTCTACGAGATCCTTCGCTACCGTTTCCAATGCACCTTAAATGATCAAATTCTCCATCTTTCATTTCCAAATGGCAAACTTATATGTATGTATCCTTTTCCACTTCCTTAATTCTAAATGATTACAACGAAACTCGTAAAGTCAACTCTGCATTCATTCGTGACCTGCAAGACCATATGATTGAATATACCTACTTTCATAATACAAGAAAATGCTAAAATAGGTACATGATACTACAACATTCCCCTTCAAGCAGGTGTGTACATGTCTAGTAAGCCTAGATTGCTGAGTAGGCCATCAAGTTGAGAACAAGAGACGGCTTTAATTAGCATATCTGCTGGTTGATCATTGGATTGTAAATGAGTGACCATGTTGCCTAAAATCACATTTTGGCTAAAAGTGACAATCAACTTCAATATGCTTGGTCATTCATGAAAAACTGGATTGGAAGCAACATTTATGGAAGTTTCATTCTCACAAATTATTATTAGTGTTTCTAAAGAGAGATCCTAATTCATGAGGAAACTGTTTAATCCACAAAATTTCACAAGCACTGTTTGCCTTGACCTTGTAAACGGCTTCAGCATTGGAACAAGCGACTCCGTTTTGCTTCTTGCTCTACTAGGAGACCAAGTGAGAGTCCAAGATATATAGTTAGCCAATAGTGGATTGTTGATCATCTGGGGATCCCACCCAGTTAGCATCAACGTATTCACAGACTATGAGATTGAATCGATCCTCATAGAAAAGACCTTGCCTTGGATGAGCCTTAATATAGCGAAAAATACTAAACACTGCTTGAAGATATGCATCTCGAGGAACATGCATAAATTGACTGGCAACACCCACAACATAAGATAAATCTGGCCTAGTGATCATAAGATAGATAAGCTTGCCAACCAATTGTGATAGTAGTGGCATTAGAATGGCATCCTGATTCTAATGCTACTATCCAAAACTGACCACTCCAAAAATGCCTTTCTTCATGGATGTAGTGGCCAATTTTGGGTAGTAGCATTAGAATCAGGATGCGTACAAAGACAAGTTTAGCAAGAAGAGAAAAAGTCTCTTGGTAATTCACTCCATATGTATGAGAGAAACCTTTAGTCACAATATTCCTTGCAATAGAACCATCAGGATTGTGTTTGAGAGCAAACACCCATTTACACCCAGCAGGAGTCTTTCCTTTTGGTGGAGGTATCGTCTCCCATGCCTGATTTTTTTCAAGCGCTACCAAGTCTTCCTCCATTGCCACTTTCCAAGAAGGATCTCGAAGAGCCAAGTTAACTCTCATAAGGATAGTAGGAGTATGCTCATTAGGATGTTCAGTGTAGGCACGCTTATCTTTTCGCAATGCAATGTGCAAGTCACTATGGGTAGGAGTAGGGACAAAAAAAGGAACTAGACCCTTGGAGGGCGATTGAGTGGTAATCTATGGAGCAGAGTGTTATTGTTGTCTATGGTGATATACAATGAACTATTGAGAACAATCGAGAAGAAGAGACATCAGATGAAGGGGCACCAATCTTTGCAAATGGCTTGTGGGAGGCACTAGTTTCTATGAAAATAGGAAGAACGAGAAAAGGAGAAGATGATGAATTAGAAGAGGAAGGAAAGCAAGGAACACGTTCAAAGAAAGTCACATCCATTGAAACATAGTGTTTGCTAGTGACAGGATATAACAACAGTAACTTTTTTGAGAAGAAGCATCACTGAAAAACATGCATTTCACATACCGCTTGGAAAGCTTTTGGCAAAAAAGCGTACAAAACATACACATCCAAAAACACACTTAGAATCATGGGGACAATTTTAAAAGAACAGACAACTTCAATTGAGGTTTGTTATTTAGTATTCTTGTAGGCATTTGGTTAATTGAATAGTATGCGGTGAATATAGAATCAGGCCAATATAACTTGGGAATATTCATAATAAATAACAAAGATCGAGCTACCTTAAGAAGATAGTGGTTCCTCCTTTCAGCAACTCCATTCTATTGAAGTTTATGAGAGTTGGGCATTTGTGATTTGATCCCACGGTCCTGGACATACTGTAAAAATGTATTGAACAAATATTCTTTACCATTATTACTTTGTTAGGTACAAACCAAATTGAGTAATAATCCATTGATGAAAAATGCAAAAATGATCAGACACCTCAAACTTATGTTTCATCAAATAAACCCAAGTCATACGAGAATAATCATCAATATTGTTAACAAAATAACAAAAACTTTGCAGGAGAAACAACAAGGGACATCCACACATTAGAATGTATTAATGAAAGAGAAGTAGAAGACTTTTTATTAGAAGAAGTCTTAAAATAAGGTTTGTGTTGTTTGCCATATTCACACACACACACACAAAGTTATTAAGGTTCAATGATGGGACTAAATTGCAATACATAATTAGATGGATGGCCTAGCCTACAATGCCACAACCAAGTTTCGTGAGTACTAATAGGTCAAGCAATTGGACAAGAACCGATTTGCAAATTGAAGAAGTACAAGCCTCCTTCATGACCACCACCAGGCGTCTTCTTCATATATATTTCGTAGAAAACATGGTGAGAGGGAAAGAAAGTCACTGAACAGTTCAAAGCTTTAGTAGGTGCACTAACAAATAAAAGATTGGAGGATAAACATGGTACATGAAGAAAATTTTGAAGTCTTCTCTAGTAATTCTTTAGGTATATCTTGCACTAGTTTGTCCATCAAGCTCCAAAATTCCTTTTCATCAATTTCACTGCATCCAAATTGAGGTGCAGTGTATTCACACTTGTATGGTTTCTTTATCGAATATAATCTTAATTATTACCACTCTATTACTTTCTTCAACTTCTATACGGTCTCCTTTAATTCCCTGTCAATTATGATGTGTTCTCTGGAGTTGCTTCTCTCCTATAAAGAAATTTTCAAATCTCATCTCCAAGAACCCTAGCTTTCTCACCCTTCCCGTTAGTCTCCCACAAACAATTTACTTTTATCCCACTTCCTTTTTATTGCATCAACTATTTTTACGCTATTTCTTGCTAGAGTGCCCACAGTCCATGATGCTACATGCAACTTTTGCACTGCTTTTTTCAATTCCATTCTTCTTTTGGCTTCATTATTTCTCGCTACAATGGGGTTAATTCTCTTCTGATGCTTGGATGGAATGCCCAAGTCAATCCTTACCTATTTTTCATTACAATTGGGTTCCGTTGAACCCATTGCTTGGAGATAATGCCCTAAGCCGACACTAGCCCATTTATTTCTGCAACTGGGCTCATTAGCAATGTCTTTTACAAGGAACACCTTGGCCTTATTTCTAAATGTATTTATAATTTGCATTTTGATTTGACAAGAGTTTTACTTTAGACAGCTTGCCTCTTAGCACCCACAACAGTTCATCTTGGCTGTCAACTGGTACATGATAGAATAGTAACGTTTATGGAGTTAGTTTTATACCACCCACGGTGTTTGTAGTTTATTTGAAGGGCGGCAAAATATAAATAATAAATAAATAAACAGTAACCAATTGAAGAAAGCCATCAATGAGCTAAAAATTTGGGGGCCAAGTTTTAATGTATGCCAACATTCCATATACATGGGCTCTACTATAATGTTTTATATGTTTAGTATTATTTCTATGTATGGGTTTTTTTTTTGGCGCCCATGAATTTGATTAAATACCATGCTTTTAAAATGATCTATCTTTAGGATGTCTGGGAGGGATATCAGGGACATATGTCAACAAGCTGAACGGCACTGGGCATCTAAGGTATAACTATTTTCATCTTTTTTTCCCGTTTCTCTTCTTGTACATCATCACCTTCCTCTTCATTTTTCTCTTCATTTTTCTCTCATTTTTCCTTGCAGATAATTAGAGGTGAAATGGCACCTGGTAATGATGAACAAGGGTCTCTTCCAACAATCCAGGAATACATTTACTGTGCTGAACAACGGCGGAAAGTTTTACACGACATCCCAGATGAGACCAGTAGAATCACCAGACCCAAGTTGGTACAGAATTAAAGAGGCCCCTTGACATTTTTTTTAATGGGTTTGCACCATTCCTCAAAAGCATCGGGTAAAGGTGAAGCCCTTGGCATTCGTTCAAGTAGAATGTTATGCACCACCATTTCTAGTGCCTACAGCAAAAAATATTAAACTGAAATGTACATAGTTTTGCAAAGAATCGACACTTTCGTTACATATTATTAGAGTCTAAACAGATGGAAATTTTCAAAAAAAATTGCAATGGCATGTTGAATATTAGCAATGACATTGGTTAAGCAATTTTCAATTGCCAGCGTTTTTAAAATGCTGTCACGATCACTTCTTTGTTGTTTTGGACTTATCAATGTTTGTTTATATTTCTAGTTTATTAACAATTTACATCATAATTTATTAACAATTTATATCATGATTAGGTCTTGATTACTCTATACCCAAGAAAAATTTGTGTGAAGTGATCTACTGATGCGTATTTGATTCCAGAATCACCTGTATCAGGTGAAACTGGGAAATTCTGTGAGGTGTGCTCCTATTTTTTTCTCTTGAGAAATTTATGTTTATCCAATTTGAACAGACCTCAGAAAAAATATCAGGTCACAGAACAAGCAAATTGGAGACTACCTTGGAGCTACACATTTATTCAGACTTGGTACTTTTTTTTTTTGGGTTCTGTATAAGGGATTTATGTAATTAAAATGAAGTATGTGACGTTTCCAGATACAGTAGTCTATGGATCAATTGTGTGTGAATTATCATTTCTATTTAAATTTATTAACTATTTGGCCAAATTAGAGACTATTTATTTGGCAATCAACCATTCAATTCATTGCCCTAGAGTAGATGGCTTCAGAAACTTCAAATGAATTGGGATATTTAACACGGCTACTTTAAAAAGATTTCTCATCCATATGATGGGGAATTCACCCTCTAATATATTCTTAATGCTTTTCATTTAAGGAAGGATCAACTGTGGCAAAGATAATTGAGAAACTAGAAAGGGGGGGTAGAACCGAGCGTGGGTCCTCATTGGGAGGTCCGTTGGCTATAGGCATAGTAGTAGGGATTTTGAGGATGAGCAATATTCTTCTCTAAAGGGCTTGTTGGATGACGTTCAGATTTGTTTGACAGAGGAGATGATAAATGAATTTGGATGACAGATTCTTCAAGTCATTTTTCAGTCAATGTAATTCTAAAAGTTAGTTTATCTAAATCAAAGCTAATGCCCTCCTTGCAATTTAGCCTGGAATAACAAAATACCTCTTAGGATTCAAGTTTTTCACTTGGGATGCAATCAAAGAGAAGATAACCTAAGCCCAAGTCATCTTTGGGTGCACGTTCTCAGCTTCTATTTGGGGCTATCCTTACAATTAATGGGTTGTGATTGGGTGTTCAATAAGGGATTAGGACACCTTGCAACTGAAAAAATGGGAGGCCAGTTTATGGAGGTTGATTCCTACTGCGATCCTTTGATCTGTTTGGATTTTAGGTAAGTATCAATATAGTAGGGGGGGAGTGTTTGAGAGAGCCAAGTGGACTGTTATTGGGTGATTAACATTGGGCAATGAATTCTCTGATTTATCTATAGATGAGTTCTACCTTTCTTGGGAGGTGTGTTTGATAGAGTGCTTGTTAATTGGTCAAAGTCCAATCCTAGTTTCTTTAAGTTTCATGTGGATTGTGCCACTAAAGGCAAACCGGGCTCGGAAGGGATTGGGGGTGGTTTATGATGATAGTGGTAAGTTGTTTTTAGCATTCTTGATATCTCTAAATGTCATAGAGTCGAATGAAGCGAAGCTATTAGCTATTAAGATAGCACTCTTTCTTTGGTTTAGTTATGGAAATGACAATCTTATTATGGAAGGGGATTCTACTAATGTTATCGCTTGGGTAAATGGTAAAATGGATCTCCTTTGGAGATTAATTAACATTGTAAGGGAGATCATACACTTGCCTAGGAATAGGATTGCTTACGTCAATCATGTGAGAATGTTAGATAATAATGTGGTAGACTTCTTGGCAAACAATGGGAGTTCATAAGTTGGTACTAGTGGTGAATTCTTTTTATTGATTTTGTCTCTTATGGGTGAGAGAGAGTGATTGGGTTTGTGGAGCTTCGCTTCGTTTGCCTTTTGGGTGGTTTATATATTATGTTGATTTCCTTCTTTTTTTTCTCTTTTTCTTTGGTTTTGTTTAATCTCTTATTTGTCATTCTTTTCATCTTGTAAAGACTCTTTTCTTTTAACTTCATTGTCTGTGTTAGAAAAAAAAAAGATCAAGTTCTGTTTATTCACCATTGCTCAATGAAATTTGAAATTTTAAAATATTGAATTATTTTTTTTTTAAATTAATAGTAGATATGCAAGACTTGACCCTAGTATGGTAATGTCGAAGAAAAAATGATCTAAATGCAAAAGGTATGACTGTACTGAGGTCAAGTTTTGCATATCCCCTATTTATTACTTCTTCTGTCCTATTTTAATTCTCTCATTTGAAACATTTGTATTTTCTAAGAAACTCTCTATATAAGTGTAGCACTCTATGTGATCTCATCAATTTTCAACACACTTTATACTACTCGAATATAAATGAGACAACTATTTTGAGACAATTCCAAAATCCATATAAGACAAGTAATTTGGAACAGAGGGAGTAGTAAATTTAAAACTTTAAAATATTGAGATTTTTTTAATGGATAATAAATATACAAGATCCTAATCTTATTATGGTTAAATCTCCTACATCTAATCATTTTATTTTCTTAAAAATAACATAGTTAAAATTGCAAGACTTAATGTCTTATTGATATTTTTTGAGTGATAATGCCTTATTGATATTATAGTTGATGAGTTACACTAATGCAACTTTTATAATGAGACTCAATCCAAAAAATTACTCTTTATGTGTTTAAACATTATCAAGTTTAATATGTTGCAAACCGACATAGTTTAAATATGTTGTATATAGTCATGACAAGAGTTAAATACACTCTGTTTGAATGGGGTAATGAAAGGTAATTCTTTGTTATCCTCATTTGATAATTAAGGGATCAGCGTAGAAAATTAAGTTTTTATCTTTCTCTTTCCACTTTTGAAAATTCTTTCTAAAGAAGAGGTATTTATAATACGGAAGGTAACCTTGATCAGGTAGCCCCTCATCCAAACGTAGCCTTAGGTTTTCTAGTTTCTCAACCATTATCTTCATATATGAATTTGAGTCGGATTATATATTATTAAAATATGTAAAAAATTATATTGCACCCTTTTGAGACGATTGAACTCAAGCTGAACTAAAGGGTTAAGCCACATTTTTGTGAGGTTTACCGTTTGGCCTCACTCTTATATTATTTACTTTAAATCAAATATTAAAATATTTAATGAAAATAATTTTCCATTATTGTCAAATGTCCTGCGTATTTAAATCAAAATGGAAGTTAGAAGCAGGGATTGAAATACCGGTATATCGGCCGATATACCGGCCGGTAAATTTCTCTCTCTTCCGTTTTTTTTTTTTTTTTTTTTTTTGGTCCGATTTTTTTTGAGTAATGTCGGAAAATTTTGGGCTTCTTGAAAATATAATTTTTTCATTAAATATCGGTCATATACATACTCAAATTATTTATTTAAGTTTCATCTATTTTTGATATTAAAATTAACAATAGATGATTTTAACTTATAAAAACATGAAAATGTCCCATCAATCCTCTCAAGTCTCATCAATAAGTAGATCCTATTATATAATTAATCAATCTAGGAAAATTAATAATAAAAATAAAAATAAAACTTCTTATCTCATAGCTCCACACATATTAAAAATTTGAATTAATGCCTATGTTATTGGGTAATTATAAATACATACTTACGTTTTCAATAATTTCAATTTCATTCCTAACATTTGAAAGTCATGTATAAATGAGTCTCTGTATGTATTCTGATCTGTGAATAATTTTTAGGCATAATAAAATATTAACTATGATAAGAGTCCACTTATGCTAATGTTAATATGTTATATGAGAATGAGCAGAGTGTCTATGATCAATCATAGTTGTTCTTTATTCAATCATAATAATAAAATTTTATAAGTCTAAGATAATAAAATGACAAAAAGATTTTAGCCATCATGTATTTATATTGCCATGTATACACCTCACACACTTTAATAAATTGAAATTGAGTCAAATTAATTGAATAGTATTTTAAAATTCAAATTATGTTTTTAAAATTTTTAAGAAGTGGTAATAAAAGGTAAAATAGTATTTTATAAGTGAAGGCCTCTAAATAATATCATATTGTTTTTTTTTTTTTTAGACTATTAGTTATCTATCAAAATTTGAATTCATTTTAAGTAGATCTCAATGAAATTGAATTTCACATCTCAAAATTTGAATCACATCAAAGCTTGTCCAAATTTTCTCAAAACAAATGTAATATTACTATGGATCCAGCTCTTCATATGGATATATCGCCCGATAATCGTTTAAAATATCGCCAATATTAATTTTTAAATAATATAACCTGGACCGTTACGGACCGATATTGGGACTTATCGGCCGATATTTTGGACTGATAAACGGTCAAAATATCACCCGATATTTGTACCAAATATCGCCGATATCCAGTGGGTCCCACTACCGATAAATTTTTTTTTTTTTTAAAAACCATTCTTTCCAGCCCGATAAATAGTATATCAGGCGATATTACGGGCGATATACGGACCGATATATCGCCCGTATCGGCCGATATTGTATTCTTTTATTTAAAAAAAAAATGAAAAAAAATCTAATTTACCGATATTTTCAAATATCGGCCGATATTGGGGCCGATATTGAGGACAGTTTATCGCCCATATCGGCCGATATTCCAACTGTACGGCCGATACTTATCGTATCGGCCGATATTTCAAGGTTTGAAAAAACCGATATATATCGGCCGATACGATATGTATCGGCCGATATTTAAACCTTAGGTTAGAAGTACCTGAACTCATCTATGTCACGCAATGGCTGTGAGGTTCAGTCCAATCAACACAGGTTTCCACTGTAGTTTCGAAATTTTGTCAATTTTCTAGGAAAAGTAAGAAAAAGCTGAATAAGAAAACTTGGAAAAGGTGAGCTTCAGAGTTCAGACCCATCCACACAGATTCAGTGCCCGGATCAGAACAGATCCGACTGCTTGCATTCACGCAATTCTCGTGTATTCGATTGAGATTGTACAGCACTCACTGCCCTAAATAACTGCAACACTTTTATTTATTATTTTAAATTATTATCAAAATTTATATTCATAATAATTTAAAATAAGGATTTTTTTGATAAAAATATCTTGAAAACTTCAAGTTTGAAGTGTCTTCAATCTGATTGATTTACTGCATGACAATTCTACTTTCGAAGTAACATATTCGGTCTCATGTGCTAACGCACAAGTGACAGGGCACTAGCACAAAAATCCCAAATCAAGCACATAAACTCCAAGGTTAAGGTATAAACCAAAACTAAAACATATTATAAATATTAGCACATAAAATAAAACTAGTGGATAAAACTAATACTAGCGCATAAATCCAATACATATAGATGTTGAAATGACAATTCTCCACTTCACATGTTAAAGTGCATAAATCCAGTTAAGTAGATCCTGAGCGCATATTTGCCGATATTTACAGAAATTAGTGCATCGAGTATTTAGAGAGTTTTCTCTCATGACAGTATTTTGGTCTCTAGAATGAGATGTGTTAGTTCTTGGATATATATGCTAGAGACTTGTTATATGCGCTAAATAATAATTAGTGCATATTTGCAAAAAATAGCTCTACAATCAGACGGGATAAATGTGCTAGAAGTCAAATCATAATACATTTTAATGGGAGCACTTACACACACCCAGATTTCCTGTCTCTACACACCCGTTTTTGAAATTTCGGGTGAAATTACGATTTTACCTCCCAGTTTCTATTCATTCGAATGAATGAACAGTTCATTTTGGCATTCATTCGAATGAATGCCCATGTGTAATTTCAATTCATTCGAATGAATGGGCTGAGCAGTAACACGGAATACTGCTCAGCCCAATTCATTCGAATGAATGGATGATTCATTCGAATGAATAGTAATAAAATGACCTTCATTCCATCCATTCATTCGAATGAATATGAAGGAAATGACCGTCACGAATCATTCGAATGATTCATCACGAATCATTCGAATGATTCAGATCCGAACACGAAGGGAGTCACGAATCATTCGAATGATTCATCACGAATCATTCGAATAAAAATTCTTTTAAAACTTTAAACTTATTTTTTGATCACTGTGTATTTCCAAAATTTCTCAAATTGAATATCTAGACTAATTAAAATAACCTGATAAAAATACCTTAAGACTTTAAGGTCTTTTGACACTCCTAAATATTTAAAACACAGTATTTTACAAATAAGGGTATCCCTAGGCTGTGTCGAAAACACATTTGGAACTGTCAAAAGACCTTGAAGTTTTAAGGTATTTTTATCAGGTTATTTTAATTAGTCTAGATATTCAATTTGAGAAATTTTGGAAATACACAGTGCTTAAAAAATAACGGTCTATTTTTTAAAAATAGACCGTTATTTTTTAAGCACTGTGTATTTTCAAAATTTCTCAAATTGAATATCTAGACTAATTAAAATAACCTGATAAAAATACCTTCAGACTTCAAGGTCTTTTGACACTCCTAAATGTGTTTTCGACACAGCCTAGGGATACCCTTATTTGTAAAATACTGTGTTTTAAATATTTACGAGTGTCAAAAGACCTTGAAGTCTTAAGGTATTTTTATCAAGTTATTTTAATTAGTCTAGATATTCAATTTGAGAAATTTTAGAAATACACAGTGCTTAAAAAATAACGGTCTATGTTTTAAAATATAGACAGTTATTTTTAAGCACTGTGTATTTTCAAAATTTCTCAAATTGAATATCTACATTAATTAAAATAACCTGATAAAAATACCTTAAGACTTCAAGGTCTTTTGACACTTCCAAATGTGTTTTCGACACAGCCTAGGGATACCTTTATTTGTAAAATACTGTGTTTTAAATATTTAGGAGTGTCAAAAGACCTTAAAGTCTTAAGGTATTTTTATCAGGTTATTTTAATTAGTCTAGATATTCAATTTGAGAAATTTTGGAAATACATAGTGATCAAAAAATAAGTTTAAAGTTTTAAAAAAAATATTTAAATAATGTTATGTTTACTGCTGAATAAATGAACGGCTGAAGAATCTGAAGGAATCATTCGAATGTTCATTCGAATGAATGAAGCCTATTCATTCGAATAATTAGTTCATTTGAACGAATGAGGTCCATTCATTCGAATGAATGAGACTCATTCATTCGAATGAATGGGCTGAGCAGTATTCCGTGTTACTGCTCAGCCCATTCATTCGAATGAATTGAAATTACACATGGGCATTCATTCGAATGAATGATTTATTCGAATGAATGCCAAAATGAACTGGGCATTCATTCGAATGAATGGAAACCGGAGGGTAAAATCGTAATTTCACCCGAAATTTCAAAAACGGGTGTGTAGAGGCAAGAAATCTGGGTGTGTGTAAGTGCGCCCCATTTTAATTTGTGAAGTGAAGAACTATCAATTTCAACATCTATTTAATTGAGTTTATGTGTTGGTAGTGATTTTATGTGCTTCTATTAGTTTTAAGAGCTAATTTTATTTTATAAGTCAGTTCTATTTTATGTGATAATATATGTTATTTATGCGCTAATGTTCTAGCGAAAATATATGCTAGTATGCGAAAATATCAGCCAGTATTAGTTTATGCGTTAATGTTTGAGTTTATACACTAGAGGTATTTTCAGTATTCACACATAAGATCCACTGCGCTAATTCGGCAGTAGAATCATTGTACAGTAAAATCAAATCAAGATATGTACGATTTTAAATGTATGCAGATCAAAATATATGGATATTTAGAGAGCACTTACACACACCCACACCCGAAATCAAATTTTCGGGTGAAATTACGATTTTACCTCCGCGTTTCCATTCATTCGAATGAATGCCCAGTTCATTTTGGCATTCATTCGAATGAATCATTCATTCGAATGAATCATCAAGTGTATTTTCAATTCATTCGAATGAATGGGCTGAACAGTAACACAGAATACTGCTCAGCCCCATTCATTCGAATGAATGAACGATTCATTCGAATGAATGGGCCTCATTCATTCAAATGAGCCCATTCATTCGAATGAATGGGGCTCATTCATTCGAATGAATGGCTCATTCATTCGAATGATTTAAATATTAAGATTTATTTTAAAACTTTACACTTGTTTTTTAAGCACTGTGTATTTCCAAAATTTCTCAAATTGAATATCTAGACTAATTAAAATAATCTGATAAAAATACCTTAAGACTTCAAGGTCTTTTGACACTCCTAAATATTTAAAACACAGTATTTTACAAATAAGGGTATTCCTAGGGTGTGTCAAAAACACATTTAGAAGTGTCAAAAGACCTTGAAGTCTTAAAGTATTTTTATCAGGTTATTTTAATTAGTGTAGATATTCAATTTGAGAAATTTTGAAAATACACAGTGCTTAAAAAATAATGGTCTATATTTTAAAATATAGACAGTTATTTTTAAGCACTGTGTATTTTCAAAATTGCTCAAATTGAATATCTAGACTAATTAAAATAACCTGATAAAAATACCTTAAGACTTCAAGGTCTTTTGACACTTCCAAATGTGTTTTTGACACACCCTAGGAATACCCTTATTTGTAAAATACTGTGTTTTAAATATTTAGGAGTGTCAAAAGACCTTGAAGTATTAAGGTATTTTTATCAGATTATTTTAATTAGTCTAGATATTCAATTTGAGAAATTTTGGAAATACACAGTGCTTAAAAAACAAGTGTAAAGTTTTAAAATAAATCTTAATATTTAAATCATTCGAATCAATGAGCCATTCATTCGAATGAATGGGCTCATTTGAATGAATGAGGCCCATTCATTCAAATGAATCGTCCATTCATTCGAATGAATGGGGCTGAGCAGTATTCTGTGTTACTGTTCAGCCCATTCATTCGAATGAATTGAAAATACACTTGATGATTCATTCGAATGAATGGAAACGCGGGGGTAAAATCGTAATTTCACCCAAAAATTTGATTTCAAGTGTGTAGAGGCAGAAAATCCAGGTGTGTGCAAGTGCTCCGGATATTTAATGTGTAGTAGTGCATGTGAAATTTTTTTTGTAAAATAAAAAAAATTTGAGTAGGTGTACGACGTACTCATACTAGAATATAATTTATGAGACTCTGATTCAAAATTATAAATTTTGTACTTTTCTTGATTTTATTTTTGTTTTCTAATTTAAAATATTTGTATTTTTTCAACACTCAATTGATTTTATCAATTTACAATACATTTTACATTACTTCAATAATTTTAAAATTCATGTAACACAATCAATTTGAGATAAAAGGGAGTATTATTTTCGCTAAAAAATCTAAAAAAGTAAACATCATAAATTTGAAAAATGGCCCACCATCTCATCTTCAGAATGATTCCTGTATGGAATCTCTGACATTTCCTGTGGCGTGCGTGATGGCGATTTCTTTTCGTCACCCTTTCTTTTTCGACTGCCCATTCCAATCCACCGAAGTAAATCTTTCCTGTGTCCTACTCTCAAGAGTCTTGGTAATCTTCTTTCTTCCTCCCTGAGTCTCTAAGCTCAGCTGGAAAGAGGAAGAAAGAGAGAATGCCTTCAGACAATGACTCCTTTTTGAGGCAGCTAAGCAAGGATGGTGATACCTGTACTTCATCAAAAAGATGGAAAAAGAAGAACCCAGAACAGAGCTCGAAGCAGCAAATGGAAGGCCTGAATAGGAGTGAGAATGGGGTGGTGATGAGGAAGACAGTGATGGTTTTGGTGGATCGGTCCACACGTGCCAAGCATGCTATGATGTGGGCACTCACACATGTGGCCAACAAGGGGGATCTCCTCACTCTCCTTCATGTCCTCCCTCCCCACCATTCTCAAACCTCTAATGATTCCTCTTCTACTCATCTTGCCAATTCTCTTGTCTCTCTCTGCAAGGCCTGCAGACCAGAGGTGGGTTTTTCCTCTGCTTTTTTTTCTTCTTCTTCTTTCATTTCTTGTTTGGGTTGTCTTTAATGGCTTCTTCTGGTTTCTTTCCATGTTTTGGATCATGATTCATTTGCCCCATCAGGTGGAAGTGGAATCTCTAGTGGTGCAAGGACAGAGACTCCCCACAGTGATGAGCCACGTGAAGAAGCTTGGAGCCTCTGTTCTGGTCTTGGGTCAGAAGAAGCCTTCTCTGCTCAACTGGTAAAGCAGCTACTACCCCTCACTCCTTTCTGAATTTCTATAATTGTAGGTCCCACTTGGTTGGGGCATTGATCGGTTGGATGATGGTGACCCATTATTTATGCCATCTAGAGTCTGCCTCTAGGATTTTTTATTTTTTTTTTATAACATGGGTACTTTTACCCATGTGGGAAGTGACACTAATTTCATGGATGGTTGAATTCAAGATCTCTAATAATCTTAGAAGTTTAGACCAATTTAATTATCGAGTTGAATCAGGAGTCCAAAAAACGGTTCGGTGTATATCGGCCGAAATATTGACGGATAATTTTCTCTCTCATCCGATTTTTTTATTTTATTACATTTCTCTTTCCTCTAATATTCAAAATCGTGAAAACCATAAAAAACCGTGAAAAATAGTAAAAAACCGTGAAAACCGTGAAAAATCGTATCGATTTTTGTTATTTAAAAAAAAAAAATCAAATAAATTTTAAATACCAATTTTTATGCATATCGGCCGATATGGTGACCGATATTCGGTCTGAATATCGGTCATATCGGCCGATAACCTTTTTTACTGGCCAATTCATATCGTATCGACCGATATCGTTCGACTCTGAAAAACCGATACATATTGACCGATATGATATGTATTGGCCGATATTCGACCCCTGAGTTGAATGATCATAGATGCTCGGAGCATTTCACTCCATATCCCCCACCCATTTTGCACCCTCTTGAGTTCATTAAGTGATGAATCATTGGTCCACCAGATCTATTTTTTCTATCACGGCATCTCATTTTGTATTGAGATAAGAGACATTCATAGCGTCTGGAGTCTGGTTGGATGTTTTTTTTTTTTCTTGATAATATGGGCATCTTCACTCTATATTAGAGGTAAAATTAATTTAAGAGATATACAAAACAACCCGTAAGCCTAGTACGTGTACGAGGTAAGTTCCTAAGAATTTACATCCAACATCTCTAATCTAATCTTAAAAGTTTAAATAAACTGTACTATTCATTTAGATGATCATAAATGCTCCGAGCATTTTCAGTTCATATCCTCCACCCATTTTGCATACTATTGGGTTCACTTCAGTGATGGATCATTGGTCCACTAGACCCATATTTATTTTTGGAAATGAATAAAAATTTTAATTTAATCATATTTAATTCGAATTACTGTTTCTTAATCCAGTTCATAATTCGAGTCATTTTTAAATTTAGTTAATTTAGATGAGTGTAAATAAGCAGATAATTAGATCACTGTACATTGATAACACCCACAAAATCAAATCTCCACCACTAAAAATTATTATAGTAAAAAAATAAATTCTAAAACTATTAAGGTTTCTGACTCGGGGATCAGTGTAAGAACAATGTCATTGAAATGTCAAATTAAATCCCCTCCATGGAGTAGATAATTGCCATTATTTTTTTTTTTTACAAACTATTTGATTACAATGGAAATAGTGAACGAGGTTAGTATTTTAGTATTTGATTTGACTAGTCTAGCTAATGGGTTCACCCTCAAGAGATAAAAATTAGATTTTAGCAAAATTTAATTTCTCGAGTATTAGATTCTCTTAATAAAAAAATATTAATATTTTTAACATTTTTTAAATGTGGACTAAAATTTTGCTCATTTCAATTTTTTTTAATTTTAACCTTGTTTTACAATTTTAATACTTGAAATTTATTTATCAGCTCAGTGTTTTAAAGGTTAGAAGTTTTGTTTTTATCTTCGAAAAACGTTTCTTGCCATAAAATTTCAGTGTTTTAAAGTCATTGTCTAAGCACGACATGGTACTGTAAATCTACAAGATAAATAAGCTTTCTTGCCATATTTATTAAAATAAAATAATTATTATCATTGGTCAATTTCTCAAAACTAGCAACTATTTACATTATTTTTACTAGAAAAATAAAAAATAGACGAGTTATTTTTAAATATGTAATACACAGTTTTAACTCTTTATATAAAAAGAGGATTTTTATATCTTTCTTTTAAATAAATAAAAATACAAATTAATATTACCTAAAGTCAATCTTTAATATATTAATTTTTTTTTTAAAAAATGTATATCATAAAACTTTGGTAAAACAAGATCAAAGAATATTTGATGTAAGATTAAAAATGATGTTGAAATAGTTGAGATGAACAACAAAGAGATAAATACATTTCTGTTTTTTTTTAACATTTTTTTTGGATAATATAGATATCAGTGAGACTAATTCCACAAATACATGATATGAAATCACCCACAAGCTTTGTGTATTTAATTAGTACGAAAGTAGTTAAACTCAAGACTTCTATTCTAATCTTAAAAGTTTAGATCAACGCATTGTACACGTTAACTATCGAAGACCTTTTTTTTTTATTTCGATTCCTACATAGAGACGAAAAGTTTATAAATGTTTCTATTGGCCCCACAAACCACAAGTGATCTCATAACACTTGTCTAATATGGTTTTTTACTTTTTTATTTTACCAGATTCTAAATATAGTCGGTTTTTTTTTTTAAATTTCAAAGATGTTGGCGCCCTCATGAAATCTGATTCTATTTTGGGGACTAACAGTGTTTAATAATTTGAAAATGACAGTATGTGCAGGAGAGGGAGTGAGGATGTTGTGGAGCAATGCATCATGAATGCTGAGTGCCTGACTTTGGGTGTTAGGAAACAGAGCAGGAGCATTGGTGGCTACCTCATCAGCACCAGATGGCATAAGAATTTCTGGCTATTGGCTTAGACTTAGGTCTAATAATAGAATTGGAATAATTTAAAAAAAAAAAACTTCTTTAACTTATCAATGTAACATGTAGTGGACCATTAATTTATTGGACCAAAGTAACAAGCTTTGGTCTTGATTTGATAGCTTGATGGTTCACCACTTTGTTTTGAATTTAGAGATCCACTAATCAATCCATGATATGATGCAAAGATTACCAACCCAATTAGCATTCTAGAATAGGTTTAGGTTTAGTGATCATGTATCTCCGTACAATAAGAAGAATTCATTTGTCCTTTGCTTTGCTTTGTCTCAGCAGGTTCATGTAATTGTTAAATATATACTTGTATGAGTGTAGCTTAGTTCGTTACCTCCTGCTTTAGGAAATGGGATATCATGGATTTGAGCCCCCATAGTCTAATTTTGGTGTGTCTTAGGGGTAGAGGTCCATCTGTATAGATTTTACGTTGGATATCCTGCAGTTTTCTACACGTAAATTTAAGAAAAAAAATTGTACACACGCATACACATAATTAAGGAAAGATTTCATTAGTTAGAAGAGAAAAGAAAAAATAAGTATTGTAATGTGTTAAAAGCATAATAGAACTCCCAAAACTTAGAGAGAAGACCTACATAGATTTTAATATTGCAATATTCTAAATTATGGCTTAAAATGAAATAATGAAGAGAGAGAGAGAGAGTTTTCCTTCGAAGAAAATAAAGTCAGCCACCCAATTATGTGGATAAGATAATATTGAAGAAACTCTTCTATTTAATTATTGTAGCTTCATGAGATGGATAAAAAAAATTTGATTGCTGGAATAAATTTTTAACGTCTTAATTTACTTAGACTATGATAATTTAGATGAAAGTGAAATTTTAGTCAAACTTGTAAATGCTACTTTATACATATTCTAACTAAAAATATATGATCTATTTAAAAAATTAATGAATAGTCTTTTACACCGAGAGGATTAAACCATTTTCGTAATAAAATTCTTCGAGAAATGTCCACAGAGGTTTTGTTCGATAATCTCTCATCTCAAAAAGTGATAGGTGTCAGGTTCAAATCCTTAAACGTAATAGATATCACCTGTCAGAATTTTATAATAGATTTTTTATGATTTTTCACATAAATTTTAAAAAAAAAATACTTCTTAGAGAAACATTAGATAGGTGATTGACAATATTTGCCATTTTCATGATAAGAGGACATGGCTATTATGATAAACGGTGAACAAGGATATTGATGTTCAAATAATCATTTAACTTTAAATGTAAATAAATCTTTTTAATGGATCTCCATCTTTGCAACTAAGAAAATGAAATCAACGAACATTTCAGCAAATTTAAAATACTAATTGGATGATCACCCATCTTTTTTTCTTTTTTTTTTTTTAATTTACTTATGAGAAACTGCAGATATCCAGTGTAAAATATCTCTTTCACATTTGACACTTTACTCTTTTAAGTAATTTTTTTTTTAAATGAAGAATGCATGATGGTGCTAATCATGCCATAAAGGGTATGGAGATCATTCATTTGGTGATATATCTGAGCAATTTCTGCATTTAGGCCCACTTCTAATTAAAAGTTACTTGGCCTGATTAATGCATTTGCTCAGGCCCAATTAATGCATGTCAGAGGCTTGCTTCTCATCAAGGTATACCATTGGACGAAGGCAGAGGTCGAGATTTCGCTCGAATTATGCTGAGATTTTTTCTCTCTTAACTTTTTTTTTTTAAAATTTCAGTAAATTTTTTTTTGAAAAAAATTATTTAAAAAATAAAAATGGCTGTTTTTTTTTTTTAAAAAAAAGAAAATAGAAATATCGCCCTATATTTGTCCAATATGGGTAACTATCGGCCAAAATATCGGCCGAACCCACAATCAATATTTTTATTTATTTTTAAAAAATAAAAAATAAATCAGCTGATATCTCAGCCATATCGGACGATTTCTTTTTTCTCTAATCTATACTGTGCATATCGGCCGAAATATCTCTATCCTCAAAAATCCAAGATATCTCGACCGATATGCACACTATTGGCCGAGACTTATACCCCTAATTGATGGCAAAAGGATCACTTTTGGGTTTATCTTCTTCTAAGTTTATACGATACATAAGGTTTAAAGGTAATTTTATGTATATGTAAAATTAGTCTCACCTCATTTGTATACCTAAAAAAAGGGCCAGTATTCATAGTATAGTTAAAAAAACTTAAAATTTGGATTTCATTTAAAATTTTGTTGAGTTGAGTAACTTAGATGGGTTTTTATTCATTCAATAAAACTTCATAAAACTTGTGATTTGTTCTACTCAAATTCTATCAGGTCAAGTTAACTCGGGCTAACTCATTCAAATTTTTTTTTTTTTTTTAGTTTTTAGACCATGGTCTGCAGTCACTTTCTCATAGTGTGTCTTGAATATTTTATTTTTGGGGTGGATCCAAAGGTATAAATCTAGGTTGATACGATGGGTACCGGCCATAGTATCAGGATATTGGCCGATATTTGGCCAATACATATCGGCCGATATCCATAGATATCAGGTTTTTTAAAAAAGAAAAAGAAAAAGAAAAAGAAAATTCAGATATCGGCCGTGGGCCGATGCAGATATCTTGGCCGATATTGTAATACTCTGCTCCAGAGGGTGCCAAAGTCTCACATTGTCAGTTGCGTTAGAAAATCTCTGGTATTAAAGTGGTACCGCCTTCTAGCATAAGGTCTTTTGAGAGTAAGAGTGGGTTACCTCGCCAATTAAAAGCCATGCAGGCTAAATATTGGCCAAGATATTAGCCGATATTTATGTATTTCAATTTTTTTAGAAAAGAAAAAACTGGGTTGTTTCTTTTTTTTCTTTTTTTGTTGTTCAGAAAAAAAAACCACCGATATTTATAAAAAAAAAAAAAAATTTGAAAAAAGAGAGATATTTCTCGGTTTGGCTAGATTTCACCTCTGGGTGGATCACATAAATTCTACAATGGATGTAGCTAGCGGAAATCATTTTGGTTTAAAATATTGGCAAATTGAGCCTCTACTGATATATTATGAATCAGTATTATGACTAATATAATCAACAATAATGGCTGAAACTAAAATCTCATAATATATCCAAAGGAAAGAAAATAAATAAATGGACTCCACTAATCTGAGTCAACGTTACGTCTCAAGTTATGAGGCATTCAATGATAGTGTGGAGAAGTTGCCAGAGTCATTTTCTCAGAAGAGTTTCATTTGGTATTGGCTAAAGCAAAGGTCAAAATATCACAACTCAGCCACTTTGGCATAAAAATTAGAAGTCTCAAGTTCGAGTCTTGTATTCACCTAATGTTCATAGCTTGTTGGGGAATGCAGTCATCCAAATCTTTAGACAATGCCCTCGTCCGAAGAATGTGGAGTCTTGAATTTCTTCATCTTAAAAAAAAATTCTTCCTTTAACTTACATGTATTTCTTAATTTTTTTTCTTTTCCATCGCCTTTTATCATCTTTTCAAAGGCCCAATCATTTTTTCTTCTCTCTCATCTCCTAATTTAAATGCATAAAATAATCTACGAAGCCATTTTATTTTATTTTATTTCATTTATTGTTCTTAGTATTTTATAGGTTTGACATATTTCAGAGTTGTTTGTCAATATTTTTAAGAAATTAATTTTATAATAAAGTTTATTTTTGAGTGCAACTCATATTATTCAACACATGTCATAAACTCAGCCATCGTCTCGAGTTATAAAAACATAACATTTATATATTTTTTTAAAAATTTTTATTTTCACAAAAAGAAAAATCAATAAATGAGATGATTTGTCAAGCCTTTACACACATACAAAGGCCTGTACTGGCCAGTTTTCTTATATAAAGTGAAAATGATTCGTTATTCTTATGTTCTTATTATGCTCATAAGTCACCACATGTAAAAGTAAAAAGATCTTTCAAATTTGATTCTTCAGGCAACGTTCCATGTTCAATGTTAAAGTTCAAAATTTGGAATTCGATTCAGCACCTAAACAAGATTTGTTTTAGATTTAGGTCTGACTAAATCTAATGACGCAACAGCGACATAGTTGGAAAAAGAAAGAACGGTGAAAAAAAAAAAGTGACAGAGACATCAATATTTTCGATAATAAAGAATACGAAGAGACATCAAACTTGTTATTTTTTCTATTTGTAATAGTCTAAATGTTTGAAAAGTACACAAGTGTCTCTTATTATAAAAAATCCTAGTGTTTTTATCATTTTTTGAGTGGAGAATCGTATCAATGCCAACCTGCAAACCCTTATTAATTATGTAAGAGTTAAAGCATGGTTAGAATGACAACCAAATATGAAAAATGAAATGCTAATTAATTTCTAGAAGCACTTCGAATAAAATAGAAAAGTAGAACTTGTAAAACTGAATTCATACAAATGAAATTGTGATATTTGATGATAATAATAATAATGACGAGATTAATGAAATATATATATATTGAAAAAATAGAAATAGAAAAAATTACGCCTTTGAAAGAAAAAAAAAAATAGTACTCACAAGTAAGTTGTCCACCCCTCTTTTCAAATAATTATCAGATGCTTAAAACTTTTATAAAGAAATGCAAATCTTCTCTCTTCTTTTTAGAATAAAAGTGGTGATGATTACAACTGAAGCTCACTCCAATGGTTCCGCATGTGCTTTTAAATCTAAAGGTAGCAATGTATTACGCTGAATACACAACATGACTCTACAATTTAACTTAATTTTAATGCAACAAATTAATTAAATTTGTGAAGATTAATTTGATCTAATTACTGAAAATGCCAACTTGAATCTGAAATCATTGAGTAGATTGGGCAGCTCTTTACTTGAAAACTAGTTCCAAGTTTAAAGCTAGATTGAAAATAAATTAGCATGTACTGTCCTAGACTCTATTATCAAAGTGATAAAAGATTAAGATTCCGTTTTAAAAAACAAGAGTCTTAAGTTTGAATCTAATTTCATTTTAAAAATCATTTCAGTGTATATGGATAAAGAGGCTTTCACAAATTCAAAGAACTGATTAGATATTCTGAGAGACTCTGAATAAATTTAGGACTTCTAACCAACCCAGGCATGAAATTCTTAGCTCAGGTGGTTCGATCGTTGATAGTCATTGGACAAAAGTGATGGCTGACATGGTTCATGGATGTGGCTCTATGGTGTAAATTCCATAAAATTATTACCCAAGTCTCTCAGTTGGGTCAGCGGGTTATATTTTCTTTTAGAATGTCTAGGTTGTTGCGTTACCTACTAAAATACAATTAAATAATGGTAGCCAAACCTGCCATTGAGACTTTTAAGAATGGAATCAGATAAAATAATAATATGGAAAAAATAAAATAAAATAAAATAACATAGACAATTAGATGGAATACTTTAGGATAGCAATCTTCTCATGAGAGATTTGTGTAATCAGATATGGGAAATAGTGAATTTTCAATTTTATCCTTCGCATAAACAGTAAAATCGGACATTTGACTTGAACTGTAAAATTTCGACTATCCGATTTATTCTTCATGCAAATTTTTTACTAGTCGATTTACTGTTCATACAAATTTTGATGAGCCGATGTTACTGTTCATACGAATTTCAGTGAGCCGATTTACTATTCATGGGAATTTTGACAAGCTGATGTACTATTTATGCGAAAGGTAAAATCAGGAATCCACTAATTCCCGTGTCTAGTTACACAAAAATCCCGTGGGAATATCGTTATCCATACTTTAGAGGTAGTCTACATAATGTTGGGTAAAGTGTGTTATTACTATTATTATTATATCATATTGTAATATATATACAAAATAGATAGAATGAATATACATAAGAATTCTACAGCAAACCATTTTTATCTTAAATAGTTAATTCAACACAAAAGGTTCAATTAAATAGGGAAGTAAAATAAAATTGCTAGGTTAAATTGATTACAAGCAGACCTCACCTTTGGAGGTGCATCACTGAAAAATAGAGTTTGTACTCTGTATATTTTGTAATTATTTTAATCAAGATGTCTAGGCCTTTTAAAACACCTGATTAATTTTCAAAATATATATAAACTTTTCTATCCATATAGACCAAATAAATTTAAGAAGAGTGCCCTATCGAATAGAATAGGAATTAAACTCAGAACAGATTCATAAAGCCTGTTCTTTATATTGATGTCCATTGTCACACGAAGCATATTAGATTCTAAAGTTGTCGACAATGAGGATAAAGCTTGTCTCATGGCTTACTTTTAGTGAAGTCCTTTCAAACCACTTTATATTTCATAAGTTGTTTATAGCAATTTTTTTAACAGTAACAGCCAATCTGTGCACCCTTGTGGCTATCAAAATCTCAAAATTTATTTTATGAGGAATGGGAAATGATTTGGTGTATCTCATTTCATCATCAAATCTACAATATATGATTTCCACATTCAAATTAGATCAGTGGATCAAATTCTCTCTCCATAATATAATATGAGAGCATGTATGCATGAATATTGCGCGAGATTGAAACCAAAACCATGACGTAATTAGATAAGTTAGTTTACAATGTTTTTTTTCTCTATTTCAATTCAACAATGAATATTACTTTTAATATTTATAAAGGTGATATTCACTTCTACTCGTATCTGAATTTACCTTTGGGAAAAGCGATTTAGTCACTATAGTAGATGCTTTGTAATATATGCATATTTGATTCATGTTTATTTTCATCATTTTTATTTAGTTAAAATTAACTCTTTTATTTAAAATTTTAAATAGAAATGATGTGGTTATTTTTTATTGGCTTTATTAATAATTGTTTGTTCTTTGGCCACCTGACTTCCTAATTTATTTTTGTATATTTACTATTTAGTAGTTGTCATTTTGACCTCGTGACCTATTAAATCATAAGCCCTATAGAACACCGTATTATTTGGTGGTAACTGAGACACCTTTGTTTAGTCACTCTTTAGGAAAGAAATTAAAGATTTCTCAAGAAAATGTTGTACTGGTAATGGGTTTTTATTAAATCTTTTGTTATTTTGTTTGTTTAAGTTTGTTTACATATCTAAAAACCAATCCCAAAAGGATAAAGAAACTAATCACATCCGCTCAATATATTACATCTTAAATCAGAGTGGTTGAGGCTTACAAACATTAATAAAAGTATTAATATATTACATCTTAAATCAGAGTGGTTGAGGCTTACAAACATTAATAAAAGTATTTGGGACACAGACCTATTTTTTTTTTAATGAAGAAGAAATCTAAGACTTCAATTTTTCTTCGAGAATGAGTGCATTGGATAAAACTGTTGGGCTGCGATTGGATAGAGGTAACGAGGGATAATAGAGAATAACCTCCCATTACCCTTGTTTAGTAAGTAAGGGGGAGGGGTAAAAAATAAATTTTTTATCCCTCCCCCTCAACTTTTGAAAATCTTTTTCAAAGGAGCGGTTTTCATATTACCTGGGATAACCCCTCCAAAATTTACCCCTCATTCAAACGCAGCCTAGATGCACGCAGTTCCTCGCAAGTCACAGGTATCAGGTGAAATATAGGACTAAGAACTGGGACTTCTAGTTCCTGAGTCAAAGTGTCTACCAGTTGAGCTGTCCCATGCGAGATTATGATTTTGTAGATATTCCAATTTAATGCACACCTTGATACGGCATGCCAAGTACCTGATACCCTCTGTATGGCCCAACCCAGCACATCCAGTCAAGCTTTTCCCCCACACAAAATTGGCCCAATAAGCCCCTCAATCATCCAAGCCCAACATGAAGAAACTCGACCCAAACACCTCAAGCCATAGAATTATCGAAACCTAGTAATGCATGACCCAATATATATACCTGATAGACTGATGTAGTCGGATCAAAAGAGATCCATGGTCCAAAACAATTTAACCAAAAAATAAAACTCAAAATATTCTCGAGTCAAATTTTCAAAACATGATCCGCTAGAATCTAACATTGCACATGAAATCAGCGGCAACTAATCCAACTAATTCAAATCCAACAATTAAATCTATTTAAGATTTTTTTTTTTTGTAAATCTAACTCACAATTCTTCAATTGACAGATCAATAATTCAATAATAAATTTTGAAGCAATAATCAAACCAAATAGATTTAATTCACAATTTGATTGAGTAGATCTAAGTCTCCCAATCAATAATATTTTAAGATCACAATTAAACTTGGAAAGACCAATAAAGATGAAAATCTCATATGTGGATCTTAGATCACATTCTAAATAATGCTTCCATACTATGAAATTATCACATCAAATTATACAGCCACTTTTCTCAATGTATGATGTAAAGACAAGATGAAAATTTCAAATATAAAATCTTTTAAAAGAAAATAAATTGGCATAAAAATATATAGAATAAGAGGTAAAGATATGTTGCAACCTCTCTCTTTCTCTCAATTTTTTATTACAAAAGAAATAAAACCAAGAAAAAACTCTCTCCAGCAATTACACAATCCAAAACCTTCTGAACTTTGATGTTTCTTTAGCATCGGGCATTCCTTGTTCTGTCATGAATCTCTACAATGATGCAGAAGTAGAGTCTTGTCCCATAACACCTATACATATACCCAAGCATAGAATTAGATTGGCTCAATTTGGTTAAGGCTGATCTTAGCATGATTTATTTTCAAAGGTCCCTATGCCAATCTTAGAGTCAATTTGAATAGTTGGGTATGGCCTAAATTCAAATTGGATTTCTTGGACAAGCTGAACACCACAAGGTAGAAATTTGGCTAGCATTACGAGTGTCTTTCCTGGAACAAGTTCTAAACGAAAATAAAATGATTGGAAATTTCAAAGGTGAACAATTGTTAGGACCTGGTTATTCAGCCCAAAAGAATAATCTAATAGGTGGAGTGACTAAATCCTTTATAAAGTTCTAGATCTCTCTCTAAACTTCCAATGCGGGACTATTTTGCAGCCACCACCAACAATCTCTCCCTCTAATGAAGCCAGTCATCTCGTCCGCATAGGAGATCTCCTGAATCCATATGAGGTAGCCTGCGACTTGATTTTGATAGCACTTGTTAGGACCTGTCGGTCTGGGTATCCAGCCCAAAAGACTAGCCTATTAGGTAAAATGACCCAAGTCCTTTATGTGGGACGGTTCGCAGCCAGCGCCAACAACAATCTTCCATTGCCTATCCAAAAGTTCCATTCATTGGATGATCCGGATCACAAAAAAATCGGAATCTTCTTGCATTAAACAACCCATTGATTTGCATATTCAGTAATATCTAACATTTCACATCAACAATGACCCAAAATGTACACAAGAATCAACAGAACAGCAGAGGAAGCATAATTTTTTTTTAAAAAAATAATGCTTATAAAGAGCTTCAGCAAATAGAATCATCGTCCAACGGATGGCAGTCCACTTGATGTAATCAACAGGAGACTTTTTAAAAGGAGAAGAGCACCTATCAATGGAGATTGTTCTCCAAATAGAATCAAGGTCCAATGGATGTCCAAGATAGCTTTCACTGCATTAGTTTAGCATGTATGGAATCAGAGGAACCACTGTCAACCACACAAGAAAAGCAGCCAACAAAGAATGTACTACGCTATTATTCTTTACATTCAATCTCATCCATTCTAGAGCCATTCTTATTCATCTTCAGCAGCAAAAATCCAAGCCCCTCGGCCAATTTCTGTTTCATGGGATCAAGTGGTCTACTGTTTACTCTGCTTTTCGGATATGTTTCTGTCTCACTGATTTCATTGGCTGGGATCAAGTGGTCTACTATGATGGGCAATTTGTATCGTTCCCTCTCCTTCACTGTAAGGGAACTATGAGTAATTCTCTTCATTGCTACCCAAGCACCCTTCAGCCTTTCTTGGATGTCGGGGAAAAGAAAAAACAAAAACAAGAGGAAACCTCTTCATTGAATGTTGGAGTCAGTCACACTTTAGCAACGGATATATTTGTTCTAGTTTGTCGATGGCATGGCAGACTTTTTTTCGTTATTTTTCTCTCTTTCTATTTTGATCTTGGCTTCAATAGGTCTACCTAGAGGCTAGACCTCTGTGGATTGAGTCTGCCACCCTCGCAAGTCAGAGCCTTAGTTACATTCAAATTCTAATAGAGTTTCTCTCTAGTCCATCAATGGAAGTAAACAAATCATATAGAGGGGGGAAAAAGCAAAGAAATCAAGGTCAATGGATACAAACATCCTGGTTTATCAAATGATATTGTAAGAAATCGTCATTTTCATCAAAGCTATCTCGGGTTGGTACCCGCTGCTCCCACAAAACAAATTTCAGGTGAAAGTAGTATCTATAAAATTTTGAATTAATGAAATTTAGATCATACGATGACACCCTGAGTCAGTTTTGAGGGCTCAAAATGTGAATCAAAACTCGATGTTTACAAAATGGTACATCTGAAAGGTCTCCTATGCTCTAGGTCTATGTGAAGGTAGCCCCAAACTAATTCCAATTTCCATACTTCAGATTTTTTTTTTTTTAATGATGGGTAAGTATTTCATTCAAGAAGAAGAAGAAAGTCCAAAAGGGGGAAAATACACTATAAGCCCACAGCCTGAGCCAGGTCAAAAATAAGAACCCAATTGGTCCAAAGACAAAATGAGCCCAGATTGGGCATCAAAAGAGAAAACCATAAAAAGAAAAAAAAAAACAGGTCCAATCAAGACTGAAATGACAAAAGATTGAAAATACCAGTGCCCCTAACAGATTGGGAGGTAAACATATGATAAATTTTTGTATTTCCAAGGCAAACTATCTTTGGGCCATCAGGGCCAAAACAATTGAGAAGCTTCCTGATGGCACGAAGATGGAAAAGAAGGGTCCAAAAGTTGGTATTGGACTGGTTGATTAGGTTGGCCAAGTCCGAGCAAAGGAGCAGCTGATGGATTGGGTGACCCATCTGAAAAAGAAACAACAAATTTTTTTGGGCAAAGGTTGAGAAAGACAATTTCGCATTAGGCCTAATAGCAGAAATGCAAGTCACACCAGATAAATCATGGTCCCTACATATGTAAAGTGCTGGGTCTTATTATCCTCGATCAGACAAAGGGGATCTTGGAGGATCTGGGGGTTTGTGTGCTGGGGGGGTGGGGGTGGGGGGAGGAGGAGGTAGGTCCCACGATGCAGAGAAAGAGTCCCTCACTTTAAGAAGATCAGCATTCAAGCAAAGAAAGAAAATACGATTCCTGATGTCTTGAACAATCCTAAGATAGAGTTGGTCATGACTGCTAGAGGAGTTTTTGAAGACCCTAGCATTGCGCTCTGTCCAAACATGCCAAATGAGAGCCGGGAGGGATAACATGGCCGCCAAAGATTCAATCCGACAACACATGCTATTGATCAGTAGGGAGGAGTCTTCCAAAATACAGTCTGGCTAAGATGAGAAGTGGAATTTTCTGAGAATCAATAGCCAGATACTTTTAGAGTAAGAGCACTGAAGAAAATGCTCATACGATTCAGATTCAGAACAGCATAGCATACAAGTGGTATTCCTCGATCAGACCGAGACGATGCAATAGGTCCTTAGTCTTGAGAGCTTGATTGAAGAAAAATCATGCTAGGGTAGAGTGTCTATTCAAACAGCAAGGAAACCAGATGCGGTTAACCCAGGGAGGGGACTCCAAATCATTGCTAGCAACCCAGATAACAGAATTAATAGAGAAATTACCATTTTCGCTTGCAGTCCAGCACATCTCATCATCCGAAGAATGAATAGGGAGGGAGACGTTGGCCATCAAATCACAAACAGCAGCAAGAGCAGTGGTGGAAGCATGAGGTAGGTTCCAGCCATTGTCACCAATGAAATGGCTGACAGTGCAGTCCAAAGGAAGCCCAAGGTCATACATCGGCCTTGCTCCAAAATGATCCATAAGAATGAACCTCGGCTTGATCCAAGGATCTAGCCAAAAACTAATGGTCTCGCCATTGCCAATGATGTAAAAGCAGTGCGTTTTCACAAAATCTCGAACAGATAAGATCGACCTCCAGCCCAAGATGAGTTATATTTGAGTTTGACATGCCAAATCGAATGATTTCTTAAGTACTTCCGAACAATCCACTTGTACCAGATATTGTCCTTAGAAACAACGATGTTCCAGAATTGCCGCATAATGCAAGCAACATTGATAGCCCGAATATTCCTAAGACCCAAATCCCCTTTGGATTTAGGAATATAAAACTTGTGCCAGCCGATGGTGTGAAGCTTTCTGGATCTAGAAGAGCCCCAAAGAAAATCACGCATCAGTCTCTCAATCTTCTCCAAACAGTCTTTCGGTAGAAGGAAGGAATTGGCCCAGTATATATGCAGATTGTTGATAGTTGATCTCAATAATTCCAGCCGATTAGCAAAAGAGAGCAGATTACCAGCCCAGCCACTGATTCTCTTTCTGACTTTGGCAATAAGCCCATCACAATCAGAAACACAAATCCTGCTAGAGAAGAGAGGAAGGCCAAGATAGATCAGAGGCAACTTAGATTCTTCCATGTCCAAGATAGACCGAATCTCAGCCCTGTTGCTAACTGAACCCGAATCTTCACATTTTACTTGATGATGGTAGATCAAAAGGATATAAAGAGACAAATTTCAGCTTTACTAGATGGTAGATCCAAAGCATCCAAGAGAAACTCCAAGTCCACAAAAGATTATGAACTCAAAAGCTTTTTCCTTTAAATTCTTGATCTATGGAGTTGAAGGTCCAAAGTGTCCAACATACTTAGTCCATAAAAGAAAATAATCTGAGTTTCAAATGAAGATCCAAAGTCTATGAAACTATAGACTCAAAGTTGGTTTCTTAACTTTGAATCTTCACACAGGGACTTACTCAAAGTGTTCAAATCAACTCCAAATCTATGAAATGATAGACCTAAAGCTAGTCCCTTGACTCCAAATCTTCACAAGGGGTAGAACCGAAGTGTTATTACATACCTTGCTCATAAGGAGTGGAATGAAACTTCTCAAGAAGAAGTATTGTACGCTTTGGTATCTGGATGCTCAAAATAGGCAAAACACACACACGTACATATGTACATGCTTGAAGAAAAGAATACAGCCTAATAAACTACGACCAACACATTGTTGGGCAATCGAACAAGTCCCACATCGGTTGTGAAGATGGAGATCTAGGGACTTATGTTGGACTTGGATCACTCCACCTAATGGACTACTCTTTTGGACTAGATATCCAGTTCTAACACACATATTCACCCATGGCCCCATTGAGCCAACCATTCAGGACCTAGTCATAACCTGTTTTACTATAGGCAACACATCTATAGAATAAGCCATTTATACATTTCAGCCTTGAAATCAGCACAAGTCCTATAAATATAATTCTGGGTGAATTCGGGTTTAATTAATTTTGGTTGACCCGGGCCTTAGGCTCGGGCTTAAGCATGAGCATATTCAAAAACCAGCCCAACCTGCCCAAGTAGCAACCCTAATTTTATGCAACACATTAAAATCTAAAAGAAATACAACAGTGGAAATAGGGTGTTCACAGATGAGGTTTTGATTGGACTATGCTCTATAAGCAACCCATGCCCATTTATATAAACAAAAGCCAAAGCCCATTGGACTATGAAAGTTAAAGCCCAAACTTGCCCATTTGGAAAAATACAAAGCCTGAGCTCACCTATCTAAGACCATTAAAAACCCAATTGTTCATATTAGAAGTAGACACGATCTATAAGTGGACCAAATTTAAACATAAAACATAATTTATGACTGGTACAAGAGGGTTATACAAAGTGATAGAATATCAAGAAAAATGAAATAATACATTCCCTAACCAAGCAACAAAAGAAGATCAACAAGCCCAATCTCTCTCTCCCACCCAAGAAAAATACACCACCATGGGCACAATCAACAAGCCCAATCTCTCTCTCCCACCCAAGAAAAATACACCACCATGGGCACAATCTTATGAACTCCAATCTCTGCCAAGGAATCAACCATGCACCTTGAATTGCATCCCATGAGCCATTAGAAAGGGGACCACATCCTTGGAGATGTCCAAGCCATGCAATGCATGCATGCAAGCCACATGGAATGGTGAGGTGGATTTGATAGCTAATGACATAATGACATGTAGAAGATGAGCTGGAGAAAAGAAGCTTATGTGTATGTCTAGGTAGATGCTTAAGTGTAAGAAAAATCCTTGAACCCTTTTCACACTAGGATTCTAGTTGAGTGAGCTTCAAATAAAGATCCCACATGCATGACACCCGCTAATTTGAAATTCGGTTAGTTAATTTCATCCTGCATTTGCCATGGTCAAAAACGAAAGTTCCTTTCTTAATTATCGGCGTGATGCTCTGATCAGATCTCGACATGAGTCATGCTTGTATAGCATCCGGTTTATTTATGATGTCTATATCAGATTTTTTATGATTTTACAGAGTTCAAAGTTTCTTTTTTTCTTTTTTTTTTTCAGTCAATTAAACTAGACCGAGTAACATTGAGTATTTGAACCATATAAATATAAAACTTAGACTAAATTTTAGAATAGTTGCGATGTTTAAAACTGACTTTTGGTTAATATAACATATTAAAATCTTTTTTATTTGTTCAGGCGTACAGTGATTAGGTTGCACAATCTTTGTGGCAAGACGTATAAGAATTTGTTTTGTGTGCCCGAGTAGACAGTGCCGGCCCTGAGATTTCAAGGGCCATAAGCGAACTCTTAAGATAGGCTTAAACCCTTAACCCTAAACCATAAATCATAATGATAGTGATAACCAATAAAAAATTAACAACTAAATAATCAAAATTAAAAAACAATAAAACCTTATTTGATTTGCAAATAAACCAGAACCCATTGGGAATGGTCACACGCCCGCCGCCCCGTCCACACAAGATTAATCACAGTCACAAAATTAATTTCACTGCAAAATATCAACATAAAAAAATGAATAAAATATATAAATTAAATTCAATCAATTTAATAATTTAATGAATAAATGAATAATCAACAATATCTAGAGATTGTTCAAAGGGGGTCTCATGGTAAGGCACTAAGGCATACAATAAAGTAGAATTGATAAATGGGACAAATGGAATTGATTAATACTTTGTTTGTAGTAATGGTTGGAAAAATTCTCAAAAACAATATTAGGGAAAAGAAGCGTAATGGGGTCCACGGGTATGGCTTGAGTCTTGATGGAAATTGTAAGTTGGATTTTTTTGCTCTCAAGATGTAATAATACAAGGAAAAGCAATAAAGTGAATGCCTGATAAATCTTATATTTGTGAGAAAAGAGGAAGCTAGAGAAAGCCAGAGATTTTGAGAGTGTATTTCGAGTTTTTGATTTGCACTTCATAGGCTAAGAGAGATTGGGAGAGAGAAAAAAAATATTGAGGGTTAAATGAGGTGAACGGAGGTAGTTCTAGGATCTTATGTAAATACACATTTATGCAAGGTGTTGACTAGGGTTACATAAGTGAAAAAGAATTTAGGCAAGGCATGGGACCCACACGGTGTGGAGCTTTTCAAACTTTCTTTTAAGCTTTAAAACTTTTTTTTAGGATGAAAATACAGACTTGGAGGCCTACCTAAACCCTTTTTTTTTAAGGATGAAAACACAGAGTTGGGGACCCTGCCTATATGGGGGACCCTAGGCGGTGGCCTACTCTGCCTATAGACAGGGTCGGCCCTGCAAGTAGAGGTGGCTGTGTTGCAATGTATAATATACAATAGAGCATATAATTATATCTTTATATTAATGTAAAACCATTTTGTTGTAATGTGGAACATGATTGTTTGTAATATAAAGCTTAAAATTCATTTGAAATCAAACTCTAATATTAAATTTTGGTAATAAAATATAGAACCCGATCTGACCCAAACTTCTGATCCGTAATTCTCGACTCGATTCAATTAAAATTCTAATCTGACTCAACTCGAATTCCGACTCGAGATGCATTTTGAATTCATTTTAACTAAATTTTAGCGGAGTCAGGTCGAGTTTGATCAGGTCGAATAGGGTTAACTTGAAAATCTCTCAATTCGACTCAAATTTCATACTGATTTATATCTTTTCAACTGACTCGTCCTGACCCGCATGGTTTCTCGGATCGGGTCAAAATCCGACCCGAGTTTCACCCTTAAAAAATAGGTTTAAATTAATGAAAGAAAAAACAAAGATCGGTCTCTTTCCATTTCTCTCCTCTCAATTCCATAAAAGACAAACACGCGAGCACCTTTAAATTCCAACTATAACGAATCCCACAGCGACGGCTAGGCACTAAAAGAGAGTGAAAGGCTGGCCCCTGTCACCACCTCCTCGCCGCCTATGGCAACGTCTTCTTTCCCCTATCTTTACCCCGGTTAACTTCTAAACTAACCATGGTAAATTCACGCGGGTTAAAAAACAAAAATATCAGTCTCTCTTTACAGGTTTTACGAACGATGGCTTCTTCTTCTCGAGTTAGATAAAGTTTATCATTTGAAAGCATAACAAAATTATTGTGATATTTTGATTATTAGATTTTAAGACATTCATCATCAAACTTTTGAACTTTGAGATGCAAAAGTTGAATTTGTGAGTGCTTGGAAAGGATGAGGATATATTAATTAAATTCATTTGATACAGAAAATGTATGAAAAATTGAAACCGAAAAAAGAAAACAGAGTAACATTTAATCAAAAGTATCAAGAAAAGCTCTATAAAAAGTAGTGATTAAAATTTGTTTTAATTAGAATATTTAACAATATAATTCTAAATCATTTAAATATTTTTTAATATCAATTTAGACTGATGGACAAACCCATATTCTTCCTCTCTTCCGTGTTAGCTCTGCTCATTAAGACATTCGCTTGCCTTTGCATTTATTCGGAAATCTCAGCAGCCAATACAACAAAAATACAAGGAGAGAAGTCTCTCTCCACAGTCCCCTACCCTTAGAAAAGAGAAAGCGAGCTCCCTGCTCTACCCTTTTAAATTTCCACTGCCTTCTTCTCTCCCTCTTCTCATTTCCCTAGCCAGAGTCCAATAACTCTGCTTCCTCTTTACTCTCCCTCAACTCATTCTCACTCTCTCATGCATTCATCAATGGGGGATAAAGAATCAGACTCACCTCAAGTGCAAATGCAAAAGGAGATATCAGCAGCTCAGGTAGTGCCAGGCGAAAAATATGAGAAAGCAAAGAGATAATATACTCTGTATATTTATTTGTTCTGGGTAGCCATTGCGACTTTAGAACAGAACTTCTGATAATAAGCAAACACTTGATTCACCTATTTTTTTGGTCTTGAATTGTAATACAAGGATAAATTCATTCCACTGTTTCTTATTTTCAAAATTACCCGTCTCTCAAATCGCTCAAGTTCTTTCTCAACATGGGTTTTCTACTTTTGCTTGAGTTGAGCAAGAGGCAATGAGATTGGACGTTGTTATTAGTGGGTTCTTGTGCTTTTGCTCTGTTTCTTCTGTTATGGGTCTTATGAGCTTTCTTGAGGTGAAAAATGTGCAGTGACAATGGAAGTCTTTCTCATCTGGGTTCTTCCTTTGTATTGGACGGTTTTCTACTCTTCTGATTTTGTTCTGTTTCTTCTAAATTGGGTTATCCTGCTTTTCCTCTGTTTCTTCATATATAGTTTTTTTTTTTTTTTTCATAATATCTTGCTCGAGCTGAGAAACAGGCGATAAGATTGTATACTTTTCTGATCTAGACTCTTCTGCTTTTAACAGTTTCTTTTCAATATGTGGGTTGAGAAATAGACACTAAAAGATTGGATGTATTTCTCCTCTACATTCTTCTGCTTTTGCTCTGTTTTTCTGATACGGTTCTTCTACCATTGCTTGAGATGAAACACAGGCAGGGCAATATGCAGTGATGTTGGGTGTATTTTCATCTTGTTTGATTTCTTGTTGCTCTGTTTCTTTTATATCTTGCTTGAGTTGACAAATAGGCAAAATTGAACCTTACGTTTCTTCCGCTTTTGCTCTGTTTTCTTTCTTCCAGGTGGTGGAAGAGCTGAAAGAGCTATGGGGCATGGCACTGCCAATAACAGGAATGAACTGTGTGGTCTACGTCCGAGCGGTGGTTTCCGTGCTCTGCTTGGGAAGGCTGGGGAGCTTGGAGTTAGCAGGAGGAGCTCTCTCCATCTGCTTCACCAGCATCACTGGCTACTCTGTTCTGGTCGGCCTGGCCTCTGGTCTGGAGCCCGTCTGCAGCCAGGCCTTTGGGTCCAAGAACTGGGAACTTCTCTCCCTCTCTCTGCAGCGAATGATAGTGATTATGCTCACTGCTAGCCTCCCTGTTGGCTTGCTCTGGCTGAACATGGAGAGAATCATGGTGTGGATGGGTCAGGACAGAGAAATCACAGCCATGGCTGCAACTTACTGCCTTTACTCACTTCCAGACCTGGTGACCAATGCCTTTCTGCAGCCGCTGCGGGTGTACCTGAGGTCATTTATCTTTTAAAACATCAATGAATTTATTTATTGATTTTATTTTATTTTCTGTTTACTTTTGGGTATTTTTTATAGTATTTTCATTCAAAGTTCGGATTTCTTATTTTCAAGATGGCTCCGTTTGGATGCAAATACTTCTCCTGAAAACAAGAATTTTAACTACAGTGTTGTATTTTCAAATAAAAAGTTCATTATTTTTAAGAAAATAAAAAGTTGTGTGCCATTCAATCAATGTCAAATGACAAAAATATTCTCATTGTGCTTTATTAAAAATATTCTAAATCACACTTTCTTGTGGAATATGGATTGATTTGCTTTAGAAAGTATTTATTTACTTTTTTTTATTATAGATGAAAATATGACTAGTTGATGGTGATAACCACCCGTGTGTTTTTTTTAATTTACATGTGAAAACTGCGGGCAGGATATCCAACGTAAATTTCCACCACACGCTAAGGTTAGATCTTAGAGGCTCAAACTCGTGACCTCTGCTTCGTAAGGCGGGAGGTAACTAGCTGAGCCATCATAGTGCAAAAACAATATACAAGCAAAGCTGCATAAATGATACTTTGTTAAAAATATGTTTGTTGTTTGATTTTTATTAGTTATTGAAGAGGAAAATATGTGTAATCAATTACATACATTTATAATTTTTAAAGATAAAACTTTTTGAATGAACAGTACAATAGAGAGCAAAATTTGTTGTTATTATTCTTAAGTCAATGATATATTTGAACTTTGTTGTAAGTAAAATAAAGAAAAATGGATCAAAATGACAAGTTTGATGACACTTCTTATTAAAGTGAGAGGTGTTTCTATCACTACAATTCCAATATATTGACTAATATTTTGATGGTGAACAAATTTTGACCTGAAGTTCTTATGTTGATATTGTGAATGAGATGGCATGTGATGATACAGAGGACTGATGGGCAGGAAGTAAATTGGCAGGTCGCAGGGGGTGACGACACCGATGGCCTATTGCTCGGCGGCGGCGGTCGTGCTGCATGTGCCGCTGAATGTGGGAGTGGTGTTTGGGCTGGGCCTGGGAGTGAGAGGTGTGGCCATGGCACAGGTGCTGACCAACCTCAACATGGTGTTGCTGCTGGTGGGCTACTTGAGGTGGTCAGGGGTGTGTGAGAAGACATGGAGAGGGTGGTCGATGGGGGCCGTCGAGCATCTGTGGCCATTAATGGAGCTTGCCCTTCCGAGCTGTTTGGGGATATGCCTGGAGTGGTGGTGGTATGAGGTGATTACTGTCATGGCTGGTTATCTTCCCAATCCAAAGGTCACAGTGGCCACCACTGCTATCTTGATACAGACCACCAGTCTCATGTATACCGTTCCCATGGCTCTTGCTGCTTGTGTTTCCACCCGGGTACGCCTTCTTAACTCACCACCACCACCTCCTCTCTCTCTCTCCATTTTTGAACATGACATAAAAAGAAATTTTATATGAATTAATTATAAACTTTTTAAAAGACTCAACACCTTTTCAAAAAAAAAAAAGCAAAATTCTCGATCATTTATTTCATTTCATTTTAATGTTCAAAATGGAAGTGATACTGGTATCGAATTTCAAGGAAAATTTCAATTTTACCGATTGAGAAATAAGAAAAGAGAAAGAAAGAGTAAAATAATGCCTACATAGGTAAAAGCACACGAGTAAAAGTCTAGGTATAGTTCAACAGGTAATCTCTCATCTCATGAAATGAGAGGTGGTAAGTTTGAGTGAAAAAATAAGGAAAGAGAGAAAATGAAAATTGTGGATAAAATCTCTACAGATGAATTTACTATTCTAGACTACATCAAAATTAGACTATAAAACTTAAATTAATAAGTGAAAGATTAACCCAACGTTGGGTATCCGAACTGGTTGTGTGCCACTGGTTTCAGTGTTGAGATGACGAGTTCGAAACTTGGCGGCGTCAACTGAAGGTACACTGTGTGGGTGTGGTGTGCCTTCCTTAGAGTTTTAGGACGGTCGGAGGGTTGATTGAGATTTTCCTATTTTATTAAAAAAAAAAAAGTGAAAGATTATCAGATGATTTACACGCATGTCAGTTATATATATATATATATATAATGAATACATGGACCCACATAAGATTGAGTGCAGTATCCATACCCTTCTCCATGTCTTGTGGGCTTCTTTGATTTGATGTAGCCCTGGCCAACTGTGACAATACCAACGTCTTTTCATTCTTTCTAGGACTGTACTCTTCTTCCCTTATATTGGATCAGTCCTCGATTAAAGGGTACTAAGTTCCCACCAATATTGCCATACATGTCAAGTCAGTCTTAACTAATTAAAATTAGTATTTAGTTATATTTTTTAGTTAAATTAATCTCTTATTAAAAGATATGTTTAAAGTTAAATTTAAAATTTGTGTTTTAATAGTTTTATAGTCGGCTAAAGAATATATATGTATATATAATAGATTTTAATGAATACAGTTATTATTTTTAGCAATTAAAATATATAAAATTCAAATTTTACATCATAATTTCTCACACACGAGATCAAAGCTTCGGTGGATCAAATAAAAATATTTAAAATTAAGACACTAATAAAATATCTTAAATAATAAAAAACAAAAAAAATAATTGGAAGAAGGAGCATTCATGTTAGTAAAACTTCAATCTAACAAGGTGATTATTATTATTATTGAATTATAATAAGAACAATTAAAATATTTATAGACCTACAAACTTTCAGCTCTTAAAAGTTAATAAAAAAATAGAGAAAAAAAAGAAAAGCAAGGGCAAGCCTGCCTACCGGCCTAGTCACCTCCTCTCAGGAGTCGGTGCTTTTCTCAATTAGTCCGGGCTTACAATCATACTATTTATTTTTTTTAATGTTCTAAAAAGTTAAGTTAGGAAGACATATTAATGAGATATATAATTAAATAGATCGTGGCTCTTATAAATTTAATTTCATTTAATAAGTGATTTTATATAAAATTTTACTATCAATTTGATGTTTAAAATCTTTTTGATAAGTATAAATTATTAATTTTTAAAAATTTAAAATCAAATGATAAGAGATCGACACATAAAAGTAAAATTATATACAAGAATTATTCATATCCAATTTTCGGATATGTCTCAACCAAGAATCAAATTTCTCTTTTTCATAAAACTGAGGAGGAGAGAGTTCTGAATAAGAATTCCAAGGAAGGTTTTTTACTGTAACAGATTACTATAAAATATTCAATTAGAAAATGGATAATAAAAAAGTTAAAAATGATTTAAAAATTTTAAAAAAAAATGAATTATAAAGTAAGTGAAGAACGTTTAAGAGATCGCTGTTAGGAATATGCCACGTGCTAATCCTATGATAGGAAAGAACCCTTAGCCACATTTAAGCATAAAAAATCTGTTTGAACATGAGTTGAAAGTGAATGGTGGACCCTTGATAGAATAAGACTCTGGACTAAGATCCTAAAAAGTAAAAATAAACGGGGGATTTGATGGGTCGATGGGATCTCACAAGAGGAGCATCTTTGGTCTGGTCACTGTCCCAGCCTCAATCCAATGGATTCGCATCATTTTTGGTACCGCATCTTATTTTGTGCGAGACTAGCATAGTATCTCGCCGTTTGAGGAGGGAGATCTTTCTAGTTTTTTTGTCCTCTCTTTTTTCCTTTTGTGGATTTCCCACTTTCTAACTTAGAAAGGAGAAAAAAAAAACCTATTTGATCATACGTGGAAGTGACCTTTGGCCAGTTGATGATCCTCTTGATACTTCAATTTTTCTTCAAAGTACGAGAGTATTCGATAAAATTTTAGATACATGTAGTATTCTGCAAGTAGATATTATTGGATGATTACGGAATTCAAACTTCAAAAAATATCTTTACATTTCAAGTATGAAAAAGAAGTTCTCGTCCTAGTTGTCGTTCTCGTTCTGGTAATCTTTTATCATTCCCTTTACTACACGACAAGGGTCATGGTTGTACGTAATGTACTATCTTTAATTGTGGGTCTAACTGTAACATGGCACGATTTCAACCACATGATGGATGATTTACTTGGTTTAGAGTTATTCTATATAATCTTACATTTAATTTCTGTTGAATTAACTTGAAATATGGAGTTTGTTAGTAATTTTATATATAAGTGAAGTTAATCTTATCTCTAATATGAGACAGACATATCAATTTAATATTAAAAAGAAAATTTATGTGACTGATGTAGGCCTGTTTAATTTTAGTCATCCAATTGGTGGTGGTGACCAAATTAAGAGTCAGTCGATCTTTAGTATGATACCATTTACTAAAATAATATAATTCATTTTAATGAAGAGAATTCCTACACAAGGGATCTAATATGGTGGACGTGCACCGTCTTTAGGAAATTTAATCATTTTTTACATTATTTGATTATTCTTTTATGAAATTATGACTATCACAAATCTTTAATTTTTCAAGATTAATGAATATGATCTCTGTCGAGTTCAAACCAATGTAACAAATACTGTACTACAAAAATATTGGCAAAATAACGTTTTTGTGTTAAAAACGTGATATTAACGCCAATAACATTTTTAACGGATTTTTATCGTTAATATCACGTTTTTAACGCGAGAAATGATAATATCACGATAAAAATGCAATATACCGGTAGCTTATCTCCCACGGTTTTACACACACGCATGTGTACAGTGGAAGTCACGGATTAGAGATCTCTACTCTCGGGTAGCCCATATAAAGTGGGAAGCTCTCTCATCCCTTTTTCTCACTTTTGATGTGGGACAACTTTTTTACTTTTTTTTGCATGTTGCTTTGCTTCGAGCGGTGAGAGTGTGAGGCATTTTTATTTCACTACTTTGGTAAGTTTTTGAGTCAAGAGTTTGGGTGACTAACTGACATATAATTTTGATATATTTATTAGTTATATTAAATCTTATTAAACTAAACTAAAATTTGTCTACATACAGAATATAATAAATAAGTTTTATTTAAATATGTTTCTTTTATTGATTTAAATAATATAAATTGATATTTGATAGAAACCTTTATTTCAAGTGTTTATTTTATTTTAATTTCAATCAGGTGGCTAATTGCGTTTATAAAAAAATTAAAAAAAATTCACATCAAAAATTATCTTTTGATTTTATAGAGTCGATACACTTATCTTATATATTTATTTATTATTTTAAGATATTTATATTTATTTTATTATTTTTTAAATATCTATATTTTCTGTCAGATTTTCTCATTAAATTTTTAATAAAAATTCAAGAATTTGAAAATATCCCGTGATTCTTCTGTAAACACTTCGGATTGCTTGCTAACACTACACACCATGATCATCTCTTTGCAGGTAGGCAACGAGCTGGGAGCCGGAAAGCCACAGAGAGCAAAGCTCGCAGCGATGGTGGCGTTGGGCTGCGCTTTCATGATCGGACTCTTGAACGTAACGTGGACGGCAGTGCTAAGAGAACGGTGGGCTTCCCTCTTTACCCATGACCGATCGGTTGTGTCACTGGCTGCTGCTGTCATGCCAATCATAGGCCTCTGTGAACTCGGTAACTGCCCGCAGACCACTGGGTGTGGCGTCCTACGTGGCACGGCCCGACCCGCCATTGGTGCCCGCATTTACCTCGTCTCCTTCTATGCCCTCGGCACCCCAGTCGCCATCGCCCTTACCTTCTTCTTGGATGTCGGCTTCTCGGGCCTTTTCTATGGCCTCCTCTCTGCACAGATTGCATGTGCTGCCTCCGTCCTCTTCATTGTGTTGCTGAGGACAAATTGGGAGTTTGAGGCCCAACGGGCCTTGAACCTGACAAGCACTGAAATGGAGATGAGTGTTTCTAATGTGGCCCATGAAGATGCTGCTTGTGAAGCCCACAATGGTGATGAAAAGCAGGGGCTTATAGCAAGTGAAAATGTGGTGTAAATATTTGGTTTAAAGCTCAAAAAAAATTGGTTGAGTTAGTAAACTCAAGTTAATTTTGAGTTCATTTTTTGTAATTATAACTCAGAGAAGTCAAGACTGAGTTATTCAACTCAATTGAATTTTTTAGTAGAGTCGAGTTCTTATTTTATTTCCTTTTATAAATACAGGAGGAGCTTTTAGAGGAGGAGGGTGAGGGTGAGAGCAGGGTCGAAATCTCGACCTATACGTATAGTATCGGTCAGAGATAAAAAAGTTCGGCCGATATGGTCGAGATCTCGGTCGAATATCGGTTGATTTATATTTTTTATTTAAAAAAAAAAAAAAACAAATATCAGCATAGGTTCAGTTGATATCTCGGTCAATATTCGTCTGATACAGGCGAATATCGGCTTAGATATCAAATATCGGCTAATATTTATATTTTTTTAATTTTTTTTTTTAAAACAGCCTTTTTATTTTTTAAAATGAATTTTTAAAAAAAAAATACTGAGATTTTCGAAAAAAAAAATAAGGAAAGAGAAAAATCTCGGTTGAACGGAGATTCCGGCTAAGATCAAATATGAGCCGAATTTTCGACCCTGGATGAGAAGATATGAATCTATGATGATGTAGGCTTATTTAATTTCTATTTTCCAAAGGATTTGGTTGTGGTTGATCCAGTAGCTCTCTTTGCATTTCTTTTTGTTTTTGCTGAGTGGGCTTTGATGGATTCTTTGTCGGGCTGTGGTGCTTTTAATGATCATGGTTGTCACAGCAAAGGGTGAGGGAGGAGGAATGGAATAAGGGTGGAATGTGACTGTGTGGATGTGACCTTCTTATCAGCTGTTGCCATTATATTATTTGGAGTTGGCAGTGTGCACATCTTCTTCATCTGTAAAGTATTTAAAATATAAAAAGAAATCCCTCTTTTAATATAAAATATTTTTATATAAAAGTTCTTCAAAATAAAATAAATTTAGTGGAACAATAGAAGCTTTAAAAAGTTTGGTATGGTCATGTCATATAATAAATGTTATCTAACATGGTGAATAGATATCTATTAAAAAATAATCTCAAAGTGGAAGACCATGTGCCCAAAAATTTGAATGCAACTATTAAATAAAGGAGGTTCTGATTGTATAAATATTGAAGCTAGTAAATTTTAGATGGTGAAGATGCAAGACAATAAGTTGAATAAAGAGATTTTAAATGAAAATATCATACATTAAAGTTATTTTTATGTATTTATGTAAATATACTCAATTGACAAATGAAATATGTCATTTTATGATTGTAATAATTAGCATTTATCATTAGGGGTGAAACTTAGGTTGGGTATTGATCCGACCTGCATGATCCAACTTGAAAAATTTGTGGGATGGATTATATAATTTTTAGATCAAATTGAGTTAAGTTTTTTAAAATTAATCTGACCCAATCAAACTCGAATGAATCTGATTTAAACTATATTCCTCGAATTGCCCTAATGTGAATATCCTGTGCCAGAGAGACCTTCGGTAGACTAACTAAGTCGAATTTCAAATTTAGGACTATTGTTTCAAAACTGAAAATATCTCTCTTCCGATCTTGGATTAGCTCGACCACAAGTTTTCTTGGGCAATCTTCATGCATGTTTGTCTAGGCTCCTCCAAGTTCTACCTATATTTGGTGGGTCTATTTTGATTGAAGGTGACAATTTTGTAAATTTTATTTTATTTTGTTTTAAACCATTCATCTTATTCATTTGGACCATTTCTATACATCCATTTGATTTGTGGGTGAACAATTTGTAGATTCATGCCTCGATGGGTCAAACATTTGATGTGTAAATTTGTTTTTGAATTATTTCTGTAATCGCTATCGAGAAATGATCATATGTTGATATCTTCATGGAAGTATACGTCGTCAATTTAATTTGTTTTTTATTAGAATGGATATGGTAACTATCATGAAGATGATTTGGTCTTACAGGTTTCTATTGACCTATATCACTGATTTGGTCTTGTTTGTGGGCTTGTTTTGGGCCTTTGTCTTTTAGACTCCTTTTTCGGTCATTTTGACTATTTTTGGTCTGGCTCGGGCTGTGGGCATATTGTAATTATTTTGGGCTTTTCCATCTTTTGAATGAATCTTACGCACTATTCAAAAAAAAAACTATCATGAAGATGACAACCTATGATCATTTCACATGACTCTATGTTTTAATTTAGAGAGCATGGGATGTCTATATTTTAATTTGAGTGGATGATTTAGCTTTTTAGGAATTACCATTTTGTCACCTTACTTGATTTGGTTTGGATTGTTTAGTGGTTAACTAATGGAAATAGTGGAACTTTTTTTTTTTCAATTTACGTATGGAAAATCGTGAGAAATTCAGTGTAAAACTCACACGAGTAATACCCACTTCCCTTAGGGTACATCAAGTGAGGTCATGGGGACTCGAGCTTAGAACATCCCGCTTCTTCGAATTTTGAAAGCTGTTAGGTAAAGACCTTAATGGACCATTTGGTAGGTTTAGTTTTTTTAGTAGATCCATTAGAGGTTTGTTTAGACCATTTTCGTAGGTTTACTTCTATTTGAGTAGTTTGTTTAGACAATTAAATCATGTTTGATTGAATTGCTTAATGGGTCCACTTTGGATAATTCAATAATCTAGTTTGATTTGGAACTATCACTTGGAGAGCCCATTGGGTTTTCACCTAATTAGTTGCTTTGGGTTTGGGTGGAATTTTTAACGAGTTGAGCATTAAAATGGAGCTTTGGATTTGGTCCAACTAATTTGTGAGCCCATTTGGATTAAATCATATGGTCTGTCCATTTTTAGAGTTTAAAATTTTGGCCGATGAAATGATAATGAATGTTTATGAAATTGAAGAAAGAGTTCTTAATCTTAGTATAGTTTATATGGCATTTGTGTAATGTTTCCCTGAAATTTAGATTTTCTAAAAAAAGAAATTCATGAATTATAATCGGAAATGTGAGTCATTATTGGATAAAATAGAACAAAAATTTTACATTAGTTATTTACTATATTAATTTTTCATTTTGTGTAGAATTTTTAACATTCAATTTTTTTTAATACTTTATTAATGTCAAATTCTTTGTTTTTAGGATATGATATTCTGTGAAAAAAATCTTTTTGAACCAAAATATATTCATAATCGACTTTCTATATTTCTATTTTTTTTCCTCAAAGTGTTTTTTTTTCATGATTGAGTATTTGGTGTTAAAGTTGAATTCAGGGCATGGATGTGTTAGACTTATTCTAAATCGTTTGTTAAAAAACTTGAGTGTCAAGTTTGAACTCGCATGGCCTAACTTGGTGTACTCTAAGGGTAGTAGGTATCGCTCGTGAGTGTTTTATGCTGGGTTTTCCGTGGTTTCCTACACGTAAATTCAAAAGAAAAAACTTGAGTGTTTTGACAATTGTATTAGATAGTAGATTATATGTGATGATCATAGATGAATTATTATAAAAGCTATCATACTTTCAAAAATGAAAACTATTAAATCATGTTAATCTTTGATTTTAAAGATTAAAAATTAACTATTAGATCTATCATATTAAATTCAAAAGTTAAATATTCATCATATGAAATTTATAAAGATTAAGTTTAAATTTTAAAATTAGTTTTAATATATTAAATTAAAAATAAAATGGTTCTTTTATAAAAAAAAAAATTGTGAAAAATGTGAGGATGTTTCTTAGGTTCCCCATTTTTTAACTTATAAAAACACGTCGATGTAGTTCGAATTCTTTACCACCAAATCCAATAATAAATTTGTTTCAAGGTGCATTCAAATTCATAAACTCAAGTTCTAAACCCTATATTCAAAAGGGTCATTAAAAAATAAGTCTCCAATGATAAAACACTTAATAATTTAAGTGTGCAAGTCTATGCAACACTTGGTTTATGCGGGAGTTATAATTAGGAACCTATTTCAAGAAGTAAGAATTTTGAGTTCGATTTTCACTCTGCCTCAAAAGGTCACTCTCCTTAGATTTTATCCAGTGTGTGGATAAGAAGACTTGAATATGCACCAAAGATAGGTCAGGTATTCTAAAAGACCTCGACATTGTGATTATTGAAAAAATACAATAGTTAAGCATGACAAATAATTTATATAGATGAAGGCTACCATAATTTATTATCAAGGGTGATAGTGAAAAATAATTTCTATCATTATTTGGTGACCTATTTGAAATGTGTTGACTATTTTATTCGCTATTTAAGGTGTCGATCCTAACACGGGAATAGTCTTTTTGGAGACACGAGTTTTTTGGACTTCTCACTTTTCCCACATCTGTCCGTACGAAAATTTTAAAAAACCAGACATTTAGAAATCAGTGCACCGACCAGATCACTTTATTGTGAATCGGTGTACCGATTTTGACTCTTTCAAGTCTCAAGAAATCGGTGCACCGACCGAATCACTTTCTTCAAATTTTCGTTTTCCAGTGATCCGATTGATGTACAGATCCAGTGCATTAATTTACTGAAAAGTGAACTGATTTCTAAACTTTTAATTTTTTTTAAATTTTTTATATGAATGAATGAGAATAAAATCAGAAGTTCATTAGAACCATCTCTCTTAAAAGAATTTTTACATGTTAGGATAGCCACCCGTCTATTTATTTCTAGTTGGAACATTCCGTACATTCAGTAGGTGCATATTTATCTGCTTGCATCAAATAATGAGCCAATTTTGGATTTGTGTGAACTTACTCACTAAGTTAATGCGAGCCTTTAGTCATTGATGGGTCTTGTCATTTTGGACATGACGAATGAGTGGACATTTTGATCGGTCTTGTCATTTTGGCCACGTCGAAGGCAAATTGATGGACTTATTTGGATTTTAGCAGATCATTTAGAAGATCCGTTTTAATCCTTATATGTTTTAAAAAAGAATTGGTGGGCCTATTTGGATTTGAGTGGGCCACTTTGGAGGCCTATTTGAATTTACATGGATGATGCATTATTTTGGTTTCATTTTAAGGAAACATTTGGGCTCAATTCAGATCTGATTAGACCATTTGTGGGTCAATTTAGTGCTCTAGTGAAACATTTTTTTTTTGTATTTGCTCTATTGTCTAGGCCCAGGCCCAGTTATAGATCCAGAACTCATTGCTGGGCTCAGTTTGGCCTAACTTTATCAAAATTGAGCCTGATGTAATTTGTATTTGTCTGACTTGGACCAATGTCCAACAGAATTGTATACAGTCTGCGGCTAATCTAGAGCTTAAAATGAGTTTAATAAAGTTATCAAACCTTATATTAATATAAATTGTATATTAAATGTATTTTACAATTTTACATACTATTTGATATATAAACAGAAGAAACTATGGCTTTTTTTTTTCAAATATAGGCATAAGCCCCAGCCCTTTTATGAACTTTGCTCGGCCCAAGCAAATTTCAAATTCAGGGAAGCTATGTGGGCCTTTTTGGCTTTACCATATCGACAGAGGGTTCAAAGCAGGGGTAGAAAAATCGGCCGGGCCGAGATCCCGGCCGATTTTTCATATCGGCCAATATATCGGTTCGGCTGATATATCGGCCGAATTTTTTCTCTCTCCTACCTTTTTTTTTTAAAAAAAAAATTCAAAAAAATTATAGTAAATGCAGATAATTATGGGCTTATTGAATATATAATTTTTTCATAAAATATTAGACATTTACATATTCGAATATATTTTTGAAGTTACGATAACGGGAAATTATATAATTAGTAATAAAATTGTGAAAATTACAAGGAAAATGATATAAATGAGGAAAATTTGTAGAAATAATTTCATAATTTATTTTCTTAGTCAATGAGTGTTATTTTAAGTTAGGATATCCCTATGGTGTGCCGAAAACACAGTATTTTATAAATAAGGGTACCCTAGGGTGTGCCGAAAACACATTTAGGAAAGTCAAAAGACCTTGAAGTCTTAAATTATTTTTATCAGGTTATCGTAATTAGTCCGGATATTCAATTTGAGAAATTTTGAAAATCCACAGTGCTTAAAAAATAACTTTAAAGTTTTAAAGGAGATTTTATTATTTAATACACTATGCACGTTATTTTTTAAGCATCGTGTATTTTCAAAATTTCTGAAATTGAATATCTGGACTAATTATGATAACTTGATAAATATACTTTAAAACTTTAAGCTCTTTTGACACTCCAAAATGTGTTTTCGGCATACCCTAGGAATACCCTTATTTGTAAAATCTGTGTTTTAAATATTTAAGAGTGTCAAAAGACCTTTAAGTTTTAAAGTATTTTTATCAGGTTATCGTAATTAGTCCGAATATTCAATTTGAGAAATTTTGGAAATACACAGTGTTTAAAAAATAACTTTAAAGTTTTAAAAGAGATTTTATTATTTAATACACTATGCACATTATTTTTTAAGCACTGTGTATTTTCAAAATTTCTCAAATTGAATATCCGGACTAATTACTATAACCTGATAAATATACTTTAAGACTTCAAGGTCTTTTGACACTCCTAAATGTGTTTTCAACACACCCTAGGGATACCCTCATTTGTAAAATATTGTGTTTTAAATATTTAGGAGTGTCAAAAGATCTTTAAGTCTAAAATTTTAAAAATACACAGTGGTTAAAAAATAATTTTAAATTTTTAAAGGAGAATATTATCAATTACACAATTTGAAAAATAACTTTTGATAATATTAGAGTACACGCAACTTTGTCAAATGGGTTTTCACTTAAAAACCCTAATGCTAATGTTTTAATACCCTTCTTCTCTTTCACTCTCTCTCTTAAACCCTAGCAGCCGCCGCCAGTATTTTTCCCACTCTCTGCATTTTTTCCATCAACGAAGAAGAGAAAGAGGAGAAAAGAAGCTCTGGAAGGTGTGCGATTTTTTTCTTCAATCTTTTCTCTATATTTTCTTTTTTCTCTTTCCATTCTTGTCCGCTATTTAAAAAAAAACCGAATTTTTAAAAATCGGCCGATACTATGACCGATAATTCGGTCAAAATTTCGGCCATATCGGCCGAATTTTTTTTGTACGGCCGATACTATACGTATCGGCCGATATAATTCGGTGGTCAAAAATCCGAATTATATCAGCCGATACGCACAGTATCGGCTGATATTTTGACCCCTGGTTCAAAGGTTTTTGAAGGCCTCAGCTAGACAAGATTAAACCAAAATGCGTGGAGGACAATTTGGGTGCGATGGATTGTGGGTGGCTAAGTTGGAAGGTAGATTGGGATTGAAGCTTGGGAGAGATTACAAGATTCATCGATGACTTGTCACGATAAACGGTCAAAGGCTTTAATGCTATTTGACACTAGAAGCGCTTGGCTCATTTCTTAAAAAACCACTATTTTAAATGGGCAAATCTTTGTTATTTAGCTAGTGTTCCCCAACACTAAGTAGGACTCCAAAGGTCTAGCTTAATTGTTATATGAAAAGGTTTATGGTCTTCATTGGTTAGCTTCAGTGAAAAAGATAGACGCCTGTTTCAAGGTTTTCATGATCACTCGACTAATTCTTTCAAGTATATTTTCAAGGAATTGGATGTCTTGGAAAAGCTTAGATGAATATTTCACTATATATCTAAAGTGGGCAATAGGTTATACAGAAATACTTGACCTTCATTTTATTTCCTTGTACAATTGGGAGGCATTTAGTGTGGGAATCATGAAATTTGTATTTTAGTTGACTGCTGCAACTATGTTTATTTTGACTGCTTTCGAAGTTCCAAAATTGACTTCAGTGTCTAGTTTTTACTCTTTAAAATCGTGTTTTTTTTTAGCAAATTGTATAGGTCTTTTAGAGCATCCGATTATCCTTTGAGTATGTACAAATTTCTTTACACACACTGAGTAATTGTATGAAAAGTGGCAATTTAAAGTGGTATGAAAATCAAACTCAAAACTCTCACTTCGTGAGGCGAATTCTTACCTATCACTCCAACCTTTCAAGTTCTCTAAAAGGTGTTTTTGAAGAGACACTTTGGAGAAAATGAGATCAATGAGCCAACTTTCCCGACTTAATAGCCCATTTGATATTCGAACTGAATTCAATAAGACTATGGGAAGTGTTGTGCACTTGAGAAATGAGATCCCTAGAGACAAAAGCATGGATTAATTGGGAAAGCATGATAATCTCTTCTTCCTTAATTTCTCATTTGGGCTGCCATGGCTTGCCGTAGGCCCACAGCTTGACTAAAGGTCTCGTCATTCTTCTAGCTTAGGCTTTTCCAGAATGGCCCTTTAATGTTTGGCATCCAAGTTAAATGAGGATTGCTTTATTAACATTTGTGAGAGCTATTCAGAGGTATTCTATTTGAAATGGACCAGGGGTAATAAACTGGGGACAGATATAATATGTATCGACCGATATCCGATATATGTCAGTGTATATATCGTCGATAATCGATCGATAAATATAGTTTTTTTAAAAAAAAAGGAGAGAAATTTATCAACTGATATCGAAATTTCTATCTCTAGACAAAACACCACTCATTGTATCTGGTTGAAGTTGACAAATATGGGTGTAATATATTTAAGATGCACTTTAGGATATCTAGTCCATCATATTTTTCAAACATGGGAATTTTGAAGTCAATCAATAGATGAAAATCAAGAAATGAAGTAAAATCTCAAAATTTACTCACAAATTACTCCAACCCTCGGGTTCTCTTTGGCCAACCAAATTGAGGAAGTTCAAACTCAAAATTCAAAGAAAACACTAAAAAAAATTGTGGCTCTTCTCAAAGGGAATTTACAAACTCCATGGATTACTTAAATTCTAATTTCTCTATGGGAAAAAAGAAAATAAGCTCAAAACTCACTAGAAAAATTGACACCTTACTGTTCTCACACAATGAATTTAAAATCTAATGAAATCTAAAAAATTAAAATTGCATAAATAATAAATTACTAAATTAATAAAATAGAAATCAAAAGACAGGAAACATAAAAACTCATCAGAACTTGGAGAGAACAAATGCAAACACAAGCCAAGGGTTGGGGCTAAGGTCCAAATATCGGCCGATACGATAAGTATCGGCCGTACATACCGAATATCGGCCGATATGACCGATATTCGGTCCGAAATATCGGTCACAATATCGGCCGATATTCATAAATATCGGTATTTAAATTTTTTTTTTTTTTAAAACACCGATACAGTTTTGGGTGTTCACGGTTTTTTACGGTTTTTTGCGGTTTTGTCACGGTTCATCACTGTTCATCACGATTTTTTGCAGTTTTTTCACGGTTCCGATATCGGAGGAGAGAGAAAATGCCGATATCGGTATGAGAGATAAAATTATCGGCCGAAATATCGTCCGTATCGCATATCGGCCGATATATCGACCGAGCCGATTTTTTAACCCCTGGGTTGGGGATTCTTTTGGGCGTCTAACCCTTATAGAGCAGGAAGTAGAAAATTTAACAAAAACAATTTTTCTCATTACTTTAAGACATCATTTTATAAAATTGATCATAACTTTGACTATATATATCAAAATAACAAAAACTTGAACTCGTTGAAAAAGTAATTAAATAAGAGTGCCAATCATAACACGGGCATTATTTTTTAGGAGGCACGGGTTTTTGAAAAAGTAATTAAATTAGTTCACTTTCCAGTGAATCGGTTCACCTGTCCAGTGAACCGATTCACTTGGAAATAGAAAGAGTCCAGTTCGGTGCACCGATGAGTGCACCGATTCACTGGAAAGTGAACTGATTTCTGTAGATGGATGGGGGCAAAATAGAATGTTCACTAAAACCCGTCCACCTAAAAGATAATGCCTGCGTTTGGAAGGCACCCTTAAATAAGCTTTCCAAATGAATCTAATTTTGAATAAATCTAATTGATACATCAAATAAGCTTTCAAAGTTGCACCCGTTTTAAGCCAATCCTAGAGTGCCAAGTGTCCTAACTAAACTTAAAACCAAAGGATAAAAAGAAGTCTCCAGAGAGGAAGGTTGGCTAGCTCAAGGAAATTCACAACTCTTCTTTCTCATATGGATATGGACTATCAAATAGAGTATTTAGAGGCCCAAATATATTAAAAAAAAAACAAGGCCCTATTATCGTATATGGAGTTGGGCCACTGAAAACACAAATCTGGGTACAATAACTTTCTAAAATTACCCGCTTTTGTTCATTAATTTTTTTTTTTTTTTTTGCAAATTTTGAGCAAAGTGAGATCCTAATTTTCTTGGATGCACTTGCATCAAATTTAATCGTTTGAGGAAAAAAAAAAAATCAATCTCAAGTTTGATTGTTCCAAAAGTCTCATTCATTTTCTTACCCTTCTAAAGCCTTGGTTGTGCACCAACAATGTAGAATACAAGAAAATATCCAATTGCATACTCTAAAATCTTTCTTGATATGCTTGGATCTTCAAAGAAATCAATAAATTGCAGAAAAACATGTACTTTCAAAGTTTTGTGAAGGATACTATCCCAAACTAGATCTAACGTATTAAATTAAATAAAATATCCTCATCCGCATGTACAACTTCTTGATCATCTTCATTCATGTAAAGATTCATCTCCACGGGTGACACAACTTCCAAAATAAGAAATGAATCTGGCATATTTGAAGTAGTAGATGAGATTTATGTAGTCGGGAACTCAAAACCTGCCAAAATAAGAGAGGTGAGAGGGGTACAAATGGAGGAGAGGCATGAAAATGGAGGGAGAGAGGAAATATGCCACGGATTTAGAGATTGCACTCAAGAATTGTCCATACGACCCTTAAACAACACTCAGATTGTTGAATAAGTCAGTCTTCTTCACTTGAATGTCCAAAACCAACATCACTCAAACTCTCACTTAGGCAATCAGAAGAACGCACTTAAACACTTGGAAGGAATGAACTTGTATTGCACTTGAGTGTTGTTCAAATGCCGCTCGGACAATTTTTTAGTGCAATCTCTTAATCCGTGACAAAGAGCATACAAATTGAGAGAGGTGAGGGCATCGCAGGGAAGCAGGATGAACTTGGTCTTTTTTTCAAATTATGAATCTTTAAGGGCATGCTTTTTTGTTTTCTAGGAAAATGAAATTCAATCCGAAAATAGATTATGAACGGAAATTATTCCTGATTGGTTAGGAATTTACTTTTTAATCTAAAAAATTGTCGGTATTTGTTTACCATTAACATACATGAGGAAAAAAATAAGTTGATAGGATTGAGTTAGGCTTGATTGGGCTAATACTTATTTGAGCTCAAAATAGAAATGTCTTGTATTATTCTATTAAAATATAAAATATATTACATAAATTTTATATCAATACTAAATTTTAATTAAAGAAATTAGATTTTATAAATCATCGCTCAAATTTGGGCTTTTAGGCTGAACTTGGGCTTTCATGTATTAGGCCCAGCCCACATTTTAGGCCAAAAAATGAGTTTGACCCGAGCACGGTTCAATCTATACCTAATTTTTTTTGTTTTTTATCATGCAGGCTTGGGTTAGGCCCAGCCCAAGTTTCTCCCTTATGTTGGATTGTATTGGATTTACTCATTTAATAAATGAGACAAGATTGTAGTTATTAAGTTGTATTTTCCATTTAATAAATAGGTAGGGGTGAAACTTGGGTTGGGTTTTGGCCCGACCCAACTGACCCGACCCAAAAATAGTGTGGGCTGGGTTATAAAAATTGTAAACTCGGGTCGGGTTGGGTTAGGAAAGAAAAAACCCGACTTGGGCTAAAGAATTTTAATTTCAACCCGACCCAACCTGACCCGAAAAAACCCGACCCAAATAAACCCAACCTGGATTCATAACTCAAATAAAACCTAAAAACCCTACGCCCCTTCCACTTCCGTCGTTTCTCTCTTTCCCGGTTATCCACCTCTTCAGCGGCGCTTCCTCTTCCCCTCTTCCCCTCTTTCGAAAATCGAAACCCCATTCAGCCATTAGGCACTCGACATCCTCTCTGGCTCTCTCCCTCTTTCAAACTCCACAAACAGGCGATCGCCCGTTCGACTTTCTCTCTCCCTCTTTCGATTATAAAACTTATCGATTAACCCTAATGGCATACTCCATTGTGAGAAGAATCAGATCCTTAGCCGTTCAAGTTCTTCTCAAGCTTGTGGGATTTCGACTTGATCTTCACCCACTTCTCCTTCCGCATTTTCTTCCTCCCGTGAATATCTAGCGATTTCTTGTTTTATTTGAACCTCATACGTTGCCACCCTCTGCCCTCTGGACATCAAATCTGTGCCTCGCACAGTCGTACGCTACTGATCACTACCACCGATCGCTCATCCGCACGCCACTGATCGCTCATCTGAGGACGCAGTCCAGATCTGTCCCTTGCACAGTGGCACACCAAATCTACCCCTAATTACAGGTTCGGTACAAAATCAGTTTTCATTTATTTCTGTGTGTTTTGTTTTTGTTCTTTTTCCTTAGTTGCTTGTTAAGAAATAGAATCCTTTGAATTTCTGCAAATCCTTTTTTCATGCATGAACCAAACGAATCAAAATTGATGTGAGCTTTGATATTTGAATGGATTAAAGAAGGTATGCCCATATCTCAAAAGTGATGAACAACTGTCACACCCCGAACCCAGATGTGGGCTCAGAACGCGACTAATTTTTTTTTTTAAACAATAAACTCTAGTCACCCAACGTCATAACTAGGCTGGATCTTCAAGTTTACCAAAACCCGATCCTAGAAAATGTCACACGTGTTTTTCACACATGGACTCAAACATATACCATATGTCCCCATATACAACCCATATCACACAACGAATATTTTCATTTGTCTATCAGCGTTACGCACGAAAACATAGTGGATATAATGTATACGACATTAAAACTTACAGACATAAGTTTCTTATGCCACATGAGGCATATTTATTACAAATACTCAAACATATTTAAGCAAGCAAATGGTTTCCACGTGCGGATAACCTTAGGAACTTCTAAGTTCCGACTTTCAACGAGGCACCACTGGTCCCTCCAATCCTTCCTCTGGTTCAGATTCTGCATTATAAGGGACGTGAGCAACAGCCCAGTGGGGAGAACTCACCATAAAATCCAATGACTGTAATGCAACAATGCATAAGCAATGCATGTCATATAAAAGCATGTTATATCCCATTTTCACCCTAGGATCATCTTCTAAGGTTTTTACTCACATTGTATTGTTAACACTGGGGTCAGTCCCCAGCCATGTTACAACACCGGGGTCAGCCCCCATTTAAAGTTCCAACCAGAACTAATATTAATTCCTCCACGGAAATAATATAGCAACTTGCAAGTGCATACGGTCTCCACGACCCAGTCTACTAGCCCATCCAACACCAACGGTTGGTGGCGGTCGACCACAACCTACTAACACGTCCAACCCAACGGTCCGCAAACGGTGTTCGGCTAATCTCAGCAATTATAGCCCAACGGCAAATATCAAACTTTACAAAGTTATTATCTTCCACAGATTTAACTTATGAACATAATTATCACATGCAAATGTCAAATGCATGATAATGCATGATTTCCAATGCCCTCCTTACACAGGGACTTATTCTGAGAGAACCACTATATTTCAGCCTTACCATTTGGTGTCTCAAATACCAATACAATAAATCAATAAAATAATCAATATCACACCAACATATAAAACTGGATTTAATAACACGAATGCCTTCACCCAGTTTTTACCCGACAATTTGCAGACACTCCATAGGTCCATACTGCGTTAGAGACTACAAGTCCTCGACTCCCCGACACCATTTTAACGCGTACGTTCTAAACAGTTAGAACATTTGCATCCCTTACATGTAGGCAGTGTCAGGTCTCGTATTCTGGACCTATATAGCCTTTTCCATCTTTAATTGACCATGGGTCCCATTTTAGTCTGGTGTTAGTGGGTTTAACATATAACACAATACAAGTGTTGGTTTGAGTCTCCTCACCTTCTCCGGTTGAGTTTTTCACAGAAAATCTGTAAGATAGAGTAAAATGTATAAATTTTCTATTTGTCAGTATACACACATAATAATTTCTCAAACCCCGTGTTATTTTTCCAGAAAACATGATATGTGTAATGAGTCACCTAGGCTCTTTCTACTCCTTTAAATTATGTCAGAAAGTTAGTTGTCAGTCATCCAAAACATTACAATAAAATGAAAAATATAAAGTACTCAGTGCCTTCTCTCGTATTGTCTTCTGGAGAAAGGACCATGGAGACGTATTGTGAGAGGCCCAGAGGGTACAGAGACAGTAAAGTAAATAAAAGTACTGAGTGCCCTATCCTCGTATTGTCTTCTGGAAGAAGGACCATGGAGACGTATTGAGAATGTGGCCCAGAGGGTACAGAGATAGTAAAGTAAATAAAAGTACTCAGTACCCTATCCTCGTATTGTCTTCTGGAAGAAGGACCATGGAGACGTATTGAGAATGTGGCCCAGAGGGTACAGTACAGGAATTTAAACACACAAGGCGGAAAAATAAACACACAATAGTCAGCTGGGGTTAATCTTTTCCTCGATTTTACTTAGGGTCAAAAATTATATTTTGAACGTAAAATAATACGAATCTTGAGGGTAAAATTTAAATTTTAAGAGGAAATCTATTTTTCCTCCATAAAAAAAATCTCATTTTTTTTTGAACCCCAATACTAAATTATTTTACTCCTAACTTGCTATGGAGTTAATAAAAATAAGAATAGAATTATTTCGATACCTTGGGTGCAAAATTCTGTGTAAGATTGACTAAATTTGAAAACCCTTAAAAGAATACGGGAAACCCAAACGTTCGGCTGCTACTGGTATGGCCAAAGCAAGAGAAAGAAGAGGAAAGAAAAGAAAATAGGAGAGAGAGGGCTTGCTGTTTTTGAAAGAGGGAGAGGGAGCAAAACGGCAGAGGAGTTTTTTTGTTCTTTATGTTCTAGCTTCCTTGCCGATTACTCCTATTTATAGGCAACCGTATTCATTTTTTTAATCATACAAGTTACCTAAGCTATTCGTTAGCTTTAGGATTTTGATAACTTGTGCATTTATTATTACATATTTTATAATTATTATTACAACTGCCACCAACCGCATAGGCAATTGGCAGTGTTATAATCTTCCAGCACAGTTACAAGCTACATCCGTAGCTTTGAAATTTATCATTCTTCTGGTTTCTGATATTGTTTTATAATATAATATTTGTTTATTCTTTTTACTATTTACATCTATGTCCTTTCTTTTATCGGGGTATTTCAGGGTCTCACTAAATTGATACAATTGGTTCAGTAAATCAGGTATTAAAAACTGAGCATGGTATTAAAATTTGAAGTGAAATTTATCTCAAAAACCCAGTATTTTTGCTAAAAATCACCGTTTTAACAAAATCTTCTAATGTTCAAGATTCTTTTTGAAAGTATCCAACCTTATAGTTTGATAGAGTAAATTTGTCTGATAAAAACATTCTAAAGTTTTAAAGGGTTTTGAAGTCAAAAACCACATTTTCTAAGTGAAAGAATATTCAACGGCCCATATTTCATGGCTTAAAATAAATATCAAAAACTAACTATTTTAGAGTGTAAAGAAATAAACAACTTAGTTATAATACAGATTGAGTACTGACTCTTTCTGTATATTTTTAGGACTTCCTCTGCCCTGTCAAATTGGGGTTTTACCACTTTAAAACTTAAGGGTAAAATAAATTAGCGAAATTATAGCGAGATTGGCATGTCATTAGGCCCGGAATTTAAAAATAATGCATAATCTAAAATTTAAAGTTCAAACTAAGTCAAATGACTGAGTTTATATAACAGCTAAGGTTTAAGCCTAAAATAATATTATTATTATATTCGTAACTCACCCATATATCTTTGAAACTTAATTAAAAGAGTTACCGGATTCGGATCAAGTCAAACTTAGATCCGTTGAAAAACTTATTTGATACATTTTACAATTAGAGAAAAATATTTCATAATTAACGGATAAAAATTATTTAATTAATCATAATTAATCATAATTAATTCCTAAATTGGGCTGGGGTATTACATCAACTTGGAGACATTATGATTAAGAATGGATTAGATAATAATCACGATAAGTAAAATAATTTCCTGTTATATTTTCTCTTTTTAGAGACATTCTATCCATGGATTCATAGTTGTAACCACTATCAATAATTTGATATATGAAAGATTCATTGTACATGCAATGTGTCTGAATGAGCCATCCATGTTCATATAATCAATGCACCACCAGTTTTTTAGAACAAATAATTAACATGTCTGCAGGTAATGCTTCCATGTCAAACCGCCACATACTCTTGTATGCCGCTGAACTCACTTCCATAGCATGCTTTCCTGGACTGAAACAATCCTCAATGATCCCCCCTCCATTTATCAAACTCTGTCGTGCCAATGCATTGATTTCCATTGTATAGAGCATGTGTGGATGCAACAGCTTGAAAATAGGGTGCATTGCACTTACCTGTCTATGAGCAGCTATGATGTAGGGCTCCATGCAAGCATGTGTCCTCAACCTGAGAAATTAAGATGACGATTGAGAACCTTTGGGACTAATGTAATGCAATGGGAAGTAAACAAAGATGAACATATCTAACAATCTAGGATGACATAATGGTTAAACGGCTAATCCAGCAACTAGCTTCCATGGCTAGGAATAGGAAATTCCCAGGCCTGGCTTTTATTAGGATTCTAGAATTCAATAAATGGCCCATACCTATATCGTAGTTCTGTAATTTTTTCAATGACACGATGAACAGTACGGCTGAACAGTACTTTACTACTGTTTGCCCGCGGCCCTTGCTGCCTTCATGCTGAACTTTTAAAAATCCCAGCCTCAAAAAACTTATTTAATTGATATTGTATTCTAATTGATTAAATTTTTACATGTACACTTGTAGTGATTTTTTATTGTTTACTTTTACAGTGCCTTCGCAAAAATAGTCTAATAGCTTCACAGAACTCTGATGTTAACATTGATGTTGATCTTGAAGTAAGATTTTTTTTTCTTTCATTGGTAGTTCTTTATTATAAATCATTCTTCCTAGATGTATTTATATATTTATCATATTTGATTGATTATTGTATTTAATGTTCAATTAGGTGTTAGAAACCAATATTGCTCCCCCAAATGATAATACCAAAATTTTGGATATAGGAGATTGTTCAGTTCCCGCTAATGGTAATCAAAGGAAATGATATACAGTAAAGTCAGTTGTTTGGAGTCATTTTATTAGAGATCCTAAAACTAAGGGTGATGATTTAAGGGCAATTTACAAATATTGTCATGGAAGCTACAAAGCCACGTCTAAAAATGGAACTAGTACACTCAATCGTCATTTAGCACGATGAACTGCTTACGCGGTGAAAGACAAGAGTCAAAAGGTTGTTAAATTTGACAATGATAAAAAAGTTGGTGATGATGGAGTGGGAGCGGACCTTTTGCCTTATGCTTTTAACATGGAACAAGCACAAAGAGAATTGGCGATTATGATAGTTATGCTTGAACTTTCATTTTCTATTGTTGATCGTGCACCCTTTCTGAGATTTGTGAAATCAATCAATCATAGATTTCAATTCATCTCTCGTATCACAGTTAGAAAAGAATTTTTGAAAATCTACCATTTGGAAAAGAGCAAGTTGAAAGCGTTTCTAAGTACTTCTTATAAACATATTTTTTTAATGGCTAATTTGTGGACTTCAAACCAAACTTTGGGATACTTAAGTCTGACAGCATATTTTATTGACAACAATTGGAAGTTGCATAAGAAGATACTTAGTTTTTGTATGGTTCCAGCCCCTCATAGTGGTGTAGTAATTGCTGATATGATAGAGAGATGTTTGGTTGAATACGATATCAGAAAGATATGCACAATCACATTTGATAATGTAACAAACAACAAGACAGCAGTTGATAACCTCGTTGAGTCTTTTTTTCGAAAGGGAATTTTGTTACAACGGGGTAAATTTTTTCATGTAAGATGTGCTGCACATGTCATTAATTTGATTGTACAAAATGGCTTAAATGAGATAAAATCATCAGTTGAAGCTATTCGCACATGCGTGAAATATGTGTGGTCATCGCAATCACGTAAGTAAGAGTTTGATAGTTGCGTCTTGCAACAAAGAATTGCATCCACTAAAGGTTTGTGCTTAGATGTTTGTACAAGGTGGAATTCAACCTATCTTATGTTAGATTCTGCCTTAGTATATGAGAGTGCATTTTTCCGTTTGAAAACGCGTGATCCAATTTATACAAAGGATGTTGCTCCAACAAGTGATGATGGGAGAAAGGCTGAAACAATTTGCAAGTTTTTGCGTGTCTTTTATAGTGCTACAAAGGTTTTATCGAGGACAAAATATACTACTTCAAATATCTATTTTCATTAAGTGTATGAGATTGAAGCTCAATTGCTTGACATGGTGAAGAATGATGATGGGTGCATTTCTTCAATGGCAAAAAAGATGCAAGAGAAATTCGATAAATATTGGAAGAAATGCAATGTATTGTTTCCTATTGCTATGGTATTGATCCCCGTTACAAGTTGAGATATGCCGAATTTATGTATCAACAACTTTATTCAAAATCTGATGCTGATCAACATATTGAATTGATTCGAAATGAGATGGTTGCACTTTTCAATGAGTATAATCAATGAGTATAATTCATTTTCTTCTCCACTACAAAAGCAATTAGTCCCTTTTGATGATAATATATTAGAGACAATGGGTGATACTTCAACTAGTTCTAAAAAAGCACTTCTTCGAAAAGCATTTTTTAGAATGGGGGCTAGAAAGAAAAATGTGGATTTGAGGATAGAGCTTGACCAATATCTTGGTGAAGAAAATTATCCAAATGATCCTAATTTGGACATTTTGAGCTGGTGGAAAGTTAATATCTCTAAATTTCCTATAGTTTCAATGATGGCTCGGGATATTTTAGCAATTCAAGCATCAAATGTTGCTTCAAAGTCAACATTTAGTACTAGAAGTAGGGTTATCAGCCAATACAGAAGTTCATTGAGCCTTGGGGTCGTGCAAGCATTGATTTGTACACAAGATTGGTTAAAAGATATCATAATTGACAATGAAGTGGATGGAGAGGCTGAAGTTTGTGATCTTGAAAATAATATTGCTATGGTTGAATCTGGTAATGATATATTTCTTTTTAGCTATTTAGTATTTCTTTTTATTCTTCTATTATTGCAATCTGATATTACTCTTAAACTTTTTTTTAGGTGTCACTGAAGTTGAAAAAAGCGATGATGTGATTGGATGAAGAGTTGTGGCTGCGAAACGATGACGTCATTGGATTTTTTCTTTTTGTTTTTGTTTTTTAGAAGATCCTTAGATGACAATTTATATTTGGGATTTGTAATATTCTATTTTATTTTAATTAGATGTTACACATTATTATTGTTCTTTATCTGAGCCAATTGCACTTGACAATTGCATTACATTGCACTTGATTATCACCACTTTGCTCACCGTTAGTTTAGCTGTTTTGTGACATCTTCCTGCATATCAAGTGGGCCTCTTGTTCAAGTCTAACTATCCAAGAATAGGGAGCCCTTATCAGGTGGCAATGCATCATGTTGGATTTTGACATGATTCTAAAACTGAAAACTCTCTATTCTTTTGTTATGTACTGATTGTATTCTGTTAATTGGCATGAAAAGAGTGTCAAGTGTCGACACATATTGCAGCCAAAATATGGCTGTGTGGAAGTAGACATACCAAGCAAGCATCATGTATATGTATGTTCTTGTTTATGGTAAAGGAATTTAATTCATTTATTTTGCTCCCATAATCTAACATGTTGGTGTTGTAGATAATCATTTCTCAAAATGAAATATAATCTTCATCTTTTGGTGAAAATATGGAGGGATTGTCTAGTAGAAATGCCACCATATAAGGAAGGAAAGGCCCACTCGGGCTAACTTGGCTAACTCAGGCTAACTCGGGTCGGGTCGGGTCGGGTCAACTCTCGGGTTGAGAGTATTAGCAATTCGGGTCGGGTCAGGTCGAGTTCAAAATTTTTTGACATGGGTTAGGGCTGGGTTTGTCAAAACCCGGTCTGCCCGACCCGAGTTTCAGCCCTATAAATAGGTTGGAAGGTTCGTGAACCTATATAAGCTTGTTTGGGTACTTGGATCAGGTTAACTCTTATAATAAAAGTTTAGATCATTTATAAGTTGGATCACTCATTTATGATTTTTTGAGCTGTACCAACCCATTTAATAAGTGAGTCAAATTTGATAAAGTGAGCTTGGTTAAGCTTTCAATAAATGGACCAACTTGGGTTGGCCCATTTAAGCTTGGTTGTCTACTAGGATCAAGTCAACACATTTATTAAATGGGTCATGATTCATTGGTCCAACCCATTTATAAATGGTCTGAGTTGGAGCAACCCATTTGTTAAATGAGTTTTAATTTTAGTCGAGTCAAGTTAATTGATGAACACTGTAAAATTACAATTTTACCCCTTAATATTAGATTAATTAGTCCTTATTTTATAAATATTAGATATGTTTAAATGTTGTTTTTAGTTTTACAGTTTATTTTGAAAAATACAATAAAAGAAAATAAAAATGATAAAAAAATGACTATAGTTTCTTTTAGGCTTTCCTTCAAGTGCCGGCACCAAAAAAAAGAGAAGACATCAGGAGTTGAAGGAAAGCAGAGACTCAGCCGGCTAAGGAAGAGAGTAGCGAAGACCAAAACTGGTTGCAAATAGCAGCCAGCTAAGAAGGGAAACCATACACAACAGCCATCTGAGAAGAGAAAAAGAAGAGCAGCTAGCGGCACACAGAGAAAACAGCAGCAGCGGTGCACACAGTAGCAGTCCGAGCAGAGGCAAGAACAAAGAGGGTTTTAAGTAGCCAGCTGGGGAGAAAACCAGCTCCAACCAACGACAGATGCCGTGTAGCAGTTGGGTTTCAAGGAGAGATCAGAATATAGAAAAGAGAGGGAAAAGGAAGATAAGAACCAGCTGCCGTGTAGCAGCTGGGAATCAGAAGAGAAAGGAAGAGATAAGGAGGAGGAATAGAAGATAAGGAGAGATAGAAAGATAAGGAAGAAAAGAGATTGAAGAGGGATGGTTTTGGAAGAGATAAATTCAGCCGAGTAAGTAGAGGAAAGATGAGGATGAGAAGGAAAACTGCCGTTGTCACGCCCCAACCCGAAGGGTGGGCCCGGAACGCGATTGATTTTTTTTTTGAAGCTAAGACTAAACTAACACAACACTCAAGCATTCTAATTAGGCCGAATCAACAGTTGGGCCCAAAGGTCACACATGATCCCAACATATGGACTCAAACATATACCATAAGTCCCTCCCAAGAGACATAAACACAAACATCAACACACATAAATCCAAACACTGAATTATCATTCAAAATCAACACCATCAGAGTAACTATAGAAACGTAGTAGCTTAATACATGACATTGATACAAATTAAGTACCACACTTGGTACTTTACAAAAGTAAGAGGTTCCAAAACCAGAAATCAAAGATAAGGGTATTCCCCTCAGTGAGAATCCTAAAACTCCGCCGCAGCTTATCCACTCTAAGCTTGAAATAAAGGGTTCTCCTCTTCGGGTTCATCTCCTGAAAAGTGAGTGGGGTGAGCCAACTAGCCCAGTGAAGGAAATATAACAGTGCAGTTAAGTAAACAACAGGTTAGCAATAATAAACAGTTGCAATAATATCTCATTCTTGATAACAAATAAGCGTAATATCATCATCAGTCCCATAATTCATCATTCCTTCCAATACTGCTCTCATCCAACGTCACACCTACTGACTACACTGAGACCATTGTATTAAGTCCCGACACGGTCAAAATACATCCTTGCAAGTACATCTCCGGCTCTCCCATAGCCGATACTGACACCCTCAAGTCAACAACTGTCGACACTCATGGTCCAGTAGACGTAAACCATCTCACACGCATGGCCGATATTGGTCCAATAGTCAAGGACACGTGAAAACAGTCTTACACATTTCACATGATCAACATCATAGCATTCGTAAGCATCATAAGCACTGTTACCATAGTGCATCCTGTCTAGGCACATGAGTGGGTTCATCAAATCTGAAACCACTCATTGTTCAAGACTCATTTCATAATAAAACCTGTTTACATTTTCTGCAAAGTTAAGTTCCCTCACCACATACATAGCATCAAATACATACACACAAGTAGTATTTTGAAATCATTCTGGTTTTTCCAAAAATATCCAAGGTACATGGAATTGAGTCTCCTACTTGGTTTCTATCCTTTTTAAATGACAATAATCTACAATATATATAAATAAAAAGGTGATCAGTCCAAAACTCATATTGACTTATGGGCATTGACCAGATTGACTTATTGAGTTAGGTTTAGACTCTCAGGTCACTTCTCGGTTGTCTTCTGGATAGGACCAGATCTGACATTTTGAGTAAGACCTCGAGGTCACTCAGTGCCCGAAAAATATAGCGTCGGCGTAAAAGTGAGATCACTCAGTGCCCGACCAATAAAGTCGGCCTGGAAGTGAATACAATAGTATATACACTATAGTAATAAGAGAAAGGGGGTTAGTACAATTTTAAATTAACAATGGGTAACTAACATCATATGCAATCAACATAATCCAACAATAATATTTTTTTTTATTCCTCCACTGTCTGCTGTTGCAGACAGTGACGGGCAGACACTGTATGAAAAACGAATCCAAAAACAGTGGGTTTTCCGGATTTGGTTTCCACATCTATCCAGTCCGATGGACTCCTCTAGGAGTCCTCTTTCCATAGGGAGAGGTTTAAAGTTTCAAAACTCAATAGGTCATTAGATCTTAACACCAAAAGCCCACTAACACTAAGAAAACCAAGTTTTTTCTTAAACTTCAAAACCATTTTACACACTCAAAACTTAACCAAAATCAGTTTTTCTTGATTCTAAACCGACTGAAATTGAAAGAGGAACACAGTGGTTACCTTTACTGGAGTTCCTGGGCTGAAAATCTGAACTTTGAAAAAATTTCCTCTTAAGTTTACGGGTGATGAAAACTGGGAAAACAGAGAAGAAAAGAGGCGGGTGACACCTAAAACAGTAAGCACTGTTTGGTTGCAATTCAGCCTCTCTGAAAAACTGGTTTTGTAAAAAGGCCCCTATTTTGATAAAAATTGGATTTTCAACTTAAAATCTGATTTTGAAAGCTCAAAAATTTAATCCAACCTCACCGATGAGTTGGGTTTTAAAAACTCTAGTCACCATAAAAATTTTGAAATTTAAAACTCACTAAAAATCATTGATTTAAACAAAAATTATAATTTAACATTATTTACTTAATTAAACAAATGTTTAGTAAAACAATTTAGAAACCTCATTTTGGGATGTGAAAGAATAAATAGACCATACTTAAAATGGTCTAACATAAAATACTTGTTTCAAAATTTTATCTCACTTCGGAAATCATTTAAAAAAATTATTTCTCCCTTTCGGGGTTTTGACGGGAGGTTTTAAATACCATTTTTTGAAAATAAGATTATTTTAAAATTAGAAATACAATTCCTTGATTAAGGACAATCATATCATCCAATAATAATCACATAATAACATAATTTATAAAATAATAATAATAATAGGCGGTGAATTCTCCAGCTGGACGAGCTGAATCACTAAGCATTCGAGATCGGATTGGGCCACACCTGGGCTTTTTCACAAAGCCCTAACCGAAATCTTCGAGATTAACAGGTCAAATAAGATTTATTAGGCTAAACTATGCCTAATCTGGGTCAGGGTATTACAGCTGTGTAGCAGTTGGGAGCTGGGTTTCAAAGATAGAAGGGATAAGGAAGATGAGAAGAGCAGAGAAGGATAAGACCGAGCAGCTGGGTTTCAAGAAGAAGAGCAGAGAAGGGATAAGAAGAGATGAAGATAAGAAAGGAAAGAAGAGGGTTAGCCGATCCTTAGAGAGGAGATAAAGGAGTTAAGCAGGTACCGTGCAGCAGAAGGGGGATAAGGATAAAATGAAAAGTTTGAACCAATTTCGGCTGAATCTCTCTCTTCCAAAACCATCCCTCTTCAATCTCTTTTCTTCCTTATCTTTCTATCTCTCCTTATCTTCTATTCCTCCTCCTTATCTCTTCATTTCTCTTCTGATTCCTAGCTGCTACACGGCAGCTGGTTTTTATCTTCCTTTTCCCTCTCTTTTCTATCTTCTGATCTCTCCTTGAAACCCAGCTGCTACACGGCATCTGTCGTTGGTTGCAGCTGGTTTTCTCCCCAGTTGGCTACTTAAAACCCTCCCTGTTCTTGCCTCTGCTAGGACTGCTGCTATGTGCACCACTGCTGCTTTCACTACTGGTGTTTTCTCTGTGCGCCGCTAGCTGCTCTTCTTCTTCTCTTCTCAGCTGGCTGCTGTATATGGCTGCCCTTCTCAGCTGGCTGCTATTTGCAACCAGTTTTGGTCTTCGCTGCTCTCTTCCTTAGCCGGCTGAGTCTCTGCTTTCCTTCATTAATCCATTTAATAAATTAGTAAGATTAGGTCAACTCATTTAAACTTAGTTGAGCCAAGTAAACATATTTAATAAATAGATCAAGTTGGCTTTGCATATAATCAAGGTATTTATGATTTATTTGGGTAAGCCTTTGAAGGTATTCTTCATAAATTTTCTTATGAAAGCATTTCTACATGGGCCATTTCAAATAAAAAAATTAGAAAAAATTTGATAGTTTTGTAAAGAAAGTTTAGCCTCCATAACCTACATTCATTTATGCAAACAAGCATGCCCTAAGAAAAACAGTCAAGTGAGATTGAATGTTCATTTCATAAACTACATGTAGACCAAATTTCAAACGAAAATATTAAATATAACCAACTTGATCTTAGCAGTTGAAATCACTAGGTGTCTTTAGGGGGAAAAAAAAAAAGGTAAAGATGTTTATTAATTTTTAACCAATAAGATCATCATTTAAGCCCTTTATCCCATGAATATAGAGTTGACCTTTATATTTGAATTTGACAAATTATTTACATGGGCCGACTTGCTTATCTGACGCATATCAAACTTGGTTTCGATCAATAAGATTAAGTAGCTAAATTTAAATTGTACTATGGAATTTGGTTCACTAATAGTTTATTAAGTTAGCTTTCAATCCCATCCAGTTAGATTTTCTTGAACTCTAAGAAAATAAAAGAAGAGAATTTCTTGAAAACTAAAAAAATAAAAGAGATGAAATAACTAGGTGCAACACAAGTGATAGGTTGCACTTTATGCCCATGTTTTCTTTGCATGGAGAAGATGTCTTCTTTTATAGGATGAAAAGTTCTCTATTTTGTGAGCTCCACTTTACAAAAACCCATACTAGAGATCTTGAACTTCTCCAAAAGAAGAATCTCCACTACTCCTTGTCCAAACACAACTTTAATATGATGTAAAATGTCATGTGAAAAAAGAACTTGACTTAGGAGTTGAGAAGACCAGAAAGTATCTTTAAATAAAATACATATTAATGTACTAATAAGTAGAGTATTGGACAACGAAGAAAAATAAATAGACAAAGTTAAGTAGTAGAGATGAGAATCTTACGATTAGATAAATAAATCTGCATTAAGAATAATTTAAAAATAGTTTTAATAGAAGAGAAATTGAGAAAAACTCGTTTAATATTATTTAGACATGTAACAAATAGACAAAGTTCAGAGTGAGAGAGATGAGATTACTACCTTGGATGAATGGGCAGGTTTGGCATATGCCCAAGCTGAAAAGCCTGGGTATTCCGACGGGTCATGTTAGATGGTGGGTCTAACTGAATGATTGCAAAAAATATTTAGATGAATAAATTATTATGAGGGATATCATACTGTAAAAAATGGGATTTATTGAATGATGTTAACCATTGATTTTTTGAGGTTAAAAATGAACCATTGGATAAATATTTTGGCCTATGATGATTAATCCAATGGTTAAAATGCAACAAATGAAATTTATAAAGGTTGGACCTAAATTTTAAAATGCAAGAAATAATTTTAGAGAATCGAATTTAACATAAAATGGTCTCATATGGAGCCTTGTGCCGGGCACCAGAAATGCCCATGTGTTTTATGTATTGGCCTTGGATGAATAGATTTACATTAAGGACGATTTAAAAATAGTTCCAATAGAAGATAAATTAAGAAAAACTCATTTAAGATAATTTAAAAATGTAAATAGAAAATTGAGACACATGTAATAGGTAAAGTTGAGGAACTACAAAGTAATAGGTACAAGGAAGATAATTAGACTACTAAAAATATGAAGAGACGGGATAAAGAAAGATATGTTGAATGATGGAGTAAGTCAACCAGGACCGGCCCTGAAATTTCAAGGGCCCTAGGCCCTAAAAAAAGTGCATGGTGGGGGGCCTAGGCCATTGATCAAATTTTGGGGGTTTTGGGCGGCCGCCTATTTGACTTTAAGTCAGGGCCGGCCCTGAAGTCAATATATGGTTTAGGATAATGTCAAATAAAGAAGTAGAACTTAAAAAGGTGACTCTAAATAAATATGATTTTGATTTTGACGTGATCATCATGATGAGTTCGAGACCAGGCTAGGTGAGCGTAAGACCAAGCCCAATTAGTTGTGGTCAGCCCGAGCCCGTCCTTATGCTAACAGGCTGTGGGTCTTCTACCTCCCAGCTCTATCCCTGAAAAAGGGAGGGAAAAGGGTACAAACAATGGAAGCCCTGTCTACACCGGCAATAAAATTCAAGGAAAGAAGGTGAGGAACTGAGGATTGAAGGGTTGGGGTCATAAATCCATTCGGCTTTTATTTGCATTTGCTGCTCTATATTAGCAGCTTTTCAGAGATACAGAAGAAGTGTGTTTATGTTTCCTTTGGTGTTTTGGGCTTCTCTTTCTTTGCATTCACTACTTTTCAAGTTGGGGCTGGAAAAAGAAGAAACAAAATTATAGGCCGATATTCAAAATGTTGGTGTGGTGATGTTACATAAATTGATTTTGATAACACTATATAAAATCACATATATAGACACTGAACACACCGATTAGATCAAAGAATCTATATTTGTTTTTCATAATATGTTTCGCTATTAACTGATCTTTAAAGTTTAAATATTGAATCTAAAGAGATTGGAGTGATGGTCACGAATATCCCTCTTTTCAGAAACCAGAAGTCTTGAGTTCGATTCTCACTTTACTTCAAAGAACTACTCTTGTATGTCAGTAAATCTAAAAATTAGTAGAATGATCTAATAAGCTCGACACCTTTGTCATATAAAGAAACTCAAATTTTGAATCTAATTTCTTCAATGTGTGCTTCTAAACTCCATTCCGCTGAATTTTGATATTGACTGATATTACTTTTCAATTTGCCCCCTGAAACGGCCAACTTTTACTTATTCAAATGATGGCATATGGTTGTTTATAGATGAAAATTGAGTTATGTATCAATACTTTTTTCTTAAAATATATATTTCAATTTATTACAAATAAATAAAAATAAAAAGGTAAAATAAGAATATATTCAATTTATGATAATAAAATTGAAGGAAAAAATGATCTCGATGTTCTTTTAAAAAACTACTTTTATACAAATTAATTCTCTTAGTTTTTAATATTTAATATTTTATAAATGACCCCATGTGTACCTGTTTAAACTTTAAAGTGATCCATAGCCACAAATGCAACTCGCCCTAACTCAACCCATCACAATGCGGGGCAATTACAAAATTGAAGTCGCATTGGTGATCTGGACTCGCCACTTTCTGAGTTCTAACCCAAACCCACTTAATCGTGGCCTTCAACATGATTACTTAGATATTTTAATTTTAGCCATCAATCCTTATAAAATGTAAGATGACCGACAAACACAAAATATTTGAGATGGGCACAGCCCCATTACTCCCAATGAGCTCTTCCTATTTTTTTACTAAGGTGTATAGATTTTTTAGAGCACTTCACTAATCATCAAGGTATGTGTAAACAGGGGTTCAAAAATCGGCTCGGCTGATATCCGATACAGACGATATTTCGGCAGATAATTTTATCTCTCATACCGATATCGGCATTTTCTCTCTCCTCCGATATCGGAACCGTGAAAAAACCGCAAAAAAACCGTGACGAACAGTGACGAACCGCAAAAAACCGTAAAAAACCGTGAACACCCGTGAGAACCGTAAACCCTGAACCGCGGAAAACCGCGAAAAACCGTGTAAAAACAGCGAAAAACCGTATCAGTGTTTTAAAAAAAAAAAATTTAAATACCGATATTTATGAATATCGGCCGATATTGTGACCGATATTTCGGATCGAATATCGGCCATATCGGCCGATATTCGGTATGTACGGCCAATACTTATCGTATCGGCCGATATTTGAATCTTAGTGTGTAAGTATTTTTATCTACAAAAATCGAGTAACTTTACGAAAAGTGGTCATTTGGAGTGGAATAAGAATCAAATTCAAGACTCCCAATTCATGATTCGAATTTCTAGCTTTCACTATAACTCCTTTGTGTTGTGGACTCTTCACATTTGGTGCACCACAAACTCTAAGAGAGGCTTGAATGCTATTAAATCTTTCCCACTTCTACCAAAACACTTGCTAAAATAACAAATTCCAATATTAAGATTGGGACTAGAATAAGAAAAGAATTTTATATACATTTAAAATATATACACTAATGGATATGTTTGTTGATTGAATTTTAAAAGAATTCTTTCAATCTGAAAAGGTTCTAAAAAATTTGAACAGTGCAATACATCATAATGCATGAGAGTAGTTCTCAAAAAAAAAAAAATTTATTAGATTTTTAGTAAATGAAATCTACAAATTATTGTTGCTATCATCCACTCATCCTTACTCTAAGGTAAGCATAAGACTCATTTCTCTTGTAAAAAGCTATTGATTCTTTCCACACTACTCAACTCAAAGGGATTAAATCACAATATTAATTGAGATTTAAAACTTGAATTATGTCCAATGTTGTGTAGTTATATTGAATAGCACAAATCCAATGAGCTTAGTCTCTTCATGAAAGGAGGTTTAAACTGTGGTTCATGTTCAAATTCCTCTGAACCACTCTCCAAGAGTTACTCTTTATCGTTTGAACTCGGTATATGTGTGTAGGGAGGTGTGCGCATGCTCCGAAGGATTAGTCGAATAAAATCCCTATATGTGAGACACTTGGACACCTTCGATTATAAAAGGAATCATATTAAGTAGCACCTAAAGAGGTAAAACTCAATAAGATAAGCTCGATTTGAATTCAGATTAAGCTCTTGTAAAGGATTTGTTAAAGGTAAAATCATCGGTCATTATGATGAGAGCCTTATCGTGTCTATCTTCTTTCTCACTATCATTCTATATTGTCTAGAGCAATATTCCCATCGGAGGTGATGCCACCTATGTGTGACAGTCGAGCTGAATGGAGCCCACAAGAATGGGTTTAGAGAGTATTTTCAAAGATGATACTTCTCATAAAAAAATTAGATTTAATAAATTTAAAAACTTTGATTTTTAAGAACTTAAAGATTAATAGTTAAAATATGATCAGTTTTTTTATTAATTTTTAATTTAATAGTGAGATAAACTTAAAAGAAATTGAAATGAGATTTGATAGATGGGCTTTCGGCCAACTCTTTTTAACTTTAGCTGTGAAGTATTGAAATCTCAAAAAAGGAGACAGGAAAGGAGCCTACATTTACCTTTATTTACCCCTTTTCATGAATGGGTAGAATACAGAAGAATGATGAATCAGAAAAATCAATAAAGTGGGTCCACTTTTCAATTGGAAAAAAATAAAGTGGGCCCTCTTTTCATAAAGAAGTAGTGTTCATCCCTTTAGACTGGTCATGTGCATGAATAACACTTATTAAATGATACGAATGGACCCACTTCTCCCTTTACTTCTTTTCTTTTCTCTTCTTCTTTAACACACACACACAGAGAGAGAGAGAGAGAGCCCAGGTATGACTGTCCAGACTCCAGAGAACTTATCATAATGGAACTGAATTATATCAAACCATGAGACTTAAGTAAATTCAATTTAAAGGTGAACATCTCTTTAATAAGAAATTGAGAACATTTGGGTCTTTCCTTATCAAGTGGTGATAGATTTTCAAACTGTTCACATCTATTAAAGCCTAAAAGGTGGGTTAAAATGTGGAATGTGATCATTTAACATACACTTAAAAGGTAAAAACATGCAAATAAACAATTAAGAATGAATAATTTCAACCTTTTTTAGGGCAAACAATTTTATGAAAATTTATATTTGGCTTTGATTCATGTCATCCAATAGATACTACAAACTCTTGCCTCGTGTCAAGTTGTGGAAACTCAATGTTTTTGAGGTTTAAATTAAAAAAATTGTTTTTGTTAAAAATAAAGGAAGTAGTGTCTTGACAAAAAAAAAAAGAGCCTCCCTGTTTTCTTCATTAAATTTTTCTATTTTCGTATAAGAAATGATTTTTTTTGTTAAAAAAGAGAAAAATATTTCACTTATTGTGTTCTTGAGAAAGGGCCCTTCTTCCATAAAAGAAAATAGAAGGATAATATTTCTTATACTCTTCATTTTTCAAACATGAAAAATGACAAACAACCCTAAATCTTTTAGACATTCTTTAAAAATGAAGAGTATAATGAATAATAATTAGGTTTGTGAATATAATTAGGTTTTACACAGGGGTATAAATCTCGGTATAGATCGAGATATCGGTCGATAAATTTCTCTCTCTTATTTTTTTTATTAAAAAAATCCTTCAATATCGGCCGATACGTATTATATCAGCTGATATATAAAGGTTTAAAAAAATCGATATATATCGATTGATACGCCGATATCCCTGGTTTTACCGAAAATAGGAGACCTAATAAGTCTAGATCGAATTCATGAAAAATATTCGACTCTATCGTATAGATCAAGTTTGAATTTCAAATTTATGAAAGGGAGTTTAAGGCTTAAAAATTGAAAAAATTGGATAGACCCACATGAATTCTATCAAACAAATGAAAATGAAAGTGATCAGATTATCTTAAGTATTTTTTTATTTTACATATTTATGAAATATAGTATAAATATAGTGGAGGAAATTTTTAAAAGAGTGAATTAGTACTTAGTAACCATCCAAAGTGGGCCCAATATGTGACTGCCATGTTTCTTAATTGGACATAACTCTTTGCTTCAAACCAAGTGAAACATTATGAGCTATACTAAATATGAAAATGCCAAGAGTTAATGGGATAAATGTGCTCTGCTAAACCTTCAAATAGACTTGTAGCCGTTTGCATTTGGTTGAGAGATTTAGGGTTTAATGTTTAATAAGAAGGGGACAGACAGACTCTGGCTCATCAACCATCAGGAGTAGGCAAGCCAACCCATCATTCTTTTGTTCACCAACTCCACAATCCATCTACATGTTACTCACTTCACTTATGACCCTAGGGTTCGGCTGTATCAATAAGTTAGGGTGTCAAAGTAAGACAATTATATATTTGAATATCACAAACTAGGGCTAAAATCGGGCCGGGGCAAGTCGGATTTTTAAAAACCCCATCCAGCCCAAGCTACTAATATATGAAACTCGAATTGACTCGACCCGCATTTTGAACTTACTTTAGCCTACTTTTTACAGGGTTGGGTCGGGTTTGATCGGGTCGGGTCGGGTTAATATAAAAATCTTTCAACCCAATTCGATCCGAATTCAATGTGGGTTTCTGACTTCTCAACCTGACCCGACCTGCTGACCCAACTTTCATAACACGACCCACGTGATTTTCGAGTCGGGTCATACAGGTTCGGGCCAAAACCCGACCCAAGTTTCACCCCTATGACAAACAAACTTCAGTTGAAATCGAATTTATCCTTTTGTAATCCAACAATTCATTTTATGATCATATAGTTGGATTTTAAATCAACAGTTGCATATGAATTGTGATGTCTATAAATTGTGTCATTGTAACTTATGGAAGAAATTGCCTTCTCAACTATGTACACAGCAATATCAGAAAAAATAAAAGAAAAATCAAGAATGAAAAGTAAACCACAATACAATGAGATGGATTGCACAAATATATCATACGTGTTCTCAAATTGCTTCAAAAAAGTGATAGTATGTGCTAATGCAAATTAAATTTAAGTCGCGTAACTTCATAACATGCATGCGTATTAATTTTAAGATTTCATCTTTCGTTAAATTTTAATAAAAATAAAAATCTAGTTGTTTTATCAAAGTGAGTCCTGAGTCATATTTTTTCTTGATTATCTTTTTTTCAATGACTAAGTGTCTAGATTTTATAGAACCTAATTCTCGAACATTAGCAAACCTCAGTAATTATACACATCATATAACTACGAGGAGTGACTCCTTAAAATGAAGTGAAAATTGAGACTCTCACTTCCCACTCCTATCTTTTTCAGTTCCTTTGTTGGTAATAATGAATACATTCCTACCTATTGATTTTGATTTTTGAACAGGATGGGAGCCAATTCATTGCTCTCGTGACTTTTCCTTTTCCAAAGCAAAATACTGAAGAACTCCATGCCTTCTGTACGTGGCAGATGAGATGTTCAACAAACTTGAAATAAAAAATTTTGAAAACAGTGGATCCCCACTCCCTCCTTTCCTAGATGCAAAAGCAATACGCTCCCAACATCTTATAAATCCAAAGCACTTGGATTGAAATTCACCATTGCAGAAACAAGAGCTGCTTCTACCAAATACCCTCTTCTCTCTATATTTTTAAAAAAAAAAAATCAAGAATTTTAGCCTAAAAAGCAAGAATTTGTGCAAAAATGATCAAACACGCTGCAGCTTCGGAAGATTTCACCTTCCCCAGAATCACAGATTACAGCTCTGTGAGCCATCTCGACTTCCCCCGCTTCTCCACCTCTTCTTTCTGGTATGTGCACTCCACTGCTATTTCTGATACAAAACAACAATGTCAAGGAGTAGATAATGTCATTAAACACAATACCCATGAACGGAATAGCTCCACGACCGGAGGCAGACATGGAAATCCCGGTCTTGCTGTCTATGTTGACGGCATTTTCCGCGATAAGGAAGAAAAGATGGACTTGCTATGGGAGGATTTCAACGATAAATCGGGTCTGGTTTCATTTGTTGGGAAGGAAGGAGTGATTTTGAACAACTCCAATCCAATGGTTGGTTTCAGATCAGATGCGGCGCCGGAGCCGGTGCCAGCGCAGGCTAAGATGTCCAAGAGACACAGCAGCATTGTTCATCGTAGAAAGGCAAGCTTGTGGATTATATTGAAGTTCTTGAAGAAGTTTTTTCTCGCTTAGCAAGTCTCATTGCTCGTTGGAGGGGTTGGTAAGAACCGAATGATCTTGTGTTCAATTAACATTCAATTTTAAAGGGTCATTCTTCATTAAACTTTTTTGCTGTATGTAGATTGGAAGGTTTATAAATACCCTTAAAATTAATCGGGTGAAATGTCACAAGCATGTTTTTCTTCCATTCAGTAAAATAACCAAATGATAAAGTTCTAATTGTACTTTTTTTTTTTTTCATACATTTGGATGACTGAAAAGCTTATTGGTTGTTGTACTATCTTATTGCTTCTAGTGGAAATGAATAAAACGTTGGTCTTGAGTCTTGACAGAATTCTAGTATGGATGAACAATTGTAGCTGCTACTCCTAAAATGTAAAATAGGAAAAAAAAAAGAGTTAATTTCTATACTTCTTGAGTTTTATAAGAATTAGTATTTTTTATAATAAAAGATACTTACTGTACATTTTTCCTATTTAGGCAATCGACAAAAGACAAGTCCGATGTCTGTTATTACAAAAAAAACACCAGCCTTCTTATCTATTCTCATTTGTTGATAATCTAATTTAGAAACTACGATGTATTTTGAAAAAAATGTTACTACATAAAATGAGATGTTCAATACATATTTAATTTTAAAGTTTTGTACATTTTCCAATATATGTCAAAACATGTTGGGACTTAAAATTTAAATTTGGGTCAAAGCTGAAATATCATCGGTTGTTAAAAGCTGAGAAAAAAATCTTTTGACATATCAAATATATCGGTCATATTCGATATATAAGATGACATTTGTCATATTAACTTGGCTGGTACTAAAAAATATCAATCAGTATTTCAAATATTGAAAGTATAGTAATGTGATAATAAAGAGTTTATGGTGCTACTCAAGGGTCCAAATATCGGCCGATACGAATCGTATCGGCCGATATGATACAGTTTTTAAACTTTATCATATCAGCCGATATGATTCGTATCGGTCGATATGCCGATATCTCTGCCCCATCATATCGGCCGATATCTCGGTAGTTTTTGTTAAAAAAGAGAGAAAGAGAATTTATCGGCCGAGATATCACTTGTGACGTAGATCAATTCAAAGGTGGAATTTGTCATTTCATTGTTGTAGAAAATTACAATTTTTTATAATTATTTCACCGCGCGTTGTCCAAGTGGCAAGAGTTGATTGGCGCTACATTACTAAATTACTCAAATTAGCATTTCTAATATCAAATTGAGTAAAAACTGGGACTTTCTTTGCCCAATATTTCATGTTAATGACCAATGAGCAGCCTAGTAAGATCTGGTTCAGGGGTAAAAAAAAGGGCCCAGCCAATATGCATATCGGCCGCAATATCGGCCGATAAGTTTCTCTCTCCTCCGATATTTACATTTCTCTCTCCTCCGGTATTCAAAACCGTGAAAAAACCTCAAAAAACCGTGAAGAACCGCAAAAAACCGTGGAAAACTGTGAAAAATCGTATCGATTTTTTTAAAAAATAAAATAAAATAAATTTTAAATATCGATATTTATGCATATCGGCCGATATGGTGACCGATATTTTGGACCGAATATCGGCCATATCGGCCAATAATCGTTTTGTACGGCCGATACATATCGTATCGGCCGATTTCGTTCAGTCTTAAAAAACCGATACATATCAGCCGATACGATATGTATTGGCCGATATTTCAACCCCTGATCTGGTTATTTCATTGGGTGGTCATGTTGTAAATGAGTCATGCTAAATAGCGGAATCACTAATCCGATTGGAATAACCATCATTTGGTTTTGGTTACTTTCTCTTAAGCATTCAAAAGATTTATATTTCTTTCCAATTATCTACTTGTGAGCAGAGTTCTGTTAACTCTCAAAGGTAAGACTGTGTTTAGATGAGGGATAAATTTTACAGGAGTAATTTTAAATTATCTCTGATCAAGATTATCCCACGTAATATGAAAACTTCTTTGAATAAAGGGTGCTCAAGGTGAAAAAGGAAGGGTTATTTCTTAATCATCGAAAAAGGATAACGGGGTTAACCCCGTTACCCTCGCACCCACCCACCTCATTCAAATGCAGCCGACAAGTAAATTGAATCCTGTACTATTACGCATAAAAGAACTTTTATATTTTCATGATTCAAGTTTTAATTTTAATAATATTATTGTAGATTTGAAACAATAACTTTATAAAAGAAAACTAGATATTACCAGTATGTCAATTATAAAAAATGTTTGATTTAAATATTTTTATTTATTTGATATAAATCATTTAAATTGACAATTAATAAGAAGCTCCACTTAAATTATTTATTTTATATAATTTATATTAAATAATTTTCTTAATTTTATAAGATCAAAACACCGAATTTCATTGTCAAATATCTAAGCGTACGATTCATTTATAACTGTTCATGTGTAGGTGTAGATGTATTCAAAACATGTTTGTATTCAAAATTTCAAACAGAAGACTGACGTTGTAATCAAAACATCTCATTGATTAGATAGCCCCCCTCAATTATTATGTTTACTGCTTATTGGTGGGCCCTAGGAAAAAAAGCCCAGTTCTCTTTTTTTTTTTTTTTCAAATAATGGTACAAGGTTATTTCACAGAGAAGTTTCTAGAAGGTTGAAATCTCGGTTAATACTGTGTATATCGGCTGAGATATCTTAGAATTTTCATGACCGAGATATCTCGGCCGATACGCATAGTATCAACCAGAGATAAAAAAATCTGAATCTCGGCCGATTTTATTTTTTATTTAAAAAATTACAAATATAGGCGTGGGCCCGATCGATATCTCGACAAATATTCGTCTGATAGGGATGAATATCGGCCGATATTTATATTTTAATTTTTTTTAAAAAAAAAGCAATAAGTCCTGTTTCTGTTTAAAAAAAAAAAGGCCTTTTTTAATTTTTTAAAATGAATTTTTTTTTAAAAAAGCCACCAAGATTTTTTTAAAAAAATTGAGGAGAGAGAAAAATCTCGGCCGATATAAAATATCGACCGAAAATTCAGAGTTTCTAGTTGGCCCATGTGGTCTACAAGGGCTAAAAAAATATGTAAATTCCAAATTATTTTATAAAATTTATGGGACAACTCCAAAAATTATTAGGGCTCGTTCAGCGGGGTCCATTGTTGGTATTTTGGTAACTAGATTACATGTGCTAAAAAAAAGTGGAGTTCTTACCTTTTTATAGTAATGTCACAAATATTTACGGTATTTTTAAATTTATCATATTTTTATTGACAAAATATTATTACCGCGTCAATAACGTATATTTATTGGCACGGCAGTAAACTCTCAATAAATTCGCGATGAATGGTAATATCTTGATAATATCTAGATATATTCTCGATAAATTCCATATTGATATTTTTATTTTATTAATATTTTAATTTAATCTATTTTTATTATCTTTAAATATTATATTTTTCACGAGATTTTTCCGTTAATATCCCTGTAAAAACTCAAAAATTTAAAAATATCTCCATATTACCGATCGTTGTTAATATCTGCAGAACAGTATTTGTAACTATGATCCACATAGCAGATATTAAAATAAGGTTAAATTTAGATTTCTGAGTTCAATTTCAATTTCATCTCAAATAGTCACTCTCTATAGAATTACTCGGTGTGTGGGTAAGAAAGTTTTCACATACTCTAAAAATTAGTCGGGTGCTCTAAGATACCTGAACACTTTGGTCTAAAAAAAAGTGAAGATAAATTACTACATTGTTATATAAGAAAGAGTGGTATTTGTGTATTTGGGCCTTAGCAACACGTTGTCCCTTGTACAAGATAAAAGTGAGATCATCAAATGCAAAAATAAATAGATTTGAAAAAAAAAAATTATAAAAACATTTTTGCCAAAACTCACCACTACAGCAGTTTGGGAGAACTTCTATTTTATTTTTATTTGAGAGAGATAGCTTATAAATATTCATTGAAAAACAAAACTTAGCCATGCATTTGAAAGGCACTATTTTTTTTTTCATAAAGAACAACAAATCGGATCACTAATTTTTTTTTAAATACTTTCGTACTGCAGCAGAAGGGTAAAATGGGCAATACTCTAAATCCCGTGTTTCCTCACACAGAATACCCGTGGGAGGCTCGCTACTCCTCCTACTTCCATTTTTAAGAAAAATTTGGAACCCACAAGTGACTAAAGTTCTCTTAAGTCTTAATCAAGGAGAACATGATCTTCTCTACCCATTGGAAGAAAAAACCATCTTACCCCCAGTGTGAAAAAGTTGATTTTTTGTGCAATTTGCCACTTAGTTATACTTGATTATGCTTCTATCTTTTTTATTTTTTGAAGTTAAATAAAAAAATCTAACTAATGCTATTGAAAGCTCATTTTAAAACTCAACATATGGACCAAATTTTAATCAAAAAATTAAATCTAATCAATCGATCTTTCAAACATCACCATATGTCTTTGCTTTTTTATTTTTTTTTGTCTGAAGACACTGCTTCTAACATTGGCATATACTCTATTATCAATTAATTTATTATAAATTCGATCAACTTAAACATGTTTCTATTTAAATAAATATTAATAATTATTTTGTATAAGCTATTTTAAATATAATTAAAAAGCAAAATGGTAGAAACTGTAACGACCCGTCCCGCTACGGGCACGATAAAACTGATACAAGCTCCTAAAAACAATCCAATACATTTTCGGATATCTCTTTTTTTTTTTGTGGGAGACACCGCTCCCGCAACCCACACTAACCAAGGTAATCCACCAGTAAACTAAAATCCGTAAACATCAATTATAAATTTCAAATTATAGCATCAACCCATTATTACATTCATCCGACTCACTGAAAAGTACATATATCTCAAATATATTAACAGGTCCTCAAATACAAAATGAAACCAAGACAAGTACAAAGCTGCAGCTCTACGCCCAATGTTCGATTGAGGGTCCCGCCGGTCCTTCCTCTATGAAGTACCTGTGAGGCAAGGGGGTGAGCTCTACATGCCCAGTGAGGGTAACACATGCACCAAATGTCACCAAGCATACACGGCATAATATCATATGGACACATCAATGTCTAGGATGTCTACATGCACAACCATGCACACGTATGCCCTACCCCTAGCACAGGGCCCACGTCAGCCGGGTATCTAGAACCTCCTCTAACTAGCGCAATACAACTCCTTATGTACCCAACCACAACAGTCTACCCATCCACGGATGCGCAGACTGATTCTCCGCCAGATCGGAATCTCTAATCCTCGACTAGACATATGACTCTCCCATGACAACCCACACGCATGCCACGACCAACCCAAGAGTCGGACTCACTAGAATCCCAAATTGATCACCACACGGGAGTAACCACCTCTCCAGTCCTCAACGAACTGCCAACCAGACTCATCTATGGTTTCATCAACCAAGCACCAGAGTGTCGGTAGTCAAACCTAAAATCTCGGACCCCATATGCTGGTCTCCACACGATTGGTGCATCCACCTCTCATAGAATTCTATAGGTCTTCTACCGAGTGAGCCGGCCGAATTCCCTCGTTAGACGCCCATAAATTCCTGGTGAGTCAACACCCACAACACAAGTCTCAACAATGAACCCCAATACCATAACCGCGGGTAAACACACTACCAATCGCACTACAGGCTGTCCCCACCGCATCATCCCTCAACCTAGGCGAGCACCTCCTCAGCCTACTCGGTCATCCAGGGAATCACAAACCATACCAGCGGGAGCTGTCTCTCACCGCATCGTCCCTCGACCTAGGCGAGCACCTCCTCAGCCTACTCGGTCATCCAGGGAATCACAAACCATACCAGCGGGAGCTGTCCCTCACCGCATCGTCCCTCGACCTAGGCGAGCACCTTCTCAGCCTACTCGGTCATCTAGGGATCACAACTCTGTCAGCGGGAGCTGTCCCTCACCGCTCCATCCCTCGACCTAGGCGAGCACTTCCTCAGCCTACTCGGTCATCTAGGGATCACAACTCTGTCAGCGGGAGCTGTCCCTCACCGCTCCGTCCCTCGACCTAGGCGAGCACCTCCTCAGCCTACTCGGTCATCTAGGTATCACAACTCTGTCAGCGGGAGCTGTCCCTCACCGCTCCATCCCTCGACCTAGGCGAGTACCCCCTCAGCCTACTCGGTCGTCTAGGGATCACCTCACCCGTTACACATTCGGGTACCGGAACCGCCAGGGGCTTCTAAGGTTACCTTGGGTGAACCAACATTCAACCTGATGGCCTATCTAGGGTCAACATAATTACTCCCCAATTAGTCCTTATCTGAGACTCCAAGGCACCTTGTTCTCTAAGTCAGATCAAGCCTCTCTAATAGGTACGTCCGGGAAATACAAGACAGACCGACCATTTGATCCACGCAAGGGTTACGACTACCCATTTCCAGTCACAAGGGAGTCTGAATCCCAACCATGCGTCCACTGTGTGGTCTCACATAACATCCGCACCCTAACTACCTGACAAGCTAGGGGGAGTCTCTAAATCCTGATGTGGCCTAGTACCCATGCCCCACCGGCATCCTACATATGCTAGCTAATATAACATGCACATTTAACTCTACACTTACACATGCTATCAACATAGTTTGTCACATAGTAATCAGGTGTATGTATCACTATTTATCACTGGTTGATATGTTAATGTTCAAGCATGTTCTGACGTCTAGCAGTCCAAACTAATTATCACATGATCATATGGTATATTATCAACAGAATACCTAACACCGTAATCAAACACATACCATCACATATTACATACATTCGCATGTTGACATATTAACATATTATCAATAAAATAAACTCCAATCAGGTCACCACACAATCAATCAATTACGACATCAGATAATCAACTTGCATATGCCTCTACGGGCATCGGGTACAAATACATCCGGATGGGGGCCCGCCACATAACGATATCAACAGTTCCCTTGCCGAGTGGCTCATAATACAGAGGACCCGCATTCGTCGCATTTTGTACCCGCACATACGATAAGGAAGTAAAATGCATAGATGCATGCTAAAGCGGTGGTGAGTTCCCTCACCTGTGTGTGCCTCAAAATCCAAAGTAAGAGAGACGGTACGCTGGGTTGAAAGGAGCTCAATCTGTTGAAAAAGAGCAAGGGAATAAGCAATTGGGCAAAAAGGGTCAAACAAAACCTGGAGTGCAAACGGGCCCGACGGGCCTGAAAACTAGGAAACTGGGCCGGGCCGAACAGAACTGGGCCGGGCTGAACTGGGCCAGACCCAAAGCTGGGTTGAACTGGGCCGAACCCAAAGCTGGGCCGGACTGGGCCGAGCCCAAAGCTGGGCCGAACCCAAAACTGGGCCGAACCTGAGGCGCACTGGACCGGCCCTGGCAAACTGGACCAGATCAGGTCTGGGCCGAATCCAGCGAATCGAGCCGGATCAGGCAAGCAGGGTAGGTCATCGGGTCCAAAGTCGAACCCGACTGAGTCAACTCGGCAACTCCGAGTGACTCAGCCGAAGGAGAAGGGGAATGAGGGAGATGAGGGAAAGAGAAGGGAGGAGAAGGGAAAACAGGGAAAGAGGGGAAAACGGAGAAAGGGAAGTGCCTCGGATCGGACGGCGGCGATCGATGACAACTAGATCTGAAGGACCCATGGCTGCTCGGGCCGAGGGGGAAGAGCGGCGGCGGCTGCAAGGCCTTAGGGTTTCCGAGAGAAGGGAAGGAGAGAGGAGAAATCAAGGAGAGGGATTGAAGGGAAGAAGAGAGAATCGAGAGGGAGAGAGAGAGATGAGAGCGGCGGGAAGATGGAAGAGGGAGAGGAAATGGAACGGCGGCGGTGGCGGCGGCGGGATTAGGGTTAGGGTTTGAGTAAGAGGAGGGGAGAAGAGGGGTAGAGAGGGACGGGAGAGAGAGAGGAATCGTGGCACTGTAGCTGCGCTACAGTGCCGCGCTGGATGGGGGAAAGAAAGGGGGGTTAGGGTCATTTTAAGGTTTTGTCTTTTTTTTTAAAATAAAATAAAATCTTAAACTTTTCAAAAATAAATAAATAATTTAAAACTCATTAAAAAATCAAACGTCAAACATCGAGGAAGATAACGTGTGATTTTCAAACTTTTTACATGGTAAAATATTCAATGATTCAAAATTACCAAAGTGCCCTTCGAGTGTCCGAGCTCAAAATCGGGCAAACCAGGACCCAACACGGGGCCCACACTTTCCCCACTGCTACCAAGACTCTAAAACTCTGAAATATCGGGTCGGGTCATTACAGAAACACTAATATTGTGATCGCATGAGTTATCAATATGTTTTTGCACCACTTATATAATAATATAAATAAATAAATTTAATGTTCCTCATCACGACCTTTTTAAAAGTTATAAAATTAACAACTTGCAAATTAAGCGTCATTACATGATCATTGTAAATAAAAACAGATTAAAAAGAGTTTACCAAAAAATATTTGTAGAATTAATGTTTTAAATATTAAATCGGCTAACCAAATCGTTCATTTATTGTGATCCAATTTAATTAAATCAAGCCATCAGATGTTACCATTCTGAGGTATGAGATTAGTGTAGCAACGTAATAATAAAAAGAGAATAATATTGTTAAAAATACAATATTTTATTTTATAAAAGAAGTTATTAAAAGTTGAAAATTTGATTGACAACAATGATAATGAATTCACATGCTTTTTATATATAGAGCTCTCTTAATTTTTTTACTGACTTGATCGAACATATTTACATTATTAGAAGTCCAACTCATTTAAGTTTCTCATAAGTTATGGTGTAAAAATCAATATCTTTTTATTATTATTATTCAGATTTGTCTATTTTAAGTTATTTTTTCATTTTTTTAAAATTTTGTTCTAAGATAATTCTGATTGAGTTTTTTTTTTTTATGAAAATAACTTAATAAAATGATATTGAGTGTTTACGAAATTGAATAGTGATGCCTTAATCTGATTAACATAATTTGTAGGATTTTTTGTGATTTTTCAAGTTGTTTTTCAAAAAAAAAATCATGAAATCAAAGTTTTCTACGATAACTTTCATTTTGGGGTTTCATGTGAAAAAAATTTAAATAAATGTTATAGAAATTTTGGTGGAATTAGTTGAAGAACCCTTAAAGTGATTGATATAAGTTTTAAGATGTGTGTGTGATTTTTCAATTATTCTGATATTTTCTTAAAATTTAGATTTTTATAAAAATAATAATGAATTATAATAGAAGGTACATGTTATTATGGGGAATTAGAGAATATGAATTTTATGTAAGATGTTTCCTTTTTCATTTTCTAAATTTTCTAATTTTTTTGAATATTTTTCTATTATTTTTAGCATTTTATTTGTTTCAAAAATTTTGCTCTTAAAGGTCCAATACTCTATCAAAATTATTTTTTTTAATAAAAATATCTTCACACAAGATTTTCCATTTTTCTTTATTTTTTATTCTTTTGATTTTTTCTAAAAAAATTCAAAAAAGAGGAAAGTGAGTGCATATTGACCTTATATTCGCCCACATACTATATCGACAGATCACAGATATGATACATGTACTATTTTTTAACCTCTTCTTTTAATCCATGAGGTATATTATTTATATGACTTTTGCAATTTTTTTTTGAAAAAAAGAGAGAAATCTAGTAGAGATAGTTCAGTTGGAAACGTTTTACAAAAAATAAAAATATAATAACTAAAAAATAAATTAGGTTGAGAAAAAAATTGTATCAGATATTTATGTAAATTGAATTAAACGGTTCAATTCAATTTTAAAATACTGCACCAAACACATTAAGCTAATTCTAAACGGATGATTTTCCAAATAATATCATTCTAAACAAAGACATTTAAAAGTCTAAACTCTAAAACAACAATAAGGTCCAAAAATATTTCTAAATGTCGAAACAGTGACCTGATTTCACATAAATTAGTGAGCGTTAGGGCTCAAGGTTCCTAACTGGCTTTCTTTCTTTGAATCCTAGGGACGTTCCTTACCCTTCCGCTCCTTTTGAAGGCACACCGCACCCGCACCCACAGAGTATACATTCGGTTGAAGCCGCCAGGTTTCGAACTCGTCACCTCAACACTGAAACCAGTTGCACGCAACCAGCTCGGATACCCTTCCGCTCCTTCTGCTACGATCTTTTTTGTTTGGGTGTCCTAGGTAGATGATTTTCCCCGCTCTTCTTTCCTGAAATCGGTTTATGTTCTCGGAAAATTGATTTTGGGTACTACACACATGCGCAGGTATTGATTGATGGATGTGCTTAGTCTCTACAATCTTCCTTCCATATTCAAAATTGACAACAGCATTCGCTCCCAAGCAAGAGCTTCAACATTCAGCTACCCATTTCAAGCAAACTGCCCGTCAGTTCGTTGCATGGCTTCGGCGGTTCCCGTACAAGAAGATGTCAAAGATGGCGGGAATAAGCTGACAGGCGATTCCTTCATCCGTTCCCATCTCCGGAAACTCGCCCCCTATCAGCCCATTTTACCTTTTGAGGTATACCCATTTTGTAATTCTCTCTCTCACACTCTCTCTCTCTCAACATATTTCAGACACTTGGATGTGGTGGGCCAATTACCTTACCACCAACAATCCAAGAAAAAATCATTGCCACTCATCTCATGCAAGGCATTAGAATCATTGGTTAAAACAAATCATTGACTGTGATTGACTGCATTGGATTGGATGTTTTAATTTAGTCATTTTTTGCTATATGATGATTGGTTAGATATGTTTTGGTTTGGAGTTTTGACTTTCAAGTTTGCACTTACTATTATCTATACGGTTGCAGATTTCATTATTTATTTGTTGTTGAGATGGTAATGCGACCCAAACTTGCAACTTTTATAGTTGCAGTAATGAGCATTTGCCAATTGTGCTCTCTACTTTGTCCATGAAGTTCTAGAATTGCAATTTACATACTTCGATGAACTTTACATTGCATTTGCTTAAATACTTCAACAGAGTGGTTTGTATGGGAATAGTAGTCAGAAATAGAATCTTATCTTACAAGAAATGTGAGTTCTTGTTTATTTATTTATTTTTGAAATGGTAACTTTAGTAAAAGAATGTTGCTTCTCGATATCATGCCACCTCTGTCTAGTGAAATCCATAAGTGCCCCTTCTTTTTGAAGAAGAAGAGAACTTCTTACAAAACATGTATTTTTTACAATTTGGGATAGTTCGAGTGAATCTTAATGTCTCATATGAATACCGAATTTTACTTACAATGAAGAGCATTTGCAGGTTTTGTCTACAAAGCTAGGAAGGAAACCAGAGGACATTGTCAAACTTGATGCAAATGAAAACCCTTATGGTCCACCTCCAGAGGCATGCCTTTCATTCTTTTCTCCTGGCAATTAATGTTACCAATATGAACTCCTTTACCACTGAACTAGCAGATGCTTTTCCATTAAGTATGTATATGGGTTGGAAAAGGTAATTTTCCATATATAGTGCTATCAAGGAGGCTATCTTATTTGTTCTATCAATGGAACCATCAGTTTCTTTAATCAGCTCATTTTGTGATCAATCAATACCATTGGTGTATACGGATGGATATGTATGATAAGTAAAGTTTGTATTTGAATATCTCACAAATTGCATGCGGGTAGGACTTTTCTGCCTAAAACTGATATCAAGATTGTTTCTTGTATGTGTAGACATGTTTGGTTGTATATATTTATCAGATATGGAGGAGGCCTTCCTTTACTAGTTTCACTTTTCCGCACCACTTGTTACTGCTGCACCACTAGAGGTGGCTTTACCACTGTTGCTTCTCAAGTTCGGATTAGGTGTACAATCCCAACTTCTGAATTTGTTAGTAGAACAGATACTATCTAAGTTGCATGGGTACAGGTGCAAGTGTTGGAGTCCGACATCTGTGCAAGGTATTAGACGCTGAAAACAAGAAAAAAAGGACTTGGGGACTAGATACCATATTTCAATAAATTTAAATTTATTTGAAATGAAAACAAGGTGTGAAAATAACATTGATAGAACGTAATGTATTAATTTTACTCCATACAATCAAGTGAAAAACATCTTGATATTTTAGTTAGGTTTCAAGAGGACAAGTGTGTGATAGTATTTTAGTCGTCTTGGAACGTACAGTATTAGGTTTCAAAAAGTCCTAGAAGAGTCTATGAAGAATGAGTGCCAGTGTCTCACACAAAATGTGAGTGTCCGACATTTGTGTGTCACACATCTTGAAGAGTTTGTGCAACATAAGATAATATATATTCGATTCTATCAATAATGTCTGTCTTTGTCTGGCACTTGTAGCAGATACCATTTGGGTCCAAAGTTGGGTAAATCTTAGAATTATTGCGTATGGGAGACATTGCTTTATTGCCATGTAATGAATGTTGATTGAGGGTGCACACTCACATGTAAAAGAAGGCATATTGAGGGTGTGACTTCCATTTTGTTGTTTCCCATTTGATCTTTTTATCCTCATATTCTCTGATGGCTCTCATTTTCTCTCTTCACTAAAATGCTTCATTAATTCAATTAAAAAAAGCCTCATTAATCATTAGCATGAAAAAGAAGTCATTTATCCCCTTTTAGTTGATTATGTACCTCACAATCTCTAAAGTATATACATCAAATCTTAACTATGTGTTGTACTTTTACTTCCTTTTTGACATGTTTGAACTGCATGTTGTTCTGAGTACACATTCTAGATTGTATGTAGGTGGTTCAAGCATTGGGTTCATTGAAATTCCCATATGTTTACCCAGACCCAGAGAGTCGCCGATTGCGTGCTGCCCTTGCTGAAGATTCGGGCCTTGGTGCTGAATATATACTTGTTGGATGTGGTGCAGATGAGCTCATCGATTTAATCATGCGGTGTGTACCTGATATTATTCGGATTACAATTCTCTTTGAATAAATTTTTAGGTGAATAACTGCATTTGATTTCTGTTTTCCATGTTTGTACCACGGTAGATGTGTACTTGATCCTGGTGACAAAATTGTGGATTGTCCTCCAACATTTACAATGTATGGATTTGATGCTGCAGTGAACGGAGCACTGGTCATTAAGGGTATGCTTTTTTTTTAAAAAAAAAAATTAAAAATTTCTTTCAGTGCTCTTATTTTATTGTTTGATTTTGGATTTTGAATTCTGGTTTACGTTTTTTTTCCCTATCTTTAGACAATTTATGTATACTCTTTTAACTGTTGATTAGTTGATTCAATAAATCTTCTTTTGCTACGTCACATAAAACTATTTGAGCCCGGGAAAGTTTCATCTTGTGGGAATGAACTTTTAGTTTTGGTTCCGGGAGTTGCACTTAATGCAAGTTGGTGGGGGGTGTTGGATGAGATTTGAATGGTTTGACTTCAGGCAGTGTGGTATCCACAATCCCATGTGAAGTGTAAGTTAGATTCCAATCGCTGCTTAACCCATGGGCAAGGCTTTATTAAGCTACTTATGTCAGATATGTTGGCAAGGACCATGCCATCTTATTGTTCCTTCAAGCAAACAGTAGGCAAGGCCTTGGCTGTTCAGTCATCAAACCATAATATAGCCAATTCGTTACTCACTGTTCAAATGCAATGCACTTGCAACCCTGAGTCTAATCTTCGTCAAGCAGGATATGGGGATATCACTATGTACTAAAATGGATATTTCTTTTAGGTTCAGTATGGTCTGATGAGTTTTGCAATTCTATCCTGGGCTCTGGATAGAAGTTTATGTGATCCCGGTACATTGTTTAAGGTTTCAGATAATAGAGGGAGTGTCTAGGGATAAGATATTTTTGCTTCTTCTTAGCACCAGATAAGGTTCTGTATTTGATTTTAGCTATGTTGTTTTTGTTTCTACTGTTATCCAGCTGGGCTTTAGAGCCTGTTGCTCTCCTCTGTTTGGGCATTGTTTGTGCTCTCCTTTCTAATCAATTTTATTTTATTCCTTGACAAAAGAGAGAATTTTATTTTTGTCTTCCAGGGCCATGTTTAAAGTGGTTTTGTGTTAGTCGCAAAATTTATATCTCAGGTAAAACATGCATTGTGACAATTGGTGTAGCTTTTGATGTCTTGTTCTTAGGGTTCTAGGGAAGCTAATAACATGGCTAGTTAGGCGTTACATTCATATTACTGACAGTGGAAATACTCTGTCTTTTATGTTGCTTGAGATTGTTGTCTTAGACCTTTTTTTGGGTATCCTCCACTTGAATTTTGAGTTCGGAATTAGATCCTCTTTGTTGTTATTTTTGTTTGCAAGCAAGTTTGAATTTTTTTGTAACAAACAAGTGAAGATGAATATTCCATTGATTTATAAAAGGGTGGGTAAAATGTAACTAAGTGTAAAAGAACTCGGGCTCCCTATGAGCGACTTAGCATATATCGGTTTGCAAGAGATCCTAGAAAACAATGAAGAAAAGATGTGGTCTTCTGTACCTTACGAGTGATGAGAGTGCTTACGCATCATTAGAACTTAGAGAGAGTGTTGGAACACCAAGACAAAGTTTGGACGTAGAGAACTCTCCCAAAGTGAGGGGTGTAGAGGTTGTGGTCTCCTCTCTTGCTTGAGGTATTTATAGGCCTCTAAAGACTCTTGATCAATCTTGGGATTTGGAAAGGAAAAAATGCTCTTGTATTGGAACCTAGAGGTGTTATATTCACTTGGCTTGAAACCCAGAGAGGATGTTGAAGCAAGAAAGCCTTGGAGCATGGAAAAGGTGTTTAATTGGCTAAGCTTGCAGCCCGAAGAGGTGTTGAACTTGCCTAACTTGTTACATAGTGAGGATTCAAAAGGGTACTAGGTCACCCTAGATGGAGGAGGTTGGTGAAGGACCTCTGTGATAGAGCATAAGCATCCTAGTAGGAGGTTTCCTTTAAGAGTACAAGAGCATCCTATAGAGAGAAGGTTGAGAATGCATAAGTGCTTTAAAGGAGAAGGTTTTGTTGAGAGAGCATAAGCACTTTTAAGGAAAAGGTTTCCTTGAAAATGAATAAGCACCTTAACAGAGGAAGTTGGTCAAGGACCTCCTATGAGTGTACATAAGCATTGTGATAGCAGGTTTCCCTTGAGAGTAAATGAGCAACTGGGAAAGAGAAGGTTTCCTTGAGAACAGATAAGCACCGTCAAAAAAGGGAAGGACATCTCATGAGAGCTCATAAGCATTTGATAGGAGGTTTCGCTTTTAAGTGTTGAGCACCATGGAGAGAGAAGGTTTCCTTAGAAAGCATTAGTACTTTGAAGGAGGGAAGGACCTCCCTCACTATTATATCTTTAAAAAAGGACATCCCATGAGAGCACATGATTACCTTTATAAGAGGTTTCCTTTATGCTTCAATCATGGGCCATGATGGTATAGATGGTCCAAGTTTGCCTTCCCCCCCCGCCCGGCCTTTTGTTCAGAAAAAAAAAAAAGCTTGGTAAGTTATTTCTAAGTCTTGAAAGATCACTTGAATGTGTACTAGAGTCTGGGATTTTTTATCTCTCTTTCCAAGTGTAACGTTTTAAAATCTATCCATCGGCACTCCACGTTAGGTTTTCCTTTTTCTTTTATTGGCTTAACTTCGTTGTTGCCACTCAAAATTGAGCACCATTATTTTGTGGGTAGTGACTCAATGGCCTTTAAAATGAAATTAAACTTGGGGCAATTTGTTCAAATAATGTGGGTTAAAGATATCTTTGAAGTTCTATGTTGTGTTCCTGTGCAACTTATCATAATTTTTTTTGTGACTCTTTCACCACAAATTAGATTTTGCTGATTCTTGCTCTGTTAGAAACATGATTTGAAGAACTTTATAGAAATATCTATATGTTTTTCATTAATTATTTGGTTGTGTTTGTTGATCAATCAAATTGTTGTGAATTTGATGGCTAAATTGGCATGAATTCACGAGTTTTTTGAGGATCAACCCAATGGTCACCAATAGTTGCTTTTGCGTATGAAATAAATGGCTTTGGGCATGAGAGCCCTCATTACAACTATTTAACATGTCCCAACATTGTTGCAAGTGCTAGACAATTTCGTAGCATTGCTGAATTTATGGAGGTGCTGAACTATGACCTAACATTGCATAGGCCATTGTAGTAATGGGCTGAATAATGTTTTTGACATCTAAGCTTTTGGGTTTAGTGAGGCCCATCTTGCATGTTTCTACATGTGGCTCCCATTTTATGTACCAATAGGCCCAAAATATGATCCGGCAATTCTTAAGTGAGGACCGTTTCATGGATAGATGGGTCTGTGCTGAAACTTACTTTTTCTGTTAATAGACCTAAAGTAGAGCCCATTGGACCAGTTAATGTATTTAGTGGCTCTTGGTGGGACCAATTTATGCGTTGATAGGCTTAAGTTAGGAACTTAGGATGCATTTTCATGTATTGATTGGAACCAATTTCATGTATTACTGGGCTCAAAAGAATCGATTCACATACAAAGTAGGGCCAATGAATGTGTGGATGAATGTATGGTGGGGCTTTTTTATTTACCAATTGGCCTCGGGTAGGGTTGAGCTGGTGGGGCCCATTGTCCATGTCAACAACTTGTTGTTTGAGTTAGGTTTCTTTAATTGTTTTCTCTTGAATTTTTTATTACATAGATTTATTAGCATCAAAAAGATACTTGCATGGAGGTATGGTACCAAGTGCACTGGGCTAAATATGGAGGCACAATTGAGTTTATGGTTGGAGTTGCATTGTAAAAAAGATTTGGTTTTAGATCCTTTTTGTTTGTCTTGATTAAGAACAATTTGACTGAAGTCCATGGTGCTAATTATTCATCCAAAGAATCATTTAAATAACAATTTGACAGGAGCCTGTAGCACACAGCTGGTAAGTGTTTGTTCTTTCATCCTTATAGTTGTGAGTTCGACTCCTATGGGCCTTAGATAGATAGTTGACACTAAATCCAATTTTAATTGTTACTCACAGATAGATGGGATAAATGGCTCTGATGATGATGATGATGATGATATGCCGGGTTAAATTATTATTAGATACAAGTTAAAGGAGTTTAATAACATTGTGGAAACTTTCTTTGAAATAAAAAACGACAAAATATTAATATATAAAAAAATAACTTATAAAGAAACATAAAGATGGTACAAAAGGCTTATACCACATCATCCCCCAAATAGAACCCAAGAAGCCCCGCTCCCATCCCAAACAATCAAATTTTCATTATTACTCATAAATAGATGGAATAAATGGCTCTTATGATGATGATGATAATATGCTGGGCTAAATTATTATTAGATAGAAGTTAAAAGAGTTCAATAACATTGTGGAAACTTTTTTGAAACAAAAATGTCAATATTAATATATAAAAAAATAAAGAGTAAAACTTTCAAAAAAAATAAAGTATAAAGAAACAAAAAGGTGGTACAAAAGGCTTATACCGCATCATCCCCAAACAGTACAACTGTACACAAAAAACCTCAAGAAAGAAGAATTACTAGAAGTCCACAATTACCACCTCCCTATCTACCCCTGATTTGGCAAGACAGTTGACTACTCCATTAGCAGTTCTCATAAGTCATAACTTGGTTAAGAGAAAAAAAATCTTTTCAGAGACCCAACAGTGATTCTGTTGGTTGTTGTTATTGTGATTTCCAGTCGGGAATGGTACTTGGTAATGAGGATCTAATTCTAAATTCCAGAAGATTTTAGTTTGTAGTCATGACAATTCATGTAAAGGATTTTAGCTATGAAGCTTGAATTCTTCTTTACTGCTTATAATGTTGTTTAAGTTATAGGGAGAAGGATTTTAAAAATGAGTCACTATATTTGTGGGGTATCTCTACAAAGGCTATATATGCTGAGATTTATGGATCAGTCATTGTTTCTTAATTGTTGTGGGACCAAATGGGACCCGACTATGGCTATTTTGACATTTCAACTGTATAGGTATAAAATTATGTGTAGATAAGTACTGATTGTACTTTTCTTTTTTGGCCACCTTAATTGGCTCTCTTTCTCTTATTTATACTTGTACCCTCTAAGAGGAAAATCTTATCAATACAACGAAGAGAATAATTATTCTCTAATCTTCGTCTATTTCTTCCTTTCTTTCTTCCTTTCTTTCTTTCCCTTGATAAAAACAACATGGTATCAGCCAGGGAAGATCTTCTCTGATTTTTTTTTTTCTCTCAGTTTCTAGTTCCTCTTTTTTGCAGTCCTCCTCTTCCGGCGACGATCACGGTTTCCAGCGAACGTACTGCCAGCGGGGACCCATCTTCCCCTGCCGTTTTTGACAGGGCTATCCATCTGTAAGGGTGGATTCCTGATTTGGACTGGTTTACTAGGGTTTCTTTCCACTCTCTCTCCATGATTTTTTGCGATCTGGCAGCTCAGATCTGCATTTTTTGCTTAGATCCGGTAGATCTGAGCTTGGTTACCACCCAAATCTTCTCCACTAGTGTCGCCCCTGGCCTACCGTCACACGCCTAAGGTGGACCCCCCCCTTTTGGTCAACAGTGGGCCCCCCATGTGCTTGGGACTCTTGTTCCCCTACTTCTGGTGCCTCTTCCTTTCGCCCCTACATCAAGATCACATCAAACTTGGGTGTCCCACCTTTCATCTTCGGTGGACCCCAATTTTTCTTGTTTTTAGGTGCTGTTGCTTGGAAGACTGCAACCAGATCTTTTGGGCCTTGCTGCCTTTGGCCTTTCTGTTGTTATTTTCTTTGTATTTCTCCTGCTTGAAAGGTTCTTCTTGGGATAATGGCCGCATCTACGGACCCACTGAAGACCGCTGGGGAATCTTCTTACACTGATATGACTTCTTCTGGCACTCTGAATATTGGTAAGATCACAACTATGTTATTGAATGAGACCAACTACTTCCAATAGTCTCACTCGGCTAAAATGTTCCGTACTGCCAAACAACTCTCTGCTTTTATTGATGGTACTGCCTCTAAACCAGAAAAGGACTCCTCCTACCGTTCCTGGCAAGCTAATAATTCTTCAGTGCAATCTTGGCTCTTTCATTCCATGGAAGATCATGTTCGTGGGACTGTCTATACTCTTCCTACAGCTAAGGATGTCTGGGACACCATTAAGGGCTTGTATTCAGATGGTGATAATTTTGCCTGGCTCTATGAGCTCGATCAGACTGCTTCTCATCTTCGACAGGGGGAGCTCTCCCTCGTTTAGTATTATTCAAAGATGTGGACCTGTTGGCTTGAATTAGATCAACTTGAATCGGTTCAGTTTGTGGACCCTGCTGATGTTGTTCTCTATAACCAGCTTCTTAATCGACGACGGACCTTTGAGTTCTTGGCTGGCCTTAACCAGGACTTTGAATTTATTCGGACCCAACTGCTTGGCCAACGCCACTCTGAAAGAGGTCTACTCTGCCTTACTTCAAGATGATAGGCGTCACCTAGTTATGAATTCTATGTCGGTCGAACGGTCTGCCTTGGTGACCACTCATCCTTCCATGCCTCCTCTCGCACGACTGGATCACCTTCATCACTCTGAGGTTTCCAATGTTGTCTCATCTACTTCAGGTACTAAGTCCTTTGCCAATCATGCCTCTTCTCATTCCTGGATCATCGATTCTGGGGCCACTGATCATATGGCGGGTATGTCTAAACTTCTCTCTTCCATTTCTCCTGTCTCTTATGGTCAAATTAAATTAACGAATGGTTCCTCCACTACCATTGCTGGAAAAGGGACCCTCCCTCTCTCTTCCACCTTGCACCTTCCATCTGTGTTACATGTACCTCATTTATCTCGCAATTTACTTTCTGTTAGTGCACTCACTTAACAATTTCATTTCTCTGCTACCTTCTTTCCCTCTCATTGCCTCTTTCAAGATCTGACCACGAAGTAGGTGATTGGTGGTGGTCGTGCAGATGGAGGCTTATATCTGTTGGATGGTCCTGTTGGTGCCTCTGCAGCCTACTTTAGCTCATTTTCATCTGATATATGGCTTTGGCATTGTCGGCTAGGACATCCTTCTGACTCTGTTTTCAAGAAATTTGTTCCTTCTTTATCATTTAAGCAGTTTGAGTGTGCACCTTGCCAATATGGTAAAAATAAAAGAACTTCTTTTCCTTCTTTTATGAATAAACGTGCATCTTCTTTGTTTTCTATTAGTCATTCTGATGTTTGGCAATCACTATCTATTTCTCGCACTGGTTTATGATACTTTGTGTCATTTATTGATTATTTTCCATGCATAACCTGGATTATATCATGAAACATAAGTCTGAAGTGTTTGATCACTTTCGCATATTTTATAATTGAGTTGCTACTCAATTTGGTTCTAAAATTAAAATTTTTCATAGCGATAATGGGAGAGAATATTTGTCTAATTGTTTTATTCAATTTTTGCAAGAGCATGGTGTTGAATCCCAACTGTCTTGTCAATCACAACAAAATGGTGTAGCTGAACGAAAAAACAGACATCTTCTTGAAGTCGCTCGATCTCTCATTTTTACCATGCATGTCCCACAGTCGTACTAGCCTGAGGTTGTCCTAACCTCATGTTACCTTATCAATTGCATGCCATCTTAGGATTTGTTGGGCAAATCACCCATTGATCTTCTCTCACTTCATAAACATATTCCTCTTCTTCCCCTACATATTTTTGGATGTGCCTGCTTTGTTCACCAATTTTCTGGTGATAAACTTTCCCCCCGTGCTGTGCGATGTGTTTTTTTGGGGATATTCCCCATTCCATAAAGGATACAAGTGCCTTGATCCAGTTACTGACAAAACTTATGTGTCTATGGATGTCACCTTCTTCGATACAGTCCCTAACTTCTCTTCACCATCAGTCTCGTCTCTAGTTCTTCCTCTCTTCCCTTCTGCCCTGAGTCCTACTAGCTCTGACGTGCGTCCCCCTAGCATTGACAAGCCAACTCTGGTATATCACCTCAGGCAGAATAGGCTTCCGCTCCGCGAGAACACCACCACGTCATCTGTTCCTGGCCCAAATCCTTCCCTTATTGATGCATTTGATCTTCCCATTGGCCTTTGAAAAGGTAAATGTACTTATACCTCTCATCCCCTTGACCATTTTGTGTCTTATCATGCTGTCTCTCCTGCCTATCATACTTTTCTTGCAGCTTTGGACAGCGTTAAGATACCCAAGCGGATTGACACCGCTCTCCGTGACCCCTTGTGGAAGGCAGCCATGGAAGAGGAACTCACGGCCCTTGAGAAGAATCACACATGGGACCTAGTTCCCCTGCCTCAAGGAAAAACTCCAGTCGGGTGTAAATGAGTTTTTGATTTAAAACATAATCCGGATGGCTCCATCGCCCGGTATAAAGCTCATCTCGTTGCCAAAGGATCCACACAAACTTACGGGGTGGATTATCAGGAAACCTTCTCCCCCGTGGCCAAGATTACTTCTGTTGGCATCTTGATTTCCATTGCCACTACTTATGACTGGTCGTTGCATCAGTTAGATGTGAAGAATGCCTTTCTTCATGGTGATCTCCATGATGAAATTTATATGCTCCCACCACCAGGGTTTGTTAATCAGGGGGAGCCTCACTTTGTCTGCAAACTCCGAAAAGCTCTATATGGCCTCAAGCAGTCTCCACGGGCGTGGTTTGAGAAGTTCAGCAGTGCACTGTTACCTTATGATTTCTCTAGATGTTAGATGGATCACTCAGTTTTTATCTACCGTCTTCACTCTGTGGTCATGATTCTAGTGGTGTATGTTGATGACATTGTCCTCACCAGTAATGACACTGTTGCCATATCTACCTTCAAGGAATATCTACTGCGCACATTTGCTATTAAAGATCTGGGGCCATTGCGTTATTTTTTGGGTATTGAAGTCGCTCGTTCTTCTCGAGGACTCTCTTTGTCTTAGCGTAAGTATGCTCTTGACTTCTTTCAGGATGCTGGATACTCTGGGTGCAAACCTGCTGACACTCCATTAGATGTCAATACGAAACTCTCTGCCACAGACGGGACTCCTCTTGATATTCCTTCTTTCTATCAAAAGTTGGTGGGGAAATTGACTTATCTCACTATCACACAACCAGATCTCTCATATGCAGTTGGTGTGGTTAGTCAGTTCATGCACAACCCACGGGACACCCATCTTCATGCTGTCTTCCTCATCCTTCGCTATCTGAAAGCTCATCTTGGCAGGGTTTGTTCTTTGCACGATAGTCTTCCCTCTCTGTTCGTGGATATTCCGATGCTAATTGGGCCGGCTATCCTGATAATCACTGCTTAACAACTGGATACTGTGTCTTTTTGGGTTCTCATCTCGTCGGTTGGCGTAGTAAGAAACAATCTGTTATTGCTCGCTCAAGTGTTGAAGCTGAGTATCGTGCAATGGCCAATAATACGACTGAGCTTCTTTGGATCCACCAGTTTCTTCAGGAATTGAGTTTTGCTCCACATGAACCACTCATTATGTTTTGTGACAATCAGGCGGCTATCAACATTACATCCAATCCGGTCTTTCATGCACGGACCAAGCACATTGAGGTTGATTATGACTTTCTAGGACAATACATTTCTGAAGGCCGACTTGTTACTCCACATGTGAAATCTAAGGACCAATTGGCGGATATCCTGACCAAGTCTGTTCCTCGTCACCAACTTAATTCTGTTATTGACAACCTGGGTTTGTTAGACATTTTCGAGCCAGCTTGAGGGGGAGTGTTGTGGGACCAAATGGGACCCGACTATGCCTATTTTGGCAAGTTAACTGTATAGGTGTAAAATTATGTGTAGATAAGTATTTATTGTATTTTTCTTTTTTGGCCACCTTAATTGGCTCTCTTTCTCTTATTTATACTTGTACCCTCTAAGAGGAAAATCATATCAATACAACGAAGAGTATAATTATTCTCTGATCTTCATCTATTTCTTCCTTTCTTTCTTTCTTTCTTAATTATTTTTGATAATCTCTCTCTCTTTCTCTCTCACTTTGGTTTTGTTTTGAGGAAGTTTCTCCATACACATGGACTGTTACAGACTGATTTTTTTTTTATTTTTTAGTTTTTGGAATGTTGCCCAGAAACATGGAAGTTCTTTTCAAATGGTGTGATTTTGAACTCTTGATACATATTTAGGATTGTTTAGCAAGTTCCACTAGCTTTTGGTTAGGTCTGTTGGTAGAAGGTTTATTCTATTCTGATTCTGCACATCAAGATAAGGTACATGAATCTTTCAAAAAAAAAATAGATGAGGTACATGAATTTGTGTGCATGGTTTCCACAATGGAATTTCTCTTAATCAGAGGTGGTCTGATGTTGTTGATGATGAGGATTGTGTAGGTGGTGGTGTGAATGATGTTTATGTAGTGTGGCTAAAGATAGAAAAACTCATGAAATGGTCAAATTGGTACTATGCGGTATTACTAAAGACATTCATGTTATCGATGGGGAGAAGTTCATGGAGTGTTGAAGATCAGAGGTACGTCGTTATAGCCAAATCAACTGTTTCTCCTTCCCTTTTAGTTTTGGAGAAAGTTTAAGGCTATACTATTGGTTGGAGAATGTTATATCAGCTAATAAAGGTGGAAGGATGCAGTCCAATATTCAGAAGAAAATGCATTCTAAAAAGCTGATAAGTTACAATATTTTATTAATGATGATAGGTGTCCATGTTGTAAAGAAAGTATTAGACTGTGGGTAATATTTGAGGGTTATGTGTCGTCGTTGGTGGTTTTTTATTGGTTATTTGTTTGTTGGGCTAGTGATGTTGGGTTGTCTTGTATTTGTTTCGGCTTTGGTTGGTTCATTACTTTTTTTTTTGGTTTTTGTGTTTTTCCTGGTAGGGAAATCTGTCCTATACTGCTTTGGTTTTCTAAGTTTATTTTTTATCCGTCAGTAGAATTTGTTCTACCATAATGGGGGAAAAGTCATTTTTTCTTCCCTCCAACCTTTACAATACCATGCTACTTGTCTTTGTACTGTAATTTGCCTCAGTAATTTGTAGTTGTATCTCAGATCAGTGGATGGTAACTAGGAGAAATTAAGTCATGGAGAATCTTGTTTGTCATAAGAAAAAAAACATATTGATGTTGATTGCCATTTCATCAGATAAAGTTATATCTTGTTCACATTGTCTTCATGAGGTCCAAAGGCAAATTAACATATTTATCCACCAATGCGGGATAAAAAGATTTTAGGATTACCCATCAAGTTAGTCATGATTGACATCTATAGGGGGCATCACTTCAATACCCATGGATTTCTTGATTCTTTATTTTTGGTGAACAGTAATAGGTTTCTTGATTCTTTACATTGTTTTTCAGAATGTACTGTACATCGGAATTGTGCTGTCATCTTGTCTCTATATTACATTTAGTACTTGTATTGTTTGTAGAAAAGGTAATTTTTATTTTGTTCGAGCTTATGTTTATTCTGTTCATGAATTATACAGTCAAATAAAAAATGATCACATTTCTCTCTTCTTTAAAATCATGTGCCATATCACTTTGTCATATCAAATCCCAAAAGAAGGAAGAAAAATCATTTTAACTTGTGGAGATGTGGATAGCCCCTTGCTGATTCTATTTTATTGCAGTACCAAGGCAATCAGATTTCAGCCTGAATGTTTCCCGTATTGCTGAAGTTGTGGAACAGGAAAAACCAAAATGCATATTCCTGACTTCTCCAAACAATCCAGATGGGAGGTACTACATTTCAGTTCTTTTTGTCAATATGTTACTGCCAAAAATTGTGTATCCGACTGACTTAAATCAAGGAAGACATTACATTAACATAAAGAAACATTACCATTGTAAGGAAGGAAAATCCACATCTTGATTGCTAGAGAGAGGGAGAGAGAAATTACTGCCTATAAGATAAATCTTTGAATGAGGGAAAAAAAGGACTACTGATAAGATAAATCAGCCAAGAGGTCGTGGGGGGTTGGGTATAAAAAAAAATACATTTGAGTCCCCAAGAAACACCTCAATTTTTAATGAGAAAAAAGGAAAAAAAGAAATATATCCTAGAAGATGAAACAACCATGGATTTGGGAATAGCAGCTTTAGTACACAGTTCCCAAGAAACACCTCTACAAATAACATTACACAGTATACATCATAGATTCATGCACTCCTTTCAACATCTTGGAACCTTGCCTCAATTGAGCCTGCTAAAAGCATGTTTTGAAGAATAGTGAAGTACTTGGAGCCCGCTAGAAACACCTCATTTTTTAATGAGGAAGGAGGAAAAAAACAGCCAATAAGATGAAACAACAATGAGTTTGGGAAAATCCTAAGGGGTTGGCCTACTGGTCTGGGCACAAGACCTTTGGATTGAGGTCTTGGGTTCAAACCATGGCAGCCCCAATGAAGGGCTACTTCTCATGGGGTTTATTTCCTATTGGTATGTGTATGTAGGGATGTGTGCACATACCCCGAAGGACTAGTTGGGTGAGAGGCCTGGACACCTTCGAACATAAAAAAAACCATGAGTTTGGGAATAGCAGCTTCGGTACACAGAGTCCTCAAGAAACAATCTCTACAAATAGCTCTTCACAGTACACGTCATAGATTCATGCACTCCTTCCAACATCTTGGAACAGTGCCCCAATTGATCCTGCTAAAAGCACGTTGGCAAGAAAAAAAGTACGTGGAGTCCTCTAGAAACACTTCATTTTTTAATGATGAAGAAAAAAATACAGCCAATAAGATGAAACAACCATGAGTTTGGGAATAGCAGCTTCAGTACATAGAGTCCTCAAGAAACACCTCTACAAATAACATTACTCAGTAATTCATGCACTCCTTCCAATATCTTGAAATGTCGCCTCAATTGAGCCTGCTAAAAGCATGATCATAGCCATAGCTAACGAGTTATGCCACTTGGATTGTACCTAAACACCTATCACTCCATTCTCTTCACAAAGATCAAATGACTGCTGGAAGATATATCATTTGAAACCAAACCAAACCCTTTCTGCCACATATCCTTGAGCTTGGATAACTTGAAGGGAAGACCTAACTCACACCAAGCAAGTTTGAAAAGGATATCCACACCTTCCTTGCAAATCGATAATGAACAAATAGGTTGGTCACATATTCTGTGTGTCATAGACAGAAAGCAAGCATTTACAATATCAATTTTGCTTCTCGACTGTCCACTTTAAGGATTTTATCAAGCTCAGCCACCCAACAGAAGGGCAGGACTCTTGGAGTTGACAATTTGGCCTCCCCAACTTGGTTGGAATTGGAGATATGCTTCATTATGCATTGCCATGACTCTATAAAAAAAATATTTAATTGAAAATTCACTGTGGATATCAAGCTTCCAAATTCTTAGGACTAGATCCATTAATTCCTTATCAATTGGATCTCCCCTACATTCTTCAGTTTTCTTATTATGTGTTTGCCATTTCTTACAAGATAAACATTTCCATGAGAAATGGCCCCAGCACCTCAAACAACAGATGCCTTAAAAATTGGATCTATTGTTTCATGCTTTGACTTCTTTTTTCCATGGTTGCCATTTTAGACAAGAACCGAAACCATATAAAAAAAGGAACCAAAACCACATAAGACATAATTAATGAAAAAAAAAAACATACAAATCATCCCAAGAAACATGTGAGAAAGAAAGATGAATAGAAGCACCAAAATTGCCAAAACAGAGCATGGCATTAAAAACCTACAATTGAAATGGTGGATTCCAACTAAATCTCGCAACCGATGCTATTTTCTAATTCCAAGTATGATAAGTGGTATGGTAAGGATCTATGAGGGTCAGCGTCAGGGATTTTTCCTCTTATAGCTTAAAACATGACATATTCATTAACGCTAGATATATAATGTAATTACTTTGCCATTCAGGTTTGTGGGTTATCAATTTGAGATATTGTTAGATCCAAAACTGCATTTGAAAACAAACGGATGTTAGATTTGGTTTGGTAATTAGATCCAAAATCTTAAACAGATCTAAAATTTGCATTCAGACCCATTTATTTCCAAAAGGATATTTCACAATTTTGGATTTTCAAATACCCATTTACATCCTTGTCAAGGAGAGATTCATTTCCCCTATATTTTGCATAAAAATGTAGAAGGAGAAGCCCTTTTCCTCCGACTTTATGCAACGCCAAACAGGTGTGATTTTGTGGTTTCACTTGTAAGCCCATTTCGCCACCCCATTTTCTCCAAATTCAAGTGAAGCCTTAATGATTAATGAGGTATCTATATAGAAGGTACTTCATATGAAATCCCATGTTGAGTTAACTCTCTCCTATAAGAAAATTTTATAGCCGGGGGCTTTAAGTGTTTGTTTTGCTATTATATGAGTGTCTTTTAAATTGAAGCCTGTGCTTGTCATGTCCTCTTACTAAAGCTTATGGTATATTTGGAACATGTGCATTTTTAATGGTTTGGCACAAGCATTTCACGACTGGTATACTCTCTGTTGTTTGGTGCAGTATAATCAGTGATGTGGACCTATTAAAGATTCTTGACTTTCCAATCTTGGTTGTGTTGGATGAAGCATATATTGAGTTCTCTGGATTGGATTCTAAGATGGAATGGGTGAAGAAGCATGAGAACCTAATTGTCCTCAGGACATTTAGTAAAAGAGCTGGTAAGTGCAATTTTTACCAATTGTGTTCAAGTTTGAAGTAGCCAGTTCTTTGAAGGAATTCATGACTGGATTGTATCTTAATTACTTAGAAATGCAGTTCCCTTTTGAAATATTACCACTTGCTGCATTCATCTCACAGGTGGATGATTTCTATGACCCAAGAAAGGATAATTTCAGTAAGAATGCAGTGAAAGAAATATTAAGTTTAAAAATAAGTTTCTTTTTACCTTCATTTATCGATTTCTTGATATAGTTTTAGTATTTAGTTATTTGTCTATTTTTCTTTCTTTCCGTCTCTTTACAAGGGTGGAACACCAGGCAAGGAAACCTGTCCGTATCTTCATCTACTTGCCCAATCTTTTTTAGAGTTCTTTCTTCCTTTTTGACCCTCTTAACTTGATACTTAGGTCACTTTACACCCTCTAAATGTCTGTAAAGAGGATGAGAACCTCAAAATTACGACTAGCATCTTGGAATTTAGGGACCCTTGCGAGGAAGAGTTTAGAGTTAGTAGATGTTATGAAAAGAAGAAACATAGACAGCTTGCTTGCAAGAAACCAAGTAGAAGGGTATCAAAGCTAGAGGGTTTGGTGAGGGGTTCAAGCTATTCTACATTGGGGGGTGTAATTCTAGGAACAGAGTAGTGGCACTATTAAAGAGAAGATTGTTGAAGTTCTATGAATAACCGATAGAATTATTATGATCAAAGTGATATTAGATCGCAAAATCCTAAATATATTTGTGCCTATGCACCTCAATCTGCGTTAAAGAGAGACTATGAGGATGACTTTTAGCAATCTATGGATGACCTAGTGCGAAGCATACCTTTGGATGAGGAGTATCTTAATTGGAGGAGACCTAAATGGACATGTTGACATGTAGGAAGTACCAATGCTGGGTATACAATGTCCGAACCCGACCTAAACAAACGGGCTTGTACAAAGTTTTTTGTTCGTCGGGCTGGGCTCGGTCTTTTATTTAAGGCCCATCGGGCTTTTAAGCTTGTTTATTTTTTTTACATTTTTTTTTTTTTGGTTTTATAAATTGAAATTCTAACTGTACAGATTGAAAGAAAACTTAAAAACTGAAAATATATTAAAATTTCATCTCAAAAATTAGTTTCTAGTCGCTCAATCTTAACGGCTAAAATCACCATGCATCATCTTTTCAAGGATGTTTGCCAACTTTGACTATCAAGATCAAGTGGCTAGAAATTGAATTTTGGATTGAAATTTTAACTGTTGGTAGATATTTAAGTATACTTTTAATCTCTAAGGTTATATTTTCAATTTACATAATATTTAAAAAGAAATTAAAAACTGGTACCAGATGTAAAACAATCGGGCTTAACTTGACGGGCTCGGGCTTCAGTAAAATATAATCGGGCTTGGGCTTGTTTTAGTGAAGCTCGACTCGAGCCCAACCAAATAACACCCTTAATAGAACCTCACATGGGGGCCATAGGTTCAGAGAAAGAAATGACGTTGGAGAATCAATTTCGGATTTCGTGGTAGCCTAATTTTTTAGTCATAGCTAATACTTTGTTTCGAAAGAAAGAAGATCATCTTATTACATATAGGAGTGGGCAGTCTAGGTCTCAAATTGACTTCTTTCTACTTAGGCGTAAGAAGTGACCTGTTGTAGGGATTGTAAAGTCATCCCTGGTGAAAGCCTCACAACACAAGACTTTTATTCTTGGATTTGCTTGTTAATAATAATAGATCACAAAAAAAAAAAAAAGCAATAAAGGAGCCTCTCAAAATTAGATCATGGAATTTGAGAGGGGAACAAGCAAAAATAATGAAAGAAAAAGTGCTTAGTAGTGGAGAGTGGAGTGATGATTCGAATCTTAATGAGATGTGAGGTAGGATGTACAGACTTATTAAAGATATAACCAAAGAAGTTTTGGATGTAACTAACAAAACTGGAATAGGCTTGTGGACGGACACATGGTGGTGGAACGCCGAGGTAGAAAGAGCTATATATGAGAAGAAAAATCAATTTAAGATATTGTAGAAATCAAGGAATATGTTTGATTGGAAAAATTACAAGCTAGCGCGAAAGGCACCTAACAAAGCTGTAAGTAAACCCAAATATGAAGCCTTTGATGATCTGTATTCCAAACTGGAAATGAAGAAAGGGGAGAAAAGAATTTATAAGCTCGCCAAGATGCGGGAGAGTAGAAGTAGAGATCTTGATCCTGTGAGATGCATTAAGGACAATAACTAAATGGTATTAGTGAAAGACAAAGAAATTAGGGAAAGGTGGGAAACCTACTTTAGAGACTTGTTGAACACTCAATTTGAAGATGGAGGTAATATGGCATGAGCGGTAAATGAGGGGGTGGTGAACAAAATAACAAAAACTGAAGTGAATCCAGCCTTGAAAAAGATGAAGAATTAAGCACTAGGGCTGGATGGCATCCCAATCGAAGTTTGGTATTTTAGGTGAAAGTGGAGTGTTGGTTGACACGATTATTCAACAAAATTCTAGTCTCAGAAAAGATGTTGATGAGTGGCGTAAGAGCATAGTAGTTTCATTTTATAAAAATAAAGGAGATATTCAAAGCTGTGCCAATTATCGAGCGATGAAACTCATGAGCCACAAAATGCAACTTTGGGAAAGGGTAATAGAGAGCCTCCTAAGACGAGTCAAATATATCAGAAAACCAATTTGGGTTTATGCCGGGTAGGTCAACAACATAAAAGATTTTAATTCTAAGACAATTGATGGAGAAATTTAAGGAGAAGTGGAAGAACCTCTATATGACTTATTGATCTAGAAAAAAGGCCTACGATAAAGAGTACCAAGGAAACTAATATGGAGAACTCTAAGAAATAATAAATTTCCAACGACTATATTGAGATTATTCAAGATATGTACGAAGGTGCAACCACTAACGTTATAACCGGTTGTGGTGAGACAACGAAGTTCTCTGTTTGAGTAGGACTCCATCAAGGATCCACTTTAAACGTATACCCGTTCGCACTAATCATGAACGACTTAACATTAGGAATTCAAGATGAAGTGTCATGGTGTATGCTTTTTATGGATGATGTAGTATTAATTAGTGAGATAAAACAACAATTCAACGCTAAGCTAGATTTGTAGAAGAGAATGTTGGAGTCAAATGGCTTGAAAATTAGTACAACGAAAACAGAATACATGGAATGTAACTTTAGTGGGTTAGACGATAGTGAGGGTAACTCGGTAAAAATAGGAAACTACTTAGTTGTACATTGTGATAAGTTTAGATACTTGGGCTCTACGGTAGAATCCTAAGGAGGTTTTGACTTAGATATAACGAATAGAAGAGGAGCAGAATGGGCAAAATGTAGACAAGCTAACAAGGTCTTGTGCGATAAAAGAGTCCCCCTTCGCCTAAAAGGACGATTTCATAAAACAATCATTAGATCTGCGATGCTTTACAGAGTAGAGTGTTGGGCAATAGAAAAACGACAAATAAACAAAGTCAAGACAATAGAGATGCATATGCTACTTTGGATTAGTGGTTTACCCTATAAGATAGAGTTAGAAGCGAACACATTAGGGATAGTTTAAAGATAGGCCCGATAGATGACAAATTGAGAGACTCATTGAAGATGGTTTGGTCATGTTAGTAGAAGACCAAACACAACCTCAACGCGGAGAGTGGAGAGGCTATGGATCGAGGCACTAGGAGGAGAGGGTGACATTCGAAAACATAGGAAGGGATAAAAAAGGACATGATAGACTGTGGAGTGACTGATGGTATGGTTTATGACAGGGTTAATTAGAGGAGAACTCATAAAGCCAACCCCAGATAGATGGGATTACTGGGTGGTGATGATGATTATTATTGATTTCTTGATCTAGCAATTATGTTCTGCCTTTATCATATTATGTTATTGGTGCTGGTGTTGCTATTATCATTAAGATTTCATCTTCATTGCTCTTCTTGCACGAACTATCAAAATTTTGTCGCAATTCTCTTGGCTCCCAATGGATAAAAATTCTTTGTAAATTTAATTATTCGTTGATCCACTGACTTAGAAGCAGGTTGTTTAGTTAAATCCGGTTGACGGTAGACCTTTTTTTGGTCGTAGCTGGGTTTGAGCATATATTACAAATGATCATAGACTTGATCTACGATTGGCCCTAGGCGAAGGTCGAGCCACTTGTGCTCACTACGTATGAAAATCCAAGTGAAGGTCGTAAAAGACTCAATTTTACTTACAACTCGGTGAAGATTTGAATCCTCAAAGCATCGTTAAGAGATGAGTTCAAAGAATCCAAACAACACTATTAAACGAGGCACAAATGGAATTGGAAGTCCTAGACTACACTATAGAGATGATGTGTGAGTGGAACTACCTCTTAAACAAGTTTAAAGTGAAAGAGAGTGAAAATATTTAACCACATTATTTCTGTTTAAGGGAGAAAGGTTCGTGCACGTTCTTGTTGTATGTGAGAGAACACCTTCAAAAAGCTCCCTCCTCTCTAAGCCAAGGGGTATTTATAGTTTGAGGGTGGAGAGGGTTGCATTAGTGTAGCCCCATCAAGTGTAGCTTTGTCAGGTGCAACTCCATGTGTGCAGTCATGGATCCTGTTTATCTTTTGATCCTCATATTAGATCGACAATCCATAAGTCACGTTAAAAAACTAATATATGTATCTTTGAGATGAGACATCAGTTCTGGCCATCCAATCATAGACAGACCCTATATTAGATATATATCCAATTAGTGACTTGTAAGTTGTGTCATATGGCTAATTCGACCAAGTTTGGTCTTTTGATCATCACAAATGGGCCATACCCCACATCTTTTGATCCATACAAGATACTTTAAAGTTTAAAGATTGTCCACATGGTGATCAAATTGTGAGTTGAGTGGTCTCAATGGATCCATGTTCTATCGTTAGTGATACTTATTGGATCTAAGTTGTCGTCAGTCGCTTTTCAAATCATATCTAAACAACCCTTGGGCCTCCTTTGATCAATCAGTATGTTGTGTCCAAATTCATACGATCTTCCATATGGATGCCGTTGGATCTGTGCTAAAAAAAAATCTGAATTATCATGATAGGATCATATATAAATTTAGATCATCAAGGGTCTTTTTTAGTAGATTTTTTAATTTCTTCTTTAAAATTTGTCAAATGAAGGGCTATAAAGTTTTATATTAGATGGACTATGACATTTGAACAACTTTTAAGTGTCAATGCCGTGGATAAGAGAATTTTGTGACTATTTGGAATTCAAAGCATTAAACTTTTGGTTTGTAGATAATTTGGTGCTCGAGTTGTTGAAAATTTAGGATCTTTGAATTTTTGGGGGCCTTTTAGCTTATTTTTTGGCCTTCTGCTATATTTGTTGGAGTATACTTGTATGATAGTTTTGGAAGTTGGAATTTGAAATTTGAACTCCAAGGGAGAAGTAATTAATTGCATTAATGCATTCTACAGTGGTGGTAAGACTAATTCCATAGATACACGAAGCCCCCTGCAAGCCTCGTGTATTGGGTTACTCTGGGAGGAGTCGAACCTCATATTATTACTGTTCAAATATCTTTCTATATTATTTTATATATGTCAATGTTTTTTGAGGAAAGATTGTGAATCTTACAATACTACTATTTATGGTTCATGATTCATGATTTACGACAAATGATTTTATGATAAATTCATTCAGTTTTCAGAACATTGCAAGAAACTGCACATGTTCTTCCTTAAAATGTCTAGTCTACTAGAACTGGAAAATGTAATATGAATGTCTAGTTTACTCATTTTTTGGAAGAGAAACATGAGTAGAAAATATCTCATATTTACACCAGAACTAGACGGAACAAGAAATTTAATATGAACTTAGGGCAAGTAAGAATATTGAACTTTCTCCTCTTGGTGAACAGTAAGTGATATTAGATCGATCTTGCTTCATTTTTTTTGTTGATAGACCAAAAGTGACATAGGACAAGCTTCGATACTATTTGACGGGGGACAAACTCTGATACCAATCTGATGCAGGACAAGCTTTATTACCAAATTTGACTTAGGACAAGTCGAAATATTAGAAACCCTAGATCTAAATGATAGATGGATGTCTATATGATGTGTATGGCGAATTCTAAAATGACATACAACCTATAACCATGATTCACAGAAGATATTAGAGAGAGAAATTAATATTGAGCAAAGAATAAAACAAAAATTTAGGCATATTTACACTCAATCAATTAAAGAGATTCAAGAAGAACAATGGCACCTTCACATAAAGCTCTCAAGGTTGTATTGCTGGCCTTGAATGCAAAATCCCTTACAAGACTAATTAAATCACACCAAACCTTGTCCTAGGTCTTCTAGATTTAAAAGTCAGTCACCTAAGGGATGAACTAAGGCTATGGGATTGTCAAAGGCTTGCCAAAGGAATTAGGGTTTGTTTTAAGTATTATTTTTAATTTTTATGTAAAACAAGGTCTCAAATAGGTTCATATAACAGGTGGAGGTTAGATTTACATGTCTAAGATATGGATCTAGAAGTTGGTACAAAATGGGGAAAAATGGGCCCAAAACAGTCTTGCCCATATGGTCGTACGGACTGGTGTGTCCTGAAAGGGTTTTGGTGGCCGATGGTGGGGTTGGGTCTGGGTTTGTTTAGGCTTAGGCTTAGGGTTTGAATGAAAAAAGAACAAAAATAAAGTGTAGATAGAGGGAAAAAGTGGGAAAAAGGAGAGGAGAAAAGGTAAGGGAAGAAAAAGAGATAGAGAAGAAGGATTTCTACCTTGACTGACACAAGGTTTCTTTATCTTACACCAAGGATGTAGAAGGAGTCACACCAGATCTACAGATGGGAGAAACTTGATTTATTTCTTTCATTCATTCATCATTCTATCATTTCATTCATTCATTTTCAAAAGTGTCTCTTACAACTATTTATTAAAGGAAGACTTAGAAACCCTAGACACATGTGACTTAAGGTACACATGTGGACGATCTAAAACTATAAATAATAAATATATGTTCTATCTTAAACCACATATAAACTAAATAATATAACTCTAATAAAATATGAGAAAGTCAAATGCCTGAATGGTGTTGGATCAACAGTTGGATTGGTCCAATCCCCCAATGAACAACTTAGATGATGTAAATGGATGGATTGAGCCAAATCTTCTTTTCAACTGCTAGATCAATGCTCAATCTGGGTTATCCATGGCTAGATTTATCTCTATCCATGGTTAGATATGTAAGGATTGCACAGAAATTTACCATCCAACTATGATGAGATGAAATCTAGATTCCAATGCATCCTTCTTTGCTGGTATCAAAAAGTGGTTTCATTGTGACTGAAACAAAAATTGGTGGAGTTCGTAAAGTCAAGCAAGAATGGAATGGGAGAAAGTCATTTCCAGAATTGAACAAAAATAGAGAAAGGAGACTTCCAAAAATGCAGCATGGGTAGAAACATGAATATTACAAAGCATTGCGTCATAGAACTGATTGTATCAAGTTTTTTAGTACATGGCAAGCAAGACTTATATTTTACAAAGCTCAAGTCAAGATGTCTGAACCTGTAGCTTGTGATTGTTATTTCATCATTGTTATTATGTTGTGAACTTGACAGAAATGTCAGCCTAAGATTTTGCATGGAGCTTTCTCTTGAGAAAGTGATTCTTTTTAATAAATTGACTTACACATTGATGCGATAATAGGTCTCAAATGGTAAAAGTACGTCTTTACATGCCTCTCACTTGTTTTGAAAACCATGCAATGTTTTTTTAGACAACTTCTTTTGTCGGATACCTTATCTTTAATTTTTAATCCTGTAAGAACAAATATTGAAATTTCACATGCTTGACCAGGTTTGGCTGGACTTCGTGTTGGATACGGAGCATTTCCGCTTAGCATTATTGAGTACCTTTGGCGAGCAAAGCAACCATACAATGTATCTGTAGCTGCAGAAGTTTCTGCTTGTACAGCATTGCAAAACCCTGATTATTTAGAGGTATTCTAATACTGGGATATGCATCTTCTATGCACAGTTATGCAGTGGAATTCATTTCCATGGAATGCGTGGAAGATCCATTTGCCCATCTCCACCCTCTGTTGAGTCCAAGACCAGAAATTACATCAATGAGATATCCAAACTGTTCAATCATTCTATATATCACCTGGGGAAGGTATAGTTGATATCTGTAATATAAGGTTTCTTCATCAATTGAAGCCGTTCTTTTTAAGGCTTCAATTGGATCCATCATCTATACGATGGATCACTTCCATGTGATGATCTCCAATTCTTTGGGGAAGGAGAAGTTAGTACTGCAAAGGTAATTTTTGGATGGTGAGGATAATGTGACCAGTATAATTTTAGAAATTGGTGGGTTCTAACATGGTGATATCGGATGGCTGATCCAGATCATTGATCTATTATTACTGTAACCATTATGACTTATGCACTTATCACCACATCCTTAATATGATTTTATGGTTGACATCAGTATTAAATCAGATAAGTATCTCTTACACTCAAATTTGTACCCACTAATGTTACTTTAATCTCTGCAGAAGGTGAAAAATGCTTTGGTACGTGAAAGAGATAGGCTATATGGGCTTTTGAAAGAATTGCCATTTCTAAAGCCATATCCAAGCTATTCTAATTTCATTCTTTGTGAAGTCACATCTGGAAAGGATGCTAAGAAACTGAAGGTAACTCTACTCTATTGGAAAACTGCTTTTAGTAATGTCACCTTACATTTTCATTAATCTAGTTTTGAAGTCTTGTTAATCTGTTTTATGGGTTTCTTCTCAGTCATTAGTATCATACACGTGGAAAGACAAGCCCGTAGCACAATTGGCAGTGCTTCCTGTTGTAACCATTGTATTGTGGGTTCCTGTCATTAACTATCTTCCCAAAAAATTAAGAAAAAGGTTGGAAACTGCTACTCTGCATGTGGATGCTTTGCCCATGAGGCATATGCATGCATGACCTAATATGTTCTTGTGGGTATCACCCCTTAGATGCATGGGACCTAAAAGTCAGAGTGGATAGCACACATTAATTTGGCAGTGTACAATATGGACAGGTGGAAAATAACCACCATGGTTGACTATCTAAATTTAATTCACATGCAAATTTGATAAGCACAGCAGCGCACATACACAATACCTGGCACACCCTGATAGCCTTAAGAAAATTAAAAGGTAAAGCTACAGTGGAAAATGTAATATGTCCAAGAAGCTAGTTCAAGAAGCCACAATGCAGGAGTGGCTAATGTTTGCACCATGTGATCATCAGTGCAGGGAGCATTACTTGGATATGGCCTGATCTCGGTAGAATGGGCATAGACAGCCATTTTTATATTAGCAAATCTTGCCATCACATCAAATGTGCACATGGTTGCTCCTTGGTGCAACTTATCATTAAATGCTCTTCTGGTGTTTACTGTCACCGTTGAGTCACTGATTCGGAATCCTTTTCATCTTGTAATCAGTGGTATGTAGGGCCTTGGAGTCCTCACTTTAAATGATCAATCAAGCTTGAGAACCCCTTATTTGCACATAGACCTTTCTCTTCTACTTGCTGCTCATGATTACAGGTAGTCCCTGCACAGGATTTGCAAAAAATTCACACAAAAAAGTTCATGGGATGAATACCTGTGTACATATTGTTATTTTTAGTTGCTTATAATTGATATTTATCAATTGGAAAAGAAGGAATTGTTCTTTGATTTTTATCATACTAAATTTCAGGAAGACCTTGCTCAAATGGGAGTGATGATTCGGCACTACAATAACAAAGAATTAAAGGGCTATGTACGTGTCTCTGTTGGGAAGCCTGAACACACTGATATCTTAATGGATTGTCTCAAACGTCTTTGTTAACCCATTTCCAGTTAAAAATATCATTTGGTGTCTGCTGCTTCCTTTCATGGACATGGTGAGTCGTTGATTCACAAAGAGCAAACTATATGTTAAAGCATTCATGAAAAAGGTATGTTGATCTTTGCTTGTCATGGATCCATGGGCAACAGGGTAAAAATGGGTGTAATTTCCTACATGCATCGGTCATGGACTTCAAGATATTGAACTGAAGTTTATCATTGTATTCCATTTAATTGTGGCATTTGGCTGTTACAACAATCATTTGTACAACCACTTCCTTTGTATTAACTTGTTTTTCAATTGAGTTTTCTAACTTGTTTCAACCATAATGTCTGCTTGACAAAAAAATAAAAAAGGAAAACGAAAAAATTTACAGGAAAGGAAGAAATGACAAGTTGATATGTTGAATGCTTGATGTCCTGAACTGTTCGCTCGATGGGTTCTTTGGTGTATTCATTTGTTCAGTTGTTTGGGACATGCTCTAAATGAACAATGGACTAGTGAACCTAATCTATAATATCAAATTTCTCCACCGAAAAGAAGATGAAAGAAAGGACACCACTGAAGCAAATCATACACAGTATTTATGCTTTCGATTGCAAATTTTGAATTACAAAGATGAAGGATAATCATTTACATCACACAAGTTGACATGTTATAGGTCAGGTGGCATAAATTAAATTTATTTATTCTAAAGTTTCAAGGCTAGGTGGGGGGTCATAAACCATCTCAAGGAGCACCATGTATCATTAGCCACATGAGGGTGGATGATTTTCAGTTACCATCCTAGCTGATCGGATCACAGCATGTTAATTTGCAATATGATGGATTGAAAACGAGGGGAAGTCATCTACCTTGTATTTACATAAATGGAACATTCACCTAAGTCACTGTACTAAACTTTAACATTTCCAGTAGTTTCTTCCTCCCTCTAATCACCTCTTCAAACACTTCATTCACCGCTGAGTCAAACATCTCTAGACCTTTCTTAAGATCAACAGACCTTTTCTTCAACATGACAACACTCCTCAAGAGGTTCTCTCTGTCCTCAATCATCCCCTCAGCAACCTGTGTTTTTAGATCAGTGACCATTTTTTCCACCATCTCCTTCTCAACGAAGCCAAGATTCAAGCTTGCTTCAGGTCTCCGAATCCTCTCACGAAATCGATATATTAATGTCACAAATGAAGCTGCAAATGAACCCAGTTGAGGAAATTCATTACTGACATCTCTACCAGTATCAATTGAGACTGGAGAAGTAACTGCAGAAACAAGGATCAATGACACAATGATCATAGTGCTTTCAACAGCTAACATAACAGGATGAGTGCTTTTCTTCCACTTTCCACATTCAGATATGATTTTATCTATCTGTGCTTTACCCCATTTTTCGACATTCTGAAGCTTCTTGGTCTCTTTTTCCAGTTGCTCAATTTCTACTCTATTTGCTGCCACCGAAGAGTTGTCGTTAAGTTTCTTGACTGTGAAATCAACCACCATCCGATACCTTTCCATCCCAGAAATTGCATTTTTCAACAGGTTGCAGAAATCTAACAGCATCACAGTTTCTTTCATGTATTTATCCAACCAATCATCATCATCCAAAGACAGAGGCAGGCTTGATTTCTCAGCAAGCATAAGGAACTGAACCTGCATCTTCTTTAACATGTTCATGGCTTCTGTTGACCATTGAAGGGAGACAGAGCTCTCAACTAATGACTGTTCAAGCTTTGTAAGATCCTCTGACAATGAAGAACAGAACCGAAGGGCGTCGTCATTCAAAGGAGGACAAGGATTCCCTCCCTTGAGATGAAAATTCGGAAAGCAAGTGAGGAACACCTTTCCCATGCTCTTGTTGCCTTTTCAATTTTAAAATCAGAACTTAGAATTGGTAGCCAAATCTTTTTGAACTGCTAGATGAGACTGGATAAAGTAATTGGTGCTGGGACTCTTATGGGTATTTGATCAATATCCATATTAGAGCTTCTGCAGATTTCCAAAACTGTTGCATGGAATGGGGTGTGTTGGTTTTTTAAATGGGATTTTCAAGTTCTTTGGCATGGAAAAGGGCTCTCTATCTTCTTTTGTTTATTTTATTATTGGAAACAGAGAAAGGCACACGTGATGCTCAAGATTTGTTTGCAGAAACATGAAGGGGAAAGGTTAAGAAGCAAGTCACGCAATCAGATTCCCATCCATTTTCCTCCACCCTTGCTTCTGTTCTAAGCAACAAGTCGGCTTGTTGGACTGAGTCAACTCAGAATACCATTCTAAAGACAACCACTGCAGATCATAACGACACGTGTGCGCCACCTTGGGTGGACCCAAGGCTGAGATATCTTATGATCTGCCTTTCTGTCAATTGGTTGCAGATATCATTTCCTATTTTCTTTTCTATTGTTCGAACCAACAAACCATTTAAAGAAGATGAAGAATATTGTCTAAGATATTTTGGATAGATGATAGTGTAAATCGGATTGAATAGAATATTAGATTTATAGAGGAAAAGTATTGGAGAAGAATAAGTTGACAAGTAGTAAAGCAACAATAGAATATATAAAGTATAACTTTAGTTCTACTACAGAGAGCATCAAAGAGGAGACAATTAGATCCTTAAAAAAAAAAGGAGTCAATTAAAATAGAAAGTAATTTAGATACTTGGGCAGGGTTGTCCAAAAAAATAAAGGAATAGATCTATACATATTAATGGAAGGAGAGAAAGGGGCCAAGTATAAGCAAATCAGTAAAGTGCGATGAGATAATAATATATATATATATATATATATATATATATATATATATTGTAGATCAAAGGGAAGATTTTACAAAACATCAGATAGGACAATAATTTGAGAGAGTTCTATAATAATTTTAATAGATTGGAAATTGAGAGAGTCGTCTAAGATCGGTTGGGCATGTGCGTAGGAGTTTAAAAACAACCGCAATTAAAGGGGGAGCCATACCTTTAAATGCTTGGATGTAATGGGTAGAAAATGGTATGAGAGAGCCCACGGGTAAAAATATTGGCCCATAAAATTTTCTCTCCTAAATTTTTTTTTACTAAAATTATCAGTATCAGCCGATATTGTAACTATCCCCTTGACCTAGAGTAACGGATGGTATGATTGTTTATAGAACAGAGAAAAAAAAAAGAAATTCAGAAAGGTAACTTCAAATAGATGAGATTAGTGGTTATGATTATATTTTGAGCACTATTTAATACCAAATACTACTCACTACAAGGGATTTGAAGGCTAAAGATGGAGCTTTTAAAGTTGCCACAATGAGAAAGAATGTAATAGATTTGTGAATTATCAAAATACATTAATTTTGATATAGTGTAATGACCCATCTCCATCCAATACAATATTATCCGCTTTGGATGCCCATACACCCACACATCTTTAGATTGCCACGTGTGTGTCACACACGTCCAAAATGTGTTGTATTGAGAAGATTTGGGTGTTCTCATGTATATAGGATCAGGGTGTTCATTCCAAACAATGTGGGGATTCCATTGGAGTTATCTCTCTCCTCCATCTAGCACATTTACCACAATCGGGAGTGCTCATCACAACTAGCGCATCTGTTACATAGTGTGTCTATCACAAGTCTCTACTTAGAAACTAGAGCCATCATTGGCTCTGATACCATTCTTTAACAATTCACCCCTCACTTGTATGGATATTGTCCGCTTTGAGTACCTATACCAAGGGTCAAAAAAATGCCCCGGCTGATATTTCGGCCAATATGTATATCGGCCTCAATATCGGCCGATAAGTTTCTCTCTCCTCCGATATTTACATTTCTCTCTCCTCCGGTATTCAAAACCGTGAAAAACCGCAAAAAACCATGGAAAACCGTGAAAAAATCGTATCGGTTTTTTTTTTTTTTAAATAAAATAAAATAAAATTTAAATTCCGATATTTATGCATATCGGCCGATATGGTGACCGATATTGTGGACCGAATATCGGCCGATAATCATTTTGTTCGGCCGATACATATCGTATCGGCCGATATCGTTCGGTCTTAAAAAACCGATACGATATGTATCGGCCGATATTTCAACCCCTGACCTATACATTTGTACGACTTTGAATTAGCACGTGTGTGTCACATATAAGTCCAAAACGCGTTATACAGAGAAAAATTAGGCGTTCTCATATATCGAGAATCAGAACGCTCGTTCCAAGTGATGCAGGATTCCATTGAAGTTTCCCCCTCCTCCATCTAGCGCATCTATGGGTTTCTCTCCCGTCTCCATCTAATGCATTTACAACAATCTGGCGTGCTCATCACAAGTAACGTGTGGATCACAAATAGAGTGAAAATATAAATATAAAATGCAGACTCCAATTAATTGGGAAAATGACCAAATGAAATAGTGATAATGATATTAGATGATCATAATATCAATCTGTGGACTCAAGGCTGTGGTGGGTTTAGGTTTATCTTGATATAGTTTAAAAACTCAGTTGGACTCATCTCTACAAGTCTACATGGGTGACTCGAACCCTGATAAGATATTTCTTTCACAAGACTTCGCAGAGTTACAGCTAGAATTGGGACACGTCTAACAGATCCAGTTGAAAATTTTGAATAATTGAAGTCCAAATCGATCACTTATGAACATGTATAATGGGCCAATTGAGTCGACACAGTGAGTCGAACAATTTATTACTCGAACGGGTCTGAAAAGGAGTGGTTGGATAAGGACTAGTGGTCAATTCTCTGTAGTTGTATGGGCAAAGTTAGATGAAACTTTTCTTGGGATCCAAGGGAAATTGAGCATTAGAACACCCAAACTAATGTCATTGGCTCTTTGTTTGACATTTGTAAGACGTGTTAAGATGGTTTAACATGTGAGAGAATCACTGGCTGGAGGCATAATACATGTATATTGTAAAATAATACTAGAAAAGGTATTATAAATTATAGTATTATAGAAAATGCCATTTCGATCGGATAGAGTAGAAATATACAATTTAAATGTTGATTAAAAGAAATATCTTGGATCCTGTCGGGCTGGGCCGGACCAGGGTCCGATTACAGGCCTATACTCATCCAATTGGAATGACCCATCTTGATAAATGACTAACTTGATCTACAGTCATTTTTAAATAGATAGTCCCACATAAATGGAAAGATCCGACTCCACTTGATTATTGCTATATTATATAAAATACATGCAACTATATAAGGTCTATACTTATTTAAAAGATATTTTCAATATGTACTAGGTCAGAAATGTCTACTTAATCAGGTAAATAGATAAAACTTGATTTGAACCAAATCTAAAATAGACCCGAACTCCGTTAACAAGTTTAACAAGACTTAGAATCGGTCTAAATCCAAAATAGATTCGACCCAAACCCAACCGACCAGGTGCTAGGTCTAAAGATTATAGATTATTTAATCACTAGGTTAAATTTTAAAGTCATTTTTAGTCACTGAATCTAAATTATTAAACTTCATAATTAAAAAATAGAATTAATATTTTGTTCATCAACTCAATGCGTTGGATAGAGTGGCCAATACCAGATATTGTGGTGGGACTGTCCACAATTCTGTGAGGCCTATTGGTCTATATCACTAGCTTTGGAGTCTTGTTCTTCTTTAAGCTAAGGATCAGGGTTAAGATATCGGTCGATATCCAATATATATAGTCGATATCGGCTGAAATTGATATGTTTTTTAAAAAAAAAATAAAAGAGAAAAATATCATCCGATATCGAATTTATCACCCCTGCTAAGGACATTGTTTGTATAACATTTGAGATTTTTCTAACTATATTAGTCATTTGATTTTTGACTTTAAAATTTTGGTTCTTACAAAATTATTTATTTTCATAATTCAATTTACAAAATTTTGATGATGGAATTAAAGAGTTTCCCTTGACTTATATCATCCACGACCAATCATTTAGGCTCCATTTGATAATAAATTTACAGTCTCTGCAAAATAAAAATCCACTCTTTCTAGAGCTACCCTTTGTAAAATGTTCTAGGTAATATGTCTCACTTTTTCTACGATAAGTCGTGTCAGAGTTCACCCTTCATAGATGTCATTACAATAGATGTACGCTAGATTATTTGGATCTCTTTTGCCTGTAAAATTCGTGACGTAGTTGATCATCTTAATCTTTTATTTTAGCATATAAATTGACAATTGCATAATATATGTAATTAATGTGATGGTGAAGATAACATACATAGATTTTTAAAAGATTTTTTCTCCTAGTTCAAGACTAGTTAATGTGTTGAAGTTTGGAATCCGTAAAAAAGTAAAACCCACTCTCTCAAATATAAAAAAAATACTCATATAGTATAGTTCAATTGGTTGCCTTCTGCATTAGGAAGTGGGAGGTTGCGGGTTCGAATTCCATAGCCTAACCTTGGTGTGCCCTAAGAGTAGTGGACTCAACCGTGAAAACTTTATGCTGGATATCCCGCAGTTTCCTACACATAAATTTAATATATATATATATATATATATATATATATAAAACATTAGATACATATTCCAAGAATGTAAAGAAGAAAAACTCTTAACAAAATAACAAATTTACTTACGCGGGTATAGTTGAGCTGATTGCATCCCGCTTCAGGGAGAGGGATGTGATGGATTCGAACTCCTGTAGACTAACGTGGTGTGTTCTTAAAGTAAGGGGTATCACCCATGGAAATTTTTTGTACAATTTTTTGCAATTTTCAACACGTAAATTTAAAAAAAGAAATAGCAAATTTACATTGAAATAGTATTCACATATTTTTATTTTTTGTGTTGACTAAAGTCTCCAAGTCTAATAAAGAACTGTGACAAACGCGTATTCTACATGGAGTTTCACTCTCATATAATTATTCTATCTTTTAAATTTAAACTTTTAAAATTCAATGGCTCATTAAAATTTAAAGACTAATATTATATGATTTGAATTATCAATTGATCCTAAACTTTGTATCCATATAATTACTTATCAAATGCACTCAATTGTGCAAACTCGTAATTCATTTGATGAGAAATATTGTTAGACAATTTTGTTTAAAAAATCTCAATAACCTAACTCTTTAGAAAAAGGATTCTCCTTTAGTTTTTTCTTATTTTTATTTTTTCAAGTTGCCAGTCTCTATAATATAAGGGATCTCTACCTCCCTGAAAAGGAAAAAAAATGATCACATTAGCCACTAGCACTATAGCATGTCGTGAACTGCACACCTAAAATTTGAACACTTAATCACCCTTGAATTTGTACACGTCATCCACGGATTGATGAAATCACAAATTATGTGGTGCTTTGGCACTAGAGGATTCAGACTCAACATATTAAGTCTCCAATTACATCATGTTAAGTGGTTCAATTCTTTATATATATAACATGGATATCTCCATCCCATATTAGAAGTGATATTAATCTAACAGATACACGATATCACTCATAAGTCTCGTGTATCAGATAAGTCTGGAAAGAGTCGAACTCAAGAATTCTAGTCTAATCCTAAAAGCGTAGACCAACTGAGCTACCCGTGCAGGTTGAGTGGTTTAATCTTTTTGACTGTATTCTTTTTTCTTTTTCTTTTTGGTTTTGGTTGTGGGGTGAGGAGGGGGATGTTGGGGAAGAAGCATTCACTGTCTTTCTTCTGTATAGTTTTTGCTAATCTTTTATGTAGGATTACTTGAAAAAGAAAGTAGAGTCTCTAGAAACAGTACTTGATCAAGGCAGGGTAGAGCATAAATCTAATTGATAATTCTGTGTTTGATGGTGTGGGGTAACAAGCATGCAATCTAAAGACACGTTATCTACTATGGCAAGAGATTCAGAGTTGAGGACTTTGAATGGCTGAGGGAGCTCTTGCTTGGGGGACACAATCACTTGCTATTGCCTCTCTCCTCTCGTTTTCATCTAGACTTGAAAGTGATGCCCATGGGACAAATTTAGATTGGATTAAAGTGCGGTTTTCTTTATTGGATCCATTTATCAAAGATTTAGATCCACATCCTCATTCACATTTGCATCTACATTAGATTTTAATTCAAATTTGAATTAAAATTAAGAGCTTAAACAATCTGAAATCTCACACACTAACCCAATGTGAAGGACGAAAAGGAGGCTCACAAATGAGAAGAATTAAGAAAAAATAAAGTAGAAGAATGAGGCTGGAGATCAAAAATAGTGTTGCAAAGTTGGGGTCTGAATTCAAGTAAAGAGAGTCTAATGAAAATCGGGAGCGGTGAAGGCAAAGTGGGGAAATGTTTCAAAGGGGGATTAGGTTGGTGGTCGGTAATGGAAGAAGAGTTTTGTTTTGGAAAGATACCTGGGTGGGGGATAGGCCGCTAGTGGATGTTTTTCCTAGGCTTTTTAGAATGGTCCAAAATCAGGATGCTCTGGTCAGTGACTACTATAGCGAAGTCGATGATTCTCCTCATTGGATAATCTCTTTTAGGAGGTCTCTGCGTGAGCTTGAAGAAGGTATCCACCAAGACTTGATTGGAATTCTAAATGATATAAGTTTGTGGGTTGGCGATGAAGATAAATGGGTTTGGTCAATGGAACCTTCAGGGGTTTTTTCGGTGAAATCAATTCTTCGGGCCACTTATTCAGCACATATGTTATCGTCTCCTACGTGTTGCCTGGCGTGGTATAATTTGGTCCCCCCTAGAATGCAATTCTTTATGTGGACGGCTTTGAAAAAGAGAATTCTAGTTAGACAAATTCTTAGGAGAAGGGGCATTATTCCTGTCGAGGCTCCCTTAGTGTGCCCCTTATGTGAGGTCGAGGAGGAATCAGTTGACCACTTGCTGTGCAATTGCCCTTTCTCTAGGTTGGTTTGGTGCTCGTTTTTGAGATTATTTGGTTGTGAGTGGGTGTTTAGCAACGGAGTGGAGGAGACTTTCAAGTCTTGGTTGGGGGGCCCTTTTAGAGGGAATCGTAGAGTGGCTTGGAAAATGGCTCCGTTCGCTGTTTCATGGACTATTTGGAAAGAACGCAATGGGAGGATCTTTGAGGGCAAGAGGGGTGATCCTAGAGATGTGTTTGAGCGGGCAAAATGGCAAGTGATCAATTGGTTGTCGGTTTGTAAAGAATTTCGGGGCCTAACACCTGAGGACTTTTATCTGTCGTGGGAAGGATGTATGAGAGGTGTTAGTAGCGCTAAGAAGAGATCGGTTAATTGGGTTATTCCACAGATTGGGTCTTTTAAATTCAATATTGATGGGGCGGCAAGAGGTAAACCTGGGCCGGCAGGAATTGGAGGCGTCCTGCATGATGATAGAGGGCGTATGTTGGCTACTTTTTCCGAATCTGTTGGAATGATGGAATCTAATGAGGCTGAATTGAGAGCTATTAGGAGAGCACTTCAGATCTGGTCTGGGCTTAGGAGTGGTAACCTTATTATCGAAAGTGACTCAACCAATGCCATCTCTTGGGCTAGTAATAGGAGATTTCCCCCATGGAGGTTGATCAGTATTGCTAGGGACATTTGGCGGCTGTGCAAGCGTGGAGGTGTCTCCTTCACTCACTCACCTCGCTCAGCAAACTGTGTGGCTGATTTTCTAGCGAAAGCCGGGGTTCATCTTCAAAGACCATCTTTGGAATTTTACTCTTCTCATCTTCATTGATCCATGGGGGTCTGGGTGTTCTTCGGGTTGTTGTTGTTGGGTGGTTGTATTATGATCTCTTTTGTTTTATTTTTCTCTTTTTCGTATTTTGTGATTTGAGTATATTCCTCTTATACTTGAATCCCCTTGTAATTTTTTCTTAATGAGAATTTACCGTTAATGTTTCAAAAAAAAAAGAGTCTAATGAACATCAGCATATGGATGAATATGTCAACGTGAAATTGTATAAATTCAAAGTAAATTGGTACAATTTTTTTTTTTTTTTGAATTTACGTGTGAAAAATCTCAGATACAAATCCAACTAAAACTCCCATGGATGGTACCTTTACCCCTTAAGGCATCACCGATGTTAGTATGTGGGGTTCGAACCTAGCACATTCTGCTTTCTGAGATGAGAGGTAACCATCCGAGCTAACCTATAGGGTCGTTGATGCAAAAGAGAGACCTTCTCTCGTGCAAACTTGAATTTGAAAAAAGAAATGGAGAGTATGAGGTTGTTAGACACACACTCAAAATCTTCTCATTCTATCGAATTATGTACTTTTTCAGTGTTGGATTTTAATTTCATCCATATATAAATAGTTATTTGAATCGTTGAATCTAAAATAGATCGAAATTAACTTAATCTATTTATCAAAGATCCAAAATGTACTCGAATCCAGATAAATCTGATTCAAATTCAACCTATTTTGACACATTGCTAGGTCTATTTCTAACTACTCTTATTGTTCAAAGAATGAGTCAAACATTCTATTTTTGTAAAATTATTGTCTTAATTTCCAAAATGAGAGAGAAATTAAATTTCCAAATCAATGCAAGATTTGATTGTCCAATCCCCACGGAATTTGATTCTATTTCTTCATTTGTGATGGTAATTGTTGGCACATAAAGTTTTAAGAAATTGTTTCAGACGATAATATCCAAGCCTTAATAGACTGATTGACTATTGATAGTGAAGGATCGATTCGAGCTAGATAGGGCTGCAACTCGGGTCGGGTTTTGTCCCGACCCGCATGACCCGACCCGAGAAATCATGCGGGTCGGGTTGAGAAAAGAAAAACCCGACCGAAATTCGGGTCGGGTTGGGCTGAGGCTTTTAAATTTTAACCCGACCCGACCCGACCCGAGAAAACCCGACCCGAGAGACCCAACCCGACCCGACCCGATTCTTATAAGTTAATATAAAAGGCTAGTTATCCCCTTATCCCCAAATCTGAAGCAAACCCTAGCCGACCCTTTGTTTTCCAATTTCCATTGTTCGTGCAGATCTTTTTTCCCCCTTCCCTCGTCGCCTCCTCTTCGGGTCGTTGTCATTTTTCCGCTTCTTCACCGACATCTCTTCCCGGCCTGACCTTGATGAGTCTCTCTAACTGGTATCCTTTCTTCCATTTCCTTCTTTCTTCTTTTTCTTTGATCATGTAATATTTTATTTTAAAATGTAAAAGATAAAGAAATGATTAACAGAAATAACATTATGGCAAGATGGGTTCGTGCAGAACTGCAGATCTAATTATCATTTGATACATTGTAATTTTTGACGTTGTCTGTAAACAAACTCAAAATAAATTCGAGTTGGGTTGAGAGAGGGATTCTCGACTTGACTCAAATTGAAAAAATCATTTAAGTACTTGTTATCCATTAGTTTTAGCTCATATACTACACCTCAAATTTAAAAATCTTATTTCAAACTTCGTCGCCTCCTCTTCGGGTCGTTGTCATTTTTCCTCTCCTTCTTAGGAAAAATAAATATTTTTATATGATTTTGAGTAATTGATTTTTTAAAAAAATAAATCTCTCATGGATAGCATGATTTCAACTACCATATTCGGCTATTCGCTTTTCTTTGAACATAAGTTAATCACTTTTTTTTTATTCACCATTTAAAGGTAATTCTATAGACTTAATTAGAACCATCGAATCATTTGTCACCAAAACTTTGATGAAAATTAATTTGCAGAGATTGTTATTTCTTATTCATAGAAATCTTTCCTTTCTCACATTTAAAGGATCTATAAATTTAATTTTGCAATATATTATTAGATATTATGTTATGAAATATATGCTTATAAATTCAAAAGATTGAGATGTGAGTTGAATGGCAATTTAGTTTTACCTGAAGTAGTTTTTTTTTATAATTTTTTTAGGAATTTTTAATTTGACTGCACGATGCAATAATGATGTCCATCTGCATATTTTAGTATGAGTGAGATTATTTGTCTGAAAAAAGTCATTTTTTATCAAATTTAATTTGTTATATAGATAAAGAAAATTTAAAAGAAGAGAAAATCGGGAAATATGAGCTAATATTTTGGCAGATATTTTGAATTTAAGACTCATTTGTTTTGGGAGAGAGGAAAAGGATTATAATATATATGGTAACTAATATTATATTAACATATTTAATTATAATTTGGCGAAGAACTTGATTTTTGTTGTTTACTTTTACAGTGCCTTTGTGAAAATAGTGTAATGGCTTCGCATAATGATGATGTTGATGTTGACATTGAAGTAAGATTTCTTTTTCTTTCATTGATAGTTATTTATTATTTAATTCATTTTTCGTAGATTTATTTATGTTATTATCATAGTTGATTAATTATTATGTGTAATGTTTAATTAGGTGTTAGGATCTAATACTCCTGTCACTAATGACAATACCATCAATTCTACTACGGGTGATTGTTCAATTGCCACTAGTGTCAAATCAAAGAAAGGAGGATACCCACTAAAATCACATGTTTGGCAACATTTTACTAGAGACCCTAAAACTAAGGGGGATGATTTAATGGCAATTTGTAAATATTGCTATGGAAGATATAAAGCTGCTTCTAAAAGTGGAACTAGCACTCTTAGTCGACATTTAACACGATGTACTGCGTATTCGGTGAAAGATAAGAATCAGAAAGTTCTTACCTTTGGTAGTGTTAAAAAAGAAGATGGTGATGAGGGAGTGGGAGCAGGCCTTGTGCCTTATAGTTTTAATATGGAACATGCACGAAGAGAATTGGCCATTATGATAGTTATGTTAGAGCTTCCATTTTCTATTGTTGATCGTGCACCATTTCGAAGATTTGTGAAATGCATCAATCCTAGATTTCAATTCATCTCTCGTACGACGGTTAGAAGGGAATTTTTGAAAATCTACCATTTGGAAAAAGCTAAGTTGAAATCATTTCTAAGTACTTCATGCAAGCACATTTCTTTAACGTCTGATTTCTGGACTTCCAACCAAACTTTGGGATATTTAAGTGTCACAGCGCATTTTGTAGACAACAATTGGAAGCTACATAAGAAGATCCTTAGTTTTTGTATGGTTCCAGCACCACATACTGGCATAATTATTGCCAATATGATTGAGAGAAGCTTGATGGAATATGATATAAAGAAGATATGCACAATCACACTTGATAATGCGACAAACAACAAGTCAGCTGTGGATAACCTCGTGGAGACTCTTTCTCGAAAGGGAATTTTGTTACAACGGGGCAAATTCTTTCATATAAAATGTGTTGCACATGTTGTTAACTTGATTGTGCAAAATGGCTTAAGTGAGATCAAATCATCAGTTGAAGCTATTCACACATGTGTGAAATATGTGCGGTTGTCGCAATCTCGTAAGCAAGAGTTTGAGAGTTGTGTCTTACAAGAACATATTTCATCCTCTAAAGGCTTGTGCTTAGATGTGTGCACAAGGTGGAATTCAACATGTCTTATGTCAGCCTCTGCCTTACCATATGAGAGTGCATTTGTACGTATGAAGACGCGCGATCCTATTTATGCCAAAGATGTTGCTCCAACATTTGATGATTGGAGAAAGGCTGAGACCATTTCCAAGCTTTTGAAAGTTTTTTATAATGCTACAAAGGTTTTATCGGGGACAAAATATATCACTGCAAATCTTGTTTTTCATGAAGTGTATGAGATTCAAGCTCATTTACTTGAGATGTTGAAGAGTGATGATTCGTGCATTTCTTCAATGGCAACTAAGATGCAGCAAAAATTTGATAAATATTGGAAGAAATGCAATATACTATTTGCTATTGCTTTGGTATTAGATCCCCGTTACAAGTTGGAATATGTTGAATTTATGTATCATGAACTTTATTCATATTCTGATGCTGATGAATATACTCAAGTACTTCGTAAGGAGATGGTTGCACTTTTCAATGAGTACACTTCTTTCTCTTCTTCACTGCAAAAGCAAGTAGGCACTTCTACTTCAACGGAGATGATGAATGATACTTCAACAGAGTCTAAGAAAGAACAACTCCGAAAATCATTTCTTAGAAAGGGTGGTGGAAAGAATAATGTGGACTTGAAGACGGAGCTTGAGCAGTATTATGAAGAGAAAATTTGTCCAGATGATCCTAATTTAGACATTTTGAGTTGGTGGAAAGTTAATAGTTCCAAATTTCCTATACTTTCTACGATGGCTCAAGATATCTTAGCAATTCAAGTATCGACTGTTGCTTCAGAGTCTGCATTTAGTACTGGAAGTAGAGTCATCAACCAGTACCGAAGTTCATTGAGTCCCGGAGTCGTACAGGCATTGGTTTGCACTCAAGATTGGCTAAGAGATGCCATAACTGACGATGTCGTGGAGGGAGAGCCTGAAGTTTATGATCATGAAGACGATACTGATAGGATTGAATCAGGTAATGGCATTTATTTCTATCTATTTAGTATTTATTTCATTTTGTTATTATATTGTTACAATCTAATATTACTCTTGATCTTTTTTAAGGTGTCACTGAAGTTGAAGAAAGCGAGATGTAATTGGTAATAAATAGTACTTTTCTTAAATCTTTTCTCCTTATGAATAAATTATTTCTGATTTTCAATCATCTCTTCATGTAATTTATAGGTTGATCAGCACTCCTTCTGGAGAGTTAGTGGAGAAGGATCCTTTGTTTGAAAATTCAGTGGACAACGACGATGATGAGGTGCATAGCGAGAGTGGGGATTCTTCTAAGGAGAAGGAAGATGAATGGGTGGATATTATGCGTATCAATATCATGTAGCATATGATATGACATTATTATGAAATATTGCTTTTATTTATATTTGCATTAGACATTTGGTTTAAAACTCTAGATCGTCTTATATGCTTCTGGAATGCTCCTTGCACTATATTTTGCTAGGCATAAATTATGTACAGATGTTGATATATCAAAATATTAACCAATATGTGTAAAATATCAGTCTAGTATGTGAGATTTTGTCAACCTGATATTTTGGTTTTGTCAAGAAATAGCTCTGTTTCTATGGGGTAAGACCTCAGTTACAAATTTCAGCTGAAATATGAAGTATTGGCTGAAAATTTTGGTCTAAACCTGAAATGAGATATGCATCAACTATCTCACTTCATTTTCTACCACTTACCTTGAAAAAACCTGAGCAATGAAATTGGGCAAATGCTTTGTTTTTGTATGGGATGATTTGGACTTGTCAACCTTAGCTATGGATTTTCCCGTCCTAGGGAGGTGAGCAGAGAAATCTCCAGCCAGTGCACTGACTTGTTTGAGAATGTTTCCACCACGACATTACTCCCTGTGTTGTTTGTAAAGAATCCACTGTTGTCCAATGAACTCGAGGAGGTTAGGAGCAGACTCGATGGACTTGAATGAGTGTTTTTATGCCTGCAAGTTGCTCTTGTACTTAAATTTGACACAACCAAAAAATGTATAAAAACAGGTACAAATGGGTATGAAGTTTAAGACTAAACCATGCCTTGACAGAGTGATTGCTTTTATCAGTTGAAGTCTTGTTCCAACTTTAAGTTGAATACAAACAACAACAACTTGTTGTCTTCTTATGATTGTTCCAATGAAAACAAATGATTTATGTGCAGGTGTTAAGACTGTTAGTTGCTGTTGTAGTTGAAAAATTCAATCATGTTCAGACAAGACTCAGGACAGGCTTGGCCCAAAACGTCGCACAGTGAGCATTTTACCAGTTGTGCTTGTCAATATTTAAGATTCGGGTCGGGTCGGGTCGAGGGACGGGTCGGGTTGGGTTAAGGGTATGACAATCTCGGGTCGGGTCGGGTTCACTATTTCGGGTTTTTTCATTCGGGTCGGGTCGGGTTGGGTTCAATATGGAGTAAGTTGGGTTAGGGTTGGGTTTATGAAAACCCGGCCCGCCCGACCCGAGTTGCAGCCCTAGAGCTAGATATCGGCCGATATGATACGGTTTTTCAGAACCTGTTCATATCGGCCGATACGTATTGTATCAACCATACACAATAGTTCTCGGCCGATATATCGGTCCGATATCAATCGATATTCATAATATCATAATATCGGCCTTTAAAAAAAAATCAAAACGGTGGTGGGCCCGAGTTGATATATCGGCCGATATTATCGTTATCAATTTTTTTTAAAAAAAATCAGCTTTCTTTTGTGTTTTTTATTTATTTTTTATTTGAGAAAAAATAAAATAATTAAAAAATACCAATATTTAAAAAAAAAACACAAAAGAGGAGAGAGAAATTTATCGGCCGATATATCGGCCCGAGCGAATTTTTCACCCTTGGATTTTGATCAATCAAAGTTAGGTCACAAATGGATCTAATGGTACGATTCCAAGTAAATCATCTAAAACATGTATCTATTGGTCTCTTCATTGTAACCTTCTTTTTTTTTATGACGAAGGTGTTTAGGTCTTTTGAAACACTCAACTAATTTTCGGGATAAGTGCAAGTCTCCTTATTTAACTCACACACACCGAATAACTCTACGGAAGTGACCCTTTGAGGTGGAATAAGAATTGAACACATGACTTCCACTTCCTAGTAGATCAAAAGAGAGAGTTTATAGGCAACCCATCATGATTTGTAACTCATGTTCTGTATAGAAAATCCTCGACTGAGTCTCCAACAAGACCTAAGAATCATTGATCCCCCATGAAAGAAAAAAATATATACAAAGAAACAAAGCCAGGAATATTCAAAGTTGAGCCAGGCCCACTTTGGTGATGAAATTTGGGAACCAATTCAAAGATCCTTAACTAGGATTTCCAATACAATTTACTGTTTCAGAATTTTAGATATGAGGGGTCTTTTTAGAATTTTTATCAAAGCTAAGAGTTTTTTAGTATTGTGAAAGACTTTGAAGCTTTTCTCTAAAATTTTTTAGTGCAAATTTTAGAATTTTTTTTGAAGTGAATTTAGATAATGGGATTTTTTTTTTTTTGAAAAAATCTCTAAAAAAAATTGATTAACAGTTGCTGTCCTCGTGATAAAAATGACATGCATCAAAGAAAAGATGTACAATAGAGAAAATCCAATAGGGCCAAACCCTAAATAGGACCGGACCCTAGATAGGGCTGGACCCCACACCCTAGAAAGCCGGCCCCACTTTGCCTATATATGTCACTTAGACCTTTGAGCAATGAACTTTCGGATTTCTCAACTTTGTACATGGCCTTTAGGAGACGTTTGTTTGTTTTTTTTTTTTTAAATAAAAAATGAATTATGATAGATAACTTTTTATAAAGAAATATTATTATGGAAATTTGCTTTCTAATCTCAAAGTTCTTCTACATTCTTTGCCATTAACTTATATAAAAGAATTTTAATAGATTGAGCCGGTTCAGTCAACTTATTTAAAATAAATTGATGTTGTTGATAAGTATTTTGAGTTGAATCGACAATTTAAAAAATGGGTCAAGCAGATAGATGCATGCAAGTTTCATTGAGTATTTAGGTTAGATCAACCCATTTAATAATGAGTTATTTTAGATATAAATTGAATAAACTTATTTGGTAATTTTTAGGTTAGGCTAACATGCTTAATAAATGTGGATTGAAAAGTACTTTAATGAATTATAGGTGATTTATGCAAACTCCAAAGTTTAGTGCAAATTTCATGACGGTCCACTTGAGTCCACATGGATAGATGGGTATAAAATGCCTTATCCTGTATATGATGTTTATAAAGTTTAAATCTAATGAGAAACTATGTTTTTTAAGGTTATCAAAATTTTATATTTATCTAATTATGAAAATTAATCAGGTTAGATTAATAGACTTTAAAAATTGAAATAATGTTAAATTGGGCACAAATGTAATTCACAGTGAATTGGTTAGTGTGAGATGACGTTTGATCTATTGATTTAATATGACTCCTATAATCTATAGTTGCATTAAAGTTCATACAAACTAATTTTCCGATGAATATATATATATATATATATATATATATATATATATATATATATATATATATAGAGAGAGAGAGAGAGAGATCACCCAAAGTATGTTGACATCATGCATGCACAACATTGCATGGGTGGGCCTGTTGGGCCGGGGTCCAAGGGATGGAGTTGGGTCCATTTGAGAGTTGGTTTTAGGATGATGCTTCTAATAAAAAATTAGGTCCATTGAAATTAAAAAATCATGATTTTTAAGACTCTAAAAATCAATAGTAAAACTATGGAAAATTAGTGTATTGATTTCAATCCATTGGTGAAATCAACTTAAAATATATTCAAATTGGATAAGAATCAAATTCAAAAAGTTAGCCAGAGTATGTGATATAAGTGGGGCCCATTTGGGTTTCGTCGCTCATGATAACTTGAGTATATAAGTTCACCATTATCCCTGGAAAAAAATTCATTTAAATAAAATGATAAATCGGATTAGCCTTGGTGGCATCGGGTTTAAATTCAACGGCCCTTGCAATCCAAACATCAAGAGATAGATAAATAAGAAATAAAATTCTAATTATCAATAAATAAAATTAATAAGAAAATAAAAAACTAACCCTACTTTGAGGAAAACAAAAATTAATATAAAAAAGAAAAGAAGAGGTAAGTGTTGAAGTAGTTCAATCTTTTGAGATTTTGCGCTATAAATTGATGGGTATTATACATTATCTCAAATATATATAATTAGATTACCTTTAAAAAGTTATGAAGAACAATATTTAAAAGAACATTTAATATGGGTCAAAAACAAATATTAAACGGCAAATTTCCAAACGTGGATCCAATAATGCGAGTCACTTGACCAAGTGGTCCATGTCCCCATTAAGGCTTGAGGGAATCGGGTTTACAGCCGGCGAAGGGCTTTGCTAGGTTCACCCACTGTTAATTCAAGCATTGTGGGCTTGTTCTCACTTGATTTGAATTTTAAGTCAAAATTATTTAAAGGTAGGAAAAATATTAATAAATTATTTTACTATGAACAATGATTTCATGGAGCCTGCTCTAAACAATTTTTACCTTACGTGGTTCTATACCCATCCATGTCTTTAGCAATGTTAATAAAATTGTATTTTTAGGCCTTTCAATTATTTAGATTTGATAATTTTAACTTAATTTAAATCCAATTTAAGCTTAAGAAAATCCCATATACAAATAAGACCGAATATATTTTCAGGTTTAAAATCAGATCAAAGCCTTCATAAATTTAAATTTGGCTGCATTGGGGATAGGGGTACAAAAACCACCTTTATCGAGATATTGGCGTCTCGGCTGATATCTCCGTATCTCGGCTGAGATATCGGTTGATCTCGACCAATGTCTCTCTCTTTCTAATTTTTTTTGGATAAATACAGGCAGTATAAATGTATATTGGCCGGCGAGTTATCTTGGCCGTAAAAACTCGAGATATCTCGACTATTATGCACAATATCGGCCGAGGTTTATAACCCTGTGGGGATAATCTAATTGGGCCCTAAATCGGCCGAGATTTATAACCCTGTGGGGGTAATCTAATTGGGCCCATTTTTGTATTCACAAAGTAGACCTCAATAGGCCCAGCTCCATCGATCCACCACAAAAGAAAACGATTCGCAACACGATGGCATATTCTTGAATGTCCTCCCTGCCACAAACAGCAATTACAGGGACTTCAAAGAAAGAGAGCTCTTGGTTTCCTCCGAATAACACGAGCCTCTCTTTTCTCATCTTTCCATTCGAACCCCACTCTATTCTCCCAGCCTCCCTTGTGATTGTATTTGTAATTCTCTACTCTCTCTCTCTCTCTCTCTCTCTCTCTCTCTCTCTCTCTCTCTATCTGTAGCTCTCTCTTCAGGTATTCTTCTTCTTCTTCTGTCTTTAATTTCCAATATATTATAGTTCAAATTTTCCTCTCAATTATTTGAGTTCCCATTCTTGGCATATTTAGGAAGTTCGACCCACCTCGTACTGTACCAAAACATACTATTAACTCCAGGTCTGTAGCAATCCGAACAGATGGACCCCATTCGATCATCCGGAAACCAGTCATGTGGGGTCCACTGCGAATGGTTGATGATGCCCAGAAAGAGCCATCACTGGACAATTGTAGCCATCTGATATTGGTTCGTATATCAACGGCCTAGATTCAACGGATATTGGCAAAATACAGATTTGTTTAAAAAGGTGAAGGTTGGCATCTAAAACAGAATTACAAGCCATCCCTAGTGATGCAACCACTCTCCTCTCCAATGCCATTTCGTCTCTTAAAAGGTTTCTCTCTTTCCACCCATATATGCAGCTGGTGTGGGAGAGACTTCTTCTATGTGGTTAGCGGTTAGTGTTGTTCGTAGGAGTCTAGAAATATGGTGTGCTACTTGATTGGTTCTCTCTAAGCAGGTTCTGATGCTGCACCTAGGCGCGCCTTTGACTACTATGATGGTTAGTGTCATTGACAGGAGTCTGGCAAGATGGTGTACTAGTTACCCTGAGCAGCTGCGTATGTTGGATGGCCAATGTTGCTTCGACACGTCCAGTCTCTATTTCCATAGGTCCTGCAATTCCCTCGTCGACAATTGGAGATCCTGATTTCTGTCTAGCAGCTTCAAGTCAGTAAACATACATTTGAACCAGTTAGTATACCCATTATCTCAGGCTTGTGGGTGGAAAAATACTGTGATGGAAATAGATGGTTGAGAAGATGAAACATAACAATATCCACATTTTAATGGTAAAAAGGTTGAGCATAGTGGATTTTTTTAATTGTAGCCATAATTTAGATAGCGTAGGAGACTGTCCTTCCATGATGGAGGGGGACAATGTAACTTATAATTCTCTCTCTCTCTAGGTGGTTGGATGTGTGGGGTATCTAGACAAGGATATGAAGGTGCTCACAATAACTTGGGTAACTTGTAAGGGCTTATATTAAATTTTAGCAAAGTTGCAAGCACTAGATGAAGATATGAATTGAAGTAATAATAATTAAATTATTTGTCGTTCACCTTGACTCTTAACGAAATGCAAAAGGTTTATTATGTCTGTATCCAGTGTTATTTCTCTGACGATTCTTGCTCTTTTTCACACCCTTGTGACCATATATTATTACCTCATGATATAGAGAGGCAAGTGGGAGGTATTAGTTCGCAAGAGTGGAGGTGGTTCTTAAATCCCAATAAATGAAGTGCTAAGGAACTGGAATAGGGATGAGATTCCAATGTGAGAGCGGCACCAAAGGAGAAGATTCTGGAACTAAATCCCTAATGTGCTGATTGAGGGAGATACAAATGGGGAATTCCTTCCCTCAAATTCAGAGATACATGCTTCTTTGTTTTATGCATCATTTGAGTTCTTTGTTGATTATATAAATCTCGCCATGGAGCCATTATCTTATCTATCTGTGTCAGCATTATCAAGTACTTAATAAGAACATTTAAAACTTTGCTATATTTATAGACTTGAGGACAATTTACCCCCTTTAATGTGCTTATTCATGTGTTTGCAGAAACTATTTCTATTTTAGGCTCTTCATTTGAAACATGGAGCGGCGAGTTACATATGGTATGAGAATGTGTAACAACTCACCTGCCTAGAACAACTATCCCCAAAAAAGAAACATATAGAATGAGAAGATTAATAGGATCCGGTCAATTTTTTTTTAAAAAAAAAAGATTAATAGGATCCAGTCACCCAGTCAGGAACTGACAGGGCATTACACATTAGATTCAAGGTTAATTTTAATATCTTGCTGGAGTCTTAGCAAACTATTGGTGATTGACATTTGCTCCAGTAAATTAGAGAATTGAGATAACTGTACTATGAGTTTGTTAAACTCCTAATCTAGATGCTATTTTGTTGGCAATCTTAAGGAAGAAATTAGGCATGACTAAGTACTACCATGTTAAAAGCTGTGCAATGGACACAGAAAATGCACCCTGAGCACTGATGAGTCTGTGGAACCTATTAATGTGCCAGGTCCTTAGAGAAATCTATGGAACAGAGTGGTGAAAACCATCTTGAGATGCTACATCTCTGATCATGTTTTTTGTAAGAAAATGGGAAAATTTTCTTGTGATGCCGGTGGCTTGACCAGAGCCGTGACCTGTCAATGGCGTAGGTTAATTTCTCCCGTGTTTCTCTGTCATTGTAATTGATGGTTTTGTTCCTGATTGACTCCAATCATAACTTTTGCATCCCTAGAAATTTATGGACTCCTTCATAGAAGTGGTGGATCTCCTCTCTACCAAGAGGGATATCCATTTTTTTTTGTTTCATGACTTCTATACAAGTGAGATATTCTGAAGTAGAAAAGTTGTGCCTCTCCAGTTTTCTCTGCAATTAGTACTGACTGAGAAAGATTCAATTGCATTGAGGTTTACCATAGTCCATGTTCAATGTTACGTTGCTCTTGTTGCAAGATGTGCTCTGCAACAAGTTTCTGACATTTGTTTGATCAATTCACTGGAAAAGTCCTAATTCCCACCTAAATAATATGCCAAAACTCCAGAACATGAACACTGCTTAGTAGCATCTGAGCATGCAGAAACTGACCTATTAATATGTATCAGTGACTCATGTTTGCGCACACAAAAGTTAGCTTGGTTTTAGAGTCTTCGATCCGTTGTACTTGTCGACAAAAAATGTAATTCATGAAATAGTTCGGACATAGTTTATGCTGAGGACAATTCATAGGGCAATGGAGCAAGTGTTTGGTCATACATGAAATCACAGTATATCCTTTTAAATTCTTGTTGTATCAATAATGTGCACTAACACTTTAGTTTAAAATAAAATAAAACAAAATAATATGTACTGATTTATTGCCCTCAAGTACGTGGTTTGTTGGCACGGTTAAATGAGGATGTGCATCTGATACACAAAAAAACTGCAGTAGGGTGTAAATATTCGTAGTAAATGTAGGACTCTTGTGGAAATTTAGTAACAGTGATAATGATTTAATTTTGTTACAACTCACAAATATTTCATTCGTGGAGTAGTCATATTTATGATGCATGAAACTCTCATTTTCCATTTTTTTTGTTTAATAATTTCTTTTAGAATTTCATTATGTTCAATCTTTATACTTTTTAGTGTAGGGATGCTGGGAAAATCATCGACTTTGCCGCTGTTGACCTTTGAACCTGCTACAATCTGTTCATTTTCTTCAGTAAGTTTCTTTTCCCAAATCATACTTGTGTATGCTTGTCTTGTTCATCCATGGTTATAACTCATGTCACGTATGTAGACTAACTTCAAAAAGGAAAAAATTTGAAATATGAAAGTAGTCCACAAATTTGAGCACAATCTACAGTTTTGTAATTACATGAATTTGTTTCATCTTTAAAAGTACTTGAGTTTACAAATATCAAATTTCATGGTGTAGCCTTAGTACATCGTCAAATATTCTAGTGGGATCCATAGACTTGTTCCACTTTATAGAAACTTCACTTGTTTCAATTAATTCCTCTAGTATGGAATGAGAGACTTGTTCCATTTATATGCTTGTAGATGAACCTCTGGTGAGGTCCAATAGATTTGTTCTACTTGTTACACGTGATGATGAGGCTTGAGAGTGGATGGATGTAGATCGGTCCTCTTAATGGGCTCCACAATCTTACTCCACTTTTTAGAGGATCTACATGAATTCTGGTGTTAAGTTATAGGAATTTGCCTCACTTGTAGAAATTTCAAATGTATAGTTCTCAAGTTACAAGTCCCTTAAGTTTCAAACTTGTTGAGGCCCGTGGTTGGATAATTGCAAATTTATCCTCTTGGTGGGGGGCCACCAGTTTTGTCCACTTGAATTCTTGGTGTTATAGGAACTTGCCTCGCTCGTAAATATCACATGCAGTGTTTCTAAAATATTTTATGAAGTTACTGTTGGCACTGAATTTTTTTGTAAAGTTGCATCACGTGATCGATCATGCATGACAAATTGAAGTACAATGAGAGCAAGTGCAATCAACTGAAAACATGAAGGATATTGTTGATGTAGACCTTATATAGCATGATCTATCAAAAGGGACCACATGTAGATCAAAATAGGGATTGCTTGATTAGGGACATATCTTAAGCTGAAGAATGCACCACAACTCACAGATTGTCGATCGAATACCTGGATCAAAAGAAATGCAATATGTGGCCCACTTGTCATGATCATATGTTCATGGTCTGCAAGCCCTTTCAAAGACCTATGTGTTAGCTTTCCATCATAATTTATGGATTTGTATGTAACGCTCCATCCATTAGCACAATATTGTCCTCTTTAGGCCCATAGGGGCCCGCACGGCTTTGCTTTGGTGAGCCAATTCCAAGATTGCTCCCAAAAGGCCTTGTGCTAGAAGGAGGGAGTATTCCAACTTATATACCATGCACAACTCTCCTCAACTGACGATGTGGGACTTTCTCAAGCCCCCTGGCCAACTTTCACACTCTCAGGGATGGTATGAGACTTTCAATGCCCTCTCTAGCACAAAGAGCTCTCCCATACACACTCCCTCAAACATACGGGTATCACAATGCACCTCCCTTAAGACCAGAGCCGTCTCCGACTCTGTCCACACACCCTTAGCTGAGAGTTGAACCGTGCTCTGATACCATTTGTAACGCCCTGTCCTGCTAGCACAATATTGTTCTTTTTGGGCCCACAGGGACTCACACGGCTTTGCTTTGGTGAACCAATCCCAAGATTGCTTCCAAAAGGCTTTGTGCTAGAAAGGAGTATTCCAACTTATATACCATGCACAATTCTCATCAATTGGTGATGTGGGACTTTCTCAAGCCCATGGCTGACTGTCACACTCTCAAGGACAGTAGGAGACTTTCAACACCCTCTCTGGCGCAAAGAGCTCTTCCATACACGCTCCCTCAAACATACGGGGTTTCACACTGTAACAAGCATATGGATCAAAATACAAGTTATGGCGCACTTGTATGGCCTAATGACTACAAGCTCAAGTCCATGTCGGAGATTCATTCAACATCTTTCTCTGCCAACACCTTCAAAATTCTTAATTCTAGTTGCTTTTGTCAAGCTTGAGGTGCAATCCAAGGTTGATTTTGGCCCAACGAAATCTAAGGGGTCAAGGTATAATATACAAAATTTATTTTTACATTACTGAATTTTCAGTTTATCACTTCATAATCTTTTGATTGAGGATGTAGAGTGAGATGTGTTAATCCCTCCATGCCCTTCACATCTCAAACCTTTCCTGCGAGAGCAAGTCATTAATTCTTACAGTCAACTTTAGATGCCTGTGAATATATATATATATATATACTCTAGCAAATAGCAGTTCTTGAAATTGGTAATATTATTGTTTGTTATTTGACTATATTGAAAGGTTTTTAAGCAAACCTAAATGCACGTGCTTGAATGTACTGCTTCAGTTGGACAAATGCAAACATGCATGCATAGATTATCTAGAGACTGCCACTATAAACAAATTTTTTTATTGCAATTGTTTCTTCTGCCAGTCAGATCATTCAACTAATGCACAGACTCTTGCTCCACAAAACTTCGACTTTCATGGAGTAACTTCATATGGCCACACTAATATTATCGGGAAAAGAGCTTGCAGTTTCCTCAATCCCTCTAAACAGTGGAAATTACATTCAACATCCCAAATACAGCCTGTCACTCTCTTAGAAGATAAAGAGAGGAAAATGTGGGAAGCGTGCCGGCAGTCACTGTCTTCATTCAAATTCAGTGTTGAGGAGGTAGATGTGATTCTGAGCAAAGCCTTTGGATGGGCCCATTCACCTTATTGGGGTGAAGAGAGAGAGAAAGAAGTGCCGAAAGCTGAATCAGTGAATGAAATGTTGGATTATCTGAGGAATCTAGGCCTTGCCGATGATGATATGTTCAAGTTACTCAAGAAGTTCCCAGAGGTTCTTGGGTGCAGTCTCGATGATGAGCTGAAGATCAATGTGCAAACTCTAGAGAAACAATGGGGTATCGAAGGGAAATCTCTACGAAATCTACTTCTCCGCAATCCCAAAGTTCTGGGTTACAATGTTGATTGTAAGGGAGACTGCATGGCTAAATGCACCCGTTGCTGGGTTCGGTTTTAGGTAAGATCCATTTGTTCTGTAAGATGCACAGGAAATTATTCTTTCTGTTGGTTATTTCATGTATTAAAATAAATGCTATTTTTAATATCAGCATTAGTCTATGCTTTTATGCTTTTGGAAACAAGTAACACTGACTTAGGAAGAAGTGATAACTGCATGAGAACTCTATAATTCTTGAGGATATATGCATGATAATCAAGCTTTTGAGTTTTATCGGGCCTACTTTGGTGGATTCAGATTATTGGATCTTTCTTAATTTGTACATGTAGGATTTGTTTGGTGCATCAAGACTATTGGATCCTGTCCATTTCAAGGGGTGTGTGAGTTTATGTGTGTTTTTAACTGTTTTGTAATGGTTACATGACTGGGATCCACAACCTATTAAGGTTGTAATGTAAGCATTTACCTAACTATATCATCATGTACAAAGCCATCTATCTTTTCTATGTTGGCTCACCTTCTGGGTTCTACTTGTCTACTCTACCATGCACGTGCGCTCCTTTTTTCTTTGAAATGGTAATTATATTAAAAGAGAAGAAGCACTAGAGGTGAGAATACAATGGAAACTAGAAAAAAGAAAAAGAAACGCCCAAGTCCCAACATTCCAATACCACCACCGATAACAGAACTAAAAAATTTAACAGAACATTATGCTAGGTTGATGCATTCTTTCCAGGCTCACAAGATTTTAGACATTGGAATGCTCCTGAACTCATAGAGGGTGGACACCCAAGATACCCATTTGGCGAAAATCCATCTTGAAAATTCTGCCACATTCATAAACACTCGATTGTTATGTTCCCACCAAAGACTCCGAACGGTGGTAGAGAGAGCAAAACACCACAAGGATGAGGACTTTGTGGAAAATTTGACAAAAATCCCATGCATAAGAAAGTTGAGCAAGCGATGATGGCGTGGTCCACTAAAAACCCAAACCTATTCAAAATATGGCTCCAAACTGCAGAGGAAAAAGGACAATGAATGAAGAGATGGTTCACATCCTCAGATGCTTGAAGGCATAAGGGGCATGCACTGGCCATGACTCTTCCTGATGTAGGACACGAGAGACCTATCTCTCTTAGGATTTCCTATTTTCGCATTATTTTTAATTTAGAATTCTTGTATCACAAGGAAGCTAGGTCGGTAACTTTCCTATTTGATTTAGGAGTCCTTTTCTATTTTTATTTCTTATTTTTTTTCCTTATAAATACAATGCATGTAAGAGAGGGACTTCTTCAATTATTATGAAATAAAAATCAAATTTGTTTATCCCTAGCCTTCGAGCACAGATCATCTTCTCTTTTCTGCCTCTAGTTGCAGACGAATCCATTGACTGGCTGCGTTCCAGTGTTGCATTTAAGATCTTGGGCTTAATCTCAAGTGATTATGTTATCGCTGTCGACTGGGCCTCATCCCAGTCTTCCGTCGTCGTCTCCTTCTCGCCTCTACTTCATCTCCACCTCTTCGTTTCTCCTTCCTGACTCAGCCCACCTATCCAGGTATTGCATCTCGGTCCATTCCTGACCTCCATCTTCTTCCTTAGTCTCTCCTTTGCTTCTCCCCCTCTTCATAGCTTCCACCGCATCCTCCTTTCTTCTCTCTTTTCCGCCGCAGCTGCTGCATCTTCCGCTACCTCTCATCTTTTCCCCTTTTCATTTCTTAATGCCCTTCATATCCCATCAGCCCTAAGTCTTCTTATTCCTCTCACGTGTGAATCACGAGCCTTTAAGTTAAATTCCTGCACGTGTGAAGCAACTCTCGTGTGTGTCTCCTTTCGAGTCGGGTTTTTGACTTAATTCGATTTTTATCCTCGCTTCCGCTACATTACTTCCTCTCTTGCAAAATTATCTTGTGTAAGGATTTTGCCTAGACTCGCCATCCAAAGGAAGCTAATGGCCCGAAGCGGTGCTTTGGAGGACCAGATGACTTAAGGTTTATTTCAGCACAAGAATCGCTGCAAATATCCCATACATAGAACGACTCTACTGAGAAGAAACTAAAAGGGTTTGGCTACCACAGAAGGGAATCCTCCTTCAAAACATGAATGCGATAGGAGCTAAGGGTGTGAAGAAGGTTCGAGAAATCATCTGTTTCTGTGTCTGTCAAGTTCCGATGGAGAAAAACATCCCACACAACTTGATCGCCCACAACGGTAAGAAATTAGAAATGAAGCCAAATAGAGAGATCGAAAGGCGTTGTAGGGAAGGGAATTGCCAAGCCAAAGGAGAGGAATCACACTAAGGATCCTTCAAAACTTAACTATGTTGCCACGCCCCACTTTTAACCGAATGCCCTACTTAAATTTGTCAACACAAAGCACAAATGGCTTGCCACATACTTGAAGCTCTTCGGAGAGCAGGATTAATGTCCCAACCGGAATTACTGAAACCGTACTTGGAAATGAGCAAAGACTTCCAAGGAGCGTCTTCCTCGAAGATGACCCTCCATAACCATTTAGATAACAAGGCAACATTCATTTCTTCAATAGGTCTAACGCCAAGTCCTCCCACATCAATAGCGGGACAAACCTGCTGCCAACTGACAAGATGATCTTTCCTGTTACTCTCTTGTTTATTCCAAAGGAAATTCCTCGTAATTTTCTCCCTAGAGCTAATAACCTTGTTGGGGCATCTAAAAGGTGACATGTAATAAACTGGCAGAGCAGAGAGGACGGACTTCAGCAGGGTGATTCATCCACCAAAAGACAGGTATTTTCCTCTCTACGAAGCAAGACGTTTACTGAAGTTGTGTATAATGGGTTCCCATTGGGAGTAACTATGGGAACCAATACACAAGGGAAGGCCCAAATAGGTGGAAGGAAAGATGAAACACATCCCAAAGGTCCGATAGACAAGCAAGCTCTTCTCGGTTGGGAAGCCTTTTTCAATCAATCCTTTCTATCCAAGATTTGTCAGAGGCTATTAAAAAAATTGAGCTTTGATTTCCTGTCAATATTTTTTAATGACTGCCTCTTCTCATGGGTTTGTTGTCATATACTTTTGTGCTTGGAGTTTGCTAGTTCTTGTTGGTCTGCTCATTGGTGTTTTCTTGTTGTGTAGGTGCCTTCTTAAGCTTTAACCTTATTGTCCCCCAAAAGGGTTCGTAAGGGTTGCTTGTTTAGGATGGTTATTTTGGTCCATTGAACTTTTAGCTGCATTTTTTTGATAGTCTTAATAAAATCCATTTCACTGAAAGAAAGGTCAAAGCTGGATCTTTAGATATTTCAACATCAGTTGTTTTCAATGCACTGTTGATCAGCTGCCTGGTTTTGAAGCATGGTTTTAAAACTTGCTCTTAACTATAAATCTAAACGGGTTGATTAACATGGGCAAGGTTTTCTGAGTTTTTGAGAACTTGCCAATTAGGTCAAACTGATTTGGATGAGTCAAACTTTTTTTTTTCGAGTTTGTAGACCAACCCCTGCCGTCCCCCCCCCTGCCCCCTAACCCCCTATCTTTTTTTTCTTTTTTTTTTTTGAGTTCATAGACTGGCACCGTGATGATATGGTTATTAGATGATTGATACAGCATCACAAAATCTTCTCTTTGTATTTTTTAGCGATTGCAAAATAAGGGCTGCCATTGATTGTACACAACGCCATCTATCAGCCATGATTTGATGATCCTAGTCATTGATCACTACTAACTAAATCCAAAGCTAATCAGAATATCATATATTTTCACCCTCTGCTCATCTTGCAGGCCTCGACAGTGAAGATGCACCGTGTAGATGTCATATTTTGATGATGAGCAATGCCTTGAAAGATTGGTAAGGTCCAACCTCTTTTAAATCCTTACCTACTTTCCATTGTGAGAAACAATTAGTTTCAGCTTCCCCTCATGGTAGGCGATGGGCCTAACATCATCATTAACCAGGCCATGTTACCGGACACCTCAAGCCTATTGCCACCCATAAATGAGAGATCCGACAATCAAAGCATCGATGGGATAAAAGTGATGTACATGATAACTAAAATACACATACATACGTACGTACATGCATATATGCATGAAGGAGAGAGAGGTGATGATGATGATGACGGCGATGACGACACGATAATAAAGGTGATCAATCAAAATTAGCCAGGCTGCTTGTACTTTCATATTGGTGTACATCTCAAGTAGATGGATAACAATGACGATAAAAATACAATCAAGATAAGCTGGCCTGGTGACTGTTCTCCTTACACCTACATCTCTAGAGACATGAAATGCTTACACTGACAGAACAACCAGTAGTGGGATCTAGTATTTTTTATTATCAATCTGAGAGAGGAAGAAAGTGAGAGATGGGTGATGAAGTAGGGTGGGGTACTCGAATGGAGAGGAGAGTTGAGTGTCTAAGGGCATTTGGGCTTGCGACCATGTGTTTTGAGGCTGGCATAGCATGGGCAGGCATTTTTATTGCCGTAGGTTCCTGGAGGGACACAGCGGCACCTCTTGCAACATGTCCCACACGCTCGACTGCATACATTCTTTCTCGATGCCTTCCTGCATCTCCTTGCACACGCAAAGCCACAGTCTGCCAATCCAAATGTCAAAATATCAAATTTCAATCAATTCATAAAGCATGTTAAGTCAAAAGACTCACTACCTAAGGGTTGGAGGTTAGTTTAGTGGTCAAAACCCACTCCTATTTGTGGGCTTCGGATCAAGTCTCTCTGAGCGCATAAAGGGTCATTCTCTATTATTATGTATCCAGTATATGTGGATTTGGAGGTTTACACATGTCCCAATGATTAGTTAGATGAGATGCCTGGATACCTTAGTCTTAAAGAAAAGACTTAGTTATCGAGTTCATAAAAGATTTACACTAAAGTCTAAGAGACTGGCCAAGTCTGGGGCATAGTTATCAAAGCAATCCAAAGTATGGAATGAAAATAGTTTGTGTATAATTTGATTTTTTTTCTTAAAATAAATGATTTCTACCATAAAAATTAAATACCACATAGGTGTAGAGCCCCCATGACCTAACCTTGGTGTGCCTTGAGAGTAGTTGACTCATCTGTGGAGGTTTTAATAGGACTGCGTCTGAGTTTTCCACACGGTAATCTAAAAAAAAAATTAGTTACCGCAAAAAAGTTGAGAATGGATGCCTATGGGTATAATAAGTTCTAGTTGAAAGATTTGGAGATAAAAAAAAAAAGCTAAATTATTATATATATTTCACATATTTGTATATTTTATATAATTTTTATAAAATATCTTAAACCAAAAGAAAGACTTAAAATTGTGCTTTTAATTTAATTTTTATAACAAAATTTAGAAGAAAACTAACTTTAAAAGTTATTTATGAAAAGTTTTATTTACAATATACTTTAGGTAAGAAAATATAAGATTAATGAAATATTTTCAAAATCTTTCATCTCTTTTTATCTTCTTTTTTATGAACACTTTACTTACATCCTTAGAGGTTGATGAGCACTTTCATTATTCTCCTGAACTTAAGATGACAGTAAAAATTAGAATAAAATAAATCATGAATGGCCAGCCATGCGGCTTAATTTTTACCCGCCAAACTCGCTATTCTGCTTACCACACTCTGGCTTTCATTATTTTTATTTTTATTTTTCCCTTTTTTTACTTAGAGTACAAACTTTTAGAGCAGCCAACTAATCTTCAAGACATATGTAACTCTCTCTCTCTACTCACACAAAGTAACTTTATGGAGATTGGCTCTTTCAGATGAAGTAGAATCAAATTCATGATTTTCGCTTCTTAAGGCAAGTTCGATCATCACTCCTAACCCTTTGAATTTTTTCAAAAAGGGTCTTGAACGGCTAACAAATTACAAGGCCAAATTAATTGATAACTTCTTTCTTATCAATAAAAAAGAAATCCACCCACATAAAGTCATAAATCAAATTTGATTTTTAAAACCCGCACTCCCCTTCTTCCCTCTTTTCTTAATAAAATGGGAAAAGAAACCCACCCACATTTTATATTTAGAGGTTCAGAAATTAATTTAAAAGAGCTCAATTAAACTTGAAGCTCCGTTAAACTGATTTTTTAGGCTCTATATTTCATGTATACCCCTTTCACACCAATGCATTTGATAGATTCTACAAACTCCAATTCTCTTAGAGAAAATCATTATTTAAACAATGCCTAAAATGACCTCAACATGGATGTGTTGAAAGGGCAGAGATTGAGAAAAGATAGGAAGAAAATAATATGTTCATGGACATACTTATCTTTGGACGAAGATATGTTTTGTAAAGTGCAGCCAGTTCTCCTTCCACCTGAAGTTGGGATTTCAAACATATAAATAATAAAATATTAGTCTGCAATTAAAAAGACAACTACTTACTGTTGCAATATAAAAGTTACAAATATTAAATCTGAAAAATAATTTATCAAAAATCAAAGGGTGACGATCCTCCCATTGGCATTTTGTGTAAAGAGACATTGGTTTCAGAGTATTGTCCATTTCATCCTTTTATGAAAGCATTTAAAAAAAAATCAGTGATCCGATTTGTTATTGTGTATGAAAAAAACAGTTTTATTTAGATAAATTTCACTGATCTGGTCAGTGAGTTGATTTATACCGCAATGGAAAGATCAATGATCCAGTTAGCCAATTTATACCAAAGTGGAAGAGTAAAATGGGCAATACTCTAAATCTCATGTCTAGATACATAAAACATATATGGGAGAATCACTACTCAAATCAAATTATAGATGAAATAAATAGCTTTCACAAATATGTTTATATCACCTGAAAGAAGATGAAAAGTAGACTAAAAAGGACTTACACTGTCAGAAGCGGCGGCTTCAGAGAAAACCTACAGTTGAAGGAATGCATGAGAAATCACATCAGTAAATATGGAAATGCTTCGTTTATCAACATAATATCCTCAAATCTCACAAAACCAAGATATGGGTTCTGTAGATGAAGGCTCAAACGTGGTTTAGACACGTTTTAAATCCATAACCACTTTGTCGAAACCGTTACATGAAGGTCAATGTAACAGTGCTGTTACATCCTTTCCTAGTTCTTTTTAAAAGTTTAGGAAATTTTGAGGGAGGAAAGAGGAAAAAGGAAAAAGGAAAAAGCATTGGAAACCTTCACTAAATGAAAATATGGGATATAATGATGGAAAAAAATATAAAGCTGAGACCGTAACGGTACAAGTTTTAAAACAATGAGCTGAAATGTACCTGTAGCAGTAGGATGGAGAGGATGAAAAAACAGAAGAGTAATTTCTCTGTGCTTTTGGAAGTCATGGTAGTGAGAGATGGTGAAGGAACTGAGACAACATCTGAGGGATGGGATCTTTTATAGCTGCAAGAGGACCCGCCCTCTGTCCTATACCAGGGTTTTTTCTTTTCTTTTCTTTTGTTTTTTAATAATTATTTATTTTATTTTTGAAATTGAGGGACTGAAATTTTTGTGCTGCTTGGTCTAAACCAAAGAAGTGAGAATCCTAAATTCGATTCTCACTCTACCCCAAAAGACTACTTTCAATAAAATTACTCAGTATCTATGAATAGAGAGGCTTACATGCTCCGAGAGTTACTCAAGGATGCAACTTGGTCTAAACTAAGAAAACAACAATCTTAAGTTCGATTCTCACTCCACCTCAAAGAGACACTTTCAGTAAAATTACTCGGTATCTATGAGTAAAGAGACTTGCATACTTTGAGAACTAATCAATTGTTCTAAGAAGCTCGAATATCATCAAAACAAACAAACAAAAAAGTTCAAGTGCCTGACTCCTGAATGAGCTGAGTCATTTCAGCCAGTGAGGTAAAATGAGTTTGGTCCAGTTGGAGCCATGACTAGGCCCCACATTTTCATTACATCGTCCTTATAGATGTCAACAAACCTGAAGATGCACAAACATGGCATAAACCAAGCCTTTTATAGATGCCATGGCATAATACAAGCCTTTTGATTTGCATCTCAGCAAATCAATCTAGACCCGACAATGGGTCGGGTCTTTTATTTGGTTTGGCTTATTTCGTGTCTTGTTAAACCAAGCCTTTTATTTGCATCTGTAGTCTCGAATAACAGGTTGGGTCTCTTATCTAGTTTGGATTTTTTTTGAATCTTAGTTAAATGGGTTAAATCAGCTCAAGTCTATTTTGGATTAAAGTTGAGCCAATTTATCTATTTACTTAACTAAAGAGATCTTTCCAGCGAGATACATACCAAGACCACCTCTTAAATCAGTGTAGATCATGACAATAATCAAGACCAATTAAGTCTATCAATTTATAATTATATTCAGATCGATCAACCATTTATAAATAAGTTCAAGTTAGATTGTGTCATCTATTAAACAGTCAAGTTGGGTCAGATATTAATTTAAATGAGTTGAGTGAAGTTAACTAGTCAGATTAGATTTTGTTAGACTTAAATCAGTCCTTCGAGGGCCAAATTGCCACCCTTGGCATTGTCTATTTAGTTATTAATGAGGCAATTGAAACAAATAATAATGGAATTCACTCATAAAAAGTAGGCTCTATCAAACCCAAAGGTTGAAATGATGGCCAGAAAAGGACTCTTTGATTCGATTTCCCCTTCACTTCAAAGGATCACTCTTCGTAAAATTACCGAGTGCATGTGAATAAAGAGACTTGCAGATGCTCTAAGAAGAGAGTAAATTTTATCAAAAGATAAGTTTCTTCCTCTTGGTATTAGATTTCGCTCTGCATAAACCGGTGATACATATTGCTCACGAAATAAATAAAATGTGAAAAAGCTCCTTCTTAATCTAATCATTTGAATTTTTTATTTTAACTTCATTCAAATAAAATCAATATTAAAAGGTTAAAATAACTAATTTCTCTTCATTGAATGCCACTCAGCCCCTTATCTATCCTCATATTCTGCTTAGGTGTTAAAAGCCTAAGCTGGTTTAAAGAAACCAAAATCAAGAAAAACCTTTTTAGATTTTTTTTTCAGCAAGACTAACATTGTAACAAGGACAAAAAATGCATGGGGGGCACAGAGAAATGTGTTGCATCACTTAAAAAATAATGGATGTTCACGTGATGGCCTTCCCGTTAGATTTGTTGGCAGCTGCGGGACTTTCACTGAAGAGGCACTCTTGTGCATGATCTAAGCAGCTTTCTTTATTATTTTTGTTTTCACTAAACATGGAGGCCACTAAAAGAATTGATGATACGACTGGTAAAAATATTTTAAAAAAAAAACCCAAGCTATCCAAACGTAATCAGGTGTCCTACTTGACTGATCTTTGAGACATGTATAAACCTCTTTTGTTCACATACACTAGATACAAACTATAGACATTTTTGTGATGAAGGAGATTGATCCCAAAACCTCCCATAAACACGAATGAGAATTGACCATCAAGTTAACTTTTCAGAATTAGAAATATTCTTTCTTTTAATATGTGGTTTATCAAAAATCATCTTAATTGGATTAATCAAACTACATTTTTAAAGATCATAAAATTTAAAATAATATAATTTTGATAGTTTTGACTCGATCAATCCTATTACCACTACTTAATAGGTTACACACCTAAATATGTAAAGTAATATCATGTGAGCCAATGGGTGAACATTTCATTCCTTCCTTTAACAAAAGGGAGCACCGGCAGTGGAGACAGCTGTCGATTCCATTGTTTCCTTAATGAAAGGGGTAAGCATCTTGATTCTTTAAGGAGGTGGTCCCTCTTTGTAATCACAGAATGGGTATTCCATTTGAATTATTATCCACGTCCTTGTCGGGTTTTGTAACCATTGCATTTGTATTATTATCCATGTCCCTTTCTTGGTTGAGTTGGCGCTCTCTCTTTCTGCCTCTCTCTCTAAAATGGGCAGTTTAATCCAGAGAGGAAGAAAACCTTAAACCATAGACTAGGCTTTGGTTGTGTTTACTGTTTAGATCAAGAGAAATTTGAGAAATTTCAAAATAAATCTAAGAAAATTTGATAATAAAATATTCTACCTTAAAAAATGGGATAATGCGAGTTCAATTCCCCGTAGGAATAGGACATCATTTGAAAGAAAGGTTTAGTAGAACTGTTTTTCCTCCGTCATTAAAAAAAAAAATGTAATAAAAAAGTAGAAGGTAGAGCACATTTAGATATGAGACTACACGTGAAAGATCAGTAAACAGTACGAACATTGATTCTTTTCTTCTCCACCGTTCTTAAAAAGTGACCAACATTCTTTCTTTTATAAGAAAGTATTCTCCATTTTCACTTTTAGAAAGAAAATACTGTCAGTTTCTCTTCTCTCTCTTTTCTTTCTTTCTATCTAGTTAACCAGGAAAACCCCTTCTCTCGAACCCCAAAAATGAATGGAATTGGATAGAACAAGTAGATTACTGGGTTTAAATTGAGAATACATATCGCCAACGCACTATAAAATGAAAATTAGAAATACTGGAAATAGATTATGATAGCAATATTTTAAAAAAAAAAAAAAAACTCTGAAAAAATAGGTCCCCAGGTCTGAAATGGGAGCTAATGTCTTGTAGATGTAGAAGAGAAAACAGAGAATAGAACAATGCAGAGATGCTGACAACAGATTGTGGTGGAAGCATTTTAAACAAAAGCCTTGTACGAAAAATCATTCGTCCAAATGTGCCAGTAAAAAGGAAGGAAGAAGATAAAAAAGCAGGAACAAATGGTTCTTTCCAATGCATAATAAGAATTTTAACTGGGTTTTGGGTAAACTTTCGAAAACAACATGACATACTGATATTTTAAATAATCAGTCAGTGCTAAGATACCATATGTCCATTCAATTCCATAAACACTTATCATTATTATAAAACAAAACTTCAAAAAATTTAATAAAAATAATTCAAAATGATCAAATTTTAAAATTGAAAATACTTTGAAAACTTTACTTCTAAACCATTTTAAAACCTTTCTAAAATCATACACACTGCAATATAAAACCCAAAAAATGATCGAAGTGTTTTTCTTAAAAAAGAAAGTATCAGCTGATAGACGTCCTATATAACATAGCAATACACCATATATAATACAATACATATAGACTGATAGGTATTAACCAAAATTTTTATCCTTAAGTGCAGGTTTAAAACCCCTGTAGAAAAAGATTGGAAAGGGGGAATGCAATAAAGAAGTTAAGGCTGTGCATTCCATCTATTTGATGCAAAGGCTGTGCATACCATTAAGCCTCTAGATGGCATGAGCCGCAAAAAAGAGCGAAAGGATTGAGCTTGTGATATAGAAACATTGGAGATTTATCACCACTCATAATAAATGAAACATCTCAAGAGGATTGTCTTGTGATTTTTCAATAACAATACTCCTTGATTCTGGAAGAAATTCAGGAATTCCTCGTCCATCTTCAGTTGTTTGTTCATTTCAATCTACCTAAGTGACCGATGTCCAGCATCCTAACCATTATTATATTCACAAACACAGAAAAACATAGCTTCCAACTGCTTCATGTACCAACATGACGCTCTACAAAAAAAAAATCACCCTATGTTAGGTACTCTTTGTTACCTCTGAGGTGCTCCAGAAAGTATGGGCCCATTGAACAGTGAACCATGTTTTCCCAGTGCTGGAATGCTTTGAGACTTCTCCTGGAAACGTGGGTCACTCAGCGAACGCTTCCTCATCCTACCATCAGCCACTGTCCCGCCTCTCTGGTTTGTCTCGGATAAAAAGGAAGAGTAAGAACATGATGGCTCTGATGGATGCTCAAATGGCTCGCTAGTTTTTAGGAAGAGGTCAAGATTCTGTCTGTACTTATCTGCATGGTTACGACCACCAGCCGAACTTCCAGGCATTAGCTGCTCCTTTTCCTCTTCATCATCCGACCAATATCCATTTTCTTGTCCATCGCGAATGGCTAGATCTTCATACTCCTCATCAGACTTTGTGGACTCCTCATCAACAGAGCCCTCCATCTGGAAAAGGGATTGACACTTGAAACTTATGCAACATAGATAATTGTATCATAGAGCTCTAAAAGCAAAATTATATTAACCTTTTTCCCTATTAGAAATAATATGAGCCTTCACATTACAACTAAGTGAGGTTCGAAAGGTCACATAGTTGAACAGATATCGTTATATTAATATATTTATTTAATTAATAGCCAAATTTTGATTCAAGGAATGTGGCACCAAGTCAACCTACACAATCAACAGTCAATCTAACCATACAACAGGTTTAGGGACCACCACTTCACAAACACCTGATAAGAAGTGTCAAATTGTTGGGATTAGATAGTAGTTAAGAGCCACCCACCCTTTTGTTATTTTGTTTGTTTCCTCTTGTAAACAATAGAAATTACTGGAATTTTGAAGACTGTTAGATATATATAACAAAGTACACTGTCAAAACATTGTGGAATAACCCATCCCAGGCCTTAAAAATAATAATAACAGTAATAATAATACTATTCTCACCTCTTCATGGATTTGTTCGTCACCTACATCACTGAGATCTTCATCAGTATCCAAGCCGGAAGAACCATCAGCTTCTTCTTCACTACCAGATACGGATAATTCCTCCTTATGCTGCATGTAGGAAAAGAAGAGTAAGATTGACAAATCTAAAAGATTTAGAGATCTTTCACTCAAACATGTATGGTGTTGTTCATGGCTGACTCAGATCAGTGCTATTAAAACTAGTCTGGACCATCCAGCTCATTCCAGTTCAACCACAATTGGTAAGAATAGTCCAGTTCAGTAGTTGTCCCATGAGTAAACCAAATGGTAGACAGTTCAATCACTCAAAAAGGTGGGACCAAATGCAGTTCGATTTTTCTTCTTGATATTTTATTTTATTTTTAAAATATGATGTATGATTACATCATAATGCCAATATTGATGTGATGGTGCAAAACAATTTGATCAATTGGATTAAACCATGACAAAAACAGTTCAGTCAACTGTTTGGTTTTTATAACATCGACTCATAATGTGCTCAACCCCAAGGTTCGAACTGTTTTATCGTGTCCTTTCAAGCACAAGTTCACATACATGGATAAAAACATATTCTGAAACCTTAACCCTAAAGCAATAGCAGTCTGTCATTCCCCTCAGATCGCAAGGTCTAGCAATCATTTGTTGGACCTAAGATTACTCGAATCATGGGCGGGTATTTTAAATTTGGACTAGGGTTCATTTCCTAAAAATCACAAGGTCCAATATTTGTCCACTTGACCCAAGATAAATCAAGATTGGATCGATATTTTAAATTGCGCATAAAGGAAAATATAATTTAATTAAAGCAAGAATAAGAAGAATAGCCTTAAAAAATTGTCATGGAAGCATATAACTGAGATGTGGAAAGTGACAAATGGATAGAATGTGCATGCAATTTCATGCTTATTCAATCATCCCACTTCATCCAATGAGCCATATAAAATCAATGACTTATGGCATTGCAATGTTTAAACATCAATATTGCAAGGATAAAATGATCAAAGAGAGGTATAATTTCACATATATCCTATTCATGTGTGATGCGGCCATCAAAAACTCAAATCATAAAGACCAATTAGAGGATGGTGGGAGCCATGAAAGCTTAATTGAAAAAATTCCAACCCAAATCCATGCAAGAATCCGTGGAGAAAAGAGAGGACTTTATAAGCTTTCTAATAGGCTCAGTGATGATGGGTAAAGTCGAGTTTAATGCCTACTTAGGCTGTCATGCTAAGATAAGCTTTAGATCTGAGATTTTAGGTCAGATCAAGGATTTCAATAATAGAAACTCTAAGAAAACCAACTCTCAATCCTCTCGACAACTCCTAAGAAAAGAAAGATGACACTAATTTCATCAAGATAATCTTAACCAAGTCAAAATTTACAGAAAACTTAGGTCTTCAATCGAAAGCAAAACGAAAGTGAAATTGCTATTCCAAATGCAATGATTAAAGCAATTAATTGACACAATTAAAATGCAACTTAAACGAATAATATGCATGCATGAAATTAAATCCGGCACTAATTAGAATTGACATTCATTAAACCTTCTTAACTCAATTTTGTTGTGGACTTGTAATTTAATTAAGAATTGAAATGAATGCAAGACATGAAATTAAAATCACCATGCAAAAATAAAACCAATACTGAGTTGGTGGATTTCAACTTTTCATGGCTTGGAGTTGGCCCACGTTCCTGCTGGTTTTCACTCAATCCAAGGGATTGAGTTGGTGGATAAGATTTCAGCTTTACACAGCAGCTATGCACTGGCTCAGCTAGTTTAAAAAACATAGAGATGTTGCCTGTCCACTGCACACCTAACTCGGTGCTCTGGAAAACGTGACGCTTACCATAAATGCAGCTTCATCTTGTTCTGACTCAGTCTGAAAAAATACGGTGGCTGGAACAGGCCCGAGATGCCTACTCACTCACTCGGCCTAAAAAAACACAATGAGTTGGCTGAGTTGGCACAGGCCTAGGACGCTGCTTCTGACTCGGTCTGAAAAAAAAAAATAGTGGACTGGGCTTGGGACATTGCTTTCTAACTCGGTCAGAAAAACACAGTGGGTTGGCTGACTTGGCATAGGCCTGGGACTCTGCTTTCTGACTCAGTCTTAAAAACACAGTGGGCTGGTTGAGTCGGAACAGGCCTGCTACTTTCTGAATCAGTCAAAATAACACAGTGAGCTGGCTAAGTAGGCACAGGCCTGGGCCGCTGCTTTTTTACTCGGTCTGAAAAAACACGATGAGCTAGCTAAGTTGGCACAGGCCTGGGACGCTATCCTTACACGGCAGAGTGGGTCTATTCAACTCAGTAAAAAACACAACCGGAGTTTGCTAATTGACAATGAAACTCGGGCATTTTGCTGAGTTGATGTGTGATGAGTTGGTCACTAATTTTGGTAGTTGAGTTGGTTGTTGAATTGGTAATAAAAATGGGCTAATTTGCTGTGAACTCGGGCCCATTGCGTCCGAACTCAATGGAATTGCACGGTTAGAACTTGATGGGTTTGCACAACCGAGTTGACTGGAAATCTGGCCAAGTTGATTGTTGCCCGTTCTAGTTGGCTCCATGTGGATACCGTTATTAAGTTTCCAATATTGGAAAGTCCACCTTCTACTTGCCTTAAAAAAAAAACAATATAGCCCCTTTTTTCATAAATGCCGGTCTAATACCCTCATCACCCAAGAGAGGAAACATCCTTCTTTTTTTTCTTTTGTATCAATGGTTGAGATGTAATCTACTTGAGAAGTTGGCACATGTCATACACCTAAGGATGGCAATGATTATAATTATTTTGTAAAAAATTCTTTCAAATACAGACCTTGGACATGTACATAAAGCATCCCAAGTTCAATTCAATTGCTTTGTGAAAAGTTTGAGTTATCTCTTTTGTGGTGAGTTTTATTATATTTCCTTTTGAAATTAATTTTGAGTTTGTTTTATTTAGTTTCAATTTATGCAAGAGTTTAATTGCATTTTGAATTTTAAAGTGTTCAGTTGATTGCATATTGCATAGTTGAAATTGAATTTCATAACTCAATTTTGGTTCAATCGAATTTTCACCTCTTGGAAGAATTTTGCATGGTGTCGATTTCTCCCTGAGCGTTTGACCTCATTCCATTTTTCCAGTGAGAAATTTGGGGCTTTGGTTCATCCAATCAAAGCTTAGTTTGCCTGTACAACTTGATTGAGTGGTTGAGTGGCGATTTTTGTCGAAGTCCTCTTAGACTTGAGATTCTTTGAGTTCGGATTTTCTTGGATTTGTATTAAATTTGAGCCGAATCTTGCGGAATTCTACTTTCTTTAAGTGCGGAGGCATAGGTAGGCGCTAAACCCAATCCTACCCTTGATCAATTGGTATCAAACCCACAAATTCTCACTCAAAAGCCCATCAAAATGATCAAAAATGAGTTTATGCACATAGTATATGGGTCCAATTGCCCAATTAAAGCATTTGCATGCCCAAGTATCCAATTAGAAGACACAAATCTAAGAGAGAAAGAGAGGCCATACGAATTTCCTTGCTTTTCCTTGCTTGCAGTGGTCCCAAAGGTCAATGTAGGCAAGGTAGTCAAAGAGAAAAACAACCAAGAGGACAACTCTAAGAGAGGAAACATGCTATTTTTTTGTTCTTTTGTATCAATGGCTGAGATGTAATCTAGTTGAGTAGGTGACACATGTCATTCATCTAAGGATGGCATTGGCTGTAATTAATTTGTAATATTTTCTTATAAATAGAGGCATAAAGGCATGTACATAGAGCATCCCAAGTTCAATTCAATTGCCTTGTGCAAACTTTGAGTAAATCCTTTTGTGGTGAGTTTTATTATATTTTCTTTCAAATTTAATTTTGAAGTTATGTTTAGTTTACTTTCAATTTATGAAGTGTGTAATTGCATTTTGAATTTTAAAAGTGTTCAATTAATTGCATTAAGATTGCATAGTTGAAATTGAATTTTGATTGAATCGAATTTTCACCTCTTGGAGGAACTTCGCATGGTATTGATTTCTCCTTGGCGTTTGACCTCATTCCATTTTTCCAGTGAGAAATTTGAGGTTTTGGTTCATCTAGTCGAAGCTCCATTCACAGGTACAACTAGGGTGAGTGGTTCATTGGTGGTTTTTGTGTCTTTAAGTTTAGGCTCTCTTGGATTTGTATTGAATTCGAGCCGAATCTTGAGGACTTCTACTTTCTTTTAGTATGGAGACATAGGTAGGCGTTAAACCTAATCCTACCCTTCAGCGATGTGACACCCATATGTAGGCCCTTGATCAATTTTTAGGGTCATTCTCCTTATTCCATTCTCCATAGAATTTCTCCTTTAAATTTGGGTTAGGGTTAAGCTTAGTTATGCTTGGGTTACAGTTGGGGTGTGTAAGTGAGGAGGGTTCCAATTTCAGTTGAAGTTGGATTCAAGATGGCCGTCAAACTGTCCAGCCCAAGTTGGATACTAAATTTTCCTCATAAATCAGTTTGGAATCTTCTACTTTTTTAAACCTGTAATTATAGATCATACTCCACAACAATCAACTCCTACCTTCATTTGGGGAATGAAGAGTATTAACCATCCATTTCTTCACTGCCCTTCCGTTCATGTTATGGTGCTCATTTATTTCCTTCTTTGAGATTAAATGCATTTCCCTTCTCTCAAGTTCCTTTGGGGGGTTGAGCTTAAGACGCCATGAATAGTGGTGGGAATTTTTTATGGAAGGTCGCTTCTCATCTGCCTGGGATCGGCTTTGAGTTCTGCACTTCCACTACAACCCATTTCAAGGAAACTGGAACCACTTGCAATATTACAGCTAATCTGGAGAGAGAAAGAGAAGAATATTTTATGGCAAGGTAGTTGTGTTCAAGCGCTCAGGAAGATATTGATTGCCAAGAGCTTATCAGGTGTGGCATCCTCAGAACTATAAAGATTGAAAGGCCTCAATTTCATTGGTCTAATAAATTATCTTGCCATCCATCACTCAATGAAGTGCATGTCAACTGTAATATCCAGGCCCATTAGTGGCTTTTTGCTTTTTCCTTTATATATTTTAATATATGAACCATTTCAAAACAAAAAAAACAAAAAATCCAGGCCCACTATCTTGCTGGCCTTTATACATTTTGTATCATTTCTGTACCGAATGGAACTGTTACTTCACATCAGAGAGAGAACCTTTAAATAGAGTAACTATGAGGAGTTTACCAAATAAAATATGGCTACATGTCACGGGGTTAGAGAATCCTTTTAGCGATTCAGCTAGTGCGGCACTCACTCGATCACTCCGTCGTCGAGCGAGTCAGCCTAACAACTGATTTGGTCACTCTTTGGACCAAGATATGGAAGCAATCACACAAACACAAGAATGAGATGAAGATGAAATACCAAGGTGATCAACACAAACACTATCTTATATTGAACAACTAAAAAGATTACAAAGAAACACTCAAAGGCTACAAGCTCTCAACTCACAATGCTATGCTAGAATCCTTGGCTAGCTTGGGAGCAAATGAACTCCCCACCCTTATTCATACTTGAGGTTTGGAACAAATGTGGTTAGGATTGTGCCAAGTGTCAACAATCTAATGGTTCCCTCTAAAATATCTACACACACTCCTAGACATTCTAGAAATATCTAAGAATCTCTACACTTCTACATTCTTCCATGGACTTTCACACACCTCCATACTCTTCTACAATATTTTATACTCTTCCATAGAGTTCTAGAATCTTCTATACAACTCTAGAAACTTCTACACTATTCTAGGTTATTCTAGAAAACTCCACTCAACTCTAGAACATTGTAGAATCTTCTTGAACCCTCCGGAACCTTTTGCATTGTTCCGGATTCTTATTTGAACCTCTTGGATTTCTTCTTGGGTCTTCTTCTACGAAGAGATCCGGTTGAGTTGCGGGTCTCGGGTGATTGATCCGTGACATACAGGTGTGCAACGTTATCGCAGCATTCATAGTAATGACATTTGGCTCTTTATTGTCTTCTTTTAGCAATTGAGCTCACTTAAAATCAAGAAGGCTCGGTTAACAGATTCATATACAGTATTGACATACCAAATTGTTGGTATCACATTTTTAGTCAAAATATTGATAATACTGGGGAAAACTACTTAATTTATTTCCCCTTTAAAAATGAACAAATATTTGTCAGATAGTTATTAGAAGATCTAGTACATGTCAAAAACAAATGATGCAAGCAGCAAATTACCTCTTTGGCAGGACCATCAGACATCCTTGGTGAGCTGCAACAGGAAGAATAATATCTGCTACCAGTCTCTGTGCCATCACCCCTTGATTCATCAACACTACCAGCATGACTGGTGCCGCCAGTATCATTGGGCCATGCACTAATCCCGAAATTACCAAATTGAAGATTAACTGGCTCTGCCTTTCCAATCTGTAATGGTCCATACATCGGATTCCCTATGCCCTTAACACTACCATGACCTGAGATAGGCTTCCCATTACCATCAACTGATCCAACAGGCCATGCCTTCGCTACAGACCCATCAGTGTTAACAAGAGCCATCAAATGTCTAGAAGAACCATTCCTCTGTATTAGTTGAAACATCCCCTTGGAACTAAGTGAGTTAGCAGCACACTGGTTCCTGTACTCTTCATCTATTACAGAAACCGTGTTTGTGATCGAATCATAGAGCTGCTCCCCTGCCTCACGCCGCCGTAGACAGCTGAAGACAGTGGCATGAATGGCAGCAACACTCCTATCAACATTAGTGTTATTTATTTTGGGCACTAGATGCTTATCAGCACGGTTACAGAGGTATTCCTGGATTGTTCTGATATTGCGGATATATTTTACATATTTATTTTTTGCTGGATCTAAGGTCATGTATTTAGCACGAACTGCAAATCGCTCCAGGTGCTTGTCTTCATTTGTGATGTAAATCATGAAGGGAATGATTGATGGATGTTTCTTCATGAGCCCCATCTAAAAGAACAAAAAGATTATAAAATAAAGAAACAGTAAAATGACATGTGAGAAATGAATAAAAGAAGAAAGTGCGGAGTGGATAGTGAATCTATGGAAGTACGTCAGATCCACTAACGAAACTAGCCCACCATGCCGCTGGATGTCATGGTTCCATGACATGCAGAATCCAATATCAACAATTTTAAATAAAGTGATGCCAATTTTGATCAAATTTCACCTTTCAAATGAAAATTTGATTTAACTTCTGAAAATGGATCACATTTCAGATATGGTGAAAGCTCACGATCTATATACTTGAAGCAGAGGCCTAGTTGCTTCACTGATTTCATTTTCCAAGGTCCGGCAAATGTCTAATGCAGGACCAACCATATGTAGATTTTTAAAAGATCCTGCTTGGCCTAGGTGTTGCCTTGTGTGTGTGTGTGTGTGTGTGAGAGAGAGAGAGAGAGAGAGAGAGAGAGAGAAGATGGTGGTGTTCTTGTTCTAAGTTACTGACCACGAAATTGAGGCTCAAGTGTACTCCTTCAACAACCACTGATTCCTTCCTCTCCTCCCATGCAGTGATCAACCGGTCAAGACTGTCAATAACCATCTCACTTTGTGCTTTGAATCCCTCAATTGCCATTTGTTTTGGGCTAAGTAATTCGGTACTAGAGACTACATCTGTGGATTTGGTCTCAGATTTCTCACGAGAAACATCAGATAATTCATCCTTGACAACTGAATGAGAAATGCCAGCTAACTTCTTTGCTTTTCGTTTTGCTTTTGCTTCTGCAACTGCAACTGGATCTAAGTACTCCCCGGCATGATATGTTGAAGCCCAGAGTAGAGGGTTTTGCTTTTCATCCACAAAACTCCTCATCATGTGTCGAATAGAATCAGTTGAAATCACAGTTGTGATGCCTAATCTGCTTCCCTGTAAAGGAACATTTTAAGCTGAAATGAATGCACTAGGGGAAAGAATACGATATTGATCCAAGTTAATAGCTGTGCATGGTGTGGGAGCACAGTACAAACATTTAAAACTACATCAATACATGTAAGATGGAATTTGTAACGTCCCGCCCTTTCCGAGATTCAGAGTCTAATTTTTTTTAAATAATAATATAATAACACCGGAAGAGGGCGGACGACGTCACGACACGAGCTAAGTCCGGACTACCCAAGTCTGACCCTTAACTGGCCACCCATGTGTGCATGGACTAAACCATAAATAACAATCCACACATGGAACTAATCAAGTCATGCAGAATAAAACTAGACCAATTGCGGAATTAAACTGAATAGATAGCAAGTACAAGTCTCCCATTAAAACTGCTTAAACCAAGCATCCAATATCAAACCATAAACAAACCATAGCAAAGTTACTAGTTATTACATGTCCATAAAATGTAATTCAAATGACAGTAAAATATAAGTTCATTCCAACACTAAAGCTCTTAAGCTTGGCTCCCCTCCTGGTCCTCGACCTTCTTTTTCCCTTTCCCTTTTCCTGCATTATCCTCTAAGGATAGAAATAGGGCGTTAGATCAACGCGCCCAGTAGGTTTTCCAATCAGGGCTACCACATGGTTAGTGTATACAACATGCATCTATATAGTATATGATCATCCAAAAACATCTGAAATCAATGCTATGTATGTAAGTGCAAATGTAATGAGTTCCACCCATCACACATATGCATAGCCATCACTTGACGAGACTCTTCTCGTCAAGGTACACCACAGAACTCTTTCATTTCTTCTTGATGATATTCCTCCTGGCGGGACCCTCATCGCCTAAGGAGGCCGATGTGACTCTCATCATCATAATATTCCTCTTGGCGGGACCCTCATCGCCTAAGGAGGCCGATGTGACTCTCATAATCATGAAATTCCTCCTGGCGGGACCCTCATCGCCTAAGGAGGCCGATGTGACTCTCATAATCATGAAATTCCTCCTGGCGAGACCCTCATCGCCTAAGGAGGCCCACAGTTGCATCACGTGCATACCGACGGAGTGTGGGCTCCGGTTTCCATAATCATCATCCCATATCCATGCATGAGATGCCCATGAATATATGCAACATGTAAATAAATCTCATCATTCAAATCCAATATGATAAATAATAGTATAACAATGACTCATAAAAAACATCATAAAACCAAGTATAAATGTGGTTACAAGTAGGTAGGAAACCTACTGAAACTTCGCTTAAGTGTCCGTTCCTTTTTAAGCTTCACCCGATCACGACTCGCACGCCGTTCAACTTCCGTTTCCTTGTTTATACAACAGCAAGTTAATACTTAAATCTTCTTGATTTCTAATCAAGTTTAGATCCCATAAACCATCTTGTGGGGTTCGGCCATACCCATGGCCGAACCTCACCCATTATAATTTGATCTCTATTTTTATTTAATCCTCTTTAAAACATCTCATATTACAAACATATCTTGGTAGGGTTCCGCCATGTTGGTTTTGGACCCCTCTTTTCAAGTCCTTTGATCAATCCCTTCATATTTATCATTTGACTTGTATTTATGGTTTTGCCATTAGCCTAACCGATGCTTAATTTTGCTTCATAGTCAAAGCCCATATGACCAAACCACCTTAGTGGGGTTCGGCCATACAACTTGGCCGAACCTCACCAATCCAATTTGGGTCTTCTAATCTTTCATAATTAAGACTAGTTACCAATTTATCCATGTGATTAACTAGTCCTTAATCTTCCATCATTTTCTTGGTTCCACAAATGCTCAAGTCCATCAAAGTAAATTCATGGGGTTCGGCCATCTTCATTTCCATTTATTTTCATATTTTTAGACTTTTAAAAATATTACAAAACCAACAATAATTTCTACTCATATACTTGAATCCAAATACCCATTCAATTGTCCATGGGGTTCGCCATCCCAATGGTTCCCTTGGTTCAATGATTCCATCATATGTACATAACTCAGGCTCTACTCTTTAACCATGATAACTACATGATTCAGCCATCCAATGGCCAACCCAAAACAGTAACTATATCTCCATTTAAATCACATAAAAGCCCCATAATATTGTATGGTTTTTATCTCTCAAAAACCATCACAAATTACCCTATAATTATCATATCATTTCATGGGGTTCGGCCATCCAAAGTGGCCGAACCCAATGGTCCATTTTTATCATTTTAAACCACCTTCTTCTATGATTTAAACCTTTGACAAATTCGGCCATAACATGGCCAAATTTTGGCATTCAAATCCATGACTTAAAACCCTTTATAATATTGGAAAAACCCTCCATAGTTATTTACCTTTCTTTATACAATTTGATTTAGCATGATCACCTTCTTTGATGGGGTTCGGCCATACCCTTGGCCGAACCTCATCCACCATTTTTTATCTTTGAAGGTTCTTACCCTTATAGCTTAGGGTTTGGCCATACAAAGACCAAACCATAATCCTTGATCATAGTAATTAACAAAATCTTAATGAAGTACTTACCAATGCACACTCTTCTAATTTTCCTTGGCTCCTTGTTGCTTCCTTCCTTCCTGTTCTCCTTTTGATCCTTGGCTGATTGTATGCTTGAATAATGGTGAAAACACCTAAGTATAATTCGGCCAAGAGGGTATGTTCTTGAGAGAGAGGGAGAGAGATGAATTCTAAGATTCTTTGTGATGGAATTCGGCCAAAATGAATGGTGTATTCCTTTTGTTAAACAGCCCCATATCCTCTCATTAACCCTCATCAATCTTTGATCAAACCAAGGAGACACTTGCTGCCAACCAAGGCATCCCTTGGCACTCCCAACGTTGGAGCCTTGGGTTTCCATATGAGATGGAAACCCTCCAAATTCCCATGAGATTTTTATCTCATTTCATTGGTTTTCATGCATCCAAACTTAATTCCAACCCACCAACGTGTGGGACTTGTTTTGGGTTGTTTGAGATCAAGACAACTCTTCTCCTCCCCTTTGACTCACTTGAACTCAAGACCTCTTTGATTTCCAATTTAGGTCACTCAACTCATTAGCTCAACTCACCACATTAAATGCCATTCATTTAATGCACTTGAGTCAACTCAATCATTTAATTCAAATCCAACTCACTTCAGCCTCAACTCAACCTGATTTAACTCATATTTGAGTTCACTTGAGGGTCCACACGGCCAACTATGGTCAACATGGTCAACTCGACCCATTGGGTCCCCATTTAGCCCATGGATCCAATTTGACGCCATGACCCATTTATGGGTGGTTTACCCATTTAAATGTGATTTTCATATTTGCATCAAGCCTACCCATTTATGCTCTATTTAATTTCAAATCAATTCAACTTAACCATAATAAAATTGAGCTTACCCAATGGTCAAATAAGTCCACCATGACCCATTGGGTCCCAATTGGGTCCTTTGACCCAATTAACCATTTTGACCCAATTTGATGTACATTACCCATTTACTTAAATTTGATCCTTATAATATGTTCATAGGGTCTTAATTTGAACAATGGGCCCCACCATTTTCTCATTTACAATCACATCTATTAAATTTACCATTCCAGTGGCATTTTCATAAATATTCATATTATTGAGAAATTGGGGTGTTACAGAATTATATCTGGGATTTAACAAAGTTCCAAATTAGATAATATTGACAATGCCATTACATATTGGCTTAAAGATTTTAGTTGAAGCAATAAAAAATGCAGTCAGTCACAGCTATATTGCATGCCAACATGACATCTACATAGCCTAAGCACTCAAAGAATCAAATAGTTGGGCCACACCAAAGTACACATCTGGACCTCGATAGCAAGTCCACAAGCCACCTCATGATTGGAAATTAGAACAAGCTTTCCGACCTGTCTCAACTCCAAAGGTTGATCAGTAAGATCACCAAAACCCTCAAGAGTGTTTGGCAACTGGTAGATTCTGGATTTAGGAGATTAAGAGAGAACCTATTCAGATTAAAATCTCTGATTTTCTAGAGATTGAATATTCACTCTCTAGAGATTCAGACTTACCAAACACGGTTACAAGCCATGAAGGAACAATAACTAAGAGGCAACTATAGCCTTCCCCTACTTCCATTCTCCTATTGCATGGGATCCTCCTGTTGGGAACAAGCCAAGGGGCCAAGGCCATTAAAGCCCAAAGGAATGCTCATATGACTTTGCGCGTTGACATCAGAGGTGAGCAATACCATCAAATTCTGTATAGAATTGGAAAGTCAATAAGAATCCTCCCATCTGCCGCCTAGAGCAGGTATAACCATTAAGATCTTCCACCTATATATTTTTCTCCAGAATGACATTTCAATCCAACAGTGATATGAGATATCAATCTTAATCGTGTGATCTTGTTCAAAATTCAAACGTATCCCCTAAGAGCTACTGCACCATGCCAAGCTTATGCAGGGAAGTATTTTAGACCAGAACCTACTTTAAGGTTTAAGGCGAGTAAAGGCAAGTTCAGCAAAGGATACTAACCAGACTGAACAGAAGAATGTGTTAGAATGAAAATAGGAGAAAGTATAGGAGGAAGAAAGAAGAATTCTCGAGTATTGTATTATTTGTGTCCCTTATCAATAGGGGGTACATGTATATATAAAATACAGAGAGTCAATCAAGGCAATGGAAAAAAAAGGATCGGTTACAATCACTTAAAATCAATCATGTAAAATATGAAATTACACCATATTCTACAACACTGCCCCTCAAGTTGATGCGAACATATCGAGTAAGCCCAGCTTGCTTAAGACGTCATCAAGTTGTGACCAAGAGATGGCTTGGGTAAGCATATTAGTAAATTGATCCTTGGATTGCAAATAAGGTGTGAAAATATGACCCGCGGTAATGTATTGTTGAAGAAAATGGCAATCAACTTCAATATACTAAGTGCGGTTGTGGAATACAAAATTGGATGCAATGTTGATATCAACCTGATGCAGAACGTCAACAATAGCTCAGACAAAGGAAACCCAACCCGACTAGAAATTGCTTGAACCAAAATAGTTCACAGGCAATATTAGCCATGGCACGATTTTTCGCCTCTACACTAAAACAAGCAACAACATTTTGTTTCTTGTTGTGCCAAGAAACCAAATGAGATCATAAAAAACTGCAGTATCCTATAGTTGAGCATGGTCATCAAGAGAACCAGCCCAATTAACATCTCAATAACAAGTTGAGGCTAATGTTTATAAAACAAACATTGGCGAAGAATTTGAAACACCATGTGAAGAAGGGCATCCTGTGAGGCATGCATAAATTGACCAACTACTACAGCAGCGTACGTTAAATCTGGCTGAGTAATGTTGAGATAAATAACTTTACCCACTATAAAATATTGGATCATTTGGCTGAGTAATGTTGAGATAAATAACTTTACCCACTATAAAATATGGGATCATCAAGGGGAAGTCCATCTGAAGTAGAAATTTTAATATTGACATCAAGAGGAGTGCCGATTAGCTTACATCCAGAATATCCTGCCTCTTATAAGAGGTCCAAGGTATATTTTCTCTGAGAAAAACATAGCCCTTTAAAAGAATGAGCATCTTTAATCTTGAGAAAAATAGTAGAGCGGCCCCAAATTTTGGTATCAAAGGAGTGCCATAAATAGTCTTTTAATGCAATAATAAATGAAGCATAATTCCCAATAAACACAATATCATCAACATAAACAACATCAAACATTACAGTAGAGTCAACAAGGTACACAAATATAGAGTGATTTGTTTGACAAAAAAAAAAAAAACCATAGGCATGCCAGTGGACACTTCTCAAGACCATAGATAGCATTCTTGAGTTTGCAAACCAACCCCATATGTTTTTGTGAAGCCTTTACAACCAATCTAGCTTTATATCGAGCAATTGAACCGTCAAAATATGCTTTACAGTAAAAACCCATTTGCAACCAATAGGAGTCTTTCCAATAGGAAGAGAAATATCTCTCATATTTGATTTCTCTCTAGTGTTGCTAATTCTTCCTCCATTACAGCCTTCTTGGAGGGATCCTGGAATAAGAGCGTTGTCAAAAGCAGTCAAGAAGTTGTGATAAAAGAGAGAGACAAAATGATAGGACACAAATCGATCGATGGGAATCTCAGTACATGCACCAACTTACCTTTCTGAAGGGCAATAGGAAGTTCAAATTCATTAGGAGAAAAGGATCTGAGCCACAAGTAGATGGTTGTGTGGCATCATATTGAGTCATAGGTTTATACTTTCTTCTTTGATACAAAAGTGGGCTTGGAATTTTCAAGAGTAGCAACATCATCTATGAGAAGAGGAAGAACTGATGGAAGTGGAGAATCAAACTTAGTTTGATCAAAATAGGGAACGTTTTTAAGCCCAGACATGCATCTTACCAATGACGGGATCAAGACACTTGTACCCTTTATGAAAGGGAGAGTATCTCAAAAATAGACATTTTACAAAACATTTGGAGAGTTTATTGCTAAAAAACAAATGAACAAAGCACACACATCCAAAGACATGTAAAGGAACAGTGGAAACATGTTTGTATATAGACACAATATTAATCGGAGATTTGTTGTGCAATACACGTGAAGGCATGTGATTAATGAAATAGCATGAAATTAAAACAGCTTCTGGCCAGTATGACTTAGGTACATGTATAGTGAATAGCAAGGAAGAGGCTACCTCAAGAAGGTGATGATTTTTCCTTTCGGCAACACCATTCGAGTGTGTGAGGGCAAGAGGTTTGAGATTCAATGCCATGGTCTTGCAAAATTGTAAGAATAGATAACAAATACTCTCCGCCATTATCACTTCGCAAAATTCAGATATGGCAATCAAATTGGATTTGATCCATTGATAAAACATGCAAAAGTGATAAAAAAAACCTCATATTTATGTTTCATGTATACCCAAGTCATGCAAGAGTAATCATCGATGAAAGTAACAGAATAATGAAAACTAGTACGTGAAACAAGAGGAGACATCCAAATATCAAAGTGAATGAGGGAGCGAAATGTAGAAGTACTTTTATTAAGTGAAACTTGAAAAGATGCTATGGTGTTTGCAACTTTTACACTCAATTTTATTAAAAGGCAAGAAAGGAACTAATTGCTTCAAGACTTTATTTGACGAGTGCCCTAAACGGTAGTGCCAAAGCAACACATCCTGAAAAGACGAAGTAGAACAAGCTTCAAAATGGTTGTCAACCAGAGGATCAAAGAAATATAAGCCATTAGCTTCATGATCACAACCATTTGTCTACTTCGTGGCCAAGTCCAGGAAGACACAGTGGGTATGGTAAAAGGTCACTAAACAATTCGATGAAATATAAGCCATTAGCTTCATGATCACAACCATTTCTCTACTTCATGGTCAAGTCCGGGAAGACACAATGGGTATGGTAAAAGGTTACTAAACAATTCGATGACTTAGAAGGGCACTAACAAATAAGAGATTGTGAGATAAATGAAGAACATGTAAAACAAATGATAAACCAAGACTAGAAAACAAGGGGATAGTCCCTTTACCAACAATATCAGTGAAAGAACCATTAGCTAACATCACTCTACCGAGAGAACTAAGGGAAAGCATGGAAAAAAGATGAGACATACCAGTCATATGATCGGTAGCTCTAAAATTGATAATCCAAGAACTATTAGATGAAGCATAAAGAGTCGATGGCACAAAACCTGATTAATAAGGGTGAAACTTGGGTTGGGTTTTAACCCGACCTGCATGACCCAACCCGAGAAATTAGTGGGTTGGGTTTTAGAATTTTAAAATTAGGGTCAGGTTGGGTTGAAGGAAAAAAAACTCGAATTTAATTCGGATTGGACCGGGTCAAGCTTTTTTAAAATTAACCCGACCCACTCCAAAAAATTTAATATAAAATCAGATGTCCTAATCCTTGACTCTTTCCTGCACAAGAGAGAGAGACAACGAGAGCAAGCGACGGTGAGAGAGAGGACAAGAAGAAATGAGAGTGAATAGTTCCTTCTTCAAGCCTTGACCATCTGCAATACGTTCCCTTCCTCCTTCGATTCCATAGTCGTTCCCATCCTCCTTCGATTCCTCTCTGCAGTCGTTCCTCTGCTGATGTGAAGGTACACCCTCTCTTTCTATCTCGCTCTTTTACGTTCTCTTTCTCATCTCTCTTTTTTTCTATCCTCTCCCTCTGTCTAGTCTCTCAACTCTGTCTCTATTCTCTCACTGCCTCTCCCTCTCCTTTCTCTCTCTTCTCTTGTCTCTATCTTCAGCTCTCAATTTTTTCGATTTCTCAAATTTTCCATTTGACCTCTCGTCTCGCAATCAATCGTCCAATCGCCAACATTTCGGATCGCCAAAATCAAGAAAGGTGCATAACCTCTCTCATTCATTTAGTTTAATTAAATTTTTATTTTTATTTGCTTTTGTAACGACCCGGTCCACCCAGCATATTTTTGTCCACTTTGGGCTTCGAGAAAACATCATATGCTAAATAGAGTCGGCGTTCCTCATATATCACAGTCTCTGGACTATCCTCCATGCAATGTGGGACTTCTTGCGCCTAGCACCAACTAGTGCGTCCACTCTAGCTCCAACCAATGCGTCCATCACAATCCCCCCACCTAGAAACTGGAGTCGTCCTCGGCTTTAATTCAATTTGTAACAATTCGGTCCACTCAATATTTTTGTCTGCTTTGAGCTGCAACCAACACGGTTTTGTTTCCATTTGGACTCCAACCCATCTCAGAAAACGTAATATGTTGTGGAGTGGGTGTTCCTCATATATCCCAGTCTTTGGACTCTCCTCCAGGCGATTTGGGACATCTTACTCCTAGCACCAACTAGCGCACATACTAGCTTCAACCAGTGCGTCCATCATAGCCTTTAGGTAATGAAAAAGATGCACCTCTCTCATTCATTTCTTTTATGTAAATTTTTTTTCTTTTGGGTTTTGAAAATTCAAAAAGTTGGGCCGAGTCGGGCCAGCACTCGGGTTAAGTCGGGTCAGCAATTTAGGTCTGATTAAGTTCAACAATTCGAGGGTAGGTTCAATAATTTTTTATATGGTTGGGATTGATTAAAACCCAGCCCGAGTTTTAGCCTTACGACTAATATGTAGCAACATGGGAGTCCTCAAAGGATTGAAAAGTCTTCAGGTGCAATTGATTCACACTCCATGTTTATATACTCAAATGATGTCATCATCGGCGGTAGAAGAAGTCTCAGCATGATGAGCTTGCTTAGAGGGAGGTTGACCATGAAGCTTATAACAAGTATCAACATAGTGATTGGTCATTTTTGCAGTATGTATAGAACCGGCTCCAGTCTTCTCTAGTCCTTTGGTATCCCATTGCTCATCAAGCATATGGTCCTTCCCTTTAAGAGAAGAAGGCCCATTAGAAACCAGAGCCAACCGATTAGCAAGCACAATGGAAGAGGACATAACCAGACGACTCCTCTTGTCACGAAGCAATGTAAAATATACTTCAGCCATGGGTAGAAGAGGTCGCTTGCTCAAAATTTGTGCACGAATAGGCTCAAAGTAAGGATTAAGGCCACCTAGTAAATGAAATGTATGTCGTTTCTCAATATATTTCTTATGCAACAGGAGTATCAACAGATTTCTCAAATTGAAGATTTTCAAGCTGATCAAGTTCAATTAACTCTTTAATTTTTAGTATTGGATGAGAAATAATGCCCCTATAGAAGATTGGCAACATCCTAGTAGAGCTCGTAGATGCAAGTAGAATTATCATCATCCAAATATAAAGCTTGGAATGTATCCCATACATCCTTTGCAGTTGGTAGGATATACATCAATCCTCTAACATCTCTTTGGTAGAGTGTAAAAGTCAGGTTTGAACCAGGGAATTATTAGATTTCCATTCCTTGTACTTTGGACCATCCTTCGTAGGTTCTATGGCAGTACCATCAATATTATCAGTCTTATGCTTAGCATCAAGGAAAGGGCAATGGTGATCTTGTCAATATAAGTTGAATTAGAAGATATGTTGCCCATCATGTTTGAAGAATCAGAGGCGGCCATAAATATGCAAGAGAAAATAGATCTGCTACGGTAACTGTGCACAAAAATCAGCAAAAGGCGGGTCCCACAGTCGGCACCAATCAGTGGGATGACAAAAAATCCAAAAGCAACTAGGTCGGAGTGGATTAAATGGTAAATAAGTCTAAAAATAAATAAAACCTAGAAAAAAAATCCAAATCCAAATCCAAATCCAAAATGTATAGCAGCGGTGAACAATATTGCAACAATAAAGGGCCCCACCAATCATGGAAGAGAGAAGAACTAAGAAGATCAAAATTAAGGCCCTGGGCAACTCCAACAATGTTGGTTCCAATGAGAAAGAATGATCCAAAGCTCAGAAACCTAAAAATATTATTCTTGGGTATCCCTGGACGAGAAATGAGAATGAAGAGAAGGGGCCCCACAAAGCACCAAACCTAAGACCTACCTGACAGATGAAAGGAGAGCCCAAAAATGAATAGGGTGGTGGTGTGGTTTCAAAGGCCAATAAACAGTATCCATACAGATCAAAGGTGTGTTCACGAAATTGTCACCCTGGGCTTAATGCAGTCTAATAAAAAAACGTGATTCTGTTGTTGAGGAGATGATTCAACCACCAAAGTAAATGATTATAGGGAAGAGAAGCACACCAAAGGCCGCAGGAAGAGTATAAATCCCAAAAAAAGGGGTAGCCGAAGGCGAAAAATTCAAAAAGCAAACTTGACTGATACCATGTTAGAATAAAAATAGGAGAAAGTCTCGGAAAAAAAAAAAAAAAGAATTAAGAGAGAAAATTCTCTCAAGTATTGTATAACTTGTGTCCCTTAACAAAATAAGATACATGTATATATAAAATATAGAAAGCCAATCACAGCAAAAAAAAGATCAATTACAATCATTTGCAATCAATCATATCTAAAAGTCAAACGCACATGTAAAATGTGAAATTACATATTCTACAATAAAATGGTTATATAACTCCAGCCTCCTGCACACCCATAAGAATCCACTAACTAGGACTTGTTGCCGATTGAGATTAGTTTGATACATGGTTAGCCTAGACAAGTAAAAGCGCAACTGCACATTCGCCAAGCAGTACCAAAGGTGCATTTACCAATCCTAACATATGTGTGCGCATGGAGCAAATAGATTTTGATACATTGGCGGTCTATTCCATCAATCTAAGTAACCCCTTATCCATCCTACTGCTAATAGATTTGCTAGCAAACAATAGTTTCATTAGATACACAAAAAAAGGCATATCATCAGATAAAATAATGTTTAAAAATGTTTTATAACATAAATTATGGTTGGCACAAATAGAAATAAGGTTACAACAAAACTAGTAATAAATAGAATAAATAGATGTAATAACAGAATTAAACTACATGATCAGAACTAAGGGAATCCATCAGATATTGCAAAAAAACCAAACGCAGGTAACAAAAATAAAATCAACAAGCCCTAGTTCAGGAGTGCTACCAAGGGGAAGGCAATAACATTTTGTGGCACATCAAGTTTAGGAGCGAACTTAGATCCTTTGAGCAAGGAAAGTTTCGAAGATTTGAATCGCCAACTAGACAAATTCTCGTTGCCTCTAGGGGAAGCAAATGACTTACTGTGGGTGGGTGACTCTTCAGGGGTTTATTCGATAAAGACAATGGTTGATTTGGCCACCCATCATCAGTTTAATTCAACTTCACTACCTAGATTAGCCTGGAAGGGTCTAGCCCCACCTAGGGTTCAGACATTCATTTGTTATGCGATGAAGGGAAGGGTTCTCACTAGAAGGGGCCTTAGGAGGAGAGGTATGCTGGGAAACAAAGAGGACCTCAGTTGTCCTCTACTTGGGCCAATGGAGGAAACAGTGGATCATGTAACGCCTCGTCCCGCCAGCACAATATTGTCCGCTTTGGTCCCACATAGGCCCTTACGGCTTTGTTCTTGGAGCACTATCCTATACTAGTGCCCCAAAAGGCCTTGTGCTAGAAGGAGGGGGGAGGCATCCCATATATCCCATAGCACTCCAACTCCCACTAGCGATGTAGTGCCCCATCCTGGCACTTTTCTCTCCCACACCGCCCCAAACATGGGGGTATCACAACCCAACACCACTCCCCCCCCCCAACCCAAATACTAGTGCCCCAAAAGGCTTTGTGCTAGAAGGAGGAGGGAGGCATCCCATACATACCATAGCACTCCAACTCCCACTAGTGATGTAGAGCCCCATCCTGGCACTTTTCTCTCCCACACCGCCCAAAACATGGGGGTATCACAATCCCCCCCTCCGCCCTAGAACATAGCTATCCCCGGCATCTGTCACACATCACACCAACTTCCGAAAGTTGAACCGTGCTCTGATACCATTTTGTAACGGCCCGTCCCGCCAGCACAATATTGTCCGCTTTGAGGCCCATACACTCTCATGGCTTTGCATTGGGCCCAAGTATCACACTAGAGCCCAAAACACGTTGTGCTAAGATCCTTTGGACAAGAGCCATCCTGGCTTTACCACTCTCATCTTCCCACACCTTGGTTCGAGAGTTGAACCGTGCTCTGATATCATTTTGTTACGCCCCATCCCGCCAGCACAATATTGTCCACTTTGGGCACTCATGGCTTTGTTCTTTGAGCACTAACCCATACTGGCACCCCAAAAGACCTTGTGCTAGAAGGAAGGAGGAATCCCATATATATCTATATATATTATAGCACTCCAACTCCCATTGGCGATTTGGGACTTTTAGCGCCCCATTCTAGCACTTTTCTCTCCCACACCGCCAGTGGGAGTTGGAGTGCTATGGTATATATATGGGATGTCTCCCTCCTTCCAGCACAAGGCCTTATGGAACGCTAGTATGGGATAGTGCTCTAAGAACAAAGCCGTGAGCGGACAATATTGTGCTAGCAGGACGGGGCGTTACAAAATGGTATCAAAGCATGATTCAACTCTCAAACCAAGGTGTGGGAAGATGAGAGTGGTAGAGCCGGGGGCAGCTCTTATCCAAAGGTGGTCTTTCTAGCACAACACGTTTTGAGCTCTAGTGTGACACTTGGGCCCAATGCAAAAGCCGTGGGGATGTATGGGCCCCAAAGTGGACAATATTGTGCTAGCAGGAGGGGCCCAAACACTGGGGTATCACAGACCATCTCTGTTACTTGCCCGATTGCTTGGAAGTCATGGATTAACTTCCTTAATCTCATGGAAGTGACATGGGTCCTTACACTGAGGTGAGTGAGCTTTTTCATAAAGCCAAATGGAGGCTTTATGTTTGGTTCTATACGGACAAAGAGTTTAAGGAGGACCTTTGAGTCAACGATTTGTTTTCGACATGAGAAGGTTGTATGAGAAATCACCCTAAGAAACCTAGGATCTTGGTTAAATGGTCACCTCCTCAACAAGGCATTCAAAAATTCAATGTAGACGGGGCATCTAAATGAAACCAAAACCGGCGAGGATAGGCAGAATCAGTGGGGATTAAGGATTCAAACAAGGCAGAACTATATAGATAGTAAGAGCGCATTGACCATTTGAGCAGACTACAGGATTGGAAGACTAGTAGTTGAAGGGGATTCGGTAAATGCTTCAAATCCCCTTGGAGATTGGTTACCATGGTTAAGGAGATCAGAGCCCTAGCTTCGAGTCTAGACGTCTCCTTCGCCTAGATCAGTCGCACAACCAATGGAGTGGCAGATTGCTTAGTGAAGAATGGAGTTGATATTTCTGTTTCTGGTGTGTATCTTTAAGGAAGAAAATCTTGGAGATTTGTTCCATGGATGTCTTTTTTCTTTGTTTTGTATATGTTTTTTCTGGCTCTATCCCTTTTAGACCCCTCATTTTATGTTTTGTAATAAACTTTTTCTATCAATAAAATTCACAGTTGTTACTGCTAAAAAAACAATTTGGCAGATGTAAATTTGATAAACATAATCCTCCAAATCCATACTGTCAAAATGAAGGCAAGGAGCAAATGTTGGTACCAGCAAAGCAGATAAAGTAGACTTCCCACATCCACTTGTGCCACACAACAGGACGGTCACAGATTCCTTCCTTTCACGAATTCTATACCAATGGAAATACATTTCAGGTAAGAAAAAAGGCATATCAAAAGCATAAAAGAGGTTAACTGAATTCTGAATTTGGAATCTATTTTTAAACAATAAAAAGAGATTTACTGATGGAAATGTATTTCAAAGCATAGGGAAAGAATACACAAAGAGATGGCGATATGGTAACTACTTAAAACTATAAAGCATGGACCATTACACTTTAGAATGACAAAATAGAAACAATCATGTCACTTTCTTTCAAAAGCAAGTCAATTCACGAAGTGTCAAATATGGTATTTAATATTGCATGCATTTCTAGATATAAAAGCCACTGATATGATAAATTCAACAAATTGAAGTGTTACAGAAATCAAACTAGTCTCACAAAGATTCAACACAATGAGGGGCAAAAAAACCGAGAATGGCAGAACCAAAATGCGGGTTTTCAAGTACAAAGTGAGTACAGAAAAGCCATGGAAATCAGAAAATTACCGCACTCCATTCTCGCCTAAAAATGAATCGGAAAAGGCTTTGGCTATGTCCCAAATGGAAAGGACATTGTGAACAAACAAAATAGCAAATGCACCAAGGAGAATATCTACAGTTTTGGATAGTGCAGGTACTAGTGGACGGTTTCAATGTTCTCAGTATGGAGGTTCCAAATTGTTTACAAGTGTGACCCAACAAGCAAAAGAAGCAGTGTGAGATAGTACTTTCATTGTGACCACTGAAAGAACTTAAATTCAGGTCTATTCTGACTGATAGCAAGGTAACAAAATCTTAAACTTATTGTGCGTAATCAATGGTTATTTAACTAGACTGGCATGATTCAATGGGCCAAGAGCAACTCTTAGGCCGTTCTATTTTAAGATTTTCATGGGTTTTGATTCTTTAATTAAACGGAGACAAGAGACAAATAAAAGGCTACCATTCATTTCATGTTATTTTCGGTTTACATGGCAAGGATCAGTTCATAATGGCCTTTAAAGGTATGATATTTTTCCTGAAATGGTTTCTAAAGGCCTTTAAAGGTATGATATTTTTCCTGAAATGCTTTCTAAAGGTATTATCTTTCAAAACAAATAGATAGTGCTTTCATAGTTTTTCCTTTTTCTTATTCCTGTCTTTTGGTTAGACCAATCCTACTTGTTATAGTATTTCAAAAGCACAGTTTTGTATTTCAAAAGCACAGTTTTTCTATAATATAATACTGGAGCCAGCACAAGGCTCAATTTTGGCTTGCTTTAAAAAATAATAAAATAAAATAAGTTGGGATGCAAAATTTTGAAAGAAACTAATAAAGACAGTTCCATGTTAAAAAGGCATCCAAGGGACCCACTATACATAATTTCTTGGGTTACAAAGCCCGGATTTCCATCCATACAGCTCGGTATCCGCAATTTTCAATTTTTTTTTTTTTGAAACAACACGTGCAATTCTCACATTGATTATGTGGTCACTTTGGAAGGAGAGGAATTCTAGAATATTTGAAGGAAAGTCACTGGATGTTCATGACCTATTTCAGTTGGCAAAGTTAGACTTTGTGGCTTTTGTCTAGTACTGAGTTTAAAGGTTTACAACCATTGGATCTTATATTGTCATGGGAAGGGTGCATGAAGTATTCTAGTTGGAAAAGGAAAGCACAGGATAGTTGGAATCTACCAGAACGGGTGTGATGAATTTTAATGTCGATGGGGCTGCAAGGGGAAACCAAGTCCGGTGGGAATAAGAGGTGTGTTAAGGAATCATAAGGGCCGAACAACGATAATGTTCAATGAATCGATTGGTATTAAAGATTCAAATGAGGTGGAATCCTTAGTATAAGGAGAGCTTTGGCTATTTGGAAAGCCCATAGACAAGGTAAACTTGTGAGAAGGGGATTTGGCAAATGCAATCAAATGAGCTAAGGGTCAAAGGTGTCCTCCTTGGAAATTGATCACTACGGTTAGAGAGATTAGAGATTCGGTGACAGGGCTTAATATTTCCTTCATTCATGTAAGTCGTTCAACTAATAACGTGGCAGATTACTTTGCTAAGTTGGGAGTTGATATCGGCTTCTCAAGAGTCTTCTTCCTTTGACTTTTTGAGGATGACCATTTGATTGTATTTTGGACGAAGGTGATATTTGATTGTAGTTTCTGATTTGTTAATTGTATTCTGTTTTTTCTTTTCTTGGTTTTCATTCTCTTTTAGGTTTATTGCTGTTAGACCTATTTTCTTTTGTTGTACTTATACTTTTTTTATTCAATGAATTACCATTGTTATTGCTAAAAAATATATTCTCACATTGGTATGTGAGATTTCTTTATTGTTTCCCTTATTTCAATGTCTTTATGTGGCATCAGTCACCATAAAGCTCCGAATAGGTTCCAAGTGTTGTAGGGTATGGTATATCACATTTTATACATATCGGTGGACTTTTAGATCTTGTTAGATATCATCGATGGTAAATGATTGTAACTGGTTTTTCTTTCCTTTTTACTCACCTTGTTGGCTCGTTGTACTCTTTATATACATGTATCCTCCTTCGTTAGAAAGTAAGCAATACAATATGCAAAGAATTTTCTCTCTTTTCTTCTCTTTTCCTCCACCTCTTTCTTTCTTTCCTCCCTATTTTCATAGTATTGGCCAAGTTTGATTTGTGAATTTTCCATCTTCTGAAGTTTTTTTGGGGATTTCTATATTGCCTACTACCTATGGTGCGCTTATCTCCCCTTCAATCGTCTCCTTTCGTGGTTGAGTCATCTCCTCAACATAGATTCACAATTTTTTCAGATTGCAACAAGCCTCGGGCGACATTCTAGGAACAGTTTTACTGCTCACCTTCAATCCGTGCATATATTATTCATTGGCCTTTGAAACCACTACCACACTTCGTTTTTGGGCTCTCCTTCCATCCATCAGGTGGGTCTTAGGGTTTGGCGCATTGTGGGACCCCTTATCTCCATTCTCATTTTTGCATCCAGGGACGCCCAAAAACAGTTTTTTTTAGGCTTCTGAGCTTTGGATCTGCTGCAAGGGGCCTTTTTTCTCCTTCAAACTAACACTATTTTTTTTTTTTTTTTAAAAGTTAACTTCATCAATCGCAAAAGAAAACAACAATAGAAAGGTCCAAAAAGATCCTTCAAAAGAGAAAACACCAAATTACATCAATCTATAAGAACTTCCACATCTAGCAACGCTCCCTACTTGGCCAAAGAATCTGCAGCTGAGTTAGCTGACCTAAGAACCCAAGCAATCTTAAAATAAAAAACAGAGATAGCATGATGAATCATCTCAAATTTGTCAAGATAAATCCAAGGGCAGAGAGAACCCAACACCCAACCTATCACAACACGCGAATTACCTTCAACTAAGCTCCCATGAATCCCAAGCTCTTCCAACTCCAAAATACCTCTCCACAAAGCAAACAATTCAACCTCAATAACCGACCCAGTACAGATAGGACCCGCAAAGGAAATCAGCGTATTCCCGAACTCGTTACAAATGAGTCCACTATAACCAGCCATACCAACTTCTCACATACAACTCCCATCAAAGTTAAGCTTGAGCAACCTTGGAGAAGGAGGAGACCAAGGAACCGCCAGTCTAGAGACCCCAAGATGCCTAGAATAATCCACCGACGCCCACTCCCTGCACATCTCAGAAATAGACATCTGATGAAACTTCAGCACACCAATCATCCACCACGCAACCCGCACCTTGATAAAATCAAGAAGACTATCAAAGGAGCCCACCTTACCGTGAAACACCCTTTTATTTCTTTCTAGCCAAATGAACCAAATAACAAACAAAGAAGTCGCCTTCCAAAACTGCCGACGAAAGGAGCTACCAAAAAACACAACTTCTTCATTAAACAACTCACACCAATCTTTAGGGAAACAAAAAGAGATACCGAAGGCCCTAGTTTTCATCTCCTTGACTTCTTCTCCCTTCTGTGATCGGTGGGGCACAATATTGATGCATTATTGTCCGCTACTACTGCTATACATCTTGGATCTGGTTTTCCGGATTTTGTTTCGATCTGGAATCTTAAGATTGGATTACCATTTAATCAACTCCTAGTGAGTCGCTCATGGCCTCTTTTCTCATCTCACTAATTGAAGGTGCTGATTTTATGCTTGTGAGGCCCATTTTCAGCATTGTTACTGTAACAGGATTTTTTTTCCTGCCATCGTGCTCTGTCAACAACTTTAAAGGAATTTCCTAGCCTTATTTCTCCTAGAGATGATGTTATTCAAGTGCCTCAGTATGAATTTGATTCCTTACAGAAAGATAGGACGCAACTTAAGAGCCTTCAACTCACTCGGGTACTATCTCATTTGCTTTTTTTTTTAGCGGTGACTGAAAGATTTCATTAAAAGAAAGAACAAATACAAAAGGAAAGAAAAAGAGAGAAGCGAACAGAATTAGACCCAAACAACACAGAAAGAAAAACAACAAAGTGCAACAAAATAAGAAAGGTTCTAAAACACATAACAAAAGCAAAAAACAACAAAAACTATCTCCTTAGATCTAAAAGACGCCTGTGACAGAGCCTTCAACCACCATTTTTAGCAAAATAGCCAGCCACCCCATTTGTTGAACGACTAATCTGAACAAAGGATACTTCAAGACCCGAGGCCAGAGCTCTAATCTCCCTAACTGTGGTAATCATCTTCCACTGGGGGACGCTATAGCCCATTTAATGGTATTTGCCAAATCTCCCTCAATGACTAGCTTTTCACCCCCCAAACCCGCACAGATACTCAAAGCTCACCTAATGCCAAGCAGTTCCGCCTCATTCAAGTCCCCAATCCCCACCGACTCTGAGAAAACCCAAGATGAATGACCTAGATGATCTTTAAGGACGCCCCCAATCACTACCGGCCCCAATTTACCCCTTAGGGCCCCATCCACATTGAATTTCATTTCTCCACTCTGATGAGACCAATCTATCAATTCTTGTGTCTCCAAAAAACACCGGTCATACAACCTTCCCATGATGATAGCAAGTCACAAGTTTTAAGATCCATAAACTCCTTGATGGAAAGAAGCCAAGCACACACTCTCCACTTAGCTTTTTGAAAAAGTTCATTCTCCTCTATGGACTTACCCTCAAAAACTCTTACATTCCTTTCTTTTCAAATAGTCCACGAAACAACAATTAGAATTGTGCTCCAAGCCAACCTCCGCCTAATGTTGAGATTAGGAAGGAACCACGACATCAACAAATCATCCCAAGTGTCCAGGAGAACCCAAAAAGCGCCATTAAACTGAAGAAATTAACTCCGACCAGGTGTAGAATAATAGAATGAAAATAAGAAAATATGGAGAATAAAGAAGAATTCTCTATCTCTTGTATATTGATTGTGTATAAATTGAAAGGATTACATGTATAAATAGGAAAAAGAGAGCTAATCTAGGTGGCTTAAAAAGGAAAAGAATAAAAGAATAATTATCTACAATCAATCATATAACTAATAAGATGTCTTTCCAAAATTAGATGATTTTGATCAACTTTGTTCTAAAATGGGTCCCACAACACCTTGCGTTTCCTGAAGTGGGTCTCACAACACTCCCCATCAAGCTGGTTCATAGATATCGAGTAAACCCAACTTGCTAACAACCGAAGCGAGCTAAGTTCGGGGAACTGACTTTGTGAAAATGTCGCCAGATCGAGTATTATCATTCCTTAACCTCTCTTGTCTTCCTTACCATTGCGACTTTTCATTGGGATTTGTCCCCTCCCCTATCCCGTCTTTATTGCATTTGCTGATTCCCTAGCACGAGTATGCTTCTGACCAGAGTCTTAGTGGCCTTAGATCCCCCTTTTTGAGCTTTTTAACGCTTCTAGGGCTCTTCCGGGTCCTCAGAGGCCAACACTAGATGGAATTCAATTTAAAAGGATTAGTGGGGAGAGATTACTGTGGTAGGAGAGGGAGTTTACAGTCGACAAAATTAAGGTAGTGCTAGATGGGTTAGTAGGAGATAAAGCACCTGGTCCGGATGGTTTCAATTTTACCTTCTTTCAAGCTTGTTGGGAAACTGTGGAGCAATATTTTTTTGAGGGTTTTTAAGGAATTTCATCAATCCAAAGTTGTGAACAAAGGTTTAAAGAATTCTTTTATTACCCTCATCCCTAAAAGGGAAGGTCCATCTGAGTTAGTTCATTATCGTCCTACTAATCTGGTGGGTAGCGTTTATAAACTTTTGGTAAAAGTGTTGGCAGCTAGGTTGAAGAAGGCTCTTCAAGAGATTATCAGTGAATCACCGGCGGCCTTTGTGGAGGATCGGCAGAGTTTAGATGGGTCCTAACAGCAAATGAGCTTGTCCATATGCGATGCAAAGAGAAGAAATTGGCCTTTCTCTTCAAGATTGATATGGAGAAGGCTTATGATTTTGTAGATTTGTCCTTTGTAGGGTACGTCTTTGAAAGGATGGGTTTTGAGAGGTTATGGTGTCAATAGATGAAAGCATATATCGAGGATACAACATATTCAGCCTTGGTCAAAGGTTCCCCAACCGCACCTCTAAAAGCCAATAGGGGTCTAAGGCAAGGAGATCCTTTGTCTCCTTTTATCTTTACCCTTGTGGGAGAAAGTTCAAATAAGTTGGTCGAACCAGCTAGTGCCTTGGGAATTGTGAGAGGTTTTCGTACAGCATTGAATGGGCCAACTATTACTCGCTTAAAGTTCGTCGATGATACTTTGTTCGTTTATGAACCTGATAGGAAGGAAGTCCTAGTCACCTTCAACGTGGACGGCGCAGCTAGGGGCAAACTGGGACCGGCGGGAATTGGAGATGTGCTTTACAACGATAGAGGTAGAATGTTGGCAGCTTTCTCCGAATCAGTAGGGTCTATGGAGTCAAATGAGGCTGAATTGTGAGCAATTAGGAGAGCACTTCAAGTCTGGTCTAGATTTAGAGGCGGTAATCTCATTATCAAAGGGACTTAACTAATGCTATCTCCTAGGCTAGTAATAGGAAATTCCCCCCATGGAAGTTGGTTTGTATTGTTAGGGACATTTGGAGCATGTGCAATATGGGTAACATCACTTTCACTCATACGCCTCGTTCAGCTAATTGTATTGCAAACTTCCTGGTGAAAGCTGGTATTGATCTTCAAATACTGGCTGTGGAATTTTTCCCTCCACAAACCTTGGGAGTTAGGGGTTATGCTATTGGGGTGGTTACTACTTGTATTTTTTTTACTTTGTTTCTTGTTTCTCTGGTTTCTCTTCCTTGCTTCTTCCTTGTTGCTCTGAGTATATATCTTCTATACTCAACTCCTTCTTATGTACTCCTATTTTAATTTAATAGAATTTAACTGTTAATGTTTCAAAAAAAAGAGTTGGTGCCAGGACTCAAAATCAATCTTGAAAAGAGCACTATGATTGGAATAGAGATGGTGGGGGAATGCCTCAAGAAATTTGTGGATGAAATAGGGTATGGTACTGGGAAAATTCTATTCATTTATTTAGGTTTGCCTGTGAAAGGGAACCCAAGACGTAACTCCTTTTGGACTGCGGTGATAGAGAAAGTGGAGAAGAGATTGACTCACTGGGTAGGCAATATCTTTCTTTGGGAGAGAGAGTTACTTTTATCAAATCTGCCTTACTGAATCTCCTTATATACTTCTTATCTCTCTTTGAAATGCCAAAAGGGGTGGTGAGGAAAATTGACCAATTAGTCAGAAAATTTTTATGGAGTGATAAAGATGATAAAAGAAAGGTTCATTTGGTTGCATGGTCGGAGGTTCTAAAGCCCAAATCTAGAGGAGGTTTGGGAATTGTTCCTCTTGTGGGTTAGAGTTCTAAAAGCTAGATATGGTCTAGCAGATGATCCTGCTTGGAGTTTAGGTGATAAGGTGGAGGTAATTGTTCAGGGATAGTTAAGACCTAGTGGAAATTAAGTTAGGGTCGTGGAGTGGTGGGGAGCATGTATAGTGGAAAAATTAGATTCCTAGTGGGGAAGGTGATAGAAAGGATTTCTAGTCAGACTTGTGGTTAGGGGAGAGACCTTTAAACGATATATACCCAACACTTTTTGGGATTTCAAGGAACAAAAGGGCACTGGTTAAGGATTGTTACAAAAAGGAGGGTCATGAGATCACTTGGATTCTTGACTTTCGGCGGGAACTTCGAGCATAATTGATCTTTTAACTAAGCTACAGGAATTTTCGTTGTCCTTGAAGGATGCGGATGAATTGATTTGGACAGGTGACTCATCAAGTGTCTACTCAATTAAGTCAATGGTGGATTTGGTGCTTAAAGATCAATCACATGATGAACTTTCCTCGAATATGGCTTGGAAAGGCGTGGCACCCCCAAGGGTACAGATCTTTGAATGGTGTGTATTAAAAGGAAGGGTGTTGACTAGAGCGGAATTGAAGCGAAGGTTGCTAGGTTCGGAAGATGATGTTTTATGTCCTCTATGTGCCTTGGAGGAAGAGGATTTAAATCATTTGTTTGTTACTTGTCCAGTTGCTCAAAATTTGTGTATGAGCTTTGCTAAACTTCTAGACGTACCTTGGGTATTAGATAGAGTCTGTATGGGGTGTTTAGACTCTTGGTTATTGGTAGGACTGGAACCTAGAATGAAATTGGCTTGGTATACGATCCCGGGTGTAATTTTGTGGTCGCTTTGGAAAGAGATAAATTCTAGAATTTTTTTAAGGTAAGTTACTAGATGTTCATGACCTTTTTCAGTTAGCAAAATGGAGACTCTGTGTGTGGCTCTTGTTTAGTACTGAGTTTAAGGGTTTACAACCATTGGATCTCCTTTTATCTTGGGAAGGGTGCATGACTTATTCTAGTTGGAAAAGGACACCAGAGTTGGAATCTACCAGAGTGGGGAGTCATAAAATTTAATGTCGATGGGGTTGCGAGGGGGAAACCAGGTCCAGCAGGAATTGGAGGCATGTTGAGGAATCATGAGGGTCGAACAACGATCATGTTTAAGAGATTCGGATGAGGCGAAATTCTTAGTATTAGGAGGGCCATTTGGAAAATCCATGAGCAAGATAAACTTGTGATTGAAGGGGATTTGGCAAATGCAATTAAATGGGCTCAGGGACAAAGGCATCCCCCTTGGAAACTGATAAATACAATGAGGGAGATTAGGGCCTCGATGACAGGACTTGATGTCTCCTTCGTTCATATTAGTTGTGCAGCTAATGGCATGACTTTTGAGGATGTCTATTTGATTGCATTCGGGACGGAGGGGTTGATTGATAGTAGTTATTGACTTGTACCTATTGATTGTCTTTTTATTATTTTCTCTTTCTTGTTTGTCTTTTCCTTTTTTTTAAAGACCAAGGTATCCAAGCGTCCCACTTGACTAATCCTTGGGGGCATATGAAAAACTCCAATCCCCACACGCCAGGTACAGAACTTGTCTTTTCCTTTTTTGTTTTAGGTCTATTGCTTTTAGACCTATTTTCTTTATTGTACTTGTACCTTTTTATCTTTGATTGAATGAATTTCTCTGTTATTGTTAAAAAAAAATGATGTAAATTGATTATTCGTTTTATTCTTTCATTTTTTTGAAGGTATTTTATTCTTTCCCTTTTAGTCATCATAAATGGCTCCATTTAATCTATTTATACCTCTTGTACTCTCCTTCAGATACACGAAATAAAATACAGAGGAAAACTAACAAAAAAAAATGATGTAAATTGATTATTCGTTTTATTCTTTCATTTTTTTTAAGGTATTTTATTCTTTCCCTTTTAGTCATCGTAAATGGCTCCATTTAATCTATTTATACCTCTTGTACTCTCCTTCAGATACACGAAATAAAATACAAAGGAAAACTTCTCTCCACATCATTCTCTCTATTTTCCGTTTTTTCTTCTACCTCATTATTTTCTACAAACATTGGTGAAGTCCACCAACTTCGAAATTTGCCGACGAAATGTTGAATAGATGTAATCTGTTTGTGTTTTACTAGTGATTTCTCGTCATAGTATTTAGGTGTGTAAATGAACATACAAGTATGTATATATATATATCATAAGAAAAGGTTTGTAACCTCCATTTTCAAGGAAACCTTTCCCCATAAAGTCTACTATCTCCTTAGCCATGACAATGTAAATAAAATGTCCACTGAGAAGTACATAATGATAAATAGAAGTAAATAATATCCAAAGGACATAGTAGCTAAATCACAACCAAATTACATCACTACAGAACTTTTTTTAAGAGAAAGAAGGAGATGGAGGGGGGAATAGCTGAGAATCAAAAGGAAGAAGAATCAGAAGCTATACCTGCAAGCTAATAACAAGTCCGCCCTCTGATTAGGACCCACATACTTGTATTCAGAAAGAGAACCACAAACAACATCTAAGAAGGTCTCTCTCCTGACAGTAACAGTCGTGCGTTTTTTGTACGACTCAAATGGCATGCTTTTTTTATCTTCCTCTAAAACCAAACACTCACCAAGTACTCCCTGTCCTGTTGATTCACTCATATAACATTCATCCCCTTTCCCACAATGTCCTTCAAAGGCAACTGATATAGATGTTTCCACCTCAGCAGGAGGCAAAGCATCACGTAAGCATTCACTTCTTATCACCTCAAAAACTCTTCGGCTAATCTGAGAAGAGAAAATTCAACTATCTGAGTGAACTTCATTTATTCTTTCCATCAAGCTGCAATTGCAAATAGCAGTCATATGATGCACATAGAACAATAAAGAGAATAATCACATTATAACTACACAGATGTTATCATTCGGGAAAAATATATATATACATGGAGAATGTTAATGATCAATGCAACCTTAATGAAGATGTGGATACAAAAACTTTTGCATACATTTCATACAGATATTGATGGGTCTCATAAAAAAAATACAAGCGAGCTCCAGCACTTTTGTATCACTATAGGGAGACAATCAATTATAAAAATTATTAACTATCTTGATGATCCCATATTTTGATTTCATTACAAAGTTAATTTTATCATTGAACACTTTTGATTGAAAAATACACACACATTGTATTATACTCAAGATATAATAAGTAAACAAAATACACATAGCACTAAAGAGCTCAAGCTAAATATTCTCGAACCCACAAGGATAAGACTAACATATTTGCACCAAATAAAGATACAAATGCACAAGGCTAACATATTTGCACCAAATAAAGATATAAATGCACGATGCTTGTACAAGATAACATAATTTACCATAAGATACAATAGCAAATACAGCAGAATTTAAAAGAAAAAAATGCTAAAAAAACATGAGGGTTGCGAGTGGTTTCATGTATCAATGGGATTAGTCTCACCTCCAATGTGGGGTGGGGACACCCATGATATTCAAAAACAAAAAGAGGAAAAAAAACACTCTAGATTCCCAAAAACTAGAACCGGACTTCAACATTCACATGTACGCAACAAACGAGTGAAACTACCTTGGTATGCCAAGAATCAAATCTGGACAGGTTCTTAAGAGTTTACCTTAAAAATAAAAATAAAAACAAAAAGAGGCGGATTGGTAAAGGGTAGTTTCATGTTTAACGTGGAGAGGGAGGCGAGAGGAAACCTAGGCCAACAGGTATTGGAGGATTAGTTCATAATTCACAAGGAGAGAGAGTTCTTTTCTTCAGAATCAGTGAGTATTAGGGATTTGAATGAGGCAAAGTTGTTAGATATCAAGAGAACTTTATTCTCATAGGCAAGGCATGGGGCAGGAGCCAATTACTGAGGGGATTTAGTTAATACAATCAAATGGGCTAGTCGGTGGAAAAGACCCCATGAAGGTTGATTTCAGGGGTTAAAGAAATTTGAGATCTATGCTCTAAGTTGGAGCACCTTTTTGTCATGTCAATAGGTCCACTGGCCAACTTTCTTGCCAAAAGAGGGATGGAGAGAGAAGTTGCTCATATTGATGCCTTGTAATTGTATCTTTTTTGGTGATTATGTTGTTTTGTGGTATAACCTCTTATCTTATACCATTCCTCTATAATCATTTTGTACTATTTTCTTTTTAATGATATTCTGGTCCTTTCAAAAAAAAGAAAAAAGAGCCCATTTATTTTTATGGAGAATCCAAAGAAGGCCACCTAGATCTGACATGATACCATTGTAGCTAGGGGTGAAACTCGGGTAGGGTTATGGCCCGAACCCGCATGACCCGACCCGAAAATCATGCAGGTCGGGTTATGAAAGTCGGGTCAGCGGGTCAGGTTAAGAAGTCAGAAACCTGCATTGAATTCTGGTTGGGTTGGGTTGAGAGATTTTTAAGTTAACCCGACCCGATCTGATCAAACTCGACTTGACTCGGTAAAAAGTAGACTGAAGTAGGTTCAAAATGCGGGTCGGGTCGGGTCGGATTTCTGGTTGAGTTAGGTTATAATTCGCGTCGGGTCGGGTTAAGACGTCTAGGTCAAAAGTTCGGATCGGGTCGGGTTCCATATATTAGTAACTCGGACCGGGTCGGGTTTTAAAAAACCTGACCCGACCTGGCCCTATTTCAGCCCTAATTGTAGCTTAATATTTCTTTTAATTTTACTACTTTTCTTTTTTTAATTGATTAGTTTTAAGCCCCACACCACAACCAAAACATACAAGTCACATATATAGCATAGATCAGGCCAAGTTCGGGCCAAATTTTGCCAAAACAAGTCCATGCCTGTTAATATCTACAAAAGCCTTAGCCCGCTAGAAGCCCATCAGGATTTTAAAAGCCAAAGCGCGAGCCCATCCAATTAAACTGTACAAAGCCCCACCCATTTAAAGCACATTTATTCTGTAACACATTTTTTTAATTTTTAAGGAAAAAAGTAAAAAACTCAATAATTTAGGGGACTCCAAGATGCTCTCTATGGGGGCCCGTCACTGATAAATTCAGTAAGAGGCTAGCTTCGTGGAGGGCGAGATAATTGTCTTTCAGCGAATGAATAACCTTATTGAAGTCAGTTCTTTCAGCGCTCCAGTTTATTTCTTATCTACTTTCAAGTGCCCTAGGAAGGTCGTCCCCTCCCTAGAGAAAATTATCAGAGATTTTCTGTGGGTGGTCAAGTGGAGAAAAAAAAAAAAGATCACCTTGTTAGCTAGCAACATGTATGCCTCTCTATCGACACAGGGGGCCCAAGAGTTCGTCCAATCAAGGAGATCAACTAAGCTATTCTCTCCAAATGGCTTTGGCATATCGGACTGAGGATGACGCCTCTTGGAAATCTCTTATTATAAAGTAGTACAAAATTGGGAATTGAAGGATATCAACCCTGCCCCGTGAAGCGCTTCAGGAATGTGGTGGGCTATTAGTGTTTTTGCAATCGGGTTTAAGGAAGAAATTAGGTTCAAAGTGGGGCGTGGTGACCATATTCAATTTTGGACAAATCTATGGTGTAGCCACCCCCCCCCCCCCCCCCCCCTTATTGAACCGTTTCCTTCCCTTTTCAGGTTGTTTGTCTCTCCTGGAGGGTTAGTTTCTGATTTTCCACTCTTTCTCTAGTGATCACTTGGTGTAGGACATTTCCTTCCGCAAAAATTTAACCGATGTAGAAATTGATGACTCTTCTCGTCTTCGACTTCAGTTTTCCTCAACTTTGGGTTTGAACTCAACATGAGGATTCTCAGAAATGGTGGCCAGACTCCTCTGGCTCTGATGAAGGGTAGAATCAGTTGAACACCTATCTATGCATTCAACAGAGAAAATAATCAATTCCTCAATATATGACTTGAATCTGATGTAGATCCAAGAAAGCCTGAACTCAAAGAATTCTGACATCTAAGGAGACCCTCAGATCAACTTCGATAGAGTAACGACCTTCAATAACTCACCAAGATTTACGGCAAGCAGAGCTTCGAAGAGGATGAGACAAAACCCTAAATTCTCACTAGAATAATGAAATAAGGTCGAAACTTCCTTAGCAAAATTTTACACCAAGCAAATTCACCAATGAAACTAAGAATTCTAGAATTGAATTTCTTAATTCAATTCCAAGAACTAGAAATTAAATTCATCCAATGCTGGGACAAAAAATAATTCTAGAACTAGAAATTAGAACTAGAACAACACTAGAAAATCAAACAACTCAAAGAGAGAACTCAAAATTTACACAAAACAAAACTTGAATTGATTTTGGTGTCTTTGTACAATGGCCCAAGCACTTTATTTATACACAATGGAAAGAAAATAATTACAAAAGATATCATCCAACTTAGCCATCCATTCTACCCACTTAAATAAGATTTTCCTGGAAATCTACTGTTTTTTCTGTTCGAAACAGTACAGGAAGCTGATTTCATGGAATGTTGGTTTGCCATATTTCAGGCATGTCCAGGCCCATCTCCTCTGAATTTCCATCAAAATAATCATAAATCCTAAGTTAAAACCAGGTAGGCGAACAAACACTGACCAAAAAGAATATCAATGATCACAAAACTGCCAAATCTCAAAATGAGAGAGAGAGAGAGAGAGAGAGAGTATGAATCTGAGAATTAACTTGGATTGGTGGAAAAGGAAAGTACTTTCCCGAAACAATAACAATTTCGAATTAAACAAAAGGAGAAAACCAGTTCCATTCATAGTTGGGGAAAAAAGAAAAGGTTGTTTCCCAAGAAAGTAAGCGTCGAAAGAGAGTGCGAATTTGAAGAAAATGATGGGTGGAGAAAACCTTGAAAGCGTGGCGGGCCTTGCAGCCCATGAGCTGGAGAGTGCTCTGCAAAACGGGGCGCGTGTAACTGAACGACCAAGACGACACATTCCCTTTGGCCTCTCTCTTTTCACCATCCTCATTGTCGACCACCACGACGTACAGGAGTTTCGGCCCTTCCGCCATTTTCACCACTCCCTGCGAATCAAAAGCAAAAGCAAAAGGCAAAACAAACATCAGGAGGTGAAAATCGACCGATCTGGAGATGAAAATGCAAAAAATAATGAAATGCAGGTGATCGTAGAAAAGAAAGGACGAAAAACCTGATTGTGAGATGCTCGTAGGTTGTTGGGACTAGGACGTGGAAATGGAGGTGGGGGAATGAAAATCTACAGGGGAAAGGGAAAGAGGTGGGTGAAAAGGGAGGAAATGGAAGAAAAGAGGTGAAAAGGAGGAGGAAGAGGCGGAGTAGGAAGAGTGCGGTGGGAGGTGCCAAGTCGACATCGCCATGTCCTGCTTCTGCTTCCACGCATCACGCCACCCGTCAATGCTCCCCACGCCTAGAGAATGGAGTCTCTTCCTCGCTCCCTCCCCTCCTCCGATCCCTTCTCTTTCCACTGACAAATGTCACTGGATCTCTATTTGCACTTTTTATGTTGACACGTGGCACAGTTATTAAAAAATATTCTAAATTTTATTACTTATTTTAAGAATTTTTTTTGTTATTTATAATTTATAGATAAGTACTTAAAAATAATAATATTTTACCAATTTAACATTCAATTTATTTTCTAAGATTACATTGATAGAAATTGGTAAAATATTATTCTACCTACCTGTTGCAAAATCACTTATTCATGGGATCAAAAAAATTATATTTGTCAATGTTAATTTTTTGTTTATCTACAAATACATAGAATATTTTTCAAATTATAATGTACATCTTAAAACTAACATAATTTCATTTATCCTTTAAATAACCATTATTGTCAAATGGGTAGTGCAAGTCCATGTCTTTAATGTTCTATTTCAAAAAATATATATTTTTTAAGAATAAGATAAATATAGATTTGATTTAATGTAAAAATAAAGGAATAGGATAAGTAATTTTGAACAATTTCAAAATCCATATAGGACAAGTATTTTAAGGCAGAAGGAGTATTATTTATGAGACAATGCTCCACCATTCTATTGAGAGGAAAGAATGCGATATTTAGTAGAGAGTCTTGAGTCTTATAAAAAAAATTCATAAATAACAGTAAAAATAACTTTCCCATTATCGACTATAGCAAATTAGTGAAGACTCTTGATACGCCAATATAAAAATGATCTTCATGAATATTTTAATAGTTTCAAAATCAATTCTACTAGATATTGTTAACGATCTAATTTATATCAATAATTACATACTATCAACAAGAAACAATCGTCAATACTAATGCCATTATCATCATCTTAGTTTGGAGCATAAGTTAAAATAGTGGCCGATATGTATTGGATTTTTAAGAGTCAATACATATCAGCTAATAGTATATGTATTGATCGTACAATATAGATATTGGTGATACTGGTCGATATATCAATCATGATATCACTGATATTGGGATTAAAAGAAGAAAAGAAAAAATTGATATTGACCTTGGGCCCATCGATATTTCTCCAATATTTGTCTATATTCGTGAAATATTGAGCAATATTTTTTTTTTAAATTTTTTTTTTAAAAGGCCTATTTTTCAGTTTTTTAATTAAACGAAAAAACAAAAAAGGTTGAGATTTGAAAAAAAAAATGAGTGAGAGAGAGAGAACCGATATTTACATATAAGCCCATATCTCTGCTAACCCCACATTTTAATAGAGAATTGACCGTTGATTTGGTAAACGTAATTTTTTTTTACAATAAAGTACTTACATTCCTTATTTATGTAGAAGAGATAATTGGACCCTAAAGCTATGCGGCGTTTAAAAAATTGAATCTCAATAACTTTTTTATGGAAGGTTCTTTGTAGAATTTGAGTACATTGGTGAAAGTTTGAATTTATAAGATATGGGATCACATAATGTCACTATCGAATATACATAATAAAAGTTTATTATATAGTGCTCTCAGTAACACCGTTCTAATTAGGTTCTTTAGATTTTATAGTTTTAAATAAGAATCGTACTGGATTGAAGAAAAAAACTCAAATTAAATTCGAGTCTAATTGGGTCAATTTTTTTTCCACAATTGACTCGACTTGACTCACTCAAGAAAATTACATATAACATTCGAATGGAATCGAGCCAGCAATTTAGTTCAACACTCAAGTTGAATTAGATCATCAATTCAGGTCGAGTTGAGTTAAGCAGTTTGGATCAAGTCCGATCAAATTCAAAAAAAATTATACGAGTTAAATTAAATTTATTAAAATTCGATTCGACCTGCACAAATTTCAGACCTATCCATAAATATCGTTTTTTGGCTGTCTTAAAAAGATTTTCCACTAACGTAACTCACATACATTATCTTAAAATTACCATCTAAAAGGGCTTTGGTGAAAGATGAGGTGATGAAATGATCACCCAACTCATTGTAATCACTGGGTCAATATTATATATAAAAGCATTTAACCAGTTACGTAATTACTTTAAATTGTCATGTTGTTTAGTCCATATCCTCCATACCGCGAGCTCCAGTGATGTTGGTGTAGTACCTTTATGCTAAGGGCACACCATTGCCACACAAATGAAACTATTTTTAAGTATTACGTTTGTACTTGAGATGTAAAGTAACGTAGGGTGTACCTGGTAAAAATCTAGACTAATTATGATGACTTGATAAAAATATTTTAAGATTTTGAAGTTTTTGACACTTCTAAATGCATTTTCAGTAAATTGAAAGATATCTTTATTTGTAAAATAATGTGTTTTAAACATTTGAAAGTGTCAAAAGACCTTTAATTTTTAAAGTATTTTTATCATACTATCATAATTACTCTAAATATTCAATTTGAGAAATTTTGAAAATACACAGTGCTTAAAAAATAACTTTAAAATTTTAAAAGAAATTTTATTATTTAAATAATACAACATTACTATAGCATCAGCAACTATTCCTTTGAAGGATCTTGAACAATTTGATTGTGTAGTCGAATCATCATTCGAATGATCTGAAAGAGCATGCGAATGATAAAATATGGGAGGCTAAAATGATAATTTTACTTGAAAATTTGAAAATGGGTGTTTAGCAACAAATTTTTCAAGTGTCTGAATGGGACGCCCAATATTAACTATGCACGTGTTACTTTTTTCATATGTGCTCTCATTTTATTATTTTAAATTTCAACTTATTTATAAATTGGCAACTACTTTTAATATGCAAAAGTTAGAGCCGGAAATTACAAGAACACATATTTTATAATAACATATTAAATTTATTAATTTATTTATTATTTTATCTGTCTTATTTTAGTTGTTTTATTTTAAAATTTAAATTTTTAAAAAATAATTTCAGAGTGAAAATAGATAGATAAAAAAAGAATCTACGTGTACTTATAATTTAATCTTCTTCTCAAGATATCAAATTCGAGTCTTTATAACTTCATCTGATGTGTCTTAAAGATAATAGATATCGTTAATGAGGGTTTTACACTGAGTTTTATATTATTTTTTGTATGTAAATTAAAAAAAAAAGATATATTAATATTTTTTATTATTAAAAAAAATGTTTGTGAGGACCATCGTAGGTGAGAAACTCTTTCGTTTTCCAGTCACTTCTCTGAATTGAAAATAAAGGAAAGCAATCGATGCATACGACGAAAGGAGCAGAAAGAAGGGTTTATTTGTCGGGGGCAGGACGGTGTGAAACACGTGTCCACGTGTTTTAGTCAATGAGAACTTCTCTCTCTCGTGTCAAATACAGTTTCTTGAATTAAATAATTGCCAAAGGCAAAAACTCAAACCCCTTGCAGGTTAATATTAATGATTATTAATTTATTTATAAAATAATTTTACCAGAATAAATTATCTTCATCATCATTTAAATTATCCATTTTGATATTTATGAGACTTAAATATCCTACTTTAAGACTATATTAATGAGCATTTATCATATTTACTAGTGATTTTTATTTTATAAAATAAATTAGAGATTTTACTATTAATTTTATAAAAATCAAATTTTATTTAAAGAAAAATAATAATTTAATTTAAGTTAATAAAATTGACCGTTTACATAGAGTTTCATTTCAAATATTTACTTAATTTAAATCTTGAGACTTCGTATATTTGATTAGACTAACTTCTTATAATTATCATATCAATAGTAAATTCTTTAGATTTTGGAACTAATTTTCTCATCACCAAATATGGTAATAGTGAAATTTGAGTCATGATGAAGACTGAATAGGATAACACACACTATTCAATCGCTAACAAAAGTTCTGACATGATTCAAATATCGAGATTCATACAATTTAATGCAACTCGTGATCTTATCAGTAAAATCCAACTCTCTTGAATAGTAAAATTAATTGAATCAATTACTTTAAAACAACACACAAATAGATTTAAAAAATGTCAGATTAATTTTTTTAAAAAACCCTCCGACAATCTCAAATCAACATGAATCTTAGGATTGAAGAAATTAAGAACTGTTTGTATTTTTTTAATTAAAAATAACAATCCAAAACATCTTAGTTCCATGCCTTCAACACCTAGGAATAAAACCAATTTTTTTTATAAAACACTTGCTGCCCTATTCTCTTGACACCCCACAAGTTGAAGAAGACAAGGCTTACAACATGTCAAGTTGTCAACCATTGCACATTGCTTAAGCTCATGCAAGGGCATAAGTCCCAAGTTACTGTTGTGGGTTTTGTTGTTGTAAATCACACCACCTTACACGTTAGCATGCAAATCCATGCAAGCGACACGTTGGCCTGTCCAAACCGAACACCTACAAAAGTAGCTACAAGAGCCAATGACGCTCAAAGACGTTTTATTTCCTATAATTGATTCAACCCTTAAAGGGTTCGCTCAGCGGTTAAGAATTTTAATAAGGTATAAGGTGTTTTGAATTTAAGTTTCATTTTTAATATTTTAAAATTATTCCTCCTAGTTTTACTTGATAAGTGTAAAGAGGTTTGCACATGTTTATTTTAGACTTCAAAAAGAAATGAATTAATTGATGTACCAACACTTTTATAGATATTTTACTCATTTTTTATACTACACAACCGATTCAAAAATCTGATATAATTTTCAGTGGAATGAATTCTGAAAATCACACTTACCAAACTGCTTAATGAGTTAAAAAAAAAAAAATGTTCTTTTTAAAAGAAACACACATACGCTAGATTCAACATAATTTATAGGCTTACTCAATAGCTGCATTTGGATAAGGAATAAATTTTATAGGAGTTATCTAGGGCTACCCTTGACCAGATTACCTTAGATATTATGGATACTGCTTGTTTGGAAAGGATTTTCAAAAGTGAGAGGGTAGAAGTAAAAAAGGGTTTTCAAACAAGGATAATAGAAGATTATCTCCATCCAAACACAGTCAATAAATCAGCACGACTCAGGCTAATGAAATCATTAGTAGTTTCACTTAGTCAAGAATTTAATTGACGAGAAACCAACTAAATCAAATAATACCCTTTTACGAAGAGTGTTAGGATTACTTGGGCTTGAAGTTAGATCACCAGCAACCCAACACTGGATATCCGAACTAGTTGCCTCCCACTACTTTCAGTGAGAGGTAATAGGTTCAATCTCTGGTAGCGTTAACTGGAGACACTCTATGTAGATGTAGGGTATCCCTCCAAGATTTTAGGAAGGCGAAGCGTAAGCATACCTTAGAAACATGACTACAGACAGCTAAGGTGGGTTCGAAGTTTCCTTAAATCTTAAAAAAAAAAAAAAAAGATCACCAACAACATACAAATGACTATGATTCACTGCAAGGTCCAACGACTTAGCTTCAAAATCCCCCATCCATATGCTTGAGAAAATAATCAATATCATTCATCGTTAATTGCTGTCTAGAATTACAATCTACCTCTTTAAATAATAAGTCACAACCGACTCTAATCCTAATTCTTAGGAGCGGACCCTCCTTTACCTACCTAGCTAATCCTAATTCAAAACAATGACATAGTTTTAAGAAACGAATTGAGCTAATAAATCTCAATCTATTCATGAATCGATGCAATTAAAATTAAATAAGTTGATCTAATTCAACTTGTACTAAATCAAAATTATTTATTAAATGAATTGACTCAACTTAAAACGATTTATTTATTTAATGAATTGTCCAATAATTTTAAATAAGTCATGCTGACTTGTAATTAAATTAGCTCATTTATTAAATGGGTTAAATCAATTTAACGCGAGCAGTAAATAAATATAAAAATATTTTTACATTAAAAATTGAATTCCTACTAAATCGTTTCATCAATAAATCTTCTTTAAGAAATTATTTTTCTAAAAATTCCTACAAACTTATAGTATAAAATGTTATTTTAATAAATTCTTATTTAAAGTTATATCTCAATTGATAATCTCTTACTTCAGATATCTGATGTACCATAAAGACAATGAATATCTTCGGTAAAAATTTTACGGATATCAATCCATGTATTAAAATAGATATTTTGATAAAGAAAATGCCATTCACACCTAACTTAAGATATACTAAAGATGCATGACTAGACATTCGACATTTCTATAAACGAATGATTTGTAGGTCCCATTCAACCGATGTTAGAATTGAAAGATGTGACATAAAATACTAAAGGGCAAAAAAGAAACGAAACCTCATTTAATTATGTACTTAACCTAATTATAAGGTTTTGAAATAAGCCATTACACGTGGCTTGTAATTTGACCGTGCATCATGACGTCTTTATTTTGCAGGTTTATGGCTTTTTATATTTTAAGTTGAATATAATTAATTTTTATTTACGTGTGGATTATATATATTTTTTAAAATGAGTTTTCCTTCTCACTGACCCATAAGATTACTGTGCACGTTTCTACAAAATCTAAGAATTATTATGGAGACAGGCAACTGGACGATTTATGTGAGTTCATAAAAATTAATATAATATAAATCAAAGATAATTTATTAAAAATCATAAAACTTTAATAATAATTTAAAATTGAAATTTAAAAATATTTTATTGATTTTATTCATACTGTGTTCCTCTCATTTTCTTTTGATAAAATGAAGTGTTTTTTATTTCAATTAGGACCTAGACTAATCAACATGTAAAAATGAAAAAAAAATAAATTAAAGGGACTTTCTCAACCAAGACTGTCCTATAAATGGGCCTGCAACCTCACTCGATTAGGATTGATGTAATACTTAAAAAGGAATCCAATAGGGGATATGTCAAGCTTTATTTTCATATTATCATCCTATCTCTTAACTTTAAATTTATCTATTAAAATTTAAAAATACAAAATAATTAATTAAAATATTTTTTTAGCGATTATACTTTATATATTTTATATGTATATGACATATCTAATAAGTTATAAAACCCATAATTCACTTGATGAACAGTTTTATTAGAAAGTCTCCCTAAAAAGTCATTAGCCTAAATGTGTCAAAATCGATTGAACTCAACTGGCAGTTTTTTATACGTGACATATTTATCCATAGTAAGACATAAGTTGTGCTCCATCTGTATACATACCGGCTGATAGGATATGTATTAGTTTCATAAAGAAGATATTAGCGATACGACTATGATATATCGTCCCAAAATATCGACTGATATTTAAAAATAAAAAGATGATATAACACAAAGGATTCAATCCCAAGCTCCAATCAATCTAAATTAGTTAAACTTGAACCCAACTCAAATTATATTATAGAATATAGAACTTGATCACTATTCAAATTTGAAATGTAATTTATTGTATTATTATATTAAAAATAAATTACATGTTCTGTAAATTTTATATTTATACACAATATTAATTGCAAATTAAATTTTATAAATTATGATGCACATTGTGATTTTTATGTCAAACTTTGGATTTTGTGTAATAGGCCTGAATCGAACCAAATTTTAATTCAAGTGTGATATTTTAAGAAAAAAATGAGTTTAACCCGAGCCCAAGTCACCAAAATTGATTTATTTTTTTAAAAAACTTTTTCATGTAACATCGAATATAGCTATTGTGTGTCACAAAGCTAAAAGGAAATGCTCTTCGAAAAATGGAAAGTAAATGAAGGGCCCTCTTTTTTCTCTAGTGGATGCTTTAAAGTTTAAAAGTACATTTTTCTTTTAAATTCCATCGCCAATCAAATTGACTTCATACCACAAGCATATCTTGGCTAAATAAATAAAAGAAGATCATGAGCTTAAATAATTTTCATTTGACTAATTAAAGCAAAAGGTTTCTTAAGCATTCCTAAGAGGAGAGCATAGGAAAGCGTATTAGATTAAAATTTTCTATTAAGATTGTTTAACTAAGATATACTAATGAAATATGTCTAGATCTCAGGATCTACATTTTTGAGTGTAATGTAAATGGAATTATAGGAGTAATTTTGTAAATGAAGTTTTATTTTTATCTGATCATCTTATCTCTTGATTTTTATATTTTTAAAAATTAAATTAAAAATTGATATTTCATTTATTTTATTTACAAAGACATTTGTAACGACCCGTCATGCTAGGATGATATTGTCTGCTTTGGACCTCATACACGGCTCGTACGGCTTTCAATTGGCGAGCCAACCCACTCTTGCTCCCAAAAGACCTCATGCTAGTTTATATGCCAGGGAAAGAGTTGAATATTGCTCTGATACCATTAGTAATGGCCATTCCCGCTAGCATGATATTGTCTGTTCTGGGCGTCAGACACGGCCGGCACGACTTTCAATTGGCGAGCCAACCCACTGTTGCTCTCAAAAGGCCTCATGTTAGAAGGAAGAAGGCTACCACTTATATACCAGGGAATTTTGAACTCAACTAGCAATGTGAGACTTTTTTCTCCTTAGGCATGCTCTACACTGTAGATTCCCTTTGGGGTAGGGTATTACAACATTATTGTAAGTTTCATACTCCCTCTGTCCCATTTCAAAAATTTGAATTTTTTAAGGAAGGGTTCTCAAAAGGCTTATGAACTTAACCCTAACATCCTATAACTCTTCCAAAATACATATGAGACAACTAAATTGAGACAGAAGAAGTATCATTTTAAAAGGTGGTTAACAGTGGAATTAATATAAACTTCCTTTAACCATTACTAAGGGGTTCTTTGAGATTTTCACATACACATTGGAGGTTTCTTAATATAAAAAGGTGAGGGTGTTCTCATTTAAAATTATTTAAAAACTCAAATGGTTTTTTCTTTATTTTCTCAAATTATTTTCTTCACAATTTTTTCAATACATCTATTTTATTTTAATTTTAGGTAAAAAATGGGTTGTACCAATATGAGGTGGCATTACGTTCGTAATTGTGCAACACAGTGTATCGGTAATTGCAGGTTGATAGACCTCCATCCTTTCCCGTCCTTCACCCATTCAGACGCCAATGACAATGCATCGATGAGGTATGGCCAATATGTTACAGCCTTGATTTTTCTGCAACATTGTGGCCAATACGCAACGTATTGATTATTTTTTACCCTCGTTTTAAGTTAAAAGATCAAATGCACTTGACTCTCTCTTTAAGAAAAAGCAAATCAATTCCCTTAAAATTTTGAGTGGGAATGCAAAAGGAGCGGCAGAAATTTCTCCAAAGTTTCATCAACTTTATGAAAAAAATAAGTTGAATTTAACGGTAGGTTTTAAAGGACTGACTGACAAAAGATGATTCTAATTTTGCTAACTATACACATGATAAGTTCGTTATCAAATACAGTGAATAGAATGTGGAAGTCAGACAATATTGTTAGTCAATGTGACGATCCACTAAATCACAGTAGTACTTTAGTAAGTATATTCCATTTTACACCATAAAGATGTTATCATACATAACAAATTTAACAGCAACATCTTACATTTTTCATCATTGTTTTAATAAATATTAAAATAAAGTATGAAAATTTTAAAAATAGATATTGAAGAATAATACTTGGAGCAAAGAACTTCAGTCACAATCCAATTTTATGGTGAAAATTTCGGTTATAGAGAGGGGACGAAATATCGACAAATATGATACGTATTGGGCATGATATCACTGAGATGAATAAATATCGGCAATTTTTCTAAAAAAAATTGAATATTGATGTGTGCCCCGGTGATATCTCGGCCGATATCGGGTGCATATTGGCCGATATTTGGGTTTCCAGATTTTTTTTTTTTTAAAAAAAGAGCTGTTTTTTATTTTTTAATTCAAATAAATAAAAATTGATATTTCAAAAAAAAAAAAAAGAGAGGAGAGAGAATGATATCGGCCGATATCATCGAATTCCTATATTTTTACCCCTGGTTATATCTCCACCATTATGAAAATATTAGCATCTTTTGATTTACTGAAAAAAACTTTTAATTTTTTTTTAACAAAAATAAGGGAGAAGTCTGGTATATTTGGGTTCATTTTGGCTGAGTTTTTATCTAGTTTTTATTTACTTAAATATTATACATTAGCAATATGACTAGAAATTTTAACCCTCTACAGACTAAAATATCAAAATCAGTATAAAATTTTACTTAGCTAATGCCAGACATCCTGCATGTGATCATTGGATCTAATTCTGCATGTTTTTTCAAAATATACAAACGTAAGTCTACCCTTGCATGAAAATTATAATTCTGTGCAGGGAGTAATTCTTTTGTATTGAGAGTGACTTAAAATCAAGATCTTTCAGATCTCAGTTAGGTTCTTAACCGTTAAACCAATCCTCATAGGTTATGAAACCTGTAATTTTGCCTGTTGAAAAGACTCAATTGAGTTATCCAATTCAATAAGGTTTTGGCTCAAACAAGTCAATAAGTTTTATAAAAAAATTTGAGTTCAATTTAATAATTCGTTCAAATTTTTTAACTCGCTAGAATTTTAAATAAAGTCTGAATACGGCGCACAATCTTCGATTCAACTCCTCCTGAACTTATCTTATATACGAAACTTGTAATAGTTGTGTATAAATGAAATTATTCTCACCTCCAATAGAAACTTCTCAAAACCATATAGACAAAATAGAAAATTAGTGGAACACTTCATCGGGAAGAAATTTCATTTGCAATCAATTGAGGAACAAATAAAGAAACATGATATAAAAAGAAATGGAGACTACATATTTAATACATTTTAATAAACCGTTTGACTTGAATTAGAATGTCATAATTATTCTTGTTTTTTTTTTTTTTGATATATGTATTATTTAGTAGGCAATTTCTGACTTTACTTGCTAATTAGATCCAATCTGCAGTACCACTCATTTTACTACTAAAAACTCTATTTACTAATTGCTGATTAGTCAGAATTTTCAATTAAAAAATGAAAAAAGAATTGTTATTAGTAATTGAGTGCTTACTTCCCACAAGGTTTTGGTATTGATCTTGACAAAGAATTATTTAATAAATAAGTGACTTTAAGTTGAGGGTTTGAAATAAATAAGTCAATCAATTTGATCCAAAACCTGGCCCCCTCAGAAATTGTGAAACAAACTTATCAATCTACCTAGAAAGACAAGGATTGAATTGAATAATTGATTTTTTTATGGTAAATGGGCAAGTGGGTTAAGGCAAGCAATAACTAATATTTAATTCAGTTTAAATAGATCTAGGTCAAATTGTTTTGAAATGTGATATTAGCATAATATTAATAATAGCTAAATTATTATTTTAAAATAAATTATCAAGCATCACTATAGAAATCACAAAGCAATTATGATACCCAAACAAAAAGAGTGGAAAGTAATGTCTGTGGAGAGAAACAAGTGGAGAACAACTATGAACAAGTTGAACTGTCAAAATTCAAAATCATCATAGAGAATGAATTTGGATTGAATTAGACCGTTTAGTTCCAGTTTTAATGGTAACTCAACCCGACTCATTGTCTTTTGCGAGTCGAGAAATTTATTTAAATTTTTAGAAAAAATTAGTCGTCGAGTCAACTTGAATTACTCAGATTGAGTATTTTTGAAAAAAAGAATTATAATATTTTATATTCATAATTGGACAAACACAATTATTTTTAGGGAAAAAAAATACATCAGGAAAAGAACTTTTAGTTGTACCATAATATGGATTCAAATGTGAATTCTCAACATGGCAATGTGCCGTCTTTAATTTTTTTTCATGACCATTTTGAGATCTCATCATTTCATTTTAGACTTTATCATTTATAATGATATGTGTTGCTGCTATCATGTGGCACTTTAGTGTCCAAATCGATGGGCATGCCTTAATAGCTTTTCTTTAGAAGGCATTTTTTCTTTTTCTTCTTCTTTTAAAATTTTGAAGCTTTGCTTTAGAGTTAAGACAACGACTAGTCAGTGAGAAAAGATAGATGCTTTTACATTGCAAACTTGAATGAATAACATGTTGAATTAGGACCAATGGCTAGTTTCCAGTCAAGAGTCCAAGGCCCCCAATGAGTTTATAAAAAAAAATAAAAAAATCTCCATTTTTTGTAGTTATTTGGTTCCATTTGGGTCAGATTTTTGCTAATCACGTTTATCGTCCACTAAGTAAATGGGTAGACTAAGTCGACCTTTCAATAAAAGTTGTAAAAAATAGTGATTTGATTTATCTGAAAAGAGAAACTTCTTAATAATGTCATTCTGACGGATTTGAGATATCAATTGTAAGAACTGAGAATCTTTCTTACAAAATATATTATGAATTATGAAGTGTTTTGGGCCTGTAAGTTGGACTAGGCCCAAAGTAAAGTCGTGCTGGCTAATGTAGGTCAAGAGTGGACAGTATTGTGACGGTCAAGTTGGGTCACGGTCATTACAAATGGTATCAGAGATTAAGGTTCAACCCCTTTGCCTGTATGGGTCCCTTGTCCCTCCCTGTGTTGAGTCCAGCTAAGCCCAGGACGGCCTAAAGTCCCAGGCAGCCGGACTGTGTGTTGTAATCAAGTCGAGCCTAGGACGGTTCTGGGCCTAAGTAGGGTGGAACGAGGCCCGACCCAGAAGCCCAGGCGGCCAAATCTAACCGAGGGCAGCTTTGGGCTTAAGTGGGGTGAATTGTGAAGGCCCTAGCAGGGCCGGCCTAACCATAAGGCAAGTTAGGCCCGCGCCTTGGGCTTCATTTTAAAAAAAAGGGCCACTTAAGGTTTTTTGCTTGTTTGTGTCATCTTTTTTATTCATGAAGTTAATTTTTTTTAAAAAAAGGTGTAAATAAGTTTACTTTTAAGTTAGTCTGCAAATTGGTTTCACATTGGGGATGAGATTCAGTTTTGGGCATCACCATTTTGAGCCCAGATTTATTTGTGGGATAAATTTGAAGGACCTTCCTCATATTTAATTAAATTGAATATTTTAGATTATTGTTTTAGTCCCTTGAAACAACATCAGTTTTTTCTCCTTTCCCACCTAATCTGATCCAACGCTAACGTTACTTGTGTTAGCCGAACTTAGGATGCAGATTTTTTAATTTCTTTGCCTTTTGATTACTTTATTTATTCTTTTAATTTCTTTGTCTTTTTATTATTTTTTTAATTCAGTTATTTATTCTTTTATTTAGTGAATGGTGATTGATACTAGATTGGTAATGATGTAATGGAAATATTGAAACAATAGAGCTTTGAGGTTTGGATATTTGAATATTGGTAGAATAATAATTGCTTTATGGGCTTGAAATAGAATGCTGAAAATGTTTGGATATGCTAGAATTGCTAGAATAATAGTTATAGATATTGTTTGAAATGTCCTACACACAATGCAGTTGAATGGATGAAGAATTGAAAATGATATTTTAGCAAAACTTGAATACAAAATCTAATTAATAATTTTGTATCTCAAAAAGCAAAAAAAGTAGATTTTAGATAAATTCTTTTTATTATATATAATTAAAATTTTAGTTAAATATTACTTATAATATGTTAAATACTAAGAAGACCCCATTTAGATTTTTTAATTTAGGCATCAACTTGTGTGTAGTCGGCCCTGGGCCTTAGCTCAGAAGGCCGAGCCCAATGGAGCTAAAACTGCGAAACTGGGCCAGTGTTGGTCGGACCGATGGCCAACAGTTGAATGGGCATGAGGATATGGGAAAAAAGTCCCACATAGCCCAAGAGATGGAAATTTCAAAGGGTTTATAGGTGGGAGCATACCTCTAACTAGCACAACGTGTTTTGGGCCTATAAGTTGGACTATGTTTAAAGTAAAACTGTGCTGGCCAGTGTGGGCCCAGAGCTGACAGTATTGTGCGGGTTGAATTGAGTCAGGGTCGTTACAAAAATACACATATTTCATGGCTTGGTAGGTTTTAGAAAGAAACTTAAGATGCTATGGACATATATTACTATTTTGTTCATCTAACATTTTTCTTATTCTAAAATTATTTCTTTGTAAAAATCTACTAAGAATAAAAGAAGAAAACACATCATTTAAAGAAGTTAATAAGCGAATACTGAAAATAAATGTAAAAAAGAAAAGTCTTAACTATTTTGATACTATCATTATTTCTCGTTGTTTTGACGTAGGGTGGTAAATTAGGAATGTTAAACATCCTTGAGTAGGGTTTGACCTATTAAGGCTGTCCTACCTTACAATATAGCTCTATTCCGATCCAATGTTATTGGGTCAAAGCTTAGGTCTTGTGACAATCCGATCTTACTCCATCTTGATATTATCCGTTTTGGACCCTAATCAACCTACACGATTTTGCTTTGGGCCCAGCCCACATGGCCAGGCTCTAAAGGCCTCACAATGGAGAGGATTGCCTCCACTCAAATAAAGCTCTCACCACCCAAATTCCCAACCGATGTGGGATTTTTGGATAGGGATTAGGGGTCTAAATCTAAGCAGATACGTATCGTATTGGCTAGAGAAAAAAATTTGGTAGAGATCTCAGCCGAATATCAATCGATCGTGGGCTACACCTAAGCTTAATGACAACCCTGGCTAAAATGTTTGAAATCTGTAAGACATTGTGACAAATGGTGGATTAAATTCTTAAATAAGGAGTAAGTGGTGGATGGATAAGAATCATGTGCAGTAACATGTTGTTGGCTGTGAGTATCAGCCTATTTTTCTAACCTTTTTAATGTTTTACCATCAATTCTATACTATTAATCTAACTATTTATATTTTAGCTAAATGAAGACAAATTAAATAGATCAGATCCATAGCAAAAGGTAAAATGTTATTACCTTGGTAGCGTTATCCTTGGTAGCTTTGTTTAAATCCTGTCATCTACCTAACTTAGTCTCACATGTTGAGATGAAAAATATTGACTCAAATGCAATACATTGGCTAATTGTTTTATTGTTTTAGCATCACTATTCATCGAGTTTTTTTATAAAATCTTTAATAAAATAATAGTTAAATTTTATTTAAAATAGACTTCAGAAAAGTGAAAATCTTATGATCGATTCGCTCTCAACCTTAAAACCACTTAAACATATTTGATGGGATGTCATCTAAAAAGAATTATTGATTCACACTTTGACAGCACTTACATTTGGGGCAGCTTTCCCACTTTAATGTGTCCAACTTTTGACCTACTTTATTTTCATCTCAAAGCATGTCTACTTACCATCCATTAATAAATTTTCAAATCAGATATTCCGATGAGTTGAATCAGGAATCTTTTTTAGCATCTTACCAAATATTTTCAAATCCATGTAGAATCGAGAATGAAATACTTTAGTGATGGTTCAATCTTTATGATATCAAATGTTATTAAATATAAAGTATCTATAAAAGTAGAGAAAAAAAAAAGAGTGATTTTATTGTTACCTCAATTATATTTTAACTAAATTCATGAATCTATTTTTAATGTGGTAGAAACAAGTTTTCTAAAATTGACAATATCCTCTCAACAGTTTATTTAGATACCATGTTGATCATACATAATTGGAGTTAAAGAACGCTTTTGCTCTCAACAATATACATTATCATTTTTACATCTAACTCATTTTATTTTAGTTTTTGAAGAGAAATTTTGATATGAAATGATCATAAGCTCTCATTTTCATAATAACTTTTATGAGGAGGAGGGATATTTTGAGATACGTTCATCTAACCATTGGTGAAAATACCATAAGGATGACAGTATATAACTATTTCTTAATTTTAGTATTTGACTCAAAGATTATAGATTTATAATAAAAATAGATAAAAAAGCCTTAGAAACTCATTACCCAAATAGGACACATTGAATGTGTGAGCACAAATGTTTTTTTTTCCTTTTTTCTTTGGAGCAAGTTGGGAAAAAGTCAACTCTTTTCTTTCTTTTTAACCTTCTAAAAGAGAACAATTTTTAATCATTACATTTTTTTAAGGAACACTTTTTCTTTAGTTATTCTTTAATTATAACTTGTAAGTATGAAATCACGTGAATCATTGAATTTTGGTGGTGAAATCACCTCAATGTGTTTGCCACAGCCCATGTGATTTGGCCATGGTGGTGGGCTCACATTGAGAATACTATATGTTGTGAAAGGATTACAAATCAGATGACTAAATATTTATATAAGTGTAGTTCAACTCTTTGCCTTCTGTTTCAGAAAGTGGGAGATTGCGGTTCGAGCGGCCTATGTCCTAATCTTGGTGTGCCCTAGGGGTAGTGGACTTACACGTGGAATTTTTTTTTTTTTAATTTACGTGTGAAAAGACCGTGGGAAACATAGTGTAAAACCCCTACGGGTGATACCTACTGTCCTTAGAATATACCAAGTTAGGCTATAGGGACTCGAACTTGGCACCTCTCGCTTCTTGAGGCGGGAGGTTAATTAGTTGAGCTATACCCATGTGGGCTAACATACAAAGATTAGGCCAAAGGTTGGGTATCTGGCAGTTTCCCACACGTAAATTAAAAAAAAAAAATGAATAAATTTTTATAATTAATATTACAGATGAAAATGAGTTATTTTGATAAATTTATTCTTAAAAATAATAGATAGCAAAAAAAATTCCAACTTCAAAAATATTATAATTTCTGAATGTAGTTTTAAAAGCTATAAAGTTCTAACTGTCCTTATTTCATAGTACTTGAGCTTAATCAAAATATGAGCATTTTTAGAAATAAGACCAAGTTGAGTATAATTTCAATTAATGAGATGATAATAAGTATGAAAGAGTAAAATGTTGTAAATATAAGTTGGGGTGGAATTAGTGCAGTAAAACCTGCATAGAAAGGCAAAAAAAAAAGGGTTTGGACTGAAGTAGGTTGGTCTGGCACATGAATGAGACCAAGATAGTAGGTTGAAATTTAATAACTTTGATTATATTATACAATTTATAATGGCTTAAATATTACCTCTACATGTTATATTAAATTATTATATGATTTAATTTTTATAAATTTTGATAACATAATTCAAGCTAATCTACCAATCACTTTAAGAAGTATGCACTCACACGACCTCAAATGTATAATAAAGCTTAAAATTGAATCCAACTACTGTAAACTGAAATGTGTTTGAGCTCAAATTTGACCAAATCAGGCCAACTTGGCCATGGTTCAAACTTGGATTATGTTCTTACCAGTTTGGCTCAAGCTAGTGACTGGGTAGAAACTAAGTCTGCCTTTGATTGTCAAGTTGCAATTGTAATTCAACAATAATTTTATTTTTCATGACTAAGGTGTCGAGGTCTCTTAGAGCACATGACTAATCTAGTGACATGCACAAGCTTCTCTACATATTCACGCTGAATAATTCTATCAAGAGTGACTCTTTAGGGTGGAGTGAGAATCCACTCAAGACTCCCGCTTCTTGAGACGCCATTACTTTAACCATTTTAATTATAATTCAACAATAATTGTAATCAGGAAATTGAGATGTTTTTAGCATGCTTAGATATAGGAATGATGAAGTACAATAGTTACCCATATGGTAGAAGTAAAATGGAAATAATTTTTTTCTTTTTATAATTCAGTTCTTTTAAAAAAATTGTTTGAAAATTTCGTAATAAAAGCAAAATTTCAAAAATTTAAGAATGAATACACATGAGTCTGATATGTGCTATTTGAAATCCTTTTGGACAAAAGATTCGGCTCAATTACCATATTAATTTTAACATATTTATGAAATTTCTACAAAATGTTTTAAATTGAAATAAAGATTAAAAGTATGTTTTGAACTTAATTTAGATTTTACCAAAGATTTTATAAAAAAAAAACTAAAATGTAAAAATTTATCTTAAAAAAACTTTATTTATAATATATATTAGTTAAAAAAAGCAAAAATGAGATAATTACAAATTTGTTCAATCTCTTGATCTTTTCTAAATGTTTAACATTTAGAGCCACATCAATTACCTTGAGAAAAATGTTTAATCTTGCATTTATATGATATAAAAATAAAAGAATAAATAAGAATTGAAATAGTTAATAATTCGTAAATTATACGTTTTATACGTTAATATGTGTATAATTGATGCATCATTAGGTATAATATGAGTATTACAAAGTCACATGGTCCAACCTAACTCGTGCATCATCTTTGGCTCATTAATTTGGAGTTCATGTTTAGTTTGGGCTTAGCTTTTTTTTTTTTTAAATTGAGTCAGAATTGTCCAAAGTATAATGCGATTTTAAGTATATATAAATGTTATTTATAAAATATATGATGATGGGTGTAGCTCAGCTAGTTACCTCCCACCTCAGAAAGTGGGAGGTCAAGGGTCCGAGCTCCAATGGCCTAACCTTGGTGTGCCTTAGGGGTAAAAGTCCACCCGTGGGGGTTTTACACTAGATATCCTACGGTTTCTCACACGTAAATTCAAAAAAAAAATATGACGATGTAATCACCATTTAAACTATTAACCAAAATTAATCAATTCTTAATCTGAGTTAATCAACTCAGTAAGTCAGTAACTAAATCTCAACGCTACATTATCTTGGATCGGGACAGGCCTAAGCTTGAAATAAGCTCAAATTGTGATTGGGCTTCCAATATGAAAGTCAGGATCGGTCTCGGTCAAGCTTTGCTTGGTCGAGTTCGGACCTGACCTATGCAAGGCTTAGCTTCAGCCTTAGTCTTGCTTTGAGCCCACCTGGCTTCATCCACATGAGGCATCAATTTGTTATCTAATGATTTCAATTAGAGTTTCTAGAAATATCCCAAATTGTGATTGGTCTATTTAAACTATTAACCAAAGTTAATCCATTCTTAATCTGAGCTATTCATTTAAGTAAGTCAGTAACTAAATCTTAACCCTACATTATTATTCGACATGCCAAAGCTTGAAATAGCCCAAATTGTGATTGGGCTTCCAATAATGAGTGGCACATCAAAAAAATTCATTTGCTTATTTTTCAAATTCAGATGTCAAATTTGATTAAAAAAATGAATCCGAAACTAATTATCTTAAACACTAAATAATAATAATAATATCATATGGTAGAAATGCTTCTTTGCTTCCATTAGCAATATCACAAATTCAGATTAGAATTCAACTACCCTATATTCTAAAAATAGATATAGATAACGATGAACCTAAAGTTGTTGGAGTGCTCCTTAGTAACCCTTCTTAGGAAGCAGAAGTCTTGAGTTCAATTCCCACTCCACTCCAAAGAGCCACTCCTCATAAAGTTACTCGGTGAGTGTCAGTAAGGAGGTTTGCACATGCCATAAGGATTAGTCAGATGCTCTAAGAGACTTGGACATTTTGATCATAAGAAAAGAAGATATAGATAACAAAGGGACTTTGTTGTGTTTGATCAAAAGTGTTTGGCACATGCCATGTTGGCCATTTAGCAAGAGGAAATCCTAAAATATTAATGAAAGTTAGATTTTATAAGATATTTTTCATTTTTTAGTTTGTTGTAGAAAAAATTAATGGAATGATATATTAATGTTATAGAATTAAATGGAAAGCATTTAATGTGATTGATATAGTTTTCAGGATATTTGTGTTATTTTTTTAATATTTCAATATTTTTATTAAATGCAAATTTTTTTACAATAAAAAATTATGAATTGTAATAGAAGATACACGTCATTGGAGGATACTTGAGAAGATGAATTTTATATTAGGTGTCTTCACGTGTTGGTTTTCTATATTTATTTTTTTATCTTTTTAGACATTTTTAAAAAAAATTAAGGTATTTAAAATTTTTTAGGAGATAGTTTGTTCATGTCAAAATTTCAACTTTTCAAAGATCTAATATTGTATAAAAATGAGCTTTATTTTTAAAAAAAGTATGCTCACTTTAGGTCCCTAGTCAAAGGGGCTGAGGTGCACTCAACTTGGAATGCACAAATCAAATTTCCCTGTTGAGTGGGCTTTGTAAAATATCACATGAATACAAAGACATAAATATTATAAAGGATGACCAATCTTTGATAAATTTGACAAAGGATCAATTAAGGATTTTAATTAATAAGCTTAATGGGAAGAAGAGAAAAGATGTTAAAATGATGAAAAAATGTAAGAAAATAAAATGACTAAAAATTGGAGAAAATGACTAAAACAATTATAGATTGTCAATATTATAATTATGAAAAATAAATTTATTTAATTTTTTATCTGTTTCGTTTGAGTACATAAATCGAGAATTGATGTAGAACTTATTTCAATTGTTTATGTTAAATAATTTAAATTTGTTGGTTTTATATATTTATTTTTAGGAATTTACTTTGTATACTTCAATTTTTATTTAAATGAAAAACCTACTTTTTTTGGCACTGAAATAGTTAAAACAAAAGAACTAAAGGGTAAAATGAGAAAAAAATACAGATGTTAAATTAAATTATACAAAGCAAAACCCATTTAATTATACTAATTTTTTTAAAAAGTTTAAGTCAATAATCATTTATTTAATTCAATAATTGAGATAAACAATATTTAAAAAAATTACTAATATAAATTAAATATATACGTTGTTAATATTGAAAATAAAAAGTTTAAATTATTTAATTTAAATTTTTTTTTTTAATTCATGTGTTGTAAACGCGGAAAACCGAAGTCGTCCGCATGACCCCACTTGCACAACAGCGACAGCAGATCCATATAAATTAGGGTTTCCATTAAGAAATCTATCATTCCCTGTCATTTTTCCTTTGGAAGTCTCCGATCTCTTCCCAATCTGCTCTCTCTCGTCGAGTCGAATTCGAATCCAGTGAGGTCTCGTCCCAGCCCTTCTCCTTCTCCTCCTCCTATAGGCGGCCACCTTCGCAGGCCTTCTCCTTCTTCTTTTGGCGGTCACCGTCGCAGCCCTTCTCCTCACGGCGGCCACTGGTATATACTTTTCTTTTATTTTCTTTCTTCTTGTTTTTCCCATTTTCGTTTTCATTTTCTTCTTCTTTCCTCTTTTTCTTTGAGTTTGGCGTTTCCTCTTCTTCCTTTTCTAAATTCCGTTCCCTATCTATAAATTAGTTTGTCCGTCATTTCTGATGTCCTTCTCCGGTATTTTCTTTCTTCTTCTAGTCCTCTTCTTGAAAGTTTTTCCACCGGAGGTGCTGATCAAGATCCAATGGAGAAAGTTCTTGAAAGTTTTTCTGATCAAGGTCCAATGGAGAAAGTTGCAGTAGTTGGCTTATGTCAAGATATGTGCCCTGGTATGTCATTTCTCATTGTTGAGCGAGCATTCAAGGAAAAAAACATGGATATTTTTTCTTATATTCTTTTATATCATTTTTTCTTTTATTAATAATTTTGATGTATAATGTGGGTTTGTCTCCGATATTAGAATCTGAAAGAAAGAAACGTGAGAGGATGGGAGATCTTGACGAATGTGAAAGGTTGAATGGGAATAGAAATCAAACGAGCAAATTCCTTGCCGTAAAGAAGGTAATCCACAATCTTTTCTATTCAAGTCTAATCTGTTTTGGAATCACCTTTCTTCATGGGCAATAGGTAACCTGCTGAATCAATTTCTGTTTGCAGTATACAAAGACGGCTAAAAGAGAAGCAGAATTGATAAGGCCCATGCCAGTCTTACTAACAACAATTGACTATCTTCTGGGTTTGTTGGACCGTCCTTATGATGAGAAGTTTCTCGTGGTGTATAACTTCTTATGGGATAGGATGCGGGCAATTCGAATGGATCTAGTGATGCAGCAGACCTTCAGTCAAGGTGCTATAACCATGTTGGAGCAAATGGTTCGTTTTTTTTAACCCTAGTACCTTCTAGTTATGGTTTTTTGAAACACAGCGCAATGTTTACAATGTACTATTTGATTGCAATATTAAAATATTCACACATCACCTGAGCATATATGTGTATTTATATATGTATATTTAATTCCTTTTTTATATATTTCATTCTTTTAAGGAACTTTGGAGTATTCTGTAGCAAATGTACAAATCATTCTTTTTTCTTATCCATACATGGCATGTTATCACTTTTGATCAATGACCTAAATGTTGATGTAGTGAGTAAATGACACATCTTCCATCTGTCATGAAGCTCATCCATAGCCTAGACGAAGATGTCATACAGATACTAAATTTGTGTACCTGCAGATATACAAAACTTTATGACTACAGGTTTCTTCTGAAGTCTGACTTGTGGGACCAATTTGGTAGAACCTATGGATGCAACCGCTGTTTGGTGAACCAGAATGTTGATTTAATGAGTAGACTAGGCAGTGGACTTTAGCGTGATGCACATCTCGTGCTCCTCTTCATACAACAGTAGAAATAGTCAAGTAAAAGAGGTATGGTTAGTTCTCTTTGTACTTAAGGTTGGTGCACATCTCATGCTCCTCTTCATAGTTAAATTATTGTTGCCATCTCAATAGAAGGCCAGAAATTGAATAATTGATGGAAAAGATTTTCGAAACATATTGTTGATTTCTGGAATGTCTTCCATCCACAATGGAGTTCTCTGTCATACTGCAAATGTTTTTGCTTGTATGAGCTTATTCTTACTTTTCATCTTATTGAAATCATTATTGATTATGACTATTTTTTTTAATTTGCAGATTAAACTTCACATCATAGCCATGCATGAATTGTGTGAATGCACAAAAGGAGAAGGCTTTTCGATGCGATTTGATATGCATCTTAACGCCGAGCAGATGAATAAGACATTCGCTGAATTGTTTCAACAGTATGATGACTGTAGGAAAAAGGGAAGCAATGTACCAACAGAGAAAGAGTTTCGGGGTTATTATGCCCTTCTAAAGGTACACTATTTCTTTCATGCTCAAATGTTGTGGTTTATGGGTGTTTCTGGTTGTATCACAAATTAGAAATGGCTGATCATTTTTCCATATATCATTTATTTTTATTGAAATGGCAATACAACTTGTGTTGGAAAACAAAATGGTTATCCTTTTATTATGTAGTTGGTGTTGTGAGGGCATCTGAAATGACATTAGGGAGGTCTTGGTAAGCCAAGTGACTATATTCTTTGTCTTTCCAAAACCTTTTATCAATATTGATTTGGAAGTTGTAGAAAGAGTTATCAAAACCTAATATAGTTCTTTGTTTTGTGCCTAATTGTCAACCCAAATGTAGTGAAATGGATAACCATCTATTCTGCCCAAGTATTTGGAAGTGGTTACAATTGTTATGCATCTAGACCATGTTAATTTCCTTTAAATCTTGCTCACTCTTGACCTTCTTTGTTAGGTTGAGGCTGCAGAACTCTCACTTCACCTTGCAAAGATGCCTCTAGAGATAAGAAACACACAAGAGGTTCTATTTGCGCGTGATGCAGCAAGGTATGGTATCGCTTACTATCTAATGTCTAATCACACTCTTCATGTTGTGTTGAGACTAATGGTGGAAGCTATTGTACATTTCAGAGCTTGTAGGACAGGCAATTACATTACCTTCTTTCGACTTGTGAGAAAAGCAACTTACCTTCAAGCCTGTTTGATGCACGCTCAGTTTGGCAAGGTATTAATTTTGATCATGTAATATTTTTCCTATGAATTGTGATCAATAGGTTGCCTTGAAATTTGGATTATGTGGAATTTTCTATACTTTAACTGGATCTGTGTCCAACAATCGCTTTAAGCCATTTATCCCACCCATCAAGTTGGCATTTATAGTTGGATTTGCCAACCTGTTTTCCATGGGCAGACTAACCTTTGGCACCTGAGAGCACGGCCTTTAGGCTGCAATAATGAGTAACTAAATCTTTCTGTCCTTGGTTTGTTATATTTCAACTAGTAACTATTTTAGTTTATGTACCAATTTGTCCATGTTTCTGTTGTAGCAGCTGTTATCTTGGGGCTTCTGGTGTTTTTTCTCTGGCTGTACCTTTGCTGATATTTGTACTGGCCAAAGAGGGTATTGGCCTAGTGGATAAGATATTTATTAGGAACAAGTCTGGGTTCCATGTTTGCTCTGGTGTTTTTTCTCTGGCTGTATTCTTTTAGCCAGATTAATAAAATTTTACATTTAAAAAAGAGAGTGTAAATGATAGCATAGGTAAAAAAGTAATATGTTTCATGTAAAAATCATCATTACTAGCATAGAAATATTTTATCCATGCCTTTGACCTTGGAGCATGAGGCAATGTATCTCACAAATTCATAAATTTGTCTATTCTTTATGTGATATCCATGCATCACTGCTAAGTAGTCGTTGTTTTGAAAAATAAAGTCTGTCATTTAAAGCTTATTAGGTTTTATGACTAACTACCTTTACTATATTTGTACTCACAAGGAAATAATTTATTCTAATTGGTTACTGGTCTTGCTTGATGCTAGTAGAATACACTGTATGGCTTAACTTATTGTATTCCTTTTTGAGCAGGTACGAACCCAGGCACTTGCTTCTTTACACAAGGGTCTACAGAACAAGCTAGGGATTCCTGTTGCCCAGGTCGTAAACTGGCTAGGCATGGAGGTAAAGTGAAAATAATTTGCATATTTGTTGTTGACTTGGGTGTTTTTTCTTCCATGCACCAATTTGTTCATCCTAACATGTGTTTAACTTGTGTATTGCAACCAGGGAGAAGATATTGAAAGCCTTTTCGAATATCATGGGTTCTTGATAAAGCAATGTGAACAGGCATATATGGTGAAAATTGGCCCATTTCTTAACAAAAACGTTGATTACAAGACGAAGTGTTCACAGATTGTCAATTTGAAGAAGTCAACAAGGATAATTGAAGATGTTTGTTTAGGTTATGATTTATCCTTGTCTCGTGAAGTGAAAAAGATTGTTTCAGATGAAGTGGTGGATTACTCTGATGAAAAATCAGCGCCCTTGGAAACTCAAGCTGAGTCTGATGTGGATGAAAGTCATGCTCTAATTGATGAACTGTGTAGTCAGATTGATAGAATGCATCTCCCACAACCAGCAATTGGTTCATTTTGTGATGATATGCATCCTCACTTGATTAAAAATTCAGAAACCCAAGAAGTTGTGGTAAGTGTTATTTTTCAATCTGTGTATTTTCTTTATTGCCTTGTGTGTTTCTTCTCTTTGAATGCATGAAATCCTGTTTCTAATAAATAGGTTGTGAGATGGACAACCACTCAAGGGTAATGAGTTGTCATTTTGTTGGTTTCTCCAAAATCCTGTTGCCTTTTGTTTTTATTCTCTTTTCATTTATCTCATCCTTTCTTCTTTTTTTTGAAGCAGTGTAATAATGAGGATGATGTCAGTGCTGTTGATAAATTGTTGAAGAGAAGGGAAGACTCTCGGTGCGATAGAGGATTGAAAAGACCAAGAGAGTCTGAGGAGCTGAAGAACTCCAAGAAGAGGCTGAAGTATAATTGTGAGGATGACGTCAGTGCTGTTGAATTGTCGAAGAGGAAAGACTCTCGGTGGGACAGAGGATTGAAAAGACCAAGAGAGTCTGAGGAGCTGAACTCCTCCAAGAAGAGGCGGCTGAAGTGTAATCCTGAGGATTCTGAGAAGAGGCTGGAGCGTGCATTGGAAATATGTAAAATGAAGCAAGACAAGATAGATGAATTGTTATATTCGTGCTTGATTGATTTTCTTAAGTTGATACATTGGAATGATGGGACATTGGGTTTTTACTTGCAATCATCTGATCTTTTCGAACTGTATGACCAGCATGTATCTAAACATAAATTTTTATATTAATCAAATTCCTACTGCCATCTCTTTCCAGAATGCGAATGTGTTGATTTCTAGAGAAAAAACGTTTGGATGTTAACAAATTTCCATATATGTGCAGTTCATTATTGAATAATCTATGTTATTGAACAGTGGGTGGGAATAATCTGTGTCACTTGTTCTTCAATTTTGCAAGTTTATTTCTTCTTAGTCTTACTTTTTACAAAGAGGTGTTCAATACTTAATGCTAAAATGATTAAACTGGGCCTGTTGACTGTAACTTGTGGTGCAAATCCTGTATCCATCAAGAAAGGCATTGATAAGACTGTACAAAGTCTCGTGGAGGAATTGGAGAAGAAATCTAGGCCGATCAAAGGACGTGAAGATGTGAAAGGTAAAAAGGCTCTTAAGATACTTGTGGATGGCTAGTATGAATAATCATTTTCTTTTTATATTTTTTTTGTTCCAATGCTGACTTTTAAATTATTGCCTTCATCATTCATTGTAGGTGTAGTTTTTAATGCATTAAGAGTTCTTCAGTATGGTTGCTGTCTTATTAAAGAATTTATTTATTATTGTTTTTCTTTTGCAGCTGTTGCCTCCATTTCCGCTGGAAATGATGATTTTATTGGAACTATGATTGCATAGATAAAGTTGGACCTGATGGTGTTCTATCAATTGAATCTTCACCTTCTTTTGAGACAACTGTTGATGTTGAAGAGGGAATGTAGGTTTGTATAGATGTTTGAAAGCCTCCTATTATCTTTAAGTCTAATTGTGTCTCTAGTCTTTGGCAAACTATTAGCTGAAATAGCACATATTGATATAACATCTATTGTATCAGCCATGCCTTTTGAACTGCTGAAACAGACTTCAGTAAGACTTGGTTGAAAATGTGACAGCAGCTTTTAGATTGGTTTAAGTGGGGAGTTTTGGTTGTAAATCATGCCGAAGTATGATAAAAGGTCCTGCTTAAGCATTGTGTAATGTTGTCCGTTAGAAGTTGAAACCACTTACTTGCTCAAGGTTGTGATTCCCATTAATGATATGAGTGGAAATTGTAATTGCAGATTGACAGGGGTTACATCTCTCCCCATTTTGTTACAAATCAGGAGAAGTTGACTGTAGAATTTGAGAATGCTAGGGTTTTAGTTACTGATCAGAAGATTTCCACTATTAAAGATATCATTCCATTGTTGGAGAAGACCACCCAACTAAGAGCACCTTTGCTTATTGTCTCTGAGGATGTCAGTGGCGAGGCTCTAGCTACTCTTGTGGTGAACAAGTTGTGTGGAATACTAAATGTTGCTGCAATCAAGGCACCAGGTTTTGGAGAGAGGCGCAAGGCAATGCTTCAGGATATTGCCATTTTAACAGGTACACTTTTCAGAAGTTCAATCTCAATGCTACTTTTGTAAAATATTCTGAAAGTTGAATATTCTGATTTAATGTTGCCATTTGCTCTATTTAACATGGTCACATGTTACTGCTCTCTGTGCCACTTCATATGATGTGCTTAGAAGTGGAAAGCATTTGGAATTTTCATGGCTAGTTTCAGCCTGCGATCTCTGACATGCTGTGTCAATGTGGCCCCCACCTTGTCCTAAAACTTCTTGGATGAATGGATGTAAAATGATTTAACCTTCAAGTTGTTCAAAGTGGGCCTTTTCAAATTGTTGAAACTGTGTCTTTGACCGATAATTATGTTGTTTTTATTGGTTCTAATAGGAGGCATGCGATTCGCGTTAATGAAATTAGTCGAAAATTTAAAGCAAATAATTTTTTAGTTCGCAATTTTTTACATGATTTTCTAATGTATAAGAATTTTGATCATATCCTTTAAAATCATCAAATTAATATAATAATATGATAAAGTTATCTTTCAAAAAAATTATGATCAAATTGAATTAAATTATTCCAAACTCACCAAAGCCCATCTAAGAATCTCTTTTTTTAGCTATTTTTGACGAATTTTGACTTTTTTTTGTTTGCCAACATAGAAGCACATCACAACTGATAAAGATTCATTTTACGGACACCTTAAACTGTCAGCTTGAACTGGATTACAAGATTGGGGAGTTGCTTCCCAAGATTGAGACGTTGGGTGTGCATGTGGTGGAACTTGAGACACCTTTTCCTGCCAATATATTACTTTACAATCTTGGACTAGTGCTTTTCATTGGTGTTTTTCCTAAGCCTGCTGTGTCTGTTTATTAATTCTATTATATTTATCTCTTTTATTACTTTCTTAATTCATGGTTTATTCTCCTTTTACTCCACCCAGGTGCCGAATTCCAAGCCAGCAATCTGGGTTTGTTGATAGAGAATGCTTCCTGTTGAGCAGCTTGGTGTGGCAAGAAAGGTGATAATTACGAAGGACTCAACCACTCTTATAGCCGATGCTGCAACCAACGATGAGATCCAGGCAAGAATTGCTCAGATCAAGAAGGAACTTGCTGAGACAGACTCTGTTTATGATTCTGAGAAACTGGCTGAGAGAATAGCCAAGCTCTCTGGTGGAGTTGCTGTTATCAAGGTTGATGTTGCAACAGAGACAGAGCTCGAGGATCGTAAGCTCCGGATAGAGGATGCAAAGAATGCCACTTTTGCTGCCATTGAGGAAGGGATTGTCCCAGGAGGTGCTGCTGCTTTTGTTCACCTTTCCTCATTTGTTCCTGCAATCAAGGATAAGCTTGATGATGCAGATGAATGTCTAGGTGCCGACATCATACAGAAGGTAAATACATGTTTGCAGTGGCATATCTCTGTAGAAAGTGTGAAAAGGAATGAGGAAAACAATATGTTCTTGTGTTATCTCAAATGCTTATACTTTGGGTATTTCCCTTTATGCAGGCACTGGTTGCGCCAGCAGCATTAATAGCACATAATGCTGGTGTTGAAGGTGAAGTGGTAGTGGAGAAGATCAAGGCTAGTGAATGGGAAATTGGATACAATGCAATGAATGACAAATATGAAAATCTTGTGGACGCTGGTGTGATAGATCCAGCCAAGGTGACAAGATGTGCATTGCAGAATGCAGGATCTGTAGCTGGAATGGTCCTTACAACACAGGCCATCGTTGTGGAAAAGGCTAAGCCGACAGCTTTTGTGTCTGCACCACAGCAAGATACTTGCTGTGGGAGTGTTATCCCTTATTTCCTTTGATAGTTACAAGCTAGTAGCGTAGTAAATTGCCACATGGGAGAACAATGTAAGCATTACCAGCCAACGGTCACAAAAGTGGCATCAATGTTTGCGGGAATTTTTGTAATGCATTTAAACTTGTTTTGCAAACTCTAGTTGATTCCTAGTGTATACCCCTCTGTTGGATCATATAATCTGAAAAAGTTGTTTGGAAATCCATCCATTGTTGCTGTAATGTTTTTTTTTCTTCTGATTTAGACTAGAGATTATATTGCGGCTCTTTCTATATCCATCATCGCCATTGGTGTTCTACTGCAGGGGGGGGGGAATATTATTTGCTGGACTTGCTGTTTTAGAGCTTAGATTTGGACATATTCATCATGGTGAATTTTGGGATTTGGGTGGATGCTGTTTAGACTTGGTAATAATTGACCAGATCCAAATTCAACTGACTCGTTTTGATAAATTTACTGAATTGACTCGACTCATTTAATAGATGTATCCTGTTTATAAATAGATAGTCCAATTAGAACTCGAAAATAAATAGGTACATGAGGTCTATATTCATTTAAAGGGTAGTCTTGATTTGTAGATCTTAATTAAAACAGACTCGAATAGGAATTGACACAAATCCATCTAAAAGAAATCCAATCCAATCAAATAACATCTATAATCATTAGAAAACATATGAACTAGTCTTGGGTTGGTTGGGACTGGCGTGACAAGAATGTGTTAGCGTTGGGAGGTTAAGCTTCTTGGAATGCAAGATGTTGGGATTGGCTGAAAAAATTCCGATGGTTTCAGTGGATGTAAAGTTAAAATTGTTTCGTAATATTGGTGATTAGATGGTGTATTTGTGAGATTCTATGTGAGTTCTCATTTTTTTTTTCTTTATCCCTACAAAAGTTTGAGAGCCGCAGGAGCATTTAAAAAAAAAATCAGACACGTGTCATGCAGTATAAAATTCATTAACTAATCTTTCTTAGACCAATTTATATATCAAAATTGGTCTTTAGGATGTCTGCAGTGGAGTTATAATAGTGAACGTTCAAACTTGAAAATAGAGCTTTTTAATTTAAAACAGTCTCTCAAAATTTGCCATTATTTTCCACGATTTTTATTAATATTTAAAATCTTTTAAAAATAATTTTTGACATATTGATAGATTTAAGAAAATATTGTATATATGATGATTTTTCACACTTAACCCTACACTTTCGTGAATCTGTCTTTTCAATGAACCAGCATAACATTGGCAATTGGTATAAGACTTCTCGTGTCTAAAAATTGTACTACTGTATTCTTTTTTAGCTCTTAGAAGGCCAATCTATTATGACTTAAGTTACATATGTCACAAAGATTAGTAAATATATAGCTTCACTTGCGTCTGATAAGATTATGGAGGGTAGATCTTAGGAATATCTACTTAATGTGTGCGGATTGACAAATTTACACATGTTCATCTTAAAAAAAATTAAATTGTTGAAAGAGTCAACCATTTGACATTGTCACACTGCTATTATTAGTCTTGAGGTTTCTTTTATTATTTCTTGCTTGCTTTCATCTCTCGTTGTTTGCCAAAAATGTTGTGAGGTTCATTCACTGCTTTGTGATTCATCTCGTTGTCTTTCTTTTGTTTAGATGATCTTTTTGGAAAATGCCATGCCCTACCCGCTGACAGGGTCGGCCCTGGCTTAAGGCCAAATAGGTAGCCGCCTAGGGCCCCCCACATATACTTTTCCTAAGGCCTAGGGCTCCTACTAGTGTGCTGGGCCTAGGGCCCCTGAAATTTCAGAGCCGGTCTTGCCTGCTGATTTATCAATCCTGATCTGAAGTCGCGTGAACCAACTTGGATTGATGTTGAGGGAAGCCTAGTTCTCATGGCATTTTAGAAAATTAGATTGATGAGAAAATATGAAGGTAAAATGATTAAGCTATATTCATTTTGGCTTTTAACTCTCTCATGAATTATAGCTTCTCCAAGTCAATGTTCAGATTTTGTTTGAAACTATTTTAAATTGAACATACAGTGTTTGATTTGATGATGAAGAATTTTGGTGAGAAGGATTCTATTTCATGTGTTGTTTTCTATATCATCGATGCTTTCTCACCCACCGTGGAAGCGATGCACCACAACAAACCAAAGTAGAGAGAAACAAATTGGCAAAAACCAATCAATATATTGGTTAAATGCATTTTCATCTTTTATAAACTTTTTATCCTTATTTGATACTTCGTTTTCAGTTTGTATTAAAAGTAGGTTTAGATCCAACATAGTCTAGTTTTCCTTGGGTTTGAGGGATGCACTAAGGACATGCAGCCCAAAACTATTTCTCTAACCTGTTGTATGAGTTTGAAAGCTCACCAAATGTGGTGTTAGGTGAAACATCAGATTTTTAGGCTAAAATGGCAAATTTGAAGCTTATAGATGGGTATATTGGGTTTTTGATTAAAAAATTTGGTTAAATAGATATTTGGCCTGATAACATAAAATTTAGGTAAAAAAATAAATATTGTGTCTTAGCATGAAAGTTAGGTTAAAAATGAATCTTGGGCCGGGAGTATCATAGAAATTTAGGTTAAAAATTTGGATATTAGGCCAGGTAGCATCAAAATTTGATTTCTGGAATGTCTTCCATCCACAATGGAGTTCTCTGTCTTCCTGCAAATATTTTTGCTTGTATGAGCTTATTCTTACTTTTCATCTTATTGAAATCATTATTGATTATGACCATTTTTTTAATTTGCAGATTAAACTTCACATCATAGCCATGCATGAATTGTGTGAATGCACAAAAGGAGAAGACTTTTCGATGCGATTTGATATGCATCTTAACGCTGAGCAGATGAATCAGACATTCGCTGAATTGTTTTAACAGTATGATGACTGTAGGAAAAAGGGAAGCAGCGTACCAACAGATAAAGAGTTTCGGGGTTATTATGCCCTTCTAAAGGTAGGCAAACACCCACACTATTTCTTTCATGCTCAAATGTTGTGGTTTATGGGTGTTTCTGGTTGTGTCACAAATTAGAAATGGCTGATCATTTTCCATGTATCATTTATTTTTATTGAAATGGCAATATAACTTGTGTTGGAAAACAAAATGGTTATCCTTTTATTATGTAGTTGGTGTTGTGAGGGCATCTGAAATGACATTAGGGAGGCCTTGGTAAGCCAAGTGACTATATTCTTTGTCTTTCCAAAACCTATTATCAATATTGATTTGGAAGTTGTAGAAAGAGTTATCATAACCTAATATAGTTCTTTCTCTCTCCTTCGATATCGGCCATTTCTCTCTCCTCTGATATCAGAACCGTGAAAAAACCGTGAAGAACCGTGTAAAACAGCAAAAAACCGTGTAAAACCGTGAAAGCCGTATCGGAAGAACCGTAAAAAACCGTAAAGAACCGTTAAAAACTACACAAAACCGTGGAAAAATCGTGAAAAACCATATCGGTTTTTTTTTTTTAAAAAAATAACTTTTAAATACCGATATTTGTACATATCGGCCGATATGGTGACCGAATATCGGCCATATCGGCCGATATTCGTTTTGTACGGCTGATACATATCGTATTCGGCCGATATTGCTCGGTCTTAAAAAATCGATACATATCAGCCGATATGATATGTATCGGCCGATATTTCGACCCTTGATCTAGACCATGTTAATTTCCTTTAAATCTTGCTCACTATTGACCTTCTTTGTTAGGTTGAGGCTGCAAAACTCTCACTCCACCTTGCAAAGATGCCTCTAGAGATAAGAAACACACAAGAGATTCTATTTGCGCGTGATGCAGCAAGGTATGTATCGGTTACTATCTAATGTCTAATCACATTCTTTATGTTGTGTTGAGACTAATGGTGGAAGCTATTGTACATTTCAGAGCTTGTAGGACAGGCAATTACATTACCTTGTTTCGACTTATGAGAAAAGCAACTTACCTTCAAGCATGTTTGATGCACGCTCAGTTTGGCAAGGTATTAATTTTGATCATGTAATCTTTTTCCTATGAATTGTGATCAATAGGTTGCCTTGAAATTTTTATTATGTGGAGTTTTCTGTACTTTAATGGGATATGTGTCCAACAATCCCTTTAAGCCATTTATCCCACCCATCGAGTTGGCATTTATAGTTGGATTTGCAACCTGTTTTCCATGGGCCGACTAACCTTTGGCACCTGAGAGCACGGCCTTTAGGCTGCAATAATGAGTAACTAAATCTTTTTGTCCTTGGTTTGTTATATTTCAACTAGTAACGATTTTAGTTTATGTACCAATTTATCCATGTTTCTGTTATAGCAGTTGTTATCTTAGGTCTTTCTGGTGTTTCTTCTCTGGTTTTATTCTTTTAGCCAGATTAATAAAAAGTTACATTTTAAAAAGAGAGAGTAAATGATAGCATAGTTAAAAAGTAATATGTTTCTTTTAAAAATCATAATTACTTGCATAGAAATATTTTATCTATTCCTTTGACTTTGGAGCATGAGGCAATGTATCTCACTAATTCATAAATTTGTCTATTCTTGATGTGATATACATGCATCATTTCTAAGTACTTATTGTTTTGAAATATTAAGCCTGCCATTTAAAGCTTTCTAAGTTTTAAAGGGCAATGCTCCTTTGATGATATTTGTACTGGCCAAAGAGGGTATTGGCCTAGTGGATAAGATATTTATTAGGAACAAGTCTGGGTTCCATGTTTGCTCTAGTGTTTTTTCTCTGGCTGTATTCTTTTAGCCAGATTAATAAAATTTTACATTTAAAAAAGAGAGTGTAAATGATAGCATAGGTAAAAAAGTAATATGTTTCATGTAAAAATCATCATTACTAGCATAGAAATATTTTATCCATGCCTTTGACCTTGGAGCATGAGGCAATGTATCTCACAAATTCATAAATTTGTCTATTCTTTATGTGATATCCATGCATCACTGCTAAGTAGTCGTTGTTTTGAAAAATAAAGTCTGTCATTTAAAGCTTATTAGGTTTTATGACTAACTACCTTTACTATATTTGTACTCACAAGGAAATAATTTATTCTAATTGGTTACTGGTCTTGCTTGATGCTAGTAGAATACACTGTATGGCTTAACTTATTGTATTCCTTTTTGAGCAGGTACGAACCCAGGCACTTGCTTCTTTACACAAGGGTCTACAGAACAAGCTAGGGATTCCTGTTGCCCAGGTCGTAAACTGGCTAGGCATGGAGGTAAAGTGAAAATAATTTGCATATTTGTTGTTGACTTGGGTGTTTTTTTCTTCCATGCGCCTATTTGTTCATCCTAACATGTGTTTAACTTGTGTATTGCAACCAGGGAGAAGATATTGAAAGCCTTTTCGAATATCATGGGTTCTTGATAAAGCAATTTGAACAGGCATATATGGTGAAAATTGGCCCATTTCTTAACAAAAACGTTGAATACAAGACGAAGTGTTCACAAATTGTAAATTTGAAGAAGTCAACAAGGATAATTGAAGATGTTTGTTTTTCCTTGCCTCGTGAAGTGAAAAAGATTGTTTCAGATGAAGTGGATTACTTTGATGAAAAATCAGCGCCCTTGGAAACTCCAGCTGAGTCCGATGTGGATGAAAGTGATGTTCTAATTGATGAACTGTGTAGTCAGATTGACAGAATGCATCTCCCACAACCAGCAGTTGGTTCATCTCATCCTTTCTTCCTTTATTTGAACCAGTGTAATAATGAGGATGATGTTGGAGCTATTGATGAATTGTTGAAGAGAAAGGAAGTCTCTCAGTGGGATAGAGGATTGAAAATACCAAGAGAGTCTGAGGAGCTGAAGAACTCCAAGAAGAGGCTGAAGTATAATCGTGAGGATGACGTCAGTGCTGTTGAATTGTTGAAGAGGAAAGACTCTCGGTGGGACAGAGGATTGAAAAGACCAAGAGAGTCTAAGGAGCTGAACTCCTCCAAGAAGAGGCGGTAAAGTGTAATCTTGAGGATTCTGAGAAGAGGCTGGAGCGTGCATTGGAAATATGTAAAATGAAGCAAGACAAGATAGATGAATTATTTTATTCGTCCTTGATTGATTTTCTTAAGTTGATACATTGGAATGATCAGTGTTATAAGAACCGGACCGAACCGCGGCTGAACAGCCGGTTCAACCGCGACCGCGTGGTCTGCGGTTCGGTCCAGGTAAAAAACCGACATTGGGTCAAAACCGCATAAAACCGGTCAGAACCGCAGTTTTATGCGGTTTTGACACAAAAATCGGGAACCGTGAACCGCGGTTTATATATTTGAAATTTTTTATTTTATTTTTATTTTTTTTTATTTTCCCCATAAAAAATGTGTATATTTGAAATATAAAAGTTTATTACTATTTCTATCTCATATATTTCACCGTTTTGGTATATTACTCAGAGTTTAAATGTTCTTTTTAATATTTATATTGATATTATTTGTAAAATATGTCTTACTTAATATTATATATAATATTTGTATTATTTTAATACTTGACCAGCTTTTACCAGCTTTGACAAGGTCGAACCCGGTCGAACCCTGACCTCCTCGAAGACGATTCGTTACACGGTCCGGTTCTGATAACATTGGAAATGATGGGACATCATCTGATCTTTTCGAATTGTATGACCAGCATGTATCTAAACATAAATTTTTATATTAATCAAATTCCTACTGCCATCTCTTTCCAGAATGCGAATGTGTTGATGTCTCAAGAAAAACATTTGGATGTTAACAAATTTCCATATATGTGCAGTTCATTATTGAATAATCTATGTTACTGAAATGACTCATGAATCCTCTTTTTTTCTTTGAAATCTGTGCTTGAATGGTAGGAATGGATGTCTAATGCTGATATTTTCTTCTAGTTCTTCTTCTTTTAAAATGTTGTACTGTTGAGATTGATGTCTCCTGGTATCTTAATTTCAGTAATAAGTCCTAATGTATTGTTTTAATGATTTGTCTTGAATACTTAAATGATACAGTTTTTTATCACTCTCTATAATTTTTTTTCCTAATTGGGATATAATGAGTTAAAAGTTCAGAAAGAATATGAAGTATGAGTTTGATTGGCTGATTTGAGTCTATATTAAGCAAATGGCAGAACTTAATTTGGTATGTATGGGAAAGTTTATCGATGTGGCTGTTATATATTACTGTTGAATTCTATGAATATATGACGTTTTCAAAATTAAACTCAAATAACAATCTAAGATGGGCAGTTTTGTATTTCAATTTAACTCTGTCAAAAATCATTGGATTGGATCTGGATCCTGTGGTGTTAAATCTTAGTATTTAATTGATTTTTAGTTATATAATTTGAGTCAAAGTTTTACCTCAACCCAAAAATATGGCTTAACATTGAGGGACAAGGTTATACCCAACTCAACCCAAGTTATATAAAAATGTAAAGAAAGAAAGGTTTACGGTCTTTTGATACTTTCAAATATGTTTTCGGCACAGTCGAAAGATACTCTTATTTATAAAACACTGTGTTTTAAGCATTTGGGAGTGTCAAAAGACCTTGAAATCTTAAAGTATTTTTATCAGGTTATCGTAATTAGTTTGAATATTCAATTTGAGAAATTTTGGAAATACACTGTTTAAAAATTAATTTTAAAGTTTTAAAGAAAATTTTATTATTTAAATAATGCACTATGCATTACTGTAGCATCGGCAGACCGTCCTAACGACTGTAATAAGTGAGTGCGGTTCATTCAAACGAATGTTCTACCCATTCATTCGAATTAACTAAATTTATACTTCGGCATTCGTTCGGATAACTTCATTCATCGAATGAACTGGCAGTTCGTTCGGATGAATAAAAATGAGGGGGTATAATGGTAATTTCACCCGAAAATCCAAAATCGGGTGTGTAGAGACAAAAAAATCCGAGTGTCTGTAAGTCATGCCTAGATTTATTTGTCACACTTTTTATGTTGATAATTAAAAATACTTAAAGTTGATAGTCCAAGAAAGGGCACACTTCTTTTGCTCTATGTCTTTTAGAACACTATATGCAACTTTAAAAATAAAAAGAGATGAAAATTGGGTTGTTAGTTATTCAAGGTTTGTTGAAATTGCAATTAGCAAAACTTGATTTTTTTTATTTTCGAGAACAAATCTTTCTCTTCAATTTTGCAAGTTGAGTTTTATTTTTATTTTTATGTTTATAAATAAATTATTAATTCAATATATTATACAATTTATATTGATATCAAAATTTATTAAAATTTTAAATAGATATTCATTTATTAATTAATTATTTGTCATAAACTAAATTAATATATGACTATACGCTGCATGCAAACTAAATTAGCTCATTTTTCTCTTTCCAAGAAGCTTTTGTAATATTAAAGAGAAAACGTAATCTAATCGTAACAAGAAATGAAGTTAAAGAAGGATGTCTTAATAGATTAAACCAACTCCTAAAAACCACAAGATATTCAATTATGAGATATCATTATATTTTTTTTTACGATTTAAGACCCCACATCTCTTTGCCTACGAGACCGTTAGGTATATGACTATCATAGAAAAACAATGTTTATAAGTCATTAAAATTGAATTGTTATTAATTAAATAATTATTTTTGTAATGCATATTTATATATTTTGTTCCATTCACATTCATTGTAATTTTAGAAATTAGATCTACATCTAATTTTGAACTTGGTAACGTAATTAGAGGAAAATTAGCACTATTTGATAGTTACGTTGTACGAATAAACCAAATCATGAATATTGATTATTAAATTTTAATTGTGTGATACAGAGACAGAGGTGTGATCTATCGGCCTCACTCACTTAAAAAGACATTGAAAATATATTATTTACATAAAAAAGAAAAATAACGTTATTAAACATCTTTACCTAATATTTGTACAACAATAGAGTACATCCATTAATCACCATGAGTCACTTATATAAAAGATCTGTATTAATACCATTAAGTATATTTTTATTGATAGTCTTTGTACAAACAAAAGCATGTATTCATTATTTAATTCTAATTATGTGATAATCTATTGGCTTCACTGACTTAAATGCATATATGAACATTTAGGGATCGGTGTACTGGCCAAGAATCCAACCAAAATATAAGAGGTCTTGTGTTCAAATCACGCTCAATATATAGGACCACTCGCCATAGTCTTAGTGAGTATCTGTGGTATATTATTTATGGCTGGTCATCTAGACACCGCTCTTTTTCTGCCAGGAGACACCAGTTTTCCAAAAATAATGTGAAATTATCATTTTATCCTTCTGTTTTAGATCGTCCCAATGAACATCCAATTCATTTTTCTTTCGTTCGTAAGGTCTGTCTTCTCTCTATGGGTTGTGGAGAGTGATTTTCCAACGGAGCCGTTTCTCGACCGATTTCTACAAACAAAGTATCAAAATTCATCTACTCTGAATTTTGTGGACTCCGGGACTCATGTTAAGTGAAAATGGTATAATTTTGGACTTCAAAAATCGTACCTAAAGTTCGAACAATCTATAATGGAAGGGCAAAATAGTAATTTCACACTGTTTTTAGAAAAACGGTATCTCCCGGCAGAAAAGAGCGGTGTCTAAATAGCCAGTCATTATATATATATATATATATATATATATATATATATATATATATATAGAAAAGTGATATTATTAACGTCTTCACTTATTCAACTAGAACATATGATATAGATCAGGGGTTAAAATATCGTATCGGTCGATATATGGGCCGATATTTTTCTCTCTCCTCTTTTTTTTAAATATCGGCCGATATCGGCCGATATAGTGCTCTTCGAAACCGATATATATCGGCCGATACGATATGTATCGGCCGATATTTCAACCCCTGATATAGATAATTAAAATAAAATTATGCTTACTCTGTTTTCTTTAAATTTATATTTAATAAAGATAGATTGTTTTCTTAATAACAGTACAATATATTTGCAACCATTTTCCTAGGTTTAGTGTGGTACTTTTAAAAGAAAATAAAACTCATCTAATATCACCCATAAATTATTTTAAACTGAAAATGTCTAAATATCCTAAAATTCGTAACCCTATGCTCCCTTCACAACAAAACTTCATCAATCCATATCAAAATCACATAAGCTAGCAAGTATTGAATAAGTCATCTAATGAATTCAATGTCATGTCGTGATGCTAACATAAAACTACACCCAAATATGGAAATCATTAACAAAAAACAAAAGGCTACAAACTTGAAACATCAACTAGGAAATGAAAGTTGCTTAATTAAATGATCCATCATTACTACCAAATTTATTAAAAAGAGAAGACCATACTTTGAACCGTCAAAGTATGGAAATAGCAAATTCCTGTACTTTAAATAATTTTAACCATTCAATGCCTTAAATCAGGAAATACAAACTGAATTTTTAACAAAAATGAGGGAGAAGTCTGGTATATTTGGGTTCATTTTGGCTGAGTTTGTATCTAATTTATATTTAATTAAATATTATACATTCTAGAAATTTTAACCCTCTACAAGACTAAAATATCAAAATCAGTATAAAATTTTACTTAGATAAGGCCAGACATCCTGCATGTGATGGATCTAATTCTCCATGTTTTTTCAAAATATACAAACGTAAGTCTACGCTTGCATAAAAGTTATAATTCTTTGCAGGGAGTAATCTTTTTATATCGAGAGTAACTTGAAATCAAGATCTCTCAAATCTCAGTTAGGTTCTTAACCGCTAAACCAATCCTCATAGATTATGAAACCTGTAATTTTACCTGCTGAAAATACTCAATTGAGTTATTCAATTCAATAAGGTTTTGGATCAAACGAGTCAATAAATTTTATCAAAAAATTTTGAGCTGAATTTAATAATTCATTTAAATTTTTTTAACTTGCTAGAATTTTAAATAAGGTCTGAATAAGGTGTACAGTCTCCAGTTCGATTCCTACTGAACTTACCTGATATACGAAGCTTGTAGGTAGTTTCATGTATAAATGAGATTACTTTCACCTCCAATAGAAACTTCTCAAAACCTTATAGTCAAAATAGAAAATTAGTGAACAGTTCATCTAGAAGAAATTTCATTTGCAATTCACACAATTAAAGAACAAATAAAGAAACATGATATGAAAAGAAATGGAGCCTGCACATTTAACACATTTTAATAAACCGTTTGACTTGAATTAGAATGTCATTATTATTCTTATTTTATATATATATATATTATTTAGTAAGCATTACATCATTTACATCTTCAGTGGCAATTTCTGACTTTACTTGCTAATTAGATCCAATCTGCAATACCACTCATTTTACTACTAAAAACTCTATTTACTAATTGCTGATTAGTTAGAAATTTCATTTTAAAAATGAAAAAAGAATTGTTATTAGTAATTGAGTGCTTACTTCCCACAAGGTTTTGGTATTGATCTTGATAAAGAATTATTTAATAAATAAATGAATTTAAGTTGAGGATTTGAAATAAATAAGTCAATCAATTTGATCCAAAACCTGATCCGCTCAGAAATTGTGAAACAAACTTGTCAATCTACCGAGAAAGGTAAGGATTGAATTGAATAATTGATTTTTTATGGTGGCAAGTGGGTTAAGGCAAGCAATAACTAATATTTAATTCAGTTTAAATAGATCTAGGTCAAATTGTTCTGAATTGTGATATTACCATAGTATTAATAATAGCTAAATTATTATTTTAAAATAAATTATCAAGAATCACTGACAATTATTATTTATACTTTATATTAGTGTTCTAAAATTCAAATGGCAACTTCATCAAAATCTTATCGAGTTGAGAAATTTAATTAAATTTTTAGAAAAAAAATCAAAATTAGTCATTGACTCGCTGAACTCAAAATAATATTGAGTCAAGTCATCTTGAACTACTCGATTGAGGTTTTTTTTTAATTCTTTTCATAATATTATATATTCATAATTGGATAAACACAATTATATTTACAGCATACCCTTGAGGGAAAAAATACATAAGGAAAGGAACTTTTAGTTGTACCATTATAGGGATTCAAATGTGAATTCTCAACATGGCAATCTGCCCAATGTTATCAGAACTGGACTGTCTAACGAACAGTCTTTGAGGTATTTTATGTTCAACCGAGGTCAAAGCCGGTCAATGACTAATATAATATAAATATTACAAATAACATTAAATAAAATACCTTTTTCAAATAAATTAATATAAATATTATAAATAACATTCAAACTTTGAGTAATATACCAAAACGGTGAAAGATATGGGATAGAAATGGTAAGAAACTTTTCTATTTCAAATATATCCATTTTTTAATATTAATTTTTTATATTTTGAAGGGGAAAATAAAAAAAAAAATTAAAAATTAAAAAATTATGAGCCGCAGTTCAATGTTCACGGTTTGATCCTCAAAACCGCATAAAACCGCGGTTTTGACCGGTTTTATGCGGTTTTGACTAAAAACGGTTTTTTCAACCTAACTGAACCGCAGCCTTGCCGATTCCGGTTGAACCAGCAATTCGACCGTTGTTCGGTCCGATTTTGTTAACATTGAATCTGCCACCTTTAAATTTTTTTCATGACCATTTTGAGATCTCATCATTTCATTTCAGCCTTTATCATTTATAATGACTACAGCTTTTCTTTAAAAGACTTTTTTTTTTCTTTTAAAATTTTGAAACTTTGCTTTAGAGTTCAGACAAGAAAAAGTCAGTGAGAAGAGATGGACGTTTTTACATAGCAAACTTAAATGAACATCACTCACATCACAGTGAATTAGTACCAACATCTAGTTTCAAGTTAAAGAGTTCAAGGCTCCTTTGTGGGTATGGGGCGTTCTCCCAAGGGATTTATGGAAGCCCTTGTCTCGTTGTTCCCCTAAATTATCAAAAAAATAGTCAAGAGTCCAAAGCCCCCAATGAGTTTATAAAAAAATTCACCCTTTTTTGTAGTTAATGGGTTATCTTTGGGTCAGGCTTTTGCTAAATATGTTCACGGTCCACTAAGTAAATGGATGCACCAGGTCGACCTTACAATAAAAGTTGAAAAAATAGTCACTTAGATTCATCTGAAAAGAGAAACTAGTTGGGTTAGGCGTAAATGACAATCTTAATAATATCATTCTAACGGATTTGAATTATCAATTGGAAGAACTGAGAATCTTTCTTACAAAATATAGTATGAAGAGTTGATAAACATAAATACAAAATGAGACTTCTATTATACATAAACTTTCACTTACAGAGCCAATTATATGGCTCATTTTAAAACTCAATTGGGAAAGTATATATTGATGTGATACTTTCGATGTAGTCATGAAATTTCCATAAAAATACACACATTTCATGGCTAGATAGGTTTTAGAAAGAAACTAATGATGTTATGGACATGTGTTACTATTTTATTCTTTGGACTTTTTTCTTATTCTAAAATTATTAAAGAAGTGCTTTGTAAAATTCTATTACACGTGAATATAAAAAATTAATGTCAAAAGGAAAAGTCTTTAACTATTTCGATATCATCATTTCTCATTATATGATTCATGAATTATATTTTGAAGCAGGGATCTGAATATCGGCTATTTTTGTAAAAAGAAAAAAAATTAAGGAGAGAGAAAAATATTGGCTAAGACTGTTTTTTCAACCCTTGTTTTGAAGTAGCGTTGTAGGTTGGGAATGTTAGACCTCCTTGAGAAGGGTTGGGCCATTTAAAACTATCTGGCCTTACAATATAGCTCCATTCTCATCCAACGTTATTGGGTCAAGCTTAGGTTAATCTTGGGCGACACCTCAGCCTAATGAAAACCCTAGATAAAATGTTTAAAATAATCTGTAATACATTGTGACAAATGGTGGATTCCATTCATGTGCAGTATCATATTGGTGGCTGCCACTATCAGCATATTTTTCTAACCTTTTTAATGGTTTAGCATCAATTATATACTATTAATCAACTATTTATATTTTAGCTAAATGAAAACAAAATAAATAGATAAGATCCATAGCAAAAGGTAAAATGTTATCCTTGGTAGCTTTGTTTAAATCCTGACATCTACCTAACTTTATCTCACTTGTTGAGATGAAAACATTGGCTGAAATGCAATCCATTGGCTAATTGTTTTATTTTTTTGGTATCATTATTCATCAAGTTTTTCATAAAATCTTTAACAAAATAATAGGGTTTAAATTTTAACTAAAATAGACTTCAGGAAACGGGGGTTTTGTGTTCGATTCATGCTCAACTCCAAAAGACCACTCTCTATAACTTTATGTAGTGTGCACAAATTGAAAGATTCTCGTGTGTCTCGAAGGATTAATCGGGTACCTTGACACCTTTAGTCATAAAAAAACTATAAAAAAAAAACGAGAATAGTTAAAATAGGTCTAAATGGGTAATGTATCATATATTAGGTGAATTTTTTTAACTAAGGAGATAATTTTTCCGTATAAACTGAGATCCATTAATAAATTTTCAAATCAGATATTCGGATGGTTTGAATCAGGAATCTTTCTTTAGCATCTCACCAAATATTTTCAAACCCTTTATCTAGAATCGAGAATGAAATACTTTAGTGATGGTTCAATCTTTATGATATCAAGTGTTATTTTTTTTTTTTTAAATATTAAGTATCTATGAAAATAGAGAGAAAAAAAAGAGTGACTCTATCATTACCACAACTATATTTTGATTAAATTCATGAGTCTATTTTTAATGTGGTAGAGACAAGTTTTCTAAAATCGACAATATCTTCTCAACAGTTGATCTAGATACTGTGTTGATCGTACCTAATTGGAGTTAGAGAACGCTTTTGCTCCCAACCAGGAGTGCAAATCTCGGCAAGACCGAGATATCGGCCGATAAAATTCTCTCTCCTCTTTTGTGTTTTTTTTTAAATATCGATATTTTTTTTAATTAAAAAATAAATAAATAATCCAAAAGGAATTTTTTTTAAAAAAAAAATTGAAAACGAAAATATCGGCTGATGTCGGCCGATATCTAGGCAGATATTGTCCGATATCGGCCGAGATATCAACTCGGGCCCACCACCCTTTTGATTTTTTTAAAAAAAGACTGATATTATGGATAGCGGCCGATATCGAACCGATATATATCGCCGATATATCGGCCATATCGGCCGAGAACTATCGTGTACGGCCGATACAATACGTATCGGCCGATATGATAAGGCACTGAAACTAGTATCAACGTATCGGTCGATAGTTGCACCCATGCTCCCAACAATATGCATTGATCATTTTTACATCTAACTCGTTTTGTTTTAGTTTTTGAAGAGAAATTTTGATATGAAATGATCATAAGCTCTTATTTTCATGAAAACTTTTATGAGGAGGAGGGAATTCACTATTTATTTTTAGATATGCTGATCTAACCATTGGTGAAAATACCATAAGGATGATAGTATATAATTATTTCTTAATTTTAGTATTTGACTCAAAGATTATAGTTCTATAACAAAAATAGATAAAAAAGCCTTGAAATTCATTACTTAAATAGGACATATTGAATGTGTGAGCACATATATATATATATATATATATATATATATATATATATATATATATATATATATATATATATATATATATATATATATATTTTATTTTTATTTTTATTTTTTTTTCTTTGGAGCAAATTGGGAAAAAGTCGACTCCTTTCTTTCTTTTTAACCTCCTAATACTGAACAATTTTTAATCATTACATTTTTTTTTTCAGGAACACTTTTTCTTTAGTTATTCTTTAATTGTAACTTGTAAGTATGAAATCACGTGAATCGTTGAAATTTGGTGGTGAAATCACCTTAGTGTGTTTGCCACAACCCATGTGATTCGGCCATGGTGGTGGGCTCATATTGAGAATCCTATATGTTGTGAATGGATTAGAAATCAGATGACTAAATATTCATATGGGTGTAGTTTAACTGGTTGCCTCCTGTCTCATAAAGCAAAAAGTTGTAGGTTTGAGCCTACGGCTTAATTTTGGTGTGCCCTAGGGGTAGTAGGCTCATCTGCAGAGGTAAAAAAGCGAATGACTAAATTTTTATATTTAGTATTACACGGTGAAAATGAGTTATTTTGATAAATTTATTCTTAAAAATAATAGATAGCAAAAAAATTCAACTTCAAAAATATTATAATTTCTGAATGTAGTTTTAAAAGCTATAAAGTTCTAACTGTCCTTATTTCATAGCACTTGAGCTTAATCAAAATATGAGCATTTTTAGAAATAAGACCAAGTAGAGTATAATTTCAAATAATGAGATGATAATAAGTATGAAAGAGTAAAATGTTGTAAATATTAGTTGGGGTGGAATTAGTGCAGTAAAACCTGCATAGAAAGGGAAAAAAATAAAAAAAGGGTTTGGACTGTAGTAGGTTTGTCTGACACATAATTGAGACCAAGATGGTAGGTTGAAATTTAATAACTTTGATTATATTATACAATTTATAATGGCTCAATTATTACCTCTACATGTTATATTAAATTATTATATGATTTAATTTTTATAAATTTTTATAACATAATTCAAGCTAATCTACCAATCACTTTAAGAAGTATGCACTCAGACAACCTCAAATGTATAATAAAGCTTAAAATTGAATCCAACTATTGTAAACTGTAATGTGTTTGAGCTCAAATTTGACCAAATCAGGCCAACTTGGCCATGGTTCAAACTTGGATTATGTTCTTACAAGTTGGACTGAAGCCCGTGACTTGGTAGAAACTAAGTCTGCCTCTGATTGTCAAGTTGCATTTATAATTCAACAATAATTTTTTTTTTTTCATGACTAAGGTGTCGAGGCCTCTTAGAGTACCTAACTAATCCCAGTGACATACATAAGCTTCCCTACACATTCACACTGAATAATTCTACCGAGAGTGACTCTTTAGGGTGGAGTGAGAATAAACTCAAGACTCTCGCTTCTTGAGACGCCATTACTTTAACCCTTTTAGATTATAATTCACCAATAATTGTAATCAGGAAATTGAGATGTTTTTAGCATACTTAGATCTAGGAATGATGAAGTACAATATTTACCCATATGGTAGAAGTAAAATAGAAATAATTTTTTTTTTTTATAATTCAGTTCATTTAAAAGAATTGTTTGAAAATTTCAGAATAAAAGCAGACTTCCAAAAATTTAAGAATGAATACACACAAGTCTGGTATGTGCTATTTGAAATCTTTTTGGATAAAAGATTCAGGCGCGACTTATAGACACCCAGATTTCCTGTCTCTACATACTTAGTTTCAGATTTTCAGGTGAAATTATCTGTAATACCCCAGCCCAATTTAGGAATTAATTATGATTAATCATGATTAATTAAATAATTTTTATCCGTTAATTATGAAATATTTTCCTCTAATCGTAAAGAGTATCAAATAAGTTTTTCAACGAATCTAAGTTTGACTTGATCCGAATCCGGTAACTCTTTTAATTAAGTTTAAAAAATATATAGGTGAGTTACGAATATAATAATAATATTATTTTAGGCTTAAACCTTAGCCGCTGTATAAACTCAGTCATTTGAGTTAGTTTGAACTTCAAATTTTAGATTATGCATTTTTTTTAAATTCCGGACCTAATGACATGCCAATCTCATTATAATTTCGCTAATTTATTTTACCCCTAAGTTTTAAAGTGGTAAAACCCCAATTCGACAGGGTAGAGGAAGTCCTAAAAATATATAGAGAGAGGCAGTACTCAATCTGTATTATAACTAAGCTGTTTATTTCTTTACACTCTAAAATAGTTAGTTTTTGATATTTATTTTAAGCCATGAAATATGGACCATTGAATATTCTTTCATTTATAAAATGTGGTTTTTGACTTCAAAAGACCTTAAAACTTTAGAATGTTTTTATCAGACAAATTTACTCTATCAAACTATAAGGTTGGATACTTTAAAAAAGAATATTGAAGATTAGGAGATTTTGTTAAAACGGTGATTTTTAGCGAAAACACTGGGTTTTTGAGATAGATTTCACTCTAAATTTTAATACCATGCTCAGATTTTAATACCTGACCTACTGAACTAATTGTATCAATTTAGTGAGACCCTGAAATACCCCGATAAAAGAAAGGACATAGATGTAAATAGTAAAAAGAATAAACTAATATTATTTTATAAAATAATATCAGAAACATGTGAAAGATGAGTTTAAAGCTACGGATGTAGCTTATAGCTGTGTTGGAAGATTATAACACCGCCAATTGCCTATGCGGTTGGTGGTAGTTGGAATAGTAATTATAAAATATATAACATTAAATGCATAATTATTAAAAAACTTATAAACCTACGAATAGCTTAGGCAACCTGTATGATTAAAAAATGCATACGGTTGCCTATAAATAGGTGTAATCGGCGAGGAAACCAGAAAGTAAAAAAAAAAAAAAAAAAAAAAACTCTTCTGCCGTTTCGCTCCCTCTCCCTCTTTCAAAAACAGCAAGCACCCTCTCTCCTATTTTCCTCTTCTTTCTCTTGCTTTGGCCATACCAGCAGCAGCCGAACGTTCGGGTTTCCCGAATTCTTTTAAGGGTTTCCAAATTTAGTCAATCTTATACAGAATTTTGCACTCAAGGTATCGAAATAATTCTATTTTTATTTTTATTAACTCCATAGCAAATTAGGAGTAAAATAGCTTAATATTGGGGTTTAAAAATGAGATTTTTTGTAAATAAAGGGAAAAATAGATTTCCTCTTAAAATTTAAATTTTACCCTCAAGATTCGTATTATTTCACGATCAAAATATAATTTTTGACCCTAAGTAAAATCGGAGAAAAGATTAACCCCAGCTGACTATTATGTGTTTATTTTTCCGCCTTGTGTGTTTAAATTCCTGTACTGTACCCTCTGGGCCATATTCTCAATACGTCCTTCTTCTAGAAGACAATACGAGGATAGGGCACTGAGTACTTTTATTTACTTTACTGTCTCTGTACCCTCTGGGCCTCTCACAATACGTCTCCATGGTCCTTTCTCCAGAAGACAAGAGAAGGCACTGAGTACTTTTATTTACTTTACTGTCTCTGTACCCTCTGGGCCTCTCACAATACGTCTCCATGGTCCTTTCTCCAGAAGACAAGAGAAGGCACTGAGTACTTTATATTTTTCATTTTATTGTAATGTTTTGGATGGCTGACAACTAACTTTCTGACATAATTTAAAGGAATAGAAAGAGCCTAGGTGACTCATTACACATATCATGTTTTCTGGAAAAAAAATATCACGGGGTTTGGGAAATTATTATGTGTATATACTGACAAATAGAAAATTTATACATTTTACTCTATCTTACAGATTTTCTGTGAAAAACTCAACCGGAGAAGGTGAGGAGACTCGAACCAACACTTGTATTGTGTTATATGTTAAACCCACTAACACCAGACTAAAATGGGACCTATGGTCAATTAAAGATGGAAAAGGCTATATAGGTCCAGAATACGAGACCTGACACTGCCTACATGTAAGGGATGTAAATGTTCTAACTGTTTAGAACGTAGGTGTTAAAATGGTGTCGGGGAGTCGAGGACTTGTAGTCTCTAACGCAGTATGGATCCATGGAATGTCTGGAAATTGTCGGGTAAAAACTGGGTGAAGGCATTCGTGTTATTAAATCCAGTTTTATATGTTGGTGTGATATTGATTATTTTATTGATTTATTGTATTGGTATTTGAGACACCAAACGGTAAGGCTGAAATATGGTGGTTCTCTCAGAATAAGTCCCTGTGTAAGGAGGGCATTGGAAATCATGCATTATCATGCATTTGACATTTGCATGTGATAATTATGATCATAAGTTAAATCTATGGAAGATAATAACTTTGTAAAGATGAATATTAGCCACTGGGTTATAATTGCTGAGATTAGCCGAACACCGTTTGCGAACCGATGGGTTGGACGTGTTAGTAGGTTATGGTCGATCGCCATCAACCGTTGGTGTTGGATGGGCTAGTAGACTGGGTCATGGAGACCTTGTGATGTTAGACCGAACGCCGTTTGCGAACCGTTGGGTTGGACGTGTTAGTAGGCTGTGGTCGACCGCCATCAACCGTTGGTGTTGAATGAGCTAGTAGACCGGGTAGCGGAGACCTTATGTACTTGCAAGTTGCTAAATGGGGGCTGACCTTGGTAAAAATTGATAAAACACCTTATAAAGCGATCCTAGGGTGAAAATGGGTTAAGTGGATTAACTGCATTACATTCATGAGACATGCATTCTTTATTGTTTCATATAGTATGTTGGATGTTATGATGAAAATGAGTTAAGTGGATTAACTGCGTTTCATTTATAGAACATGTATTGTTATTTATTCCATGAATATTGTATGTTGGATTTTATGGTGAGCTTTCCTCACTGGGCTAGTAGCTCACGTCCCTTACAATGCAGGATATGGGCTGGAGGAACCAATGGTGCCTCTTTAGGAGTCGGAACTTGGGAATTGTCTGTGGTTTTCCGCACATGGAAACCAAGCGTACCTTTGGCTATTTTGTGTGTTTTTATTATAAATATGTCTTATGTAGCATAAGAAACTCATGTCTGTAAGTTTTAATGTTGTATACATTATATCCACTATGTTTTCGTGCATAACGCTGATGAGATAAATGAAAATATTCGTTGTGTGATATGGGTTTCTATATGGGAACATATGGTATATGTTTGAGTTCATGTGGAAAAGCACGTGTGACATTTTATAGGATCGGGTTTTGGTAAACTTGAAGATCCAGCCCAGTTATGACGATGGGTGATTAGAGTTTATTGTAAAAAAAAAAAAATTTAGTTGCGTTCCGGGCCCACATCTGGGTTCGGGGTGTGACATTATCATTATACTCCGCATTTTTACTCCTTCTGCATTCATTCGAACGAATGAAGTCATCCGAACGAATGTCGAAGTGTAAATTTAGTTTATTCGAACGAATTGGTAGAACAGTATTCCGTGTTCATTCTATCACCCTTATGATTTCATAAGTCCGAATTTTAATTACTAATTTTCATGACCTTTTATAAAATGGACTAAAGTCATAATTGAAATGAATTTAGTACTTGAATAAATTGATGAATTGTCGTTTATTTGATAGATGAACTTTTATGCGTAGCATTTTCCTCAAAGAAGTAGATTTTACTTCCCTTTCAAAGGTTTCGCCTATTAGTAGCCCAGTACTTTGCTTACACGATATAGGTACCATCTATGTTTTATTTTTATTTTTTAAATATGCATTTTTTAATTAAATTTCATCATTATGAGACAAGCACAATATCATTTTTGTTGTTGTATTTTAAAATTTAATTAAATATATATGACATATTTCATTTCAAAAGTTGTTTAAAAACTCAAAATGACTCGACCTAGTTAATCCGAGTCAACTCTACTCAACAAGATTATAAGTTGAACAAGTCAGTGAGTTTTTCAAGCATATTTGATTTTTTAAAAATTAATTTTTTTTTAAAAAAAAGAAAATCTTCTAATTCCATCATCATTTTTATAATTTTATATTAATAAATAAAACTTTAGTATGATTAAGTGGTACCCCACCTGTGCAATTAAGAAATCTAGAAGGTACCAAACGGCCTTTTTTTTTAATACCCGACATCTCAACCCTAATCCCAAATTCCCAATATTTTCCGTGGGCCCTTAGCCTGCCTTCTCTGGGCTCGACCCAAATCTGGGTACATAATTAATATAGGTTTTCTTTTAGGGCCCATTTTCTACATAGTCATGTGCATAAGTCCATTGACCCAGCCTCATGAGCTTAGTCATATATCCCCAGCAAATATTGCATTAAGTATTAGATCAGGGCCAAGCCTGGGGTTTTATATCCTGAATCTAAGGATAAAAATGAATGGTTTTACATCTTTCTTTTGTTGACAAGTCATTTATTACAATTTGATTTTATCATGAATGTAATAGCTAATTTTTTGAGTTGACATTTACACTCTTCTCCATCTTAAATTAAGGGTACCGATCCTCCCACGGGTATTTTGTGTAACCCGACACAGGTTTTACTGTATTACCCATTTTGCCTTTCGAATCGACTCGCCAAACCCTTTGTTGTAAGTAATTCGAAGGTTTCAACGAGCCGATTCGAAGGTCAAAATGTGCAGTATAGTAAAACCTGTATTGGATTAGACAAAATGTCGTGGGAGGATCGTTGTCCTAAATTAATCAATCACTTTATAAATTTGATTCATACTCAATCTAAAATATTTTAAAGATTGCAAACGACAGGAGTTCATTCAATTTATATAATTCGATATAATTTAAAATCGAATGAGCTAATGAATTATATGGAGTGTTTCCAAATCGAGTTTGAAAATCTCATCTAAATTTATCAGCTCAATGAAATTTTGAAGGGAGATCATCTTTCAAATTTTCAACTCCATTTTGAATTCAATTAATGTAACACTTGAGCTCAATTTAAATCCGTATGAATTTCTCTTAAGTCCAAAATGGACAATATCATACGAAAGGACACAGTTATACTCAAAAGATTTACTTCTTGTTATGAGGAATTTGAGTGTTACAAACCCTCAGTACCTTTTAAACCTAGTGTCACTTACTAAAGTGATTTTCAATAAGTTCTTATTTAAATATAAATCTTTCAACTAACTTATCATCTAGGTATCTTTATTTTGAATTCTAGAGGCGTAAGTTATGGGAGGGAATAAGAATTTGTGGAAATTTATTATTTACATTGTAATATCTTAAAAAATATTTATTATATTATTATTTATTAAAGTGGAAACATGCAGACAGGAAAGAGATGAATGTTATAAAATCAACATTCATGCTGCAAATGATTGCTGTTCATTAGGTTTTGATTTTGTTAATCTTCAAAGAGAAGAAAAACCTCAATTCTTGCTGTTTTGTTAAGCAAAGAGAAGACCCATCATCAAAGCCCATTCACATCTCTTCATTTCCACAAAATCTTCGAAGTCCAAACCTCCTCTTAAAGTTTCTGACTATAAAAACAAGAAGAGATGTCTCCCTCCTTTTGGGTGAGGTTGAGGTTGAATATGGGTAATAATATATTTTTGTTTGAATCAAATTTGATTTAATTTTTTTAATTGATTCAAATCTTCTTTTTTTTTTGAATTTATATGTGAGAAATCGCTGGATACCCAACGTAAAACCTCTACAGGTGAGCCCACTACCCCTAAACTACACCTAGGTTAGGCTATGAAGACTCGAGCCCACAACCTCCTGCTTCCTGCAGCAACCAGTTGAGCTACACCCAACTTAGTTTGACTCAAATTTTATTTTCTTCTACATGACTTGACCTGACTTAACTCAAATTATTTTTATTATAAACCTGTCTCAGGTTTCATTTTATTCAATCTGACATGACTTAATTTGACCCAATTTTTAATTAAAATTATAAATTAAAAAATGATATGAATAACTTTTTAATAAAAAAATTTGAAGGTAGAGAACCTCCCTTCATGTGGGGCCAATGAGCAATTGAAAACCAAAGGTGATGAGCTAAGATTTTTTAAATTGGGTTGAGTGCACATGAATTAGAACTAATGGGTAATAAAAATAATGTGTTTAAATATTATTTTTAATTCAGATCAAGTTTTATTTAGATACATGACCCCTCTACCCAACTAGACAGATTTGTTTTAGGTCAAGTTAGGGTGGTCAATTTAAAAGTTTTTCAAGATATGAATGACCCAGACTCAGATTTTTTGCATATACGTGTTTGACATGTCAAAGGTATAAAAGTTATTTCAACTATTATGTACCAATCAATTCATGGATATCTTTGTTATAAAAATACATTTTATTTTCCATGGTTGGGTGCTAAAACCTTTATTTTATTTTTTTTATATTGGGCATTTTTTCTGTACTCTAAAAATATGCTATATACTTATATAGTATATATTATTTATAAAGTGGCGGATGAAATTTTTTAAAGAATGAGAGTTTTCTAAAATTTAAGATTTGTATAATCTCTTACCATTTAAATTTAGGTATAAAATGGACAATGATTGCCACTTATCAATCTACATCTAGTTTTCAAACTTAGGGTAAGTGGCTAAGGATTTTAAAAAGGGTTGAATTTTATTTTGCCACTAATATACTGATACTTATTAAAAATGATAACAGAGTAGAGTATGACAACAGGTTAACACTTTGATTTATTAACTTTTTAAGTTTGAGATTTATGTAATCAATCAAACTCTTGATCCTAGTGTATAAAGTGATGAAGAGTGTTATTTAGGTGTCATGGATGGTCTCCTCTTTTTCATTTATATTCTAACAATTTTCTTCTTCTTTTTTTTATAATAGAGGGAACATTAGGCAAGAAGCCCCATAAATCCCTCAGAAAAACGCCCTACATCCAACACAGGACGTCTGCAGCTTACGTCGCTAGGACTTGAACGGGCTACTTCTCGCTTCATAAGACGTAAAGTAATATTTTATTAAAATAATTTTATTGCCATGACAATATAGTAAATATGGAGATCCCTCTTTATTAAAATGTGAAAATAAGAAAAAAAAAAAACAAGTAACATAGTATCAAAATTAAAATCTAAACTTATTTTATTCAGAAAAAATCTAAATTATTGCTAACCAGCGAACACAAATACGTTAACATCAACAACTTAATCGCCATTAATTTGATGGGTTTAAATTATAAAATAGAAAAATGACCTTTTATTTCATATTTAAGTGTTAAGGTACTCTATAATTTTATATTATATATACTAAAATATCTTAACCAACTATATGATACATGTCAATTCAATCTTTATTTTATTTTAATTAAAATAATATATTATATTATATTTTTTTAGATAACATGAGTATTTTCACCCTACATTAAAGATAAAATTAATTCTATAAATACACAAAATTATAATCAGGGATAATAATATCGGCCAATATGTATCATATCAGCCGTACAGACATATTATCGGCCAATATGACCGATATGTCGGCCATATATAGGTCCGATATCGGCAAGTATTATTAATATCAGTCTTTTTTTTAAAAAAAAAAAAATTCAAATCATTGGTGGGCTCGAACCAATATCTCGGCCGATATTGGCCCAGTTTCAGGCGATATTTACATTTTCAATTTTTTTGAAAATAAAAAAACCAGATTACTTTTATGCGAGGACGAATTTTTCACCCTTAAAATACCATCACGTGACAAACTCAAAATAAATTTGAAGATAGATGGATGGCATTCTGTTTCCCGCCAACACATTTGTGAAATGGCGCGGACAAATGCCTCAAATCCATCGGTACCAATTAAAATAAAAAAGATGTTTGACAAAAAATTCCAAATGCAATCAGTCAAATAAGTAGAATTTCTGACACTTGACTTCAGAGGTAACTCCAGCTGGCATTTCCCACCAAACTCTAGCTGATCAATCAAATTCACATTTCACAGTCCATCCTAGGCAAATAAATCTCAGATTTTAATACTTTAATATATCAGTTGATATTTCAGATTTTAATTAAGAAAAAAGATGAGAGAAATTTCTCGGCCCGACCCCTGATTCATCCTACAAAACTACAGTGCTTTGATAAATTTTATTCTTTTTAACTCTTTTACATATGCCACTCACCCATACAAGATTCAATCTATGATAAGAATGCATTTTGGATGAGGAGCAAAGAATCCTTGTAGTCTAAGCCATTTTATCCCATGGTTTCTCCTCATTCTCTAAGAGAAACTAGATTTAGCTTTGAAAGGAGAAATACTTATTTTTCTCCTAATTGATAAATACCAAACAAAGTAAAGCCTTAATAGAATTCCCCTTGTCCAAATATGATCTAAATGATGATGATCTCTAAAATAAAAATATAACAAATTTCTCATCATTATATATATTATGCCAAATTCAAAGCCCTAATCGCAACAAGGCCCAAATGGCTCTAAGGCCCTAAACCTAATGGATTCTATGTTATACAAAGAGTTTTGATTTGGGTATTTATTTTGGAGGCATGTATTGTGTACAAATGGTAGAAAAAAAAATTACACAATATTTTTTAATCAATGCTAGGTCTTAATGTCACTTAAATCACATGAATATTAATACTCTTTTAAGATAATAAATAGTTGATACTGATTGAATTAATTCTTTTCTCATTTGGTTATATATTAAAATTTAACAATGATTTAAACTCTAGTATTTAAAATGAAAGATTGATTATAATCAATCCATAAAGATCATGGCAGACTATAATTTAAAATATTAAGAGTTACATTTTTTATAAGTGCATTTATAAAAATTCTCATATTCTTATATTATATATTTTGTATGAGTAGGATCTCTCTTCTATGAACGAATTTATATCAACTTTAGTGCAAATAACCAATGGACACCACTTGATCCCACATAAAATAGTGAATTTAAAAAAATTCCACCTTTTGCCTATAAAATTTCATCTTCGTTGAATAAGAGAAGTCATGCTTTTTATTGGATGAGAGAGACTATCTCAAAATTTCATATTTATTAACGGTAGATATTCATCAAATTAGATAAATGAACTTTAAAAGTCAAATAGGTGTTGGATATGGTTGCAATTTATGAGTAGTAGATGAGTATGAGGAGGGAATTCGATCCATTAAATTTATTATAAATCTCACAAATTAAAATTTATAAAAAAAATCTCATATTTTTAAGAAATAATTTTTATAAAGTAAATATTTTATAGGTAGCGATCCTCCCACAGGCATTTTGTGTAACTCGACATGAGTTTTACTGTATTACCCATTTTGCCCTTCGAATCACCTGCAACAAAGAGTTTGGCTAGGACTTCAACTGGGGTCGGGTGGGTCCGGTTTTTTAAACCCAACCCGACCCGACTTGACCCGAATTCTTAATCCAAATCTCACAACCCGATCCGAATTCTAATCCAAATCAACCCAAATTCTGACTCGATCCGCATTTTGAACCCATTTTAGACTAATTTTAGCCAAGTCGAGTTGGATTGTGTCGGGTCAGGTAGGGTTAACTTATAAAATCTTCAATCTGACTTGACCTAAATTTCATGCGGATTTTTATCTTCTTAGGCTGACCTGACCCGCTGACTCAAAATTCTTGACCCGACCTGTATGATTTCTCAAGTCGGGTCAAAATCCGACCCGAATTGCATTCCTAAATTTGGCGAGCTAATTCAAAAAGTAAAATGAATAATACAGTAAAACTCATATCGAATTATACAAAATGTCGCTTGAAAGATGGCTTCCCATATTTTATATGTTCTATATTTTGTAAATACTAATGATGAGATCCTTAATTTGAGTGCTTAAGCTGAGTTAGGAAATCCCACGTCACATCCAAGTTTTCACCTTACATATTGGGCCCAAATTGAAATGATTGACATTCCCGTCTTTAGAACTCAATCCTCCATTGGCTACACATTAATTAAACAAAGGCTGGCATTGTATAATAAGGTCGGGTATTGGACAGCAATCAGTATTCCCTGCACCCGCGCCATGAGAACATTAATGGACGGTCCAGATGTATCATTACAAGGTGGGCCATGAGATCATGAATGGACGGTCCAGATGTATCATTTCAAGGTGGGCCATGATTTCCTATTTTAGTTTTGTAAGCTTGCGGAATTTTGAAGGAGCTATTGGTGGGACCCTTTGAGACACCAACCCCCAAAATAAAGAAGCAAAAGCAGGGGTCAAAAGATCAAAAAATTAGATCACATCGTCAGTTCCCTTTCACATGGACACATGCAACAATGTTCTTTGCTTGTGGAATCTTATTTACTTAAAGAGCACTTCTGGCAAACAATCAGCTAAATTTTACAATAGAGACAAAATGTCAGGTGTCATAAAAATATTTAAATTATTATATTATTTACAATGATTTTAATTTAGATTATTTTAATTTAAAAGTTAAACTTAAATTATAAATTAATATTTTCTTTTAACACTTGATCATTTTAATTGAGAATATACAAAAATTTTCACTTAAGTTTTTGAGTTAACGTTGAGAATTATGAGATGATTTTTTTTTTTAACAGAATTCAAATTTAAAAAGTAAAATAATATGTTTTTGAATTTATATATTGAAAACTGTGGAAAACTAAGCGTGGTAAAACCTCCAAAGGTAATTTTCACTGCTCTTAGTGTACACCAGATTTGACATACTGTTCGTCATTAATTCTACAAATGGGCCTATGAGAGAATATCATATTTTGGGATTTAAAAAAAAAATGAATATACTCTTGTAAACTCACTTGTAGAGTCTATACTCTATAACATGATTTTTTTTGAATTATTAAGCAATAAATCTTGGGTGTCTATTCTAATACGGACATTATCTTTTAAGAGGCACGTTTTTTAGTGAACTTCTCATTTTTCTCCTCATCCATTCACAGAAATCGATTCACTTATAGGTACACCGACCGAATCACTTGGAAATCGGTGTACCAATTTCTTGAGAGTCTAAATCGGTGTACCGATCGAATCATTTTACACATAAATCGATCACTTTTCAGTGAATCGATTCACTCATCGGTGCATCGAACAGTGAACCGATTTACTGAAAAATTGAGCTGATTTTTACAAATATGAACAAAGTGAAAAATTCAAAAAACCTTTGTCTATTAAAAGAGTATGTCCGTGTTAGGATGGACACCTTAAACCTTAAACTCTAAACTCTAAATCTTAAACCAATAAGAAAGATTAAAAAAATAAGTCACTCCTAAATTTGATAAAAGAAAACACATTCCCTTTGTCATTTTTTAACTTATATTATCATTTAAACAATAAAAAAATAAAATCTACTACTGTCAAAATTAGGAATACTTTAAATTATTAAATCAGCATAAAACAAATTCATTTCACTCTTTTCGATCCAAGTGTATTTGACTTTTTTGGTTCCATGCCACGTGTCATAATTAGCCCCTCTTAAATCTTAATCCTCCTCTACCAAACGAGTCTATCATTAAGAGCTATTATGACTTAATACAGATTCACACTCACTCTTCCCACTGCAAGTCTGCAATGCTTTTCCTTCTGGTCATCTGGGCATCTTCTTCTCTTCTTTATGTTTCTTCTCTTCTTTTCTTTGGCAGCTTTCGAGAAATAAAGAAAACAGAGAAAGTGTTTTCGTCACCAACGTATAATACTCTACTACAACATTAATGGTTAATCAAATAGTCCGGTACTATGGAGTATCAGTGCAGCTCATCGTCATCTTCATCTCTCTTCTTTCTTCTTCTGCTAATGAGTGGAAAAAAACAGTCATTGTCAAATATTCTTTTCTTTTCTGAGGTTGGCCTTTAGTTAGGACCCGGTTCTGAGAAATGACGATTCGGCCCTTCTTTTCCCCCCCTTGGTTTTAAACCCTCTCAGGTATGTTTTCTATGCTCAGGCACTTGTGGGTTTGTCTTCCTTGTGAATTTCTGCAAGTGGGTTTTGATGGAACTTGGGGGATTTTATCTGAAAGCTTGGCTTGGTAGTCAGATTCTTGATCTGGGTTTTCAGGATTTCCAGCTTTTTTGAACTTTTGATTGTTGGGTAGGGTTAAAGGAATATTGGGTTTGACTTTCTTGTGAGATTTCTCAGTGTCATTCGATTTAAATAGTTGGGTCGTCTTCCCTGTGAATTCTCGATCTGGGTTTCTGAGGATTTTTAGTTCTTGAGCTTTTAGCGGTTGGTGGGTCTTGAGATTTTTGCCATTTGATGGAATGCTGTGTAATGGATTTGGATTTTTGAGGATTTTTTATGATAGTTGAATGGCCTTGGGATCTCTGCCATTTGATGAAAAGGCATTCTATCCATTTGGGGTTTTTGTTGGGTTGATTGACTTTATTTCAATAAGAAAAGGGGATGAACTTCTTCTGCTGATTATATTTGGCATTGGTGCGTTCTAGGAATGAAGTTGATTATGGGAGTCGATTGCTGTTTCTGAGCTGTTGAAATTTGGGATCTTTTGCAAGAGAATGGAAGAAATACAGTCGTATTCTGAGAATTACAGATCATCATCCTCATCGGCTAGTAGTCCTACAAGTAGAGTACCCTCTAGCTCGTTTTTCTACCTGCGGAAACCAGGATCTCTACGCCAACCCATCTCATTTGAGGACTCACCGGAGTGGGAAGATACTGAAATTGATGTACGAGTAGAGGAAGCAACTGATTCTATCAATGTGGCCACTGCAACAGCTTCCCCATCCCTATCTAAGATTAACAGTGGGTCCTTGCCATCGCCAACATTACCTGAGGCATCAGTGGCCACAAGAAAAATTGCTGGGGCTTCTGTTGTATGGAAGGACTTGACTGTTACTATTAAGGGGAAGAGGAAGTACTCTGATAAGGTCGTGAAGAGTTCGAACGGTTATGCTTTGCCAGGCACACTTACTGTTATCATGGGTCCAGCAAAATCTGGCAAATCTACACTATTGAGGGCGATTGGAGGTTTTCCTTCTGCTATCTCCTGCTCCTGTTTCCTGAAGTTTATCTTGAAATGTCATATCATTCTTTCGTTGTTTGTTTGAAGCATAGAATGTGAATTAGTGTTTGTTTTATTCTTGTTTCCACTTTACAGGAAGACTGCAAGCTAAAGCAAGAATGTATGGTGAAGTGTTTGTAAATGGTGCAAAGTCCTGCTTGCCATATGGGTCATATGTGAGTCCTCGATTATATCTACTTGTTACTTTGTTCTTTTTCTTCTGCTGCGCTCATCATTTTGATTAGATTGTGTAACTTGGTTATAAACAATTTTCTTGATTATTCTTTATGTATACTATTGAGTGTGGCATCCCTGATGGTCTTCTTTTACATGCATATGTGAGTGCATCCAGGTAATCTGTGTAGTGGTGGGGAAGTAAATAAATAGTGACGGATCATTCTCAAAATCTGAATTGTGTACTTTAGGGTATTAGCCACATGAAAAGAAATTGATATTGATAGCCTCCTTGATAAGGTTATGCACATACATTGAAGAAAAGATGGCAACAATAAGTGTACATGAAGCTTGGATTGTTAATATGCTGAAAGTTGAGATGGTGTAAGTGTAGGATTTGTTCTTTATTTATTTACTTATTTATTTTTTCAAAATGCAGCCTACAAGGTTTTTAAAATCCATAATCCAAATTCATTCTTATTGATTTGATTTTGGAAATGAACCTTTGAATAGATCAACAATTAAATTGTTATAACTTCGTGGAGATTCATTGATGTCAATTCCTTGAGGTAAACATGTAACAGTCTTTCCTAGATTACTGGAGCTAATCCTTTGCACCTAGTCAACATTGGTTTGAGAGTTTGAATATCATGGGCAAGATCAATATTAACTTGAGTGTGGGGCCCACTGGGCCACCTTAGTGCAATTTCATGGATGGAGTTGAAAGTTCATCATGTCTGTAAAATTTCATCTCAATTGGACACCAAAAGCCAAGTTTTTTGAGGGCTTAAAAATCCAGTTTTGAGTCGTAGATCACGCTGTCCTCAAGACAGTTGTTACCCCCAGACCATGGTTGATCGGTGCTCACAACTGGTTCACATCAAATCTACCTCTAGGATTCCTCGAACCCAAAACTAAGTCTATATATATGCTACATGGCCCAAATGCCTTTATAGACCTCAAGTGTCCCCCCATAAGTGCCCTTCTTTTGGGGGTCAGGGGCATTTGAAAGGGTTGCACCTACACCCCGTTAAACCAAAAGATACTTCAATTGAAAAAACTCTATTAACCTCAAGGGGTTGGCCTAGTAATTGAAACACAAGACTTTAGGATTGAGGTCTTGGATTCAATTCTTGGTAACTCCAATGAAGTGTCAATCTCCTTGGGATATGTACAAAGTAAGGCCCCACCACTTGAACCCGACATGTGTGAGTAGGAAGGCGTGCACATGCCCCGAAGGACTAGCCGGGCCAGACACCTGCACACCTTTGGTCATAATTTTTTTTTGAAAAAACTCTATTTTGAAATAGCAATTCTTAGAAAAAGAGAATTTATGTTGAAATAAAAATTAATTTTGAAATGCTCTAGTAGGGAGAAAGTTAAAATGTGGATTAGAGAAGGTTTGGGTGCAAATACAAAAATGGGAACAGCTTCAATCAAAGAATTGAACAGCTACAATTTTTATGAACTGGGAGAAAGAACCATATGTTAAGTTGGTTATTTGGATTAACAAGAAATTGACAAGCTTAGCTATTAGTGCATGAGAGAATTTTTGGATGGATCCAATAAAGAGAAAATCAAGAATGTCCATTAGAGAAGGTTTGCACACATATAAAAAATGGAAAATGGCTTCAATCCAAAGAATTGAACTATAATTTCCACGAACTAGGAGAACAGGAGAATATAAGGACTCTAGATAAAGAAATGAAATGACATATAGAGTGGGGTGACCCAAAGCATGGTGTTGATAGGGTTGAGTGGAAAATTGGAGTTCACAAAGCTGGCACCAGATAGCTAGATAAGGCTCTCATGGTGATGATAATGATGATGACTATGGTGTATGTAGCATCTTCATCCTAAAAATTTCGATCCTCTAGCTTAAATTATTGCCATGTCATATAGACTTATTTGTTTAATGTGGTCTCAGGTTCATATTGAATTGTTCTCAATAGCTCATTTAGATGCCCCATTTTCATTTTCAGGGGTATGTTGAGAGGGAAGATACATTAATTGGGTCCCTCACTATTCGTGAAATGTTATATTATTCAGCATTATTACAGCTTCCAGGTTTCTTCTCGCAAAAAAAGGGTTTAGTGGAGGATGCTATCCTTGCCATGTCTTTGGGAGATTATGCAGACAAACTCATTGGCGGCCACTGTTATATGAAAGGTCTTCCTCGAGGTGAGAGGAGGCGTGTCAGCATTGCTAGGGAGCTGGTGATGAGGCCACACATATTGTTTATAGATGAACCACTTTATCATCTTGACAGGTTTTTCCCTTCTTCTGAACTTTTAACCAACTAATATCATGTATGTGGCATCTGGGCCTCACTCTCCTATGACCAAGATGTTGCAGCAACTTTTATTACTGGCTTTATCCTGTTTTAATTATTGTCTTCTTTTCAGTGTGTCTGCACTTCTGATGATGGTAACATTGAAGAAACTGGCAAGCACAGGATGCACTATTATCTTCACTATGTACCAGAGTAGCACAGAAGTCTTCGGTCTTTTTGACAGGATTTGCTTGCTTTCAAATGGCAATACATTATTCTTTGGAGAAACATTGGCTTGCCTGCAGGTGGATATTTGCAATGATTTAATTTGTTTCCTCTTCTTTTATAGTACAGTCCTCTGCATTAGGACTCATAATCTTCATAATGTTGAAGTAGTGGACCTTCTATGTTGATAAAAAAATGGTGAACCGTATGCCATCATGTTTGTCAATGCTTGTTGCTTCTCAATAACCTGTTGCCTCTCAATAATTTAGTATTTCATTTTTGCCATCCATTATAACAATTCATGTTTAATTTTGTGAAATGATCACATGCAAACTGGTGTGCAATGTATTACCCTACACACCTATGCATGGGGCTCACCAAATAGAGTGGTCATAGGTCCGTTTGAAAGGTCTTTCCTTGAATGTCACGCACCAAAAATGACTTTGATTGAATCAATCAAGTTATCTTTTTAAAGGCCGTAAAGTTCAAAGATTAAAAGAAGTAATCTAAACTAGGGCTGCAACTCGGGTCCGGCGGGTCGGATTTCTTAAAACCCTACCCGACCCGACTTGATATATATGGAACCCAATCCGATCCGAATTCTCAACCCGAACTCTAGAACCCAACCCGACCCGACCCGACCTGACCTGAATTTTGACCCGACCCACATTATGAACCCATTTTAGCCGGGTTGGGTTGGGTTAACTTGTAAAATCCTCAACCCGGCCCGACCCGAATTTCATGTGGGTTTTTATCTTCTCAATCCGACCCAACCCGCATGATTTCTTGGGTCGGGTCATGCGGGTCGGGCCAAAACCCGACCCGAGTTGCAGCCCTAATTTAAACTGATCAAATTTTGGATAGCTTGAAAAATGTGACGATGAATTTAAGCAAGGTGATTTTTGGAAGGTCACATATTTAAAGAAAGACCTATCTAATGGACCCACCACCATTATGTTTGGTAGGCTCCATGCCTAGTTGTGCATGGTAATACGCCGCACATCAGGGTGCAGGTGATCATCCTTTATTGTGAGAAGTATGAAATGGAATTTGCACTCAGCAATAGAGATTCTTGGTATTCACATTTGCCCTTTCTGAAATGGTAATACGAGAACTTGCAACGTTGAATGGTAGCGACAGCAAGCAGCCAAGCACTTGCTATCTGTCTATGGATTCTTGTCAAGTTTATTTATTTATTTTGCATTGTATAGACTATAGAGAGGGCGTTTTCTAAGCTTTTCTGTGCTCAACATCTTATCTGGCATAATATTCTGGCCCAGTTCCTGAATAAGGGCTGAAAGTAAAGCCTTGGCCCATCTCAATATTTATCAACATTTAAAATTGTGGGGCTGGGCCACTAGAGGGCTCAGCTTTCTAGTGAGCCTAGCCTGATTCATTGGGAAGGAAAATGGCCCATGGTAGGCCAATGGGCCTTTAGTTTTGTAGGAAATCCTGCTGAAGGAAAGTTGTACTCAGGTGGCCCAGGCTGACGAGGCCCATGTTCAGCATCAAAAGATTCTGTTTCCCCAAACTTTTTTGTGTGCTTTAGCTTATCACCATTTTTGTTGTCATTGTGGTCATCATGAAAGACAATTTTCTCATTATTGTCATTGTTGTCATCTTCACCAACATCAAGACCATTATTTCCTCTATCCGGGGAAGTTGCCACTGCTTATACAGCCAAATAATTTGAAAAAGAATTCTGAAAATCTTTATTTTACTATTTGATGATTTGCATGATGGACTCCTCTGAAAAAGCATTGGCATTCGTGTAAAGAAGGTGCTCTACCAAACTGAGCTATAGCCCTTGTAAGATATCTTAACATCTAGAGTTTTTCTTGTCAAGATGGATATTCCATAATTCCAAATGATAGCTCTTCGATTTGTTTCCTGCCAAGGATTGGTATTTTTGAGAAGTCATATTCTGTCTATAATCCTTGATGGACCATTTTCTCTCTCTTTGTGATGATAAATGACCTACAACACTCAGTGGTTAGAATATTGCTTTGATACAGCAGGAGTCATTGGTTCAAATCCAATAGTAGGTAGAAGTTATTTATTAGATACCATTCGGTATCTAATAAATAAGTTTTTCTATCCACTTTCTTTTCTTCTTTTTTTGTTGGATTTTTTACCTTTTCCCTATTATCCTCACACTACTCATATTTATATTTGTTTTTCTTTTGTTCGTTGCATCAGATTACACTTGATTATATCCAATTGGTGGAATCCAAATAGGGTGTATAGGAAAATAACTGAGTGCCTTTTCTTGATGTAGCACTTTTCAAATGCTGGATTTCCTTGCCCGATCATGCAAAGTCCTTCAGATCACTTTTTACGTGCAATAAATACAGATTTTGACAGGATCATAGCCATGTGTAAGAATTGGCAGGTAAAAACGTTTGAGGGTTTTGCTTTGAATGTATTCAGTAATGCTTCTCAGCATTGCAAAAGATTGCTAAACTACTGATGCCTGACAAGAAGAGAACGATTTCAACAGGATGACAATGGGGACTTTTCGTCCGTTAATATGGACACTGCTGTTGCAATCCGTACCCTTGAGGCTACCTATAAGTCATCAAGTGATGCTACTGCAGTTGAATCAATTATACAGAGCCTCATAGAGAAGGTTGAATTATACATCTTTTTTCTTCTTCTTTCTTTTTAGTGATTGTTGAATTATGAATCTTATTAAGACAACAGCAATCTGCACCTGCAGTGTAATTTATATCTGTTTATTAGTTGATAAATTGTGGCATTTTGGAAATCTTTTTTATATCTGCAGTGTGTAATTTTTATGCACTCAGACACTCTGGTCCTTGGTGTTTATTGTAATTAAAACCTGAAAAATTATACTTAATAAATCTTTTTGTTCTTTCTGTTGCTTATATATGACTTGGAAATGTTGTAAATGATATAGATATTATATTTCACTCGAACTGAAAGCTATCCAAAAAAAAAAATCTACCCATCTTTTGATCTCACATTTTATTCGACATTTCTTGCAATTAAAGCCTAAGTAATTAATTTATCACAATTTCTTTTGTTCTTTATGAAACAGAAACAACTTTCCATTAAGTTACGAAAGAACATATAGAGTACAAGAGAGCTATACTGTTCAGATATACATGCGCCTTTGACAATTTAAAAAGATAAAATTACATAGACCCAATGAACTGATCCTTGTCTTTCACACTAACTTTGCCAAACAATCTGCAGTGTCATTTGTGGTCCTCAAATTTGAACCTAATTTATCTATTCTTGGTGGCTTTCTTTCTCTCTTGGCACCACCCATAATCTCCATGGAGCCCATTCTCCATGCAATAGCATTCATGTGTAGCCCTCTATATTCATCTTCTCAAAGCCAAACTCCTTCGATTAGCTTTATAGCCTGTCTAATTGCTAATGTTTGCTGAATCCCCGTCAATGCCTTCATTTTTTTTTCTCTTCTTTTGCTTATATTTCACTTGGAAATATCATAAAAATAAATAGATATTATCTTTCAATTATGCTGAACATGATCAACAAATTTTCTTATGGATTTGTCTTGTTAAATGGAAAATTGACGTGTAATTAAAACCTGAATGATTATGTTTATACTAATTCCTTTTCTTCTATCTGTTGCTTATGTTTCACTTAGAAATTTCTAATAAAATAGTTATTATCTTTCAATTTGTTTTTCGTATTGAAAGTGATCAACAAATAATTGTTTGATTTGCTTGTTAAATGGAAAGTTGGTTTGAGTTCGATTTTTTTTCTTTTTCTTTTTTTACAATGAACATAAAGTTCTAAACCAATTCATTTTTTATCTATAATGCCACAGGAAGGTCCACACTTGAAAAGCAGGGGCAGGGCTGGTAATGCCACACGGATTGCAGTTTTAACATGGAGGTCATTATTGATTATGTCAAGGGAGTGGAAGTACTTCTGGCTCCGACTTGTTCTGTGTATGCTTTTCACACTTTGTGTTGGAACAATATTTTCCAACCTAGGCCACTCATTATCATCAGTTGGGGTGAGTTTCTTCAAATTGAACATGAATTTTCTTATTCCATTTTAAGAATTAGCTTTCATCGCACTCTATCATGGAAATTTCTGCATCGGGGCAATTCTAATATGTTTTGTTGATATATACATATGCATGCTGACAATAGGGATGCAAACGGGTTAGGTTCAGGCTGGGCTTTGAATGTGCCAAGCCTTATTATAGTGGTTTGGGCACATTGGGCATGTGGGCTTGCGGGACAAATTCCATCCTTATAGATATGGCAATGGGCCGGTTTGAGTTTGACATGGCATGCGTCAAGCCCTGTTAATTGCTAGCTGGGTCTTTCAAGCCTTTACAGCATGCTTGTGTTTCCACATATGGAGAGGAAAACCAAATTTTCTACCCTCCCCCATAGTACAGTGTTTTCCTTGAAATTGATTCTTTAGATAGGAAAATCTATTTTTTGCTCGTGTATCAATGTAAATCCCATCCTTTAACATGGGAAAATAAAAAGTGGGATTGAAAATCACTTTTGTTTTTTTAATAAAAACTACATCTTTTTTTTTTGTGCAAAAGCTATTTTTCATTGAAAACATGATTTTCAATAAAAAACACAAAATACCTCAGGCTCTCAAGGAAAATTGCCAGCCCTCTATATACATGTGTACAAACAAATGTACATATAAATTTATCTTAAATAAATTGGCCATGATATTCACCTACTTTTAGGATAAAAAAGATATATTGTTTTATTATGGGTACCAAGTGTTGCTTAAAGATTGTTTATAAAAAATAGAAGTGTTGCTTAAAGTGGACATCATGTTAGATTATTGCAAGGGTATGATCTAAAGGTACCAAGCCACCCCCCCTTTTCCCAAAGAAATTGACACAAACATACAGGGTGGGGACCTTTTTTTTTTGAAATGGTAATGTCTGTCCACCTTCAAGGATTTTTGGCATTTCCCTGGGAAAAAAAAAAAAAAAACAACTTTTAATGTTGCTTAGGCTTACAAATTGTGCTATTGACTCTTGTCATTTCCCCCTTCTTTTGAAGGGTAACTTGACTCCAACTCTATACTTTTGGCAGTCTTCCCTTGCCACTTGTGCTATATGCTCTTGCCATTGATTCCTTTAACATGATTTTCAGAGAAATTATCTGTTGTGAACCCGTTCAAAAAAACTGGTGTGAACTTTCAATCACAGCCCATAGATGGGCAAAAAGCTGTCAGGTTTCACTTTTTAAATCATCTGATAATTAAATTCAGGGGTTGTAACTGAAAGTTCACACCAATTCATTGTAAACCGGTTCACAACAGATATTTTCTCTGGTTTTTCATGTCTGCAAAAGGTGCTATGTGAGCTGGTATCTGCTTCCCTTTTTTCCTTTCCCTTCATGTGAATCTAGGAACTCTCTCTCTCTCTCTCTCTCTCTCTCTATATATATATATATATATATTTGTGTGTGAGTGTGTGCACAAGCGCATGCTTTATACGTGAAAAAGAAATTCAATTGTCATGGACCTGGTTATGGAACATATGATTAAAGTAGAACCATAGTGATGCGGAGGCATTTAGGGTTACCCTATCTCCTGTCCTACATCACATAGAGATGACACTTGTGGGCTGGTGCATGCATATATACAGCACATATATGTACTGATGCGTGGCACATTGAGCAGCAGAAATACATGGCACAAATCAGTTTACTTGGTTTTTATTTGTTACAGGTCAGAGTTGCAGCAGTATTTGTCTTTGTATCTTTGACTTCACTTCTGAGTGTTGCTGGATTACCTGCTCATATAAAAGAAATCAAGGCATGTTCGATCTTTTTCTTGATAATTAGAAGAGTTTCATTGCCACAGTTGAAATGCTGATGTATTTGGGTGTAATCCCTTTATTTTCTAGATAACAACTGAGCTCTGGTTCTGGAGTTCGCTTGCATATTTCTAATTTTGTATTTTTATTTATTTTTACATTTATCATCTATAGTACCTTCAACCTTTCACATTAAAGAGTGGCTAAGCCAAACCACCCCTACACAAAAAAAGATGAAGAAAACAAGAAAAAAAAAAGAATATTTCTCCTCGAGATCCTATGATGCCTGGACCCAGCAAGGACACAGATTTTAAACCCCCACACACCACCCCCCCAAACAAAAAAAGAAAAGGTGTCTACAAAGATGTCTTGCCTACATTGAAGTGCCCATGCAATGTAATCAAGATCATTTTTTTTCAACTTATGCTCAGTTGCTACCATTAGTGAAATATTTCAAATGTTTAGAGAACCTACTTCCTGCAAATTGTTTTGGTTGAAGGATGCATATTGGTGTTACCAGAATCCTGATTAACAAAAATCTGCAGCATAATAGTCAAGCCGCGAGTCACACTCAAGGTGTAAAGGTGTCTTGGAGGCTAAGGCGCAAGGCGCACTTCTAACCATAGGCTTTTTTGTTCTAGGCATAAATTTTTATATTTTTAAATGTTTGTGTTTATTTAATTGTATATATTTTTGCACCAATATAAATATAATACAATTGTTTACAACCATTTTTAAGATATTAATGATAAATGCATTACTTTTTCAACTCATTATCAACTAAACAATGCAATATGTATACTATCAAGAAAATACATCAAATGTAAAAACAAAATTTCTTAATATGAGAAGCTAATGATAAAAGCCTAATAAATAAAACATAATAATAACAAGTCAAAATCATAAAAAAGGTCATCATTCCGACGATCATATTAAAAAAGAATAAGGAAAGAAAAGGCACACTTCTATATAAGATGGAAACTATGTTATATTATTTATATTTTATCACCTAATAGGGAAAAAAAGAGAGGAAAAGGTGCACTTTTTATATAAGATGCAAAGCGCGCCTAGGTGCACTTATATGCGCAAAACCCCTCTTTGTTGCCTTATGTGCAACTAGGCATGTGTGTTTATAATACACACTCCTTGGTGAGGCCCACTTAGGTGGGTTTGGAAGTTTTTGGCTTATATATGGTGCCTTTAAGAAGTAATCTCGATAGGCTAAGTGAATTCATATTTTTAAGGCCCAAAATTGAAATTTATCTGACACTAGAAATTCACTGGGTTAGATTAATAGGCTGCAATACTCAGATTGGTGTCAAATTGAGTATGGGTGCAACTAGAATTGCATCTTCTTGTAGGCTTCTTTGATGAAACTGTGAATGGAATGTTGGAGTCGAGCAATAAGGTTACCATGTTTTCTTTCCATGGCTTTGGTGCACTCATTTCTCTCTGCATTTTCTTGCATTTCTACAATTAAAATGCTCCCAAATAATTTTTTTTATTTTTTCAACCACATCAACTCCACCCATCAAAATTTGAAAAACATCTCCATCTTGCCATTTATGACAAGTTGGATCAAAGAACTCATCACATGCTATTGCATAACAAAACACCAAAATGCTTGGAATTCCTTTGTAAAAAATTCACCATTATCCTTAATGCCCTTGCATGACAATCATTAGATCTACAAAACCCACAAAATGCTTGCAATTGCCTCAAAACCTAGAGAGATTGCATTGAAAAGATAAATCCCTGGAGATGGGTCTCCAAAATTGCAATTCTCATCTCACTAAACCTGTGGGTTTTTTGGCTCAACGTGAAATCAGAGATTGGGTTTAAAGGGAGATTCGTAATTTCATTCCTTTGCTATTTGGGTGGTTGGTTCAAAAGTAAGGGGAACTTAGCACACCAAGGTGATGAAATCTACTATGGTAAAAAGTGCAGGGAGAAACTTGGGTGGGGCAGCAACAGCTGAGTTGGGGAGGTGAAGCTCTGAAGAAGTGCATGGGATATGGATAGAATTTTGTCAAAGAGGATATAAAGGAATTTGGGAAAAAGAAACAAGATGCGGATGGAATATTGAACAAATAGTTTTTCGTAATTTTTGCACCAAATTGACTTTCGCACGGTGTTTATGTGTGTGTATTGTGTGTGCATGTGTCGGAGAATTTCTTGTGTATATCCAAAAATATCACATCAATATGTACTTTAGCTGAAAAAGGGCCTGAAAATGGTCTAAAAAAGTTGAAATATATAATAAGCCCTCTTGATTGAGAGAAGCCCTAATTTACATGAAGATATGAAGAAAGGAAGACATAAATATATAAAAACACCTCTGTTTAGAGAATAAACAGAGGGAAGCGTAAAAGCCAAAAAGGAAGAAAATAGTTGCAACTTACAAATTTGACAAAAGTGCTCCTAGATGATCAAGAGAATCAGTGTCAGTATATTCTTGACCAAATAAATTCTCTTGTTTCTAGAATCCAATTGAAGTCATCAAGGAAAGGACGAAGACATAATACATGCATATGAAGCACATGGAGTAATTTCATGTATATTGGGGCATAATAGTTTGTTTCTTACTGAAGTATTTTCAGATTCATCTTTTATTAAATATATGCTTATATGAGAATTGAAAGCCTTATGTATAACAGCTTCTCTTTATCTCTCTCTCTCTCTCTCTCTCTCTCTCTCTCTCTCTCTCTCTCTCTCTCTCTCTCTCAGGTTATTATGTATAACAGTTGAATCATGATTCTGGTCATGTAGATCTCTTATTATTTTGCTTTCTGTTGTGCAGATATACACACATGAAGAATCAAATCAGCATTCAGGAACATTTGTTTTCCTGCTTGGACACCTTTTTTCCAGCATCCCATTTCTATTCCTAATTTCCATTTCATCAAGTCTGGTCTTCTATTTCTTAGTTGGGATGAGGGACGAGTTCAGTTTGCTGATGTATTTTGTGTTGAACTTCTTCATGTGCCTCTTGGTAAATGAAGGACTTATGATGGTTGTTGCCTCCATCTGGCTAGAAACCTTCTGGAGCATTTTGACAATGGTCTCATTACACGTACGTGCCACTTCTGCTTTTGAGTTTCATTTTAATGTTATTATCACATGGAATATTTTTTAAATGCATAGTAGCTACTCATGTTAACAGATGATGTAAAGGCATGTTCAGTGTACATTTTTCCCACTGAAATACAAATCTCAATCTAATTTGTTTTATTTATGATTTTCAGGTGATAATGATGCTTGTTGCAGGTTATTTCAGAATGCGAAATGATTTACCTAGACCTGTGTGGAAGTATCCTTTATCATATGTTGCTTTCCACACATACTCCATCCAGGCAAGTTATCTCATTCATTAAAGTAATATTGTCACATGGCAGAGATGACTAAACAACACATGTATGTTACATAAATTTCTGATTATGAATAACATAAGTTGTATATGGCTTGAGCAGAAAATATGCAAAGGGTACCTGATCCTGTAAAAAATTTCAGAGAGATATGTTTCTTAAAAATGAAAAAATGCCCTTATATTATATGAATCATATTCATACATTATTTCAAAGTATGCATGTATATTTATATGCATTTGAACTGTTTGTACTGGAAATATGATCAAGTTTACCAAATTAGTTCCAAACTCAGAAACAGAGAAACTTGCAGGCGAAGATACTAGTGATATCAAGATTCAGAGATGTATCTGTTCTGTTTTGCATTTCAAACAAGTTGGTAGAATGTCTTTAGTCTTTCCTGATATGGGTGGTCTATGATCTTATGCAGGGGCTTCTGGAAAATGAATACATTGGGACTTCCTTTGCTGTAGGGCAGGTAAGGACAATATCTGGAGTTCAGGCTCTTCATGCTTCTTACAACGTATCTTCTTCTAGAGATGCCAAGTGGGAAAATTTACTGGTGCTGTTTCTGATGGCGATTGGTTATCGCATTATCTTGTTTGTTTTGCTTCACTTCAATTTAAGAAAAAGTATAGCTTCATATAGATTTTACATGCATGATAAGGTCACAACAAAGGCAAGGTGAATTTCTTTCTCCTGCCTATCTTTTCATCCCCTCTGTACAATGCAATTTTCCCTTTGTTGTGTGTTTAGCTGTTGTAGGTCTGGAATTTTTATTGGAATATGGAAGCTTTCTGCAAATTTGATTTTAAATTTGAAGATAGATGTATTTTCCTTGTTGAGTATGTTGTATTCTGTGATGAAGTTGCATCAGTTGGAGACCACCAAGTGAATTCTTGGTTTGTGGCAACAGTGATCCGGAGGATTAGGGTTTTTTGTGACACAAAAGTATGTAAAATGAATTATAATAACATTTTTCTCTCTTACCAAATATTCATTGCTATGGTGTCTCACTTTCTGAATGTAGTTCAATGCATCCATTGTTTGCATTCCATACATTTAATGGCATGACACAGCACTCTGAGTGAATTTGTTGGACACATACTGTTTCTTGCTTCATGGGCTCAAAGCTGCCTTCTTATTTTGGGACCAGTTGTCGTTGATCCAATTTTTTATTTTTTTTTGAATTCCATTAAAACTAAATGTGGAACATGGGTAATCTATATTGTCAGATGATGCTACCCAGTTAAAATATCCAATTTTTACCCAAATTTTGATGCTACCAGGCCTAATATCCAATTTTTTAACCTAAATTTCTATGATACTCCCGGCCCAAGATTCATTTTTAACCTAACTTTCATGCTAAGACACAATATCCATTTTTTTGCTTAAATTTTATGTTATCAGGCCAAATATCTATTTAACCAAAATTTTTAATCAAAAACCCAATATACCCATCTATAAGCTTCAAATTTGCCATTTTAGCCTAAAAATCTAATATTTCACCTAACACCACATTTGGTGAGCTTTCAAACTTATACAACAGTTTAGAGAAATAGTTTTGGGCTTTATGTCCTTAGTGCATCCCTCAAATCCAAGGAAAACTAGACTATGTTGGATCTAAACCTACTTTTCATGCAAACTGAAAACGAAGTATCAAATAAGGATAAAAAGTTTAAATTAAGTTTATTATCTTTAATACAAAATAATATCAAATAAGAAAATGCATTTAAACAATATATTGATTGGTTTTTGCCAATTTGTTTCTCTCTACTTTGGGTGGTTGTTGGTGCATCGCTTCCACGGTGGTTGAGAAAGCATCGATGATATAGAAAACAACACATGAAATAGAATCCTTCTCACCAAAATTCTTCATCATCAAATCAAACACTGTATGTTCAATTTCAAATAGTTTCAAACAAAATCTGAACATTGACTTGGAGAAGCTATAATTCATGAGAGAGTTAAAGCCAAAATGAATATTGCTTAATCATTTTACCTTCATATTTTCTCATCGATCTAATTTTCTGAAATGCCATGAGAACTAGGCTTCCCTCAACATCAATCCAAGTTGGTTAACGCGACTTCAGATCAAGATTGATAAATCAGCAGGCAGGACCGGCCCTGAAATTTCAGGGGCCCTAGGCCCAGCACACTGGTAGGAGCCCTAGGCTTTAGGAAAAGTATATGGTGGGGGCCCTAGGCCATTGATCAAATAGGAGGGCCCTAGGCGATTGTCTATTTGGCCTTAAACCAGGGCGGACCCTGTCAGCAGATAGGGCATGGCATTTTCCAAAAAGATCATCTAAACAAAAGAAAGACAACCAGATGAATCACAAAGCAGTGAATGAACCTCACAACATTTTGGACAAACAATGAGGGAGATGAAAGCAAGCAAGAAATAATAAAAGAAATCTCAAGACTGATAATAGCAGTGTGACAATATCAAATGGCTGACTCTTTTGACAATTTAAATTTTTTTAAGATGAACATGTGTAAATTTGTCAATTCGCACACATTGAGCACATATTCCTAAGATCTACCCTCCATAATCTTACCAGACGCAGAAGAAGCTATATATTTACTAATCTTTGTGACATATGTAACTTAAGTCATAATAGATTGGCCTTCTAAGAGCTAAAAAAGAATACAGAGCACAATTTCTAAACACGAGAAGTCTTATACGAATGGCCATTGTTATGCTGGTTCATTGAAAAGACAGATTCACGAAAGTGTAGGGTTAAGAAAAGTGTGAAAAATCATCATATATACAATATTTTCTTAAATCTATCAATATGCCAAAAATTATTTTTAAAAGATTTAAAATATTAATAAAAATCATGGAAAATAATGGCAAATTTTGAGAGACTGTTCTAAATTAAAAAGCTCTATTTTCAAGTTTGAACGTTCATCATTATAACTCCACTTCAGACATCCTAAAGACCAATTTTGATATATAAATTGGTCTAAGAAAGATTAGTTAATGAATTTTATACTGCATGACACGTGTCTGATTTTTTTTAAAAATGCTCCTGCGGCTGTCAAACTTTTGTAGGGATAAGATAAAAAAAAAAATGAGAACTCACATAGAATCTCACAAATACACCATCTAATCACCAATATTACGAAACAATTTTAACTTTACATCCACTGAAACCACCGGAAATTTTTTCAGCCAATCCCAACATCTTGCATTCCAAGAAGCTTAACCTCCCAACGCTAACACATTCTTGTCACGCCAGTCCCAACCAACCCAAGACTAGTTCAAATGTTTTCTAATGATTATAGATGTTATTTGCTTGGATTGAATTTCTTTTAGAGGGATTTGGGTCAATTCCTATTCGAGTCTGTTTTGGTTCAGATCTATTCAAATTCAAGACACACTAAGACTACCCTTTAAATAAACATAGACCTCATGTACCTATTTATTTTTGAGTTCTGATTGGACTATCCATTCATAAACAGGTTCACTTAGAATCTGATACATCTATTAAATGAGCTGAGTCAATTCAGTAAATTTATCAAAACGAGTCAGTTGAATTCGGATCTGGTCAATTATTACCAGGTCTAAACAGCATCCACCCAAATCCCAAAATTCACCACTCAGCCCCTTTCTACTTTGCACAAAGGACATAAATTATGGATGAATATGTCCAAATCTAAGCTCTAAAACGGCAAGTCCAGCAAATAATATTCCCCCCTCCGCAGTAGAACACCAATGGCGATGATGGATATAGAAAGAACCGCAATATAATCTCTAGTCTAAAACAGAAACCATTACCCAACATTCAAAAAAATAAAAAAATAAAAACCATTACAGCAACAATGGTTGAATTTCCTGACTACTTTTTCAGATTATATGATCCAACAGAGGGTATACACTAGAAGTCAACTAGAGTTTGCAAAACAAGTTTAACAGAATTACAAAAATTCCCGCAAACATTGATGCCACTTTTGTGACCGCTGCTGGTAATGCTTACATTGTTGTTCTCCCATGTGGCAATTTACTTCTCTACTAACTTGCGACTATCGAAGGAAATAAGGGATAACACTCACACAGTAAGACCTTGCTGTGGTGCAGACACAGAAGCCGTCGGCTTAGCCTTCTCCACCACGATGGCCTGTGTTGTAAGGACCATTCCAGCTACAGATGCTGCATTCTGCAATGCACATCTTGTCACCTTGGCTGGATCGATCACACCAGCTTCCACAAGATTTTCATATTTGTCATTCATTGCATTGTATCCAATTTCCCATTCACTAGCCTTGATCTTCTCCACTACCACTTCACCTTCAACACCAGCATTATGTGCTATTAATGCTGCTGGCGCAACCAGTGCCTGCATAAAGGAAAATATCCAAAGTATAAGCATTTGAGACAACACAAGAACATATTGTTTTCCTCATTCCATTTCGCACTTTCTATAGAGATATGCCACTGCAAACATGTATTTACCTTCTGTATGATGTCGGCACCTAGACGTTCATCTGCATCATCAAGCTTATCCTTGATTGCAGGAACAAATGAGGAAAGGTGAACAAAAGCAGCACCACCTCCTGGGACAATCCCTTCCTCAATGGCAGCAAAAGTGGCATTCTTTGCATCCTCTATCCGGAGCTTACGATCCTCGAGCTCTGTCTCTGTTGCAGCACCAACCTTGATAACAGCAACTCCACCAGAGAGCTTGGCTATTCTCTCAGCCAGTTTCTCAGAATCATAAACAGAGTCTGTCTCAGCAAGTTCCTTCTTGATCTGAGCAATTCTTGCCTGGATCTCATCCTTGGTTGCAGCATCGGCTATAAGAGTGGTTGAGTCCTTTGTAATTATCACCTTTCTTGCCACACCAAGCTGCTCAACAGAAGCATTCTCTATCAACAAACCCAGATCGCTGGCTTGGAATTCGGCACCTGGGTGGAGTAAAAGGAGAATAAACCATGAATTAAGAAAGCAATAAAAGAGATAAATATAATATAATTAATAAACAGACACAGCAGGCTTAGGAAAAACACCAATGAAAAGCATCATTCCAAGATTGTAAAGTAATATACTGGCAGGAAAAGGTGTCTCAGGTTCCACCACATGCACACCCAACTTCTCAATCTTGGGAAGCAACTCCCCAATCTTGTAATCCAGTTCAAGCTGACAGTTTAAGGTGTCCGTAAAATGAATCTTTATCAGTTGTGATGTGCTTCCATGTTGGCAAACCAAAAAAAGTCAAAATTTGTCAAAAATAGCTAAAAAAAAGATTCTAAGATGCGCTTTGGTGAGTTTGGAATAATTTAATTCAACTTTATCATGAATTTTTTTAAAGATAACTTTATCATATTATTATATTAATTTGATGATTTTAGAGGATATGATCAAAATTCTTATACATTAGAAAATCATGTTGCTTTAAATTTTCGACTAATTTCATTAACGCGAATCGCATGCCTCCTATTAGAACCAATAAAAACAACATAATTAACGGTCAAAGACTGAGAGTTTCAACAATTCGAAAAGGCCCTCTTTGAACAACTTGAAGGTTAAATCATTTTACATCCATTCATCCAAGAAGTTTTAGGACAAGGTGGGGGCCACATTGACACAGCATGTCAGAGATCGCAGGCTGAAACTAGCCATGAAAATTCCAAATGCCTTCCACTTCTAAGCACATCATATGAAGTGGCACAGAGAGCAGTAACATGTGACCATGTTAAATAGAGCAAATGGCAACATTAAATCAGAATATTCAACTTTCAGAATATTTTACAAAAGTAACATTGAGATTGAACTTCTGAAAAGTGTACCTGTTAAAATGGCAATATCCTGAAGCATTGCCTTGCGCCTCTCTCCGAAACCTGGTGCTTTGATTGCAGCAACATTTACTATTCCACGCAACTTGTTCACCACAAGAGTAGCTAGAGCCTCGCCACTGACATCCTCAGAAATAATGAGCAAAGGTGCTCTTAGTTGGGTAGTCTTCTCCAACAATGGAATGATATCTTTAATAGTGGAAATCTTCTGATCAGTAACTAAAACCCTAGCATTCTCAAATTCTACAGTCAACTTCTCCTGATTTGTAACAAACTGGGGAGAGATGTAACCCCTGTCAATCTGCAATTACAATTTCCACTCATATCGTTAATGGGAATCACAACCTTGAGCAAGTAAGTGGTTTCAACTTCTAACAGACAACATTAGACAATGCTTAAGCAGGACCTTTTATCATACTTCGGCATGATTTACAACCAAAACTCCCCACTTAAACCAATCTAAAAGCTGCTGTCACATTTTCAACCAAGTCTTACTGAAGTCTGTTTCAGCAGTTCAAAAGGCATGGCTGATACAATAGATATTATATGAATATGTGCTATTTCAGCTAATAGTTTGCCAAAGACTAGAGACACAATTAGACTCAAAGATAATAGGAGGCTTTCAAACATCTATACAAACCTCCATTCCCTCTTCAACATCAACAGTTGTCTCAAAAGAAGATGAAGATTCAATTGATAGAACACCATCAGGTCCAACTTTATCTATCGCATCAGCAATCATAGTTCCAATAAAATCATCATTTCCAGCAGAAATGGTGGCAACAGCTGCAAAAGAAAAACAATAATAAATAAATTCTTTAATAAGACATCAACTATACTGAAGAACTCTTAGTGCATTAAAAACTACACCTACAATGAATGATGAAGGCAATAATTTAAAGGCAGCATTGGGACCAAAAAAAATGATTATTCATACTAGCCATCCACAAGTATCTTAAGAGCCTTTTTACCTTTCACATCATCACGTCCTTTGATTGGCCTAGATTTCCTCTCCAACTCCTCCACGAGACTTTGTACAGTCTTATCAATGCCTTTCTTGATGGATACAGGATTTGCACCAGAAGTCACAGTCAACAGGCCCAGTTTAATAATTTCTCTTGCAAGTACCGATGCTGTTGTTGTTCCATCACCAGCTGAGTCATTAGTTTTACTTGCCACCTTCATTCCACAAACATGAACCACTAATAATTAATTTGCATACTCAAATTTTGCTATCCAATAAAACTATAATTTGAAGGAAATAATTCACAATAACTGAATGATAAACGGATGTCAAAAAATAAGAACTGAAAAGACATCACATAACATATATCAAAGTTGAAAATAAAGACATGACTAGCAGGACATTGCACAGTTGAAAGTATATACCAACCTCCCTAATCAAAGCTGCACCAGCATTCTCCATTGCATCGGCAAGTTCAATGGCTCGGGCAATTGTTACTCCATCATTAACCACTTTGGGATTTCCAAATTCATCCAATACAACATTCCTCCCTACCAGAACAAAAGAAAATCACAAACAGCTCAACTGCAAATCTTAATCCAAAAGTTAGTTCCATGGTTAGTCAATAGCAAAGGAAAAAATCTCGACCGATACGATATATCTAGGATGTTTTAGCACGAGATATCTTGGCCAATACGGTAAGTATCGGCCGTACCATAGGCATATCGGCTGATATGGACGTTATCGGTTTTTTTTTTTTTTAGCATATCGGCTGATATGGATGTTATCGGTTTTTTTTTTAAAAAAAAAAACGATATCTTGCCCGTGGGCCCAAGCTGATATCTCAGCTGATATTCGCCAATATTGGGCTAATATCAGCCGATATTTTTTTTTTCCAATTTTTTTTCAAAATAGAGCCTCTCATTTTTTTAATTTTCTTTTAATTCAGAAAAAATAAAATATAAAAAAATACCAATATTTTCCCAAAAAAAAGGAGAGAGAGAGAGATCTTGGCGGATATATCATAAATCCGAGATTTTGATCCCTCGTCAATAGTAACCACCAAATGATAATGATTCTATGCACATTAATTACTTATTGACAAGCTGAACATGATAATAGAAGAATGCAAGATTTATGAAACAATAGTCCTGTTGAACAAGTAACCAGCACACCAACATGCCTCTTTGAGTTGCAAAAAATGGGTTAGGTCATGAAAAAAGCCAATTCCACCACTCCGGCAAGTTTATTCGCTCAGGCAATTGTTACTATACCATTTACAATTTGAATCTTACGATACGATATGATTTTCAAAAAATAAATGATTCGGATCTTCTAATAAAATACGATTTTTTAACCACCACACAATTTTTGTTATTTAAATGTTTACTTTTACCAAAATATGATTCTCCTTTTCAAAACATTAGTCTTACAAGCTATCTATGATCACATGTAAATAGCAAGCCATATCCATGACTTTCTTTTTGTAATCTTAAACAACATTTACATAAATGATAATCATCGAGTTATATATACAATGCTGTCATCATTTTTGTCATTTTACAAACAATGTTCTAAATACCAAGTGCATAGAATATGAAAAACTTATTCTTACTAGTTAAATCATTTAAAAAAAAAAAATTACCCTTCTTTGAGAAAATCATAAGAATCTTACAATTTATGATACGATTTGTAATTCGATACAATTGATGACTAGAACAATTTACGATATGATCTCAATTCTCAAAATGTTGAATCTCACACATGAATGCAAGATGGTTTCAACTATGATGAAAGCATGAGGGAAGGAGAACCTCTAGGGCCCAGAGTAACCCCAACAGCATCGGCAAGCTTATCAATTCCAGCCTGAAGTGCCGTTCTTGATGCCTGGTCGAAAGCAATCTCCTTAGCCCTTGCCTGAACGACAAATCGGCTGCGAGACTGCCTGTAATTCACTTTATTCCCTTGACTCACCTTCCTTCTCAGGCTCTCCTGAGTATTATGCATAAACACAAACACAAATCAATATGAGATAAAAGGAGAGTTACAAGAGAAAAGGAAAAACAAAAACAAAAACGCTAAAAGCATAAATTAAAAAGCAATAAAGCAAAAAAATTGCGTCTACAACCATGTCTAACTTCAATTTTGAAAATGATATATTAAAGTTGCTGTAGTACTAAAGTAAGAGCGGAACTTTTTAAAAGAATTTATAAAAAATTTAGACTTTTTTTCACTAAATAGAAAAGTAATTGTGCTTTTCTCAGATTAAGTAAAAACATTGGGCCTTCTTTCAAAATTATCCCTAGGATAAAACCACTGCAAAAGAACTAGAGCAAGATAAGCCAGCTATGTATCAAACAGCTCCCATGAATCATAATAAAGAGGAAACAGAAACCAGCCCAAAACACATTGCTAAATTCTAGAACCAGAATTATAAACAAAAGAAAATCAATAGGATGAAATCAATTCATATAATTTGCAACTTACACCTTTATGTGGTAGCATGTAAGGGGAAGTACATTGCTGGAAATAGCAAAGATGATTCAAACCATCATATTCTTAAAGAATGATCATCTTCCACGAAAATTTCTTGTGTGCATTCAAGCAGCATAAGAGTGGCAGGTTGGTTAAAGGGAAGCTTAACCAGAAACTAAATTGTTGTGAACATGGTACTATGGGAAAATGAAAGTCCATTTTAAATGAGAATAGAAATCAAGGACCATCCTGTTGGATCAACTCTGGTGATTGATCTCACACAATATTGAATAGAAGTGCTTATCTACAAGAAGATATGTTCTGCTTAGGTTTTAGGTTGCATAACTTCGTTAGATGTGCTTTCCCTCAAACTTGGGCTACATCAATTCATTTTCAAATGTTAATTATTTGGATTAAATTTTCTCAAATAAAATAAACTCGGTCATATTGGAAGTTCAAACCTATCAGTCTCAACTACTTGAGCATCAAAAGTTAGACACCCTTTATATGCATGGAAAATTCCTAGTAAATTGCCATACTAATGACAAAAGAACCTCATTTACACTTCGTAAAAATTGGTTCATTTAAACTTCCTTTCATGAATTCTGCAAATGAGGGGACTGCTTTCCACAATCAAAAGATTTTTCTTCGTTTCAGACACACCGAAAGGCAATTTCATCTAGATTATAGGAACAATTCCTGCTATCCATACAAGCTGCTATAACTCAATTTGGACAGATGAAAAAGATAGATCTCTCATGGTATTTCTTGGAAATAACCAATTCAAGATTAAAATGGAAACGGGTTTACATAACATTTGGGTAGAAAGAACCATTTTAAGAAAACCCAAATGGAAAAACGGCTGCTTTCCCAGAAAGCGTTCGAGGGTAAGCTATACTTGAGGGAAAACAACCATCATCCATGAAATGGTTTTTTCAAACCACCCAACATTTGACCTGAGAAGTTCAAATAAACCAAAATTCTAAACAAAATAAAATACATGTAGGAGCAGAACGAGAATGAGAGATTCGAACCTGATACTGAGGAGAAGAGCGAAGGAGCATAGAAGCAGTGGAAATCGCATTTGCAGAGGCCATTTTCCACGGAAAATCGTAGAAAGTGCTGTAGGAGTTGTTGCTGGAGTTGAAGAGGCGAGGATAAGGAGAAGAAAGAGAGGTTTTTGTAGTGAGGAAATGAGGGTTTCCAGAAGATTCCTACATAAGCACCAACGATACTTCCAGAGCTGAACCAAATGAGGAGAGTAGGGCTTGCTTGGCTGTACCCAACTTCCTCCCCTAACTGGGCCATCCCTGGTGGGCTGGATCAATAGAAGTTTTAAGCCCAGTAGTGGGGGTGGGGACACACAATATATATTATTATATTATAATAAAATTTAGATATTAAACTCGAATTAGAGTTTTATATTTATACTAGATTACTAGGGACGATATTGAGTAAACTTGTCTCATGATTAAATTGGAGCAAAGTCAAATCAAGTCAAGTAACAAATTAATTTAGTATCCATTAAGTATGTTGAGTTTCATGAAAAATATTTTTACATCTCTAAAAATTTTGAAAATTAAATTTTCAATTATGTCTCTTTTCAAACATTAATTGCCCCCACAATATTGCTTAGCTTGTTGCTTTTGTTCAGGCTATGTTTTGATAATTTGTGGGCCTCTTTTGTTTCATATATTTTTGTTTGGATCAGGCTGTGGGTTATACTGTACATTTTGAACTTTTTCCCTCTTTTGAATGAAATTTACCAATCATCATTCAAAAAAAAAAAAATTGTCCGGTGTTTACTGATAGGTTGGCAATAGAAAAATAATTTGCTTTCACTTTGGATTATTCTTGTTCAATAGTGTATGGTAGATGTTATCTTCTGTCTTAAATGTCCAAATTGACATGCAAATGATATTGGGTTTCATAAATGTTTTCCTGTATACAAATTAGAAAATCCCAACTATATAATATAATGGGAGTGGTGATATAAATGTTGAAAAGTTGATAATAAGAGACAATTAGTCATCTACCCAAACACAGTTAGCCTCTTTTATAGCTGCAGGGACATTGAGATGGATTATATAAAAGACAATTTTAGTTCTTAGCTTTCATATAAATCTCAAGTAGAAATAGAGTTTTACCTTGTCCTCACTGAATGGAGAGTTTCAAAATCAGTTGGGAAGAAAATCATGGATTCCATGCTAGGGTGGGAGATGAGAAATGATTACATTATACCAACATTAAGTATTATCTCACTGATACTTAGTGTTATTACACAATTTACATTAACAATAATATTTTTTTTTAAAAAAAGTAATCTTCCATAAAAAGGCCTCTTGAAAGAAGTATTCAAAATTTCAAATGTTTCTGGTTGGAAAGGAGGGTATTTAAATTCCAAAGTTTAGACAAGAGCCAAACTTGGTGATCAATGATAAAACCTTTACATTTTATAAAAGCTTTTTAAACCAAGGAGTCATCATTAGAAAGTGACCTCTCTTCAAAAGTCAAAAGATATATTTTCCAAGTTTTTTTTACTAATCTTCAGAACATGTGTAAATCTTCTAATTTAAGATAGTAAGAATCTCCAAGTAAGAAAGAAAAAAAAAAAAAACATTGTTGTGGGCCTCAAACATTTTTAAACCAAGATCATCCCTGCACTTGAGTTGTAAATATAATCTCTAGCAATCAAGTTTAAAGCCTTGCCAGTCTAATTGTTTTTTTCTAAAAAAAAAAAATCTTTTTAAAGAAATTTGATTTAATTCATAACTTCTTTTAGAAAATAGTATGTAGGCATTCAATATTTTGCAACAAAGCTAATCAATGAGTGGGGCAGAACAAGTTTACCCACTTGGGAAAGGAATTAACATTTCCAATTGTTCAACTTTGAGGCAATTGAAGTAGAGAAGTTTTCACAATTTAATCACATTGGTACCATACTATTTACTTTTACTTATAAAAACAAGCTTGGTACAACAATTAAGACAATTGAAGTAGAGAAGTTTTCACAATTTTAATCACATCTGGTACCATACGATTTACTTTTGCTTATAAAAACAAGCTTGGTACAGCAATTAAGATTGCAGTGCTGCAACCTTGCGAGATGGGTTCTGAAACTACAACTAAGGTTGCGGATATGAAACCTTTCTAGATAAATGGTGAACTTGTCATACTACAATCTAGTCATACAAGTTGAGCATCTGCAACTTATTTAATTTGTAACCATTGTAATACCATTTCCCACTTTTATTACCTCACTTCACTGTTTCTTAAAAGTGTAACTTGAATCAGGGTCAACTGGTACTGTCTCGACGTAAAAATATGGGAGGGCTAACCCAACTCGATTTCTAGAGTTATGCTCTATATAATCCAACCATATCAAAATTATATATAAGCAAAAAAATATGTACATAATAAAACAAGGATCACCCGCAAATGAGTTTGTATAAAAGTGGTGCAAACTTTGGATTGTGGGGGCCAAAATAGTCCCAGTGGATATATTTCCCTCTTCACATTCAGCTATCTCCTGTGAATTGCACTTATACCAGATTTGACGCCAATTTGACTTTTAAAATTCGTTGATCTAGTCCGATGAATTCCCATTTTTTGATAAATCTAAAATTTTGAAAGTTTTAAAAAACATAGTTTCTCTTATCCAATCAAAATAAAATTTTATAGACGTCATATAGAAGTTAAGGTCTTTCAAACTCACACATTCATGTGGGCCTAGTTAGAGCCATATGAGTGCCAAACGTGGTACAAACTAGTTTGCAGGGGATTATATGTACATTAGATTTGTAACACTCCTCCTACCTATGAGAATTGTCCCACATCACCCAGGAGGTGGGCATGGTGAGTGTTAATAAGAGGGGAGCACCCCTTCCTCAACATGAGGCCCTTTGGGCCTGACCATGTGGATTCGTGGGGCCCAAAGCGGACAATATCGTATTGGGGTTCAGGTCGTCACAAATGGTATCAAAGAACAGTTCAACTCTCTGCTTGTGTAAGCCCTCTACTTGTATGGTGTTGCTTATGTAGACCCTCTGTCTATGTGACGTGACAGAACTGAGGACGGCTCTGATAAGGGTGGTGGATTGTAACACTCCACCCACTTGGGGGTGTGGGAATTGTCCCAAATTGCCCAGGAGGTGGGCATGATGGGTGTTAATAAGATAAGAGCACCCCCTCCTCAACATGAGGTCATTTGGACCTAGCCAAGTGGGCCGAGTCCAATGTAAAACTGTGCGGGTCTGTGGAGTCCAAAGCAGACAATATCGTGTTGAGAGTCGGGTCTTCACAAGATTATTATTTCATACATTTTCAATTATTTTGGTTACAAATTAAATGTGTCGCAGACTTGTCAGCCAACATTATGGCATTGCAACCTTAGTTGTGGTACCACAATTAGGGGTGTTCTTCAGTTGATTCGGGTTGGGCTTCACTAAAAAAGCCTAAGCCCATCTGCCAAAGCCCGATTATTTTGAAAATCAAATTTTTTTTTTAAATTAGTATGTTTCACCATTCATATAATTTTTTTTAAAAAAAACCCAATATAAATTTAAAGAAGATGAAGAAGAAAAAAAGGGAAAATAAGAAGAAGAAATACAGAAAAAAAAAAAAGCCAGTTGTTGCACAACCTAGAGAGAGAGAGACTCAATTTGGAGACCGGAGAAGGTGACCTAGAGAATAGCAACAACAAATCTGCAAGAGTAAATCCGTAGGGCAAGTGGGCAAATGGCAAATCAGACAATGCAGATCCTTAATTCGGAATTTCCAAATCATCTTTTATGGTTATGCCTTCAGTCATTCAATTGATTTCTGAGTTTTCTATATTTATATGAATGAAAAATAAACGGGCTTAAATTTCGCCCAACGTACACCGATAGGCTTCACATTAAATATGACCCTTGCCCTTTGAACAAAATTCTTTGTTCAAGCTCATTTGTTAAGATAGGGTTCGGAATGAGTTTGAACAAATGAACACCTTTAATCACAACCAATTTTTTTATTTTTTCTATTTTCTTTCTTTTAATTCAAGTTTAAGGTGTAAGCCATCACCAAAATTTCAGAATCTGATTTTTATTTTTTACCAAACCCATTTTCCTTATCTGTTTCTCATATATGATTTCTTTTTAACTTTTCTGATTAAAAACCCCTTTCTCAGATCTGTTTTTTTTTTTTTTTTTCAAACCTGTATTTCCTGATTTAAGGCATTGAATGGTTAAAATTATTTAAAGTACAGGAATTTGCTATTTCAATACTATGAAGGTTCAAAGTATGGTCTTCTCTTTTTAATAAATTTGGTAGTAATGATGGATCATTTAATTAAGCAACTTTCATTTCAGTTGACGTTTCAAGTTTGGAGTCTTTTGTTTTTTGTTAATGATTTCCATATTTGGGTGTAGTTTTATGTTAGCATCAGGACATGACATTGAATTCATTAGGTGACTTATTCAATACTTGCTAGCTTATGTGATTTTGATACGGATTGATGAAGTTTTGTTGTGAAGGTAGCATAGGGTTACGAATTTTAGGATATTTAGACATTTTCAGTTTAAAATAATTTATGGGTGATATTTAGATGAGTTTTATTTTTTTTTTTAAAAGTACCACACTAAACCTAGGAAAATGGTTGCAAATGTATTGTACTGTTATTAAGAAAACAATCTATCTTTATTAAATATAAATTTAAAGAAAACAGAGTAAACATAATTTTATTTTAATTATCTATATCATATGTTCTAGTTAAATAAGTGAAGACATTAATAATATCACTTTCTATATATATATATATAATGGCTGGCTATTTAGACACCGCTCTTTTCTGTCAGGAGATATGTTTTTCTAAAAATAGTGTGAAATTACTATTTTGCCCTTCCATTTTAGATTGTCCGAACTTTGGGTACGATTTTTTTAATCCAAAACTATAGCATTTTCACTTAAAATAAGTCCCTGAGTTCATAAAATTCAGAGTAGATGAATTTTGATCATTTGTTTGTAGAAATCGGTCGAGAAACGGCTATATTGGAAAATCACTCTCCACAACCTATAGAGAGAAGACAGACCGTGCGAACGAACGAAAAATGAATTGAATGTTCATTCGGACGATCTAAAACGGAAGGGTAAAATGAAAATTTCACATCATTTTTGGAAAAACGGTGCCTCCTGGCAAAAAAGATCGGTGTCTAGATGACCAGTCATAAATAATATACCACACATACTCACTAAGACTATGGCGAGTGATCCTATATATTGAGCGTGATTTGAACACAAGACCTCTTATATTTTGGTTGGATTCTTGGCCACTACACCAATCCCTAAATGTTCATATATGCATTTAAGTCAATGAAGCCAATAGATCATCACATAATTAGAATTAAATAATGAATACATGCTTTTGTTTGTACAAAGACTCAATAAAAATATACTTTATGGTATCAATACAGATCTTTTATATAAGTGACTCATGGTGATTGATGGATGTACTCTATTGTTGTACAAATATTAGGTAAAGATGTTTAATAATGTTATTTTTTTTTTTTATGTAAGTAACATATTTTCGATGTCTTTTTAAGTGAGTGAGGCCGATAGATTACATCTCTGTCCCTGTATTACACAATTAAAATTTAATAATCAATGTAATACCCTGCCTCAGATTAGGCGTGTTTTAGCTTAATAATTTTGTTTAACCGGTTAATCTCGAAGTTTTCAATTAGGGCTTTAAGGAAAGCCCAGGTTTGGCCCAAACCGAGCTCGAAAACTCAGTGATCCAGCTCGCCCAATTGGAGGGGCATTTCGGTAATTTACCGCTTCTTGTCATTATTTTTATAAATTATGTTATTATGTGATTATTATTGGATAATAATGTTGCCCTTAATCAAGGAATTGTATTTCTGATTTTAAAATAATTTTATTTTCAAAAAATAGTATTTTAAATCCGCCCGTCAAAACCCCGAAAGGGAGAAATAATTATTTTAAATAATTTTGGAAATGAGATAAAATTCAAAACTAGTTATTCTTTGACACCCCAAAATGATGTTTCTAAATTGTTTTATTTAACATTTGTTTAATTAAGTAAATAGTGTTAAATTGTGATTTTTATTTAAATAAATGGTTTTTAGTGAGAGTTAAATTCTAAATTTTTTATGGTGATTAAAGTTTTTAAAACCCAACTTATCTATAAGGTTGGATTAAGATTTTGAGCTTTCAAAATCAGGTTTTAAGTTAAAAATCTAGTTTTTGACAAAATGGAGACTTATTTGCAAAAATGAAACTTTGGAGAGGCTGATCTGCACCCAAACAGTAACCTGCCGGTTACTGTTGGGTGCGTAAGCAGGGGTTTTGCATGCATTCGCCCTAAGGCCACCATCTACGGATGGAAATGGCTATAAATTCCATCCTTTTCTGCTGGGTTATCTCCCTTCAAACCTATCTCTTCTCCCTCTCAGTCTCCCAGCTGCTCTGCAAACCAAAAACCCTCAGCCGAGCCTCTATTTTCTCTCTGTTTTTCACCCGTAAGCTTTTAGGGAAAAAATTTCAAAGTCTGGATTTAAAGCCCAGGAACTCCATTGAAGGTAACCACTGTATTCCTTTTCAAATTTTAGATGGTTTAGAATCAAGAAAAACTGATTTTGGTTTAGTTTTGAGCAAGAAAATCCAGTTTGAAATCTAAGGAAAAACCATGGGTCCCTTGTACCCGTGAACTTTCGGTGTTAAAATCGGATGGCCCAGTGAGCTTCAAATCTCCAAACCTCTCCCTATGGAAAGAAGACTCCCAGAGGAATCCATCGAACCGGTCAGATATGAAAACCGAATCCGGGAAACCCACTGTTTCCGGATTCGTTTTTCATGTTTCCCGGCCGTTCACTGTCTGTTACAGACAGTGAAGGAAGGAGGAAGAAGAAGAAAAAAAAATATTAAAAAAAAAATATTTTTATTTGATATAGTTGATGCTTGTGATTTGTGATGTTATTTCCCATTGAAAAAATAATAATAATAAATGAATGAATAAATAAATATTATTATTTTATAAAAAAAAAATTGTTGGATTATGTGATGTGATGTCAGTATCCCTTTTTGTTAATTAAAATTGTACTAACTTTCTTCTCTTATTACTTATAGTGTAAATACTATTGTATTCACTTTCAGGCCGATCCTATTGGTCGGGCATTGAGTGATCTCACTTTCAGGCCGACGCTATATTGTCGGGCATTGGGTGACTTCGAGGCTTAACTCAAAATATCAGATCTGGTCCTATCCAGAAGACAACCGAGAAATGACTCGAGGATCTAGACCTAACTCAATAAGTCAATCTGGTCAATGCCCAGAAGACAATATGAGCTTTGGACTAAGCCCCTTTTTATTTATTATTATATTGTGGATTATGATAATTTAAAAATGATAGAAACCCAGTAGGAGACTCAATTCCATATACCTTGAATATTTTTAGGAAAACGTGAGATTTCAAAATACTACTTGTGTGTATGTATTTGATCTGTATATTTATTGTGCACTTATCTGTTTGTTTGAATAGAGACCGCGTAACCACACAATCATGGTAAGGGAACTTAACTTTGCAGCTTGATGTAAACAGATTTATTTGATATGGATATTGAGCAATGAGTGGTTTCAGATTTGATGAACCCACTCATGTGCCTAGACTTGATGCACTATGGTAAGAGTGCTTATGATGTTGGTAAATGCTATGATCAGACGAATTGTGAAATATTGCTTCCACGTACCTTTTACTACTGAATCATCGCCGAGCTGAATGTGTCGGTTACGTCTACTGATCATGGGTGGTGACAGTTGCTGAGGGTGTCGGTACCGGCCATGGGAGTGCCGGAGATGTACTTGTAAGGAGGTATTTTGACCGTGTCGAGACTTAATACTAATGTTGTCAGTATAGTATCTAGGGACTACGTTGGATGACAACAGTAATGGAGAGATGATGAAATGATGGGAATGATGATGAGACTTTACTTGATATTGTGAATTTATTATCAAGCATGAGATATTATATTGCAACTGTTGATTATATACTAACCTATTGTTTACTTAACTACACTGTTATATTTCCTTCACTGGGCTAGTTAGTTCACCCCACTCACCTTCCAGGAGATGAACTTGAGGAGGAGAACCCTCTTTTTCAAGCTTAGGGTGGATAAGCTGCGGCGGTGTTTCGGGATTCCCCCAGAGGGGAATACCCTGGTCTTTACTTTCTGGTTCTTGGAACCTTTTGTTTTTATTAAGTACCGGGTGTGGTACTTAATTTGCATTAATGTGATGTATTAGACTACTGCGTTTCTGTAGTAACTCTGATGTTGTTTTGAAATGATAAATCAAAGTTGGATTTATGTGATTCTATGTTGTGTTGTCGTTGTGCTTTGTTGGTATCAGACTTATGGTATGTGTTTGAGTACACATGTTGGGATCATGTGTGACCTTTGGGCCCAATGGTTGATCCGGCCCAGTGAGAATTCTTACGTTAGTTTATCTTCAAAAAAAAAAAAAAAATCAGTAGAGTTCCGGGCCTACCCTTCGGGTCGGGGCGTGACAATCAATACTCATGATTTGATTTATTCGTACAACGTAACTATCAAATAGTGCTAATTTTCCTCTAATTAAGTTACCAAGTTCAAAATTAGATGTAGATCTAATTTCGAAAATTACAATGAATGTGAATGGAACAAAATATATAGATATGCATTACAAAAAAATTATTTAATTAATAACAATTCGATTTTAACGACTTATAAACATTGTTTTCCTATGATAGTCATATACCTAACGGTCTCGTATGCAGAGAGATGTGGGGTCTTAAATCGTAAAAAAAAATATAGTGATATCTCATAATTGAATATCTTGTGGTTTTTAGGTGTTGGTTTAATTAGTAGTGGGAAGATTTGTTATATTAAGACATCCTTCTTAACTTCATTTATTGTTACGATTAGATTACGTTTTCTCTTTAATATTACAAAAGCTTCTTTGAAAGAGAAAAATGAGCTAATTTAGTTTGCATGCAACGTATAGTCATATATTAATTTAGTTTGTGACAAATAATTAATTAATAAATGAATATCTATTTAAAATTTTAATAAATTTTGATATCAATATAAATTGTATAATATATTGAATTAATAATTTATTTATAAAAATAAAAATAAAAATAGAACTCAACTTGCAAAATTGAAGAGAGATATTTGTTCTTGAAAATAAAAAAAAATCAAGTTTTGCTAACTTCAATCTCAACAAACCTTGAATAACTAATAATCCAATTTTCATCTCTTTTTATTTTTAAAGTTGCATATGGTGTTCTAAAAGTCATTGAGCAAAAGAAGTGTGAAATTACCATTATACCCCCGTATTTTTACTCATCCGAACGAATGCTGAAGTGTAAATTTAGTTCATTCGAACGAATGGGCAGAACATTCGTTCGAATGAACCGCACTCATTTATTATAGTCATTAGGATGGTCTGCCGATGCTACAGTCATGCATAGTGCATTATTTAAATAATAAAATTTTCTTTAAAGCTTTAAAGTTATTTTTTAAGCACTGTGTATTTCCAAAATTTCTCAAATTGAATATCCGGACTCATTACGATAAACTGATAAAAATACTTTAAGACTTTAAGGTCTTTTGACACTCCCAAATGCTTAAAATACAGTGTTTTATAAATAAGTGTATCCTTCGACTGTGTCGAAAACATATTTAGAAGTGTCCAAAGACTTTGAACCTTTCTTTCTTTACATTTTTATATAACTTGGGTTCAGTTGGGTATAACCTTGGCCCTCAATGTTAAGCCATATTTTTGGGTTGAGATAAAACTCTGACTCAAATTACATCACTAAAAATCAATTAAATACTAAGATTTAACACCATAGGATCCAGGTCCAATCCAATGATTTTTGACAGAATTAAATCGAAATACAAAACTGCCGATCTTAGATACATTAAGTACATGTAAATAGGAAATTTTGGGTGAAAATATCAATGTTATCAGAACCGGACCACCTAATGAACCGTCTTCGAGGAGGTTAGGGTTTAACCGAGTTCGACCGCGGTCAAAGCCGGTTAAGTATTAAAATAATATAAATATTATATATAATATTAAGTTAGACATATTTTACCAATAACATTAATATAAACATTAAAAATAACATTCAAACTCTGAGTAATATATCAAAACGGTGAAATATATGGGATAGAAATAGTAATAAACATTTATATTTCAAATATACACATTTTTCAAGAGGAAAATTTAAAAAAAAAATGTTAAAAAAAATAAAAAATTACAAATTTCTGAACCGAGGTCTGCGGTTCGCGGTTTATATGCCAAAACCGCATAAAACCGCGGTTCTGACCGGTTTTATACAGTTTTGACCACTAGCCGGTTTTGGCCCTAGACCGAACCGTAGATCCCGCGGTCGCGGCTAAACCGCCAGTTCGACCGTAGCTCAGTCCGGTTCTGATAACATTGGAAAATATAAACAGCGTGTTATTTGAGTTTAATTTTGAAAACGTCATATATTCATAGAATTCAACAGTAATATATAACAGCCACATCGATAAACTTTCCCATACATAGCAAATTAAGTCTGCCATTTGTTTAATATAGACTCAAAACAGCCAATCAAACGCATACTTCATATTCTTTCTGAACTTTTAACTCATTATATCCCAATTAGGAAAGAAAATTACAGAGCGTGATAAAAAACTGTATCATTTAAATATTTAAGACAAATCATTAAAACAATACATTAGGACTTCTTGCTGAAATTAAGATACCAGGAGATATCAATCTCAACCGTACAACATTTTAAAAGAAGAAGAACTAGAAGAAAATATCAGCATTAGACTTCCATTCATACCATTCTCTCTGCAAGCACAGATTTCAAAGAAAAAAAGAGGATTCATGAGTCATTTCAGTAACATAGATTATTCAATAATGAACTGCACATATATGGAAATTTGTTAACATCCAAAATGTTTTTCTTGAGAAATCAACACATTGGCATTCTGAAAAGAGATGGTAGTAGGAATTTGATTAATATAAAAATTTATGTTTAGATACATGCTGGTCATACAATTCAAAAAGATCAGATGATGGCAACTAAAAACCCAATGTCCCATCATTCCAATGTATCAACTTAAGAAAATCAATCAAGGACGAATAAAACAATTCATCTATCTTGTCTTGCTTCATTTTACATATTTCCAATGCACGCTCCAGCCTCTTCTTAGAATCCTCAGGATTACACTTCAACGGCCTCTTCTTGGAGGAGTTCAGCTCCTCAGACTCTCTTGGTCTTTTCCATCCTCTGTCCCACCGAGAGTCTTTCCTCTTCAACAATTCAACAACACCAACGTCCTCCTCACGATTATACTTCAGCCTCTTCTTGGAGTTCTTCAGCTCCTCAAACTCTCTTAGTCTTTTCAATCCTCTATCCCATTTAGAGTCTTCCCTTCTCTTCAACAATTCATCAATAGCACCAACATCATCCTCATTATTACACTGCTGCAAATAAAGGAAGAAAGGATGAGATGAACCAACTGCTGGCTGTGAGAGATACATTCTTTCAATCTGACTATGATTTTTCATCAAAGTAATCCACTTCATCCGAAACAATCTTTTTCACTTCACGAGGCAAGGAAAAACAAACATCTTCAACTATGCTTGTTGACTTCTTCAAATTTACAATCTGTGAACACTTCGTCTTGTAATCAACATTTTTGTTAAGAAATGGGACAATTTTCACCATATATGCCTGTTCAAATTGCTTTATCAAGAACGCATGATATTCGAAAAGGCTTTCAATATCTTCTCCCTGGTTGCAATACACATGTTAGGATGAACAAATTGGCGCATGGAAGAAAAAACACCCAAGTCAACAACAAATATGCAAAATTATTTTCACTTTACCTCCATGCCTAGCCAGTTTACGACCTGGGCAACAGGAATCCCTAGCTTGTTCTGTAGACCTTTGTGTAAAGAAGCAAGTGTCTGGGTTCGTACCTGCTCAGAAAGGAATACAATAAGTTAAGCCATACAGTGTATTCTACTAGCATCAAGCAAGACCAATAACCAATTAGAATAAATTATTTCCTTGTGAGTACAAATATAGCAAAGGTAGTCAGTCATAAAACCTAGTAAGTTTTAAATGACAGGCTTAATTTTTCAAAACAACGACTACTTAGCAGTGATGCATGGATATCACATAAAGAATAGACAAATTTATGAATTTGTGAGATACATTGCCTCATGCTCCAAAGTCAAAGGCATAGATAAAATATTTCTATGCTAGTAATGATGATTTTTACATAAAGCATATTACTTTTTTACCTATGCTATCATTTACACTCTCTTTTTTAAATGTAACATTTTATTAATCTGGCTAAAAGAATACAGCCAGAGAAAAAACACCAGAGCAACCATGGAACCCAGACTTGTTCCTAATAAATATCTTATCAACTAGGCCAATACCCTCTTTGGCCAGTACAAATATCAGCAAAGGTACATTGCCTTTTAAAACCTAGAAAGCTTTAAATGGCAGGCTTAATATTTCAAAACAATGAGTTCTTAGCAATGATGCATGGATATCACATCAAGAATAGATAAATTTATGAATTAGTGAGATACATTGCCTCATGCTCCAAAGTCAAAGGCATAGATAAAATATTTCTATGCGAGTAATTATGATTTTGCCATGAAACATATTACTTTTTACCTATGCTATCATTTACTCTCTCTTTTTAAAATGTAACTTTTTATTAATCTCGCTAAAAGAATAAAACAAGAGAAAAAACACCAGAATCCCCAAATTGGTACATAAACTAAAATAGTTGCTAGTTGAAATATAACAAACCAAGGAAATGGAGGTTAATCACAGTTGTTAGGGAGATAAAGGGACTATCTGCGGGCTTGGAGGTTTCCTTCAATCATATTAGTCGAACGACAAATGGAGTGGCAGATTTTTTTGCAAAAAAGGTGTTGATGGGCCGAGTTCAGGCGTTCTTCTTTTGTAGCATAGTTTTTTTTAGTAGCTGTGTTTTAGTTTTTGTTTTGTCTTTTCCTCCTCTTTGGCCTAATCCTCTTAGGCCTTTTGTAATTTTTGTTTTTTATTGTTCTCTTCTTGTACTTTTCTTGTTCTTTTCTTTCTTAATGAATATCTTCTTTACCATTCAAGAAAAAAAAAATAAACCAAGGAAATTGGTACATAAATTAAAATAGTTACTAGTTGAAATATAACAAACCAAGGATAGAAAGATTTAGTTACTCATTATTGCAGTCTAAAGGCAGTGCTCTCAGGTGCCAAAGGTTAGTCGGCCCATGGAAAACAGGTTGACAAATCCATCTATAAATGCCAACTCGATGGGTCGGATAAATGGCTTAAAGCGATTGTTGGACATAGATCCAGTTAAAGTATAGAAAATTCCACATAATCCAAACTTCAAGGCAACCTATTGACCACAATTCATAGGAAAAATATTACATGATCAAAATTAATACCTTGCCAAACTGAGCGTGCATCAAACATGCTTGAAGGTAAGTTGCTTTTCTCACAAGTCGAAAGAAGGTAATGTAATTGCCTGTCCTACAAGCTCTGAAATGTACAATAGCTTCCACCATTAGTCTCAACACAACATGAAGAGTGTGATTAGACATTAGATAGTAAGCGATACCATACCTTGCTGCATCACGCGCAAATAGAACCTCTTGTGTGTTTCTTATCTCTAGAGGCATCTTTGCAAGGTGGAGTGAGAATTCTGCAGCCTCAACCTATCAAAGAAGGTCAATAGTGAGCAAGATTTAAAGGAAATTAACATGGTCTAGATGCATAACAATTGTAACCACTTCCAAATACTTGGGCAGAATTGATGGTTATCCATTTCCCTACATTTGGGTTGACAATTAGGCACAAAACAAAGAACTATATTAGGTTCTGATAACTCTTTCTACAACTTCCAAATCAATATTGATAATAGGTTTTGGAAAGACAAAGAATATAGTCACTTGGCTTACCAAGACCTCCCTAATGTCATTTCAGATGCCCTCACAACACCAACTACATAATAAAAGGATAACCATTTTGTTTTCCAACACAAGTTGTATTGCCATTTCAATAAAAATAAATGATACATGGAAAAATGATCAGCCATTTTTAATTTGTGACACATACCAGAAACACCCATAAACCACAACATTTGAGCATGAAAGAAATAGTGCGGGTGTTTGTCTACCTTTAGAAGGGCATAATATCCCCAAAACTCTTTCTCTGTTGGTACACTGCTTCCCTTTTTCCTACAATCATCATACTGTTGAAACAATTCAGCGAATGTCTTATTCATCTGCTCGGCGTTAAGATGCATATCAATCTAATTTGTTTATTTTTCCCACTGAAATACAAATCTCAATCTAATTTGTTTTATTTATGATTTTCAGGTGATAATGATGCTTGTTGCAGGTTATTTCAGAATGCGAAATGATTTACCTAGACCTGTGTGGAAGTAATATTGTCACATGGCAGAGATGACTAAACAACACATGTATGTTACATAAATTTCTGATTATGACTAACATTAAGTTGTATATGGCTTAAGCAGAAAATATGCAAAGGGTACCTGATCCGGTAAAAAATTTCAGAGAGAGATGTTTCTTAAAAATGAAAAAATGCCCTTATATTATATGAATCATATTCATACATTATTTCAAAGTATGCATGTATATTTATATGCATTTGAACTGTTTGTACTGGAAATATGATCAAGTTTACCAAATTAGTTCCAAACTCAGAAACAGAGAAACTTGCAGGCGAAAATACTAGTGATATCAAGATTCAGAGATGTATCTGTTCTGTTTTGCATTTCAAACAAGTTGGTAGAATGTCTTTAGTCTTTCCTGATATGTGTGGTCTATGATCTTATGCAGGGGCTTCTGGAAAATGAATACATTGGGACTTCCTTTGCTGTTGGGCAGGTAAGGACTGTTAGAAAATGAGAAATTGTATTCAATAAGGAGTATTACACAACTATATATAGCCTCTAGCAACCCTAGGGCTATTACACTTCTAATCTAATCTTAACTCAAATACATCTCTTAATAGAGATTAACCCAAACTAGAATCTTAATTCTAATATATTCAACATTCCCTCTTAAACTCAAGTGGTTCATCACTTTGAGTTTACAATTATTGAACAAAATAAAAAACTAATAACCAGATAAATCAAGTGTCGACTTACGCCATCTAGTTGAGCGGAAATAAATCAATGGTGAAGATGTGCCGACGAAGCCAACCAAAACTGAACTAATATTCCACGTGTGCTGCAAGTTATAAAACCGATGCTGAACATACTCCAATTCTCCAACTCCAACTCTCCCACTCCAACTCTCCCCCCTTCCATGTGCTACGTTCTAAAGAAAAGACCCAAAGTTACTTGCAAAATCAATACCGATGCCGATGCCAATGTCAATACCAATGCCACCAATACTAATGCCACTTCCTATTCCAAAGAATAAATTCCAATTCCAAAGCCAACAAAAGGCTAAAGTGCGAGAATGCTACAAACTCCAAAGAAAACAAGAAATCAAATAAAAAAACCAAATCCTCCAAGATGTGGCTGCAAATGGAGGAGACAAAGTGCCAAACGGCTGCAAAGGGTACCAAAAGAATGCAAAGGGTACCAAACGAAATCAAATCAGCCACAAAATTGGACTACAAAAGGGCTGGGTCAAAGTCCAGATACAAGACGAAGACAAGAGGAAAACAAATGCAAATCAATCGAATGAGATTTTTTTTTTTGTTACAAACTGTGAACACCAGATCTGAGTATGATTGCAAGAGGGTTTGCAGCAAGACAATGCAGGGATGCAGAACGGGATCTGAGATGGGGCTTCAGGCTTGCTCTATACGAACGGACAAACTAGAGGTCTCCTCCCTCTGCCACATGAGATTCTTCAGGCAGAGGGAGAGAAGAGGATCTCTCAAATGGGATCTTTTCTCTAGGATCGTGGTTTGACATGATACCATGTTAGAAAATGAGAAATTGTATTCAATAAGGAGTATTACACAACTATATATAGCCTCTAGTCGACCCTAGGGTTATTACACTTCTAATCTAATCTTAACTCAAATACATCTCTTAATAAAAATTAACCCAAACTAGAATCCTAATTCTAATATATTCAACAAGGACAATATCTGGAGTTCAGGCTCTTCATGCTTCTTACAACGTATCTTCTACTAGAGATGCGAAGTGGGAAAATTTACTGGTGCTGTTTCTGATGGCGATTGGTTATCGCATTATCTTGTTTGTTTTGCTTCACTTCAATTTAAGAAAAAGTATAGCTTCATATAGATTTTACATGCATGATAAGGTCACAACAAAGGCAAGGTGAATTTCTTTCTCCTGCGTATCTTTTCATCCCCTCTGTACAATGCAATTTTCCCTTTGTTGTGTGTTTAGCTGTTGTAGGGCTGGAATTTTTATTGGAATATGGAAGCTTTCTGCAAATTTGATTTTAAATTTGAAGATAGATGTATTTTCCTTGTTGAGTATGTTTTATTCTGTGATCAAGTTGCATCGGTTGGAGACCACCAAGTGAATTCTTGGTTTGTGGCAACAGTGATCCGGAGGAGGATTAGGGTTTTTTGTTACACAAAAGTATGTAAAATGAATTATAATAACATTTTATCTCTTACCAAATATTCATTACTATGGTGTCTCACTTTCTGAATGTGGTTCAATGCATCCATTGTTTGCATTCCATACATTTCATGGCATGACACAGCACTCTGAGTGAATTTGTTGGACACATGCTGTTTTCTTGCTTCATGGGCTCAAAGCTGCCTTCTTATTGTGGGACCAGTTGTCGTTGATGCAATTTTTCATTTTTTTTGAATTCCATTAAAACTAAATATGGAACATGGGTAATCTATATTGTCAGATGATGCTACCCAGTTAAAATATCCAATTTTTACCCAAATTTTGATGCTACCAGGCCTAATATCCAATTTTTTAACCTAAATTTCTATGATACTCCCGGCCCAAGATTCATTTTTAACCTAACTTTCACGCTAAGACACAATATCCATTTTTTTACCTAAATTTTATGTTATCAGGCCAAATATCTATTTAACCAAATTTTTTAATCAAAAACCCAATATACCCATCTATAAGCCAATGAGGGAACAATGAACAAAATATTGGAAACAAAAGTAAAACTAGCTTTGGAAAAGAAGAAGGAAAATAGATGCTAGAACTTGATGTTATCTTTATTAGGGTGGCTATTTAGACATCTCACTTTTCTTTTAAGAGATACTCCATTTCAAAATTTTGTATGTAAATTACCAGTTTGCCCTTATTTTTAAAAAAAAGATGATTCCTCCACACAAAATTAAGAGGCAAAATAGTAATTTTACATAAAAATCTAACATTTTAGCATAAATATGTTAAAATTAATATGGTAATTGAGCTTAATCTTGGCGCGACTTATAGACACCCGGATTTCCTGCCTCTACACACTCGATTTCGGATTTTTAGGTGAAATTACCATTATACCCCCACATTTTTACTCATCCAAATGAACTACCGGTTCATTCAGCATTCATTCGAACAATAGACAAAATAGTGTTCCGTGTTCATTCGTTCGAATGAATGGATGGTTCATTCGAAGCACTCCATGCTACAATAATGCATGGTGCATTATTTAAATAATATTTTTTTTTTTTAACTTTAAAGTTATTTTTTAAGCACTGTGTATTTTCAAAATTTTTCAAATTGAATATCCGGACTAATTACGATAACTTGATAAAAATATTTTAAGACTTCAAGGTCTTTTGACACTCCCAAATACTTAAAACACAGTGTTTTACAAATAAGGGTATTCCTCGGCTGTGCCGAAAATACATTTGGGAGTGTCAAAAGACCTTAAAGTCTAAAATATTTTTATCAGGTTATCGTAATTAGTATGGATATTCAATTTGAGAAATTTTGAAAATATACCATGCTTAAAAAATAACTTTAAAGTTTTAAAAGAGATTTTATTATTTGACTAATGCACTATACATTAATGTAGCATCTGAGCAACATAGACCGTTATTTTTTAAGCATTGTGTATTTTTAAAATTTCTCAAATTGAATATCCAGACTAATTACCACAACTTGATAAAAATGCTTTAAGACTTCAAGGTCTTTTAACATTCCCAAATGTGTTTTCAGCACAGTCGAGGGATATCCTTATGTGTAAAACAATGTGTTTTAAGCATTTGGAAGTGTCAAAAGACCTTGAAGTCTTAAAGTATTTTTATCAAGTTATCGTAATTAGTCCGGATATTCAATTTGAGAAATTTTGAAAATACACAGTGCTTAAAAAGTAATTTTAAAGTTTTAAAGAAAATTTTATTATTTAAATAATATACTATACATTACTGTAACATAAGGTGGTTCGAATCATCCGTTCATTCGAATGAATGAACACGGAACAATGCATATAGCATAAAGTGGTTGGAATGAACTGATATCTCCATTATGTTCAATAGATTGGTGGGTGTGAAAGATTCTAATAAGGCCGAAATTCTTAAAATTAGGAGAGCTCTTGTTATTTGAAAGGATTTTTTAGGAAACAATTTGGTCATTGAAGGGGAATCAGCTAACGCATTCAAATGGGCATCGTCCACCTTGAAAATTAACCAATATAGTTAGGGAAGTGAGAGACTTGGCAAACGGGACGAGTGTTTGTTAAAGTTCTGCAAATTATGTAACTTCGTTAAATTGGAAGTGGACAGTCATTGGGCGAGAGTTTTTCTAGTCCTCTTTAAAAAAAAAAAAAAAAAAATTGGGACTTATGACTTATATTCATCAGCTAAGATTCAATCCTTGCTTTGGTAGTGCTTTTTCTATTCAGTCCGAGCAGAAAATTTCTTCTTTCCTGATGGAGTAACTTATCTACAATCTTTAAAAATTATCAATCATTCTTTTCCAAATATCGGTCCATACAAATATCGCTTGATACGATAAAGTATTGACCAATAATACATATATTTTTGGCTTTGACTAATACGTATAGCACACAATTAATTGAAACACATATCGCTGATACTGGGCCAGGATATCGTCAAGATGGTTATGCATTTCTGATAAATTATTGATAATTTGATATGATATTTTTTTGAACTAATATGGTCGTATATTATTAATATATCACTAATACTATTTGTATCACCAATATATCAATATTTGATCATCTTGATTTCAAACCAATATTTGGAGCACTGCTTGTTGAGAGCCTTGTCACAAATATCAGCGGTATTTTCAAATTTACCGTGTTTTTATCGGCAAAATACCATTACCGCGTTAAAAACGCGTTTTTATCGCTACGACGATAAATTTCCAGTAAATTTCTGATAAAATCGCGTTAAAACGCTATAAACGTTAATAACGCGATAATATCCCGGTAAATTCCCAGTAAATTCCCGATAAATTCCCGGTAAATTCCCTATACCATTTTTATTTCATTAATTTTTTATTTATTCAATTTTTTTATTTTTTAAATATTATAATTTCTGCGAGATTTTCCCTTAAATTCTAGGTAAAAATCCGAGAATTTAAAAATATCCCGTTATTACCAATTGCCGTTAATATCCCGAGAACAGTATTTGTCACTTTGGTTGAGAGTAGGGTGAAAAAGGTAGAGTTATTTTTATCAATTTTGGCTGTTTTGAGTTATTTTTATTAATTTTCTCAAGTCTCGGCTCTAAGATAATTTCAAATTTTGAGTTTTTATGAAAATAATTTTATGAAATAGTTTGTAGGGTGTATGTGTAATTTTTCAAAAAAATTCAGAAAATTTGATTAATGATGGGATTTGTACGATAGTTTCCATTTTCGAATTTCTTAAAAAAATGAATGAAATGGTATACAAATGTTTCTACAATTAATTGAAGAGCTTTTATTGTGATTGGTAGAGTTTTTAAGGTCTTTGTATAATTTTTTTAATATTTTTATAAAACTCAAAAAGTTTTACATTAAAAAATTATGAATTATAATAGAAGATACACGTCACTAAGGGATACTTAAGAACATGAAGTTCATATTTAGTGTTTCATATTTTCTAAAGTTTCAGGACATTTTTCAAAATTTTAAGATATATCGAAATTTTAACTTTCAAGGATATAAATAGGGTCGGCTAGACACAAGTTGAGGCTTAAGGCAAAAAAATCTAAACGAGGCCTTCTTGGTATTTAACATATTATTATAAGTAATATTTAATTAAAATTTTAATTATATATAATAACAATAATTTATCTAAAATTCTTATAGATCTATGCTTCAAATATCCAGCTAAGCCCAAACTGAAAATGATTTCTGCATTTATATTTTGTCATTGAGTTTAGATCGGAGACTACTTATATTCTCATTCTCCTTGAAGAGAATGGTGATTTACAGTCATTTTCAAATAATATTTTTAACTATTATTTTAGCAATTCTAGCATATCCAAACATTTTCAGTATTTCAACACTATTTCAAGCCCGTAAGCAATTATTATTCTATCAATATTCAAACATCCAAACTCTATTGTTTCAATCAAAAGACAAAGGAATTAAAAAAGTAATCAAAAGACAAAGGAATTAAAAAAAATCTGCACCTTAAGTTCGGCTATCACAAGTAATGGTTAGCATTGGATCAGATTAGGTGGGAAAGGGGGAAAAATTGATGTTGTTTTAAGGGGTTGAAAAAATAATCTAAAATCTCTAATTTAATTAAATTAGAGAAGTGTTCTTCAAATTTATCTCACAAATAAATCTGGGCTCAAAATGGTGAAGTCCAAAACTGAAACTCATCTCCAATGTGAAACCAATTTGCGGAATGACTAATGGTTGGTTTTGGATCAAATTAGGTGAGAATGGGGAAAAACTGATATTGTTTCAAGGGGCTGAAACAACAACATAAAATCTCCAATTTAACTAAATTAGAGAAGGGTCCTTCAAATTTATCCCACAAATAATCTAGACTCAAAATGGTGATGTCCAAAACTAGAACACATCCCCAACTTAAACTAACAGTGGGCATTTTTTTAAACGAGGCCTAAGGCAAGTTAGGCCCTCCCTGGATATAAATCTCCATAAAAATGACCATTATTTTTTATAAAAATATGCTCACTTTAGACTTTCCATTTTTCTTATTTTTCTATATTTTTCCAAAACAAAAATATCAGCGATACCCCTTATCTGCGATACGTATCGGGGTACCATTCTTTGTAGTGCTCCATCCAGGGAGTACTTCGCTGTAGGGCAAAAATTAGGTCAGGTCGAGCTTTTTAAAACCCAACTTGGCCCGAGTTATTAATATATGGAACTCGACCCTACCCAAACTTTTGACCCGAATATCTTGACCCGACCCGACCCGAATTATTACCCAACTCAATCCGAAACCCGACCCGACCCACATTTTGAACCTACTTTAACCTACTTTTTACTGGGTCGAGTTGGGTTTAATCGGGTTAGGTCGGGTTAACTTAAAACTCTCTCAACCCAACCTGACTCGAATTCAATGTGGTTTCTGACTTCTCAACAGACCCGACCCACTGACCCGATTTTCTTAACCCGACCTGCATGATCGTCGGGTCTGGTCATGCGGGTTCAGGCCAAAACCCGACCCGAGTTTCACCCCTAATTCATTGACGACTTGGTGTGCAATTTAAGTTAGCCCAAAGCCCCAAACTGAGCCCACTCGAATATAACAAGAAAATTCAGGCTCAAGCTCAGTTTCAGCTCATTTTTGGCTAAATACACACTAATTTGAAGCTAGGTTGGGAGTTGCTTAGTGCATTGAGAGACTGAGTTCTGTTTAAAATCCTAAGTTGAGCCCCAATTCATAAAAGCCCAAAAATCCAGTTTTATGTAATTGATATTGTCTGAAGATGTCAAACGTATTTTATATAATATATTTTATAAAATTTAATGATATGGTCCCACCAACTACTTGGGCGTGAAAAAGACTAAGTTTGAATAACCCTGAAATGTGCAATTCAGATTCAAAATGAGTTGCATATGCAAATGGAGATGGATAGGGTTTGATCAAATCAGGTATACGTCTAAAACTATTTAATTGCAAATTTGGGCCTAGCCTGAGTAGCTTGATCCACCCAAGTTGTAATCTTCCCGACTACAAAATTTCATATGTGGTAATCCATTCTACTTTGACTAGACATCAGATAACATTCGATTAATTTTTAAGACATGTGCAAGTATTCCTATCCACACATATTCTATGGTAACTCTTTAGAGTGAAGTGGAAATCGAACTCAAGACTTAGACGAGTTCATAATATATAATATATATAATAAAAGTATCATATTTTAAGGTTCTTCCTTTTTTGCCCATTCGTCTCCTTGAAGAGCATTTACGATTTCTTCCTCTCTTCGTGGGTGGGCAATTGTCCTTCTCTTTGTTGATGTCTTCCAGGCTCGAAGAGGACGCCAAAACCACCAGATCCAGTACTCTTGTAAGGCAGATGATTAGTAGGTTTAGTTGGGTTTATTAGCATTAGTAGAATACCTTCTAATTTCCCACTTGGAGTTACTCCATTGTGTATTTGCTTTGAGTGAGTATTTATTTATTTTATTTTAATTATGAAAAATTTGGTGTTAGGAATCTAATATAAAGTTGCATAATCTATATTATTTGCAGATGGCATAGAATTAGTTGGCAAATAAAAAATAAATTAAGTGAATTGGACTGTGAAAAGAAGCTTTTGTTGTAAATAGTTTGAAATTAGTAGTACAACGATAAAGTATTTAGTGTCTTAAGAGAATGGATACTAGGAATGAGAGATCAATCGCACATGAGAATATGAGTTGGTTATGTGAAGTGATAAACTTAAATACATGGGTGCAATAGTTGAATCAAAGATGATAATCTTTGGATACAACTGAAGGATGAGAGCAAGTGGTCTGGTATGACAAAAGAATACTAAGTAAATTAAAGGGTCAGTATACCAAGGTGTGTAGGTTTATTAGAGCACTCGACTAATCTTTGGAGTATGTGAATGTTTTTTTACGTAAACACTGGATAACTCTATGACAAGTGGCCCTATGAGATAAAGTTAGAATCGAACTCAGGACTCCCACTTTGTGAAGCGGGTTACTACTCATCACTCGAACCCCTTTCGGTTCTAAAGGATGTGTTTATAAGACTATTACACCTATAATAGTTTATGGGTCAGCCATCCTAACACGGGTAAAATCTGTTAGGAGACAAAGGATGGAGTGAAATTCTCATTTTATCCCTACCGGTGTACCGCTCATCAAGCACCTTGTACCGATAACACGACATATACATGCTGACCGCCGTATTATCAGTATACCGTTATTTGATGAGTGATACACCGGGATGGTAAAATGAAAATTTCACTCTATTCCGTATCTCCTAACAAATTGTTTTCGTAATGAAGATCGGCATCCTAGTTTATGGAGATGAATATTGAACACAAAAAAAAAAAAAAAAGAGAAGTACATAAGGTAATAGTGTGCTAGGTAGGTTGGACTAAAGAACTCTTTAGAGCAGAGAGTGAAGAATTTCACAGGTCAGGTTACTACTCAAACAGATAGGGATTTAACTTTGAGCCTTTAGTTCTTATGAGATTTTTTTTTCATCTCAGAATTGATTCTAAAGAAATGAACCTCATAGGTGTAAGAAACCCCTTAGGATCCAAAGAATTCTAAATCTGGAAAAGATTCAATTCTATTTCGAAAGTTTCTCTCGTTTAGCACTAAAATCATTTCACTTAATAAAATAATTTTTTAGACTGGATACTTAGTCTCTACAAAATCTTCTTGTTTAACCTGCTTACTATATTATTCTTATGATCTAATAATTGATTCTGAAGTTGGCAATTATGTTGCCATAGCTCACTGACTACAATCAAAAGGAAGATCTAGAGGAAGAGAAAAGTTGTTGACTAAGCTTCGAGTTAGTGAAGGTGTTTAGATGTGATAGATTTTTTTGAGACATGAGAATGACGGATGGGAGATGAAGAACCATGACTAGTACGGGAATTATGCAAGCAATGAGTTCTTTTTTTACAAGGAACAACTTGAAAAAACTATCATATAACTTCTAATTAGAGAAAGAATAAAACATGTTACTAAAAGTACTCCAATAGATTCCCCATTTAAAATATAGGATAGGTTGGAGAAAAAAAAAATTCTTTAGAATAAAGGAATAATGCCCTTAAAAAACTCTCTCACTATTTTAGCAATGAATTAACTTCGTTTGTTTGTTGTCATTTAGGTTAGTAATTGACTTTTGAAGGTTTTTTTTTTTTAATAATCAAAATGTCTATGTCTCTTAGAATATAAGAATAATTTGGGGGCTTCTTTATCCAAACATAGTGGATACTTTGACAAGAAGTGACTTTTAGATTGAAGTGAGAATTGAACTCGTAACTCATGCTTCTTAAAACAAGTATTTTTACCATGACTCCAACCCCTTTGAGTTACCTAAGACATTTATATGCAAAATAGAGTAGTCTTCCATCTCAAAACTTTTTTTTTATTACTCCCTGTATCCTATTTTAGTTATCTCATTTGAAACGTTTGTATTTTTTAAGAATTTCTCTATATAAGAAATGTAATTTTATTCATTTTCAACATATTTTATATTATTTTAATATAAAATCTATATAAGATAATTAATTACAGAAGGAGTAAACATTTTTTCCTTTAAAAAATTTATACATGCAGATATGACACTCTTGTACTTGAATGCCACTTTGTCTGGTTGCATTTAATTTTGTGTGTCGCATATTTTGTGTGTCGCATCTCAGCTATCAAATGTACGAGTGTAGTTGAAATTTATTTTAGGGTGCCGATACAGACACCGTAAAAATCTGCCAGCAGACACCGAATTTGGAAATTTTACTGGAAATTACTATTTTGCTCTTTTCGTATGGAATCGATCGATCGATGCTTCAGTGCATTTTTGCGTTGATCGATCGATTGTAGGAGCGAAAGAAATGGATCGGTAAAATAGGGATTTGATTCCGTCGATCGATTCATAGCATCGATCGATTCTGTCGATCGATTGATGCTATCGATCGATTCATTATATGCATGCTACAGTAATTAAATAAAAAAAATCTTTAAAACTTTAACGTTATTTTTTAAGCACTGTGTATTTTCAAAATTTCTCAAATTAAATATCGGGACTAATTACGATAGTCTGATAAAAATACTTTAAGACTTTAAAGTCTTTTGACACTCCGAAATATTTAAAACACAGTATTTTATAAATAAGGGTATCCCTAGGGTGTGCCGAAAACACATTTCGGAGTGTCAAAAGACCTTTAAGTCTTAAAGTATTTTTATCAGGCTATCGTAATTAGTCCAGATATTTAATTTGAGAAATTTTGAAAATACACAGTGCTTAAAAAATAATGTTAAAGTTTTAAAACTTTAGCGTTATTTTTTAAACACTGTGTATTTTCAAAATTTCTCAAATTGAATATCCGGACTAATTAAAATAATCTGATAAAAATACTTTAAGACTTAAAGGTCTTTTGACACTCCTAAATGTGTTTTCAGCACACCCTAGGGATACCCTTATTTGTAAAACACTCTGTTTTAAGCATTTGGGAGTGTCAAAAGACCTTGAAGTCTTAAAGTATTTTTATCAGGTTATCGTAATTAGTCCGGATATTTAATTTGAGAAAATTTGAAAATACACAGTGCTTAAAAAATAACTTTAAAGTTTTAAAAGAAATTTTATTATTTAAATAATATGTTAACTGTAGGATCATTAACAGAATATCGATCGCACGATGGTGCGATCGATTTGTTAAGGTTTCGCTCGTTTTCAGGATCAATTGATTGATCGATTGATTTTCATTCTCAGGATCGATCGATCGTTTGATTTCTTCTTCGTGCTTCGATCGATCGATTTCTTCGTATCAATTCCGCACGGAAATACGGAAGGGCAGAATGGTAATTTTCACCTAAAATCCGAATTTCGGTGTTTGCTGGCAGAAAATGTCAGTGTCTATATTGGCACCCTTTATTTTACTTAATAGTGAAAGGCTCTTCATTGCAACTTCGTGAGAGAAATCCCACATGCAATATGGGAAGCTCTGTATGATGAGCTTGGATTTTGAAAATACTTTTATTTATATATATATATATATATATATATATATATATATATATATATATATATATATATATATATATATATATTTGTTCTAAATTAGTTGTTCTATATGAATTTTGGTATTGTCTTAAAATAGTTGTCTCATTTGTATTTGAGTAATATAAAATGTGTTGAAAATGGATGACATCAGATGAGTGTTAGCCTATATAGAGAGTTTCTTAAAAAATATAAATATTTTAAATGTGACAATTAAAATGGAACGAAAAGAGTATTTTTTAAAGTCAAAATGTTGTTCTCATACTCTTTCTAGCATATTGCTCATTTCCTTTTTGAATTTAAAGTGGGACCCACATCCTTCATTGTGGCCTCTAAATATGCATTCATACAAAGATGATAATCAAGAATAGTGAAAAGAGGAACTTAAATAATTATGAAGACGACAGGCAATTTGCTGGAGGTTTCTCTTTTTTTTTTTTTAATTTAAAAGGAATTTATCTTTTTTATTTTTGAATTTTGACATATTATCTTCTTCCTATAATTTAACATATACATCAAATCAAATGAGATTTTACAAGTACAATTTTTTGACAGATTTTCTTCTTCAAACTTTATCTTACTAGGGTGGCAAAGGGTCAAGTCAGGTCTAAATTGTCGAGTCAATTTGGATATTCTTAAATCGATTAGGTGGGTTTGAATGGAGTTTACCTATTTATTTTATTAAAGAGACTTTTCTATTGAGACACATATCAAGACTATTCTTCAAATGAGTGTAAATCTCATATACTTGTATGTGTTGTATATAAATATGGTAGTAACCGATTTAGTTCAGTCTATTCATTTATTTTCAAGTTTGGATCAAGTCTACTCATTTATAGATGAGTTCAAGATAGGTCGAATTAACAATTAAATAAGTTGAGCCGAGTATAGTCAAGTTATTTATCAAAACAGATTGATTCAGGTTGAGTCAGATAATTGGGATGTAGATCAATGTATTTTATTATGCCTTTTCATTTCTTATATATTTATAATTGTTAATATATTTCATTAATTCAATGTTATCAAACCTGATCCGACCCGACCCCCAGTTGATAACCGGAGGTTCAACTGTGACCGGCTACGTTACGGGTCGGGTCACTTGTAAACCTGTGTGGGTTAAGAACTCGGAAAAACCCTCTTTCACCCGCGATCAACCCGGTTAATGGAATAAACCCGTGACCCGTTGGATTGAAAAAACAGTTTTTAAAATATATATAAAAAAAAAACATTATGGGACTTAACGTGTTTTGAGAAAATTCAAAAAAAAAAATTAAAAATAATATATTTAATTTTGTGTGCCCAGTTGGGCCAGCCCATAAAACCCAGCCAAGAAGGACACTGTTTCTAAACTTTCTCATCCCATTTTATAGCCCATCCATGTGGGATTTTATTTAAACCTTACCAATGTGGGACTTGAGTAAAATTGTTGTAAGTGTTGTAATTGTAAAGAATCCTCAAAAAGAGGTGGTCGTCTGCGTGAGTTGGCTTTCATAAAAATTATTTAGATTTTTAATAAGTTAAGATTTTAAATATAGTTTTGTTTTTAAAAAGGTTAGATGTTAAAAAATTTAAAATGAAAAATAATAAAACATAAAAATAAAAACTTAATAAAAATCAATAATATTTATAATAAATGATTTTTTAATGATTACAATATATATTGATAAAAGAAATGAAATATCGTGGTCACATTACAATTTTTTGAGAAAAGATTGAATTTAAATAAAAAATAAATTTGGATTTAAATATTAGATGTATGAGATCATGGATTATAAAATATTTTTGTTCATGACGATATTGGAACATAGATGTTGGATTATTAATTTTTGGTATTTATAATTGTTTTTGTAGGAACAAAAATATTTTTTATGAAAATATATTCTTGTCTTTTATTATGTGTATTGTATTTTATTTTTTATTTTTTAAGGTTATTTATATTTTATTCTTCTATTTTATGAAAATATATTCTATGTATGAAATTGTATTTGATGCTATATATATTGACGTGATAATGATTGTTCACTTGTTTATTTGTTTAATAGAGACCGCGATACCACACATACGGTGAGGGAACTTAACTTTGCAATAGGTGTAAACAGGTTTTGTTATTTGAAATGGATCTTGAGCAATGAGTGGTTTCATGTTGATGAACCCACCCATGTGCCTAGACATGATGCACTGTTGTAAGAAGTGTTTATGGTGATTATAAATGCTTATGGTGTTAATTATGAGTTATACTACTTCCACGTACCTTTTACTACTGAACCATCGCTGAGGGTGTCGGTTACGTCTATTGGACCAGGTGGGTCGACAGTGACTGGCAAGGTGTGTCAGTACCGGTTTTGAGGTGTATACTGGAGATGTACTTATAAGGATATATTTTGACCGTGTCGGGACTTAATACTATTGGTGTCAGTATAGTATCTAGGGGTTACGGTGGATGACAGCAGTATTTGGTGGAACGATGAATTATGAGAATGTTGATAATATGTTACTTGATGTTGAGAATTTTGTTATCAAGCATGAGATATTATTGCAACTGTTGATTATTGCCAACATGTTGTTTACTTAAAACTACACTGTTATATTTCCTTCACTGGGCTAGTTAGCTCACCCCACTCACCTTTCAGAAGATAAACCCGAGGAGGAGAATCCTCTTTATGAAGCTTAGGGTGGATAAGCTGCGGCGTTGTTTTGGGATTCCCACTGAGGGGAATACCCTTATCTTTGTTTTTTGGTTATTGGAACCATTAGTTTTTGTAAAGTACCAGGTATGGTACTTGATTTGTATCAACGTAATGTATTAAGACTACTATGCTTCTGTAGTTACTTTGATGATGTCTAATGATAATTCAATGATTGGAATTATGTGATCATATTTACGTTTTTATATTGTGTCTATTGTTGGGTAGACTTATGGTATATGTTTGAGTCCACGTGGTGGGATCATGTATGACCTTTGGGCCCAACTGTTGATCCGGCCCAGTTAGAATGCTTGTGTTAGCTTAGTCAAAAAAAAAAAAAAATCAGTCGCGTTCCAGGCTCACCCTTCAGGTCGAGGCGTGACAGTTTCTTGGAGTTCCATGGATGGGATCTTCATTTATTTTATTTGTTAGTTCTTGGAACCATGTTTTGTAGAGTACCTCACGTGGTACCCGTTTTTGTAATTATGTATGAACCACTATGTTACTGCTAATAACTCTGTTATAAATGAGATTATCCTTTTTATGATGGAAATATTTGTTTGTATGATGCATGTTTGTAAAAGGGTAGACATATAGTATATGTTTCAGTTCACATGTAAAGAGCATGTGCGACATTTAAAAAAAAAAATTACTAGCGTTCTGGACCCACTTCTGGGTCAGGGCGTTACATTTAAAAAAAAATTAAAATTGTAAATGGTATTATACCATATCAGCTGATACGATATTTGACCGTTTAGCGACCCGTATCGACTATTTTTATAATTGTAAATACAACCTAATAAATATTATATATATATATATATATATATTTAAATCGATACGAATACCTTTTGGCCAAAATTTTCACCCAAACAAATTTAATAATTCTATCCAAACACTTTGTATACCCAATTACCCACATTGGTGTAGCTCAACTGATTGGCTCCCATTTAGAAAGTGGGAGGTTGTAGGTTCAAGCCCTCATGGCTTAAACTTGGTGTGTATTAGGAATAGTAGACTCATCCGTGGAGGTTTTAATAAGATTGTGTCTGAATTTCCCACACATTAATCTAAAAAAAAGAACTTCAAGAAGCGGGAGGTGCAAGTTTAAGCCCTCATGACCTCGCTTGGTGTATTCTAAAGAAAGTAGGTATCATCCATCTGTGGGGATTTTACACTAGATTTTCTGCGATTTTTCACACGTAATTTTTTTTTTTTAAAAAAAAAGAAAGAAAAAAAATGGTTGATTCATTGAGAGGTGGATGAGATAATACTTCAACAAATATGGAACAAACCGACTTATTCATGCATCTCATAAATATATAGCGTACTTATCATTTATTGTCTGTATTTTCTGAAGATTCAGACGAAACAAAACCAGAAAAGAGTTTTCCCTTACGTGGATTCCCATTTCCAAATTTCATTATGTGATAGGAGGTCTCAGTTACAAATAAGAAAGGGTTATTTATTATTTCTCAACAAATGAGAAGTGAAGACTAAAAAAATAAGAGTTTTTTCTCTATTTTTATAGAATAAGGATTCTTTGCTAAGAGTCCAGAATATGTGATATTTTTTAAAAAAAAAAAAATTAAAATTATTTTTTGTAATGGAGATAGAAAAATTTAAGTAGCAGAAGGAGGTTTTTTTTACTTGGGAAGATAACATGTCATCATTATTTTGTAAAAATAAGATTTTAAATAAAAAAAAAAAAAAATAAACACCGGATTTTCATTGCGCAACACACTGCCGGAGTTCATGGTACAGCTCCAATAACATAGATTGCATCCAAAGATAAATTTTCTTTGTTGTGAATCTGTTCATTATCAACTGGATGACTGAATTTTGTAATTCTTATTTTAGATGGTAAAAATGAGTTAGTTTGATAGATCTACTTTTGAATGAGATGTGTGATAAAATTCAGCTTTAAAAAATCATTCTAAATATAATTCTAAAAACTAAAATGTGCTAACTCATATAGGACTTAAGTTTAATTAGACAGCAACTGTATCTGAAAATGAGTTCAAATCGAGCACAAATCTAATTTATAAGATGACAATGAGTATAAAGAAAAAAATTGGCTTAAATTTAGACTCAATAAATATTAGCCATCCGATTCAGAGTCATTATTTTTTTGTTTTTTGTATTTTTTTTTAAATCCAAAGGTTCTAAACATCCCCAACTGGTCTACTGATTCGCATCAGGGATGTAATTTCACATTTATCTCTGTCCTGTTCTTGTACTTTAATTGAGGATTTGATTTAGTTGTTTATTAGAGATTTATGATGGCCTGTAGATAGCACAAAATTTTGAGATATAGATGTCTAGGGCTGAAATTCAGGTGAGTTGGACTGAGTTTTAATAAACTCAATCTAACTCATATAAAAATTATTGAGCTTGATCCAAGAGGTCGAAATCTCGGCCGATACGCATAGTATGGGCTAGAGATAAAAAAATTCGGCCGAATATCGGCCGATATTTATTTTTTATTTAAAAAAAATACAAATGTCGACGTGGGCCCGGTCGATATCTTAGCCGATATTTATATTTTTTAATTTAAAAAAAACCTTTTTTTATTTTTTTTATGATTTTTTTTATAAAAAAAAGCCACCGAGATTTTTTTTAAAAAAATTGAGGAGGAGAAAAATCTTGACTGAACTGAGATCTCGGCCGAGTTGAAATATCGGCCGAAAATTCGGATGCCCTGAATTTTCGACCCCTAGCTCGATCTAACATGTCCCGACTTGCTGGCCTAAATTGCTTAATCTTACCTGACTCGAGTTCCTGGCTCAACCCAACCCAAATTGTTAGCCCAACCTATTTTTAGCCTAAATTTGGGAAAAAATAACCAGCAAGTTTCTCTTATTTCTTGAAACTTAGGTCGAATTGGGTCAATTCGGATTGGGTTGAGTTGATTTTAAATTTTTGAGTACATCCGAATTTCATGCAGATTTTTTCCCAACCCGATCCGATTCTAAATTTGCAAATACATAATCCAAGCCACTGATTTCTTAGGTCAAGAGTCATGTGGATCGGGTTAAAACTCGCTACAAATTTCACCGATATTTATATGCCTGTTAGGTCTACAGTTCATCCAATCATCACAATTTTTATCTTTAGATCCTTGACATAAAAGGAATTATGAAGATTTTAATATAAATGTGAGGATCGTCTGGATGGGCTAACCCTTGACAACCATCTAAATGTTAAAACTCAGACTCATCTATTTCTCTTCTGTATCAAATAGTGGACCATAAGCTGTCAAAGTTTGTAATGTAATACCATTATAAGTAATTGGAAGTCTCCACTTTAATTAGCTTATTTTGGTGATGTCATGGAGTTTTCAATCAATCAGGCCTAAAAGATCAGATATGTATGAAGTGATGATTTAAAGGGTTAAGTTGATGTCAACAACACTACTATTCAGTGTAGGGAACATAAAGTTGGTAGGAATGCATACAAGATTATTGAAAGAGGTAGAAGAAATTTTAACCAATTCAATCATATTAGATTATTACTATTTTTTTTTAATTTACGTGTGGAAAACCGCGGGATATGTAGCGTAAAATTAGTTAAATAATTAAATTTTGATTTAATTTTCACCTTTACCGAATGTGGTTTAAAATCCTTTTGAAGTTCAAATCCTCAAAAGCTCTTATAACTTATAAGGGGTATGACAGTTGAAATCAAATAATCCACATAAAGATTTGAAACTTATTATGTTGGAATGTTGAACTAGTTTATTATTTATAATTATAAATAGTGCGAATTAGACATTTTTTTTTTATGAAAATGTGATTATTTTTTATATTTTGTATTTGACATTTGACATTTTATAGTTATTTATATTTTATTACATTTTTAACTTATTTCTTATTAACTAATTAACTAAATTTATTTATATCATCATGTTGATATAATGACTTTGATCGAGCTTAACCACGATTGAACCCTAACTGACCCAACCTTCTCTTATATGGTTTGATCCATGGGTTGATTTTTAAAAACATTGGTTAAAAAGCTAGTGCTCTCCTCTCTTAAAGAGCTAGAACATGAACCGGAGGAGTCGAGTCTTCTGAAAATTGAAGAGGACAATTTAGGATTTTCAATAAAAGAATAGTGAAGCACACGAGGAGTAAGGATCGTCTAACTCATGATCGGCCCCATAGTTCACCAGATTGACGTCATACAATGACTTTATTAGAAAGGTCTATACTTAGTTATGAAGTTCAAAAAATCATTTGATCGAATCAATTAAATCATATTTTTTAAAGATTTAAATATTAATGATCACTTTTTTCCATGTGGGCAAGCTCAGAATAGGACTCCAAATTTATCATCATCTGCAACTAAGAACTCAACACTGCTACATTGTTCTATATAAATCAGACAAAAAGCAGACACCATATACAGAGAGAGAAGTAGAGAGACTGAGAGAAACAGGAGAGGAGAGATTTGAGTGTAATTTGAGAATTTCTTAATGTACTTGTTCGATTGTTCAATTTAAACACAAGGTTTCATATTCATAGTCATCTAATTAGTCGAGTTTTATTGGGTTTATCTCCTATTAGTGACCACTTGTTTGATTTCCTCTTTGACTTGCATCAAGCATTATTGACGGTCTAGGATATCCATCGAAATCCTCACAACTCTCTACGCCTAAATCACCATCAACGAGCACTTAAGATTACTGTGAGTCCAATATGGTGAACTATAATGACCTGTACAGCCAAGCCCATAGCCTGACCCATTTCGTTAGCATAATATTGTCCGCTTTGGGCCTACACACGGATCCCTACGGTTTTGCTTTAACGAGTCAATCCACTACTGCTCCCAAAAGGCCTTATGCTAAAAGGAGGAAGGCTACCACTTATATAATAGAGAATTTCCAATGCAACTACCAATGCGAGTTTTTTCTCCTCCACACTATAGACCCCTTATTGGGCAGGGTATTACATGAACTGTGAGACCTAAAGTGGATTGCGTGGGAATCCATCAACGCTAGATTAGATTTGATTATCAGTTTGGGTCTAATTTGGATTTGAGTCACCATCCCTCAACATATTACTTATTTATTAAATGGGTCATCTTTCCTAATTTGTTCGGGTCTACCCAAACCCATCTACCTATATAATTAAACAAGTTGACCCCCGATCAAAATCCATTTAAACTCCTTGGACCAATTTAGACATTTTGTTCATTTTAAAAAATCACACAAAATAAAAAATACCAATAAATCTAAAAATTTATTAAAAAAAGTATCAAATAATAGATTCCCATGCCCCTATATTAGACATGACCTAAAAAAAAAACAAAATATGCAAAATAATGTGTAAGTACGCTAAATATGTCAAATCATGATTTTGCAATAACAAGTATAAATCTCTTAGCAAGTATATGTTTTAAATAAAGAAAAACATATAAATACTAAATTTGCTGAGAAGTTAGTTACTTGATAGCTATTTTCCATCTATAGTTGTAGAAGTGGGGTTATTTTGGTATTGAAGGTACATGTAAATTAATGTGAACCACAAATTTCATTGGTGCATTGTTAAGTATAACTTAAAAATTCCTACAATTAAATCACAGAACTTTCCTTTATCAATGCTATTTCCTTGAATGGGTTTAGACATGATACCGTTGAAAGTGTTGAATACAAACATTCCAGTAGTTGGGGCAAGTCAATTCGGATTAGACCTCCAATCTTACCATTGGTAATCGGTGAAATCATTTTTTTTTAAAGATAACTTCATTAATCAAAGGAAAAAGGGAGAATAAAATATCAACTAAAGGGAGCAAGCATAAACAGCCTGCAACCCCAAAAAAACAACCAAGAAATTTTTTTTCAAGATTACATCAAATTATTTACAATCTCCGATGATAAAGAAACACCTTGACGAGCCAACTTATCAGTCTCAGAATTTGCCGAATGAGGAGTTCAATAGACTGACTGAATGCATACAACATCCGAACTCCATGTGAAAGCTAATTTTTCAAAAAATCAACATCATGATGTAAAGATGCAGTAAAACACCTCATCTAACCACTTGAATCTATTAAATTTTGGTAGGGATTTGTGGTGAAGGAATTTCTAAATTTGATAGGTATTTTTTATTATGAAGTTCTTCATTGTAGCAGCAAAGAAGTCAAGAATTTAAGTGGCTGATCTACCCAAGACCTGTAACCCAAAAGTATAATAATTTGGGCTTTACATTAAATCAGCAGAACCAACAAAATTGGTACAATTCAAGTTTAGACTGACCCATTTACTAAAAGGCCTCATTTTTTTTACCGAACCTGAGAAATGATTTAATGAAAGCCAGAGTAGTCCAAATCGAACCCAAGAATGGGTCTGTTTGGCTGGTCCACAAGCTTGACAAACCCATTTATAACCCTGTTGGTACAAAGAAAAGAGAAGTCATGAGAGTGTACCCATTGAACCGAAAAGTTTGGTAGAAACTTTCAAGAGAGGTTCTAACCAAGCTTTTTCAAGTCCATGTGCTTAAACATAAAACATCAGAAGATAAGATCTACTTCACAGAAATAGATGGATGGTTAGATAATTAATTTGTAAGGACTACTACTTTTTTATTAATGATTAAAGTGTTCAAGTTTTTTAGAACACCCGATTAATCTTTGAGAGATGTGGAAACCGTTCTACCCATACATACTAAGTAACTCTACGGAAAGTATTCCTTTTATAAATACTACTATAACAAACAATGTCTATTGAATCAGCTTTTAATTTTTTTAAATCAAGATAAGACTGTTGAGTAAAGGGTTTTACTTATGTTGGTCAGTCTAACAGCGAAGATGTATCAAATAAACATAATTAAATTTGAATCTGTTTACGGAAAAGAATAACATTTTATACGATTAAAGTTCACTATCAAATAAGCTTAACATAGAACCTATATACCCAAACAAACAACCCACTCGCACATTTCTTATATTTGGCCGACTTTCACATGTGGACCCAATTCTTATAGGATGCACAAAAACTTCAAAATGGGCTAATGGACTATTGATGCAGGAATCGAACCCAATGAACTCAACGTAAGTTCAATCAAAGATGATTCGGTTCAATTAGACGTAATTGATGAGTTTGCTCTCCAAATTCATTGTCAGATCAACAGAGAGAAGCGAGGCCGACGAACATGGCATGTTGAGGCCCAAGCTGGCAAGCTCATGGACCCAATCTCAGCTTCATCTCAAAGGGCATCTTCAAATTCCATGTCAGCAATGTGGGTCCCACGTTGACCCCACTCAAAAGCCAACAAGGAAAAAATCAGCAACAAAATGATGGAAACTGCTGCATACGTGGACGATTGGGAGCAGATTTGGACAGATTGTAAGATTTGTTTACAAGGCAGGAGAAGACTTGGAAAAGCCGGCAGACATTGCCGTGTAAATTCAAACAGATGGAAAGAGAGGAGCTGAAAGATTAGAAAAAAGAATTTATATATATATATAGAAAGAAGATTGAGGAAATCCAGCAAATGAGTAAGGAGGAGAATAAAAAGTGGAAGGAAATAAAAGAAGATAAAAGAAGAAAGGAAAGCAAATAAAGGCAGCAAAAGGAAAGAAGAAATACAGAGAAACTAGGGAACGACTGTGAATAAGAGAGAAACAAGGTTGACACGTCCGAGTTGGCTGGGTTCGGGTCTTATTTGGTATTTTTATTATTTATTCTATTTTTATTTTAATTTTAAAATAAGGCCTATAAATACATCATATTGCCAAGCATTGTAATGCAGACCTTGGCCATTGAAATTTATGGAAGATTGAAGCTTTTCTTTCTCCATCTCTCTAAGACAGTAAGTTGATGCCTGTTAATTTTAATTTGCTCGTCTTGAATCTCAATCCGTGTTCAGAGCGTATTTGAACTTGAGAACATCGATTTTTTTTATTGAAATCTATGACTCAGTTGAAAATATCAAGTCTAAAATATCAAATGCAGCTTGGCCTGCGTTAACTGTACTTTTGCCGTTCATCAAGTATATAATTAGAGAGAGACAGACTTTTTTTAAGAGATCAAGATATATGATTAGAGGAGGCTAGTACATGTCTTGAAAATTAGTCGGGTGCTCTAAGAAGCCTAAACATCTTAATCATTAAAAAAAAAAAGATAAGATTTTAAGCAATCATAGGCTAAAAGTGAGACTAAACTTATGTCTTAAAATCCCATTCATCCTCATCATTAGATCTTGATCTTTGGACCTCATAGTTTAAGGACATGTAACTAATCATTTAATTTAAATTTGAAGAGCAGAGATGGGTTCAAACTAGGCAAGAGTCTAAATTTTAAGACTCTCAAGTCTCAAGTCTCAACTCATAGGTTTGTTTAATGAATCAACGAGTAGGTCTCACCCAAATTTATGAAGTGTGACATTCTACAACTATTTTATATTATCAAAAATAAAAATTCTACAACCTATAGACATATGATTAAGTGCAATGAAAAAGAGATTATATAGAAAGGAGTCAGGGAAATAAGTGAGAGAGAGGTATATGGATGTATACTATCAAGTGATTTAAAGGGTCTACTTGACTCCACTGAAGACATTTTGCAACTTTATTATAGCTATTAAATATGTGAGTGATATGCACAATGTATAAGAGATTATATATAGAGAGAGAGAGTTGTACACATAAGTTATATCAAGACTCGATGTCGGGTCAAACCCATGAAACCACCGACCAAGGTTACACAGACAACGAGTGTCGATATATATATATATATATAGAGAGAGTTGTACCAAACTCTATTTTTTTAAAAAAAAAAAACCCTCTTTCTACTGTTTCATGGCTCAAAGAGTTTCTAATTTTCATTCTCTTTTTTGTATTTGCCAATAATTTAAGCATTTAAATGCCAGCCTACCCAAGAACTAAAAACATCAATAAACCAAAAGTATATCAATTAGGCTTTACCTAAAATCATCTCAACAACAACCATGACATAAATCTCTTGGTTAAAAGTGGGTAACATAATTTCAATTTAGACTAACCCCTGACAGCCAGAGCAGTCCACATCCAACCGTTGAGTGGGTCTAGTTAGCTGACCCACAACCATAACAAACCCAACCCATTGATTAGCCCTTTTAGTACAAGAAAAAAAAAAAAACATGCAAATTCATATTGAAACCTAATATTTGTGAACCACATTCTTATATCATATCCAAACACATCAATACAATTCTATACTTTATCATGTCTATACTCAAAGAAGGAAGGACTCCAGAAATTTTGTTGAGGGGTTTATATAAAATTTTAAATATTATCGTCATCATCATTATTATTATCATCGGTTACTTTATTTGCCAACTTCGTAGTTCAGTGATATCGATGTAATTTTGTTTACTTTAAATTTACGTGTGGAAAATCGCGGGAAGCCCAGCGTAAAACTTCCACAATTGATACCCATTATATTTAGGGCACACCAGATGAGACCATGGGGAATCAAACCTGGCAAAAAGAATTATTTACTTTAAAAAGTATAAATAATCATTCCAACATTAAAAAGTGAGATCATAATGATTTTTTCTCTTGTAATACTGAAAATATCAGCTGATACTTTGATCATATTGGACATTTCAATATATATAATATAATTTCGGACCAAAATTTTGAAACGACCCAAATTTTCACTCAAAATGGACTGAAATTTTTGAATGACATATCTATCTGCTATAGTAATTTCAGTTTTTTTTCACAAAAATCAAGAATATATAAAATTTCATATTAGATACACCTAAAGTCTAATTTGGAACAAATTAATTTTCTTTGAATGGAAAGCATTTAGGTGGTTTTTCTGAACCCTCCAGTCAAAACTTAGGGCCCAAAGCTGTCCAGAGTCCAGACATGAATATGATGAGCTCAAGTGTTGAACAGCAAAATGGCATTTATCTGATCAAAAGTAAATCAAGACTGCCAAAGCCACTGGCATCTAAAGTCTAATGCTAAACTTCCAATCTTCCACCTACTTTTGTTGCATCCTATTTCTTTTATTAAATGATAACGGTGCCACCTATTTATTGTCATTGAATTTATTTTATTAGATTTTAGGGCATTAAATTTTGATAAAGTGAAATAAGTTTTATGAGGTTGGCCTTGCAAAATTTCAAAGAAAATTTTTATGTAAGTCCAATCAGAAGAAAAGGGTAGACCACATTGACTTGGTAGATGTAAAATTTGTGAATTTTATATTTTCTGCCTTTCATTGGACATGTATATAAATATATAAAAGAGTTGTAATCACTTTGAATGACACAACTGATGAGTTGCAATCACTCTTTTCATAAAAGAGCAGTAATCACTCTCAATTAGACAACCAATGAACTTCAATTACTCTTAATTATACGACTAATTATCCAAAATTATTTCCTCAATTTTACAACCTAATTATAGAAATAAACCATGAGAAATTAGTTTGGTAGTAAAAATCTACCCTTGTTTGAAGGAAGTCTTATGATCAAGTCCCTCACAACAGAAAAAGGGTCACTCTTCATTGTTATGTACCCGACGTGTAAAGATTGAGAGGTTTACACTGTTGAGACTGCGAACGATTCCCACACTGGAAATGTAGAGAGAAATTTAGGGATTTATAAAGGACTTAAGTCACTTCACCTAATAGACTAATCTTTTCGGATGGATACGCAGTCTCAACAATTGATATCAGAGCCAACTCTTAGGCTACTTCATGTTTCCTCAGGAAAATCTTCCACGCGGACAGGATGGCTAACCTCATTCGAGGATACCCCATTTTCTAAAGTACACATGTCCTAGGGCCAAGTCAGAAGCTTAAATACCTTGATCTTAAAAAAAAAAAAAACTAAACTAGTTACAGTAATATGTACCTAAAATTCTCTCCAAATCTCTTCCATTTACAGATAAAAAGAGGACAGAAGAGTACGGACTTTTTTTTGTTTAGAGGTGATTTTAATGGTGGTCACATTTATCATGGCATGTGAGCATGATCAAAGGTTGGTCTTTTTCTGGTTGAGAAACTTGGACATGCAACACTGTGTCAATAAAGTCAAGAGCTATAAAGTTACTTGCATCCAACTACCCCTCATGAAATTCATTAATACACCTCCCAACTACATACGATGTAAATCCCTATAACTTCACCTCTTCTCACTTCTTCACTCCCCATTCTAACGTTCCCATCCTTTCCACTCCTCTGTAGAGAACAGAGATTGACTCTGTACCCTACTTCACTTTCGAGTTTAGAGTCAGCCATACTCTAGAAAGTTCCAAAATTCTCAATATTTTTTCTTTTCATTCACTTGGAATCAAGAATGGCTGTAGAGAATGGGAAGAAATCAGATGAGGAGGTGGAGGTAGAGGTGGAGGTGGAGGTGGAGGTGAAGGTGATTAGTAAGTGTAAGGTCCATCCAAAAAAAGTGGAGAAAAAGGAATGCCCATTGGTTACATTTGATCTTCCATATGTGACCTTCTACTACAACCAGAAGGTGTTGCTGTACAGAGGAGGGGATTATGAGGAGATGGTGGGGAAAATGAAGGAGGGGTTGGAGGAAGTGTTGGGGTATTTCTATCCACTGAGTGGGAGATTGGGGTTGGATGAGGAAGGAGTGTTGAGGATAGAAAAGTGTGGTGAAGAGGAGAATGGGGTTGAGGTGGTTGAGGCAGTGGCAGTGGGAGTAGGAGTGGATGATCTTTCTGGGGACAAACCTTCCTCGTTGCTCCAAGAGATTGTGCCTTTCACTGGAGTTCTCAATTTGCAGGGCTTCCACCTCCCTCTGCTGGCTGTTCAGGTTAGTCTCCTTTCTCCCTTTCGAAATGATTTTGGGTACAAATTTCACTCGAAAGGTCACTCTCCATAGATTTATTGAATGTGGGTAGATTGAAAAGTTTGCACGTCATAAAATTAATTGGGTGTTCTAAGAGGAATGAACCAATTCTAAATGAAAGGGTCACTTTCTGTAAATTTATCAAATGTTATCGAATGTGGGTAGATTAAGAAGTTTGGATGTCTTAAACATTAATTGGGTGTTCTGTCTTTGATTAAAAAATATATAAAAAACTATATTATTTGGACTTTCATGGATAAAGTAGAAAAGTGATACTTTATCATTATAAAAAACTGTATCATTTTGCCTTTCATTTCAAAGGGATAAAGAAGAACAGTAATACTTTATGGATAAAGAAGAAAAGTGATACTTTATTATGATAAAAATAAAAATAAAATAAGTAGAGTGTCCCACCCCAAATCAATTCCCTCATCAGTTTAGGACCATGTAATTCCATCTCATCTGAAAATACTTTAAATTGCAATTGCAGTCATATGTCTGAAATGGACTGAATTTGGAGTCGAGTATTTATAACTTTAAAGAGAGAGAGAGAAGATGCAGCTGAGTTGCTTGATCCTATTAGATTTTTAGTTGAGTTTTAGATTTTAAACCTTTGCTTAAGTTGAGTTAATTTTTTGTTTGAGGGTCATGGATGGGTAATCTTCTTTTAGACATTCTTCTTTAAGATTTAAATAGATCTGATGCAGTCTGATTCAATGTTTTAAAACGTCATCCTTTTCAACGGTTGAATCTAACTCAACCCTAGTGATCGTCTTTAGTTCTCTTTAGCTGTAGTAGTAGCAGTTTTCTTTCAGTTTTTCTTCTTCTCTGTATTTGGACCTCTTGTGCTTCTAACTCAACCCTAATTTCTATCAAATGTGATTCGATTACTTTACAACCTTTTCAAGGTTCAAAAGTATTTCCTTCAAAGTTACGTTATTTTTTTTAACATGGGTATCTTGGATGTATGACTAATCTCATGAATACATAAAACTACATCTTCAAATCTCGTATTTTAGATAAATTTAAGAAAGAGTCAAAATCAAGACCTCTAATCTAATTCCAGAAACTTAAACCAATTGAGATGCCCGTCACACTCATTAAATAACATACATTAGTTGCTTTCACTCTTATCATTAGAAAGATTATTAGGTAGAATGGCCTACCCAGCGTGAATTAAGGATTCGCATAATAGAGAACGTTATTTTAGGACCACTAAAAAAAGGTAGACAACGACATTTCAATCCTAACAAGTAAGCGTGTGTTATAACGTGATTTAAACTTTAAACTTTTGATTATTGTAAATTATTAATCGTTAATAGTCTTATATCATAAGACTGATATAATCTAATAATGAAGTGACATATCAGTCTTATGAGAAAAAAGTTTAGAATTGACAATTACCTTTCACATATGTAGCCTAATCCTTTCTCAATTTATGAAGAAAGCTGTGCCTTTCTGGCTTTTCCACCAAAATAGCATAAGGATTTACTAATTGAAAAGGATTGAATATTGTCACCTCCACAAATCTGTCTTCTGTGTTGGTGGCCTCTTTTATGTTTTGGGGTTTGGTTGGTCACTCTTTCATGGTGTCATTGTCAACATTGAAACTGTGGGCACTCTGAATGTTGCACATTTGAAGTGAACCATTCATTTGCAATTTTAGTTGGAAAAAAAATAAACAAATGGAGCAAAACTTTTCACCTAATTGGAAAATAAAATTCACCCCTTCCCAAGTTCTACTTCCTTATTTTTTTAGTGAATTTCAAACTATAGTAAAATAAAAAGTGGGATTCTCTACCTCTGTTTCCAAATCTCTTTCTATTTTGAGTAAGGGATTTTACCCGATTAATTTTTTGAGACATGTGCACACCTCTCTATTCACACATACCAGGTTCAAGAAATGAGGAGTAACCCCATAAAGAGTGCCCAGAAGAGTTTGAGCGTAAATCAAACTCAAAATCTCCCTTCATGACGAGCTTCTTGACCAATTCATCTAGGTTATTTTGATATCTACAATTATCCTATTTTATCTTACTTCTGGCAGTGCACGATGGAACATATCCACATGTGGGATTTCATGTTGAGACTCTCAATATTAGGTTGAATTTTGAACTCCAAAATTTAAATAAATGTTTAAAATATCTAAATTATTGAAAAATTATTAGATTTTGAAGTCTTTCTCCAGTCTCAAGGTCTATAAATAAACTAGCCATGTTGCTCAAGAATTTCGACCTTCCCAACATGTAAGACTCGTACTGGTTCCTGATTATTAGCTTGCTACTTGGGCAGTTTACTAAGCTCAAAGATGGATTGGCCATTGGATGTGCATTCAACCATGCAGTCCTCGATGGTTCTTCTACATGGCATTTCATGAGCTCTTGGGCTGAGATCTGCAGGGGTGCAGAAACCATCTCATTGCTACCCTTCCATGACCGGACTCAAGCACGCAACACCCGTGTGAAGCTGGACCTCCCTCCATCACTGTCTGCCCGCGACAAGTCCGAACACCCCAACGGCGATGCTAAGCCTCAACTTGAACCATTTGTAGAGAAAGTCTTCCAATTTTCTGAAAATGCATTAAACAAGATCAAAGCCAAGGCCAATATGGGCCTGCCTGAAGGAGGATCTAAGCCACTATCCACCTTCCAATCACTTGGTGCACATATGTGGAGTGCAGTCACACGTGCCCGGAATCTCAAACCGGAGGACTACACTGTGTTCACCATCTTCATCGACTGCCGCAAGCGGGTTGATCCGCCGATGCCCGATGGCTACTTTGGGAATCTCATTCAGGCCATATTCACTGTGACCGCGACCGGAGTGCTGCTCGCACAGCCACCCTCATTCACGGCGGATATGTTACAACAATGCATCAACTCCCATGACTCAAAGTCCATTGATGCACGATCTAAGGAGTGGGAGGATGCACCCAAATTGTTTCAGTATAAGGATGCAGGCATAAATTGTGTTGCCGTAGGAAGCTCGCCGCGGTTTCGGGTATACGATGTCGATTTCGGATTCGGAAAGCCTGCAGTGGTTAGGAGTGGGAGGAATAACAAGTTTGATGGAATGGTCTACTTGTATCCAAGTAGGTATGGAGAGAAAGGAGTGGAAGTGGAGATTTCATTAGATGCAGAAGCCATGGAGAAATTGGAAAAGGATGAGGAATTTCTGATGGTTGGTGCTTGAGATTATGTGGCCTTGGTTGTGTGCTATTTTTCATTTTTTTTTTCGCAAGAAAAAAATTCAGTGGTGAAATATGTTTGTATTTCTTTTATTTTGCTAGGATATTGTTAAATAAGTTGGATTTAAATGCTTATGTAAGGTTGGAATGTGTTTTCTGTGAAGCTTACCTCCCAAGTTGTTACTTGTATACATTTGTTTGCATATATCAATCTATCTATCATGTCTCTACTATTTGTCTAATTATTTTGGACTTTAATTTATGAAAATAGATACCCTTTCACTATTTAAATGATGATAAGTAGATAAATAGATGGAAATGCCCCTCGATTCTTTATTCAAACCATTTCGGGCACAACCGGTACATTCCAAAATAATTATGACTCTGACATCTTTACCCTTGGCCATGAACCCCCTTTGGATTTACTCAATTCTTCTGTTTTCGATTCGAACCAAAGAAGAAGAAAGGAAGAAAAAAAAATAGAAGAGAAGCTGCTAACTCGAAATCCAATTCAATTAGGAAAGATTTAGTTGCAATCAATAAAGTAATAAAATCCAAATAAAATAATAAGTAATACAACTATTTCTAACTTATCAATTATTTCATTGTTACAAAAAAAAAACAGGTGTGAGGTGTGGGAGGTAGGATGGTAACTGAGAGTAAGACATTATACTTTCACCTGATTGTATCAATATCCATCACAAATATACCTTGTGTCAGGTAAGCTCAATCAATTTTATATATTTTGATACAGTTGAACAGTTATGATATCAACTGATACAGCCAATAATTTGGTCTGTTTCATACCGTCCGATTTCACAAACTTTTTATTCTTTTGAAAAAAAATCGATTATATTTCAGATTGAATCTTGTATTTAGTATGACTTTAAGAAAGTTAGAAGCAAGTTTTTCAAATGTGAAAGGTATTTATTAACTTTTTTCTCTTTTTTTAATTTTGCTCTAAGATAATCTTGATTTTGGGTTTTCGTGAAAATAATATTGAGTAGTTATAAAATTGAATGGACATGTCTTAATGTGATTGATATAATTTGTATGGTGTTTGTATGATTTTCCAAGTTTTTTTCAAAAAAATTAATGAGTCGGATTTTCTAAGATAATTCTTATTTTAGAGTTTCTCATAGGAAAAAGTTAATGAACAAATATTTATTAATATTAAATATGATTGATATAGGTTTTAAGGTGCTTCTATAGTTTTTCTACTATTGCAACATTTTCATAAAATTCAGATTTTCTTATAACAGGAAAATCAATGAATTGTAATAAAAGATACAATCCCATAATAAAAAAACATGAATTTATATTAAGTATTTCTTCATATTGGTTTTTTATTTTCTAAAACTTTTAGACATTTTTTCAAAATTTTAAAATATAGTATTAAAATTTCAGCTCTGAGAGTTTAATACTTCATAAAAAAAAAAAAGACGTTTTAAATAAAAAAAAAAGACGTTTTAAATAAAAATAAAAATAAAAAAAAAAGACGTTTCTCTCTTCTTTTTTTGTTGTTCCTAAAAAGCTCATAAGAAAAAAGAAGAGAGAAAAACCGTAGCGACGTGTCGTGGCAGATGCCATAGTTTTGTGTTCACAGAATGCCATGTTTTTCCAAAGTTTTTTGTTGCTAATTGATTGAAGAAATTGATAATTATGTTTTCCTTTCTCCATAGTGCCTTACGCTTTAATTCTTAGAAACAAGAGGATGGAAGATGGCAAAGAAAAGATGGATGGATACAAGTATCAAATGTTTTCCCAAATTCCATTTTCTCCTACTTAAATTGAATCAAGATCCTTTACAACTCAACGTTGTGAGAAATAATATATTAGGATATGAACATGAATCCCACATTGTGAAGAAAAAAAACTAAAGATTTATATGAAATTAAGTCACTCCATCTATCAGGCGGCTAGTCTCTTAAGCCGGAAGCTCAGTCCTAATATATCCATCGTGCCCATTGGTGTTTACCTCTCGAATCAAGATCATTTACGACTAAAATTGTGAAAAATATCCAAATAAGTGAGGCGAGGTGGAAACCTGTGTTTACTCTCTCCTCTTGTGTTTTCCACTACTTTTAAAAGAATGAAATCTTAGTTGCTATCGGATGATAAAAATTTCATGGCTACATGCTAACATAAAATCTTAAACCATTAGAGCTCAGCTCTTTGATTACTAAATAAATAAATAAAAATATCGAATGTTTCAATCAAAGAGAACAAAATCATTAGATCTTTATGTCACCGTCCAAAAGATGAAAAGATAAAAAAATAATTTAATAAACATATCTATCATGACCTTACCAAAAGTGCCATTGGCATTACCAACAAATGTACTAGATTCACGGATTGGAATGTTGTAGGCTTGAAATTTGAGGAGTCACAGGGATGACAACAAAATACAAAATAGACAGTGATCCTTTTTCTTTGTCAAGATGTGCTGAGTGAATGAAGATCTGCATTGATTGTCACTTTCATTGTAATCATCAACATCATTGTCACCACCGTCATCATCCTTCTCAAGGCCTACATGCCATCACCCAATGTTTCAAAAACCGGATCAAACTGTACAGTCTGACCTTGTTGAACCTAAACCAGTGCAAAGCCATCTAGATCATAAGATGGTTCGATTTTCTAAATATAAAATATAATTTTATTTATTTTATTTTTATATTCTTCTTTTTTCTTTTGGCACAAATGTAATTTTTCATTGCTTTCCATTTTCCATAATAATATCATGATTACAATATGATGTTCCATGTTCAGTATTTTTACAAAATTATGAGTCCTTAATTTGATTCTCACTCTACCTCCAAAAGGCAATCTAGATAGAGTTACCAATCCATGTGTGTGCCTAGACAGGAAGGCTTGCTGAAGAATAATTAGATGCTCATAGAGGCCTGAAGTCTTAAAAAAATAACTGCAAAGGAAATGGCATGTATTTTATCTATATTAAGGCTCCACAAGGGTGGTCTGTTTGGAGGCCTCTACGTCTACCCATATCAGACCATAATCTAAATAATAAATCCTAGGTAGATAATTTTTTTTCTTTTTGATGACCTCTCCACCCACACACCATTTAAAGTGAAATGGAAATCAGAGACTCCCGCCCTGACCATCACTCCAATCCCTTTGGGTTCTTAGGTAGTGTCCATAGTTTTGATCAGATCCTTTGGATTATGAAAAAGATCTTCATGTCGCTAGGCCATGCGCATTGGTTTGAAGTTTTGAACAATACAAATCTTCCTAGGCAGTCCACTAACCAGTAATACTATCAAAAAGGTCTTCGACACAAGCATGATTAAAAAATATTTATAAAAAAAGAAGTGGAAGATGAATGTCAATCCAAATAAAGTTGCGTAACGAGTTAGCCACTAAATTACCATATCGAATTATAAGAAGGAAATGTTCGAGTACCGTAATCCAACAGGCGACAGGGTTGAGCAAACCCAAATCACACCATCAATGGATTGAAAAGTTGGGCGAATACATATATATATTATACAGCTAGGGTATGGTAAGTCCATTCTCTTCTCCCCAATAAAAATGAACAGATCAATTGCCGTTGGAGTGAACACAATTTCCTACGTATATTCAGTTTTCAACCTTTTAGCTGCTTGGATGAATCCTGCAATCACTTGAATCTCATCCAATTGCTTTGTAACCATCCAAACGCAAACAAAAAGAGGAGAAAAAAAGGAGTCAGTTTTAATGACTAAAATGGAGTGTAATGAAATGCGCATATTGATAGCCAAAGCATCAGTGGAGAGAGAGAGAGGAGAGAATATCTCATCCATTGTAGCTGCCAACCAATTTTTGGCAAATCAAGTAAATCTTGAGAGCATTAGGGTCGAGAGTTTCCAGAATACAATGCAACAACAGTTCGTTTTGTTGATGGAAACTTGACAAGAAACTGAGTACTTGGAAAGCTCCAGTGGAGGGTTCATTGCATGCCTTCCGTGATCATCCTTCCACTCGTATAATACAACTATTTGGGGTAATCCCACAAATTCATTTGAATTAGAAGTGGAGGACAAGATCACAACTGTATCCATAAGACATGGTTTGGAATTGGAACCAAATGCACCCATGTATATGATTTTCTAAATTATCACTAGACTAACAAAGACCAACTGCATGAGCAAATGAGAGAGACAAACCTGCGATAAGAAATGCCGCTGCACCGCGTGGACTAATTGTTCCTTCGATGGATTCGGATTAATGGTCACCTAAGATATTTATCATATAATTCTATAAATTACTAGATAAAAATTGGCAAAAGCAGCAGAGGAAAAATAAAATACTTCAATGCATGCATGCATTTTCACTTCCATATACTCTTTAGACATAGCCTAACAAAGAACCAAAGTACAAACACATTCCTAACCCCGAGGCACAAAGAGGATGAGATTGGTCAAATGTTGCTGGAATAGGAAAATGCATGAGAATTGCATTGAGGAAGATAAGAAAAGAACAAAATTGGAAAATCAATATGGAAAAAGAATAAAGGCATGGATGTCAAGTGAAGAAACCCACAAGGTTGAAGTGCCTCCAATATCTCCACAGAGCTGCTGTCTCTAATTTTGCCAAATTGACCCTCTGACAATCAATCCACAATAACATCAATAATCAGAGTTGTATATTCAAAATTCTTTTATTTTTGAGAAATTTGATTCAAATAGCATTTAAAAGGTGGAGCTCTAGAAGCCGTTGAGTTGCTAATGACGTTACTTGTAATAAAAAGTGAAGCTCATGATACGGAATTGAAGATAGTGTGAGTTAAAGAATCAGAGTAACCCTAATATTTCACATTTTCACTCCAGTATGGCTGCCCCAACACAGTAATAGCAAGTATTTGACAAAACAATCATGCATGAGAATGCAATACATGGAATGGTTTTCCTTACTGGTGAAGGCTTATAAATATTGGATTGAACTTCTCTGTAGTTGTTCCGCACAAGTGATTTTGCAGAAGTCGTCCATGGCCTTGTGTAACGAACTCTTGGCTTACTTGGCTTGTGGAATTCAATAGTAGCTGTTTTAAGGGGAAATTTACCAAAACAAAAAAAAAAACAGAGGAAGCATGAGCAAATTTGATTCCTGGATTGTGGATGAATTAAAAATAAGGATGATTCTCCCATGCACCATGACCTACAACATTTTTCTGCCTTTTCAGCCATTTGTCAAAGTAAGAGATTAGAGAGCCAAGTAGATGGCTCCTTTGGAAATTCAATTACTGCAAGTACACATTATTGTGATACTTTTGGATGTACACAAGAAATTCCCTAAAAACAATAACAACAACAAAAACACATTCATCTTTTCATTAAATCAACCATCTACTTACAGGAATCATTATCCTTTTCACCTATATCAGAGCTGCTGCAAAAAGAAATATCACAATCCAAGTCTTCATTGTCTACTTCGTTTCCTCTTGGAGCCTCCAGCACACTTAAAGCATTCCTTTGCAGTTTCACTTCCACCCCATTCTTCAGAACCTGAGGTTTCAAGAATTGTCTTACGAGACCAAAGTAATCCATAAATCTATAATTTCACTTCTTTCCAAACAAGCCCAACACAAACCATGTTCAAATATACAAAATTTTAATTTTGTTTCCTATAATGCCAGTAGATGTGCAAATTAAGCAAATAATGCAATTATGAGACACAAGTAGTGAGGTGGTGAACATTCATCACTTCTTTTTTAGCGAAATGCAACATTAGACAAAAATTAGGTTCTTGTTCATCAGCAAAGAAGCCGGACACAAAGCAATGATGATACTGTGATGAACATTCATCACTTGAGATCAATAAAATAATTGAACTTTTTTGTCAGAAACAGTAGCCTTGTTATATAGATGACACACTTACAGGATTGTCATTAAATTAATTGCTTATTCTATTCTTAAAGAAGATTGAGAGACAAAGGACGTGTTTCACTAGTATTAGAGACTAAAATGACCCATGGACCTGTAATCAAGAAAACCCTGATAGGCAGATTTTTCAGATTTTTTTTTATAATGACATTTGAAACATTTACTTTTCTCCACGTATCCTTGCCACATACAATTTAGCCTCATTTAATGACCATATTTTTCAATAGGTTCATTTAATGATTTCAAATTGAATAAATTTTGCCTAATGAGTATCATAGGTGCAACCAATGGAATGACACATGGATGGATCTCAATAGAGCTGATTATATGAATCAGGTAAAACAGATGACTGCAAAACTGATCAATAGTCTATAACAAAAAAAATAAGGAGGCGAAGAGCACTTCTTTACCAGCCAATGCCATCCACCGAGGCCAACAGCCTTCTTGACAACACCTTGTAAACCCACTAAAACAGATTTCGTTCGGTTATTTCCTGTCACAATAACCTTGGTATGCCTGGGAAGCACAGAAAGCTCTTCGTCTCCACTTTCATCACGGCATGGAGACAGAACTTGAGAAGAACACAACTCAGGCTCCAGCATTTGCTAAAGTATGCTCCTCCAATCTTTAGATAAACAGGACAACTGCATATATTGGAGGATTAGTAGCAGAAAGACGGCATCCAATGCTGATTTTATGGTATACTGTATATCTAAATAAAGTCATGAATCAATGAAAGATACCTTTATCTTGCCCAATGACTTGAATTTGAGCAAATGGATAATGGATGTATCTGTTCACAATCAAGAATTTATTTCTGAGTGGATGGTATGAAAGAAATGATGAATTATGAAAAAGAACCTGAGATTCATTACCTTCAACTTTTCTGCTTCATAACTTATTAGGAACATCAGTTTCAACCTACAAGAGAGAAAGGTTTAATTCACCACAAGGTATTCCAAGAGAACCAGTAAGAAAAATGAAAAAGAAAATTTTCAAAATAAGCTCCACTTATGAATTACAAAAATACGCATTGACTTGCAACAACAGAGATTCAAGCTGCCATTCAGAGTTGCATAAAATGGAATGTTTTGCTAGTCTACAATTTATTTTCAGTTATCTCACTGCTCTACAAAAGAAGTATCAGCACCAAAACTTGTACGAAAGGCCCTCATTAGCATTTTAAAGAAAAAGACACTTAACGGAAATCTTTTTAAAATATAATAGTATGGATTCTCAAGCCCATAGGTAGAATTTTGCAAAAGCACAGACAGAATACATCCAACAAATTTCCTGAAGAAACTAAAATGAATCAAAACCATCAAAGAAAAAGGAGAAGAATGGCATCTAAAATTTGATCAGCATTCTTAATGTAAATGGCAATGCTAAGCCATATAAAAGGAGCATTAATTAACAAAAAAAAAAAAAAAGATGGTCATCGTGATCGTCACCTTATCTGTCTTGATTGGCTTTCTTAATCTGAGTTACTAATTTCCTCGCAAGTCCATCAAAAGCCATATTCTCTATCAGCCATTATTTAAATTAGGTAAAACAATATGCCCTCCACTTCAGATGAACGAAGCAACATGAGGTAGAGTCTAGACCTAATCAGCAGAACAGCTTGTAAAATTTGATTAACAACAGCTCACTAAAAATAATCACTTAATTAGTTTCTTGCACTTATTTTACCCAATCCACCTTCAGTACCATTCTTTGATCTTCTCTCCTATTGGAAAAACATTTAGATAGCCCTTATCAACAAGATGGAAAAATAGCAACGGTGATCACGAACCCAAAATTATTGTATTGATTGTGTTCAAAACAAAGATAATCATCACACCGACGTTATAATTAACGAGGTATGTGGCGCACCCTATTTTTAATAGACAAAAATGCCCTCAGCTGAAAGCTGTACTGCGCATTATGTAGCTTCGTTAAAGTGATTACAGCTAAGGGGTATTTTTGTCCATTAAAAATACAGTGCTCCTCACCGAAATAGCTGATGTCGAACAAGCTCGGATTAAAGTTCAAATCACGCAATTCAAGAAACAAGTAACATCCAAAAAAGAAAGATAAAAGCAAGAACTAAAATTGATTATCGCCAGATAATAGAAGAAAGAAAAATCCGAGCTTTCCTCTCCTATCAATGATCTTAAAGGGAGAGAGAGAGATATTAACCGATGAGGTTCCATTTGGGTGCTCTGAAAGGACAGGCACTTTCCTGGAAATAGTTATGTTTTAACTAAAAATGACTAATTTCGTTTCCATTTTCAGTTATAAATAGAGAGTCATTTCCCAACAAGCACTCACAAATAACACGCATCCAAACAACTATCGTCATTATCCTCTTATTTACCTCTCTTTCATATCCGATTGCAATGAATTTCACTCGACTCCAATCTCTCAACGTCAATCCATCATTCTAACATAGAAATCTAGAAACCGCTTACAGAACTCAATGACTACAAATCGAATTGAAAAAAAGAACGAGAAGAACGAGAAAGCTGAAATCACGGGATTCACTTTTCTTCGATTCTTTGCATACTGAATTCAGAAGTGGAAAAAAAGGAATAAAACAAAAAGGATTGATATTTTCACCTCTAATCGACCATTCTGAGCAGGAGAAACTGCCACATCCGATCGCACCACTCGATTTCAGTAAAAAAGAAGGCTGAGAATTCACGATCCGAAGCTTTGGAAGGAAATGGCGGGTCGGTCAAGGCAGAGAAACCGGAACTCGCATTGAATCCCGCATTCCTTATCGTCCGATCCGCGATCGAGAACGCCGATCCTCGGATCGGTGGAAATCCACGAAATGCAATGGTTTCAGGTGGGGGAGGTGTCGAATCCTGGGTTTGCAGGGGCAAGAGATCCAATTTCGAGCTCCGATTGGGGAAATACTTAGGAATCTGAGCAGAATCAAGGCACGAAAGGGAATTTTGTGGAAAAAGGTACTGAAATTCTCTGCTGGGGTTTTGCTTTTCTTCTTTTCCTTCGTGTTTTTGCAGAAGGGAGCAGAAGCAGTGAGAGGGAGCAAACAGCTGAAGAAAAGAAAGCGCACACACTATAAATGCTTTCCAACTGCCTCGAAAAACGACCTGAATTCAACGTACGGTCGCAGCTTTGATAACCGGTCCACAGGACTTGTCACCGGCTGCAACCGGTTGCCTTGTGCTGCCGCACTGGAAGTGACTCTTACTCACGGCTCCGCTTATGTGGCTCGGCTCATAAGCTCTGCACCTAGTTATGTACGCTTGTTTGAGCCAAGTATTTGGTTGATTTTTTTTGGACGCCGAGAGTGAAATTTGTGATGAGAGATGGAATGAGTGAAATTTTCATACCTCTTTTATATGTGTATTGATATATAACAAAATATATATATATATAATAAGAATTTTATTTATCTCGTGTCTCTTAACAGATTTTACTTGTGTTAAGATGATTAGTCTTTTTTTTTTTCCTATGCTAGGATGGCTGTCTTTTTTTTTTTAAGTCTAAGATATTACCTGATTAAATTCTTTGGAACATATGAACCTCTCTATTCAACACGCTGGATAAAAGTAAGGGGAGTGACCTTTACATGTTGAGAAGAGATTTGAACCCATAATCTCCCACATCTTATTAGAATTCTTAATCGTAAAGTCAACTCTCATAAGTTGTCAAGTATTCGTTCATGTTTAGAATTTTGCAGGGAGTAATTTTTTTAATTTGATTTGTTATTGATCCCATGGATCAAAATTTGGATTGAATTAATAATTAGATTTTATTTTAAATATTATGATTTTCATATGATTAATATGGAGGTAGAATTTATACAGCGTATCATCCATGTTTGGTTGTGAAAAGTTACCTTTTCAATATAAAGAATATTTTTATGATCTTTTAGTTTTCAAATCAGGGGCAAGTATCTCTACCTACACACAAATTAAAAAATTATGGAAAGTCCCCATTTCAAATGAGATGAAACTCTCGTTTCCTTAGATTAGTTTTGACAAACGTGAGGTTAATATAAAGTAGATGAATAACCTCTAAAATCTCTATATTTATTAATGGTAATAGTATAAATGAAAATTTTCAAGTAGTAAATATTGTTGTTAAATGGTAACTTTTCTTGTTGATTTGTAGTCACATGTGAGTAGGTTAGTTACCACGGCGAAAAACCCTTGATGTTTTGAGAGGTCATGTTAGATAATGAATGATGTATGATGATTATAAAAATTATATAAAAAAATAATTTATTGTGAGAGCTACCTTACTATAAAAAATAAGTCATAAAAATATAAATAATTTAAAATTTGGCTTTTTATAATTTGATTGAGATGATTTTGTTTAAGTCCCAAACTCAATTGAAGATCTTGGCAGGATAAAAGTGGGTCTATTATTTAACAAATTAATAGTCAATATTCATTTGATAAATCCAATTAAGATACAACTGGTTGCATAGATTGCATATGATCCAATTTTTTTTGTTAAATTTTTGTTGAGGCTATAAAAGTCAAATATATGGTTAAAAGTACCCCTTATGAGTTAGGGATTGGACGAACCCGTACATTCAATTCATAGCCCTTTGATTTTAATTGGTGAGATTACTAAATATCTTTGATTTTTTCTTGAGAAGACTTAGTGATTTCAACAAATAAGATCAAGTAGACAAAATTTGATCTAAACTAAATTTGGTTCACTTGTAACTCATCTGGTTCAACTTCAATTCATATAGTTCATTTTTCTAAAAGAACATAAAATACGGTCCGGTGTGACCTATCGACATCTAAGAGTATCATCTATGAAAAGTATTAGAAAAATTTGATCCTCCAGCTAATTCTCGCTTTATAAATTTATTATATATTATTAAAATTTGAGAAAATACATGTTACTAACCGATCAAATTTCAATTTAGATGTGGATATTCAAATAATTATAAAAAATGTAAGTAGATTGTCTCTTTTAGTTCTTGAATTTATCACAATTTTTTTTTTATTCAGGAGTGTGATTGTTCAGGTTTAAAACTAGATATATGATGATATGCAGCCGGAGGCAACCATAACAATTAGGATTTAAAATAAAATTGGATAGTGATTTTTTGCACTATAAAAGGTGGATATGTATTGCTGAAATTTCATTAGAAAAAAAAAAAAATCAACTATCCTTTTAGTGCCAATACAATTTTTAGGCATGTTTCATATAATAGCAGTTTAGTATACTTGTATGCAACGAAACAAATATCTCCGATATTTTCATTTTTATCACGAAAATATCGGTAAAATAACTTTTACGCATTAAAAACCTGAGTTTATCGCGTTTGCCGATTTTAACAGTAAATTCTCATTAAAAACACGTTTTTATAGCGAGGTATGGTAAATTCCTGTTAAAATCGTGAGATTTTACGACTAAATTCCCGTTAAAAAACGCTTGGGCCAAATATATATTTTTTATTTCTAAAATATCATATGTGTTTTCAAACTCTTGCCACATTATTTATTTATTTTGTTTATTTTTAATTTTTTTAAATAATATATTTTCCACGAGATTTTTTATAAAAATTTGAGAATTTAAAAATATTCTGCTATTAATGATTGACGTTACAATGCTTCTATGTTGCACATGAAAATCGTTAGGGCCTACTTAAAATGTTGATTGATCACTCATTCATCATTTAAGGAAAAAGTATTAAGTATATTGAGAAAGTATTTATTGGGTCTACGGCGAGCCCCATAAATTTGCATGATAGTTTGCAAGAAAAAATCTTATTGTTGGATGGAGGCCAGATGGGCCAAGTAGCTTTTGTTGAGTGCACAATTTTATTTCCTTAAACTCTACAGCAGTCAGCCCCATGTTCAAACTGCGATATACGCGTTAGCAGGGGTGCAAATACCAGTCGATACATATTGTATCAGCCGATATAATACGGTTTTGAAACCGCATCATATCGGCCAATATGATTCATATCGGCTGAATATATCACGGCCGTATCATATCGGCCGATATCACAATATCGACTTTTAAAAAAAAAAAAAAAAAAAGAGGAGAGAGAATAAATTCGGCTGATAACGATATATCGGTCGATATATCGTATCGGCCGATAAATTGGATGAATCTGAATTTTATACCCCTGCGCTGCAGGATGCTGGACTTGGCCCACCTAGCCTCGTTGGAACTAATTTGTAAGAAATTTGTTAATTATTATATATAGTCACTATTTTGGTTCTATATTAACTTATTACAAAGTCATTTGTTAGAATTTAATTCTTTTAAAATCCAACTTGATTTTTCTTTTTTTTAAATGTAAGCTATAAAAATTTGCAGATATGAAATATCAAATTAAAACACTATTGTTAATTCAATCTTAATTTTCTATCAAATACTAAAATATTTAATATCAAATAAAAATAAAGAAGAAGAAGAAAAAGGAAAAAAAGGAAAAAGAAGAGATAAAAGCATACATGAAAGAAAACTTTAGGACATAAATGATGGAAAAAATACAGTGCAAAGTTCGAAATTTTGCCAATGTCATTTAACTTATCAATTTTAAAAATTTCTTTCTTTTAAATACCAACTATACTGGTGGAAAATATACTTGATGATCTATAACAAGATTATATTTCAGATCTGAACTCAATTTTTAGACACTTGATCGTAATAATTAAAATATCGACGAACCCTTGAATTTTCATATATAAGTGCATATATCAGTTCTAGTATATGTAAGGATGAAAAATATCCGAGAAGAGATGTATATTCTGCACTTCCTTTACAAGGCAAAACTCACTCTCATGTGCTTCTGTAACATTTTTCTTAAATGTCAAATTCATTTCAATTTTATAAATAATTCTTCTTTGTGAATTTTCACAAAAAAAGTTGTTTGTGTTCAATTGTTATGTATTTTTTACTTCTATTTTCCATCCTAGGAACATAAATGATATTTATTTTAAAAACTCCATCAATGGAAAGAGACACTATAACAATATGATCAGACCATCAGGGGTAAAAATCTCGGTATAGCCGAGCCGATATTATTCTCTCTCCTCTTTTTTAAACAAAAATCGGTTGATGTTTTTTTATTTTTCTGAATTAAAAAAATGAGCCTTTTAAAAAGAAATTCTGGAAATTAAAAAATACAATATCGACCGATATTGCTCCGAATAGCCAAATATCGGCAATATATCGGTGGGGCTCAAGATTGATATTTAATTATTATTTCTTTAAAACCTTTCCTCGACCGATATTATAGATATCGGTGATATCACGGTCGATATATCGACAGATATCACCGATATTATTATTGTACGGCCGATACAATTCGTATCGGCTGATATTTTAACCCATGAATATGATACTATGTAAACGATTCCATTGGGTATTTATTTATAACATGAAATTAGCCTATTAACAAGACCTATATTACATGCAATTTCTTCTTTACATTTTGTTGTTATATAATTAAAATATAATATCTATATTAAATTGTAACATGAAAATGTTATATTAATTTAAAGTAGTGAATTATATGACTAAAATCAACAGAGAGAGTGTGCATAAATAAAAACAAACACTTTCATATAAAATTCTTAAATAAAAATTCAATAGTATTTAAAGACCAGTATTTTTTATGTCTCGTACCATTATATTATGGATGCCTATCTTAATACAGACAAAACTTCTTAAGAGACACGAGATGGAGTGAATTTCCATTTTACCTCTACCAATATACTACTCATTAAATATTGATGTACCGATAATACGCTATCTGCATGTATATAACAATTTGACTTCATCTGATATCTTTTAACAGATTTTACAGGTGGCAATATAGACACCGCATGAATCTGTTAGGAGACACCGATTTCCGAAAATTGAGTGGAAATTACCATTCTGCCCTTTCCGCGCGAAATAGTGCGATCGGTGCTGCAACGCCATTTCGCGTCGATCGATCGATCTGAGGCGTATACGCTCGATCTGAGACGCATACGATCGATCGATCGTTTCGACAGTTCATTTTCGAATCGATCGATCGATCATAACACGGGTTTCAGTCGATCGCACGGTTCCATGGGATCGTGCGATCGATTTTAACTGAGAGGTCGACGGTTTGACAGTCGACCGCTCCCACCAAGATCGATCGCACGATTGTATGTGATCGTGCGATCGACTGTGACCCATTCAAAGATCGATCGCACGATCACATACAATCGTGCGATCGATCTTCTGTTTAGGGCAAGATCGATCGATCGATCACTGTGATCGTGCGATCGATCGATCACGCGAAACTAAGTATAAGTTCAATTGCTCCCCTCTTCACTCTCATTTTTCGTTTTCATCTCGCCCCTTTCGAAACCCTAGTCCCTCAGAACCCCGATTTCGAAATCTTCTCCTTCAAAACCTCCCCGATTTCGAAATCTTCTCCTTCAAAACCTCCCCGATTTCGAAATTTTCTTCCTCAAAGCCTTTTCTACACCCCTCTCACTCAAACCCCTCTCTCTCAAACTCCTTTCCAAACTATTTTCCCTGAAACCCCAAACCCGCTTTAAAAAACGAACCACTCCACTATTTGAAGATACTCTCTCAAATCGCCTATATTGATTCGAAAGTATCTCTCAGAAGTTACTCTCTCAATCTCCGAACCGGAATCAAAGGTAACTCTTTCTCAAACCCAAGACTCTCAAAATTTCTTTGAAATTAGTACTATGGATTGTGAAAATGATGAGATTGTTGAGAATGATATTGTTGACAATGAGTTTGTTGAGAGGTGTTTTTCAAGTCGTGAAGATTTAGTGAAGCATGTTAAGGAGGTTTGCACTGCGCAAGGATTTGTAGCTACCATTAAAAGGTCATGCAATAGAAGCAATGTAGTTATTTTTTGTTGCGATAGAGGGGGTACATATTGTAGCACAGTTAATTTGAAAGATGATGAGAGGAAGAAGAAAGCATATTCTCGCCTTGTTAATTGTCCATTTCAAGTGAGAGGGAAACAAATTGTTGATGGGTCATGGAAGTTGACTATAAAAGATGTGGAGCACAATCATGATCTGACGAGCCTATTAGTAGGTCATCCGAGTACAAGGTGTTTTTCAGATGAGGAGAAGAGAATGATCATTGAAATGTATAACAGCAATGTACCACCCTGGCAAATTATGACGACCCTTCGAAACGAGAATCCAGAGATTGGAGTATCATCTAATGATTTGTACAATTTTTTGACATCGGTTCGAAAAGAGCAACTTAGAGGTCGTACTTCAATTGAAGCCTTATTAGAAGATCTTCAAGTAGGTGGTTACCAATATTTTCTCAACTATGACAGTCAAGATCATTTATCTCATCTTCTCTTTGCACATCCACTGTCAGTTGTACTTATGAAGACCTATAATAATATATTTTTCATGGATTGCACTTACAAAACCAACAGATATCATATGCCATTGCTTAATATCGTTGGTATCACAAGTTTCAACAAGACTTTCTACTCATGATTTGCATTTATGAGGAATGAAAAATTTGAAGATTACGTATGGGCGTTACAGATGTTCAAGAAGGTATTAGGAGTAAATCATGATCGACAAGTTTTTTTGACAGATAGAGATTTGGTGTTGAAGAATGCCATTGATTCAGAGTTCCCTAATGCTGTACATATCTTTTGTATTTGGCACATCAACAAGAATATTCTTGCTCATTGTAAGCCTCTTTTCAATAAAGTGGAAGAATGGAATGCATTTTTGACTCCAGCATTGGTCGTTTACTCCAGCATTCCTTGACAAATTTTCTCACTAATGGTTAAAACTCTTATTTAATCAGGCAATCTGATTTCTAAGGTTTCATACTTGTTGACTGACCACTCAAAGGTGCCATGTTTAGCGACAATTTACTCTAAGGTCCCATATTTAAAGACAAACCGCTCAAAGGTCCCATGTTTAGCGACAAACTATAAAACCCATATTTAGTGTCAGACCACTCAAGGGTCCCATATTTAGTGACAGACCATTCACTGCTCCCATATTTACTGACATTCAAAGGGTCTCATGTTCATTCAGTTGTTTACAAACAAACCATTCTATTCACCATGTTCATTCAAATAGATGAAATAGTTCATAAAAAGAAATCATTCACTATGTTCATTCGAGATTCACAAACGATGTAATAAAAGAAAACATTCACTATATTGACAAACGATGTTACATATGAATATCAAAAGAGTGTATGAGCAGGAGCTGGAGCAGATGTAGAAGCAGGTGCAGATGTAGAAGCTGGGGCAGATGCAGTATGAGGAGGTGCTGGTGCCTATGAAGAAGGTACTGGTGCAGGATCAGGAGGTGCTGGTGCCGATGAAGAAGGTACTGGTGCAGGATCAGGAGGTGTTGGTGCCAATGGACGACGTCCAGTCGCACTATGCTTGGGGACAGTCGAACGCACCTGACGAGTGGGGCCTGTCGGACGAGGATGAATGGGGCCAGACGGAAGAGGCTGAGTGGCGCCAGTCGGACGAGACTGTGGGATGTCAGTCGAGAGAGCCTGACTCGTGTCAGTGGACGAAGAGGCTATCCCCCATGATTTCTTTATATTCTTCTCATTTAGCATACATCTGATGATTCCGGTTCCCGAATCGCGTCCAAGTTGTGAATTTATTCCTCCTTTTTGCAATAAAAGAACAGAGTTTCTCATTAAGTCTACCGTATGAGTCTCCAAATTATTCAGCCTTCTCATCGTCATTCCGACCAACTCACTATTTTTCTTATCAATTGTGGCATTCATCCTCCCTTCCATCTGAGCCAATTTATCGTCAACCAATCCCTCAAGCCTTCCAATCAATCTTCCTTCCATCTCACCTAATTTTTCATCAACCATCCCTTCAAGCCTGCCCATAAGCCTTTCTTCAATCTCAGCAAATTTTACATCAATTTTTTCATTCAATTTTTCTATGTTATCAAGAATGAGCATAGTACTGACTCCTGTATCATGTGTGTAACACCCCATCCCGAAACGGGCGTGTTACTACCGATACTAAACCGAGATATCACACATTCCAAACTACCGACATATTTTTTTTTCTAAACATCAACAACCATAATAGAAAAAGAGATGCCATAAGTTCAGTTAACACGACAGTGCAATAGGTGGCTAGTACAGTCATCCACAACGATAAACAATATCCAAAATAAACACAAGGTTCTTTCTAATTAATAAAGGAAAGTAATTAAGCAGTCCGAAAGCATCATCGCCTAAGCCTGGTCTTGGGACCCGCTGGATCCCGCATCCATCGAGCCACCTGAAAGGCAAGGGGGTGAGTACTTCATACTCAGCAAGGGAACACATACATATAATCACACAACATATATCACACACTGCATATCTACCACCAAGGAATAACAAAGATCCACGTACATGGTCCCCACACAACACGCACTCGACCCACCGTATGGGCCACTCGGTAGGTACTCAATCTGGCCCACGACCACCTTATCTAAACAACCTCAATCCCTTAACCAATGAGCAGGCGAGCACATCCTCAGCCCATTCGGTCATCTAGATATCACAACTAAACCGGCGGGAGCTGTCCCTCACCGCTCCGTCCCTCGACCTAGGCGAGCACCTCCTCAGCCTACTCGGTCACACGAGGGTTACAACCCATGTCAGCGGGAGCTGCCCCTCACCGCTTCGTCCCTCGACCTAGGCGAGCACATCCTCAGCCTACTCGGTCACACAGGGATCACAACTCATACCAGCGGGAGCTGCCCCTCACCGCTTCATCCCTCGACCCAGGCGAGCACCTCCTCAGCCTACTCGGTCACACAAAGATCATCTCATTCATTCCACCTTTGGGTATCGGAACTACAACAGGCTTCTAAGGTTACCTTGGGTGAACCAACCTTCAGCCCGATGGCCTATCAAGGGTTGACACGACTACTTCCCCAACGGATCCCTATTCCCCACATCCAATCACAAGGCGGTACACATCCCTTCACGCATTCGCCGCGTGGCCCCACATAACCCTAATGTTACTTAATGTCCAAGCCCCTCCGACATTCCACACATCCGACAAATGCATGAATGATTAACAATAGGCATATGCAAGTACAAGTAATAATAGACATATTCTCAATGAAGCGACATCGAATTCTAGACGATCAGGTATACTACAGTCTACCATATACTAGCATGTTGATATTTCATCATGTTGTCAATCAATCGCATCCAAATTACTTAATCATGCATAACTGGTATAACATCAAGTTCATCTATCATTCTCACATCATTATCGGACGCGGATACACAGAGTGGTCCCCTCACCGCATACTTATCTGAACGGTTCCCTTGCCGAGCGGTAGAACTAGATATAAGGGGTCCCATTCTGCGCATTCCGCATCCACATAATTCGAAGATAAATAAATGCAGAAATGTGTATGCTAAAAGTGTGTTAGTTCCCTCACCGGTGTGCGTTTGAAAATTAATCGCGAGAAGGCGGGTCCGTTGGTTTGAAGGGGGCTCGATCTGAAGAGATAAGAGCACAGAATAAGTAAAGGAGATAAAACAGGCTAAACTAAGCTCGAACTGAAAAATGGGCCCGAACTGGGCCGGGCCTAAAATCGGGCCCGAAATGGGCCGGGCCTGAAACTGGGCCGGGCCCAAAGCTGGGCTGGGCCTGGAACTGGCCCGAGCCCAAAACCGGACCGGGCCGAGCTGGGTCAAGGGCGAGCCGAGCCGGGCCCGGCTCAGCGGGGCCCACACTCGAACTCAGCTGAGCCAACTCGGCTGCTCAGCTGAGCCAACTCAGCTGCTCAGCCGAGTTGACTCGGCTGCCCAGCCGGAGGGGAAAGAGGAAGAGGGGAAAAAACGCCGGAAAGAGAGGAAGAAGAAGGAAGAGGGAAAACCGAAGGGGGTCGGGAAAATCCATCGAAAAACCGGGTAAAATCAGAGGGAAATCGGAGAGAGGAAAGGAAAAGTCGATGAAAACCGAGGTGGGCTCGGGGAAGAGGGAAAAACCGACGGGAAAAGGGAAGGTGGAAGAGGAGGGGAAGAAGATACCTCGGTCGGGCGGTGACGGCGGCTCCGAGACGCCGGTCGTCGGGGCGAAGGGGAGAGAGAGCCGGAAAACGAGGGAAGAACCAGGGAGAGGGAGAAGACGGGCGGCCGAGAGGGAGAAAGAGGAGGCAGCAGCAGGGCGCCGCGGCACTGTAGCTGCGTGCTACAGTGCGCGGCGAAGAGGATGCTTTTAAGGGGAGGGTTTAGGGTTTCACTCTTTCTGTTTTTTTTTTTTTTTGACAAGGTATTAACTAGTTTAAATTACTAAAATGCCCCTTCGAGCTTCTAAGCTCGGGGTCGGGCGAGACAAGGCCTACAACAGGATTCATCCCCTCCCCACTGCTACTGAGACCCTAAAATCCCGAAAAATCGGGTCGGGTCGCTACAACCTACCCCCCTTTAAGCAATTTCGTCCCCGAAATTACGCCAAAAGTCATACCTCGATCCTCGAAGAAACCCGGATATTTTTTCCGCATCGATGATTCCAGCTCCCAAGTCGCTGTCTCTCTCCCTCCACGCTTCCAAATCACCAGAACCTTAGGAATAGTCTTGCCACGGAGCACCTGCTCTATTCTATCCTTGATCTGCACAGGACCTTCGTCGAAACCGACATCCTCGCTAAGGTCCACGTCATCCCAGTTAAGCACATGCGACGGGTCCGGCTGATACTTTCGAAGCATGGAAACATGGAAAACATTGTGCACCCTAGCGAGTTGCGGCGGAAGGGCAATCCTGTAAGCCACCTCCCCGACTCTCTCCAGCACCTCAAAGGGCCCAATAAACCGTGGTGACAGCTTTCCTTTCCGCCCGAACCTTTGAACTCCAGGGCGGGGCGAGACTCTGAGAAAGACATGATCGCCCACGGCAAACTCCAGTGGCCTCCTCCTGCGATCTGCATAACTCTTCTGTCGGCTCTGGGCAGTCAACAACCTCTGCCTGATGAGTTTGACTTGCTCTGTAGTCTCTCTAACCATCTCTGGTCCTGACAAGATAACCTCACTGGTCTCTGCCCAACACAAGGGCGATCTGCACGGTCGACCATACAATGCCTCATATGGTGCCATCTGAATGCTAGACTGGTAACTGTTGTTGTAGACGAACTCAACTAGGTGTAAGTGATCTTCCCAGCTACCCACATGATCCAAAACACAAGCACGGAGCATATCCTCTAAGATTTGGATGGTCCGCTCCGACTGGCCATCTGTCTGTGGATGAAAGGCTGTGCTGAAGCATAACTGAGTACCCAGCTCTCTCTGTAAGCTCTGCCAAAATTGCGAGACAAACCTCGGGTCTCGATCCGAAACAATCGACACTGGCACTCCATGCAGTCTAACCACCTGCTCCATATACAACCGACTCAGTTTCTCCAAGGAATCAGTCGCCTTCATGCCAATAAAGTGGGCCGACTTGGTTAGTCTATCCACTATGACCCAAATGGTATCGTGCCCCTTGGGCGACCTTGGTAATCCAGTCACAAAGTCCATGGTGATGTGCTCCCACTTCCACTCAGATATCTTAAGTGGTTGCTCTACACCAGCTGGTCTTTGGTGCTCAAACTTGACTTGCTGACACGTCAAACATCGAGCCACAAACTCAGCTACAGCCCTCTTCATGCCGACCCAATAATACTGTCGCCTCAGATCATGGTACATCTTGGCACATCCCGGGTGTACCGCAAATTTCGTATGGTGGAAGTGTCGTAAAACCTCCTCACGACACTGCTCTGGTACATACAACCGACCATCGAAAGTCACTGCACCGTCTGCCCTAACTGCACAACCATGTGGTCCGTCCCCAGCAGCCACTCGATCTCGATATCCCATTGAATCTGAATCAGTCTGCTGGGCTTCCAAGACTAAGCCATCCAACCCTGATCGTACTACCACACTGCACAAGACCGCTGCTCTGGTCTCACCAATCAAGCTGGCTAGTACTCCTCGAGACTTTCGGCTTAAAGCGTCTGCAACAACGTTCGCCTTGCCGGGGTGATAAGAAAGTTCGAAATCATAATCTCCCAAGTACTCGATCCACCGACGTTGCCTCATGTTTAGCTCTTTCTGTGTGAACAAATATTTGAGACTGTGGTGGTCCGAGAATACTTTGAACTTCTCTCCGTAGAGGTAATGTCTCCAGATTTTAAGTGCAAAGACCACTGCTGCCAACTCCAGGTCATGAGTGGGGTAGTTCTGCTCGTGAACCTTGAGCTGCCGAGAGCCATACGCCACAACACGACCCATCTGCATCAAGACGGAACCCAGACCATCTGCAGAAGCATCACAAAAGACTGCATAGCCCAAACCTCTCTCGGGTACGACCAACACTGGGGCGGTCGTCAGTCTCTTCTTCAGCTCCAAGAAAGCTGACTCACAAGCCTCAGTCCACTCATAAGGTTGGTCCTTACGAGTCAATCTTGTCATAGGGGCAGCTATCTTAGAAAAATCTTGTATGAATCGCCGGTAATAGCCTGCCAGACCCAAGAAACTACGGATCTCGGTCACATTACGCGGTCTCGCCCAACTCATCACGGCCTCCACCTTGGCCGGGTCAACAGCCACCCCTTCCCCTGACACCACATGTCCCAAAAACTGTACCTCTGGCAACCAAAACTCACACTTGCTGTATTTTGCGAACAACTTATTATCCCTCAAAATTTGCAGCACGGTCCTCAAGTGTTGCTCATGATCCTCCTCTGATGCTGAGTACACAAGGATATCATCAATAAATACTTCCACGAACCGATCAAGATAAGGCCTGAATATTCTGTTCATGAGGTCCATAAAAGTGGCTGGGGCATTGGTCACCCCAAAAGGCATCACAACAAATGCAAAGTGCCCAAACCGAGTACGGAATGCTGTTTTCTCTATGTCACAATCCCGCACCCTTACCTGATGGTAACCTGATCGGAGATCAATCTTCGAGAAACATCTAGATCCTCTCAACTGATCGAACAAATCATCGATCCTCGGCAGTGGATACTTGTTCTTTATGGTCACGCGATTCAACTGTCGGTAATCTATGCACAGTCTCATACTCCCGTCCTTTTTCTTAGCGAACAAGGCTGGAGCACCCCATGGCGATGTACTAGGACGGATAAAACCAACCGACTGCAGCTCTGTCAGTTGCTTCCCCAACTCCAACATCTCAGCTGGTGCCATCCGATAGGGAGTGACAGAAATTGGGGCGGTGCCGGGGAGCAAGTCTATAACGAACTCCACCTCTCTACGTGGCGGTAACTCAGTGAGCTTTTCTGGAAAGACATCTGCGAACTCACATACCACACGGGGCATCTCAGCACCTGCTGGCCCCGAACCCTCCCAACTCAAACTGGCCACAAGTCCACCTAACTCATCTGCACTCGGACAAAAGGCAGCGTTCAGCCTCTCAACAAAGGTCTCGCCTGAAACAGTACTACCTGAAACCCTCCTGCGATAGCAGTCAATGACGACCCGGTGGAAACACAACCAGTCCATTCCAAGGATAATATCAAACTCTGACATATCCAAGATCCGTAGGTCAAACTTAAGATGCAAGCCACCCATGGATAGAACACAACCCCGACAAATCTGATCTACAACTACCTCACTACCCAGAGGAGATCTGATATGTAATGGTGTCTTAGCCTTTACCACCTTCAAACCAGAACTAAGAGCAAAATCTAAAGCAATATAAGAGTGCGAGGCACCCGAATCAAACAAAACACGAGCCAAGGAACCATGAAGAACCAACATACCCTGCATGACTGATGGTGGCAAGAACTCCTCTGGCTGTTGCATTAGGGCGTACATTTTGCTCTGTGCTGACTGTTTGGGCCTACCTCGGCCTCTGCCCTTCTGCGATGGCGCTGCTCTCGGTGCAGTAGGTCGAGTCGATGCCATCCGACCGTATCCATCAGCGGGAACCATCGCCTGGGTGGGCGCCACCACAACACCTCGGCCACCCCTCTGGGGACAGCCCCGCGAGATATGTCCAGCCTCCCCACAAGTGTAGCAATGAATGGCCCTAGGCCGCTGCTGAAATTGAGGGCAGTCCCTCCGAATGTGACCGATCTGGCCGCAGTCAAAACACTTAACTGGCTCGGGCTGACCACCCACTACTGGCACAATCGAACCTGAATGTGGTCGCCCGGGAATAACCCCTCGGGTCTGATAAGGCGCTGGTCGCCTTTTCTTCCTGTCATGGCCTCTGCTCGGCTTATAAGTATTCACTGATGCTGGCTGGTAAACTGCGCCGCTGGATCTCATGATGGCGCCCTCTGCTATCAGTGCCCGCTGTACCACCTCTGCATAGGTAACGCACCTCAAAGGCATAACCATACACTGTAGAGCCGGGTGTAGGCCCTCCTCAAACTTGCGGGCCTTATCCTCTTCTTTCGCCACCAAATGTGGAGCATAGCGTGACAATTCCACAAAACGGGCATCATACTCCCGCACTGTAAAGTTACCCTGCTCCAGTTTAATGAACTCACTGATTTTTGTTTGCCTCACTACTGATGGAAAGAACCTGGCTAAGAAGAGCTCCTTGAACTTGTCCCAGTCAGCTCGCCCCAACTCTCGGAGGGGCTCCTCAAGCCACCAACTAGAAGCCTCCCCCTGAAGGTGATGTGTCGCTAGAGTGACTCTCAGATCTGACTCTACAATGCCCAATGAATCCAGTAGGCGGTCCATCTCACCCAACCACCTCTCAGCCTCCAAGGGGTTCGCACCCCCATGATATATAGACGGAAAATAACGCTTGAACTCTCTGAGCGCCACCATCTGTCTAGTTTCAAACTGTCCAACTGCACGTGGGGGATTAATGGGCTGGTCGACATGCTGAGCTATCAGATCTTCTTGTCTTTTCATATTCCTTTCATATGTCTCGATCATCCTCTCGTACCGGGCAAACATCGCCTCAGGGTCTCGGTGTCCTTGAGCAGGACTCTCAACTGGCACAGGGACCACCGGAGGTTGTTCTACTGCCCCCTCAGGTACTACCACCGGTGTGTTCTCCACCTCAGCTTGTGGAGTCTCTAATACCTCTGTAACCTCAGGCATCCCATACGGCCCTGGACGGCCTGCCCCATTGGAACGAGTGCTTACCATCGCCTGTTCACAAATTAAGCACCGATCAGCCTTTAAGTCAAATAAAGAACTAAAACCAAACACAGCTCAAGCGTCAAGATTCAAACCATCCTACCAACACACAACAACAAAATCAGGGTGTCTAGTCCCCACCTCAAACTCGGTCTCATCTACCATACTTTGCGGGGGACGAACCTGGTCGTCAATCATTAACAACTCTCAATTTAGCCCAACAGCACAGTCCGAGAGTGGAACCGCGCTCTGATACCAAATGTAACACCCCATCCCGAAACGGGCGTGTTACTACCGATACTAAACCGAGATATCACACATTCCAAACTACCGACATATTTTTTTTTCTAAACATCAACAACCATAATAGAAAAAGAGATGCCATAAGTTCAGTTAACACGACAGTGCAATAGGTGGCTAGTACAGTCATCCACAACGATAAACAATATCCAAAATAAACACAAGGTTCTTTCTAATTAATAAAGGAAAGTAATTAAGCAGTCCGAAAGCATCATCGCCTAAGCCTGGTCTTGGGACCCGCTGGATCCCGCATCCATCGAGCCACCTGAAAGGCAAGGGGGTGAGTACTTCATACTCAGCAAGGGAACACATACATATAATCACACAACATATATCACACACTGCATATCTACCACCAAGGAATAACAAAGATCCACGTACATGGTCCCCACACAACACGCACTCGACCCACCGTATGGGCCACTCGGTAGGTACTCAATCTGGCCCACGACCACCTTATCTAAACAACCTCAATCCCTTAACCAATGAGCAGGCGAGCACATCCTCAGCCCATTCGGTCATCTAGATATCACAACTAAACCGGCGGGAGCTGTCCCTCACCGCTCCGTCCCTCGACCTAGGCGAGCACCTCCTCAGCCTACTCGGTCACACGAGGGTTACAACCCATGTCAGCGGGAGCTGCCCCTCACCGCTTCGTCCCTCGACCTAGGCGAGCACATCCTCAGCCTACTCGGTCACACAGGGATCACAACTCATACCAGCGGGAGCTGCCCCTCACCGCTTCATCCCTCGACCCAGGCGAGCACCTCCTCAGCCTACTCGGTCACACAAAGATCATCTCATTCATTCCACCTTTGGGTATCGGAACTACAACAGGCTTCTAAGGTTACCTTGGGTGAACCAACCTTCAGCCCGATGGCCTATCAAGGGTTGACACGACTACTTCCCCAACGGATCCCTATTCCCCACATCCAATCACAAGGCGGTACACATCCCTTCACGCATTCGCCGCGTGGCCCCACATAACCCTAATGTTACTTAATGTCCAAGCCCCTCCGACATTCCACACATCCGACAAATGCATGAATGATTAACAATAGGCATATGCAAGTACAAGTAATAATAGACATATTCTCAATGAAGCGACATCGAATTCTAGACGATCAGGTATACTACAGTCTACCATATACTAGCATGTTGATATTTCATCATGTTGTCAATCAATCGCATCCAAATTACTTAATCATGCATAACTGGTATAACATCAAGTTCATCTATCATTCTCACATCATTATCGGACGCGGATACACAGAGTGGTCCCCTCACCGCATACTTATCTGAACGGTTCCCTTGCCGAGCGGTAGAACTAGATATAAGGGGTCCCATTCTGCGCATTCCGCATCCACATAATTCGAAGATAAATAAATGCAGAAATGTGTATGCTAAAAGTGTGTTAGTTCCCTCACCGGTGTGCGTTTGAAAATTAATCGCGAGAAGGCGGGTCCGTTGGTTTGAAGGGGGCTCGATCTGAAGAGATAAGAGCACAGAATAAGTAAAGGAGATAAAACAGGCTAAACTAAGCTCGAACTGAAAAATGGGCCCGAACTGGGCCGGGCCTAAAATCGGGCCCGAAATGGGCCGGGCCTGAAACTGGGCCGGGCCCAAAGCTGGGCTGGGCCTGGAACTGGCCCGAGCCCAAAACCGGACCGGGCCGAGCTGGGTCAAGGGCGAGCCGAGCCGGGCCCGGCTCAGCGGGGCCCACACTCGAACTCAGCTGAGCCAACTCGGCTGCTCAGCTGAGCCAACTCAGCTGCTCAGCCGAGTTGACTCGGCTGCCCAGCCGGAGGGGAAAGAGGAAGAGGGGAAAAAACGCCGGAAAGAGAGGAAGAAGAAGGAAGAGGGAAAACCGAAGGGGGTCGGGAAAATCCATCGAAAAACCGGGTAAAATCAGAGGGAAATCGGAGAGAGGAAAGGAAAAGTCGATGAAAACCGAGGTGGGCTCGGGGAAGAGGGAAAAACCGACGGGAAAAGGGAAGGTGGAAGAGGAGGGGAAGAAGATACCTCGGTCGGGCGGTGACGGCGGCTCCGAGACGCCGGTCGTCGGGGCGAAGGGGAGAGAGAGCCGGAAAACGAGGGAAGAACCAGGGAGAGGGAGAAGACGGGCGGCCGAGAGGGAGAAAGAGGAGGCAGCAGCAGGGCGCCGCGGCACTGTAGCTGCGTGCTACAGTGCGCGGCGAAGAGGATGCTTTTAAGGGGAGGGTTTAGGGTTTCACTCTTTCTGTTTTTTTTTTTTTTTGACAAGGTATTAACTAGTTTAAATTACTAAAATGCCCCTTCGAGCTTCTAAGCTCGGGGTCGGGCGAGACAAGGCCTACAACAGGATTCATCCCCTCCCCACTGCTACTGAGACCCTAAAATCCCGAAAAATCGGGTCGGGTCGCTACAATGTGCCTCACCACTCCCAACTTCAGGTGCCTCTGCTCCCTGAACTTCAGGCGCCTCAGTCCCCCCAACTTCAGGTATGTCACCCTCCTCAAGTGCCTCAACCTCAATAGGACGATGTTCTACTTTGGGAACCCAACGTGCATTGTCGAGTTTGTATCCCATCTTGCCCAAAGTAGACGCATCGAATATATCGGTTTTCTTCATTTCTATTTTCTCATCAGGAGGGAGGGTGACTCCGCAAAATCGAAACAAGTAAGACAGAAACAAACCATATGGAAGGCTACATTTTCTAATCTTACGAGATGCAGCCATGTGTTTTATTATGATGAAGGATATATCATTTTGCTTCCCATTCAAGATGCACCATATCAAGAAACTATCAAAATACGGCACTTGATTACTAAGCCCTTTTCTAGGTAAAATATTTTTCCTAATAATGTAATATACAATTCGAGCCTCTAGGGTTAGCTCCATAAGCCCGATCCTATCTCCTCTGGCACAATCACTTCGCCCACACAATTGGGTCATGGCCTCCGAGGGAACGAATCCGTCAACATCGGTGGGCCATGAATTTGGTTCATATTTCGAAATAGTGGCACTGGGAAACCCAAACATTCTGTCCAGTGCCTCAGTTGAAATATCAATTTCTGTCCCCCTAACTTTGGATTTTATGGAGTGTCTCGCCCGGTCCTCCGACATATTTGCATAAAATTCCTTCACCAATTTTGGGTAAAAATCTTCTTTGATTCCCAAAAAACCTCCCCATCCAAGTCTGTAAATATACTCATCGATTCTTAATTCAAATGCAGAAAAAAAGCTTAGGTCCATGATTTTACCATAAATCATCGGCCGAGAGTACAAATCCTCTCGGTATAGTGTGGCGGCTTCCAAAGACTTGAAGTGATTCGGGTCGAAGGCCTCTGTCTCCCTAGGTGGTGTCTCCGTCAATCTCGCTCTTTTCCTTCTAGATGAAGCCGGTACCTTTATCTTTCTCCCTCTCGATGTAGAGGCTTTGGATGCCATGTGAAGGAGTGGTGTGAAGGAAATCCGGCGAGGAAGACAAAATCCGAGAAAGGCAAGAAAAGGGGGAAGGTTTCCAGAAATCCGGCGAGGAAGACGAATTAAGAGGGTTTCCGGAGAGGGCAAATCGGAGATCCGAAGATGAAATCGGAGAAAGAAAGGGTTTCCGGAGAGGGCAAATCGCACGATTTGGAGAATCGTGCGCTCGATTTGGTGAAGAGGAAAGGGTCGATCGGTCGTTCGAGAAGAAGAAGAGAAAGGGTCTTCGGTTTCGAGGGTTGAATCGCAGGAAAGGGCGAAAGGATCGATCGGTTATATATATAGCTGATCGATCGATCGCACGATCACAGTGATCGATCGATCGATCTTGCCCTAACCAGAAGATCGATCGATCGATCATATGTGATCGTGCGATCGATCTTGAGATGAGAGGTCGACTGTCTGACAGTCGAGCTCTCAGTTAAGATCGATCGCACGATCACAGTGATCGATCGATCAATCTTGCCCTAAACAGAAGATCGATCGCACAATTGTATGTGATCGTGCGATCGATCTTGAGATGAGAGGTCGACTGTCTGACAGTCGAACTCTCAGTTAAGATCGATCGCACGATCACATACAATCGTGCGATCGATCTTTGAATGGGTCACAGTCGATCGCACGATCACATACAATCGTGCGATCGATCTTGGTGGGAGCGGTCGACTGTCAAACCGTCGACCTCTCAGTTAAAATCGATAGCACGATCCCATGGAACCGTGCGATCGACTGAAACCCGTGTTATGATCGATCGATCGATTCGAAAATGAACTGTCGAATCGATCGATCGATCGTATGCGCCTCAGATCGAGCGTATACGCCTCAGATCGATCGATCGACGCGAAATGGCGTTGCAGCACCGATCGCACGATTTCGCGCGGAAAGGGCAGAATGGTAATTTCCACTCAATTTTCGAAAATCGGTGTCTCCTAACAGATTCATGCGGTGTCTATATTGCCACCCGATTTTACCCATACTAGAATAGTTATTCTGGCGTTCTATTATATATCAAATTTGAGTCAATGACAATTCATGGTCCAAAACTATAATAAATGGCCTAACTTTTAAAGGTTCTAAGAAAAAGTTTTTAATATGTCTCATGCATGTCCGCTGGATTTGAATGTGAAAAACTTAAAGCTTGAGAAGCACTTTATTTTTCTTGGGGCGAGAGAAGTAAGGAGAATTTCTGCCCCTAATGGTTATGAGGTGGATAAATGATTTAGTAAGACTTGTAAGAGTTATATATTGCACTTTTTTATTTTTAAATAATTATATTTTTTAAAAGAAAAATAAATTGTGGGATTGAATGATCATTTTCAGCTCGATGTATGGACTAAATTTGTGTCAAAAAATCAAATTTTAACCACTTGATCTTAATAGTAGAAATTAGGGTTACAAATCTCGGCCGATACGCATTGTATCAACCGTACTGATGAGATATCGGCCAATATTTGCCCCAAAAAAGTTCAGCCGAGATCTGAAATACTGAGATATCGGTCGAGACGCCGATATCTCAGTAGAAGCAATTTGTTACCCATGGTAGAAATCATTAGGTATTTAAAAAAAGCTAGAATGTCATGTTTGAAATGAATGTTCAATCCCAGCTACTAAATTTTTATTGAACTCCAAAAAAAATTAAAAATTGTTAGAGATTTTATTTGTAATATTTTTTTAAAATTTCTCAGCCAATAGTATATATATATATATACTCCTCTAATGGAAAGTCCTCATGTTGCATCCCTCATTTTTAATCAAAGTTGTTGGAGCTTAGTTGTGATGTACACCACTAGCTAAGTTGGCTTCATATTAAGTATATGTTGATATGTATTGGTTGATATATATCTTATCGTCTGTACAATTATAAAAATACATAATACTTGCGTCAAATAACCATACCGTAATGGTCCATACGATATAGTATTTGTCGTTTAAGATTTATTTTTTTCCCATTTCAACTACTTTTTTATTGGAATCTTGCATTGACTATGATTAAAGAAGGTTTAAGAAGCAAGATTTTCAAGTGAGAAAGATATTTATGCATTCTAACCTCTCTTTTTTTCCTTTAGATTTGTCTATAATTTTCATCATTTTTGTAATTGGGTTTTAAGATAATATTGATTTTGGGTTTTTTTTGGGAAAAATAATATCAAGTAGTTCTTGGAATTGAATGAAGGTGCATTAATGTGACTTGTCTAGTTTGCAGGATGTTTGTGTGATTTTCTAAGTAGGTTTTTTCCAAAAAAAAAAATCATGAAATCTAAATTTTGAACATAATTCTCATTTTGAGAATTTTTTTTTGAAAAAATTAATGAAATGATGTATAAATGTTTATAGAATTAAAAAATAGCCCTTAATTTGAGTAATATAGTTTGATGGTTGCATTATGATGCTTCTACTTTTTCAACATGTACATGATATTAAGATTTTTTTTTTAAAAAAAAATCATGGATTGGAATAGAAGATGCATGTAACTATGACCCACTTGAGTACATGAATTTTATATTAGGTTTTTCCTCATATTATCTTTTTAATTTTTGAACATTTTTTAATTGTTTAAAATACATTTTATTCAAAATGATTATTTTTTTAACTAAAATATGATGTTATAATTAGATTTGTTATTTTTGCCTATTTTTCTATATTATTTTAAAAAATTAAAAAGGAAGAATGAGAATGTGTATAAGTCGCTTTGTGACTTCTACAATATGTATTACAGATATACACAATTTTTTTATGACATGGGTATTTGTATATCATGTTGGAGCTGAGAGTAATCCCATCGAAATACAATATTGGCCAATACATACCTTCTCAACTTAACTTCAAGATTAGACTAAAAATGATGGATTCAACTCCTCTCAAATTTATCATATATACAACTAACTTAGATTAAGCTCCGGAATATCATACAGTGAAAAAATTAACATCAATGATGAATATATATAATTTTTTTTTATGATCGAAGGTAAGGTGTCTAAGTATCTTACCTAATTAGTCTTTCGAGGCATGTGCACACCTTCCTACACATATGTTGGGTTTAAGTGGTGGGACTTTATTCTATACATATCTCAATGAAGAATAGCCTTTTCATTGAAGTTACCAAAGATTGAACGCAAGACCTCAATCCTAAAATCTTTTGTCTCAATTAGATGTTCACATCTCGGTATCGATCGAGAAATTTCTTTCACCTAATTTTTTTAATTAAACTTAAAATATTGATCGATATCGACAATATATATCATCGATATATATTAGATATTGAACGATATCTCAAATATCGATTAATACATATCATATCTGTCGAAATTTAAATCCCTTGTCTCAAAGTACTTCGTTGCATTTGATGTTCCAATTGATTACATTTGCACGAATGTACATAAGTTAAAAGAGAATAATATTGATAAGTGATTAAAAAATTCTCTCTTAGAATATATTGTTATTTTGTTAACATTATTTAGAACATTTTAACATACCACGTGTCACTCTTCTGCAAGCTATTAAGTCACATGTGAACAACATTCTGTTTGAGAAGGAAAGATAAAAAAAAAAAAAAAGCGAAGCCGACAAGAGCCGAGAGGAGGAGGCTGAGGCGAAGTGACATCGTCTGCAGTATTAAACGGAGAAAGACACGTGTCGGGAGTACAGCTGTCAAGATCTTATCCGATCCTCATAGAGGCAGAAATATCCGAAGGGGTTAATAAGCGGAATTTAAGAGGGTGTTTCAAGTCCGGGTGGCAGCTGTATCGCATTAACACCCGGTTCTTCCTTTGAACTTTGGACCTCTTTAAAAAGGGCCCACCCTGATTTTCTGATTTCTGAAAGGGATATGTCTCTCCCTACCCGAATTCCCCGACCAGAAACAATCCGACTTCAGTTCATTGTAAGTTTGTAACAACTTCCTCTCTCTCTCTCTCTGAGAATTTTTCAAGCTTATAATTGAAATGGATTCATGATGTAAAATCTCAACCTTTAATGTGAAATTACAACTTACCACCTCTTTCATTAAAATATCTTTAATTTTTTAAAAAAATTAAAATGTCCAAATGTCCCAACTAAAAAATCTTGTAAACATTCTAATCGGCACACGTCGAATATATAATTAAAGAGTAGTCTTTTTATGTTGAGAGGAGTTTGATTCCAAAACTAAAAACTACAGAAGTATCTCTAAATACAGAGACATTTTAAAAAATATATATATATACATTTGTATAAATATGATCAATAATAAATATTACAATAACATTATTTGTTGTTGATATTAATAATTAATAAAGAGAAAGATGTACATATGTATTTTTAAATTCTTGATAATTTATTCACTTGTTAAATTATCAAATGAGCTTTATTGTAAGATTTTTATAATATAAAATACATAAGTATTTCTATTTTGTTTTGTTTCAATCATTTGTTTTGGGCTGCAGAAAATGATCAAATATGCAGTAGGAATTATCTTTTACGAAAAGGGTTTACAAAAGATCCCGTGTCTCGTATCAATCTCACTTGATGATAAAGAGGAAAAAATATTATAGAATAATGTTCTAAATATGATTAAAGTCCCACTGAAAATAGGATCTTTGACTATAAATTGGGCTTGGTTTGTGTGAAAACATTTTATAATCGCATGTTGATTTGGATTTTTTTTAATATTTTAATATTAAAGTATTTAGCGTTCTCTGATTAATCTTTAAAGTATATGTAGAATTTACACAAAGAGAGTACGAAACAAATGAGAGTGGCTGCTGATTTGGATTTAAGATTTTAAAAATGGATTTAAATTTTGTGAAGTATCACATTGATAGTTGTTTCATAACAACAATTTATTAAATTTAAATTTAAAGATAAAATTGAAATTATTGAAATAAATTACTATATATGATGATTTTCAAGATTATTGATTTTAAAATTCAATATAATATTATATGATATAATATAGTTGTTAATGATTTGCTCAAACATGTACAGTAGGCTTACCAGAAGACTAGCCACACAAAAAGTATTAATGAAGTAATTGTACTTTGAAACACAAAAAGTGTTAAATTGTTAATGAATTGGTCCCATCGTATAAAAATGAGTCTGAGTTTTAACATTAGTACATAGACTTACGTCACGTACTTCAACTTTATTTCTTCGGTAGATTGACCTAATAAAATTTATGTTTCAATTAGTTTAATATTAAAATAGATATTATAAAAATTGAAACTAAATCAAAATTTAGAGGAAAAATCAAGGGTTTAAAAAATGGTGCTCGTATCGTATAAGCCATTTAACCGTTGATATGGAATTTTTGCAATTTTTTTGAAATCTTTTACAAAAATTCAGAAAATTTATAAAAATAGAGAAAAATAAAAACCAAGTGTGAAACTAGTTTGATTAAAACAATCATTTTTATAATGTATTAAACTCTTAAGAGCCAAAATTTTGATACAAATAAAATATGTCTTAAATAATTGAAAAAATATTCATAAATTTTAGAAAATAGAAAATTGATACGAGGAAACACCTGATATAAATTTTATTTTCTCTAGTGTCTTATAATAACATGTATCTTCTATAACAATTCATTATTTTTTTTATAAGAATTTTGAATTTTATAAAAATATTTGAATACTAGAAAAATCACATAACACTTTACAAATCAATCACGCTGATGGCTTTTGATTTCATTCTTTATAAATTTATAAGATTTCTTAAAAAAAATTTACAATAAATTTCAAATTGGAAATTAACTTGAACACCCAAATTTCATGAATTTTTTGAAAAATCACACAAACACTTTACAAACTTTAAAAATCAAATTAAGACATCTCTATTTAATTTCATAAACATTCAATATTATTTCGTTAAATTGTTTTCACAAAAACCACAAAATTGAGATTATCTTAAGGTAAAAATTTAAAATAATTTAAACTAATTAAATTTTAAAATATGACTGGATCGAATTAATTTAAATATTATAATAAATTGTATAATAAACATTTTTTTTTCATACATTTATCAATACTTCATTTAATAGATATAAGCGTTTGGCATGAGACTCTTTCCCGCGCTCCTGCCGCTCTGCTGCTGTCGGCCCATTTCTTCTTCATTATTGATAACCCGTTCAGTTTGTGGGCCCATTAATGACAGCCATGCTGCACTGATTGTGTGGTATTGGTATGACAAGTTGACAACTGACATTGGGGTCCTAACTCAATTTCGAATTTCCCGGCTGAAATATAAATTTTAGAAACATCAGTGCTTGTTGAAAAAAAATGTATTGGTTGAAATTTTGATTAATTTTAAAACAATTTGATGAAATTTTATAAATTTTATTCATAATTTTTAAGATTTTTGGATTTTTTTTGGAAAAATTTGTGACATTAAAAAAATTAGTACTTTTTTTTTTAGACCAAGGTTGTCAGAGCCTCAGGTCGAAATATCGACCGATACATATCGTATTAGCAGATATATATCGGTATTTTAATACCGTACGATATCGGCCAATATGATATATATCGGCCGTACATAAATATTATCGGCCGATATGGCCGATATTCGGTCAGAAATATCTGTCACAATATCGGCCGATATTCATAAATATCGGTATTTAAAAATTATTTATTTTTTATTTTTTTATAAAAAACACCGATACGGTTTTTCACAGTTTTCCACGGTTTTTTGAGGTTTTTAACGATTTTTTGTGGTTCTTCACGGTTTTTAACAGTTCTTCTGATACGGCTTTCGCGATTTTTTTCGGGTTTTTGCGGTTTTTTGAGGGTTTTTGCGGTTTTTTACGATTTTTTGCGGTTTTTTCACGGTTCTGATATCGGAGGAGAGAGAAATGCCGATATCGGAGAAGATATAAAATTATCGGCCGATATATCGGCCCCGGCGTTTTTTAAACCCCTGGTCAGAGGTCTCACCTAGGGGTGCGAAAAACTCCCTTGACGAATTATCGGCCGATATACAAATATCGTCCGATATGATTCTCTTTCATCTTTTTTTTTTTAAATATCGGTATTATTTTATTATTATTTTTTAATTAAAAATATATAAAAAAATTGAAAAATAAACTGTTTTTTTTTTTTTTTTAAGTTGAAAATGTAAATATCGGCCGATATTTACATCTCGGGCACATCACCGTTTTGATTTTTTTTTCCTAAATACTGATATTAATCATATCGGCCGATATCGGACCGATATGATTTGGTGAGATATCGACCATATCGGCAGATATGATTGTTGTACGGCCGATACAATATGTATTGACCTTTTTTATTCGGCAGTTAAAAGCGGAATGATAGCGGCCGATGCATTTCGTATCGGCTGATATCTATACCCCTGGTCTCACCTATATTTGGACAGGGGACTTTTTAATCAGATTAGTCATTGGAGTATGTGCAAACCTCTCAATCTCAAATACACTGGATAAACAATTATGGAGAGTGGATCAGAGAGATATTGAATGTGAATCAAACTCAAGACCGTCAAGCAACCTCCTCTCGAGTTAAAATTTCACTCTTTTAAAGCCTGAAAATTTGATTTTGATTAAAATTTGCAACTTAAGTCTGACTTCATTTACATATATTGGTTAAAATTAAAATTTTGACCGTTTTGATGATGTCAATTGAAATTTATAAGTAGACAAAATTATCAAATTTAAACAAAATTTTGGTTGAAATTCAATGCAATTTTCGAAAAAAACATTGATGTTGTTGATATTTATATTTTGACCCATATTTAGGTTGAAATTTTTTGGCCAAAATTTATAATGAGGCACCGGTAATAATGTTAAATGAAAGAAAAAGCATTAATATTCATCATCATTTGTAATTTTTAATTCTTTAAAATAATACAAATACATGATCACTTAAACTTCTAATTAGAAATGAGTCTTGAAATTGATTAAAAGTTTTTATAATCTTATATAAGATAATTCAAAATTACAATGATGGCAAAACTGTGATATTGTACATAGGAGGTGAGATATTACATGTTAAGACTTTAAATAGATTACGTACTTTGATATATAATGTCAGAAAGTGATACACACTTTGCTACCTATAAAATAAAAAAGATTGTTACATAATTTGATGATGAAGCTATTCAAAATATCAAAAGTATAAAATTATAAATAAATAATTAAATTTAAAAAGATTTTACATTGATTACTATTCATTGATTAATTACAGATGATTAATATTCATTGATTGCTCTGTTTTGAATCTTTTCAAAATCCAATGACCTTTCCACAATTCCACCTACTCTTAATGGTTTTTTATTTTTTCCATAGAGGCTGCCAAACTTTTTTGTCCTGAAAAAGATATAGTGGGCCAGTCTAGTGAGACGGCAGGTAAATATGAGATTTGTGTGATATTTAATATTTTGTAAACTCCATCTTTTTTATATCTGTAATTTTATTGGATTATTAATCTTTTAAAACATGTACACAACTTCCTATATATATATATATATATATATATATTTTTTTTTTTTGGGTCTAAATAATGAAAAATAATGGTTAAGAAATGTTTGAATGTAAATCAAACTCAATCCTTTTTTTAATATTCTTTTTTAAATCAGAAGATTTGTGTCATATTTAATATTTTGTAAACTCAGTCCCTTTTTAACATTTTTTTTTCTAAATCAGTAGATCTGTGTCATATTTAATATTTTGCAAACTTTGGTCTTGGCTAGGAATCTTCTCACGGACATTTCATGTTTAGCAAGATGGGTTTTAGTGTATTTTCGATTTTACCCTTTGTATTAACAGTAAAATTTCAACGGACTGATTTTTATTGTTCATTTGAATTTCGGTGAGCCGACTTACACTGTTCATGAATTTCGGCGAGCTGATTGCACTGTTCATGAATTTTAGCTAGTCGATTTTCACTGTTTATGAATTTCTTACCTTTTTTTTTTTTTCGGTACGACAGATGGAATGCAAATTAGGTATCAAGATAAAATCCGTGTCTGTATACATAAAATGCCCATGGTAATATGACTGGCTCTCGGTCTTTTCTAACATTGTATTTTTTAAATCAGTACATATCTTACTACAAAATTTTGGTTGAAGCTGTGAGATCACCTTCAACTCTGCTACATGCAACAGGACTTTTCTGTTCCTTTCTTCTAAACATGCAATACGTAATATAATTATATATTTTAAGCATAGACAACCGAAAGGTAGATTTCATTATCCGTTGATTGGACTTGACATATACATCAACATTCAGCTAATCTTAATATTTTAAAATTTAACACAACTTTGATATCGACCGTGGTCATAAATATCAACCATTAAAAAAAAATCAATATTGGTATTTAAAAAGGCTGTTTTTCTGTTTTATTTTTTTAATTAAAGAAAATCAATATTTTAAAAAAAGAAGAGAAAGAATGATATCGGCGATATCATAAAAAATGATATTATAACCGCTGCACCTGATATAGTCGGAATAATGAAATTGATAGTTAAATATTATCCCCATCCATTACAATTTTTTTTAATAAGCTAGTTAAAAATTAAGACAAGGGTAAATTTCAATTGTAACAAATTAAAAAAGACCTCTTTATATCTAATATTGTTGGTGTATTAAAATATCATAGAAATTCTTGCTACATTTTCAATAGGCAGTCTTCTAATAAAGATTGATACACTAAACTTTTTTTTATTCACTTATCATTACTTAAGCAGTGAAAGTGAAAAAATAATAAATGTAAGTATTTCACCACTAAGTCTTAATTTTTGTCTACGCTAAGTGGTTAAATGCATTAGACATAGCATAGATGTGTAGGGTCTCGTATCTTCACCAGTGAAACCCACAATGAAGTGTGTTCAGTAGGTGGAGTGGACCCACTGTTTGTACTCTAAATCTAAACCGATACGTAACAAATTTTTTTTATGATCGAACTGTGCAGACATCTCACTCAATTAATGTTTCAAGGCATCGACACACATTGGATTCTTCTATAGAAAGTAATTCTATTGGAAGTGACTCTAACGAATTAAACGTAAATTGAACTCAAAACCTCTTTTCGTGAGAAGTACTTTTTAATCGTTGGATTAACCACTCTCAATTACGCAGCTCATAACAATTACGAATAACAAGTGATGAATTATTACCCTTAAAAGATAAGTTTCATGGTTACCCCATGTCCCAATGTAGTTCAAAGGGTGGGCCATGCATAATGATCAATTAATTAATCCAATAATGATATAGGTTTTTAAAATTTCTTTGGATCAATGGATCCATCGTTGATGACGGTGGTCACATTTTCATGTCTAAAGACATGATGTTGTTGGACCCACAATGTAGCCCGCATTATCGATGATGAGACTCGATTAAATATAGATTAGGGTCTCAACCAAGTGTTATTTTGGACTCATTTAAATGTTGGTGGGCCTAAATATGGTCATTCATTGATGACACCCAAGGTTTAGGGTCTTAAATCAAATCCAAATAGACTCATTTTAGACCCATTTAAGAGATGTATATATATTAGGATCTTGAAAAATCCCTAACGGACCCATCATAGGCCAGTATACGTATTGAGCATTTATTTGGATCCTCATAAACTTATCTTTGACCTGTTTAGCAGTTGTATGCGAACCAGAGGTCGAAATCTTGGTCGATATGGTGTGTATCTGCTGAGATATCTCGAAATTTCCACGACTGAGATATCTCAGCTGATACGCATAGTATCAGCCAGAGATTAAAAAAATAGGCCCCCGAGATCTCGGCCGAATATCGACTGATTTTTATTTTTTATTTAAAAAAAATAAATATCGGTGTGGGCATGATCGATATCTCGATATCGGCTGATATTTATATTTTTAATTTTTTTTTTTTAAACAACATTTTTTATTTTTTTTAATGAATTTTTTCTAAAAAGAAAAAACCACCCACATTGCAAACTACGACTTTAGAAGACAAGTTTTAATGGACTTATGTTCTTTACTGAAGCATCGTGGAGTTTATTTGAATTTCAATAGCCCATATTGTAAGATCCATTTAGTCCTTTGACGTAACACCAGCGGGTGCAAATATTGTCGAAGTCCTTTGATGGAACACCTGCGGCCTCAATTTTCTTTTGAAATTTCGGTGATTTTTTTTTAAAAGAATCTTTTAATTTTTTTGAAAAAAGCCTGTTTTTTTTTAAAAAAATAAAAATAAAAATATCAGCCGATATGAACAAATATTGACTGAGATATTAGCCCAGGCTCACAACCAATTTTTTTTTTCTTAAAAAAAAAATAATTCACCGGATGTCTTGATGCGTCCGATAGCTACTAACTTTAGCCGATGCCATCCTATTATCTCAGCCGACATTTAGACCCATGTGTAACATTGAAAGTGACTTGAGCCAAACTTCAGCCTTATAGTGTCTAGCTGAATTCGTGGTAGGATTAGGGGTCAAAATATCAGATGATACTGTGCGTATCGGCCGATATATATCGGATTTTTTATCAACGAATTGTATCGGCCGATATGACCGAATTTTTTGACCGAATTATCGGTCATGATATCGGCCGAATTTTAAAAATTCGGTTGTTTGTTATTTTTTTTTAAAAAAAAACCCTTTTTTTTTTAAATATGAAAGAATGGAAAGAGAAAAAAGAAATATGGAGAAAAGATTGAAGGAAAAAAATGGCTACACCTTTTACAGCTCTCCTTTCTCTTCTCTCTTCTTCGTTGATGGGAAAAATACAGAGAGTGGCGGCGGTTGCTAGGGTTTAAAAGAGAGAGTGAAAGAGAAGAAGGGTATTAAAACATGAGCATTAGGGTTTCTAAGTGAAAACCCATTTTATAAAGAGGAACTCTAGTGAGCTTCACATAAAGAACTCACGTGAAAACTTTGTGTACTCTAATATTTTATCAAAAAATTATTTTTAATGTGAAAGTAATACTTTTTTATTTTAAATATAATATTTACTTATGCCAAAAGTAAAAAGTATAATATTTTCTTTTATTTATCTTATTGTAATAATTTAATATTATATTTACCATCTAATATTTTTACCATTGTCATTATTATTAGAAGATATTCTTTATTTTTATTATACTAATTTAACATAATTAACTATAGCTGATAATTTTATCTAATAATTTTATTTATCTAATTATTATTAATGAAAAATAAAATCTATTTTCTCAAATGAAAGAAAACATTATATTATTATGTATGACATTTGTGTGGTTATCGGTTCAAGTGATTAGGACCCCATTAGTTTCATTTTCTAATATTTTTTCTACATTATTATGTAATTTTCAATCATTTTATTATTTATTTATTTTATTTCTATAGTTCATAACTTAAAATAACACTCATTGACTAAGAAAATAAATTATGACATTATTTATACAAATTTTCCTCATTTATCTACTTTTCCTTATAATTTTCACCATTTTTGTAATACCTTACCCCAGATTAGGTGTGTTTTAGCTTAATAAACCTTGTTTAACCTGTTAATCTTGAATATTACGGTTAGGGCTTTGAGGAAAGCCCAGGTGTGGCTCAATCTGAGCTCGAAAGTTCAGTGATCCAGTTCTTCCAACTGGAGGGGCAAAACGGTAATTTACCGCTTCTTGTTATTATTTTTATAAATTATGTTGTTATGTGATTTTTATTGGATGATAATATCCTCCTTAATAAATTATTTGTATTTCTGATTTTAAAATAATTATATTTTCAGAAAATAGTATTTAAATCCGCCCGTCAAAACCCCGAAAGGGAGTAATAATTATTTTAAAAGGTTTTGGAAATGAAATAAATTTCGAAACTAGTATTTTATGTTAAACCATGTTAAGTATGATCTAGTTATTCTTCGAACCCCAAAAATGAGGTCTTTAAGTTGTTTTATTTAACATTTGTTTAATTAAGTAAATAGTATTAAATTATGGTTTTATTTTAAATCAATGGTTTTTAGCGAGAGTTAAATCTCCAAATTTTTACGGTGATCAAAGTTTTCAAAACCCAACCTATTTGTAAGGTTGGATTAAGATTTTGAGTTTGTAAAATCATGTCTTTGGTCAAAAATCGGATTTTACCAAATCAGAGGACTTATTTGCAAAACCAGAAGTCTGGATGGGCTGATCTGCAACCAGCCCAAACTGGTTACTGTTCCAGACGTAAGCGGGCACTGCATGCAGCGCCATGCAGTGGCCACCCGACCTCCTTTCCCGGCCAATTTCCTATATATATGGCCCTGATCAGCTGGTTTAAACTCCCACTGAAATCTTTTCTTTCTTCTCTTCTCTCTCCGTCTCTGCTCTCTGGTTTTTCCAGCCGACCCTTGCCTCTGTTTTCCTCTCTATTTTTCCACCGTCAGCTTAGAAGGAAAGTTCTTTCAAAGACCAGATTTCTTAGCCCAGGAACTCCAGTGAAGGTAACCACTGTGTTCCTTTTCAAATTCTAGGTGGTTTAGAATCAAGAAAAACCAGTTTTGGTTTAGTTTTGGGTGTGTAAAATGGTTTTGAAGTATAAGAAAAAACCCGGCTTTAAGTGTACCAGTGAGGCTTCGGTTTTAAAATCGGTTGGCTTACCGAGCTTCAAAGCTCCAAACCATTCCCTATGGAAAGAGAACTCCCAGAGGAGTCCATCGGACAGGCTAGATATGGAAACCAAATCCGGGAAACCAACTATTTCCGGATTCGAATTTCACATGTTGTCTGTTGTCACTGTCTGCTGGTGCAGACAGTGAGGAAGACGACTCTCGGATGGTCCGAGAGACGAGCTTCGGACGGTCCGAGCTCTTCGGGCGGTCCGAGAGCAACTCTCGAACGTTCCGAGCTTCACCCGAAGCCCAGTTACGCCTGAGGCTAGCCTAATCCACTCGGACGACCCAAGCAGAGTTCAGAAGGACTGAACCCCACTACGACGGTTTGAGCCTCACTTCGGATGTTCCGAAGTGCACAGACCCATTGAGACTTGTTTTTCTCTGTTTTTCGGTTCGGATGGACTTCGGATGATCCGAGACCTGATCTTCGGACGATCCGAAGTCAGACCCATGATCCGAGGTCAGTGACTAGTTTAGGTGTGGTTCGGATGATCCAAAGTCACAGTATCTAGTTCCGAGGGACCCAGTTTTTGATGTGTAAAATGTTCTTGTTTGATGGTTATTGATTGTATGTGATGTTAGTACCCTTGTTAATAAAAAAAATGTGTACTAACCCTCTTCTCTTATTAATATAGTGTATATACTATTGTATTTACTTTCAGGCCGATTCTATTGGTCGGGCACTGAGTGATTTCACTTTCAGGCCGACGCAATATTTGTAGGGCACTGAGTGACCTCGAGGCCTTACTCAAAATGTCAGATCTGGTCTTATCCAGAAGACAACCGAGAAGTGACCTGAGAATCTAGACCTAACTTAATAAGTCAATCTGGTCAATGCCCAGAAGACAATATGAGTTTTGGACTGAGCATCTTTTTATTTATTATATCTCGTGGATTATTATAATTTAAAAAGGATAGAAACCGAGTAGGAGACTCAATTTCATGTACCTTGGATGTTTTGGGAAAACCAGTATGATTTCGAAATACTGCTTCTATGTATACATACTATATATGAATGTTGTGTATATTGATTGTGCATATTGATTGTGCACTCGTTTGCTTGTTTGAACAGATACCGCGAAACCACACAGTTACGGTGAGGGAACTTAACTTTGCAGCTTGATGTAAATAGTTTATTTGATATGGATCTTGAGCAATGAGTGGTTTCAATTTGATAAACCCACTCATGTGCCTAGACATGATGCACTATGGTAAGAGTGCTTATGATGTTGATAAATGCTATGATGTTGATCTTATGAATTGTGAAATACTGCTTTCACGTACCTTTTACTATTGGACCATCGCCGAGCTGAATGTGTCGGTTACGTCTACTGGACCATGGGTGTCGACAGTTGCTGACTTAAGGGTATCGGTACCGGCTATGGGAGAGCCGGAAATGTACTTGTAAGGATGTATTTTGACTGTGTCGGGACTTAATACTATTGTTGTCAGTATAGTATCTAGGGGCTACGTTGGATAATAGCAGTAATGGAAAGATGATGAGAAAATTGAAAGACGATGATGAGACTTTACTTGATATTGTGAATTTTATTATCAAGCATGAGATATTATATTACAACTGTTGATTATATACTAAGCTGTTGTTTACTTTAAAACTGCACTGTTATATTTCATTCACTGGGCTACTTACCTCACCCTACTCACCTTTCAGGAGATGAACCCGAGGAGGAGAATCCTCTGTTTGAAGCTTAGACTGGATAAGCTGCGGCGTTGCTTTGGGATTCCCCTGAAGGGAGTGCCCTTGTCTTTGTTTTTTGGTTCTTGGAACCATTAGTTTTGTAAAGTACCGGGTGTGGTACTTGATTTGTATTAATGTGATGTACTAGGAATACTACGTTTCTGTAGTTACTCTGATGTTGATTTTGAAATGATAATTCAATGATTGGATTTATGTGATCATGTTATGTGTTGCTGTTGTGTTTATGTTGGGTAGATTTATAGTATATGTTTGAGTCCACATGTTGGGATCATGTGTGACCTTTGGGCCTAATTGTTGATCCGGCCCAATTAGAATGTGTCACGACCCGATCCCGTACGTGGGCTCGGGACGTGACTATTTTTTTTTAAATCTTAACCCAATGAGTCACTAAATCCTTAACGTACTACCCATGTGAGTCTAATAAATACATAAAATATCCGTGTCTTAAATATTCCTAAATATATTTAGCAAAATAAACAGAACAATTTTCACTCAATCACATGGAAGCAGTATATTGAGCACACCAACACACAAATATATTACATTGAAATACCAAACTTATATAGACATAAATTTTTATGCCACAAGAGGCATATTTATTATCAAAATTCATAAAGTAGTTCATAAGTTCACTTTGTTTCCTTGAGCGGGAAACTACGAGAAACGTCCGAGTTTGATTTTCAGCGAGGTACCATAGGTTCCTCCATTCCTCCATCTAGTTCATATCCTGCAATGTAAGGGACATGAGCAGTAGCCCAGTGGGGAGAGCTCACCATAAAAATCAACATACAATATTCGTGAAATTAATAACAATGCATGTTCCACGAGTGAAATGCAGTTAATCTACTTGATTCATATTACCATAATGTCCAACATAATACATGATACCATAAATAATGCATGCTTTATGAATGCAATGCGGTTAATCCACTTAACCCATTTTCACCGTAGGATTACTTTCTAAGGTGTTTTTATAAATTTTTACCGGGGTCAGCCCCCATTCAGCAACTTGCAAGTGTATACGGTCTCTGCGACCCGGTCTACTAGCCCATCTAACACCAGCGGTTGATGGCGGTCGACCACGGCTTACTAACACGTCCAACCAAACTGTTCGCAAACGGTGTTCAGCCTAACATCAAAAGGTCTCCACGACCCGGTCTACTAGCCCATCCAACACCAGCGGTTGATGGCGGTCGACCTCAGCCTACTAACACGTCCAACCCAGCGGTTCGCAAATGGTGTTTGGCTAATCTCAACAATTATAGCCCAACGGCCAATATCAGATTTTCAAATTTATTATCTTTCAAAGACTTAACTTACATAATTCTTACATGCAAATGTCAAATGCATGATAATACATGATTTCCATTGCCCTCCTTACACAGGGACTTATTCTGAGAGAATCACCAAATTCCAGCCTTACCCTTTGGTGTATCCACTATCAATATAAGAAATCAATAAAATAATCAATGTCACATAAACATATAAAACTGGATTTAATAAAACGAATGCCTTCACCTAGTTTTTACCCGACAATTCTCAGACACTCTATCGGTCCATACTGCGTTATAGGCTACAAGTCATCGACTCCCCAAGACCAATTTAACGCCTACGTTCTAAACAGTTAGAACATTTACATCCTTTACATGTAGGCAGTGTCAGGTCTCGTATTTTGGACCTATATAGCCTTTTTCATATTTAAATGACCATGGGTCCTATTTCAGTCTGGTGTTAGTGAGTTTAACATATAATACAGCACAAGTGTTGGTTCGAGTCTCCTCACCTCTATCCGCAGAGATTATCACACAATCTCACATGTGGAAATCCGTCGATTTTTTACCAAGTTTTGAAAACCCGACGTTGATACGAGGACCCTTCAAATTCGGCTGTTACGGTTGCTTTCGTTGCTTGCACCGACCGAAGAGAGGAGGAAAAATGAAAATGAAAGAAAGGGACAGGAGAGTTTGACGAAGAAAGGCAAGAGACAGAAAGGTCGTTGTGGGGGAAGAAGGAAACAAGGGGCGAGAGAGTGAAACGGTAGTGGGTTTTTTTGTTTTTTTTTCTTTTACTTCCTTCCTCCCATCAGGTATTTAAATAAGGGAATGGGTTGGCTGAAAGCGACCCACATTACCCTCTATACTGTAGCTTAGACTTAGGCTTACCTGGATGCTTATCCAGTTAAGATATTTTATATTATTTTTTTATTTTTAAAAATTCCTTTTATATCCTTTGTTAAATCTGAGTATTTTGATGTCCCTCTAATTTAATCTAAATAGTCCACTAGGTCAAATATTAAATTATTTATATAGTATTAAATTTTCAATAAAAATTTTGATCAATAACTCAGTGTTTTAATTAAAAAAACACCGATTTGGTAAAATTTCTTAATTTTAAAGTATCTCCTGGAGAAAATTTAATTTTATATTTAGGTAGATTAAATTAATCTGATAAAAATATTCTAAAGGTTTAAAGTGTTTTGGAGTAAAAAACCACTCCATCTAAGTGACAGAGTATTCGACGGCTCACATTTTTCGACGTAAAATAACTATTAAAACTCGATATTTTAGAAATCTGAAGATACAAATGGCTCACTTATTTTACAGATTGAACATTAACTTCCTTCGTATATTTTTAGGATTTTATCTTCCCTATCCAAGTGGGGTTTTGCCACATATAAAATTTTAGGTAGTGAAAATAGGTAGAATTAGGTCGAGATTGGTATTCCGTTAAGTCCGGATTTTAAAAATAGTGCAAGATCTTCAATTTGAGATTGAAATAAAATGAAATGACTGAGTTTCCAAAGCAGTCAAGTTTTAACCCTAAAATAATATTATTAATAATCATAACTTATTATTATACTTTTAAAATTTAATTTAAAAGGGTTTTTGGACTCGGATCGAGTCAAACTAAGACTCGTTGAAAAGCTCATTCAAAATTCTTCATGATCAACATAACAAAACTTATAATTAATAACTAAAAAATATTTAGTTAATTAAAATCTATCTAAATTAATCACTAATTTTGGCTGGAGTATTACAGAATGCTTGAGTGTTGTCTTAGCTTTTCAAAAAAAAAATCAGTCGCGTTCCGGGCCCACCCTTCGGGTCTGGGCGTGACAATTTTATTACTAATTATATAATTTCCCTATATCGTAACTTCAAAAATATATTAGAAGATGTAAATACCCGATATTTTATGAAAAAATTACATATTCAATAAGCCCATAATTATTTGCATTTACTGTAATTTTTTTGAATTTTTTTTTTAAAAAAAAAGGCAGGAGAGAGAAAAAGTTCGGCCGATATGAAAAATCGGCCGGGATATTGGCCCGGTCGATTTTTCTACCCCTGGGTGGGATAGGACTAAAGCCCAGGACTAGGCCTAAATTGAGATGACCCATCAACCATGAATTTGCCACCAATTTGAATGTATGGTCTTGCTCAATTTTCAATTGAATTGTCCATTTGGATTCATTGGGAGCTTTAATGAGACTAAATTTATATCTTTACATTAGGCGTGACTTATAGACACTCAAATTTTCTGCCTTTACACACTCGATTTCAGATTTTTTAGTGAAGTTACCATTATACCCTCATATTTTTACTTATTCGAACGAACTGCCAGTTTATTCGGCGTTCGTTCGGATGAATGAAGTCATCCGAACGAATGGCGAAGTCTAACTTTAATGTCTAGTTGAACACATTTGGGAGTGTCAATTTGAGAAATGCACAGTGCTTAAAAAATAACACTCTCAAATGTGTTTCGGCACAGCCGAGGGATACCCTTATTTGTAAAACACTGTATTTTAACCATTTGGGAGTATCAAAGACCTTGAAGTCTTAAAATATTTTTATCAGGTTATTTTAATTAGTCTGGAAATTCAATTTGAGAAATTTTAGAAATATACAGTGCTTAAAAAATAACTTTAAAGTTTTAAAAGATATTTTATTATTTAAATAATGCGCTATGCATTACTGTAGCAGCAGACCATTTGAACGATTGTATGCGGTTCATTCGAACGAATGTTTTGTCAATTCGTTCGAATGAACTAAATTTAGACTTTACCATTCGTTCGGATCACTTCATTCATTCGAACGAATGCTGAATGAACTAGTAGCTCGTTTGGATAAGTAAAAACGCAGGGGTATAATGGTAATTTCACAAAAAAAAAAGAATCGAAAATCGAGTGTGTAGAGGCAGAAAATTCAAGTGTCTATAAGTCGCGCTTTACATTAATGTATAGTATTTGATGTGTAAGCATATATACATTTTGAACTTTACTTTTCAAATGAAAGCTCAAGACCCGGCTATGAAAAGACAATTTTTATTTTGGAGTTTCTTGAAAAAAATAATGAAATAATATACAGATGTCTATGAAATTAAATGAAGAGCTCTTAATGTGATTGATTAACTTTTTATAGTGTTTGTCTGCGTTTTTTAATATTACAACATTTTCATGAAATTCAGATTTTTTACAACAAAAAAATTATGAATTGCCATAGAAGATACATGTTATTGTAGATAATAGAGAATATGAATTTCATAATTAGGTGTTTCTTCATATAAATTTTCTATTTTCTAAAATTTTAAGACATACTTTATTTGTATCAAAATTTCAACCATTAACAGTTTAATACTCCATAAAAACGTTAAAAAAATATTTTCACACTTAATTTTCCAATTTTCCCTATTTTTTGATTTTTTTATAAATTTTCAAAAAAGAGAAAATTTACATAATAGTATCAGCAAATCAGCAATACGTACCGGTCACCTCTTCTTTTTTGGCCTTTGTTCCTATCTAAAGTGAAAGATGCATAGAGTGGGAAAAACTACTAAAATGTTAAATTTCTGGCTTAGTAGAAATCATATAAACCAAAAATAATTAATAAAAAATCATTGATATCAATGAATCCAATATTAAGCTATTGTTGTGAAATTTTATACAATTATTAGAAAATATTTTTAATTGATTATATATTGCTCCTATAACATATTAAAGTAATGTTGTTTGAATTGTCAAAACACTCAAAGTAATCGGCTCGGCCTGCAGTTGAACCGTTGATTCAATCAAGACTGTAAATCGACCCATAAAAAATCGTTTTAAAAATTATAAAATAAAATATTTTAGATAACAAGTGGTTTCTTTAGCTTGGATTTTTTTTAAAAGGATTGGAAAAAGAAAGTTTCGTTCAGAATATTATATTTTGCTGGGTGTTAACGGACCTTGATCCCTAAAGCCCGTTGGACTCGGTTTCTAGCTCTGTCATTCTCTCTCCCGCCGCGCTCCCTCTCACCCTTCTCTCCCCACTCCGGCTCTCGCTGTCTAGCCAAGCTCGACTTTTCTTCGTCGACCCTGAAACCATAAACCCATCTCTGATCCACAATTTTTTCAGCCTTCAAATTTGTGGGATCTAAAGATCTGTAACATGTCAGGTATTATTTTAGTTTTTCCTTTATATTTTTGACCATTTGATGTTTTTTATTCCAAATATCATTTGAACCTTTCCTCTGTTTCATTTCTTGAATTTTCGTGATTCTTTTTTCCAGATCTAACCTTGTAAGTGCAGAGAATCCTGCCTTGGGATAGTTTTGATCCCAAAACTTTTTGGGGTAAGTTTTATATTCTGCTCTTTTTTATTTACTATTTGAAATGGGGTTTTTTCATTTATTTTAATGAGCATAGGAAATTATGCTCTGTATTTCAATGTTTCGATATTTTGTTGTTGGGTTTATTTGATTTGTAAATAAGATGTTCAATGAAATGCATGAGAGATGAACTGGATCGCTTGCATTTTTATCTTGCTTAAAGCTATGTTTGTCATACATGCTTATAGCCATGTCACAATAATATCGCTCAAAAAAAGAGCCGTGACAATAATGTGAGCCATTAAAAAAAAAAATTAGTTATTAATCTTTCTATGCTATTATCTGTGTTCTGTTATGTTCAAGCTTGGTTTTACTGTCTTACGAAATGGCCCCAGTTGTATTTGGTGAAGGCTATGATATTGACTTCTTGATATGATCATATCTAATGATAATCTGATGGAACTGGGCATGTTGAAGACAGTTATGATGACCTAACAGTGATGAGTGGCTGAATGGTTGTGATGATGGATCTTGAAAGGTTAGTTTGTGTGTAAAAAAGGGATGGCCTAAACGCACCCATGTCATAGAGTGAACAAAAACATGTACAAGCAAGCCAATTTCCAAATGATTTAAAAAATAGCCTAGAAGAAATTCAACTTAGAAATGGTGGCCTAGTATTTAAATAACAGGGTATAGAGATGCCTGAGAGTATCTAAAAGAAGAAGAAGATGCTAAAGGAGTGTAAACCATCTGAGACTTATATATATGCATACATATATACATGTATTCACACCACACACAAATGATATTCTACTTGATTTGAGTCATCTGTCAGTGAGTTGATGCAATCGCAAATCTGATGTGCCATTGTTGGTGTATTGTTTGTGGTTCATGAACATATTAAGAATGAGATGCACGATTTAAGGAAAAGTTTGTAGATTTGCAATAAACATGCTTCAAGCACCAAGTCCTTTTGATATGAACATGCTATAAAAAGGTTCATCATACTATGAGTTTACTACCATCATTTCATGATAGATGGGTTCCCTTCTACCATTAGCAATCAAATGTAAATCTAAACTGTTTAACTTTTTAAAGGAAAACTTCATGGGGGTTCCCCTGATTTTTGGGGCCAAAAGAGTTATATGTTGGATTTGGGTCTTCGGTCTTAAATTAAGCTACACCTCTTAAGCACGTTAACAAGCAAGTGGAGTGCTTTATCGAATTGTTGGAGAAATAAAAAAGTAATCAACGGAGTTAGATTAGAATTTGACAGTTGTCAAGCACACCCTAAAATGACTATGTTCATTCTCCAAAATAAATCAATCAATGGAGTTATGTTCAGAATTTGACACTTGCCAAGCACACCCTAAAATGACTGTGTTCATTCTCCAAAAGAAATCACCACATTTATGGAAAAAAGAAGCCATTTAAAAGTTTACATGTTTACTATAGTTTCATAACCGTTTTGGTACTAAAACAATACCCAAACTGCATTTCTGAAATATCTGAAAATGCAAAACATTGTGAGTGTCATTAGATGTCTATTACAAAAATCATACACAAGGGGTGGATTACAAAATGAGAATGAGAGAGAGAGAGAGAGAGAGAGAGAGAGAGAGAGAGAGAGATCAGAGAGGTCACAGAGATCAGGCAGAGAGAATAGAAGAACAAAGAGATTAGAAAGACGAAAGGGACAAAGAAGTTTAGACAAGCATAATAGACAGATCGGAGAGGAGGAGAGAATAACAACAAGGTTGAGGGAAATCAAGGAGTAGGCATACCTATGGTTGACCAGAGAGAGAGGAGATCGAGCTTTTAGTTTGTCTGCTTGCCTCTCTGTGAGAGGGTTTGTGGGTATGCAGAGGGAGAGAGACCTCCCTATGGGAGGGCTTGTGGGTGTGTAGAGAGAGAGAGATATTATCTATTGTGAACCAATTTACCATGGATCATTTCTCGGTAGAGTGATAGGACTTGTCAAGAGATGATTGCATCTCGTTTGAAGTTTCGTCTGACTAGTTGGGAGCACATTGATATTAAAAATTTGATCAATACCACTTGAAAGTAGATTTAATCAGCTATTAGTAAACAAATTTTCAGTTCAAAATTCAATCTCTAACCACTTGATCTTGTAGCTAAAGTCACTAGGCATCCTTAAAGTTGATGTTTTTAAGAACATCTTATGAGTTTCTCTTTTTAGTGAGAATAATGAAAAATTTAAGGGAAAAAAGGATCATCACCTGCATACTGCTTTGCAGTGTATTACCCCGCATAGCTACACATAGGGCTCACCAAAAGGGGCAGTGATGGGTCCATTGGAAATGTTTTTCCTTTAATATGTGGCACACGAATCAATTCAAGCTACATTTTTTAATCTCTCCAAATTTGATCAATTTAAATTATTTTTTGATCTTTAGACTTTGAAGCCTTAAAAAAAACATGGTTTGGTTAATTCAATCAAGGTGATTTTTGGTGGGCCACAATTCAAGAAAAGACCTTTCCAACAAATCTTTCACCAACCCATTTGCTAGGCCTATGTCTAGGTGTGCGGGTTAATACGTTGCACACCAGTGTGCGAGTTATAGTGCTAGGGCTGCAACTCACCCAGTCAGCTGGGTGTTTGGTACCTTATATATTTACTTATTATGTTAATGTGATTTCAACATAGGAAGTGAGGCTCAAATTCTCATTTTTCATCAATTGAATTTTCTCATTGACTATATTTACTTATAGTAATGTTTTCGAGTTATGTGTAAAGACAAAGTTGACTTCACAATGAAATTTCCTGAACATGAGTCTTGTGAGACAAATTTACTAGCAAATCAACAACATTTGATCCATGTAGGTCTAATGCAAGCACTTGATGTAGCAAGTATCCAAACAGTCTCTGTTGTAGGTCTAGTATTGGTGGAATCTCAAGTGGTTGATGGTAAAAAAGAAATTTCACATATACCTTTTGTCCCATAAATGTGCTTCGACAAGATCTAGCATTAAGCTATTGTGAGCAACTTTGCTTTAACAATAAGATTTGGGATAGAAGTAGATGGTGGGGCTGATACGCGATCATGCTTGTGGCCTTGCACCTTTGCAGCTATTTGGTCACATCACTTGATCAACACCATATCAACAATTCTGCATTTGAAAGTTTTATATAGTCTTACTTTCACTTCCGCTAAAAATTTGTCAAGATCATTTTGGCCTATGTCAAAAGTATAGACAGCTTGGGTTCCCCATTGAAGAACCTGATGTGTGTGTGTGCAGGGAGGTGTGCACACAACCCGAAGGATTAGTTGAGTGAGATGCCTAGACACCTTCGGACATAAAAAAAAAAAAAAATGAAGTATAGAGAGCTTGAGAGACATAGTCCTCCTTGGGTAATAACTCTTTATAAACACTGACTGCATATTGAAGGCACTCAAAATCATGTAAATTTTGAGCTCAGGAAGATGTTACAACTCATTAAGCACCTTTTTTTCTCCTCAACATTTGAACAAGTGAAGGGAGTCCATGAGGAAGAAAAAACTTGCACCATTGGCAATGAAAAATCCAAACCGAGAACCAAGGTATCAATGAATAGCTTTGGGTGGTGGCCTTGAGATAAATGCATTGTCACGCTTCAATTACAAATTGATCATTCAAAAAATGATGTTGAATTGTGCATATGTTGATTTTGTCATTGAGGTTTATTTCAATTTATTTTCCATTGAATGGGTACTTCTGACAGGATATGGAAGCTCATGTACGGCGTCTGGTCTATACACTTCCAACTGCTAAAGATACTTGGGACACGGTGGAGACTCTGTATTCTGATGGAGATACCTTCGCTCGTATTTATGAGTTATCTCAGACCGCTGCCACTCTCAGACAGGGGAAGTTATCCCTTATCCAATACTAATCGACAATGCGGTCTTGTTGGTTGGAGTTAGATCAACTTCAATCCCTTACCTTTAAAATCCTATAGATACTCTGAAGTTTCACCAGTATGTCGAACAACAACGTATTTTTCCGTTCTTAGCTGGCCTTAACTTTGAATTTGAGTCTACACGGGCCCGACTACTTGAGTAACGACCTCTCCCCTCTCTAGATGAGGTCTACTCTGCATTACTTCGAGATTATAGGTGTCACCTTGTTATGACTCCTATACTGGTTGAACGCTTTGCCCTAGTCACCACCCATTCTTCCACACCACCTCCAACTCATGGGACTCCTGCTCCCTATGGTAAGGATCCATCTTCTGATACCCGAAAGCATACCAAAGGCCCACAGAAGAAGGGGAATTGGTTCTGCACCTATTGCAAGATGAATAACCACTACGTTGACTCTTGCTACAAGCTTCATGGGCGACCAAAACAAGCCAATCTCTCCGCTACACCTACTGCTTCTTCTTCCTCTGATATAGCTAGTGACAGTGCCCCTGTGACTCGCCAGGACATTAACTTAATACTGCAACAACTGGAGCGCCTTCAATCCTCTTAGGTTTCCAATGCTGTCTCCTCTACTTCAGGTACTGAATCATTTGCACACCATGTCTCCCATTATTCTTGGATTCTCAATTCTGGTGCTACTGACCATATGGTTGATATGTCCACCATCTTCTTTTCCCTCTCATGTTTCACGTGGTAAGGTTAAATTACCCAATGACTCGTACTGATATTGTCGGAAAATGGACTGTTCACTCTTACTTAGGACCTTCCATTTGTTTTGCATGTTCCTAATTTATCCCGCAATTTATTATCTGTTAGTGCCTTGACTAAACATATGAATTGCTCAGTCACTTTTTTTCCTTCTCACTTTGTTTTCCAGGATCCGACCATGAAGCAGGTATTGGGTGGTGGTCGTGAAGCAGGTGGCCCCTACCTTCTTGACTCTCGCCATGGTAGCTCCGAAGCGTGTTCAACGTCTTCTTCTTTAGATGCGTGGCTATGACATTGTCGTCCGGGCCATCCTGTCGATTCTGTTTTAAAACAGCTTATGGAAGCATATTACATCTCATTTTCTCCCATCTATCAATACAAATTCATTTTTTTATTTTCAGTTATTCACTCTGATGTTTGGCAATCTCCCACTGGTATTTTGTCACATTTATTGATGATTATTCTCGCATGACTTGGACATATTTGAGAAACACAAATCAAAAGTTTTGATCACTTTTGGAGTTGTTTAGATGTGTGGCTGTGGCATTGTCGTCTGGGCCATCTTGTCAATTTTGTTTTAAAACAGCTTGTTCCTAGTTTATCTTTTAGTCATTTTGAGTGTGAACATTGCCAATATGGCAAGCATATTAGATCTCATTCCCATCTATCAATAAAAATTCATTTTCTTTATTTTCAGTTATTCACTCTGATTTTTGGCAATCTCCCACTGTATCTGGCACTGGTTTTCATTATTTTGTCACATTTATTGATGATTATTCTCTCGACTTGGACATATTTGATGAAACACAAACCAAAGGTTTTTGATCACTTCTGGAGTTTTTACCAATGGGTTGACACTCAAATTGGATATAAAATTCAAGTCTTGAGGAGTGATAATGGGGGGAATATTTGTCACTCTCCTTTTTTACTTTTTTGCAAGAGCATGGTATAGACTGTTAATTCTCATGTCCCTCTATAGCTCAACAAAATGGTGTAGCTGAATGAAAGAACGAAGGAATCGTCACCTTCTTGATGTGACACGTTCTCTTCTTTTTACCATGCATATCCAAAAGTCCTATTGGCCGGTCAATAGAATGCCATCTCGTGTTTTACAAAACCAGTCCCCTATTGACCATCTCTCATTACATAAACCCATTACTCATATTCTATTACATGTTTTTGGATGTGATTGTTTTGTTCACAATTTGTCTGGCTATAAACTCTCTCCCCAGGCTGTCCGCTGTGTCTTTCTAACTTACACCTTTTCACAAAGGTTATAAGTGCTTTGATCCCCTCACTGGGAAAACATACATATTCATGGACGTCACATTTTTTTAGCAGGACCCTTATTTTTCAACTTCCTCTACCTTTTCTCCTTCTCTAGTCCTTCCTCTTGTCTCCGCAGATCTTAGTTCCCCGGGTCCCACTAAGCCCCTTCTGGTGTACCAACACCGACAGTTTCGACACCATCTACGGCTGACTCCACCCACCCATCTGCCAGTGGTTCAGATCCACCAGTCTCTAACCCGTCTAATCTCTCCCTATTGCGCTTCGCAAAGGTAAGCGTTCTTGTACTAGTCATCCCATTGATCGGTTTGTATCATATCATGTTGTTTCACCCCACTATCACAATTTTCTCAAAACATTGGACAACATTAAATACCAAAGAGGATCGGCACAGCCTTGAAAAATCTCTCTTGGAAAGAAACCATGGATGAAGAATTAACTGCCCTTGAGAAGAACAACACATGAGAGATTGTTTCTCTACCCCCGGAAAAGACTCAAGTTATGTGCAAATGGGTCTTTATCTTGAAGTATAATCCAAATGGATCCATTGCCCGATATACGGCACGCCTCGTGGCCAAAGGCTTCATACAAACATATGGGGTAGACTACCAGGACACTTTTTCACCTGTCCCCAAGATTACTTCTGTGCGTATTGTGCTTTCCCTTGCAACCACTGATGCCTGGCCCTTGTATAAATTAGATGTGAAGAATAGCTTTCTCCATGGTGATCTTCAGAAAGAAGTAGATATGTTTTCTCCTCCGGTGTCTGTCACGCAGGGGGAGCCTAACTCTATCTGCAGACTCAAGAAGGCTCTCTACGGTCTTAAGTAGTCTCCCCGTGCTTTTTGTGAAGTTTAGCAGTGCCTTGTTACCTTGTGGTTTTACTCGTTGTCAGTCGGATCATTCAGTATTCATCTACTGCATCCACTCAGTTGTGATAATTTTGGTGGTGAAGCTGGGCTACTCTGACTGCAAACCCGTTGATACTCCACTGGATGTGAACACCAAGTTATTTGCATATGATGAGACTCTTCTTGACACTCTCATTTTTTTATCCAAAACTCGTCAGCAAGCTCATTTATCTCACTATCACAAGACCTGACTTATGTTGTTGGTGTTGTCAGTTAGTTCATGCATGAACCACGGGACACTCACTTCCGTGCTGTGTTCTGTATCCTTCGGTATCTTCAGGCTCATCCTAGCCGTGACTTGTTCTATGTACACCAGTCTACTTGTCCGGTTCGCGGTTATTCTGATGTTGATTGGGCCGGATCTCCCAATGATCGTCGCTCTACTTCTGCCTATTGTGTTTTCTTGGGCTCACATTTAGTTGCTTGGCGAAGCAAGAAGCAGTTAGTTATTGCTCGTTCAAGTGCTGAGACCGAATATTATGCCATGACTAATACTGCTTCTGAATTGTTATGGTTTCGTCAATTCCTTACTGAATTGGGCTTTGCTCTTGCAGATCCACTCGTCATGTTTTGTGATAATTAGGTGACCATCAACATTACCTCTAATCCAGTCTTTCATGAGCGGACTAAATACATTGAATTTGATTGTCACTTCCTTCGTCAGCATATTTCTAAAGGCCGACTTTTCACTTCTCATTTGAAGTCTCAAGATCAGTTTGTGGACATTTTCACAAAGTTAGTTCCTCAAACTCAACTTGATTCAATTGTTAGCAAGCTGTGATTACTTGACATCTTCGAACCACCTTAAGGGGGAGTGTTGTGAGACCCACTTCAGGACACGTAAGGTGTCGTGGGACCCACTTTAGGACAGAGTTGACCCAAATCATCTACTTTTGGAAAGACATCTTATTAAATTGTATGATTGATTGTAGATAACGATTATTTTATTCTTTTCCTATTTTAACCACCTAGATTGACTCTCCTTATTCTATTTATACATGTAATCCTTTAGTTTTAGAGAACACATCAATACAATATACAAAGAATTTCTTCTCCATTTTTTTTGAGTCTATTATTCTACATCTACCAATGGTAGGAATTCAATTTGATAGAATCTTCAACAATTGCCTAACTGTAAGGTTTTAATATGTCGATGTCAAAAAATATCATTTAATTCTGACAGCATCTTTTTCTAACACGACGGGTTTCAAATCTTACAGGTTCAGAATCTGATTGTTGCCAAACACACCTTATGATTGAGAGTGGATGGATGATTCTTAGCTTTGCAGTTTGCAAGCAGTGTAACTCGCTTCCACGGACAGTCTTTCTTTTCTTTGTCTAGTGGAACCAAACAAATAGATGATGGAAAAGGAAGACGAAAGGGATGTTTTGGTCTCTACCAAAACCCTTGAAACCTTAAATCCCGACTCTCAAAAGAAGCATGAGGCAATGCTCGAGCGTCTCTCCAATCGCCACCAATCTCGTCCCAATCACTCTGTTTCCCATCCAGCTGAATCTACACAATCTTTCCTCAATCGCTTCTCTGAATCCAAGAGATTGATACAATCTGATCTCAATTGCTTGCGTGGCATCTCCAGTGACCCCCAAAACCAACCCGATCTTAAATCGCAACTCCAGAATCTCTCTGTCGCCGTTACTGATCTCGAGAAGCTTGTTGCTGAGAATTCTTACTTCCTTCCCTCCTATGAGATCCGCTCATCCCTAAAATCCATCTCAGAATTAAAAGAATCCCTAGAAGATGCAAATGCAGAACTGCTGCCACGAAAGAAGTTCTCTTTTAGGAATAAGGCAGCAAAGAAAAACGAAGCAGAAACCATGGGATTTGCAGAGAAATTGAATATTGTAGAAAAAACTAAAGAAGCTGAATGTGCACCTTTTGATACGAAAGCTGGTGAAAAATCTAATTTTGCAATGATTCGTGAGTCACCTGGGTTCCAGGATGAGGTGGGTGCTGTTTTGGTTAAGGAGTTTAAGGACTTCGAAGAAAGCGATTTCACACTATCCAATCTTGAATCCTGCCAAGTCTGGCTAAAGGGTAGATTGAGAGCTCTGTTTGTTCATCGATTGAAGAATTGTCGGGTTTGTGTTGGCCCTGTTCTGGGTTCAGTTCTCATCGAACAAGTGGAGGGCTGTTTGTTCATGTTGGCATCTCATCAGATCCGGATACATCATGCCAATGTCACTGATTTCTATCTCCGTGTTCGGAGTAGGCCAATAGTTGAAGATTGCAGTGGTGTGCGCTTTGCCCCATACGTTTTGACTTATGAAGGGATCAAAGAAGAGCTGATGGACTCTGGTCTTGGAGAGGAGACGGGGAACTGGGCAAATGTGGATGACTTCCGGTGGCTGCGAGCCGTTCAATCTCCAAATTGGTGCATTTTACCTGATGAGGAACGCATCAACAAGATGGATATTTCTGAACTAGATGCCCAAAAATAAAGAAAATAGACAGTTCCAATTTGAATTTTCCAGCTAATGCTGAGGGATTTTTTTTTTTTTTTTACCTTGTGCTTCTCTGGAATGATTTGCTTGATTTTTATGGATGGAATTTTAGAAAGTACTATGTATTATGGACTCTCTCTTTCCATAATTAATTATTATGCAGTTTCTAGTTGCTACGATAAGCTTATGTGCAGCCTATAATATGAAATTTTTATTGCGGCTGAGCCACTTTGTATCAATTCGCTGATACAAGCATAACAGCCAACCGTATCCGGTTCGCCGTAATAGCCAACCGTATCCGTGAAGTGATTAATTCATGTGGAGATGGGATTTTGTGTCACTGTGTATTGATTGAACTGAGTCGTAATGGGGTTTGTAGAAATGGTTTAGTATGGAAGACTAATTTCCCAAATGTGCGTGTGATGGTTGAAATGCAGCAGAAATTGGGATAAAGTTAGAAAAAAATCTTAATAAAATTATAATTCAGTAAACAAAGTTACAAGTCCTGAATCATAAGTACAAGATTATGATTTGAAATACACATTCATTGCACTTTAACTCTTTGGCAATCAACTAAATATTAACTTCTTTCATGGAAAACTATTAAAATTGAGATTATAATTTTAAATGCAAATAATAAGAGTAATACAAATGAATAAACTATAATTCATCTATAAAATGAGTTATTATATAACGAAAAGGATATAAGTTTGTTTTATTTTTTAGCTTGAAAATATAATCGTATAGATTGAAGATAGGCTTTATATCCTCCATCATGTAAAATTTTAATCCAAAACTTAAATTTTAGTCACTTGATTTAAATGGTTGAATTTATCTTTGAATTTTTTTTTAAAGATGTATGTCGACTTTGACCGTTAAAATCAATTGGCTAAAAATTAAGTTTTAGACTGAAACTTTAACTGTTGGTAGATCATTAGGCATACTTTCAACATGTATCGTTAGATTTTAAACAAAGAAATGAAAAATAATAAGAAAAAAGAAAACAATGATTGGTGCAACCTTCTGACAAGTTGCATATTCATCATTTCTTAGATGTACATGCGCACCGGTGTGCAAGTGGATAGTGCATTATCTGATTCCATTCTGAATTATCAAGTCCATCAATTTGATCATATCAAGTTTGGTACATTTCCAGTCAGATAAAATTAGATAAAGTTAGATTTAAAGTCATTAAAAAACATGGCTTTCAATGTCCGATCGAGATGAAATATACTGACACAATGGAAACTCGAAATAAGAAATAACTTCGAAAATTCACTTTTTATCAAAATTTCAGAAAAATAGAAAAATCACACCGACACACATTAACACATCTCTATTTAATTTCATAAGCACTGAAGATTATTTCATTAAATTCTTTTCACGAAAAAACCCTAACTTGAGATTATATTGGGGCGAAATTTTGAAAAAAAAATGAAAATAATTGAAAATGGCAAGATTTTAGAAGAAAAATATTTGATAGACAAATACCATTCAAACTTGAATAACTTGCTTTCTTTTTAAAATCACATTCAATACAAGATTCAACTTAAAAAATAATTGAAGCTCTTTTAAATTAAAAAAATGCATCTGTGGATATTATATAGGCCAATAATGCGGCTGATACGACTGATAATATAAATGTACAGATGATACGTATTCGCCGATTTTAATACCATCGATGAAGACTCCACACCATAGTTTAACATTTTGTAACTCCTAAAAATTGAGATGGAGGTAAGGTATGACAGAGGTGTTTATAATTTTATATAAGTGATGAAGACTCAGACTAGTTCAAGGAATGACATTGATGAGGAACTCATCTTGGGGGATGCACGGTTGTTGGGTTTGATTTAGTTTAGTTCAATAGCAAATATGAAAATATATCTTTTGTTTTAGAGGTTAAGGGTTAATTCTTGTACTAATTTGGGTCCTAAGAATGCTAGGACTGGATTCATGAATATTAATTGTTTCACTTGTTTCTCCAAAAAAAAAAAACTCGACTCAAAATTAAATTGAATAAAACTTATAAAAAGTTTCCAATTCAATTAAAAAACTTATTTTAACTTACTTGCTCACTCAACATCCAATCAAGTCCGCTTAGGTGAACTTTGGATGAGAGAGCTCAACTGATAGACAATTTAGCTCCGAGAGATTTCATATTTGAATCTCATGGTGACTTGATGCCTATGGCTTGCGGGGAAGACTGTGCATCTGAAATTTTACCCACCATACTCGTATTTAGAGAAAAAGAAGTGCACTTACATGAGTCACCGAAGTTCTTTCCTTTTTGTTGGGCTGCAGAAAGGTGTAAATGGCATCCCATCTCTCGATAATGCTCACAGAACCGGGACTCATTGTAATCCTCCTTTCAAACTGAACTAATTCAGAGCTTAAATGCAAAATACAAGGACCAATCTCTGTTTAAATTTGAAGTAGCATGCCTAGAACTGTAATTCATCTTAAAATAAGGGGTTTTAAGGTGTACCTAAAACCCCTATGGAAAATCCTATGAACACGAAGAGAGCAGGCATAGAACATAGCAGTTATTGCCTCAATGACGTTTGATTAAGACCAATTAATTCCCAACAGACCACATTAAATGGACGCCCAATAGTCATTCCAATTTAGGCTGCCTTTGATTTGTGAGCCTTCTTCTTGAATCTCTTTGGCATTGAGTTCTTCATCCCAAGGAAAAAAAGCAGTGCCCCGAAGAGAGCCAAACTCTGCAAGAAAAAGCAATGCCAATGAATGTAAAGTAGTTTTTTAATGAGTTGCACAAAATCAAAACTTATCCTTAAGTAAGGAAGCCCATCTACGCAAGAAAGTACAATGCCAATCAACATAAACTATTTTTTTTTTTTAATGATTTACATAAATTAAAACTTAAACTTGAATTCCGATAATAAATAAACCAAATTACGAACCTGTGTAAACTTGACAAAAAGTTGAAGGAATTCTGGCTTCTCAATGTCATAGTTGTAGAAGTCGTACAAAATAGGAGAAGAAATTGCCAATAGCAGAATCTGCAGAATACCAGTCTCAAGTAAGTAGCACTTCCAACCATCATTAGGAACACCAAAGATCAATGGACTCCAGATGTAAAACAAAATCACAAAGGTTTTCATATTTTGGAAGAAGAGATGGATATTCCATTTTGCTCTGTATTTGTGACAGACAGTGGAGAAAATTTTTCCATCAAGTTGGATAACCATTTCTAGCTTTGCACCTCTAATTGATATGGGAATTGGTCCAATTAAAACAGTTCTTGATTTTTATGTAAACCCCATGGTGCAACTGATATCCATCTTTTCTGCCAAAACAATGAAAAAACAGAGACCTAGGTCACAATCAAACACACCAAAATGATTTAGGGATCAGAAATCCAAACCAGGAGATAAGCTCCAAAAGAGCTACCGAAGATGAACAGAATACCACCGATCCCCTTCATAGCTATAGCAGCAGCAACTAAATTCTTGATCTGCAGAAAATGCCCCGAGATTACAATGGTACAGTGCATGTAAAGTTAAAAGGGAGAAAAGGGGAATAGGGTTCTTTCTTACTTCGATTTCCGGGACCTGTATCCCAAGATTTAAGGTCACAAGATTTGTGAAACGGTTATACTTGGGTCTCAAGGCCTTTGCTGCTGGGCCACCATCAACCCCGAATTCATTTAACCTGAATAAGCATTGGCCCAGTCAATCAGATCTATGATATGAATATCTCTAGCTGCAAACTACTCAGTGTAAGCAAACTGGTAGCTTGGATTTGCAAATTAAATAAATTCTCTTAATACCGGCATTACTAAGCACAGAAATAAAAAAACAGAAATAAGAGCTAAAAAAAAAGCAGTTTGCGTTGCACCCACACTTTTTTAACTCTCAACTACCATCATTCCTGCTGTGAACATGTACACCAGAAGTGCAAGTTCAATAGATCAGCTTTTATAAATCATTAAGCTGTGTTGGGCTTTAGCAAGCAAAACTCAAGAATGAGAATGATTGCTCAGCTCTCCAGGCTATTGGACCGAATCTAACATGAAACAAGATAAATAGAAATTTGTACAAGGCTTGCATGCCATCAAACACCTAAAAAGCCAATAAAATTACCCACATGCAGACAGGAAAATGCAAAAGATACTATAGACATGACTATAAAAATGATGCCTTTCTTTCCCGAAAAGTCGCGAAAATGATTCCTTCTTTACTGACAAAAACATATTGAATAAAGCAAAAAAAAAAAAAAAGATCCTAAAAACAGAACAGCACCTCAGCGAGAAAAGCATCGATTATGAGCCCTCCTTGGCCATAAAACCAGCATAATTGACCAATCAAGTAAGATGGACATTGAGAAACTGTCCTTCCCTTATGAGCAACCTAACCACTTGTATGCAGTCTGCCAATCTCCATTTGTAAGAACTACTTTCCATGTTGAGTTGCAGCATATGAATCACCTTCCAACCATGCCCTAGAAGCTCCTATAAGAGCAATTTCTAGCATCCAACAAACAATGCCCATGGCTCTGGTTGGTTGTGAGGAAATTGAGATGGAGAAATGGGTTTGACAACTGCAAAATCACCTATTTGGCATTTATTTGAGTAGGAGAAATGGGCTTCTCTTCAAGAGGTGGAAGCTTGGTTTCGCCATGGAAGGCCACTGGACCTTTTGAAACAGTCCCATCAGAACGGGTCTTACACAGTATTCTCTAGTGAGAATTAAAAAAAAGAGTGAAGTGGTGAAATCTCCACAGGCCTACATGAGCAATTTCTAGAATCCAACAAACTATGCCCTTGACTCAATTTGGATGTGAGGAAATTGAGAAAGGGAACTGGGTTTCACAACTGCAAAATCATCTATCTAGCATTACACAAAGTAGGAGAAACATGTTTCTCTTGAAGTGGTGCCACTGTGGTGGAAGCCTTGATTTCACCAAGGAATACCCACTGGACCTTTCAAAAAGTTGCTCAGTCTTTTCAGAATGGGATTCTCTTACAGTTTCTCCAGTGAAAATTAAAAAAGTGGAGAACTCCAGTAACCTACTGGGAGATGACCCATGTCCTTTTCTCTACTTTCTCCATCAAGTGGGGAATCACCACCTTTATTTCAATACAGTTTGCTACAAATAGGGCCTTGATCTCAGGCACCATTAGCACTTGCAACACCACAAGAGATTAAAAATAAAAAGCAATTCTCCACACAAATGGTCATGAATGGAAACATCACCAGAATCTGATGATTGCAGTAACTCCCTTAAAATTCAGTTGGAGCATACTCTCTAGAAAAGGGTTCCGTCATAGTCAGTTTGCTACTCATGTGATCCCTGCTGTGTATGTATGTCTTTTTATCTTCTTTTTCCTTCTTTTTTTCCAGAGAAATTGGTCTCTGTTGAGTAAATTTTTCTTACACAAATACAACTGGAAAGACTCCTCCAAAATTGCCAAGGCCTATATAATAGCCCCCCAACTTGGCTCCTGTTGCCACCTGATGGGCTGACAGTAATTTCTGAAAGCTGTAGCATTAAGTTCACATGCCATATTTGGGGACCCATCAACCACATGAAATAAAATGCATTTTTTAGATCTATTAAAGCATAAAATTTTCTTTTAAAAAAAACCTTGAATTTGATATTAATTTATGAAATGTGGACGTATAAGCTTGAAGGTCTTTTTTTTAAGACCAAGGTGTCTAGGCCTCTTAGAGCACCTGACCAATCCTTGGGGCATGTGCAAACCTCTCTATCCACACACACCGGGTAACACTATAGGGAGTGGCCAGGTCCTTATTTTAACTTAAGTACTGTTTCCAGATTCAGCCATACATTTTTGTGACCTAACATCAGATAAAGATTTTTTTAAAAAAATTAAACTTTTAAGTAGACCTAGGAACTATATTTTACTTGATATGGTTAATAGGCCACGAAACATGCCACATTTCAAATTGTTAGAGAAAAGCCCTGGGAAAGCACCAAATCCAGACATGTTTACCTCATATGACGAGTGACTGTATGATAAACTTCCATGTCTTCCGACATCTGACAGAACAAAGGCCCCAAGGACAAATTGCTGAACAACTTATTTAAAGATATCAAGACCCACTGGACATAAAATAGCTGAAACTAGAGTTACTGTGAGCCCTCATAAATGAATAATAATGCAAGGGCAGCTCACATCTCAGCTGCATGCCAACAAAACAGGCAAACATTCATGATGATGTATTCCTGCTTCTCATCTACTTCAGCCAGGTAATAAAACTCCATCTTCCATGGGGATAAGATACGCTGTCCGATTTTGGGGAGACACCAAAAATGATTTATGTGAAAAGTTATCTCCGACAAGAATTAATCCTCTATTTTTTTTTGAAAGGTAAAGAATTAATCCTCTATTGTTTGGTCCAAAACTCAGAACCACATCCCAGATAGGCTGCCAGCATCTGAATCTCAATATCTCAGAAGTTCTTCAAAACTCAAGGGCCCAAGAAATGTTTTCTCATTCTCCCAAAGTTATCCACTCCAAAAGATCACAGGTCAAATGTCATCACAATCAGAGGGTTCTTTTTTTCCCTGAGCATTCAGAATAAGAGATATGTTGATCCACAAGTGGGAAATTACCAAGTCACATGTCATCTACTCATCCCAACTAAGCAAATGTTGATCATTCTACTTAACAAATTATCCTTGAAAAAACCATTTATACCACTTGTGTCCCTCCATATACCATGCATAATATACCTTCTATGGTGGCTCTTGTTAGGATATATTAGGAAGTATGTAATCTAAGATTATGATTATCTCCTATTCAGGTAGATTCTATTTTCATGATTTCTTACCATTTTGGGGTTTGTCCAAATTCATTGTCCTTGTACTCTTTATATAAACATCCCTACAATTGAAAATCACACAAGTTCTATGGTTCTCTTCTTTAATTAACATGGTATGTAGAGTGGATGATCAAAAGTGTCTTCGCTCTTGGTAAAAACCATGGATCCTTGGCATGTGCCAACATCCACCCTCTCGGTTATAATAATTGTCACGCCTGAAAACACACCATCATTTTGCTGCCTTTCTTATCATTGTTTTTTATTGTTCTCGTTGCTTGTCCCACTACATGCCTTCTGATACGGACATGGGCCAACCACCTCCAATCTCATGGCCTCGCCTCATCAGATCTATTGTGAGACTAACCAAACCCCACTTGTCTACTGTCGACCTGTCATCTCAACACTTTTTCCACCTTTCTATTAGTGAGAGACAGAGAGAGAGAGAGAGAGAGAGAGAGGAAAAGCCATCAATCTCGACCTAGAATTTTTCTATATCTAAACAGCTCTTAATGCTTTGCTCCCATAGTCAATATGATCGGATCATCTACAGCTCTGTCGTCGGTGCTGCAATCATTCTACAGTCATCACCTTTACTCTCACCGCTGTCAGTGCCCCTATTTGTTTAATCCAGATTATTCCACCTCAGATTTGTTTGTGGCTCAATTTGGGTCACCCATTTGTTAGATCTGATCCTTGTGCCAACGATTTAAATCTTTTGTCAAGTGTTTTGATCTCAAGGTTTGTGGATCAACTATTTCGTCTACGTCAACTAGAGATCTGCATAGGATAAGTTTGTATCTATCTTTAGTCATGAGTCCAACCATTCTGATCATCCAGTTTTCAATCTCCAAAGATAGAAAGTTGATCCCTATCTTTTGCTTTTTGGTTGTTGAATCAATTGTGGCATGTTGATCCTATTCTCTACTCCACTCTACCACATCTACGACATCGATGTACTTCCCACTCCACAAGATGACAATATCTGATCATTCGATTATCTATCAAATAAATCCAAACCCAAGTTGTGGAACCACTTGAGTTTGAGGAGGATGTTGGGATATATTAAGGAATATGTAAGCTAGTATTGTGATTATCTCCTACTTAGGTACATTTATTTATTGCCATTTCTTACAATGTTTGGATTGCCTAGATTCATTGTTCTAGTACTCTTTATATAGAAATCCCAACAATGGATTAGCAACTGAATTTTATGATTACCTTTCTTTAACAGCTCTTTCCACACACGAGCATTCAGCCTGCATTTATTTACCAAAACAATTTTCCATAATCCATTAACAAGGACTATGGCCACCTACCAAGAAAGTGGGCCTACACTTCAGCAGTCTCATGCCAAGACCCTTAACCATCATTGTACTCTAGACCATTCTAGCAAGTGATAAATGTCTTCTCTCATCACTATTTGTTTGCAGTATATCTTTTCCAATCTTTCCCAACTGGTTGACACAGACCTTAGGCATCTAATAAGGAAGGTTAATGCAACAGCATAGTAGATTGAACTAGGTTTGCAATGAACTCAATAGAACTCTATTTAATTAGCTTAACCTTACAACAATGGAAAATGTTCCTTTCCATGTTGATAAATGCTTCTCTAACCTCTCAATAAGGGTCCCAAAGTATCTTTCTTGGCATGCCAATGCAAAAAGGAAACTAAATATAGTGGATTGGAAACAAACCACCTGGCTCCTAAACAGAGGTACAACTTTCTTTTAAATGGACACCAAGCTTCAAATTTAGGATAATTTGAACTTTACACCAAACAAACCTTCAACACCGTCAAAATGTCCATTAAATATTGAATTTGCATCAAATCTACATCATCTAATAAAATGGCATCATCTGCAAAATACAAACAAGTAACATCTTATGCTTTTGGATACAAAATTTTCTAGACTCAAATAAGTCCTTCATCCATAGCTTTAAAGCAGAATTCTTTAAGGACCCCTATGGCCATAGCAAGCAATAACAAATAAAAGAGCCCTAAAAGGGATGAAAGTATCATCCATAGAACCTTTGACTAGAATTAATAGACAATGGGAGATATGAACCATTTAATCCATACCTCCAAATCATGCTAAAACCCATTCTTTCAACCAAATGGCTCCAATCTACTATATCATGCACCTTTTCAAAATGAACTGTGCACAATAATAGCATTGTTTTCCTTGGATTTCGAATAAATGAATTCATGGGCAATTAAAATAGCATCATAATTATCTATCTACCACAGAATCCTCAAACATAGTGATATTAATGGTTAGGTGAAACATTTAGAAAGATCTCATAAAAACCTCAAAATTACTACACCAACAAAAGTGTCTTTGAAGACTTTGGATTTTTAAGGACAGAGATTACAAGAAAACTCATTTGTGCTATTCCATTGTGTAAGTATAGAGTACAAAGAACATAAAACTGGAATCCAAACACAGTAAAGGATATGACAAATAAATCTACCTAAATAGGGTATAATCATATCATGATTTACATACTTTGTAATATATCCTAACCCCTTTGCCCCAAACTCAGGTGGGTCCACAACTTGAGTTCGGATTTATTTAATGGCTCATTGAGACACAATTAGATATTGCCATTTTGTGGAGTGGAAGTAGATCGATGACATGGATGTACAAAGTAGAGTGTGCAATAGGATCAACATGCCATAGATAATCCAATAATGAAGAAGCAAGAGATAGAAATAGGCATTCTACTGCAATTGATTAATAGATCTAGATGATTTAGACGATTGGAATCACAATGGAAATAGATGCAAACAAATCTGATTCCTAATTGGAGTAGACGAGCCGATCCAGTAACCCTAAAATCAAAGCTCTTGACAAAAGATCCAAATCATTGTCACAAAGATTAGATCCAACAAATATGTGACCCAAATTGATCCATGAACAGACAAATCCAAGAAAATGGTCCACACAGAACAGACAGTAGCACTGATAGCAAATAGAATGAAGTTAATGATGGCAGGATGATAGCATCCATGATGATAGAGTTGTGTAGATGGTCAAACCAAGCATAACAAAAACTATTTAAATAGGAAACGAAAATCTAGGGCGACACTGATTCTCTTTCCCCACCCTTTTCTCTCTTCTCAATAGAGAGGTGGAACAAGTTTTGAGAGCGGCAAAAGTGAAAAAAAAAAAAGGGTACAATCTGAATGTGGCTGCAAAAGCGAGGCTGAGTGAGGGACAGACTAGAATGGAAAAAAGAAGAATAAACTCTAATTTGTAAATTAGAAACAAAGAGATATAAGAGGGTAGAAGAATCATACTCTTGCCAAGCGGCGAGGATGAAAACGGAAGCGAAGAGAACTCTGCCGGCGAAAGATGTGAAACCCATTTTTTGCAGTGCCAAGAAGGTGTGAAATCTTTGCTGAAGAGTTGTTGTGAGATTTAAATTGAAGCAGGTGATTGAGACAGAGAGAGAAAGAAAAAGATGAAGAAGGAAGGTAGAAGGTGATGTTGAATGTCTGAGATGAAATGAGAGATCAGCTCTCCGTCTCCTTCTCCGAAAACAACAACTTGACTTCCACAAGAAGAAGTAAAACAAAGTCCCAAACACAAATTACACCAACCCCTTCCGTCTTTCAAGTTTAGAATCTTTGCTTCCGCCCCCTTCGGAAACAGAGAGCACGCCCTACTCTTTTGTTTAATAATATCTACCCAACCCACATTACACGCAAATCTAATCTGTCCTCCTTAACTAAGGGTAGTCGGACATTTACATTTTTGCATGAATCATATATATTTTTAAAAATAATATAAATAGAAAATAATCAAATTTTACAATTATCTATTTATTTTACTTTTATAATATTGGACTTTAAGATTTAAATCATTACTTCTCATGAATAAAACTACAATGATCACAAGTGCAGAGATTAGAGTAATAGCCATGAATTCTCCTCGAGAGGAGGCATCCGACTTCAATTCTTACTCTATCCTAAAAAGTCACTCCTCTTAGATTTACTCTCTGTGTGTAGATAAAGAGAATTCTCTAAGAAACGTAGAGACTTTCGTCGTAAGAAAACTGCAATATAATAATTGAATAAGAATCTTTTCACAAAATTCTAAGATAAATGGTTTTTTTTATTGAGAAAATTTGAGTTCTTACATATTTTCTAAAATTATTTAAAATTTAATCATCGACAAAAATAAAACCTCTACCTGTTACCAATCATTAATATTTCATAATTTATCACGCCCTGACCTGATATATTGGCCCGAAATGAGACTAAATTTTTTTTTTTAAACTAATCCCAAAACTCAACATGTCCATGGTCTCTTCATGGGTTGAGGCAGACCCGAGGCCATGGACATGTTGAGTTTTGGGATTAGTTTTTTTTTTAAAAAATTAGTTTCATTCAGTGCCCACATGTCGAGTCGGGGCGTGAGATAATTAAAGTTTTTTGCATGTTCATCTTTTAACATTAAGTTAATTGTAAAAATATAGTTTTGTGTGTTATTTGTGTTAGAGCTCTCTTAAAATTCGAGTGCGTTTAATTCAAATTGAGATGAGGTGGATTGGGGTAAAAAAATTTAGTTTAGAGTAGATTTATATCTATCAAATTAAGTTGTGAATAAGTTCCAATTAGTTAACGATGAGCTCAATGTAATACCCTGTCCCAAATTAGGCGTGTTTTAACTTAATAAATCCTGTTTAGCCGGTTAATCTCGAGGATTACGATTAGGGCTTCAAAGGAAGCCCAGTTGTGGCCCAATCTGAGCTAGTGAGCTTAGTGATCCAGCTCGCCCGACTGGAGGGGCATTTTGGTAATTTACCGCTTGTTGTGTTTATTTTATAAATTTTGTTATCATGTGATTATATTTGGTTGATAATGTTCTCCTTAATAAAGGATTTGCATTTCTGATTTTAAAATGAATTTATTTTCAGAAAATGATATTTAAAATTCACCCGTCAAAACCTCGAAAGGGAGTATTAATTATTTTAAAGGGTTTTGGAAATAAAATAAATTTTGAAACTAGTATTTTGTAGTAGACCATTTTAAGTGTGGTCTAGTTATTTCATTTCACCCCAAAATGAGATTTCTAAATTGGTTATTTTAACATTTGTTTAATTAAGTAAATATTGGTAAATTATGATTTTTATTTAAATAAATGATTTTTAGTGAGAGTTAAATTCCAAAATTTTTATGGCGACCAAAGTTTTCAAAACCCAACTTATCTATACAGTTGGATTAAGTTTTTGGGTTTTTAAAATCATACTTTTAGTTTAAAAATCGGTTTTTATTAAAACTAGGGACTAATCTGCAAAACCAAAACTATTGGAGGGCTGATCTGCAACCAAGACCGAAAACCTGCCGTTTACTGTTAAGAACGTCACCTGCGATTGCATGCAGTGGCTCGCCGACCCCAAATTCCAGCTGATTTCTTATATAAACCGGCCTGAGCATTCAGTTTTCACTCTCACAAACTTTCTTCTCTTCCTTAATCTCTATTCTCAGCTGAAAAACCAGAAACCAAGCCGACCCTTAGCCTCTGTTCTTACCAGTTCTTCTGTCACCGTAAGCTTAGAGGGAAGGATTTCAAAATCTGGATTTTCAAACCAGGAACCCAAGTAAAGGTATCCAATGCATTCCTTTTTAAATTTCAATATGTTTTTAATCAAATAAAACCGAATTTGACCCTGTTTTCAGTAAGAAAAACCAGTTTGAAGTTCTAAAGAAAACCATGGGTTTCATGTACCCGTGAGGATTTACTGTTAAAATCTGGTGGCCCAGTGAGCTTCAAGGATCCAAACCATTCCCCATGGAAAGAGGACTCCCAGAGGAGTCCATCGGATCGGCTGGATGTGAAAACTGAGTCCTGGAAGCCCTCCGTTTCCAGAGTCGCACTGTGCGACTGCCGTCACTGTCTGTTGGTGCAGACAGTGGGGAAAACGACTCTCGGAAGGTCCGAGAGCCGATCTTCGGACGGTCCGAGCAGTAACCCTCGGACGTTCCGAACTTCACCCGAAGCCCAGTTACGCCCAAGGCAAGCCAGACCCTTTCGGACGCACCGAGCCGAGCTCGGAATGACCGAACCCACTCGGACGTTCCGAACCCAGACTTTGGACGTTCCGAGGCAAACAGACCCACCGAGACTTGTTTTCTCTGTTTTATCGGTTTGGATGGACTTCGGAAGGTCCGAGACCCAACCTTTGGACGATCCGAAGTCAGACCCATGTTCCGAGGTCAGTGACTTAGATATAGTGTGGTTCGGATGATCCGAAGCCACTGTACCCGGTTCCGAGGTATGTTTTGAGGGACCCAGTTTTTAAGTGATAAAGTATTGTTTGATTGTTGTTTTTGTCTAATCTTTATTGATTAATGATGTGTTTGATTGCATGTGATGATTAATGCCCCCTTGTTAATTAAAAATGTACTAACCCCTTTTCTCTTATTATTTATAGTGTAAATACTATTGTATTCGCTTCCAGGCCGACCCTATTGGTCGGGCACTGAGTGATTCACTTTCAGGCCGACACTATATAGTCGAGCACTGGGTGACCTCGAAGCCTAACTCAAAATGTCAGATCTGGTCCTATCCAGAAGACAACCGAGAAGTGACCCGAGGATCTAGACCTAACTCAATAAGTCAATCTGGTCAATGCCCAGAAGACAATATGAGTTTTGGACTGAGCCCCTTTTTATTATTATATTGTGGATTATGATAATTTAAAAAGGATAGAAACCCAGTAGGAGACTCAATTTCATGAACCCTGGATATTTTTTGGAAAAACGTGAGATTTCAAAATATTACATATGTGTACGTATTTGTTATGTATATTGATTGTGCACTTGTGTGTTGTTTGAACAGAGACCGCCTAAACCACACATCACGGTGAGGGAACTTAACTCTGCAGGATATGTAAACAGGTTTTATTATAAGATGAGTATTGAGCAATGAGTGGTTTCAGATTTGATGAACCCACTCATGTGCCTAGACATGATGCACTATGGTAAGAGTGCTGATGATGATTGTGATATTATGATGTTGATCGTATGAGTATGTAAGACTGCTTCCACGTACCTGGGCTATTGAACCAATATCGGCCATATGGGAGATGGTTTATGTCTACTGGACCATGGGCGGACCACGATGTCGTCAGTTGCTGACTTGATGGTGTCATTATCGGATAAGTCAGAGCCGGAGATGTACTTGCAAGGATATATTTTGACCGTGTCGGGACTTAATACTGGTCTCAGCGTAGTCAGCAGGCGTTACGTTGGATGATAGCAGTAATTGATGATGTTGATGCTTTACATGAGATTATGTTTATTGTTATCAAACATGTGATATTGAATTGTTGCTAACCTGTTATATTTTTACTTAAACTGCATTGTTATATTTCCTTCACTGGGGTAGTTAGCTCACCCCACTCACCTTTCAGGCGATGAACCCGAGGAGGAGGACCCTCTTTATCAAGCTTAGGGTGGATAAACTGAAGCAGTGTTTCGGGATTCCCCCGGAGGGGAATGCCCTAATATTTTTTTGTTGGTTCTTGGAACCATTTACTTTTATTAAGTACCGGATGTGGTACTTAATTTGTTTAAATGTGATGTATTAAACTATGTTGCCCCTGTAGTGGCTTTAATCAATGTTTTGTAATAATCAATGGTTGGATTTGATTTGATCTGATCATGCTATGTGTTGATGTTATTATTATGTCTCTTTTGTAGGGTATGCTTATGGTATATGTTTGAGTCCATATGTTAGGACCATGTGTGACCTCTGGACCTAACTGTTGATTTGGCCTAGTTAGAATGCTTGTGAGTTGGACTAGTTTATCTTTCAAAAAAAGAAAAATCAGTCGCGTTCCGGGCCCACCCTTTGGGTCGTGGCGTGACAATCAATCATATGCAACCTAATACAAAATTTTATAACAACAATACATATTATAAAATAATAATAACACTAATAATAGTTATGATAATATTCATATAGAAAAAAACTCATATCATTTTCTCTCATATTGTATTTCGCCTGACTACAACTAGTTAAATTTAGAAACCAAATTACAATTATTTTTTATATGAATTTGTTTAAGATAGAATTTAGCAAAGATTTTATTTAATTGGAAGTTAATAAAGGTTAAAGTAGGTTTTGTTGAGTTCAAACAAAACCAATCCGATTTAAATTACAATTTTTCTATCATCATTGCTATTATTTTAAATATCTAAAGTTAACTTTTTAGGTATGCTTCTCGACTCAATTCTATTAAAAAAATTATTCTTTGTTGCTCAATAACTATACTTTTCTTTCTTGCCAAATTAATTAATGTCTTCGATGAGTTCCTCATTCGTTTAGAAATGGTTACAATTTAACTCTTCAAGTTGTCATATCAAGACTTACTATTCTAATTATCAACAACTTAGTCTTTCATCTATATGTTTGAAAATCAATTACAATTAAACCCTTTTTAGTCCATAACTACACAAGTTATCTTTAGGAGTAGAATTTAATTTTTTTGAATTATCATCTTCTAAAAAAAACTTCTAACTTATCATTGTTGGGGCTTCTGTGAACGAGTTTCATATTAAAAATGTAGAGAGAGATCTAAGACTTTATAAAGGATTTGGGTCATTTCAGGTAACAAGCTAGTTTTTTGGGCTGAAAACCCAGGTATTAATAAGTGGTATCAGAGCTAGGATTCAGACTACCTCACATGTGTGCTCAGGAGATCTCCCAAGTGAAGAGGATGGCAGACGTCGCTCACTCTGCTAGAGGACCTCATTCGAGGGGGAGATTATTGGGGCTGCTTTGAATGAGTCCTACGTTACAAGTGTAGAGGGAGATTTAGGAGTTTATAAAAGACTTGGGTCACTCCACCTATCAAAGTAGTATTTTGGACTCGAATCCTAAATCTTAACAATCATTTCAATAATGCATTGCATATTCATAGGACTTAATTGTGTACCAACATAGTGAAAAGAATAAATGAATCAAGGGAAAAAAATAACATCAAATATTATCACTCATTCAATAAATGAAGTTTACATTAATCTAATCATTTTAATCTTATTGGATAAATTATAAAAAAATTCAATTTATTTATTTGATATTCAAAAATCAAAAGATAAGATTAATTTTTTTTTGGTAACAAGGAAATTTCAAAAAAAAACTAATTCATCCGTTATTCAATAGATTATACTTATAATTATTTTTTATTGGTAGAGGGCTCAAACGAACCTTGAAATAAAGTGACTAACTTCAAATTTTTATAACACTACCTATATAAATTGATAATGGAAGAAACTAATTATAATCAATTTAATATCAGAAAAAAAATTCAAATAATAAAACATTAGAATTTCTATACAATTAACTTAAACAAAGGGGTCCAATATACAAAATCCCTAATCTTAACCAAAGACAAAAGAGAGCAAGACACGAAACCTAGATTTTGACTCATATTTGTAAATGCTCTGATTTTTCCACGAAATTTCCGATCATGCCACTCTTTGGTTTTTTAATTTCCACCTACTAACTAGTGGGGTCTCGTATGGCCGTAATGTTGTAAGTGGGCCGGGTTTCGGACCCGGACCCAGCCGGGCTTCACACTGTCATGAAATTTCTCCAAGTTTTTAGCATTTTCGCTGAATTACTATTCAGATAAAGGAATTAATTTGTGCATCAATACTTTTAACTTTAGTACTCCAAAAATAAATGAAATTCTCATTTCGTCCAAACAAATGGAAAGAGGAAAAGAAGTAGGATTGAAACAAATTTGAACAAAATAGGTATTTCACTCATTTTTTGTGCACCATATGTAAAGATATGGTGCACCAATCACTTCTCTTCATATAAATATCAATATAAGCAAAAATACAAATATAAATGTATAAATTTTGAAATGCAAAAAGTCTTAATAAATACATCTTAAAGTTTTTGACTAAATTTTGAAATCAATCAACCCTTCTCCATGTTATAATTGGAAGTTGGAAAAAAAAACATATAGCATCTTTATATAATTATAAATATTTAAATGAAAAATTATTTAAATTTGTATATGCTTAATGTAACGATTCGACCCGAATTTGACCTGACACAATATTGTCCGGTCTGGAAGCAAAAAGGTCTGCACAGCTTTGCATTGGGCCTGACCTCACTCACAAGTCCAAAACGCATGGTGCTAGGTTGGGGGTGAGCTCCCTCTTATATACCCCTCCTCACAACTAGTTCCTGGGCGATGCCGCACCCACACGCCTAACTAGTTGTACGCTGTCGGTCGATCTGATGGTGCCCTACAAGGGCTTATTTTTCCAGATTTAAGCCTTATTGGGCCTCACAATCCACCCCATTTAGGCCCAAAGTCATCCTCGGCTCAACTCGATTACAACAAGACAGTCGGTTGCCTGGGCCTTTGGGTCGTCCTTGGTTCAGATCGACTACAACACAGGAGAGGGGCAAGGGGCCCATACAGGCAGAGGGTTTTAACCTTGGGCTCTGATACCGTTTGTAACGATCTGACCCGACACAATATTGTCCGCTCTGGGCCCAAAAAGGCCTGCATGGCTTTGAATTGGGTTTGGCCTCACTCACAGGCCCAAAACGCAGGTTGGGGGTGAGTTCCCTCGTATATACCCCCCTCACAACTAGTTCCTGAGCGATGTGGGACTTTTTCCACACCCACAAGCCCAACTAATTGTACGCTGTCGGTTGGACCAACAATGGCCTATTTTCCATATTTAAGCCCTATTGGGCTCAGCCGCTTGGGCCTCTAGACTGGGATCTCACACTTAAAGTCTTTAATAAGATTATGAAAAGTTAAAATGTATTCACTTTATTCCAACTAGTCATTTTGTTACGCTCCCCCCTGCCTTGCTGGTCCCGAGCGCGACGAAGATATTTTTTTTAAACACAAAAGTAGGGCCTATGGGTTATATTGTTACCCATACTATCTTACGTTTAATATGATTCATTATGAGTCTCACGTGTGTTCTATATGAAGATTCAAACATATACCATAAGCGATTCTCTCATAAAACACATAACATCAGAGTAACATATGTGTGATCGAGGGAGGGACGGAGCGTTACAAATGGTATCAGAGCACGGTTCAACTCTCGGATGTGGTGTGTTTGTGGATAGAGCCGAGGAAGGCTCTGGTCTTAAGGTGGGTAGATTGTAATACCCTAATGTTTGGACTGAGAGAGGATCCTTCAAAAGAGTCAGTGAGGGTGCAAATATCCCATATCGCCAGTGAGGAGAGTTGTGCTTGGATATATATGAGGAATGCCTCCTTTTGAGCGCATGTGTGGTATATGTGCTCAGAAGCAAAGTCATGCGTACCCATGTGGGTCCAAAGCGGACAATATTGTGCTAAATGGAGAGTCGTCACAACTCTCCTTTGATTGACATTGATGAAGTGGAAGTGGTGCGGGTTTAAAGGGCCTGATCAAACAATCGGTCATACAGTCAATGGTCAATTAGGTGGTCAATGGATCAAAGGTAGGTGAAGGGATTGATGGAATGGAGGCATGATAAAATGAGTCAATGATAAAAAGAGAGGGGCACTTTAGGTAAAAAGAAAAGATGGCTTTAATGCATGAGGGGACAATGGCATTGATGAGGGCATTGAACGAGGGGAAGAAATAACTGTGTTATCAGAACTGAACTGGCCAATGGTCGAACCGGTCTTCTCAGCGGTTCAATTCAGCAGAAAAACCTTCTAAGATTTTAAATTGCAAAAAACCGTGATGAGTCGCAGTTCATCACGATTTTATGTGATAAACTTCCACTCGTGAATTGCAGTATGTTTGAAAATCCCACTTTCCTTTTCCTCATGAAAACCCGGTTTTAAAAAAAGATCGACAGGGAACAAAGAGAAGTAATCAAGAGGAAGAGAGAATATGGAAGAAAAAAAGAATAAAAATTATAGAGAAAAATGAAGAAGAAGAAGAAGAAATGTATGGTGTACAGATTTGGATCACCAATGCACTTGGTGTACATATCTTCTTCTTCGTATTTGTGTGGGAGTGAGAATAGGAGAGGAAGAGAGTAGGTGTCAGAAAAGTGTCTCGAAGATTAGTCAGATGCTCTAAGAAATCTGGACTTCTTGATCATAAAAAGAAGTTGGATTCTCAAAAGCATCATTAAATGAAGGCCTTACAAGAGACCCACATATTTAGCTTTAAGGGGATCAATTGGATCAAGAATGCCTAATTAGACCCCTACATCCCCCTTCATCCTAGTAACCAATAACAGACCCATAAAAATTGAGTTTAACCCAGTTGCCATCAGGTGGTTTCCAGAGGGTTAGGCCAGTGTTGCACACTTGCACCTTCACTTAGTTCTATTCATCCATTCATTAAAAAAAGGTGCAAGCGTTTTGGACAACTTCCCTAGCATTATATTGTATTGTGTGAGTTCAAGAAGAAAATAATATAATCCTCCTACTAAAGCATCTAAAATCATTTCATAAATATCATATTGCTTGATGCACTTCAATTTTGTGATGTAACTATTTCAATCAAGTTGGCCTCATATTTGTGTTTCTTGGACCCTCAATTTCTTTACCTTATAGCCATTCTATCTACTCTAAATGCTCATCAGCTAAGGTGCAAATATCGGCCGATATATATCGGTTTTTTCAAACCGATCAATATCGGCCGATACGATAAGTATCGGCCGTACAATTGGAATATCGGCCGATATGGACGATAAACGGTCCCCAATATCGGCCGATATTGGCAAATATAGGTTTATTACATTTTTTTTTTTGTTTTTTTTTTAAAAAAAAAAACAATATCGGCCGATACGAGCGATATATCGGGCGCAATATCGCCCGATATACTACTTATCAGCCTGGAAAGTCTGGTTTTAAAAAAAAAAAAAAATTTATCGGCAGTGGGACCCACTGGATATCGGCGATATTGGGTACAAATATCGGGCGATATTTGGACCGTTTATCGGTCCAAAATATCGGCCAATAAGGCCCCAATATCGGTCCGTAACGGTTCAGGTAATATTAATTAAAAAATAATATCGGCGATATTTTAAAAGATTATCGGGCGATATATCACGGACGATATATCGCGCGATATTTCGTCCAAAATATCGCCCAGGAATCCTGCATCATATCCCATCCAACAGGCTGTGGGATTCTTTCTGTTTCCCACGCCTGAATTTCTTAATATTTTTTCTGAAACCCGTGATCTGAACCGACCGAACTCTTCCACTATATTAGTACCCCATACATCTCCTCATTCAGCCACAAATTCATTCCGAAACTCACTCATCCAGCAGTGGTATTTTCAAACTCCTATCCCCATCTTACAAACCGTCATCCGGCTTATCTTAGAAATCCTTGTGTATTATTGGCTTATCTTAAAAGATCATTCCGTTCAAACTACTGGAAATATATTGATCTTCATTTTCATGTAAGTTTTTATTGCATTTTTATTTTTTAGCCTTCTGATCTAAATATTTTATGGTTTTAATGTATAGTTTAATATTTAATGTATTTTTTGTAATATGTTGTTGTTTTAGAAATAGGGATTATTAATTATTGATAGTGATTTATTTATGCTTAAAGCCTTAAACATTTAGCATAGAAGTTATTATGAATGTATGATATTTTTTTTCGTGCAGATTAATTTTTTTTTTCATTTTCTTTTATTTTCTAATGTGAAAATGTACTACAAAACATTATAAGAATTAAGAAATAGTTATTATGTTGTTGTTTTATTTTTGTTTTGAAGTTACACAATTATGAGAACCGCTTGGAGTCATTTGCGGATGAAGCTGCCGATGTTAGGTTGAGAGAGACGGCGACGATGAGTGCTACACAATGGTGGACATATTTTGGCAACAGCTCACTTATATTGAGGAAGTATGCCATCAAGCTGATGAGCCAGACGTGCAGTGCAACCAACTGCGAGCGTAACTGGTCGACATTTAAATATGTCCATAGCAAGCCTCGAAACAGATTATCATCTCAAAGACTTAATGATTTAGTGTACCTACACTACAATCAGAGGCTAAGGGCAAGGAATTTGAGGAGGTACCCCGAGTTGACACGTGAAGATGCCGATGATTTTTTCGTCCCGATCGACCTCGAGTCTCTATTTACCTATAATGATCCATTAAGTGAATGGATCGAAGAGGAAGAACAACCTGTACTGCATGATCTAGATATATCATTTTTAGATCAAAGTATAAAGTTGGGAGAATTGCAAGATTTCGAGGACGAGACGGAAAATGAAGGTCGCCGCCATTCAATAAGTGTGTCCCGCCCTCCAAATGTGGGTCTAGAACGTCAGACAAGTACAAGGATGGCTCCACGTCGTCATTCTGTTAGTGAACGGCCCACTGGGACAGATGGGGTATCTAGCTCTTCATAGAGGAGGAGATCATTAAGAGGAAAAGAACCTGTTGTTCCGAGCAGCCAACCCAGCAGACGTGATTATGGGTCGGCTAGATCTGATTCTGATTCATCTACCGATGACGGTAATGGGTCAGATGATGGGTTGGATTTTACTCATCCAAATATTGTTGTGGATGTTGAGCCTGCCGGCCCACCGGGGTATTATCCCAACATGAGTGAAGTCCATTACCAACAGGATGATAGGCAACATACACCTCCTCATGGCGGAACAAACTTGCCCGATGAAGGATATGTATCTTTCGGATATACGCCAACAGGATATTATGGTCAACCGAGCTATGGGCACTTCGACACGAACTCATTATCCAGTAATATGCAGTCCATGTCGATTTCAGATCGTCAGTCGCAACCCTCATCTGATAGTTGGCAGTACCACAATCCATCGTCAACATCCGACTACACGTCTAATGATGAGCGACTTCCGGAAGAGACGTATGGAAGATTTTATTTCCACGTCCTGGGTTATCCATATGAAGAGCTGGATCCATAGTAATATTACATTTGTTTTGAGAAAATTTGGACAAGCTTTGATGTAATTCAAATTTTGAGATATGAAATTCAATTTCATTGAGATCTACTTAAAATGAATTCAAATTTTGATAGATAACTAATAGTCTAAAAAAAAAAAACAATATGATATTATTTAGAGGTCTTCACTTATAAAATACTATTTTACCTTTTATTACCACTTCTTGAAAATTTTAAAAACATGATTTGAATTTTAAAATACTATTCAATTAATTTGACTCAATTTCAATTTATTAAAGTGTGTGAGGTGTATACATGGCAACATAAATACATAATGGCTAAAATCTTTTTGTCATTTTATTATCTTAGACTTATAAAATTTTATTAATATGATTGAATAAAGAACAACTATGATTAATCATAGACACTCTGCTCATTCTCATATAACATATTAACATTAGCATAAGTGGACTCTTATCATAGTTAATATTTTATTATCCCTAAACATTATTCACACATCAGAATACATACAAAGACTCATTTACACATGACTTTCAAATGTTAGGAATGAAATTGAAATTATTGAAAACGTAAGTATGTATTTATAATTACCCAATAACATAGGCATTAATTCAAATTTTTAATATATGTGGAGCTATGAGATAAGAAGTTTTATTTTTCATGTTTTTATAAGTTAAAATCATCTATTGTTAATTTTAATATTAAAAATAGATGAAACTTAAATAAATAATTTGAGTATGTATATGACCGATATTTAATGAAAAAATTACATTTTCAAGTAGCCCAAAATTTTCCGACATTACCCAAAAAAAATCGGAAAAAAAAAAAAAAAAAAAAAGAAGAGAGAGAAAGTTACCGGCCGGTATATCAGCCGATATTTTTGCATATCGGCCGATATACCGGGATGACCGGTATTTCAATCCCTGCTCATCAGAACATTCAAGGACTTCCAATTTTCATAACCAAGTTGTGTGGCAAGTGAAACTTGCCTCAAGCAAGACAAGCTCAAGCGGAAGTCATCTTTTTTTAAGGGAGTCATTGGTTTAATCAATATTTAAAAATATGATTTAATTAATTCGATCAAAGATGTTCAAATTTAAAACTTTTTCCGTTTAGACCCATCTCTATTAAAGGTAGACTTGGATCAAATTCTGAATTGAGTAGGTCAACGAGTTGTGCCTTGTTTTTCTTGGTCATTCACTAAATTATTTGAATCAAAGTATTTCAGATTGAGCCTAAATTTTAAATTTCACAGTGTAGACTAGACTAGGTTGAAAGAGAATCTAGCTGGATTTTGGCCATGGAAGAGGGGATTTTTTTATCCATTCCATTGACAAATTTGATGGTTTTCATGGCCTTCATTGCTTAAACTTGAAGGTAAGTTGCATTGGAAAATGGACGAGTCTTTGCTCTCCGCATCAACAGGACCAGAACCCATTTAATTATCATAAGACTTGAGTAAGATGGAAGCAAATCCACCTCCTATTTCTGCTCTCTGAATCTCCAATTTCTTCTGTTTGACTTGCTCACCAGACTCAAGCTTGTCACCAGACTCAAGCTTACTTCTCTCATCCATGCTTACTCTTCCCTTCCTTCTTCATTGCCATGAAGATCTCACAATTAGTGGGAATTATCTTGTGGGTCTCTCTCTTCTTCTTGTTTCTTGATCATGGGAAGATTCATCTGAAGCCAAAGATCACTGACATATCCCATTCTACCTTGATCATGGTCCACAGGAAGGTGTTGATAAGTGGATGTGATTTCTCTTCACATCAACAGTTTCCCTCAGCCATGGTCCCGCAGCCCAAACCGGTCGACGGAGAGATCGATCCTAGATATGGCGTCGAAAAGCGATTTATCCCTTCAGGTCCAAATCCATTGCACCATTGAGAATTGAGATCACCCAAGGCTGTGTTTGTTGAGGTGAAAATATTCAAGATCGTTCCATGGCCATTCAACAACTAGGCAATTCCATATGGAAGCAGGTGGAAAGTGTTCTTGACTGGTATGTTGGAGACTCAAGAATCACCCAAGGCAAAAGTGAAGAGTATTTCTACCAAGTGGTTCAATTAGCAAACCCGTTATTCCATCCTTTCTTCGTCGTACAAAAGTGCATTCTTGCCTCATCGAAACCTACATAAAGTAAGTGCGTGTTTGTATCGTCGTCGTCATCATCATCTAAGTGAATCTTTCGCTACTAATTCCATTTTTATGAAGTAGATTTTCTAAATTATTTATTTTCATTCTATCCAAACCTGCTTAAGTGTCCATTTGTATATTGTCTTCCTATTCTATCCCTATACCCATTGCAAGGTGAAAATGGTCGATGAGTGCTCAACTTAGGTAAAAAAATATGCTGTTGCGTTTTTTTTTAATTTTTAAATTCAGCACTGCTCACCATACTCATTTTGCACGAAGGTAAGATCAGTCAATGATCTAATCTATCTGATTGTATTGATTGGATACTAGAATTAACATGGAATGTTCAAAATAAATAATGTTTATTTTCTCTTCTTTCCAATATTTCGTAACTTGATGGGTGTGAGAATTTGTAGGTGCAAATTTTTTTTTTTTATTTTTTCATTTCTATCATTTTTAAATAATAATGATCGTATTAAATAATATATTATCCATTGGAGAATGAGTTGGGTGTAATAATATTGAATGGGATTGAAGAAAGAGTAGCTGGAACGATACGGCGCTTAATATGAAAATTTGTTTTTATTATGTAAGTAAGTGACAATGAGATTATTAGTAGTTTGTAGTCAACTGCTTGACTTGCCAGTTCTAATAACTTGACTCGGTGAAACTTATGAGTTTTAAAATATTTAACTCGACTCGGGTCAAAAAGGTATGGCTGTTAGGAGTTGGAAAATGTTTGTCCTGTCCAATATACACTTGATATATTTATCCCACTTTCATGGATAACGATCCGTCAATTATGAGTTTTCACCATGGTGGACCACCGTTAAAAGGAAAAGACCATTTTTCTTCTAGGAAGAGAGAAGGAGAAAAATAATGACAAATGGTCTTTTCCTTTTAAAGATGATGCACCGTAGTGAAAACTTATGTGTACGGATCATTACCCTACTTTCATAGTCAAATGCTCATAAATGTTAATTTTTGCGGACATTTATACAAATTGACCACAATTTTTTCCAACTTTTTGAAATCTAAGTATCAAATCAGTTTTATTGAAATAACTTTCTAGTAAAACCCTCTTTCATAAATTAAAAATAAAAGTAAATAGGTCGTCCCACTATAAATTAGGACATGTCATAGGCCTAAATACATTTTATAATAGATGAACAACATGAATATTGTTGGGGTTTGGCTTGATTTGGAGTCTTAATTGGAATAGAAGTTCCTATTTCGAATTTGGAAATTTCTTAATCCTTCTCCTACTTATTCTCTATTTCTTATTTTCGTTTGGGACTCTTTTGTATAAGACAGGAGAGGGACTTCCGTATGTGGTGTGGGTGGCCCTTTTGGGCACCACCGAGAGAGAGTTTTGGAGGGAAGAGAGAATCTGTGTGACCGATAGGGGGACGAATTTGATTTGTATTTGTACCCTTTGATTATAGTGGAACTTCTTGAGTATTGTATCTGGACAAAGGTTTCGATCGAACCACGTAAATCTTGTGTTTGTGTGGATTGCTTGTTTGATTCATTTTGATTTGGCTTCCAATGTGATTTTGGGGATTAAATCCCATCAAATACTTGATCAAAATATGGGATTGGTCTAAAATCTTGATGAATGTAAATCCTTTGTAGTATCAAAGTGTCTTCAACCAAATCGAAATGTCTCTAAATAAAAAATGGGGCTAACCCAATCTAAACTCTTTTATTCAATCCATTTATTAATTAGGATAGAACCACAATATTTGATTATGACCTAAGGGATAAACTGAGACCTCACCCATTTATAATTGAATTTGGGTCAACCCAACCTATTTGAAACCCATGCTCCTTTAAATATAATGACTTTGAATTGGGTCAATTTATTATTTATTTATAGCAATTTTATTTCATTGTCTTTGAATGATGGCCTATGCACTAATTTTTTCTTATATCTTTGAAAAGTGGTATCAAATAAATAATATTTTGTCCTTAGACGGTGTCAAACTATTTGAAGATTATTTCAATTTTCTAATTGAAAACTTTACTCTCATTTATCTGCAAAAGATGATACGACTCAAATACTGATTTTTTTTAAAAAAAATCAAATTAGAAATTTTATCAATTTAAGCAACTTTCATTTCTAATTGTTTTTGAAAGGTGGTTCATATCCTAAAATAAAAACTTTGATTGATTTCATTCTTCTAAAGACAAAAGTTTTTAATAAAATTTGTATATTTTTAGTCAATTTATTAATTTGTAAATTTTAATTAAAATTAAAAAATTTAAGCTTGTTAAAATAGACAAAAATAGCATCAAAGAAGAAAATAAGAAGTTGAGTGGGAGGAGGGCATTCACCCTTGTAAATTGAAGTGGAGCATACCATGAAAGCATGCGGTTTGAACTTTGAACTGCATGGGATAAAAATCTATGCGGACCTATATCTGTCGATGATACGGCTGTATCGGTTTGGCCGATATATTCCTCTCTTTTTTTCTTTTCTTTTTTTTATTTCAAAAAGTTATGAAAAAATATAAAAAATTAAGAAAATTCTATGTAATTTTTTCATTATTTTGTGGTTATTTAGATATTTAATATAATTTTGAAATTGAGAATTTTAAAATATTTTGAAAAAAATGTGGAAATTTTCCAAAATTTTCAAAGACAGAGAAAATAAAGTCTGCATTTTCTCCTAAAGAATGATCATTATCAGTTTTTTTATCATTTTTTTCAAATTTTGACTCTTAAATAATACAAAATTCAATAATAAAGTGTGGAAATTTTTTTGATTCAATTCGTATTCTCGTCATGTAGCTCTCTGAGTCCTCTTTTCCAACGCCTCTAAAATCACCTCGATCGGAGTCTCTATGCAGGGCCGGCCCTAAGATTTCAGGGGCCATAGGCGAATTTTTAATATGGGCCTTTTATATACTCATAAAAAGTAAAATCATACATTTTTTTTTTACAAAGTGTGAAACATCTAAATAAAATATCATAATCAAATTTATAACAAAGTATTATTTAAAATTTATTCTTCTATGATATTGGGATGCAAAATTATTAATTAAATTACTATATTCAAGTTTTTTTAACATTTATTTTTCAATAGATAATATAGCTTATCTATTCAATCTTTCTTGTGACATTTTAGACCTTAACTTTGAAAAACTTCTTTTTGCAGAGGTAACTGTAACTGGTATAATCAACATTATTGTATAAGCAATTCATGCATTAAAACAACAATTAATTCTTTTTATATAATTTAACAATTCAATTGTTTATTTTACTTTTTTTAGTACTGCATCTTTTATTATATTCGAGTGCGACACTAATGCAAATTCTCATTTGAAACGAAGATATTATTATTTTAATTTTTCAATTTTTCTGGATTTAAAAAAAATTAAAAATTAAAAATATCTTAATTATAATGATTTATACTTGTATATTATATCTAATAAAATTTACATTGATCAAATGAATAAAGCTATATTTTTTCATCTCTTCAAATTTTAAAAGCTTTAAATTATTTTTAATTCAAAATTATCAATTCAATATAGGTTTCTCTTCGCTCTATTTAGATGATCCATATATTTTAAAAGATTCTTTATTAATTAAAATTATTGTTATTTTTATTATTATTATTATTAAACTCAATAAAATGAGGGTTATAATAATTATTTTTATGATTGTTACTATCATTATTTTAATTTTTTAAGAAACCCACGTTTTAAATTGAAGAAAAATTATCAATATATAAATTTTCAATTTTGAGCGTTTTAAATTCGAAATAGTTAAAAAAGTCAAATGATTTCAACTAGTAGTAATTTAAAATTTATAAATGAGATTAGCTGAGATTTGAATGCCGCTTTATTTAGATGACACATATATTTTAAAACTCAATAAAAATAAGGATTATAATAATTATTATTATGATTTTTACTATTATTATTTTAATTTTTTAAGAAGTCCAATTATTGTTATTTTCATCATTATTATTAAACTCGGTAAAATTAATTATAATTATTATAGACACGCGGCCGAGATTTGAACTTGAGTCTCCAATTTGGAAGGGAGCATCGTAACCGAACTTGACAATAACGTTTTTATTCATTCATGTGCATTATAAACTATTTAATATATAATAAAGAAGCTTATAGATTTGAGGCCCTATTTATTTAAGAGTCCTAGGCGGTGGCCTACTTCGCCTATATCCAGGGCCGGCCTTGTCTCTATGATAAAGTCATGGTCATTTTACCAAAAGCATGTTGTATGCTATTATGAATCGATACGTATCGGTTGGATACATATTGGTCAATATGAAATCGATATGTATTGGTCAATATTAAACTGATACGTATTGATATCGGCCGATGGATATATGATGCATGATATATCCGCTAGGCATCAATGTATAGCAGATGATAGTATGATACGTTGTGCACTGTGTATGTAGCAATGATGCTCAATTTTCCGAGGAATAAAATGTTTAATTCTGCCGATGAGAATCCATTTGCATGTTCACACATGGACGATTCTACAAAATGCTCGAGCGTAATCGGGTTTCATGTTCAACCCGATTGCATTCACTGAATGACCCAAATACCTATCTCCTATGACCCAACTACCCAATTACATATCCAATTAGGCAATTAAGTCCTACTCCATGACTCAAACCCAAGTCAACCTTACATGATTTTGACCATCCAAGTCCTATCAAAATCTCTCCAAGTACTTCCATTTCCTTGACCGTACAAAAGCATTACAAATTCACAAGGAATGATGTCTGAAGGTCTATCACATACAACCCACAGATGACTAAACCTGTTGGCAGCATCTTATTTAATTTTAACAGTATTTTTTTAAAAATTTATATGTGAAAAATTATAAAAAAACTCAACGAAAAACCCTTACAGATGATATCAATTCCCTTAAAATACATACCATACGAGCTCAAACTTGACACATCATGATTTTATAGTAGTATTTGGGTTATTCTTTTGGCGACTGTCCACCAATCTTAGGTGGCTGCTTTTCATTTTTTATTATTATTGCTCTTTGTAAAATTGGTTGCTTGCTTGATTTTACTTTTTCCCTTTTTTTTTATTATTTATGGGTCAACTTAGGACCAGCCATTGAGGAGAGTCTTCTCTTCTCCTTCTTTCATTAGTTCACAGCTGTAAGCAGCAATTTTGGGAGAAAAAAATTTGAGACTCCGTTTTCGACCATTTTAAGTTTTCAACCTCCATTTTACCTAACCTCCATTACTTCAACACCAACCTCCATTCCTATATGGCTATATAATTGTATCATTATTTAACCTCCATTTTAAGTTTTCAACCTCTCCTCTAATTCTCGATTTTTTGGTCAATTTTCTGTATATTTTTTGAAATTTCTTGATAAAAATAAAAATTAGAGGAGAGGAAAACTTATTGACGATAATTCGTTGATACGTATGGATGTGCCGATACAAACATAAGGGTGCACTGATTTTTTAACCCCTGATTGAAATATAGATTTTGAAGGATCTTTAAAATCAGACCGTCTACCGTTATGCATAGTTCACTATAGTATTGTAGTGCAAGACCTTTAGTTAGGGCTGAAATATGGTCGGGTCGGATTTCTTAAAATCCAACTAACTCAAGTCAATATTTATAGAACCTGACTTGATCTGACCCGAACTATTGATTCAAAAATCTCGATCCGACCCTCATTATGAACCCATCTTATCTTAATTTTAGCCGAGTCGGGTAGGGTCGGGTCGGGTTAACTTGAAAATTCATCAACCCCACTTGACTCGAATTTCATACGGTTTTTTTGTAAACCAACCCGACTCAAATGACCTGACCCGCATGATTTCTTGGATCTAGTCAAAACTCGACTCCTACCTTTACCCAAGGTTTTAAATACAAGCCTTGGTCTTAGAGTTGGGAGAGACTGCGTCTGAGTAGTAGTAGTAGCAGCCGAGTTTAAGTTAGAATTAGATCAAAATTATAGGGCTCGACCAAATCATAGAAGGAGTGTCTCATTGGATAGGAATGAGAAAATTGGTTAGTATCAAGTTTTTTCAACAAAACCGACATGGCTAAAATATTAGTCCATATTTTCTGTGGCATGTGTCTTCAAAAAGATTAACTAAAATATAGGCTGATCATTCTGAAGCTTTAGTTTTTTGGTATTATTTAAAAAAATAAAATACTTACGTAGGCTTGAAATGAGTCAAAATGATGGATATTTTGGCCCATTTTTTTTTTAAACTGCTGAAAATCAAAATATTAATTTTAAACAACATTTGAAACTCAAGTTTTCTTACATCAGCCACTAGTGTAGACCAGGGGTACAAATATCGGCCGATACATATCGTATCGACCGATATGAAACGGTTTTGGAGAGCCAAATATCGGCCGATATTCACAATATATGCCGATATCAAAATATCGGCCAATATCGGCTGTGTTTTTTTAAAAAAAAAATAGGAGGAGAGAGAAAAATATCGGCCGATAACGTTTTTTAAACCCCTGGTGTAGACTTTAATCGTGCAGGACTTCAATAACTTCTAATCAATATAAGGCTGCGAATCGGGTGGGTCAAAGTGAGTTTTGGGATCATGGTCAAAAAAACGGTGGATCCAAGATCTCGGCTGATATCGAGCGATATTTCTTTTTTTCTTTTTGCCAAACCTCAGCCGTATTGGCCGATATTGGCGTGATCTCGGTTCCATTGTTGGCATATATATTTGCTAATACTGAAATACTGAATTTTTAAACTTAATATGTCAGAAATAATCATGTAGATAGAAACTTGATTGTTATTAATAATGATGATAATTGATAATTCAGTTTAAATAATAGCAAAATGGCATATATTGTTATTCGTATGATAATTTTCATTCATTTTGAGACAAATATATCTAAAAATTGATGAAGAATTATCAAAGATTTAATGATAGTAAAGTCATTTATGTTATGAAATTATCATGAGAATAGATAGTTTTGACTTGATCTTCTAAGAGTAGACTAAAGCTTTAAAGTTTATATATAAAGTAGTTATAACATGTGTAAAATAATATAGACAACTGGTCCCGACTTTGGACCCATACAAAATGTAATAAATCTCTCTAATTTAGTACTCAATACATTCATAATAGAAAATATATTGCCCCAACTATTTTGTAAAGTAATATTCCTCATTCTTTGGAACGGTGTAGGCACTATAAGATTGAATGGAGTGATATGTTTTCATGAAGAGAAGTCGAAAAGATATTTTAATGATAGGTGAGAGTTTTAAGAATTTTTTTATAAAAATATAGTACTAGACTCTCTAATTTAATAACCTCTATAATGTAATATATGTATTATGGTCTCAACCATATTACATTATAGAGGTGTTACTGTAATTCTGTATTTATATAAAATTAGTTTTGTTTTTACTAAAGAGAAGATAATTAAATTATTATTTTTTAACATTGTTCATCATGAAAATTATGTGTTCACACTTTACACTCGTATTAGCCATCGGAACTCGGAAGCATGGGTGAAAATTCGGCCAGGCCCTCTTTTGTTTTTTTACTTTTTTTAAAATATCGGTATTTTTTTATTTATTTTTTTCTAAATTAAAAAATAAATAAATAACCTAAAAGGAAGATGGTTTTTTTAAAAAAAATATTGAAAACGAAAATATCGGCCGATATTGGTGCGATATCGGCAGAGATATCAACTCGGACCCACCATTGTTTTGATTTTTTTTAAAAAAAGATTGATATTATGAATATCGGCCGATATCAAACTGAAATATATAGCCGATATATCGGTCGAGAAATACTGTATATCAGCTGATACAATACATATCGGCCGATGTAATACGATACATATCGGCCGATGTAATACGATGCTTAAAAACCTGTTTGTCTTGTGAATATGCTACACTTGCTTTGGTGGGTTTTGGATGCAAGAAGATGGTTCAGGCCTTCAGGGGTCGTCTAGAAACATTGATGATAGTAGCAATAGAAGTACTTAGCTATTTTATTACTAAACAATAAAGCCACTGATTTATTTCATTTCCATGTATTTTATAATGTTAATGGCAATTTGAGAGGTTAAGTTGTTTATCAGTTATATACTCAAATCCCTGATTGTTTCCTCTCAATGGAATTTATGTACTTTTCAAATTCAACACCGAGATAGTTTATTCATTACTTCTTATATCTTAATTTAGCATTTTCAAAAATATTTATCTCATGATACATTTTGGAAGAGTTAAAAAGATGTTCGAGAGAAGTTCTTAAGTCTTTTAAGAATCCTTCCTTAAAAATTCAAATTTTCAAAATAAAACAGAGGAAATATTATACATAATTACATACTACTATCTTTATATCAAATAAATTACAAATAGTTTTTTACATGCCGTTTATCTTCAAAAGTACATAAATAAAACCTTTACAATTAATCAATTTCATGCTGTGTCATCTCATCAGCATAATCACATTTTAAGATTTATCTTATAATATTATGGATCAAAATTTAGCTAAATGATAAAATTGGATTGACAAAAGTTTTTGCTTACTACAGTAATTTATATATTATTAAAATAAAATACTAAAATATTTATGTCAACTAAATAAAAAAAATTAAAAAGTTTTTATCAAAGTTTTAAATTTTGAGCAAAAAATATTTTCTTTATTCTTTAAAGAAACCATCTCCTTTGCGTGAGGGAAACAAGACAGTTGTCATCTCCTTCACCGACTTCCGTCTTCTACTGATTCGCACGAGGCGTTGCCGTTTGTTGCTCGGAAACTTCCATTTTCTGTAGATGCAATCCCTTATCTCTCGAGCCCCAACCGACTCTTGTTGAGTATAAGAGGATTACCCCGGCTGGAAAATGGAAAACAGGACAATCGTATTTACAACGGAATATTGAATCCAGCCAAACCCCTTTAGTCCAGACAAACCCTTCACCGATCTGAACCCATTCAGCCCATCCTGCTTCCATCTCCCGTCGACCGTTCCATCCTTCTCATTCTATTGTTCAAGCAACCTTGGCCGAAGAGATCATGGATTTGGGGAATGGTTCATACTCTTTTAGACAAGTTTCTCAAATTGCCAAACCTGAATTGAGTGTCTCCACTGCAAGAATTCAAATCAAATCTACAGTGGTTCTTTCAGACGGGATGGAAATTGCCGACGCTCGGGAGATTAATAGTAGTCTGCTTCATACAGAGGAACTCAACCATTTTCTTCGTCCTCACACATCCTGCAAACGCATGCGGCAGATGGTTTCCGTCTTCCCCATTAACCCAGATAACCAAAAGAAATTTGCAGCTTACATTGCATCAAATCTTGTTCGAGTTGCGCCGCTGGCAAATACGGGTTCCTTCCAGGTTGAATTTGAAGTCAGCGCAAAGCATCACGAGAGAACCTTACATTTTGAAGGAAAGGAAGAGATTATGGATTCTGAAGAAGAAGAAGAGATTACGGATTGTGAAGAAGAGGAAGAGATTACGGAGTCTGAAGAAGAGGAAGAGATTGTGGATTTGGTGCTGGAGGAGTCTCTTGAGTCTGCTCAACAGAATAGTCTTGCTCCGCCGCCATTGACGTCTCCGTTGCAAGAACCGAAGAGCCGTTGCAAGAACTGAAGAGGAGTATCTTTCAAGAAGGCGAGTTCAGAGATTTGATGTGTGATCTGTCAACAACACTTCTGTGCGGGTGAAAAACTCATAGAGATGGATTGCTCTCATATATTTCATGATAATTGCCTTCTTGACTGGTTGAAGAAGCACCATATTTGCCCTGTATGCAGGTTTGAGTTGCCATAGCAGCCAATGTTGGGTCATTAAGTTTATGTTCTTAATCTTATTAGTTGTTTTGTATTTTTTTTATTTGTAGATGTAATCCATATATGAAGTATGAACATCTCTTGTAACTTGCTTTGACAGATAGTGATTTGATGGGCATTTCATTACTGTTCTCAACGATTGTAGCTTTTGAAAATGTATGTCATTACCAGTTTTTCTCCGGATGTATATTTTGTGGAGAATATCTTAAAATTGGCATTTTTTTGAGTCAGTACATCTTCAGAAATTGAAATTGGCTCAGAGACCCTCTTACGCCCAATCAGACTTTTTTTGAACCAAATTGCCCCCATTTTACAGCTGCTCTCATATATTATTCAGATGGTACAAATCAGTGTTAAGTGGCAGCACCTTTAGCTTGTCAGCCTGAAATTGGCATCCTAGCACCCACATGATAGTACCATGTCAAAAGATGCCATTTCCTGAATAACCACTAGATTCAGTGTGTAAATGGCTCTAATATCAGCACCTATAGCTTGTCAATGATTGCTTAATCTGCCTCAAACAAACACAGTTTCAGGTCAGGCTCAGTCATTCAGAGGGTTAGGACAGAGCCTGGGCCAAATTTAATTTTGTTTCTTATTTGTGTCCAAGCCTTGAGCCATGAATTCTGGGTCAAGCCTGGTTTGAAGTTGGGTTTTATCTAGGTTGAACCTATCCCAAATTCACCCTAGTTTTACAATGTTATTTAGTGCTACAGATGCACAGTCTCTAACATAGTTCCTGACCATTAGCAATCTTTCTTTCTTCTTATGTTTATATATAATAATTACTTGTGCTGAAGCTAGTTCTTGGGAACAAGTAGAAATTCTCCTAAGGTTATTGAAGCTTTAAATGTGGATGGATCCGGTTCCAAATTGATGGAATCCTCAAAACTTGAATCTTCGACAGGTCTGCTTCTCCTCCTCTCTCTCTCTCTCTCATTGTGTATTTTGTATGCGTGCGTGTGGTGTCTTTTGATCCTTTTCCCTCCAGTAGAAATATATGAGAAGATTTAAAATACAGAAATTATGAAGAGATGGCTTCTACAACTACAACTGTCTATTTACACAATTTTATGAGCAGGCAAAATCTGGGTTTCTCCATCAGAAAGATATGCAATCGTTCCAGATGAATCTGTAAGTGAACAGTGAAGATTGAGTGGAACCAACCAAGATAGGGCAAGCTTGAGCTTTGGTTGAATGCTCATCAAGCCAACCTCAAGCTTGCGGGAGGTTGCGGGTTCGAGGCCCTATGGCCTAATTTTGGTGTGCCTTAGGAGTAGTGGGCTTATCCGTGAGAGTTTTAGTAGATTGTGTCTGAGTTTCCCACACGTTAATCCAAAAAAAAAAAAAAAAAAGCTTGACATGTCAATATTAATTGAGCAATTTACTGAGTTTCCACAGAATCAAGCTGAGCAAGGACCTTTTACAATCTTGCATAAGAATGTCTACAAGCATAAGCTTGACTCAGGTTCACTTAAAGCAATATACAATCCATATACAATTTCATTTCAAGCAAAAGACAGCTAGTGTATTATACACAATGTAAATCACTACATTTATTCAGTTGTTCACCCATCAAGCAAGCTGAGCTTGGGGTTATTCACTAGTTCAATCTGCATGAGCTAAGTAGCACCTACCTTGAGCTTGACTTGTTTATTCATGGGCTGAACTTGGCCTTGAGTTAATTGAACGGACTTGAACCATCCATGGTTGTTTATCTTCTATTTTTTACCTTACTGGGTCTCTGAGAATAGATCTGTGTAGAAGCTTGTGGTGGATAAGCACAGATTAGACAATGTCTGTACAGGTTAAAGGCCGACCGGCAGTTTCAGCTAAGGATAGTGGAGGTGATACAAGTGTTCCGGAGAATGATGTCCAACAGTTGTGAATCTAATGGTAGCAACAAGACCATCAGCACAGAACAATGTCGAATGGATTTGGATCTAACCCTTGAAGAGGATCGACACACTCACTCTGCTTTTTATGTTACTGTATTATGTAGGGGTGTAATCAGACCTGGATCCGGCCCACGGACCGTCTGGCTCGGCCCGATAATTAAGCAAACAGCCGGATCCTAAGGTCCGTTTATATACATGGACTCGGACTCTGACAGTCCATTTATTTCGGACTCTCTAAAGTCTAAATGAAAGTACGAAACACAGTGAAATTTCAACGAACTCTCTTAAGTCTAAATGAAACACAATGAAATGCAGTCCATCTCTTTTGATTCTCGGAAACCCTAACTCTTGCTCTCGTTCGCCCTCTTGTCTCTTCCCTTCTCACGCCGTCACCCGCGATCGCTCTCTCCATCTCTTCCCTCCTCTGGCCGTCGCTCTCGATAGCTCTCTCCATCTCTTCCCTTCTCTCGCCGTCGCTCTCGACTGTGCGATTCTCTCCTTCGGTGGGTTCACTCTCTCTCTCACTCAATCTTCTCCCTCACCCTTTTCTTCTCTGCTCGGATTTCACTCCCTTTCTCTCACTCAATCTTCTCTCTTAGTTCTCTCAATCCTCTCCCTCAGCCCTCTCTTCTCTGTCCAGATTTGTAGCTGCCAATGCCATCGCCCTACGCCCCTTTGCTGCCGCCTGGGTCGCTCCTTGTCCTCGCCCTACCCATCTGTCACAGGTAACCCTTTTTTCACTTAATTTATTTTACTTATTTGCTTTTATTGTTTGGGTTTCATCTATCATAGATGACCATGGCCTAAAATTAATGGATCTAAAACAAAATTTGAAAATGATGAAAAAGGTATTATTAGACCATGGTGGATGCCAGATCTTTCTTCTCTTTCTTTCTTCTTCTTCTTGGTACTACTTTTTTTCATTTAATGAAATGGTGTAAATGTTATTTTGGATCTTTCCGAAGCTCTAGTTTTAAGCAAGATTTTCTATCTGTTTCGTTAATCACGTCTTTAAGCATATTAAGCTCTATGAAGCCTATTCATAATTTTTAAGATATTTGCCTTTGTATATTCCTGTTATTTTGAATTTATCAAAACTTGTACATAAATATTTTGTATTTTTTTTAAGATCATAATACTGTGTTTGTATACTGTTTTTAACTGTTAAAAATAATATAAAGTAATTACTGAGAAGGTTATTTTCTGGCAAGCATTGAAGGACTAAGTGCAATCAAACTATGGGGCAGTGTTATCCATGAACAATCAGTTTACTGTCTATCACCTCATGTTTTTGTATTTTTCCATTGATGTAACATCATTGGACATGGACACATGCTGGCATTTGACATGCCGCAAAGTCTCAGATATGTCTTTGTAGATATGCTCTTATATTTTAATTTTTAAGCATTTTACACATTTTGGTTCATTACTGCATTCCTGGAATCTCCATGATAAAATGTGCCTTCTCTCTATTTGAAAAATGAAATTGACCCTGTTTCACCTATGCCTTAGCTAGTGAGACTGTTGATGGAACTTTTAGTTATTGTAATAAAAATCCAGATAACGTAACCTCGAAATTTCATTGCCACCCTTTATCCCTTTATGTGCTGACGATTCTGTCAGCGGAAAAACAATAATGTGGTATGATCTCAGTTACAAATTTTGGGATAAATCAATTTTTGGGTCCCTATGAGAATTGAAAGAATTTTTAAAATTGTTTACTCTAAGAATTGAGATAAATCATAATTGTTGTCTCAAAAAATTGTAACTGAGATAAATTGATTTGTAACATGCTCTCTATTTACTTTCAAAATGTTGAGTTTGGTAGGAGCAGAAGCACTTCTTAGCATATGATGCTCATTCTTACCATAGTTTCTGTAGGAAATCACAGAAAAAAGGTCGAAATTTCCTTCTCCAGTTTTTGGTAGCAAGAAACCAACAGAAGAGGCTAGCTGATAACTTTTGCTGCTGGGAAAAGGTAATTGAATATGATTTATCTCCCTCTCACTTTAATGACTGCTGGAAATCTGCAAAGTATGATAATCTATGTATGTTCTTCGCTTAAATTGCTTACACTTGCTGGATTGTAAGAGTAATGGTTGAGTCGGCTGAGATGACGATCCAGCTGACCAACTCAGGCATTATTAGCAGCCCATTGTTTGGCTTGCTTTTTTGGCTTTGTGACTTCTGTGGTCATAATTTCAATGTATACATCCAAAAATGAAACTCCAACAGAATATGACTATTCCAGTTGAGTTTGACGGATGGAACCACTTTTACCAACCCAGGACCAAGGTTCTATACTGGTTTGGCATACCAACACCTTCTCTATCATATATCATATGAAAGAAATGTTCTTCCTGCTAGATGACACACTTTGCAAACTACATGGAAACAACAAATTTATCATTTCAAAATGTTTCTACTCCAAGTATGAACCATTCTCTTGATGGTAGAACTCTTCACGTAACTGTCAATTAGGTTCTTACACGATCTTTTTTGCTAATGTAGTGTTGTGGATGACATGGATGTCTCAACTTTTGCAGCTCAACAATAATATTTGTAATGTTTGATTCTGGTTTTGTTTAACTCTATCTGTGCAAAGGTCTTTTAGAGGAATGTGTACATGCTACATGATTTAAGAGAGAGATGAAGAACAAGAACTGAAGCTGGTGAAGAAAATAAGTAGGGAGTAAGAGTTTTAAGAGGAGATGAAGTGCTTGTGGTCATTAAATGAATTTCATAAATCCCATCCCCTTTTCTATCCTCTTTCATATTTCATAATTTTTTTTCTCTTCTGCAGCTACCTTATCTTTTTGTTGTCTTCATCTCTAAGGCAAACACTTCTGAAGAACCATTTGTTGTTATTATACTAGCATTTCTTCTTCCCATGCTTTTGTGAATGGCAGTTGAAGTGATTGATTTTAAAATTCAGTGGAGTCTGATTCGACAACTCAGACTCGAATGTATCGGTTAGAACTCAACTATTTTCAGTGATTGCAGTGTCAGAGAATTTCCTGTCGATTGGGAATTCTGCTCTTCGGGGTGTTTTTTCTTTTTTTTGGGAAAGATCATTATCCCATTGAGAATAGATCAAGATGAATTTTTCTGAACTGTGTCATTGGTAAGCTAAAGGAGGTAAGAAATGGAAGTCCATGTCAGATGTAAATGTTAGTGACTTGTGCACCATTTCCTTTATAAGTTAATGTTTGTCGATAAATACATAGTTGTCATTTCCATAAAAATAGTATTATGGTATGAAAAGTTTAGCAATTTTAGTCAAAGGGCTACCAAAATTTTAGTTTGAGTTATAATTTGTTTCGACAAAATTTCAAGTTAATATTTTTTTTTCAATTTTCTTTTAAATTTAATTAATTTCTCAACTTTGATAGAATTTTAAATGAAATTTGAATTTCAAATTTTCAAACTCCGACTTAGGTTTAGAATAAAATTTGATTTATCATGGCCTAAAAATTAAGGTTAAAAAGTTTTAATTTCGACTCCGGTAACATTGAAGTAGCACTTAGGGCCATATGATAGGCCAAATAGACAAACGGGCCTTTTTTGGGCCAAAGACGGTCCGATAGTCTGATTTGGTCAAGCCAGATTCAAGGTTAATTGGGCCTTAGATTATCGGGTCAGGCCGTGGGCTGTCCAATTATCCTACTGGGCCGGGCCGGACTGAACCTGAGTCCGTTTACAGGCCTTATAATAATATGTCCTTTATCTCAATGTGTAAGGCCTATTATGTGTTTATCTCAATGTGTACCCCATGGATTTGCCTGAGGTTTAGTTGTTATTTGTGTTTCAAATTATCCTTTTGCAAAGTCACATGTTACCATCTGATTCTTTCAAATTTCAAACTATATGTATTTTTTTACAAATAATATATATATATATATATATATATATATATATATATAATTTTATTATTTTTTTTAAAAGTAAACTATAAAAAATTTACATCTGAGAAAAGAAATTGAAGCATTATTGTTGATCTATTTTTTTTATCTGTGCACTTAAACACAAAAGTATTTAAGATTAAAAAGTATGAAGCAAAATAAAAATAGAAGAGAAGTGAGAAGTAAAATATATATATATATATATATATATATATATATATATATATATATATATATATATATATAATTTTATTATTTTTTTTAAAAGTAAACTATAAAAAATTTACATCTGAGAAAAGAAATTGAAGCATTATTGTTGATCTATTTTTTTTATCTGTGCACTTAAACACAAAAGTATTTAAGATTAAAAAGTATGAAGCAAAATAAAAATAGAAGAGAAGTGAGAAGTAAAATATATATATATATATATATATATATATATATAATTTTATTATTTTTTTTAAAAGTAAACTATAAAAAATTTACATCTGAGAAAAGAAATTGAAGCATTATTGTTGATCTATTTTTTTTATCTGTGCACTTAAACACAAAAGTATTTAAGATTAAAAAGTATGAAGCAAAATAAAAATAGAAGAGAAGTGAGAAGTAAAATTGATTAAAAAGCATGAAGTGAAAATATTTTCAAAGTGCTGGCTGTGGGGTTCGAACCCACGCGCACTTATGTGCAGAAGATCTTAAGTCTTCCCCCTTAACCTCTCGGGCAAACCAGCAGATGTTGAAATAAATGTCCATTTAAAATCTAATACTTAATTGAAGAAATGTACTCATATCATTTAACTTTTTTATTTTTGTTTGTTTCGTCCAAAAGCTAATTATACGAATTAAAATTATATTTGATGATATATAAGTGATTATAATTTTTATTTTATATATCCTCATAATTGAATTAATTATCATATGTCAAAATATTTATTCAATAATTCATTTTTTTTAAAAAAATTAAAAACTAGCATAATTTAATGGGTCTCATTTTCCACAGTGTGAGAAACTTTATCTATCTATGTAATTTTTGTAATCATCGGATGAGGTTTACCATCTGACACTTTTGGACAAATTGTCTTTCATATGATACATTATGAGCATGGTCTATAAATTTAATTAAACTTCGCTATCAAGATTTTCCACCTAAGGCTTACTCACAAGATTTAACATGAAATGGATGATGGGTGCCACGTAGATAGGTGCATCTAATGGTAATTCAATGATTACGATATAAAATTTTACCGTCAATTGATAACTCAAAGCATATAATCATGGCTTCTAAATATAAGTACAACCGCTAATCTCCCGCCTCAAGAAGCAAGAGATCTCAAGTTCGAATCTCCATGGTCTCATTTGTTGTGCCTTAAGGGCAGTCGGTATCACTCGTGGAGAGTTTATGCTGGATTTCTCACGGTTTTCCACGCATAAATTAAAAAAAAAAAGTCAAAAATGAAATGATCAATAAGTATGAAACTTCATACATTCTTTATTGATATAATATTTTTTACATTGCATCCAACCGAAACTCGAGAGTCATTAAGTCTCATTCAAAGAAGATGATTAGATTTTTGGCTTCTCAAAAGGGGTGTATGTGATAGAAAAATTATTCGATACTGAAAAACTTAAATTTTGGTTGGACATATCTATAATTATAAATATAATAAGATCATTTCAAGTTGGTTACATCTCAAAACCACATATGTGCTTGTGTGAGAGTGGAGTCCATCAATGCTTTTTCACTATCGAATAATGCTGTGCTCATTTAGAATATATTTATATCTAAATATATGATTTATTAAAAAAAATCAAAAATTATTTAAAAAAAAAAAGTTAAAAAGTAAAAAACTATTCAAAGTGATAAATTAAAAAAATATTAAAATATTATGCAATCAAAATATTCATTAACAACAATATATAACCCGTTTCCTTTTTTTTCTAGTAAAAATGAAAGAAGTTTACTTTTAGTTTCGTCTTTTATAATCTCCGCTGTATAATGACTTACATCTTCTATTATAATACATGAATTTTACCAAAAATTCTCAATTTTATATAAATATTGAAGAAATATAAAAATTACATGGTGAAAAACTAAGAGAATATGTGATATCTTGACCCATAAGCAAGAGATCAGGCCCTAGAGAGGCTGATCCAAGTGAAACTGGGCCCTGTCAGTCTGACCAGCAGTGTGAGCCGGTCGGATCCGACAAGCCCAGCAAATGGGAGTGCATTTGGGAATTTTGGAGAGTTCCACATCGGAAGTTGAGGACTTCCGGATGGAGTTTATAAGTAGTTGCCCCTCCTTAACTCATGAGAAGCGTTTTGGGCCTACCGAGTTGGACCAGGCCCAAAGGCAAAACCGTGAGGGCTCATTTTTGGGCCCAGAGCAGACAATTTCTCATTGAGTTGGATCCTAAACCCTATTCACGAGTCGGAACTTAGTGAAAATTTCGCTTCCAAACTTCTTAAAATCACACAACTGAGTAAGACAGTGAAATGACCATTTTTTTCTTTTAAAATAATGTGACACCTCAACAACCATATTGACCATGTCGGATTGATCTAGATTTTCCTGTAATTGCTCTCTGGGTGTTCTCTATTCCTGTATTTGCTCCATGTCTTCAGCTACTATCGGACTTGATTTTTTTTTTTTTTATGAAAAGTATTGAAGCCTTTTAAGAGCGCCCTATAAACATGTACAAACCTCCTTATCCACAGACAAAGAGTAAATTTATGAAGACTTGAGCCCATATGGGTGTAAGTCAACTGATAGTCTCTCGTCTTAAGAAACGAGAGGTGCCAAATTCGAACTCCCATGACCTCACCTGGTGGATATCACCCGTGGAATTTTGCACTGAGTTTCTCACAGCTTCCCACGCATAAAAAAAAAAAAATTACAAAGAGTAACCTCTTGAGAAGGAGTGGAGCCTGATTGTTTTTATTGTGCTTGTATGTTTGCTTATTGTACTCTTTGGCACAACTTGTGCCTTGTTTTTATTGGAGTTACCGTTTCGAAAAACAAACATAATAGCTAGCCAAAATGAGACTAAAATCCAACTTGCATTATGGTAAAGTATCAACGATACATTTCAGCTGCTACAGGAACTATAAATATCGACCTAGAGTCAGGAGATACATACCAGCTGATACGATATTTTAAACCCTAGCGATGGAATCAAGAGGCAATCACAGCAACCCTCTAGCACATAGATTTAAAAGGCAATCCAATTTTTTCTTATTCTCATTTCTTTAGATGATGATCAAAGATGTTCAAAAGTAGCACGCACAGTATCTATTTTAATACCCAAGCGTAATACATTCCAAAATTGCACAACAAAATAACACATTTAGGCTCCTTCCATTCCTTATATATATCACCCTTAGCTGAATACATTGGCAGTTGGCACACCGTCTCCCCATGCTGCTTCTACTGAATATATAGACACACATGAAACATGGACTAACTTCATGCAAAAAAAAAAAACTCTGCACATATATCAGGTATCATGGATTGAAATTTCATCACCAAATTCAATTGGGATAAATGGGTAGAGCAATAACAGCTTCTGGTTGCGATGAGTTTTCATAAAATCAACGTCTAGCCACTACCACTCCCTTCTGCCTAGCTGTAGCAGCAGAACACTGTGACATTGACGATGGCTTGAACTTACCTGTCAGCAAGGAAGATGCCACAGCAGCCTTTATTTTTCTTCTCTTTGACACAAGCTCCAGCTGCTTCTTTGCAGATCCAGTACTGGATGGATCACAAAAGATCGAAGCTGAACTGATTGCTGCTCTCTTCTCCTTCTTGTTCCTCTCAAATTTGGAAGCAAATTTTACACAAGATGCAGAGGCAGAATCTTCTGCAGTTGTAGGAAGTAGCCGTATTCCAAGGCCCATTTTCTTAGAAGAGAGCTCTTCCTCAGCGACCCTTTTATTTTGATTCTAGATGAACAGAACAAAGACCAATAAGAAGGTTGTATAAGAAAATGCAGGATTTTGTAAAGCCCAGTCAGTAGAAATACAAAATTCGAAGTATGCCCCAAGGCATTGAGTATGTACAAACAGGATCAATGATCTGTGACCTACCCCATTGGCAGCCCAACTATGAGTTCATATAACTCGAGGATCTAAGAATGGATAGCCCAATCCATTTGGTAAATGGTCCAACCTCAACTCTTTAATGAATGGTTACTGAATGGACAGTTAAGAACAACTATCCACATGAATTGTATAGGACCCTAATTTTTTAATTACTGGTCTCCTAATTCACCAAAGATCAAAACATCCCACATTGTGTATGATTGGAACATGGCAAGAATCACCAAATCAGGGATTGCATGCATGTACACAGGTTCCAGTGCATGCCCTCGTGTTGTTCCGAAGAAGAAGAATATGAAAGTATGAAATTGAAACAGGAAAAGTAAATACTCGCAGTCGAGCTCGGAGAGCTTTGTTGAGAGCATAGTCATCAGCGTGCCTGCTATCTGACACCCGCTGGAGTCGGACAATCAGCGGTTCTGCTTCCTTCTTTTTCTGCAGGTCCCCTTCTTGATGTTCAAGACGATAGAATGGATCTGCGAGCTTGCCTTTCTCTGCAGAAGATCAATGAGGTTAGAAATCCTAAGACAGTTTCAAATCAAATAATGCAAATATGCATAGATGTTGATGGAAGACCAAAAAAAAGAAAGTCATGAAACATTGCCAACCTTCATCTGCAGGAAGGGCAAAAGTCTCAGCATCTTCAATGTCAAAATCCTCTGTTTTGCGCTGAGCCCCACTTACAATCACATATTCACAATTTTTTGGATCTGTATGGATGACAATCTCATGTTTGCAACATGCAGACTTCATAGTAAAGCTCCATATCTGATGGATAACAAATATTCATTAAACTGAGAAAAAATAAAGCAGTGAGAGCATTTTCGGTAGAACATCACCATAACATTTCAGAACTGGAAATGCTTCATCAGTTTCCATTGGTCTGATTCCATTATCCTACCCAGGTTTTCATCCTACGGACTCTATTTTGAATGGGCCACTCTTGAGATAGTCTTTAGAATCAATATACATGCTTTGTATTATAAGTTCTAATTTGACTCAAGTTTACAAGATCATCAAACATATAGAAGTGTAAAAAAAAAAGGAATATACTCCATTCATTCGCACATCCTTCTTGGATCCTCTCATATATGTGCCTGCTCCAATGCAGACATACAAAAAATTCAAATGCATGGAGACCAAAATATAGTATCCATTGAATATGTTACCGATAGTGTCAGTTACTGAGAAGTAGATTCCATGGTCCTACCTTTTGGATTTTGCACTATTTGCAGTGTGACCCTATAGACTTTTTTTCCCTTTATCCTTTTTATTTAATTGGGTGAAACAATAAAGTGGTTTAGGCAAAGATATAAACAGTAAGTAGTTCTAATGAACTTAATTACAGGACCATCCCCTAAAAACCTAATCAGGTACAAATTGAACTCTTCATTGAATTTTAAAAAAAAATCAGAAAGTATCATCTGTCAAATGACTTTCATGATAAGGACGGTGATGAACACTGTCATCTACTGTTGGGTGAATTTAGTTACCTTTGTGGAGTAATAATTTCCCACTTGCTTTTTCTCAGCATTGAACCTCACACCCTTGGCAATCATAGAATTGCATCCACCACACCAAACATTGAAAGGCATCTCGAACCTGAAATACATAAATGGAAGTGAATAAACCAAATAAGCTCTAAGCAGATATCACAACGAAGCAAACCTTAGTCGTCCTAATAATTTGGGCACTGAACTTCTTTAACACCAATAGTTTATTTCCTATCAATTCATTTTCTTTTGCCTCAAACTTATCATGGAGCAAAACATTATGCATTTTGTGTCATCACTTGTTTAGACTTTTCTATTTAGATTCCATTAAAATTTAGCATTTTCCGAAGGGTGATAAAAATAATCTCATGGAAGCACCAAGGAACTTCACATAAATCAAGGAAACTATGGAAAATAAAGAATCTAACAAATTTAATTAAATATGATCTTAAACAACACAGACATCAAAAAGATAGAATGCCACTGAATGTAAGATCCAATAGATGATTTAGATGAGGGGACTCGAGATGGAATGATGTGACAAGATCTAAGGAAGGAGGTTTGTGTACTACTAAAATAAAGGATGGCAATGGAGCATTTTTGTGCAACTTGCCAACTTGTCATGGAGATATGGAGGTAGGTCAATGGTTTGTGTTCTCTTTCACAAAGTATGAGGTGGAGGGGAAAAAGGATTAGGAAATAGGTAGACTAGTGATGAGAAAGAGGTCAAGTGTCTTGTAACATCCATTTTGGGAGGGTTCTCAGGTGGGTAAGGTGTTTCAGAAGGGTCTAAGCTTTGTAATGAGGAGAGGGGGAAAAGTGTCATTTTGGGAGAATTTGTGGGTGAATGAATGTCATTCTGAAGTCTTCTTACAATTTTCTTTAGGGATGATCTAGAAAGAAGCAAGATTTGAGTGCAATGATTTTTTCCCTCTTTTTTATGAGGGGTAGGGAGGCAGGGCATACAGTACCAAGTGTACAGAGTTTAGGTCCTCATTGGTGAGTCAAAGGATAGTGAACTATAAAGTATTCTTGACATGTTTGGCAAAGATCAGGAGAATTCAAAGTTAAATCACTCATTTGGTTCCTCAATCCAAGGTGCAGTGTCTTACCACTCAGTGCTCTGATATGGTAAGGCATAGCCACACAAAGAGTTGAAGCCTTGTGTTGGGCAACAGCCCAAGGAGTTCTCACAAAAAGCAATACAGTGTGCAGGAAGATTTTAACGAAGGTTGTCTTGTGGCTAAGAAATATCGAATCACTTGTTCATTGCTTTCAAGTTCTCATTGTCAATTTGGGAGATGTGCCTTTTCACAAGAATGTCAATTAGCCAAAAAAGCTTCTCCAGAGGCAGCATTATGAGATGGGAGGCAAGTCCATTTGAAGGCAAGGGCAATGTGCAGAGGAAATAATTTCAGTGGCAGTCATGTGGTCAATTAAGGCTTGCAATGCAAGGATGTTTGAAACAAAAGAACAGACATTGTATCTATCTTTGCTAGAGCAAAACTGATTAAATAGGCAAAAGGTAAGGATAGAATTTAAGAGGTTTCAATAACTGATTTAGCAAGAATGGGCTGTATGCACAAGAGGAAGGAGCTAAGAAGAAAATCCAAGAAAGGTTGGGCGAAGCCTGTTGCAGCTTGAGGTTAACCTGGATAGTGGGGTGTTTTTTTTCGGTTTGTGCGTGTGTGTGTGCGTGTGGACGTGTGTCTGTGACTGGATCTCTTGTACTCCATACATACTTTTTAATTACATAAAGTTCAAAGAATAAGAGGAGGGGAACAGCCCCTTGAGATTGTTGCCAACATCAAAAGGGAAGAAAACTTCAGCTAGGACCATAGAGGTATCTTTTATAGGTCTTGCTTGATGATTGAGGTTCAGTGAGGATCACAGCAATTTTTTTTTTTTTTGAAAGATGATTACAACAAAATGTATAATCATGGTTCTGTATTGGAGTACCTAGGGTATATAACTATATAGATCTCTCATGTGATGTATATTGTTTTCATTTATTTACTTTTAGGATGGGACTTGAGATGGCATGATCCCTCTACTGGATTCAGATGACATCATCCCTCTGCTGGACTTGAGATGACTGCCATCTACCTCTTTACTCCTTTAGAGTACCTGGTCTATGTGTATATATTTGAGAGAGAGGTCCATATATCCCAATAAAAGGCTTTTAAACATATGTCTAAGACATTTTTTATATGACATATGAGTAGAGTATGGATTAAAAGAACAGTTCATGTGCGCAAGTTCCATGAAAAAATTGATGCACTATGGTCGTATCATATATCAATTATATTTTGATGTTTTTTGAGTTTTATGTCATTATAACATAGTCATTTTATTATGAAAAACTCTACCAAGACACGGGTGTCTCAGTTGTTAACGAGACACCCAGTAAAAATGGATTTTTATGGCCCAATTTGTCGGGTATGATGTAAAGAGTCCATATGAATAGTTCTTTTATGAAGTTTCACCTCCATCTGATGATCCTATCCCTTGATTGAACTTTTAAAAATCAATGGCCTATACTCATCAAAATTTAAAAGCCGAGATTATATGGCTTGGATCATCAATTGGTAGTGAAACTTTATATACTCAATATCCATGTAATTACCTATCAAATGAATCGAAATTGTAGGACCTACGATTGATCTAATGGCGTGTCTCGCTAGCCTAACTTTTTTTACTATAGGCTTATTTTGACAAATGATTGCTTTAAAATACAAGTTATTTTTCCAAATAAAATAAAAAGTCCAATGAGACCTTTTCCATCAAAACGCAATATCAAGATTTGTCCTTTAAATGGGTTTTGGGTCCTACACAATTAGATGTGATAGAGGACCATGTCAATAGAGCGTATATAAAGTTATGGTCCCATTTGATCATCTTAGCCCTTGACTTTAATTTTTTATAAATCAAAGACTTTATTGTCATCAAAACTTAGAAGGCCAAGATCACATGGCTAATATGATCAATTGGTACTCAGATTTTACAAACTTCATATCTTCGTAGTTAATCATGCACACAAAAACAGTGTAAAGCTCAGAATCCATTTTAAGGGCAGTCTCATTAGTGAGTCTCACAAGCAAAATTCTAGCTAGGTGTCTAAAAAACGCATCTCTACCACACCATGTTGTTGCTGGATGTATTTTCCTTCTACTCTCCACCATCTCTCTCTTTCAGCATGACCAACTATAAATATCTCCATCCTTTCCATTCCCATTTAAATGAAATTCAAAGAGAGAGAGAGATTTATGTCTTTTTCTTTTTTTGAAGTCCAAGGTATCCATGCCTCATAGAGCACCTGACTAAGTCGGGCATGTGCAAACCTCCCTATCCACACACAATGGGTAAAACTAAGGGGAGTGGCCCTTATATGTTGAGAGTGGGACTTGAACCCAAAACCTCACAGCTTATTGTGGTTCTTAACCGTCAAGCCAACCGTCACGGGTTGATAGAGATTTCTATCTAGAATTCACTTACACCAATTGTAAGCAGAAACTTGATTATTCCAACGGTGAAATATCATGACTCTTACAGATTCTCCTCTGCTTCTTAGGAAATTTAATAGGCATTTCAAGAAGAATCCAAACAATAAAACTTAGTTTCAGGAGAATTTCAAGGAACACTTAAAAATTCCTCATCTCTCAGATGTCTTCCATGACATTCAGTCAATTCCCTCTACTTTCTGCCTCGAGCATGTGAAATGTACAACTCAACAAACACCAAAAAAATAAAAAAGAAAACTTAGGGACTCCACACCATCTTTAAATAAATCAAAACTCAAATTTATATTAAATGAAGATAAGGTGAGAAAATAACACTAATAAGAATAATATACTAATCCTTCAAAAAGAAAAGAAAATAATATACTAGTTTTACTCTAAATAATCAAGTGACAAACATATCAATATTTTGATTAGGCTTGAAGTAGAGCAAGGTGTGGTAATATTTTGTCATCTTGGAAAAAAACATTAAATGGTACTTAATGAGTCCATAAAAAATCCATGAAGAGTCCAGTGCAGGTTTGTGTCTGAAATGAGTGCATCATACATTTGAAGAGTCCATGCAAAATATATAGATAATAAGATTGTTTACCTGATTATTAGGATGCCTTGGTCTATCTTTCTTGCTCTCTCCCTTAGTGCATGTTGACCATGAAACTTGTTCAATGAACCCTGAGAAGAGAAGGCATATGAGGATGCATCAAGACAACAGACACACGAGAGCGAGAGAGAGAGAGAGAGAGAGAGAGAGAGAGAGAGAGAGAGCACGTGCTACAAATCAACCACTATTCAGAAACAAGTGGAGCATGAATATATGCCCAAACTGAGTTACCTGTTTTGGGGTCCATTCTGGTGGGTAGTAAAAGTTATCTGCTCTAGCAGCTGCAAGGGAAGACTGAAAGCAACCATACAAAACATGTTTAGTAACTTCAGCAGTAGCAAACACTCAAATAAAGGGGGGAAAATGAAACAAGGCATTGCATAGCAAAGTAGAACTATATGCTAGATAACCACTTATGTTATAAGTGCAAAACCTTAATGTTTTCCCTTAATATCATAATAAATAACAAATAGTATATTTGTCTTTTTAAGCATTCGCAAAAAAAAAAAAACATGTTTGGTTTCTGGAAGCTGTTAACAAGTACAACTTTGTCATATAACACATTTACTTCTGCTTTGATTAAGATATAAAGAAATGTCACCTATTATAAATATATTCTAAAATTAAAATATTTTTAGGAATAAACTTTTGAGGCTCCTCGAGAAGAATACATTCAATCTATTTACATGCCAGTGTCTCTTTGAACCCAGTGAAGCAGCTTGGACTTTCATTTCGTAAAGCCCAGACACTTTCCATATCATGATTTCCATCACAACAACATCATAAATTCTATTTGAGAATTGTAAAAAAAAAAAAGAGAGAATTTTTTTTAAGGAAAAATAAAAGGAGAAAGAAATACGAAAGATTAGACCACAAGTTCTGTTCAGTTCCAACAAAGACGCCACAGGTAGTGGTAAGTCACTGTGGGAAAAGCATATTAGTAGCTCATCTGCCCTCTGAAGGTTACAATCATAAAGTCATGATACTCATTAACAAAAATGTGTAAAATATTCTTATACTTCTTGTCACTTGGAAACATGAAACTCATATTATTTAAATGCGCACGATTTCAGCAAAATGAATGGTAATGTTGAGATATTGGATAGAAAGTGGTGATATCTTTGTGGCCATGTACTTGCAAATGGGCCTATCTTTAAAGTATTGCAACGGGTTTTTTAAGAAAGGAATATGGCAGGGGCCTTTTTTATGAAAACTGAACTGACAATTAGTTTGTTTTGTTGCTTGAAAATGGTTTTCTTACCCAAAGTTGTGCTTCCTCCATTCTTTGGAATTCCTATATCAATTGAAGATGCAGCAACTGAATCCTCATATGGATGTTAATGCCCAAACCCATATGTTAATTCATACTCATAGTTGTTAAAATCTTAAGATTTACAACTTGAATCTTACAAAACGATATGATTTTTTAGGAAAATGATTTAGATCTTGTAATACAACACAATTTTTTAACAACCTAGCAAATTTTGTTAGTTAAATGTTAGTCTTATCAAAATATGATTCTCCTTCATGATCCAAGTCAATTTTCAAAGCATTAGTCTTATAAGCTTTCCATGGTCACAAGTCAAGCTATATACACGACTTTCTTTTTGTAATGTTAAAAAATGTTTACATAAAATGACAATCTAAGTTACACATACAATACTTCATCATCTTTTGTCATTTTACCAATAAAGTTTTGAATATAGTGTTCATAGAATATGATTTTTTTTTTGATAGATAGAATATGAAAATATTATTTTTCACTTTTTAAATCTTTTTAAAAGATTTTACCCTTTTTGGAGAAAATCATAAAAAATCTTATGATTTAGAATATGATTTTCGATTCAATACAATTTGATTACCAGAACGATTGACAATAAGATTTCAATTTTCAGAACATTGTACATACCATTCTGTTTCAATTTGTTGTCATTTTGCTTATACATATCAAATTAGAATAAGAACCATATCCAACAATAAATTTCTCTGCTGTGAACATAAATTCTACCCATTTAACAACTGTATTTTTCAGAAACGCCGAAAGTGGATTTGCCTGAAAATAACAACTGTATTTTTTGGTTTCCTTCATGTAGTTTCTAGGAAAATGCACTATCAGACTATCTGAATACATTTTCCAGGTATCTAAATGCACTTCTCCCTGATTTTTCCTCACTATCAAGACAACACCTGGAAATCTTTTTACGAGAAAACATGGAAATTTTACATTGCCCCAATCTGCAACCAAAATGGCCCTTTTGGATGCATAGAGAGGAAACTATGATCTTAAAAATAACCGATTTTTAACAATAAACAGACACCAGTTTAACCATTGCTCATTCAAACAGTTATTTTCAAGGAAAGTACTTTCCTTCCCTTGCATCCAAATGGAGGGGGAAGCTGCTTTCCAAAATCCTACAAAGTAGAAATTACAGGAATTTCTGTTTTCCTTAACTCAGGTCATCCAAACAGAATTCAAAATAGATGTCCAATGTTTTTTTCGTTTTTGATGAATGATGGATTTCCAATAAATTTTTAAACTCCAATTTAAAACCCAGCTGTCCAAATGAGCACTGGAGGCATGTCTGGCATGAAACTGCCATTTGCGATGGAAAAGGAAATCCTAGAAATAGACATTAATGTAATGTCTAATGCTCTCAACTCATGCCCATCCAATCACAATTCAAAAATGGATTTCTCAAAAAAAAAAAAAATTGGGATGCACAATTTCCAATAATTTTAAAATTAACTTAAAATCGATGTAACCTAAGAGCACCAGAGGCACACTTGGCAAGAATTGCTAGGAAAAGGAAAATGGTTTCCTGCTATTAAAGAGGTGACGTGTCAAAGATTTGACAAGAATCAAACTTGTGAGTGGATGGCAAGTTTCCAATGGATAATTGAATATATGAAGGGTGAAGATTCAACAAGCACCAAACTCTTGAGTGGATGGGAAGTTTCCCATGGAAAATGAATTTCCAAGTTCCAACTGTTCAATTAGGAAATCGAAATATATGAAGTGTGAAGATCTACAAGTGAACCCTTTTATAAATAACTTCATTCAGAATAATAAACAAATGCAAACGCCTGTATATTGAGAGAGAGAAGATTTACAGGCTTCAAATGGATGGTAAATTTTCTACATAAAATGGATTTCTAACCGCCTTGCTGGGAAATTGAAATATAAGCATGTTGCAGAATATATGACAGCCATTTGGTCATAATCCGGCGTTGATCTTTTACACTTTACCCTCTAATCAGGGAAACCACTTTCCCTTTCACGGAAAATTGCAATTGCCAAACATGCCCATAGAGAACACGAAATCCATGGAACGTAATTTCTGTTCCGTTAGTAGTAAAACAACAGAAACGTTGGCAACGATAAGGTCATTTTTCCCCTTTTGCTTCTGTTGTTCAGATAATTGGGAAGTCAACATTCAAATATAAGAACAAACAAAAAAGGGGAGTTTCAGATTTGAAATAATGGACCTTGATACCAAATCCTGATTCCAGAACAACATAATGATAAAAAAAAAAAATCCAGATAAACGAATATATATATCGTGATTTCATCTGAAGAAAAAAGGGCAATTAGGAAACGTATTGTTACCATGATTCGTCGATTGAATTAGGATGAAAGAGGTTGTGCTGCCGATTCGTCGATTGAATTAGGATGAAAGAGGTTGTGCTGCCGATTCGTCGATTGAATTAGGATGAAAGAGGTTGTGCCGTCGATTCGCGGGTTCTCAAGAACGCAGTGGAAATTGCCTCCTACCTCTCTCTCTGGCTTGAAGAGAATTTACACTGACGTACACATCAACAGGGTGGGTCGTCGAGTTCCGTTCGAAAGGACGGACTCGGTGAGACGGTGGTGCTGGCTTCCTATTTCTCTAACAAATTAATTAATTAATTAATATAAAAAAGAATAATTACGTAAATAAAACATATTTTATATTTAAAAGCATTTAATGAATATACACATGCGATTTCAAGAGTCTAAAAAAGTTATAAATTGATAAATAAGAAAAAGTGTTCTGCAGTTAATTCATTCTAAATACTTTTAAAAGAATGATGTCGTATTCAATAACTCAAATGATTAATTCTTTGAACAAGAAGTACAACATTATTTTACTTTTACTGTAATATGAATCCACTCATATTGCACTCTAAATAAATCTTAAATATTTTGATCATATTATACTTCACTTGAACGAGTTGAAATGACTTAACTAAGTTATCAGTGGACTCAACCTAACTCATTTATTTAAGTGAGTGAATTTGTCAAACTAAAATTAAATAAGTAAACTCAATTATGCCTATTTATAAAAACCCCAAATCAACTCTGATTGTACCAAATATAACGTACTTGACCTAACCTGATCAATCATAAATGAGTTGAACGAACTCATACATGACCTAGACTTTAATTAAAATGAGATAATCCAATTCAATTACTTTACTAAGTTTAAACAGATTAAGCCAATGTTCAAATTCGAAATGATTCATTTATTAAAGATGTTGATCTACCTTGAATAGTCCTTGAATAGTCCTGAGTGGAGCAATCTAACCCATAGCTAAGATAACTTATTTATTCAAAGGTTGCAATCAACTCAAATGTCTAATGGAGTTAAATTGGGTTGAACTATTTGATTCATTTATAAAATTGTATATCCAACTAGGGTTCAACTTGGACTAAGTTTAATGTGAGCAAACATTAAAAAATTTTAAAATATTTGAGTTTGGGTTGACTCAGACCCGAGTTAAGTTTATTTTGGACCAAAATATCATATATAAATTAGGATTTGAGTCCGTCCAAGTCTAATCCAGAAAAGTTTGAACTTACCTCAAAAGTTCAAATTTTAACCATAATACAATATTATGTATAAATATAAAATTTATATTTTAATGAAATAATATAAATCTTTCATTTTAACCTCAAATAAATTTGTCTAAACATTTTGGGCCTGAAATTGGAATCAAGTCCTATAGATATATTTAGGCTGAAGTAGGATTTAACTAATTCAGATTTCTTTACAAGTATTGCACTAATCTTGCTTGATAATTGCAGTAGAAAAGTTAAACCTTACTATAAGGATAAAAATATCTTATTTGGTAACTGTAAATAGGGAAAACCTGATATATTAACAATTGTATAAGAATACATATTTTTTAATAAATTCATATATTATAAAAAATAAAAATAAAATTTTCTCTATAACATTGGATTTTTTTTTTTATAGAAATTGCCATAAAAATTAACAATATATCTTATAAGAATATTATATAATTTTCTATAGATTCTTTCTCATAATTATAATTTAAAATAAACACTTGAGTTTATAAAAATCCAAGTTAATAAATAATAGCTAAGATAAAATTAATATGAAGAACCCCACAGTTGGGAATGAGATGTACTCCCCATTCAACTTGATGGAATTTTCAACACACGAGACTAAAATATTTTAAATTTTTTTAAAAATATTAAAAAATTGTGAAATTGTGTAAGAGAGCCTAAAATTTCATTTACTAGTGAAAATATTTCATACGTCCATGTTGGACTATATAACTGAATCTATTTTTAAAATTCTAACTCATTTTCAATTCAAGTTAACTAATTTAGGTCGTTTTAAATCAGATCACAGTCAAACTATAGTAATTAAGTGCATAATTGGACCTATAAATATTATATTGATATGTTTAAACAAAGAGACATTTATAAAAGAAAATATCCACTTTTAAAATATATTTATTATAAAGAATTAATTTTAAAAAGGATAAGAAGAGTATTTTATAAAGCACCCTCTTATTTTAACTCAAATAAAAAAAAAAACTGACCAACACATATTTTAATTACTTAAATCAAATGGATAAAATTGAAATATATATTTTTTATTTTATAAGTATAATGTTAAAAATATTTCATTTATTTTAATCAAATTATTTTTATAATAAATTAAAGAATTTTAAAAATAAAGATTTTAAATTGAAATTAAAATAATTTAAAAATAGTTTAAATTATTTATTTAAATATTTTTACATTGACAGCTGTTAAAACTTAAAAGGATAGATAATTTTTTTATTAATACGAGGCCAAAGGATTTTCAAAATTATAAAAGGTAAAGATTTTACCACCACTCTCTCGCTACAGAAGTGAAATCCGAGGGTTCCCGTGTTCCCCTCCATTCACCTCAAACAAACGCAGCTACCCACGAAGAGGAAGAGGACCTCAAACAAACGCAGCCTAAAACCCTAACACACGAAGAGGAAGAGGACCTCAAACAAACGCAGCCTAAAACCCTAACACACGAGGAGGAAGAGGAAGAGGAAGAAAGTTAAAAGAGGAAGACGGCACGGAAGAGGATAGGAAGAGAAAGGAAAAGTAGGGAAAGTTGCTAAGTATGCCTGCAATGGAAGAAATGCAGAAGAAGAAGCTGATGAAGAAGATTAAGATGATGCGTGCACTTGCCGCATCTGATGCAAGTGGCGAAACTCAAGAAACCAAAGCTTCCGATGGCGACAATGATGAAGAACTAACGAATTATGAAACTGAGAAGGAGATGGACAGGAAGAAGAAGAAGAATAAGAAGCTGAAGAAGATGAAGATGCAAAGACTTGGCACGAATAGTGAAATTCAGGAAACCCGTGATTCTGGAGATGGAGAAGATGATCAGCAGCTGACTGAAACTTCTGCGGATGCTGAAGCTGTGGAGGAGAGAGCAGAAGCAGATGCTTTTGATTCTGAAAATGGACCGGCAGACAACGGTGACCATGCTGAGGAGGAAAATGCGCCTCAGGCCAAGAAGCAGAAGCTGCAGCAGAGCGCCAGCAGCTCTGGCATCATGAGCACGGAGCCTTTCTCTCTGTTGCCGCTCTCTGAGCTGACTATGAATTCAATTAAAGAGATGGGCTTCCAGAACATGACACAGGTATCACCGCCACTTGATTTTAATGTTACCTTCTTTTGGTGTTTCCTTGGTTCTGCTATAGTTCTTCTTGGGTTGCCACAAAATGAGTTTCCCCGTCAAATGGTTATGAGGGTAAATTACAGCTCAAGCAAGCAGCTTATTAGGGAGGAGCCATCGGCTTTTCCTGAAATACTGTGGTCTGCTTTTCGATGTTGAATTCAAATTGGGTCCATGCTAATATTTATCTGATATTTCTCACCTTTGGTTGGTGGGGAATTCACTCCAATTCAATTTTGCTAATCTTCTGTTGGCATTACTCCTTTTGATTGTTGCTGAAGTTTTGGTACCATGATGAAGAAGACAAATAGACAGAAGTGAAGCAGTTATATTTCTGTTGAACAGGTTAAGTTAGCATTACCGTGGTCTTTTTCTTTATGGGTCATCTTCATCATCTAAGACATTCATCCCATCTTAATGAGTTTTTCTCTTCCATTAGATCTTATCAAAAACCATATCCTCGTTGTACTTGAATCTATTATATCCCTATTTACCCCTTCCAACCAAGTTTTTAGTGGTCTTCCTTGCATTCTTTCAATTTTCCTAATGGGTCCGTCTCTGATTTTCTACGTGTCTAAGCCACTATAAGTCATTTTCTCACATTTTATCATTTAGTGGGGCTACTCTTAAAGGGTTTCTCTAATATGTTCATTCCAAATTCTATCTTTCAACGCTGCTCTGCTCAATTTTTTTTGTTACCATTATCCTATCTGCTTGTTTTTTCTTAATAGAGCAACATTTAGCTCCATAAAGGTCCCAATAGAGAACCTCCCTTTTAACCTAATATGAAATAAGCATTAAGGTTTTTTTTTATTGTCATTCAGAAAAGGTATTTTGAGAAGTTGATTGTCTAAATGTCTTCATTTCGGTGAGCCTGCAGGCACTTGAGGAGTGTAAGTGTAGTACTGAGTATGAGGCACTTAGGTGCACTGGAAAGTGAGGTACTTTAATATAGTGTTAGACGGTTAGTAATGGGTGCAACACAAGGTTGTTTCCAAAACAAGGGTGTCATGAGATTCTGGCTTTGTTTATCTTTTTTTTTTTTAATGTTTTGTGAGCCTTTGATAATTCTTTAGTGTGACCTAAAAAAGTGATTTGACATCCATTGGAGGAAAGTGTTGAGAATCATCAATATATTATAGATTTTTTTTTTCTTTTTTTAGAGTTCAAGTCAAACATTCTATTAAAAGAAAGCTCTCTTGTCATTACGAAACTGCATCTCTCTTTCCTGTTGTAATTAGAATAATTACTAAGGCACTTCGTTTGGAAAGCCACATCTGACAGCGGAGGATGGAATTTTCAAAAACAAGGAATGCCAGCCTTTTGAGGTGTTCGAGTTGTCTAAGCTGGACTAGAAATGATCTTTGATACATTATTTAGGATGTTTTATGCATTCATTACCCCTATTTATATCCTCTTGTTTATTATGTGGTTATTTCTTCTGCAATTCCTTTTTTTCATGCAATGAATTTCAGTGTTACTGCTGGAAAAAAAAGAATGAAACAAGTGATCTAAGAAAAGACTTGTAAGTGGAGTTAGTTCTTGTAGTTAGGAGGAGCAAATGAGGTGACTGGCTTGCCTGCAGAGCACTTGGTGGGAGGGATTTAAGGTACATTGGGCAATATATGTCACGTATGTCTGAGTCTACAGAATGGAGTCAAGGGCTTATGGATGGTAGGTAGTAACGAAGTCGTACTGGCAAGCGAGCTCTGAATGTCAGTGGGAAGTGCCAGGGTGAGGCATTCCATCATTGCTGCCTCTGCTCCGTGTAGTGTAGCCATTTGTGTAGGCACTTGTGCTTAGACAGGAGCTGATAGACCATTTTATTTCTCTGAGGGAAAAATATGCGCCCAACCCACTAATTTGTGGGAAATAAACAAAAAAGGGAACAAACTGGAAAAAGGACTCAAAGGAAGGTCTCTCCTACAGATTCAATCTGACAAAGATTGTAGCCTTTTTTCATCAATCATCCCATCCCATCCTCTTCCTCTCCTCCCCTCCCTTGTTAATAGTTTTCTGACCCCAGTGCAGATGGTAACCTGCTCAACCTGGTATTAGCATATAAGTTAGACAGCAGACCAAAAATAGGATAAATGAGGTTCTCCCTTCCCAAAAATTACCTTCACTGATGATGATTTACAACTCATGTCATAGTTGATACTGGGGGTTGACTGGGGTGGGTGGGGTGCTTCCATTTTAAAACTGGCTTAACTTTCTTCATGCAATTTGAGCAACAGTGCAACCAAATTCTGTCCGGGTTTGCTCTTGGGATTCTTTTGAATTCTTGGAACAGTGGCCATCTAGAAATTCTAGCTTTAGGGTCAGCAGCTTCATTTCTTAAGGTCCTATTGTTTCGTTCTGTCTAGAGTGACCAAAGAAGAACAGGGAGGGAGATTCTCCATAAGATATTAGCCCTTCTTTATATGCCAAAATCTTGCATGAGCTTATGAGATCCTGCATTTAATTCCACATCACCCAGCTCACCTCAAGGAGCTCCAAATATGGAAGAAATTGTTGAATCTCAATCACAAAGATTTGTCCACAAGAATGTGGGAAATCACAATTGTGATCTGAATCTCGCAACTATTGGAAATCTGCCTTTCCTCTAATTCTATGCCGTATTACAGAGGCTCTAGCTGTTAAGGAATTCCCCATCCCATGTGAGGAACACTGTCCTTAACCATCTGATGCAAGGAAGTCTTTGGACTGATAACTGTCTTATTTAGTGCACTAGTGCTCTTAGCATTCCATTTTTGGTTGACTGTTCCTCTGTTTTTCCTTGAAACAGAGGCTTCCTTGCCGTGCTTTGTCTCTCTAAACAAATTTCTTCTTTCATTTTTTTGAAGGGTATTTTTTTCTTTGAAAATGCTCAAGAAAGAGTACTTTTTAACCAGAACTTCTGTCCATATCTCTTCAATTCAATTGCTTAGCCTCCGAGGGATTTTAAGTTCCAATTGAACTTACTAATGGATCTGATGTTCACAATTAATACTTCCAACCAAGTGGAACCATCTTCTATGATCTGAGTCATTTCAAAGAAATCTTCTTTAATCTTCTCTAGATGGACTCGAAAAATCAGAAGGATGAAAGTTGAAGGCACAAGGAGAGGGAGACCTTTAAAAACATAGATGGAAGGGGTAAAGAAGGATATGATGACATTGTAGGGTAATTAATGGTATGGTTTTTTTTTACAGGATTGAATGGAAGAGAACTCAAAGCTGGCCCCATATGGATGGGATTAGTGGTTTAGATGATGATAATGATGATGATCTTGTTCAGACTGCCTATGTTTGCTGGACATTTGAATTAGGGTTAGATAGTAAATGGGGAGATCAGCATTAGGCATTTAAAACCTTGGCATGGCCTGTGTATCTTGGAATCTTTGCTGCAATTTATTTTGGTTTTGAAGTGTAAGAAATATGGGTTCTCTCGTTGTAAGTTCCCTCATGTTTCTGCTGAATCAAACACATATTAAGTTGTCTGTGAGAGGAAGATCTTGATTGGAGTGAACCAAACCCCCACCCCCCTAATTGCCATCTCTCTCTCTCTGAATCATATTCGTGATATACATATTTCATAATTGTTAACGCTATGCATAAACTGACCCTAGTTAGATGGAAAAATGGCTACAATAATGTTGATGACATATTTGTTAGAAGACACCAGATCTGGCAACCCAGTGAGGTTGATGTGACAATTTGACCCCACCAAAATCTTGCATTTAGGATAAAGGTCCTGTAAATTATTCAGGTTTCTACCATATATCCTGAGATTTTTTAGCTTTGGATATGTTGTTCTTATGGTTAAATTCAATTTTCAGTTGTAGTGTGAGTATAAATAAAATAAAAAATACTGCACAATTATTATCTTACAGGATATTGTTTACTTGTTAGTTTGAAAACCATCTTATAATTTTGATATTCAGTTTACTTTGAGAGCCCATAAAGAACAGCATGTTATAGAAAGGCGATGTTCTTCCTCGGTTTCACTGAAGGAGGAACTGAAGTATATTTCCATCTCGGATATGCTTAGAGCTTGAGGAGAATGTTGTATTCTTTCACAGTTGTGTATTACTTTTCCTTTCTTAATTTTTGGTTGATGGTTTAGCATTTTAACGTGCTTTTCTTTGTCGTGGGCTGTTGCTTTGTGTTTTCCGGGGCTCTATTACTCATATAGTTATCACTTTCAAATATGGAAAAAATGTTACATACGGCTGTCTCCTTATAGGAGTTTATTGTGAGCTCTGCTTGCTATTTTGAATTTTGATTCATTTTCACAATTACTTGCAGATTCAAGCTAGAGCTATCCCTCCACTTCTGGAAGGTAAAGATGTTCTTGGGGCTGCAAGGACAGGTGCTGGGAAGACCCTGGCGTTTTTGGTGCCAGCTGTTGAATTGTTGTATAATATCCTTTTTACTCCTCGTAATGGAACTGGTGTTGTTGTCATTTGCCCAACAAGGGAGCTTGCAATACAGGTTATCCTTTCATCATGTTCACTCTTTTTTTTTTTTTTTATAGAGCAGCCTATCCTCACAAGTATCTCACTTAAAATTTAGAAATTTATGCTAAATATTATATAAGAAATATCTATGATATGATCTTTCACAGAAGAAAAAGCACGTGTATGCTATATGATGCTTGCCTAATTACAGAAAGACTTAACCATTTAGAAGACATATGAAATGTGAGTCCCTGGTTGTTGTAAGATTGCTTTTCATCCATATAGAGTATACAATGGTGATGTAAATTCCTTTATGTACCATTCAAAAGGAAGGAAATGTTTTCCATGCAAAGTTAAAAAAATAAAAAATGCATTATATTGGAGAATATGGGCCTACCATTTAGAATTCCTTTACATTGTAGGCTAGCATTAGTGATTCCTTGATGGTACATTATCTTCATAAAGGCATGCTTTAATGTGTGATTTCGTGAATTATACATGGGAGAAAGAGCATACAGTGTCTCTGTATCATCCATTTGATTGTGTTCACTAAATGATTTATTCTAAATTGCACAGATTTCTGTCTCCTCTTTGCTCCCTTTAAGTCAAGTTTATATGCAATGGGATTTGTATTCATGACATTTGGTATACAATTGCTGTATTATATATTTGTTTCCTAAGAATATGTTAATCTTTCCAAATAAAAGTTTTGCATTTTAGGTGTGACTGCTAAATTCTAGTTAATCTTTACTAATTCTATTTGTTAATTACACATGCTTATGTAGAATTAACATTTCCTGAATCTTTAATTTCATGTATACTGTATTTATCCTCTATCTGTAAGAAATGATTGCTTGCAAATCATGCCTCTTGTATTTTTCTCTCTAATAAAGTGATCATTACAGGAAAAAGAAACTGAAACCAACGTCGTTACTGATCAAACTTTTTCTCTTGCGATGAACTTGAATGATCTTTCCATCAGTAAATGGATACCAGCTTATTTGTGCTTGTATTTGTAAACATAACTGCAGAGCTTATCCCATCATGGACTAACACTTTCTTTTTAATGTCATAGACACATGCTGTGGCAAAAGACCTTCTTAAGTACCACACCCAAACTCTAGGATTGGTTATTGGTGGGGCAGCTCGCAGAGGAGAAGCCGAGCGACTTGTGAAAGGGGTAAATCTCTTAGTAGCAACCCCTGGGAGACTTCTGGACCATCTCCAGTCAACCAAGGGTTTCATCTATAAAAATTTGAAGGTAAAGTCTACTAATATTTCTTCAATGGGTAAATGGCTATTGTTTTCAACAATCTTCACATGTGTATTAAGCTACTTCCTCTTCCTTTTTAATTCACTAATTTTTTTCCAAGACGGTTAAAAATTCATTAATAAAGATAAAAGAGTACAGAGATGACGTCAAAAGGTATAAGAGGCTTATACCAACATTCATCAAAAAACAAATACTCGGCCATCCCTAAGGATACCACCCAAAAGTAAAGACCAAAAAAATCAGAAAAGTCGGCAATAGCATCACTCCTATCCACTCCTATCTTTGCCAGAAAGTCAGCAACCCCATTAGTGGACCTCTTGACATGATAGAAGATGATATCCATTTAGGAACATGAGTCCCGAATCTCTCTCACTACTGGGATCAACCTCCAAGGAGATTTCTTCCTCCCACTAGCCCATCTGATTTGCACTATGTTCTATTCTGTCATTTTTCAAGTTTTTACCTTCAAATGTTTATTAATTTTCTTCCTACTGATATGGAAAGCTTGAACACTGGAAATTGAATCTAAAACCTAATGGTTAAGAGTCCTGTTTAACTTACTGTACAATAGTAAATTACACAGTATCTACTGTAATCCTCCAGAAACTGTAGATTATCTTTTTATCATACATATGGAATTGGTTTAATAAGTTTCTATAATTTGTAGTGTCTCATTATTGATGAAGCTGACCGAATATTGGAAGCAAACTTTGAGGAAGAAATGAAGCAAATCCTAAAAATTCTACCAAAGGTAGGAGAACAATCTTCTTAATCTCATTATCCTGAAATTTTATTTTGATATTTATACACGCTTATACATGTTTGAGCAAAACGTTTGGTACATGCCAGAAAGTAGATTTTCACATACCTTCTGTCAATCTTAAGTTTAATTCTTATTAGAAGGGATTGATATTTACTCAAGAGATGTTCAAACTTATAAGAAAGTGACAGTATTTGTATACATGGTTCCATTGTAGATTACATTTTTATTCAATATATTGGTGCAATACAAGATCTTTGAACATTCTCTTTTCGCAATAGTGATTTGCATGGTTTGGAGGTGCGCAGCATTGCGTCAACATTGTTTCAGATTCAATTATTCTTTAGACTTTATAGAAAAAATATAATATCATGTTTCTAAACGATTGTTGTGGTTGACTGCCATCATTATCACATTTTAAATTGAGATGACAAAATTTCTGTTGACTCACATGCACATGCAACAAAAAACCCTATTGTGTGTGCCATTAACTTGGTCAGTGACTCAACTTGCTGTCATTTATTCATTCTTCAGTTGTAGTTGTCAGCTGTAAATTTTTGTGTTTTCTGGTTGTTGATTTCTATACTTCTGCTTTGATTATTAATCATGTATGTTTTATAAGTTCACTGATAGCTTGGGAGTCCAAATCTTCTGCTGAGCCATGAATAGAATCTTCTTTGCTGCGCCAATGGTAAGTGATATGTCATCATTTTTGCATTTAGCATTCTGCATTTGAAAACTGAGTGCTGAATGCTGAGTGCCTTCAAATAAGAATGCTGAATGCCCAATGCTAAAGTCTAAATGTGAAAATGGCAATGTGTCATGATGCTATTGGTTCATAGAAAAAAAATATTCTGCTCGAACAACAGACGATCCAAGCTCTAGGTTGGATTTATTATACAGAAATATTATGCATGTGTACTGATAAAGACATGTATATGAGAAATGAGGATGGGTCACACCACACCCATAGTTAAAAAAATTGAAAAAGGCTCAGGCGAGTCAGTTCAAGTTGACTCAACTCGATAAGATTTCAATTCAAGCGAGTCAATGAGTTTTATGAGTTTTCCCAATTCGAGTAAAAAAAACTTGCCCAAGTTACTTAACTTGATAGGATTTCCAGTCGAGTCTGAGTTTCTTGTTTTTAAACCATGGTCACATCATTTTCTAAAATCCAGGACAGATATTTTACAGATATCCAGTTTGTAACATGCATTAGTTTTATGAGTTTTACATGAAACAGTTTTGCACTAATTTATCCCTTTTTCACACATACTTAATGTGTGTAACCATTAAAGAAAGGATAGAATGCCTAAAAAACAATTTCTATTTTTGAATTATAATTGTGTTAGAATCATTTTGCTGATTGGGTCATTAGGGTCCTTGTATATATGTATACTCTTAGTTTGTTGGATTATAAGTTCTCATTGACCACGGCCTATAGGAACAAGGCTATTTACATATCCACATTGAACTATGTATACTCTTAGTTTGTTGGTCCCGATTATAAGTTCTCATTGACCATGGCCTATAGGAACAAGGCTATTTACATATCCACGTTGAACTTGATCTTTATTTTTGCCATCTGTCACAATTTAATTGGATTGAAGGACAAGAAGAAAGTGTTTAGTTGAAGGCATAAAAAAGGCATGAGATTGTTGAGTAGGGGAGAGATATGGTCTTTGATAGGGCATAATGGAAAAGTAGAAAAGAAAAAGTTGACCTTAGATAGATGGAAAAACAGCTATTTGGTGATTGTTGCCACATTGTAATCAGAAAGGCAGTACCAGTAATTTATGTTCCTTTTCGCCGTCTGGAGTATCAGGCTACAGAAATGCTATTTTTTTTTATTGAAATGTTAACAAAATATTATTGCTAATAAAAAAGATACAAGAGAGCAATGCCGGACAGTAGTGTAAAAGACTTATACATAGGGGTGTTCTTCGGTCGGGCTCGGGCTGGGCTTCACAAAAAAGCCTGAGCCCATCGAAGCCCGACGGGCTTTGGAGGCCAAAGCCTTAGCTCAACCGATTAAGCCCTACTATTTTGTATCTGGTACCATTTTTTATTTTTTTATGTTCTGTAAATTGAAAATATAACCGTACAGATTTCAAGTATACTTAAATATCTATCATCATTAAAAATTTCAGTCCAAAATACAATTTCTCCACTTGATCTTTATAGTCAAAGTTGGCAAATGTCCTTGAAGTGATGATGTTTGGTAATTTTGACCGTTAAGATTGAGTGGTTAGAAATTGATTTTTGAGATACAATTTTAATATATTTTTGATTTTTAAGTTTTCTTTCAATCTATATGGTTATATTTTCAATTTATTAAACAAAAAAAAAATGTAAAAATATAAACGGTCTTAAAGGCCGAGCCTGGTCCGTTGGACAAAAGTCTTTGTCTAAGACCGTTTAATTAGGTTGGGTTCGGACAAATAAACACCCTTATATCCCACACCCACTACCTCAACTCCCAAAGAACTACTATTGACACATAAAACTATCACAATATGAACTTAACTGACAAATTACAAGAATCCAACAATCACCCCAACCCCCTCTAGAAATTTTATGAATGCCAGTAACCTGGATTGTAGATGTTTTGATTATGTTCATCATCATATATTTGGATTTTTTTTTATCAAATTGAATTCAGTTTGAATATTTATGTGCAAGAAATGGATATGAATGCTATTGTGTTTGGAGCAGGCACAGTAATTGTCAGTTTGACATTGAACGAGATGAAACCATGCTTCCCCAAACTTTGTGTCCTATGTTACTATTAGAGTATCAGTGATTAGTGATTTTAATGATATGAGATCGAAAAAACAGAACAGTTATCCTACCTAATGTGGTTGCTGGTTCTTAATTTTAATTTTCCCTATAGCCAACAAGTTGGATAGCAATTCTTTTAGAAATATCCAAAATAGTAAATTGCCCCTGTATGTGACTGATATTCAGGATGTTTCTGTGTGCAGGAGCGGCAGACAGCTCTTTTTTCTGCTACCCAGACTAAAAAGGTTTGTTATTCAGTTTCACTTTTCAAATCTCTAGTCAATTTTGTCAATCCTGCCTACTCAACAGAAGCAATACATGCCACAGGTTGAAGACCTTGCACGTTTATCACTAAAGGCTCCTGTATATATTGGAGTTGATGATGGGAGGTCAAAGGTGAGTACTCGGAAATGATTCTGTGATTTTAGGCCATAAGAAGTTCAGATCTGGGTTGGGTCAATGGTGACAAAGATTCTCCTCATCTGAGTAGGATCCCAGGACCTTTTTAATAAGGACAACCGAACCAAGGAGATTCCAATGTTGATCTCTCTCTCAACAACCAAAAATAAAATAAAATAGGTCTATATCTGGACGTGACTCAAACTCTATTGGGGCATCATGTTGATCTAAACTCAATATTGATTCAGAACCCCATGTCCTGGACTTGGGATCTAATTTACTATACTCCCAATGTAAATTGAAACCCAATTCTTACTTTGGACAGTTTATCATTTCTCAAATTTCACCAGCAAACCCTAAATATGGATTCTACCCAAGTCTTAGTTGAACAGTAATCATTTCTCTATTTTCACCAGTAAACAACTTACAATATGGAAATGCAGGTCACCGTTGAAGGTCTGGAGCAAGGTTACTGTGTTGTGCCAAGTGCGAAGAGATTTAATCTGCTGTATTCTTTTTTGAAGAGGAATAGGTCGAAGAAGATTATGGTTTTTTTCTCTTCCTGTAATTCTGTGAAGTTCCATGCGGAGCTTCTCAACTACATTGATGTTAGCTGCCTTGATATCCATGGAAAACAAAAGCAGCAGAAACGGACATCTACCTTCTTTGAGTTCTGCAAGGCAGAGAGTGGCATCTTATTATGCACAGATGTTGCCGCACGTGGGCTTGATATTCCTGCTGTGGTTTGTTTCCTCTACTACATACTGTTTAGGGTTGTAACTAGGCCTAGGCAAGACTTGTACTGCCACACCCATGAACAAAAAACTATTTTTTAGTGATTTGATGTACTGAAGACTTGCCTGGCTCTGGCCAGTATTGGTTCAATGTGCTCCATGCAGTTAGGCAGGTTGCATTGCCCTGTTGGTGTTATGGTAAGCTAGCCTGTGTCTGGGGAAATTGATAATTGAGCATGGAAACTTAAGTTAGACACTCTATGGGTTAGTGGGCTTAGCCAAAGTGGATATGGGTTTACCTGGTGCGGATCTGGTGCAACCCTAAGCTTAGCTGTTATTTTACTGTGATATCTTCTTTACTAGTAAAATTTTGGTTCATTGCTTCATTGTAGGACTGGATTGTGCAGTATGACCCTCCAGATGAACCAAAGGTTCTCTCTCTCTCTCTCTCTCTCTCAACCAAGGTGTTTAAGTCATTTCTTTTGTAGCATTGTTAGGTGATTCTCATTCTGGTTTCTATTTTCTTTCAGGAGTACATTCACAGGGTTGGCCGAACAGCTCGTGGAGAAGGTGGCAAAGGGCGTGCACTGTTATTTTTAATACCAGAAGAGTTGCAATTTCTTCGGTATCTTAAGGTTTTATATTCTCATAATCAGGCCAACTCACCATTTTCAGGAAAGGAGATGATTATTTGAAAGTTTTTACAATCCTATTTTCTACTCCTGGCAGGCAGCAAAGGTTCCCCTGAAGGAGTACGAGTTTCCGGTGAAGAAACTGTTAAATGTACAGTCACGTCTGGTATGCTTCTTTCTTCTGTTCTTCCTAGTGAATTAGTGATTTAAACTGTTTGGGCTTGGTTGGGTCCTTTGTCTGCTTAACAGGTTCTATTATGTCCTGTTTCTATGTGTTTCTTCTTCTTCTTTTTTCTAAAAAAACTGTGCACCCTGTTTCTTCTTGTTGTTTCCATTATTTATGGGTCTTGCTTTTCAAGAGAATCAAATTGACGAGGAATTGAAATTGATGCAGGAAGAGCTGGTATCAGGCAATTATTATCTAAATAAGTCAGCTAAAGAAGCGTATAGGTCCTACATATTAGCGTACAATTCACATTCTATGAAGGACATCTTCAATGTTCATCGACTTGATCTTCAGGTACTGATAATATGTCCATATAGATATTTCTACAAGCCAAAGATAATGCAGATTCTTTTGGCTGAAAGCCTAGTGCCTAAACGAGTCGCTAACTTAAAAATGGAAATCCTTTAGCCAATAGTAATCTGCATCTGTTGTGCAAGGCATAGGTCCATAGTAATGACAAAGCTACTGTTTCCACCCTTCTTCTCACTTGGTCATGTCTGGCCACATCATGGGCCTTGGAATTTTATTGTAGCTGCAGATTTACACATACATACATAAATGCTTGCGTGCGCACTCTTTTTCCCACATAAGACTAGTGTGCTTGTGGGATGCGTGCACTGTATTGAAGTCATGAGTCCAATGGCCTAACACCTGTCAACATGGATACCCATAGATGTGGCATGTACTCTTTTACCATGTTGTGGAATTGTGGGAATGGATGTGTGCACTTTATGAGGGCCATGAATTAATGGGACGTAGAAGCTTGTGTATGGACAATTTGCGGGGATGTGCCGTGCATGTTCTTCTATATCCCAGCTATGGACAGGCAAAACATGGCATCTACAAGATATGGGTTTGCAACCCATGAGGTATGCTGAGTGCGCATGGTGTGCTCTCAGTTCATTTTTTCCCCAGCTGCTTGTCTATTCATTTGTTTTTTGACTGTTTTCACCTATGAGCTTTCTGGCCTTTATTCTTCAGATATGGTGGGGGAAAACCTGGCTCATATGTGCCCATCTCAATTTTGTGCAAGGCTCATTCATGGGCTTGTGTGTTACTTTCCTTGAATCTAATTGGATTGTCATTGATTTTGGGACAGGCTGTTGCTGCATCCTTCTGCTTTTCTTGCCCTCCAAAGATAAACCTGACCATAGATAGCAACGCGTCGAAGTTCAGAAAGAACAGAGGTAACGTTAAGGGCAGCCGGAATGGGTTCAGTGATAGCAACCCTTATGGTAACCGAGGAGCTGATGATAGGAGACAGTTTGTCAAGTATTAGGCACCTACTGCTGCTTTGATCATCAAACTATGGGTAAATGTTTCAACTATTACCCAATTTTGTCTTTGTAGTCACTGTTCTGTTTAATTGAATTCATTAATTTTCTTCACAATATAAATGTATCAATAGTGTGCTAGGGTTTCTGCAAATTGATTCCTACCGACATTTATGGCAAATGTTAATCAAATTTTGTATTGAGGCCTTGGGCATTGATAGTTGGATTGTGGCGATTATATCCCTCTCTTCTCACTAGGGTTTGGATCCTTCAAGCGTTGAACAAATTATTGGGATTACAAATCCAGTATAAGTGAATTTGCTTTTAGTTTTGTTATGGCCAATATTTTGTCTGTGATTGCATTTGAACATTAATTAGATTTTCTTAGTCTTCTAAAATCAGAATTTCTAATATTAAAATCTATTAGTTTCCAAATATGATTATTTTTTAATTATCCGTCTTGAATTTCATAGATGTTACACCTCTCTGTGACTTGATCCCTTTCTGTTGAAAGCCACTTAAATGAGTCGATGGTAAATTGCATCTGGCTCAACTTTTTGTAAAGATTTCGACAATATCCAATAATTACAATTATACGGTCGGATCAAAAGTGTATAATCATATAAAATTCAGTTGCACGTTAAGGTCTTTAGCCAAGACTATTTGTTTGGTTGGTTCTACATCAAATGTTTAACATGCAAGTGTTGGTTGATTTCGTGTTCGAATTAGGGTTAGGTCATTTATGTTTAGGAGTTGGGACTTGAATCAAGGTTGCAATTGCTTAGCTACAAGCATTGTCACAAATACCGTTCTCAGGATATTAACAGTGATTGATAATATCGGGATATTTTTAAATTCTCAGGTTTTTATTGAAAATTTAATGGGAAAATCTCGCGAAAATTATAATATTTAAAAAATAATAAAAATATTAATAAAATAATAAACGCCAGTAATGAGGAATTTATCGGGATATTATTGTGATATTACCATTTATTGTGTTTTTAATGCAATTTTATTGGGATTTTATCTCCGAACCGATAAAAATGTATTTTTAACGCGATAATGGTATTTTGTTGATAAAAAAGTGGTAAATTTGAAAATACCGTCGATATTTGGGACAATGGCTACAAGTTGCGTATTGAGTATCACTCTCTCATCTTGAGAGGAAGCAATGGGGATAAGATCTAATGGGCGATAATCATGAGAAGATATTCCACTTGGTAAGATTAGTGATTTCTCATTCTATTATCTCATACTTGTTTTTCTTCGGTGAACGTCTATTATTATTTTTATTATTATTATGTTTGTTTCTGTTTGTTTCTACAATTAAACCTGGGATAAAAAATATCCGGTGTATCGATACCGTGCACCTTTATGCCCGTATTGGCCGCTGCAGGCTAATATGTATTCTCTCTACTCCGATTTTTTTGAAGTTATTTCTTATTAGTTGGGTTTGACTTAAGTTGGGTTTTGGGTTGGGTTATAGGTTGAGTTTGGGATGGGTCGAAGCAAATTAAATTTGAATTGGGTCGAAGCAAATTAAATTTGAATTGGATTGGATTGCATGATAAGTTTTGGGTTGACTTGGATTGGATGTAGGTCAGTGGGGACGGATTTAGATCGGGTTGAGTTCGGTTGCCTTTCAGGTTAGATTCAAGGTCATTTTGGTTTAGGCCCAAGTCGGACATGGATGCTAGGTTGGAATGGTGAATTGGCGAGTAGGATTGTATTTCACATTCATCAATTTCATACATTTTCATTTGTAATAAGATAAGAATAAATGTATGAAAATATGTTTTTTTTTTAACATGTAAAATTGGTTTTCTACAAAAAAAGTTACTTATCATAGGACCGAAATTATGCAAACAAAGATAGCTTTATCCTGTCTTGTGGAACTTTCCACTACTTATGAAATTTTATTTTATGAATGGAAAATTGACCAAATTAAACAGAGATATAACAGGGATCAGCATATTTCTCTTTCAATCTCCTACCCACTTTGTAAAATATTGAGCAACTTGTCAATGGATGGCTATTGAGCTGGATGTGCCTCATGTCTGGCTATTGGCTATCTCCTGCTTTCAATTTAAAGACTGTTTTTTAATACTCTTAAAGCTGTTATGTCTGAGATTTGAAGTCCCACTCCCACTTGTCTAAAAACCAACCGCGGATCATTTTTCTAAAATTATTTGGTATACATGGATAAGAAAACTTACATATCAGATTAGTATTCGATACTTTAAAAGTCTAAACACCTTTATAAAAAAAAATATAATTAAAGTCCCAATCTTCTTGCAAGGGGATTATATATCAAGTGTGATTGTCCACTGATAGAGTTTAGATTAAAATTAACATGAAAATTGAGAAGAGAAGTGGAAGAATATCAATGGGTTGTGATCTGTGGCTCCTCCCTCTCCCAAAAAATTGTTACCGACAGAAGGAGGAGAAATTGATGAATTTGAGTCAGGACCTTAGGATCGAACATGGCTCTGAAACCATATGAAATGATATTGTTGCTCGGTCTCTCTCCAAAGGAGAGAAGATGTATTTTATTTTTAATAAATTTAAAATACATAAAGATAAGGATAAATCCATCTAAATCTATGATAAGAATGACATCATAATGAGATAAAGATAATCTAAATCCAACCTACTCCCTTTTAGTCACTCAAATGGGCAACTGGAATCACGGGCTCTTTAATTGCCTGCGGATGCAGATATTTTATGTCCTGTCACCTCTAAGATACTTGGAAGATCAGCCGCAAAAATCAAATAAAACTTGCAATTTCTAAACCAAATTTTGAAATAAAGATGGATATTTCTTTGATTAACAAGACGAGAGTCCATGCGTCTATATTCAAGTTTCAAACAAAACAAAGTTTTTGCCTCAACCAAGAAAGCTTACCGTGTGTGTTCAGGATGTGCAGATGTTCATCATTTCATTGGTTAGTAATCTCATTTATTTGAAGTTGATTTTACGAGTTTTTCTTCTCCAATTAATCATGTTATAAATTATACCATCAGTTACTCCACAATCTAATATGTCCTTTTTTATCTCTTTTCTTTATATTTTTGAAAGTTGGTCTTTTCTTTTAGTGTCTTCAATCTATAGTCTCTCAACTTTGTATATCGTGCCTTTGTTTGATCTTCTACTTACATGATCAAACCATTTCAAACGAGTTTTTCTCAATTTGTCATAAATCTCACGTTGTAATGTTGAGTTGCGATGATAAGCTTAACCATGCATGATAGGGCTGCAACTCGGGTTGGACAGGTCGGATTCCTTAAAATCCAATTCGACCCGAGTTAATATATATGGAACCTGACCCTATCCTAACCGAATTCTCAATCCAAAATTCATAACCCGACCTGACCCGAATTATAAACCGAATCAACTCGAATTCTAACTCGAATCAACCCGAATTCTGACTCGATCTGCATTTTGAACCCATTTTAGCTGGATCGGGTCGGGTTGGGTTGGGTTGGGTTGGGTCGGGTCGGGTCGGGTTAACTTGTAAAAGCATCAATCCAACCCGACTCGACCCGAATTTCATGCTGGTTTTTATCTCCTCAACTCGACCCGACCCGCTGACCCGAAATTCTTGACCTGACCCACATGATTTCTCAGGTCGGGTCATGCGGGTTGGGCCAAAACCCGATCCGAGTTGCAGCCCTAATGCATGATATGTTTCTGGTGAGTATTTTGCCTCTCGCTGCAGCATACTTATTTGGAGTTTTGGAATATTAGTTATTGAAGGAAATTCAATGGAGCATCTTCAAAAATATTATAATAATTGAATTAGACCGAGTCAACCCGTCTTTGTTGAGTTAGAATTATATTGCTTCATCTATCTTAGTTTTGTGAAAAAAAAGTCAAATGAGACTCAATAATGAGACACTCCATTAAATAGGTCTTGGATGTCGTATGGTTGGATCTAATATAAAAAAATTTCTTAAACAAGAGTTGCACGAAGCTTTACTTTCCTAAAATCATCTTATCTCTTAATTTTTCAATTTTAAAAATCTATAGTCAAATTAAAATAGTCAATATTATTCTACTAAGCCAATCTGATGCTAGTGAAATTTTGTAAATTTTAAATTTATATAATCTCCAATACTACGTGTAATGTATGATCTGTTTGAAGAACAGTACAAGTCTCAAAAATGGAACCCATCCTTGGTTGACTCAGTGTGGCTGGACGATTTTTTTTTTTAAATTTACGTGTGGAAAATCATGGGATATCCAACGTAAAACTCCCACGAGTGAACTCACTACCTTTAAAACACACCAACGTTAAGCCGTAGGTTCGAGACATGGATTGGTTGGACGATTTACTTCATGTGCATACCATTAGTCAGTCCCAACTCCTAAAATCAAATTTGAAAGGGGCCCAAGTGATGATCATTATTTTACATGCAAGATGATAAGATGAATCCATCAAGTAATCACGTGCTTTGACCCAATATCGAGATGGATGTCAAATTATATGATGTATGGATGTATGAAAAGTTTATTTTATTCTTAAACTAATACAGAAAATTGTAATTAGTTGGCAAAAGATATTTAATTAAGGAGTCAGATTCTATAAATCAGCACTCGGAGGAAGTCCATTGCTTTGGCCCGCAAAAGTAAGTTCATGCTTAGACATTATAGTTAAAAAATCATCAAAATTGATAAAATTATAAGATTTAAAAAATGATTTAATGATAGAAGACTTAATAAATATGACTTGATTGATCCCATTTGAAATGATTTTTTGTGAGTCTAAATCTCAAGTATAGATCTTTTTAATAAACTCATGTTTTAAAAACTCAAGGGTTGTTCATCATTTTCCCATAATGAAAAATGAGATTATTATCTCTCTTTTATAGAATAAGTGCCCTTTGCCAAGAAGACAAAAATTGGACATTTCTGAGGGGTGGATTAGAAAATGTTAATATATTGACCAAGGTAATGCGGCATTCATTTTCATCAAAAATAAATATTTTGGCATAAATAACAAAAACATTGAATTTTCATAATTTGAAATTGACTGAATTTCATAATACTTGTTAGATCATGGGTAAAAAAATCGGCCCAGCTGATATCAACTTCTCTTTCTCTCTCTCTCTTTTTTTTAAATATCAGGTTTTTTTTTTTCTGAATAAAATAAAATAAAAAACAGGCTTGTTTAAAAAAAAATCTAGGAAACGCAAATATCGGCCAACATTTCCTCGATATGGACAAATATCGGCTGAGATATCGATGAGACCCACGTTCGAGACGGATTTTTTATTTTTAAAACGACGATATTATTGATTCGGCGATATCATAGTTGCACGACCTATACATTTCCTATCGGCCGGTATGTATCGATGTTTAAAATTGGATATATATTGGCCGATATGATACCTATATGTCAATATTTGAATCCCTGTCTTAGATAACATGAATCAAACTCAAATACAATTATTTTTACAGAGTTACTTTCCTCAAAGAAATTAACTGGGCCCCGCTATCGAATGGAGTGCAGAGCATTTGACTCTTATTTAACAGAGTTGCCACATCTAATGCATTATATAATATAGGGTAGCCATTTAGACACTTGATTTTTCTTTTAACAACACTTCATTTCAAAATTTTATACGAAATTACCATTTTAGCACTCAGTTTTGTACGGAGGAATCGTCTTTTTTTTTTTTTATAAAATTGAAGGGCAAAATTGTAATTTTCACACAAAATTTTGAAATAGAATATCTCTTAAAAGAAAAGTAGGGTGATTAAATGGTCGCCCTGTGTATATGAAAGTATGCCAAAATGTTAGTTAATACTTAAATACGCGGTCTCTTAGTAGTAAGAAGATTCATATTCCATAAGCTGGTCTGTGGTGTTGTGGGTTCAATTCGAAATGGTGAGCGTGCCACCGCAGATGGTGTATTCTCCTTCTCCAGCTCTGTCACAGGGCCGTGAGTATTCTCCTTTTCCAACACCATCACTCTTCACCACCGCCAACTCTCTCACATCGCCGGCGGCTTGGTGGAGGATCTCTCACCCACCTCTCCTTCACCTCTCCAATCTCTTCCTACGCTTCCTTGCTTTGGTGTTCTCCGTTGTATCTCTGCTCTCCCTTGTTGCTCTGCCCCACAACAAAAAACTAAGTTCCCCTTCTTCTTTTGCTGACCATGCCGAATTCAGGTCTCTCTCTTTCCTTGTCTTTTAATTTTATCTATCTAGAGTTGTAACTCAACTTACTGACATAAATCATGTGTGCTTCGTATTGAATTAGTTGGATTAATAAACTGTTACAAAATAGGTTCTGATCAAATCATGTTAGCCTTTCTTGACTTGTAAACTCTAAACCTTTGATGGGTGTTTTTATTTTTGGGTTTTTGATGAAAAGACAGGACTTTTCAGTTTGCTGAATTTCAAGATTGTTTGTTGTTGTACGTGAGATGTTTAAAGAAGTAAAAAGAATTTAGATTGATCACAGGTTAAGCTTCCCCAATTTGCCTCATGTCTGACTGAGTTTCCACATTACTTTCCAAGGAAGAAGAAGAAACTCTATTTTTATAAATTGTTGGAAGGTCTCATTCACTGCTGATCCCTTCCTTTTTAAATCATATTAATGTTCTAATGGGTGACAGAAACTGGATTAATTAGATTTTCATGAAGTCAAATGAAAGACATAAAAAAGAAAAAAATCATTTTATCATATACACGCATTCTCAGTCCTATATTTCTCTCTAGATTCCATAAATCCTTCGTCGATTTGCAGAGGTAATAAATTATTAAGACTGGGTATCCAGTCTAAAAGACTAGCCCATTAAGGGAAGTGACCAAGTCCTTTATTAGTCCCTAAATCTTCCCTTCACAATCAACGTGGAACTCGTCTGTCCAATAAAAAAATTTCTACTGTCTATTGGTTGTGATACCCAATTTATAAGTTTGTCTATCTTCGTGGGCGAGATCTAAATTGCTTTAAAGAGAGGCAAAATCTATTTTGTAGCGCATTTTCACCTTCATAATGGTAGTGGGTTTAAGTCATTTGGGTGTAGTTATTTGATACAAAACAATTTGATAAATTCAACTGTGAATGCCTACTCTAAAGAACAATTTGTGATACTTCCTCTATCCCAAATTAGTTGTCCTATATAGATTTTGAAATTGTTTCAAAATAGTTGTATAATTTATGTTAGATTAGTATAAAGTGTGTTGAAAATAGATGGGATCACATTAAGTGCTATATTTGTATATAGAGTTTTTTAAAAAATACAAATATTTCAAATGAGATAATTAAAATAGGATATAGAGAGTATTAATTGAGAGTGCAAACTTCGAATAGAGAGAGAAAGAACGACGATTACTATGACAATGATTGACCTTAAGAAGTTAAACTGAAAATCAAATATTGACAGAGAAAAACCAATTTTTTTTTCTTAAAAATTTTGCATGAAATTGTAACAAACAGATTTTTTTTTTTCTTAAATACTAAAATGTCATTGTCACAATGCAGGTATAGCTTTAGCATTGCCATCACTGCCTCCCTTTATTCGGTCTCTCAGCTCTTCAAAGGCATATATGACATTGCTTTCAGAAGCTCTCTCATTTCTGACAAAATTTGCGATTACTTCACCTTCTTCTTCGATCAAGTAAGCACGTATACCAAGGCTTACAAACATTATTTATTATATACGTTTGTTCAAACTTCAAATCATATGTCAAATCAGGAGAATCGTCGAAGGTCACTCTTATGGTTTATCTCATCTAGTATCAACCCCAGTTGTAATATAAATCTTAATTAACCTAAAGGATTGGAGTGATGATGCTCAGGAATTAAGAATGGGAGTCTTCAGTTTAATTCTCACTCTACTCCAAAAGATCACTTCCAATAGAATTGTCCAGTGTATGGTTAGAGAGATTTGCACATATTCCGAAAATTAATCGAATATTCTAAAAGACCTTTAACACGTTGATCATGTTGACTTGGACATCATTAACATTCACCATTGGGTTTTAGTAATGCAAAATTTTCATTACAGAACCATTGCAGCTTGAGCTTCCATAATCAATAGATATGATCGATCACCTGAATGGATGAATTCTGGTCTGGTACTCAGAATGACCTCCCAATCTAGCATTGCAAGTGGTCTGGGTAGGGCTCACTTGGGTCTGGCCTAGTTTACTTAGGAGTTAGGACCAGTAGGGGTTGACATTTAAGTTGTGGGCTTCTCTTGACTTAGGATAGTTGTCGAAGGTCACTCTTACGGTTTATCTCATCTATTATCAACCTCAGTTATAATATAAATTTTAATTAACTTAAAGAGATTGGAGTAATATTTAGAAATCTGTCTCAAAAAGCAGGAGTTCTTAGTTCGATTCACACTCTACTCTAAAGGATCACTCTCAGTAGAATTATTCAGTGTGTAGTCAGGGAGACTTGCACATACTCCGAGATTAATCGGATACTCTAAAAGGCTTTGACACCTTGATCATAATATATATATTTATAGTCTTAATTAACTTGAACATCTTATGAGAAAGGAAGAAAGTGCAAAAAGAAGGTCAAAATAGAGAGTAAAACATTCTATACAAATAGTATAACCAACTATATTTCACTTGTGATACTAATATACTAATTTTAAATTTGATAGGTAACGTGGTAAGGACATATGAGGGTAAATGTTAGGTTATCTTCTTTATAATTTAACAGTAGATATATCATTTATATAGTGCATTTGTAACCAGGGCTGGCTTGAGTATAAAGCAACTCAAGCGACCACCTTAGGCCCCCACTTAGAGAAGGCTCAAATTTCGGTTAACTTAAAATTGCATTACCGCAAAGCCCATTATTTCTCCTAATTTTCTAAATTCTTTATGGCAAAACCCATTATTTCCTCCCTAATTTTCAAAACTTTCTACGGCATAACCCATTATTTCCTCCCAATTTTCAAAATTCTCTAACTCTCTCGATTTCTCTTTAAAATAAAAACTGAAAACCCTCGACTATCACTTCACTGTTTTCCCTCTCACTGCTCCTCTCTCTCACCGTTTTCTTTTTCACTGCCCTACTCCTCTCTCTGGATGTACTTTTTCCCCTTTTTTATTTGATATGGATTGATTTTATTTGATATGGTTTGAGGTAGGCATCTTTTACCTCTTTTTTATTATAAACTTTCAATCCCAAATTATTAAAGTGAATTAGCTATATTATCAATTGAAAAAGATATTTTAACAAAACTTGAATACAAAAATTCAAATAGTAATTTTGCATCTCAAAAAAGCAAGAAAAATAGATTTTAGATAATTTTTTTTATTTTATATAATTAAAATTTTAATTAAATACTACTTATAATAGTATGTTAAAAAACAAGAAGGCCCCATTTAATTTTTTTGCCTTAGGCCTTAACTTGTGTTGAGACAACCCTGTTCGTAACAGGAGAAAGTAGGATTTTTTCCTCGGATCTTTTACTCGATAATGATTCAAATAGGAGAAATGTGAGATCCAATTGACTTACATTGTCTTTGAAAAAATGTCTGCAACCTACATTTTTACACAATGTACCAGGGGTCGAAAATTGGCTGAGCCGAGATTTTGGGTGAGATCTTTCTCTCTCTTCAATTTTTTTTAAAAAAAAATCTTGGTGGCTCTTTTTTTTTTTAAAAAAAATCATTAAAAAAATTAAAAAAGATATAAATATCGGCCTATATTTGTCCGATATGGGCAAATATCGGCCGAGATATAGGCCCGGGCCCACAACCGATATTTGTTTTTTGTAAAAAAAAGAGAAATCGGTTGAGATCACAACCATATTGGTCGATTTCTTTTCCCTTTCGCTGATACCTATCGTATCGGCCGAGATTTAAACCCATGCTTTGCACTTTGGAAAATTAATAGTTGACAATTGTTTCATTTGTAAAATTCAGAAAACACTTATATATGGGTCCATGTTACACCCTTTCTCCCACCATCTCACACCACTGATGACACCAATTTGAACTCAGTTTGAGTTAGAACACCGACCCTTTCTACTGATTACCAAGCAAGTTCTGAAAGTAAAAGTAAAACCCATGAAAACACTTATCTCCAAATCCAAATGTACTTTCCGTCTTCTCTTTTTCCTCCTCTAATGGATGCTTCATTGTAGCATTGAACAGTTAGTGGCATACCTTCTCGTGTCAGCATCATCAGCTTCCGTGCCGGCGATCGGACGCATACAAAGGACTGCATTCAAGAGGGCTGCCATTACTTCCGTTTGTATGTCATCTGCTGCTTTCCTTGCCATTGCACTCTGCACTCTCTTATCAGGGTACAAGCTTTGTAAAAGGATCATTTGGTGATTCCAAGTACTAGGGATCTATCTGATTGGATAAGAAGCTGTTTTATGGAAAGCTTAATCCTCTAAGATAATGTAACCCCCTTGAATAGTTGAAAACACAAGTGTATATGTGTGTCAAGGCATGAAATAAGAAGGCCCTTTGAGATGGGTTTGGACAATTTTCTCATTCTTTGAGAGTTAAACTAGTTAGAAATTGTAAAAGTGAAATTTCTTTGGCTTAGTTTTAATAAGCTATTGTTATGTGTTGAAGTTAGGGGAAAATTAATCATTAAAGTCTTAATTAAGGTGTCCAGGCCTCTTAGAGTACCTGATTAATTCTCAGGACATGTGCAAGCCTCCCTACCCATACACATCGGATAACTCTACGAAGAGTGACCATTGAAAATAGAATTGAAATCGAACTCAGGACTCCTACTTCTTGAAACAGGTTCTTAAAATTAAAATAAGATATTATTGGTATCTATTTTTTAGGCTGCATTGCTACTCCCTTTGTAACTATTTAAATCCACTACCTTCATGCAATTGGATGTTTACCTGATTTAACCTTACTCCAATTCTAAGTTACATTAGCAATTAGATTAAGTCCAAGAAAAATGAGTCGTGAAATCCATTGTAACCTTAAGAACTATACTTGAAGTGATATATTAAGTTGATTCTTTGTAGGCATCCAACGTAATAGACCTTTCCTTCTGACCTAAAATATGATCTAAAGTTAGGGGTGCAACTTGGGTTGGGTTTGTGTAAGCCCACATAAAAAATTCTCAAAAATCAGGCTTGGTCTAACTAGGCTTCAAGCCTTCAACTTTAGGGCCAAATAATAGGCCCAAGTTTGAGATTGGGTAAGCCATATCTAGTGCGTAGAAAGTTAGAGCCTAACTTGAAGTTCCTAAAGCCCAACCTTGCCTGAATAATATAATGTTCATACTATGGAAAAGTTATATTTATTAATATGTAATTTATACTTTATTAACATGTAATTTATACTTTTATAAGATTTAGTAATATAATTCAAGATAAGCCCATATTCAGCTAGAGAAAAGCTCAAGGCCAGATGAGCTTAAATGCACATTCTAAGATTAAAATAGGCTCGGGTCTTACAATGGGCTCTGGCCTGATTAAATTGGGTCTAGGCTTGAGTCCTATCATTACAAATCAGGCCTAGACTTGCGTAGATCTAGAACCCGATCTCTCTCACTCAAATTCTAACATTATCTAAACTATGGAAAAGAAAAAAACAGAGAAAATCTTAATAATAATTTTATTTTAAAGATCTTAACATACTATGAGATTCATAACATTTCGATGATCTTAATTTTGAAATGTTCTATCAATCACTGAGCAGTGAGTACTTTTATCTTTTATTTAGGATTTCTTTTTTAGTTTAAATTCTACATTTTTCTACCACATACCTCTTTTGATATCAAGAAACAAACGAAACGAAGCGGTTTCTAGAAACTAAAGCAATTTGTTTGGAATAAGATTCTTATTCTTTCGTTATCAAAATTATCTCTCCTATTCTTGTGCAAATTATCTTTTGAGTTTCATAATTTATAAATGATTTTATTGTGGAAATCTCAAGAGGTTTCTTAGTGTTCAGTAAAAGTCAATTGAACTTCATATTTAGGCCTTAAGATGAACTTCACAGCAGGGGTCAAAAATTCGGCTTGGCCGATAAATTTCCCTCACCTCTTGTTTTTTTTTTTTTTTTTAAATATCGGTATTATTTTATTTTTTGAATTAAAAAATATAAAAAAACCAAAAAAGAAACTTTTTTTTTAAAAAAAATTGAAAACGTAAATATCGGCTGATATCGGCCTATATTTCGACCCGGGTCCATCACCATTTTTTTTTTAAAATACCGATATAAATCATCTTGGCCGATATCGGACCGATATATTGGCCATATAGGCCGAGAAATAAGTTATACGGACAATACAATACGTATCGGCCGATATTAATCGTCACTGAAAAACCGATATCTGTACCCCTGCTTCATAGTAGAGAAAGTTTGAGTAAGATTTTTTTTATTTTAAATCAATTTAATTTCCTTTAATTATTTAAATATTGGAGAAGATATTTTTGGCAACGCTGAAAAAGAAGAGAGTGAAGGAGGATGAAGTGAAAAGCACGTTTCTATCCCATGAGAAACTGCCACAAAGTTTTGAGATAAGCTTTCCAACTTTGAGAGCTAAGTAGCAGACACATGGGGATGGGGTGCTTTACCACCACCACCGCCACCGCAGCCACCACCATTGTGGCCTCCATTCCCAGCAACTCCCGATCAGCTCCTCTTCCTCGCCATCGTGCGGTGGGAGTGCCCAGGACAGACCCGTCACCAAAACAGCAAAAGAAAAGGCAGCCTTCAGTTGATGAAGTGGAAAAGGCCATAGGCGCCGGTGCATACCGTGACAACAATCCAAGGTTCCTTCTCTTGCCCACATATTGAAATCATTTAATCAATCTCTATCATTAAAGTTATCTGCCCAACTCCATGTTTATTTAATATGCGGATTAACAAAAAAAAAAAAAAAATTTATCCGCATTTTGAATACATTAAATTACATTCTAGAGATTGAGTTCAAGTCACATGGATAGTTGGTTTTTAAAAAATAATTTGTCAAATTTAAATATAAAATCAATTTTAGATTGATAAGATAAATGACTTAAATGATAATGATGATAATTTTAAATATACGAAGATATAGTTGATACAATGCTTGTACAGTATATATAACTATGTTATATATCTGACTGATTATATGAGATTTTGATGTGGGTTGGTCCTGAGATTGAAATAATTCAGTAGGAATTAATGGAATTCTAGTTTTTGTGTAGGTTTGAAGTGAATGGAAGTAGGTTGGAGGATGAGATATTACTGTTTAGATTTTCAAAATGGAAGACTGCAAACTCTAGAATTCACTCTACTCTAGTTCCACAGATGATCGTATTCTTGATTAATCATGTGTACTCAACATGACTAATCAATCTATCCATTGATTGATCCATGAATCAATGGATAGATTGTAGGAAGCAGGGTAATTTTTAGAGACAAATTTCACTTTGATAGGAAAGAAATTCAATGAACACAGGACAACCATCCATTTTCAATCTCCGAGCTATTGGTCCTGTAAAAAGAATAATTATCCTTTTGAATTGAATAAATTCACTCTGCAATTGTTTCTTTCATTTTTAAGCCGCCGCACATGCATTTAAAAATGAACAATTATCAACAATGAGCATTCATTCATGATAACCGTTAATTTTCAAAACCCATTAATATCAATAAATGCATCTGATTTTGAATTGGATGAATTTACTCCTCAATTCATTCTCTCAATTTAAAAATGAACACAGTAAGGCCAGCAGCGGAAAACCAACCTTCACAGAACTGGTGTCATCAAGCCCACTTGCACAGCCTGAAGGACCAGCAGAAAGAAAGCTCCGGGAGGTCGGCGAATGGGTCATCGATCACACAGAAAGCAACCCTCGTTCAGGTACTCCCTCAACAATAATAGTTCTTGTTGAATAAAGATAGAAAGCAAAATTGCTCATTATATCATCTGAGACAGGCCTGAAGGCCCCAAGTTCACTACCAGGCCTGGCCCTGAAAAGCCCAATTCTAATTTTGTTTATTGACTATTACATTGTCTGTGATGATGGATGGCTGCAGGACAGGAAATTCTACTGGCATTGTGCCTGAAGATCCTGCCAGTGTGGATCTTCTTACTCTTGATTGCATCTGGGTTTATTGAGTTACCATTTGATGTCCCATTCCTAGATGACCTTATCAAGTAACTTCAGAGTGTCATCTCTGCCTGTTGTCGCAATCAACACTTCAGATGGATCATGGAAAACTCTGATGAATACACTTCTCAAAGATCAATCAGAAACGATAGAGATTCGCAGGCCATCCATGTTATAGGGACTCCTAAATTGAGAGATCTCATCTCCATAGTACATCAATGTGTACAACAAGTATGGGATGTGTCAACATGATTACTCAAAATGTATCATTTGCAAGTTTTTAAACTTGAAAGTTTGAGGTAGGGTAATTTGCTTTAAGAGCTGCTAAATGGAATAGGAGTTGAAGATGTGAAACCCCCTATTCTACAAAAATTAAATAGTATTTTTGTGAGCATGTGAGAAAAATCAAAGGATTAGATGATTCTAAAAAGCTCCATTTTGAAGTCTCCAAACCCATGAAGTTCCATATCCATCACAGCTCAGCCATGTTAGAGAATGGGATGATAGAGAACCTTCCCGGCTGATACAACAGCTTGTTTCAGACCACTCTTGGCAGCTTATAAATAACAAGACAGTAGTACTAATTTAAAGTGAGACTTTCACATCAACGGATACAACAGTGGTTCGAGGATTGGACGTCTAAAAAACAGTTCATTGATCATTGTTAGCCACCCAACCATGGAAACAAAATAAAAACCAATAGAACACTTGCAATCATCTGTGACTTAACAACTTGCCACATGCACAATGCAATGATTTTTCGACTGGGTTGCATCTAAACAATTACCAGCTGATGCACTGACCTTTTCTGCTTCGATGAAATGATGGAAATTGGAAAATGGTTCAGGCATTTCCAGGGAGACATCCTAAAACCATTTCCTTTGAAAGGAGAATTACATTCAAATGCCAAACTGTAGAAGTTTGTCCCATGTCAGTCGATTACCATGTTTTAACTTATCCCATTTTGGTTACCATTGCTATCAAATATTTCAGTGCCATGAGTGCATAGCCAATTTATTTGGGAAATAACTTTGACATGGTAACTTTCAAAAAAAGAAAGAACTTTGACATGGAGTAATATAGTCAAAAAATGGAATCAAGGGGTTTAGTACCTCCTGCATATATTTGCAAAAAAGGAAAAAGAAAGGACAGTGTGTGTGCCTGAAATCTATATACATCGTCAATATGTTTTTGGGAGCATGTCAAACATGTTTTCCAGGTATCATAAGATAAGCGTTCCACGCAAGAGAATATTAGGAAGTGAATAAGCACATATGCACTACCACAGGTGTCGGATTTTATGCCAATCTATATTGAGTTCTGGTGGCGGCCGTCTTCCCCTCACAGGCATTCTAGCAATGGCAAGGCGCAATATTTGTATAACTATAATCAGCATCATTGTTGTCCTTAATGTTTTTGCTCCTAAAGCCTGCACAGAATCCAGTAAACATTAGTATGGCTCTCTCTCTCCCACACACACACAAGGTGTTATGGACTAAACATACTCTCTACCATATTCTCTTGCATGAATAGCCTGCGTGCAACATGTGCTCCACTGACACACCCATGGATCACACAAATACTTTTGGCACTATCCTGCATGACATGTGCTTGGGGCCAAGTGGAACCATGGATATGGGTAGGTTGACAAGGTCTTACTCTGACACAGGACCTACCAAAAATAGGCTAAAATGATCAAGAAATCATTGATTTGAAGGTTACAAAGATGAACAGTATGTAGGATGGATTTTAATCAAATTGTGGGTGTAAACTAGAATAGGGTCAAATTGGGTCTCTCTCTCTCTACACACACATAGGCACGTTTAGTCGTGAAACCCCATACCTGAATCCCATAAATATGTGTGCCCCACCTATCATCAATGGGGGAGGGGGCTGGAAAGGTAAGTATGGATTCTATAGATACCAGAAAAGTCAGGTTGAAATGTTGATTAGACCAACAGTAAATATGAAATATGTAAAATTTGGGGTTTCAATCCATGGTTGACAGGTGTCTAGTGGAAGGGGATGTGTTGGGCTGGAGGGAAGGATGTGCTAAATGGGGAGGGGGCTACTGAGGTCAGTATTGTCTACACCCAAGTGGTCTTCTCAGTAGATGAACTTGATTTAATCTACTGTCTTATGCATGAAAGAAAGTAAAGGTAGATATAGATGCAAGGCAACAAAGTCAAATTCTATTCAACAATCAAGAAAAGAAATTGCACGACACATCTCAAGATCCGATGACCCCTTACACCCGTGTAGACTAAGCTCTAATTGGACTCATAGACACTTGAATACAAAACTATAAAACATGATCTCCCAAAATGCAAGTGCTGGAATCCTTTACAAGAACTAGGCATCTGTATTTATGGTTGCAAAGGAACGTGGGGACTTGCAAGAGAGAAGCAAGATCTGCTAAGACGTGGCTTAGGAAATTCTAGAATTGCTCCACTTATCCAATTCTCATTGGCAGAAATGACAGAAAATTCTTTCTAGATGTATTGGCTAAAATGATAACTAGCACGATTAGAAACACTCCTCCAGTAGAAATTATGTTTGATCCAACTACAACATGCCATGTAGGTCTTTTGATAATTGATAGCATAGAGAATATTTTTTGTTAGAACAGTACACATGCTTGATGACCTATCATTCCTTCGACTGGGTGAGTTGCTTAAAAAATCCTAAGCAACTCCCTCAACGTTAAATGTCAGAGCTCATTCTCACCTTAGTCACCTGCAAAGGGGTACCTTTGCATTTCCCTCCCTCGAGAGGGATTATACATCCTCACACTCATACATCCTTATTTTTTAGGTCAAGACTGGGAAAAATTTTCCAATACACCAAATCCATTCTTTAAATTCTGTTTTTTTTTTTTTTTTTTGCCATTTTTACACAAAATATACCTTTTTTAGTTGCATATTCAACAAATCACAACCATAAGAATAATGAATGATCTAGATTCATTTGACAGTGACCTAAAATTGTCTCTTTTATATATGATGAAATAAATAGACTCCATTAATCCAGCCTGTGCATCTTCGTTGGTATGATCTTGTTTATTAGTTGTTTACTCATTGTTTGCAGGTTTGATCCATTTTAGCTAGTGTGGCACTCCTCTTATCACAAAATATTTTACTGGCTTGTCTATATTTTACCTACCTCATAACCCACACTATTGATTAGGTCTAAATTGGATCCCTTTAGGTTCTACGGTTGAGCCCAGACATCTAAACTCCACAGTGTAATACCAAGTCATTTTCATTTCAATTGGCTCATTGTGCTTATCTTTTGTTATACTAAAGTTGCATTTATGTACTTTATCTTTGTTATACTAATTTTGAAACCATTTAACTTAAAAAATTTCCTCTATTATTCAAGCTTATTATTTTGTCAATATTTTATTTCACCAATTATTACTATACCATCTGCTCATAGCATAAACTATGACATCTTATCTTGGATATCTGGTAATAAGTTCTCATAATTAGCAAATATGTGGAAGCTTAAAGAATCAGTTGATCTGATGGAATCTAATCAGGCTGAACAAAGAGCAATTAGGAGAGCACTTCAGATTTAGTCTGAATTTAGGAGTGGTAACCTCTTTCTCGAAGGTGACCAATGCCATCTTTTGGGCTAGTAATAAAAAATCCCCCCGTGGAGGTTGATCAGTATTGCTAGGGACATTTGGCGGTTGTGCAGGCGAGGTGGCGTCTCTTTCACTCATTCACCTCGATCAACAAATTGTGTGGCAGACTTCTTGGCAAAAGCCATTGTTCACCTACAAAGACCATCTTTGGAATTTTTCTCATCTCATCAGCCTTGAATCTTGGGGATTGAGGATTCATTTGGATATTGTTTTGGGTGGACCATTTGTTGTATCTTTTTATTTATTTTTATGTTTCTTTTCCCTTTTTTTTTGGCTCTGAGTATATATCTCCTATACTCGGATCCCTGTTTTTGTAATTTCTTTCATTTTAATGATATTTTGTCGTTAATGTTTCAAAAAAAAAAAAAAAGGGGTCACAAACTATTTTAACATGGGACCACTCCGTTGTACATATCCTATATAATCTCCATGTACTTGTTAAGACTGCATTTATTTTCCAATATTTTTCACTTCAATTTCCTTGGTACCTTGTTGTACACCTTTCCTAAATCAATAAAACCATCTGTAGGTTCTTTCTTTTATCTCTAATTTTCTCCAAGAGTGATGTAGGACACGTGGACACTTCCATTTTTATTTTATTTATTTATTTTTATTTAGTAGATTTTATTTTATTAATTTCGTTTTAATTAGTATCCTAATTCAACACCAACACTTTCGTCGGTGTCCTAGGTACGGTTGGATTTTAGTTTCTTATTAGGACTAGTTTAGGGTTTTATTTTTTCCAATATATATGATGGTTGTAATGAATGTTGTCAAACTCGAATCATATCGAGAATCGGTCTAGGGGTGTGACTCGTGAATTATAAACCGTAAATCATAGAATTGTAAGAGTTTTAACATTTTTTTTTTGCTATAATTATTATTTATACTACAATTGCATATAAAATGACATAGAATAAAAAGATGCTTTGTTCAATTCCACATATTGTATAAGTAAATGTAAAATAATCTGAAATAATAAATGTATAAGTAAATGTTACAGTAAAGACGACAATCTGAAATATATAAAAAACATTGTATAAGTAAATGTAAAATAATCTGAAATAATAAATGTATAAGTAAATGTTATAGTAAAGAGGAGAATCTGAAATATATAGAAAAAAATTATATTAAGTAAATGTAAAATAATCTGAAATAATAAATTGTATAAGTAAACATGTAAAATAATCTGAAATAATAAATGTATAAGTAAATGTTACAGTAAAGAGGACAATCTGAAATATATAAAAAAATTGTATAAGTAAATGTAAAATAATCTGAAATAATAAATTGTATAAGATAAAAAAAACATTATAGTCCTCGTGTGAGGATGGTTTACAGTAAAAAAAAATCATTACATTCCTCACACAAGGACTGTTAACGGGAGAATTGCACCATTCCACCTCCCATGTCCTCCTACGAGGACTGTCATACCTAACACTAACTACACTAACTTAATACTTATGTCTGTATGTATCTATACCTAAGTTTGTCAAAAAAATAAAAAATAGAAGCCAGAGGCTAATGCGACGAAGGAGAGGAAAACGAAACCACAAAAGCGAAGAAGAGGAAAGTAAAGCAGAGGAAAATGAAACCAAAAAAGCGAATAAGAGGAAAGCAAAGCAAATCGCGATGAAGACAGATAGCGAAGAAGAAGAAGAAAGAAGAATGAGGAAAGATGAGGAAAATCGCAGAGGGACGACGAAGAATGTGAGGAGAAGAGAAGAAGAAGGAAAAAAAGGAAGATGGAGGAGGAAAAAGAAAACCTCAAACTTGAAGGACTTCCAGAGAGAGCAGATACCTCGGCTTTCCATCTTCCAAAGGCATGCACCACATGTCTTCCCTCTTTTACTCATTTTCCCTCTTTTGTTTTCTTCTTCCACATGGAACGATGGTGCAATTGACGACTTTGGAATTGCACAATCTGCGATTCAAACAAAACTCGGACGATTAATGACTATTTTCGATTTAACCAGCGAGTTGACTCGCAACTCGGACGAGTTTGACAACACTGGTTGTAATACACGAGAGGTGACTCTTGCATAACATGGAACAAAATCAAAAGTTAGAATTATTTTTATCTGCTTCTTTATCTCTATCTTTCTTCTTCTCCTGCCATCGTTGCAGGCATATCTTTCTCCTCCTGCCATCACTAAATGCGTTTATCTCGATTTTGCCGGATCGCTCTACCGCTGAGCATCAATCCCACATCAATTGGTATCGAGAGCAGGATCTCTATATCTCTGTCATATAGAGACGTTCTTGTTCGGAGACAGGTCCCTGTGTTATCAGGGACGATCTTGGTTTCGATTCGAATAAAAAAAAAAAAGAGAAAGGGTTTCTGAAAGAAAACGCACCATCGCTTCCAGACTTTTACAGCATCGGATGCTTGGGCGTTATCCCTGGCTGTGTCATACACAGATCTTGTAATGACCCGATCCGGGGTAACAGGTCAGATAAGATGGGTAAAATTAATTTAGAAAATTATCGTAGTTTGAATTGATTGTTAGTTTAAATTGATAAATTTATTTGGAGAAAACACAATTTAATTTAGGGATTGAATAATAGACCCCTATTTCACACACTTTCCCCTCAATGAGAGTTTACAAATTTACCCCCTTTTGAATTAAATTAAGGGAATGGAAAATAAATTATCAACTTAGACTTTTAAATTCCCCTAAGTTGGAATTTCAATTGGAAATATTTTATTTAAAATTTCAAAATCAATAAATAAATTCCAATTTTTAAGTGTCTAGAATTTAAATTGATGATTGACAAAATTAATAAAGGACAATTTTTTAAAATCAATAATTTGAAGGGACCCACCATCTATAATTGAACTAACCATAGGAGTGAATTTTATAAATAAATAAATAAATTCATTTTAAAAGTTTTTTGTTGAAGGCTTATTTTAAAATTGTAATTAGGTGTCACATGGTTTTTGCCCAAAATTGTGTGGGCCTTAAGACCCACACCCCTTTTTTTTTGTTTCTTTTATTTTTCTTAAGTTACCCTTTCCTCTCCCAAAACCCATTAGTGTCGATGGAAAGGGTCCCCAAATCCCTAAACCTTTGAAGAGAAAGAACGGTAAGACTCCTTCCCTTCCTTCTTTTCCTTCCTCCCTTAATCAAATCCCTAAAGTCCCGATCGAAGGAATCGCAAGACTCTCTTCCCCGATGGATTTCTTCTCTTTTTCCTTTCTCATTTGGGACTCAAATCCCTAAATTACCTCTCCGAAACGGAAGCAACCAGCCGACACTGTCTTCCTTTAAAGCATGTAAATCCAGCCGAACTCTTCTCCCATTTTCGATCGCCAACAAATCGATTGTTTTCTTCCCCTTCACTTCCGTCGCCGGTGCGTGATTTTCATCTGCAGTATCCAGCCAAGCATCATTTGACTTTGCTAGTGGGTGTAAACAATCTTCACTCAGGTTTCAAGGTACTATTCTATTTTATCTTATTCTCTCCTTTTTCTTCTTAGCCTACCGATTTTTCGGTTGGATTTAAAAGCTCAAAGCCATCCATCACTGGCTGTTTTCAGCCAGCACACCCTTCATGAAATCGAATCTGGCTGATTTTAAGACTGGTTTAAGTTTTAGTTTGCTGAGTACATAGACTCTAGAGAACCCCATCAATTTGATTAAATTGAACCTTTAAACACAGCATAGTGGTTATCTATCTTTAAATGATATCCGTTTCCTTAAAGGTTTTGCTTAGGTCATGATAATAAATAATCCGAACCTGTCTGTAAGGTTCCTCAGGCTACTCTTGATTTCAAACTGTACAAATAAGTTTTATCCTTGATTATTTATTTGCCTAAAATAATTGTTGGTTTTTCCCTTTCTCTAAAAAGTTTTGTTAGGATATAATCGGTCCAAAACTCTATATCCATATGTTATTACTTGCTGTATTTTTCTTTCATTTACAAAATCCAGTCAAACACAGCCTAAACCTAGGTGTTCCCTTGCTGTCCCACTGTTTCAATTCAACCAATCCTGTTACTGTTTTGGTTAACCGACCCCTTTACACAGTACTTCTTGGTTTGGGTATTTTAAGGTGTCCCATTACAGTTCATAAATGCATACTACTGTTTGTAGTAATCACTTTTTACTTAATGTTTCCCTTCTTGTGGTCATGCTTCGGGTATCACCCCATCTGATTTAAAAGTAGCAAAGGTGTTGAAGTATAATTTTTACTTATTGATACCCAAAACAGTTTATGAATTCCAAATATATTTCGAGAGACAAAACTTGAAAAAAACCTTGTATCTGATCTAAAATATCTGAGAATCCCAGTTTCAATTATTCCAGTCTACTTGCTCTAAGGCCTTTATGGGAAGTTCCCTTATTGTTATTCTTTGAACAGCAACCAGTACCATTCAATATGACCCTTCATAAAATTTGGGATTTTACTTTTTAAATCCATGATTGCAAAGAAGAGAACCATCCACACTGTCCATGAGAAAAGCAATCATTTTATTTTATCTAAACTCTCATTATTTACTTTTCTTCCTCTGTTTTCCAACCAGATCATAGGGTAATTAATTAAAAGAGATTGTCAAGTTTAGATTGTTTTATCCAACCAAATTTCTAGACTTTAAAGAAGGAAACCAGTTTCAAAGTATATTAGCTTAGTTATTTGATACTTCATTCTTTTGTTTTAGTCCACCTCATTAAAGTGGGTAAGATTCAAAATTGGTTGATACAGTGGTTTAATATTTTCCGTTATGGCAACGATTTTCAGTAACTTAAAAGAGTAGTTACTTAGTAGTTAGGCAAGGTTTCCATTGTCTAGTGAGTACCAAGTTGGTTCGGGCATGGTCAAGTCATGTGGTATATGGACTTAACCTTCACCTTTAACCTTGGACTTGGGTCTGAACGATAATCACAACTGAGCGTAGAAGGCGAGGAGTCGATGAAGAATTCGTAGAAACGCTTAGTTAGTGCAGAATTTATTATTTAGATTATAAATTGGTTGTTTATTTGATTTGAGACTTTAAGAAAGTTGTTTATTCTTTTATTTTTAATTTGTGGAAACTTGGATAATGAATTCAAGTATGGATTAATTTTGAGAACGCTTTAATTTGATTGTTATGGGAATGTGAGTAAGTGATGCGTTTAGAAATACTATATGTGAGTGATATTTATCCCTTTTCAGTTATTTGGAAGGTTGAATGAGATGTTATGTTTTCGAGCAGGTTGTGGTATTGAGGAATTGTGGTGGCTTGTAATTGTAGTTATGTTTGTTTTAATTTAGCCATCGATTTTGAAGGTAAGACCCGCGTAGGGCAGCAGGTGATTTAAATTTGTATAGTCAGATCACGCACGTCTAGGTGTTGGAAGGCTGGGCGTGACAGATCTGCAGTTCGCCTCCTCCATCTCTTCCGCCTGCAACCTGCTCACCTTCTTTCCCCTCTGGAAAAAAAAAAAAAAAAAAGCCAACAAACCCAGACTTGCAATAGTTCTGCCGCCCAACCACCCTTCCCAGATCCTGCAGCAACTTTCCAAAGTCCATATAGCCTCTTGCCATTACTCGCCCAACTAAACCCCTCTCAAACCAGCCCTACACAGCCTGTGGATCGCCTCCAGCAGTTCACGCCTTCTCGCTTCTGCCCCATACCCACCTTCCACCATCTTTTCAGCCTCTTCCATGTGTTGCCTTTTGTTTTCTTAAAACAATAAAGAAGACACATCTCTCTATGCCTTGACTGTTGAGCCGTGCCTCTTTAATACCCATTCACAACGTATGACCACTTTTCAATTCAAGCCTTGCCCTTTCAAAAGCAACCATCCAACCGTAGGCCCATCTCTGACGTCCCTTCCAATTTCTTTTTATCTTTGCACCACATGCCTTTTCCTTTGCTTTTGACAAGTTTTGACCTCCTTGACCCTTTTATCCCATTTAACCCATCCACCCATTTACCCATCAGGTCCTGCTTCAACACAACTTCGTCCACTACCCGTTGACTATCGACCATACATTGGCTGTTTGACCAGGTTGACCAAATTTTACCAGTTTGACCAAACTGTCCCTTTCCCTGTCTTTTCCTTTGTGTCCATTAATGTCTTAACTTAGGTTCCAACCCCCACTACACCAATTGCTTATGCTTTAACTACAAGCCAAACTTTGTCCCTTACTCACCCAATTTACCTCCTTATTTGACAGATCAACCCAATTACCTTAACCCAATTTTCCCTCAACCGGTCTTACCCGCGCGCCCATCCTTGGCCCGCTCGAGAATCTCAATGCAGTTTCATCAGGCTGATTTGATCGATCCTACTCATGTTGCTGCATCAGTGGACTCCGGCTCCCAACAATAATGCTCAATGTGTCACCAAATCTGAGTTCGAAGATTTTAAAGCTAAGATAAGAGATATATTTGTCTACTTTTTCGACTCCAATTTTGGCATACAAGAACGTTTGCCGAGGTTCGTGTGTCCATACTTGCGTCCTTCCAGAAGAAGGCAAAAGATACCTCTGAGCACTCAAAGCAGGTACACCCGACTCCTAACACTCAACCACCAACACCAACACCACCACCAGTAACACCGCCTTCGCCACAGCCAATTACCAACCCTCTTCCATACCCAAACTAGATTCTGATAAGGATATCAAGGATCTCTCCATGGTTATTCGTACATTATCCTGCCCGCCTCTTGTCCTATCTTTGGCACCTCGTGCTATCCTTCCCATCCATCAAGTCCATGTCATCCCTAAGGTGCAATTTGAAGACCCCTTCGCAATTGGCTTGCTTCGACCATGCTTGAGTCCGTTTGCAGTCTTTGGTTTCTTCATCCCAAAGGCAGATGGCTCTCATCATCCGTGCATTGCAATTTGTGTCATTACAAGCTTTGCCATTCGCATCTTCGGACTTGGTCTTCATCTTTGTTTGGTGTCTTGCAACATAAATTGTATTCTTGCCGGCTTCAACTCAAGAGAGTTCTTTTCAAGACCGGGGGACTGATGTAGGACATGTCGTCGAGATACCTATGTGGACACTTTCATTTTTATTTTATTTTATTAATTTCGTTTAATTAGTATCCTAGCAACACCAACAATTTCGTCGATGTCCTAGGTACGGTTGGATTCTAGTTTCCTATTAGGACTAGTTTTTCCAATATATACGATGGTTGTAATACACGAGAGACGATTCTCGCATAACATGGAATAAAATCAAAAGTTCGAATTATTTTTATCTGCTTCTTTATCTCTATCTTTCTTGTTCTCTTGCTGTCGCTGCAGGCATATCTTTTAGCTCCTGCCATCACTGCAGGCCTTTATCCCGATATTGCCGGATCGCTCTGCCGGTGAGCATCGATCCCGCATCAAAGAGTTTCCTTAATATCGAGATAGTTTTGTTGTAAAGCTACTTGACATAAAACATGCTTTCATCTCTTTGATAATATCAAGATAGTTTTGTTGTAAAGCTACTTGACATAAAACATGCTTTCATCTCTTTGATACCAAAAAGGAAAGGTCTTTCCAAACTTTTGCACTATAGCTAATCAGTTAAATTGGTTGTGTCTATAAGCACCTAGCTTAGGGATCTCATAAGGGAAACCCACACTGCTTTTGAAGAAGATAGACTGATCGGTTGCGAATGAATTAATTCATGCGAGGAAGATAGGGAGGAATCTTGGGATGTTGATGAAATTGACATGGAAAAAACCTATGCTTGGATTGGGGGTTTGTGGAATAACTATTTGATAAGATAGGTTTTGGAGTAAAGTGGAAACCTTGGATGAAAGCTCGAATGGAGGGCAATTCGTACTCAATTTTGGTTAAAAGGTCCCCAACTGAATGCCCACCCTTGTAGAATCTTTCTTTGGTGCATTTTACTAGGAAAAAAAAAGAAGCAAGTTCCTTGTATACTCCAAAAGTAGTAACAGGGTTTGGTTGGTTTATTTCTTAAACTTTCCAGAATCTAGGCTTTTACATTTTAGTTGAAGAGTCCTGTTGTTTAATTGACCGAACTTTGTACATTTCCTGTCTAGAACTCACATGGTTTATCATTAAAGACATTAACGCGCATGGTTGAGTGGTTAGGGAAATCAGACTGGTCCAACTGATTGGCCTTCCCAACATCATTGGTCTCCTCAGCTTGACATGAAGTCTTCCTCAAGCTCCCTTCCGAACCCCACACACCCCCTCCTCTGAATTTCCAACCCCCACTGTCATCTCTCAGTCCTGCTGTTGTCCCCCTTGGTTTCTTTTCTTCCTCCCATTGGAAGGAAAAACGGAAGAATTCAGTATCCCTTTTTATCTCTAATTTCCTAGAAGACTTCTCCAAACTGGATGTTTTTGCCTTATTTAGCAAATCAAGTAGAACCGTTGATAGATTCATACCTCTATGCAAGGAGTCTCAAAAACATCATGGATTTGCCTTCGCCCGATTCATCTCTGAGGTGGAAGCGTTGCGTGGTATTGTTGACGTCAGCGACAGAGGCTTTAAGGGCAAAAAGCTTTTGGTGAAGATGGCAAGAACCCCTAATGCTCCTGTCTCTTCCTTGCAACCGCCTCTGTCTTCCTTTGAGGTCTCTATTGGCCTTCCCAGTGCATTGCTGAGTTTTGTTAAGCCCACATCTGCTCAGATTGTTGCCTCCTTGGCATGTTGGATGAGGATTTACCTCTCCTTAGATGGGTGGTTGATGTTAATGAAATCGGCACTATCTAATCCAACCTTGTATTTTATGTCCTTATTTGAGCTACTGGCAAGGGGCACGGAAGTTGGAAAAAACTGCAAAGAGATTTTATGGGGTGATTCTAGTGAAAAGAAGCAAGTTCATCTTCTCAATTGGTTTGAGGTATCTAAACCTTTAGAGGAAGGGGCTTGGGGATTGTTCCAATGAAGATTAGGGATGAAGCATTGTTATGCAAACGGAGTTGACATTTTAGTAGGGAATGGGATGCACTGTGGAGGAAGATTTTGGTAGCAAGGTACATGGAAGGAGATGTAGGGGGGTTGGAAGTTGGAAAAGAGAGTGGCAGGTTTGGTTCAAGCATTGTACGCTAGATTTTAAGGCAGGAAGTGGTTAGGGGAGGGTTGGATCAGTCTTCAGAAATAAACAAGATTATTGGTAAGGAAGGGAAATAAGATTAGCTTTTGAACGGACCTATGGATTGGGACAGTAAACTTAATGATGTTTTCTCGAGGTTATACAAAGTGGTGGAGAATGGGAAAGCATTTATATTGAAGTATAATGTGATTGAAGGAGGGAGGGTGAAGTGGAATTTATCCTTTAAAAGAGGCTTTAGATATTTTGAACAAAATCACCTAGAGAGCTTTTATTGATATTAACAATATTTCCTATTTTCCCTTTCGATGATGATGAATGTATTTGCGTTGGGGATCGTTTGAGGTGTATTCGGTAAAGGTGGGGTCAAAGCAGAGTTTTCACCTAACGAAAGGAGCAAATCACTAGGCCTTCTTGCTTGGAAGGGCATGGCACCACCAGGGGTTCAAGTTTTCGTTTGGTGTGTCGAGGGGGAGGGTCATTTCCAGAGTTAATTTTGGGAGGAGAGGTTTGGTTGGGGATGGGGAAAATCTCTTGTATGTCTTATGTGGGGAATATAAGGAGAGCTTGGACCATCTTTTTTGTGGGTGTGAGGTAGCGAAAGTTGTGGGGTAATTTTGTGGCATTGGTTGGCTGTCCTTGAGTGTTGGATAGCTCGGTTTATAGTGTGATGGCTAACTGGTTTCTCTGCCCGCTAAGAGGTAGGAAGAAGGTAGCCTGGGTTATGTGCCCAATGGCCACTCTTTCGTCCATTTGGAAAGAAAGGAATGCCAGAGTGTTTGAGAATAATGCCTGTACCTTGGACGTTATTTTTGAAAGCAACTGGTGGTGGTGGTTTTCTTGGTTGTCAGTGAGCAAGATCTTTCGAGGGGTTCGTTAGCACATTTCTATTTATTGTGAGAGGGTTGCTTGAGAGATACTTTTAGGAAGAACAAATCCAAGGAGGTTTTCCCCCCTCCAAAGGGGGACTCTTTAAGTTTAACGTGGATGGGGCAATGAAGGGTAAACTAGGGTCGGCAGGAATGGGAGGTGTGGTCCATGACCATTTAGGAGAGCTATTATTCTACTTCTCTGATCCATTGGGTATTAAGGATTCAAATGAGGCTGAACTTCTAAGGATTGTGTGGGCTCTCTACTTGTGTGACGTTGCCTGCTTATGTGGATCCCCTGTCTCTGTGACGTGACAGTCGGGGACGACTCTGGTCTTTAGAGTGGTGGATTGTAACACCCCACCCACATGGGGGTGTGGGAAAAAAATCTCACATTGCCCATTAGGTGGGTGGTGGGGGTGGTAATATGAGGGGGTAACCCCTCAACCAACATGAGGCCTTTTGGGCCTGCCTTGGTGGGCCAGGCCCAAAGCAAAACCGTGCAGGCCCAGGTGGGGCCCAAAGCGGACAATATCGTGTTGGAGGTCGGGTCGTTACAAAAAGAGTGCTTCTATAGTCTAGGCATAGATCTAGGAGTTTAATTATCGAGGGGGATTTAGTGATTGCTATCAAATGGGCTAGTGGCAGAAAAAAATCCCCTAGGAGGTTGATCCCAATGGTAAAGGAGATTCAAGACTTATGTTCCTTGATGGAAATGGTCTTCCATCATGTCAGGATATCCACTAACGAGATTGCCGATTTCTTGGCAAAGACAAGAGTCGACAGGAATGAAGCTTAGGTCAAATTTTTATGATTTTTGGGGTTTTTAGGTGGTTTTGGTTGACATTGTATGTATTTTTGGTGTATTCTAATATAAACCTCTTATGCTCGACAGATATTTTGTACTTCTTTTACTTTATTAATGAATTTAGTTTATATCTCAAAAAGAATTTATATTGAATATATATGCTTGAATTTGAAAGTCATGTTTCAATTTAGGTAGTTAGTTATGTGTTTGAATTGGGAAGTTTTGCAAAAGCTATTGGTTGGTAGTTATTTTCTACAACTAGTAGTTATTGGCTACAACCATAGATGATGTAACTTTGAACTTTATGTAATGTCTTGTTGATGGATGAATGTCTAATACATCTACACTGAAGAATGTCTAATACATCTCCATTGAAGTTCCGATTTTACTCTTGTTTTTCTTCTTTGATTTTAGTTGTAAATTTTGGGTTAATTGAATTCTAATTCAACTATTGGAGAAATGGATTTTTTTCAAATACTTGGAAATTCATCGTTTTCTTTACACAAAGATAAAAAACATCACGTTAGATGAGAAAAAGAAACAACAAAATAATTGTAGTAATTCTAAGCTATGATATCCAAGCACTTTAGAGTAGGCAAGATTCCCATGTCTTCTCATGTTGTGTCTTGCCCTATTCTTCATTTTTATGAGTAAAATTCGTGTTCTTCCTTTATACATGACATATCCATGTTGTATTTGGGCATCACAGGATTTAAATCATTGATGGTTATATAGTGCAAATCAAAGTTCATCAATTCAAGTGTTTACTTTTAATTTTTGAAATGTCAACATTATTCAAACCTACAACTTCTATGGTTATAACAATGAGCACCTTAAAACTAGGCCATAGGTACCTAATTCACAATTCAAGTAATTCATATTCAAGTTCAAAGCTCATGATTCAATATATATTGCAATCCACTAATTTGTCAGAGTAAGTTCATTCAATTTGTTTTTTTTTGAAAAGTAACTTCATTCATCAAAAGAGAAAAGAATACAAAAGGGAGCAAGCATAGGACACAAGCAACCCATCAAACCCAAACAAAAGAAACCAACCACCTCCAAGATTACAACAACTTATTCACAATCTCCAAAGATAACAAAACACCCTGACGAGCCAACTCATCAACCTCAGAATTTGATGATATAGGGGCCCACGACACTAAATATTCAAAAGACACCATGGAATGACAAATTATTGATTCAACTAATTTATTGATAAATTCTTATTACAATCACTACCATTATATATCAAACATTAAATTACTTTACTAAAGCTTATATATTCATGTAATTATGAAGGTAATTGCTCATCCTCAAATAACCATAGCTAATAAATTTTGTAAAATGAAACTCACACTTAAATAGTGATTCTCTTCAAAAAAAGAAATATAAGCATTTCAAAACATAATATAGAAAGAAAATGATTAAATAGATAATTTTTTTTTTTTGAAAGATAACTTTATTAAAGACAAGGAAAAATACATGCGTAAAGGAAGGTAAAAAAGACCCCAACACAGAATTACAAAAAATGAGTAACTACTTCAGATTCTAAAAATAATCCCTGACGAGCCAACTCATCGGCAGCCGAGTTAGCTGAGCGAGGAACCCAACTGATTTTGAGATGAAAAGAATCGAGAATGCTCCGAATCCTTTCAATTTTGTTCAAAAATCTCCACGGGCAAATAGAACCCAAAGCCCAACTCACTATAACTTGAGAATCACCTTCGACTAAGCACCCATGAACCCCTTTCGTCTCTATTTCCAAAAGACCACGCCATAAAGCCATTAACTCTGCCTCAATAACTGACCCATGAGGAATGGGTCCAGCATAAGAAAATACAGAAGACCCAGAGTCAGTCCGAATTATCCCACCATACCCAGCCAAATCTAGATGATGCATGTAACTTCCATCAAAGTTAAGTTTAAGAAACCCGCTTGAAGGAGGACTCCAACAAACACGATGTGAAGCCCCCAACTAATGAGTATAGGAGTCAACAGAAGCCCAATCTCTGCAAATAGATGAAATGGAAACATCCTGGAGCTGAGTTGGTCCAATCAACCACCAAGCTGCACGAAACTTGATTAAATCCATAAGAGAAATATTCGAGCAATTCTTATCATGGAACACCCTGTTATTGCGAGCCAACCAAATAGACCATACGATGCTCAACATAGTCAACTTCCAGAGCCTGCGACGGAAAGAACTACCTGACACCAAAACCTCTTCATTGAATAATTCGCCCCATGAAGAAGGAATGCAGTAACTGATACCTAACAGGTTAAAGAAATGCATCCAAATTTGATAAGAGAACTGGCAATGAAGCAGAAGATGATTAACCGACTCCGCATCCGATAAGCACATGGGATAGGCATTCACAATAAGCATATGTCGCGTACGCAGATTATCAATCGTCAAAATTTTCTTCAAACCAGCAAGCCATCCGAAAATCTTCACCTTAAAAGGAGAAGACCCCTCCCAAATTTTTGGATGAACTAAAGGAGCGTCGTTACCCATCATCAAAGTCTTGCAAAAAGACTTAACTGAAAATAAACCATGAGCATCAATCTCCCAAATACGACTGTCCTTTCCATAGCCCTTCACAAAGACATTCTCTAAAAGGGACATTAAGAACATCCAATCTTCAAACATCCAATCCTCAAGCTCCCGACGAAACTGAGGGCTCCAGACTACCTTGTTGTTAATAACCTCATAACCCTCTTTAACTGAGGCAGCTCTATTTGAAGCGATAGAGAACAACCTGGAAAAGATTGGGCTAACGAAGCCTCTCCTAGCCATTTGTCCGACCAGAAGAGAACTTTCTCTCCTGAATAAACTCGATAGCGGATGAAGCGATCAAAGGCCATGGATACAGAACAAACTCCTTTCCAGAAGCCAGACACACCCCCATTTATATTAGTTATCCTCCAGCCGGAATCAAGCAGCCTATATTTCCGTCGCACGAGAACCTTCCAAAGGCCATCAGAAGAATCACCCAAGCGCCAAAGCCATTTCCCCAACAAAGCTTCATTGAACTGACGAAGGGGACGAATCCCAAGACCACCTTCAATCGTAGGTTTACAAACCTGAGACCAGTTAACCAAATGAAACTTTCGCCTTTCCCTATCATCATTCCACAAAAAACTGCTGCTGAATCCTCTCTAGCTTGTCAACCACTTCCGTTGGACATTTAAAAGTGCTCATACAATACACTGGGAGGCTTGATAATACCACTTTGATAAGAGTGACCCTTCCACCAATGGACAAGTATTTCCTTTTCCAAACCGCTAACCTCCTTTCCATTCTATCGATGATCACGTCCCAACATGCCTTTTTAGGTTTTCCTTTGCAGAAAGGAACCCCCAAATATTTGACCGGAAAAGAAGCAACTTTACAACCCAAAACCGAGGCCAACTCCACACACTGCCTGTGCTCAATATTGACACCCAGAAGCTCACTTTTATTGAAATTAATCTTCAACCCCGAACAAATCTGGAACCATTGAAGGACTGCATGGGCCATTTTTAGAACCCTCAAATCTGCTTTAAGGAAAAGGACAGTATCATCCGCATATTGTAAATGTGAAATCTCAATATCCGTATTTGTGATGCGAAAACCCTCAATCCAACCCTGTGAGAAGACCTTTTCGAACATAAGATGAAGAGCCTCTGCCACCATAACAAATAAGTAGGGTGATAAAGGATCGCCTTGACGGACACCTTTCTCCATTTTAAAGAAACCTTTAGGACTTCCATTTACCAACACCGACAAGTGGGCCGAAGATAGACAAGACATAATCCAAGCAATCCAACGATCACCAAAGCCCATACGCTGCATAACATAATCCAAAAAAGACCAATCAACATTGTCGTAAGCTTTCTGAAAATCTAACTTGCAAACCACCCCTTCTTCACCTGACATAGATTTAGAATCTAGATATTCATGAGCAACCACCACTGAATCAACAATCTGACGACCTTCCAGAAAAGCACTTTGGACAGGGGAGATAACAGAAGGCAACACCTTCTTCAAACGATTAGCAAGAGTCTTTGCCAAGATTTTATAAGGGCCACCTATCAAAGTAATAGGGCGGAAATCATTCAGAGCTGCGGCACCAGCCTTTTTGGGAATCAGGGTAATAAAATCTGCCCCCAAATCTTTAGAGATAATCCCTCTCTCAAAAAATTCCTACACAAAAGCCAAGATATCCTGTTTAACTAAGTCCCAAAAATGTTTGAAGAATAAAATTGGAAAACCATCAAGACCTGGGGCTTTATCCTCTCCCAACTGCCAGACTGCATCTTTCACTTCAGTCTCATCAAAAGGACACTCCAACATAGAACTTTGATCGATAGATATTTCTTTAAAAGGAATAGATGACGGAATAGGAGAATTCCTTCTAGTAGATGCAAATAGACTCTTGTAATACTGAGTTATCTCCTCACATATCTCGGATCGATCAACTATACTTTCTCCGTCCACCAACACAGAGTGAATAAAATTTTTCCTCTTTCTAGCACTGGCCATGTGATGGAAAAATCTTGTATTCTTATCACCCTCTTTAAGCCATTTGATCCGAGAACGCTGCTTCCACTTAACCTCCTCCTGTAAAGCTTTCTTTTTAAGAGCTACTTTAAGGTCTTTTCTTCTAGCTAACTGATCAGAAGACAGTAAATCCACCTCTTCATTTTGATTAAGAAGTTGCAACTCCTTCAACCATAATTGTTCCTCTGCTGTCTCTTCTGCACGTCTTGACGAGGACCACAACCTCAACTTTCCTCTAAGAAATTTTAACTTTTGCATCAAACAAAAACCTTTCCAACCATTTGGAGAAGACTCCCTCCACCAATTGCCAACCAATTCAGAGAAACCCTCCACCTGAAGCCAGGACAGTTCAAATCTGAAAGGAGTTGGACCCCAAGAATCCAGAGCAGAATTCAAAATGATGGGCATATGATCAGAAACTATATTAGTGACAGCACGTTGAGAGGAGAGATGAAAATAATCCACCCAAGTAGAATTAATTAAAAATCTATCCAACCGAGCCAGATTTGGATTACTTTGCATATTCGACCAAGTAAAGGATGCGCCACCCAACGGTAAATCTAAAAGCTCCAAATCGTCAATCCATCGACTAAAACGATTCATTTGAACAGAAATTCTATTACATCCTTTCCTTTCGGACATCCGACGCACCACATTGAAATCTCCTCCCACACACTAAGGCAAAAGAGCATTACCAATCCCTCTCCCCGACTCAATCTCCTCAAGGAACTGATCACGTAATGCGTCTTGATTAGGCCCATACACATTTGTGAATAGAAAATACTTGCCAGAGGAAATCTCTTCCAAAACCGCAAAGAGAGAAAACTCTTTAATCCCAGCTTCAATCAACTTCAACTTGTTAGAATCCCAAATAGTCCAAAGACCACCTGAGGCTCCATCAGAAGCTTTAGCTAACCACCCCAAGCTCCCACGACCCCAAATAGATTGAACAAACCTCTCCTCTGTCTCCACACACTTAGTCTCCTGCAGGAATAAAACATCAGGATTTTGTAGAAGAACCATTCGCTTCACCTGCACCCTTTTCTCCACCGCCCCCAACCCCCTAACATTCCAGGACATTACCTTCATCAAGAAACCACCTGATCACCCAATGAACCAGCCACAACCAAAGTACGATCGTAATTAATAGAGGATTGCAAATTTCTTAATTCTCTCTCCCTCTTACGAGTCCGTTTCTGCCGTAATTCTGCATCCTTATCTCTTCATTCTGCTTCCCAAAATTCTGTCAAAATTTGCTTCAAATGCAATGTCCGAGATGGTGAAGAAATCCCAAGCAAAGTCCCAACTAAGAGCAACTTCTCCTCATCAAACGAATCTGTACACACAGCCATATCAAGTCTATCCTCCAAATCCGCATCGTCAGCCCAATTTTGAGGTCCCAATGAGAGATCGGGAGGCCTTTGGGGAGTGTCCTTGCCCTGAGAAGAGACACAGAGCTGATGAAAGGTTGGATTAATCGCTGCGGTACACCCTTGAGATCCACCACTGACAATATCCCGAAGAGCTGACTTGTCGGGAAAAACTTGGGCCGTAGAGGCAGACCCATCAAATGCCCCAAATTGGGCCAAGGAAGCAGGCCCGACATCTGCCCGAATATTGTCCAAGGAAGTAAGCCCATCAACAGGCCGAAATTGGGCCAAAGAAGCAGACCCCTCATTTGTACAAAAATGGGCCAAGGAAGTTGGCCCGTCATCTAACCGAAATTGAGCCAAGGGTGTAGGCCCGTCAACTGGGCCAAGGACAGACCCAGGCTCAACCTGACTTTGAATGGGTGTAATGTTAACTAGGCTTAAGTTATGTCTGGAGCTTGAAGGCTGGCCCAAATAGATTAGGCCCTGATGTTGGACCCCAGCTTTAGTTGGAAGTCTCGGTTTGGAGATAGCCTTGCCTCGGTCAAGGGCTACCTCTTTAAAAGACTTAAGAGGTAGCCCTAGATGAGATTTACGGTTCGAAAATTCCCCTCGAGATGACGGAGGTTCCAGCGGCTTCTGCTGCCGTAACTGGTGCGAGAACTGCTGCTCCATCTGCTGCGAAATCCTCGATGAAGCTTCCACCAAGGGGTGCGAAATCTTCGATGAGGCTTCCTCCAAGGGATGCGGAATTTTTGATGAAACTTCCGCCAAGTGTTGCGAAAGATTAGGCGAGATTTGTGGCGGAAGATCAGGGGCGAAAACCTCGGCTGCAACTTCGGGATCAGTTACGGTCTCCGTCTCCGGCAACGATTTGAGATGCCGAGAGTTAGCCTCCGATTGGTGCAGTAAAGCTCGCCGTGAGATTGATTCGGTTTCCTCCAACTGATTCAATAGAGCTTGTTGCGATTTTGGTTTCTCTGGCAACGACGAGGGAAGAGAACCAGGGGCAAGAGCTGACGTCAAGTCCACCATATGCACGAAAGGCTTTGGTTCCACCTCGGTCCAAAGTTCGAATCGAAGATCCTCCACTTCCAACCATAGATTTTTCGGAAGGGCCGTACCAACAGGATGCCTTATCTTTAGCCGAGCGAACTCTACAATATCCAAGTTTAAGCAGTGTTCGTCGATTTCTTCCACTACTCCCATCATCAAACCCAGTTTCCACAAAACCTCCTTACACCAAGCATGCAAGGGCACTCCATGCAAATGAACCCAGTCCACCACCAAAGCAGGACCAGTCGATTCCGACCACCCATCAATTCTGGATAAAGGTCCATCAACGAAGTGGGATCCCTTGTATCGAAAACGTTGTCTGTCCTCCTCTAAAGTCAGGACAATCCAGAATAAAATTGGGGAGAGTCTTCTTACCGACACATTCGATTTGAATGCCCACACCTTCGACAGCCAATCCTTAACTTCTTGAGATGAAGAATTAGAATTCCGGGCGAGTCCGATCCAGGTACGATTCAGACCTTCAATATTTTTCTCAGTTTCAAAAACTCTAAGTAAAAAATTTTCGGAATCAGACGAAGTACGAAGAATGGGTTTTTGTTGTACACCTAGACCTAGGTTGCTTTCATTTTTCTTATGGCCCAAAGGCAAACGATGGGATACGATTCCCCCAGTCCGACGATTTTCAGGCCCAAATCGTGCTTTATTTACCCGTAGCTTTTTCCCTTGGAAAATCTTGCCGTTCATCATCGTGATTGCATTAGCCATTTCTTTCTCCAATTTGAAACGCACAAAAGCGTAATTCTTTCGTTTGCCAGATCTTCGATCGAAAGGAACAAAACTGTCGAAAACTGTTCCCGCAGCACTAAATTCACGAACTAGGTCTCCCGATCCCCAATCGGGGATATTCCCAACAAATACCGAAAAGCTATCACGCCACCACTCAACCATTTTTTTTAAAAAACAATTCTATCTTTTGATGTTACCCACACATTCATTGTGATTAAATAGATAAATTATAAATAAAAATATAATTAGAAAAAGATTTCAAATGAAATCAAAGTAGATCGATCTAATTCGTGAACTAGATGAATTGACATCGAATTATTTGATGAATCAAATTGCAAATTATTCGAATGAACTGACTTGCAATTCAAAACTAGTTAAAACGAAGTAGGTAAGTACAAACTGGGCTACAGGTTATTTGTGTTCTATGCATTTAATTCCAATAATGAAGTGGCTTGACTTCCAAAACATTCTAGATCAAACAAAATTTGCCATTTGCAAGAGTTAAAGTTTGAAAACTGAATACTTGAAAAACCAGTTGATTTGGACACTGATTAAATTGATTAGGTCAATTTGAATCAAACATTTCAAGAAACATGATACAAGCATGGTTGTAGCAAGCCATTTATTCTTGAACTCTCAAATAATTATAGGCTCAATTGCAAGAGAGAAAAAGATCAAACCATTATTGGAGATGCTCTTTGTTTGAAGGGAAGATTCCGATCGGAATGCTCAAGGCAGTAACGCAACATTTCCACTATAGTTAACTCAGATGAAAGGTCATATTTATCTGCAAGGGAAGTAAATAAACAGCATTTAAATTCTCGCAAATCAGAACTAAATCAGTCAAACTGTGGCAGATTGCTTGGTATCTCACCTGGGATGTCAAATATTTGTGTAGCAGGTGGAATTCCCAGCAATTTTCCCAAATGAACACGGACATGAGCACGGTCCGAGAAAGTCAGTTCATCACCATGAGTAACCACCACGACAGGTTTGTCATCTGTGGACATTAGAAAATATAAAAGGGATTATATGCATCAATTATATGAGAAACAAGTTTCTTGATTAAGTTACCAATAAGGAGACTCATTCAACCTATAATGCCTGGATACTTCTTTCTGCTTTAGATTCTGTACAATATTGATAAGTGATACCATTGTAATGATGGATACCGCTCTTGTACAATGGCTACTTGTGAGATACAGTTCAAACAATATTCAAATATATTATTAGGTGTATCAGCGATGCAAGAATGGGAGTGGCAAACCCTACATTGCTTGGTTTATTGCAATTCACAATGCCAACTCCAGTACCATCAAACTGAAGCAGTTAAAACATAAGTTCAGAAAAAAAAAAAAGGTAAATCATCTCCAAAAATGAGGAGACAGCCCATTAAATACTTCAGGAAAAAGGCAGGGGATCGAGAAAGAACAAAAATGCAATGCAGGGGATGGAGAGAAATTCTTCAAACGAGAAATAAAGCAGCAGACCACATCAAAAACCTCATCAGAAATGGAGAATCCGCATCATTCTGGTATGATAACTGGCTCCCTAATGATAGATTGGACGAGACATACAATCCTAAAGCAATTTATGGTCTAGGCTTTGGTAAAGAAAATAAAGCCAGCAGCTTCATCAGAAACCACCAATGGCATCTCCCTTCCCCAACTTCAGAATATCTCATGAATATCTGGTCTGCTATTCAAAAAGTTCAGCTCCCACAGTGTAACGTTGAAGATCAGATTGTCTGGATTGGTGAAGAAAGTGGAACTTTCAGCCCTACAAATCATCAATGCCTATCAGACTCAGCTGCAACTGTTGAATGGCATGAATATGTATGGTTCAGAGGTCATATTCCACAACAATCATTTTATGCATGGCTGATTTCTCATGGAAAACTGAAAACCAGCAAACTTCTGGCTGATAGAGGTATTGGCACTGCAGAAAATTGTGCTCTCTGTATGAAGACCTCAGACCTCTACTTTTCTTCAGGAAATCAAATCAATTGCAGCAATTCTGGCTTCAAATTAGGTTGTATCAACTACGTTTAAGTTCAGTTTTCCTGCTCTTATCTGGCACTGTTGGAAAGAGAGAAATCAGCAGATCTTCAACAAAATCCAGAGACAAAAAGAAAGCATACTATCAAATATCCTCCATGATGCTCCCCTCATGAAGAGAGGTCTTGAGTTTGGGCCACTCTACGTAGTTGCTTACCCAATGTGTGTGGGATTGGGAGGCTTGCACATGCCCCAAGGACTAGTCGGGTTAAAATGTCCCCTGTCCAATTACAGGTGAAACCCCTGGACACCTTGGTCATCAAAAAAATATATCCTCCATGATGTTAGATCCAGAACTATTTTCTATTTTGTAAGCTCTGCTCTTATCTACGTTCCTAGCATTATCTCAGCTCATTGGAATCTCCCCACTGTCACAAGCAAAGTTCAACCTGATATTCTTCTCAAGAAAGGAGATCCAGTGCCTATTTCTATATAGATTGTTATTCTAATTCATGGAAGTCTCATAAGTGTTGCTGCAGTTAATCACAAAAATAACCATGTCATTCTTGAATCAATAGATAATGACAAATCAGAGGCCAGGATATTCCTCATCATCCAATCTGCTCTGAACTGGGCCACCCTTAATGGTATAAGTCAAATCAGATTGGAATGTCACCATTAAATAGCCTCATTCATTATTAACTCTAGAAAATGCCACTGGGTTAATAAAATCAGCATTGCTGCTGTCCTCAACCTGCTGAGTCGTTTTCAGTATTTTTGAAGTTTCTGCTTCCAGTGAAAGCACACTGACTGCTAGAGATCAAATATTATGTAATCTGGTTAACTGATTTCTTTTTGCCTTGCCTATCCCGCGCTATGGGCTTTCTTTACTTCTTGTTTTGCTTCTTGGCCTTGGCTGTGGGTTCTTTCTTGTTTTCTTGTTTTTTTTTTTTTTCTGCCTATCCCAGGCTGAGGGAATCTTTTCTTATTTCTCTTTTTCTTGATGTTTTTGTGCATTTTTGGGATGTTTTCCCCCTTTGAATGATATTTCGTGCCTTTGCCATTCAAAAAATAGTAACTGCCAAATAATGGCAACCAATAAGTGATCTGGATTGAGCTTTAAGGCTTGAAGGGCTTAAAAAATTGTAAAAACAAATGTTTTGTGAATGTTGCTGGTCTTAGAAAGGACTGATTTGAAGATAGGTTTAGGTTTACAGAGAGGGCATGAGAATGGTAAAACACAGGGATGACAAAAGGAACGACTCGCCTAGGAGTCCACGAACAAAATTGATCTAGAGACACCATGCTTAACCAAGAAATCTGCCACCCTATTGGCCAACTTCTAATGTGCACAAAGGAGATGTCTAGTGAAGTAGAAAGGTGTCTGATTTCTCAGAACAAGGGGGTGTATCTCCATGGTGGTTTCTCCCTTCAAGAAGCCTAACACACACCATTCACTGGGTCACTTTCCACTATCAGTTTCTTTTGGAAGTGTTCCCGGCACCAGGAATTGATTGACAGCAAGGTTATCTGATTAGGCAGTCATCAGGGAGATAGTATTTACATTTTTACATTTTTGTAGGGGAGAACAATGTTACCTGTAACGATACAGAAATTGAGTGGTAGAATTCTTATTCCCACATAAATTCTCTCTATATCCTCTATATTAACAGTCCAATGTGTAAATGAGGATTCCACATAATTATTTTTTCTGAAAAAAAAACCTTAGGCACATGGATGCAGATTGGCCCACTTCAATTTTCAACCATCCATGTTGGACAAGGGTCCACAAGTGGTTAGTATATTGGTAAACTTTGGCTTGCACAGGAGATTAGCATAATCCACAATATGTAGAAACAGAAAATTCAAGGATGCACCAGAAGAAATAACCACTAGTATGTGTTTTTCTATTTCGAGGTTTTTTTTTTTGGATAAATATTGTTTCTATTTCAAGTTATCAATGAAGAGACAGTAAGAGGCTAAACCTTTAAATGACAAGTATGGGCAGTTGAAGGTTTCTACTACCAAGCTGGTGTACTGTGCATTATCTCCACTGTCCATGGATTTTTTGACAGAGACCCCATCAACAACAAATATAACAAAATTAATCCTCCTCTTCTTACAAGGACAGGAAAGTGCATGTCGTCCTCTCTTTACTATCATCTCGTGTACAGTAACACTGTCTGAATCTCTGTTTATAAAATGTGAGATAATCACATAAAACACATCTTTTGAATCAAAAGGCATTGATGTGAAAATGAAATGCAGCCTGAAAGTTGTAAATTTAACCTCATAACCATCTGTCCATGTCGAACACCTGTTGTCATCCAAGTCTTAAGTAGCTTAGAGTTGTCAGACAAATTTTCTGATAAACCGCGAGTGTCAAACAAGCTGAAGGATGCTGAACTTCTTGGAATCATATATTCTTGCAAAAAGTAGGTCCCGTCTCCAGATGAATTATCTGTAGCAGGACAAACTCAGGGACTCCACAATAGTGGCAACGTGAATGGGTACAGTTTAATTTCCTTAATTGGATAGAAATAAAAAATAACAAAAGTGGAAAAATAACTGTAAAACGTAGTGCAAAAAGCAGCACAGTTAATAATAGTTTTCACAACAAGACAAATATATCATGGAAAAATTAATGTTCATCATTATCATAAGCTAGAATCACATCTATTTGAGGTCAGCTTTATGAGTTGTTCTTCTCCGATTAATCTTATCATAAACTAAACCATTAGTCACTCTACAATCTAATGTCTTTGTTTATCCTTCCTTCCATGTTTTCAGTGGTCGCCCTCTCCTCCTAATGCCTACAATCCGTAGCCTCTCAACTCTAGGGGCCTTGTCTGGTTTTCTGCCAACATGACCAAGCTACCTCAAACAAATTTCTCTCAGTATATCATCTAAAGGGGCTAAACTATTCCCAATGTGTTCACTTCTAAATCTATTCTTTAAGATTAATCCACTCATCAAACACAGCATACAACATTGCAGATCTAACAATTTTTTTTTATAAATTTGTCCTTTTAGGAGAAGAGAAACACTTTTATCACACATAACCCCACTAGCTTGTCTACATTTTGCCCACCCTGCTCCTATTCTTTTTTTTTTTTTTTTGAATTATAAGCGATTTTATTCATTCAAAGAATGAGGAAACCTCCCAAAAATACAGTACAAACCCCAGAAGGGAGGGGAAGACAAAAAGACTCAAAACAGACTTTAGAAGACTGAACACAGACTCCAAGGAATAAGCTGATACAGAAATCATACAACATCCCTGCAAACTCCTCTGGTATACAAAAACAGGTAGAAACAACAAAGAGAGACATTTGGGCTCACTTCTCTGGTATACAGTTTAGAAAGACTGTTTTCAATTCCTTCATCTCAAACCCCAAAAGGGAGGGGAAGACAAAAAGACTTAAAACAGACTTTAGAAGACTGAACACAGACTCCAAGGAATAAGCTGATACAGAAATCATACAACACCCTGCAAACTCCTTCTCTGGTATACAAAAACAGGAAGAAACAACAAAGAGAGACATTTGGGCTCACTTCTCTGGTATACAGTTTAGAAAGACTGTTTTCAATTCCCTTCATCTCAGCAGGTCCTGGCTGTTTTACAGCATGTTGCTGGATTGCATACTGCTGTATTACACAATGCTGGACTGCATGTTGCTGCTGTAAAAAACTTCTCAAAACAACTTGAAAGGCATCAGTCAAAGCTGTTTGGCTGAGTATTGTTCGCAGCAATATGCATTAAGTCTTCAGGAATTATGTTCTGATTGATTAATTTCCAACTATCAAACTTTGAGAGGCATGTATAGATTGTCAATGCTTGAATCTTCCATTTCCAATCTGCTTCCTCAGGGTGAAGAAGATCTCTCATTAATATTAGATCTTCTGTTATGAAAGAGATAGATCTTGGCTGATAGGTTCCATTAATCCAAATAAGCATTTTTTGAATTAATAGATAATAACAGCATTGTCCTTCATCTGCCAGACTTTGTGAGTTTCTTTTCTGATGGCTCCTTTCATTTGAAGGTCTCTATTAAAACACCATAGACTTGTTGTGTTTGAAGTACTGTCCTGGTATAAAATCATGAAAATATCAGCTTCAAACTGGATTGGTCTTGTTTCTGCAATTTGTCTGAGGAAGTGTATTGCAGGAAGGCAGGTTCCAGTTTGCAGATATTGGACTTGGAACAATGGAGAAATCTTCAAAAGAAACTAGGAAAATGATCCTATTGTGGATGGGCAAACAAATTTCTTTCACAATTACTTCTTTTGTTGTAGAAGTATTGTTAAAAATACGATTATCTCTCTCAATCCATACAAACCAGGCCATGGCAGGGAAGCATAAGAGAACAATTGTCTTTGAATTATGTCATTTTGAGTGTGCACCAGATTTCTTACTTCGCTCTAAGGAAAGATGGTCACTGTTTGACATGCCCAGTTTTTGCATTAGAATTTTCCAAATCCAGTGTGTAATCACAGTTGAAGAAAAGGTGATTGCAGTCTTCATTTTGTCCCATGCACGAGACACAAGTTCTATTGCATATTATTCCTTTATCAGCCATATAACATTTTGTTTTCAATCTATTATGGAAAATTTTCCATGCTACAATGGTGAATTTTGTAACATTTCTTGTATACTAGACCAAATTTGCCCAAAAAACTGTGTGGCCTTCTTCATATATGGTTTTCTTTGTTGAGCTTATTGAGAATCTTCCAGTTCTTTCAGCAGTCCAGAGGATAAGGTCATCTGTGGATAAAGCTGGCAGTTGCATGTTCTGAATTCCATTTCTTATTTCAATGATTGCCTTTGAAATATTCCTTATTGATGCGGGAGCATGCCTGCAACTAGGCAGGAAGAAGAAGAATCGTCTGCAATTTAGGCAGAATAGAGAAGATAGAGAGAGGAAGATAAAATAGCAAATCTGCTTCAATTCATATTATTCGAAAAAGGTGTCCTGATTACAATCGAGGCTTATTTATAATAAAACTAAGAACTCAAAAATAGAATACTAACACATGAAAATAAAAAAGGCCTCCTAAATCAATTAGGAAAGCCACCGACCTGGCTTCCTTGCTACACAATAATTCTAAAATTAAAAATAATGCGAAAATAGAAAAATACTAAACATGGATCTATATGTTGCATGTCCTACATCAGTCCCCCGATCTTGAAAAGAATTCGTCCTCTCGTTGAAATCAGCAAAATCACATGACACCAAACAAAGATGAAGACCAAGTCCGAAGATGCGAGTGATGAAGCCTGTAACTACACAATCTTCAAAGCACGGATGATGTGAGCTTTTTCTTCTGTGGGACGAAGAAGCCAAGGACTGCAAACGAGCTCAAGCATGAAAAAGGGGTCTTCATATGGCACTGGAGGAAACACACGGTCCTGAGGGTCTATCGGTCGAGGCACCGATGAAAGGATATGAGGTGAGAAGGATAATGGACGAATAACCATAGATGAATGCGTGGTATCCGTAATAGGAACTGGATTGGGTAATGGAGATGGTTGGGCAATTGGCAATGGTGGCGGGGGAGGTGGTGAAGGTGTGGGTATTGGTGATGGTGGTGGAGGTTCAATACACGGCGGTTGCATCGACTGTGCTAGCAACACAACTGGCACTTTCTCCAACACGGGCACCGTCTGTGAGGTTATGACTTTTGGAGGAGCAGGCATGACCGCTGATGGTGACGCTGGAGGAGTTGACATAGTCTCGAGGAAGTGAGCACGTATTTCGAGTTTGCATTCACCTTTGTCGTGTCTCTGTAGTTTTTGTCGTGCAATAGTGCTTTAAATTCTTTTAAAAATTCTTGAAAGTCAGATCGCATGTCAGAGAGAACGCCAGAGATAACTGCTTTGAACTTGGATTTAAATTCATTGAACTCAGAGTCGCTGAGATATTGATCACCATTGTTGTTGGATGCGATCGGGTCAACGTGATGCGGGTAATCAGATCGGGGTGCCACAGAGTCCAAGACACGACGGGTGGAGCGGGACGGGGGTTGGAAATAATTGGGTGACTTCGACGAATGGGAATAGGAAGGGACTGAGTGGGAGGGATAGGGCTCATGATATCGGTTAAATGGGTATGTGAATGGATTAGATAGAAAGTATGAGGAGGACCGGGTAAATTGTTCAACAAATGGGTCAGGTGGGACATGTACCTTTCTACGGTACCCCTTGATTTGCGTAGCTACTCGTATACCATCTATATAATTCTTCATCATCTTCTTCGTTTGAGTAGTCGCAGTAGGAAGTCATGAAGATAGATTTGGTCAAAGGGGACACATAGCTGGTCAAAGGACGCGAACAGTGGTCATCAAGTGAAGTGGGGATCGGGTTGGCCTAAATTAAGTGGGGAAGGTTTCGAATAGTAAAAGGTGGTGTCATGGGTTAATGAATTAAAGGAATAACTGATGGCCACGTGGGATGAAATAAGTTTCTAGTGAAATGGGAAAAAGGGGTTACGAATGGGATTTAAGAGGAATGCCACTCACGCACGTGGGAATAAGTTGGAAATTAGGGATACACTTGGGTAAAGGCATGGTAAGAAATGGCAAAACACGAATGGGACTATGCGACAATGATGGCGGCGGAAGACAGAGAAGAAGGAATCGCAGAGGAAGGAGAGGAACAGAGGGGGGTCTCGGTACTTGGATCTATGAAAGAAAGCAAGAGCGAACGAATTGCAGGAGTGACGAACCAGGCAGGCGACGACTGGTGCAGAGAACAGTGGCAGAAATAGTGGGTTTGGGCTGAGGAAACTCTCATCGGACTTTTGTTATTTTTATTTTGTATCAATGGGAGGGGCAGAAGAGGGGAGGGGAATAACGAGAAGGGTGGTACTTGGCTTTTGAATGGGAGAATGATGGGTTACAAAAGACGATCCAATTCCAGCAGTGGATTCAATGGAAGCAACGAAGGTATGTTCAAAACCCCCTTTTTTATTTCTTTTTTGATAGATCGAGACCAAAAGCGTCTCTGATAATGCAGGGACTTGTCTTCGAACATGAACGTCTCTGTATACAGAGATACAAAGAAACTTGGCTCTGATACCAATTGATGCAGGAGCACGCCTGCAATTAGGCAGGAAGAAGAAGAATCGTCTGCAACTTAGGCAGAATGTTATTCATATTATTCGAAAAAGGTGTCCCTCTGATTACAATCAAGGCTTATTTATAATAAAACTAGGAACTCAAAATAGAATACTAATACACGAAAATAAAAAGGACACTTAAATCAATTAGGAAAGCCACTGACCTGGCTTCCTTGCCACAAAAGAATTCTAAAAATAATGCGAAAATAGAAAAACACTAAACATGGACCTTTATGCTGCGTGTCCTACATCACTTATTCTCTCTAATCTTCCTAATCTAGTCCCAAGAGTCATCTGAAATGAAATTAGAGACCTATGTATCCTCCCTTAAACCTAAATCATATAGAGGTCTGCTTTCAAATTTGTACCCGATGTTTCCAAAAGGAAGCCAATTATCTCTCCAGAAATTTGTATTCCTTCCATTTCCTATGGAGTGTAATATGAAAGCCTTTGTTTTGTTTCTCATTTGAAAAATAGATTTCAGTCCCCAAGATGTTTTTGCTAGGCATTTCATTGACAAGAAATCTTTTTTTCTTGATGTACCTTATGTTGTGGGACCCACACGTCATTCTTGTAGTGAGACCCAATTAGACTAGACAACTCAAGTTGTCATTATTATGGGACCATCCACTTTGGAGACAACTCAAGTTGTCTCCACTCAATGGATGACATTATTATGCCAGTTGAACACCCTTGCTTCATTTGCAGCTCACCCTTCCCTACCTCTGAGTTGTCTCCACTCAATGGATGACATTATTATGCCAGTTGAATGCCTTGCTTCAGTTGCAGCTCACCCTTCCCTACCTCCTACTCATGAGTCTCCCTCTTCACGGGCCAAGGATCCATCTTCAGACACCCGTCGGGACACCAAAGGCCCACGGAAGAAGGGCCCTCGTTTTTGTACATATTACACGATGAACAATCATTATATTGATTCATGCTATAAGCTTCATAACCGACCAAAACAAGATAATCTCTCCGCTGCCCCTTATGTTGTTTCTTCGTCTGATGTGCCTACTGATAGTGCCCCAGTGACCAGACAAGAATTTAACTTATTGCTGCACAGACTGGAGCATCTTCAACCTCCTGAGGTTTCTAATGTTGTCTCCTCTACTTCAGGTACTGAGTCTTTTGCAAATCATGCTTCATCTCACTCTTGGATAATCAATTCCGGGGCCACTGATCATATGGCTGATATGTCTACCCTTTTCTCTTCCCCTTCTCCTGTTTCTTGTGGTCAAGTAAACTTAGCTAATGACTCATCTACTACTATAGAGGGTAAAGGGACAATCCCTATCTCTCCAACCTTGCATCTCTTTTCTGCTTTGCATGTTCCCCATTTATCTCGTAACTTGCTTTCCGTTAGTGCACTGACTAAGAATTTGAATTGCTCAGTTACCTTCTTTCTTTCTCATTGTGTTTTTCAAGATCTGACCACGAGCAGGTGCTTGGTAGTGGTCGTGAAGTTGGAGGCTTATACTATTTCTGTAACGACTCGTCCCACTAGCACAATATTGTCCGCTTTGGGCCTACACACGGACCCGCACGACTTTGCTTTGGCGAGTCAACCCACTGTTGCTCCCAAAAGGCCTTGTGCTAGAAGGAAGAAGGCTATTACTTGTATACGAGGGAATTTCCAATGCCACTAGCAATGTGGGACTTTTTAGGGCAGGGTATTACAATCTACTCCCCTTAAAGCCAGAGCCGTCCCCGGCTCTACACACACAACAACCAAGCCCACACCCTCAGGCAGAGAGTTGAACCATGCTCTGATACCATTTGTAACGACCCGTCCTATTAGCACAATATTGTCCGCTTTGGGCCTACACACGGACCCGCACGACTTTGCTTTGGCGAGCCAACCCACTGTTGCTCCCAAAAGGCCTTGTGCTAGAATGAAGAAGGCTATTACTTGTATACCAGGGAATTTCCAATGCCACTAGCAATGTGGGACTTTTTAGGGTAGGGTATTACAATTTCAATCAACATATTGGTGCCTCTGAAGCTTGCTCAACCTCTTCTTCGCCCGATGTATGGCTTTGGCATTGCAGACTCGGACATCTCTCTGACTTTGTGGTGAAAAAGGTTGTTCCTTCTTTATTTTTTACTAAGTTTGAGTGTGAACATTGCCAATATAACAAACATATTAGAATTTGTTTTCCTCCCTTAATCAATAAACGTGCATCTACCTTATTTTTTATTATACATTCTGATGTTTGACAATCTCTTTTTGTTTCTCGCACCGGTTTTCGTTACTTTATTTCATTTATTGATGATTATTCACGCATGACATTGATATATATGATGAAACATAAGTTTGAGGTGTTTGAGCATTTTCGCATGTTTTACAAATGGGTTGAAACTCAATTTGCTTGTAAAATACAAATTTTGCGTAGTGATAATGGGGGAGAATATTTGCCGCATTCTTTTCTTCAATTCTTGCAAAACTCTGGTGTTGAATCCCAACTCTCTTGTCCCTCTACACCTTAACAAAATGGTGAAGCCGAAAGGAAAAACCAACATCTACTTGAAGTAGCCCGCTCTCTTCTTTTTACCATGCATGTCCCATAATCATATTGGCCTGAAGTAGTCTTAACCTCATGTCATCTTATCAACTGCATGCCATCCCGTGTGTTACTGGACAAGTCCCCCATTGATCTTCTCCACCTACACAAAACCATCCATAGTATTCCCTTACATGTCTTTGGGTGTGTTTGCTTTGTTCAACAATTTTCTAGTGATAAACTCTCTCCTAGGGCCGTGCGATGTGTGTTCTTGGGATATTCTCCTTTTCATAAAGGGTACAAGTGTCTTGATGCCCTCACGGGCAAAACATACATCTCCATGGATGTTACCTTCTTTGAGACAGTCCCCTATTTCTCCACACCATCCGTTTCTTCTCCTCTCCAGTTCTACCTCTACTTCCTGCAGATACGAGTCCTTCTAGCACTGCAAAGACCATTCTAGTATATCACCGAAGGCAGTCTCCACATCCACTTCCAGCAACTGCCACCACCCCCTCTGCCCCTTGTCTAGATCCATCAACCAATGCAGAGTCTGCTCTTACAATTGCGCTTCGGAAAGGTATTCGTGCTTGTACCAGTCATCCCCTTACTAATTTTGTGTCCTATCATGTTGTTTCTCCTTCCTATCACAGTTTTCTTACAACTCTAGAAAACATTAAGATTCCAAAGAGGATTGATACAGCTCTTTGTGATCCTTCCTAGAAAGCAATCATGGAAGAGGAATTAGCAACACTTGACAAGAACCATACCTGGGACATGGTTCCTCTCCATTCAAAGAAGACTCCAATTGAGTGCAAATGGGTCTTTGCTTTGAAGTATAATCCAGATGGATCCATTGCTAGATACAAAGCTCGTCTCGTAGCTAAGGGCTTCACGCAAACTTATGGGGTGGACTATCAGGAAACCTTTTCTCCTGTGGCAAACATTACCTTTGTTCGTGTTCTGATTTCCATTGCCAGCACTCATAACTTGCACCTTTATCAATTGGATGTGAAGATACCTTTCTACATAGATATCTACATGATGAAGTATATATGCTCCCTCCTACAGGGTTTGCCAAGCAAGGGAGTCCTAACTCTATTTGCAGACTCAAGAAGGCTCTCTATGGCCTCAAGCAGTCTCCTCGAGCCTGGTTTGAGAAGTTCAGTAGTGCTTTGCTACCTTATGGTTTCACCCGATGCCAGATGGATCACTTCGTTTTTATCTACCGTCTTCACTTTGTGGTCATACTTCTAGTAGTTTATGTTGATGATATTGTTTTCACAGGTATAATGAAGCAGCCATCTCTAAATTCAAAGAGTATCTCCGGCGCACATTTGATATTAAAGATCTGGGCCACTGCGTTACTTTCTTGGGACTGAGGTCGCTCGTTCTTCTCAAGGCCTCTCTCTCTCAGAGAAAGTAAGCCATCAATCTTCTACAGGATGCTAGATATTTTGGATGCAAACCTGTTGATACTCCATTAGATATGAACACAAAGTTATCTGCTTCCGACAGGACTCTCCTTCCTTCTACTATGTTCTATCAGAAATTGGTTGGGAAATTAATTTACCTCACTATCACTCGGCATGATTTATCTTATGCTGTGGGTGTGGTTAGCCAGTTCATGTAAGCTCCATGGGATACCCATCTTCATGTTGTCTTTTGTATTCTTCGGTATCTTAAGGCTCATCCTGCCTGGGAGTTGTTTTTTGAACAACAGTCTTCCTTCTTCGTTCGTGGGTACTCAGGCACTGATTGGGCCGGCTCTCCTGATGATCGCCGCTCTACATCTGGTCATTGTGTTTTCTTGGGCTCTCATTTAGTCTCTTGGTGTAGCAAGAAGCAGATTGTTGTTGCCCATTCTAGTGCTGAAGCGGAGTATCGTGCGATGGCTAATACTACGGCAGAGCTACTTTGGGTTCTATAGTTTCTTACTGAGTTGGGATTTGCTCATGTCGATCCACTAATCATGTTTTGTGATAATCAAGCTGTCATCAACATCGCCTTTAATCCAATTTTTCATGAGAGGACCAAGCATATTGAAGTCGATTGTCACTTCCTTCGTCAACGTATTTCTGAAGGACGCATGTTTACCCCTTTTCTGAAATCCACCGATTAGCTCACGGATATGCTGACCAAGGCCATTCCTCGAACTCAGCTCACTTTTGTTGTTAGCAAGCTAGGTTTAATCGACATCTTCGAACCCGCTTGAGGGGGATTGTTGTGGGACACATGTCATTATTGTAGTGGGACTAGACAACTCAAGTTGTCACTATTATGGGACCATCCACTTTGGAGACAACTCAAGTTGTCTCCACTCAATGGATGACATTATTATGGTGGGACTATCCACTTTGGAGACTACTCAAGATGTCTCCACTCAATGGATGACATTATTATGGTGGAACCCTCCACTTTGGAGACCACTCAATTAATGTCATCATGTGTCATCATTCCTTTGTTTATTTATTTATGTTTTGTCATAATGATGTTCCCATGTAATCTATATATACATGTAACCATTCATTGCAACTACACAAACAATTCAATTCAAAGTAAGAAGAATTTATTCTCTTCTCATTTTTTTCATATCTACATTATCTACACTTTCCTCTCACCCAATCAGTCCATTGATTTTAACACCACTAGCTAATGTCCATACCTGTTTCATGACAACAGCTTGATTTGAAATCTGGATTGGAACAATTCCAAGACCTACTTCTGTTTTTGGCTTACATATAGTCTCATGAGATTTTGTGCATTTTCTGACCAGGCCCTTGGTCATTCCACAAGAATCTTCTAATGATTTTCTCAATATTATCTATGCAACCTTTAGGTAGAAGAAATGCATGGGAACTGGAAGCACATTGATTGGCTACGAATCTGGTAGCACACTAATTGGTTGTGAACTGATAGACGATCATAGATGGCGGCTTGGAAAAGAGAAAGTGGAACGGATAGAGTATTATTTCTAGAGAAGACGGCAATGGTCGTAAGACAGTTGTCCGGTAAGAAGTACAACCACAATAGGCGATGGATGGTCTGATAAAGCAATGACACATGAGACACCGAAGAAAAAGTTGAAACCAACAATAGAATCGATCAATCAGCAGTAGGGGCCAAGATCGGGAGGTCCAGCAAGAAAAATTATCGCAATAGGTGACAAACACATGCGATGAATGACCTGAGAAATTAAGGGCATAGTATACCGAAAAGTAAAAGTCGGCTATGAAATCGATCAATCAGCAATAGGAATCAAGATCGGGAAGCCCAGCAAGGAAAACAATCGCAATAGGCGACGAATGGCCTAATAAAGCAATGGCGCATAAGACACCTAAGAAAAAGTTGAAATCGGCGATAGAATCAATCAATTAGCACCAGGAGGCCAAGATAGGGAAGTCTGACAAGAATGGGGACAACTGAGTCCTCCCGAGAACGAATCCGATGAAATCTATGCCAAATCAGAACACCGAATGGAGAGTACATTGGTCTGGCGGGATCACCTAAAAATCATAGTCCCACGGGAGCACCGAAAAGTGTGGTCCTACAGACCACCAAATGAGGAGAGAATGGTCCTACAAACCACCAAATGAGGAGAGAATCGTCATACAACCAAAGGGATTTTTTTTGTGTGTTTGGAACCAATGGAAGGCAATAGCGAAACGGGAAAAAAATTGAAACTTTTGGAGAAGGGCTTAATGAGATTGCTCCTCCCTCTACCGGTGATGCATCTTCTCCGGCAGAGGGACAGAAGAAGAGGCTTGTGGTCTTGTCTCTCTCATTGGACAAAATCGAACACAGGAAAAGGATTGAGGTTTGGCTCGATACCCTGTAAAATAACATACGCATTTGGTGTGTCTTCCTCAATGTTGGAAGATGCCTGTATTTTGACTTAATGACTTGTATATATAGAGAAAAATACGATGAATGAAATAAATAAAATGCTACAATTAATGAAAATTGTTACATAAGAATCCTGTAACTGCCAATCAACATAAATGTTACATAAAAGGTCCTACAACTCCCAATCAAAAGGAGGTGTAACTCCCAAGCAATTAATCCACCATAAACGTTACGTTATCATTTATTTTCAATTTTTATTAATAGCTATTAGATTTTTGTCAATTATATATCTCTAGACTCTACTTCTAATTGCATGATTGTATGAATGAAAGACTTCAATATTTTTGTCTTCAACTCTTACCATGAAACATTTTGCTTAATGTTTGATTAGTAATTATTAGTTTTTATTGCATATCTTTAGACCAAAATAGATATTAAAATAATTAGAACACAAAATCTTCAAGTTTATAAATACATCATTCAGTTCAAGATCATAGAGTGAGGCGGGACAGATTTGGCTTAAAGGGGACTGGTATTGCCCCATATGTTGAGTTAGAATGAAAACAAAGTTTATAATCCAATATTCTAGATTTTTTGATTTTTTTTTAATTTTTATGAAATTTTGAACTTTCAGACGGTTCAATCGATATATGAAAATATCGCTAGTTTGTATGACGAACCAGTAAGGATTGATACAGTGAATGGTTTCGATTTTTTGAACCACGTAAGAGAGATAATAAAGTGGAAATATCTAAATTATTTTCACTGAAATGTTTGAGACAAATCCTTCAGCAACAACACCAAGTAGGAAATAACTATTTGACCACATTAATTTGATTAAAATAATTGCAGTAATTAGATTCATTAGTACATCCATTTGAAAAAGTTAGACATCAAAATATGCATTTAAAAATAAACATTTCTACATTATGATGGCAATGAATGCAAACATCCAGGAATTGTCATATTACTTACAAAATACTTGAGCTCGATCAGTAGAAAACTTGTCATTTTCAAAGACCCTTGAGATTCTGTTCACAAGACTGCTCTTCCCAGACCCTTTAGGTCCAATCACTAAGAGTGTCGTAGTTCTTGGTATATCATAGTTACTTCTTTTCAAGCCACCCACATCTTCAATCCATAAGCCAGGCTTATAGCTGTAAAATCAAAGATAAAAAATAAAAAACTTGAACAGAAAGTGGTGTCCATATGAAAATTTACTCTCAGAAGAATGCTTCAAAACACCAGCCAATATGCATCCGGTTGCAGACAATGCTGTTTAGATATTTAGATGTGACTCAGGAACTTAAAAAATCAATTTTATTAACTCACGTGCTTAATATTAAATTATACGCGTAAATATAACTTTGGGATTTTCTTTTCTTTTCTTTGTTTTCTTAAATTTTCCCCAAGGTGCTGTTTTCCATTTTCAACTTAGGTGGGAAAGGGATGCCAAGGAAAATCTTACTTTGTGGGCCTTACCATGGAATCCATTTACTAATACGGGAGTGTCAGAAAAGTTAATACCAAAATCAAAGCTATTTTCTATTTCCATTTGCATTTAAAGAATTTTTTTTCCTGTGTGTGAAAGCAGCGGATGAAAATATCAGTCAAAACAATGTTAAGATTCATTAACAATATCGGCCTACATGTGCCGCACTAACAAAGGCTTTCCACGCGGGAAAGTCATTCACAAGGCAATCTGAAAATGGACTCTTACTGTCTTTTCTTAAAAAATAGGTTTACCCAGAGCTTTCTATTTATTGTTTCACTTTTCAGTATTTTAATACAATTTACTTTCAATATTTTCCACATTATTTTAGGGAAATTCATGCTGATGCAACCAATACATGATATGCATCCTGATATATGATGGTTTTCTCACATGCAAAATAAAACCACTGGCATCACTTTTAGCATTGAAAATGGGGTGCATATCTTACCTTACTATATTCTGTTTCGCATCTTCAAGGGCTTCAAGAATTGTTTGCATGCTCTTGGCTTGATAACTTTGCATGATTTCCTTATAAATTTTGCATTTGCTTCTCGAATAGACTCTATCAACAGGCTCATAATCAGTACAAGTAAGTTCAAGTAATGAAGAAATTATATTTTTTCTTATTTACAATTGGCTCATTTGGTTCCCAGCTCAGGGAATGTGAAATTAGGGAGTTTAAAGCATTTCTAATGAAAGAACTAAAAATTTTCTCTTTGAAATGGGATATTATTGAAATGATAAAAGCCAGATTCATGTGATAGGACAATTTTTTAACTAAAAGAAAGGTGAATCAAATCTCAATTGAACATCCATTGAAGAGTCACCATCTTAATTGATAGACCAGTACTTCAATGTGCTTTTCTCCTAAAAAAATAGCTGTGAGGTAGCAAAATAGAACAAGAGATTCATTTCCAAATACATAATCAACGCCAGACAAAAGATACTGATGTTGTGGGATCCGATACAGGATAATTGTCCCTACTAATCCTATTTTCGAAAGTCAACTATGTGATTATATGATTTAATGTAGATAAGCTTCTTTATTGTATTTCTTTTTTTGCCACCTTAATTGGTTCTCTCCTTCCTATTTATTCATGTATCCTCTAAGAGGAAAATACAAGTTCAATATACAATCATAGAAAAATTATTCTCCATTTCGTCTCTTCTCTTTCTTATTTCCTTATTTTCACATATTATTATTTTACATGGTATTAACCAGAACGATCTTTTGGACCCTTTAAGGAGATTTGTTTTTACATTTTACTGTTCCCCACTGGCGTTACTAAACATCGCCAAATTCTAGTGTCCCCTTCAGCCCCAATCTCTGAGGATCTGTAGTGGAACTTCTCCTCCCTTCTTCCTTCTTCAGTCTTGGAAGTTTTCTCCCAGGATTTATGACTCTTCTTTTAGATTTTCAGACACTGTCTGCCGCTGGTTTTTTTCAGCATTGCTTTACTTCTCGGTCGTCACACCTTTTCCGGCGAAGAGTTTGCCGGCGGGAACCTACCACATCCTGCCGTTTTTTTTTTCTAGATCTCTCCTTCTGTGGGACCCGATTGGCTTTCTGAAGACTTTTTTGTCTGCTTTTGGCTGCCACTTCTACAGGACAGTTCACGCCTGGACAAACCCAGTTCTTGGGTTTTTTGGTTCGATCAGCTCTCTCATTGTGCTTCACTTCCAGCAGCCTCCCTTAGATTCGCCCATGCCCTTGGATTTCATCGAACCTGGTTGCAGCCCCATCTGATATTGGTGGGCCCCCATTTTCTGTGATTTTTCTGATATTTGGTTAGCCGTTCATGCATTGTTGTGTTCCCATCTTCGCTGCCATTCATCTTTTTCCGACGAAGATCTCGGCAAAGAGACCCCTACAAACTACTGCCCTTTTTTTGGAGGCTCTTTCCATCTGTAAGGTGCATCTGCTGATCTACCTACTCCTAGTCTAGTTTTCGGTTGTTCCTTCTACAGTGCCTGTTTCAATCCAGAAAACCCCTTTTCTCGGTTTTTCCTGAAGATCCACAGGGATACAGCCCTTCTGCCACTTGGCTCTCCACCACCATGGTCGCCTCTGGCCCACCTACCTACGCGTCACGTTGACTTTGGGTTTCGGTCAACAATGGGGTCCCTTTGACTGTTTTTCTGCAGTGCTACACAGACGCCCAACATCCTAGATTTTGGGATTTTCTCTTCCACGCTTGCTGGGTTTCACCTTACTGCAGTCCCTCCTCTACTATTGGTGTCGCCCCCTACTGGTGCTTCACTCCCACCTGACTGATCTTGTCTTCGTCATTAGTGGGCTTGCCTTTGCTCCTTGCTTCTTATAGATCTTGTTGTTGTGCTAGGATTTTCTTGGTCCTCTGATTTAGTTGTTGTTGAAGACAAGATCAGTCAGGTGGGAGTGGAGAGCACCAGTGGGGGGCGACACCAATAGTAGAGGAGGAACTTCTTGGTCCTCTGATTTAGTTGCTGCTGCGTTATTGTCATTACACTTGCTTGCCTTTCTATCTACAAAGGGTTCCGCTCCTTCTCGTGGTTGATGGGACCCGCATCGATGCCTTCTTCTGTCTGAGTGGTTGCAAATTGGTTAGCTGGACTTTATTGGGCTTTCTCCTCTTCTATTGTCATCTCTTTGTTGTTATATCAGGTGCCCTTTTTCCTTTTTTCTATTTCCTTACTTACCAATGGCATCTTCTACTGTTTCTTCTCTTTTTTTGGAACATTGACAACTTAATACCACTAAAATGAAAGGAAATACAAAAGTAGGGATCCAAGTATAGGAGATATATACTTATAACCAAATAAAAGGAAAAGAAACATAAAAATAAACAGGATAAAAAGAAATAAAAGATACAACAAATGGTCCACCCAACACAAGATCCAAATGAACCCCCAATCCCCAAGATTCAAGGCTGGTGAGATGAGAAAAATTCCAAAGATGGTCTTTGTAAGTGAACACCAGCTTTCGCTAAAAAGTCTGCCACACCGTTTGCTGATCGAGGTGAATGAGTGAAAGAGAAGCCACCTCGCCTGCACAACGTCCAAATATCCCTAGCAATACCGATGAACCTCCACGGGGGGGATTTTCTATTACTAGCCCAAGAGATGGCATTGGTTGAATCACATTCGATAATGAGGTTACCATTCCTAAACCCAAACCAAATCTGAAGTGCTCTCCTAATTGCCCTCAATTTAACCTCATTAGACTCCATCAGACCTACAGATTTGGAAAAAGTTGCCAACGTTCTACCCCTATCATCATATAACACACCTCCTATTTTTGCCGGCCCAGGTGTACCGCTTGCCTCCCCATCAACATTGAATTTACATGAACCTAGGGGTGGCGCAACCCACTTGACCAATCTCTTTTTAGCTCTACCAACACCTTTCATACAACCATCCTAAGACAAGTAAAAATCCTCAGGTGTTAGACCCCGAAATTCCTTGCAAACAAACAACCAACCAATCATTTTCCATTTTGCCCTATCAAACACATCTCCGGGGTCTCCTCTCTTTCCCTCAAAGATTCTCTCATTGCGCTCTTTCCAAATAGCCCACGAGACAACGAACGGAACCATTTTCCAAGCCACTCTATATCTCCCTCTAAAGGGACCCTCCATCCAAGGCTCAAATAACTCCTCCACTCAACTACTTAGAACCCACGAACACCCAAACAGCCTCAAGAACGAGTACCAAGCCACCCATGTGAAACGATATTTGCATAACAAGTGAGCAACTGATTCCTCCTCGACCTCACATAATGGACACACTAATGGAGCCTCAGTTGGAATAATGCACCTTCTCATAAGATTTTGTCTGAGCAGGATCCTCTTTTTCAAAACCGTCCACATAAAGAATTGAATTCTAGGGGGGACCAAATTGCTCCAAGCCATATTGCAAATAGGAGATGAGTACGAATTCGATGCATATGCCGAACAAAGCATTGATTTACCGAGAAAGACCCTGACGGCTCAATGGACCAGATCCACTTGTCCTCATCCCCAATCCACAATTTGGTATCACTTAGGATTCCAATCAAAACTTGGTGGATACCTTCTTCAAAATCACGCAAAGACCTCTTGAAAGAGATTAACCACTGTGGTGTATCATTTACCTCGCTATAGTAGGATAATTGATTTCAAGGCCATAGACCATATGGCCGGTTTGTCTAATCTTTTCTCTTCCCTTTCACATGTTTCTTGTGGTCAAGTAAAATTAGCTAATGAGTCATATACTGCTATTGCTGGGAAAGGGACACTCCCTTTCTCTTCGACCTGAACCTCACGATTGGAGGCTTGTACCTTCTCGATCCACAGACCGGCGGCTTTGAAGCTTGTTCGACCTCCTCCTCACCAGATGTGTGGCTTTAACATTGCCGACTAGGACATCCTTCCGACTCTGTTTTGAAGAAGCTTGTTCTTGCTTTGTCATTTCATCATTTTGAGTGTGAACGTTGCCAATATGGCAAATATACTAGACCTACTTTTCCTCCTCCTCTCACTAACCGTGCATCTACATTATTTTCTCTTATCTCCTCTGATTTTTGGCAATTTCCTTCTATTTCTCACACTGGTTTTCGTTATTTTGTTACTTTTATTGATGATCGTTCACGCATGACTTTGACCTATATGATGAAACATAAATCTGAGGTGTTTGATCATTTTCGCACGTTTTACAACTGGGTGGAAACTTAATTTGCTTGTAAAACTTAAATTTTGCGCAGTGATAATGTGGGGGAATATTTGTCATATTCCTTTGTTAAATTTTAGCAAGACCATGGTGTCGAATCCCAACTTTCGTGTCCATCTACACCTCAACAAAATGTTGTAGCTGAACGAAAAAACCAACACCTTCTTGAGGTAGCCCGTTTTCTTCTTTTTATCATGCATGTCCCACCTTCATATTGGCTCGAAGCTATTTTACCCTCGTGTTATCTTATTAAGAGAATGCCATACCGTGTAGACAAGTCCCCTATTGACATTTTATCCTTACATAAAACCATCCTAATTCTTCCTTTACATGTTTTTGGGTGTGTATGTTTTGTTCCCCAGTTTTTTGGTGTTAAACTCTTCCCCCGGGTTGTGCAATGTGTTTTTTTGGGTTATTCACCATTTCATAAAGGTTACAAGTGTCTTGATCCCCTCAATGGCAGACACTATGTGTTCATGGATGTCACCTTTTTTTAAAAGGTCCCATATTTTACAACACCATCTATTTCTTCACTCTCTCATGTTCTCTCTCTTATTCGTACAGATACCAACCCTTCTAGCACTGCCAAGCCCATTCTGGTGTATCAATGCAGGCCCCGGCCTCCACTTCCAGCAGATGCCACCACCTCCCTGCCCCATGTCCAGATCCATCCACCATTATTGCGTCTGATCTTCCTATTGCGCTTCGTAAAGGTAAGCTTACTTGTATCAGTCAACCCCTTGCTAAATTTATGTCATATCATGTTGTTTCTCCTTTCTATCATAGTTTTCTTACAGCTCTGGACAACATTAAGATTCCCAAGAGGATTGACACCCCTTCGAGATCCCTCCTAGAAAGCAGCCATGGATGAGGAATTTGTTGCATTCGAAAAAAATCACACTTGGGATATGGTTCCTCTCCCTCTAGGAAAAACTCCAGTTGGTTGCAAATGGATATTTGCTATAATGACCTGACCTGGAGTAGCGGTTCAATAGTGGTGCGTAAAATTAATTTAGAAAATTGTTGTAGTTTAAATTGATTTGTTAGTTTAATTTGATAAATTTATTTGGGGAAAACACAATTGAATTTAGGGATTGAATAGTAGACCCCGATTGCACACACTTTCTCCTCAATGAGAATTTACAAATTTATCCCCTTCGAATTTAAAATTAAGTAAATGGAAAATAAGTTGTCACTTAAGACTTTTAAATTCCCCTAATTTAGAATTTCAATTGGAAATATTCTATTAAGAATTTAAAATCAATAACTAAATTCTAAATTTTAAGTGTTTAGAATTTAATCGATGATTGACAAATTCATTAAAAGAAAAATAAAGGACAATTTATTAAAATCAATAATTTAAAGGGACTCACCTTCCCTGGTCGAAATTAATTGTCCAAAATTCCTTCACCTTGAGATTAGTCTAGGGAGATTTTTATCTTATAGATAAAAATGTATTTATATAGATTTTTATTTCAGAGAATAGAATTTACCCAAATCGTGTGGGCCCTTTGGACCCACACTCCTCTTGATTTTTTATCTTCATTTCCATAAGTTCCCTTCGACCCTTCAATCCCTCCCAAAATCCCTAAACTCCCGATAGAAAATAAAACCCGTCTTGACCCCTTTCGTTCCTCACCCTATCTCTTTCCTATCCACTACCGTATTCCATGGGGAAATTTTCCCAAAATTTTCTTCTTCCTTTCCTTTCTCGAGTGGGACTCAAATCCCTTCTTTCCTTTCCTTTACTCCTTCCGGAATTGGTGCGGCCGACCCAAACATCTACTTAAAGCCCCAAGCGGAAAGGGAAAACCCCTAATTTGCTCTCACGCATACATCGGTACCTCTCTTTCCCCTCCTCTTCGAAGACCAAGTTCCGGTTTGAGCAGCAGAGTTCCGGACCACCGCGTGACCAACTTTTTGTCGTCTGTGTTTCCAAATTACAGCAAGTAACAAGTATGCCCCTCTAGTTTCCTCTATGTTCTTCTTCTCCCATGGGTTTCTTCTTTCTCTTCTCCCCTTTGTAAATTTCGAGTCAGCCAACCAACCAATCCTTGTTGGATGGTGATGATTTTTTCCCTTCTTCTTTCAGCAGTGGGATCAAATCAATAGGTGACTCGGACATGTCCCCAGTCCCTTATCCGTGAACAGTTCCCAACTCAGTCTTTTCCCTAAATCATTCTAAGTTGAGACTGTTTTTAGGTACAAACCATGCTTATGTATATTTTTATTTCCAAAATTTATTTACTTAGGTGCAGCCCAAACCGTGGCCTCCTTCCCTTGGCTGCCTTGTGACTGCAAGCAACCCTTGTTGCCCAAGCCGTGGCCCATAGTATACCCGTGTATTGCAAAACCTCAAGTTTTCACCCCCTTGATTAGAAATTAATGTTATTAATTACATTGTAACATGGGAAGTTAGCTGTTGTTCGCTGATTAGTGTTGAACCTACTCTTCCTCCAACCTTACTTTATTTTATAGTAGGATTACAAATATGTTTACTGACCCAAAACTTCATCTACCCAATTTTCCCAAAATCGTGCAGCCCTTCTTCAAACAATTTACCCTTCTTGTTTACAAATTACTTTTTACCTTATTTGGACTTTTATGGTTTTCAAATACCTTTATCTAAATCTACATTTTTATCACTCTTTCTAGAAGACAATTATAATGGTTCTTTTATTCATTTAATTAGAATTTTTAACCAATCCTTCTGTCCAGTGGAAAGGACTAATTACGTATGTATTTGATTTATGGAAAGGGTGATTTACTTTAGTTACATTAACGAATCTGAGAAGATATTATTCTTTTTCACTTAACTAGTTACTATGAATTCTTCCATTGACCCTAATTGAATTTTTGGCGTGACCTATTGGGAATTTGTGATAGTATCTCATACACGAGTATACTTTTAAACCAAGAGAAAACCAGCCCCTACCTTGGAGTTAACAGGGCTGATGGCAAGAACTGATTTTCAGTCTCCAAACTGTTGATGTTGAGGGTTGTCTAGTCCCAGAACTTCACTCATATCTGGTCAATAAAACTTGCCCTCATTCTACCCAAAACTGCATGCTTAAACCAGCCTTGTTAATGTCCAGCTTGGATCTGAGATATAAAACCATCGGATACCTAGCCTCTTAACCTTGTATTTTCAGCATTCATAGGAGAGGGCAGCACCCATCACCCATGTTTAATAATCCTCATACACCGATCTAGTCCATGCTATTTAGAAATATTTGTTAGAAGAAATGTTAATAGTAATTGGAATCTTTAAAACATATTCGCAGCAGACTTTGGTATTCAAGAATAATTATCACTTGGAAGCTACGTGGACTTCTCATTCTCAATACGAACACTTCTAGGTGAGGGAAATAATTCACTACATACTTTTGAACATAATTCCTTATATTATGTGTTTAGGCAATGAACATATTGTATTTTGATGTGTGTTTGGAATATAATCATTGGATCTAGAATAGATTGAGTGTATGTTAATAATGGTAGAAATCCGGTGTTCACTCACAGTAGTGTAAGGGAGATTTTGGCTAAACATTCTATTGGCCGTGAATAGACTCACTCCGCCTGAATTGTGAAATCTAACCATTAATGTTATTGAAAGATCCAATGATTTTATATTCGTAGATTGATGATTATTTGTATGTTATTGTTAAATTTCAATCTTGATTGTACATCTTTGAATGTTGGTTTATATAATTCAAATCATTATGATGCTTGGACTATTGTTATGTTTATTTCAAGGTATATGCATGTTATAGCAAATGAGATATCGATTATGATGTAAAAATCTGCTTAGAATGGAAGTCATAATTCTATAAGTATGTTATGATTAAGTAAGCATGCTGATTGGCATTGAGCATAGCATTCTCATATTCATAGCATTGGGTATGAGGGTGCGATCTATGATTGTCACGAAGACCACGACGGTGGTAGTGTTGTTAGCCTCACTTTAAGTGGGAAGACCATTACGGTAGAAGAGATGTGATATCCGTGACAAGTCATGATGGCTGTTATTTGGTGGTAGGTTGTGTTATCCTCACTTTAGGTGGGAAGGCCACAAAGGCGATGTTGTGTTGTCCTCGATTCGCCAGGAAGACCACCAAATATCAGTAGATGTGAATAATGGGTTGGAATATGGCATTTTGCATTGAACATTACATTTTTGCAAAGGCATGAGCATGAAATAAATTTTTATTTATGTTTACTTGAAATATCATGTGAGAAAGTAGGAATATCATATGCTATGTTTGTGTTATTATTTTCTTCATTGGGCATGGAGCTCATCCCTTACATTGCCGGCAATCCCTTGGACTTGGGTCTGGACGATAATCAAAACTGAGCTTAGAAGGCAAGGAGTCGATAAAGAATACTTGGAAACGCATAGTTTATTGAAGAATTTAACATTTAGATTATAAGTTGTTTTTCTTTATTTGATTTGAGACTTTGAGGAATTTGTTTATTCGTTTATTTTTAGTTTGTGGGAACTTGGATAATAAATTCAAGTATAGATTAAATTTGAGAACACTATAATTTGATTGATATGGGAATGTGAGTAAGTTGGTACGCTTAGAAATCCTTGTGCGATTGATATTTTCTCTCTCTAAGATATTTGGAAAGATGAATGAAATGTCATTTTTTAAGCAGGTCGTGGACGTGAGGAGTTTGGTGGCTTGTGAATGTAGTTATATTTGTTTGAAATGAAAGCCACGGATTTATGATGTAAGACCCGTTTAGGGCATCAGGTGATCTAAAATTGTGTAGTCAGATCACATCCGTTTAGGTGTTGTAAGGCGGGGCGTGACATTCGCCTTGAAGCATAATCCAGATGGATCCATTGCCAAGTATAAGGCTCATCTGGTTGCCAAAAGGGTGGACTATTAGGAAACCTTCTCCCCTGCGGCCAAGATTACATTTGTTCGGCTCTTGATTACCATTGCCACCACTTGTGATTGGCCACTTTATCAGTTAGATGTGAAAAATGATTTCCTTCATGGTGATCTCCAAGATGAAATATATATGCTCCCACCACCGAAGTTTGTCAATCAAGGGTAGCCCATGTCAAATGGATCACTTAGTCTTTATCTACCGTCTTGACTTTGTGGTCATGATTCTAGTAGTATATGTTGGTGATATTGTTCTCATAGGTAATGATTGCAACCATTTCTAAATTCAAAGACTATCTATGGCGCACATATGATATTAAAGATCTGGGGCTGTTGCGCTACTTTCTTCGTATTGAAGTCGCTCGTTCTTCTCGAGGACTCTCCTTATCTCAGCGCAAGTATGCCCTTGATTTCATACAAGATGTCAGATACTCTGGATGCAAATCAGCTGACACTCCACTAGATGTCAACCCGAAGTTATCGGCTTCAGACGAGACTCCTCTTGATACTCCTACATTTTCTCAGAAGTTGGTAGGGAAACTGAATTACCTCCTATTACCCGGCCAGATTTATCATATGTAGTTTGTGTGGTTAGCCAATTCATGCAGGCTCCACGGGATACCCATCTTGATGTTGTCTTTCGCATCCTTTGCTATCTTAAAGCTCATCCAGACTGAGGATTGTTCTTTGCACAATAGTCTTCTCTCTCAGTTCGTGGCTATTCCGACACAAGTTGAGCCGGATCTCCTGATGACCGCCGCTCCACCACTGGTTATTGACCGATACAGGATAATTGACCCGACTAATCCTATTTGAAAAGTCCACTGTGTGATTGTATGATTTAATGTATCCTTTTTTGCCACCTTAATTGGCTCTCTTCTTCCTATTTATTCATGTATCTTCTAAGAGGAAAATACACATTCAATAGACAATCAGAGAAGAATTATTCTTCATTTCGTCTCTTCTCCTTTTTATTTCCTTATTATCATATTATTATTATACAATGTAGACCACAATCTTAGAAAAGGAGACCCTAGAGGCCTGTGTGTTAAACATTGGAACCAAACTTGTTCTTAGATCTAGATCCAATAAGTATCTGGTAAACCATGTGATATGAAACGTTGCACAAATGTGATGAGCCCAGCATCGATGTGTTCGGTGCATAACAATCTCCTAAAAACCAAGAGAGAAGAAACATTTTTTGTGCATGCAACCATATGCATGGAAGCAACCAACATTGAGTTTCTGGGACTTTCAAGACTCGCATGCATAAAGATAGGAGTGAGGGAGAGAACAATAATAGATTTGTTGCTACAACAACTGCTTACATTCACCATTGGAAAAAAAAACTGCTTACATTCAATCAAATCTAAAACACAGTACGTACAAGCATCAAGCAACCCAAGCAAGAGCCCTTTAAGAGATACTTACTCCAATCATAATCCCACTTAGACACCTACTTCAGTTAGGATAACATTAAGTCCACTTACCATAAAGTTGGTTTACAAATAATTTCAACATCTAAAGCTTTCTTTTATGGCTTTCATTTACAGTAGTCATTTAGGAGAAGCATGAAAAGAAAATATACAACAAAAGGAACGAAGCCAAGAAATTGCAATGACAAAGTGAGATTTTCAATCATCTACCATTACAAATGTCGTAATGGGGTCACTTTGGATATGACCCACATAACAGTGGGGCCCAGTAGATAAATGGTTCAGATTCTTTCATCAAAACTCAATGCCGAATCACCTAATGGGTATCTAGACCATCCATTATGGTGGGATTCATTGTGGATGCCAAACACCTTCATCGTCACATGATTCTAACTTAGTTATTCCTGCTTCCTCCACCCAACCAATATCATCTGTTAGGAGAGACATCAAACATGGCTGATTACATGAAGCCCATACCAGATTTTTTATTTTTAATGACCAAGGTGGCCAAGCCTCTTAGAGCATCCGACTAATCCTCAAGGCATGTGCAAGCCTCCCTACCCACACAATCCGAGTAACATAGTGGGGAGCGGCCCTTTGGGATGGAGTGAGAATTGAACTCAAGACTGCCGCTTCCTGAGGCGGGTTCCTGACCATCACTCCAATCCTTTTGGGTTAAGCCCATACCAGATTTTTCAGATTTGTCATCTTGAAAATACACAACCAAAACACAATCTTGCCCCCTTCATCATAATCATTCCTAGAAAGGATAGAATTAATAAAAATTCCAAACAGATACTTTTAATAAATAGAAAATGAATTAAGACATTCTAAAAACATTGAGCATGTGAATAGAAGACATGCCATGGTACTGGGAGAAGTGGGAGACTAATTAAGGTATGAAATAAAGTAATAGAAAAGTGACATTTTAGACTGCTAAGTCACTAGCACGCTGTTGATTGTTAAATACCTTCCAGCATAGTTAAACCCCCTAGAATGGTCCTCTATTGGCTTTGCAGTGACAGACAATTTAGCATTAAAAGGGTACGAGTGGAGATGTAGAATTCATAAACGACCTCAAATAGATGAATATAGGCTTAGATGACGGCGATAACAACAATAATTATGATGTGGATACTGGAGCATGCTTTATGTTTCCATGGAAACCCACATTGCATTAATAAGGTTTTTTTTTTTCATTTTCATAAACACAGATATTTTCAAGCTTTTAGAATTTCATCGCAATATTGTTGGGATAATGTCACGGAAATTAAAGTAAACAAGAATAAGAAAATACAGCAAAAAAATATTTGAACAAGCTTAAAAATGTATTATTTCAAAATGCATGGATGTTTAGGCAATTATTGTGAAAAATCGTGATATTATAGCGACATTAAAATCTTGAGTATACTCATTTCCAGTGATGTTTGGAAGGTACCGGAAGTTATTAATGGGACATGAAAAAATTAATATAACATGAAAGTATTTATTAAACTAAAGGAGATATTTTTTTACAGGGGAACTGCTAACAGAGCCAAACCAGTTACAAAGAGAGTATTCTCGAAGAAAATTTACCTGGAAGAATTACAACCGTCCAATGTTGAAGATGATGACGATGACAGGGGCAGGCAAGGGAAAACAAGGCCGGAAGAGGGTTCTGCATTCGGCAGAGAGAGATGAGTGCATGTTTGGGTCAAGAGAAAAAAAGGGAGGAAAAAAAAAAGAAAAAAGAATTAAGAAAGAGAAAGAGAGAATCTACCACTTGCAGTTGCAGTCGGGCTTCCACCACCCATTCTCAAAGGGAAAATTTCTGACAAAAAGAAAATAAAAAAAAGGAAATATGGATATTGTAGTTCGTTCTTGAAAGAAAATAAATCCAGAAATCAGGAAGATTGAATTGAACTTGTTTGGGGATTTGGGTTTTGAGGTATAGATATTCACCGGTTCCTAGCTTGCTTGCTTGCTTGCGCAGGTTTCCATGTCAGAGTGGAGAATTAGAGGAGAGGACAAAGACGTTAGCGTTTAATATGTCAAGTTACGCTCCTAATAGGTAGCGTTTAATATATCAAGTTACGCTCCTAATAGGTAACAAACGATTAAATTTTTAGCCATTACCAATAAATAGATAATTTCTTTTTAAGATAATTCCTTTTTAAAGGTGAATTTAATATATCAATTTTGGTGTAAGGATAAAATTTCAAATCAATTTATTCCCATCACTAATAACAATCCTTGCTAAATTTAGGGCCAACGATCCTCCACGGACATTTTGTATTTAGCGATACGAGTTTTAGTGTATTCTCAATTTTATCTTTCGCAGAACAGTAAAATTTCGATGGGCTGATATTTACTGTTCATGTGAATTTCGGTGAGCCGATTTGCACTGTTCATGAATTTTGGAGAGCCGATTGCACTCTTTATGAATGTTGGCATTCTTTTTTCTTCGGTACGACAGGTGGAGGGCAAATTGGGCATCACAGTAAAACACATGTCTGTATATACAAAATGCCCGTGTAATCATCCAAATTATACTGAAATCGATTTACAATGAATATTTTATGAGAGAAAGTAGCTTTATCTTAAGAATACTAATTTGTAAAAAAAAATCATTTAGATTAAGAGAAATATAAATGAAGGAATTTTCTTCAAACAATATTAATGATTTACGCTTTATTTTGAGTTTTGAAGATATTTTTTGTTTTTTTTTTAAATGGTAAAAATCAACTGCATTTGATTACATAAAGCCAAACTTTTTCTTAATTTTTGCCATTTAAAAAAAAAAATGTTCACAGTATACTAAATGATGCGGCCATATGTGGAGATAGAGAAAATGTTATTTTTTATCCAAGAGGCTGCATTAGCAAATTAACAAGTTCATGCCTCAAGTTAAATGATGAAAATTATATGTTGGATCTGGACGGGTATCCGAGTAAAAATGCGAAGATGGACCGTGGGTTTCACTTCAAAAATGCAATTCAACCCAAGTCAAAAGTAAAGTGGGCCAGGCCCACAAATGAGGCCCAACTGAGTTCTAGTGTGCCCAAAAATGAAGTCCAGCTTGGCTGCCTCAACGGCCCAAGATCTGCAAGCAATTCAACAAGTCTGACACGTGTCAATTGGGACCCAAATTCAAAAGACCAGCTGATCGTTGGATGTGCAAGCACCACCGTTGGAGACCTAGATGTGTGGAGGCCATTCAAATTGAATTAATCCCTAATTCAATGCCTAAACTAGTCATTAATGGCGTGTTTTGAGGATTAGGACTTTTGTTTATTTTACAAACTTCAACCTTCTGAACTCCTCGAGTGCAGCAACGTGATTTAGTTTCTTAGGATTACTTTATTTGATTTAGGACTATAGTTTGAATTTAGAATGCAAAGTGAGGATCGGCTCACTTGGGAGTTAGGATTATATATATATATATATGGAATGTAATCTGCAAGTCAGGGGGGCGAGAATGAGAATAATAAAATTTATTATTTTTCTAATCAAGTTTGGTTGAAAGCTTATTAAACTTATACAACTAAAGATAAACCCGTGAATTCAATGTGACTGCTGATGGTTTAATTGTCTATTGACTCGTAATGAAAACCCATATAATTAGATGTTGCTGCTTTACTTGATTTGCAAACTAGCAAATTATGGTATAAGCTTATCGGAAAGGATTGTGATATTGCAATTAGTGGCATGCTATTTGGAATATATCACGTAGAAGTTTAAAGTTAATGATAAACTATTGGTTGGTCACCTCTTATAAATGACTATAAATGACATGATGTTAAATTCATTTTTAATTTCTTTTTCTTTGGGTATTTGTTCTTCAACATCATAATATGTAGTCTAAGAAGTGGAATTTGAAGAAATTGACGTCTACATGTGTAGAAGAAGAGACAAGACAGTAAAAGGATCTTTGTAAACTCATTTAGTTCATTTAAGAGTATTGGATGATTAAGGGTATTGGGTTTGGGGAGAGTCAAGTCCAATAAGGACTCATCTGGTTCATGTCTTATCAAAAATTGGATTTGGATTGCTGTCAACTATAGATGCAACCTGAATCTAGTTGTCAACGGAGACCTAGGCACACTGTGTCAGGGTCAAAAGTTAAACCAACTTAGTTGATGGGTTCAAGCCGTAAGAAGTAGTGTTTTGCAAATTTTAAATTTATAACTCGCAAGCGCACGAACCATTAAATAGTATAGCGATTAAGTGCGAGCTCGAACACATCGGAACTTAGGAAAATATATCTTTAAGAACTTTGAGAAATATGGAGATAAATCATGAATATTGAATTATTTCTCTAATATATTTATTTTAATTTTAATTTAGAAACATTCTAGATTTAAACATAAAATCTAACAATTTAACTAATTTTAATTAAGACGGTAGATTTAATCTAAAATATAAACAATCTTAACCTAACTTAAAAAACATAAATTAAGATGCAATTAAATTATTTCCAACCTATTTCATCAATTTCAAGAGTTTTTGAATTTATAAACAAAAATAAAATTAAGAACACCTGAACTACCTCTGTACATTGGAACTGGATCAAAGAATTATTGAGGCTTTATTTTCAATATTTTAAAAATAAAATCAAGGCCTAGAATATGGAGCTCACTTAAATTATTAATCATGCATTCCAAATTTTGATTCATTAAAACTCTTATTATAATAATTATAAAATCCATTATGTTAAGAAAATTCAATTCAAGCCTTAGTTTAGATAAAATTTCAACTTATAATTCCAAATCCAGATATTTCATCCACTCTTTAAAAAGAGTCTTGAATCGGAAAAATCAAGTTTTATCAACCCTAAATATATCCACTCTCCTCGAATCTTTTAAAATAATTTCAATCATAAAATTATAAAAAGAATAAGAACAAAATCAAACTCTCATCATACATAAATTAAATAATTGGACGACCATGATTCTAAATAAATCCACCTATCCTTTATTAATAAAATATGAATTAAGAATTATAATGCATTGGAATTTTAGATTTAAATAAAAACAAAAGAAAAAGATTCATGGACTATTATTAATTTATAACTGAATTTAATCATACTAATGAATTGAAGAAATTAAAGACAAAGAAATTGTACTATTTATTAATGGAACTAATTCACAAGACATGAGTAAAAATAAAAAAACTAATTATAAAAGAGTAAAATAAAATAAAATAAAAATACTAATCTTAAAATCTAAAATTCTCCAAACTCCAAGCTCTCCAAAAAATAAAAGACCCGGTTCGAATTTCACAGTAGGAGTACCCTTGTATTTATAGAGATGGGGAAAGACTAAGTAGGCAACCATGTCGGACCCTCATTAATTCGGCCGAATCTGAGGTTTGGCCGATCGAAACTCTTTCTTCTTTTTTTATTGCTTTCTTTTCACAGCTCCTTCTATTCTTTCATATTTGCTAAATCAGCCAGCATCCCTTTCTTTTGACAACAGAGCAGCACCTCCTTTCTTTTTCTTCCTATTCTCGTTGGATTTTGCCAAAGCTTGGGCGGCGTGTGAGACATGGGTCGGCTTCTCAGCAGATAGCGGTCCTCTTCTATTTTCATCTTGCTTGCTTCCAAAGCATAACCAAGATTATTCCAAGCTTTGTTTATGCATGCTACAAGAAATCAACGATGGTAGCACCTTCTTAATTTGCTCCACAAATTTCCAAAGCTCTGCTTATTTCGGCCTATTGCCTAATTCTTTTGCAAACATACAGATCTGGTTCTGCAAACTATTTACAGCTTGCAACATGTGTTCTCTTCATGCTCTCCACGTTGTCCTCATAGCAGTAGAATCAAATCTCATGTAGGAGATCCAATGGCATAATGCAAATTGCACAATAAATTACAAACTGGCTCAATTGAACACAAGGCTATGATGACATGGGTATCTTGCATGAAATTGTTGGCATGCAAGGACTGTACATGTGCTTTCATGATAGCCTGAGTTTAGAGAGAAAAACACATGGCATGACAAAGAAGCAACAGCTAACATGATGTTGATATGTTGGATGTCCTCTTGCTTGCTTCTTTATCTTCTTTCAGTGTTTTGCTTTCCACCCACTTAGAAGAATGGCTTGCTTTTGCAAAGCTTCTTCAGATTATTCATCTGCACTCTGGTTGTCCAGCTTTTTCACGTATTGCTCACTGCACAATTGATTGCAATACTGGTTACTTCTTTGTTTCTGATTGCCACCGCTTCTACCACTGCTGTCCTCTGTATGTGACTGTGGACTCTTTCAATGGGCAGCAAATGGGCTTAGACTTATGAGTTTTGAAGGCCCAAAGCTATTGAGGCTGGACTCCAATGATAGGTTTGAAGGGCCCTTTTGCATTAAGCACATTTTCTATCCATTCTCTTCCATTTGAATTTCTTTTCTTTAAAATCTCCATTTTTCCTGCAAAATTCAAAAATCCCATTAATTATATAATATATATAAAATTCAAGAGCTAACTAATCTAAATATCAAGGGTAAACAATCATTTTCTTGTGCTCATCAACTAGTTATGAAAGATTCGACTTTTTCTTTTATGATCAAGGTGTTCAAGTTTTTTAGAGCATCTGATTAATTTTCAGAGTATGTGAAAGTCTCTCTACTCACACACTGGATAACTCTACACGAAGTGGTCCCTTGAGATGGAGTAGGAATCGAACTCAGGACTCCCACTTTACAAAACGAGTTCCAAAAGAAAAACTCAAAACTTACATCCCATATTTTATCAATCTCCTTTTTCTTTTAATTTTAATTTTATCTATCTCCCAAGTTTCCTGCTAATGTTGTTCTTGTGAGGTATGTGCCTCTGTAGTTTTGAGTTTGAAAAGTCTCTGTCCTCTGTTTTTCCTTAAATATGCCTCTTGCCTTGTATTCTTCTTTTAAAGAAAAAAAAAGTCAATAACCTTCATTAAATTACACAAAAAGCAAATTTATACAATTTTTTATGCATCAATCATTCATTTCTTTTAAGCAGCATCTCCTAAATCTTAGTCACATAACCAATCACCTCATTGCAGTAAACATATCCTTATATATATTTAGAGGTAGTAAACATATCCTTATATTTTTAAGCTAATTGATGATCCGCTGTCATCTAATTCTTCCTATAAGCAATGTAATTAGCCAGACAGTGAAGTGGGGCTGCCTTGGCTGCATCAAAGCTCTTGAGCTCATCAATGGCTTGAAACACTAAAGAATCAGCAAACTCTCTTGCCTTTTCTAGCCCCATCAACTTAGGGTATGTAGCTTTGTTGCTCACCAAATCCTTCCCTGCAGTCTTACCCAATTCCTTTGTGGACTTTGTAACATCCAAAATGTCATCCACCACTTGAAACAGTAACCCAATGCATCTGGCATACTTCCTCATCCTCTCCACATCCACCGCGTGTCCTCTGCCGACGATGGCCCCACAAACAACCGAGGCTTCTAGAAGCTTCGCCGTCTTGTGCAAATGGATGTATTCCAAGACATTTAGATCCACACATTGTCCCTCACTAGCAATGTCAACTGTTTGGCCTGCGACTAGTCCATCAGACCCAACAGCTGAGCCCAACTCGCCTATGGCTCGGATCACATGGCCTGGTAGCACATTGACTGTTCTTGCTGCGACATGTTCGAATGCTAATGATAACAGCGCGTCGCCCGCTAGGACTGCAGTTCCCTCACCGAATGCCTTATGGTTAGTGGGCTTGCCGCGGCGGAGATCGTCGTTGTCCATGCATGGGAGGTCATCATGGATCAGTGACATGGTGTGTATCATTTCAATGGCGCATGCTATTGGAAGTGCATCTGCCTCATTGCCTCCGATCAACTCACAGGCAGCGATACACAAGATTGGCCGGACGCGCTTGCCACCCGCTAGAAGGGAGTACCTCATTGATTCATGGATCTTCAATGGATGGCGCAGAGGAACCGCCTCATCTAGAGCTTCGTTTACCCGCTTCATCTTGACATCCATGTATTCTGTGAATCGGAAATTGAATTCTGGGTGACGAATTTCGATTTGTTTTGCTCCAATTGCCGGCTCAGCTAGCAAGGATTGCATGGGAGCATTGGTGTTGGATGATGCTGTCATCTTAATCTTGAACTGAGAACATGTTCTCTTAGTCTTTGGGCCATTAAGGAGAGATTTTCTGAGAGGGAGGGGATTCTCACAAGGCAGAATTGTTAGATAGGAGACCATGGCATCAAAAGATATTTAGAAGCAGAGTTTGCTCTGAAATTGCTGAGAGGAAAACAAGATGGAGAAGATAAAAGGAGGTGAAGATGCTATTGATGGGATACATATTGATGATTCCATGGCAGAGATTTTGGAGCTTAGTGCAATGACAGATAGAAATTGAATTTAAATATGAAATGTGGATAATCCAGTTCGGCAAAATCAATCTTGTGACAGTGGCCTTCTATATAATGGTTAATTTGGAATATCTTTGTTGTATTAGTTTCATTTCTTATTATAAGATTTTTCTTTTATTTTTTAAAAAGTTATAGAATTTGAATTGAAAACTTTTATAGTTGTAATAAAGAAAAGAAAAATCAAAACAATCAAATACTATGCAAATAATGGGCACATTGTGGATGGTATAAACTCAAAGTATGAATGAAGCAGCGATTACAAATGTTAACAGTTGCTAACTAAAAGTTTGATCAAGAAGAATATAAGATGATCATCGCTAAAGATCTGACAAATACATATCCATTAATAAGAGGTAGGGCACTTGCATCTCTCATTGTTAGTGAGGTACGGCTACAGGCGGGTGAAACTTGGGTCAGGTTTTAATCCAACTTGCATGAACTGATCTGAGAAATCAATGGGTTTGAATTATGTATTTGTGTATTTTGGGTCGGGTCGGGTTGGGAAAAAAAACTAGCATGAAATTTGGGTCGGGTTGGGTTGAGAATTTTAAATGACCCATCTGACGTATCTGACCTTACTCAAGTGCACCAAGTTATAAAACAACACTCGGGTTGAGTCGGGTTAGAAATTCAGGTCGGGTCGAATTGGGTTTAATAAGTTTTGACATGGGTTGATTGAGTTTATTAAAATTCAACCTGACCTGCCTGAGTTTGAGCCCTAGATGAATCTATAGTAACACTATGAAAATTTTCAAATCCTTGAGTCGGAGGGGGTTGATATGTAATATTATATGAGAAATCAAGATTTTCAGAGGAATTTGCGTTTTCGACTAGCCAAATTTTCGGCAGAAATAAGCCTTGTTTTTTTAATAAAAACTGAGCCCAAAGTAGGCCGAAATGCAGAAATTTCAGCCCATTAAGGGCCTGATATGTACTTAATCATCAAAGTTTAAAAGTTAGAGCAAAAATTCAAATGGGTTGAGAATTTGTAATGTGTACAGGCCCAATTTCTTGGAAGTATGATGTAATCAGTATCATTTTTCTTTTCTTTATTTTCCTATCCAAATAGAGAAATTGGAGTGGGGTAGTAGACAAAACTTCCTTAATTGGATAAATTATTTGAAATCAACAGCATCTTTAAAAAAAAAAAAATGGAAGAGGAGACAATCCAGAAGGTGACATGGAGTTTATAGTAGATTCCCATTCATCCATTCCATTAGATTCCTACAGAAAGACTCCAAGGCAGTGAACCCTTGATTATTGAAATTTTTAGAATACTTGTTGCGGAAATGAAAGTCAATTCTATATGGGCCCATATTCGGATGGGAGTGTTCCGGTCTTAGGATAACCCTATGTAAGCCCAGCCCATTAAGGTTCAGTCCATATCTATTCCATTGCTAACTCAATCAAGTCTGATTTCCAAACTAGGGGCTGCAACTTGTGGTGGTCCCCGCATGAGCCTTCCCAGATGATCCACACAAATCTGCGCTTGGTTTTGCATCCAAGGTCTAACCTCATCTAACCTCACTATCGCGTAGCTCATGTACATAGAAGGTTTTGTAGATCAACTTTGTAGAGTTCTCCATAATATTTTAGAATTCTCTAGAAAGGGAAGGATTTTTAGAAAATGCAGGAAATTATAAATTTTTTCATAGCTATTGGATGTTTGCCAAGTGACAGAATCCTAACCACTCATTTCCAAGGCTTGTAGTATAAATAGAGATGAGGTCCTCATTTGCGACCCACTCCTCAAAGTCATAAGCTCTCAAGAGCAATACAAGTTCTCCATTCCAAATAAGTGTTCTCGTGCCTTGTGTTTGCTTTGAGTAAGAGTTTGAGTGAATTGATCTTGAGTGTTGTCAGAGTAAATTTTCTCACCTTTCATTGATGTATTTACCACATATAAATATATTACAAGGAGGAGAGATTTTCTCCATATACAGATGATGTTAGCTAGCACACACGGTAGCATACACTGTCAATCCGAGTTGACCCTCCCATGATTACCAGTGTGGATAATCACAGGAGGGATTCTCGGTGGAATGAGGATTATCACTAATAGCCCCCCTCAAGCACAACTCGTTATCGACGAGATGGAGCTTGGAACGAATGGACATAAAGCGAGGCGAAGAGAGACCTTTAGTGAAAATGTCAGCCGACTGATCTTTTGTGGAAATAATTTTAACCACTAAACGTTTCTGAACAACCATATCACGAACGAAGTGAAAATCAATTTCGACGTGCTTTGTACAGGCATGAAAAACAAGGTTGGTTGTGACGTATGTAGCCCCAATAGTATCACACCAGAGTGTAGGAGGCCCATGGAGAGGAACCCGTAATTCTCCAAGAAGGAAAATTAACGATGTAAGTTTAGCAGCGGCTGCGGTAAGGGCTCAGTATTCAACTTCAGTGCTAGAGCGAGCATTAGTTTGTTGTTTCTTTGAGCCCCACGAGATGAAATTGTTGCCAAGAAAAGCGAAACCTCCAATAGACTTTCGATCATCAGGACACCTAGCCCAATTAGCATAAAAAAATGCAGACAAACATAAAGGGAAAAAGCGATGAAACTGAGGACCAAAGGAAATAGTATGCTTCAAATACCGGAGTATGCGCTTAACAAATGCCCAATGTATAGTTGTGGGCTGATGTATACTGACAAGCTTTATTAACAGCAAAAGAGATATCAGGTTGCGTGAGCATCAAATATTGTAAGCCCCCAACAATAGGTAGAGTGTAACATCGTCCAAAGGATCACCAACATGTTTGGATAAAGACGAAGAGGAAGCAACCGATGACTTAACTGGTTTGGAATCACACATACTGGACTAGGAGATTAAGTCACGAACATATTGGTGTTGAGAGAGAAGTAATCTGGACTTTGTGTGGCAGGCCTCAAGTCCCAAGAAATGATGAAGATGTCCGAGATCTTTGAGAGCAAATTCCCGTCCAAGGGTGGAAATGAGTTCAGTGATCCGTGAAGAGGAATTACCTGTAATAAGAATATCATCTACATACACCAAGAGATAAAGGAGAACATCATTTTGGTAATAAATGAATAATGAGGTATCTGTTTTGGAACTAGTAAAATCCAAACTGAGTAAGAAGTCACTAAGATGACGAAAACAGGCCCGCAGAGACTGTTTAAGGCCATAGATAAACTTCAACAATTTACAAACATAAGTAGGTTGAGCAGGGTCCACAAATCCTGAGTGCAACTTTAAGTCCACGACAATTGTTATCAGAGTCTAATTAGACCATGAGGTTGACATCACAAGTTACTCAAGAGGTTGAGGCTTCGAAAAATAAAAAAAAAGGTCACGCTCAGAGGAGCACTTGGCGATGGAGTCTCGCCTTGGACATCTCGACTTGCTCATAGCCGACGGGGAAAAGAGGTTGGATGAGTTCGAGAAATCCCAACAAACTTGTTTGATGGTAGTCGAAGAGGTCGAAAATGGATTGAGTGAGGCGATTGACGTTCTCAAGGCCAAGCTATCGTGACAGAGTCACTTACCAAAGAGGTACATGATTTGAGGATTGTCAATGAAGAGTTTAAAACTAAGTTGGTGATCCTTGAGAGAGTCATTGCCAATGGCGTCGAGAAGTTGGCACCTCGCAAAATTTTAAGGCTCAAGATCTTGGAGCCGAAGCCTTTCAATGGGACTAGGTGTAATGACCCGACCCGATATTTCGGAGTTTTGGGGTCTTGGTAACAGTGGGAAAAATGTAGGCCCCGTGCTGGGTCCTGGGTTGCCCGATTTTGAGTTCAGACACTCGAAGGGCACTTTGGTAATTTTGAATCATTAAATATTTTATCATATAAAAAGTTTGAAAATCACATGTTTTCCCCTGACGTTTGTCATTTGATTTCTTCGGGCTTTTAAAATATTTTTTTTAAATTTGAGATTTTTATTCAGTAGGAAAAAAAAAAAAAAAAGGAGAGGTAGAAACCCTAAAACCCCCAACCCCTTTAAACCCCCTCTTCCGCGCAGCACTGTAGCGCGCGGCTACAGTGCTGCCGCTGCTTCTCTCTCTCTCCCGTCTCCCTTTCTCTCCCTCTCACCTTCCTCTCTTCCTAAACCTAACCCTAATCTCTCTCCCCTCTTTCCCCTCCCTCAAGTCGCCGCAACCGCCGCCGCTCTCTCCCTTCCTCTCCCTTTCTCTCGGCCTCTCCCCTCCCATTTCTGCCGATGCTTTGTCCTCCTTCTCCCGCACCTCCATCTCGTCCGAGCAGCCCCATTGCCGGAACCCAACACTCTCGCCGTTGTCAGATCTTCGGTCCAATCGCAAATCGAGCCCCCCTTCAACCTAATGGACCCGGTTTCTCGAAGTTGATTTCGAAACGTACACACGGTGAGGGAACTTACCATCGCTTTTAGCATGCATCTATGCATATTACTACTCTATCAGATGTGTGAATACAAAATGCGGCGAATGGGGTCCCCTGGTATTATAAGCCACTCGGCAAGGGAACTATTGATATCGTTATGTGGCAGGGGTCTCATTCGGGTGTATTTGTACCCATTGCTCATGGAGCACCTATGAATAGTTTATCGGATGTCATGACTTGTTGATGGTGTGATAACATGATTGGTTGACGTGTGATAACCCGCCATGTATGTGATTAATAGTTTAATCAACATGCTTTTGAATTGCGTGCAGTAGATAGTAGATGATACCACTTTTTATGCTCGTATGGAACATGCCATGATTGATACCATATCTGAATGTAAATGTGTAGCATGTGATAGATGATGATGTATATACTTAATTATGTTGCGATATGTCGGCATGCATAGAGATAATTTTGTATGCATGTAGCTAGTGTAAAATGAAATGTCGGTGGGGGCATGTGTACTAGGCAACATCAGGATTTAGAGACTCCCCCTAGCTTGCGGGTGGTTAGGGTTGGGAGGTTATGAGAAACCACACTAGAAAACGTAGTTTGGTTGTGGATCAATAGATGACAAAGGCGTTCCCCCTAGTAGGGGTTGAGCTGTTAGGCCTACCGTTGGTGGTCTTCAGACACGCTTGTGGGTGAGGCGTTGTCTGGGTTAGAGAATGAGGTGCCCCGGAGTCTCGGTCGGGACCAGTGGTGAAGCAGTTATGGAATCTCCAGGGAAGCCTTTGGGTTGGGTGTTGGTTGACCCTAGGCAGACTTGGAGGACCTGGTTGTTACGCTACTCGAGTACGTGGCAGATGAGACGTCCCCAGTGGTCTAATGGGTTGAGTGATTCGCCTGCATGGAGACCAGAGGGTGGGATACTGACTTGTGATCCTCGAATGACCGAGTAGGCTGAGGAGGTGCTCGCCAAGGTTGAGGGACGATGCGGTGAGGGACAGCTCCCGCTGGTTCAGTCTGTGGTCCCTAGATGACCGAGTAGGCTGAGGAGGTGCTCGCCTAGGTCGAGGGACGATGCGGTGAGGGACAGCTCCCGCTGGTTCAGTCTGTGGTCCCGAGATGACCGAGTAGGCTGAGGAGGTGCTCGCCTAGGTCGAGGGACGATGCGGTGAGGGACAGCTCCCGCTGGTTCAGTTTGTGGTCCCTAGATGACCGAGTAGGCTGAGGAGGTGCTCGCCTAGGTCGAGGGACGATGCGGTGAGGGACAGCTCCCGCTGGTATCGTTGTGATCCTCGGATGACAGAGTAGGCTAAGGAGGTGCTCGCCTAGGGCGAGGGACGATGCGGTGAGGGACAGCTCCCGCTGGTATTGTTGTGATCCCCGGATGATCCAGTAGGCTGAGGATGTGCTCGCCCGCTCATTGGTCGAGGGATGATATGAAGAGATATTCCTGGCTAGGACACCGGTATGGTGGGGACAGCCTGTGGTGGGGTGTGTAGTGTGTTTACCCGCAGTTGACTTTAGGGTCCATTGTTGAGACTTGTGTTGTGTGTGTTGACTCACCAGGAATTTACGAGCGCCTAACGAGTGAGTTCGGCCGGCTCACTCGGTAGAAAACCTATAGAATTCTGTGAGAGGTGGATACGCCAATCATGCGGAGACCAGCATATGGGGTCCGAGACTATAGGTTTGGCTATCGAGACTCTGGTACTTGATTGATGAAACCATAGATGAGTCCGGTTGGCAGTTCGTTGAAGACTTGTGAAGTGGTTACTCCCGTGTGGCAATCAGTTGGGGACTCTAGTGAGTCCGACCCTTGGGTTGGTCGTGGTACGCTTGTGGGTTGTCATGAGAGGGTCATAGGTCTAGTTGAGGACTAGAGACCCCGATCCGACTGAGGACCAGTCTGCGTACCCATGGATGGGTGGACTGTCGCGGTTGGGTACATAAGGGAGTTGCATTGAGTTGGTTAGAGGATGTTCTAGAGACCTGACTGATGTGGGCCCTGTGCTAGGGATAGGGCATACGTTTGCATGGTCATGCATGTAGACATCTTAGACATTGTTGTGTTCATGTGATTATATGCCGTATATGCTTGGTGACATATGGTGCATGTGTTACCCTCACTGGGCATGTAGATCTCACCCCTTGCCTCACAGGTACTTCATAGAGGAAGGGCTGGCGGGACCCTCAATCGAACATTGGGCGTGGAGTCGCAGCTTCGTACTTGTCTTGGTTTCATTTTGTACTTGAGGACCTGTTAATGTATTTGAGATATATGTACTTTTCACTGAGCTGGATGAATGTAATAATGGGTTGATGCTATCATTTGAAATTATAATTGCTGCTTACGGTTTTTGGTTTATTGGTGGATTGCTATGATTAGTGAGGGTTGCGGGTGCGGTACTTCCTTTAAAAAAAAAAAATGTCCCCGAAATTGTATCGGAACGGTCTTAGGAGTTCGTATCAGTCTTAACGTGCCCGTAGCAGGACAGGTCATTACACTAGGGATGTGAAGGTGTTGGAGAACTTCCTTTGTCAAATGGAGTACTACTTCAAGGTTGCAGAGATGGAAAATGAGTCCGACAAGTTCAACAAGGTGCCATGTTCCTGTTTGAGATGAACCAAAACTTCCAATTCTCACCAGAATAAGGAGAGATAAGGTCAAATCCTTCTTTGATGAAATTAACACCATGCAAAATCACCTAAGAAAATAGTGGATTTTAGAACTCTATAATTGAGTTCGTGCGATTTAATTGGGGATCTAAGATCAAAATTCATTGCAAGGTAGACATGAATTTGACTAAACTTTTCCTTGAACTAAGACTTCAAAACTTAAAAGGAAACTAAAAGACCTAAAATACTCAAAGTCAAAGTCAAACTCAAACTAGAGAGAGAGGAAATTCGCCCAAAAGCCTTTGAATTCACACAATTGGATTTCAAACCTGTGTTCTACAATGAACCCCAACGGTCCTATTTATATGCAAAGTTACAAAAATATTCACATGAGTACCATCTATCTCTATCTCCTCAAAATACAAGTAAATCTGTGCCATTGACTTCGGCTCCCAAAGGTATGCATGGCAACCTTCTCATAAAAATTCGCCCAAGCCTTGCTAATCTTCATACCCTTGATAAAAAAAAATGATTCTTTCCTTTTTCACATGATTCCTCATGCATGGGAGAGAGAAAATTCGTGTAAAAGAAGAAAGGGTTGGATCTGGATAGCAAAAAGGGCCAATTGGAGGTCATTTAGGTGGATTTTCATCATTGGTCCCATATGTCATGATCTTGGATGATTTTGGGTCAAATGGAGTGGCTTTTGAGGTTGGAGAAGCGGATCTTTGGTACCAATGAGATGATTATACTCAATTAACACTAGCTGAGCAATGGCATGGCTAAGGTCCTCATGGTCGTTACCTAATTGATGAAATTAGCTTGAAATTTCATGCATAAGAGGGATTGAGTCTTCAATTCTTCCTGGATCAAAATCTTGAATGCTTGGAGATGGAGGGTTCATCTTCAATTTTCGTGTCTTCTTCAATTGGCTTTTGATGTCCTCATCAGGATATTTCTTGTCTCTCAAGAATTGGAAAACTGAGATCCTGATAGACCAGAGCAGAGCTGCTAATAGGCAAAGAGGTTTAGCGACAATGAGCCGATTCTGGTGGATAGGACTGGGTAGATCTCATGGACGGGATCTAGTGCAGAGATTAGATGTGGCGATCCAAACTCCGTGTAGGAAAGTTAGGACTGAGAGACTCAGGCTATTAGGACATATTTAGCATTAGGGATATATTTAGGATTTATTAAATATTGTATTTCCCTGTATAGGGATTTCCTCTTTATTTACTTTTTTTAAAGTAAATAAAGAGGAAATCCCTATACAGGGAAATACAATATTTAATAAATCCTAAATATATCCCTAATACTAAATATGTCCTAATACAGGCAAAGACGACGCCAATAGTGCAGGCCTAATTGAGATGAACTCACGATACTGAGGAACGATACTCCAATTAAGAGCGAGACGGCTCTTGATCGTCTGATACCATGTTAGAATATGGGAGATAAAATACAATGCACCAGAAGACTACTTTCCCAATTGAGAGATATGTATGATATCTCTTACAATCAATCATAATCTAATCTCACTCAATCCTAATCAGAATTATATCTAAACAAATCTTAATATGTCTTTACAATCTCAACCAAATGAAGCTCTCTTGTAAATTAGCCATTTACTCAACTTAGATCATTTGGAGCATGCGAAAATCTCTTAATCCACATATATTAGATAAAGTTACATAGAGTAACCCGTTGCGGTGAGATGCCAATGACTCTACCACGCATGCCATCTTAGCCTCTTAGGCCATTTGACCACCTAATAGATGTGGTGGAGCCCAACAAATGAAATATGATTTGGATAGTTTGATACTTGATTGGCCATTAGTCCATTTCAACCTCAGCTGTCCAGGTTGTCTTATGGCCCATTTCATCTCTGGTTCAAGTGTGATTATTGAAGAATGGACCATCCATTCGGTAGCGTTGGAATTGGGCCTCCCAATTAAATTCAAAACCTGCACAAATAGTTACTTAAAAGGATTAGAATCCTCTCATATCCACATTTATTATTTTGGCTAACAATCATCATCTTCATTAAAGAATTTCAATTTCAAAGATGCAAGTTAGGCTGCTGGGTCAGGCCCTGAATCAATTTGAATTAGGACTTGAGTTTAACTGATAGGGCCTGCACTTAGATCGAGACTAAATGAGGCCTTATTGTTTTAAATCAGGATTGGGTCTACAAAATAAATAAAGGCTCAAGTGGGCTTTTGAGTTTTCACTCCCTTTCTTCATTTATCTTTCTTCTCTTTCGATTTTTTTTTTCCATTAGTATTCTAATCATGAGTGGAAATATCGATACAGATTTTCAGTCCCTTATCATATCGGCCGATACGTATTGTATCGGCCATATAAGATATTTCTCGGCCGATATATCTGTCCGATATCGGCTGATATCCATAATATCGGTCTTTTTTTAAAAATAAAATAAAATGGTGATGGGTCCGAGTTGATATCTTGGCCGATATTGGACCAATATCAGCCCAGATATCGGCTGATATTTTCGTTTTCAACTTTTTTTTTAAAAAAAGCTTACTTTTGGATTTTTTAATTCAGAAAAAATAAAAATAAAAAATACTGATATTTAAAAAGAATACAAAAGTGGGGAGAGAATTTTATCGGCCGATATCTTGACGTGGCCGAATTTTGCACCCCTAATCTAATATTGCAAATGGGGCATTTTGGATATGACAAAAACTTGTAGATATGTGATATGTAATTCAAAGTTCTCTTTAGAGATGTAGATACAGAGTGGTCGATTTGAGAGAATAAATACCAGAGATTAAGTTAGAGTTTAGAATTGGATGGTTAAATTTTAATTATTATTTAAATTAAATGTTAGAGTTTTTAATTAAGATATCATCCTAGATTGGTTGAGATAAATTTATATAATATGAAAGTTGTCAAGCTCCGACTCGAAAAGTGGGCCCAGAACGTCACTGATTTTTTTTTTTTTTTGAAACTAAACTCAAGAATTCTAACTGGGCCGGATCAACGGTTAGGCCCAAAGGTCACACATGATCTCAACATGTGAACTCAAACACATACTATAAGTCTACCCAAAAGAAACACAAATACAAACACATAATTCCATCAACGAATTATTATTACAACACAATCATAGTAACTATGGAACACATAGCAGTTTAATACATAATATCAATGCAAACTAAGTACCACACATGGTACTTTACATAAACAAATGGTTCAAGGAACCAAAAGACAAAGATAACGGAATTCCCCTCAGTGGGAATCCCAAGGCAATGCAGCAGTTTATCCATCCTAAGCTTCATACGGAGAGTTCTTCTCCTCAGGCACATCTCGTGAAATGTGAGTGGTGTGTGTTAACTAGTCCAGTGAAGGAAATATAACAATACAGTCTAATGAAACATCAGGTTAGTTAAATAATCAACATTTGCAATATAATATCTCATGCTTGTCAAAATAATCTCAACATTAATCCATTAATGCTGTCATCTATCGTAACACCTACATACTACACTGAGACCATTGTATTAAGTCCCGGCACGGTCAAAATACATCCTTACAAGTACATCTCCGGCCCTCACATGGCCGATCTTGACACTCCTGAAGTCAGCAACTGTTGACACCCCTGGTCCAGTAGACGTAAACCATCTCACACACATGACTGATATTGGTTTAATAGTCAAGGGCACGTGGAAACAGTATTACATATCTCATATGATCAACATCATAAACATTTATAATCATTATAAGCATTTCTTACAACAGTGCATCATGTCCGGGCACATAGGTGGGTTCACTAAACTTGAAACCACTCATTGCTCAGGATTCACCTCATTAAACCTGATTACACCTACTACAAAGTTAAGTCCCCTCACCGAAATTGTGTGGTATTGCGGTTTCTGTTCAACATGCAAACAAGTGTACAATCAATAATAGGTCAACATACACAACATTCAAATAAATACATACAATTAGTATTACAAAGCTGTACTGTTTTCCCAAAAATCTCCAAGGTAAATGGAACTGAGTCTCCTACTTGGTTTCTAACCATTTTAAGTTACAATAATCCAAAATATATAATAATAAGGTGCTCAGACCAAATCTCATATTGTCTCCTGGGCATGACCAGATTGACGTATTGAGTTAGGTTTAGATAGTCAGGTCACTTCTCGTATTGTCTTCTAGATAGGACCAGATTGACATGTTGACTAAGGCCTTGAAGTTACTCAGTGCCCGACAGATATAGCTTCTGCTTGGAAGTGAAGTCACTCAGTGCTCGACAAATAGTGTCGGCCTGGAAGTAAATACAATAGTAATATACTATAGTAATAAGAGAAGAAGGGTTAGTACAAATTTTAAAATTATCAAATGGGCAAAAACATCACATTTAAAACTTAAGATCTAAACATGCATCATCAATCAATCAAGATTTACACTTACAAACTGAGTTCCTCGGAACATGCCTCGGAACCAGGTACTGTGGCTTCGGATCATCCGAACCACGACCTAAAACTAGTCCACAGACTTCGGAACTTGGGTTTGTCTTCGGACCTTCCGAAGGTCAGGTCTCGGATTGTATCAAGGTCCTTCGGAACCGAAAAATAGAAAACAGATCCTCGGTGGGTCTCGGTGTGTCTCGGATCATGCCGAGGGAAGCTCGGATCGTCCGAGAGGGGGTCGGTCCTTCCGAACAAGCTCGGAACGTCTGGAGTAGAGGCGGGCAACAGTTAGCCTCTGGCCACTTCGGGACTTCGAGCCGAAGCTCGGAACGTCTGAAGGGTCACTTTCGGACCATCCGAAGGGTCACTTTCGGATCGTCGGAAGGAGGTTACCCTCGTGTTGTCCGAGGCACAACTCTCGGACCTTCCGAGAGTTGTCTTCCTCCTTTGTTTGCAACAGTAGATAGTGACGTAGAACAGAGAGTGAAATACAAATCCAGAAACAGTGGGTTTCCTAGATTCAATTTTCACATCCAGCCGGTCAGATGGACTCCTCAGTGAGTCCTCTTTCCATAGGGAGTGGTCTGAAGTTTTAACACTGATTAAGCCATCTGATTTTAACACCAAAACTAAGCTGACACAAGAAGTCCATGGTTTTTTCTTAAACTTCAAATCGGTTTTACACACTCAAAACTTAATCAAATTTGCTTCTACTTGACTCTAAACTAGTTAAAATTTGAAAAGGAACACAGTGGTTACCTTCACTTTAGTTCCTGGGTTGAAAATCCAAGCTTTTGAAAAAATCTTCCTCTTAGCTTACGGGCAAGAAAAGTTTTGAAAAACAGAGAGACTGAGGGAGAGGGATCGGCTGGTTTTCACAGAGAGATTGAGAGATTAGAATTTCTGAGGTGAAACCAGCTGAGCTGAGAGGGGTCCATTTATAGAAATAATGGGCAATCAGTGAACGCCATCAAGGTGCTGCATACAGCTGTTGCCGACGTCCGACACAGTAACGGTACTGTTTGGTTGTTTGGTTGCAAATAAGTCCCTAGCATTTTTAGTTTTTGCACAAAGGTCCCGTTTTTTGATAAAAAATCGATTTTTAACTTAAAATATGGTTTAAAAGGCTTAAAATTTTTAATACAACTTGACAGATAAGTTGGGTTTTAAAAACTCTAATCACCATAAAAATTTGGAGACTTAAAACTAATTAAAAACCATAGATTTAAATAAAATTTACAATTTAACACTATTTACTTAATTTAATTTGTGTTAAATAAAATAAATTAAAATCCTCATTTTTGGGGTTGAAAGAATAAACTAGACCATACTAAAATGGTCCAACGTAATATACTTGCCTCAAAAATTTTCTCATTTCCAAAACCTTCTAAAAATATTTATTTCTCCCTCTCAGGGTCTTGACGGGCGGTTTTAAATACTATTTTTTGAAAATAAAATAATTCTGAAATCAGAAATAGAAATCCTTGATTAAGGAAAATAATATCATCCAATAAAAATCACATAATGACATAATTAATAAAATAATAACAATGAGTGGTAAATTACCATTTTGCCCCTCCAGCTGGACGATCTGAATCACTGAGTTTTTAAGCTCAGTTTGGGCCACACCTGGGTTTTTCACAAAGATCTAACCGTAATCTTCGAGATTAACCGGTTTAAGAAGGATTTATTAAACTAATTACGCTTAAATCGAGTTAGGGTATTACAAAAGTACATATTGTATATGATGGGCTTTCGAATTTAAATTAGGCTGACGTCTAAAATTGGGCTTTTGGATTGGGTTGGACCCTTAAATTGCAAGTCTCAAGATTGACACGATTTAAATTGGGATTTATTTTTTAAATCCAAAATTAGACTTTCCAAAATTTGATTTAAATTTTTTTATCTGACCCAAACACGACTATTTTAAAAGGGCATAGGTCAAATATTTTTGACTCGTTTGTTAAATAGATGGACCCAACTCGTATCCATATATAAATTGGATCCAACTTGAACCTATTTATAAATAGGTAAAGTTGATTGATTTAATCCAAAATCATTTTTACATACAACGAATTCAATCAGGTTTGAACCCATTTAAAGAGTAATTTTGATATTGATTATTACTAGAAAGGCCTTTTTTTTTTGGTATACCTCAACAACAATAACATTGAAAACATGGAAGAGGAAGAGATAATGAAAGACACGATGAGAAGTTATGGAATGATTGATTTTAAGATCTTGAGTGGTCCTTATAATCCATGTCAATGTTACATTTAAGCTATGCAATAACCCTTGATGAATAGACTAGGACCTATTATAGGATACATTAAAAGTCTCATTGATTAGGCCATGTGTCATGTTTTATTGCTATAGGTCAAATTTGCATGGTTAAGTGACCATGGACTCTCTTGGGTTTGATCAAATTTGAACGATTGATTGTATTTTATTTTAAATTTGAATTAAAAAATGTTTATTTCATGAATAATTTAGTTCAATGTACTTAAATTTGGGCCGATCAAAATAATTTTTAAGTGTGTAATCCTAACTCTTTATTTAAAAAGGATTTTTGAAAAAGTCAACACTCGATAAAATTTGAAAAGAGTTTAGTGTTGACCAAAGCAATATAATCCCTCTTAAGAAACTAACAACATGGTTGTATAAGATTCTCATATGTAAACAATTATTAAAATGATCTTTTATAATAAAAAGTTATTACATTCAGTCATCTAATATTTTTGACAGTTTATCCCTCAAGTCAAGATATCAGTCAACACGTTGCAGATTCTTAAGGGCCGCAATACAATGACCAATATGTTACGTTGCGTTGAAGCCATGGTCTATTGTGGTGCAACGGACTCTGTCAACGCGGCCTTTATCAGCTAAGATGGTGTCCAAAGCAAATGTTTTTTACCCAGCATGTAAAAGTACACCTTTTATAGATTTATTCTTTCATTTCTTATTCATTATTAACGTCTCTCATTCTTTATTTTTAATTATTTTTATTGTATCATTTCATTTGTTTCGTTTATTTTTTATTTATTTTTCTTGAATTGTAATTATTTGTAAACAATTACTTCATTCTTTTTAGTTTTATTTGGACTTAATTTTATACATGAAATTCATTATATAAGGTTATTTTGATTTATTCCTTATTTTTCCGATTTTAAACAAATTTCATTGAATATTCAACTATATTATTTATAATTTAGTCGTTTCCTAATAATTAACAACGTCAATAACTTTAGTAGAAAATTATTCAAAATTCTCCCATTTTTGTATTTTTTGGGATCATTCCACAATGTTTTTAGATTTTTTGAAATTCTCAATTTTCTAACATCAAAACTACATTTGAATATCTAAATATCCATTAAATAATGATACAATTATATATTCATGAAGCTCATAATATTATGAATTTTCTGAAAAAATTTTAAATTGGAGAAGAAAGAAACATATCAGCAATAAATCGTGAATACGTATAGGTGTGCACCCATAAGGTCATCAGGGCACCCGTATCGGTGCACCTAATTTATAACCCTTATTTTTCCCATCTTTCTTCATATACCCATGCTGAAAAAAATAAAAAACCAATGTAGGTAGATGTAAGATTGGTCCTAGTCAATTAAAATAATATGTCCTATTAGAAAAATAGTAATAATAATGACACTGAGGTTGGTAAGCTGTCCATGCTCAATTTATAAGTTGAGGCCCACCTGATGGAGCCTTGTTGTTGGTTTGACCCTTTCTAAAGGAACTCATTTGGAGAAGAGAAAGACTTGTCCACGCCATGCATTTAAGCCATGCAATAGTTTGGTTAGGTTGACCTATCAATTTTTTATTTATGCAAACTTTGTTCAATCAATCAAAACTTGACTTATCATTAAAAATGTCAAAACAAATTGAAGCCAGGTAGTAAGTAGGTTAGATATGAATGTAAAAAGTTACAAATCCAAATCATTGGATACCTTCGTACACATCAAATAATAATAATAAAAAAAAAATTGAACAAAAGTAATTTGTTTCTCTCTCTAAGAAGGTTAAGACATTGATAACAAATGTGTCCATGCCTCTTAGAATTGTAATACTCTGGATTTTCAAGTTATTAATATATATGAAAATTACCTATTTAATTTATGAATTATTAGATATGGATCATAGATGGGTGAAGTGTTGGGTCATTGTCCAATTAAGATCCAACGGATTGTGGAAATGGTTTCAATAAAATTAAATGAGACTGAATTAAAATGGTAATGAAACATAATTATAAATAAGGGATATGGATTAAGGATATGCGCATAAGGGGATTACTAAATAAAAATAGGTGGCTTGACCGTGTATATGAGATATCTAATCCATGATATGCGCATGGAGAGGATTAAAAATAGAGATTGCTATGTCGTGTGTGGGATATGCACATCCATGTGATATGCTAGAATATCTTGAGAAGATATCTAAGATTAAATGAAGATTGCATGGCCGTATGTATGAAGATTTGCATATCCAAGGAGATGTCCAAAATTAGATAGGTTGCCTTGCCGTGTAAGAGTTGTGCACAATCCATGTGATGCGCCAAAAGGAGTCCTTTCCTTGGTGAGGGCGGCACCAAGGCAATTGCTAATTTGAAGGGATCATGGCATCTTCTAATTAGGACTCTCTAAAGGTGGGAAGCATAGACACGGCAATTACTATCTTAACAAGATAGGATCGAGTGGAATAATAGAAGGGAGGCGCATAAGGAAGAAGGGTCGGCACCTTCTAAGATAGGACTAATTGGAAGTAATAAAAGGAGAGACACTAGGGGTGCACGGCAATACACACTCATAGCTGAATTCTCTCTCTCTTTCAAGTCTCATTCTCGGCATTATTCAAAGGAAGAGAAGGCAGTCAGCAAGTGGGAAAGATCAAGAAGAAGTATAAAAGAGGCTAAGGAAGAAGAAGATTGGAAGAGCAAGAACAAGCGAAGGGAAACCGGAGAAGTCGCGGAACCGGTTAGTATTTTGATAAATTCGTTTGAAATAAGGAACCATAATGTGGCCGAACCCCATGGAAGGAAATTGTATGATCATGGTAATTAATTTAATGGAAAGAATGGACCATAGGGTTCGGCCATGGTGCATGGCCAAACCCCATGGAAAGACATGGTTTAATGTATGGATTTTTAATGATGAAAACCATTGAATATTATATATGTTTTAAATGGTTGAAGAGAAGTTGATGAACCATAGGTTTCGGCCATGATGAAGGGCCGAACCCCATGGAGGAACATTGAGTTTATTTTATGGAAGATGGTTATTAAATTAGAAAGTTTCTAATTATGAAAGGAACCTTAATTTATGGATTCAAGTATGGAATTGCTACAATTGGAAAGTAATACATCATAGGGTTCGGCCATGGTGTTTGGCCGAACCCCATGAATCAATTCTATGGTTCAATTATGAATCTAATATTGCCTATGTATATTTTTAATGAATGGTTCACCAAACCAAGGGATGAAGGGTGAGAATAATGGAATTATAGCCTTGGATGGCAATATGGTAATTATGTAGAATTAATGGACCATGGGTTCGGCTATGGTGTATGGCCGAACCCCATGAAGAAATATTTGGTAAACTCGGGGATTTTATGATGAGTTTTATGAATGATCAATTTTGGAACCCAAACATAAGTTGATGGAATCAATGACAATGTTGTAAATAGGTGAAAATGATGGACATAGGGTTCGGCCATACCATGGCCGAACCCCATGAATTATATGATGGATCATGTGTTGGAATATTTTAAGGGACACTTAGAGTGGTTATGCATGTTTAAGGTAATGAGGGATTTAATTACATATAGACCTATGTTCATGGTTTATGTTATTGGTTATGTTATTAGGTATAATAGCATTATTGTAATTAAGTGAATTAATGGACCATGGGTTCGGCCATGGTGTATGGCCGAACCCCATGGGAATTATTTGGTGGACATAGAGTCTATGTATGGCGTATTAAATGAATGAAGTGGTATGAATGGCATTGTTGTAAATATAAGTAAAAATGAAAGATCATGGGTTCGGCCATGGTGTATGGCCGAACCCCATGAGGAATGTTTTATAGACTTGGACTTTATGATAAGAAATCAATTGGAACATGAGTTTAATTAATTATTGTGTAATAAGGTAACGGGACCTCACAAGGTGTGTACGATCGTGAGTGGTTACCGGACGGAAGCGCAAGGACACGTTAATAGTCTTTGGTAGGATTCCACATCTTTGAAACCATGGGTTTATGTACATTGTCTTTATTTTATTTTTGATGAATTTATGTTGTAAAAGATATGTTTCAAATTGTGATTTTAATGCTATGTTTATATGATAAAATAACATGTGATTCATTTGCATCTCATGCATGGCATGGGGTGAAGGATATGTAACCGGAGGGGCCACACTCCATTGGAGCGTCCGAAAAACCTATGTGGGATACCTTGATGTACTTTTCCATCAGGAAGAAACTGGAGAGGCAACACTCCATCTGGGCGTCCGAAAAACCTATGTGGGATACCTTGATATGCTTTTCCATCAAGAAGAAACAGGAGGGTCCACACTCCGTCGGCGCGTCTGAAAGACCTATGTGGGGGTACTTAAATGTACATGTGATGGGTGAGACTTATTGCATTTGTCATCATTGCATGGCATGGTTTATATGGTTTTGACATTATGATATTGTTACATATGTTTTGTACTAACCACGTGTTAGCCCTAACTGGAATACCTACTGGGCGCGTTGTTCTAATGCCCTACTTCTACCCTAGTGGATGATTACATGAAACAAAGAGAAGGATGAATGCGAAACGGGCCAAGCATAGGAGCTTGGATGCTTTTAGTTTATATTTTTAATTAAGTTACTTATGGCTTTGTGATTTGAGTAACTAGACATCGGACATGTAATAACTTGGATGATTTGTTATGGTTGAATGTTTATCTGGATAATTATGATATTTTAATTATGGATAAAGACTTGACGTACTTTGCTATTTGAAATAGAATAGAACTAGGTTCTATTATAATTCCACATGTTTGATTTTAATTCCGCATGTTGATATTGTTATGTGTGAACCGTTTTCATGGATTTAGTCCATGCACACATAGGGTTGGCCAGTTAAGGGTCGGACTTTAGAAGTTCGGACTTAGCTCGCATCGTGACGTCCCGCTCTCTATCACTCCTTGTTTTTTTTTTTTAAAAAAATAGACTTTGATTTTCGAAAAGCAGAAGAGAGTGAAAAAGGGCGGGGCGTTACAAGAATACTTGACTAATCCTTCATGATTAAAGTCTCTCTATCCATACCCATTAGATAACTCTATGGGAAATGATTCTTTAGAGTATAGTGAGAATTGAACTTAGGGCTCCCACTTATTAAAATAGATTCCTTCCTTAGTTAAAAGTTAAAACATACATTAATATAATATTTTTTAATGTACACAAGAAGATTCCTTAGAAAAACTTAGACGACGAAAGATCACCAGTTTAAGGACCACCCAAGATAAGTCTCTTTTGCTTAGATATTTGTCATTATCATTCAATTAATCCTCTATAATAGTGAGGGCATCAGGTCTCTATTCCTCATTGTTTTACTTTATTAAGTTCGTTTGATTCACTTGTATTTCTTGTAAAAATGTTAATATTAATATTTCGAAGTACTACCAATTCAAATGGATGAGCAAGATGGGTCAACATGCAAAATCTTATGATAAAAGCTGGGGTGAAAAATGCACTGCGACGATATGGGGTGTTGATACGCTTGTATCAGTACAACGCAACATATTGGTCGTTACAGATTGATACACTTCTTTCCGTACTATTTTAGCGCATGTCCATTACTCATCCTAGACCGATTCGATCAGAACAAAGGTTGTTCCCTTTGATTAATCGCGGCATGATAGATTTTCATTGAAAGAGAGAGAGAAAAAAGAAGAAGCAGCGTGCAAGGTTAAATGAACTTAGAATTTCATAATCAGTTTCATACAACTTCAGATCATATAAAATTCTAATTTCTTATAAGTTTTAATGAATCAATCTCTTTTTAACATCGAATAGTAGGGATCTATCATTAATAAATAGGAAAGAGTGGGTGAAGATGTGGCTCATATGACTCTTGTTCTAGGGTTTTTCCTTTGGTCAAGGTATTCTATCATCTGTTGTCGCATAAATAATGTTGGAGTCATTGCGTGTGCCTTTTTATTAATATAGGGAGTTCATCATTCATTTTCCTTTATAACCCAAAGTTTGTTTTATGTGATTAGAATATTAGAAAAATTAATTAAATAGAGTCTTGTACCTAAGCCTAGCATTGCTATTTAAGTGTTAGTAGATAGTAAAGATAATTTAAGAGAGAGAATTATTACACATAGGAGACATGATAGTATAACCATTAAACGTTATACCTCCATTATTCACTAATTTTATAATATAAAATTGAAAAATTATAAAAATAAAACTAAATAATAAATACAATGGCTGTGTTTAGATGAGGGAAAAGTTAGGAAATATCGAGGATTATGTTCTTTTCCCCTATTTGGTATTCACTAATTAGGGTCTATTTTCTTTTGATTTCCCTCTCAAGTCTAAATTGAATTTCTTCTAGAGAGATCCTCCTTACTCCTCTCTTTATTTCTTTTTCCCTCCCACATTTTTTCTTAAAGTTATCAAACAAATATAAAAGAATCCCTCGACAGAATAATTCCTTACTCAAAAGAATCACTTAAAAAATATTCTCATTATCCAAATGTAGCTAAAAGAATATATTTTATATAAAGATAAATCATATAATAAATATGTTAGGACTAGGTATCCAATTCAAAAGACTACTCCGTTAGGTAGAATGACTTAAGTCTCATATAAGCTCCTAAATCTCCCCCTTCACAACAGACGTGAGACTAGTTTGCTGCCCAACAATTTTCCCCTCGAATGGGGTTCTCCAGCAGATAAAACATCACCAACCATCTCATTCGGCTAAGGGATACTTTGAGTCTAGATGCGTTGGCCTGAGTATATGGCTTTGATACCACCTTTTTAAAACTAGGTATTCAGCCCAAAAGATTAACCTCATAGGTCGAGTGACTTAAGTCCTATATAAATATCTAGATTTCTTTTTTACAACCGATGTGAGACTCTCTCCGTAGACTCATCGGCTGCCCAACAAAATAAAGTCGTGATTTAGGTGATTGTGTGCATGAGATAAGAAAGAGTGTGCGACAGCCTGATGTGATTCTTAGACAGAATAAAATAGAATAAAATAGAAGAACAAGTCCATGAAGCAGAAACATGATAGAATTTCAATTCAACAGCCTATCTTTGACAATAACGTGAATCTATTATTTCAAAGTGTCAAATGCTTGTATTTTGCAACAAAATCTCACTTTCTATTGTTGTGACTTGTGACCAATTAAACAAAACATTGACCCACTTTAAGAAGGAGAGAAAAAAAACAGAGGAAAGAGAGGAAGAAAGTTTTGAAATAAATATGGCTGGTAAAAAAATCACTTGAAAAGATGAAAAAAATTGAGAAAAAAAGAGATAAAAGATTAAAAAGAAACTCACTCATTAACATGTACTCTTGGTGGCAGGTGGGCCTCATTGCCATACTAAATTTATGTAGACATTAACACGTTACACAGAGCTATGTTAATATAAAGATTTCAACTTCCATTGATGGATTTCAATTTCGAAGATATGATGTAGAAATAGTATTCTACTCCCTTCGTCTCAAAATTTATTTTGAATTGTCCTAAATTACTTGTTTTATTCATTTATTTTTATATTAAATTAAAGTTTTAATATTCTCGATGAGCTCCATATCACATTCTAATATGATGGGAAAACGACATTCTTTTATAAGTTTTGACTTGTCCAAATGTGTCATTTTGTAATTTTTTTCACCTCCGTCTCTCATCGTCTCAATCATAAATTGTTGTATCGTTAGGAAAACATTATTTAGCATTTGTGAATCAATCCGATTGACAGTATCTATACAACGAGACACTGTCCAGACCTCTTTTTTTTTTATCAGGTTTGTATTGACTCAGATAATCTATTAATAGCCTTTTGGCACGCTCCGCACAAAAATGATCCTTGAGAAATAAAAAATTCTGAAATAGTATAAGTATTTTGGAGCAAAGAGAGTAGTTAAATGACAATTTTTTTGATAAAATGTAATACAAAAGATAATTGTATATTTCACAATGTGCATCTGTCATTTAAATTAAAAATTTACTAGGGAATGTTCTTTTTAAGAAAGAGAGTTCCCAATCAATTCCCTTCAATTTTCTAAAAAATTGATATGTTATGCGTCTTCATTAGTTCATTTATGGAGCCTAATTGGTTAGTTCGTGTATTATAATTAGCGACAATTTATTTTCTACTTAATTAGTTGACCAGTTGTGTGGTAAAATGAGGTCAAAGTAGTTGCAATTAATGAATTTGGGCTAATAATTTCTTTGGACTGCTTGACAATTCCTAATTTACCATCCATGATCATGCTTAATATAAATAAGATTTATGGAGGTGTGTAATGTATTTTCAGAAATTTACATGTGTTTTAACTGTAAAACTTGAAGGAATAAAGAAAAATATGTTAAATTGTGTTAATAGAATACATTAGAAAGAATTTTAAAAATTCAACTCTAGATAGATGAGATGAGTGGCATTGATGACCTTGATGATGATGATGATGATCTTATTGATACCGTGCTTGGCCATTTGTTAAATGGGTTAACATGATCAACTAAGCTTAAATGAGTCTAGCCTTCTCTACCCATTTACTTATTAAGTGTATTAATCTAACCTAACTAAGATTAAATGGGTTGACTCAATCCATCCCATTTACAAAATATGTTAACTCAAAGGTTCTCAAGCTATTTATTAAATCGGTTTGCCTAATCTTATTATATGACCAAGCTTAATTGGGTTTACCCAAATTAACCCATTTTAAAAAAAGTTTAACCCAATCTCAATCGTATCAAAGCTAACCCAATTATTAAATAGGTCAACACAAGTTAAACAATTTTAAATGAGTTGATCTAACTCATACATGACTTAAATCTTTTATTAAATGAATTAATCCAACCCAAATACCTAAACAAGCTCAAATGGGTTGACTCAATCTTAGACCCTTTATTTGTATTTTCTTCTCTTGTATCTTTCTCTTTTAATCAAATTATCTTTATCTGCTCAAAAAAAAAACTTCAAGGGTTGATATACTTTACTTATTTTTTAAAAGGTAAACCCAACCTTGTATTTATTAATCTTGATCATTTATTAAATAGATTAGTTTAACTTCATTCGACATATTTATCAATCAATTTTCTTAAGTCAGTGACTAATACAGAAAATTTTTAAAACAGAAAATAAATTTTATTAAAATATATTGTTATTAAATATTATTTTCTCATAAAAGCAAGAAATAATTTTGACAATTAGATTCATATAGCAATCTCACATTAAGTGATGTTTTGTATTCAGCTTTTCTGGAGATTAGTTTTTTGTTGGAGCGGGTTTTATTTTATTTTTTTTCCTGACGGTTGGTGTATTGTTATTTTTTTCTTTTGGTCTAAGTCTCTTAGGCCTTTTTGTTTCTTTTTTCTTGTTTTGTATCTGCTCCTTCTTAATATAATCTTCTTCTTTACTGCTCAAAAAAAAAAAAAGCAATCTCACATTAAGTGATGAAAATGATATTGTACCAACGTTGTATATCTCCGATTTGACCGATATGGAGTCACTTACAATTCACAAGTTTGCTTTATTTTTCTAATGTAACGGTGTAGTTTGTCAATTTGAGGGTCCCACAATGTCAACATTATTACATAAAAAATTTGGATGTCTGAGATCTAATAATTTATAACATTTTTTTTTAATTTTCATCGTACCGTTGGGTTTCAAACATGGTTTCAATGATATTCCAAAAAGAAAAAACCTTGGAGTACTTTTTGATATTTATGACAAAACACTTGGTTTTGGTCTTTTTTTATGTAGATTTTTTTTTAAAATTTATTAAAATAAAATTTATAAATGTTTATTCAATGGCTTGTACGTATTTTCCAATTAAATAAAATATAAAGTTTCTTAGAACAAAATTCTAATACACACCTAGCCCCTCTTTTTTTTTTTTTTTTAAATTAATTATTTAAAAGGCATAATTGGTTACTCTACCATCTTCAAAAGGCTTGAAAATGAAAGGGATCCATTCAACCATCACATAATCATGATTTATTTTTTTTTCGTGTAAAAAGGTAAATATTGAATATTCTAAAATCTGATTTTAAAATTTTCATCAGAGTTCTCCAGAAATAGTAATTTTTTTTTATTAATATGGTAAGAGCAGAGATCTAAAAACTTGAAACAATAGTACGTACTGATTGTGCAGATAATCTTTAAAAAAAAACTCAAAAAGTGCTTATAAAAGTTATAAAAAATGAGAATGGAGGACCATATCTAAATTTACAGCTTTTGTTGATAAAGTTAAGATAGAGAGCTTGATAAAGAAAAAAAAAACGTAGACGTTCCAATAGAATTTTCGAGGCGTTCTATTTTACTAATATTTGGGATATGTATAAACCTTCCAATCTTCATACGTTTGGTACAAAACTAAGAGGAGATCTTTAAAAAATAAGAGTGAAAATTGACCATCAAACTAACCCCTTGAAGATACGAATTGTTACCAAAGAAAGAGAAAAAGCTAGGGTTTGTGGGTGGCTCATGGAGAGAGAAAGAATCCACATGCTCTTTAGGGTTTTGGCCGAGTGTACCTTCATGTGGGCCCCTTGGTGCATCCATGTGGGTCCCATTATCAAGGGTGGAGTCCACATACATTAAACTTACCAATTTGAGTTGATTAATTTACTCCTCCACTTTCCTCGATAAAAATAATACAACCTTCTTTCAGAATTCTCAGTGTGATGCCCTGATCACTGATGGTAAATAAGTTTGCTACCATGGATACCAATGAATATTTTAAAAATAGGAATACTTAATGTGTTTTTTTTTTTTTTTTTTTGTGTTTTTAGCTATCAATTTAATTCATGATGGTTAAAATATCTAGATTTCTATACAAATTCAAAGCATTGCAACTCAAATGTTCAATCAAAGTTCATTGAAAATGTGCAAATTGCAAATAATGCTCACCTAAAATCTAAAATGGTATTTAAAGAATTTAAAATTTTAAATCCAACCTCAGGAAAATGACATTCAAATGACTGCTTTACATTAACAAAATGATGATTTTGACATGTGGCATGTGCTTAGTTTTAAATCTATTTCGGTTTATTTCGTGTCAGTTTGAGCTTGGACTTTTTAACTTTTCTCAAGCAATCTTAAGTAAATAAACTAATGATTTGGAGTTCAGGGCTTTGTATTTCTGCCAAAATTGTAGCCTTGTTGTTTTTCAATAAAACCTGATACTTAATAATATTTAATTATTTCTTTTACCGTTTTGGGCTAATCTCATGCAAAGTCTGATTACATTAATAAGTACACACTTTTGCTTCAAATACCGAAGAATGCGCTTAACAAATGCCCAATGTGCAGTTGTGTGCTGATGCATAAACTCGCAAGCATTATTAACAACAAAAGAGATATCGGGTTGCGTGAGCGTCAAATATTGTAAGCCCCCAACAATGTTAAGGTAGAGTGTAACATCATCCAAAGGATCACCAACATGTTTGGATAAAGATGAAGAGGAAGCAACCGTTGACTTAACTGGTTTCGAATCACACATACTGGACCGGGAGAGTAAGTCACGGACATATTGTTGTTGAGAGAGAAGTAATCCGGACTTTGTGTGGCAGGCCTCAAGTCCCAAGAAATGATGAAGATGTCCGAGATCTTTGAGAGCAAATTCCCGTCCAAGGGTGGAAATGAGTTCAGTGATCCGTGAAGAGGAATTACAGGTAATAAGAATATCATCTATATACACCAAGAGATAAAGGAGAACATCATTTTGCCAATAAATGAATAATGAGGTATCTGTTTTGGAACTAGTAAGAAGTCACTAAGACGACGAAACCACGCCCGTGGAGACTGTTTAAGGCCATAGATAGACTTCATCAATTTACAAACATGAGTAAGTTGAGCAGGGTCCACAAATCCTGAGTGCAACTTTAAGTCCACGACAATTGTTATCAGAGTCTAATTAGATCATGAGGTGGACATCACAAGTTACTCAAGAGGTTGAGGCTTCGAAAAAAAAAGGTCACGATCAGAGGAGCACATGGCGATGTAGTCTCGCCTTGGACATCTTGACTTGCTCATAGCCGACGGGAAAAGAGGTTGGATGAGTTCGAGAAATCCCAACAAACTTGTTTGATGGTAGTCGAAGAGGTCGAAAATGGATTGAGTGAGGCGATTAACGTTCTCAAGGTTAAGCTATCGTGATAAAGTCACTTAACAAAGAGGTACATGATTTGACGATTGCCAATGAAGAGTTTAAAACTAAGTTGGTGATCCTTGAGAGAGTCGTTGCCAATGTTGTCGAGACGTACCTCTCTAAGTTTTAAGGCTCAAGATCATGGAGCCGAAGCCTTTCAACGGGACTAGGATGCGAAGGTGTTGGAGAACTTTCTTTGTCAAATGGAGTACTACTTCAAGGTTGCAAAGATGGAAGATGAGTCCGACAAGTTCAACACGGTGCCATGTTCCTGTTTGAGATGAACCAAAACCTTCAATTCTCACAAGAATAAGGAGATAATGTCGAAGTCCTTCTTAGATGAAATCAACACCATGCAAAATCACCTAAGAAAATAATGGATTTTAGAACTCTAGAATTGAGTTCTTGCAATTTAATTAGGGATCTAAGATCAAAATTCGGTACAAGGTAGACATGAATTTTACTAGACTTTCCCTTGAACTAAGACTCCAAAACTTAAAAGAGAACTAGAAGACCTAAAATACTCAAACTCAAACTAGAGAGAGAGGAAATTTGCCCAAAAGCCTTTGAATTCACCCAATTGGATTTCAAACCTGTGTGTTCTACAATGAACCCCAAGGGTCCTATTTATATGCAAAGTTCCAAAAATATTCACATGAGTGCCATCCATCTCTACCATTGATTCTTTGGCCCAAAATCATCCAAGATCATGACATATGGGTCATGATTATCCTACTCAATTAACACTAGTTGAGCAATGGCATGGCTAAGGTCCTCATGGTGGTTACCTAATTGATGAAAATTAGCTTGAAATTTCATGCAAAAGAGGGATGGAGTCTTCAATTCTTCCTGGATCAAAATCTTGAATGCTTGGAGATGGAGGGTTCATCTTCAATTTTTGTGTCTTCTTCAATTGGCTCTTGATGTCCTCATCAGGATATTTCTTGACTCTCAAGAATTGGAAAACCGAGATCCTGGCGATCTGGCGCTCCAGACTCGGTGTAGGAAAGTAAGAACTGAGAGACTCAGGCAAAGAAAAGTGCGACAAGCCTGATTGAGTTGAACTCATGACACTGAGGATCGATACTCCAATCAAGAGCGAGACAACTCTTGATCGTCTGATACCATGTTAGAATATGGGGGATAAAATATAATGCAATGGTATTTTTTTCTATATTATTCAAATTTATAGACAATATCAAAAGATTACTATTCTAATTGAGAGATATATATGATATCTCTTACAATCAATCATAACCTAAGCTCAATCAATCCTAATCAAACTTATATCAAAACAAATCTTAACATGTCTTAACAATCTAAACCAAATGAAGCTCTCTTGTAAATTAGCCATTTACTCAACTTAGATTGGGAGTTTTTAACCTAGAGCTTAAAAGTAATTGATGAAAACAAAAAGTTCTTTCGATTTCAGTTTTTACCTTTTCCTTTTATTTGAAAGGTTAAAAGCTTTTAATGGAGTCCTAATTAGTTAGTTTTGTCTATTTAAAATACTTGTCTTTTACTTTAGTCGTAGCCCCGGAGACAACCTACAAAGTTTGGTTCAAAACCCACAAAAGTAAGACAAATGTAAAACCTAAAAAAATATAGAAAGCCCAACACACATTGACATATGATGCAGGGGTCGAAAAATCGGCTCTGCCGAAATTTCGGCCGATTTTTCATATCGGCCGAGATATTTTCTCTCTCCTCACTTTTAAAAAAAATCTCAATGGCTTTTTTTTATTTTAAAAAAATAAAAAAGCTGTTTTATATATATAAATATCAACCGTTATCTAAGCCAATATTCGTTCGATATCGACCAGGCCTGCAACCGATATTTGTTTTTTTTAAAAAGAAATTGGCCGTATCGACCAATTTTTTTTTTTATCTCTGGCCGATTTGAATTTCTATGTTATTCAAAAAAGAAAAATTAAAGAAAGTTTGGATCCAATGCAGTAAAAAGATATTAAATTTTCCTAGTTGCCAAAATTTTATACCGCGACTGAAATAATTTACTCAAATGAGGGAAATGTAAAATTTCTAATCATCATTTTTAATAAATTTAGTGCCAATGACGATTGTTAAATATTTAATTTTTTTGAATAATCCTAGCTAAGAATAAAGGTTTTCTTTTTCTTTTATGACCGAAGGTGTTGTGTTTCACCTGATTAATCATTTGGGGCATGTGAGAATCTCTCAATCTATATATACCAGATAAAGTTGTAGGGAGTAATCCGTTGCGGTGAGATGTCAATGACTCTGCCGCTCATGCCATCTTTAGGCCATTTGACCATCTAATATGTGGAGCCCAACTGTGGAACCCCTTGCCAGCCGATGTGGGGAGTCCCACATCGGTTAGGAAGGGAGAGAGAAGGGAGTGTATAAGGGGGCCAAGCCCATTAACTAGCAAGACGCGTTTTGGGCCGGGCCAGGTGGGCCCGGGCCCAAATGTAAAATCGTGCGGGCTCGCTGTGTGCGAGGCCCAGAGCGAACAATTTCTTGCTGAGTTTGAGCCCTAAGCCCTGTATATGGGTCGGGTCGTTACACCAACAAATAAAATATGATTTGGATAGTTTGATACTTGATTGGCCATTAGACCATTTCAACCTCAGCTGTCCATGTTGTCTTATGGCCCATTTCATCTCTGGTTCAAGTGTGATTATTGAATAATGGACCATCCATTCGGTAGCGTTGGAATTGGGCCTCCCAATTAAATTCAAAACCTGCACAAATAGGTACTTAAAAGGATTAGAATCCTCTCATATCCACATTTATTATTTTGGCTAACAATCATCATCTTCATTAAAGAATTTTAATTTCAAAGATGCAAGCAGGGGTCAAAAATTCAGTCGATACTGTGTGTATTGGCCAGAGAGAGAAAAGTTTGGCTGAATATCGGCCGATTTTTATTTTTTATTAAAAAAAAACAAATATCAATGTGGGCCCAGTCGATATCTCGACCGATATTTATATTTTTTATTTTTTTTAAAAACAACCTTTTTTATTTTTTTAAATATTTTTTCAAAAAAAAAACCTCCGAGATTTTCAAAAAGAAAAATGAGGAGAGAGAAAAATCTCAGCGAGATCAAAATTTGCCGAAAATTCGGTTGGGCCTAATTTTCGACCCCTGGATGCAAGTTAGGCGGCTGGGTCAGGCCCTGAATCAATTTGAATTAGGACTTCAGTTTAACTTATAGGGCCTGCACTTAGATTGAAACTAAATGAGGCCTCATTGTTTTAAATCAGGCTTGGGTCTACAAAATAAATAAGGGCTCAAGTGGGCCTTTGAGTTTTCACTCCCTTTCTTCATCTATCTTTCTTCTCTTTCAAATTTTTTTTTTTTTCCATTAGTATTCTAATATTGCTGATGAGCCATTTTGGATATGACAAAAGCTTATATACATGTGATATGTAATTCAAACTTCTCTTTAGAGATGTGGATAGAGAGTGGTCGGATTTGAGAGAATAAATACTAGAGATTAAGTTAGAGTTTAGAATTGGATGGTTAATTATTATTTAAATTAAATGTTAGAGTTTTTAATTAAGATATTATCATAGATTGGTTAAGATAAATTTATATAATATAAAAGTACATATTGTATATGATGGGCTTTTGAATTTAAATTAGGCTGAAGTCTAAAATTGGGCTTTTGGGTTGGGTTGGACCCTTAAACTGCAAGTCTCGAGATTGACACGATTTAAATTGGGCTTTATATTTTTAATCCAAAATTAGACCTTCCAAAATTTGATTTAGACTTTTTTACCCGACCCAAACACGACCCTTTTAAAAAGGTATATGTCAAATATTTTTTACTCATTTATTAAATAGATTGACTCAATTAATATCCATATATAAATAGGAGTTGATTGATTTAATCCAAAATCATTTTTACATACAACGCATTCAATCATACGAGGTTTGAACCCATTTAAAGAGTAATTTTGATTTTGATTATTACTAGTTACTTCCTGTCTCAGGAAGTGGGAGGTCAATAGTTCGAATCCCAGAGACATTAACTGGAGGCGTCCTCTATGGGTGTGGGGCAACTTGACAACACACTACTTGTGTGTTATTTTCAACATTATATTTTTATTTAGTCTAATATATAGAGTGTGAGAATTCAATACTCTAGATAAAAATGGGTGAACTATTTAATAAATTTAAAATTAATATTTACTTAATTAATACAGAAAAAATACTACATAATAATAATGTTGAAGAGGTTGGGTCATAAAAAATACACAAGAAATAGTAGAAAAAATAAAAATCTGAACTCAAGTACAAAAATGCTCGGTAGGGATGATGGGTTCACCACATTTTTTTTAAAATATTATACAAAGTTGAAAGTAATTAGGATTTAAAATAAAAAATGTAAAGATAAATGCATCCGTTTAACATGTTATTGTAATGATGAAGATTATATTGGAGCCACTTTTTCTTTTATTATATCCAATTTTTGAGTTTTATATTTCTATATAATTTTTTTTGATAATATGCGTATCCACACTCTAGGTAAGATTAATTCCACGGATACACAAAATCAACTACAAACTTCATGTATCTCAAGATTATTTGATACACGAAGCTTGTGAGTGGTTTTGTGTATATGTGAGATTAGTCTCACATCCAATATGAGGTGAAGATACTCATTAAAAAAATATATCAAATTTAATACTTGAAAAATAATTGGATCTATTTGAAAATCTTACTGGCTAAATCAAGGAAAGTATAGTGCACCTTTTTTTTTTTTTGAATGATAAGAAAAAAAACTATTGAATAAATATTTTGACTTTAACTTAAGGGTGTTGACACATGTCAACAGTGGACTCTACTTGATGATTGTAAAAATTATATAAATTGATAGATTATCATGCTACCTATCAAGCTATCAAAAATGAGATCTATTGAATCATATTAGCCCTTGACTTTTTAAGATTAAAATGAATAATTAGATAAATTATTTGACGAATCATGTTTAGTTCAAGGGTGAGAATGCATCAAATGAAAAGTATAAAAGATTGGATATAAATTTTGAAATGAAAAAAACTAATTTTAACGGATCAGATTCAACATAAAGTGAGTGTCATACAAATTTTAGCAGACAGAGATTTTTCAACGAAATTTGAAAATATCAAAAATATTTTGAACTTCGACTAAAATTTACAACTAGAGAGGAATATACCACTGAAAACATGGAAGATGAAGAGATAAAAGAAAGACAAGATGATAAGTTATGGAATGATTGATTTTAAGATCTAGAGTGGTCCTTTATAATTCATGTCAATGTCACATTTAAGCTATGCAATTACCCTTGATGAATAGACTAGGACCTATCATAGGATACATCAACAATCTCATTGATTAGGCCATGTGTCATGTTTTATTGCTATAGATCAAATTTGCGTGGTTAAGTGACCATGGACTCTCTTGGGTTAGATCAAATTTGAACGATTGATTGTATTTTATTTTAAATTTGAATTAAAAAGTGTTTATTTCATGAATAATTTAGTTCAATGCAAGTGTGTAATCCTAATTCTTTATTTAAAAAGGATTTTTGAAAAAGTCGATGCTCGATAAAATTTAAAAAGAGTTTAGTGTTGACCACTACCAAGGCAATGTAATCCCTCTTTAAGAAACTAACAACATGGTTGTATAAGATTCTCATATGTAAACAATTGTTAAAAGGATCTTTTATAAAAAAAAAATATTATGTTCAGTCATCTAATATTTTTGATAGCTTATCCCTCAAGTCAAGGTATCGGTCAATACATTGCAGATTCTTAAGGGCCGCAATACAATGACCAATATATTACGTTGCGTTGAATCCATGGTCTATTGCGGACTCTGTCAATGCAAGTCAAGGTATCGGTCAATATATTGCAGATTCTTAAGGGCCGTAATACAATCACCAATATATTCGGTTGAGATGGTGTCCATGATGAGCAAATGTTTTTTACCCAACACGTATAAGTAGACCTTTTATAGATTTATTCTTTCATTTCTTATTCAGTGTGGACATCTCTCATTCTTTATTCTTAATTATTTTTATTGTATCATTTCATTCGTTTCGTTTATTATTTATTTATTTTTCTTGAATTGTAATTATTTGTAAACAATTACTTCATTCTTTTTAATTTTATTTGGACTTAATTTTATACATGAAATTCATTAAATAAGGTCATTTTAATTTATTCCCAATTTTTCCTGATTTTAACCAAATTTCATTGAATATTCAACTATATTATTTATAATTTAGTCGTTTCCTAATAATTAACCACGTCAATAATTTTAGCATGAAATTACTCAAAATTCTCCCATTTTTCCATTTTTTTCTTTTTGGGATCTTTCCACAATGTTTTTAGATTTTTTGAAATTCTCGATTTTCTAACATCAAAACTGCATTTGAATATCTAAATATCCATTAAATAATGATACAATTATATATTCATGAAGCTCATAATATTATGAATTTTTTGAAATTTTTTAAAATCATAGGAGAAAGAAACGTATCAGCAATAAATCGCGAACACGTATAGGTGTGCACCCATAAGGTCGTCAGGGCTCCCGTATCGGCGCACCTAATTTATAACCCTTATTTTTCCCATCTTTCTTCATGTACCCATGCTGAAAAAAATAAAAAACCAAAGTGGGTAGATGTAAGATTGGTCCATAGTCAATTGAAAAAATATGTACTATTAGAAAAATAGTAATAATAATGACACTGAAGTTGGTAAGCTGTCCATGCTCAATTTATAAGTTGAGGCCCACCTGATGGAGCCTTGTTGTTGGTTTGACCCTTTCTAAAGGAACTCATTTGGAGAAGAGAAAGACTTGTCCACGGCATGCATTTAAGCCATGCAATAGTTTGGTTAGGTTGACCTATCAATTTTTTATTTATGCAAACTTTGTGCAATCAATCAAAACTTGACTTATTATTAAAAATGTCAAAACAAATTGAAGCCAGGCAGTAAGTAGGTTAGATATGAATGTAAAAAGTTACAAATCCAAATCATTGGATACCTTCGTACACATCAAATAATAATTAAAAAAAAAAATTGAACAAAAGTAATTTATTTCTCTCTCTAAGAAGGTTAAGATATTGATAACCAATGTGTCCATGTCTTTTAGAATACTCGACTAATCCTGCATGCTTCTGAAAGTCTCTCTATCCATACCTACTAGATAATTCTATGGAAAATGATTCTTTAGAGTACAGTGAGAATCGAACTCAGGGCTCTCACTTATTAAGACAGATTCCTTCCTTAGTTAAAGTTAAAACATACACTAATATAATATTTTTAATGTACATAAGAAGGTTCCTTAAAAAAACTTAGATGACGAAAGATCACCAGTTTAAAGACCGTCCAAGATAAGTCTCTGTTGCTTAGATATTTGTCATTATCATTCAATTAATCCTCTATAATAGTGAGGGCATCAAGTCTCTATTCCTCCTTTGACTTTTTTAAGTTCGTTTGATCCACTTGTATTTCTTGTAAAAATGTTAATATTAATATTCTGAAGTACTAATGATTCAAATGGATGAGTAAGATGGGTCAATATGCAAGAGATGGAGTGAAAAATGCATTGCGATGATATGGGGATTGATACACTTGTATCGGTACAATGCAACGTATTGGTCATTACAGATTGATACACTTCTTTCCGCACTCTTTCAGCGCATGTCCGTCACTTGTCCCAGACCGATTCGATCAGAACAAGGGTTGTTCTCTTTGATTAATCACGGCATGATAGATCTTCATTGAAAGAGAGAGAAAAAAGAAGCAGCAGCATGCAAGGTTAATTGAACTTAGAATTTCATAATCAGTTTCATACAACTTCAGATCATATAAAATTCTAATTTCTTATAAGTTTTAATGAATCAATCTCTTTTTAACATCAACTAGTAGGGATCTATCATTAATAAATAGGAAAGAGTGGGTGAAGATGTGGCTCATATGACTCTTGTTCTAGGGTTTTTCCTTTGGTCAAGGTATTCTATCATCTGTTGTTGCATAAATAATGTTGGAGTCATTGCGTGTGCCTTTTTATTAATATAGGGAGTTCATCATTCATTTTCCTTTATAACCCAAAGTTTGTTTTATGTGATTAGAATATTAGAAAAATTAATTAAATAGAGTCTTGTACCTAAGCCTAGCATTGCTATTTAAGTGTTAGTAGTGATATGATAGTAAAGATAATTTAAGAGAGAGAATTATTACACATAGGAGACATGATAGTATAACCATTAAACGTTATACCTCCATTATTCACTAATTTTATAATATAAAATTGTAAAATTATAAAAATAAAAATAAATAATAAATACAATGGCTGTGTTTAGATGAGGGAAAAGTTAGGGCATATAGAGGATTATATTGTTTTCCCCTATTTGGTATTCACTAATTAGGGTCTATTTTCTTTTCGTTTCCCTCTCAAGTCTAAATTGAATTTCTTCTAGAGAGATCCTCCTTACTCCTCTCTTTATTTCTTTTTCCCTCACACATTTTTTCTTAAAGTTATCAAACAAATATAAAAGAATCCCTCCACAGAATAATTCCTTACTCAAAATAATCTCTTAAAAAATATTCTCATTATCCAAATGTAGCTAAAAGAATATATTTTATATGAAGATAAATCATATAATAAATATCTTAGGAATAGGTATCCAACCCAAAAGACTAGTCCGTTAGGTAGAATGACCTAAGTCTCATATAAGCTCATAGATCTCCCCCTTCACAACCGACGTGGGACTAATTTGCTGCCCAACAATTCTCCCCTCGAATGGGGCTCTCCAGTAGATAAAACGTCACCACTCACCAGCTATCCCATCCGGCTAAGGGATGGTCTAAGTCTAGATGCGCTGGCCTGAGTATATGGCTTTGATACCACTTGTTAAGACTAGATATCCAGCCAAAAAGACTAACCTCATAAGTCGAGTGACTCAAGTATTATATAAATGTCTAAATTTTTTTTTTTTACAACCGATGTGAGACTTTCTCCGTAGACTCGTTCGCTGCACAACAAAATAAAGTCATGATTTAGGTGATTTTGTGTGCATGAGATAAGAAAGAGTGTGCGACAGCCTGATGTGATTCTTAGACAGAATAAAATAGAGTAGAATAGAATAGAAGAACAAGTCCATAAGCAGAAACATGATAGAATTTCAATACAACAGCCTATCTTTGACAGTAACGTGAATCTATTATTTCAAAGTGTCAAATGCTTGTATTTTGCAACAAAATCTCACTTTCTATTGTTGTGACTTGTGACCAATTAAACAAAACATTGACCCATTGTAAGAAAGAGAGAAAAAAAACAGAGAAAACAGAGGAAGAAAGTTTTGAAATAAATATGGCTGGTAAAAATGTCACTTGAAAAGATGAATAAAATTGAAAAAAAAAGAGATAAAAGATTAAAAAGAAACTCACTCATTAATATGTACTCTTGGTGGCAGGTGGGCCTCGTGGCCATACTAAATTTATGTAGACATTAACTTCCATTGATGTATTTCAGTTTCGAAGATATGGTGTAGAAATAGTATTCTGCTCCCTCCGTCTCAAAATTTATTTTGAATTGTCTTAAATTACTTGTTTTATTTATTTATTTTTATATTAAATTAAAACTTTAATATTCTCGACGAGCTCCATATCAAATTCTAATATGATGGAAAAACGACATTCTTTTATAAGTTTTCACTTGTCCAAATACGGCATTCTGTATTTTTTTCACCTCCGACTCTCATCGTCTCAATCATGAATTACTGTATAGTTAGTGATGAGTGCAAAATAAATACATATTTTATTCCTAAATTTATTATTGTTAGTATCTCATTTTATTTAATTTTATCTAATTAGTATAATTTTGTGTTTTGCAGGTTTAATAGTGAGGATGACAGAAAAAATGCTTAAATATAAAGCCTGGGCCCGTTATGAGTTATTTTGGACCTCAAGCCCAATTATTAAGCCCATTAAGAAAAGCCCATGAAAAAATCCACATGTGTGAATACTATTTCCATTATCTCAAGAGGAAATTCGAAATTTAGAAGTCAATATAAGAGGATTTTCGAATTTGGCAAGTGGATTAAGGAAAGAGAAAGAAAATAAGGAAGGAAGAAAATAAGGAAGGTTTGACACATGTTTGGTATTTTAGTCATAAATTTCTACTCCGATATCCGATTACATTGATTCTTTTTGCGTTAGAAAGAAGACTTCAAGAGCTACAACTTTTTAGTTTACGACTTTTCCTGATTCGGAAGTTAAAAGGGTCAAAACTGAACTGCAAGATGATATATGTGTAAAAAACGGGATTCTACACCCACTTTCCTTATACAAATTTAGCTCCTTGCCTCTTTTAAGTCATTCCATATTTAGCACAAATCAAATCCGCCCTCCATGTGTCCCTTGCTTTATTTAAATCTTTGAATCTAATCCATTCATTCCACCTCCTTTCATCTATAAATATTAACCCTCTCCCATTGAGAAAACTGAACTTGGGCATTGAAGCAAAGGAGAGGAGAGGAAGAAGAGGAGGAGAAAGACTGTGGGATTTTCAATCCACATTGGGTTCTAAGGTTGGTGGATTTTGATTTCCATTGTATTTTTCTTATGTCTTTATTCCAAAATTTCAATGTATTATAATTCTTAATTCCAAATTTTATTAATAATTAAAAGGCAGAAAAACCCTTAGAAATATGGTTTTCCACTTATTTATTTTTGTATGATGAAAGTTTGATTTTATTTTAATTCTTTTTATGGATTTATGTTAGAGATTATTTTAAGTTGTTCAATGAAAACAGAAAAAATCTTTAGGATAAATAGAACTTGATTTTTTCAGTCTAAGGCTCTTTTTAAGAGCAGAAAAACTTTTAGATTCGAAATTGCAAGTTTAAATTTTATTTAGCCTAAGGTCGGATTTGAATTTTCTTATTTTAATTGATTTCATAAATTTCATAATGAGGATTTTAATAGATGAAGAATTTGAGTACATGATAAATAATAAATGTGAGCTCCGAATTCTAGGCCTTGATATTATTTTTAAAATATGGAAAATAAACCCTCCATAATTCTTTGACCCAGTTCCACTGTAAATATGTACAGAGGTAGTTTAGGTGTCTTTAATTTTATTTTTGTTTATAAAAAATCTTTGAAATTGATGAACTAGGTTGGAAATAATTTAATTGCATCTTAATTCTGTATTTTAAATTAGATTGAGATTGTTTATATTTTTATATTAATGCCACCATCTTAATTAAAATTAGTCAAATTGTTAGATTCTATGTTTAAATCTAGAATGTTTCTAAATTGAGATTAAAACTCATAGATTAGATAAATTATTTCATATTTATGATTTTTCTCCATATTTTCCAAAGTTCTTAAAATACGTAATTGAATGGTGTATTTTCATGGATATATTTTCCTAAGTTCCGATGGGTTCGACCTCGCACTTAATCGCTATACTATCTAAATGGTTCGTGCGCTTGCGAGTTATAAATTTAAAATTTGCACAACAGTTAGGAAAATATTATTTAGCATTTGTGAATGAACCCGATTGACAGTATCTACACAACGAGACACCGCCCAAATCTCATTTTTTTTTTATCAGGTTTGTATTGACTTAGATAATCTATTAATAGCCTTTTGGCACGCTCCGCACAAAAATGATCCTTGCGAAATAAAAAATCCTGAAATAGTATAAGTATTTTGGAACAAAGAGAGTAGTTAAAATGACAATTTTTTTTGATAAAATGTAATACAAAAGATAATTGTATATTTCACAATGTGCATTTTTCATTTAAATTAAAAAAGTTACTAGGGAATGTTCTTTTTAAGAAAGAGAGTTCCCCCTTCAATTTTCTAAAAAATTGATATGTAATCCGTCTACAATAGTTCATTTACGGAGCCTAGTTGGTTAGTTCATGTATTATAATTAGCGACAATTTATTTTCTACTTAATTATGGAGGTGTGTAATGTATTTTCAGAAATTTACATGTGTTTTAAATGTAAGACTAGACGGAATAAAGAAAAATATGTTAAATTGTAGGATAACTGTAATGACCCATCCCGCTAGCACAATATTGTCCGCTTTGGGCCTACACACGGACCCGCACGGCTTTGCTTTGGTGAGCCAACTCACTGTTGCTCCCAAATGGCTTTGTGCTAGAAGGAGGAAGGCTACGACTTATATAGCAGGGAATTTCCAATGCCACTATTAATTTGGGACTTTTTTTTGTGGCAGGGTATTACAATAACAAACGTGATGCTTTTTAATAGAATAAATTAGAAAGAATTTTAAAAATTCAACTCTAGATAGATGAGATGAGTGGCGTTGATGACCTTGATGATAATGATGATGATGATCTTATTGATACCTTACTTGGCCATTTGTTAAATGGGTTAACATGATCAACTAAGCTTAAATGAGTCGAGCCATCTCTACCCATTTATTTATTAAGTGTATTAACCTAACCTGACTAAGATTAAATGGGTTGATCCAATCCATCCCATTTACAAAATATGTTAACTCAACGGTTCTCGAGCTATTTATTAAATCGGTTTGCCTGATCTTATTATATGACCAAGCTTAATTGGGTTTACCCAAATTAACCCATTTAAAAAAAAAGTTTAACCCAATCTCACTCGTATCAAAGCTAACCCAATTATTTAATACGTCAACACAACTTAAACAATTTTAAATGGGTTGATCTAACTCATACATGACTTAAATCTTTTATTAAATGAATTAATCCAACCCAAATACCTGATCAAGCTCAAATGGGTTTACTCAATCTTAGGCTCTTTATTTGTATTTTCTTCTCTTGTATCTTTCTCTTTTAATCAAATTATCTATAACTGCTCAAAAAAAACTTCAAAGGGTTGATATACTTTACTCATTTTTTAAAAGGTAAACCTAACCTTGTATTTATTAATCTTGATCATTTATTAAATGGGCAGCCATTTAGACACCCCACTTTTCTTTTAAGAGACACCTCATTTCAAAATTTTATATAAAATTACCATGTTACCCCTCAATTTTGTGTGGAGGAATCATCTTTTTAAAAAAATTGAGGGGCAAAATGGCAATTTTCATATAAAATTTTAAAATGAGGTGTCTATTAAAAGAAAAGTGGAGTGCGTAAATGGCCACCCTTATTAAATAGATTAGTTTAACTTCATTCGACTTATTTATCAATCAATTTTCTTAAGTCAGTGACTAATACAGAAAATTTTTAAAACAGAAAATAAATATTATTAAAATATATTGTTATTAAATATTATTTTCTCATAAAAGCAAGAAATAATTTTGACAATTAGATTCATATAGCAATCTCACATTAAGTGATGAAAATGATATTGTACCAACGTTGTATATTTCCGATTTGACCGATATGGAATCACTTACAATTCACAAGTTTGCTTTATTTTTCTAATGTAACGGTGTAGTTTGTCAATATGAGGGTCCCACAATGTCAACATTGTTACATATAAAATTTGGATGTCTGAGATCTAATAATTTATTACATTTTTTATTTTTAATTTTCATCGTACCGTTGGGTTTCAAACATGGTTTCAATGATATTCCAAAAAGAAAAAATCTTGGAGTACTTTTTGATATTTATGACAAAACACTTGGTTTTGGTCTTTTTTTATGTAGAATTTTTTAAAAAATTTATTAAAATAAAATTTATAAATGCTTATTTAATGGCTTGTACGTATTTTCCAATTAAATAAAATATAAAGTTTCTTTAGAACAAAATTCTAATACACACCTAGTCCCTTTTTTTTTTAATTAATTATTTAAAAGGCATAATTGGCTACTCTACCATCTTCAAAAGGCTTGAAAATGAAAGGGATCCATTCAACCATTACACAATCATGATTTTTTTTTTTGTGTAAAAATTTAATAGGTAAATATTGAATATTCTAAAATCTGATTTTAAAATTTTCATCAGAGTTCTCCAGAAATAGTATTTTTTTTTATTAATATGGTAAGAGCAGAGATCTAAAAACTTGAAACAATAGTACGTACTGATTGTGCAGATAATCTTTAAAAAGAAAACTCAAAAAGTGCTTATAAAAGTTAAAAAAAATGAGAATGGAGGACCCTATCTAAATTTACAGCTTTTGTTGATAAAGTTAAGATAGAAAGCTTGATAAAGAAAAAAAAAACGTAGATGTTCCACCAGAATTTTCGAGGCATTCTATTTGACTAATATTTGAGATATGTATAAATCTTTCAATCTTCATACGTTTGGTACAAAATTAAGAAGAGATCTTTAAAAAATAAGAGTGAAAATTGACCATCAAACTAAGCCCTTGAAGATACGAGTTGTTACCAAAGAAAGAGAAAAAGCTAGGGTTTGTGGGTGGCTGATGCAGAGAGAAAAAGAATCCACATGCTCTTTAGGGTTTTGGCCGAGTGTACCTTCATGTGGGCCCCTTGGTGCATCCATGTGGGTCCCATTATCAAGGGTGGAGTCCACATACATTAAACTTACCAATTTGAGTTGATTAATTTGCTCCTCCACTTGCCTCGATAAAAAATAATACAACCTTCTTTCAGAATTCTCAGTGTGATGCCCTCATCACTGATAGTATATAAGTTTGCTGCCATGGATACCAATGAATATTTTAAAAATAGGAATACTTAATGTGTTTTTTTTTTTGTTTTTAGCTATCAATTTAATTCATGATGGTTAAAATATCTAGATTTCTATACAAATTCAAAGCATTGCAACTCAAATGTTCAATCAAAGTTCATTGAAAACGTGCAAATTGCAAATAATGCTCACCTAAAATCTAAAATGGTATTTAAAGAATTTAAAATTTTAAATCCAACCTCAGGAAAATGACATTCAAATGACTGCTTTACATTAACAAAATGATGATTTTGACATGTGGCATGTGCTTAGTTTTAAATCTATTTCGGTTCATTTCGTGTCAGTTTGAGCTTGGACTTTCTAACTTTTCTCAAACAATCTTAAGTAAATAAACTAATGATTTGAAAGCTTAGAAATGTTCATAAAATACCAAGTAATTTAACATTTAAGATTTGAAAATTTAGTGACCATTGTCAGAGTCAATGACAAGAGAGAAGCAGAGCACCCAAATTAAAGATCGTACGTCCCTTTTCATTAATAATAGTATTGAATAAGAGGTCCTTTGTGCCAATAGAATAAGTATTTCTGAATTCTGGCTATGAACCTGCCAATGAATTTAAAGTTTTATAAAGACTCGTCTCAACCTAATAACTTAAAAAAAGAAGATGAAGAAAAGAGCAAACCAATTGGAGTAGTAGCAAGTTAAATAAATCTAATCACCAAACTCATTATTGGATATAATCTAGTGATTAGAAATGACTAATCAGGTTTGCAATTTAAGAAGGCTGATAATAGGATTTAATGGGTAAAAATTGATATTTGGGTCTTTGCATGTCTCATAATTTTGGGGTCGATCCATTCATGAAAGGCTTTAAATCTATTGAAGAAAAAAAACCCAATAAGGGTGAGAAATCTGTATTATTTTCCCTTACTGTAATGAAAACTTTTACTGTAATTCTGTACATAGATGATAATAAAACTTACTAAGAAAATGGGTCTAAACCTTTAAAAATAAATTGAATTACACTGAGATTTAGGGTGTAACTTGAGTCGGAAAAACCCGACCCGCATGACATAACTCGCGAAATCAATTGGGTTGGGTTTTTACATTTTAAAATTAGAGTCGGATTGGGTTGAAAAAAAAAATCCAAATTAAATTTGACCCACTAAATTATTTTAATATAGCACTCGAGTTGAATCGGGTCAACAATTCAAGTTGAATCGAGATGGATTCAATAATTTTTTATATGGATTGAGATGAATTTATTAAAATCCTGCCCGACCCTCCCAGATTTCATCTTTATTCATCAGTGTCTTCTCATGTGACTCATGAGTAATATGAAATATATTTAAAGGGTTTGATTTTCTGCATTTTATGGACTCTAACTTTATCAAAATCATTCTTATTCATAATAGTTTTAAGTATCAAAGATGATCTAGATTCTAAAGTTCTTGACATATTCATCAAGACTAATAAATTGTTTTATTATAACTATTAATAAATTAAAAAAATTTACAGAAAAGACTGCGTAAAGATAAGAGTCAAAATCTAAGCAATCTCATGTCATCTCTTATCCATGCATCTTTTCTAAACAAAATCAATGAATCCAAGAAAGACGAGTTCCTTCAATGTAAAAGTAAAATCACTTTTCATTTTCAGACCAGTCCACAACAAACCTCCAATGACAAAAACACTTCCAACCATACACAGAGGATAGCGATCGTCTCACGGGCACTCGAATTGAATCGAGTCAACAATTCAAATTGGATCGAGATGGATTCAATAATTTTTTATATGAATTGAGATGAATTTATTAAAATCCTGCCCGACCCTCCCAGATTTCATCTTTATTCATCAGTGTCTTATGTGACTCATGAGAAATATGAAATATATTTAAAGGGTTTGATTTTCTGCATTTTATGGACTCTATAACTTTATCAAAATCATTCTTATTCATAATAGTTTTAAGTATCAAAGATGATCTAGATTCTAAAGTTCTTGACATATTCATCAAGACTAATAAATTGTTTTATTATAACTATTAATAAATTAAAAAAATTTACAGAAAAGACTGCGTAAAGATAAAAGTCAAAATCTAAACAATCACATGTCCTCTCTTATCCATGCATCTTTTCTAAACAAAATCAATGAATCCAAGAAAGACGAGTTCCTTCAATGCAAAAGTAAAATCACTTTTCATTTTCAGACCAGTCCACAACAAACCTCCAATGACAAAAACACTTTCAACCATATACAGAGGATAGCGATCTTCTCACGTGAGGTTTATGTAATCCAACATGAAAATTAGTGAATTTTCAATTTTACCTTTCGCATGAACAATAAAATCGGACATTTAGTATGAACTGTAAAATTTCAGCTAGCCGAGGTGAATTTTGGCTTAACCGATTTACTGTTCATGCAAATTTTTAGCTAGCTGATTTACTGTTCATGTGAATTTTGGCGAGCCGATGTTACTGTTGATGAGAATTTCGGCGAGCCGATTTACTGTTCATGCGAAGGGTTGGTGAGCTGATTTTACCCTTCGCATGAACAATAAAATCGAACATTTCGCATGAACTGTAAAATTTCAGCTAGTCGAGGTGAATTTTAGCTTAGCCGATTTATTTTTCATGCAAATTTTTAACTAACCGATTTACTGTTCATGTGAATTTTGGAGAGCCGATGTTAGTGTTCATGCGAATTTTAGAGAGCCGATTTACTGTTCATGCGAAGGATTGGTGAGCCGATTTTACTTTTCACATGAATAATAAAATTGGACATTTTGCATAAACTGTAAAATTTGAGCTAACCGAGGTGAATTTTGGCTTAGCTGATTTACTGTTCATGCAAATTTTTAGCTAGTCGATTTACTGTTCATGTGAATTTTGGCGAGCCGATGTTACTGTTCATGTAAATTTCGACGAGCCGATTTACTGTTCATGCGAATTTTGGAGAGCCGATTTTACTATTCATGCAAATTTCGGCGAGTCGATTTTCTGTTCATGGGAATTTTGGTGAGCCGATGTTACTGTTAATGTGAATTTCGGCAAGCCGATTTACTGTTTATGCGAAGGGTTGGTGAGCCGATTTTACTCTTCATGCGAAAGGTAAAATAGAAAATTCACTAATTTCCGTGTTTGGTTACACAAAAAACCTGTGGGAGGATCGCTCTCTATACAAAAGTTCGATTTCCACTTTATTTTCCTATCTCCCATGGCAACATCATGTTATATAATAAATATTTTATATATATTTTTTCAAACTGAAAAATATTTTAATTAAATTAATTAAATCATATCTATAAAAATAAGTGAAGGTATTCTTAACGCACTCTGAATGCAAGGACAGGACAGAACACTCCAGCAGATACATTAAATTGAATAAAATGAACTGTACATAAATATATGTACCGTCTTATCTTCATTTTCAAAGTCGCATTAATGTATACATTGAAGAATTGCATCTTAAGACCCAATAGTCTTTGAATGCACTCCATAACTTTTCTCATGTCAAACCCACACGGCTGGACATAGTTCACATATTTTCCATCAGAATTAATTTTACAGTTTATCCCAGGGTAAAAAATGCAACCAGACGTATCTCGATTTTTTAAAAATTGAGATATCTCAACCGATATGATACGTATAGATCAAAATATCTTGGTCGATACTAATAAGTGAGATGTTCATTCGTATAATGGGTCGCACCATGTTGCCCATATCAAATAGAATGGTAATGGGATTGTTAGAATGGTGCATGTTTTACACTGAAAATCACTTTTATTGTATTGATGAAGTAATACTTTTTAAAGATTAAAAATAATTTTGAAATAATAAAATTTAAAAGAATTAAAATTATAGTTTAGTCAATTTAATTAAGATAATTTTTGGTATATTAGATATAAAAGAAAAGACTACTGTAATGAATTCATAATCAGCCATTTAATAAGGGGGAGTTATATAGATATCCGGATTTTCTTTTCCTACACACCCTTTTTCAAAATTTTGGGTGAAATGACCCTTTTGCCCTTCCATTTACTGTTGCACCTAAAATCTAGCAGAAGGAACTTCTTTCGGACGAATGGATCGACTGAATATACATAAGAGAGGGAAAAAAATCGGTGGATCCCACCGTTGATCGAAACCAAAGGTCTTCTTTAGCCATAGATAGGTGGGCCAGGGGCGATCATGGTGGTACCAATCCTAGGGTCAAAAGTGTAGGATCCACTTGGACCTAACAAAAAAACCCAAAAAATTGATTTTCGGATGCCCCAAACAGCGGCTGAAGAAACTGGCCATAGGAGGGTCCCACCATACCCAGATCAGAGATCTGATGGTACAGATGGATAGACCATAAAAAAACGGAATAGGTATGGTGGGTCCCGTCGGCATAAACTTTTTCCATCACCTGATTTAAGGAAGAGAAGAAGATCTGGCGGCACCAAATCTATTGCCACCAGGTCTTATTCTCAGCCTTAGATTAGGTGATGGAGAAAGTTTCTGCCTGCGGGACCCACCATACCCATTCCGTTTTTTGATGGTCTATCCATCTGTACCATCATCTCTAATTTGGGTATGGTGGGACCCTCCTATGGCCAATTTCTTAGGCTGCTGTTTGGGGCGTCCGAAAATCCATGATTTGGGCTTTTTTTGTTAGATCCAAGTGGATCTTGCACTTCTGACCCTAGGATTGACACCACCATGATTGCCCCTGGCCCACCTATCTATGGATAAGGAAGACCTTGGGTTTCGATCAATGGTGGGGTCCACTGGTTTTTTTTTCCTTATTCGTCTATCGATTGTTCGTTCGAAGGATGATTTCCTTCGGCAACTTCGGTGGGGAGGAAATGGAAGGGTAAAATAGTATTTTCCATCAAAATTTTGGAATCAGATGTATTGGAATAAAAATTCCAGATGTCTTTATGGGCTCCCTTAATAAGTTATGTTATTGTAACACCAGTACAAGGTATGGGTGGGCAATCGGCAAAGTGCTTTTTATAACATATCTATGAATGAGAGATAATGTTCCATAATAACAAAATGGCACCATTGCCACTGACAATGAACTGAGATTCAATAATCACGGTGCTTACTCTTTTTTTCTTTTTTAGGTCCGGAGGTGATCAAGGCATGGCACCCGACTAGCACTCCAGGGTGTGTGAAAACCCCCCATCTGTAGACACCGGATAAGTCGATGAGACCTTACTCTATACATATTCTCATGGGAAGTGACCCTTCACTGGGGCTCCCATAGTTTGAACCCAAGATATTTCTTTAGAGATATTGCTCCTAAACTAATTGGGATAACCCCTTGGGGTCATCACGTGTGTTTACTTTTGCTTGAAAATTCAAAATTTAAATTTAATTTAAATTTTATTTGAATTTAAAAGTCAATTGAGTTTTTAAAAAGAATGCTTAATTAAAAACATGTCAAATCGAATCAATTCAATCTAACTTATTTACTAGGGGTAGTGGGCTCATCTGTGGGGGTTTTACGTTTGGTATCCTGCGGTTTCCCACACGTAAATTAAAAAAAAATCTGACTTATTTATGATTTTACAAATATTTAAACAATGTCAGAGATACATATCATCCTAACCCATATCACAAATATCGGCGGTATTTTAAAATTTATCACGTTTTTATTGATAAAATATCATTATCACTTTAATAACGCATATTTATTGGCACGGCAGTAAATTTCCGATAAATTCGTGTTAAACACACGAAAAATGGTAATATCAAAATAATATTTCAATATATTCTCGCTAAATTCTATATTAAGATTTTTATTTTATTAATATCTCAGTAAAAACTCAAAAATTTGAAAATATCCTGACATACCAATTCTGTTAATATTCTGAGAACCATATTTGTGACTATAATCTTAACTAATTTATTTTTTTCTAGATTAACTTATGCCTCTTATAATATTTATAATTTATAAGAGAATCATGGCGTTCTCTAGTCTCAACCCTCAACTCTCAACCATTCCTTGAAAAAAACCCTGCATTGAAGAAGACACGGCAGTCCTCTGGAGGTCCGTAGATCAAATTGAATGGCAGGAATTAGATGGCCTTGAGGTTTGAGCCTTAAAAAAAATGTGAAATTTTTCAAAAGACCAAAAATAAAATGAAAAATAAATAAAGGGTCCACTATATATTTTAATTGTCAATAATGGGTTTCTTCATTTTTCCTTTTTTTTTTTAATGAATTTAAAACTCTGCCCTTTACAAACATGAACTTGTGAAATGCAAGTAGTGTGACAAGTTTATACAGCATGGATTACTTAGGCACTTGTCTTCAATTTTAATCTGACCAATTCTATTTGGAGCCCTAATTAGACCCAATGGTTCAGTAAATTTATATAGCCTTGACTTATATATGACTTTTTTTTAAAAAAACACCTAGTTTAGATTAAGCTCAAAATTTCATTTTCATGTAAAAATTCATCAGATTAGAGCAATTAATTGAAAAACTTAGATTGCTGCGAAAATCATGTGCAATTTATAAAGAGTATGTGGGTGTGAAAAGTGCGGGATCTATTTAGCCGAGTGCGGGCTCGGTATGAATAAGGGTGTAAATAATTAACTTGAATATCAGTACTCACATGATCTTTATTCCACATTGAAGGGTCTCAATTTTGGAGAAATTATCCATTGTCAATTAGATGATAAATTTTTTTTTTTTGACTTTACGTGTGGCAAATTGCGACAAACCCAACGTAAAACTCCATGTGGGTTGTATGGGTTAATTTAGAGTTTTAATTTGTACATTTTACTCTCTCATATTTTAATATATTAAAGATAAAATCAGAAATAAAAAAAGAAAGACCTCTTATTTTTACATCACTCTGAGCCTCCTTTAAAAAAATTACCAACATACAGATCAAAACCGGCTAATTTTACAATTGACAAGAAAATTCAAATGGCGAAGTCACCTATTTCTATCCATAGATAGCTGAAAATAAATAAAAAATAAATTTCGGTTTCATGTTGGTGTAATGTCAATTCATAACATAAATATTTTTTAAAAAGAAAGGATAGAAACATCAGTATCTCTAAACAAGAGACACTAATAGCATATGATCCAAAGAACAAATTCGATCTCTCTCTATCAATAGCTTATTTTGCTTTTATTTGCTGGATTTTGTAAAGAAATTTCTTGATATTTCAAGATTGACCAATTGATTTGGTGAGGCAGAGTGGCTCACCCAGTTAGAGCATGTGCTGGGAAGTGATTTTATCAGTTGTCAGCCATTAGATGTGCACATGGAAGTGGTGTGATGAGGAATTTAAGATGGTGCACATGGAGTAGTGTCCTTTCTCTTGGTAGATCTTGGCTGCGTTTGGATAGGGGTAATGGAGGATAAATCCCGTTATCCTTATTTGATAATTCAGGGGTGATGATAAAAATTCAAATTTTTATCCCTTTCCTTTTCTTTTTTAAACCCTTTGGAGCATTGAGGATTTTAGGAAACTCTTGTCCCTCCTTACCCCATTTTACTCCTTTTTAAAATATTTTTAATTAATAAATATTATTTAATAATTATGTTTCATAAAATTTTATTTTTATTTTTTATATTATATGAATTTAATAAAAAATATTAATTCTCATAAAATTATTAATATGTCAGGTTAATCCTACTTACAATTACCAAACAAGATTTTTTTTCTCTCTCAGAATAAGTTTTAACTTTACTCTTATAATTACCAAGCAAGATAACAATAACATCTGTATAGAGGTAACACCTGGTAACCTTTGTAAAATTTACCCCTTGTCCAAAGGCAGCCCTTGATTTTTTAACACAAATTTGGCTTGAATCTTAAGTTAAGATGGTGCATATATTCTACTGAGAAATTATTTGTTGTAAATTTATTTATAATAAATTGATATGAATTTTAAATTAGGACTTTTAAATGAGTAAATGACTATTCTATTTTATTATTTAATTTATTTAATAATTCAAATCAATAACATTGATTAAAAGGTCACATCAACTGTTTGTGAACCAATTCAGGATAGTCATTTTCTCTATATTTCACCTATACTGGATATACATGCCTTAATATTATCCTCCATTAAAATTTAAAGTATCAAAATTTGTCTAACTCAAAGGGGTTTGAATGATGCCAGGAACCCGTTGTGAGGCGTGAGTTTGATTCCCATACTGTCCCAAAAGACCACTCTCTGTAGAATTATCTAGTGTGTGTGGACAAAGAGGCTAGTCGGATGCTCTAAGATGCCTGAACATCATAGTCATAAAAAAAAATATCAAAATTTATCTTAGACATTATTTTGAATTAAGATAGACATCTTTTCTTGACTCATCTCAATTTTCGTGAGAGGTGTGTTAAGAGTTAAGGTCTCTTAATCAATCCATTATGAGTCAATTTTATTCTTTACTTCTTTAAAAACAAAACAAGTATAAAGTTAGACTCTAAATACGGTAGATTTAACAGCATACAAGAAGTTAAAACCCTAAAAATCATATTAGAAAGGTGTTTCTAATTTAGAAATGAATTTAAAAAAGTATATCAATCAAAATTAAGACGTACCCAAATTCAATCTATTTGATTTTGGCTGGATTAAACTGGTCCATAGAGAGATTTGAGGCTGACATTCACCTTTGTTCTTAATCCAAAAGCCACCCAATTAAAAACAACCATTCGTTTTAAAAAATTGGTCCATACTCCATAGACTGATGTGAGGGTGACATTTACCATTGTTCTTAATCCATAAGCCACATGATTCTCTCTATGGACTATTTGAGAGAAAAAAATACTTGAATTTTTTTCAATTCCACCCATTTATAAAAAGAAAAAAATGTTCCCATAAGGAAAAATTCTATTTCAAAGACTGAATTTTGCTGTATTTGAGAAAGATTTTTCCTACATAAGTATAAGCAACAAATATGATTACATACTTTTTCAAATATTTGTATCGATTTTATACAAGGGTTTGGTTGTGGTACCATTTGAGAGTAAGTCTAGAGAGATTAGAGTATCTATGATTATGATTTTCATAGTTGAATGTAGCAATAAAAGATTTATAAATAATATAATTTAAGAGAAACTCTTGAATCTAATTATAATAATCAAATTTTCAAAGCAAAAACATCATAAGGTCAATATGATTAGAGTGGGTTAAATGTTATACAGGCAGCCAATATTCTCATTATTTTCTACATATTTTATGAAAATATAGAATCTACTTCAATATTTAAATAAGAACATCTGTAACTAAGAAAATTTGAGAATCACTCCAAATATTTTTCTAAAATGGTGTGGCTTACTAAATTAAGGATGAGAAGATTGTAATCCAAATGTCAAGCTCCAATCTCCCAATCATAATTAATTTTATACCTTTTATGAAAAGATAGGATGAGACAAAATTGTGCGAGTCAAAAACGCCATTAACACGCTATTATAAGTGTAGAAGAGAGTAAGAAGACGTGTTGATTTAACATTTAACAATCTCCATCTGCCCCATTCATTGCTTGCCTTTATAATCCCCTAATGTCCTGCTTCAAATCTCACTCCCACAAACTAAGCTTCTTCTTCTTCCTCACTCTCTCTCTTCCTTTCATTTCTGATACATGCAGACACCCTTCTTCCCATTAGCATAAGAGAAGGAAAAAGAGAGAAAAATCCTCTCAAACTCTTCTTCTCTCTTTTTCTTTGTTATTAGATAATAAAACCCAAACATGCCTACACCTCCATTGCCAGAATTCTCTAGCTCAGTGAGGCTCAAGTATGTGAAGCTTGGCTACCAATACTTGATAAACCACTTCATAACTTTCCTTCTGATCCCAATCATGGTAACCCTCTTCGTCGAGGTGACCCGCCTCGGCCCGGAGGAGATTATCAAGCTTGGGCAATCCGTCAAGCTTAATCTACTCCACATAACATGCTCTTCCTTCCTCATCATATTCATCGCTACCGTCTACTTCATGTCGAAGCCTAGACCGATTTACTTGGTAGATTATGCTCTGTACAAGCCACCTTACACTTGTAGAGTGCCATTCTCCACATTCATGGAGCATGCAAGGTTGATCAACAAGTTTGATTCGAAGAGTGTTGATTTCCAAATGAGAATTTTGGAGAGGTCAGGGCTTGGGGAGGAGACTTGCTTGCCTCCAGCCATACACTACATTCCTCCATCTCCAAACATGGAGGCTGCCCGGCAGGAGGCCCGCACCGTAATCTTCTCCGCTGTCGAATCTCTGTTCAAGAAGACCGGGATCAAGCCCAAAGACATTGACATATTAGTTGTCAATTGCAGTCTCTTCTCTCCCACTCCATCTCTGTCTGCAATGGTGATCAACGAGTACAAGATGAGGAGCAACATTAGGAGCTTCAATCTGTCGGGAATGGGATGCAGCGCCGGGCTTATATCGATCGATCTTGCGCGGGACCTGCTCCAACTCCACCCAAATTCATATGCTATGGTGGTGAGCACTGAAATACTCACTCCAAATTGGTATGCTGGGAATCAACGGTCCATGCTTCTACCAAATTGCCTGTTTAGGCTCGGTGGTGCTGCAATCCTCTTGTCCAATCGCCGGAAAGATGGATGGCGTGCCAAGTATCGGTTACTTCATGTCGTGCGCACCCATAAGGGCGCCGACGATAAGGCCTACCGTTGCGTCTTCGAAGAAGAAGACCCACAGGGCAATGTCGGGATTTCGCTTCAGAAAGACCTAATGGTGGTGGCAGGGGAAGCTCTCAAATCCAATATTACTACAATTGGGCCACTGGTGTTGCCCGCTTCGGAGCAGCTCCTCTTCCTCTTCACACTCATTGGACGAAAAATCTTCAACCCCAAGTGGAAACCTTACATTCCCGACTTCAAACAGGCCTTTGAACACTTCTGCATCCACGCCGGTGGCCGGGCGGTGATAGACGAGCTGGAGAAGAACCTCCAGCTGTTGCCGCAGCACGTGGAGGCATCGAGGATGACCCTCCACCGCTTCGGCAACACATCGTCTTCGTCCCTTTGGTATGAACTGAGCTACATAGAGGCGAAGGGGAGGATGAAGAGGGGAGACAGAGTTTGGCAGATTGCATTTGGGAGTGGATTCAAATGCAACAGTGCAGTTTGGAAATGCAACCGGACTATCCGGCCGGCCTCCGACAGTCCATGGTCCGATTGCATAGACAGGTACCCGGTGTTCATCCCCGACGTGGTCAAGCTCTAGCTTCTTACTCAAGTTATCTTCTCTTCTCAATCCATTCCATAATCATGTTCCAATCCATCACTCCATACATACAATCACCATAGTTCATATAGTTCATTACTTCCCTTCTTGCATGGAGTTCTCTGCAATTAAGAGAAATAGTAAATGGAGGAGGTGATGAGGCATGGACAGAGAAGAAACTTGGTATGGCTGTTATGTTGTCGTTGTAGTATTTAAGGCCTCCATCTTTCTGTTGAGAAGATCTCTCTCTGTCTCTGTAATACTAATTTCCTTCTCTTGTCTTGGTTTATTTTAAAAATAAACTTGTTCCTCTCTGTCTCTGTAATACTATTTCCTTCTCTTGGCTTGGTTTATTTTAAAAATAGACTTGTTCCTCTCTCTCTCTCTCTGTAATACTATTTCCTTCTCTTGGCTTGGTTTATTTTAAAAATAGACTTGTTTGGTGTTGGATTTAAATGGCATGGAGCTTTCAACAATTGAATTTTTAAGAAAATACTTTAGTACTTTTTCTTTTAGGTTGAAGTTTGGGTTGGGATTGAACCCGATATGCATGACTCGACTTGAGAAATAAGTGGGTTTGAGTTATGTATTTGTATATTTTGGATCGGGTCGGTTGTGAAAATAAAAGCTCATTTGAAATTTGAATCGGTTTGGATTGAAAAATTTTAAATCAACTTGATCGACTTGAAATAACTCGACTCGATCGGACTGCAGTAAGTTATAAACCAACACTCAGGTTGACTCGAGTAAAAAATTGGGAGTCGAGTCGGGTTAAGTAATTTGAGTCAGCAATTCAGGTCGGATTGAGTTGAGTCGAATTCAATAAATTTTGACATGGGTTAAATTGAGTTTATTAAAATCCGACCTGAATCGACCTGAATTTCAACCCCATTTTCTTTTAAAAAATTACATCAAGAAAAAGGCATGTTCTACAATAGCCCTCATTTTTTTAATTTAGATGTGAAAATTAAGAATCCAGACATCAGAAGTTCGAAGTTGAGGTGGTTAGAGTATTAGACAAATATGAATTTTTTTACCCATAACATTATCACGTGATTTTATATATCTTAGCAGCTTGACTAGACTTTTTAAGTACACGCTTTCTAAAAAAGTTGTTAGAAGCATTTATGGATTTTTCTGAAAAAGTAAAATTTTTACCCTTTAAATAAAGGCTAAAATGTTACGCTCTCCGTCTCAATTTTATGGTCTTATTTAAAATATTTATATTTTTTAAAGAATTCTTTATATAACACTAGTACTCCATGCGATTTCATATATTTTCAAAATAGTTTATAGTACTCCAATATAAATAAGATAACTATTTTAAAATAATTTTAAAATTTATATAAGACAATTAATTTGAGACACACGAAGTATTAAATTGAAGAATGATATCATCTTTCCATGGGCAAATGGATGAGAATGTTGATATTAGACATGACAATTTAATATAATCTAATTATATTTTCAAAATAGTTTATAGTACTCCAATATAAATAAGATAACTATTTTAAAATAATTTTAAAATTTATATAAGACAATTAATTTGAGACACACGAAGTATTAAATTGAAGAATGATATCATCTTTCCATGGGCAAATGGATGAGAATGTTGATATTAGACATGACAATTTAATATAATCTAATTACTCAAGTATAATTCAAGAAAAGAAAAACATGGCAGAAAAATTACAGAAGAGATACTACATCGGGAATAGAAAAACAAGAAAACAACAGCTTTACAACACACCAAAATCAGAACAAATATGAAGAAAATCATAGTCCGGACGAGAAAAAATAAACTCCAGAGTCATAGATCAGGCAGAGCGGGCCCTGGTTATAAATGAAGTAGACGGCTGTTGAGGGTCTTTAAATTTATAAACTCTTTTATTATATGTTAAATATTTAATAATATATATAAAAGTACAGATTCGTTGTTGTTTAGTTACGTTGCGCTCATTTTCTAAAAAGGGGATCAGGGTTCAAATCTTAGCTACACATAAATATGATGATAATAATTTTTTTATTGAGTTTAATAACAATAATTTTAATTAATAAAGAATCTTTTAAAATATATATATCATCTACTCAATTTAAAATGTGGATTTCTTAAAAATTAAAATAATAATAGTAACAATCATAATAATAATTATTATAATCCTCATTTTTATTAAGTTTAACAATAATAATGAAAATAACAATAATTTGAATTAATAAAGAATCTTTTAAAATATATGTATCATCTAAATAGATCAGCCTTCAAATCCTAGTTAATCTCATTTATGACTTTTAAGTTACTAACACTTGAAATCATTTGACTACTTTTAACTATTTTGAATTTAAAATACTCAAAATTGAAAATTTATATATTGATAATTTTTCTACTCAATTTAAAACGTGGGTTTCTTAAAAAATTAAAATAATGATAGTAACAATCATAATAATAATTATTATAATCCTCATTTTATTGAGTTTAATAATAATAATAAAAATAATAATAATTTTAATTAATAAAGAATGTTTTAAAATATATGTATTATCTAAATAGAGCAAAAGAAAAACCTATATTGAATTGTTATAAATTTGATTATGATATTTTATTTAGATGTTTTACACTTTGTAAAAAAAAAAAATGTATGATTTTATTTTTTGTGAGTATATAAAAGGCACATCTTAAAAGTTCGCCTAAGACTCCTGAAATCTTAGGGCCGGCTCTGAGATTAGGCAATCCGAGATAGAGGTTAATGAGGAAAGTTACAATGACATATATCAGATTAACCTGCAGGAGTTGGGACCCATCTTAAAAAGTAGTAGTTTTTTGTTTGATTCACGATCAAGTTCAAAAGGTGACTACCAATTAAATTTATTCGGTGCCTGAGAATTAAGAGATATATACATGTTTCGAAGATTAGTCGGGTGAGAAGATGAGTTTTCAAAAGCCTATATTAGTCCTTCGAAGCATGTCTACGCCTCCCTATATACACATGGTGGGTTCAAACAGTAAAACATATTCTGTACATATTCCATGAAAATTGACCCTTCATTGAAATTATCAAATCCTGAAGTCTTGTGTTTCAATCATTACTCCAACCATGTATTGTATTTTAACCACTAAGTCAACTCCTCATGATTATGTACGAGGTAAGATCCTACAACTTAGAATTTCAAGAAAAAGTTGACATGGCCTTCCTTAATAATTAGTTGTGAAAATTAAGAATCCTGACATGAAAAGGTTGAAATTTAGATGATCAGACAAATATGAATTTTGCCCCGGTTTTTATATATCTTGGCAGCTTGATTAGACTTTTTAAGTACACGCTTTCTAGAAAAGATATTTGAAACATTTATTGGGTTTTTCTGAAAAAGAAAAACTTTGACATGATGGATAAAGGTGTAAAATGTTATTAAATTGAGGAATGATGTCATCTTTCTACTGGCATATGGATGAGAATGTTGATATTAGACATAACAAAAATTAATTTAATCTAATTACTCAAATTTTAATAAAGGGTATCCATTGATTACGCAATATAATTCAAGCCGGTCTGAACCAAGAAAAGGAAAACATGCCAGAAAAATTACAAAGAAATACTACATCGGACATAGAAAAACAAGGATGCGACAACTTTACAACCCACCAAAATCAGAACAAATATGAAAAAGGCTACAGTTCGGACGAGAAAAAAAATAAACTACAGGACCATAGATCAGGCAATCCCGAGACACAGGTTTATGAGGAAAGCTACAATGATATATATCAAATTAACCTAGAGGAGTTGGGACCCACTTAAAAAAAATAGAGGTTTTGTGTTTGATTCACGCTCAAATCTAAAAGGTGATTGCCCATTGAATTTATTTAGTGTGCGAGGATTAAGAGTATTGTCACAAATACCGTTCTCGAGATATTAATAGCTTATGAATATTTTCAAATTCTTGGGTTTTTACCGAAAGTTTTACGAAAAAATCTCGCAGAAATTATAAAATTTAAAAATAATACAAATATTAATAAAATAAAATGGTAATAAGGAATTTAATGGGATATTATCGCGATATTACCATTTATCGCGTTTTTAATGCGGTAATAGTATTTTGCCGATAAAAATGTGGTAAATTCGAAAATACCTCTGATATTTGTGACAATGATTAAGAGGAGGTTTTGTGTTTGATTCACGCTCAATTCCAAAAGGCGACTACCCATTAAATTTATTTCGTGCGTGAAGATTTAAGAGGATTACACATGTTTTGAAGATTAGTTCGGTAAGATGCCAGAACACTTTAGTTAAAAAAAAAAAATATTCACCTTTCTTCTGAGAAAATAAGTTTTCAGAAGCCCATAAGGAAAACTTCTGAAAGTCTTTTTCTTGCAAGTCTTTTTTCTTGTCTTTCACTATGTAAACATCACTTTGGTTCAGCCCATGTAGAAACTCCGTTTTCTAGCATACATGAATATTGTATTTCCACATTGCTATGAGGAGGAGAGTAGCCCAATGACTTCAGCATTGTTCATGTGCAATTAACTCATAATTTGAGAGCAAGAAATGTATCATGTCCCTGATGTTGAGAAGAATTTCATGGCAGAGTTTAGATTGTGAACTATGTGAATTTTTGAAAATTCGACTGTTTCTTTCCATCCAGGAATGTCAGACAAGGGCCGGGATGATAAACTGGGCAGGAAGGTTGCCAATAGGAGTGCATCTGGAATAAATCAGCTGGCTAGCTTCGTCCAAAATGGGTCTGGCAAAGCATAAGGTGCTGAAAGGTTTCTTTCTTAGTTTTACAGAGAGGTCAAACTCATCACACTGAATGGCAATACGAAGGAGGAGCTCCTTAGTTTTTAATCTGGAATTAAAATATAACCAAGAAAAGATCGAGTGCCTGTTAATGCATAGCCATATACCATGTTAAATTAGCCCAGCTGGGCTCAGACAAGCTACTGCAATAAGAGTCAATAGAAAAATTTCCTTTAACATCAACAGTCTAGACAATGAGGTCTTCAGTATTGATATGAATGAGTTGAATGTGATTGATCATTTCATAGAATTCCATTAGAGCATTATAGGTTGGAGGGGGAAGAGTGCGTCAGCCATTTGAAATGAGCTCACCTTACCTTAGTTGTTGATCTCTGAAGCAAACAAGGGTTTGTTTCCAATAGGCTCATTGATGATGGGTGTGGCTCGAATACACAAGGAGTATTGGGCTATTTGATCTCTGGCCAGTGTTCTAATGAAAGTGGGTTACTACATCAGTCAAGGACGATGAGGAGTCCTTTCAAGATAAACATAACTCTGATATACAATCGTGCATGAGACCGACTTTATGTGACTCTTTATCTCTGGTAGAACACGGCGCTGTTTAGGCAACATTATATACACACGATCGCTGGGTCAAAATCATTTGGGCAACTAATCAAATATTGTTTTAATAGAACTGGAAAACATACTATAATGGCATGTATGAGTGTTGCAATCAGCCATTGTTAAAGACAGATACAGTGAGAAAGACTCTGTATCATACGTGACTGAGTCTTTGAAGGACACCAACAGAGGCGTGTATGACTCTATACACACCGACTGCTCAAGTCTATATAAGACTGTAGTTGAGCTTCCAAGAAGAAGCGTCGAATCAAAAGTAAGGCATCGAGAGAGGGACAACCAAAAGGACTACCTGTTGGCCGTGGCCCTCTATGGCCGTATGCATGGAGTCACACCCATGCTAGAGGTGTCCATGGGTGTGTGTATTTGCATGGTGTCTTCTCACCATGGCAGAGGAAGCCTTCAAATGTGCTCGAGTTAGCTATAGAGGATGTAGGAGAGCAATGGATGCACGCTGGAGAGCAAGACAAAAGGTGAGTTCATTCTTCTGGATTTGAGAGTGTGAAAGAGACAAAGGGGGTACATGGGACTCAGGTGTTGGGTTTGTGATTTTAAACTCGAGGGAGTCATTGATTGTACAGGTATTATCTCTTTTCTTTCATAGTGATTGTCACGCCCCGACCCGAGAAGTGGGCCCGAAATGTCACTTATTTTTTATTTTTTTTTTGAAATTAAACTCAAGAATTCTAACTGGGCAGGATCGACGGTTAGGCCCAAAGGCTACACATGATCTCATCATGTGGACTGAAAAACATACCATAAGTCTACCCAAAAAAAATACAAACACAAACACAAATTCCATAAACGAATTATTATTAATACACAATCATAGTAGTCTACGGAACACATGGTAGTTCAGTACATCACATCAATACAAATTAAGTACCACACACGGTACTTTACATAAACAAATGGTTCAAGGAACCAAAAAGCAAAGATAGCGGAATTCCCCTCAGTGGGAATCCCAAGGCAACGCAGCAGCTTATCCATCCTAAGTTTCATACGGAGGGTTCTCCTCCTCGGGCACATCTCCTGAAATGTGCGTGGTGTTAGCTAACTAGCCCACTGAAGACAATATAACAATGTAGTCTAATGAAAACATCAGGTTAGTTAAATAATCAACATTTGCAATATAATATCTCATGCTTTATAATAAATTCTCAACATCATTCCATTACTGTTGTCATCCAACGTAACACCTACATACTACGCTGAGACTATTGTATTAAGTCCCGACACGGTCAAAATACATCCTTACAAGTACATCTCAGGCCCTCACATGGTCGATGCTGACACTCCTCAAGTCAGCAACTGTCGACACCCCTGGTCCAGTAGACGTAAACCATCTCACACACATGGCCGATAATGGTTTAATAGTCAAGGGCACGTGGAAGTAGTATTACATATCTCATATGATCAATATCATAAACATTTACAATCATCGTAAGCACTTCTTACAACAGTACATCATATCTAGGCACATGGGTGGGTTCATCAAAACTTGAAACCACTCATTGCTCAAAATTCACCTCATTAAACCTGATTACACCTATTGCAAGGTTAAGTCCCCTCACCGAAATTGTGTGGTATCGCGGCCTCTGTTCAACATGCAAACAAGTGTACAATCAATAATAGGTCAATATACATAACATTCAAATAAATACATATAAGTAGTATTTCAAAGCCGTACTGTTTTTCCAAAAATCTCCGAGTTAAATGGAACTAAGTCTCCTACTTGGTTTCTAACAATTTTAAGTTATAATAATCCACAATATAAAATAATAAGGTGCTCAGTCCAAATCTCATATTGTCTTCTAGGCATGGCCATATTGACGTATTGAGTTAGGTCTAGATACTCAGGTCATTTCTCGTATTGTCTTCTTGATAGGACCAGATTGACATGTTGAGTAACGCCTCGAGGTCACTCAGTGCCCGACAGATATAGCGTCGGCCTGGAAGTGAAGTCACTCAGTGCCCGACAATAGTGTCGGCTTGGAAGTGAATACAAATAGTATATACACTATAATAATAAGAGAAAAAGGGTTAGTACACATTTTAAGTTATCAAATGAGCACAAACATCATCTTTAAAACTTAGGATCTAAACATGCATCATCAATCAAGATTTTAAATTAAAAAACTAGGTTCCTCGGAACATGCCTCGGAACCAGGTACTGTGGCTTCGGATCATCCAAACCACTGTCTAAAACTAGTCACAGACTTCGGAACTTGGGTTTGTTTCGAACCATCCGAAGGTCAGGTTTCGGATCGTCCGAAGGTCCTTTCGAACAGAAAAATAGAGAAAACAGCTTTTGGTGGGTCTGTGTGTCTCGGATCATGCCGAGAAAAGCTCGGATCGTCTGAGAGGGGTTCGGTCCTTTCGAATAGGCTCGAAACGTCCTGAGCAGAGGCGGGAGAATGATTAACCTCTGGCCACTTCGGAACTTTGAGCCGAAGCTAGGAACGTCTGAAGGGGGTTACCCTCGGATCGTCCGAAGCACAACTCTCGGACGGTCGGAGAGTCGTCTTCCTCTTCTATCTGCAACAACAGACAGTAACGGGCAGCAACACCATGAAATACGAATCCAAAAATAGTGGGTTTCGTGGGTTTGATTTTCACATCCAACCGATCAGATGGACTCCTTAGTGAGTCCTCTTTCCAAAGGAAGTAGTTTGAAGCTTTAACACTTAATAAGCAATCGGATTTTAACACCAAAACCACACTGACACAAGAAAAATCATGTTTTTTCTTAAACTTCAAATCCCTTTTACTCACTAACTTAGCGAAATTTACTTCTACGTGATTCTAAACCAGTTAAAATTTGAAAAGGAACACAGTGGTTACCTTCACTTCAGTTCCTGGGTTGAAAATTCTTCCTCTAAGCTTATGGTAAGAAAATTTTTGGAAAAACGAAGAGACTGAGAGAGAGGGATCGGCTGGTTTTTCAGGCTACAAATAGATTGAGAGATGGAAAATATCTGGGAGTAAAACCAGCTGGAGAAGAGATGATCTTATAGAAGACATTGGGCAATGGGTGGAGGCCACCAGGGTGCTGCATGCAGCTGCTGCGAACGTACGGTATAGTAACCAGCAGTAGTTACTGTTTGGTTGCAAATAAGTCCTTCTCAACTACTGGTTTTGCAAAAAGGCCCCTTTTTGATAAAATTTCGGTTTTTAACTTAAAACATGGTTTAAAAGGCTTAAAAATTTTAATCCAACTTGACATATAAGTTGGGTTTTAAAAACTCTAATCACCATAAAAATTTAGAGATTTAAAATTCACTAAAACCATAGATTTAAATAAAAATCATAATTTAACACTATTTACTTAATTTAACTTGTATTAAATAAAATAATTCAAAATCCTCATTTTTGGAGTTTGAAAGAATAAAGTACACCATACTAAAATGGTTTAACATACTATGCTTGTTTCAAAAATGTTCTCATTTTCAAAACCATTTAAAAATATTTATTTCTCCCTTTCGGGGTCTTGATGGGCGGTTTTAAATATTATTTTTTGAAAATAAAATTATTTTGAAATTAGAAATAGGAATCCTTGATTAAGGAAAATAATATCATCCAATAATAATCACATAATGACACAAATAATAAAATAAAAACAATAAGTGATAAATTACCATTTTGCCCCTCTAACTAGAGGAGTTGGATCACTGAGCTTTCAAGCTCAGATTGGGCCACAGCTAGGCTTTTCACAAAGCCCTAACCATAATCTTTGAGATTAACCTGTCTAAGAAGGATTTATTAAACTAATTACGCTTAATTAGGGTCAGGGTATTGCAGTGATATTCGTTGCTCAGTGGACCTAGGCTAAAGTTGGGCAGAACCACGTAAAATCCTTGTGTCGCTTGATTGTGTTGTGCTTGTATGATTATTCCATTCAATTTGTGTTATTCCGTACTTATAACTCCAACACCAGCCAAAACAAAGTGTTTGATCCATTAGCAATAGAGTGCATGCTCCAGCTTTGGGCCTTCTCTTTCCTCTTAAGAATTGATCTTCAGGCCCAAGATGGGTTGCTCTTTGGCTTGATTTCATAGAGGCTTTTGTCTTGGCATGCACCCAATCAACTCAAAGATTGTTTCTCCCATTAGCAATAGCCCATATCTGCTTCATATGACATGCTTCGTTAATTGCAAGAATTGATGTAAGGCCCAAGCCCTCCTTAGACTTTGGAGAGCAGATTTTATGCCAAGAAACATAGTGGACGTTATTTCCCTTCTCAAATCCTTAAACTGATCTTCTCATTGCTTTCTCAATTTCATCAATACAAGTTCTTGGAAGAAGGAAATAGTTGGCCCATTATATATGTAAAATACAGACAGTAATCAGACTATGTATCAGTCGACTGATACTTTCAGAGACTATATAGTTGATCGGTCAGTCGACTGATGAGTCGACTGACCAACTCAAAGACTTGATTTTCCAACTCTTTTAATACAAAAAGTAGTGGAGATCCTCGTGTATCACCTTGGTCGTAAAAAAAAATCAAAATTTGACTTAGATAGTCAAAACCAATTGAAATCATTATGTAAGCTGCTTTTAAACTCATTTCGTGGCATTGTGACATTATTTTGAATTAAAATAGATAAGGCTGAAACTCGGATCGGGTCAGATTTTAATAAACCCAATTCAACCCATGTCAAAATTTATTGAACCCGACCCGACTTGAATCACTGATCCGAGTTACTCAACCTGAATCGAGCCAAATTTTTTACCCGATTAAACCCAAGTGTTGTTTTATAATTTTGTGCATTTGGGTTGAATCACGTTAGGTCGAGTTGATTTTAAATTTCTAAACCCGACCCAACCCATATTTCATTCGATTTTTTTTTTCCAAACCAACCCGATCCGAGATATACAAGTACATAGCCCAAACCCATTGATTTGTTAGATCGGGTCATACGGGTTGGGTTAAAATCCAACCCAAATTTCACCTCTAAAAGTAGGCATCGTGGCTTGGCTCATCTCAATTTTGGTGAGAGGTGTGTTAACGTCTTTAGTCAATCCATTATGAGTCAATTTTATTTTATACTTCTTTAATAACAAAATAAGTATAAAGTTAGATTCTAAATACTATAGATTTAAATAACAACATCTGTAAATAAATAATGACATACTTGTCAAAAAATTGTTATCTTTTTTATACAAGGGTTTGGTTGTGTTACCATTTTGATAGTAAGTCTAGAGAGATTAGACCATCCATCATTTTCAACAGAGGTTCCATATTTATTATGAATAGGTGTTACATAGTTGAGTGTATGGACAAAAGATTTAAAGATAATTCAAGAGAAACTCTTGTATATAGGTTAAATTTTATACAGCTAGCCAATATTATTATTATTTTATACATATTTTATAAAAAAATATATAGTCTACCTCAATATTATTTTGCCAAACTTAGAGTTTGGGACAAGTTTTCATGCGTTTTAATTTTATAAGCTTTATATGTTCCTTTTTCAGCTCATGTAATCTGTGGCTTGTTCTCTTTTCTTATAATTTTTCCTGCTTCGCTTTTTATCTCGAGTTTCATTCTGTTAGACCCTCTTAATCTTTTGTACTTATTTCGTTTTTTAATGAAATCTATTTTGTTACTGTTAAAAAAAATATTTAAATAACAACATCTGTAAATAAGAAAATTTGAGAAGTCAGCACTTTAATTTTTAAAATTTTAAGGGTCTACATGATTTTTTTTTTCTTAAATGGTCTAAATTACCAAATTAAGGATGAGAAGATGGTAATCCAAGTGTTGCTACAATCTCTCCATCATAATTAATTTTGTAACTGTTAAGAAAAGGTTGTACGACACAAAATTGTGTTGAGTCATTAAAGCCATTAATATTCTAAGTGTAGAAGAGACTGAGAAGACCTGTGAATTTAACATTTAACATTTAACAAACCCCATCTGCCCCCATTCATTGCTGGCCTTTATAATACCCTACATTTCACGCCAACAAACTAAGCTGCTGCTTCTTCACCCTTCTTCCCATTAGCATAAGAGAGAGAAAAATCCTCTCAAACTCTTCTTCTTCTCTCTGTTTTTCTTCAACTCTCTGTTTCTTTGTTATTAGATAATAAGAGCTAAACATGCCTACACCTCCGTTGCCAGAATTCTCTAGCTCAGTCAGGCTCAAGTATGTGAAGCTTGGCTACCAATACTTGATAAACCACTTCATAACCTTCCTTCTGATCCCAATCATGGCAACTCTCTTCGTCGAGGTGGCCCGCCTCGGCCCGGAGGAGATTATCAAGCTTTGGCAATTCCTTGAGCTTAATCTACTCCACATAACATGTTCATCCTTCCTCATCATATTCATTGCCACCGTCTACTTCATGTCGAAGCCTAGACCGATTTACTTGGTAGATTATGCTCTGTACAAGCCACCTTACACTTGTAGGATGCCATTCTCCACATTCATGGAGAATGTAAGGTTGTTCAACGTGTTTGATTCTAAGAGTGTTGATTTCCAAATGAAAATTTTGGAGAGGTCAGGGCTTGGGGAGGAGACTTGCATGCCTCCAGCCTTCCACTACATTCCTCCATCTCGAAACATGGAGGATGCCCGGCTGGAGCCCCAAACCATAATCTTCTCCTCCGTCGAATGGCTGTTCACGAAGACCGGGATCAAGCCCAAAGACATTGACATATTAGTTGTCAATTGCAGTCTCTTCTCTCCCACTCCATCTCTGTCTGCAATGGTGATCAACAAGTACAAGATGAGGAGCAACATTAGGAGCTTCAATCTGTCGGGAATGGGATGCAGCGCCGGGCTTATATCGATTGATCTGGCGCGGGACCTGCTCCAACTCCACCCAAATTCATATGCTATGGTGGTGAGCACTGAAATACTCACTCTAAATTGGTATGCTGGGAGTCAAAGGTCCATGCTTCTGCAAAACTGCCTGTTTAGGCTTGGCGGTGCCGCAATCCTCTTGTCCAATCGCCGAAAAGATGGATGGCGTGCCAAGTATCAGTTACTTCATGTCGTGCGCACCCATAAGGGCGCCGATGATAAGGCCTACCGTTGAGTCTTCGAAGAAGAAGACCCACAAGGCAATGTCGGGGTTTCGCTTCAGAAAGACCTAATGGTGGTGGCAGGGGAAGCTCTCAAATCCAATATTACTACAATTGGGCCACTGGTGTTGCCCGCTTCGGAGCAGCTCCTCTTCCTCTTCACACTCATTGGACGAAAAATCTTCAACCCCAAGTGGAAACTTTACCTTCCCGACTTCAAACAGGCCTTTGAACACTTCTGCATCCACGCCGGTGGCCGGGCGGTGATAGACGAGCTGGAGAAGAACCTCCAGCTGTTGCCGCAGCACGTGGAGGCATCGAGGATGACACTCCACCGCTTCGGCAACACATCGTCTTCGTCCATTTGGTATGAACTGAGCTACATAGAGGCGAAGGGGAGGATGAAGAGGGGAGACAGAGTTTGGCAGATTGCATTTGGGGGTGGATTCAAATGCAACGATGCAGTTTGGAAATGCAACCGGACTTTCAGCCGGCCTCCGACAGTCCATGGTCCGATTGCATAGACCGGTACCCGGTGTTCATCCCCGACGTAATCAAGCTCTAGCTTCTTGCTCAAGTTATCTTTTCTTCTCAATCCAGTCCATAATCATGTTCCAATCCATGACTCCATACATACAATCACCATAGTTCATATAGTTCTCTACTTTCCTTCTTGCATGGAGTTCTCTACAATTAAGAGAAATAGTAAATGGAGGAGGTGATGAGGCATGGACAGAGAAGAAACTTGGTATGGCCTTTATGTTGTCGTTGTAGTATTTAAAGGGCTCCATCTTTCTGTTGAGAAGACCGACCTCTCTCATAATAATTTTCTTCTCTTGTCTTGGTTTATTTAAAAAATAAACTTGTTCCTCTCTCTCTCTCTGTAATACTATTTCCTTCTCTTGGCTTGGTTTATTTTTTAAATAGACTTGTTCCTCTCTCTCTCTGTAATACTATTTCCTTCTCTTGGCTTGGTTTATTTTAAAAATAGACTTGTTTGGTGTTGGATTTAAACGGCATGGAGCTTTCAACAATTGGATTTTTAAGAAAATACTTTAGTACTTTTTCTTTTAGGTTGAAGTTTGGGTTGGGATTTAACCTGATATGCATGACTCGACTTGAGAAATAAGTGGGTTTGAGTTATGTATTTGTATATTTTTTTAACGTCCCGCCCTTTTTCATTCGTAAAAAATCAGAGTCTATTTTTTTTTTTTTGAATAAAAGAGGTCTGTGCGTCTCGGATCATGCCAAGAGAAGCTCGGATCGTCCGAGAGGGGTTCGGTCCTTCCGAATAGGTCGGAACGTCCGGAGCAGAAGCGGGAGAACGGTTAGCCTCTGGCCACTTCGGAACTTCGAGCCGAAGCTCGGAACGTCCGAAGGGTGTTACCCTCGGATCGTCCGAAGCACAACTCTCGGACCGTCCGAGAGTCGTCTTCCTCTTCTGTCTGCAACAGCAGAAAGTAACGGGCAGCAACACCATGAAATACGAATCCAGAAACAGTGGGTTTTTTTGGTTCGGTTTTCACATCCAACCGGTCAGATAGACTCCTTAGTGAGTCCTCTTTCCATAGGGAGTAGTTTGAAGCTTAAACACTTACTAAACCATCGGATTTTAACACCAAAACCGCACTGACACATGAAAAAACATGTTTTTCCTTAAACTTCAAATCCCTTTTATTCACTCAAAACTTAGCCAAATTTACTTCTACCTATTCTAAACAAGTTAAAATTTGAAAATGAAAACAGTCTTTACCTTCACTTCAGTTCCTGGGTTGAAAATCCGAGCTTTTGAAAATTCTTCCTCTAAGCTTACAGTAAGAAAATTTTTGGAAAAACAGAGAGGTTGAGAGTGAGGGATCGGCTGGTTTTTCAAGCTACAGATAGATTGAGAGATGGAAAATATCTGGGAGTGAAACTAGCTGGGGAGGAGATGATCGTATAGAAGACATTGGGCAATGGGTGGAGGCCACCCGGGCGCTGCATGCAAATAAGTCCTCAACTTCTGGTTTTGCAAAAAGGCCCCTTTTTGATAAAATTTCGGTTTTTAACTTAAAACATGGTTTAAAAGGCTTAAAAATTTTAATCCAACTTGACAGATAAGTTGGGTTTTAAAAAATCTAATCACCATAAAAATTTGGAGATTTAAAACTCACCAAAAACCATAGATTTAAATAAAAATCATAATTTAACACTATTTACTTAATTTAACTTGTGTTAAATAAAATAACTTAAAGTCCTCATTTTTGGGGTTTGAAAGAATAAACTAGACCATACTAAAATGGTTTAACATACTATGCTTGTTTCAAAAATTTTCTCATTCCCAAAACCATTTAAAAATATTTATTTCTCCCTTTCGGGGTCTTGACGGGCGGTTTTAAATGCCATTTTCTGAAAATAAAATTATTTTGAAATTAGAAATAGGAATCCTTGATTAAGGAAAATAATATCATCCAATAATAATCACATAGTGACACAAATAATAAAACAATAACAATAAGTGGTAAATTACCATTTTGCCCCTCCAACTGGACGAGTTGGATCACTGAGATTTCGAGATCAGATTGGACCACAGCTGGGCTTTTCACAAAGCCCTAACCGTAATATTTGAGGTTAACTGGTCAAAGAAGGATTCATTAAATTAATTACGCTTAATTTGGATCAGGGTATTGCAGTGATATTCGTTGCTCAGGGGACCTAGGCTAGAGTTGGGCAGAACCACGTAAAATCCTTGTGTCACTTGATTGTGTTGTGCTTGTATGATTATTCCATTCAATTTGTGTTATTCCGTACTTATAACTCCAACACCAGCCAAAACAAAGTGTTTGATCCATTAGCAATAGAGTGCATGATCCAGCTTTGGGCCTTGTCTTTCCTCTTAAGAATTGATCTTCAGGCCCAAGATGGGTTGCTCTTTGGCTTGATTTCATAGAGGCTTTTGTCTTGGCATGCACCCAATCAACTCAAAGATTGTTTCTCCCATTAGCAATAGCCCATATCTGCTTCATATGACATGCTTCGTTAATTGCAAGAATTGATCTAAGGCCCAAGCCCCCTTAGACTCAGGAGAGCAGATTCAATACCAAGAAACATAGTGGATTTTCTTTCCCTTCTCAAATCCCCAAACAGATCTTCTCATTGCTTTCTCAATTTCATCAATACAAGTTCTTAGAAGAAAGAGATACTTAGCCCATGATATATGTAAAATACAGATAGTAATCAGACGATGTATCAGTCGACTGATACTTTCAGAGACTATACAGTTGATCGGTCAGTCAATTGATGAGTCGACTGACCAACTCAAAGACTTGATTTTCCAACTCTTTTAATACAAAAAGTAGCGGGGATCCTCGTGTATCACCTGGGTCTTAAAAAAAATATCAAAATTTGACTTAGATAGTCAAAACCAATTGAAATCACTATGTAAGCTGCTTTTAAACTCACTTTGTGGCATTGTGACATTATTTTGAATTAAAATAGATAGGGCTGAAACTCGGATCGGGTCAGATTTTAATAAACCCAACCCAACTCATGTCAAAATTTATTGAACCCAACCCGATTTAAATCACTGACCCGAGTTACTCAACCCGAATCGACCCAATTTTTTTACCCGATTAAACCCAAGTGCTGTTTTATAATTTGGTGCATTTAGGTTGAGTCACGTTAGGTCGAGTTGATTTTAAATTTTTTAACCTGATCCAACCCAAATTTCATTCGATTTTTTTTCCAAACTAACCCGACCAGAGATATACAAGTACATAACCCAAACCCATTGATTTCTTAGATCAGGTCACACGGGTCGGGTTAAAACTCAACCCAAATTTCACCCCTAAAAATTGGCATCTTGGCTTTGCTCATCTCAATTTTGGTGAGAGGTGTGTTAACTTCTCTTAGTCAATCCATTATGAGTCAATTTTATTTTATGCTTCTTTAATAACAAAATAAGTATAAAGTTAGACTCTAAATACTATAGATTTAATAGCATATAAGAAGTTAAAACCCTAAAAATCATATCAGGAAGGTGTTTCTGATTTAGAAAGAACTTATAAAAGAATATCAGTCAAAATTAAGACGTACCCAATTCAATCTATTTGATTTTGGCTAGTATAAATTGGTCCATACCGAGATGTGAGGGTGACATCTACCTTTGTTCTTAATCCAAAAGTCACCTGATTAGGGCTGCAAGAAAAAATGTTCCCATAAAGGAAAATTCTATTTCATTGACTGAATTTTGCTGTACTTGAGAAAGCTTTTTTTTACTTAAGTATAAGCAACAAAAATATAATGACATACTTGTCAAAAAATTGTTATCTTTTTTATACAAGGGTTTGGTTGTGTTACCATTTTGATAGTAAGTCTAGAGAGATTAGACTATCCATCATTTTCAACAGAGGTTCTGTTGTGCAAATTTTAAATTTATAACTCGCAAGCGCACGAACCATTTAGATAGTATAGCGATTAAGTGCGAGGTCGAACCCATCGGAACTTAGGAAAATATATCCATGAAAATACACCATTGAATTAAGTATTTTAAGAACTTTGAGAATTATGGAGAAAAATCATAAAGATGGAATTATTTATCTAATCTATGAGTTTGAATATTAATTTAGAAACATTCTAAATTTAAATATAGACTCTAACAGTTTAACTAATTTTAATTAAGATGGTGGCATTAATATAAAAATATAAACAATCTCAATCTAATTTAAAATACAAAATTAAGATGCAATTAAATTATTTCCAACCTAGTTCATCAATTTCAAGAGTTTTTGGATTTATAAACAAAAATAAAATTAAAGGCACCTAAATTACATCTGTACATATTTACAGTGGAACTGGCTCAAAGAATCAAGGAGGAATTATTTTCCATATTTTAAAAATAAAACAAAGGCCTAGAATACGGAGCTCACGTAAATTGCCAATCATGCATTCAAATTTTTCATCGATAAATATTCTAAGAATTAAATCCATGGATTTCATTAAATTAAAAATCTCAAATTAAACCTTAGAATTAATAGAATTTAAACTTCATCTCCAAATCTAAAATATTTCATCGCACTCTTAAAATAAGAGCCTTAGATCGAAGAAGGAAGTCTATTCAATCTAAATTTTCATCACATTTAATCTGAAATAATTAAAATAAATCCACACATAAACTTAATTAAAGAATAAAAATAAAATCAAATAATCATCATACATAAATTGAATAATTGGAAAACCATAGACTAAATATTTCATCACACCTCAATTTTATTTATGAAACATGAATTTAGACTTACATATCAATGGAATTTTAAAGAAAAAGAAATACAATGAAAATCAAAATCCACCAACCTTAGAACCCAATGCGGATTGAAAATCCCACAGTCTTTCTCCTTCTCTTCTTCCTCTCCTCTCCTTTTCTTCAATGCCCAAGTTCAGTTTTCTCAATGAGAGAGGGCTAGTATTTATAGATGAAAGGAGGTGGAATGAATGGATTGGATTCAAAGATTTAAATAAAGCAAGGGACACATGGAGGGCGGATTTGATTTGTGCTAAATATGGAATGACTTAAAAGAGGCAAGGAGCTAAATTTGTATAAGGAAAGTGGGTGTAGAATCCCGTTTTTTACACATGTACCATCTTGTAGCTCAGTTTTGACCCTTTTAACTTCCGAATCAGGAAAAGTTTTAAACTACAAAGTTGTAGCTCTTGAAGTCTTCTTTCCAATGTAAAAAGAATTAAAGAAATCGGAGATCTGAGTAGAAATTTATGACCAAAATACTGAACATGTGTCAAACCTTCCTTATTTTTCTCCCTTTCTTATTTTCTCTCTTTTCTTAATCCACTTGCCAAATTCGAAAATCTTCCTATATTGACTTCTAAATTTCGAATTTCCTCTTGAGATGATGAAAATATTATTCACACATGTGGATTTCTTCATGGGCTTTTCTTAATGGGCTCAATAATTGGACTTGAGGTCCAAAATAACTCATAATGGGCCCAGGCTTTATATTTAAACATTTTTTCTGTCATCCTCACTTTTAAACCTGTAAAATACAAAATTATACTAATTAGATAAAATTAAATAAAATGAGGTACTAACAATAATAAATTAAATGTAAAATATGTATTTATTTTGCACTCATCAGGTTCCATATTTATTATGAATAGGTGTTACATAGTTGAGTGTATGGACAAAAGATTTAAAGATAATTCAAGAGAAACTCTTGTATATAGGTTAAATTTTATACAGCTAGCCAATATTATTATTATTTTATACATATTTTATAAAAAAATATATAGTCTACCTCAATATTATTTTGCCAAACTTAGAGTTTGGGACAAGTTTTCATGCGTTTTAATTTTATAAGCTTTATATGTTCCTTTTTCAGCTCATGTAATCTGTGGCTTATTCTCTTTTCTTATAATTTTTCCTGCTTCTCTTTTTAACTCGGATTTTATTCTGTTAGACCCCTTAATCTTTTGTACTTGTTTCGTTTTTTAATGAAATCTATTTGTTACTGTTAAAAAAAATATTTAAATAACAACATCTGTAAATAAGAAAATTTGAGAAGTCAGCACTTTAATTTTTAAAATTTTAAGGGTCTACATGATTTTTTTTTCTTAAATGGTCTAAATTACCAAATTAAGGATGAGAAGATGGTAATCCAAGTCTAAGGTCCAAATATCGGCCGATACATATCGTATCGGCCGATATATATCGGTTTTTTTAAACCGAGTAATATCGGCCGATACGATAAGTATCGGCCGTACATACCTAATATCGGCCGATATGGCCGATATTCGGTCCGAAATATCGGTCACAATATCAGCCGATATTCATAAATATCTGTATTTAAAAAAAAAAAAATTTTAAAACACCGATACGGTTTTTCACGGTTTTTACACGGTTTTTCGCGGTTTTCCAGGGTTTACGGTTCTCAGGGGTATTCACGGTTTTTTGAAGTTTTCGCAGTTTTCCGCGGTTTTCCACGGTTTTTCGCGGTTCAGGGTTTACGGTTCTCAGAGGTGTTCACGGTTTTTTGTGGTTTTTTGCGGTTTTGTCACGGTTCATCACAGTTTTTTGCGGTTTTTTCACGGTTTCCGATATTGGAGGAGAGAGAAAATGCCGATATCGGTATGAGAGAGAAAATTATCGGCCGATATATCGTCCGTATCGCATATCAGTCGAGCCGATTTTTGAATCGCTGATCCAATTGTTGCTACAATCTCCCCATCATAATTAATTTTGTAACTGTTAAGAAAAGAAAGTACGACACAAAATTGTGTTTAGTTATTAAAGCCATAAATATTCTAAGTGTAGAAGAGAATGAGAAGACTTGTGAATTTAACATTTAACAAACCCCATCTGTCCCCATTCATTGCTTGCCTTTATAATACCCTCTGCCCCCGTTCATTGCTTGCCTTTATAATACCCTACATGTCCTGCTTCGAATTTCACGCCAGCAAACTAAGCTGCTGCTTCTTCCCCTCTCTCTCTCTCTCCGCTTTCCACGTCTGATACATGCAGACACCCTTCTTCCCATTAGCATAAGAGAGAAAAATCCTCTCATACTCTTCTTCTTCTCTCTGTTTTTCTTCAACTCTCTGTTTCTTTGTTATTAGATAATAAGAGCTAAACATGCCTACACCTCCGTTGCCAGAATTCTCTAGCTCAGTCAGGCTCAAGTATGTGAAGCTTGGCTACCAATACTTGATAAACCACTTCATAACCTTCCTTCTGATCCCAATCATGGCAACTCTCTTCGTCGAGGTGGCCCGCCTCGGCCCGGAGGAGATTATCAAGCTTTGGCAATTCCTTGAGCTTAATCTACTCCACATAACATGTTCATCCTTCCTCATCATATTCATTGCCACCGTCTACTTCATGTCGAAGCCTAGACCGATTTACTTAGTAGATTATGCTCTGTACAAGCCACCTTACACTTGTAGGATGCCATTCTCCACATTCATGGAGAATGTAAGGTTGTTCAACGTGTTTGATTCTAAGAGTGTTGATTTCCAAATGAAAATTTTGGAGAGGTCAGGGCTTGGGGAGGAGACTTGCATGCCTCCAGCCTTCCACTACATTCCTCCATCTCGAAACCTGGAGGATGCCCGGCTGGAGGCCCAAACCATAATCTTCTCCGCCGTCGAATCGCTGTTCACGAAGACCGGGATCAAGCCCGAAGACATTGACATATTAGTTGTCAATTGCAGTCTCTTCTCTCCTACTCCATCTCTGTCTGCAATGGTGATCAACAAGTACAAGATGAGGAGCAACATTAGGAGCTTCAATCTGTCGGGAATGGGATGCAGCGCCGGGCTTATATCGATTGATCTGGCGCGGGACCTGCTCCAACTCCACCCAAATTCATATGCTATGGTGGTGAGCACTGAAATACTCACTCTAAATTGGTATGCTGGGAATCAAAGGTCCATGCTTCTGCAAAACTGCCTGTTTAGGCTTGGCGGTGCCGCAATCCTCTTGTCCAATCGCCGAAAAGATGGATGGCGTGCCAAGTATCAGTTACTTCATGTCGTGCGCACCCATAAGGGCGCCGACGATAAAGCCTACCGTTGCGTCTTCGAAGAAGAAGACCCACAAGGCAATGTCGGGGTTTCGCTTCAGAAAGACCTAATGGTGGTGGCAGGGGAAGCACTCAAATCCAATATTACTACAATTGGGCCCCTGGTTTTGCCCGCTTCGGAGCAGCTCCTCTTCCTCTTCACACTCATTGGACGAAAAATCTTCAACCCCAAGTGGAAACCATACATTCCCGACTTCAAACAGGCCTTTGAACACTTCTGCATCCACGCCGGTGGCCGGGCGGTGATAGACGAGCTGGAGAAGAACCTCCAGCTGTTGCCGCAGCACGTGGAGGCATCGAGGATGACCCTCCACCGCTTCGGCAACACAGCGTCTTCGTCCCTTTGGTATGAACTGAGCTACATAGAGGCGAAGGGGAGGATGAAGAGGGGAGACAGAGTTTGGCAGATTGCATTTGGGAGTGGATTCAAATGCAACAGTGCAGTTTGGAAATGCAACCGGACTATTCGGCCGGCCTCCGACAGTCCATGGTCCGATTGCATAGACAGGTACCCGGTGTTCATCCCCGACGTGGTCAAGCTCTAGTTTCTTACTCAAGTTATCTTCTCTTCTCAATCCATTCCATAATCATGTTCCAATCCATCACTCCATACATACAATCACCATAGTTCATATAGTTCTTTACTTTCCTTCTTGCATGGAGTTCTCTGCAATTAAGAGAAATAGTAAATGGAGGAGGTGATGAGGCATGGACAGAGAAGAAACTTGGTATGGCTGTTATGTTGTCGTTGTAGTATTTAAGGGCTCCATCTTTCTGTTGAGAAGACCCCTCTCTGTCTCTGTAATACTAATTTCCTTCTTTTGTCTTGGTTTATTTTAAAAATAAACTTGTTCCTCTCTCTCTATATATGTAATACAAAGTTCCTTCTGTTGGCTTGGTTTATATTAAAAAATAGACTAGTTTGGTGTTGGATTTAAATGGCGCTTTCAACAATTGGATTTTAAGAAATTACTTTAGTAATTTTTCTTTTAAAGTTTAATATAAAGAAAAATTTGAGAAACTTTCATTAATATTTTTTTTTTAACATGGATATCATCTCTCAAATTAGAGGTAAGACTAATCTTACATGTAAATAAAACCATCTACAAATCTAATAATTTTTTTTTTAAGGCGAAGGTGTCTAAGCCTCCCATATGACTTATCCAGACATAAACCTCTATATCCGCACCCATTGGACACAAACTATGGGTACTAACCCTTTTGTATTAAAGGGGGCTTAATTCCAAAATCACCTATAAGGTAATCTCTCAGAATTAACTACAAATCTGATATATAATTTAAACTCAGAAAGAATTGAACCAAAAGCTACAAGCTTAGAGATGTGAAAAGTAAGTATGCTGGCATGAAAAGGTTGAAGGTGAGATGGTTACATAAATAAGAATTTTGACCCATAAAATTATCACGTGATTTTTAATATACCTTAGCAGCATCATTAGACATTTAAGTTGGTCACATAAATATGAATTTTGACCCATAAAATTACCACGTGATTTTTAATATACCTTAGGACATCATTAGACTTTTAAGTACAGACTTTCTAGAAAAGCTGATAGAAGCATTTATGGATTTTTCTGTAAAGTAAAACTTTGACAGATTAGATACATGTCAGGAATAATGTCATCTTTCTATTGTCACATGGATGAGAATGTTCATATGGGACATGACAAACTTTAATTAGTCTAATCATTCAATTTTTAATAAAGGATTCAGTGATTACACAAGTGCAATTCAAGAAAATGAAACACATAGAAAAACAAGAAAGCAACAGTTTTACAACTCATCAAAATCAGAATAACTATGAAGAAAGGCACAGTCCGGACGAGACAAAAATAAACTACAGGGCAATAGATCAGGCAACCCCGAGAAACAAGTTAATGAGGAAAGCTACAATGATATATATCAAATTAACTTAGAGGAGTTGGGAACCGATTAAAAAAATGGAGGTTTTGTTTTTTATTTACGCTCAAGTCTAAATGGTGACTGCCCATTAAATTTATTCAGTGTGTGAGAATTAAGAGTATTGTCACAAATATCGTTCTCGGGATATTAATAGCTTATGAAAATATCGGTATATTTTCGAATTCTTGGATTTTTATGGGAAAATCTTGAGGAAATTATAATATTTAAAAATAATAAAAATAGAATAAATAAAAATATTAATAAAAGAAAATAGTAATAAGTAATTTACTGGGATATTATCGCGATATTACCATTTATCACGTTTTTAATGCAGTAATGGTATTTTGCAGATAAAAACGTGGTAAATTCAAAAATACCGCTGATATTTGTGACAATGATTAAGAAGAGGTTTTGTGTTTGATTCACGCTCAATTCCAAAAGGCGACTACCCATTAAATTTATTTCGTGCATGAAGATTAAGAGGTTTACACCTGTTCTGAAGATTAGTTCCGTAAGATGTCAAAACACTTTAGTTAAAAAAAAAATATTCACCTTTCTTCTGAGAAGATAAGTTTTCAGAAGCCCATAAGGAAAGCTTCTAAAAGTCTTTTTTCTTGTCTTTCACTATGGAAACATCTCTTTGGTTTAGCCCATGTAGAAACTGTTGACATGAATTGTCAAATACTGTAATTGTAGGGATTGACAGTTACCGATTGTTTAGCCTAATTATTGTATATCTTATTAGAATTCCCTAATATAGCTCCAGTGTATAAGCTATATTACGGACACCTTGTACAAGCTTATCATAAGGAAAAATATACAGAATGATTTTTTGACATGGTATTAGAGCCACAGATCTTAGGATCTTTGTTCTCTTGGAAACCCTAATCCACCGAGTGAAACCCTCTGCCCTGCCGCAGCTCTTCTCTGCTCGACCCTCTTCTTCTACCGCCAATCCTCTCTGAAACCCCTCTTCTCTGTTCAACCCTCTTCTTCTGCCGCTGATCTTCTCTGAAACCCTACCGATGCCTTCCGCTGCCTTGCTCGATCTGCGCACGGAATCCATCTGCTAGCTGCCACAGATCCGGCCCCTTCCGCAATACTCCTTGCCGATCCGGCCCCTTTCCTCTGCAACTGCCACAGATCCGGTCCCTTTCGCAGTACTCCTTGCAGATCCGGCCCCTTTCCTGGTTTCAACCGCCCGGTTTTCTCATTTCTGAGTCTTCCGTGATCTACTTGATGGAGAATTAAGTCTCAATTGGAATCTGCTTTCTTTGTAAAGACGAAGTGGAATCAATATTAATGCCGGGGTGGATCATCGTGTTTGACCGGACCATAGAGCGGAGCGGGATCCCTTGGCAGGCAGAATAAGACATTCGACCCTCTATCCGCTGGCGGTTTCCACCGCATATCTACAGATTTCACACTCATGGATGAACAATCTGGTTATACCTCGACCCCGCAAATCCTTAAAGATCTGTCTTCCAGACTTGCTCAAATACTGAGCCAGAACTAGCCCTCGACCCCGACCATGACCTATGACTCTTCAACTGCACAGATCGGTATCAAGCTGAATGGTGCTAACTATGGCCTATGGTCCTAAGTTGTTGAGATGTCTATCTTCGGCAAAGACAAATTGGATACATTAATGGCGATTCCACAACCCTTGGATGCCGATCCGACGTTTCGAAAATGGAGAACAGAGAACTCGATTGTGAAAGGGTGGTTGATCAACTCTATGGAGCCGAGTTTGAATAGCAACTTCATTCGATTTCCGACGGCAAAAGCGGTGTGGGATGCCATTGCCATGACATACTTTGATGGAACCAATACCTCTCAGGTCTATGATCTGAAAAGGCGAGTAACTCGACTGAGGCAGGATGGAGGATCCATTGAGACATACTACAACAGACTTTAAGGTCTATGGAGGGAGATTGACTTTCGTCGCCCGAACCCGATAGAGTGTGAAACAGATATTCACCATTTTAATTCAATTATCCAAGAAGATAGAGTTTATATCTTCCTTGATGGGTTGGATGATTGTCTCGACAAAGTTCGGACCGATGTGCTCCAACTGAAGCCATTTCCTACGGTGGAACAGGCGTACGGATATATTCGACGAGAGTATACCAGACAAGTTGTGATGATGACAGGACCCGACATATCTACTGGTGTTGGTTTGACATCTCGTGGAGAAACCTGGTCAGGCCAACAGTTCTCCCACAAGACGTCACTTGTACCTTAATTAACTCCGTAAAACTACAATTTTACCCTTTAATATTAGATTAATTAGTCTTTATTTTGTAAATATGAGATATGTTTAATGTTATTTTTTTAGTTTTACAGTGTGTTGTGAGAAAATACAGATATGCACATGAAATTGTCAAAATAATGGGTACATATCAACGACAAGGATATTTGGCAGGAGAACCAAAAGTCAAGTGTCTTAAAACAAGTGTCTCCTGAAGATGATAGCAACAATCTTGCTGAAAGAGAGACACTGCTCAAGTTGCCCAAGTCTGCATCGGCAAAGGAGAAACAAAACATTTCGCAAATCATTACTGTTAGATTCCTCTAAGGCAAACCACAAAACAGAGTGTGATGGGCAGTTGAACAAAGGAGGTCATATTCCAATCAAGGCCCCTTCACCCGTTCATCTACACGGTCTTCTTAGATTGGAACAGAAGCATGGCATGCCATTTTTTTATTTCTTTTTGAATGACCAGGAAGACATTCTTTCTGCTCGGATATGGAGAATGGAAAATGCCTTAAAATTGGCTCTATACTTTCCACTCTGTAAACACTGAAAGGAAGAGAAACCAGCAGGAGAGAAGGAAAGGCAGCATAATCAATCTGCTGCTCACAGAGAGCAGCAAGACCAGATATGTGTTCCAAAAACAGCAGCCAACTGAGAACGGTCAGCCATGCATAGCTAGCAGCTGGGAAGAAAAAGTTGAAGGAAAGCAGAGGCTCAGTCGGCTGAGGCAGCGAGCAGAGAGAGAATGCTGAGGAGCTTTTCTGTATAGTTACATGGCGATAGCAGGAAGAGAGTGTAGAAGAGGGCAGCAGCAAGCACAGATCCAGAGCTAGAAGATATTGGCAGGAAGAGGAATAGAAGAGAGGGAAAAGGAAGATAAGAACCAGCTGCCGTGTAGCAGCTGGGAATCAGATAAGGTAATGACTGAACCGATAGCAGAGAAGAGATAAGGAGAGATAAGATCAGCCGAGCAAGCAGAGGAAAGATGAGGATAAGAAGGAAAGCTGCTGTGTAGCAGCTGGGAACTGGGAAGAAAGAGATAGAGTCAGTCGATCCTCAGCTGGGTTTCAAAGATGGAAGAGATAAGGAAGAGAGCTGCAGTGTAACAGCTGGGTTCCAAAGAAGAGAGGATTGAAACTAGAAATAAGATAGAAAAAACTGCCGTGAAAGATAAGAGGAAGAGAAGATAAGAAGGTGGTTTGAAACAGCTGCCATGTAGCAGCTGGGATCTAGGAATTTGGAGAGATAAGGCAAAAAAGCTATTTTGAAGAAAAGATAAGAAGAAGGAAAAGATAGAAACAGAAAAGAGGTTGAGTTAGCCGATCCTAGAAAGAAGATAGAAAAGACAGAGGGAAAAGAAAATGAGAGATAAAGATAAGACTTTGAGTTATCTGCCGATGAAGATTTTGCCGACTGAGATAAGAAAGACAAGGCTTAATCCGGCTGAATTTGAATTTGAACTTAAAAATCTCTTATCCTGATCGAATTTAAGGGTCTCTTATCTAATCCCTTCTCTTCTATAAATTCAAGTGTTTGAGACTGTTGAAGGTTGAACCGGGCAAGACGTCGAAGGGATTGAAGTTGAAAGACCAAAGACAAAGAAAAATATTTAATTTCTTGTAAGTTATTTATTTTTTATTTTTATGTAAAGTCTAAAGAATTGTATTTCATTTCCAAATTTTTAAATAAAAATTCATGCCAGTTGTTTAGATTTATGGTGTTCCCAGTTATTAAATATTTAATAGTGATGGTTTGTTATTTTATTTAATTCTTTTTATGAACATTATGTAAGAAATTATTTTTGGAATTTTTTTAAGGAAAGTAGAACCCCTGTTAGGATTAGTGGGACTTAACCGTTTTTCCAGTTTAAGGTTTTTATCAAGAACAATTTGTTTTAGATTTGGGAAATGCAACTTTAAACCCTGCTCAAGCCTAAGGCTTGAATTGAAAAAATTATGATTTAATGGATGACATAAATATTCTAATTAGAACTTTAATAGGAAATAAATTTGAATTATATTTTATAACTCTAGAATATTTCATAGCGTAGGCCATGATTTCATTTTTTTTTAAATAGGATAACAAACCGCCTTAGATATTTGACCCGATTCTATTGTAAAATATGTAAACAATTTATTTATTATTGATTTATTTTATTCTTTCTTAAAAATCATCAAAACAATTTAACTAGGTTAGAAACATTTTATTTGTCTCTTAAATTTACATTTTAAATTAAATTTAGGTCATTTAAATTTACGCCATTATTTTAATCAAAATTTATTGCTAACTACTAAAACTAGATAATAGATTAATTAATGCTCTAAATTAATATTATAACTATATGTTTTAGAAAATTATTTTATTAAATCACATTATTTTAATGGTGCCAATTTTTATTTCGTACATATATTTTGCAGATTTTCCTTAGGTACGACCTCGCACTCATACATTATACTATAACTGGTTCGTACGCTTGCGAGTTAATTTAAAATCACATCATACATCAGGTCGGACCGAGTGCAGACTCAAGCCGACCAAAACAGTGGGCCTCTGTCCAACATGCTGCCAAGACTGGACCGCCCATTCTGGCTCCTAAACCCAAATTTCAGTCGGACAGTGGGGGTTGCACATACTGTGAAATCCAAAACACACCCGTGATGCTTGCTTTAAACTATATGGATACCCAGAATGGTGGAATTAACTCAAGGCCCGAAAGCAACGTGAAGCTACTCCAAATAAGGGCTAAGGTCGGGTTGCTTTGGTAAATGCAGAACCTCAGTTGACTTTTATCTCACAGGTAGAATCCTCACGTGCTTTACCCCTTGGTGATGAGTCTACTACTCTTAGCGATTCAGGTAACTGTGGTTCTGCTTTGTTTAGCTCTAATCAGAGGGATTAGAATGGATGGATAATTGATTCAGGAGCAACTGATCACATGACGTTTGATCCTAATAACTTTATTAGTACGTCTCCTCCTAGACGAACTAATATTGCCAACGCCAATGGGGTTACATATCTAGTTACAGGAGCTGGCACTGTCGCCATCTCCTCATCTCTTTCATTATCAAATACTTTAATTGTTCATTCTCTCTTAAATAAACTGATATCTGTCGGACAAGCTACTGAGGAATTAGATTGTTGTGCTTTAATCTACCCCGGTTTTTTATTTTCTTTAGGATATTCTCACTAAGGAGATCATTGGTCGTGGTAATAAAAGAGGGAGGTTATATTATGTGGATGACTTCAACATCGGCAGAGCTAATAGTATGCAACATTTATTGGATGGCAAATAGAAGCATATTTGGTTATGGCACCGTCAATTAGGGCACCCATCATTTAGCTATTTGCAACATTTGTTACCTGATTTGTTTTCAGAATTACATGACTTTGAGTTTAAATGTGACTTGTGCATTTTAGCCAAGAGTCACCGTGTCTTTTATCCTTTAAGTTTGAATAAATGTATCACTCCTTTTGCATTAATCCATTCTGATGTTTAGGGCCCTTCTCCTATCTCTATGTTTTCTAGCATTCGTTGGTTTGTAACTTTTGTCGATGATTGTACCCGTATGACCTGGCTTTACTTGATGCAGAATAAACATGAGGTGTTTACAATCTTTCAGACTTTTCATACAATGATCTAGACTCAATTTTCAGCTAAACCGCGAATAACCTGCTTGGATAATGGTGGAGAATATGTTAACCAAGAATTTCGGAGTTATTTTCAGACTCACGGCATTATTCATGAGACCACTTGTCCCCAGACACCTCAATAGAATGGTATTGCCGAACGAAAGAACAGACATATTTTGGAAATAGCTAGGGCTCTCCTTATTGGGGCCTATGTCCCTCGAAGTTATTGGGACGATGCAGTTGTTACGGCTGTCTATTTGCTTAACCATATGCCTTCTAAAGTCTTGAAGTTTCAGACTCCACTTCAAGTCCTCTCCCAGCATGGACCGCTGCCCTCAGTTTTGATGCTTACTCCTCGTATCTTCGGATGTGTCGCATTTGTTCATCTTCATAAAACTCAACGTACTAAGCTTGATTCATGTGCTATTCGCTGTATTTTTCTGGGGTATGCCACACATCAGAAAGGGTACCGTTGCTACCATCCTTCCACCCGACGCACTTATGTTACTATGGATGTCAATTTTCTAGAGTCTGAAAGATTCTTTCTTGCCCCGATAACCAATTTTCCTTTTCAGGGGAAGAAACTGAGTAGTGAAGAGCATAATTGGACAGGGCAGAACTGGACAAGTGGTGACAACATGGACATTAGATCGGTATATGAGGAAGACCGACCGACTGACTGAAAACCAACCAGGTTTACATGAGGAAGACCGACCGGCTGCTTTTATTGGAAATGAACTTGAAGAACCCCCCTCTCATTCTCCAGTACCAGCTGATCAATCTCTTGAGAATATCCCTGAGGTAAGCTCTCCTATATTTCACCAGTCAATATATATGATACCCCTGTTGGTTATCAATTACCTCGCAGGCATAATCGTGGAAACCCACCGGATCGGTATTCCCCAGAGTGTAAGGTGAAGAAATCCAAATATCCAATCGCAAATCACGTATCATCTCAGAGATTATCAAAATCTTTCAAGACATTTGTGCATCAGTTGTCCTCTATTCATGTTCCCAGCGGAATACAGGAAGGTATAATAGATCCAAAGTGGACCCGGGCAATAAACGAAGAAATGGAGGCGCTACAGAAAAATCAGACATGGGATCTTGTTCCACTGCCAAAAGGAATGAATACAATAGGATGCAAATGGGTCTTCTCTATTAAACACAAGGCAGATAGATCTATTGAAAGATATAAGGCAAGACTGGTGGCGAAAGGGTATATGCAGACTTATGGTATTGATTATCAGAAAACTTTCTCTCCATTAGCAAAACTGAATACTGTAGGGGTACTAGTATCCCTTGCAACCAATCTAGATTGGTTGCTATATCAGTTTGACGTAAAGAACGCCTTTCTCCATGGTATACTAAAGGAGGAAGTATACATGGACATTCCGCCAGGATATACTATACCCTCATAGTCTGGGGTTGTGTGTAAATTGCATAAAGCATTGTATGGCTTGAAGCAATCACCCCGTGCCTGGTTTGGACGATTTAGTTTGGCTATGAGAAATTATGGGTTTAAGCAGAGCAATTCCGATCATACTTTGTTCCTGAAGCACCGAAATGGAAAGGTAACAGCGTTGATAATTTATGTTCATGATATGATAATTACGGGAGATGATGTGGAGGAGATTTCTCGACTCCAGGAGTATTTGGCGACTGAATTTGAAATGAAAGATCTTGGAGGACTCAAGTATTTTCTCGGTATTGAGGTAGATCGGTCAAAGAAAGACATATTTCTGTCCTAAAGAAAATATGTGTTGGACTTACTTTCTGAAACTGGAATGCTTGATTGTAAGCCTACTGACACTCCAATTGTTCAAAATCATCATCTAGGTGAGTATCCTGATCAGATACCTACTAATAAAGAGAGATATCAAAGGTTAGTTGGAAAACTAATCTATTTGTCACATACACGACCGGATATTGCTTATGCTGTTAGCATAGTAAGTCAATTTATGCACTGCCCTAGTGAGGATCACATGAATGCCGTTGTTCGGATTCTTCGATATTTGAAGTTGGCTCTGGGGAAGGGACTTCTATTCTCAACAAATAATCATCTAGATATCAGTGGTTACACAGATGCAGATTGGGCAGGAAGTACTATGGATAGGAGATCCACGTCAGGTTATTTTACCTTCGTGGGAGGTAACCTAGTCATTTGGAGGAGTAAGAAACAGAAGGTAGTAGCCTAGTGTAGAAACTGAATTTCGAAGAATGACGAAAGGCCTCTGTGAACTCCTTTGGCTAAAGAAGCTACTTACAGAAATGGGTTATGCACCCAACTCTGCAATGAGTTTACTCTGTGACAACAAGGCGGCCATACATATTGCTCATAATCTAGTTCAACATGACCGCACAAAACATGTTGAAGTGGATCGACATTTCATCAAGCAGAAGCTCGAAGCCAATATTGTTCAGTTTCCATTTGTTAAATCTGAAGACCAACTGGCGGATATGTTAACGAAGGCATTTTCCAATAAAGTATTTTATAACTCACTCGACAAGTTGGGCATCGGAGACATCTATACACCAACTTGAGGGGGAGTGTTGACATGAGTTGTCAAATACTGTAATTGTAGGGATTGACAGTTACCGATTATTTAGCCTAATTATTGTATATCTTATTAGAATTCCCTAATATAGCTCCAGTGTATAGGCTATATTAGGGACACCTTGTACAAGCTTATCATAAGGAAAAATATACAAAATGATTTTTTGACAGAAACTCTGTTTTCCAGCAGACATGAATCTTGTATTTCCACATTGTCATGAGGAGGAGAGCAGCCCAGTGACTTCAGCATTGTTCATCTGTAATTAACTCATCATTTGAGAGCAAGAAATGTATCATGTCCCTGATGTTGAGAAGAATTTCATGGCAGAGTTTAGATTGTGAACTATGTGAATTTTTGAAAATTCGACTGTTTCTTTCCATCCAGGAATGTCAGACAAGGGCCGGGATGATAAACTGGGCAGGAAGGTTGCCAATAGGAGTGCATCTGGAATAAATCAGCTTGCTGGCTTAGTCCAAAATGGGTCTGTTTTGCGAGCTGAACTTGAATTTAATAATTAATTGCCAAATTCTCTCAACAAATTGGCAAAGCATAAGGTGCTGAAAGGTATCTTTCTTAGTTTTGCAAAGAGGGCAAACTCATCACATTGAATGGCAATATGAATGAGGAGCTCCTTAGTTTTTAATCTGGAATTAAAATATAACCAAGAAAAGATCGAGTGCCTGTTAATGCATAGCCATATACTATGTTAAATTAGCCTAGCTAGGCTTAGGTAGGCCACTGCAATAAGAGTCAACAGAAAAATTTCCTTTAACATCAACAGTCTAGACAATGAGGTCTTCAGTATTGATAAGAATGAGTTGAATGTGATTGATCATTTCCGAGAATTCCATTAGAGCATTATAGGTTGGAGGGGGAAGAGTGGATCTGCCATTTGAAATGAGCTCACCTTAACTTGGTTGTTGATCTCTGAAGCAAACAAGGGTTTTTTTCCAATAGGCTCATTGATGATGGGTGTGGCTCGAATACACAAGGAGTATTAGGCTATTTGATCTCTGGCCAGTGTTCTAATGAAAGTGGGTCACTACATCAGTCAAGGACGATGAGGAGTCCTTTCAAGATAAACATAACTCTGATATACAATCGTGCATGAGAACGACTGTATGTGACTCTTATCTCTGGCAGAACACGGCGCTGTTTAGGCAACATGATATACACGACAACTAATCAAATATTGTTTTAATAGGACTGGAAAACATACTGTAGTGGCATGTATGAGTGTTGCAATCAGCCATTGTTAAAGACAGATACAGTGAGAAAGACTCTGTATCATACGTAAGTGAGTCTTTGAAGGACACCAACAGAGGCGTGTATGACTATACACACCGACTGCACAAGTCTATACGAGACTGTAGTTGAGCTTCCAAGAAGAAGCGTCGAATCAAAAGAAGGCATCGAGAGGGGGACAACCAAAGGGACTACCTCTTGGCCATGGCCCTCTATGGCCGTATGCATGGAGTCACACCCATGCTAGAGGTGTACATGGGTGTGTGTTTGCATGGTGTCATCTCAACATGGCAGAGGAGGCCTTCAAATGTGCTCGAGTTATTTATAGAAGACGTAGGAGAGCATATGATGCAAGCTAGAGAGAGACAGAATGTGAGTTCATTCTTCTGGGTTTGAGAGTGTGAAAGAGACAGAGTGTATATGGGACTCTGGTGTTGGGTTTGTGAGTTTAAACTCGATGGATTCATTGATTATACGGGTATTATCAATTTTCTTTCATAGTGATATTCATCGCTCCGTGGACGTAGGCTAGAGTTGGATAGAACCACGTAAAATCCTTGTGTCGCTTGATTGTGTTGTGCTTGTGTGATTATTCCGTTCGACTTGTGTTATTTCGTACTTATAACTCCAACAAGTAGTATCACGAGCTTTGGTTCAGACCCGGGAAGAACAATGGGTGAACAGAATACAGCATAGTACGAGGGAATGCTCGGCAACAAAGTGTCTCTGCCAGCGAGAACAATACTGACTGAGTACAGAGAAAACTCAGGTGGAGGTATCTTCCAAAGTCAGAGAGAGGTCTTTGAAAGAATAGTGCTTTGTGTGAGGAAGCAGAGGGGATTTATACAGACGTGTATAAGGTTAGTGGAATTCTACAAAGCAGCGCTCAGGCAGGCCGAGTTGGCATGGAGTGCAGATTGGCATTACAGGTGGACGTGCAACTTGGACTAAAACAAAGAGGGCTGTAAATCTGCAGAGAGATATGAAGAGGATCAGATCGCGATTCTCTTTGATTCTTTGAAGTTTTAGAGACAACTGGTTGGGTTTATTTTTCTGCTCGGTAACTCACATACAAACAATGTGAGTAGTATGAGAAACAGAGCATACACGGTCAGAGAGATTGAAAGAAAGAAAAAAAAAACAGGTGCAAATCCATAGTCTGCAAGAGCGGTGGAGCGCCCCGAGAAGCAAATAGGTGCTGGTTTTTCAGCAAGGGCAGTGCATAGGGATTGTGTACATAACAGATCGAAAGGTGGTAGAAGCTGTTGTGGGCAACACCTGTAGATACAGAAGAAAGGTATCAGGAAGAGGAGTCGTTGCCAGCAGAGAAGTCATGTCCAAGGTTTTGGGTTTGAATTCTGTGAACATCAAGGCAGGTTCAGGGTGTTGGATGTGCATACAGAGACACACGGTGTGCACGATACAAGGAGAGACACACACGGTGTGCACGATACAAGGAGAGAGACACACGGTGTGCATCTGCGATACAACGTGAAAGATTATGCACACACAGAGAAAGAAGAGCAAAGGAAAGGGTTGATTGTTAAAGACATACAGAGATGTCTTCTTGGCTGCAACAATAAGACATACAGACCCTATTCGTGTGCAGCTGGGCGGGCTGTGTATTGTGAGAAAAAATATTAAGATAGAAAGGATCAGGATTGTCTAATACAGGTGTGTCGCCTTCAAACAATGTGGCTACAGGATCGTCTCGTGTTTGGACGTGTGCAACGAGAAAGACTTTGGATTTCATCAAGAGAGAATCTGGGGACCATTGTGTTGGGAATTTTGACTCGTTTTGGAGCCACGATTATTTAGGAAACCCTCTCCTATTTTCGGATTATGAAACTTTCTAATCCTTCTCTCCTACTCCTACTTCTCCTCTGCTTTATTTGTTTGGGACCCTTTTAGATGGGAGAGGGACGTTCGTATGTGGTGTGGGTGGCCCTCTTGGGAACCATCGAGAGAAGTTGTCTATTTGTGTGAGAGAGAAGGATTCATTTGTTGAGAGAGGAGATTTTGGGAAGGGATTTGTATTTGGAACTCTTTTGATATTTGTGAAATTCTTTGAGTGTTTGCATGTGAACGTAGGCTCGGCCGAACCGCATTAAATTTGTTTGTCTTCGTCATGTGGATGGTTTGTTTCTTTCGATTTTGATTTGCTTCTGCTATGATTTGGGGATTCAAAAATCCCAACAAGTGGTATCAGTAGCTTAGGTTTTCGATTTGGGCCTATGGGTTCTGATTTGGGTGAATTTTGCGGGTTCTCAACTTGGGTTTCAGGTTTTGAATTGTCAAAAAAGAAAGAATGAAACTCCTTGTTGTTGTAGACGCTGAAAGAATAAGAGAAAGCCCAGCTGACGTTTTCCTTGCTGCCCGATCTGAAAACTCAGGCAGCGTCCAAACACGGAAATTGAAAAAAAAAAAAAAAAAAGCCATGGAGAAAGCAGTGACTACTGCCTTGCCGCTGCTAGTTTCGTCGTCTCCCTCTCTCTCAGACCCTCTTTTGATTAGAAAGAAGAAGAGCGATGCCGCCTGTTGGAACTTTGAATAATAATAATAAAAAAAAAAACAGAAAAGCCTTGACATGTTCTGCAACCAGAAAGAGGCTTTTGTGTTTTGAAAAGGAAAAGGTGAAGTTGGTCACTCTCCAACGTTTTTTTTATTTTTTTAAGGAAAAGTTAGTAGTATGACATTCAAAGGGAGGCCCGAAGAATTTACAGGTAAAGACCCACAGCCCGGGCAACACAAAAGAGCCAAAATAGGCAACAAAAAATTCGGGCTAAACAGAATAAGAGTTGAAATGAACTGGCCAGAACAAGGCATCTCTCCAACGTTTTGGTGGTCTTGTGGACCACACTTTTGAGCAGTCCCGATGGACTATGATTTTGGATAGTCACGCATGATCACTGTATTGTTTATTCAGTGCTTTGCAAGATCACAGATTTGGGTGCTCCTTGGAAGACCACTATTTCAGACACTCCTTCAGCAGTAAAAAAAATTTGGAAAATTTTGAAGTCTTTTGGAGTGCCTTTGATGAGGTGTTTGGTCCATTAGTTTTGTGGCCTTTGAAGTTGTTTTGATGATTCATTGGAATTGTTTTTGAAGAGCATTGAAGTTGGATTGTGAATTTGTTGATGATTCGGGACTCTTTGATTTTCAAATTTTGAAGGAATTTGAGTTGGAAGTTCGTTGTTTTGGATTTGGATTTTTGTTCGTTGAAAATTGTTTGAATTTGAAGTTGAAGTTGATACAGATGTTGAATATGTTGGGGATGATGATTTTTAGTTGGCTATAATTGGTTCATCATTTGTATGTCATTTTGCTATGTGGATTTGGATATGTTTTGTACCTATCATTTATGTCCTGGCAGGGATTTGGTTTCTAGCTTTGAGGAGTTGGATTAATTGGATGGGTAAATTTCGTGTGAAGTCATATGGTGGAGCAATCATTGGATTGGTTGTTCAGTGTGTACCGATTTTGAAGAAAAATCTCATCCTATTTGGGTGCTTTAGAATTTGAAGGGTTCAAGCACTGTTTGGATTTGGTCGACATTCTGCATGGTTGGACATCTTCATGTGTATACGGGCGCATTCAGTGGCATCATTCGGCATGGTTTGTTCACTTTGTGTGGTTGGCGTGAGATTTCATGCCAAGGTGGAGTTTTCATGGTCCGTCTTCAAATCTCGTCAAGGTGGAGATTGTTAGGATTTTTTACTTGATTTGGAGCCACGTTTATTTAGCAAACCTTATCTTATTTTCGGATTAGGAAACGTTCTAATGCTTCTTTCCTACTCTTATTTCTTCTCTGCTTCTTTATTTGTTTAGAACACTTTTATATAAGAAAGGGACGTTCTTGAGAGCGTGGGGGTGGCCCATTTGGGCACCACCGTGGGTTTGGCTTTGTGAGAGAGAGGAGAGACTTTTGTGAGAAAACCAGTGAGGAGAGATTGGGAATGAATTTGTATTTGTATCTCTGACATTAGTGAAATTATTCTTTAGTGTTGCCCATGGACGTAGGCTTTGACCGAACCACATAAAATTGTTTTTTTTTTTTTTTGTGTGTTTGGTTTGATCTTGATTTTGCTTCAGCTAATTTGGGGATTAAATCCCATCACATCGAGGAAAGAGAGGCAAGACAGCACGCAGGAGCCACTCAGAACTCCACAGCTAGGGCTGAAATAGGGTCGGATTTTTTAAAACCCAACCTGGCTCGAGTTACTAATATATGGAATCTAACCCGACCCATCCAGAACTTTTGACCTGGACGTCTTGACCCGACCCGATTAGAATTATAACCCGACTCAACTTGAAACCTGACCCGACCCGTATTTTGAACCTACTTTAGCCTACTTTTTAAAGGGTCGGGTCCGATTAACTTAAAAGTCTCTCAATCCAACCTAATCTGAATTCAATGCGGGTTTCTGACTTCTCAACCTGACCCGATCTGCTGACCCGACTTTCATAACCCAACCCGCATGATTTTCGGGTCGGGTCATGAGGGTTCGGGCCAAAACCCGACCCGAGTTTCACCCATATCCACAACAATCCGATATGCGGCCAAGTTCAAACTAGCAGGAACAGAGGAGGCAGCGCCGGGTCAGAGAAGGTACAACATGGCGGCTGATACGAAACTCCAAAGGGCAGATGAGAAACCAGGCAATGAAGTATACAACAGATGGGACTCTAATATTGGGACTGCACTATAAAAGGAAGATAGAGATGCAGCGTCAAGAGCAAGGTGTGTGGCAGTACAGAGGTCTCTACACAGTAGCAAAGTGTGTTACTGACAGTGTGAACAGATGTTATTCTAAAGAGGAGTACTGTGGGTCAGCTGTATGCATACAGATAGGCTTGACATGGTGGCTGATATAGATACTGCAGTGCTGAGAGATAAGACAACGTTTTCTGCGTATCTAAGAGAGAGAATAACGTTGCTTGAAAGCGGAGGCGCTGCCAGTGATCAAGAGGTTGGTCTTAAGCAGACACTGTGTTCACGACAGAACTATTCACACACTTTGCAGATCATATATCGTCGGCAGATTCAGGCAGCAAACACCAATCTTCTGTAAAGGGACCAGTGGGTCTGATCTGAAAGGAGCTTTCTCGGTTAGAGAAGGTTTAGATTAGTCAGACAGATATACAGTCAAAGTCAGCAAAAGGGGTGAAAACTCAGCTGACAAGAGGGCAGAACATCAGCACCTTGAGGAGCGAAGAGAGGTAGTTGGTGGTGTTTACAGACAATGCTCAGGCTGTGAACATGGAGGAGCAGAGGGCTAGAACTGCAAGGAGCAAGCCGAGAGCGGTCAGTGTGCAAAGAGATGCAGTGCATGACATGGTTTTTAGACTGTCTCCTATGTTGGTGAATTCTCGTCAAGGTAGAGATTGTTGGATGTGGCTCGAATGCACCAGGAGTATTGGGCTATTTGATCTCTGGCCAGTGTTCTAATGAAAGTGGGTCACTACATCAATCAAGGATGATGGAGAGTCCTTTGAAGATAAACACAACTCTGATATACAGTCGTGCATGGTGTTAGCGTTACGCGGGGAAACAAGAAAAATCGAACGGAAATAAAAATACAGCACAACACAATATTTTAACGTGGTTCGGCCCACCTGGCCTACGTCCACGGAGCGACAAAATATTCACTATAAAAGAGAAAGAAATACATGTACAATATTAATCACTCCCTTGAGTCATGAGCTCAAACCCGAAGTCCTGAGCCCCTTGTACACCCTTGTATAAGACACACCAACGTCACCTCTCAGTTGATGTGAATCTCTCTCTTACCCACAATAGTGAATCCAACTTCTGTGTTCCTCCCTCTACGCTTCCTGCGTCCTACGAGCAAGTCCCGATATGCTTCTCAAACGCAAGCGTCTCCGATGATGATATGTCTCACACACACCCCTTCTGCATGCGGCCTTGTCAAGCCCTCATCACATGCAGCACTCGGCCAAGATCTACATCTTGCCGTAGTTGGTGTGTTCTCCCACACACACTCACTAAAACCCACGTTGGATGCCTGTTTATATAGACTACTGTTGCACCATAATAGAATACCCACGTTGGCTGCGAACCCATTGTTGGCCCACACTCCTAGTAGCTTACTATTCTTGTGGCACATCCAGCCCATGCCACGAATATCTCTAGATCTTGACGTGTATCTGTACTATCTTTATACAGTCGTGTGTTGCCTTCTAAGTTGTTGAGAGTCCCACTCATGCCAACACACCATGATCTTCTTTGAGAGAAAATCACGGTCTGAATATTGTGTAATTTGAGTCAATCTCAACACATGGGACCGACTGTATGGGACTCTTTATCTCTGGTAGAACACGGCATTGTTTAGGCAACATGATATACACACTTTCGTTGGGTAATAATCATTTGGACAGCTAATCAAATATTGTTTTAATAGGACTGGAAAACACACTATAGTGGTGTGTATGAGTGTTGCAATCAGCCATTGTTAAAGACAGATACAGTGCGTAGGACTCTGTATCAAACGTGAGTGAGTCTTTGAAGGACACCAACAGATCTTCCAAGAAGAAGTGTCTAATCAAAAGAAGGTATCGAGAGAGGGACAGCCAAAAGGACGACCTCTTGGACGTGGGCCTCTATGGCCGTATGCATGGAGTCACACCTATGCTAGAGGTGTGCATGAGTGTGTGTGTTTGCATGGTGTCTTCTCACCATGGCAGAGGAAGCCTTCGAATGTGATCGAGTTATCTATAGAGGATGTAGGAGAGCATAGGATGCACGCTGGAGAGCGAGACAAAAGGTGAGTTCATTCTTCTAGGTTTGAGAGTGTGAAAGAGACAAAGGGTGTACATGGGACTTAGGTGTTGGGTTTGTGATTTTAAACTCGAAGGAGTCATTGATTGCACGGGTATTATCTCTTTTCTTTCATAGTGATATTCGTCGCTCCGTGGACGTAGGCTAGAGTTGGACAGAACCAAGTAAAATCCTTGTGTCGCTTGATTGTGTTGTGCTTGTATGATTATTCCGTTCAATTTGTGTTATTCCGTACTTATAACTCCAACACCAGCCAAAACAAAGTGTTTGATCCATTAGCAATCGAGTGCATGATCCAGCTTTGGGCCTTGTATTTCCTCTTAAGAATTGATCTCTAGGCCCAAGATGGGTTGCTCTTTGGCTTGATTTTATAGAGGCTTTTGTCTTGGCATGCACCCAATCAACTCAAAGATTGTTTCTCCCATTAGCAATAGCCCATATCTGCTTCATAAGACATGCTTCGTTAATTGCAAGAATTGATGCAAGGCCCAAGCCCTCCTTAGACTTTGGAGAGCAGATTTTATGCCAAGAAACATAGTGGATTTTATTTCCCTTCTCAAATCCTTAAACAGATCTTCTCATTGCTTTCTCAATTTCATCAATACAAGTTCTTGGAAGAAGGAAATAGTTAGCCCATTATATATGTAACATACAGACAGTAATCAGACGATGTATCAGTCGACTGATACTTTCAAAGACTATATAGTTGATCGGTCAGTTGACTGATGAGTCGACTGGCCAACTCAAAGACTTGTTTTTCCAACTCTTTTAATACAAAAATTAGCGGTGATCCTCCTGTAAGACCTTGGTCGTAAAAAAAATATCAAAATTTGACTTAGATAGTCAAAACCAATTGAAATCACTATGTAAGCTGCTTTTAAACTCATTTCGTGGCATTGTGACATTATTTTGAATTAAAATAGATAGGCTGAAACTCTCATCGAGTAAGATTTTAATAAACCCAATCCAACCCATGTCAAAACTTATTGAACCCGACCCGACTAGAATCATTGATCCGAGTTACTCAACCCGAATCGACTCAAATTTTTACCTGACTAAACCCGAGTGTTGTTTTATAATTTTGTGCATTTGGGTTGAGTCACGTTAGGTCGAGTTGATTTTAAATTTCTAAACCTGACCCAACCCATATTTCATTCGATTTTTTTTTCCAAACCAACCCGACCCGAGATATACAAGTACATATCCCAAACCGATTGATTTCTCAAATAGGATCATACGGGTCGGGTTAAAACCCAACCCAAATTTCACCTCTAAAAATAGGCATCTTGGCTTGGCTCATCTCAATTTTGGTGAGAGGTGTGTTAACGTCTTTTAGTCAATCCATTATGAGTCAATTTTATTTTATACTTCTTTAATAACAAAATAAGTATAAAATTAGACTCTAAATATTGTAGATTTAACAGCATATAAGAAGTTAAAACCCTAAAAATCATATCAGGAGGGTGGTTCTGATTTAGAAAGAAGTTATAAAAGAATATCAGTCAAAATTAAGACGTACCCAATTCAATCTATTTGATTTGGGCTGGTATAAATTGGTCCATACCGAGATTTGAGGGTGACATCTACCTTTGTTCTTAATCCAAAAGTCACCTGATTAGGGCTGCAAGAAAAAATGTTCCCATAAAGGAAAATTCTATTTCAAAGACTGAATTTTGCTGTATTTGAGAAAGCTTTTTTCTACTTAAGTATAAGCAACAAATATGATTACATACTTTCAGGCCCGGCTTAACTATAAGCCAAGTCAGGCCTGGGCCTTAGGCCCCCATTTAAAAAGGGCCCCATTCCTATTTTGATTGTATGGTGGACCGAATGGGTGGAGAGACAGAGCATGTGTAAAAAGGGATAAGATTAAAGCATGTTAGGTGGGTGGAGAGACAGAGCATATGAAAAAGGGGACAAGACTAAAGCATGTTAGGTCCAGCCTAACTATAAAGCATGTTAGATCCAGCCTAACTATAAAGCAAGTTAGGCATGGGTCTTAGTCCCCCATTTGAAAAAGGCCCACCTCCTACTTTGATTGCATGGTAGAGTGGATGGGATTGAAAGACAGAGCATATGGAAAAAGGGACATGTCTAAGCATGTTTGGCTTAGATGAAAAATAGTAAAACCATTTGCAATGGGAGGAAATGCAAAGTATTCAATTTTTGAGGGATTTGTCAAGAGTTTTTTTTTTTTTTTTTGGAATTATGATAAGATATTTGACAATAAATACTCTACAATTGAGATGAAACTAGTTTTAGTAGAGGTATTCATCGAGAGTTAGGACATAATTTTAGAAAATACTGATCTCCAATTTTGATCATAGACCTAAAAGGTCTTTCATCTAATAAGTGGATCAAATATTTCGAAAATTACATATGTTGGCAAAGAGATATAAGGGCTACAAAGTTAGAAAAATTCAGTAATTTCAAGTACACAAGAGTCAAGAGGGGCCTCTTCTGTTAATAAAATAAGTAATTGATTAAAGTACTTTAGACGAGGGGAATGTATGTCAAGGGATTCTCTTAGCCATTTCTGGCATTGTTTGCATTTTTGTGGGTGTTGATTTGTGAATTTGTAGGGCTGGAATTTTGGATTATTCTGTGCTTCTTTTGATTTAAGTTTGTACCTATAAAAATTTATTTAATAATATATTTCCTCTTTGCAAATCATGTTGTGACTTTTAATTTAGACATCTTTGATGAGTTGATAGAATAATAGAGGACATTATAACCATTCATCAATTCTCTTATTTTCACAGTGTCATGTTCTATTGTTCTTTAACCTTTCAATTTAGTTCAATTTAATTTTTCATTAATTTAAAGACTAAATGAATTAATCATATTTGCAATTATATTTTAGCAAAACATGAATACAAAAATTTAATTAGTAATTTTACATCTCAAATAGTAAGAAAAAATAGATTTTAGATAATTTTATTACTTAACGAGGGTTGAGTGGTCTCCTCCGACTTGCGGTGTTCTCAAGTTTAATGTTGATGGGCCCTCGAAAGGTAAACAGGGTCCGGCTGGGTTTGGGGGTCGGGACCATTTGGGTTCCATTATTGTTATCTTTTCGGAATCTGTAGAGTCTAAAGAATTTAATGAGGGAGAACTTCTTGGTATACGGAGAGCCTTATCCTTAGGGTCTGTTTCAGGGGGCTAAATTAGTAGTTGAGAGCGATTCCACCAATGCTATTAAATAGGCTAAAGGAGAGAAGCGTCCTCTGTGGAGGCTTGCTACTTTGATACTGGAAATAAAAGGACTGGTGGCATCAATGGAGGTTTCGTTCTCTCTCGTTAGCCGCTCAGCTAATGGGATGGCAGACTTCTTTGCGAAGAATGGTGTAGATGGAACTATAAGGGGAACTTTTCACATATCCGGCGGATAGTCTTTGTGCTTTTATTTTGCTTTGGATTCTTTAGGTGTTTTTCTTTTTTTGTTCTATATCTCTTAGGCTCCCTTTGTAATTCTCTCATGTTATTGTTTGTATTTTGTTTTTTAATGAAATTTTATCCTTAAAAAAAAAAACTGTTAAGAAAAGATAGGACGAGACAAAATTGTGCAAGTCATTAAAGCCATTAATATTCTAACTCTTAAGTGTAGAAGAGAGAGAAGACTTGTTAATTTAACATTTAACAAACCCCATATGCCCCCATTCATTGCTTGCCTTTATAATCCCCTACATATCCTGCTTCAAATCTCACTCCTACAAATTAAGCTTCTTCTTCTTCCTCTCTCAGTCTCTTCCTTCCATTTCTGATACATGCAGACACCCTTCTTCCCATTAGCATAAGAGAGAAAAATCCTCTCAAACTCTTCTTCTTCTCTCTGTTTTTCTTCAACTCTCTGTTTCTTTGTTGTTAGATAATAAGAGCTAAACATGCCTACACCTCCGTTGCCAGAATTCTCTAGCTCAGTCAGGCTCAAGTATGTGAAGCTTGGCTACCAATACTTGATAAACCACTTCATAACTTTCCTTCTGATCCCAATCATGGTAACCCTCTTCGTCGAGGTGACCCGCCTCGGCCCGGAGGAGATTATCAAGCTTGGGCAATCCGTCAAGCTTAATCTACTCCACATAACATGTTCATCCTTCCTCATCATATTCATCGCTACCGTCTACTTCATGTCGAAGCCTAGACCGATTTACTTGGTAGATTATGCTCTGTACAAGCCACCTTACACTTGTAGAGTGCCATTCTCCACATTCATGGAGCATGCAAGGTTGATCAACAAGTTTGATTCTAAGAGTGTTGATTTCCAAATGAGAATTTTGGAGAGGTCAGGGCTTGGGGAGGAGACTTGCTTGCCTCCAGCCGTACACTACATTCCTCCATCTCCAAACATGGAGGCTGCCCGGCAGGAGGCCCGCACTGTAATCTTCTCTGCTGTCGAATCGCTGTTCAAGAAGACCGGGATCAAGCCCAAAGACATTGACATATTAGTTGTCAATTGCAGTCTCTTCTCTCCCACTCCATCTCTGTCTGCAATGGTGATCAACAAGTACAAGATGAGGAGCAACATTAGGAGCTTCAATCTGTCGGGAATGGGATGCAGCGCCGGGCTTATATCGATCGATCTTGCGCGGGACCTGCTCCAACTCCACCCAAATTCATATGCTATGGTGGTGAGCACTGAAATACTCACTCCAAATTGGTATGCTGGGAATCAAAGGTCCATGCTTCTACAAAATTGCCTGTTTAGGCTCGGTGGTGCTGCAATCCTCTTGTCCAATCGCCGGAAAGATGGATGGCGTGCCAAGTATCGGTTACTTCATGTCGTGCGCACCCATAAGGGCGCCGACGATAAGGCCTACCGTTGCGTCTTCGAAGAAGAAGATCCACAGGGCAATGTCGGGATTTCGCTTCAGAAAGACCTAATGGTGGTGGCAGGGGAAGCTCTCAAATCCAATATTACTACAATTGGGCCACTGGTGTTGCCCTCTTCGGAGCAGCTCCTCTTCCTCTTCACACGCATTGGACGAAAAATCTTCAACCCCAAGTGGAAACCTTACATTCCCGACTTCAAACAGGCCTTTGAACACTTCTGCATCCACGCCGGTGGCCGGGCGGTGATAGACGAGCTGGAGAAGAACCTCCAGCTGTTGCCGCAGCACATGGAGGCATCGAGGATGACCCTCCACCGCTTCGGCAACACATCATCTTCGTCCCTTTGGTATGAACTGAGCTACATAGAGGCGAAGGGAAGGATGAAGAGGGGAGACAGAGTGTGGCAGATTGCATTTGGGAGTGGATTCAAATGCAACAGTGCAGTTTGGAAATGCAACCGGACTATTCAGCCGGCCTCCGACAGTCCATGGTCCGATTGCATAGACCGGTACCCCGTGTTCATCCCCGACGTGATCAAGCTCTAGCTTCTTACTCAAGTTATCTTCTCTTCTCAATCCACTTCATAATCATGTTCCAATCCATCACTCCATACATACAATCACCATAGTTCATATAGTTCTTTACTTTCCTTCTTGCATGGAGTTCTCTGCAATTAAGAGAAATAGTAAATGGAGGAGGTGATGAGGCATGGACAGAGAAGAAACTTGGTACGGCTTTTATGTTGTTGTAGTATTTAAGGGCTCCATCTTTCTGTTGAGAAGACCTCTCTCTCTAATAACAATTTTCTTCTCTTGTCTTGGTTTATTTTAAAAATAGCCTTGTTTCTCTCTCTATATGTAATACAAAGTTCCTTCTGTTGGCTTGGTTTATATTAAAAATAGACTTGCTTGGTGTTGGATTTAAATGGCGCTTTCAACAATTGGATTTTAAGAAATTACTTTAGTAATTTTTCTTTTAAAATTTAAGATAAATAAAAATTTGAGAAACTTTCATTAATATTTTTTTTTTATATCATAGATATCATCTCTCACATTAGACGTAAGATTTAGCCCGACATAACCTCTATATCGGTAGTGACCTTTTTATATTAAAGGGTGTTTAATTCCAAAATCACTTATATACAAAGGTGAGAATATGACCTAATCTCTCTGAATTAACTACAAACCTGATATATAATTTTAACTCAGAAAGAATTGAACCAAAAGCTACAAGCTTAGAGATGTGAAAATTAAGTATGCTGGCATGAAAAGGTTGAAGTTGAGATGGTTACATAAATAAGAATTTTGACCCATAAAATTATCACGTGATTTTTAATATACCTTAGCAGCATCATTAGACATTTAAGTAGGTCACATAAATATGAATTTTGATCCATAAAATTATCACGTGATTTTTAATATACCTTAGAAGCATCATTAGACGTTTAAGTACAAACTTTCTAGAAAAGCTGTTAGAAGCATTTATGGATTTTTATGAAAAGTACAACTTTGATAGATTAGATACATGTCATTAAATTGAGAAATGATGTTTTCTTTCTACTTACTTGTACATGGATGAGAATGTTGATATCAGACATGACAAACTTTAATTTAATCTAATTATTCAATTTTTAATAAAGGATTCAGTGATTACACAAGTATAATTCAAGAAAAGGAAACACATAGAAAAACAAGAAAGCAACAGTTTTACAATCCATCAAAAATTAGAATAAATATGAAAAACGCCACAGTCCGGACGAGACAAAAAAAAAACTACAGGGCCATAGATCAGGCAATCTCAAGACATTGGTTAATGAGGAAAGCTACAATGATATATATCAAATTAACTCAGATGAGTTGGGACCTGCTTAAAAATATGAAGGTTTTGTGTTTGATTCACGCTCAAGTCTAAAAGGTGCTACCCATTGAATTTATTCAGTGTGCGAGGTTTAAGAGGAGGTTTTGCTTTTTTATTAATGCTCAATTCCAAAAGGAGACTACCCATTAAATTTATCGTGAGTGTGACGATTAAAAGGTTTATATATGTTTTGAAGATTAGTAGAGTGAGCTGCCTCGACACTTTGATTAAAAAAATATATCCACCTTTCTTCTGAGAATGATAAGGTTTCAAAAGCCCATAAGGAAAGTTTCTGAAAGTCTATTTCTTGGAAACATCTCTTTGGTTTAGCCCATGTAGAAACTATTTTCTACCAGACATGAATTTTGTATTTCCACATTGCTGATGAGGAGGAGAGCATCCCAATGATTTCAGCATTGTTCATCTGTAATTAACTCATCATTTGAGAGCAAGAAATTTATCCTGTCCCTAATGTCGAGAAGAATTGTTGTGTTAATTTCCCACACAAAATCAATCACAAATCAAGACGCTCAATCACACAAGAAGACCACACGGATTTTACGTGGTTCGGCAATATTACCTACGTCCACAGGGTGTGCAAAGATTTCACTAAGAAGAAGTTACCGGTCAGGTTATAAGGATTTCACCAATCCTACCCGCCCTTCCTCTCAGTCTCTCTTTCTTCTCTCTGGTTACACTGTCCCAAAGAAACAACTACAGAAAGATACAATATATAATGCTTACAGCAGACTGCCCACTGGGCCCAACCGACAACTTAGGCCCAAATGGGCTTTGAGCAATAAATCCAATAAGAATGTCATGGCAGAGCTTAGATTCTGAACTATGTGAATTCTTGAAGATTAGACTATTTCTGTCCATCCAGGAATCCCAGAATTCCATTAGAGCATTAGAGGTTGGAGGGGGAAGATTCCATTTGCCATTTGAAATGAAGTAGCTCACTTTATCTTGGTTGTTGATCCCTGAAGCATGCAAGGGTCTGTTTCCAATAACCTCCTTGATGATAAACCCAGGTTTTAGCCAGGGATCCAACCAGAACAGAGGGTTTGATCCATTAGCAATAGAGTGCATGATCCAGCTTTGGGCCTTATCTTTCCCTTTAAGAATTGATCTCCAGGCCCAATCTTTGGCTTGATTTCATAAAGGCTTTTGTCTTGGCATGCACCCAATCAATTCAAATATCGTTTCTCCCATTAGCAATCGCCGATATCTGCTTCATGAGACATGCCTCGTTAATTGCAAGAATTGATCTAAGACCCAAGCCCACCTTAGAGTTAGGAGAGCAGATTTTATGCCCAGCAAGAGAGTGAATTTTCTTTTTCTCAAATCCCCAAGAAATCTTCTCATTGCTTTCTCAATTTCACCAATACAAGTTCTTGGAAGAGGAAATAGTTAGCCCATTATATATGTGTTGTGATTTTAATTTAACTTGCAAACGCTAGAACCAGTTAATAGTGTAATGAATGAGTGCGAGGTCATACCCAAAGGAAATCAACAAAATATATGTATGAAATGAAAATGGTATAATTAAAATAATGTGACCTAAGAAAATAATTTTCTAAAACGTGGAGTTATAATCTTAATTTAGCAAAATTCTAGATTTAAATAACCAATAATTAATTAATATCTAACTTTAGTAGTTAACATAACTTATCATTAATTTATAAATTTTGATTAAAATGATGGAGTAAATTTAAATGACCTCAATCTAATTTAAAATGTAAATTTAAGAAACAAATAAAATATTTCTAACCTAGTGAAATCATTTCAAGGATTTTTTATGAATAAATAAAATAAAACAATAATAATAAATTATTTACATACTTTACAATGGAATCGAGACAAGTATCGAAGACGGCATGTTATCCTATTTAAAAATAAAATCATGGCCTAAACTATGAAATTTCTAGAATTAGAAAATATAATTCAAATTCATCATTTATTAAAATTCTAATTGGAATAATTACGTCGTCTATTAAATCAAGATTTTTCAATTCAAGTCTTACGCTTAAGCGGGATTTAAACTTACATTTCCTAAATCTAAAATAAACCGTTCTTGAAAAGAACCTTAGACTGGAAAAACGGTCAACTCCCACTGATCCTAAAAGGGGTTCCACTTTTCCTTGAAAAGTTCTAAAATTAATTTGTTTCATAACGTTCATAAAAAGAATTAAAATAAAATTAAAAACCATCACTATAAAATATTTAATAATTGGGAACACCATAAATCTAAAGAAACTGCCATGAATTTCATTTAAAAATTGGAAAATAATGAAATATAATCCTTTCGACATCATTACATAAAAATAAAATAAATAACTGACAATCTGTCCTTAGCCCTCCAACTTTAGTCCTTTCAATGTCTTTCTCCGTTTCACCGTTCAATGGACCCAAAGCCATCAATTTATAGAAGAGAGAATAGATGTGAGAAGGGACCCGTTCAAATTCAACCGATGAAGCCTTCTCTTTTATCCCATTTTTTTCTCATTTTCTTTTTTATCTCTCTATCGGTTCAAACTCTTTTATCCTTATACCTGTCTTTTATTCAAATCCACTGTCTTTTTTAAACGATGGCTGAATTTTGCAGATAAGGCATCATGATTTTAGGGATTTAGAATTAATTTGGAAAGTAGGGTGCAAATCCCGTTTTTCTACACATGCAACAGCTTATAGCTCAATTTTGACCTTGTTAAGATCTGAATCACGAAATTTCATAAACTACAAAGTTGTAGCCCTTGAAGTCTTCTTTCCAATGCAATAAGAATGAATGCAATCGAATATTGGAGTGAAAAGTTGTGGCCAAAATAATGAAACTGTGTCAAAATATTCCTCCTTTTAAAATTCACTCTAATCAATCCAAATCTCATTTTTTTCCTCTAATTCTTGCTTCCACAATCCTTCAAACGAAATTTACTGGTCCCACTTGGTCTTTTGGACTTGGATCCCATACTTGGACTTTTATCTGGCCCGGAATACTAGTGGACTTTGGCATATAGGCTTCAGACTCGAACAGTGGGTCCATTTGTGTGTTTGTAAATTTCTACCACCTTTATGATTTAACACAGTCTAAAAAATATTATTATAATTCAAACTCTCATATCTGGATCTGAATTATAATAATTTACAATAATTCCAAATCAAATTAGGTGGTAAAATTATAAACTTTCCAAAAATAGGACTATGGCCCACTTTTCTGCATTTTAATTCTTTTTTCTTGTATTCTTATAACTACACTGCAAAATTTGAAAACTCCATTAAACGCAACTAATATTCACAAATCAAAGGCTAACTAATCCAAAATTAAAAGGTAAAATGGTAATTTTCAGTGCTCAACAATATGTAAGCTGTTAATTGTGGATTCACCAAGAATCTTCTTTAAGCTCATATATTTTGCGTTAATTATGGACAATCTAACATTGAGAATTCAAGATAAAGTGTTATGATGTTTGCCTTTTCTGGATAATATAATATTAGTTAGTGAGATATAAGAACAACTTAAAAGCAAGTTAGATTATTAGAGGAAAACTTTTGGATAAGCGGTCATCACACTCCGTCCTGCTAGGGCTCGAGACACGACTAGATTTTTTTTTTTTTGTAACACTAAGCATTCACTATTCAGCGGAAGTCTCACATACCATGGGCTTTCACCATTTATTTACTCAGAAGCTCATACACAACATTTGATAGGCTCAGATCCAACCATGACACGATCGGTTAAGTTCACAAGCAACTGGAGAGGTCATAATGGTCCTGCTTAAGCCCCAGATCCTTAGACAGAACCCACATAGACACCGCGGCAAGAAGGATACACTACTAGTCAAAATGTAGTATTCAACTTCATTTTTTACTTATTTTAAGCCCAAAAGAAAATGTCACACATGCTCCTTCATTTGGACTCAAATATATACAATATCTCTCACTAAGGAACTAAAACACATCTACATCAAAATCGCTCAACAGAAACAATAATTTTATTACATGTCTAATTGTGCCTCAACTGGGCACGTAAAGGGTAATACGTAAAGGGTTTATTACATCACTGAGTTCATACAAACAATTCATAAATAAAACATAATTATTCCTAACAGCGGGGAAACAATAGAGGGGTCTCCATCTTTACTGCAACTGAGGATCATCCATCCCTTCCTCATCTAGGTTCCCTACAACGTAAGAGATGTGAGCTAACTAGCCCAGTGAAGAGAGTACAACAGATAATAAAACATATTATCAAATAAATATGTTATCACTCAATAATTTATACACTCTAAATCATGCAACATTTACTATTAGATCAACGTCTAACATAGTTATTCAATGCATGCTCTTCTTTCTCAAAACAATACCCCTGTCTATTAACATCTGCGGTTTACACTCAAACCGTGCATACGTTATACACCTTCGGCCTGTTAGGCTCAATGCTTCACCTCAGTATCTATATACGCTATACACCTGAGTTATTCACAACCCAGTGCTTCACATAGTGTGCGAGGGTAATTTGATATGCACAACACATCAACCAATGCACATCAATTCATGGATTGAATCCCTGTTCAACCCATTAACACATCTCAGATGATCATGATAATCTCTCACTCAGCTAGCATGGATTCCTAAATCCAGCCACATGGAATCATAAACAATAAATCAACAGTTTGCATCAAACTATACTACGTTGAAAATAACTTACTGCACTATATTCAAATCCCCACAAACTGGGTAAATAAATTGCAATGTGTAACGACTCTAATTAAAAATGCGTAAGAGTAAAGAGAAGGCAACAAAGGCATTTTTTACCACCACTAAAGATCGGGTACGTCTATCCTTTAATTACCATTTTCCGGGTGAAGACATCAACCCTGCAACACACAATACCACACAACATACACAAATAACATGTGTTCCCACAGGAGCCACGAGTTGGAAATTGATCATACGATCGCCAACTTATTAACCAGTTAGCATCTAGGCATATAAGTGAGTCCCATACTCCGATTCAAGATGGCTAGGCTTCAACATCCCGCACATTTTTTTTTTTTGTTCATGTTTCTCATACAGAAACATAATTCATCCATTTACGTGTGAATAGTGTCGGTATTGCGTTTTGCTCCCGTTCACATCTTTCCGTTAATATATATTACACACGGGCCCCATTTACTGCAGTAGGACCAACGGTATAGAACTTCAAATTTTAAATGCAATAATGCTATGCACTTTAAAGTAAAATAGTGTCGCTGAATCTTCTCACCGTTAAATTGGCAAGTGTTTTGACAAAACTACAAAATGTTAAAACCGGTATAAATAACATCACGATATTTATATTACGAATACAAAGCTATCTCTTATATTTTCTCATTTTTAGCCTTTATCAAACGAGAAAGTCAAGACGTACAAGTACACTTTTAAAGAGTAAAATCCCTGTAGCAATGCGTGCGATAATACACACTAAATGAATAAGAGCTTTCAAGTTAAAGCAAAACTGACCAAAAAGTAAGAAATAAAAAGAATACCTAGAGCAAGTGTTTTAAGAAATTCGGCAATCAAAACACAGAAAGAACCAAAATTACATAAAGTACTCGATGCCCGTCTTGTATTCTCTCCTGGCGAAGCACTAGCATAGTTCAGAGCAGAACATTAGTCACTAGAAGTTGCTTGTCACTCAGAGGGCAAATAGACTAGGAGGTCTGCACAAAGAGAGGTTCTACAAGTACCAGGTGCACAGGCCTTTGAGACATTCCGAACTGGTGTTCGCAACTCTAGAGCTTACCCCTCAGAACAAAGTTCCAAGATTAGACCTATTTTGCACGCGGCACCTACGGGAACACAGAATGACGCAAGTTTCTTGAAAGAGGTAGAATTTTTGCTAAACAGCTTAAAGGAAATATTGTATTTAAACACACACGACTTTAAAATAAACACATATACTGTCAAATACATTAATTTTGATCAAGGAAATCAATTTTCCAAAACTTACCATTTTACCCCTCAAATATCAAGAAAATACCCCAAAAATTCACCAAAAGCTTCGACTGGTCGGCCATGGTATAATGGTCTAACAGTGTCATGTTCAGCTGCCGCAAACACTCGACAGGTCAAGTGGCTTCAACCCGTTGGAGCAGTTTTCCATTTTTTCTGAATTTTCTTGCTGGATTTTTCTCTGAAAATCTACCAAGTATTTTCCACCAAAATTTAACCATAACTTCATCTATACATGATTTATAAATGAAAAATAACAACTAGGGAAGAACACACACCTAGAGCTTTTAGAAATCAACACAAAAATCAATACTGAAGCCTGTTGTTATTGACAAGCAGAAACACAGAAAAAAAAAAATGAAGAACAGAAGAACTGAGAGCAGTGTCAGAGTCGATAGATCCTAAATTTTAAACCATCACCAGAGCTATATTTATAGCTTTCAGATGAAGGTATCTGGAGCTCCCCAGTCGTTCAATCCAAGATGGAAGGTGTACGGTGGATGACAGGAGCCAAAAGCAATCTTTTATTCTCCTTTTTATTTTCTAAAAATTCGAGAAATCCATTTTATACCTTCGTAGTTAAGTAACGTAAATTTGGGTATTTTAGAAACTCGTTCGCAAAAATTTGACTCCATAGACGCGTTGTAAACACAGGTTTTACTTAGGGTGGTGAAGTTAGATTTTTGTTTCGATGAGAAAAGCCAGTCATTTTTGTAAGAACGAATATTTTAGTAAATCGACAATCCATATTTTCAAGAGTTTGACATCCAGAATCGGGCATCTAAAATGTCAAATCAAAATTCTAAAAACCCACATAGTTAGATATAATACAGATTAAGTATGATTAATTTTTGCAAATTTTTGGTTCATCGGGTATCTGAAACATTGAGGTTTTGTAAAAGTTGTTGATAATACTCACTTAAAACATGTAGTCTGGAAAATCTTCTGAGAAATCCGATAAATCCACTGAGTGCAATATTAAAAAACATAGCGTCTGATCATTTCAGAAGAGTGGTTTTGTACACTCGGATAGTTTTCAAGGTATTATTCATGATATTTTCATGTAAAACAAAATACATTTGTGAAATGACCATTTTGCCCTCAGAACTTCAACGAATCATATTACTGAGCTAACAAGCTCAGATCGGGTCAAACTTGAGCTTTTCGAAAAGCTCATGTAGAGCTCTACAAGATTAACCGGTCATAAAGCCGGGTTAATGGTCTAAAACACTGTGATTAGACCAAAACAAGAGTCAAAGTCTCACAAACGTTTTAGGAATTAGTAGAACTAAAACAAAATACAGAAAGTATAATTTTAAGAAAATAGTAGATAGGGAAGGCACACTAACTAAAATTGGAAATGACTTAGTAGCATAATTTTTAAGTTTAAATGCATAGGATCAAAAGTAGAATACATTGGAGGATTGGACTTGGATATAACAAACAAGATGGCAATAGAGTGAGTAAAATGTGAACTTTTGTGTGATAGGAGACTCATGCATCGCTTAAAAGGATGTTTTTTTTAATATAAAACAGTTATCAAACCTACTATGCTCTATAGGACATAGTGTTGGATGATAAAGAAATGATAAATGGACAAGGTTCTAATGAGAGATAGACCTGGCCATGGGTCAGGTGGAGCCCGTTTCTAGTTGGGTCTTATTCGGCTTCAAACTTTCGAGTCTTGTTGAGGTTCATAGGGGTGGGCCCGAGTTGCTGGCCCAATCCGTTTTTAGCCAAAATTAGGGAAAAATGAAGAAAAAGTTTTTTATATTTTTTTGAAATTCAGGTCAGATCGGATCAATTCGGGTTGGGTTGATTTTAAATTACCGAGCTCAGTCCTGTCTAAATTCTCTGTAGGTTTTTTTTCCAACTTGACCCGACCCTAAATTTACAAATACATTTCTCAGATCGGTCAGATTAAACCAGGCTCAAATTTCACCCCTACTAAACATTCCATGGAGCATTGACTTGTTAAAAGTTTCTACGAGTTGACTTCAACAAGTAAATACTCATTTGAAAGAAAAACAAACTTTATCATTTTAAATTAATTAGTGATTAATGAATCTTTTGCTTAAGATTTTTAATTTTTATTACGTAATAGTGAATTGCATTAATCATAAGAGTATAAGCTTGATCTGGGATATGATTTTATTTTCTTTCCATTAACATCACCTTAATTGCTATCAGAATTATTTTCTTTTCTTATGATGTTAATAAATTTCCCCTGAACCACGCAATTAGCTAATAAAATAAGCAAGTATTAGACCTATGTCTTTGACTATTTTCATGTATTATACAAGTAATTGTATTGTATATATTAACATTCTTGAATAATTGTGATTGAATAACTTAATCAGGGGTAATAATCTCAGGAGATATGTATTGTATTGGCCGATATTTACAATGTCGGCCGATATCTGATATATATTGGCAATATATATCGGCCGATATTGGTGGTTTGTGTTAAAAAAAAAAATAGGAGAGAGAAATCTATTGGCCGATACCTAGATTTCTATCCCTGAACTTAATACTCAAACAAACCATCTATATTCCATTCATAAATTTCATTACTGGGTTGAATTTTAATAAATCAAATAATGATTTATATGCCTTGGGCAATAATGATGAAGAACTAAAGCTACAAATTTGGACCCTTCCGAATAATAATCTGCATCACCAATATGAATTTGAGATGTCTTTTATTAGAAACATGCCTTAAAAATAACATAATCATAGTAAAAATTTGATTGAAGAAAAAGTATATAAAATTGTGATGGATTAGTGACAGAGGCAATAAATAGTGACAAAAATCTAATACTGCAGAAAATAACAATAAATTGAAATTAAAAGTACAAAAAAAATTCTCTCCATCTTACAATTTCAGGTAGGTTTTAAAGGAGACAGATTTGGATTTGACATAAATGTTGCTTGGGCTACATAATTAACGATAAATACGGTGCGATATTTTATTTTATTTTCAGAAAATATAGGTATTTCTATTTTATATTGAAAGTGAGACTAATTCCACATATATATAAAATCAGCCGCAACATTTTTATTGATGAAAGGAGAACCATAATAGGATGATGTCTACACCACTGATAAGGAATAAAATAAAATATTTAAGAAGTAGTATAAATTTTGTAATAAGAAAACAAAAAGAATAAAACCATGTTAATGAACTATGCAAGACGAGATAAGAATTTAACATAGTTGAGATTAATATTTATGTTCATGGGTGAAAAAAATGATAACTTTACTGATTAAAAGAGATAAGGAAAAAAAAAAAGAATTATAATGTTCCAACTACCAAACCCAAAGGCCCACCACTCTCAATCTCTCAAGATACATAAGAGAGAACTGGTATAAAATCTCTCTCAAATACTCTCAAAAGAGAACTAAAAGAAAAACTTCAAATTTCATTTATTTTTTTTTTTTTCACAATTGAAAGCTTGATCTCTTTTATATAGACTTTAGACCTTAAAATTAGAGAGAAAATTCCTCTTGTCAAATCAGTTAGAATAATAATAATTTATCAAGAGAGAGAGAAAGTATGAATCATGGATGGCCTTGTTGGCCTTTATAAGAATTATCCATGTGACACCTCTATTATTGTTTCATGATTGGTGATAAAATAAAGAGAATTGATTGGTACACCAACATTTTTATCTTTCGTGCACAAAAAATGAGTGAAATATCCATTTTGTTCAAACAAATGGGAAGAGGGAAAGAAAATGATTGAAATTTTTTTAGCGAAAAAAGTATTTCACTTATTTTTAGTGCTCCAATCACTTCTCCGAAAGAAATCACCAAGCCACCCACTATTAGCTTTCCTTGTAACGGCACGGCCCGACCCAAAAATTCGAGCTTAGGGCTTGGCTTTGCAAGATATTGTCTGCTTTGGGTCCACACGGGGCCAGCATGGCTTTGCATTGGGCCCGGCCCAACAAGTAGGCCCAAAAAGCATCGAAGGAGAGGCACTGCCACTTGTAAACCCCCTCCAAACATCCTCCATTTTCGATGTGGGACATTTTCCCACCCTCACTAGCCATTCCACTTCTGGGCGTCTGTCACGCCCCAACCCGAAGGGTGGGCCCGGAACGCGATTGATTTTTTTTTTTTTAAACCAACACAAGTAAATTAATTGGGCCGGATCAACAGTTGGGCCCAGAGGTCACACATGATCCCAACATGTGGACTCAAACATGTACCATAAGTCTGATACCAACACAGCACAACGACAACACAACATAGAATCACATAAATCCAACTTTGATTTATCATTACAAAACATCATCAGAGTTACTACAGAAACGCAGTCTAATACATCACATTAATACAAATTAAGTACCACACCCGGTACTTAATAAAAACAAAAGGTTCCAAGAACCAAAAAGCAAAGATAAGGGTATTCCCCTCAGTGGGAATCCCGAAACACCGCCACAGCCTATCCATCCTAAGCTTGAAAAAGAGGGTTCTCCTCCTCGGGTTCATCTCCTGAAAGGTGAGTGGGGTGAGCTAACTAGCCCAGTGAAGGAAATATAACAGTGCAGATAAGTAAACAAAAGGTTAGCAATAAACAACAGTTGCGATAAATATCTCATGCTTGATCACAAATAAGCATAATATTATCATCAATCTCATAATTCATCATTTCTTTTCCAATACTGCCATCATCCAACGTAACGCCTGCCAACTACACTGAGACCATTGTATTAAGTCCCGACACGGTCAAAATACATCCTTATAAGTACATCTCCAACTCTACCATAGCCGATACTGACACCCTTAAGCCAGCAATTGTCGACACCCGTAGTCCAATAAACGTAAACCATCTCCCATATGGCCGATATTGGTTCAATAGTCAAGGCACGTGGAAGCAGTCTTACACATTTCATCTGATCAACATCATAGGTACTCTTACCATAGTGCGTCAAGTCTAGGCACATGAGTGAGTTCATCAAATCTGAAACCACTCATTACTCAAATATCCATGTCAATTAAACTTGTTTACATCAAGCTGCAAAGTTAAGTTCCCTCACCGTATTTGTGTGGTTTCGCGGTCTCTGTTCAAGCAAACAGACAAGTGCACAATCAATATGTATAGCATCAAACATATACATACAAGTAGTATTTTTCAAAACCATACTTGTTTTCCCAAAAATATCCAAGGTATACGGAATTGAGTCTCCTACTTGGTTTCTATCCTTTTTAAATTATAATAATCCACAGATAATATAATAAGGTGCTCAGTCCAAAACTCATATTGTCTTCTGGGCATTGACCAGATTGACTTATTGAGTTAGGTCTAGATCCTCGGGTCACTTCTCGGTTGTCTTCTGGATAGGACCAGATCTGACATTTAGAGTTAGGCCTCGAGGTCACCCAGTCCCCGACAATATAGCGTTGGCCTGAAAGTGAGATCATTCAGTACCCGACGAATAGGATCAGCCTGGAAGTGAATACAATAGTATTTACACTATAGTAATAAGAGAAGAGGGGCTAGTACAAATTTTAGATTAACAATAGGGTATTAACATCACATCATATGCAATCAAAATAAACAAACCATAGCATTTTACACTTCACAAACTGGGTCCCTCGAAACATGCCTCGGAACCAAGAGCAGTGGCTTCAGATCATCCAAACCACACATAAACTAGTTACTGACCTCGGATCATGGGTCTGACTTCGGATCGTCCGAAGATCGGATCTCGGACCTTCCGAAGTCCTTCCGAATCAGAAAAACAGAGAAAACTGGTCTCGATGGGTCTGTAAGCCTCAAAACATCCGAAGTGGGTCTCAGAACGTCTGAGTGGGTTCGGTCCTTCCGAGCTCTGCTCAGATCGTCCGAAAGGGTCAGGCTAGCCTCGGGCGTAACTGGATTTTGGGTGAAGCTCGCAACGTCCGAGGGTTAGCTCTATGACCGTCCGAAGCTTCGGACATTCCGAAGATCGACTCTCGGACCGTCCGAGAGTCGTCTTCCTCCACTGTCTGCAACAGCAGACAGTGACGGTAGACAAACTGTGAAATACAAATCCGGAAACAAAGGGTTTCCTGGTCTCAGTTTTCACATCTAGCCGGTTCGATGGACTCTTCTCGGAGTTCTCTTTCCATATGGAATGGTTTGGAGCCTAGAAGCTCACTGGGCCACCGAATTTTAACAACAAATCCTCACGGATACATGAAACTCATGGTTTTTCCTTAAACTTTAAACTGGTTTTCCTCACTTAAAACAAGGCCAAAACCGGTTTTATTTGATTCTAAACTTATTGAAATTGAAAGAGGAACACAATGATTACCTTCACTCAGGTTCCTGGGCTGAAAGTCCGGATTTTGGAAAATCTTTTCCTTCTCAAGCTACGGTTGACAGAAAACTGGGAAGAAACAGAGGAGAAAAATCGGCTGGGTTTAAGGTTTCAGCTGAGAACAGAGAGCGGAGAGGGAGAGAAGGTTTTTGCTGGAAGTTTAAACAGCTGAACTGAGGCCAATTTATAGGAAATTGGCCGGAAAATCTAGCTGGGCAGCCAATGCATGCAGCGTCTGCTTACGCTTGCAATAGTAACTGACAGGTTTACTGTTTGGCTGCAGATCAGCCCTCCAACCGTTTACAATTTGCAATTAAGTCCTTTATTTGATAAAACCAGATTTTAAAACTAAAAGCATGATTTTAAAAACTCAAGATCTTAATCCAACCTTACAGATAGGTTTGGTTTTGAAAACTTTAATCACCATAAAAATTTTGGAATTTAAATCTCACCAAAAACCAATGATTTAAATAAAAACCACATTTTAACACTATTTACTTAAATAAGCAAATGTTAAATAAAACATTTTAGAAACCTCATTTTGGGGTGCAAAGAAATAACTAGACCATTATTAAAATGGTCTAATACAAGATACTAGTTTGAAATTTATCTCACTTCGAAAATCATTTAAAATAATTATTACTCCCTTTCGGAGTTTTGAAGGACAGATTTTAAATATCATTTTCTAAAAATTAATTCATTTTAAAATCAGAAATACAAATCCTTTATTAAGGAGAATATTATCAACCAATAATAATCACATAACAGCATAATTTATAAATTAACAACTATACGCGGTAAATTACCAAAACGCCCCTCCAGCTGGACGAGCTGGATCACTAAGCTTTCAAGCTCGGATTGGGCCACACTTGGGTTTTTCTCAAAGCCCTAACTGTAATCTTCGAGACTAACCGGTTAAACAAGATTATTAAGCTAAACTACGCCTAATCTGGATCAGGGTATTAAAGTGTCAGTCCGACCGACGCAGCCCAATTTCATCTTTTATCAGCACTCTTGAACCGGTCTCTGGGCCTTTTTCCAGGTCAGGGCCATTTCAATCCTCCCCACCATTAGGCCCAGAGCCGTCCCCGGCTCGACCCGATGAATCCAATGGAAGGCCCATACAGTCTGAGTGCTGAACTCGGCTCTGATACTATTTGTAATGGCCCGGTCCAAAAGTCCGAGCTTTGGGCTTTGCTCAGCAAGATATTGTTCGCTCTGGGCCTGCACAGCTTTGCATTAGGCCCAACCGAACAGGTAGGCCTAAAACGCGTCTTGATGGAAGGATGGGCGCTGCCACTAATAAACCCCCTTCAAATATCCTCCATTTCCAATGTGGGACTTTTTCCCACCCTCACTAGCCATTCCACTGCTTCGGTCTGACCGAAACTGACTGTCGGTCCTACCAACACAGCCTAGTTTCATCTTTTATCAGCCCTCTTGAACCAGTCTCTGGGCCTTTTTCCAGGTTAGGACCATTTCAATCCACCACCTTTTAGACCCAGAGCCATCCTCAGCTCGACCCGATGAATTCAGTGGAAGGCCCACACAGTCGGAGTGCTGAACTCGGCTCTGATGCCATTTGTAAAGGCCTAGCCCAAAAATCTGGGCTTAAGGCTTGACGCAGCAAGATATTGTCATCTCTGGACCTGCACGGCTTTGCATTGAGCCTAGCCCAACAGGTAGGCCTAAAATGCGTCTTACTAGAAGGAGGGGCGCTGCTACTTATAAACCTCCTCCAAATATCCTCCATCTCCAATGTGGGACTTTTTCCCACCCTCACTAGCCATTCCACTGCTGGGTGTCGATCAAACTTTTTAGCCCATTTACTTTTAGTCACATGTAAGTATTTATATAAATATACATATAATTGCACATTTATATTATCATCTTATATTTAATTGAACACTAATACTCTCACATATGATAAACTTGCTCTCTCTCAACTCATATTTGTTAAGTGACTATAATGCTCATGAAGTTGATGGGTTAAAGCTTTTTGAATGCTTATGGTAATGTTAATTATTTAAATTGTTAGTTTTATTAAATTTTTATTTTGAATGATTACATTGTGTTTTTCTCCTAATTTGTCTGATATTGGAACATTAGCTTATTGTAGTTTTTTTTTTTAATTTCCCTTAAACTAATTAGTCAAGAAGAAATTTCTAATCTTATTTTCAAGACTATTTTTAATTTGGCCAGCGATTCTCCTACGAGCATTTTATGTAACCCGACACGAGTTTTACTGTATTACCATTTTGTCCTTCGAATCGGATCGCCGAACCCTTTCCTGTAAGTGATTGGAAGTGTTCGGCGAGCCGATTCAAAGTTAAAATGGGCAATATAGTAAACCCATGTCATTTTACACAAAATACCTATAGGAGAATCGTTATCCTTTTAATTTTATTATCAAATGTTACTCGACATATCTATTTTATTGTTCCTGTGTTGCAATAAATGAGCTTTACACTACTGCATTAGTGGTTATTTGATTCATCTAAAATTCTCCTTCTTGCCCACCAATCACCAAATCAACTTTTAATGTTCATCAGTGGTTGCCTTTGCCTTAAACAACATTTATCAGTCATGATGGTAACGAAAGTAAAATGTTTTACAAACTTTTACTAGAAACAAGTCATCAATGTTGAGTCCTACTTACATTTGCAGCAATCATAAATTAAAAAGTAAAAAGAGAAGTGAAGTTGTTGAAATACTACTTTATAATTGAAACACATAAACATGATTCTATGCCTGCTAAATTTGGGGAAATAACTTATCACGTACAATAGAGTGCAATCTCCACTCATCTCTTCATCCCTTCTTGTATGCATATGGACCTCCCTTAATTCAAAGTTCCAACAGTGTGGATGAATTAATCCGGCTATCGTAATTGATGAGCTTCCATAGATATAAATAGGAACATATGGACTAGATAAATGTAGAAAATAATTCTAATGGAAGAAAGAATTAAAAAAAAAAAATTCCTCTTAAAGCAATTTGATGCATTTATATCTTATAGATTAGAAAATATGAAAAGACAGTTATCCTCCCACGGGCAGGGATACAAATATCGGCCGATACATATCGTATCGGCCGATATGAAACGCTTTTGGAGAGCCAAATATCGGCCAATATCATATCGGTTCAGCCGATATTCACAATATCGGCCGATATCGATATCGGCTGTTTTTAAAAAAAAAAACGAGGAGGAGAGAGAAAAATATCGGCCGATAACGATATATCTGTCGATAACGGTTTTTAAGCCCCTGCCCACGGGTATTTTGTGTAATCCGACACGTGTTTTATTGTATTGCCCATTTTACCCGTCGAATCGGCTCGCCCAACCCTTTGAATCACTTACAACAAACGGTTCGGCGAACCGATTTGAAAGGCAAAATGGGCAATATACTAAAATCCGTGTCGAATTATACAAAATGCCAGGATCGCTACCCAATATGAAATGGATGAAAGAACTTGAAAAGTTGATTGTACTGTAGCCATGATCGGTTTGCATTTGTATCTTTTAATGCTCCAAGATAAGTGATTAATTGGTCTGATGGGGCTTGGACCACAAGATGATTGCAATGGTTTATGGGCACCTATTCATGTCCTATCTTGTATGGTTATTAATGACAAATAAAATAAAAAGGCATCCCATATAGAAACCTGGAAAATCTACCTCTACACACCCGATTTCAAAAAAAAAATTGGGTGAAATTACCATTCTACCCCTCTGTGTATATTTATCGTAACGAACTATCAGTTCATTTTCAGTTCGTTTGGATGAATATACTCGTTTTGAACGAACACATCAGTGTAATTTCAGTTCGTTCGGATGAGAATATTCATCCGAACGAACTGAAATACACTGATGTGTTCATTCGGACGAGTAAACTTATATATGTTCATTCGAACAAATGTGTCTTCTCATTCACTTCCTCAAGTTTGTCCTCTTCAGACTTGGCTCATGTTTTGGCTGCATCCCCATATTCCTCAAGTTTGTCCTCTTCAGACTTGGCCCATGTTTTTGCTGCATCCCCATATTCCTCAAGTTTGCCATCTTCAGACTTTGCCCAATTTTAGATGCATCCTCATATTCAGCTGCTTTGCTTTGAGATCTGCTAGAGGAATTGTTGATTGATACTTGGTATCTCTAGACTAGCTTTCCATTGTGTGTCTTGTACACCACATTTACTCCAGCATTCTTTCACATTTACCATGTCACATTGTGTCTTGTGCACCACATTTACTTCAGCATTTTTTACATTTACCATGTCACGTTGTTTACTCATTAAAGGAACATACTATTTTTAGGGTATATCCAAACTGATCATTCGAACGAATGAACATATATAAGTTCATTCGTCTGAAATTTCACTGTTCTGTTCGTTCGGATGAGTATACTCATCCAAACGAACTAAAATTACACTGATCTGTTCATTCGGATAAGTATATTCGTTCGAATGAACAGAAATACATTGACAGTTTGTTCGAACGAGTATATTCATCCGAACGAACTGAAAATGAACTCACAGTTCATTCGGATGATAAAACACGGAGGGGTAGAATGGTAATTTCACCCGATTTTTTGAAATCGGGTGTGTAGAAGCAGATTTTTCAGGTGTCCATATGGGGCGCCAATAAAAATACTTAAATAGACCAAGTGACCAACTCTTGCCTGTTCTAAGTACAATGAAGCATTTCTTGTCCTAGTCTAAGCAGCTCATGGCTCAAGCAACGCTTTTTAAATAGAGAAGGAAAGGACACTGTAGACATCTCTGTGATTAAAAGGTTTGACATTCAATATTTGTTTAGTCCAACTTAAAAAGGACAGAAACACTAGTGTTTTTTTTATAATAATAGACATCGATTGCACATTTTCACTATTTAGATGATGATGATAAGTAGATAAAAAGATGAACTTCATGTTTCTTGTAATAAAAACACCAGTATTCCTATCATTTCCCTACCTGGATGTGCACCGATCAAGTGGATGAGATAGTTGCAAAAATGCATCAATTATTTAAACGGGTCAAAAATCTTAATCACGTGTAAAGTTTAATGATTTCCATACTTCAATTGCAATGGTAAAGATTAGTACAATCTTATGAAACTATGCTCTTTGTTGTTGGATTGATAAAATAGAGGGGGTATGATTTAAGTTAAATTAATGCCTCCTCTCGTGAGATTAGATAGGAATACTTCTTAGTGCCTATACAAAGGGTGAAATGGAATATATGGAAGTTGACAAAGAAGATAATTGTTGTATTTGGAAATTTAAAACTCTAAACAACTTGAATAAAGGGTTGAACATTTGTTCTCAACCTAGGGTTGAGGGCGCTACCGTCTTAAATCCAAACTTTTAAAACTCAGCTCATTTATAAAATAGGGGCTGAATGATTCAAATGAGAGACAAATTATTAGAGATAATCTCAAAAATTTAACAAGTGATCAATCCAATAATGAGCCCATGGGTCCATTAGTGTATTTTGGAGTTAAAATAATGCAACCAATTAAAAAAAAAAGGCACCACAACACTTATTAAAGGCCAGCGATCCTCCCACGGGCATTTTGTGTTTAGCGACACGGATTTTAGTATATTCCCGATTTTACCCTTCGCATGAACAACAAAATTTTGATGGGCTGATTTTTACTGTTCATGTGAATTTCGGAGAGCCGATTTGCACTGTTCATGACTTTTGGCGAGCTGATTTGCAATTTCGGTGAGTCGATTTGCACTGTTCATGAATTTTGGCGAGCCGATTGCACTGTTCATGAATTTTGGCCAGTCGATTTGCACTGTTCATGAATTTTGACGAGCCGATTTGCACTGTACATGAATTTTGGCGAGCCGATTTGCACTATTTATGAACTTCTGATATTCTTTTTTCTTCGGTATGGTAGGTGGAGGGCAAATTAGGCATCACGGTAAAACTCGTGTCTATATACACAAAATGCATGTGGGAGGATCGCTATCCCTTATTAAAATCTCAATAACTTAGGTATTCTGGCTAATTTCACGCTACAAATGTACGGAAATTGAGAGACTCCGATGTTTTTTATAAAAAAGAAGACTAGACTTGTCCTTCTATCCGCTTATCGTTACTTAAATAATGAAAAAAATACACCGATATTCTTTGTTATCAAAATATATTTCTAGATCAAAATGTTGGAAAGTGAGATCATCCCTCTCCATTAACCACTGCAGTGTTTCTCTTGAAAACGATTCCACACATCACACTTACTGACGTACCTGTTCTCAAGATCCATTTTGAATTTGGTAGCTGAATATTACATTAAAAGCTAATGCAATCAATGCGTTCTTTTGTGGGTTTCAGGCCAGATAGTAACTACTAATAAGAAGAGGTCCTTAATAACTCATTGCTCACTTACATTAAACGGAGAAGGAGAGCTACCCCTGTATACCAGTGGCTTGGTAGAGACATGCTCAAAAAACTAATAAATCAGATGAAATTGTACAGCAAACTTACCACTGAAATTAGGGGATGCAAAACCTTTTTTTTTTAGTTTACGTGTGAAAAAACTTCAGCCATAGTCCTAATAAAACTTCCACAGGTGGTACCTCTACCCCTTAAAGCATCACCAAGATTAGTCCATGGGGTTTGAATCTGGCACCTCCCACTTTCTGAGGCGGGAAGTAACCATTCGAACTAACCCACGGGGGTTAAGGGATGCAAAAATGTCTAACACAATCATAGTAAACAATATGGCCAATAAGCAAAATATCAACCACCCAACAATATGGAGATTTTTTTTTTTTTCATTTTTTCTGTTAATGGATATGGGCCAATATTTCTTTTCCAAGATACATCAACAAGGAAAGATTTCCTGAGAATGGAAATGGCTCTAGGTGTAGACGAGGAGCCAAAGGGTCAGACCCAAAAACAAAAGCCCAATGCAAGAAGTTAGGGCCCACTCAAAAGTTACTTCCTAAGTTCCTATTTTGAGTCCATGGGCCACACCTGAATTAATTCGGTTTGGTAATCGTGGTTGACAGGACACTCATTTTACACCCAAATGGCTAAATTTTTCATTTCTTTCCTCATTTCTCAAATTTGTTTTGCACAATGATGCATTTCATGAATGGCAGTCTTGGGTACAAGTTCATCAGTCCATATCTAGCTTCAGGAAGATGGTAATGAGATGGTTTCTTGATGTTATTTAATGAGGGTAACTCAGCCGTCAAAAGATGGGTCTGATCCTCTATGTAGGATTTTACATTGATTTTCATATAGCCTTTTTTTTTATGACGAAGAAATCCAAGATCCCCACTTCTCTTCGAATATGAGGGCATTGACTAAATTCCAGATGCACACAGCCTCCCGTAAGCCACGAGGATTGGGTAACTATGGCATAGGGCCTCTAGTTCCTGATCTAAAGTGTCTATCAATTGAAGTACCCTGTGCGAGATTTTTCACTTTGCATATTTAAAATGGCCATTCCACGAATATATGACCTCTTCATGGATGTCATCCGGTTCTCATTCAGGTAGTTTCACTATGCTTTGAGTTTGTTCCTTTTAATCCCTAGGTTTTAAAACTCCATGTTTCTAAATGATTGCACCCGATTCAACATTGATTTTCGCTAAATGCAATTCGTTATCTTGAAAACCTTTTCAAAGTTCAAACTCTAAAAATCCTTTAGTGATCCATAGTTCAAAAGTGTTAGTTCGGTTGACCCTCAACAACCCTTAAAAGGTTTCAAACTTACTATGTTGGATTATTGGACTATTCTATTATATGTAATTATAATTAGTGTGAAGAAAACATTTTTTAAATGTGATTATATATTTTTATGTTTTATATGTTTTGTATTTGATATTTAATATTTTATACTTATCAACATATTATTATATTTTAAGCTAATTTGTTGTAAAATAATTGATCTATTAGTTAATTAATATTATTATAGGACATCATGCTGATACAATGGATTAAACCGCGGTTGAACCCCATTAAACCCAACGTCCTCCCAAGAAGGTTTGATTTATGAGTCGGATTTTAAAATATTGTGACCTCTTGGTTTGTCACATTGATCTCACTACAATATCCTTAGCATTAGGACACAGTCATCCTATCCATCCCTTGGACATTGATCCGTATCTTCTTTCTTCCTTCTACTCTACTACTTTTTTTTTGGACCAGTTCAAAATTTTCTCAAGTATTTAGCTAATCATCCTCAAAATTAATTTATTTTCCACCAAACAAACAAAGGGAGTAGGGAACCCTAGATCTCTTTGATAATCTTCCTAAACCAACAAAATTGAATCACAATCAAACGAATCCTTGGAAGAATAGATGAACATAAGAAGACTCAATCATCCACATATAACATCATTATCTTCAGATCATCAGTTCCCTTTATTTACAGCCCCTTTATGCCTTTCCACATACCCTCCCCTCAGCCTGAAGTCTATTATCCTGTAAATTGTGTATATATTTGAGCTACCTCCTCCTCCTTTAGAGAGAGAGAGAGAACAAACATACATCTATATGTAGTATGCATTTCAACAATAGACTTTGCTAATTGCCCAATGGCAGGAATTGCAGAAGCCTTCCATGGACAATCAACTCTCAAAAGTACCTCAGCATAATCCAATTTTTCTGCTATATCAAGTCTTTTTAAGGTTTGTATGGAGACAGAAGGGAATGACAAAGAAAATAACATTTGCTAGGATAGAGTGAAAATTTACCACTCAGAAAGCCGACCTCATGGATGGAACAGAATCTTCAATGATGATGATGATTATAAGATGTTCAACTTCTGTTTATCGTAGAAAGTGTTTGTACTGGGACTGGGAAAGGGGTGAAAACCATCTCTCAAATGTGGGGACTGGGGACTGACTGACTGAGATACGTTGCTATACCAGAGGCAACAGCAGGTGAAATTTTCTTCTTTTTTCCAAATAATCCAACAGACTTGGAGCTACACGACCTCGAAGCATTTGCCTGTGCTTCTTTTCCCCTTTTTTCTCGAATTCGCGGTTTGCCTATTTGTCAAATCTGCTACAAACCAAACAAATCTTAATAGCTTCTTCAAACATGTGCTGCAGTCTGCCTTGGCAAGCCATCAACTCAAGTCAGTATGCTTGAATGGTGAATCAATTAAAACTTCATGAGCTGATACAACTTATTTTAAGGTTGGAAATCTACATGGGACCATGGAACCATCAAATTTTCTAATCCATGCTAAGAAATGTTCTCTACCTTCACCCTGTCAAATGGAAGGAAGAAAAAGGCCTAAAGATGAGAGTGAAATGTCGATGGTTCCTCATAAATATGCCGAATCCAAGTCAACATCAATTTGGTGACATTTTCTGCTGCATTGAAACTAAAACCTTTCATGTCTATCTACGACATTTCAAGATGTTCTCAGGTATAAGCCATGAAATACTTCCTTGGTGATGGAAAGTGACAGGCTGAGTAACCAAGCGATTGAGAAAGAAAATTAACACCAAATCACTTTCCCCCGTCATCTTTTCGATATTGAAAGAATATAACCAGCTTGTCGACCCCTGACAACAAAGAAAACAACAAGCTGGTTATCCTTTTCTCTTCGTGCTAGTTTGCTTTGAAAGCTCTGATGCCCAAAAATTAGATTGGATTGCAAAAATACCAGCTGAACTTAAATCAACGATTAAGTGGAGATGACTATAACCAGATGTTTTTATTACAAAGGATAAAACCAATAACAAAGGATTGAGACCTGAGAGCTAGCAGGGTAGAAAAAGACATGGAACTTATCCATGTGAAGCACTAATGACCCTATGCCTATACCGCAAAAAAAAGAAAAGGAAAATAATGAAAATAAAAAATAAACCAATTACATCATCATTGGTAACATTACATTACAATATTGGACAAGGTTACTGAATTTGCACCTTTTATGTTCCACTTATCCGTCTAAAATCATGCCAGGAGCCTTTAATGGCCATAGGTTGCTCATGAAGACCACTGATCTGGAACTGTGAGAAAGTATGTAGACATGGCTTTTCTGAATCTCTTCTTATACTGCTTCGGGGAAACAACAGTGGGAGGTGCATTTTTTGGCCCCCCAAGGATGCCGGATGCCTTCACCCATGTCTCAAGATGCTTGTCCCATGTATACTGCCTCATATAATCAATGATTCCTAAAACTAGTTCCTTGCGCTGCTCATCCAACCCAACCAGCAACGAATAATCCATGACATCAATTGACTGAAAGGATAAGTAAAATGACAAGAATGTCACAATAATAGAAGAAAAAAAATCAACTGAATAAAATAGGGAGAAAAATTTTAATGTGGTAAATTTAATATGAAAAAAAAATGAAACGTGTATAAATTGATATGCATGAACATGGGAATATACCGCCAGAAAAGAGGTGTCATTCCATATTGCTCGTTCCAAGCTTCGCTTTGACTTCCTTCCAAGGAATATGGGCTTCGTCCGGAGTGTCTCAAGTAGATTCAAATCCAAAAGAACTTTGTTACTCCCAGATGCATCTGGGTTATAACGAGCTCGGGCTGAGCCCTTGAGGTCATAAACCCTCGAAATATTCCTCCCAAAAAAGAGATTCTCCATCACCATCAAATCCATCTTCATCTCTTTCCCACCTTTTAAATGCTTGACTGTAACCTGATATTAAATGGTGGTGATTGAGAGGAAAATACATGCAAACTTTCACATCTACAAAACTAGGGAAAAAATAATGCTGACCTGATAAATACCGAGAATTTTGGCAAGGCATGTTGGGCTTCCTGAACTCAAAGAATCCATCAAATACTTGAAGTATTCAGGAGCAAATTCCTCAAATGATTCCAACTCTGTCTTTGTTACTTGTTTTATGATGAACCTCTCATCTAGTGTCTTTGCAAAATACACATTACTTTTTCCACCTTGTGCACTCCATCTCCTACAACGGCTTAGAGAACGAACGAAATTCACTTCACTTGGGCAGCATTTCTTCCTAAGAGCATCAAACTGCTTAGCAAAATAACAAGTCACTGCAAACTTCACTTTGCCTGAAGATGGTGAAGATTCATCACCGAAAGAAACTCTAACATGATGAGATCTCTTAGCATCTGAGAAGAGGCTCCCTCTCGAAGATGATACCTCATCAGAACCAAAACTTCTAGAATGGAAATCATCTGAATCCAGGGAGCTAAATGAGTGCCAAACTGATAAAGTAGAACCTGCTGCTTGGTAGCTCAATATGTTGCTGAGATCATCTTCTCGAGTGCTGTCATTCTCATTCCAGAATTGATGCTCATTCAATTTATCAGCAATGCAATCCTCATATTCCTTAGAGTTAAGGGCATAAGATATTATGCTGGCGGGTTCATTGTCATAAACCGCAATAGTAATATTGTTACGACCTGTTTGTGGTAGAAGCAAATGAACCCCGTCGCTCAGCATACGAGATGTTGATGAGATGAACAAAGGTGTATAACCAAAGATAAAATTTAATTTCTGGGTTGCCCTTGGTGAAGTCACTGAATTAGGCCTTAGCATGCTTGGGAATGGATCACGAACTAAGTTGTCAAAATCTCCGGATGCATGGAAAGATTTGGCTCCAGACAAATGAACAGCAGGAGATAGCCCTCTTCGAACTTTGCCTTGAAACCTCAACGCAGAATCAAAGGAATTTACCCTCATTCTTCTGTAACGAACAGTATTCGTTGGGCCCAACAAACTGCCTTCATGTCTGTTTGGTTGTGGCCCATGGAGCAATTGAGCTTTCTCTGATTGACCCGAGCCAATCCATGCCAAATCTATTCTATCAGAAAGACTAGATGCAGGTGATAGGATCTTCTCTGATGATATGTTCTCAACTGGGTCTTCAACATTCAAATGGCCCTCATCCAACTTTTGGGGATATGCAGTGGTTAACTCAGTTCTTTCTGGACCAATGTAACCCTTAACAGTTTCAGTTGACAAGTTTGCTTTAACAATTTCATTTGAGGTAGCCTCCATAAGTTGGATATTAAGCTCTTCCCGTTGCTTCGACAAAATAAGATCTCTGGGATTGTCCAACAAGGTCAAGGACTTCATATCATTTTCCTCATGAGTGCAGCCAAACCTGCCATCTTTACGAAACGATTCACTTCTCCAATTTTCTAAAAGTGATGGATCAGATCTGAAGTTCAAAGTCTTTGTTTTAAGACAAGAGTCCAAAAGATAGAGCCTACGGTCCCACATATAAGAATCAATGAGAAGGCAACGTCTCAAGCGGTTAAGTTCTAAAATGTCAAAAGCTGTCGCATGACCCGGTTGCTGGCTCTCTATGTTGATAGGTTGCAACAAGCCCTATTAAGACATAAATAAGAAGCATAAGAGATTGAACAAATCAGGCCATGGGTTTGATGCTAATCATTAGCAACCTTACCAAAAGCACGAGAAAATACAGCACCTAGAAGCCAATGATACTTACATCATATTCATCTCTTTCCATCCTTATCATATCTTTAAGCTCACTAATGGGATCAAGGAAATCACTTATCTTTGAAGGTTCACATCCGAAAAATGTGATTCTCTCCTCAATGCTCTGAAGAGCATCAAATATGTCTGAATACAAGGATTCCATCTTATTGGAAACCTGCAAAGGAAAACGGCAGGTAAGTAGTTGCCAGATAAATTTATAAGTAATAAGGAGTTCTATTATCCTCACTGCCCAGTATAATTCAACAGCTCACCTCCATAGCCTCTCTTATGACCCATTCATGTTGAATGTCGCTACTAAATTCCAGCATTGATGGTGGTAAATTAACAGAAAGAATATCGACGGGAGAATAACGAAAAAAGGCAACCATGCACCCAAACCTGTTAAAAAGCAAGGATCAAATATAACATCAACAACGATAGGTTGAAAGATCAAGATATGCACTAATGAAATAGTGTTGCATATGTCAAGAGCATACCCATAGTAACGAAGGCAGTCCTTCTGCAGAGAATGACCACAATTGGCAACACGATTAGCAGTTGCATGATTTGAGAAGCTAAGCTCCAAAAACTTTCCAAAAGAAAGACCCCACGCAGCATCTGACATAACCACTCTCCGTGTAGCAGGTGGAACACCATCTTTATGGGCACACTTGAGGCAACGGTGCCACATCCATATTTTCCCATCACGTTCCCCAGATAGCTTCAAAGAAGGGAGACGTCTAACACTGATAGTAAGATTGCCGTGCTGGTGAGTATAGCATCTGACATGGGCTTCAGCTGGCTCATTGCAAGAGCGGCAGAATGACCTCTGACAAAGTTGAATGTGATCCAATCAATGAAATGAAATAATGAGGACTTAAATGATTGAGAAACAATTAGGTCTTAAATCAATCAATAATATTCATTTTTTCTACTTTTTTTATACTTGAAATGGTAATGTGACTATTTGCAGACTCTTTATCAAAGAGCCCATTTAAATACACCATTCCCAAAAAATAAACCAGGTTGGAAAATCCTATCAATCAATTGATAACCAACTCAGTTAAAAACGCAAGATCACAGTGATCCACATTCAACACCAGAGAGAGAGAGGAATAGAAGGATCTTCCAAATAATCATTTTTAACATGATCTATCCACTTGAGGTACACTTGGTAAATGCCATGGTCTCGTCACATGAGTTTCAAATGCATGAATTCTCGTGTCTCCAATGATATTTGCTCAAATCAACTCAGCCCATATCAAGGATCTCATATATACTCTCATAATAACTTGAAGAGGTGGTAATCTACCAAACTTGTTAAATGACTGAAAAACAACACAATACCTGATCAAACAAGTCATCCCGAAGAAACCTCCCCAGAGGCTTATCAAAACTTCCATAGAACTTGATACGAAAGAGCTGAGACCGTTCACAGACTGTTCCTTTCAGTACACAACGGCTTGACAAGGAGACCAAAATGCTTTGATGATTTTCTGCAGCAGAGAAGTACTCACTGGAGACATCATTTTCATCAACTTTGCACACTTCTGTCTGTAGATGAGTTTCTTCAGGCTGCCCATGATTTACTGATTTTCCTTCTTCCACTGTATTTTCCAGCATTGCTAGCTTAGCATCAGTTCCAACATCTGCAGGAAGTAATGAAGGGCCCAAGTGCCGGGCTCCACATGAGAGCGAATCTGCAGAGGCTTCAGTAAAATAAGCCATTCTGGTACCAGAATCTACAATGGCAGGAGAATTAGGTGACATGGGACCAGTATTATGATGCTTCAAGTAATGCCATTCTTCAGATTCTGAAACATTTTGTGAACTACCCTTATTGTCAGTTGAAACTTCTGAATCTATGTATAGGTTCCCAAGCTTGTTGCCATGTTCAACTTCCATTTTCTGGCAAATGGCAGGGATGACTTGATTATTTTCTTCTATTTTCTGGCAGGGGACAGGCTTGACCTGATCAGAAATCACTGAAATAGAACTGTCAGCATTCATTGTCCTGTCTGGTACAGCAATGGGAGATTTTGGTATCTTTGGCAAACTTGCACCCTCATCTGCGAGAAATGAAGTTTCAAGGGATAGATGATAAGCTGCGAAGATTGCATATTGAATGACATCCTTAACCTTCTTTAGTTCATCACGGGATCTGCCCCTCAAGACAATCTACAGAAAAGATGTATTCAGTCAGAAAGAATATTTTCCCCAAACATAAAAGTACGTCAGATGAAGTTCAACATCCAAATCAATAACGCTTCTAATTCATGAACCTTGCAGAGGTGTCAAACATTGAACATCAAAAGAAGAAACCACATTGATGGCTATCTTCTGCAGAGCTGTAGCCAATGAGAACTACCAAAGCTCCATGTCAAATATGACGTAACACATATGGGTGTAGCTCAACTGGTTGCCTCCCGCTCCAGGAAGCGGGGGGTTGCGGGTTCGAGCCTCCATGGCCTAACCTTAGTGTAACTTAGGGGTAGTGGGCTCATCTGTGGGAGTTTTAGTAGGACTGTGTCTGAGTTTCACACACGTTAATCCAAAAAAAAAAATAATATGACTTAACACAGGAAATGTTTGGGATACTTGGATATCTAAGGTATGGCCAGCTATAAGAAAATATTTCATAATAAAAAAGAATTAGCCTAAAATACTTAGTGAAGCACATCAATGATCATGTATCCTTAGATGTTAAGGTCAAGCCAGCCCAGAACCTGGGAATCCCTGTGCTTATCATAGGATGCAGTTCAGATTCTAACATGAGGATCACTAGATGTGGAAAATTAGGGCTTCAGAGTTTGGTCTGTAATAGATGATACATGCCGTCAATAACATCAATAAGCATATAAATAACACATACAAATGTATTTCTTCCTTTAAACTTGTATAAATGTTTGTATAACCATAGGTGTACAGGCATATCAAGGTCTGGCAATGCATGCATTTAGGCAAGCTCATAAGTCATAATTATGCATTGCAAGCTGATGATAAGTGAGAAGATGCAATACAGTATACCAAGGCCAGACTTAGAATTCATGTAGAAGAATGCACATATTAGACAGGTAAATGGTAAAAATTATGGCAACAGCTAAAGTCATCGAGAAAGAATTATGGGTACACAGACCAACCACCTTTTACTTACATAAAATGAGCTCAGAATCTTTTTTCCCTGAGAGATAATACGAAGTTTAATTGATGAAACTGAGAAACTAAACTATATAAAAATCATCACCATCATTATCATCATAATAAGCAAGAATCCCATCTATTTGGGGTCGGCATTACGAGTTTTCTCCAATTGACCCTATCATAAACCATACCATGAGTCACTCAACAATCTCCTTTATCCTTTCCTTCCATGTGTATAAAAAACTAAACTATATAAAAATAGTAACCACAAAAAAGTTCAGAATTAGTCCAGCATCTACAAGTTTGGAATTGTCACCCATAAATGAGTCCAGTGTATGGGTAACAGGGATTAGAACCTTGTGCTTGTCAACCTCTAACTATTTGCAACTTGCTTTGACAGTTGGCTATCTCTAGATGATTGTTTTGCTGCCTTGACAACACAAAAAGTGGCAAAAGCACAGATTATGTACTGATATATGGGTAAACATTCAACCCCAAGGGGTTATCCCAGTTGGTTTGGGAGCAAGATCTCTAGAGGGAGGTCTTGGTTCAAACCATGGGAGCCCCAATGAAGGGTCACTTCCCATGGGAATATGTATAAAGTAAGGTCCCATCGAATTACCAAGTGTGTGCGGATAGGGGGGTTTTCACACACCCCGGGGGACTAGTCAGATGTGACACCTAGACACCTCCGGACCTCAAAAAATATAAGGGTAAACATTTCAAAAATAGGCGGCTAGAATCATAAGCTGGAATTTCTTCTTAGATCTAAATTGCAGATGAGTGTTTGCTTCAAACTTAAGATCTGGCAAAAAGATATCTAAATTGAAGATTAAATGTTTGTTTAGGTTTCACCTTTTGTTTGAACCATAACAGCAATTTGTAAGAAAAGGAGAAATAGTTGAACTGCTTGTGAATGTCCCAGATCAGAAGAAGCATAAAAGTTCCAGGGTGTATTTGGCAACTGGGAGATTTTGAGCTTGGAGATCCTCACACAGGAAAATTAGGAGAAAATCCACTGGTAATGCAATATTGTTGTTTAGCCATTTATAGGAAGAAGAGATCAGTCATCACTGGCACGAAGAGAGTGCATGAGGAGATCCCCTTGTACAGAACCTCACACCCACCCAGTTCAGTATCTCCCAATTAACAATATCAGTCCGAATCTACTGGTTGCCTCATGCCAAGATTGAAATTTTAATCTCTGGAGATTCAGAGTTGCCAGAAACACACCCAAAATGCAGATTCATGCTAAAGCTACTTGGTGAAGCGTGTACAAGGATTCAAGCTTATATGATCACTTATAGTTTTCGCTGTACAGTGCCAAGCACTGGAATGATAACGAAAAGAAGGATGGTCAATTGGTCACTGATCTGCATATTAATCACAACTGTATCATCCCAAAAGAAAAAAAACTGTAAATGATATAATACCTCAGAGTTCAGAAACATTCAAATGGAATTTTAAATATTATGAAATCACAAGGAAATAAAAAAATTTGGTCCCCCTCAGGCAAGCTTCACTTGCATGCCCACATCAAGCAAACAAACTGTAAACTAATCAATCAGAACTTGTCACTCCACTTCTAAGGTGCGTGAGATTTATAAAACCGTGCTTAGCTTACACTGCCATTATCAGTTTTTTTCAGGCACTTTTCAATAATTATTTCCCATTTTTTGCAAACTACAGTCAACTGTTACAAACTGAAGGAATGCATCTTTTCCTTGATTCTACAAAGACATTTAATATCGACCATTGCATAGTTGAGCATTACTAAGATATTTTCCCATGCAAAAAAACAGCTAACTACTGAAACCATATTACCGTGCAAGCTAAGCGTCTTGGACAACCTTCAAAAAACATCAGAGTTTTGGTGGATCTCTTGTTGGGCTGATCAGAAGAAGCACATTCTTCAGAGACTCTTTCCAATCGGAAGGTTTCACAATGACCCAATCTTGTTGAAGCCAGATTTTCGATAGATGGGACAATATGAGCACCAGTACACCTAGCTATACGCTCCAACAGTGGTCTTTTAACGTTTAGCACTAAAGATATTTCCTTTGCCAACAGATATTCTTGAGCATATGAAGACACACTTTTTTCAACCAGCAGAACATTTGGGCGATGGGCCTCTATCTTCGCAACAGTCATCTTGAGGTGCTCAATTTCCTATAAAAACAGCTTCCAAGATCAGTACAATTGTGATAGATAGTTGAGCGGATGAAATAAAACATCCATCAAACTAACCTGTTGCAGCAAAGTATCAATTGATGCTAACTGATTTTGAACCCTTTGGTACTCTAATGCTCCACCCAAAAGAAGTAATTTAGGGTTTTTGTATTGTGATGTCATCCGCTTGTGTTTTATATTTTTTGTACAGACTACTCCTTTAACTAGAGTGCTGCCAAATAGGATGCCCTCTGGTTAGTTTCTTATATATAAAACTACAGCTACAGGAAAGGTTTCTGACTTAAAAAAATCCAACCATTTCATGCCATACCTCTCACTTGGGCTCCCAGATGCAACACACTTCACCTTTACATAATCTCCAGGATCCATGCTTCCTCCTCTGCTAGTGTCTGGTTTCACAAAATTTGCAGCTTGCCATGCCAATGAGGCCACTATCTCCAGCCAGCCTCTCCCACCAATCTCATTTCCAGCATAAATCCCTTCTCCCTTCAGTAGCTGTGACACAAGGGCCCTAAAATGCCCACGAACCACAGCTCTAAGTGGCCCCTTTTGCATTTCATTTGATCTCTCTTTCATTGGGAATGTGTCACTACTAAAACTACTAGATGAGAGCATCATTCCTGTCCCGCCAATATTGTCATCATCATCATCATCATCTTCATAGAAACTATCCTCTACATCATCTTCTTCGTCCTCAGGTGGTGGAGGAAACCAAATGAGCCCATTGTTTTCAAAATCCAATGGCTCTTGTGCCTCTTGGCACTGATTCTGAAATATAGACAAGTCATCAGTGCAATAATCGGGATTTTCTGCATCATCAGTTTCCATCTCAGGCCTTCTTAAAACACCCACAGCTTCTCGATCCAAAAGGAAATCATTCTGAGACATCAGACTTCCCCCTTGCTGATGCTGCGGAGACTCGTCAGCTCTGTTGGGGCTGTCTGTCATCATAGAAGGACTTCCCAAGGGACTTGAAGCCACTCCCTTGAAATTGTAAAACTCATTTCTGATATTAGTATTACTACCATCTATGTCAGAGATATCTTGACAGTATTCACTCAATGGACTCAAAAGATGCTTCCCAGCATCATCCGCATCCTCTTCATAACTCCTACATTCAGTATCAAATCATGCATTACACATTCAGCAAAAGAAAAGAAAAAAAAAAAGGAAAATCTTCACAATTTGCACAAAACTAGAGCCGTTGTATGCTCTCTTGTACATATTTTCCATGAAAAAAGAAAATGCGATTAGGTCCATGGAAGTGAAATAAAACACTTTCCTGCCTCACACATGACAAACTTATCCTCATTCATCCTTGTGGCTACCATGCAGACGGGAGAATCTCAAAATTCATGACAAATGGATCCTCCTAGTCCTAAGAATTTGATTATAATGTATTTTTCCAGTCAAATGCATGCAAATCTTGCTCGTTTTTTGTCTCTACATTCTTCTAACCATCTTCATCCACATGATGGCCGGCCCAATCAAGCAATCTTTATCGCATGACCAAGTGGTCCTGTTTAAAATGTACATTGAAATTGTTTTTTCTAATGTACATCAAAATTGGTTTTGTTGGTAATTCAAGAACACCTGATTAGAATCCATCTTCATAAAATGTGAAAAACATGACAAGTAACATATGATAATACATATAACCTGCTTGTTTTTTGAGAGGTCAAGAATCATGATAACAAGAAACTACAAAATCTGAAGGGAAATATAATGTCAAATACCTGGTAAGCGAGCAGTGAACAGAAATCGGTGAAAGAGGATCCCCAAGCGAGGCCGTGCTGCTGCTAGCAGCTGCAAGAGGAGAGGAACATCCTGGCTGCACCTCTAGAAACTGGGCGAGCCTATCACTCTGGAAACTCCTGCTAATGCTGAGCTTGTCGCGACCAAATTCTAAGACTGGTGGAAGCAGAGGAATATTGGATCTACCATCACACTCTGCTAACACTTCCTGCCCAATTGCCCGAAAGCAAAACTTACAGAATTTTAACTGGTCACTTTCATCACTACCATCGGTGACCTGCATACATTTGCTGCAGAACACGCGACCACAGCTCCGACAATGGTGACGACAATTGAAAACTGTGAACCGTGAATCACACTCATAACACATCCTGCAGCTGTTATCAGGCATCCAAAACTCCCTTGAAACGCTGCGTAGATCACTCCCCCACGGGATCCAAGACCTAACCTTCTCTATTATATCTGATAACGACCGATCAGGTATTCCCATAGGCCGCAACCACTAAGGTGTATGTATAAACAATAACACCCTCAAATACTCCTTTTTTCTCTATAAAGTGTATTCTAGAACTCTATAGAAGGGGAAAATCAACAAAACAATGGGAATTTTCAGCACCCTCCCAAAAATACCAGAGGTGTGAAAGGGAATTAAGGGGGGAAATCACGAACAAAGATATGTAACAGCAACAACGAGTACAATAAGATCTGTTATATGGCTACTGTTAATGAACTTTAATTGGGTTTTCTTTTTTTTTCTTTTTTAATGTTGGGTGTGTTCTATTTCCTATCAAAAAACAAGAAAAAAGACACAGATCTGATCTCTCTCAGATGAGAATATGAAAAAATCTCACGCAAAGAGGCAGATGTCAACAACATACAACAAAATCCAAAAAACCGATATTGTATTTACAGTTGCAGAAGAGATAAAAACCGTGATCTGTGAAAAGGGGGCACATAAACTGACCCCAGCGATTAAAAAATCTCGATGACTAACAACGATGACAAGAACCACAAGGGTAACACGCAGCACGGAAGACAACGAAAAGGAAGAGGCGAGGAAAGTGTAATAATGTGAAGATTCTAGCCTATCCCCGAATTATCGTCCAGAAAGCAATGAAAATGGATGAGGATAACAGGTCTACTGTTACAAATGATCTTCAGATTCATCCAAAAAAGGGGAGAACTGATTTAATCAAGAAAACCCAGATAGGGAAAGATGAAAATAATCAAATCCAGGTGAATGAAAGAAAAAATGAAGAAGAAACGCTGATGAGGAAATGTAAAATGAAGAAAACCCAGAAGCGGACAGACGGGGACAGACGGGGAAAAAAACAAATCCAGGTGAGTGAAAGAAGAAATGAAGAAAACCCAGATCGGGAAAGGTGAACTCAAACCAACCCAGGTGAAGAAAGATGAAATCAACCAAATCAAACCCAGGTGGGGAAAGGACGAAAGCAAAAAGACCCAGATAGAGAGGGAAGTGGAGAAGAAGGGAATCTCCAATCCCAGATAGGGAAATGGAGAGGAGAAGAGATCTGGGCAGTTAGATGAGGGAGAGGATGAGGAAAAGGACTAGAAGCAAGAGAAGGATGGAGAAGGTGGCCTTTGAGCCTCGCATCGCGAATGGAGGGTGGTGATGGGGCTTCGGGGCTGTGAATCCCATCTTCAACGGCGTCCGCAACGTTTTGTAATTCTAGTTTTTTTTTTTTAATGTATAGCAATAAAAATATAAAAAAAGGCACAAAAGGAAAAGAGATGAGGAAAGAAGAAAAGAAACCCTTTCCTTTGCTTTTCCTTTTCTTCTCTCCTTTTTTTAGTATCTTCCTTCTCTCTTCGGTTTGCTGCTGCTCCTAATCTGCGAGTATGATGCTGCTGCTGCTACTACTTCTTGTTCTCTTTCTCCTTCTTTTGGTTGCTGGGTTTTATTTTTATTATTTATTTTATTAATTTTGAGCTTTGGTCCTTCTCAGCAATTAGTCAGCATCTCTCAGAAGCATTACGGGTGCGAGTATCTCTGCAAGAAAATCTATAGAGAGAATAGAAAAAGGAAAGAGTTTGGTGGAGACGCAATTTTGGTGTGCCGAAAGGTGGGGTTTGCATCCGATGTGGAATGTTTTTAGGGTTTAGATAAATTGTTAAATTTATTCATTTTAATAAAATCTTGTAGGATTGATTTGATAGCCAAGAGACGCTTCGTACCCAGTGAGTCTTAGTAGACTAAAAGGTGTGGAGATTGAAAGATTTAAACATATTTATAAGTCATAAATGGGTGTAATTCAGTTGGTTACCTTTCGTTTTAGAAAGTGGGAGGTCACGGGTTTGAGTCCAATGGCGTAACCTCAGTGTGCCTTATGGGTAAGGTGGTTTCCCACACGTAAATTCAAAAAAAAAAATTAATTTTTTTTATAATTAAAATATTAAAGTTTTTAGAAGTTTAACCTATCGTGAAGTTAGTCTTACCCCTCGAACATAAAAAAAAAAAAAAAATGTTAAATTTATATCATTATTAATATTATTCATTGTTATAATCATTCATTTGATTTGTTAGAAATTAACTATTATAATAAAATGATTACTTATCAATTATTAAATAAGACATTGTTATTATTAATAAAGTCATTTTATTTGAATTTTACAATTAAAATAGTCATTTTAAATGGAGTAACTAATATGTAATTTTATTTTAATGCTATAAGTTAAAAATTTATTTGTGATTAATTCAAAAACATGATTATTCTCTCATAAATTGTCATAATTTTGCATTTGACACTTATTTAAGTGGTATGTATTCTTATTCAATACATCAAAAAGTTGCTTCTCAAACTTGATTAAACTTTCAGTCATTTATTTTAAAATTATAAATTTTAAATCAAAATGATTTTTCTTATTCATCACCCATGTGCATACTTTCTATTTTCGGTCTCACAATTTGAATGCATCAATAAAAAATCTACACTAAAGTTGTATCATCTTGATATAAATTTGAGGTTACTAAAGTACTATATTTTGAAATATATATACACTTGAATCAGGAGTTTAAATCTCGGAAGAGAATGATATCAGTCGATATTTTTCTCTCTCCATTTAACTTTTTTATTTAAAAAATATCAAAATTTTTATAAGAAATTAAGAAAATTATGAGTTTCATGAATATGTAATTTTTTAATTAATTATTGGTCAATTACATGATCAAATATTGTTTTTAAGTTAATAATTCAAGAATTTCAAATATTTTTAAAAACTGATAAAAAAAATTAAACAGTATATAATGAGAAAGATCTTTTACAGTTTTTTGAATTTAAAAAAAAAAAAGGAAAAGTCACTATTAATTATTTCCATCAAAAAAACGAGTTTCGATCGATTTTTAAAATGCACAATTGCTTTTCTATTGTTTTTCAAAAAATTATCATTAATTTTCCATCAAAAATGAAAAGTCACAATTATTTTTCTATAAGAAAATGAAGCAATCACCATAAATTTCCATTGATTTTTAAAATGCACTATTAATTTTCATCATTTTTTAAAAAGCGACCATAATTTTTCCATAAAAAATGAAAAGTAACCGTTAATTTTCATGTTGCAAATGAAAAACTAGCATTAATAACTTTTCATTAAAAAAACGAAAACCTTAATTATTTTTCATTAAAATCGAAAAACTAGCCTTAATTTTTCATTAAAAACGAAAAACTAGAATTAACTATTTTTCATTAAAAAAAAGAAAAATGTGCATTGATTAATGCATTATGCATGGACATTAATTAATGCACATTTTTTATCAAAAAAATTCATTGAAAATGTGCATTGATTAATGCATTTCGCATGGACATTAATTAATGCAATTTTTTTATAAAAAAAAATATAAAAAATGTGCATTGATTAATAATTATGCATGGCCATTTATTAGTGTATATTTTTTATCAAAAATTTCATCGAAAATGTGCATTAATTACTGCATTACTATAAAAAACTTCATCAATTTTTTTTTTTTTTGAAAATATCAGCCATATTTAATGTTTTTTTAAACTCGAAATGAAATATAGCCGATATTATGTATATCACCAATATATTATTTGTACGATTGATATATATCGTGTCGGCCAATAAAAATCGAACCTTAAAAACTAATATTTATATCTCTGACTTGAATTTATCCTTTTTTTTATCTTAAAAATGTGTATGTCTGATAAATTAAAAAGCTAAACTTGAGATCAATGGGAAAAGTTTTGCCCAGTGTTATAAAACTCGTTTAAAGAAAAAACTTGTAAAATTCCCTTTTGACCCACACTCGAAATTGGTCTTTCGATTCCGCTCGTGACTTGTGACTTCAACTTGACATTCCACAGAGAAGAGAGAAGAAGAAGGAATGTAGATGATAGAAAAGAAAAGAAAACATAAAGAGAATAGAGAAGAAGAAGATAGAGAGAGAAAGTTTTGGAATCCTTCTTCTCATCTCAGCCTTCCTCTACTTTTCATTTGGATAGAGAGGAGATGGAGAGGTCATTTCATTTGGATAGAGAGGAGACGGAGAAGAAGAAGATAGGGAGGAAAATATGGTGCTCTAAGTTTGCATTTTTTTTTTTACCTCCCCAAGCATCTTAGTAATTTAAAGTTTTAAATTGTTGATAAAAATGATATAATAAATAAATATATAATTTTAGTTTTGTTATTTAGGAAAAAACATTCATTGGTACTTTTTATGGTAATGTTTAATACTAACATTATTTTTTAAAGACAATTGTATAACTATTGTTAATAATTATAGTTATTATCCTCTTCAAAAAATTATGAACTGTGAATAAAAATAAGAAATAAGAAATTTATTTATTTTATTTCTAAAACAATTCAAAATCTATTTTTTACTTAAAAGGGCATTTTTCTTAAAATTTTATTTCCATCCATAAATTAAACTTTAGGTAATAATTTAAGATTATTTATATTATTATATTGATGATATGATTTTGGCTAGGTTTGAAGATTCAACTCGGTTGAACTTTATTTAATCCAACCTTCTCCTGAAACGATTTAAGAGTCTGACTGGTTTTTAAAAAACAGTGATTTGACAAAGAAACGTGAGCCAAACTCAATCAAAATTGACCTAACACCCTCACAGAATAATACAAACTCATATAAGCCAATCAAATAAAGATTTTACTCGGATGATAGTTATCCATTGGACAAGTTTCAAAGCCAAGGTAGTTGGACGATTTATCAAGATTATGTGTGTTTGGCAACTCTAGATCTCAATATATCAGAATTTCAATCTTAAAAACAATCAAAGATTTCAATTTGTGTCTAAGTAGAAAGTAGATCAGTAAAAAATGTGTTAAAAAAATGGGACTTTGAGTTATGGGGAGTACTATATAAGTGGATCTTTATCTCCTAACTCTAACTAATCAGTTAATAATCACTTTGATGCCTAATTTTTTATAAAGGAGATTCAATTTTTTTATTAAAACATAAATATAAATTTAAGTACAATGTAAGAGAGAGTGTTTTGTATAAAGAATTATACAAGCTCCTCTCATAGAGTAAACGTTTATAGAAGAAAAGCTTAAACTCACATCCACACAATACCTGATCTAACTTAATTAGTCTAAGAAAAACTCCAAAGTTAATTTTGTCCTCTCAACACTAAGCTTTGCTGTAAAATTTGTAACATTGTTTGTTATTAGTTTAGGATGGCCATATAGGCACACGGTTTTTCTACTACCAGACACTTGAAATCGAATTTGGACCTTTTTGCTTTTCGCTTTTTGAGAAAACGACGAACCCTCTGCATCGTCCGAACCATAAAGCAAAGCATTTTTTCGTTCGTTTAGACTAATTAATCGTTCTACCGAAAATTGCTTTTATAAATTCAATCGTTCGGACGATCGATCTGATAGTTATAAGATCGTTCGAACTATCACTGTGAATGGTTCGGACGAACTTAATTGAGAGACTGTAAAATGATGGTTCTCTCAGTTAAGATCGTTCGAACCATTCAAAGTGATGGTTTGGACCATCTTATAACTATTAATACACTTATTATTTATGCAATCTCTTATTCAATGCATCTAACTATGCAGAGAGCATAGTCCATTTGATCTGAAGTGTTAATAAAGAGTCTAATTAAAAAAGTCTCACTAGTCTAACTCTTAAAAAAAAAAAATCCTTACGTGGCATGTTAGTAGTGAAGCCACTGATGCCACATAAGCTGAAGTTCTACTATTCGAAATTTGTCTAGCATTCCTCATTTAAAATAGAATTCATAAGGTCTAAAAAATCTTTTGTAAAAAAATATTTTTTTATATTTCAAGTAAAATATCAGCTTTTACTACATGTAATAATGATTTATATATAATATTTTTGGCAAACTTTTATTCTTTTAAAAGATGTTTTTGTTTTTTTGGAATGACTCTGCTTTATTGATGTTTCATGGATTTTGGCTATTCAATCTCATTCATATACAAAATAACTAAAATAGATCAGACAAATTGTAAAAATGTAATAAGTTATCATTTTCTACTTTTACAATTATTTCCTTCTCAACTTTCACAATCCATAATTATATCCATCACAATTTACAATCATCTAAAATTAAGAAACACGAATGATTTATTTCAAGGAATATAAGATTTTACAAATTTAGCCTTTTTTGCATTATATTGTTTACAAATGAGTTTATAAAAGAAATCAACTTTTTTTTTTTTATATATAATTTTGATAGGACTGTGATTTTTAATTTCCACTTTTTATTTTTGCAAACTAAGTTATGATTGAGTTGTTTAGAATCATTTGTAGTTTCTTTTTGATAATGAATTTAATCTTCTCTATTTTTTTTTTCTTCTACACATTAGTGATTTATAATTTGAACTATTGCCAATATAAGTTGTATTTCACTACTTATCCTTAGAAATGTCACATCTTGCTCCCTTATTCAACCTTTATCCTTTTGGCTTCATATGGTAACTTGACAGTGCTGTGCGGTTGTATATTTCCATACTCTAATACCATATTAGAAAACCATGATTTGATAACATTATTAAAGTAGAATTCACTTACAAAAGCTAACCGTTGAGAGAATAGTGTCTCAAGTGTTATATGAAGTTATTGGTTTCTCAAATTAACTGAAGCACGACTTTTGTTACTTCACAGATAATAAATAAAAGAAAATATATAGAAAAATATGAAATATATAAGTGAATCTCCATTTTTCAAATCCTCTAACAAATATTGGTCAAAATTTTTTGATTTCAACAATGCGTTCAAGTATTTTCCAACTACAATATTATTGGAATTAAACCAACATCGTATTGAGATATAATTTTTCATTACAAACATTAGAATACATAATTGTGGCTCGTTACTATTTGTTCAAGCTAATTTTTGGAAAAAAAAAAACTCTCTATTCTATGTATGAAATATTTCATTTCCATCTCCTTGATTAGTGTTGCTTTGTTAATTTAAAGGTTATCATCATCTTGGATCCTCATGCCTACTATTGAAGTCATTCATCATTAATTAGTAATTACAAATCAACCCAACATGGGTAACTCAACTGATAACTTCTCGAGGAAGTGAGAGGTTCTGAGTTCAAGTCTTCATGGTATTAATCGGTGATTATCCTATGTAGACGCAGGACTTCACTTGAAGTGAAAGTTTTATGAGAACTAACCTAGCTCGATTTTAGAAGAACTAACTTAGTTTCAAGAAGATTTCCATTTCTTCATACTAAGAAAGAGATAAACCAACATATGAATCACCCAAAAGATTTTTAAATAATTCTTTCACAAATATAAATACACACAAATTAAACATTCAAATTAATGTTAACCATCTAATATATTTTTATACCAAGTCAAAGCATTCTAGTTTGTGTAAAAGAATCAACCACTTTAAAGTTCAAAATAATAAAATTTTGCAGAATATGTAAAGTAGACCTTATTGTCATTCAAAGCAAAAGAATGGTGAAATTAATGTCCACTTATGGTTGCATGTGCCATACCCCAAGGCAACAATTTAAATTATTGGATCAGAAGCACGAACTTTCACATGAACTGAAATTATTTTTTTGATGGATCAGAAGCACAGATTGTGTAGCTCAGTGGTCAAGTAGAAGTGGGTTTGCTCACCATATTTTACTTTCGATTCCTGATTGCCTCCGACTTATTTGGATTAGGCAGTGTACACTCCGGAAGATAAATTTTGTTGGGTAAAATACCTCAGAGACATCCCTCATTATAAAAAAATAAAAAATTTAGAGAATTTTGTGAACATTGTTGATATTTTATTAGAGCGTTGAACCCAGATAATCTTACATCAATGAGAGTTTGAAATATTGGGCAACAAAGGAAATTTTCAGAATCTCATAAAATTTATCACAAATTCTAATATTTTAAGCACTTTTAATAAATTGAACTACTATATTCACAGTAAGAGTCCCTTAATAATGTTGAAAAAATACTAAATTTGAAAATCACTTAACATTAGTCTGGGACAAAAAAATGCCACAACGAGAGACTAAAAATTTGTTTCAGTCAGGTCAATTTTCTTTAGTATAAAATATGATTTAAATGTTTCAATGGCCCAATGGGCTACAATAAAATATTCATGGTTATTTTATCTAGGACAGGGAGAGAACTAAACTAGTTTCAATTCTTCCTCAAAGGACAAAAGAGGACCCCCAGAACTCAAATTATATGAGATTTGGACTTAGATTATTTACAATATTTTTTTAAGATCCAAGTATACAGACGTGATTGTTTACTATCATTTAAAAAAATAATTTGATTAGATGATCATAACTTTAAAATTAAAAAAGAATACACTTCTATCTCACACGGGAATTCATTTTTTTTTTTTTTTAAATTCTCATTTTACCCTTTCAATTAGAACAGAAAATGGGAGGGTAAAATGAAAATTTCAAAAGAAAATTGAATTTCCACGTGAGATAAAAGGATTTTCCTGTGTGAGAATGTTTACCACGAAAAGAATATTTAGAGTTTCAACTCATCACGTAATGTTGGTCGAATTAAAAATGAGACGTGTGTGATCGAGCGAGCACAGAAAGAATGGGTCCCACATGAAGATTCCCAAATAACTAATATCCTAAGCCTTGGACCCTTGAAAGAATTTCACATCTATTTTATCCTTGTTTTATGCCAAATTCAATGAAGTCTACATAATGAAAGAACTACTTTCGGTACACTTTTAGAGGTACCAAAATTTCCTTACTTTTGTTTCATTATCATCTTTATAATTTTTTCTTTTTCCTCACTCTGTTTGGCTCATGTGAATACTTTCTTCCCACCTTTGATTATTGATGCTAGAAGTAGGAACAACCCCACTAGGGAAGAAAATTAAAAGAAAGGAAAAAGTTGGGTGCTTCTCTCTGTTTATGGTTATTGGTCAGAAATGTAGAGGACAAGAGAAGAGAATGACTAGATAATCAGAGATTAGCCGCCCCTCTACCATTAGTCTATTGGTATTGGGAAATGAATTGAGTCATTGCCATGTCAAATAAAAAGTTGTCCATCATCTTATGGCCCACTAGGGGCTTTTGGGCTACTATCTACCTAGTCATCCATAAATATAATTTTTTTTTCAGTTGCATCTTCTATCTATTTTCTATAGGGGTAGGATTGTTGGAAATTCTTAGATTAATCAAATGGAAGGGATCAAATCAAACCAATCAATCAATTCACAAGAGAAACAAATTTTATGTAATTTGGTGGAAGTCTACGCGTATAAACAACAATCGAGTATATTCCATTGAATCAAACAGGAGATACAAATTACAAATTTCAAATCCACACTCGGTTCTTTCTCTCTGAGAAATACAAATATTCTTTCAAAATAGATCTCTCGATCACAAAACAAAACTCCACAAATTTTCTCTTTTCATATGTTCTCTCTTCTCTGTTAGACAAAAAAAAAAAAATTGAACTTTCGGTGGTGTCCGAGAGGAGCCACAGCTTGCCAAGCCAAACAAGACTTATCTGTTTTTCTCCTTACATAACAAATCCAACGAAGAAAGAGGAAGAGAGAAAGAAAATAGCGAAATTCAATTTTTCAAATTGAGTTCGAAATAAATTGGGCTGCTCAAATCGAGCGGACGGTAGTTGGGTGTTTTCACCTTAGACTTATGAGTTTAGTAGCAAATTTGGGTCAAAATATAAAACTTCATTTGAAATTAGTCCATATAGACTATAGATCAGAGTTGAAATATGTATTTTTTAGAAATATTGGCTAATCTTTGGAAAGTATGGACTAAATTTTTTTCAATCTAGGCAGGACAAAATTTCCTCTCCCATCCAAAATTTGCATCTCTAACTTATGGTAAAAACTTGAGTATGTCATGAATATTATAATTTTTGTTCTAAATTAATTTTATTTATAAATTTGAGTTGACTCCTAATCTCAATTACCAAATCCATGTTTATATTTTGATTGAGGCAAAACTTATAAGTAGGGGTGAAAAATTCAGTATCGGCTGATATATCGGCCGAATGAGATATCGACCGATATTTTTCTCTCTTTTATTTTTTTTTTCATTTAAAAAAAAATGTATCAATATCGACAATATATATCGCCAATATAAATCGGATATCGGCCGATATTTACAATATCAGCCGATATCTCGACTCAAGCTTATAAGAGTTTGGCCCTTACAACGGAGCCAAGAAACTCTCTAACACATTTTTTAGTTGAACATGCCGCTTATACATTATAGTAGTTCTAAAATCTAAAAATTAATAGCTATTGGTCCTTGCTCCCTTCTTCAGACATATTGGCTTGATGAATGGTGATATGCATAAAGGATTATACTGGTATAGGCCAAGTTGAATCCTAGGTTGCTTTTGAATGAGGGCAATGGGTAATTCTCTATTACCTTTGTTTGGTAATCATTGTCCAAGTCAATTTCTTCTAGTACTCATTTATTTTTTGAGTATTTTTAGACTATCAATGTAACGATCGACTCTTCCAATAAGGTATTGTGTACTTTGGGCTCAGCTTGCCTACACGGTTTTGTTTTTGGGCTTGGCTCAGCCGAGCCGATGATGGTTTGAGCCCAAGGGAGGTGGATTGTGACGCCCCCTATCCAGCCCACCTGGGCGTGTGGGAAGGAGTCCCACATCGCCCAAGATGAAGATGGGGAGAGAGATCTTTGAGAAGGGGGAACCCCTCTCCAGCAAGAGGCCTTTTGGGCCTGGGAGTGAGTCAGACTCAGAAACAAAATTGTGTGGACCAAGTGAATCCAAAGCTGACAATATCTTGCTTGGAGAGTCGGGTTGTTACAATCAATTTGCCACATTAATTTCCATATTTTTTTTTAAATCTAAAAGTAACAATTTCTTTTTATTAAATGAACTAAAAAGCAAGAAAATATGTACAAAATATAAAAAAGTGTTTACAATCATACGACAGAACAGGCAGCAATCTTTTATAGTCTTATTGGCATGCTGACTGAACCACATGAGATGGGACCCATTTTGTATGAGAATTTGTAGCCTTATGCTGATGTCCTCTTGCAATGTGAGGGGACTAAACCAGTGTATTCTTTCTACACATTCCTGTTGTCATCAAATGTCACAACCAATTATCCTTTCCTCTTCAATAGGCTTTCTAAAGAATAATGTCTCCATCCTAATCTATCTTCTTATATGTCACTCCCAATTTAATTTATTTTTATGACACTCTAACCTTTATAAATTGACAGTGAATGAAGAGTTTACTTCAATTAAAATTGGATCCACTGTCAAATCGACAAGTAACATGAGAAGGCAATATTTTATTTATTAATTTGTATTATCATTGAAGCAGTTACTATAGTTGTTAATAAATATTTGTGCTTAAATTAAAATGTCATAGCCAACCAAAGGGTATTAAATTATATTGACTTTCTGTACTGTGACATGGGTTATGTGAGACTTGCTCCACTTCTCTTCTTGTCATCAACATCACTACATCATTACTTCCTAATCCCTTTTTTACTGTGTGAGAATTGCTCCACTTCTCTTTTTGTCATCAACATCACTACATCATTACTTCCTAATCCCTTTTTTACCGTGTTTGTTTGTGTTTGGATGTAACCAAGATTGTGGATAGGTCCAGGGCCTGAATGAGGTTTTTGGGCTGGGGAGGTTTTTGGGCTGGGTTTGGATTGATTAGAACACGATGGAAACAAATTATAGACGAGGAGAATTTGAGAATAGATGCGATGCTATTGAGTTGGTGATCTAAGTGGCTGAGAATCTTTATCCTTTTTATGTATAGAGTTGGATACGTGTGAGTTTCATCGATAACTTGTTATGTGTCTAGTGAAGTTCAACTTGAAGTCTGAAGTATAGATGTTGCGTTAAACAAATCAAACTAAGATATGATAAATGGTTTGATTTTCATTGTTCAGACAGCCTTGAAGCCTTTTATATACAGTAAAACCCTCTATAACATATTACTCTATAAAGTTATAATCTATCTAAAATAATATTGGTTTCGACTTCGGATCTATGTAAAATGCAATAAGTCTCTCTAACTCAATACTCAATACATTCAAAATAAAAAATATATTGTCCAAACCATTTGGTAAAGTAATATTCCATACATTCAGAATACAAAATTACTGTAAAAATGAGTAACGACTCACAAACATCAGAAGTCTCACTTTTTTTTTTTACAGTCGATCTGCTGCTTTGTAAACCCTCTTCTCTGCTATCTCTCTCGAGAAACATTCTACAAAACGATGCTAGAATAATTTGTTTCTAGATCTGGCCGAAGGTCTTGAGAGTTGCTGATGGTGAGGACCCAAAAGTGATGATGGGCAACAGTTTGACTTTCGGGCAACAGTTTGACTTTCAGGCAACAATGACAGATAGGATAGAAAGAGAAAGAATATAAAATAATTTCAACCGAAATTTTTTTTTAACGTCAATTTACTAGAACCTTTAACTAAATAACTTCTCTTAATGTAATATATGTACTTATAGTCCCTGTCATATTAGATTATAACGGTTTTACTGTATTAATTAAGTTCTTGACCGAGATGACTCTTGGGATACGTGACCAATTTTATTTAAAAAAAAATTAAATTCTACACATGCAACCGTTCAAGTTAAGGTCCAATGTGCTAGGGTTCTTAAAGAAGGTTTTAAGCCTCCTCGGGTTTCGGAAATTCTACATCCTGTCATTAGAAATTAATTATGTTGGACAATTGATTCCTTAAGACACATTAGAAAGTGAAAGGGCAAAAGTGAATAAGAAAAAAAAAATTTCTAAGCCACTTCCCCTTTCGACTTTGATGAAGCTCACGTGTCCCCGTCTCGTTGTAATGGCGGGGCGTGAAAATCTATCCATAAACAGAAGTCTTTTTGTTAGAGGAGAACAGAGGTTGAAAAATCGGTATCGATCGTTATATATGTACATATAATATGTCGATTGATATATTATTATTGGCCGATATTTTTCTTTTTCCTCCATTTTTTTGAAAATATCAGCCGATATGATAGGCCGATATTTCAATCGATACTGTGAATATCGACCGATAACAATATACATCGGCCGATTTTTACAACTTTAAGATCGATATGTATCGACCGATATGATATATGTCGGCCGATATTTGTACCCCTGAAAGAGAGAATTAATTTCACAATATGGGCTTGATACAAGAGTCTGTTGGCTCTTGACGATTGAAGCTTTTAGGCGTATTTAATGGCTCTCATGTTCAAAAATCTAATAGTATTGCTGCAACTCGGCTTGGGTTTTTATTCGATGTCTATGACCTGATCTGAGAAATCATGCGGGTTGGATCAAGAATTTAAGGCCAACAGATCGGGTCGGGTTGAGAAGATAAAAACTCAAATGAAATTCGGATCGGATCGAGTCGGGTCGGGTTGAGGATTTTACAAGTTAACTCGACCCGATCTGACCTGACTAAAATTAAACTAAAATGGGTTTAGAATACTGATTGGGTCAGAATTCAGATTGATTCGGGTCAGGTCTGGTTCTAGAGTTCGGATTGAGAATTCAAGTCGGATCAGATTCCATATATATATCAACTCAGGTCGGATTAGGTTTTAAGAAACCCGACCTGTCTAACCCGACTTGCAGCCCTATCTAATACAAAAAATATAAGATATGGTTTTTTTAAACGGGAGTCGATTCACTTTGGAAGCAATCATATTGAATAATTAGTTTAATTAAAGTTAATTAAGTGTCCGTAGGCCTCAATGGTCAAGAACCAATGGCTGTTACAGTAAATTTTGTGCAAGTGTTCACCTTATGGAAATGAGGACCTGTTGAACAATATTCATGGAGAGATCCTAATCACTATAAATATGAGGATGAGATGAGAGAGGCGATTAATGATTAAAGAAAAAAGGTAGCCAATTAGACACCTCACTATTTTTTTAACAGACACCTCATTTCAAAATTTTATGTAAAATTACTATTTTACCTTTCAGTTTTGTGTGGATGAATCTCTTTTTAAAAATAATTTGAGGGATAAAATGGTAATTTTCATACAAAATTTTAAAATGAGGTGTCTTTTAAAAAAACAAGTGAAGTGTGTAAATGGTCACCCAAAGAAAAATTCTAGATGTCGAAGATAATCAACCCAACAACATCTGTTCTTTGATTTGAATCCTATTGCAATACTTTTTTTTTTTTTCAAAATTTTTTCGTTAAAAACATTATGACTTTGCCTGCCATTGAATGAGGCACTAGAATCTTATAAGAGGCTTAACGTTTCCCACTAAAAGGATACCAAACAGGTGAAAGTGGGTATAAGCAGGAGAATTACCAACTGACGCCACATCCAAACAAATCCTAATCTCCCGTGTCTTTGAGGCTGTGAACAAAACCGAGAAAGTGGGTGAATCCAGCCGAATCACCAACTTTAACCACATCCAATATGCACCCACAACAAGGAAATTGATTTCTATTAAAATTGGCCACACTATAATGATGAATAATATTTTTACCACTTTACTCTTCATTTTATCACATAAATTGAAAAATTAGTTTAAAGCTAAGTTTAAAAAAAAAAAAAAGTTTTATACTTAGCATATCGGTCGTGGGAGCACCGATATGTTGTGCCTGTAATGTACTGGTTCATCTTGACGTGCACCGTATGCAAGGATGGGCTTTTGCGTGTTTTTGGACCGTACGCGCATTGCACATATACGATCCAATTTATTCTCTTATTTATTTATTTATTTTTTAATTGATTGGGGGACAACAACGGTCAAAATATTTTTTATATAAGGTACATTCTCCATAAGCCCAAACATACCCTAGACACTTCATTAACAAGCTGATCTTTGCTTCTTAACCTCTACTATATAATTTCTTCCCAACTTCATTATTTCAAATTTTAACCTAAAAAACACATGACTTCCAGTTCATTTTTGATGATCCAGACGGTTGAAGTTCGACTTCCTTGCTACATCTACTAGTAGTGCAAGTTTGTTTCCCAGATTTAAAAAAAAAGCCTTCATATCTGAAGGTATTATTTTCTGAAATTTATATTTGATGCACTTCTAATTTTTTTTTTTAATTTCAATACGAATTCATTCTAAAATGAAATATGTTTTAGCTTATAAAAGTGCCCTTATTATGTTTGGAATGGTTTAAATGGTGCTTTAGAATTTAGTATATTGTCTGAAAATTATGTTTAATGCATTTTTAATTTTTTTAATTTTTCAATTGAATATTAAGTAGAAGGTAAAATATTGTTTAAATTTATTCAAATGACATGTTTTTTTGTTTGGGAAATGTTTGTGTTATTCTTTAAGTTAATGTAGTCTTTAAGAATTATTTTTCATGCATTTGTTATTTTATTATTTTAAAATCAAAATTAAAGATAAGGTAAAATTTTGTTTTTAATTGTTGAAATGACCTTTTTTGTTTGGAAAAGGTTTATATATATATATTTTTTTTAAGTCAATGTACTGTTTAAAAATAAGTTTTAATTCATTTGTCATTTTTTTTTTTAAAAATCAAATTTCAAGTGTAAGGTAAAATTTGGTTTTTAATTGTTGAAATGAAATTTTTAAAGGAAATAACCTTGTCAATAAATTTACATAAAATTATTAGAAGTGTTTTCTCATTTTTCTACATTTTTTGGTATTTTTTTTAATTTTTTAAAAACATTTCAACTTCTTGATTTCGTAACTTAAAAACAACATTTGAATATGCAAATGACCACTACTTCATGATAAAATTACATATCGAAGTCTATAACTTTCTTGATTTTATGTAATTTTTTGCAAAAAAAAAAAACAGAGGAGAGAGAGTGCGTAGTGGCCCGTATTGACCGATATAGACTGATACGACGATATAGCCGTATAGACCGATACGTACTGGTGACGAATTTTTTAGCTGAGGTTTAAAGCGAAAGCTGAAATAGTGAAAATATCAATTTATAAGAATCAGAATACAATGTCCGATTTTAGTAAATGTACGGGTGCCCAACCCAGAACAATAATTAAGGAATTTATGGGGTGGCCATCCTAACATGGGCTTTATCTTTTAGTAGACACGGGTTTTTGCGGTCTTCTTACTTTATCCCCCATCCGTCCGTACGCAAATATTAAAATAATCGAACCTTCAGAAATCGGCTCACTTACCGGTTCACTTTCTAACCATCAGTGCACCGATTTAGGGTGGGACCATTTTCTGTCTGTAGGAGCAATTAATCGACTTACTTTCTAACCATCGATGCACCGCTTTGGACTGAGACCATTTCTGTGTACAGAGCAGTAAATCAGCTCACTTATCGGTTCATTTTAAAGTCACTCGGTGCACCGACTTCCTCTGTTTTCCAGTTTTAAACTTTAACACCTAACCCCATCTGCATCCATTTCCATCATAAGTAGCCCAGATTTGATCAACTGTAAAGCATTCTGTTCTATCCATCTGAAAATTCATCACTCTGGTAATTTGAACCATTTAAAGACTCACTTTCTCTTTACCTTTTTAGTACTTTGATGGTTAACAAACATAGTACTGCTTTCCTTTTTTAAGACGGAATCTGAAATGGCACTGCAACGCATTACGCTTAGAGTTTTCCCCCTCCCCCACTAGGTGCGGGCCATTACAATCTTCCCTACTCCACTAGGTGTTGATTGTGATTGTAATATCCAGCTGAGTACCACATCGCCGAGCTCAGCTGGGTATGGAGGGATTATAAGAGGGCAACCCCCTTTACTTAGCATGAGGTCTTTTGGGCCTAACTAAATTGTCGGGTCCAAATACAAAACTGTGCGGGCCAAGTGGGTTCAAAGCGAATAATATCATGCTGGGTCGGATCGTTACTGTCATGCCCCGACCCGAAGGGTGGGCCCGGAAACCGACTGAGTTTTTTTTTTTTGAAGCTAAGACTAAACTAACACAACATGCAAGCATTCTAACTGGGCCGGATCAATAGTTGGGCCCAAAGGTCACATATGATCCCAACATGTGGACTCAAACATATACCATAAGTCCCTCCCAAGAGAAACAAATACAAACATCAACCCACATAAATCCAAACACTGAATTATCATTCAAAATCAACACCATCAGAGTAACTACAGAAACGTAGTAGCTTAATACATAACATTGATACAAATTAAGTACCACACTCGGTACTTTACAAAAGCAAGAGGTTTTAAGAACCAGAAAGCAAAGATAAGGGTATTCCCCTCAGTGGGAATTCCAAAACTCCGCCGCAGCTTATCCACTCTAAGCTTGAAATAGAGGGTTCTCTTCCTCGGGTTCATCTCCTGAAAGGTGAGTGGGGTGAGCTAATTATCCCAGTGAAGGAAATATAACAGTGCAGTTAAGTAAACAATAGGTTAGCAATAATCAACAGTTGCAATAATATCTCATGCTTAATAACAAATAAGCATAATATCATCATCAGTCCCATAATTCATCATTCATTCCAATACTGTTATCTTCCAACATGACGCCTACCGACTACGCTGAGACCATTTTATTAAGTCCCGACACGGTCAAAATACATCCTTACAAGTATATCTCCGGCTCTCCCATAGCCGATACTGACACCCTCAAGTCAACAACTGTTGACACCCATGGTCCAATAGACGTAAACCATCTCACACACATGGCCGATATTGGTTCAATAGTCAAGGACACGTGGAAGCAGTCTTACACATTTCACATGATCAACATCATAGCATTCGTAAGCATCATAAGCACTCTTACCATAGTACATCTTGTCTAGGCACATGAGTGGGTTCACTATATCTGAAACCACTCATTGCTCAAGACTCATCTCATAATAAAATTTGTTTACATTTTCCGCAAAGTTAAGTTCCCTCACCGTATATGTGTGGTTTCGCGGTCTCTGTTCAGACAACAAACAAGTGCACAATCAATCCTAAGCCACAAACATAGCATCAAATACATACACACAAGTAGTATTTTAAAATCATCATTGTTTTTCCAAAAATATCCAAGGTATATGGAATTGAGTCTCTAACTTGGTTTTTATCCTTTTTAAATTACAATAATCTACAATATATAGAAATAAAAAGGTGCTCAGTCCAAAACTCATATTGTCTTCTGGGCATTGACCAGATTAATTTATTGAGTTAGGTCTAGATTCTCAGGTTACTTCTCGGTTGTCTTCTGGATAGGACTAGATTTGACATTTTATAGGACCAGATCTGACATTTTGAGTAAGGCCTCGAGGTCACTCAGTGCCCGACAAATATAGCGTCGGCTTGAAAGTGAAATCACTCAGTACCCAACCAATAGGGTCAGCCTGGAAGTGAATACAATAGTATTTATACTATAGTAATAAGAGAAGAGGGTCAGTACATTTTCTTTTTTTTATTTATCAATGGGTACTAACATCACAAGCATCAACATAATCTAATAATAAGATTTTTTTTTCTTCCTCCACTGTCTGCAACAATCACTCAGTATCCGACCAATATGGTCGGCCTGGAAGTGAATACAATAGTATTTATACTATAGTAATAAGAGAAGAGAGTCAGTACATTTTTTTTTTATTTATCAATGGGTACTAACATCACAAGCATCAACATAATCCAAAAATAATATTTTTTTTCCTTCCTCCACTGTCTGCAACAGCAGACAGTGACGGGCGGACACTGTATGAAAAACGAATCCAGAAACAATGGGTTTCCCGGATTTGGTTTCCACATCTAGCCGGTTCGATGGACTCCTTTAGGAGTCCTCTTTCCATATGGAGAGGTTTTAAGTTTTAAAACTCAGTAGGACATTAGATCTTAACACCAAAAGCCCACTAACACTAAGAAAACCAAGTTTTTCCTTAAACTTCAAAACCATTTTACACACCCAAAACTTAACCAAAATCAGTTTTTCTTGATTCTAAACCACCTAGAATTTGAAAAGGAACACAATGGTTACTTTCACTGGAGTTCTTGGGCTGAAAATCTGAACTTTGAAAAATCTTCCTCTTAAGCTACGGGTGACAGAAACACAGTAAAACAGAGAGGCAAGGGTCGGCTGGTCTGGTTTTTAAATAGCAGCTGAGACAGAGAGAGGGAGAAGAGAAGAAAGTGTGGGAGTTAAATCTGAAGGGAAGGGCCTCATTTTATAGGAAATCAGCTGTGAAAGTTGGCCGGATGGCCACTGCATGCGGCTGCATGCAGTTGCTGGTGACGCCTGAAACAGTAAGCACTGTTTGGTTGCAATTCAGTCCCTCTGAAAAACTGGTTTTACAAAAAGGCCCCTATTTTGATAAAAACTGGATTTTCAACTTAAAATCTGATTTTGAAAGCTCAAAAATTTAATCCAACCTCACCGATGAGTTGGGTTTTAAAAACTCTAAAAAATTTGAGATTTAAAACTCAATAAAAATCATTGATTTAAACAAAAATCATAATTTAACACTATTTACTTAATTAAACAAATGTTTATTAAAACAATTTAGAAACCTCATTTTGGAGTGTGAAAGAATAATTAGACCATACTTAAAATGGTCTAACATAAAATACTTGTTTCAAAATTTATCTCACTTCGGAAATCATTTAAAATAGTTATTTCTCCCTTTTGGGGTTTTGGCGGGCGGTTTTAAATATCATTTTCTGAAAATAAAATTATTTTAAAATCAGAAATACAATTCCTTGATTAAGGAAAATCATATCATCCAATAATAATCACATAATAACATAATTTATAAAATAATAATAATAATTAGCGGTAACTTACCATTTTGCCCCTCCAGCTGGACGAGCTGGATCACTAAGTATTCGAGCTCGGATTGGGCCACACCTGGGCTTTTCACAAAGCCCTAACCAAAATCTTCGGGATTAACCGGTCAAGTAAGATTTATTAGGCTAAACTATGCGTAATCTAAGTCAGGGTATTACAGTTACAGTGACCTTCATGGGTCCAATGAATAATATCATTTGAATTAGTCTCATTACACCTATCTAAATGTAAAAATAATTATATTTTTTATAAAAAGACAAAAAAAAAAAAAACAACCAAGTATGGAAATCGAATTTTTAACTTAAAAGATACTTTGAGATCTGTCTTCTGGTCCTTCGAAAGTCTATATCTTCATTTTACATTGAATGTGAGACTAATTTTATAAATACATGAAATTAACCACAAACCTCGTGTGTCACACATCAGATTTGTCTATTAAATTATGAGCTTATCTAAATATTTTGCCATTTGAGCTTATCTAATCAGATTTGTACTATATAAGAATTACTGTAAATGATTATCTAAAACCAACACTTGGCATTTTGTGTCTCTTGGTGTAAAGGCCGCTTATGGGGTCCATTTGATAAATGGATCTAAACTGCTCCCTCCGTTCCAAAATGCTCGTCCCATTTTGATATTTCTTATTTCTTAAATATCATTGTATACAATACTATTTTTCGTATTTTATTATTTGGACAAGTCAAAGTTTATAAAAGAAGGTCGTCTTCCCATCACGTTAGAATTCAATTTAGAACTGAAAATAAATGAATCGAACAAATAATTTAGGACAATTCCAAAATGCATATAGAACAATTATTTTGAGAGAGAGGGAGTATAATATTGTTCTTTTCTCTTATAGACTTAAATCTAACCTAGATGATATTCATTTAATGTGTCATTTTGTTCAATTGAACATCATTAGAAAAAAAATAAACCAACCATCTCATTTTGATCATAAAATCTAAAAAAGTAGAATGATTCAATATTTCCCATTTCATCCAGTTTTAGAGTTCTCATAACCTAACCATCCAAAATTTTTAATCGTAGGGTCATTCTTTATTAGAGCACTGGGCTCTTAAGGTGCATTTCTTTTCTTTTATCATTTGATCAATATTGAGGAAATCAATAACTATTTGTGAGATAATTTGAGAGAGATGTAGAATTGCAAATGGATGGGCCCAAGTTAGCCCAATTTGGTCAAATTTTAACTCAAATTCATTCTTTCTTGCACTAAGCTTGGCACAACCCTATTTTAAATTTAGGCATTTGATTTCGAGCCCAAGAATGAGCTTGTCTTGAGCCTAGTCCAATCCAAATCTGATTGTTTTTTTTTTTTTCAGGCTCATTTTGTAGAGGCATACATCCATGGACCATTTAACCTAATCTAGTGGATCTGGTCCTCTCCTTACCTTCTATTCTTATCCAGGGTTAGATCTAAAATTGGGAGGGTAGGATTTGTTGATCCATAAAGCTCCTTGGCACTTTCAAGTCCAAAAACCACACGATCTGAACTAAGGGTTCTATATTTGCTTCATGTCATTTAATATCACAAAATGTTGTGCCACAATCGAATTCAAACAACGTAACGAAAGTAATCAAACATCTATGAAAAGACAACACCTGGAAAGGAATTTCCAAATTCTCGACTCAAATCAAGCCAGCTTGGTATAATGATCATACCACCCTAAGTCACATCGAAGGTAATCTACGCAGAAAAACTCGTTAGTCCCGGTCACTTTCATAGAGTCAGGTGTCTAAATATGAGTGTGACCCCTAATTTTACAATCCTCCTTTAAAATTATAGTAAAAATAGTAGATTAGTGACATTGAGAGTATGATTAGAAGATCACAGATGCATATCTTGAAAGTACTAAGCATAATTTGTAATATTTTCAAAGTTGTGATTGAGATGTACCTTAAGAAACAGAAGTATTTTGTATTAAAAAGAAAAAAAATAAGAGTGTCTTGATCACTAACTTATTTTTTTACAGTTCGTTAAACTTTGCGAATCTCATTCCAACATTAAACTTTAGGCTATTCACATCGAGCTTCAATTTGAGCTTTCCCCTGTTTAAGCTTAGCCCATTCAGATTAAGAAACCACAAGCATGCTTCAAGCCCATTGGGCCTTTAATATAAAGTAAAGTCGACCTGTTTAGAAAACTTGAAAGCCCAAGCTTTCCCCTTAAAACTCATTGTGAACAAGAGTTTCAAAACTAAATTGCTAATTATGCTCTTCATTTAAATTAATTAGGCTTCAAAAGCATATTTTTACTAACAAAAATTCATTACCAAATTATAGAATCGATTTAACATTTAATACTATATAATAGCGACAACAACAATAATAATCAAATAAATGATTTATTAAACAATTAAAAAAAAAAACACTCAACATATCAAGAGTAAAAGTCTAAATAGGCTTTTCTTCAATATATATGTCCACAAGTTTATTACACCAAAAATTTAAAAGTTGAAGTCAAAGTAATTCATCAAATGAGGCTTACTTATTCAAAACCATCAATTAAGGGATTTTGACGTTTAAGTTATTACCAAGAATGATTTAGTTGAAATTGTTAGTTGAATACTTGGAACGAGGACCTAACTCCCATCTTTAATTGAAGCACATGGTAGACAGGACCAGAGACCATGGCTTTGAATATTAATTAATCAAAATAGATTTTCTATCATTAGCATATTAATTAATCCATAACTACATAATCTCAAACCTTGAGAAACTCCTTATAATTCTAGTGATTCCATGAAAAATATATACCAAAATCTTTCGAAGCTAGTTTTTAAAACTCGGACAAATAGTTAGTCGAAACTTTTAGAATTAGAGTAGAGATCTTGGGTTGAGTCTTTTGAAAATCTATATCTTTATTTTATATTGAATGTGAGTTTAATGCTATAAATATATGAAATCAACCACAAATCTCGTGTATCATACATCAGCTTCTTGATTTGATCTTAACGGTTCAAATTTTAATAATCTAAAAAATAAGTACATTAATTTCAACTGTAAAATCATCTTACAATTCATGGGAGGTGAGTTGCATGGAGTGTTTGAATTGACAAAAGAATATAGACTCACCCTCTCATATATATAAGGGATGTGTTAGTGTTATTTAATGCTGCACTAAAAAACTCCTGCACACAAGATTAGAAGGAATTAGGTTGCTTACACACTGTAAAGTAAATTCCTCGTAGAGTTCAATACAGGTTCAAAGTTCACTCACATGAAGAATAAATGAACCAATATTTGTTATGCCATGACGTATAAAAGTTAGGCTCTCAGCAAGTTTGGACAGGGGGCACAGGTGGGCCTGAGAAGACTGCATTAAGAGGCCCTGAATGAAAGCTGAAGCTAAAAACTTTTAGGCCCAATTAGACGATTTGGACAACCCTAGATGGGGCTCTAACATTCCTCTCATTTGCTTCAGTTTGAGTCTTGGGCTGTGTTTGGATTGATGTTAAGGGGGGATAAGGGGGGATAATGGGGGATAACCCCCCATTATCTTTGTTTGGTAATGCGACGACCTAACTCGACCCCATCACGATATTGTCCACTTTAGGCTCCACTTGGGTTCACACGCTTTTGCATTGGGCCAGGCCCACTTGACCAGGCCCAAAAGGCCTCGTGATGGGAGAGGGGTTGCCCCCTCTTAAATCCTCTTTACACCCATGCTGTTGGGCGATGTGAGACTTTCCCACACGCCAGCAGTAACAGTGGGTATTACAATCCACCCTCCTTAGATCAGAGTTGTCCTCGACTTTGTCATGCCACACTGATAGAGGGTCCACACACACAGGCAGACAATGCCACACAAGCAGAGAGCCCACACAGTCTAAGTGTTGAACCATGCTTTGATACAATTTGTGACAACTCGACTTGACCCCATCACGATATTGTCCGCTTTGGGCCCCACGTGGGCCCACACGGTTTTACATTGGGCCTGGCCCACCGGTTAGGCCCCGTGATGGGAGAGGGGTTGCCCCCTCTTAAATCCTCTTTACACCCCTTGCTACTGGGCGATGTGTGACTTTCCCACACGCCAGCAACGCTGTGTATTACGGGTAATGGAGGGTGAGGGTAAAAATTCAAATTTTTTCCCCTCTCCTTCCTTTTTGAAAACCCTTTGGAGCATGAAGGTTTTCAGGAAACCCTTACCCCTCTTTACCTCCTCTTTGCACTTATGGAGCAAAAATATTTTTTAATTGATAATATTATTTAATAATTATATTTCATAAACTTTTATTTTTATTTTTTATATTATATAGATTTAATAAAAGTTATTAATTTTCATAAAATTGTTAATAAAGTTACTCCTACTTACTGTTACCAAATAAGATTTTTTTCTCTAAAGGTAAGTTTTAACTTTACCCTAAAATTACCAAACGAGATAAGGGTAATACTTGCATAAGAGTAACCCCTGTTCAAGGGTAACTCCAGGTAACCTCTGTAAAATTTACCTCTCATCAAACGCAGCCTTGGACTCAGCCTGTAATAGGGATGCGGTGTGGGAAGGTTGAGTGATTTTTGGTAAGGCTAACCCAACCAAATTTATACTCAGCTGGTCTGACCCAACTCAAATGTAAGGCCCGGCTTTTTTCAATCGAACCTGATCCGAGGCATTCTGAGAAAATATAGAGATCCAATTGGATTGGAGTTGAATCAAAACATATTTACAAAATCATACTCACATTTCATGTGAAAACTATTCACTGTAAACTAAATACATGTGGAGTTAAATTAAAAAAATCATTTGTCTAAATTTGGGTTGAGTTGGACTGAGGGTTATTTATTTATGTGTTTATTTTTTAGCCCATCATGACCCAAAACCTAGTTGGATTTCTTAGCAGAAATTCGATCGATCCAACTAAGCCCAGGCACTATTAATTTCAAGTTGGATCAGTGTGGAAAGGGTTTCAAGATGAAATTTGTCAGTCGTCCAAATGAAGCGACGATTTTCATCTTCCAACATTGTATAATTTCAAATACAAACTTTTATGATTTTAGTTTGGAATGGGATGCAAATGAAGGTCCATAAGACATTATGATTGGGGTTCAAACCCATGACTTCAAACCCAGGGGTCGAAAATTTGGGGCATCTGAATTTTCGCCCGATATTTCATCTCAGCCGAGATTTTTCTCTCCTCAATATTTTTTTTTTTGAAAATCTCGTGGCTTTTTTTTTTGAAACAATGCATTTAAAAAAAAAAGACTGTTTTTTTTAAAAATATAAATATCAGCTGAGATATCGACCGGACCCATGCCGATATTTGTATTTTTTAAAATAAAAAATAAAAATCGACCGAGATCTCCGCCGATACGTACAGTATCGGCCTAGATTTCGACCCCCGTTCAAACCCAAGAGTCATAAGGAATGTAATTGGGCTTAGCCCACTAATCAGTCCACATACAAGGATGGGGTCGAAATCTCGGGATTTCCACGACTGAGATATCTTGGCCAATACGTATGGTATCTGCTAGAGATAAAAAAATTCAGCCAATACGCATAATATAGGCCAAATATAAAAAAATTCAGCCAATTTTTATTTTTTATTTAAAAAAAAACCAAATCGGCATGGACTCATCTGATATCTCAGCCGATATTTATATTTTTAATTTTTTTTATAAAAAAAGCCTTTTTTATTTTTTATTAAATTTTTTCAAAAAAAAAATTACTGAGATTTAAAAAAAAAATATAAGGAGAGAGAAAAATCTTGGCGGAACTGAGATCTCGGCCAACATCTCTGCTGAATTTTCGGCCCCTGATGGGAGCACAAAGGAAGTCTCACAGTTAGTCAAATAGTAGAGCCCCATTCAGATAGTGTTCAATTGAAATTTAATGTGTAACACTAAATTTTTGTCCTACATCTTCAACCATGTGACTCAACTGTAATTTGAAGTCTTTAAATAAAGCCATTTATTTTGGCTTGCATCGTATTGTGGGACCCGAAGTCTGATAATGCGAAAGATGGATGGCCGAGATTTTTCTCAGGAGTTTAAATTTCCGTTTAGAATGACATCGGTTGTATTTACTTTGACTCATTGTCACATTTATTTTTAATTATTTTGAGGGGTGTTCTTGTAATTTGCTTCAGAGGTGTTTTATTAATTTAATGTAAGCCACTACTCTGTGTAGTGGAGTATATCAGAGCATAAGGAAAGGAGAAAAAGACAGCTCTTTTCTAGTTTTTCTGATAAAAAGAGAAGAGAGGAAAAGAAGAAGGTAATAGAGAAATGGTTCTTTCCCCTCTCTCATTTGGGGGAAGATAGGGTTAATCTTGCATTTTTTAATGTATAAATCTCTTTTATTTTACATAGAATTTTCTCATTTATGTTGTTTGTTTGATGTTTGGATGGGATTCTCTATTTTCATATGTGGATTGAAAATTGAATCGGGTTTTTGTGTATAAAACCCGATATCATAAAAAATAGTTTTATCCGATTTTCATTTTTATTTGAATAATTTCATCGTCCCGCGACAGTGGCCATTGTTTCCCAAACGGTAAAACGCATGATAAATACGCAATATCTCCATGCAATTTTAATTTATAATTTATAATTTATATACTAAAATATCTCAATTTTTTCCAAATGTTTGGCAAAAAGAAAAAAGTGGGACTTAGATGTCACTGTAGTGAATCCGTTTGGACCTAGAATGAGATCCTCAATGACTTCATTTGAGCATTGTCAATGGTAGGCAGGAAATGGTTTAGTGTAAAACTACGACTGAATCATATTCCTTTCCTTATTTCTATGGAGAATCAAACACCGAATCCGCAACTTTTACTACCCAATTCACACTTCACAATCTCACATGATTGATTGGTTGGTTTGACTGTCACCAAACTGTTGTCCATTGAGATTGAAGCACTGATGGTGAAATAAGATTACACAACCCAAAAACAATTTTATGGGTGATTCACATGTCATTAAATGGAGAATCTATCTCGAAGCTGTTGTTAATTTTAAATTCAATTATATTATTTATGAAATACTTTTTCATATGAAGTTACAGAAGTTCAATATTTTCTTTTTAATTTTCTCTCTCTGTATTGAAATATATTTCTTGAAAACAAGAGAAAAAAAAAGTCTCTATCTTTTGTATTTTTAACAAGAAATTTTTGGAGCTAGGGGAGAGTGTCCAATATCAAATTAGACTATGTAAAATCCGTAAGTACTAATACACCCAATATGTATTGATTGATAGATATCGAGTATTGACCAATATATGATTGTATTAATTTTGATAGGGTCAATCGTAGAAGTAGAACTCAAAAAATCGAGTTCAGATAGATGGGATTTAGGCTCTTTAAATGATGATCTTAGGACGATACATATCGTCTAATACATAATGGACTCAGGAAGAATATGAAATTGACATTTGTAATTGAATATGTTACAAGTGATTCAAAAAATGGGTCGGACTGTATCAGTTTGATACGTTGATACATATCATATCGGCTAACATGTGATTGTGGTAGAATCTTTTGGAGGATTAGACTTAGGTATAACTAATAAGATGTGAGATGAGCGGGCAAGATGTACGCCAGGTAGTGTAGTTTTGTGAGATAGGTGAGTCAGGCATCACTTTAAAAGATGATTTTATAAATAGTTATCAAACCTACAATACTCTTAGAATGTTGAAAATGAAAAAAAAAAAAATCCAAATTGACATAGTTATGATGATGGAAAATGTATTTTATGTTGACTAAGTATGTTAGCTCTAAATGAGATAGTTAGAAATGATTACACAATGCATAGTATATTAGTTAAATAATAAAATCTCCTTTAAAACTTTAAAGTTATTTTTAAGCACTATATATTGTCAAAATTTCTCAAATTGAATATCCAAACTATTTACGATAACCTGATAAAAATACTTTAAGATTTTAAGGTCATTTGACACTCTCAAATGTGTTTTTGGCACACCTGAGGGATACCCTTATTTGTAAAATACTGTGTTTTAAACATTTGGGAGTGTCAAAAGATCTTTAAGTCTTAAAGTATTTTTATCAGGTTATCGTAATTTGTCCGGATATTCAATTTGAGAAATTTTGAAAATACACAGTATATAAAAAATATCTTTAAAATTTTAAAAGAAATTTTATTATTTAAATAATGTACTATGTATTACTAGTGTACATACTGTAACATGAAGTGGTTCGAAAGAATCATCCGTTCATTCGAACGAATAGGCTGAATAGTAACACGAAATACTGTTCAGTCTATTCGTTCGAATAAACTAAATTTACACTTCAGCATTTATCTGAACCAATGGCGAAATAAACTGAGAGTTCGTTTAAATGAGTAAAAATACGAGCTATAATGATAATTTATCATGAAAATTTGAAATCGAATATATAGAGATAGAAAAATCGAGTGTCGGTAAGTGCTGCACTTATAATGGGCCATTACTACATGTGTCGGCCTAATTTTGTTTTCTTCGACGGGTCTTATGTTGGCTAAATTTGTATACGACCGGCACCGGCCAATATAGACTACAGAGTAACGCATCTCCCCCCGATCATCTCGCTTTATCTAAGTAGGGTTCAAATTAATATATATTATTATATAATATATAAATTATATTATATTTTATATATATAGATAGCGGTTTGACCCTTCAATTGGTTGAATTTCAACAAATCCGTTCGGCAAATTCAAATTTTATATTTAAAAAAAAAAAATTTAAAGTCTTCTTTTTGTCTCTTTTATGGCCTTGGAGAATGCAAACTTCGTAGCAAATACTTTTATACAACCGATGTAGAGTGGTCTTCTTTTGTCTTGTACTCAGTGTTTTATATCCTAGGGCAAAGACCCATGCTACGTTCTTTTTAGACATTGTGGACCATTGCTTGTAAATAAAAAATATTAAACATACGAATATCATCTAAGAAAACTTAATTTTTTTTAAAAAACTTTTATAAATGCCTTACTATTCTTAGAATACATTAAGATTAGGTTATCATAACTTGAATTCACAAGTTTTTACTTCTCGAGAAATAAGACGACCAGTTAAACTACACTTATATACGTGAAAAAACTTTACAAAATTAATAAATATTAAATATGTATACTTTAAAAAATCTTTGCAAAGTTCATAAACACTATATATGTATACTTCAAAAATATGATTAACTTCATCATAAAATATAAACCTATCCAACAAATAAATCAAATTTAAGCATTGTAAGAAGTGGACACTGGACACCACCATAGATGAAATAATTTATGTGCACATCTCATTTGCTAGATCATAAGAACTACCAATTTGTCTACATTGAGATTCATCGAATTATCTTATTTTTTATTTTTAAGATCAAAATAAATTATTAAATAACTAATTTTATCTAAAGTGCTTAAATAAATAGGGAAGATGCATCAATTTATGTCTATAAGGGTCAAACTCAACTGTTAATCTCCTATTTCAAGAAGTGAAAGGTGCCTAATTCGAACCCCATGGGCTCACCCAATGTGTCTTAAAAGTAGTGAATATCACTCGTAGAAGTTTTACAGTAGATATTCTGTGATTTTTCATACGTAAATTTAAAAGAAAAAGATACATAAATTTGACATCAACTAAAATTGAGTTAAAAAATAATATTTTAAATAGTTTAAATTTATCCCTATAAAAACTTCATATATGTCTTAAAGTCGGAGAAGATAATTGGGTTGAACTAGCTAACTGCAGTTTCACTCCATGAATCTTATTTATATTTTTCTAAAAAAGAGACAAATAGGACTTTATTTGGGTAATAGGTAAGTTAGATGACTTCTTGAGTTTTGATATTTCATCAATAAAAAAATATAGATTGATGTGATATTTCTAGATAGACATGAGAAATTAAAATTGAAAAAAATAAAATAAAAAATAAGGCCGACGTTATTAATTACATTCTTGTCTAAGGCTCCAACAGCCTTTCCTTTATTAGTTGTTGCATTTACATGGATTGGTATGAATTAAAGGAAGTGGCCCACCTATTCTTCATTGAGGAAGCACACCAAAGAAGACTGGGTCCACCATTTGGGGGTGGACCCCACCACATAGAGTAATTGCTGATCTCATCCATTCGCTTTGCTTTAAACCCGAGGAAAAGGAAATCTGTCGTGATGGCATTGAGTAGTGCGGCATTGAGTAGTACACATTTACCCCATGCATCCATTCATATTCATTCATGCTTTTGAAAATCAAAGCAGAGATGGATAAGTCTTCCACAGCCATTAAAGATACATGGAGAAGAATCTTTCTCAATTTTCCCCTCTCCACACCTTACAGTGAACAAGATTAGAGGCAGAGTCAATTAATTTAGAAACAAAGGAAAATCCTTAATCATTATCTAATCAAATTCCCATCCCAATTGGGACTTTGGGAGGCTATTGAATGTTTGGTGAGGCCTGATTTTCCACTTGGGTAACATGGGTTCATGGGTTTGACTCTTTCAAGTTATAGAGGGAAGCCTAGAGGAGGAGTACCAATTCAGATGGTATCCAACCCCATTGAAAGGACAACTTGGTTTCTAAGTGGCCATTGGCCAAGCCCTCCTTGTAATGGGTTTGGGCTTCATTGCTTATTCAGCCCATGGGCTATAATTGAACAGAGATAATGACATTGGTGAGTCTTGATAATTAGCATTCAGAACTTGAATTGATTTGATGACCACTTCAAACCTAAATATCATGGGGAATGGCATGATTCAGTCTTCACATGCAATTGAAAAGTCCCACCTCGCGAAGAAAGGGTTCTTTCAGATCTATTTATTAGAGTAAGACTTTTTTTCGCATTCTATAAGAGGAGAGCATACGCATATTCTTTTTTATTCTCCTCTATCATTCTTTTCTGGATGGGTATTAATAATTAGCATTCATAATCTAAATACATTTGATAGACTAGTTCAATCCCAAATATCATAGCGAATGAGCCTTATTCTATTACTAAGTGACTAAGTTTAACTTTCAGTCTTAAACTAGGTTTTTACCACTACACTAATCTTTCTCATTCATCCAATGTCTGCATCATGGATTTCGTACACTCATTTTGGTTTACTTGAAAAACTCATGGTTTGTCAACTCAGTTCTCCAAATGTAAATTAAATTTATTATTAATAATTAGAGTCAACTCAGTTCTCCAAGTGTAAACTAAATTTAATCATTAATGATTAAGGTGAAAGATATTATGGAATTTTGATTTTTATCCATTCTTTATTGTTTAACATGTAAAATTTTCAACCTAGTCTACTATTTAAAACCTTATTTTATACTATATCCTAAATGAATTTCAACTACAAATATTGGAATTTGGAGAACCAAGCTAAGATTCACAGTCCCTTCTCTTCTCAAGTTGAAAAAGAAGTTAGAAATGAATAAAAGAAAGAGATTTATTCAGGTGCATACATGTACTTACTTGGAAACATAGAATCCAAAGTTAGCCTTCCTTCTCTGACCTTTGACCATAAAAAACCATCAAAAATCAATCCATCCAAACCTCTTTTAATGCGAAGCAAAAGGCAGAGCCAAACCCTCCTTTCTAACATGTGAATTAGAAAGCATTTAAAGGGCCTATTCCTCCTTTTCCTTCCTTCACCGAAGGAAGAAATTCCAAACTTCCCAATCCCCAAAAGAAAAAGGAAAACAGAAAAAAAAAAACCCAGACCATGGGAAATAGCTTAGGAAGAAGAAGAAGAACAGCCAAGGTGATGACGATAGATGGAGAAACCCTCAAGTTCAAGACTCCAATTCAAGTCTCTGCCATACTCAAAGACCACCCAGATCACGTTCTCATGGATTCAGACCAAGTCCGGAACTTGGGTGTGAGAGCAAAGGCATTAGATCCCGACCACGCGCTGAAGCCCAAGAGGCTCTACTTCCTCGTCCAATTGCCGAAACTCCCAGACCAGAAGGAGCCGAGGAGGGTCCGGTCCGGTGGCCTAAACATGAGTGCAAGGGAGAGGCTGGAGAGTCTCATGTTATCGAGGAGGTCTGTCTCTGATCTGTCTCATCTGAAGGTGGTGGCACCCTTAGGAGATGAGTCTCAGAAAGAAGATGGAGGAGTCAGAGTTAGGATGAGGGTGCCCAGAGCTCAAGTGGCGAAGCTGATGCAAGAAAGCAAAGACCCAGCTGAAATTGCAGAGAAAATCATGGAGCTCTGCATTGGAAACAGAGGAGAAGGAGAAGAAGCAGAGGCTGAGAAGGAAGAGGGTGGAAACCTGTTGATGAACCACAAGCAATGGAAGCCTTCTCTAGGGAGCATTGAAGAGATGAAAAATAAACGCAAGGTATGTTGGAATCAAAGATTGAATTAGATTTCCTTCTCTTTCTTTCTTTCTTCTTCTTTCAATCCTTTCAATTTTCTGTTTGGCACCCACCACTTTTGTTAGGAAAATTGTACACAAGTCCATGATTTTTTATATTTGGGTGTAGAATTAATCCAATTACATCTCTCAACATTTGGGTGGAGATAGAACAATCAATTCCAACCTATTTTTGATAAAATCAACAAAATATATTCGAAAGAATTAGAAAAAATGATAGTAAATACTGCATTTTCATAATAGAAAACACCACAGTTCTTATCATTTTCAAGAATTATACTATAAAAAATGATGGTGTAACTTCAACTATAAGTAAAATTGAGACCTAATTTGTGCATAAAAATGAGTGAAGAGGAATCCATTTTCAAAGCAAAATGATTATAGTTGGATTCTTCAACCTCAAATGTCGGGTTTAATATATAAAATAAAGAGATTAAAAAAATTCTTTACAATTAGTTCAAAAGAATGGGCCAATATTAAAACATCTCTATTTTAATAAACTAAGTCATTTCATGTCACACGTTGTAAAGTAAAACAGCCCATATTATATCTTATAATTGTATTTTATTTCAATATAAAATAATATTACTAACTTAAAAGAAATATTGACAGAATAATGAAATTCCAATAAACAGGCCCCTGCTCCCTAAAGTGTTTTAGGTCAACTCTATTGTTGCATTCTTTGTCGACTTGAATCCGCTAAGTTTATATAGCAAGTAAACAAAAGATGACTTTTCATGCAATAGTCAACCTTCTATTGAATAAAAAATTAAAAAGACATTCAAAAGTGTTTGGTTTCCTGGAAATTACCTGAATTCTTTGAAAATGGGCAACATATATAGAAACAGAGAAGAATTGCTTATCTTGTTGCTTGTAGAAATTAATCCTAACAAGAATGGTTTATTGCCAGAAAATTAATAATTATCAATCAACTTTTACACTAAAATTGTAACCAGAAGATTTTAAATTTAAATTAATTTTGCAGCATATAAATTTGATGTGATGAAAACATTAGCTATACTATTTGTAATAGGTAGGCAGCAACCTCCCTTCTTTTGTGTGGAAGGACGATATAGATTTTGACCTTTTTTTTTTCTTCAAACTTAGATTATGTTTGGATGAAGTATCTCATCCGAAAGGTTAGTTCAATAGGTAGACTGAGTCTAAATCTCTTTCTTCACAACTAATGTAAGGCTCATTCACTATCTCAACAATTCTTCTCTTAAAGATAGAATGTTAATGATTATCCTGTCTGATTAGGGGATCTTCTAAATTCTGTTTAGAGATATAGCTATGATACCATTTTTCAAAAATGTTAATCGAATAAGTAAAGTGATCTAAATATTTTATAAGTCTTTAAATCTGGAGACTCATTTTTTTATTTTTAATTTATCATCTTTAGCTATTGCTATCAAGATTTCTTTAAAAAAGAAAAAGTAAAAAGTAAACATGACCGGCAACTTTTGCAAAGTTAGTTCAAGAGCACAAGTTGTTTGTCGTATGCAGTATTCTCTTATACAATTAGAAGTTATTTATTTATTTTATGAAGTAAAATAATTTTGTAAAAAAATTATGTTAGAATTTTATTCATAATATCTAATAAGAATCAAGATCATTTATGTTACAATCTTTATTTTTTTTAAAATGAATAAATCATTATTTTGACTATAGAAGAAAAGTCTTTTATTACAACAATAAATGTTGGTATCTACCCACATGATCTTGTCTCTTCAGTGCATGAATTTCACAGTCAAAATAGATGTTGATAATGGCAAACAAAGACGTCATTAAAAGTTTGGCATCATGCATTATGCATGGAAAGCCACTTAAAATAGATGAAAGAAGCTTAGAAAGGAGTCTTTGACTAAAAAAAGTTTCAAAACTTCACTGAATCAATGGACTAAATCCTTCTTTAATATGTAATAAAGGTTAATTGGGCAATTAAATTTAAATGAGTGTTAAAGTTGAAAAAAACCAAACGATTAGTCACACGTAAATTAAAAAAAAAAATTAGAAAAATCTTAAAAGACTTTCTCAATTTAGAATTAGCTTTGAAATGGACTTGACAATTAATATTCCTTTCCCACTTGCATCCACATGAAAGGCATGCATGGAGTAGTTATCTGTTGAGAATTAATTAGGGTGACTTGGAAAGTCTTTTTTTTTTAATATTTTTATATTTTCCTCTTTTCAAACCTATTGTCACTTTCACTGCTGAATTAAGTCTACTGTCATATCTAAGGTTTGATATTTAAGTCTCATAGAGAAAATATTCATTATTGACTAAAATCATATTTAAAATACTTTATTCAAATTTACTTTTTGATTAAAACTCTTATAAAAAGTGACTCATCCAACCAACTCATCTCATCATCATCAGAGTTACAATTGATTTATAATAAAAGAAGTAATTTAAAAATGCTGAACATTTTTTAGTATATGCAGAATTAATATTCGAAGTCAAATTGGATATGAGTGCAATTCATGGGATAAATAGTTGTGAGAGAGAATTGGATTCACTAGATTTATGATAAGTTTTATAAACTTAACTTTGCATAAAAATCTTATGAGAACTGTTCTTACTCTTTATTTATTTTAAAAGTTGTAGAAATAGAAAGAATGAATAAATTTTGCACTATTCACATAAATAATAATAATAATAGAATACCATTATTTTTCTTTCAAATTGTTGGATTTTCTAACATTCTACACTTGATTATGAATTTTGCAGAAATTGGGAGTAAGATTTCAACCTACCCAAGATGGAGAGTTGATTTAGTTGTTGAAGACATCTTCCATGAGCCATTCATCAAATGCCTTATAAGAAAGTCAATCGACCATCATCTTCAATCTCCCTCTCTAATGTAAAACCAGAAGAATCAATGAATATATTTTTCTGAGTAATGTGTTTGGTTTTGTGTTGGATTTTGGATGAGTGCGTTTTCATTTGATAATGTTTTGGAATATGCATGTAAATTTTGGAAGTGAATACACAGCTAGAATTTCTAGCAATCGACAATGTAATCATTTGCAATTTCCTAAGAACTTTCCGATTGGAAATTGTACGATACAACTCATTTGTATATAAGTTACTTATCGCTTTATTTGTTCGAGTGATTGGATATTTTCAATTTTATGTCAATGGTCTTGCCTTCAAACCCTTGGGTCTTCTAACCTGATTTATGGTGTTTGTGAGTGATGTCATAGATCTGGGGTTTATTTATGATTACTACAAAGTGGGGTTGACGAGTTTTCACGTATGAAAAAAAAAAAGAATCATTTGGATTGAAATTTAAAGTTTATAAGCATTTTCTTTTTTATTATGAAGGAAATTATCTCTTCTCAAGAGGGTTGGAGATTTCACTTATTGCATTCTCATTGTATTATTTTTTTATTCTCTTATCTTTGTACTTTCCATCAAAAATAGACATTGAACCAAACCATGAAGTAAGATCGAACCCAATTGATGAGCCACAACCAAATATATGCCCTAATTGACCAAGCAGGCCCATTTTCCTATTTATGAGCTAATTAATTTGCTCATTATTTTTTTAGTCCAAAGTATCCAAACCTCTTAGAGCACCTGATTAAGTCCTTAGGGCATATACAAATTTCTATATCCACACACACTGGGTAAAAATAGGAGGAGTAGCCCTTATATGTTGAGAGTGACATAAATTCAGAACCTCGTGCAGCTTATTAGGGTTCTTACTGTCAAACCAACCTCACATATTTGAGCTAATTAACTTGCCCCTGATCCATGATCAACCTAATTTGACCCATGACTTGATCAACAATTTGACTCACTCGTTGCCCATGACTCAATCTAACAAAACATAGTGTCTATGATCTATGACTGTTCACTTGGCCCAATAAAAACTATGACCAAACCAAAGACTAATCATGGTCCAATTCATGAAGAAAGATCCAACTCAACAACAATCTATAACTCAATCCACCGTTCCCATAATGTTCATGCCATAATTACAGTTAGAAAATAAATAGCAGGAGTGATGGTGACATCGTGTCTTAGTCAAATAATCTAATAAATATTATTTAATATTTTAAATAGTTTAAATATCAATTAATATTTTAATTAAAATTATTACATGATATGATAGGATGATGTGTCTTATTTTAAAACATATTATGATTGAACATCCTCCATAGATGGCCTACACCTTTGAATTAATCGCTTTAAATCCATAGAAGAGATTCAAAATATCATTAGAAAAGTCTCATTCATATTGAAGAAATAAAATAAAATTTAAAAAATATAGTAAACATCTCTAAACCATTTTGTATCCTAAAAAATATCCTTTTTTATATTACGTATAAATAAAAGAATTTAAGAGAATTACATAATAGTACAATACTAACAACTCTTAAATGTGCTTTAGAGCCCAAAAATTACTTTAGTTGACCATATTTTTACTATTGTTTTTAATCTTTTAAAATTAAAAATATATAAATATAGGCGAGCAATCCTCCCACGGGCATTTTGTGTCCATAGACACGGATTTTACTGTGTCTCCATTTTACCCTTCATCGTCCTACCGTAAAGAAGATAAGAATGTTGAGATTCGGATCACCCAACCGGATCCTTTAATAGACCTCGGCGAGCCGAATTCACCGAATACAAGAATGTCTAAAATCGGATCACCAACCGGATCCCTTAATGACCTTTGCCGAGCCGAATACAGCAATGTCCAAAATCAGATCAGCAACCGGATCCCTTAATGGCCCTCGGCAAGCCGAATTCTTCGAATGTCTAAAATCGGATCACCAACCTGATCCCTTAATGACCCTCGACGAGCAGAATACATGAATGTCGAAAATCGGATCACCAACGGGATCCCTCAGCGAACCGAATACAGGAATGCCCAAAATCGGATCACCAATCGGATCCCTTAATGGCCCTCGGCAAGCCGAATAAAGGAATGTTCAAAATCGGATCACCAACCTGATCCCTTAATGGACCTCGGTGAGCCGAATAGGATGGACACTGTTTTTTAATACGCATCGCCTTAATGATTTTAAATTAACACCAACTACCAACTACCAACATGTCTATCTTTATACCGAAAAACTGGTTTTCTCCCTCTCTTTACTGCCATATTCATATCTCCTACAACCCCTTTTCTCTTATTAAACATCATTTTCTCCATCAGCTTCTCTTCTCTCATTATCCTCATGAACTCTCTTTACTGCCATATTCAACCATTACCTTTCTCTACTCCAACATTTCCTCCAACGTTTCCTACACTCTCAAATCGCACCGTTTCTTCCTGTTCACAGACCACTTGGCCAGGTCCGCCCTCTAAATCTCGTGATTCGTACAGAAGGTAACTCTTCAAACCCATATGTTGTTTTATTTTTTAAGTTTAATCCTCCAGTTATTGGCATTGGTTTTTCTCTGTAATATTATGTGTTTTTCATTTTATTTTTTCATGTTTAATAAATTTTTACCCTTTATTTAACAATGCAACAATCTCCGTCCCTCTGTTCTTATAGATATCACACCTATGGATTCTAGCGAGGAAGGTCCATCTACATTTTATGAATCGTCATGGCATGGATTTAATTGAGAATACTGAACAACTTGTGAATGACCTTTTAAATGAAAATCAGCTTGTTGATGATACCTCTTTTTCAAGTCGAGAGGATCTTGTTAAGTATGTTAAGAAAGTTGCAATTTCACAAGGATTTACCGTTACCATCAAGTGGTCAAGTAATAAGGACAAGACTGTATCTCTTGGTTGCGATAGAGGTGGTACATATCGCAACACATGTAACTTGAAAGATGATGAGCGGCAAAGGAAAGTATCCTCTCGGCTTGTCAATTGTCCATTTGAAGTGAAAGAGAAACAACTTCTTGATGGGTCATGGAAGTTGAACATTAAAGATTTGGAGTACAATCATGAAAGATCGAATGTATTAGTTGGTCATCTGATTAAAAGATATTTTACAAATGAAGAGAGAAAAAAATCAGTGAAATGAAGAGGAGCAATATATCACCTCGTCAAATTCTGGAGATAAGTAGACACATGTATTCTTGATGTATTTGACATATGTATTTGAAGTTGAATGTGAAGAATTTGATATATTTGAATTTTAATATGAAGAATGAATGTGAAGAACTTGATGAATTTGGATTTGAATATGAATTTGAATATGAAGAATGATCTGATTCTCTCCAATTCGGATCGCCAAGAGTTGCTTAGCGATCTGATTCTCTCCTATTCGAATCCGATAATATGTCGATCTATAGACAGACTGCTCTCAGTCCAATTCGGATCGCCAAGCATTCTTGGTGATCCGATGCTTTCCTATATTCGGCTCGCCAAGAATTCTTGGCAATCCGATGTTAAGCCTCCTATGTAGACAGACTGCTCTCAGTCCAATTCGGATCACCAAGCATGCTTGGTGATCCGATGTTTTCCTGTATTCGGCTTGCCAAACAATTCTTGCTGATCCGATTATATCCAATTCGACTCGCCAAGAAGTGTTTGGCGATCCGACATTAATTGTAACGCCCGCCCCTTTTCACCGTAAAATCAGAGTACTTTTTTTTTTTTTTTTAAATAAAAGTGACAAAGGGCGCGGACGTCACGACGCGAGTTAAGTTCCGAGCTTCTAAAGCCCGGCCCTTAACTGGCCAACCCTACGCGTGCGTGGAACATAAGTCCACGAGTACGGTTCACGCGTAGCAAGTAAGCTCACGGAACATAAAAATAAGTGCGGATGATCATAGAACTATCCTACCAGTTCTTCTGATAGCAGGGAAGAAATACCCAATTAATTACGAAAATGCCATTATACTGTATTATCCAAAATAATACCTAAACATAGCAAACTACCTAAATTATTACATTTCCGACAAGCTAACTATACAAATACATCTTTTCCAAAATGAAGTAAAACAAAATAATTAATCCGCCTCCCCAAGCTCCTAAGCTTGGCTTCCGTCTCGCCCTTCCGGTCCGCCATCTCCTGCATCGTCAGCTAGGGTAGAAGTAGGGCGTTAGAACAACGCGCCCAGTAGGATTCCGAGTAGGGCTAGCACATGGGTTAGTAATAACCACATACAGATAATAACACAGTGAAAACTATAAACCACCATATACTGAAATATAAGTAAATGATATGCCATGGGTGTCAATGTTATGAATCCCACCCATCATTCCTGCCATATACTGTCATATCCCTCTTGACGGAAAAACCTCGTCAAGATATGTCCAACCGCAAAATATCCCCCTTGACGGCAAAGCCTCGTCAAGGTGTCCCCATGCCTGTTCTCGGTCGCCCCGACGGAGCATGGACTCCGGTTTGTTTTTTTTTTTTCCGCCCATGCCATGCATGAGATGTAATGCATTATGCTATGTACTATTTATAACTCATAACCTTAAGATATCATACATAGCCTTAATTTATAATGCATAACCTTAATCATAGTTCATAGCCATTAAATAAAATCCATCTTAAACATAGCATCCATATTGTAAAAACCCATCATAAGATAAATACTAATCAATAAAATATGACAAAAATACCATCACACATCCATGGCTTACAAATAGGTAGGAATCCTACCGAATACCGGCTCGCGTTCTTCTCTTTCGTTTTTGTCCGATAGTCCGGCTACCGACACGCGTACCGCTCGTGATATCCAATACCCTATTACATACACATAATCAGTCCACATTTTAACTATTTCTAGGTCCATTTACATTTCCAAGTCCATATGAAAATCAGTCACTATTTAGGATTTGCGGGTCCCATTTAATCCATTATATATTTTTAAGTACATGAGTCTAAAATCAGCCTCCTAGGCTTTATTTAACCATACATAAACTTATCACTTAGTGCCTCTAAATACATGGTCCTCTCCCATGGAGTTCTTCATTTTGGCCATTAATTACGGTTTTGCCACTACCTCTTCTCCATGGTTAATCAACCACTCACCCTTGCCTAACTAAGTTCATAATTGATTATAAACTTGGATACCTAACTTAGGTCCATTAATGATCCATTCAATTATGTCACATGACCATTAAGATTAGCCATTTAATTAATCTAACCTTATTCATTTAAACCAATCCAAAACCCCATACTTAACCCTTTAAATGGTTCACCAATGGGCCATGGGTTCAAAATACCCAATTCATCAATTTTTCCCATTTTGTTTTCTTTGGCCTACTTATACATTTGAACCCATCACAAGCCCTTCCATGAAGGGGCTTAACTTATACATTTCAATCATCATCCTTTATCACACTTTAAATCCATTTACAATCATCATCAAACCATCATAAAACCATCATTTTCCCCATTTTTTGTACTCATTTAAACTACCATTACACCACCATAGGGTTCGGCCATTCACCATGGCCGAACCCATGGTTCATGATCCAATAATTTTAACCTTAAACACTCCATTATAATTTCCTCAATTGCCTACATTTAATCATTTTAAAACCTTAAAATCATTAACCACCCTCATTGTCTCCCATTCTTATAAACCCTAATAATTAACCCAATCATCTACCATGGGTTCATCCCCCTCTACCATTTTTACAAAACCTAACAAAATACTCCATCATCTACCATTGTTAAGGCCATCAACATCATGCACTTCTCCCATGCATTTTTTTTTTTATTTATTTACCATCCCTTTAAAACAATTTACCAACATTTAATCATTAAACCCTAAAACCATAAACATTCTCCATGCTTCCATTTTTACATAATTAAATTACACAATGTCCTCCATACCTTAAAACCCTAAGAAAATCACACATTACCTTCCAATTCCACATAATTCCATGCTTAATAACTTAATTACATTACATTCCTTAATCCATTTATTTTTTCCTTAAACTAACCATAATTTACCCATTAGGGTTTTGTCCACTTTCCATCCTTCAAATTGATGGATTTTAAATCCATGGCATAAAATCAATAGGCCACCATTAAATTTACAAAATAAATCCCAAATCTTAAACCCTAAAAATCCAAAATTTCTTGTTTAAGAAATACTCACAATCCGTCGTCTCCTCCGATTTCCGCCGCTCCCGTCTGCTTCCTTAGCCTCCTTTCTCCTTCCTTTTAATCTTTGGTAGGTCAAGATGCTTGATCAATGGTGGAAACCTCCAAGCTTAGAATTGGCCAAGGTAGGGTTTACTTGAGAGAGGGAAAAGGATGGAGATGGTAAAAATGTCTCAAGATCTTTACCTTGAGATGGTGGTCCAACCTTTTCTTCCTCTCCTTGAGCTCTTCTCTTTTCTTTCTTAATTTTCTTCTCCTCTTTTCCTTGCTAGTGTGGGACGGCAATGGAAGAATGGGAGAGATGGAGAGTGAGTTGAGGGTAAAATGAAAAGGATAAGGTGTAAACCCATCTTTATCTCTTTGGTTATTTAACCTTCACTTTACATTAACTCTCTCCACCCACCCACAAGATATTTATATTGCTTTATGGCTTATGACTCCACCCCCCTAAGTCCCAACGTGTTTTATTTTTTGAGTTTGGGATGAGGTGATTTGGTTTTCACCTTTTGACCCCACTTTGACCACCTCATTTGGATAATTTTAATCATTTAATATTTAGATATTTTGGTTACTTTAATTCTTATTTACTTAAATTACCTTATACATCCACCCATGGTTGACTAATTCAACCATGGTGGTCGGCCCCACCAAACCTTGGCCCACATGCCACCTCACTTGATGAGGTGGAGGTGGGTCCCACTTGGCCACACCACCATTGTTTAATTCCAAATTACTTAGGGTGATTGAATTTCATTAAGCCCACTCTAAATGGATCACCATTGGGCCCATGGCCCAATTACATTTCCCACTAGCCCATTTACCTTAGAGCTAGCCCATTTACCTTAGAGCTTAACCATCTTGACCCATTGGGTCCCAAATGGGTATTTGACCCAATTTGACCATTCTTGACCCATTTAAATAAATTTAAATCCAAACCATAGTCTATTGGGCCACACTTGGGCCTTTATCCAATTTTGGCCCATTTACCATTTTCTCCACCAATTTTCTAATTTCCATCATTAAAATAATTAATATTCACATTTATATTAATTCCCAAATTCCGAGACCTTACATTAATCCTCAGGCTGCATTGAATTTATTAAAACCCTGGGTTTATCTCCATTTCGTACAAGTCGGCTATTCGAAATTGCATTTCGGCTCTCCGAAAATTCATGAACAGTGCAATTCGGCTCTCCAAAATTTCAAATCGGCTTGTCGAAATTCATGAACAGTGCAATTCGGCTCTCCGAAATTTCAAATCGGCTCGCTGAAATTCATGAACAGTGCAATTTGACTCTCCAAAATTTCAAATCGGCTTGCCGAAATTCACATGAACAGTAAAAATCAGCACATTGAAATTTTGGACATTCCTGTATTCGGCTCGTCGAGGGCCATTAAGGGATCCAGTTGGTGATCCGATTTTGGACATTTGGGGAATTCGGCTCGTCGAGGGCCATTAAAGGATCCGATTGCTAATCCGATTTTGGACATTGCTGTATTCGGCTCGCCGAAGGCCATTAAGGGATCCGGTTGGTGATCCGATTTTGGACATTCTTGTATTCGGTGAATTCGTCTCACCGAGGTCGATTAAGGGATCCTGTTGGGTGATCCGATTCTCGACATTCTTATCTTCTTTACGGTATAGCGATGAAGGGTAAAATGAAAACATAATAAAATCCGTGTATCTGGACACAAAATGTCCATGAGAGGATCGCTCGCCATAAATATAAAAAAGATGGATAATAAAGCAAAAGTCAATCAAGATTATTTCTGACCGTCGACTTTTTCCTCCCATAGAAGAGTTAGGATTGGAGGATTGATGTCCGCATGTGCCAAGAATTCCATACTTCCATGACAGATTTTGTTGCAAGTGATTGAGAACTGTCAACGGTCAACAGCTTAGAAAATCCTTACTAGACAATACAAGTTCAAAGTTCAAAATATCAATGATATTTTAGAAAAACAAACTAACATGATGGCCCACGTTGAAATAAGGATCTATTAAAAATATTAAAATTTATAATTATTTATGAATTTTAGAGATAATTTAGAGTTTATATTATTGGTCAAACAACTTTGTTCAATACTCTTAACCTATGATATAGAATACGAGCTCTATAAAGATTAAGTAAAATCAACGAGTACACAACTGTCATATCTTATGATGCGCAAAACATCACGGTGTTTAAATGGTCACCCTATATAGAGGCAATATTCGATTCCCACGTTGCATTTTTGCAAAGCCACCGGTTAGCATCTGATTCTTCTAAAATTCAAATTCTATACTTTTTTTTTTCTTTTGCAAAATAAAGACAACAAACAACTTATATGGATCTTGCTTATTCTGTAAAATGTGCAGCAATAAAGAATTGTAGATCAAAAAAATCAAATTGAAGCCCTATCGTTGTTCCAATTTTGATCTTTCCCACCTAAACACAAAAATATTTAAATTGCAATAAAAAAAGAGAATAAAAATACGAAAGGAGAAAATAAAAAGAAATATAAGAATGCATGGAAGAAATTAGAAAGACAGAAATGATATATAAAAAAAAGTATAGAGCGAAGAAGTCTACCCATACGATCCAATTGAGCCTTTTCAAATGAACTTGATGATACAAGTGAACTAAATTTCAATACAAAATTCAATTTATAATCACTTGATCTTAATGGACGTCTTTAAGTTTTTTTAAGAATGCTTAGTGAATTTTACGATTAAGATCAATTGGATAAAAAATTATTTCGAAGATGAAGTTTGGTCCACCATTATCTTATGAATCGATATTTTAACTATATAACTAGTACGTGAAACATATAGTTGACATACCTTATACGTTTACCTCCCGCCTTAAGAAGCTGGAAGTTGTAGGTTTGAGCCTCTATGGTCTAATTTTGGTGTGTGGTAGGGGTAGTGGGCTCACCCGTGTGAGTTTTACGCTGGGTATCCCGCTGTTTCCCACATGTTAATTCAAAAAAAATAAAAAACAATAGAAATTAGCTGATATTTATTCTTAAATTTTAGAAAGTAAAGTTATCGGAGAGGACATGAAAGTGTCTTGTTTAAGGATTGAAATAGTAAGGGAATCCATTTAAGTAATTCTATTAGAGGAGAATAAGTAGATGATAAGGCACCTCTAAAGTATAAAGTCAAGCATATTTGTTGAAATAATATATTTTGGAATTTTGGATAATGATTTTACTTCAATAGCAAGTTTGGTAACTTCAATTGCAAGATGCTTTTCCTTCAATAGCAAGTAAGCAATACCAATGTTATAAATTTGGCTATTCAAAGTTTAAATTATCATTTTTAAAATTTAAACTTTTATCTGTTTTGATTGTGAAAAAGTTTCATATTCCTATTTAAATTGTAATAGCTTCAATTTAAATTTAACTTTGATAGCAGACCTGATATTAAAGTATTAAACTCTTAAAGATTTCTTTAGCAAAATTTGGTTTATGACTTTACGGATGTGTAATCGTTGAAATGGAAACACACTAAAAAATGGCATCTTAGTCAACCAAATCAATTTTCAACAAAACTTGTTCACATTAGTTAAGCAAGTTTTAGAAAAAAAAACATGAAAAATAGTCTAATACTCATAATTCAGAAAATATAACTGAATTATGTGATGGCTCGCACATGTGGTGAAGCATAGAAGTTTACAATCATGGCAGACACTCACAAAGGTGCGTAGAGAGATGAGGAGAGATATTCGCTAGAGATGCGTGTTTTTAAAAAAAGAGTCCCACGTCATCTAGGCCAGGAGTGAAAAATTCTATATCGGCTGATATTTTTCTCTCTTATTTTTCTCCTTTTAAAAAAAGAAACGTATAAATATCGGCTGATATCAGCGATATATATATCTGATATTGGCCGATATTTACAATATCGACCGATGCGCATCATATTGGCCGACATCTCGACCCCTGGGCTAGGCATTGCCTCTTGAGGTGGTTTATAAGCTAATGTTTTCTTCCTTCTAGCACAAGGCAATTTGGCTACATGTGTGACACGTGTGCACCGAAATAAAGCCGCGTGGACCTAGAGTTTAGGCCCAAGGCGGACAATATTATGCTAGTGTTTCAAGTCGTTATAAAATGGTATCAGAACTCATTTCAACTCTTGGACCAGGAGTGAGAAGATGAGAATATCAAAACTAGGGACACTCTGGCATAAGGGGGTGTGATTGTGATGGCCCGCACCTATTGTGAAGTGTAGAAGTTCACAATCGTGGCACGCAATCACAAGGGTGTATGGAGAGAAATCTGCCAAGGAAGGCGAGTTTAAAAAAAAAAAAATATCTCATCGCCTAGGCATTGTCTCATGAGGTGGTTTATAAGCTAATGCTTCATCCCTTCTACTACAAGACCTTTTGGATGAATGTGTGGCACATGTACACCGAAGCAAAGTCGTGTAGGTCCAAAGCTTAAGCTCAAAACAAACAATATTGTACGAGTTGTTACAATATTTGTATTAATTACGTTATGGGCTGAACTTAAACTATGGCAGAAATTGATTTTAAAGAATTGGGACCTCAGTTGGGGCAATATGGTCGAATATTAGCAAATATTTATCACATTTATTCAACATTTTTAACTGATTTGGTGATTTTGGTCTTTACTATAGAAATAAGAGTCGGTGGACCAGTTTGAACTTTTAAGTGTAGCTTTGAAAGAAAAAGTATAATGACTCTTGATTTCAAAATCTATGATGTGAAGTGTGAACTTGAAATTGAAATCTCAAAATGTTGATCAGACATCTAATTGATTTTGTTTTATATGAATTGTATTAACTGAGTCAACTCGCTAGTCATAGATCTATTAGGGTTCTTAAAAAGGAGCTAAGTCATGAACTCATGATTATTGATGTCCCTTATCATAACTATTAAACATATATTATAAGAAGAATCAATGGGTTATATTAGTCTAACTTTTGACCTTTTTACTCACTCAATTACATTAGTAGTATAGATTAGTATTTCCTCTTACATCCACTGATCTACTAGTTTGTTAAAAAAAAAATTGCATACTACACAATTAGTTTATAAATTACTTTTTAGATGCCCAAAAACAAACAATACTTTGATCATTCTAGCCTTATTATTTATTTACTTATGTAATAGTATTTGTCTACTTACACCAAGTTTCATGAAAATGCTCCAATAGGCTCATTTAAGTGGACATGGATGGATAAGTTTCAAAAGGCGTTATTTTATACATTATGGCTATAAAATTTTATCTTCATTGGATAAGAGAAGTCATGTTTTCAAAATACACAAAATTTCAACTTTATTTAACGTAGGAAAATCATCAGATTAGATCAATGAATTTTAAAAGTCTAAGTTGTTATCGAATTGAATATTGATATAATTCACTGAGGTAGATGGATAAGAGAGAGAAATGGATCCATTAAATCTACTGGAGGGTTCTACAATATAAAATTCGCACTCAATTAAAATACAAATTCATTTGTGAGGAATTTTATTCCTTTAAATTCCTCATGATCTCATATTAGAGTATATATAAATAAAACATTTTTTTACAAACCTCTTTTGATTGGTGCACAAATACTTTCATCCTAGTGCACAAAAAATGACTAAAATACTCATTTTGCTCAATTTTTTTCAATCCCTCCTCTTTCCCTCTTCCCATTTGTTTGGACAAAATGGGTATTTCACTTATTTTTTGTGCACCAAAGATAAAAGTGTTGGTTTACCAATCAATCTATATGCGTGTAGTTCAACCGGTTGCCTCCCGCCTCAGGAAGCAGGGCGTTGCGGGTTTGAGCCTCTACTGTCTAACCTTATTGTGCCCTAGTGATAGTAGTCTCACCCGTAGAGGTTCTACGCTAGGTATCACGCGGTTTTCCACACGTAATTTTTTTTTTTTTAAAAAAAAAGTCCCTTCTTAAAGTCTTAGACTATATATTCTTATTTCTGTAAAAATCTAAAAATATATCAAATTCTGCATGTTCATATATGAAAATGTAATGAAGAAGCTGTCCCTGAAAGAAAGCAGTCAATGTCAATAAACCAGAGAATGACAAAGAATTGATGGGTACCCCAACAGATTGAAAAATCAGCCAAGGACTATATCATGTGCTGTTGGTTTTAACTTTTAATAGTAATGTCAAAGAACAATAGTAAACGCCTCTTACTTACTAATGTCAAATAACAGTAGTTAAAAAAAAAAAAAAAAAATCCTTTTTTTCTTCTTTTCTCCTCATACATTTTTCTCAACACACTAAAAAAATTAAATATATGAAAATCTTCCAGAAGGAGAATCCCTTACCTAAGAGAATCTCCATAAAGTTTAAAAAAAAATTTATTATGGGCTGAACTTAAATTATGGTAGAAATTGATTTTAAAAAATTGTGACCTCAATTGGGGCAATATGGTAAACAATATTAGCTAATATTTATCACCCATATGTAACATTTTTGGCCAACACTATTTTTATTTTACTTTTATTTATTCATTTTTAACTGATTTGGTGATTGTGGTCTTTACTAGAAAAATAGTTGGTGTACCAGCTTGAACTTTGAACTCTAGCTTTGAAAAAAAAAAAAAAATTCAATGACTTGATTTTAAAATCTATGATGTGAAGTGTGAACTTGAAATTGAATTCTTAAAATGTTGGTCTGGCATCTAATTGATTTTGTTTTGTATGAATTGTATTAACTGAGTCAAGTTGCTAATCATAAATCGATAAAATTCAACAAATTAAAATGGATTTATTAGGGTTCTTAAAGACTACGTCATGAACTCATGATTATTGATGTCCTTTATTCAAACTATTACTCATATAATATAAGAGGAATCAATGGATTATATTAGTCTAATTTTTGTTCCTTTTTACTCACTCAATTATATTAGTAGTATAGATTAACATTCACTCATCTTCTAGTTTCATGAGAAAAGGTTATATACTAAACAATTAGTTTAAAAATTATTTATCTATTTATGTAATAGTATTTGTCTGCAAATATATTTACACCAAGTTTCGTAAAAATGATTAAATAGGCGCACTTGAGCTCACATAGATAAATAGGTTTCAAAAGACCTTATCTTATATATTTTTATCTTGATTAGATAAGAGAATCATATTTTTAAGATACACAAAAATTCAATTTTATTTAACGTTTACAAGTCTTTAAAAGTGATTTTGTTCCTTTAAATTTCTCACGATCTCATATTAGAGTACATATAAATAAAACTTTTTTTTACAAACCTCCTAAAGTCTTAAACTATATATATTCTTTTTTATGTAAAAATATATCAAACTCTACAGTCAATATAAGAATATATAAGGCCGGCTCTGGCTATAAGGGGAGTAGATCACCGCTTAAGACCCCCACCAATGCGATCAATGACTTTACTCGCAATCTCAAGGCTCTTGAAATCTCAAGACCTAAAGTGTATCTAGAGCTCCTGAAATTTCAGGACATGTTAGGGCCGACACTACAAACATGTTCATGTGTGAAAATGTTATGAAGAAGTTGTCCCACTCCGTGAAAATGGATGAAAGAAGCTTACAAAAGAGACATGGCCCAAAAGTTTCCAATTTCACTACATCCTTTTCAATCAATGATTAGTGCAGGGGCAATTAAATGAATATCAAAGTTAGTAAAACAATAAAACTTTGGTCACAGCATGGGCCCACTAGAGAAAATTATTACTCTTTCCCACTTGCATCCACATGAAATGCATGCATGGGCAAGTTTTCCGTTGAGAATAGATTGGGAGTAAATTGGTTTGGTGTACAAAGGGGAAAGAACTTACTCTTGGATTTTATGGTTCAAAGCTTTTTTGGGCTTTTAGGTTATTAGTTGGACTCAGGCCTATGCCCAGTCTGTTGTAAGCAATAGTATATAATGTATCTTTGTGTAGGGTTTTCTTTGGTGGAGTATGAGGAGGCCATCTCAGTGGGGATCCAAGAAGGAAGCTCCAATGGTGAGAGCTATGAGGTGAGGAGAGGTGTAGTGATAAAATCTATACTCTCCTATGGACATAGGCAATATTGCCGAACCATGTATATCTTGTGTTCCTCTTCTTTGGTGTGTCCTTGTTTGATCTGTGATTGTGTATGCAAGTTGGGTCTAATCCCTAACACTTTCTTCTTTTTAGACTCTCTCTCACTTTAGTTTAATATAGAGATTTTTTAGCGAAAATACCTCAAAAAAATTATTTGAATTAGAGTACCTCGTACACTAAATCAATTTTTTTTTAATGAAAATGCCTCTCGTACATTGTGCAAGCATGCAAGTACCGTATCAAATTCTATGCGTTAGCAACTGGGTACGTACATAAGAGCATATATCTATTGGCTAGCGTATGAACCCGCACTAGCACATAAGTCTGTTCACTAGCGCACGTCTTCTTTCTTTTATATTATATTATTTTCTAGTAATAAGATGTAAAAGTCATTGTAGTCTAGCAGTAAAGATACTTGTTTTTCATATGTAAGTGACTTGAGTTTAAGTCTTGTCACTAGTCACTTTTTCTCTTATTTTTTGATTGGTAACATTTTTTATGTTTTTGAAAAATTAAAAATATTAAGGGATAATTATTTGTGCGAGCTCAATCTAAATAAACGGGCTTAGACAAAGATTTTTGTTCGACAAATTGAACTTGGGCTTTTAAACCCATTTATTTTAAGCCCAAGCACAATTAAGTTCAATCTTGAGCTCAACCCCAGTTTAAATAAACAAGCTTGGACAAAGATTTTTATTCGACAAGCCAGGCTCAACTTTGAAGCCCGTTATTTTTTAAATCCAAGCACAATTAATTATGAGCCCATCGAGCTGAGCTTTTAAGCCCGCTTATTTTTTAAGCCCAATCATTGTTAAGTCTGAGCCCGACGAACCATGACGGGGTTTAACTAGGGATTTTAAGCCTGCTCATTTTTTAAGCCCAATCACAGTTAAGTAAGAGCTCTAGGGGCCTCAACGGGCTTTAAGTAAAAGCCTGAGCGTAGCCCCGACCTAAATAAATGGGCTCAAACAAATATTTTTGTCCGACAAACTGAACTCGGGACTCGGGCTTTTACTTAAAGCTCATTTATTTCTTAAGCCCGAACCCAATTAATCTCAAGTCAGACTAGCCAAGCTTGGGCTTAGTCCAACCCTATTTATTTAGGGTGGGCTCGAACAAATGAACACCCTAATGATATTCCTTAGTTTTTTTTTTTTAAAAAAAAAAAAAAAAAAAACAATTACCCATCATAAAATAGAAGAAAAAACACCATTGATAAGAATGAATCCATGTTATCCACATGACAAATAACTCCCTTTACCAATAGACTATAGAATAATGACTTTATTAAACTATAGAATAATAAGCCTATATAAAAAAAAAAACTATAGAATAATATATATAAAAGAAAGAAAATTTGTGCTAGTGTAGGTTCATGTGCTGGGCAATGCATATATGTTCAAGCTCATAGACTTATGCACTAGTCCACAGACCCAATCACTAGCGCTTGGAATCAAATGCGATACTTATAAGCGTGCGCAACGCATGAGAGACATTTTCATCCAAAAAAGTTTGATTAATTTTTTTTTTTTGGAGATACTGCCACCCAAAGTCGCAAATTTTTAGGTAATATATTACGAATATTGAATAAAATTGATATCTTACACATGGTTAAATCTTTAGAGTCTTATGAAAAGTACTTAAATAATTTTATAATGAAGGAATTATTTAATTTGATTTTTATGGACCTCGGCCCACAAAGTGTGCACACTCAATTAAGGAATTGATCAGCTCTCTAAAGATAACTTCTTACTATGTGTTATATCACTCAAATGTTAAAATTACATACATAAAAATTTGCACTATTCACACATAAATAATAATAATAGCAGTAACAATAATAATAATAATAATAATATGATTATTTTACTATTTCAAATTATGAGATTCTCTAATATTTTCAAAATAGTAATGCGTCATCATCACCATTGTCTTTGTTTTTTTTTTTTTTTTTTAAATGATACCAATATATGAATGCGTTTTTCTCTTATATTGTATTGGGCTTTTATGTATAAAATCTTTATTTGATAAATATGTTAGAATTTTGATATAAAATATAGCTTTAGAGAGTTTCCACTTAGCAGTGTAATCTTTTTAATTTCATAAGAACTTCATGATGAAAAATTGGGTGATTTGAATTCATTTCTACAAAGAAAAAAAATAATCTTGGTAGAGAAAATTTTTCCATCTTGTAAAGGAAGATTCTCCACTTTCTATTAGAAGGAATAGAAACTTATATCACTTTTTTTTATTTTTTTTGAGGAAAACTGCTTTCATTATTTTCATAGCTTATGTCTGCATTTTTCAATTGAAATGAGCATTGGAATCATGGGTAGAAATCTCGGTTTAGGAAGATATTGACCGATATGACCAATATCCATAATATCGGAAATCAGTTGATATCTTCCTCTCTCCTTCTTTTTGTTTTTTTTTTTTTTCCAAATATTGATTTATTTTTTATTTTTTCTGATTAAAAAAATACAAGAAATGGCCTTAAAAAAATAAAATTAAAAAAATTCTAGACAAAAAGCCCTAAATATCAGCCGATATTTGACTAATATAGACTGTGGTGGGAAAACTTGAAATCGAAATTAAAAAAAAAAACCGATGACTTTTTTTTTTTTTTATGTGTGAGAAATCGCAGGTTTGATATAATCTAGACAAACACTAGATGTCTACCACTTATCACGAGTCACGACATTAGATTTCCTCGCCCAGCCATTTTATCAAATAAATTAATTAATAGTATACGATATCAATCATAAAATTAACTAGGTTTTTATTATTAATCGACTATCATTTGTCATGTATCAGTAGTGCCAGTTGTGAATGAAAGATTTCATATTCGGTTTTGTGGCTAAAGATAGCACATTAAATGGTTCCCATTTTATGTCATATTCATCTCATTTGGGTCCACTACAGGACCAGATGATTTAGATGGGCCCCACTATTTTCAACCAATAAAAATAGGCCGATAGTGAACCTCTTTAACAAAGCCAAATGAAAACACATCAATTTTCATGTACGATCCAAACATTCCCCACTTCAAATAAATCATTTATATCATCCAAATTAGTGAAGAATCAATGTGTTTAGGCAAAAGTCAAATCAAAGCTACAACACAATTGGCTCTCCTGAGGTCATTCATCACACTTTGGCTTTGTAGTTCACACACTTTGACAACCAACAGAAAATGGCAGAGGAAGAATGAAATTCAGGGGCAGAAACCAATAGATAAACTCTTCAATTATTCATCTATGGTTTTTGCCACACATGCAACACCACAATATACATACATTGAATCCAATGGAATGGAATGGAATGGAATGGAATGAATGGAATCATCGCTTTTCAGCTTTACATGTGCTGCTGGTGTAGGTGCATTTTATTTAGATGCTCCAGCAGTGAAGTAGCCTTGCGCTTTGCTCTATCCGTCCCGCTCCTCGCCAATTCAGTCAATGGTATGAGAGCACCCAACCTCCCTATACAGGCAAGATTCTCACCATCTTTCTTGCACAACGAGAGGAGGATGGCAACCGCGTTTTCTTTGTTCCGGGGTTGGCCGGTCCTAACAAGGTCTATTAGAACAGGGATGGCGTTAGCTTTTGCTATTGCCACCTTGCACTCATGGGAGCTAGCGAGGATGGATAATATCGTCAGCGCTTCATCGACCATGGAGTCAGCAGTGTCTGTCAGCATTTTCATCAATGGGACAAGGATACCAGCGCGCACTGCACGGCCCTTGTTCCCCTGGTAAATGCACAGGTTGAAAAGTGCAGTTGCAGCATCTTTCTTTCCTCGTGTGCTCCCATTTTGGAGCAGCTCTACCAGCGCTTTTATTGCTCCCGATGCTCCAATTATTATCTTGTTCTCGTCTATGAGCGAGAGACTGAAAAGGGTTGCGGCTGCATTCTCCCTTGCTTCCATGCTCCCTCTGTTAAGGACTTCAACAATTGGAGGAACAGCCTCCGCCAGCATTATCAAACCTTTGTTGTTCTCATATATGGAAAGATTGAGAATTGACGTGACAGCATGTTCTTGCATCCGGAAGTCATCAGTTGCTAGCAGATTCACAAGAAATGGAATTGCACCTGCTTCCGCTATCAGTACCCTGTTATCAGTGCTCCTTTTGGCCAGCATCCGGATTTCAGCAGCAGCATTTCTCCGCTTCTCATTCGATGGACACGATAATTTATGGACCAGAGCTTCGATAGCAATTCTGTCGCCAGTAACTTTGTGGAAAGACCCATCACTCTTCCTTATCCTGCCGCCTGTTAATCCTTGTGGCTGCTCAACTTGATGGTCTTCACACCAATGCATAATCAGACTTCTCAACACGTAATTAGGAGTTAGTGTCAGATTCTCAAGCTTCTGCTGAGTTTTTGGACATGTTCTGTTGCCACAGTCTATCCATCTCTGTATGAAAGATCGCTCATAAGTCTGCAGGACAAAGCGAAGATCAGTAAACGGTAGCGGAAGATAGATGAAATTTCACTGCTTCAGAAAATAAAAATAAAAATGAAAAAAAAAGGTCTTTTTAAAACTACCATCATATTTTTAGAACTTGAGGATTTGACTGGAAAATCTACTGGATTGAGGGACTTAACCAAGTCGACCTTTCAGGCAAGGAAATTATAACTGATTAAGAACAGGAACAAGGAAAAACAAACTATAGGCAATGAAAACCAATAAATGACAAAAGTGCCGAGGGAAAGCAACGAATATTTGAACAGATTTTCAGTAAACAATGCAGGGGTGCCACTACTCAAAAAATGTTAATGAGAAAGGACCAAGGTGTAGTTCATACAGGGAGGGTTTTGTCTCCACCTCCCATCATCATCATTATCCATATGACCAAGTTCTGAAGTGCAAATTTTGTCATGATCAATTATAGCCATCTACTTATCAACCTTCTGAAGTAGACGCTTAGTACAAGTAGTTATTTCACAGAACTTGATGTGCTTGAGTTTTATGATTCAATTAAGATTTTTGGGTATTGCATGTAGGAAAACCTCAGTGGAGATCGATTCTATTTTTGCTGTATGATGGAAACGTTTGAAGAACATGAGATAGCTAGCCATACCTGTCCTGTGGACACGATAACAGGATCTCTCATCAATTCAAGGGATATAGGGCAACGAAAATCATCAGGAATAGCAAGAGCATCAGGCTTCTTCATTTCCTCCAAACTCTTATTGGTCAGGTTGTCTGTCTCATCATCAGCTTCATTGGTTTTATGGGTAATGGACGAATCAGGGTTCTTTAGCATGTCCAAGACATATTTCTTACGTTCTACACTATGCTCAGCCTTAGCATAAACTTCTGCAATCGTATCCACCATTTCCTTAAAATCATTGGCATTTCCTATTTTCTCAGTCTGTAAGTTTCCAGTTACCCTGGTCAATACTTTTGGGTCAACTTGAGTATTAGGTTTCTGGGATAAGATCCATGAAATAACTGTAAAAGCTTTTGAATTGAGTGATCCATTTCTTGCCATTGCTCTTCTCAGTTGTGCCCATACAAGTTCAACCTAGAAGAAAGTCATGTAATCAAGAAAATCAGACACCATTTATTTATTTGTTCATTTCATTTAGAAAAGGTTTGAAGGTTAAAGAATAGACTGCTATCCAACTAACCATCAAGCTCAATCCCAACATACATAATGTAAATGAGTCAGAGTTAGCTGTTCATAACTCCTACCTCTTCTCGAACTTCATCTGATATATCAAAATGATCATACGGCAAGTCTACAAGAACTTTTTCCAAGTGCCACGTCATATATTGGAATTGGAAAGCAATGCTCTTCTTAAATGAATCCTTAATCAAATAAAAGCAACAGTTAGAAAAGAAGGAACAAGTATATGGAATGAAGAGTCTCCACACTTAGAAATGAAGAAGAAAAAGACAGAAAGTTTTTTTTTTAAATTTTATTTGAAGTTTACCTGAGGTATCAAAAATAATTCATAGATAGGGGAGGAAAAAGTACAAGCACCAATTGGGATGGTAAATAAGAAGATACTCTTCTCCTATGTTTCTATAGGCTGTATTAGAATGAAGGAAGATTCCTTCCTCGAACTTGGATGACATTACATTAACCAGCAACCAAAAAGGCTTTCAAGTTTTGAAAAAAAAAAGTTGCATCCATTGCCTTTGCAAGTATAGGTTCATTGTAATCATGATGAGTGAAGGAACGATAACTCATGAGATTTCCATTTAAGAGTGATCAGTTTCTTGAACAATTTTTAACTTCAGACTTTTTGAAGAAATGATGTTATGAGAATCCAATATATCCCTCAATTTTTCTGAAAATCTTCTAGCAAGTCTTGGTTGGTTTGAACTTTCAGGCACATTGATTTCGAGGAGCAATTGCATTGACCTAGACGTGATTACAGCATCGCTTTTGTATGCGTCGCCAATTCCAAATAAATAATCATTGAAGACTCTCTCTCTCTCTCTCTCTCTCTCTCTCTCTCTCACACACACACACACAACAAAACATTGTTCCAAAGGTCATTGATAGTCATCCGATCCAAAAGAATCAAAATCAATTGTCACCTGGCCATCGATCTTGATACATTTGGGGGTCAAAAGGTCGTCAATGATCTTTAGGCCTGATTCCTGCTGATATCAGGGTTCTTAAACCAGCCATCACATGACCCATGTCAATATAACACTTTATATTGCTTTGGCTAAAATGATTGTGTTACTTAACCAAGCTCCACCTAGAAATGCCACACACACAATTTCCATGATCTTCGCATTAGTTGTATAATTCCTACAAGTTCCAGTGCCCATTGGTGGAACTAAAATTCAGGTTCTTGCTACTGACTTTTTCCAGACATGTGAAGTTCACTGAACAAAATGAAGATGCCACACATGGCATAACCATTACTCTGCATATGGAAGGAATAAATGATCTAAAAATAACTGTGTTAAAAATCCAATTAAGCAAAGAAGTCTTCATGGCCTTTATTTCATTTTAGATGTAAGAAATATAATGTACTCATCTTTGAGGACAAAGGGTCATCTAGAGTGGCTATGATTGTCACCATCAAGTCAAACATCACTCATTATGAATTGATGGTGATGGAATTCAGAGCTACGTTGTGAAGAGGAATTAAGAAGGAATTAGACATCAATAATCTCAGGACATGTCTTCCCAAAGCAACCAAGTGTATCCGTATCACCCATATTTTCATTTGATAGTCATTTAGCATTCCAAATGTATTTGTTATCACTCAAAAAAAATGGAAAAGCCTAATTATTCCCACAACCACTATCATGTCCAACATCAGCTCCAACCACTACATCAGATCCACCAAATTGACAAGAGATAAGAAGTGTGCAATGCAGATTGTTCTTCACGATATCCTCCCTTATCACAGTATCATCACCTCATTGGATAACCAGTTTTGACTGTACATACAATGAATCTGGATACATAGACGATAAAAGAACCAAATAAGTGTTCCAGTTACTGACTTGATCAGCCCGTATACTGAGCAAACTCTATGAAATGAACAACCTTGATAGAATAACAATGGAGCACTCCAAAACATCAAAAACGTGAAATCATAAAAAGAAAATCTGAAATCTAAAAATGGATGAATTTTAACTTCTTTTGTTAGACTTTTTTTTTTCAATTTCAATTACTATTTGGAGACTTGAAGATAATCCACAACATTGCCAACTCGCCTTTTGCCTTCACTGACTCTGTCCTCACCCAATACATTCCCAGTCAAAAGTAGTCACCAATCATTTTATCTCAAACTTGGGAATGTTCTATTAGATCTGATCAAATTCAATTGCGATGTGGAGGCTTGTAGATCGCCCACAAAAAATGCCAACTTGAGCGACGATCCTAACCAATTCTTTGTAACAAGTATTCACCACAAGCAATTTTTTTTAATGATATTCACCATGGGCATTATTTATTAAAACCTGGAAATACTACACCAGATCTGTTTTCATCAATTATAATTTAGGAGCTAGAAGATCTTCCACATAATCACAACTAAAGCCTCAAATATTGATCATCTCTCTGAGTCTCACTTACCCCAATACATTTGCTTGTCAAAGTATTCACCACAAAAATTAGCCATTGAAATTAAACAAAACAAATGACCCAGTACACTTCTCTTACCAGTTACAACAGACACAAATTTTAAAAAAAAAAAATTTAGAACAATTTGTGAGAATCGATACATTTAATTTCTAACCAAGAGCCCTAACCAATACACATTTAGTTTCTTCAAACACTAACTAAATTCACAAAAACTGAGAAATTTCGCTTCAAACAATATCAACGAAAAAACGAAATGAGAAACACATATAAAAAGAAGAAATGAGAAATAAATCGAAGCACAATAAACCAACATAGGAATTAATTTCTTCCCATATCAATTAAATTACCAAAAAATAAGAAACAGAATTGCAAATCAAACAATGTCAAGAAAAAAAAAACCCAGATCAGTAACGAAAAGAACTGAGGGAACGAGACATACTAGGGGGTCCTTGGCAGAGGATCTGGCAAGGAGAAGAAGCCGCTTCGCAGCCTCGAGCACCATCCACAGCTCGGTCAAGCAAGACGAACGAACCAACGACGACGACGACGATGGAGATGATGAAGAATAGGAAGAAGCCCTGAAATCTCTCATCTCTTCCAACAGATGGGAGAGGAGAAAGATCCGGCGAGCTAGGTGGGTGCAATCCCTCTTGAGATCGGGGCGGAAGTCTCCGATCTTGCCGATGTCTCGCACAAGATCGAGGAGAACTTGGGCATGGCAGCTAATCTCTAGAGCCATGATGGAGTACTAGAGGGAGGAGAAGAGAGAAATGGGCGTATTCTTCCTCTCCCTCTTCTCCCTCTCCGCCTCTTCTTCTTTTGGGCTGTTGGGGCAAGAAGAGGAGAAAGAAGAAGAAAATGCAATGCCAAAACCCATCAAATGGTAGAAAGTCTAATTGAGTGCACTGCAATGCAATGCAATGAAATGAGAGAGAGAGAGAGAGGAGAAAAGAACAAGAGAATACAGTTGGAAGGAAGGAAGGAGGAAGAAAAATAATAATAATAAAAGAAAGAAGTGCAGGCCAGCGAAAACCTGTCATGAAACTGCAAACTGGAAAGACGAGGTTGGTACATGTCCATGAACCGTGGGAGCATTTATTTTCCATGCACCTCTCTTTTTTGGCCGGCTGTTAAGCTTAACACTTTACATTTTTGACATATAAAATGTGGTAAGTTTGCCCGATTTATATTTATTAAATATAAAATTATAAAATAAATTCAAAATAACATTGAGATCAAAAGTAATTATTAGAAGTTTGATTAAAATATATGAAAATTTTATCATAATTTCACTACTGATTTTGATAAATCTAAATCTAATATCTAAAAATTAAAGACTACATAACTTAGATTACTAACTGACAGTGAAACTTTATATATTTCATATCTCTATAATCACTTATCAAATATAATTATAGATTTTGACTGTGAAATACTATTGAATGAGGTCTTTATGTAAGGTCTAAAATGGAATATAAATGAGTATTTGAAAGGCCAAAATTTTAAAAGATTTAACACGAAATAAATGACTTCAGATTTCAAACTCAAATTTAAGATCTATTTAATTTGTAGATTTGGGTTAACATCTGAGTTTAATATAAAATTGTTTTCTACATGAATTTAAATATGGACGACTCGAAATATATCAACCAATCAATCCAAATGGTATACGCTTAATGATTGTTGATTAAAAAAAAAGTTGGAAATAGATCTATAATATAAGACATAATTAGATAAAGATCTTAATACAAGTACTTCGTTTCATATGGTAGTTTACATATCCCACAAAAAATCTAATCTGTATTTAAATCAACTCGTCTAAATCTCTACATTGAACTCATAATGTATCTTAATCTTCTAATCAAATTTATAAAAAATCAAACTCTTCAGCACTTTATAATTTATCTTGTCATTTCTCAAAATCTTTAATCACTTCCACATTTTCTTGATACGTAATTTTTTTTATTCTTAATACATGTTGAATTCTAACATGTAGTAGATTTGCCCTCCATATTAGATTCTAACATTACCCAAAAAGAAGAATCCAATCTAGGCTTATGCTTTTTACCAACAGAGGCAGGGGTGAACTTTATTGTGCTCCCGCGACCTATGCTATTGCCATCAGACCATTGTTAATTGAATAGGATATAAAACCAGACGATTGGTAGGTCTAGACAATGTAACATATATTAAAGATCAGATGAAATTCTATTGCTGTTCACGTCAGTGTAATTTAACTTGTTAACCCCCTGTTTTAAAAAGTAAAAAGTGTCAAGTTTAAGTCTCCATGATCTAATTTAGTGTACTTTAATGGCTGTGGGTATCGCCTATGGGAGTTTTACGTTGGATTTCCCACGGCTTCCCACGAGTAAATTCAAAAAAAAAAATGAAATCCGGTTCATTCTCTTAAAAAAACAAAATTCTTTATTTTGATTGGCTAAGATCATCTTATAAAATTATTATATTTTATTAATTTGAGATAATTCAGGATAATATATCATTGGAAATACTCTACATGCTAAGACGGTTGGTTAGCTCAAGGCAACAAAAGCTATAATTTTGATAAGTAGTCATTAAATTTTGTTATATTAAACAAAAATAAAAAATACCTCAATATAAGAAAATTTAGATAAAAGTGATTATTAGTTATGTATTGAAACTAATCGTATATCACGATTGAATTTGACTTATTTAAATTTGATAGTTAAAAACAACTTTTAATCTTGAATTTTGATTCTTATATGCTGTGATGCTCATGCCACCTAGGCATGCAAGGAAGGGGATGTGAGATGGATTTTAAGGGAGGAGAGTCCCTCTCTCAAGCAAGAGGTTTTTTGAGTCTAGAAGTGAGCATGCAAAATCGTGCGAGCTCAAGTAGGAGTCTAAAGTGGATAATATCTTACTCGAGAAATCAAGTCGTCACAAATAGGATCAAAGAAGGTTTAACTCTTAACCTATGTGGGCCATCTTCTTTTGTGTTGTGGCCGAGCCAAAGAGGGCTCTAAACTTAATAAGAGTGGATTGTGACGCCCCGCACCCACTTGGGCATGGAGAAGGTGACGTGAGGATGTGTTTTAAAAAGGGAAAGCCCCGCCTTTTGGGTCTGAAAGTGAGGCAGGACTAATGCAAAATCGTACAAATCAAAGTAGGGGCATAAAGCGAACAATAACTTTTTAAAAGAGTCAAGTTATCACGTATAATTCAAATTTTATTTTCTCATAATTTGCAAGATCTTCGAACTATTATAACTTTTATTTTTTAAGATCTACTTGAAATTATAGAATAAATATTTTTCTTTGTTTATTCAATTTGAGAGCCACTATGATCAAATTAATAATAATTAAAGATAATTTTTTTAATTGTAATACATGGCATCCAATGAATGTCCTATATTCGGTTGGTTGGACCCTTTTCCTACGACTCACATCACAAGAATCCAAGGAGAGGTGTACGAAGAAATATTTGGTGGTCCCGACGTGTAGAGTGCAATTAATTGCTTTGGCGTGTCTTGAGAGAATGGAAGATGGAAGGGAAACTCTTAATGAGAGACTATTCTTCCCGTAATTAACGGAAGAGAACATGGCTGGCATCTGTCTTGGCCCTTTTTTAATCTGACAGACTCATATTTGTCTCAATGTGGAATCTCGATGGGAATCCCAAAGTTAGTAAGCATCTTATTCGAATTAAATTATCCAATAATGTAAGAATTTATTTCAATCACTAACCACGTTGTGTTTCAAATTTTCAATAGTGGACTTTAATTTGGGCGCATCTTAAAAAGACATCTGATTTTTTTATCTTTGCACACTCATTTTTAAATTTTATGATGAAATTATGATTTGAGAGTTTCAAAATATTTTAAAGTGTTAAAGTATTTTTATCACGTTATCATAATTAGTTTGGATATTCAATTTAAGAAATTTTGAAAATATACAGTACTTAAAAAATAACTTTAAAGTTTTAAAAAAAAAAATTATTATTTAAATAATCCATAGCATGCATACTGTAGCATAAATGGTTCGAATGAACCATCCGTTCATTCGAATAAATGGGCTGAATAGTAATATGGAATACTGTTTAGCCTATTCATTCGAATTAACTAAAATTACAGCATTCGTTCGAATGAGTAAAAAATATGGGGGCAGAATGATAATTTTACCTTAAAATCTAAAAACGGATGTGTAAAGACAGAAAAGTTGGGTGTCGGTAAGTCACACCTTAATTTGGGTGACATTTTCTAATGCAATGTTAGATTTTGATTTTGATTTTTTTTAGTTAAAATTGAGGGATATCTCTGGTCATATTTTTCTCGATATGTATTTCAAAGGAGTCACACAAATTATTTCATTTGAATTATATCAATTACATCTACTCATCAATAAAAAAATATTTTAAAAATATTATATTTTTTTGATATAAAACTAAAAAACTAGATGATTAAGCTCGTCTTAGTCATCTGAATTTTTATCTTCTTTTTGATAGTTTTAATGGAATTCTCTCGCCCACATTAGAAGTCCATGTAAGCAATGTCACAAATATCGGCGGTATTTTCAAATTTACCGCGTTTTTATCGGCAAAATACCATTACCGCGTTAAAAACACGTTTTTATCGCCAAACGATAAATTTCCGGTAAATTCCCGATAAAATCGCGTTAAAAACGCGATAAACGTTAATAACGCGATAATATCCCGGTAAATTTCCGGTAAATTCCCGAGAAATTCCCGGTAAATTCCCTATACTATTTTTATTTCATTAATTTTTTTATTTATTCTATTTTTTTATTTTTTAAATATTTTAATTTCAGCGAGATTTTCCCGTTAAATTCCCGATAAAAATCTGAGAATTTAAAAATATCCCGTTATTACCAATTGCCGTTAATATCCCGAGAACGGTATTTGTCACTATGCATGTAAGAAGGTGTGAATGCTTTGGGATTTAGGCGAGACTGCTATCAATCTATCATTAATGAGAGGAGTCTAAGCGAGTAGTTGTGACTTGTGACTTGTGACTTGTGAAAGTGTAGCTCATATGGAGAGAGATTTTAATATCCTTTTATGCTAAAAAGTTTTATTTTTGGATCATTTATTTTTGTGACTTTATATCTAAAATAAGAAATATTTTTAAAATATATTTTCATATTTATAGAGATTTGATAAAAATAATTTAAAAGATATGACTTATGTGATCTGAAAAAGGATATGTGTTCATAACTTCATATATTAAAATAACTATCCTGATGGCATCGTTGTGTATAGTGTATACGACTAAGACAATATTAAATCCTTTCATCATTGTGCTCTAACTTAAATTTAGCTCGTGAGTTGTGACATTTCTAAAAAAAACTAAAACACCAACAAGAAAAATCCCAATTAGAATAGAATAAATAGGGCATAAGTAGTTCTATATTTTGGATCCAATTGTAAATTTGAATATGGGTTTGGGTCAAGTTTTATGTTGCTTTAGACCCAAATCCCATACTTTTACTTTTGCAGCTTATTCAGATAGTTTGATACATTTTAAATATGTTATGAATAATGGATAAACATATATTTTACAAACAACTAAAACAGTAAATTTTATTGACAAAAATTAAGGATTTGTTTGACATGCTCATTGTGTGGGTATGAGTTTCAAATATCAGTGGAAGTTTTAAATTTCTAGTGATATTTATTAGATTTCAAGGGTGATAATAAACAAATATCACAAAATAGAGAGATTTTATTTTATTTTTATTTTTTTAAATAGGTCCAAAACCAATTTGCCTCAAAGTTATGTAGTTTATAAGTTTTTTTAAAAAAAATCAAGTGTTAGACGCCTTTCACAACGTGTTCATGTCCTCTATCACATTATAGATCTGATATAAAATTAAAATACAACGTGTTAGGCATCTCTTGTTATCATCATCCTTATTAGTAGTCATTTTTCTTTCAATTAAGATTTGTTTTAAATATTTACATTTCAATTATTAAACATAATATTTCTCATCACTTTACAATTTATCATAATGTCTTGAAAACTCTCATTTTTGTTGGAATGATTGTTATTTGCAACCCTTCAAGTCTCATTGTTAACCTTTTAGGGTCGTGGGACTTGTGCCCTACTAGGAATGGTTACCTTTTCATTTGGGCCCATTAGAGTTTAGGGTCAAGAGATCCAAATCCACCCAACCCTGTTTAGATCCTAAAATTGAGGGGCCCACGATGGGATTCATATCAGCAAGAATTAGAATGATCGTATTATGTTGGTTTGTCTAGTAGGCGTGTTTGTCTTTGTTTCCTCTGGCTAGGTCGGTGCTGGGCCCATTTTCGGGCCTGTTTTGGCTCTTTTAAAACCATTTGGTTTTGTTGGGTTCATCTTTAATCCTTTAGAATTTGGGATGTCGATGGGTTCCAAAAATAATAATAATAAATAAATTCTAGTTTTAGACCCATTTGTAAATGCAATAACTAATTTTGTTTGGACTCCATAGGATTATGTTGATGGGTACTCAAGATATAAAAAAAGTTTGGATCCATATTTTGGACCATTTGCCAATGCAGTGAAGGATTTGGCCTTAAAAGTGTTCGGCTTAAAAAATATAACTAAGTATATTATGTTTTCTATGAAGAATGGGTTTTTAATTATTATCTAATTATTAAGTTATTCAAATAAAAATTAACTGTATAATAGATAATTGGGCAAAACTATAAAAGGCAATTTCAGCGCCAAGTCACAAAGGCCCCATGTGTCTTACACCCACATGGGTGTAGCCAGGGGTTAAAAAAACGGTCCGGCCGATATTTCGGCTGATAAGTTTCTTTCTCTTCCGATATTTACATTTCTCTCTCCTCCAGTATTCAAAACCATGAAAAAACCGCAAAAAACGATGAAGAACCGCAAAAAACCGAAAAAACCGTAGAAAACTGTGAAAAAACCGTATTGGTTTTTTTTTAAATAAAATAAATTTTAAATACCGATATTTATGCATATTGGCCGATATGGTGACCGATATTGTGGACCGAATATCGGCCATATCGGCTGATAATCGTTTTATACGGCCGATACATATCGTATCGGCCGATATCGTTCGGTCTTAGAAAACCGATACATATCAGCCGATACGACGACCCCTGGGTATAGCTGAACTCGTTGCCTCCCGCCTCATGAAGCGGGCCATGGCCTAACTTTGGTGTGCCTTAGGGGTAGTGGACTCATCCGTAGGGATTTTATTAAGACTGTGTCTGAAATTCACACACGTTAATCCAAAATAAAATCTAAATCGTTAAAATTATTATTTTTCATTTTAAATTTAGATCCAATCTCTATCAACGTCCATTGTCCTATCCAGTAGTTTATTTTCAATCTTGGGTGATAATCATGCATGCTTTGGTATGAGATCCACTAAATAAGATGAGGATGAATCTATTGAAAATATTTCTTATTAAAAATCAAATTCATCAAATCAATCAAATAACATTTTTTAAATTCTTCAAATTTTGATTTATTTAAATTATTTTTGATCTTTAAATTTTATCACTCTAAAAAACATGACTTGATTGATCTAATTAAGATAATTTTTAATACTTTCAATAATTTTTTTAAATAAATTTATTATTTTCTCATTTAATGAACTATATCTAAAGGTGGAAGATAATACAAGGTAGACTCATTCAACAACAAAGAGGTGGCTGATACATTTCAGCAAATGCATATCGAGAATCAATACCCGATCACAAGGGTGAAGATATCGGCCGATATGATACGATTTTTCAGAGTCTTATCATATCGGCTGATACGTATTGTATCGGCCGTACACAATAGTTCTCGGCCAATATGACCGATATATCGGTCCGATAAATATCGGCCTTTTTTTTTAAAAAAAAAATCAAAACGGTGGTGGGCCCGAGTTGATATCTCGGCCGATATTATCGTTTTCAATTTTTTTTTTTAAACAAAATAGCTTTCTTTTGTGTTTTTTATTTATTTTTTAATTCAGAAAAAATAATAATAAAAAAAACTGATATTAAAAAAAAAACACAAAAAATAAGAGAGAAACTTATCGGCCGAGATATTCACCCCTGCCCCATCATATTGATTGATGCACCAATATGTATAGGTCGATAGAGGCCAAGTCAGCTGATATTTTATTTTTATATTTAAAAAATAAAAAATATTTAATGAGTTGATATTGTATAAGCTGATATGCCATGTTTTAAAACATACTTCAATGGTATTATGTATTTTAGGATATAAATATATAATTCAAAATGTTAAAAGATTTATTAAAAAGTTAAATAAATAACTTTTTCATGCAAACCATTAGAATTATCTAAATGTTAAAGTTTTAATTGGCAATACAATTTTATATCCATTTATTTTCGACGAATATGGCATTTTTGAACAAATAATCTATTAACTTAAATGACATAGATATAAATAATACTGCATTTACGATTCAAAAACAAATGTTAACTTCTTTTCTTTATTTATTTTTTCAATTTCAACTTGGATTCAATCCATTTAGATCGAGAAATTATAAGTTGTAAACTAAATGACTTACTTTTTAAAGTGCTTATATTAGATGGTGAAAATAAGTTTACAGATCTACCCTTCATACAAAATTTCACAAAATGTAACTTGAAAGAGGTACACTAGATATGATTTTACATGCAACTCGTAAGTCCTAAACACGAATAATCCAAAGGGGTTAGAGTAAAGCTCACAAGCCCGTCTTTAGAAGCAGGAGTCTTGAGTTCGATTCACGCTCATATCCAAAGGACCACTTTCAATAAAATTACCTGGTGCATGTAAGTAGGGAGATTCTCACACGCCCTGAAGATTAGTCATGTGTTGTAAGAGACCTGAACACCTTGATTATAAAAAGAAATCCTAAACACATGATTTGAGCTTAATCTAATTATAAATATATTTCAAAATGAGTTCATATTAAATATAAAATATAATAAACTAGTTGCATCTCCAGCGCAAAAGTGGTACCCAATTGAAAAAAAAAACAAAAAAAACTTCTATGTGCAATTAAGGAGGCCTGAAGAGTGAAGACTAGTTAATGGGCCAACTCAGACTTCAATAATTTTTTATAGGCAAAGATAAACAAACTGGTCCACTGAATCTTCCTCGAAATAATCTTGTCCAAAGAGTGGCAATTTCTATGCAACTCATTGGCAAAAACATAAATGGACATTTTCAACGCTATAGGTAGTCGGGTCAGATTTAAATTGGGCAAAAAACTTCAACCTAAATACCCAATTAAGGCTCAAACCCTAAACCCACATTGAAACTTAACCCATCTCAATAATTGTGTTCAAATTGGCATTTCTAACCTAATTAGTAATCAAGACAGGTCCGATTTGATCATTAGTTTGGCAATCAAACAGATTTTGGGCCACGTCTGACCCATTGCTACACCAACTTGTTTATTTATATAAGAGTGGTTTAACTGGTTATCTCCCGTTTCAGGAAGCGAGAGGTTGCGGTTTCGAGCCTCCATGGGCCATGGCCTAACCTTGGTGTGCCCTAAGGGTAGTGGATTCACCCGTGGAGATTTTACGCTAGGTATCCCACGCTTTCCTACACATAAATTTAAAAAAAAAAAATTGTAGCGTCGGTGGATTGCCAATTTTTTATATAATTTAATTTTAAAACATTTTTTGTCCAAAAAAGAATCTTTGGTGTCCTATTTTTCCATACCACTCATTCAACATTGGATTCCTGACAGTCTTGCAAGGTTCTTTCCGTATCTGTATTGAATACAAGACGGACACCAACCAATGCCATTAGGGATAAAGAAATAAATCTCACAAGTCACAGCCGCCCTTATTACATCTCAATCAAAATGGGTCAGAAAGAATAAATGGGTTGGTTTAAAAAAGATAAGAGAGATAGAGAGAGAGATTAGCTATGAAAAACAAATGGCCATTAACAATGTTAAAAGAGGCCAAAACCATGTGAAAGGGGTGTGAAGTGAGGATGCTCCAGATTGAGCTCCTGCTCCTGTTGTTCCTACTCTAGTCCCTCCTGCCTCTGGGGAAGATGCTTCTGGAGTATCTGCTTTAGGAATCTCGCAAGTGCCAAAGGTCGCATTTGCCTGATCATTTTAAAAATTATGTTTAAAACATAAATAAATAAACAAACAAAATCTCATAAATGAGGATTGCAAGGGATTTTGAAAGTGTGTGTTTTATAACCGTGAGATTCATGAGATTCTCTATTTTTGAAGATAAAAATGTATGGTAATGAGATTCTCTATTTCTGAAAGGGTTACTCCTAGTAGTTTTATCCAAATGTGCATGGGAAGAGAGGCTTGCACACACTTTAAAGACTTGGACATCTCGATCAAAATATATATATATATATATATATATATATATATATATATATATATATATATATATATATATATATATCCCTTCCCACATACACCGGATAAAACTAGTCTTTGCAAAAATCTCAATATGCCGAAGTATTTGATCTCAGGCTATTTGTAAGGACTTGAGCCTGATTTCAAATCTAAAATGTATATATTCATATTTAAGCTCAAGCTGCTGCGTGGGGACATTTTTTTAATTGGAGCAGAAGGGCCCATGTGAGGCCCAGTATATGATGAATACAAGTCATTAAAATTATTATTTTCTCTTTTATACTTAGATCACTCTTTTGCAATAATTCATTTGGTGCATCCTTACTATTAGAATGATCATGATAACTAAAAATATTTGTCCAATGATTTATTTTCAATATTAAATATCAAGGGCTAGGATGATTCAATGAGTTTCATTTTTGCAATTAGATAGCTCTCATTATAATATGCTTATATTAGGTTTTTCATTTTTTTATTATATCTTATATATTTTTCTGTATTTTTTCTAAAAAAAATTCAAAAACAATGAAGAGAGATAATACATATTGGCCGATATGTATCAACCACCGCATTTATAGATCCTGATTTTAGTTTGGGTGTCTGCCAGACCAACCTTGTTATATATTACATAAATTTGATATTTGTATACAATATTAACTAAATTTAGGTTTCTACAAAATTAGGCTCAAATGTGGGCTTTTAAGTCAAACTCGGGCTTTCTTGCACTAAGCCCCTCCTCACCCAAATTCAAATTCGGGCATGACATTTTGGACTTGGAAATGAGATAGGCTCAAGCCTAGTTCAACTTGAAACAAAATCTTTCCAGATTTTTTATTTTTTATGTGGGTTCGAGTTAGGCCTGACCCAAGTTGCACTGCAATTATTGAATGGCACATAGTTTAACGAAAAAAGAACAAGAGAAAAATTACATTTCTTATGACCCTGATTAGTAATTCTAGGTGCCAAGCCTGAGTGAGGCCCAGGCCTGGGTTGCCCAATCTGGTCAACCCTAAACTTAGTATGTCCCAGGACCAAACTTAACATGATTTGCATATTCAGGCTTAACCAAGCTCAGTCTTTTCATGGGCTAAAATTGGGCTTAGCTTATGTTACTTACCTAATTTATAACATATCCAATAAATCTTATGTATTTACACAGAACTGGAGAAAATGCGAAAAGTATGGTTAAACAAAAAAGGTCTTTCAGTATTTAGGATCTGGCTTTACAATAGTGACATTTTTCAAATTTGGGCTTAATGGTTCGGTCCAAGGGTCAACTGGCTTGAATCACCTCTCTGGCTTGCCTGGCTCAAGTTACACGTCTAAACCCAACTCAAACAGGTGGCTTTAGGTTTGTTAAGCTTGGGCTTGGGTTGGGCTGGCCTTGGGTTTCCAAACCCAAAAAAAAAAAAAAATGTTCTGCTTTGTACTATGAGGAATTCTAAATGGGATGGTGATGAAGGTGATGAAGTTGGGCCTTCACTTATCCTACGACCCATAAAATGTGAGGCGGCCCAACTTCCCTTCACCTTCCAATCAATGAGATTTTTACGGCTGTAAATCTCACCATTGGCGTTCTACATGTATTTCCCTAGTGGATCAACTAGGGCTGCAACTCGGGTCGAGCGGGTCAGGTTCCTTAAAAGCCAACCCTACTCGAGTTGATATATGATTATATATGGAACGCAATCCGACCCGACCCGAATTATAACCAAAATCAACCCTAATTCTGACCTGACCTGTATTTTGAACTCATTTTAGTCTGATTTTAACCGGGTCAGATTAACTTGTAAAATCCTCAAACTGACCGGACTTGAATTTCATGCGGGTTTTTATCTCCTCAACCCGACCTGCTGACCCGAAATTCTCGACCCGACCTGATCCGCATGATTTCTAGGGTCGGGTCATGCGGGTCAGGCCAAAAACCGACCCAAGTTGCAGCCCTAGGATCAACCATAAATATCAAAGTGGCCAAAAAACAACGTAAAAGATCTTTTGTAGATATGCAAAGTATAGCTGACCTTGCAATAAGCAATATTGTCACACCCACACAGTTGATGTCCATTCACCATGTCTGTAGCTTCTGGAGCTCCCCCTCCATCACTTCTCTGAAGCCAAAATCAATATAAACAGAAATGCATGTTGAGATGCGTTTGCATATATATTTGCTAGTTAGATTCTCTCTATTTGATGAAACTCTCATTTAAGTACCTTATAGAAATCAACTGCAACGAAGTTGGGCCATCGTTTACCCGCCGCTTGATAACAAGTATTGGTCATGTTAATCAATGGATCTGAGTTGACCTTGCAAACTGTTGTTGAATCCGGATTATCAGGGAAATAGTTTTCTAGAAAAAGTGAAATTGTTGTTGTGTTCATGGGAGATGATTCTGCACGGTTTGGGCAGGAACCAGCCTTCATCCCACCATCTCCATCTGCAATTTGGGCCACACAACACATGGAAACCAAAGAAAATAAGAAATTGATGAGAGAAAAAAATGAGGGAAGGTCTATCTCAATGGATTAAAGATGAGCCAGAAATCAGCTTAATTGCTTGATATTTGAGAATTTTAAGACAAAAGATCACCCCAGTGAAGATTATCGGGGAAAAAATAGGATTTCAATCTAATGTAAGGTTTGCCATTAATTTGAATTAGGTAGTAGGTTTGGGTCTCGAATGGGCCCATAAAATAAGTTTTGTATGAGGCCATTTGCAAATGTCCTGCATTTGAACATTTTCCTCTTGGATATCTTCAAAGTTCAGACCCACATACTCCAACTACATGGCTCTTCTCTATAATTTTCATATGATAGATTTGGAGCCCTCAAATACTATAATTTTCATGAAAACAAGGTTTGTTAGTTTCCAATCCAAATTAATACTTAGGTAGTCGTTCAGAAAAAAATATGAAGCATGACTTACATTGGTTTTCAACAACGTATCTCCACTGATATGCGATGCCTTCAGAGGCCTCCTTGGCTGATTTTGAGGTGAACACCACCAAACGTTGATTCTTACCGATCATATCGTCAATCGTAGGCCAATCCTCCCCATTTTTAGGCATCCTTGACACTGGGAACCAGAATTTGTCGAGTCCAGAACTATTGAAAACCTTTGATAGGCCTTGAGGAGATGTGACATAGTCTTCTATGAAGATGGTGATGATCTCTGAAGGGTTTGCTTCAAGAAACACTTGAATTTCTTTAAGGGTATTGATAGCAGGTTGCTGAGTAATAAGAGAAACTAATCAGATTCAATTGACTAATTAGAATAATAGGCTGAAATTTGCAGGTACTTACAAATGCAGTCACATTGTAGCATTGGCCACCAAAGGAGTGACACAACCAAATGTCGTTGTTGAAGTCATACATATCCAACATCAACCCCCTAACACCATTCTGTTAAATGATCAAGTTAGCAATTGAACTACATGGCAACATATCAAACAGTTTTCAAGGAGCAAAAGAACTACCAAACTCCCTCTATAGTTTAGCAAATGCCGAAGTTCAATGTATTAACCATCTCTACTATAAATGGCAATATATCCAAATTGATCTGATCAGCAGGCATGGCAAAAGATTCAAATCAATAATGATCCAGTTAATATTTGCCTCTAGGGTAGTGCCCACGAATCCCTATGATTCTACTACTGTAACTTGGTTTTTGATGAAACATCCATGTAGATCTTGGGTGACCATCCAAAGTGGTTAAAAGAACCATAAGATTCCATCACCAAAATTGGGCTTTTTCATATCTTGGGTGATTGGTGACCTACCAAGTGTGAGCCAGTAGGTTTGAAAGTTGAATAGAGGAAAAAGAGGACAGGCATGTGATAGCTGTATTAAAGTGAGTACAAGGTTAGCAATGTGACCTGCAGATTGAACTGATCTCGGTTGGCAAACTGAGCAGAAAAGTCGATTTGGAGGTTTTCTTCTTCTTCTTTTTTTTTTTGCTTACTTTAAAGAAGATCCTTTTTAATTAAAAGTAAATAAAGAAAAAATAAGAAGGAAGAACATCAAGTCCTTTATCCATCACTTGGAAACCACACTACTACTAGAATTTAGTTAACCATAAGACAAAAGGTCTTCTCTAAAGGAACTCCTTTTCTTTGTTAAAGATGAACATACATTACTTGAAAAGACTAAAGCAGGAACATAGCTTCAGTTTCAAGTTTCTTGATCACATTCCCACAAAGAGATGATCTCTCTCTCTCTCTCTCTCTCTCAGTTCAAAAAAATTATTTTTACTCACCGAAACAGTTTACTTCAGAGTTCAGACCTTTCTTGTCCTTTTGGCTAAGACCAAGTGTACAGACAGTTAACTCACTCATTGAGATCTGAATTTGAGAGAGTCTATCCTAAACTCGGTGAGGTTCCGTAGTTCATACTTGGTCATCAAACTCAATTTGATCCATTTTGAGTGATCTTAAAATTCTTGGATTGTGATCTCTCCAGTCCACAAAATTTACCAGGTCCCTGCTATAAAGTGGGATGATCCACATAGGACACTTCAAGGAGACAAGGATTACCGATAATTGGGCTTTTGCTTGAATCACAAACAAATGGTGGAGCCACCCTCAAATGATTGAACTTTTATACTCTCCCAATGTGATCTGAATCAATTTCCCAATAGGCCCTTAGAGTCAAGGTCCCAAAATCACAATAATTGAACAACTATAACCACTTTGGAGGAGTTTTGAAGGAAAGCAAGTGGATTGGTATGTTAAAAATAAACAAAGTTCCACCGCCAAAAGTGGGAGTGTTACACCTGACATGGGATCTCTATATTTTCAGGAGCAAATGACGCCTTTGAATCTAAAAAGGTAATCGATGGAACATTTAAAACTAGTGAGTTGTCAAAACAAATTTTAAAACTGTTTCTTGATATAGAACCTTTTTACTTTCTTTAGATATAGTTTTAGCAATTAAATAATGTTTGATAAATTTTTTAAGGTCGGATCCTTTTGAATAATAAGGTCGGATCTTGATGGAGCCGATATCCTGAAGAAACAGAGGATCATTTCAAAGATTTAGGTGGCAAGAATAATTGAAGGATGAGGACCCATCATGGGGTATGGAATCTAGTTATCATGAAATGCCTCAAAAGTAAAGTCAGGTAAAGAGGACTTGAAAATCCCGAGGGGTTGGTGGCTTGGTGGTCAAAACCCGCCCTTATTTGAAGTCTTGAGATCAAGTTCCCCTCAACACAAAAAGAGTCATTCCTCATTGTTCTGTATCCGGTGATGTTAATCCCACATTCATCTCCAAGTAAGCCTCAAAGAAGTCGAACTCAAACCTTCTAATCTAATCCTAAAAGCTCTAGATTCAGCCACATTCAACGAGTTGCATGGAGTCATTTTAGAAAAATATTCTTTAAATGTCTCTATTCAATGAATTATTTTCCAAAGTAATTTTAAAGGCAAATAAATGTATCCTATCATTCTTATTAAATACTGAACAGAACCTCCATTACTATTTAAAACTAATGGAGTGTTTAAATAAATTTAAAAACAAGTAACTGCTAAAGTAATATTTCTGGTAGCTTAATATATTATTTTAAAAATAGATAAATTAAATTAATAATCATTTTCATATAATACATACAAAGACACATATTTTTACTTTCTAGTATAATTCATGTTATTTTACATATTCTAAAAGTAGCTTCTAGATAAAAAACTTAACCTCTCCTATTGCTTACTTTTTTTTTGTTTTTCTTTGATAGAAATTATAATTAACTGGAGTCTTTTCTTTTTCTTTTTTATCTTTCCCTAAGGACAAGTTGAATCCTAATCCCGAGTTTTCCAATCTTAAATCAAAGTAATGGAGTGGGGTTTGAGTATTCAAGAAGGGTCATCTTATCTTAGTACCTACTCCATTAATCTATTTAAAGGGGTGCCTAACATCAGAAGCAAGGACCAGCTTCATTTTTAAAGCGGATGCTTGGTTCCAACTTTCTAACAACTCCTACCTACTGCATTAAATTAAATAATCTACTCAAACCTATTTTTATTTTCCAATTGGGGCATTGTCTAACATGGCAATTTCTTTAAACACTTGAATCTTAAGATTATTATTACATTATTGGATAGTTTTATTATGATATACGATAAGTAGACTCTTGTTCTTATTTGTTTCAAGTACTCTTTATCTTTAAAAATACTATAATAATAATAATAAAGATGAGGATCTCATACTCTCTTTAAGTTGCACTCTTCATAAGTCTATTTATGGGAGACCCACTCTTCATAAGTCTATTCATGGGGGGCCCACTTATATTGAAGGTAATGACTTTATTAAAAATATTTAAAACTTTAAACTTATAGTTCATAAAAAATTATATCAATTGAATATATAAAACAATAAAACTTCATAGTTAAAAAAGTGATTTTTTTTATAAAGATTTTAAAAATATAGTTTGATTGATTTAATAAAAGCGATTATTTTAAAACTTCAAGTACAGAATTAGACATTTTTAATAAATTCATCATCATTGAAAATATAGGTGGATCACACGTTAACGAACAAATGAAAAGTACAACTTAAAAAAAAGATGTGCAATTGTCGCTTGGGAATTAGTTTAGATGAGTTTTATTGACGCTAATGCCAGTTAATGCAAGGTGGCAAGCTTTAATTGGCTGAGCCTGTATTAGCAATTTAATTAAAAAAAAAAACGTCGCGTGCAACCTTTGTCGGTTTGACACTGGCCGTACACTAGCTCTTTTGAAAATTGAGATTGCTAATTCAGTGTGCCATACCTAGGCAAGATTCACTTCTATCTACAGTTGAATTGCACTTTACTATCAGGCCTATTGTATCTATTTGAGTATAGGTCTATTTTTTATTTTATTAAATATATTAAGTTCAATCAATGCTTTGGTTTTATAATAATGGTGTCGTTTCCTTGTAATTAATTCATTATCTCATTTATTTAGAAGGACACTCGTTCTAATACGGATAAAATCTTATATGAGAGATAAAATAGAGTGAAATTCTCATTTTACTTTTACTAGTATACCTCTTATTAAATACCGGTGTATCGATAACACGCCGCTCTGCATGTATTTGTTCTGCATATCGGTAAATCAGTATTTGATGAGCGATATACTGATAGAGAAAAATGTGAATTTCACTCAATCCTATGTCTCCTAACAAATTTTGCCCATGTTAAAATGGGTGTCCTATTTAGAATCAAGTTTTAATTTTCAATTTTCAATTTAATCCTATCAACAAACATGTTCTTTACTACTGCATATTTTGATATATTTTATCTTACCACCTCAATTTATATCTATAAACCTACTACTAATAACTTATTCATATAACTTTTCAACTCTTTGTACTAAAATTATTTCTGGTCTTCTACAAGTATATAGGATATCTTAACTAGCCATTCTTCTTCTAGTGAAATAACTTTTAAACTTTTTCTAAATGTGTTCATTTCTAAATTTAAAATTTCTCACTTAAACATATTTTCATTTTATTTGTATTAAAAAAAAGTCACTACCAATAAGTTCGAAACCTTGATACTTTTATTAATATATGAGAAATGATTAAATGAGGTTTATTTCATTTGAAGTTATACTAAAGCACATTTAATTTCACATGTAGAGTTTATTTTTAATTTTTTTAAAAAAAATCTTCAATCTCAACATCTCTCTATCATTGATACTAGGTCCTAATATAAGTCATCCATAAGAATTATTTACTATTGAAATTAGGTACATTATGATGTATGGTGAATTCAGAAATTTTAGTGTATCTCAATCTAATGAGCATCAGACTTTTGAAGTTCATTATCCACCATAAAAATGTTGATGTCCAATAGTTTTCTTTGAAAAAAATGAATTTCAGTCGATAAATTTCTCTTATATTTTTTTTTTTTTTTACAAAAACAGCTAATATATATCCTTGATATATATTGGATATCTGCCGATATTATATATATCGGCCGATCCATATCGTATTGGTCGAGATTATTACTCCTTCTCGAGAGAAAGACTAACACTCACACAAGACACCTCCGTTTATACAGTTAGGACTCGAACTGACGACCTCTACCTTCTTGAGGCAAACACCAAAAATAAACATTCTAAAAAAGAAAAAGACTGCCAAGCCTTATCTTTTGATGAAAGATCTATCTTTATTTAAATATTTGTTTGGTAGGAATATTTATTTAAATATTTAAAACCAAAAGTAACTATAGTCCACACACTAATGAATGATAGTCCACCTCAAAATTAAATATTGACTTATTTTTCTTTTACAATGAAGAAAACTAAAATCTCTACTTCTCTCTGAATGCGAAACTATTGAGTAAAATCCCGGATGCAAGGAGAGCACCCTCCTGCAAGTATCCGGTTCACTTATTTTTGCCAACGTTTTTACCCATCTTACATTCTTAGTATTTTTTAAAAAATCAAAATTGTATAATAATTATATATCAGAGCTCTTCAAAATTGTAAATTTCCAGGTGATATTTTGGATATTAATTTAAATTCTTTTCTGAAACCGCTAACAAGAATTATAAAAAATTATATAGCTAATTTTATATTGTTCATAACAGTCACTTTAAATTAGGAGGCCCATCAATGTCAGATAAAGCCTAATTTAATACATTAGATTAGATTAGATGGTTTAAAGACAGTAAATTTCATTAACATTCCAAGAGTAATTTATTGTAAGAAAATAATCAAGAAAAAAGAAAGCACTTACCTTGAGTTGGCTGGTAACAGAATCTTCCTGGTTTGTGGGAGCAACTAGAGCAGATCCAGTAACAGGTTTCGTACCCGAAATAGCAAAAGAGTTGTGCGTCGTCAGCCACGAATACCGATTGAATGGAGCTCCTCTCACCTGCACCCACCAAATCCCCATTTCAGTTTCACCTGCAGTGCTATATTTTCTTAAAACTGTAATTCATTTTTCAGTTTTTTACTGGAGACCTACTTAATATTTTATGATTAATTTAATTCTTTCCTTCACTCTTACTTTTAATTAATTAATAAGTTATTTGATTAAAATTTGTGGTTGAACTGAAATTATTTGAAAAATGATGGTAAAAATTTAGAGACTGCAACACTAGGATGAGATGGTCATGGGTTGCAAGCAATTTCAACATTTTATACATATTTCACTTATTCTCATTATTTTTTTTTACATACTCCCTCTGTCCCATATGAAAGATTTGTATTTTTTAAAGAACTCTCTATATAAGACTAGCATTCTATGTGATCTCATCCATTTTCAATACATTTTATACTATTCCCATATAAATGAGACAATTATTTTGAGACAATTCTAAAATCCATATAAGAAAACTAATTTGGGACAAGTGGTCTGTTCTCAAGTTGAGAGAGTGCGCTTATACCTAGCTCTCCTAAAACCCCTAAAGGAGATGCCCCACACCCACACATGATACCCCCAATTAATGCCGTTGGGACTCAAACTAATGACCTCCCACTTCCTGAGGTGGAAAATGGCCAGTTGAACTACCCAATTGATCAACTAATACACAAAAATCACATTCAGACCTCGTGTATCAAGTGAGGGTTAGAAGAGTCTAACTCAATACCACTAGCATAATCTTAGAAGTTTAAACTAACTCAACCTATTGAATTGGAATGAAAATATATGAAGGTATTACTATAAAATTAAAATATTTAAACAATATTAAAGTATTTAGCAAAAATTGATTCGGAGGTTCGTACTCCTCCCAATGAAAATTGAATCTAATTCCATAATCAATATATATGGTTAAGAAACTAAAAGGAAAAAGAGCTCAGGTGGCTCATCTGAGTTGAGAGAGGGAACGAGTTACACAAATATTTTCGAGTCGAGTTGCAATGCTCATATGTGTAACTCGATTGGATTTCCGAGTCGTGCGAGTTTCGAGTTTCAGACACAGAAAATATGCAGCGTCACTCCCAATAAAATCCGATTCCAATTTCCAAATACAAAGTACAGACTCTCTCCCTAATCTCTATTCCATTTTCTCACCTTCGATGTCGGATTCAACGGCTGGATCCGAATGCATTTTGCTTGGGAATTTCCGTCTGCGGCGCAGTTACCGCAATCCAACCCCGTGTCACAGTCGCCGCTCTTGGTACAGGTTTCTCCGACCTGTGAAAAAACGAGGAAAATGGGGAAATCATAAGAAACATGTCCCTACAATTCCATGGAAAATAAAAACGAAGAAATCTAGGCAGATGAAGAAGAAAACCTTTTTAGCTGTTGCACCATAAATCACGAAATGACACACCAACAACAACGAAAATGCGATCCAAAGCTTCCGATTTTTGCATGAAGCAACAAACATTGCGTTTCTGACCTTGATCTCAGTTTTTTCTTGAAATGTCTATATATTTTCTTTTGAGAGGGAGAGAGAGAGAGGGAGAGAGAGATTTAAATTTCGTTGGATTGGATTGCAGAGGATTCTGTTTTGTGGAGGAGGGACGAAATGAACTAAGAAGCAAAGAAGGCGTCTCTAATCCATTTTCACAATGGAAAATGGTTCCTGTGGAATCTGATTTTCCGCCCCTTCGAAGATTCTTCCTCCCTCCACACAAAACTTCAGAGAAAGAAACACAGAGACGCCTCCGGGAAATCTGATTTTTCTAGCCAACAGGCGTTTTTATTAAGTCACAATAATAATGATATAATAATAATAATATTATTATTATTGGTCTATTTATTCTACCGGAAAAGTTTCAGAGTTCCGCGAGACATACAATTGCAAAAAACCAGAGCGGCCGAGCCTTCAAATGGGCCCCCACTTTCTATCCGCCTACATTTATCAAATTTGAGAATAATATTGTGAAAATATTGAGTATACCATATTGGTATTATATAAATAGTAAAAAAAATATTTGGCTCAAAATATCAACTTATATACCTGAAAGATCTTTTTAATATATATTGAATCTTGGAAACTAAATATTCACGAATAAGTTGAAATTGAAATCTTAGTTATTCTATTATTATTAAATATAAACTTAGTGTTTGTTTGCATCATCATCCTCCTCTAAGGATCTATTTGAATTTAAATAACCATTCAAACAATCTCCCTTTAGTTTTGCTGAGGGATTCAAATCTTGGCTGGTATTTCAAAATTTAATTAAAAAAATTAGGTGAGAGAAATTTCTCGGCTAGATTCCAACCGATACCTAGATTTGAACCCCTGGTTTTTCTATTCACAGTGATAGGTTATAATCTTGGGCTTTGGTTTGTCCTAGTATATATTCATAATTTCCTTTGTTAATGTATAAAAAGTATGTCTCATACACTTTGATTTACAATATTAATTGATTTTATCATATATTTATCAGGGGTAAAAAATTAATTAGATGACTAATTTTTAATATTTTTTAATATAAACATAAATTCTCAATATATAGTGTGTTGTTGCAAACCAAAAATAAGAAAAGGCAAATGGGTCTAGTTTGTGCCTTAATAGCCGTAATTTAGAATTAAACGGTTTGTAGTTTGGACTACTAAATGGAAGGACCCTCGTACCCTAATCACTGCCATCATTTCACTATTTAAAACAGTCAGTTATAATTTCTCTTTATTTATTGTTTTTCATCGTTTTAATTGTTCGAGTGGTTAGGTATTCTTATTTTTTGTGGGACGTCTTCAAACCCTTAAGGCACTTAATCTAATCCATAGTGTTGGTAGTGTTGGTAGATGGTGTCATAGATCTAAAATTTTATCTATAATCACCACGAAGTGATATAAAAAAAAAATTACAAAATAAAATTTTATTTTTTAAAAGCCCCTCCATACAATGCTGGAGTACCATTGCGAGAGAAGTCACAATTCTAACTCTACTATTATTTTAAAGAAAAATCTCTACAAAGAAATCAGATTATCATTGAGAATGGAAAAATAAATGAAATTTAATTAGTATTCATTTTCAATACCTATTATTTCTTTTAAATTGATAACTAGTTTAGTGATTTTAATGTTTTAGAGAAATCACACTTTTCACATGAAGTGTGTTCAAAGATGAATATTATTTGAATGGAAGGGTGATGAGTAGGGCTGAATCTCGGGCGGTTGGGATGAGTTTTGGGTTTACCTGAGCTTGAATTGCAACCAAAGGGCCAAGTCCGGTATAAAATTTAAAATATGTACATGTAGATTTATCTGGGTTTACGTTTCTTTGGGTCTTAAATAGATTTTTTTTAATGTTGTATAAAATAAAAATATATGCTACATAAATAATAAATTAACATAATATTAATTAAAAAATTAATTTCTAAAATATAACTTAAATTCGGATTTTGGGTCAAACTCAAACTTTAATATACAAAGTTCAGGTCTGCCCTGAACAGTAGTTTCAGTCAATATTTTAGACCCAAAAATGAGTGAGCCTATGTCAATTTGAACCTAATTTTTTTCAGATTTTTAAAATACGAGTTCAAGCCGATTTTGAATTCAATTCATGTTTAATTTCAATGGACCATTCTTTATAGTTGCTTATCTGATACAAAATTAAGAGGTCTTCACATGTCTCAAAGATTAATCAGATTAAAATATCACACCCAGATAAGAGGTCGGAGTACCTTAGTCTAAAAAAATATAAGATTTCATCATTTCTATATTAAATGTTTTATTGAGTATGGCCTCGTAAGACTGTTGTCCCCTCTCTTTGAAATAAATATTAGAAAAAAAGTGACCACAAGGGCATTTAAAACATTTAAATAATATTTTGACCAAATTAATGTGAATGGAAATTGGAACTAGTCATGGATGACTGCTTTTGTTACAAACGCGTGCAAAAATCGCCAGCAATGACGGATTACTTTGGAAAATTTCTACAAAACATTCTTATATTTATATTTATCATGGTTAGGTCACTTTTTTATAAATGACCAAGCCAAACTCGTCATAGATGTTACCCTTCCATGAATTTTAAAGCGATTTAATTTTTAGATTATTTTCAACTGTTAAATTAAAACTTGGTGATTTCCACCTCGCTCTATGTTTAAAATCTTATTTAGTAGTTCGAGGGATTTTTTTTAACGGTATCTCTATTTCACATTAAAGGTAAGATTAATCCCTAAGTCGATGGAGAATAACTCTATAAAAAGTGGTCTGAAGGGGTTGGATAAGAATCGAACTTAAGATCTCATTTTATAAGACGAGCATCTTGACCATTACGAACGAATTCAATCTTAAATTGACCGTACGAGTGCAGTCAAGTTATTATATTTTAATTTATTGACACATATTTTCTTAATGAGTCTCATAAACTATATCAGTTAAATCATATTTCTAGATTTATTTAAATCTAAAAATTATCTTTTTATTCTATTTTTATAATATAAAATTCAAAAAAAAAAAAAAATCAAGTCTCAAGTCTGAACACGGATTTTAAAGTCTCTTCCACGTTAAAATTTCAATTTTAAGACTAGCCATCCATTTTTGTGGGTGTATATAAAATATACTTTTAAAAATATATTTAAATATTTAAATAAATTTGACAAAAATATAATTCAAATGATATAATTTAAAAAATCTAAAATAAAACATCTCATTATTTAAAAAAGAAAATGCTAAGACTAGTAAAAGTGAATAAAGAAAGAGACTGGATCCTTTTGTCGGCCTCGTTCGCCCCCAACAACGACTCAGTACGAGTGCGAACGAAGACTTCAACGAGTGAGTACAAAATAAATGACTGATTTGTAGTTCAGACATTAGACGGGTCAAGGACTCAAAGGTAGAAAAATAGTTCATCGGTCAAAATTGAAAGGCAAAATGTTTGATAAATTGGAAAATATTAAGGAGAATGAGTTAAAGACAATAAATAAAGAGAATGATATTAGAAAGTGATAATGAAATATATAAAAGATCATATAAATAATATTCGTGGAAAATTAATCTTTATTTGATTATTTTAATCTTATAATATTAATTTTTAAAGATGTAATATTATATATAGCTAATTTTATATGACTCATTTGATGAGAAATAATAATTAAATAAATATGAAATTGCACCCATATTTTATTTATTTGTTCTCTGCAGCATTACTAGTCTCACTAATTACATTCTCTAATGATAATTTTTGAAGATTATTCTTCATATTCATTTAATAGATGTTGATTTTTTGTTTTGTTTTAGGTTACTTGTCAGATTCTTCTATAATCTTTGAATATGAAATGATCTAATATGTTGAGATTAAATGTAAAACTAAAAATTATAATAGCCATTAATTAAAAATAAATTGAATTCAATAGTTGGATGATATTTGATTTCTAAGGTCTTTTAAATAAATGATTAACAATAACTTTTAATTTCAAGTGTTAAATTCAATATTTAAAAAATCTAAATTCATTGCCTGAGAGAGTCGAACTCTCGTGGGAAAATCTCATGTACTTAGCAGGCACACGCCTTAACCACTCGGCCAATGCGACTTCTGATAAATAAGAGAGTGACCCTTTTTGTGTTGAGGGGCTTGTTCTCAAAATCTCTCAGAAATAAGAGTGGGAATTGAACATCGAACTAACCGATCAGGAATTCTAATAATTTTATTTAAAATGATTAAAAATAATTTTTAATTTTAATTTTAATTTCTTAAATACGCCTAAATCAATATATTTTTTTTATCATTTAATAAGATAATAAATAATTTTGTTATCATTGCCATTGGACTTATCCACCCAAGACTTTCATAATTTGTAAAAATGATCTTTGTTGCTTCCCTGGGGCAATGGTGTGAAATGGACGATTCCAAGCTGACATAATTGAGTCATAACATTCCTGTGACTCAACTGGGAATATATAATGTTTGGCTAGAAGATGGGGTCCAGTGACCCTGGAAAATTTTTAAAAAATAATTGTTGATGTAAGAATTTATAAATAATTAGTCTCAATAAATATGTATAGTCACCTAATTTAAACTAAATTTATCAACTAATGGCTTTATTAGTTTAAATTAAGTAGATAAAGATTTTTAAATAATTTTTTTTTCTGAAATAGAAATACTTAAAATCTTTACTTTCCTTTGTGAGATTATTGTATTTAATAGTTTATTGTATTATTAGAACTAAACTGGGTCAAGAGTGTTTCTTGACTCAATCACGATCAAATTGAGTTTCGGTGTGAAAAATAAATGGTGAACTGTTTGCAAATGAAGATCATCTTTTGCATGCAAGGTTGATTGTGTTGGGAGGTGGCTCAATCCCACGGCAATTGAGTTTCCTAAGGACAACAATTACTATAATGAGTCTCACAATATAATTAGTAATTGCCTGAGAGTTAAAATAGAAGTTGCCTTGTATTTATCTATAAATACATGAGAGTTGTCAGCAATAGAGGACACGGGAAAAATGTAGCCAAGTGGGTTGCCTGGAGAGGAGGTACGTTGAAGGGCCTCCTGGCCTCTTTTAGCGATATGAGTAGAGATAGCATCTTGGCCATACGCGTAGAGAGGTTTCATAAGAACGTGTCTGGATTGATTGCTGCAACCCATCAGAGTCGAAGACGCTCGCGTTCTTGAAGCGTGTTGGGATGTGCTCGTAGAACGTAGGAAGCGTAAAGAATAGTGGGACAGAAGATGAGTTCTTCTAAACATGAGAGTAGTAAGATAAGAAGGGTGTACAAAGGGGCTTGGGACTTCGAGTTTGGGCTCTAGACTCATGGGAGTCTTTATTTATGTACATGTATTCTTTCCTTTTCGTAGTGAAGACTTATGTTGCTCTGTGGATGTAGGTCAAGTGGGCCAAACTACGTAAAATTATTGTGTTGCACTGTGTATTTATTTTCATTCGAGTTTTCTTCTTTCTGCGCGTAACGTTAACGTATTAAAAGGTTAAATCATTGACTGGTTTTGACGGAAAAAAAAAAACCACGAATCTTGTATCTTCTTTTCCCGAATCTTTATCTTCTTTTCAAAGAACAAACTATAACTGCAGTCACGAATTCGTCTAAGATACGTGAGGTTATTGGAAAGTCAATTATTTTATTTTTCTTGAATTGACCTCTTCCTGAGTCATATTAATCGAAAAATTAAGCAAAAACTGTGATCAATGAAAAAAGAACTCTCTCTCTCTTTTGGTGGTGTTGGAATCCTTTTCGGTCCTCTCTTTTATCCCATCTTTTTCTTTTTAATGATGATTAAGAATTCATTCAAAGAAAGGGTAACTCCCCAAATTTGATCAAGCAGAAAAACAAGCACATGCCCTACAAATTAAGAAGCCTATAGCCTAGGCTAGGCAAAAGAACAGAAAAGAGGCCCATTATAAGGCCCAGATATTTCACCCAAGGCTGGCCCTAATAAGAAGAAGGACCACGGCCCAGAACTTGAAAGCCAAACGACACCAATCTCAGCAAATCCATCTCATTGGATGTGGCTGCAAGGTTTAGAAAATTCTTATGGAAGGGGGATCTTGACTCTAATGGTTATGATGATTTGCAAGCCTAAATGTGAGGGGGGGTCTTGGAATTAAGGACATTCTTAACCACAACAAGGCTTTCATTATCAAACTTTTTTGAACTCTTCTTACTAATATAGAGCTTTGGTGAGAGGGAGAAACTATTTTTATGTCAAATAAGAACAGAGGGGACTATAGTGTGTGGGGCAACATTTTAAAAACTAGAGAAACTATTAAGAATCACCAAACTTGGGCAGTAGGGCCAGGTGAGTAGATTAGCATTTAGGACCATGAATGGAATCCTAGATGGGTTGAGAGAATTTCCCAAGTCAATGAACTAATGAAACTTTGCAATAGGACTTGGGTTTAGAACATTGATAAAATCAAGCATAATCTTAGCAATTTAATAGGGCCTAGGGACACTAGATGTTGGCAAAAAGCCTTTGATGAGATTTGTAAGTGATCATTGAGAGAGCTTCTTCTCACCTACAGGCTATCTTGAAGAGGTGGAAAAGACAAGGAACATGGATGATTTCCTTCTTCTTCTTTTTTAAGTTGTTTAGGCTTCTTAAAGCATCCAACTAATTTTTGGATTATGAGTAAATCTCTCTACCCACACATACTGAGTAACTCTACGAGGAGTGGCCATTTAGAGTGGATTGAGAATCGAACTCATGACTCCCGCTTTCTAAGGCAGGTTTGTGGCCATGACTCCAACTCCTTTACGTTGAACCTGCATAGTTTCTATGTGAATTAGGTGGACAATGGGGCTCTACCAGGCTTTGGTGGGGTGGTGATGTGGAATGGGTCACATATGATTATTTGGATCACCTAGATCAACAAAAGACGGTATGGTAGTCTTAATTTAGAAATTAGACTAGATTTAGTAATTTTTTATTTTTAACAACTTTCTAATTTTCTATCCTTTTTAGCAAAAATTTAATTGTGTATTTTCGTCACTTTTGTTCATACTCAAGTAAAAAGGTTAAAAGAATTTATTTTTTTTTGGATATAATTGCTAAAAATAGGCTTACACTTATAGTAGGTTGGGTTAAGATTTTTTTTCTTGAGTATTAAGTTACGTTTAATAGCTATTTTGAGACCTCTATATAAGGATGTATGTGGAGTGATGAATTAAAGAAGAAAAAGAAAATTATTGAATTCTCTGATTCTCTTTGGTAATCCTTCCTATTTCTCTTTGAATTTTTAAAGTAAGAAGGTGTTCTTTCTCTTGTCTTCCTAACTCCACTACATCAGTTGGTATCAGAGCGAGAACTAACCTTGTTTGATGGCATATCCCTACAATAGATTAGGCAATAAAAACAACTCAACTGGTGATTTGAGTAATCAAAATGTTTTAGTGTCAATAGACATTTCAACAACAAACACTGTTGTGGGCCAGCCCCACTTATGGGCCTACTAGGCTTAGGCTCAATAGTGTGACTTAAGCCCTAGTTTATTATTCCTCTTCTTCTATATATATATATATTAATGTAAGCCTATGTTAAACAGGCAGAGGGGTTAGAGAGAGAGTGAGAAATATGGAAGATCTGAAAGAGAGCGAGAGACAGGGAAGATCTGAGAGGGGTTAGAGAGAGAGTGAGAGACAAGGAAGATCTGAGAGGGAGAGACCTTGTAATCACCTGTACAAATTTCTCTACATAGTGAATTTGATCTCGCTCAGTAGACATAAGCATTCTAGTCGAACCACGTAAATGTTGTATCGTGTGTGTGATTGTGTGTTTGCATTTAATTAATCTCTAATCCCCAACAAGTGGTTTCAGAGTCGAGGGTTATCGCATTCAGGTAAAGGTAAATCACACATCAGAATCGTCTGCAAAAGGGGAGGGGCAGAAGCAACAATGCAGTACCACTGCAGATCTAGGTTTTCAGATCTGAGTGGCAGCCAGCAGAGGTGCGGCTGGAGAGACAAAGCCCCATCGCCAGTGTGCAGGTAGATCCGTTCCACATATCTTCATTGATAGATCTACTTCGAAGCAAGGTTTGGATTCAGATGGAAATCACAGATCGGGAAGGGCTTTCTTCAATCCACGTCTGTCTCTCGGTTTTGAGGCAGAGTTACAGCTAAAGAAGCCACGCAAGAAGAACAAGAGAAAAAAAAAGGGGGTAAAACCCAGATCGACAATCAGATCTGAAGAAAAAGAACTCCACTGAACCGAAAACAGAGCAGAGGCCAGATCGGCATCCAAAACACTTCAACGTGCTCATTGACTTGCTTGTTCATTGGCGGCCCAAGGTGTAAAGGGTTTTTTGCCCGGAGTTTTAGATCAGCATTCCAGAACAAAAAAAAAGGGGTTTCTCGGTCAGAACCTTACCGCCATTCAAACCAGATCTCGGCAAAGCCATCCTCAAGGCAACGAAACCAAAGGGATTTCAGAGACAGGAGATCTGCACAGAGGCAGCGACCAGAAGAGGTGAGCGGCGGCCAGCAGCGAGAGCAAGACTTAGCAGCGGTGGCGCAAGCAACACCTAGATCTGCTATTCGGTCAATGAGAGAGAGGAGATCGGTGAAGCGGCGCACATATCCGACCAGATCTGAAGCGATGAAGCAACAATCGCAGATACACGAAGAGGAGGCTGCAAGAAGGGTTTTCCCGTGTGCAATCAGAACCCAGTTTTTGGGGTTTTTTTGAGAGGAGCAGAGAATAGAAGAAGAAGGCAGATCTGCAGCGAAGAGGTTGCAGCGTCGAGCGCTACAGCATAGCACGCCTTGTGGACGTAGACAATCTTGTCGAACCATGTAAAACCGGTGTTCTCTTGTGTGATTGATTTCTTTATTGTGTGATTTACATATTTTTCCTCCAACAAGTTTTTTCCTAAGTATTAAGTTACGTTTAATAGCTATTTTGAGACCTCTATATAAGGATGTATATAGGGTGATGAATTAAATAAAGAAAAAAAAGAAAATTATTAAACTCTTTGATTCTCTTTGGTAATCCTTCCTATTTCTCTTTGAATTTTTTAGAGTGAGAAGGTGTTCTTTCTCTTGTCCTCCTAACTCCACTGCATCAGTTGGTATCAGAGCGAGAAATAACCCTTCATCTAGTCTTTGTGACCTCTCTTTCAATCTCTTCATTCCCAAGTTAAACTCCTTACTTTTTCCCAGTTATTTATTACATACACATTCTCTCCCTCGTGCCATAAGAATAAGAAGAAAGAATAAGAAGAATGAGGAGGAAGAAGAATATGAAGATGGATACGAAAATTTGCTTCCAGCAAATTGAGTGCAGCACCATTTTAGTTAAAGAAGACAATATAGTGAAATTTCAGTATTCACAATAATTTTTTTTTTTTTTTGAGGTTCAGATGTGTCTACACATTGCATCCGACTAGTCCTCTGGGGTGTGTGAAAACCCCACTATCCACACACACCTGGTAAGTCAATGGGACCTTTAACTCTATATATATTTCCATGGAAAGTGGCCCTTCATTGGAGTTCTCATGGTTTGAATCCAAGACCTCCCTCTAGAGATCTTTCATCTAAAGGCTATGATTGAAAGCTCACACCAATTTCCCTGAACTGATTTACAATGAATAATTTCTCTAAAAAAATGTAGATGATTGCATCATTTGCATGTACCAAAAGTATGTGAGTGTGTTGAACTTTTATTTTCTTTATTTTATTTTATTTTTTCCCACCCTCTTTTGTTTATTCTTTTTAATTGACTAGACCAAGTGTCTTTATCACTGTCATTGAATTTCTCTCATTTCATAATCTGTGTCATTCTAAATAATTGAAAATGCCTACTATTTGTAATTTATATCATTTTTTTTTCTTCTGAAGATGTCTATACATCTCACTCGACTGATCATTCGAAAAGTATAAAAATCTCTCAATTTATATACACCGAGTAAAGTATGAGAGTAGCTCCTGTTGAGTTTTACAGCGGAAAATCAATCAATAAAATCAATCACACATATGAAATAATACGCAGATTTACGTGGTTCGGCTAAATGCCTACGTCCACGGGCAACACAGGAAAGAGTTTTCACTAAATCGAAATGAGGAGGTACAATGTGCAGTTCATACACTCGTTTTCTCTCTTCCTTTCCTCAATATTTCATACAAACAGTTATTTCCTATAAAAAGGAAATGCTCCTACAATTATGCTACTGAGTTATGGGCTGAGTTAAATAGAGCCATAAATACCAATTCAGTTATGGGCTGAGTTAAATCGAGCCAAATATCAACAATCTCCACTTTGGCGAGATTTGCAGGCCATCTCCTCCTCACCTCTCAACTATCTCTGTAATAGCCCGAATTTTTAAATCAATATATATGTGGCAATTATTTATTTTAATAATGGAAAAAAATGGGAAATTTGATGTCATGGATGTTAAATGGATCAAAAATTTGGACAAGGCCCAAGTATGGTCCAATGGATCATGGATTGGATGAAATCCATTTAATGGGTCAATGAGGACTAATCGGGTAAAGGATAGCCAAATTGGGCCCAACGTTTACCCAATAGACCATGAATTGGAATTAATACATTAAATTGGTCAAAGACAAGAAATTGAGTCAAAAGTAGTCAATTTGGGTCAAAGAACCATATGGGACCCAATGGACCAAGGCAAAGGTGGGGCCAACCATCATGGTCAACCATGGATAAATTGATAGGATTAATGTGGATTAAGATGAACTAAATTGATTAAAATTATTGTAAAAATTGCCTAAGTTAAAATTAATGTAGTTAAAGTGGCATGACCAAGTGGGGCCCATCTCTACCTCATCCATTGAGGTGGCGTGTAGACCCAAGAATAGTGTGGCCGACCCCCATGGTTGACTTGGTCAACCAAGGGTGGATTCATGGAAGAATTGGAGAGAAATAAAATAGAAATGTAATTATAAAATTAAAGGGGCTAAGTTAAGTAATTAATTAAATAATGGAGTGAATCACATAGGAGAGGGGGGTGAGTCAAAATGGTTTCCATCTGAGTTGACTCACCTAACTCATTGGAATGAGTTGTGACTCAAACTCATCCCCAACCACCTCCACTAAAGGAGACAAAGGCCCCTAAAATTGGGGGCATGCAAGCCCATACCTCCCTCCATGCTTGGTTGGTGGAGGGAGTCAAATCAATCATCACACCCATCTCTCTCTCTCACTCTCTTCCTCTCCTCTCTAAACCGTCCTCCCTCTTGCAAGACCAAGAATACACTAAGGAAAGAAAGAGAAGGAGACTTAGAGAAAAGGGAAGAAGAAGCTAAGTGTTGGCCGATCACTCCTAAGACCCAAGACTTGAGATATCTCTCCATTTCCTTCTCCGTTTTTCCCTCTCAAAAGCTGCTACACCTTGGCCGAACCAAACCTTGGTGACCTTACCTTGACCAAGCTCACCATTGCCGAGTATCAAGGAGGAAGAAGAAGGAGAAAGACTAAGGAACAAGAGGAGCAAGAGACAATCGGGAGAGCCACGGGTTGTAAGTATCTCTAAACAAAATACTAAGTTTCGTAATGGTTAAAAATGGAGTATTTTAAGAGAAATCGCGAAGGAAAGAAGTCCAAAACATGCAATGGAGAGGACTGACAAAACAGTCAATCGACTGAATCAGAGATTCAGTCGACTGAACAGATAATGAACGGACCAAAAACGAAGTTCTGGGAGTTTCAGCCGACTGAATCAGGGATTCAGTCGACTGAACTGACAATGGACGAATCAGAAACGAGCTTCTGGGAGTTTCAGCCGACTGAACTAGAGTTTCAGTCGACTGAACTAATGGTGGCTGAAAACAAAAGGAGTTTCTGGGAGTTTCAGCCGACTGAATCTGGGGATTTAGTCGACTGAACACAAACATCTCGGACAAGAAAAGGGTTTTGGAAGTTTCAGCCGACTGAATATATTATTCAGTCGACTGAAGGAATGCTTATTAAACACGTAAACGGATGGTTGATAGTTCAGCCGACTGAATGTGTATTTCAGTCGACTGAAAATAAACTAGCAAGACAAACAGACAATCTGATTCAAAATCAGCCGACTGAATCTGTGATTCAGTCGACTGAAAGGGTATGAACCATGTTTCAGCCGACTGAATGTATATTTCAGTCGACTGAAACTGAACTGGCGAGACAAACAGACAATCTGATTCAAAATCAGCCGACTGAATCTGTGATTCAGTCGACTGAACTCACAGTTCAGTCGACTAAATTGAAATGTACAGTTTTTGAAATATTTTCTAAGACACTACTAATCCGATAAGATAAATGGAGATGATATTAAATTAAAGGGACTGATTTTAATGATTCTATGACATGATTGGTAAGTCATTAATGGATCCAGGTGTATAGATCAGTTATGGATTGAATTATATACGTGTTGAAAATCAATGGAAAAAGAAGCCAAGATAAGGGCTGATTATGGTAACCTTATAATGTGGTTAAAGATCATTAATGAACATAGGTTTATAATCAGTTAGAGACTTAATCGTGGATAAGATATAAACTAACTGGGGAAATGTATAATAAGGTATTGGCACATCGCAACGGTACGCGAACGGCGACCGGAATTATCAGACGAGAACAAAAAGGACGTTATCAGTATTTGGTAGGATTCCTACCTTTTTGTAAGCCGTGGATTATGTGTATGTGATACTTTCCGTATTTGATTTTGGAAATTATATGATTTATTATTACATGGATTTTATATGGTATGGATTATATTCTAAATGCTATGGACGGTATTTTTATATGCTATGGATTATATTCCTATCCTATGGATTTTATATTATGGATATGAAATGTATATATATATTACATAGCATAATGCACTTACATCTCATGCATGGCATGGGCGGGAAAATAAAGGAACCGGAGTCCATGCTCCATCGGGACTACCGAGAACAGAAATGGGGATATTGACATGGTATCACCGGAGTCCATTCTCCGTCGGGGCGACCGAGAAACAAACATGGGGACACCTTGACGAGGATTTGCCATCAAGGGGGATATGATATTTCATGATGGTGTAGGTGATGGGTGGAACACATGGCATAGACACCCATGGCATGACATTCATCATATGGTTTTATTATATTGCTATCAGTATGCTTCTTATTACTAATCCATGTGCTAGCCCTACTCGGAGTCCTACTGGGCGCGTTGACTAACGCCCTACTTCCACCCTAGCTGGTGATACAGGAGACGGAGGAAACGGTGGACGTGACGGGAGTCAGGCTTAGGGGCGTGGGAAAGTGACTACTTTGTTTAGCAAAGTTTATTTGGAAATGTTGTAACTCAAGTAGCTCAGCTTGTTGAATTGTAATAATTTTGGATTTCTGACTATGGCCTGGATTAAACTCTGTACGTTAACATTTTGAGATATAATCATGAACATGGGGGTAATTTGGTAATTTAATGATGTATCTTCCCTTCTATCTAAAAACCGGTAGGATAGTATCTATTATAATGTTCTGCATGTAACTATATTCCGCGAGCTTACTTCCTACGCGTGAACTGTACTCGTGGACTTCGTTCCGCGCACGCGTGGGGTCGGCCAATTAAGGGCCGGGCTTTAGAAGCTCGGACTTAACTCGCGTTATGACGTCCGCGCCCTTGTCACTTCATTTAAAAAAAAAAAAATAGACTCTGAATTATGGTGAAAATGGGCGGGCGTTACAGTTGGTATCAGAGCGAAATCGGAAGAATGAATCTCTCGAACTATGATTAAGACGGTTTCACGTCTCACTGACGGATAACAATCCCAACTGACCGACTCTTCAGAGTCCGCTACACGGGGGCCAGGTTAATCTACTTCGATTGACTCAGACTGAAACATTCAATCTGAGCATCACATTTGACATAAGAAAGTGATAGTAAGGGAAGTACAATCATTATAACATTGATGGATTTATCAAACATAGGAAAAATTTTCCCCAACTTCACAAAAATGGACAAACGTAGCTATTTGGGAAGTCTTCCCCAAACCAAGTATGCATATTTGGCAATTTTCCCCAATATGAGAGACAATATGTAATCCTTAGGAATCATCCCCTCAAAACTAAGTATGGGTATATTGGCAATGTCTTCAAAGCTAAATATGAACGCACCAATGTTATGAAAAGAACTAAGTTAATTTTTTTTTTCAATGACTTAGGAAATGCCACCAAGAAAAAGAACTCGCGGAAACCCCCGAGTAGAAGGGGAGGTACCACCACCTCATCAAGAGGAAGTGCACCCACCGCATCAAGAGGAGGTGCCACCACCTCATCCAGCTGAGGGACAAAACAGTATAAACATATAAGGTGTACCTCCTGAGTTAAGGGATGTGGTTCAAGCGGCAGTCGCTTCTGCTCTCCAGCAACACTCAAGCGGAAATGCGATCGCCAGTGACCCCAGTAAACGGAAAATGGTCAAGGATTTTCAACAACAACACCCTCCCTATTTCAGGGGAACAGACGGGGCTGTTGGAGCGGAACACTGGTTAAAAAGGATCACTCAGATCTTTAATCTGTTCCAAATTTCAAATCCTGCTGATAAAATCTTACTAGCCACTTCTCAACTGATCGAGGATGCCAGTAGTTGGTGGGAAGTTGTAGAAAAACAACAAGCCCTGGTGCCAGAAGGGAAAAGGACCATCATGACATGGGAATGGTTCTCAGCCACCTTCCTAGAACAATATTTTCCGGAGGAAGAAAGAGAGAGCCAGACGGAAGCCTTCATCTCATTGATATAAGGTAGCATGACGGTAGCGCAATACCACAGAGAATTCCTTAAGCTGTCTGTCTATGCATTCTACATGGTGGATACTGAACACCGAAGGGCCCGCAAGTTTGAACGGGGCCTTCAGCCAAGCATCAAGACTAGAGTGACCATATTCAAAGAGCCCACACTGGCAGGGGTGATCAGCAGGGCCACCATAGCAGAGCGAGAGTTGAACGAAATAATGCGGTTTGACAACCGCCGAGGGCAAGGTGGGCGTGGTACATTCCAACCCAATAAGAAATTCCGCCCGAACTCTAGCCGACCCTCACTCTCCTCAGGCTCTACGGGGGGCTTTCGCCCCAATCAGCCCTCCTCATCAACATCAGTCACACAGGCTCCCGGAGGTGGGAACACATGTTATCAGTGTGGCCAACATGGCCACTTCAAGAGGGATTGCCCACAGATCAACCGAACCTCTAACTCCAGGGGTGCCTTCCGCCCTCCATCCAGATCGACTCAGTCGCGGGGGGGCAGAGCATACAACCAGGCAGGACGGGCGCCAACCCCTACCGGATCTGGACGACTCTTCACCATACCGACTCCAGTAGCGGTGGATCGCTCGATGATGCAAAGTATGGCTGTAATTGGTAGTTCCTATGCTGTTACGTTATTTGACACTGGAGGTTCACATTCATTTATATCTGCTGCATTCATATCTGCCACGGGCACGTTAGTACAAAACTTGTCCACATCACTCACCGTTGTATCCCCTGTGGGAGACACATCACTGGGACTCATATGTACGGCATTGAACACTGAACTCGCGGGGTTCAGATTCGAGTCCAACTACTTAGTAATCGATATGGCTGAATACGACGTTATATTTGGCATGGATTGGTTGACTACATATCAGGCTCACATTGATTGCCACCTTCGTAGGGTGATATTTTGGTCACCCGAGGGAAAGCGGTATGTGGTACACGCTAACAGGCAAGGCATCCCTAGAAGACTGCAGAAAGAATTAAACCATCTTGCCTTGAATAGTCTCAGATTAGATAAGGCACCAATAACCGAACTTCCGGCGGTAGTAGCAGATTATGCCGAGGTATTTCCAACAGAACTCCCTGGCTTACCCCCCAAGAGGGAGATAGACTTTGAAGTCAAATTATATTCCGACGTCGCTCCAGTATCACTACCCCATTATAGAATGGCGCCATCTGAGATGACAGAGTTGAAGAAGCAGATTGATGAACTGCTCAGACTGGGTTTTATTCGGAACAGCACATCCGCATGGGGAGCCCCGGTATTATTTGTGAAGAAGAAAGACGGTACTCGGCGAATGTGTGTGGATTATAAAAAGTTGAATCAACTGACTGTCAGGAGTAAGTATCCCCTACTCCGGATTGACGATCTATTTGATCAGCTTAGGGGTTCCTCTCACTTTTCCAAGATTGATTTAATGTCCGGAAATCATCAAATTCGGGTTAGAGAGGAGGACATAGAGAAAACTGCTTTCAGGACTCGGTATGGCTTATATGAATATGTAGTCATGCCGTTTGGGCTTACTAATGCACCGGCGGTGTTCATGGACCTGATGAATAGGATATTCCGTCCTTACTTAGATCAGTTTGTGATCGTATTCATTGACGATATTCTGGTTTACTCCAAAAGTCAGAAGGAACATGCCGAACACCTGCGGATAATCCTAGATACTTTGAGAAAGAACCAATTGTATGCAAAAGCCAGCAAGTGTGAATTTTGGCTATCTGAAGTCAACTTTTTGGGGCACATCATATCAAAGGAAGGTATCGCCGTGGACCCGGCTAAGGTAGCAGCAGTCAAGGAATGGAAAGCGCCGACAAATGTGACCGAGATCCACAGTTTTCTGGGATTAGCCGGTTACTACCGAAAATTCATCATGGACTTCTCCAAGATTGCAGCTCCACTTACCCGACTCACTCAGAAAGGAGTCAAGTTTGAGTGGTCGAATCTATGCAACCAGAGATTTGAGGAGTTAAAGGAGAGGCTTACGACCGCTCCTATTTTGATATTGCCGGAAAGAGGCAGAAATTATGAAGTGTACTGTGATGCCTCCGGTGAGGGACTGGGGTGTACACTCAGTCAAGGTAATCGTGCAGTGGCGTACGGATCAAGATAGTTGAAAATTCATGAACGCCATTATCCCACACATGATCTAGAACTAGCAGTAGTGGTCTTCGCTCTCAAAAGCTGGAGACACTACCTCTATGGTGAAAAGTTTGAGGTGTTCTAGGATCACAAGAGTCTGAAATACTTATTTGATCAGAAAGAACTCAACATGAGACAGCGCAGATGGATGGAATATCTGGCGGATTATGAGTTCGCACTTCGGTATGATCCTTGCAAGGCGAACAAAGTGGCGGATGCACTCAGCCGCATGTCACATGCGACAGTAGCCAGTTTGATCAGGACGGAATGGGAGGTACTGAATACCATCCGAGAATTTAAACTCTACCTCAATAATCATGGGACCACATATAATCTGATCATACGATCCAACATGGTCTCTGAGATTGAACGGGAGCAACGAACAGATCCAGAGGTGGAGGAGATTTGGGCTAAAATGTCTACCGGTGAGGTGGTACCGGAGTGGGAATTACGACCAGGACAGGGTCTTATGTTCCGAGGCAGGACATATGTGCCTAAGAATTGCAGAAGAGAGTTGCTGATTGAAGCACACCAAACCAAACTATCTATCCACCCGGGCAGCACCAAGATGTATCATGATCTTAAGAGGCACTATTGGTGGCATTGACTTAAGAAGGACGTGGCAGAGTTTGTTACTCGTTGCTTAACCTGTCAGCAGGTTAAGGCAGAACATCGGAAACCACCGGGCTTACTCGCACCCTTACCTGTGCCAGAATGGAAATGGGAGCACATATCCATGGACTTTGTAACACGGTTGCCTAGGTCATTAAAGGGCAATGATGCGATATGGGTCATAGTGGACCGATTGACCAAGTCTGCACATTTCCTTCCCATCAAGATGACAGATTCATCAGAGACTTTGGGCCGACGGTACATCCGGGAAATCATCAGGTTACATGGTATTCCCCGGTCTATTGTGTCCGACCGGGATGGCCGATTCACCGGCAGAGTATGGCAGGGCTTACAGTGGGCTATGGGACCGACGTATTAACTAGCACAGTATTTCATCCACAAACTGATGGACAGTCAGAGAGGACGATACAGACACTGGAAGATATGCTGAGAGCATGCATGCTAGACTTCAAGGGCGGATGGGAGGATCATCTGCCACTGGTGGAGTTCTCTTACAATAACAGTTACCAGGCAAGCCTACAGATGGCTCCATTTGAGACCTTGTATGGTAGGCCGTGTAGATCACCGGTATGTTGGACAGAGGCCGGTGAGCCTGCATTGATTGGGCCGGATTTGGTTGTGGAGACTACAATACAGATTAAGTTGATACGGCAGCATCTACTCACTGCACAGAGCCGTCAGAAGAACTATGCCGACAAGAGGAGAAGGTTCGTCGAGTTTGAGGTGGGAGACTTGGTGTTCTTAAAAGTCTTGCCACGGAAAGGGCACATGAGGTTCGGAAAGAAAGGAAAACTGTCGCATAGATTTGTGGGGCCGTTTCCGATACTGAAGAGGGTCGGAGGAGTAGCTTATCAGTTGGCGCTCCCCCCACAATTATCATCTCTACATGATGTATTCCATGTATCTATGCTGAGGAAGTACAACCCTGATCCTTCTCATGTATTGAATATTCAAGACATCGATGTACAGAGTGATGTGACATATGTGGAGAAACCGGTCAGAGTAATCGGGAGTAAACAGAGGGTACTACGGAACCGCGCCATTTAGTTCGTCAAAGTGGTATGGGAACGGCATCGCAATGAAGAGACCACTTGGGAACTTGAGTCAGAAATGAAAGCCACCTATCCAGAGCTCTTTACATGAGATGTTCAGAACCCCTACTTCACTCGAATTTTCGGGAAGAAAATTTTAAAAGAGGATTCTATTGTAATAGCCCGAATTTTTTAATCAATATATATGTGGCAATTATTTATTTTAATAATGGAAAAAAATGGGAAATTTGATGTCATGGATGTTAAATGGATCAAAAATTTGGACAAGGCCCAAGTATGGTCCAATGGACCATGGATTGGATGAAATCCATTTAATGGGTCAATGAGGACTAATCGAGTAAAGGATAGCCAAATTGGGCCCAATGTTTACCCAATAGACCATGAATTGGAATTAATACATTAATTTGGTCAAAGACAAGAAATTGAGTCAAAAGTAGTCAATTTGGGTCAAAGAGCCATATGGGACCCAATGGACCAAGGCAAACGTGGGGCCAACCATCATGGTCAACCATGGATAAATTGATAGGATTAATGTGGATTAAGATGAACTAAATTGATTAAAATTATTGTAAAAATTGCCTAAGTTAAAATTAATGTAGTTAAAGTGGCATGACCAAGTGGGGCCCATCTCTACCTCATCCATTGAGGTGGCGTGTAGACCCAAGAATAGTGGGGCCGACCCCCATGGTTGACTTGGTCAACCAAGGGTGGATTCATAGAAGAATTGGAGGGAAATAAAATAGAAATGTAATTATAAAATTAAAGGGGCTAAGTTAAGTAATTAATTAAATAATGGAGTGAATCACATAGGAGAGGGGGGTGAGTCAAAATGGTTTCCATCTGAGTTGACTCACCTAACTCATTGGAATGAGTTGTGACTCAAACTCATCCCCAACCACCTCCACTAAAGGAGACAAAGGCCCCTAAAATTGGGGGCATGCAAGCCCATACCTCCCTCCATGCTTGGTTGGTGGAGGGAGTCAAATCAATCATCACACCCATCTCTCTCTCTCACTCTCTTCCTCTCCTCTCTAAACCGTCCTCCCTCTTGCAAGACCAAGAATACACTAAGGAAAGAAAGAGAAGGAGACTTAGAGAAAAGGGAAGAAGAAGCTAAGTGTTGGCCGATCACTCCTAAGACCCAAGACTTGAGATATCTCTCCATTTCCTTCTCCGTTTTTCCCTCTTAAAAGCTGCTACACCTTGGCCGAACCAAACCTTGGTGACCTTACCTTGACCAAGCTCACCATTGCCGAGTATCAAGGAGGAAGAAGAAGGAGAAAGACTAAGGAACAAGAGGAGCAAGAGACAACCGGGAGAGCCACGGGTTGTAAGTATCTCTAAACAAAATACTAAGTTTCGTAATGGTTAAAAATGGAGTATTTTAAGAGAAATCGCGAAGGAAAGAAGTCCAAAACATGCAATGGAGAGGACTGACAAAACAGTCAATCGACTGAATCAGAGATTCAGTCGACTGAACAGATAATGAACGGACCAAAAACGAAGTTCTGGGAGTTTCAGCCGACTGAATCAGGGATTCAGTCGACTGAACTGACAATGGACGAATCAGAAACGAGCTTCTAGGAGTTTCAGCCGACTGAACTAGAGTTTCAGTCGACTGAACTAATGGTGGCTGAAAACAGAATGAGTTTCTGGGAGTTTCAGCCGACTGAATCTGGGGATTCAGTCGACTGAACACAAACGTCTCGGACAAGAAAAGGGTTTTGGAAGTTTCAGCCGACTGAATATATTATTCAGTCGACTGAAGGAATGCTTATTAAACACGTAAACGGATGGTTGATAGTTCAGCCGACTGAATGTGTATTTCAGTTGAGTGAAAATAAACTGGCAAGACAAACAGACGATCTGATTCAAAATCAGCCGACTGAATCTGTCATTCAGTCGACTGAAAGGGTATGAACCATGTTTCAGCCGACTGAATGTATATTTCAGTCGACTGAAACTGAACTGGCGAGACAAACAGACAATCTGATTCAAAATCAGCCGACTGAATCTGTGATTTACAGTTTTTGAAATATTTTCTAAGACACTATTAATCTGATAAGATAAATGGAGATGATATTAAATTAAAGGGACTGATTTTAATGATCCTATGACATTATTGGTAAATCATTAATGGATCCAGGTGTATAGATCAGTTATGAATTGAATTATATACGTGTTGAAAATCAATGGAAAAAGAGGCCAAGATAAGGGCTGATTATGGTAACCTTATAATGTGGTTAAAGATCATTAATGAACATAGGTTTATAATCAGTTAGAGACTTAATCGTGGATAAGATATAAACTAACTGGGGAAATGTATAATAAGGTATTGGCACATCGCAACGGTACGCGAACGGCGACCGGAATTATCAGACGAGAACAAAAAGGACGTTATCAGTATTTGGTAGGATTCCTACCTTTTTGTAAGCCGTGGATTATGTGTATGTGATACTTTCCGTATTTGATTTTGGAAATTATATGATTTATTATTACATGGATTTTATATGGTATGGATTATATTCTAAATGCTATGGACGGTATTTTTATATGCTATGGATTATATTCCTATTCTATGGATTTTATATTATGGATATGAAATGTATATATATATATTACATAGCATAATGCACTTACATCTCATGCATGACATGGGCGGGAAAATAAAGGAACCGGAGTCCATGCTCCGTCGGGGCGACCGAAAACAGACATGGGGGTATTGACATGGTATCACCGGAGTCCATGCTCCGTCGGGGCGACCGAGAACAGACATGGGGACATTGATATGGTATCACCGGAGTCCATGCTCCGTCGGGGAGACCGAGAAGCAAACATGGGGACACCTTGACGGGGATTTGCCGTCAAGGGGGATATGATATTTCATGATGATGTAGATGATGGGTGGAACACATGGCATAGGCACCCATGGCATGACATTCATCATATGGTTTTATTATATTGCTAGCAGTATGCTTCTTATTACTAATCCATGTGCTAGCCCTACTCGGAGTCCTACTGGGCGCGTTGACTAACGCCCTACTTCCACCCTAGCTGGTGATACAGAAGACGGAGGAAACGGTGGACGTGACGGGAGTCAGGCTTAGGGGCGTGGGAAAGCGACTACTTTGTTTAGCAAAGTTTATTTGGAAATGTTGTAACTCAAGTAGCTCAGCTTGTTGAATTGTAATAATTTTGGATTTCTGACTATGGTCTGGATTAAACTCTGTACGTTAACATTTTGAGATATAATCATGAACATGGGGGTAATTTGGTAATTTAATGATGTATCTTCCCTTCTATCTAAAAACCGGTAGGATAGTATCTATTATAATGTTCCGCACGTAACTATATTCCGCGAGCTTACTTCCTACGCGTGAACCGTACTCGTGGACTTCGTTCCGTGCAGGCGTGAGGTCGGCCAGTTAAGGGCCGGGCTTTAGAAGCTCGGACTTAACTCGCGTCGTGACTCTGAATTATGGTGAAAATGGGCGGGCGTTACAATCTCCACATTGGCATGAAAATCTCACGCCTAACAAACACAAGTGAACAAAAAAATTGTGCTGCCTTCAAATGCACCCGAAGGTGCCACGCACCCGAAGGTGCTCAAATATGCAGGATGTTGATCAGGTCCAAACAATGCTTGAACTTGATCCCAGTGACCACCTTGGTCAGCATATCTGCAGGATTATCTGCAGTTCCAATCTTCTGAAGGAGAATAACACCTTCATTTACAACCTCTCGAACAAAATGGAAACGGACATCAATGTGCTTTGTTCGTGCATGATGAACCTGATTCTTGGCTCAGTGAATAGCACTCTGACTATCACAATAGACATCCACATACTTCTGTATAAGACCCAAGTCCTCAAGCAGCCCATGTAGCCAAATGGCCTCACGAATGGCCTCTGTCACTGCCATATACTCTGCCTCAGTAGTAGAAACAGCAACTGTAGACTATAACGTTGACCTCCAACTCATCGGTCCTTTAGCAAGTGTAAATACATAGCCTGAAGTAGATCGGCGTTTATCCAAATCACCAGCATAGTCCGAATCCACATAACCAACCACATGTCGACCAAACTGATCATCCCGCTCAAACATTAAACCAACATCGACGATACCCAGAATGTACCGTAAAAGCCATTTCACTGCTTGCCAATGCATTTTTCCTGGATCATGCATGTATCTACTCACTATACTGACAGCTTGTGAAATGTCGGGCCTAGTACACACCATAGCATACATCAAGCTACCAACTGCACACGCATATGAAACCTGAGCCATGTACTCACGCTCCTTATCTGTGCGGAGTGACATCAAAGCACTAAGCTTAAAGTGATGGGCTAATGGTGTACTTACAGGTTTTGTATTTTTATCCATACCAAAATGCTGTAATGCTTTCTTCAGATATTGTTTTTGTGACAAACACACTGTTCCCTTCACTCTGTCTCTTTCAATTTCCATACCAAGTATTTTCTTGGCTTCCCCAAGATCCTTCATCTCAAACTCATTTTTCAACTGAGTCTTCAATTTGTCAATCTCTAACTTGCTCTTATAGGCTATGAGCATGTCATCCATATATAAAAGCAAATATATGAAGGAACCATCACGTAGCTTACGAAAATATACACAATGATCATATTGGCCTTTTGTGTACTTCTGCCCTATCATAAACCGATCAAATTGCTTGTACCACTGCCTTGGAGACTATTTCAAACCATACAACGACTTTCTCAGTTTACAAACCAAAATTTCTTTTCCAATACCTTAAAACCATCAGGTTGAGACATGTATATCTCCTCATCCAAATCACCGTGCAAGAAAGCAGTTTTGACATCGAGTTGTGCTAACTCAAGATCAAACTGTGCAACTAAAGCTAGTAAAATATGAATAGAAGAGTGCTTAACAACCGAAGAAAAAATCTCATTGTAGTCTATCCCTTCTTGTTGTGCATAGCCTTTAGCTACCAACCTAGCCTTGAATCTCACACTGTCTGTTCCTGGAGAACCATCTTTCTTGGTGTGTAACCACTTGCAACCAATTGCTTTTTTTCCCTTTGGAAGTTGTACCAACTCCCAAGTTTGATTCTTGTGAAGAGACTGCATCTCCTCACTCATTGCATCCTTCCATTCTACACTTTCTGAGTTTCTCATAGCATCTCTGTATGTAGACGGAATATCATCATTAACAACTAGAATTGTGTATGCCACCATGTCTGTGAACCGTGTAGGTTTTCTAACCTCTCTTCTTGGTCTACTGATTGCTGTGTAGACTCCTGAACTAGAGTCTATTCTGTAAATGTGTCCTCACCAACTGAATCATCTATGAGACTATCACCTGTCTGAACAGGTATCACTGAAGTCACTGGAGCCTCAAACTCCCCCTGTTGTGGAACACCCTTGGTTTTGTTCTCCTTCTGATCAACCTTATGCTTGTTCTGAGTGAACATAACAGACTCATCAAAAGTAACATCCCTGCTTAGAATCAACTTCTTCGATTCGGGGCACCAAAGTCGATACCCCTTTACACCACTACTAAAGCCTAAGAATATAGCTTTCTTGGCTTTAGGATCCAATTTACTTTCTTTGACATGAAAATATGTTGGACAACCAAATAAATGCAAAGAATCATAATCTGTAGGAAGTGTTCCAGACCATACCTCAATGTGAGTTTTACCCTCATTTGTAGCTGCAAACAACCGATTGATGATATGAGATGCATATGATACTGCCTCGGCCCAAAATACTTTGTCCAATCCAGCATTGGACAATATACATTGTACCTTCTCCAACAAAGTACGGTTCATTCGTTCTGCCACCCCATTCTGCTATGGTGTGTCGACTGTGAAATGTCTCACTATCCCCTCTGCCTGACATATCTGCATAAATGGATCTGACTTGTACTCACCACCATTGTCTGACCTGAGCCTTTTGATTTTTCTGCCAGTCTGAGTCTCAATCATCTTCTTCCACTTCAGGAACACATCAAAGACTTCACTTTTGTGTTGCATGGGGTACACCCACACTCATCTAAAGAAGTCATCAACAAAAGTAACAAACCAATGCTTACCACTCAAAGATGCAACTCTGGTAGGTCCCCATACATCTGTATGAACATAATCTAGTATCCCCTCAGTGTTATGAATAGTTGTGCAAAACTTCACTCTAGTCTGCTTGCCCAGAATACAATATTCACAAAACCTAAGTTTGCAGGTCTTAGCACCTTTCAACAATCCTTGCTTTACCAAACCTTGTAAAGCTTTCTCACCCGCATGCCCCAAGCGCATATGCCATAATTTTGTAGTGTCTGAACCAACATCCTCTTTACTATCAGTGACTGTCGCTGCTCCACCTACAATAGTACTTCCTTTCAAGAAATACAAATTGTTTTGTCGGGTACCTTTCATCACTATCAATGCACCCATGACAACCTTTAAAATTCCACCTTCCAAGATAATTTTCAAACCTTTGGATCCTGAAGCACCCAATGAGATGAGATTTTTTCTTAAATCTAGTACATATCGAACATCTGTCAACACTCTCATTGCTCCATCATGCAATCTCAAACGGATTTTACATATCCCTTTTGTTTTACAGGTATTATCATTACCCATAAAAATCGATCCACCATCCAACTCCTCAAAGCTGGAAAACCAGTCCCTATTGGGACACATATGATAAGTGCAACCCGAATCTAAAATCCACCCCTCAAAATGGTATGGCAATGATGAGCCAATCAGTGCTAACTCAGTATCATCATCTATAACATGTACAACATTTGCTTTTGGATTCTTCTTGTCTTTTTTTGTCAATATCAGACAATCATTTTTCCAATGCCTTTTATGTTGACAAAAAGCACACTCATCCCTAGCAAGATTTCTTCTATTAGATGATGTTGATGCTCCTCTCGTCTTAGAACGAGACTTAAACCAATTACCAAATTTCTTGTTTTGTAACCTGCCTCTAACTGTCAAAGCCTCTGACTTTGACAGTCTTTGGACATGTTTGTCCTTTTTTCGATACTCATTATTGATCAATGCATTCACCACAAGTTCAAATTTAATCTCATTTTTTCCATACAATAGGGTGGTAGTCAGATGATCATACTGCTTAGGCAAGGAATTCAATAACAATATTGCTTTGTTTTCATCCAAAATTTCAACATCTAAATTTTGTAAATCAGCAAGAATTTTGTTATAAGCAGTTAAGTGATCAGTCATAGAAGTATCTTCCTTGTATTCAAACCGAAAGAGCCTTTTCTTGAGATAGAGACGATTCTCAACACTCTTGGTCATATACTTGTCTTGCAACATCTCCCACAACTTCTTAGCTGAATTCTCCTTCATAACAAAATATTTCTGATCTTTGGCGAGACAAAGCCGAATGGTGCCACAAGCTTGGCAATTGATCTTCACCCAGTCATTTTGTTCCATGTCTGTTGGTTTCTCATCCTGTAGAGCAATATCCAACTCTTGATGATACAAGACATCCATAACTTCGCATTGCCACATGCCGAAGTTGTTTGTTCCATCAAACTTCTCCACCTCGAATTTTGCATTCGAAACCATAGTTCTTGATACAGTTGAAGACTTAGAGGTTGACGGTTCAGGAGGCGAGTCTTCTCTCATCAGCTAAGCACGATTTCTATCTGGGACGATGGCTGCCTTAGCTCGTCCATTGCTGGGGCCTGCGATTCTAAGATTTGCCGTTGAAATTGCTTTCTTCCAACCTTCCTCGAACCGAGAAAACCCTCTTCACCTTTCTGCTGGCGCTCACGCCTCTCAGTTTGCAAGACAGCAATGCCGTCTCTACTTCTTCTTCTGCCGATTTTGGTTCTGGGTTTCACGGTGGCTCCCGTTCGTTGCCGCCGCCGCCTTGCTCTCTGCACAACACCACTCGCCTGAGCTCAAACTCGAACTCGAACACAGCTGCTCTATTCCGTTCTGGAACAGATCTGCAACTCTACCCTTTTCTGCCGACCTCTTTCACATCTACTCCCAGATCTGGTCTGGCCACAGCAGTGCCTTCCTATCGGATTTGGCTGCTGCCGATTGCTCCTGCTCTCGCCCTGTGTTGCCTCCGAATCTGCTCTGCTCGGATTTGGATGCCGATTGTCCTGCCTTTCTTCCCCTTGGCTGATCTATTACCGATCTGGGGAAGAACAGATCTGCAGAGAAAACTCTGCCTTCGAAATCTGGAGCTGCCCTTGTTCCCTGTCTCAGATCTTCTCCGGCGACGCTCAGCTCGCAGCCGATCACTCTGTAGTTTCCGGCCTCTCTGGCGGTGGGGATTCAGAAATCCTCCTTTTTTGTCGAGGATTGAAGGGAACCCTTGGTCTGCGATTAACCCAGATCTGGTGCTTCCAGATGCCTCTGGCGTTGCTGCAACTCACAGCCAGTCACTCTGAAGTTTCCGCCTCCTCTGCCTTGGACGCACGACTGGTTTCTTCAGATCTTTTTTTTTTTTTCAATCGATGGAACGCCCGAATGGAATGTCCGACAATGTGATTTGGTTTTTCCGACAGATTCGATGAACCTGGCGCTCTAATACCAATTGTTGAGTTTTACAGCGGAAAATCAATCACACATATGAAATAACACGCAGATTTACATGGTTCGGCTAAATGCCTACGTCCACGGGCAACATAGGAAAGAGTTTTCACTAAATCAAAATGAGGAGGTATAATGTGCAGTTCATACACTGGTTTTTTCTCTTCCTTTCCTCTATATTTCATACAAGCAGTTATTTCCTATAAAAAGGAAATGCTCCTACAATTATGCTACTGAGTTATAGGCTGAGTTAAATAGAGCCATAAATACCAACTCAGTTATGGGATGAGTTAAATCAAGTCAAATATCAATAGCTCCTTATAGTTAAACTTGAATCGAACACAAGATCCTTGAGGCAAGTTCTTCGCCGTCATTTTAGCCCTCGAGGTGGCAAAGTGTATCACTCTGGTTGAATCTCTCTAAAATCATTATTTCTCACTAAAACTCTCTCTCAAATTTTTTATTTCTTTTAAAATTTCCGACAGGGGAGTGCAAGCAATAATTGGGTTTAGTCCCACATTTTCTCGTCCTTTCGCAATCTCTCTTTCCGATACTTTTCCTCCTGCTCTGTCATATTTGTTTATTTTTTTAACACAGGCAAGGGAGATGACATGAGGAATTCTGCAAAGACGAGTTAGTAGATGTCCACTTATAGTTAGTAGTACTTGGTTATTTTGTCAGTTTATTTTTATTTTTCTATGACAATAATCATTATTCAACATAAAGTTTAAAGTTAAATTTAAAAAAAAAATCATTCATGGACACTGGAATAGATGAACCAGTTACTTGGAAGGTGTTTATAAAAATAAAAAACATCCCTTCTATTGTTTAAGCAATTATTCAATTTTTAAAATGTTTTCTTTGAGAAGTGAACATTGGGAGATGCGGGGTAGCGATCCCCTTACCTCTCGCATGCAAAGCGACCACTCTACCATCTGAGCTACATCCCCATCCGATTTACTCTGTAGTTTGTTAATTTCTTTATAAATTTAAAATTCATTTTATAGCACTTATCTAAATTGTTAAGAGTATATGTGATACTTTCATAATCCAATTTCACTTAAAATATATACATTAAATTTAAAATTTTGAATTTTAATATTAGATCTATTTTATTTCAATTTTTCACATTCATATTTTTCACTTATTATTTTATGTTGCATATTGTAAATAATAATCATGACTATATTCATTTCATACTATTTTTCTCAGACTCATAATCCCTTTTCTTCCCAACAACATTCCTCTTTTTTTTATTAATGTTGAAGCATTTTCCTAATTGATTAATCAACCAGTAAACAAATCTTTTTATCCAATGTTAATGTAGGCATCAAAAGCTCAATTATGCGAAATTCATGACGACTCATTAGAGGATGCTAGGCCAATATGAATTAATTTGTCGACATGGTACTTCTAGTGCACCGAAGAATCGACACTGGAAAGGGAAGACCTGATGAAGACATCCAGGCTGAATTTGCATTAGCTAATTTGGACAGATTCGACGGAGGCACTAGCTATGGGCCTCCAGCCAATAAATCCTTCAATTCTATTGGATTAATTTACAAAATTTTAAAATTATTGAATTGCCCAATTATTCAACCCATTGTCCAATTAAAGTTATCCTAATATCCAATGCCCAAATAGCCCACCATTGGCCGACCCTACCCTTAGCAAATACCTCGTGGCCGACCCCACCTTAAATTCCAAAATCCATTCACTCCAAAGCACCTTCTAATTCCATTAGATTCCATGTTTCCTAAGTTAGATGCTTAAATAAAACTGGGTCCTGTTTACACATCTGGATTTTCTGCTTTTACACACCCGTTTCTGGGTGTGGATGGTTAATTACCATTTTGCCCCTGCGTTTCCATTCGTTCGAACGAATTCTCAGTTCATTTTGCCATTCGTTCGAACGAATGGACGCATACCTCATCCAATTTTGATTCGTTCGAATGAATCCCCGTTTAAAATCAATTCGTTCGAATGAATCGGGTGAACAGTAATGTGCGTTACTGTTCACCCGTGTTAAATCGATTGAATGAATCGATTTATTCGAATGAATCACTGATTCATTCGAATGAATTGATTTTCTTTAAAATTTTAAAGTCATTTTTTAAGCACTGTATATTTTTAAAATTTCTCAAATTAAATATCAGGACTAATTACGATAATCTGATAAAAATACTTTAAGACTTTAAGGTCTTTTGACACTCCTAAATATTTAAAACACAGTATTTTATAAATAAGGGTATCCCTAGGGTGTGTCGAAAACACATTTAGGAGTGTCAAAAGACCTTGAAGTCTTAAAGTATATTTATCAGGTTATCGTAATTAGTCCGGATATTCAATTTGAAAAATTTTGAAAATATACTGTGCTTAAAAAATAATATGCATAGTGTATTAAATAATAAAATCTCCTTTAAAACTTTAAAATTATTTTTTAAGCAACATGTATTTCCAAAATTTCTCAAATTGAATATCCAGACTAATTACGATAATCTGACAAATATACTTTAAGACTTTAAGGTCTTTTGACACTCCTAAATGTATTTTCGGCACACCCTAGGGATACCCTTATTTGTAAAATACTGTGTTTTAAATATTTAGGAGTGTCAAAAGACCTTGAAATCTTAAAGTATTTTTATCAGATTATCGTAATTAGTTCGGATATTTAATTTGAAAAATTTTAAAAATACACAATACTTAAAAAATAACTTTAAAATTTTAAAGAAAATCAATTCATTCGAATGAATGGATTTATTCACGGGTGAACAGTAACACGGGTGAACAGTACGTGTGTTACTGTTCACCGATTCATTCACGGGTAAACAGTAACACGGGTGAACAGTAATGCGCGTCATTGTTCACCCGATTCATTCGAACGAATTGATTTTAAACGGAGATTCGTTCGAACGAATCAAAATTGGATGGGGTATGCGTCCATTCGTTCGAACGAATGGCGAAATGAAATGGGAATTCGTTCGAACGAATGGAAACGCAGGGGCAAAATGGTAATTAGCCACCTGCACCTGGAAACGGGTGTGTAGAGGCAGAAAATCCGGGTGTATAAACGGAGACCCATGAAACTAAGCACAATGGATAATCGGTAGTGTTTTTTTTTATTTTTAAATAAATCCACAAACATGTGGATCGTTGGATATGCAGATTTAGATATTGCTTTTATTATTTCATTCTCTAGTTTAGAAATCTTTGGCTGACTATGGCCTTTAGTTTGGTTATTTAAAGGCAGCCCATGTATTGAATTTTACACACTGGAATTGAATAAAATTTGAAACTTTTGTATAAACTCCATGGAGTTGTGTTCTGTGAGGCTTCTCATGCCGAGACTTTTACAAGTACCCGTTTATTTAATTCAGCTATGAGCTATGTCTTATGGTCTTTAGATTAAGTGTGTGATTTTCGAATTTCATTTAATCTCTTTTAATTCTCACTTCCGCAATGTTTAATCAATTTAATTAAAGGAGAACTTAATCTAATTGGAAAGTGATTTTTGCACTCCCACCTTTTACCCACCGTGCACTCCTTTCATGTGAAATTTCGATTTTGTCCAAACTCAAATTTCTTCTTTTCTCTCTCCTTCCTTGCTTTCTTGAGCAAAATCGAAATTTCATATAGAAGGAGATGCACAATGGGTAAAAGTGGGGGTGCAAAAATCACTTCTCAATCTAATTTTCATAAGCATGATTGGTTTTCTGAAAAACTTGTTCGATTCGAAAGTTATTTGGCAAACCCGTAATCAAGGCAAAATTCTTTCGTTAAGTGTGATTGGCTGCGTGGTGAACTGCATGTCTGAGACGAATCGTACAAATTCGACCCAGGCCTGCATCAAATGTATAAACATTAATCCAGTAAAAAACTTATTTTTAACTTATAGCAGGTTCTATTTATCATTTTCTGCAAAATATTTCCAACTTCACATTTTAGTTTTTAAATACTTATATTCTTATATTTTCATTGATTTTAGTTTTTCATTATCAATTTAAGAACTTCTTTCCTATTACTAACTAAAAATATTATCAAATTCTAAATTTCTATAATATTTGGAATTAAGATTGAGTTCTCTTTTTAATTTTTTATGCCCTCTATTTTGGATTCTTAATTGTTAAAATTGTCATTTCTACATAATCAATGAAGCCAAAACCCAAAAGAGGAAGAAAATCAAAATATACATGTGGTTTGAACTTTCCAACTTTCAGCTTAAAAGGAAATAAAAATGAAACTGAGAAGTTCAGAGCTTTAGAAAGTCGGAAAATCAGAAATTAGAGCTTGAAAAATAGAGATACCTCTCCAACAAGTTCTCTTCCTACTTTCATGGAATTCAATATTAATCAACTTTTCATGGAAAAGTAGGGAAAGTGGATTCTTTCGTGTGTTCTTTTCCTTTAAAGTACGATGTGATGTTCACTTGCACACTAGATGAGGTAATATTATTTTGCACATTGAGAGCCCACACTATAAAATGGAGTAGAGATAGGTCTAAAATATTATCGGAGACTATCAAATAGAGTGATGATAGGTCTTTTTTTCGATATGTTGTCTATAAAAATTCACTTTAGTTGAATTAATGAAGTCATATTTTTAAAGACTATAAAATTTAGAAATTAAAAAAAAATTAAAATAACCAATTCAAGTAATTTTTAGTTGTCTCCAAAAATACAACTAAAAATTCAGCCATAAAAAGAAATGTCCAAATAGTCGGAAAACGGATACTTACAGGGATGATAATTCCTATTTGAGAGATTTGGTGACAAAAAATTCGTCTATATTATTACATAAATTTAACATAGTTATTTACTTTTATAATTTTTTTAAAATATTTTAAACAGAAACTGAAGGTTAAAATTATTTTTACCTTAACTACGTTTTTAACAAAAAGCTTTATCTATACAACAGCTAGTTAATAAAAGGGCACAATGAGATGTTTCAAATTTTCATCTCTTTATCGTTCTCTAATGTTTGATGTATAGAACCTCATAAATAACGTTGAGAAAAAAGAAAATATTTAAAATGTATATTCACTGAACATAGAGTTGAGGTGATTGAATAATATATTATAAAAGTAATACATGTATTATATATCTATGTAAAATATAAGAGTATAATTGAATTAACTTTGAAAAGTACATAAAAACAACACTTTTTAAAATATATATTTATTAGGACATCACGTGGAGTAGTTCAGTCGGTAACATTCCGCCTCAGGAAATGGAATAGTGCAAGTTCGAATCTTCATGGCATAACTCATATAGGACTTCACCTGAAGGGGGTTTAGTGGCTTGGACAGCTGAAAGTTTAATGTTGATCGACAAATCTTGTTCACGTCTTTTCTTTTTCTTTTTTATTAACGTGTGGAAAATTCAGATACAATCTTACTAAAACCTTCACGGATGAGCCCACTACCCCTAAGGCACACCAAGATTAGGCCATAGGGGCTCGAACCCACAACCTCCTCTTCCTGAAGCGGAAGGCAACTAGTTGAACTACACCGATGAAAATCAATCAAACAGTCAAATCCGTTCTCGTTATATGTATATTAGTATTTAAATATCATTGTGGACACTCAGGAAAAACAACTAAAAGGACAACCTACACATATCGACCGATTTGTTGGATTTTGAGTATAATAATGTGAAAAGATCCAAATTGGATTATATCGGATTAGATAAATAACATACTGCCTCCGTCCTATTTTAGTTGTCTAATTTGAAACATTTGTATTTTTTAAGGAACTCTGTATAAGACTAATACTCTACGTGATCTTATTTATTTTCAACACATTTTGTGCTATTTCAATATAAATAGGACAACTATTTTGAAACAATTCCAAAATCCATATAAGACAACTAAATTGGGACAGATGAAGTATTTTTTTTTGTTTTCTAAGATTTAATATCAGCCACAATTTAATTAAAATTCTGTTGGTGACCAATGTATAGATAACATGAAGGTACAACAGAAAACTCTCTTGTTGACAATGTGGGCCTCGATAAGGGCCATTTAGGTTACGACGTCTCGAGGTCAGGAGTGTAAAATTTGATTGGACTGAGATCTCGACTGATTTTTCTCTCTCATAAAATTTTTTTAGGATATCGGTGGTTTTTCTTTAAAAAAAAAATCTGAATTTTTAAAAAAAAATTAAAAAAAAGCCAATTTTTTTTTTATAAACGTAAATATCGGCCGATATTAGTCAATATGAGCTAATATCGGCCAAGATATCGGCCTGAGCCCATGGTCGATATCAATTTTTTTTTCAGCCAATATATCTCAGCAGATATCGGCCATTTGCGTATTGGCCGAGATAAAGACCCCTGCTTGAGACCTGTGAAAGGCCCATGACCGCGTTTGTGATAAGCGAGCTAGACTCGCTCAACAAAAGTACCAATCCAACTCGTCCAAGTTGCAGTCTTAGGTAACAAGTTTCACCATCTGATAAGTTCGTGAATGGAACAGACAACTAATTGAGACTTTTCTAAAGTCTAATTTTCTGTTTGTTCGCATATCAGATCTTTACCTTGCTTGTCCTCGTCACCTTTTCTCTTTGTTCCTCATCAATGGAAATTGACTTGTATCATAAAAGTCAAATGGAACGACAACCACCTGTTTCTTTTAATCTGTTGCCTGTACAAAATTCACTTTGGTTGAATTAATAAAATCATATTTTTAAAGACTATAAAATTTAAAGATTAAAAAAAAAAATAATGACCAATTCAACTAAAGTGATTTTTTAGTTGTCTCCAAAAATACAACTAAAAATTAGGCCATAATAAGAAATGTGCCAAAAAGTCGAGAAGGGATACGTACAGGGATGAGAATTCTATTTGAGAGATTTGGTGACAAAAAATTCGTCTATATTATTACATAAATTTAACATAGTAATCTACTTTTATAATTTTTAAACATATTTTAAATAGAAACAGAAGGTTAAAATTATTTTTACCGTAACTATGTTTTTAACAAAAGGGTTTATCTATACAACATCTAGTTAATAAAAGGGCACAATGAGATGTTTACAAATTTTCATCTCTTATTCGTTTTCTAATGTTTGATGTATAGAACCTCATAAATAACCTTGAGAAAAAAGAAAGTATTTAAATTATATATTCACTTAACATAGAGTTGAGGTAATTGAATAACTCATGAATTATATATTATAAAAGTAATACATGTATTATATATTTATGTAAAATATAAGAGTATAATTGAATTAACTTTGAAAAGTACATAAAAACAATACTTTAAAAAATATATTAAGACCCCACATGGGGTAGCTTAGCTGGTATTAGGGTTGAAATCGGGCCGGGTCGGATCGGATTTTTAAAACCCAACCCAGCTCAGGAACCCGACTCGACCTGATCTGAATTTTTTATCCGGACGTCTTGACCCGACCCAACCCGATTCAACCCGAAACCAGACCCGACCCGCATTTTGAACCTACTTTAGCCTACTTTTTACAGGCTCAGGTCGGGTCGGGTTAACTTAAAACTCTCTCAACCCAACCCGACCTGAATTCAATACGGGTTTCTAACTTCTCAATCCGACCCGACCCACATGATTTTCGGGTTGGGTCATGCGGGTTCGGGCCAAAACCCAACCCGAGTTTCACCCCTAGCTGGTATCATTCCACCTCAGGAAATGGGATTGTACGAGTTCGAATCCTCATGGTGTAACTCGATAGCTAATCTATGAAGGTGTGGGACGTCACTCGAAGAGGGAGTTTAGTAGAGTTGTGCTCCCATATATATATATATATATATATTTATATATTTATATATGTATTAGGTCTTGGACAGTTGAAAGTTGATGTTGATGGACAAATCTTGTTCACCTCTTTTCTTGTTAGATGATGAAAATCAATCAACACCAAAGAAGACAGAGAGAAATTTAGTTTAGAAAAAAAAAAAACACAGTGAATTCCTTTCTCATTATATGTAAATTAGTATTTAAATATCATTGTGGACACTCAGGAAAAACAACTAAAAGGACAACCTACACATCGGCCGATTTGTTGGATTTTGAGTATATTAATGTCAAAAGATCCAAATTGGATTATATCGTATTAGATAAATAACACTTTTTTTTGGTTTTCTAAGGTTTGATATCATCCAAAGTTTAATTAAAATTCTGTCGGTGACCAATATAAAGATAACATGAAGGTACAAGAGAAAACTCTCTAGTGGACAATGTGGGCCTCGAGCCCATTTGGACCGCGTTTGTTAAGTTAAGCGAGCCAAACTCGCTCTACAGAAGTATCGATCCAACTCATCCAAGTTGCACCCTTAGCTAACAAGCAAAAATACAGATAAAATGAGAAAAGAAAGCAAAACTAGCCAAACTTGCAAGTTTCACCATCTGATAAATTCATGAATGGAACAGACAACTAATTGAAAGTTTTCTAAAGTCTAATTTTCTGTTTGTTCGCATATCTGCATCTTTTCCTTGCTTGTCCTCATCACCTTTTCTCTTTCTTCCTAATCAATGGAGATTGATTTGTATCATAAAAGTCAAATGGAATGACAACCACCATTTTCTGACTATGACATAAAATTCTTGGATCAATAGATAAAAAACTTAAAAATAAAGGGTTTGAATTGGACATAGAAATTCATGTATAGAGCTGCAAAACATATGCATATGCAGAAAATATAGGAAAAGTGATCTTATTCTATTCTAGAAGCTATTGATGAACCAATTCAAGGAATACACTCGAGAATGGGAAGCACTAAACAGAGGTAAGATACACTGTTTTCCCCTTGTCTCGATTCCGACAGTCCAAATTTCCCCTCAACCCGATTGCGCGTCACTATTGCGAGTTGTAAAATATATGATGAGTTTAATGGTGAGCATAAATTTGATCAGAGGAAGGATTTAAAATCATATTCTACACTGTTTCAGGTACCAAAAATCCTTGTAGCTACTGGCCTATATTTCAGCTGTAGAGATCCATACATGTCCAGTACAGGGTTTTGTGTTTCAGATTCAGTAGTAAGAGTGATGGGTCATTGAAAAAACCAGCAAGTACCCAATGAAATTTCATATTAATGGCCGGTTGCTTAAAACCATTAATTCGCACAGATTTGGATCATTGATAATTCATCAAGGTCTAACTGTGAGGTGAATCCAATAAGGTGGGCTCAAAAAAGGAATTGGAGGCTAGCATGAGAAGGGATAGCGTAGAATCATTCCTCACCCATTATATGTAAAAATGTGGACAAAATCATTGTTTTCATATTCTATTCCAATATTGGGATTCTCATTCTTGTTTCTTGCTACTTGTAAGAATCAAGATGGACGAGCTTTGTAGAAAGCGTTTGAAAAGGTCACATGCATAATAAAAGCAGGCCCCTTGGGACATCAAGAAGAGCTGAACAGGAATGATTTGTTTATCTGGCAGGCCACAGATTCTTCGATGTCAATCTTCGTATAAACTAATTACTTAAGCAATTGGGCACTGTACTGTGTGTGAATGAAGACTCTCATGGCTACTCGTCCAAGCTTCCTCTGCCATGCATGGCTTCTTCTCTTCATGCTCAATCTTGTTTCTGCAATGGCTGAGCGGTCTGTATACATTGTTCACATGGACAAGTCGGCCATGCCTAAGGCATTTACCGATCACCATCATTGGTACTCTGCTACTCTTGCTTCTCTGAGTGAGGTCACCACCACGACGGCACCCAGTTCCTCTTCAATACTTGTCTATACTTACGACAATGTGATCAATGGTTTCAGTGCAGTCCTCTCACCTGATGAACTACATTCTCTCAAACAAAAACCGGGTTTCATTTCTGCTTATAGAGATGCATTGGTCAAGCTTGATACCACCCATACATATGAATTCCTCTCCCTGAATTTGGTCCCTGGCCTCTGGTCAGCTTCCAATTATGGGAAAGATGTCATAATTGGTGTTATTGACACTGGAGTCTGGCCTGAGAGTGAAAGCTTCAAAGATGACGGAATGAGTGAAATACCAGCTATTTGGAAGGGGGAATGTGAGCCAGGCGTCCAGTTTAATACTTCCATGTGCAACCGCAAGTTAATCGGTGCGCGTTACTTCAACAAGGGTGTGATGGCCAACAACCCGGGCAGCAATATTACCATGAATTCAACACGGGATACTCAAGGCCATGGAACCCACACCTCATCTACTGCTGCAGGGAACTATGTTCTAGGCGCATCATATTTTGGTTATGCAAAGGGAACAGCTATTGGTGTTGCGCCTCGTGCTAGAGTGGCCATGTACAAGGTCATATGGGATGAGGGGCGGTACGCTTCTGATGTCCTTGCTGGAATGGACCAAGCAGTTGCCGATGGTGTCAACATCATATCCATTTCAATGGGATTTGATGGCGTCCCTCTGTACCAGGATCCAATTGCCATTGCATCTTTTGGTGCCATGGAGAAAGGTATACTAGTCTCCTCTTCTGCTGGAAATGCAGGGCCTTCCTTTCAGAGCCTACATAACGGAATTCCGTGGGTGTTAACTGTTGGAGCAGGCAGCATTGACCGTGACTTTGCTGGAACCTTGATTCTAGGTAATGGGGTGACAATTGTTGGCTGGTCATTGTTTCCTGCGAGTGCATTGCTCATTGACAAGCCATTGGTCTACAACAACACATTCAAAGCTTGCAATTCATCTCAGCAGTTATCAAAAGCTGTAGGCATGATTGTATTATGTGAAGACATCGGTGACACCTATAACCAAATGGTTTATGTTGCTCAATCAGAAGCTGCAGGGGCTATATTCATCTCGAATGATACCTCTTTCAGGGAAGTTGGGGCCATGTTCTGCCCAGGAGTCTTGGTTGATCCGAAGGACGCAATTGCCTTGGTGGCATATGCAAAAGGCAATGCTAATGCTATGGTCACGGTGAAGGTCCAACAGACTATACTAGGGACAAAGCCAGCACCATTTGTCGCATCATACACTTCACGTGGACCTTCACTGAGCTATCCTGGCATCTTGAAACCAGATGTACTGGCCCCCGGGTCTCAAGTACTTGCAGCGTGGCCACCGAACTTGTCTGCAGCCTCAATTGGGACAAATTTGGCTCTATCAAGCAACTTCGTCCTCCTATCTGGCACATCCATGGCTTGTCCTCATGCATCTGGAGTGGCTGCACTCTTGAAGGGTGCTAATCCTGATTGGAGTCCCGCTGCCATCCGATCGGCCATGATGACAACAGCCTATGTCTTAGATAACACTTTCAAACCAATACAGGATAGCGGGTACAACTTCCGACCCGCTAATCCTCTAGCAATGGGAGCTGGTCACATTGACCCTAACAAAGCACTAGACCCTGGTCTTATTTATGATGCAAGTGCACAGGACTACGCTGATCTCCTCTGCGCATTGAATTACACAGCTCAACAGATCTTAACTATCACTAGGTCTTCCACATATGATTGCTCAAACCCATCTTTGGATCTAAATTACCCATCATTCATAGCTTTCTACAATTCAAATTCTACCTCACCACTGCAACAGTTCCAAAGGACAGTGACCAATGTTGGCGATGGTCCAGTGACTTACAAGGCTACACTGGAATCAAAATTATTCACTGTCCAAGTCACACCTGATACACTGGTATTTCAAGAGAAGAATGAGAAGCAGAGCTTTATTGTATCTATAACAGAGAGCCAAAAAAGGAAGGCAAAAATGTCATATGGCTCCCTAACATGGACCGATACTGTAGGAAAGCACGTAGTGAGGAGCCCCATTGTAGTTGTTTAAGACACATGATAATATGGATCTATGACGATATGCTTCAATAAATCTTTTCTCTTAGACTAAATGTTCTTCGAGACAATGTATCTTCCTCTGAATGAATCATTATCTCCTCTATACCGAGTAGTACAGTTGAATTTTACTAAATGAATGCAGCATACTTCATTTTCGACATCAATCATTTATGCATCCAGATTTGTAAAGATTTCAACTATACAGATGAGAAAGCTTGAATTTATGGTATGAAGTTAATGAGAGATGCAATATGTGAACTGGACATAAAAAATAAAGACGGGCCATCATCTGATAGAGTGGAAGGATAGTTTATTTCTCATGTAAAACAATCAAGGTTGGCAGCAACTAATGGTTACATGTGTTGAAACCACGTTGACTCAGAGATCCTTGTCATCTGATTTCGGACCAATTTCCATTTGATTGCAGGCAACAGTCCCTTTTTTTTTTGGTTTTCTCAAATTCGTTTTAAATCTGTAAATTGATACTTGGTATTTTTGTTGGGCAGTCTTTACTCCCATAGTCATCCACAGCAGGACCAACTACATGTATAGTCCATATTAATAACCACATATGTTTACCATAGATGGGGATGTAAATGGATTAGATTTTGGGGTCAAAAATTGAGTAAAATTTGAATTCTCAAATGCAGAATTCGAACTTGAATCTGATAGGATCCTTGGTGCCGGATCTAAATCTGAATCCATAAGTAGATACTAACATATAAATCTGCATCAGATTTATTTTATTTTTTTTTGAAAGGTAACTTCATTAATCACGAGGAAGATACAAGAAAGAAAGAAAGAAAAAAATAAATAAATAAAGCAGGCCATAAAGGACCCACCACATGGAAAAAGTAAAACAAAACCCTTCCCAAAACTTACAAGAATTCGTTTACAATTTCGCATATAAACAGGTTATCAGATTCTTGTCTGTTTCTATATGCATGAATGGAGTATAAAATGGACAAACAATTAGTAGCTGGGAAGTACTAGGAACACTGGTATTTTTTATAACAAGGGACACTGGGCTTGTCCTTTTGTCCACTTATCATCATCCAAGTGGTGGAAAGGTACACCGGTGTGCCTTGTAATAAAAAACAAAAATATTCCTATCATCTCCCCTATGACATTGCATCCTCTTCGGCCATGGAGAAGGGTATATTGGTCTCTGCTTCTGCTGGCAATTCAGGACCATCTCTTATGACATTGAAGAATGGAATTGCCTGGCACTTGACACCTGCAACAGGCAATATTGACCATGAACTAGGTGGAACAGTGACTCTTGGCAATGGGTCAACCATTATTGGCCAGACGTGTTCCCAGCAAATGCATTGGTCTACAATGACACCATCAAACCATGGAATTCTACATGTTTGATCTCACAAGCAGTCAATTGTAATATGCAAGGATTATGGACTACTCTGTTATCAAGTATATTAAGTGTCACTATCAAACATCACAGGAGCAATATTCATATGTAATTATACTAAAAGCCCTGATTTTACTTTTCCAGGAATTGTGCTCCACGCAGATGATGACATCAAGGTTATTGAATATGCAAAAAGCATTTCTAGACTAATGGCCAGAATTAGATTCCAACAGACCTTAGCAATGAAGCCTGCACCAGTCGTAGCAGCATACTCTTCAAAAGGGTCATCTCAGAGCTATCCTGGTGTGGTAAAGCCTGAAGTTCTAGCCCCCAGTTCAAGTGTTGGCAGCTTTGGCACCTATTCTACCTGTGGCGAGATTGGAAGCAGTTATTTCTGTCAAGTTATTACAACATTGAATCCGGGACATCCATGGCCTGCGCTCATGCATCTGAAGTGGCCACCCTCTTGAAAGGCGCACACCCTGATTCGAGTCCCGTTGCAATTAGGTCAGTCATGATGGCTAAAACAAATGTACTAGACAACACACTTAATCCGATCCAAGATAGCGGGTACGACTTTGAACCTGCTACTCCTCTTGCTATGGGATCTGGACATGTTGATCCCCAACAAGGCGCTTGACCCAGGTCTTGTTTATGATTCTAATGCATAAGACTACGTGAATCTCCTTTGCAGTAAGAATTTAACTGCCTCGCAGATCTCCGCAATTACAAGATCTTCCAGTAATGACTGCTGCTCCAACTCATCTTCTGATCTTAATTATCCTTCTTTCATTGCCATCTATGATGCAAATTCTTCCCCACCAGTGAAGCAGTTCCCAAGGACAGTAAATTTATGATGGAGATGGCGCATCAACTTGTCATTCGTCCACAGGTTTCACTCTTGCTATCTCACCAACTACACTGAATTTCCATGAAGTACGAGAAGAAAAGCTTCATTGTATGTATACTAGGCAAAAGAGAAAGGAAAGGAAATGTTTTAAATGGTTATCTTATTTGGGTTGATGAAGGGGGCAAGCATTCAGTAAGGATCCCCATTGCAGTTTTGTAATACTGCTGAATATAAGCAAATTTCAACAGGAGAAAGTTTTTCACAATAAAAATGTTAAGAAGTGACACATTCTTGGTTTCCATGTGAAGTATAAAAATAAAAATAACCATACCAGAAGCAATACACAAATAAGAGAAACCCATTATCACCCCTATTTTCAACTTATTTATCCCACTCCTCGACCCATTGTATACCCAATTATTAGATGAGTTGTCACCTTAAACTTTTAACCCTTCATCCATTTATTACATGGGTCAACCTGACTCTAACTCATTTACCCATTCATTAAAGGATTGATGTCGATTAAGAAAGTAAAACTGAGATAGAGAGAGAGAGAGAGAGAGAGAGAGAGTTTTGTGCACAATTCAATTGATTAGATCAATAACAACATTTAGTTATAGGACTAAGATGGAATTTTATAAACACCATAAACAAATTTTGAACTTTTAAACCTACTCATCCATATGGGTCATAAGTGGAATTTTTTTGTATGACTGCACACAACTAATTCTTAAGGAGAGCTATTATATATTAACTGTAGAGAGTCGAGAGTGTGTGCTTCTATGGGTTAGGAAGAAAGGAATGTAGTTAAAAAAAAGAGAGAGAACGAAAAGATGATAGACAGAGAAAAAGAGATGATAATTGTTGGAATATAATTAGGATTTTAGAATATAGAATTATTGTGTGATTAGGTTTCTATAGTTGGTTTATCTCTAATAAGAGATGTATTTGATTTAGACTTATGTTAAGAGTTTCAGTTTGATTGTGATAGCCCTAAGGTCGGCTAGAGGCTATATAAATACATGTAATAACTTAGAATTGAAAACAATGCTCAGTTTATTATTTTTCTACATGGTATCCTAGTTACTCATCACCCTCTTTCCATGATGAGTGCCTCGATGTCAAGATTTGTCCAAGATGTCAAAATTTGAGGCTTGTTTGTGAACAGTATACTATAGTCTGGTTTTCAGATCATGTGTCCAACCACTAGATTCAGATCGGTGTTTTGATGTTTCTTCTCGCCACGATCTGCGAGATTTGTGCCAAGAAGAAAGGGGGAGAGCTGAAGAAAGGGACGCAAATTTCCCTTCTCCTCCTACTTTGCTATCGTTCGAGCACACCTTACTTTGTCGTTTCTCTAATGTGAGATGGCCTGTTTAGCCGAAGAAAGGGACGCAAATTGCCCTTCTCAGCCATTATTTGCTGGCCTTTATGGCTACAACCATTGTTTGCTGGCCTTTATGGCTTCAGCCCTTTTGTTTGCTGGCCTTCCGATCTGATTGATCGATGTGATGGCTTCAGCCCCTTGTTTTTCAGGCTATTCATCATTTGTGTTTATCACATATTGCGATCACTGTTTTTGCCGGACAACTGTCTTATGGCCACTGTCGTCGTCCGTGCCAAGTTCTGTGTTTCAAGCCGCCATCTATGTTCGCCGCCTGTCATTTTTGCAGCCAATCAACGCTGCTACTTCAACACATATTTGAAGCCAGTCAGTGTGCTGCCAATTAGAAGTCAACCAGTGTGCCGCTTCTTCAACAAGCTTCGTGGCCAGTCGGTGCGTCACTTTTGCAGTTCATCTGTTGTTTCTTCACGTTCCAAGCTTCGCGTTCATCCACGCTTCATCTTGCGGGGGCGTGATGGAATATAATTAGGATTTTAGAATATAGAATTATTATGTGATTAGGTTTCTATATTTGTGTTTATCTCTAATAAGAGATGTATTTGGTTTAGACTTACGTTAAGAGTTTCAGTTTGATTGTGATAGTCCTAGGGTCTGCTAGAGGCTATATAAATACATGCAATAGCTTAGAGTTGAATACAATACTCAGTTTATTATTTTTCTACAATAATATTTAGGTGTTTGTGCATGTGTTGACTAGTGTAACGGGTCTAATGGATATCTAGATGATGGGTTAATCTAAACCTGACAATTTTTGGGTGCATTCAGGTTGACCCTGCCCACTTAATAAATGGGCTAAAAATGTTAGACCCATAGCCTTTTAGAATAAGTGACCGTGGGTTAAATACATAGGTCAAGTAAGAATTTGTCGAAGTCTAATCAAATAGAGTATTAAAAAACCTTTGTATCTCTCCTTCACTTATAAATGAGGGCCATGAAGACTTTGTTTTTCATATAGTAATGTTTAATTTTCTTTTGATCAGATGGTTTTCAATACCTAAATTTTGATGGAAGAAAAGCATAGAAACCATTTGTGAAGGACAATCTGCATCACTATAACACTCCAAAACTGATTAGGTACTACGATAATGTAGATCATAATTCATAGTTTCTTTTAGATATCCAAGAGTTCCAATTAACTCTTTCCAATCCGTGTGCATATTATTAAACAAAGGCAATAGAAAAAATGTCAGCAAGAAAATAAAGATATAGGAACGCTAAACACAAAAAGTATACGAGATATCCCAAAATACCCAATTCAAAAGATACCAGCATTATCACAAACACCAGAAGAACAAAACAAATCACAACAACAGCCCAAAATAAAACCATCAACATCATTATTTCACTTCGATGGGGGAAAATACTAATCCAAAATCATAAACCACCATACCTTCCCAATTGCAAAAGTGGTGTTTCCTGCTGCATCAAGATTTTGTAAAGTTCTGAGGACTCGGAGAAGAGATGATGAAATATTTGCTTTCTTTCAAAGTTGAATATCTAAAAACATTTGGCTCCAATGATAGCTTTTATAGTATTTGCTTTCTTTCAAAGTTGAATACCTAAAAGCATTTGTCTCCAATGATAGCTTTTATAGCATTGAACATTGCTACTACCATATTGGATCACTTCGACATTTTGGCCAAACAACCCACAATGGCCAAAGCCCTAATTCTCCGTCCTTCATCAGCATGCCGAGCCTGTGGTAGAACCACTGAAAGAAATCCAACTGCATAGTTGCTCAAATCAAGGGTGATTGATTTCAATAATACCCCAACCGATTCCATCACAATCTCTAGATTACACTTCGACAAATTCACAGAGGCCGGAACCATGACAATTTTGAAACCCTCATACACCATGCGTATAAAAGGTGGATGAAATGCATCACAAAGGGCATTTGATGGCTTCTCCCTTGCATTCAAAACCAATGTCACATACAGTTCAAGAAATATTGGCTTGTATTTTTCAAAAAAAGTAGAAGTAGTGGTTGAATAGTCCAGCAATACCCATATCAGTTCACCACCTCCCCAGCATTGTCACCGACATTCTTTATTCCTTGTAGCCAAAATTCGAAAGCCCAGACCATTCATGTTTTCTTCAACCCACGGGAAAACCATAAAAACAAATTCTTGATGGATCATTAATAGCGAGAACACCGGTTGTAGAATCTTGTAGAATCTTGCATCACCATTCTGAGTACCTAAAATAAGATAATAACTGCTTGATCACAACCTATAAATGAAAGACTGTCAAAATTAAGAAATCAATTTCTTTCAACAAGGAAAGAAATCAAAACCAAAGCAATTAGGAATGACAACACCAAAATCCCAAGTTCAGCTGGAGGACAAGAAGGTAATGTAGGCTCTGGTGGCTTGCCTGCAACTCTCACAGCTATTAACCCTACCTTCTAGACGGTACCCGCTCATTATAGCTGTAACTGGATGACTCTCAGACAATTGAACGAACTTTACAAAACTATAACGTTGTGGGCCTTAAGATCAAGGAGCTCTTTTAGTGAAGGAAAATATTAATTTAATTTTGGCGCTCCATACAGATATTTCAAAAATTTCTCTCTTAGATTCAATTTCAAAAAAATTAGGTGAAATTACCATTTCATCCCTCTATATTCTATAATCTGAACGAACTGAAATTACACTGATGTGTTCGTTCAGATGAGTGAACATATATATATTCATTCGTTCACTTTCTCAAACTTATCTTCTTTAGACTTGGCTCATGTTTTGGTTGTATCCCCATATTCCTTAAGTTTATCCTCTTCAGACTTGACCCATGTTTTTGCTGCATCCCCCATATTTTTCAAATTTGTCATCTTCAGACTTGACTTGTGTTTTAGTTGCATCCACATATTCTGCTGCTTTACTTTGAGATCTGCCAACAAATATGACACTGCTTTCGTTTGTCAAGACAGAATCCGAAATAACACCCCAAGAACCTATACTGAAGGAGTTGTCAAAATTACTTTAAGGAATTGCTAACTGATACTTGGTATCTCCAGAACTAGCTCTCCATTGTGTGTCTTGTGCACCACATTTACTCTACCATTCTTTGACATTTACCATGTCACATTGTTTACTCATCAAAGGAACATACTATTTTTAGGGTATATCCAAACTGATCATTCGAATGAATGAACCTATATATGTTCATTCGTTCGAATTATTCAAACTAATCATTCGAACGAATGAACATATATAAGTTTATTTGTCCGAACGAACAGAAATTACAATGTTATGTTCGTTCGGATGAGTATATTCGTTCGAACGAACAGAAATTACACTGACAGTTCGTTCGGACGAGTATATTCGTCTGAACGAACTGAAAATGAACTGACAGTTCGTTCGGATGATGGATACGGAGGGTTAGAATGGTAATTTCACCTGTGTAGAAGCAGAAAAATCGGGTGTCTGCATGGCCCACCTTGATTTATACTTCTTATCAACTTCTTTATTTAGGGGTGCTCATCCTAAGACGGGAAAAGTCTTTTAGAAGACACGGGTTTCAGTGAACTTTCCATTTTACCACATCCGTCCGTACAGGTTTTAGAGGACTTTCAGAAATCGGTTCACTTTTGGGTCGGTGCACCGACCGAATCACTTGAAAATAGAAATTTGAGGAGAGTGATCCGGTCGGTGCACTGATCAAGTGAACCGATTTCTGAAAATCCAGTAAAAGCTGTACTGATGGATGAGGGTAAAGTGGGAAATCTAGAAAACCCGTGTCTCGTAAAAGAGTTTTCCCGTATTAAAATGGCCACCCTTATTTAGACGTTAAGATTTGCATATGTTTGTGGGATTAATTTTATTTTGAATGTGCATTGAAATACCCATGTTATAGAAAAAAGAAAAAACTATAACTTTTACTAAAAAAATGTATACTTGTTATTTTAAAAATGTTGTGAAAATTATAATAAATAATATTATATAATTTGATAAATAAAAAATGGAAAGATGTACTGTCACATTAATGTCTTTAAGTAATTTGTCTACTCATGTAGATAAACTCGTTAGAAATTCTATTTTTAGAAATTCACATTAATGTCTTCTGTTCATTGGTACGTACCGAAGTAAATAGAAAATCGAATGCAAAATAAGTTGAGAGTATTTTAAAAATCAGAAAGAGAGAAAAGGTACTGTAATTTGAATGTTGTCGTTGTTGTGCATTCATTTGATAATCAACTCATCTATTCATAGAAAAAAATATATAATTGTCAAATTACAAACTTCAATGCTTATAAATTTTTTAACTATAAAAATCAGTATAAAAAAATTAATTCAAGAAAACGGTCAAAAAGGATAATAAATATCGATATGTATCCATTAAAGCCAAATAATAAATACACCGCTAAAAAAGGCCAAATAATAAATATATGACGGTACAATTTAAATCAGCTGAATTTTTAGGGGTGAAACACGGGTCGGGTTTTGGCCAGAACCCGAAGACCCGACCCAAAAATCATGCGGGTAGGGTTATGAAAGTCGGGCCAGCGGGTCAGATCGGGTTTGGTTGAGAAGTGAGAAATCCGCATTGAATTCGGGTCGTATTAAGTTGAATGATTTTTAAATTAACCTGACCCAATCCGATAAAAAGTAGGCTAAAGTAGGTTCAAAACGAGGGGCGGGATGGATTTCGGGTTGAGTCGGGTTATAATTCAGATTTGGTCGACTCAAGACGTCCGAGTCAAAAGTTTGGGTCTATTCAGATCGAATTTCATATATTAGTAACTCGTACCGAGTTGAATTTTAAAAACCCGACCCGACCCAACCCAATTTCAGCCAGAATCTTTTAGCTTTGAACCAGCACACCAAAAGCATGGTGAAGGTAGCACTTTAACACCAAACCAAATTATTCGAGTTTCAACTTTCAACGTGATTCAATTGAAACCCTCTCTTGCATAGTTTGGGCTCAACTCTCAATTTGTTAAAAGTTTTTTGTAATTTTTATTTATTTAAAATTTCTTTTTTAGAAATATTATTTCACCAATGATATTATAATACTATAGTTAAAATGTGATTTTCAATATTTTCATAATCTTTGACAATTCATTTGTATTTCTGAATATAATATTTATCACATCATTAGATATTCTAGTAATATTACATAGGTCAAAATAATATATACTAGTAATTTAACTTAACTATTTTAAACCATGATAAAAACTAGTTGCTTCAATTTTTAGAACATAAAACTTTACGAGTCAAATAGCACCAGGCCAAAGGATAGAGAAGAGGAGTAGTTTTGTGTTTTAGATAAGAGGTATCTCTAAAAATAAAAAATAAAATAAAAGGAGTGTGTCTTGATGAAATAATTTTATATCTTTACTACTATAAAAGTGTGAGAAGGCTGCTCTTTTGTCATTGCATACATTGAAGAGGAGTTGTATGCACTATGCACTTATAAATAGAGAAAATTATATGTCACGCCTAGTAAATTTTAGTAAACACTACATAAAAAGTTAACCATATTGATTGAAGTACTTAATAAGATATTTAAGGATTAAATTTTATTTTAAACTTAATTTTTACCCATTTGATCTTAACATTTAAAATCATCAAGATTCTTTACAAAAAATTCGAAGATTTTTAGAGATTTTGGAAATTAAAGTCAAATGGCTAAAAATTGAGTTTTATAACTGAAATTTGGTCTATTTGCCATTTTTATAGGAAAACTGAGTTTTTTAATGTAAGTTTCTTATCATTTTTATTAAGAAAACAAAAAGAAAATGTTTAGGGTTTAGATTTTAGAAGAATTGGATCGTAATGAGTGGCTTTACAAAAGGGTGATATAGAACTCAGACAATTACTTATGTGAGCACCATGATAAATATGAAAGATCATTTTGAATATAATATGATCCGATTAGATGGTTCAATCATTGAAATTACACTTAAAGGCGCACGAGGAGTTTGAGAGTGCAAAAAGGAGCTTACTATCGCGATAAATTTTTGATAAATTTTTTATTATTTTTTTTATTATTTTTAAATATTTTATTTTTTGTGAAATTTTCATGTTAATTTCTTAATAAAAATCTAAGAATTTGAAAATATTTAGATATTATCAATTGCAATTAATATCCCAATAACAATACTAATGATATGCCAAGTGGTGATCGGTGGGATTTTTTAAGAAAATTGAGAAGAAAGAAAGGAGGTGGAGTGGGACCCTTCATCAGATTTTTTATTTTTTTACAAAGTCATGTAAATCTATAAATAAGGTCTACAGGCCCATGGGATGTTCATGTCTGAGTTTGTTGCATGAAATTTGAAGTTTCAAGTTTGATTTTTCTCGAATTTGGCAAGTTATCTTCATTTAATTTAATTTCTATAATTTTAATTTTATATATTATGATTTTATAACAATTTTCTTTTCAAAGAATTATATTTAAAACCTCTGAGGATCCGAAATTGCAATTTTGCAATCCAACCTTGGTGAGTTTTGACCCATTTTGATTTTCTTTGATAGAGAACTTTAACTCTGCTTGTTTTTGTTTTGTACGGCTTTCACTAATCGAGACTCGAGCTGAGTCTAAGAATTTGAAGGCCATACAGACAGCGAGTATCGGTAACTTTAGTCCGGCTTTACTGTTGAATTTTGGGTTTTTCCAAAATTAAATTACACTGAAATTCTCCACAAATTGAAGATGAATTTGAGAAATTCTTTATTGTACCGAGAGATACTCTGGAGCAGGGGTTTAAAAATCAGCTTGGCCGATATTTCGGCCGATAATTTTATCTCTCATACCGATATCGGCATTTTCTCTCTCCTCTGATATTGGAACCGTGAAAAAACCGTAAAAAAACTGTGATGAACCGTGACAAAACCGTAAAAACCGCAAAAAACCGTTAAAAACCGCCAAAAACTGTGAAAACAGTAAACCCTGAACCGTTAAAAACCGTGAAAAACCGTTAAAAACCGCAAAAAACCGCCAAAAACCGTGAAAGCAGTAAACCCTGAACCGTTTAAAACCGTGAAGAACCGCAAAAAACCGCCAAGAATCGTATCGGTGTTTAAAAAAAAATAAAAAAATAAAAATTAAATACCGATATTTATGAATATTGGCCGATATTTGGACCAATATTTCGGACCGAATATCGGCCATATCAGCCGATAATACTACAGTACGGCCGATACTTATCGTATCGGCCGATATTTGCACCTTAGCTTTGGGGCATATAAATTTAATTTAGGTGAATTTAGACTAAGCAGAGATATTTATATATTTTATTATTAAATGGTATATAGAAAGAATGTCAAGCCATAAAGATATTAAAATGTGTCACAAGATTCAGTATTCCAGTGTACAAGTTGGTCCCTTTTTCATACTATTTCTTGCACGACTCATAAAACCATCAGCGGTGTTGGATGGAACGTAGAAGTCTTCACATGCTCTGCTCTCCTCTTTCCTTCGTCTGGTTCACATGGGATGCCCCCTCTCTGTACATGAAATCAAAATTATAAACTACACGTGGCATCAATCAGCTCTATCAACACATTAAGCAATTTTTATAGTATCTGATTCAAATAAATTATTCAAATCGGGCACCTGGAAGCTGGAACCTTTCAATTCAACAAATCAGTTGACTCCAAGCAAACAAACTTAAAATATTTTGAAAAAAAAAGTAAATTTATCTTCATATTATATTCTTTATTGGACAAGCAATCTTTCCACAGATATTTTGTGTATACAGACACGGGTTTTACCGTAATATCCAATTTACCCTCGTACCGAAGAAAAAAGAATGTCAAAAATTCATAAACAGTGCAAATCGTCTCGCCAAAATTCATGAACAGTGCAAATCGGCTCACCGAAATTCACATGAACAGTAAAAATCAGCTCATTGAAATTTTACTGTTCATGCAAAGGGTAAAATCAAGAATACACTAAAACCCGTGTCGCTAAACACAAAATGCCCGTGGGAAGATCGCTGGCCTTCTTATTAATATGGTAAATCATTTAATTGATATTGTAACGATCCCGACCCAAATCCAACGCCCACACAGGTCCGCACGGCTTTAGATTGGGCCTGGCCTCACTCACAAGATCAAAACGTGTTGTGTTAAGTTGGGGGCGAGCTCCCTCTTATATACCCCCTTCAGAAATTTCTCCTGGGCAATATAGGACTTTTTCCCACATACACACGTCCAGCCAACCATCATGTCAGTCGGACCGACACTGGCCCGATTCCATGGTTTTTTCGACCTAATGGAATGGGTTTGGTTTTTGCCTAGGCCTCTGGGCTAGGGCCTTTAACTCTTGAAAATTCAACTAATTATTATTTATGATGCAAGCGTCAAAATATAAAAAGGTATAATTTGAGAGTATTTGTAAGCATCTCTCAAAAATATACACTTTATATTAAAGTTTTAAGATAAGTGAAATGATCACTACACATCTAGAGTAAAAAAAATGGATTTAAAATTGATACAATCAAATATTGTTATATTAGTGATATGTGTTATATGAGCGATATATCAACGATATACAACATTATCGCTGAAACAGTATTTTTTATGAGAAGTAAAAATATATCATATGTGATACACAACCGTCTTGGCGATACCTAAACCCATTATCGGCAATACTTAACCGAATCAGCCATATGTAATATGCATCAGCCGAAATGTATTGAGTAGCCCAAAAATAATATACATCTATTAATACATATCATATCAACCAATATTTGGCCTCCGTTATATAGTAGTGTGCAGGTGTATTATTTTATACATTTAGGTATAGAGTCTATTAAATTAGATGGTGATTGATCTATTTGCAAGTTCTTTTTCAAAATATATTGTCCAACAAAAATAACCTTCCCATTATTTATAAAGATGATAAAATTTAAATATTGAAAAAATAATTTAAATTAATTAAACCTTAAAAAAATTAAAAAAAATTGTTTGATGTAATTAAATATGCTGGGTATCCCGCGGTTTCCCACATGTAAATTCAATTAAAAAAAATTATGAATCATTTATTCAAATTAAAGAGACAAAACTAAAATTTTCCTTAGAAGTGAGTGATCCAAACACAGACACAACTATTTATTATCAAATTTTACATAAAATTGACAAAAATAACTTAAAAATTAAAAAAGAAAATTATAAACCTTTTTAAAATCACATCTAACTTCAGATTCAACTCTTTTATAGCACCTTGTAAGTCGAGTCATCTAACTCAAAATAATTTCGTAAAAACATGACATGTGGTCTTCTCTAAATCCAAATTCAACTACCTAACATGATCAAACCATTTTATATGACTCAAAACGAAACCTCTCTCTCTGTCGTTGTCACAAGTCATCGTCTCTTGCCTCCCTAAGCTTTTAGGAGACAGAGAACCAGAGAGGAGGAGAAGAGAGAAACAGAGGAAGAAGAAGAAGAAGAAAGTGACTGTTTAATCTCAGAAAAATGCATGCAAAAACAGACTCAGAGGTGACGAGCCTTGACCCATCATCATCATCACGATCCTCCCCACGAAGGCCGGTCTACTACGTGCAGAGCCCATCTCGTGACTCCCACGATGGCGAAAAGACCACCACATCTTTGCATTCGACGCCCATTTTCAGCCCATCTGGCTCACCACCTCACTCTCATTCCTCCCTCGGACGACACTCCTCCAGAGAATCTTCCTCCACCCGCTTCTCTGTTTCTCTTAAACCCGCCTCACGCAAGATCAAGCCCAGCAAGAGATGGGAGCAATGTGCAGTCATTGAAGAAGAAGGCCTCCTTGAAGATGACACCACCCAACAGGGCCTTCCTCGTCGCTGCTATTTCCTTGTCTTCGTTCTCGGCTTCGTCTTCCTCTTCTCCATCTTCTCCTTCATCTTGTGGGGTGCTAGTCGGCCTCAGAAGCCTCAAATCACTGTCAAGGTAATCACACTCACTTGGATCTATAAAACCCATATTTCAAATATGTAGCCTAATTTTAATTTGTATTTTTTGTTAGTATTTATAGATGTATTTGCCTCTGTTTTGTCCTGCAACACCTTTCTCATTTGTCACTTGAGTGAATTCACAGACATCTATAAATACATAAACTTTTTCTTTTAGTTTTTTAAATAGAAAATGATTTTAAACATTAATTAATTATATAATATCAGTCAATAATGTTCAGGTCTCTTAGAGGATCATTGTCTAAAAGTTGCTCAATTCTTGCCGATAAATGATGATCCATACTTATGACTTTGTTTTCTTTTTATAACTACTAAAAATTGATGAAGATCTAATAAATGAAATTCAGCAATTTAAAAATCTTGTCCAAAATCTAATACCATATTAATGGATATCACAATTTGACTTCTGATCTGTCCTCACACTCCCATCCCTCACAAGTTTAAATTAGGTCAAACAATTTGATTTTAAATTTATTTACCTAAATAATTTGACAAGCACATGACAGATCCCCAATGTGGATTCATGAAGAGTTGTCACTGCCATTTACATTCACTTTAAAATTATAGTTTCATGTATTTGTTGATATATGAAAAAATAAATAAATGTTAGGATACATTCTCTTTAAATCCTAAATTCCTAACGCAGAGCATCACATTGGAGAGTTTCAACATCCAAGCTGGGACAGACTCTACAGGAGTGCCAACAGACATGGTCACCATGAATTCTACCGTCAAGCTTACATTCAGAAACATAGCAACCTTTTTTGGAGTGCATGTGACCTCAACACCACTTGAGCTCTCCTATTCACAGCTCACTGTAGCTACTGGCAATGTAACAATCAATACCCATCTCTCTCTCTTCCTCTTTTGGGCTAAGATTAAATTCAACTCAAGTTTGATTTCTTCATTTGTTTGATTTTCTCCATATGGGTATTGCAGATAAGGAAGTTTTATCAGTCAAGGAAGAGTCAGAGAGCCATGAATGTAGTTATAATGGGCAATAAGATCCCATTATATGGAGGTGGAGCCAGTTTGAGCAGCTCATCTGGCACTGCCAATGTACCTTTGCCACTGAATCTAAGCTTCATGATCAGGTCTAGAGCTTATGTCTTGGGAACACTGGTCAAGCCCAAGTTTTATATCAAGGTTGAGTGCTCATTTGTTCTAGATCAGACTAAGCTAAACAAGCCAGTTCCTCTCAAGAACTCCTGCCAGTACCACTAGCTCAAATTTCATATTTGAAAATGATGATTTAGTGTTGAAGAAAATCAAGAGGATTGAAGGCATTTGAAGTGAAGAAATAGGAGAGAGAATTCCTTCTACCATTTGTTTTGTTTATGTTTATTTCTAGGGGGTGCAGCTGATTGGGCAGCATTTGGGGTTGGACGGGCAGAGTTGATGTCGCCCAACTGCTCCACTTTCAATAGGGTTCTGTAATTTACTCATGTATTAAATACTTGTCATTTATTTTAACAAAGGGTAAATCAATAATAAGCTCCTGTTGTGGAACTTTCACATGGGCTTTACTTGCTTAATAATCAAACTAATGTTTTTCTATTCTATGTCATCAGTTGCTTTAAATATCTATTTCAGGGTGATTAAATATTTAAACATAAACAATTAAATACTTATCAATGGTTTAAATTATTATTTGATCGAAATTCATTTTGCACCGACAACTGCATTGCATAAGTCCGTACTACTATCGCAATTTCATTCCTTTGCCATGCCACGTGATATGGTCTTTAGAGGACACCAAGGGTTGAACACCTTAAAAGAAAATTATTTCTCAATCTAAACATTAATGGCCAGAAAATTCGCTTTAGAAAAAGAAAGTTCTGAGTTTAATTTCCATTCAATATAATTTATTTCTGTTTGTAATGAATCTCAAAAATTATCCCTCTTAGAGCAAATGTACAAAACGGCAGGCACTTTTGGCGCCATGCAAGAGGCTCCATGTGACCCTAGTTTATGATTAGTTTTAATTTTTAAAACTTAGATCTAATTTTTATAATTTTCATTTGATATATTTTATGTTGAATTAAAATAATATATCAAAATTTTATCTAATGACTAAATTTAATTTTAAAAATTAAAGACTAATATAATTCAATATAGGTATTAAATAGAGAGTATAAGGGTGCTAACTAATGTCATAAATATAGGCGATATTTTCAAATTTATCATGTTTTTATCGGCAAAATACCAACCGCAATTAATATCTTGAGATTTATTGGCACTACGGTAAATTCTCGATAACATTCCATTAAAAATGCGATAAATTGTTATATCGTAATAAACTCAAGATAAATTACTGGTAATTTCTTATTAATATTTTCATTTATTATATTTTATTATTTTTTAAATATTGTATTTTTCATGAGATTTTCTTCTTAATTTCTCAATAAAAATTTGAGAATTTAAAAATATCTTGGTATTATCAATTACTGCGATAATGGTGTTAAATGCTAGACATCCCATTATAACAAGGGCAGGAGAGGGATGCACTTGTCCACGTCGGACAGATTTTAATATATTGTTTAGATAGAATACAATTTGAAGAGGTTGAATGCCCAATGCACTCCATTTAAAATATGAAACTGGCAATATAATACTGAAAAATGAGAATAGATAGTAAAAGAATTACTTTATTCTTTTCTCGAAAAAAAATTCTGTAAAATTCATGAAAAATTATTTGATAGAATTTATAGAGAATGGTTCTCTTACATATCATCATTTGACTATTTTATTAATAATAACTAAAAAACAGGGATAAAAGAATAAAAATTCATTAGTCATGTCATCCATTCATTTTATTCTACCTCACAAACAATGTCACAAGTGATCACAAGAATTAGCCTTTTAAAGCCCACTTTGATTTATGAATATCAATCTGTTTGTAACTCTAAAATTCACTTTCATATAACCATAATATATATATATATATATATATATATATATATATATATATATATATATATATATATATATATATATATATATATATATATATATATATGTATATATTTATGTTTCAAAAAAATTGCTATTTTTTTATTTTCAAATTTTAACCACTCTAAATAACAGTTTACTTTAAAATTTTGATATTTAAAATCATCATTTCATTAATTTAAAGAGATATTGTATGTCTTATATTCAGCCATAGATCTTTTCAAAAAGTCAACCATCGACTCAACAACATTGTTGGTACTTGGCACCACACAAGAATAAACTTAGGTAAGAAAAGAAAAATAGATATATATTATCAAAGGGTAGCAATCCTCCCACGGGTATTTTGGTTTTAGGGTATTGCCTATTTTACCTTTCCACTGTTGTACGAAAGCATTTAAAAAAAAAATCAGTGAGCCGATCAGTGATCTGATTTGCTGTTCTATATGAAAAAAACAATCTCACTTAGATAAATTGCAGTGATTCGATTTCAGTGATCCGGTCAGTGAGCCGATTTATACCATAGTAGAAGGGTTAGTTATCCGGTGAGCTGGTCAATGAGCCGATTTATACTGCAGTGGAAGGGTAAAATGGGCAATACTAAGGTTGAAATCGGGTCGGGTCGGGTCGGGTTTTTTAAAATCCAATCCTGCCTGAGTTACTAATATATGGAACCCGACCCGAACTTTTGACCTGGACGTCTTGACCCGACCCGACCCGAAACCCCACCTGACCCGTATTTGGACCTACTTTAACCAACTTTTTACAGGGTCGGTCAGGTTTGACGGGTCGGGTCGGGTCGGGCTAACTTAAAAATCTCTCAACCCGAGCCAACCCAAATTCAATGCTTGTTTCTGACTTCTCAACCTGACCCGACCCGTTGACCCAACTTTCATAACCCGACCCGTATGAATCATAGGGGTCGGGTCATGTTAGTTCGGGCCAAAACCCAACCCGAGTTTCACCTCTAGGCAATACCCTAAATCCCGTGTTGGGTTACGCAAAACATCCGTGGAAGGATCGCTACCCATTATCAAATTGTTCAAAATTGATCCCATTGTATAATTTTGTAGTAATCATTTTTTCCCATTAATTGAATGAGATTGGCATTGACTTAAGCAAGATTTAAAATTCAAAAAGTAGTATTATGTGAAGTTCTTTTAATTAATATGAAGCCCTTGCAGTCGGGGGAACAACATTTCCCTCTTTGCAACTACCACAGCCACTTCTATTGGATGGAATTTGGGAATTCTTTCGTGTCTATATTTTGAAATAAAATTGTTTAAGTAAAAGTCCTGCCAACTACAAATTATAAATTAATTTGCTTCAAAAAAATTTGAGTTGTAAAATTGTGAGCCCCCTTTCTGAAATTTGTGATTGTATTTAATTGTCAAACTGTTGCCCATAATTTTGAATCCTTTCTTCCACAAGAAATCATTCCTCTCTGTATGGTGCAAACCTGAGTCCAAATTTAATTAAAATCTAAGAGCCAAATTATGAACTTGCGCAATGGGTCAGGCCGAGTTGATTTCGGATAAGATGTTATTCGGATTCGGGTAAACAATCTTCAACTCATTTACTTGTTTATTAAATGGAATAGTTGGTTCCGGTCTATTTCAGATTCGGGTCCACAAAATTCTAAACCCAAACCCACTTAAAATGCTCTGGTTCGGTTCGAATAATCAGGTCAAGTTAAATTTTGTCTAGTTCAAGATAGACCTAGCAATGGATCAATCAGGTGGTTTTATATATCCATGGGATTAGTCTCAACTCCAATTTAGAACATCTACCCATGTTATCCAAAAAAAGGAGACGGTCGAATTCGGATTAATAACTCTGAATCCAATACTTGATTATTAAATGAGTTAGTTGGTTCAGATCCATTTCAAGTTTGGATCACAAAACTTTAAACTCATACCAATTTAAAATACTTGGATTCAATTCACATAGTGAGTTAAACTTTCTTGCGAGTTGCGTCCACTGAATCTTATCTAAGAGAGCATACACTGTCTTCTATAATTTATCATATCCTTTCTTACTATTTTCATCTCTAACAATCTATTTTCATCTCTATTAATCTAAAATGACGTTCTTTAACCTCCGATACTAAAGCAAACTTATTAACTTCACTGGAATGAAAGGGTTATCTTATTGTTGCTTTTTAAGTGCAATTTTATCCTTAAGGGCTTAAAGCTATCTATGTTCTCTTATTTTATCTCCCATGCAAATGAGTAATGTTGGGTGATAATCTTTTTTTGCTTTTCAATTTCTTCCTTATCCAATATCAAACCAAATCAAAAGCTCTAGATAGACTCCTCCATATTTAGAGAGGCTGTGAAGTGTGCTCCAAATATTTTGAGATATATAGAAAATGACAAAGATAATAAATAATAAAATCTTGAACATCATTTTATCATTTTAGCCTTTGCAATTTTAATTTTGAAAATTTAATTGCAAAAGCTTCTTCTTCTTTTCAATTTTGTGGCCCATCTTACAAACTATGATAATTAGATGGAGGAGTTCCCCTTGAATTAATTGTTGTCAATCTGTATAAAAAGTCTCTTTTATGTTTCTATCAAGTCCTCCATCCATCCACCCAACTATATGAGTCTAACCCATGATAAATGTAGTCTTCCAACTATAATCTAAGACCTTCCAATTTTGGTGGAAATCTATGGCTACATTTAAATTAAGAGAGCTTTTAAGAGAAAGTTTAGAGAATTCTACTGTTCATATGGTAGTAGAAAAGTTTTTTGTGGATGATAGAAAGTAGTAGAAATTTGTTTCTACGATAAAGATGATCAAAGTCATCTTTCTCCCAACAGAAAGCATAATGTCACCTATGTACTGTTTCTCCAACCAAGAAACCACTGAAGAAGTTTGTTCGATGAGAAACCCTAGCCCCTTCTCCCAATTGAAATAGACCCTAAAATGAAAAGAGAGATTACATTTTTGCCCTCGAATGAAATTTACCATTAAAGGGGTAGATTACATTTTTGCCCTCAAAAGAAATCTTTAGCATTACAGTGTCAAGCCTTTCCGTGTAGATCATGCCTTATCCATACCAAATTTTCATCAAAGGGTGGCAACTTCACTAGGGGGGTTTCACTCCTTGGTGCTGACTCTTCAGTTCTTAGAAGTTGAATCCCTCTTTCTGCAATGCATTGCATCATATCCCTTTTGGCTGCCCTTCGCGAATCTAATTTCAGTCCTTTTTCTTCTCATCAAATTGAAAGACATTTTCAATCTCAAACAAGATAGCTCAACTAGTAGGCACTTTGATTCGAGTCCCTTTGTGACTTGATGCCCGTGGCTTGCGAGGGGCTATGTGCATTTGGAGTTTTAATCAACGTTCTCATACTTGAGGAGAGGAGAGAATGTTGGGGTTCTCCATCATAAAAAAAAATTGAGACATTCTCAGACCTTTTTCTATCTTTTACCCTCAGAGTTGTTCTGAAGTGTAGGCACCAGAAGCTTACAACTTTGATTTATCTTAAAAATAAATTTCAGTTTTGGCACCCTCACATGTCAAGAGTTCAGCTAAACGGCATGATTATGTAACAAGGAAACAAAGAACAATTTCAACAGTTTCAATCAACTTCCGTTTTATTAGTGATCACTTGAAAATGAAATTGAATTTGCTCATGTGAAACCCAATTCAAATTTACAGTAATAGGTTTTGAGAGCATATAAGCAAAGGATATACAATGAATACTACAATGGAAGTAGAACTTCTCAAAGAAAAACTGAGAAGAATATAGTAAGCTTGCCTGGTTGCATTTTGATATGCGTGAGTTATTTTATATAGAGTTAAAGTCAATGGGCCTTGATCTGAAAGACTAAACATCCTTCGGAACTAGAGACCTTTCAATGGCTGCCACATACACTGACTTAGGCATGGTACCAGTCATGGACTCTCTTTTCTCTCCGTTCTTGAACAGCAAGACAGTAGGAATACTATGAATGTCATAGTCTGAAGCAACTTGTGGGTTGTAATCCGTATTCAACTTAAAGCACTTGATCCTTCCGGCATACTCCTCAGCAATTTCATCAATCACAGGGTGGACCATCCTGCAAGGACCGCACCAAGAAGCCCAGAACTCAACGATAACAGGAATATCGCTCTTCAAAATGGATTCATTCCAAGAGGATTGCGTAACCACTGCAGCTGCATACCAAGCATAGAAACAGTGGAGGTCATCTACCTTGTGATATTTACTTTTCCAAACAGACAGGCACGTGCACACACACACACACACACGCATACCTATGACCTCCGAGGCACTGGTGCACACACACATATATATATATCCTAGGCACTAGTGCTCCAACAACAATTTGTGGCCCAGGACATTTATGCATACATGTGTAACCAGGATCCCTTAGGCACTAAACAAATTGAGCACCCTCATGTCAGGCTCACTCGGGCCCATATGGATGGGTGGGTTAGAAAGGTCTTTGCATAAGAACAATGCCTATAAAAATCACCTTGTTTATTAAGAACTCAAAGATTCAATATAACCAATATTCAAAAGTCATGGGGTTCAATTGACAGCAGCATAACTAAGATTACGGTCAAACTGGGTAAGGATCCAATTCACATGGAGTAGGTAATCTAAAGGGGGAAGGTGTGTGATTGGGGCCATGGTGGGCCCCACTTATCCTGGGCTGCAAAATGTTATATTAAGTGCTTAGGGGATCCTGTTTATAAGTGTATGCACTAGTGCCTAGGGGATGAAAACATTCATGATAGTGCTAGGGTACAGAGTGAAACCAAATTAACTTGAAACTTCAATTGACAAGCATCCTCAGATTCTGCCTAAACTTTAATTCCACAAGTAATAACAGTCACAGTAGCAGTTAGTAGCAGCAGTAACAATGATGATGATGAGGATGAGACTGACGGTAATGACAATAATTAGTATGTACCAAATAGTCTAGCCTGAATATGGACTGCGTAAATGATTAAAAATATGAAACATGATGGGGCACATAGACCAGCAAAGTTTGATGGCTAACAGCATTAAGATCTTATTGACTTCCAAGTATTCTATTCAAACTGTTGAGCTCATCAACTTGATATCCATTCAAACTATTGAGTTTCCTAGTTCCATCTAGAAACATGAGACTCAATCTAAATGCTGGCTTCATTCCAATCCCAATAGAGTCACCAAGGGCCAGAAACTCCAGCCATCAGTGGCAGCACTGAAGGCCAAAAACCATTGAAGGAGCTCTCTTTACTCCATGATATTAGGCTATTAGCTTCAATTCAACATATGAAATTTTGATATATTTTGCATGGTTTCTTGAAATGAGCAAGCTACCCACATCAAATACGTCTCCACATCAGATTCTTCATGGATTCTTTGGGGACTCTTCTAGTACTATCTTATCCTTGTGTTCCAAGATGACAAGATTACCACGCCTTCCTCCTGCCGATAGTGAAATGCCTATAGAAACTAAAGCAAGAAAGACTCACAAAAACTACATCACAGGGAATGCCTAAAAAATGTTGATTGGATGCCACATGGCTAAATGCGATGTGCAGGTAACCACACAAGGGACTGATAAACTTTCACAAGATAGATTGAGAGGGTGGGGATGAAATTTCATTGACCTCCTATTCATATGGTCCCCTACCCACTCCAACCAAGTGCTCCCCACGTGAACCTACCAACTTTAAATACATTCCTGCAATCTATTCTCGCTGTTGTGGCTCAAATGTTTTTTAATCAATAATTATTTTTATATTGTAAATATGTTATTTTTCATGTTCTTAATTTAAAATGATATTTGCTAAAAAAAATCAAATATGATGGAAGAGTCCATGAATCCAAGGTGTTCAAAATTGCAAAGTTGGAGATTCTAACCCATACCAGATTCTAACACCAATACTCTCTAAAAATAATAATAATAATAACAACAAAACTGATGCGGAGCCAGTCCCACATTCCACATTCTCCGTGTCTTTTTATTATTATTATTATTTTCATGTTTAGCTGCTAGTTTATTTTTAGCTATTTTCCTTTTTTTGTTAAGGGTAGTAAATTTAGCAAGGGCATATTGGCCATATGTGTTTTGTAAGCTTATATAAGGCCCTCATTGTAATCGAACAACAGATTATGGAATAAGATTTGAAATTTTCAAGCATAACTTTGCCGGTGAGAAACCATGGAACTTTGGTGAGAATCCAAAGGAGCAAGAAGCCATCTCCTTCTTCAAGTATTCTTCTTCTTCGTCTCCTCTCTTTTCTTCTTCCTTTTCTTCCCAATACCAGCCGAACCTTTCTAATCCCCAGATCTGATCTGCTGCCATCCCTCCTTTAAAGCCCTCCTAAGGCTATTGCCCCTTTCTAACCCCATACAGCCCTCGCCATCATCTCATACTCATCCTTGCCTTGTCGCCAAGCCTTCCTTGAGCCCAAACAACCACTGTCAGGCCCTCCCAAGGTCCAAACAGCCATCATCTGGCCCTTCCGAGGCCCAGATAGCCATCGTCAGCCATAACCTCCATCACTATTTCGTTCCCAATCTTCCATATATCCTTCCTACTATTGTCACAACCTTATAAAACCCACTGATGCGGAGCATTCTCCAGATTCTTCAGATCTGAACTTTCCATTTATTTTGCTTTCCATTTTCGTATTTTGGCTATTTTCGTTTTCTATTGTTATTTTTAGATAGGTTTATTTTTAGTAATTAGCAAGAATTTATTTTTAGTAAGGAGATGTTTATATAAGTTGTAGCCTCCATGAGGCCAAGACAGATTTGATGAATAAAAATTGAGATTTTCGCAAGATACCTGTGTAAAGGTGCGATTTCACATTGTGGGAGTGATTCCTTGAGCTAGAGGCTTGGCGTGAGGCTTGATGTGAGGCCATACCTTCTTCTTCAGGTACTTTTTCTTCTTTTCTTCTTCTCTCTTTCTCTTCCCCTCTTGTTGCCAGATTTTCCCCTAGACCAAGATTGCTCAAATCAGCCCATCCAGCTTTGCTGGCCTTCCAAAACCCTTCCTTGGTATTTCCGCCACCCCTCCCTGGATTTCAGAAGTCATCCCAAGCCCTTAATGCCCATCGCCGGCCTTCCCGTGACCTTCTATCTCCTTCCCGTGCTTCCGTAACTTCTAGAAACCCTTCCGCTACTGCCGTCCCCTTTGCCTCTTTTTTTTTGCTGCAGTAAGTTCCTTGTCCACTTTTCCTTTTCTTTTGAATGGTTGCCCTAACTTCCTTAAGTTCACACGTGACTACTAAGCACCCATTTATTAAGTTGTTTCCCATGTGCCTAACTTAAACCATACTTATTACCCATTTAAGTGTTTGGATTATTAATGAATTAGTTACATTTGATTTCTAGATTTCTTTATTATTTACAGTTTATCATATTATTTCGTTGTTAATTTGTTAATTTTAATTTTTAATTTCAGCTCATATTAAATTTAGGGTGCATTATTTTCACCCCTTTTAATTTTTAGAGACCACATTAGACATTTAGGGTCACCCTATTAGTTGTCCTGCATCACCTACCCTTGTGCTTTCCTTTCTTCCTAACACCTACCCCTTGGCTGCCGTTCCCCTCCACAGTCCTCCTTCACACTGTCGTAACCCATAGATTCGCCGCAGCCAAAGAGACCATCCGTGTCCCTTTCTTTAAGATCCCATTCACCCCTTCTCTCTTAATACCATTCGTACCCCCCTTTCTTTTTATTCCATTCATTCAAGTCCTAGATATCTAACTATACCCATGCCTAAGTCTTTATTTTAATTACCATTCCCCATAAGCCTTCTATCCTTTAGCCGTGACCATCCTTTGACAGTTTGACCAAATAATCCTTGGGATTGATTAAATCCTTTAGACATTTAGGCTTACCCTATCCCTTGTCCTGCGTCAACAATTTTTATATTACTTACATAAGAGAATTAGAGTTTTAAGAGATGTGTAAGGATTCTCAGTTACTAAAAACAAGAACTAACCCAATAATACAAATAAAAAATCTGAAAAAAAAACTAGTGTCTTTACATCCCAGATTTTGCCAAATAGTCAATATAGCAAAATCTCTCACGAAGATCCTTATCCATGGCCTAAAAGGGATGTCTCACAATGTGAGCAACCTCAATGGAGCTTTCTTGTTGTCTCACACCCACGCAATAGCATTGGTGGAATCCCCCTCTATAATTAAGCCTCCCACGCTGTGTTCATGCCACAACCTTAGTGTTTGTAGGATAGGGATGGCAATTTAGCCTGAAAGCCTGAATGTCCGAATAGCCCAGCTTGAAAAGAAAGGGCTTGAGCACTAATTTTCAGCCCGAATGCTAATTGGGCTTGGGCTTGGGCTTGGGCAATATATTAAAGCCTGCTTAAAACAAGTCGGGCTTGGTCTCATGCCTACTCACCTGAAGCCCAAAGCCCAGCCCAAAATATAATGTATATACATAACCTACTGGATGCTGTATTGGTGTAGAAGAGTAGATGAGGCACTAAAGGAGAAAAGACACACACCAAAGTCGAACACCGAAACCCAAGTTTGACTCCTCTCCTTTCTTCTTTACTGATTCATTTCCCTCTCTTTCCAATCTGATCTATCTTTATTGTTCTCTTCTTTTTCCTCTTTTTTACTTCCATTTTTTCAATTTCTCTTTTTATTTTTTTCTCTCATCTTTTATCGATGAATCCTTATTTTCGTTTTTTTATTCACTTCTCTTTTCCTCTTTTTTTTATCTTTTCTTCTACCTTCCTTTCCCTTTTTTCTATTTTTTAATTTTTATTTTTCGTTTTACTCTTCCTATGTTTTTTTACTGATGTCCCTTCATTTTCCTATTTCTTCTTCTTATTGTTTCTCTACCATTATTAATTTTCTTCTTATTTTCTTTTCTCCATTTTTCCTCTATTTTCTTTTCTTATTCTCTTCATTTTCCTTCTTCTATTTTTATTCTTTTTTTGCAATTTCTGTAATTCAATTTGTTTTTCTTTTATGTTCCACATTTTCCTATCTCTCCTCCTTTTTCTTTTTTTCTCTTTTTTGATTGGGCTCAGGCTTGAGCATATGCTTTATGATTACGCTTGGGCTCAGGCTTGGGTTGAGATGTTTTTTGGGTGAAATCGAGCTTGAGCTTGGCACAACACACGCCTAACCCAATCCCAACCCATTGCCATCCCTACCTATCAAATAGCCAACGCAGTTCAACATCACACAAATCCTTGATCACTAACAATTCTTAGAAAATTGTTCTCTCCCAACGCCCCCCCCCCCCCCCCCCCCCCCCCCCCCCCAAATATCTTCTCTCTTCCCCTTCAATGATGGAGACAAATCCTTGATCCCTAACAATTCATAGAAAATTGTTCTCATTACTCCTAATCTACAAATGCACATATCTTCGTACTGGTCCCTATTAACCCCAACCAGACCAACCCCTCCCCTCCCTCTTCTCTTTTTTTCTTTTGATCTTTTCTTCTACCTTCCGTATCCTTTTTCAATTTTTATTTTTTATTTTTGTTTTACCCTTCCTATGTTTCTTTACTAATGGCCCTATTTCCTCTTTTTATTTCTTCTCCTTATTTTTTCTCTTCCATTATTAATTTTCTTCTTATTTTCTTTTCTCCATTTTTCCTCTATTTTCTTTTCTTATTCTCTTCATTTTCCTCCTTCTATTTTTATTCTTTTTTGCAATTTCTGTAATTCAATTTGTTTTTCTTTTATGTTCCACTTTTTCCTTATCTCTTCTCCTTCACCTTTTCTTTTCTTCTCTTTTTTAATTGGGCTCAGGCTTCACGACGAGCATTGCGGCTTGTTGGGATAAGACTTGAGCATATAGTTTAAGATTGTATTAGGTTTGGCTTAGGCTCAGGTCGAGCTTTTTTGGGTGAAATTGAGCTTGAGCTTGGCAGAACACAAGCCTAACCCAATCCCAACCCATTGCCATCCCTACCTATCAAATAGCCAACACAGTTCAACATCACACAATTCTTAGAAAATTGTTCTCATTACTCCTAATCTACAAATGCCATATCTTCATGCTAGCCCCCATTAACCCCAACCACACCACCCCATCCCCTTTCCTCTTCTCTCCTTCTCTCTTCCCCTTCAATGATGGAGACATTCTTTAACCAACTTCTATTCTAGAACTTTTCCATTCATACATGTCATCCAATTGCAAACAAAGTCATTAAAAGTGAGCCATTTAAATTATTTGCACAACACGAAGCACCTAATTATAGAGTTTTCGGCTCCCTCAAATACTTCCTCCACTAACTTCTCTTTAAGTTCAAAGATCCTACCATTCCTTTCCTTTCAAACTGACTACAATATGACAACTAGTATAATTTACCGAGCTACCCTCCCTTCCCCTTTAAAAGGCCCCAATTCCCAACCGCTCAAACTCCATTCATTTGAATTAGCCATCACCCATGGACATAAAACCAAAACCCTAAATAAAATTAGTACCCACTAAACATATGATAAACGTCCTCCTCCACCTCTTTGCCATTTTTTTCTTTTTGGAACATTAACGACTTAATACCATTAAAATAAGAAGGAAGTACAAGATTAGGGATCCGAGTATAAGAGATGTATACTCAGGACCAAGGATAAGGAAAAGAACAGCAAAAACAAGGAAAACAAGAAATAAAAGATACATCAAATAAACCACCCAACACAGGATCCAAATGGAGCCCCCAAACCCCTAACTTTCAAGGCTGGTGAGATGAAAAAATTCCAAAGCTGGTCTTTGTAAATGAACACCAGCTTTCACCAAGAAGCCTGCAACCTATGAAGCACGGATACGGGTAAACCCTTCGAGTATCGGTGTCGGGTGCGTATCTGACACGGATATGGCTCGGATACGTGTCAGATACGCACCCAATTAATTAAATATTTTTTCAAATACGGATATGCCACCGATACGTGTAAGTGTGCGAGGATACGCCATGCGACACGGCAGGACACGCCCGGACATGCAACACGTGTTTTTTTTTTTTTTTTCCTTATTTTTCCCCTTTAAAAAAAAAAATTTCTAACATCCAAAATCAAGAACCCACCCACCCTCCCTGCTTACGTTGCTCACCTACATTGACCAAAAAAAAAAAGGACGACGACGAAGATCTCACCTCATCGCTGGTTTGTTCCAATCTCTAAGCCTTCGCTGCTTCTGGGCTTCATCCCAGAGGAGAAACCAACCCACTGCTTTTGCCTCCTCTGTTTGCCTTCACGACCAAACCGAGCTTCACGCTGCCTTCATCTTTACGACCAGGCAAAAGCCATCTTTTTCCTCCCTCTCATCTTCTTCCTTGCTGCGAATCCTCCTTTTCTTCCTTTAGCTTCTGCTGCCCCACATCTTTCGCCTTTGTCCCACGCCTTCCGCCGCAACCAATTTTTTTTTGCTATCCCCTTTTCCGTTGTCACTTTGTTCCACATAATCCCAATCGCATTGCCCTAACTTATTAGGACGTGCCACAAACCCCTTTTCAGTCCCAACCTCCACACATGCAAACGCTCTTTATGTCCCACGTGCCTAACTCAAACCCCTTTCATTAATTCCACTCGTGTGGCCAAACCTTGCATGTGTGACCCTTTTATCCATTTACCCATCCAGCCATTTATACATTGAATGTCGACCCCACATTGGCTGTTTGACTTGGTTGACCAGATTTTACTAGTTTGACCAAATTGCCCCTTTCCCTCATTTTTTCCTTTCTGCCCATTCATGCCCTACTTGTGGGTCCCACTATTGAGATATATTAGGATTTATTATATTTCCATTTTATGGTTGATTATGATTGATTGTGTGTAATTTGTTTATTAGGAAAAATTCAAAAAATTCAATTTTTTATCTCATAGTAGAATTTATAATGTTTTTTGGAAATGTCTGAATTTATTTTGTTGATATATATATATTTTTAATTCGGCATATCCCGCCGCACCCGTATCCTAGTTTTTCAAAATTTGTCGTATCTCTGTATCGGATACGTGTGGTATCCGATACGCGCACCCGTATCGGTGCTTCTTAGTCTGCAATACAATTTGTTGATCCGAGGTGTATGAGTGAAAGAGATGCCACCTAATCTGCACAACCTCCAAATGTCCCTAGCAATACCAACCACCACCACGGGGGGATTTTTCTATTATCAGCCCAGAAGATGGCATTAGTTGAGACACCTTAGATAATAAGGTTACCACTCCTAAACCTAGACCAAACCTAAAGTGCTCTCCTAATTGCGCTCAGTTCAGCTCCATTTGACTCCATTAACCCTACTGATTGGGAAAAAGCTGCCAACATTCTACTCCTATCGTCATGTAACACACCACCCTTCCTTTCGGCTCTAGTTTACCCCTTGTTACCCCATCAACATTGAATTTACATGATCCTAGGGGAGGCGCTACCCACTTGACTGATCGCTTTCTAGCTCTTCCAACCCCTTTCATACACCCTTCCCAAGACAAATAAAAATCCTTTGGTGCTAGACCCCGAAACTCCTTACACACAGACAATCAGTCAATCACTTGCCATTTTGCCCTCTCAAACACATCTCTAGGTTCTCCTCTCTTTCCTTCAAAGATCCTCCCATTGCGCTCTTTCCAAAATGCCCACGAGACAGCGAATAGGATTATTTTCCAAGCCACTCTATGTCTACCTCGAAAGGGACCCCCCATCCAAGACACCAACAAATCCTCCGCTCCACTACCTAAAACCCACGAGCACCCAAACAACCTCAAGAACAAGTACCACACCACCCATGTGAAACGACAGCAAGTGGTCCATTGTCTCCTCGTCCTCGCATAATGGGCACACTACGGAGCTTCATCTAGAATAACGCGCCTTCTCTTAAGATTGTGTCTCACAAGGATCCTCTTCTTCAAGGCCGTCCACATAAAGATTTGGATTCTAGGGGGGATCATGTTGTTCCAAACCAAATTGCGAATAGGAGGTGAGTACGAATTTGTTGCATATGCTAAACGTAGGATTGATTTAACTGAGAAAGACACTGATGGCTCCATGGACCAGATCCACTTGTCCTCAATCTCAATCCGCAGTCTGGTATCACTTAGGATTCTGATCAAGGCTTGGTGAATACCTTCTTCAAAATCCCGCAAAATCCTCCTGAAAGAGATTGACCACTGTGGTGTATCATTGACCTCTCTATAGTAATCACTGATCAAAGCTTCACGATTTTGAACAACTTTAAATGGCCTGGGAAATACTTCCATTAATGGCCTCTCCCCCACCCAAATATCTCTCCAGAACACCACCCTTTTACTGTTGCCAACCATCATCCTAATCCCCCTTTGAAACACTTCCCCAACCTTTCCTTCTCTGCTCCCAATCTTCATTAAGGCTTTCACTATCGACGACCCATCCCTAGCAGCTCTACTACCTAACCTCCATCCCCCAGTTTCACCCACGCCGTACCTCATTATTAAAACCTTCCTCCACAAGGCCTCTCTTTTCCGAGGGGCAAATCTCCACAACCATTTACTCAATAGGGCATGATTCCTATCTCTTATACTGAAATTCCCCAACCCACCTTTCTCCCTCAAATCTCTAGCCTCTTCCCATTTCACCAGGTACATTTTCTCTTTCCCTTCCCGCAGGAAATCTCTTTGAATTTTCTCTAACCTTTTTGCCACCCCCTTGGGTATTTCGTACAAGGAGAGGTGGTGGGTGAGAAGATTCACAAGGCACGATTTAATAAGAGTCAATCTACTCCCCAGTGAGAGATAAGATTTACTCCATGCATTCAACTTTTTTTATACCTTTTCCAGCACTGGTTCCCGAAACACTTTGGATCTCGGATTCCCACTTACTGGCAATCCAAGGTATGTAAATGGGATTTTGCCAACACCACACCAAATCTCTCTAACCAATCCTTCAAGCTCCTCCACCTCAATCCCCAAGCCAATGATATTGTATTTCCCTAGATTTATTCTCAACCCCGATACAAGTTCAAAGCACCTTAGGACTACTCTCACCCCGAACAGCTCCTCGTTATATGCTTCACAGAACAATAACGTATAATCCGCAAACTGTAGGTGACTGATTGACCGACTGCCTAGAGAGATCTCTAATCCTTTGATGAGGTTTGACTGCTTGGCATGACTCATAAGACCATTGAGTGCTTCAGCTACCATTGTGAAAAGGAATGGAGATAATGGGTCCCCCTAACATAAACCCCTAGTGGCCCCATTGGTTCTGTAGGTGAGTCATTCACCAAAATTGAATATGAAGACTCTTGTACACATGCCCTCAACCAAGTCCGCCATCTAGTGTTGAAACCCATTCTCCAAAATAGATAGTCAACAAACTCCCATCTGATATGATCATAGGCATTCTCCATATCAAGCTTTAAGAGCACGACCCTTAGGCCATCCTTGTGTCTTGCGTGGATTAGCTCATTTGCTATCAATACTCCATCTAGGATCTATCTTCCCCCAATAAAAGCCCCTTGAGTCTCCCCGACTAACTCTCCAAGGACCGAACTAAGTCTCGCAGCTAAGACCTTGGCCAATAACTTGTACACACACCCTACTAGGCTTATAGGTCTATAGTGAGACAGTTCTGAAGCCCTTTATTTTTTTGGGATTAAGGCTACCAAGCTATGTTTAAGACTCTTGTTTAACACCCCTCTCCTATGAAACTCCCTAAAGAATTTTAAAAAATCCTCCCTAATGATATCCCAACAAGTACTAAGGAATTTTAAATTGAAGCCATCCTCGAGAGTTATTTCCTTCTCTTTAAATTACACCTCTTTGATACCTTCTTTTTACTACGAACCAACAAAAAACTTGAACCTAGGGCGTTTTGTTCTTCTGAATCACTGAAATTGGGAAAGTGAAAGACCCCTGGATAAACTTCCTAGTTAAGTTCTTAACATGAAAATCCCCTAATGCTAAGTGATCTCCCTAAGAATTGTCGGTTCACTAGGGTCAATTTACTACATTGGACTTTGGGATTAGACTGGATTTAAAAGCTAGAGCCAACTTACCACATAAAGAAGTACCCCAATCTCATTCAACACGCCAACCCTCCCCCTTTCAACAATGCCTTTCTCTTTTTCATCGTCTGCATAATCATCCGCTTTTTCCATTGACAATATGTTGCCCATCCACCATACTCTCTCTCAAAGACTTGAGCAGAGATCTAATCCAAGGATTTCAATGCTATGCATATTTGAGATCCCCACTAATCATATTATATAAAATATTCTCTAGATCTACATAATTACCAAAAATTATTCCTAAAAATGTTTTATTCATTTGATTTAGGGCCAAAAAAAAAAAAGGATGACTGAATTTCAAAATAGAAGCTTCTAAGTTAAAATAAGCATTTCAAATTTGATCATCCATTTCAATGAATTTACATCAAATAAAAAGAAAATATTTTGAGAGATTTTTTTTGTATATAAATATGTACCGGCAGTACTATTGAGAATTCTCATAGAGGACATGTGGGAGTGACATTTGGCCCAAATCTGGCCAAGTTGACTTGAAACCCAAGTATTTGAAAGTAGGGATGACTTGTGGAGCACATTTGGGGCATCAAATTAAGTCCAATTTTGGTGAAACTTGTTTGATTGGATAGTTCAGTAAAAGAGCCTTCCGACGAGCACAAGAAGGCCCAAATCCAAGCTCTGTAGCTCAAGTTATGACCGTTTTAGTGAAGGGGAGCGAAACTACGTAATTGCATAATTTCATAGGACCGTCCAATAATGCCATAGGATGGTCCGATCATCATCCGATTGACCCATTTTAAAATAATCTTATAGCCCACTCTTCTTCTTCTTCTTCTTCTTCTTCTTCTTCTTCTTCTTCCCCACTCATCCATCTCAACATACAACCTTTAGCTATATGCTCTTTAATCTACTTGTCTTTTTTTCATTGACCGACATTTTACTCCATACAACATTCTTGGTCTAATTGTCATCTTATAGAATCACCCTTAAAATTGAGCCGACATTCTCCAATCACATAGAACCCCAGTAGCTCCCACGTATCTTACCCACCCCACACTCATCATACTAGCTATGTACAAGTTAAATCCTCTAGCTTGGCTCTATGGTTGCACCTAAGTATCTAAATTTATCATAATTCATACAAGTCATTATCAATTTTAACCAATTCATCCTCCCTAGTCTCAAATACTAAAATTGTCATGTATTTTATTTTTGCTTTGCCAATTTTAAACTTGTTGGTCTCCAAAATAGCAATTGATTGTTTAATTGACTCATTGTGTCACTAGTTAGTGTATATTGCCTTTGAGTAATATAAAGTTATAGACCAATGAATCTCATCTTGGATTTAAGATATCAAATTGTTCATAATAAGATAAGTAAATAAGGGCTCAAAGCATACCTTTGACAAAGTCCCACTCCAATTGGGAACAACTCCGTCCCTCCACATACCATTCTTAGTTCTTACACTCCTTTGTTGCCCTTTCACGCATATCTTGTATAATTTCCACATATCCATTAGGGATTTCTTTTCAACATTTCCCAAATCAATTTCCTAGACCCCTATCACACTTCATTTTGAAATTGATAAAAGTCATTTCTAAATTTTTCCTTTTCACCCAAAACTTGTCAATAAATTGCCTCATAACAAAAATGGCTTCTAACGTAAACCTAACATAAACCCAAAACACTTCCTTCCCATCTTAAGTGTCATTCTGTTCCTTTCTCCTAAGGTTTCATAGTATAGCTCATAAGCAAAATTCCTCAATATTTAGCAAAATATTGAATGTCACCTTTGTTTTTGTAAATAAGGACCATTGTGCTTTTTATCCATTCGTTAGGCATTCTTTCAAAATTTGTTATTTTGTAAAGAACTTGGATAGCCTCCAATCTCAGTTTCACCCAACAATATCCATACTTCTATAGGGATACCATATGGTCCTAATGCTCTATTTTTCTTCAGTTTTGTCAAGGCTATTTTTACTCTATTTATAACATTTTAATCATCCCTAAATTTTCTAATGAATATGGTTTGATAAAGAACTAGTTCGATAATTCAATCTATATGCCCAAGGCAAAGAACAATATCCACAGGAGATGAATTTCAACCTCATCAAAGAGTAAAGAAACTTGCTTTAAATTTTCTTACCATAAAGGCCTTCTTGAAAAATGGTGAGTTAGGCACCAATCTTTTTCATAGTATGAGGCAATTCTATTCTCTTTTTCCATGATTGTCGAGCTAAAAGGGCAGAGTGGATGCCTCTTTGCATCAAAAACATGGGGAACCATAACATTAGTCCATTTTGTATAAAGAAGAAACCCAAATCGCCATAATACCATTTTGATAAATATCATTTATAAAAATTAAAGATTCTAGTTTGCATTATACAACAATCAAGCAAGTTTACAGAAACCTACTCCAAACATTTTGAGCAGCTCTAGAAGACTGGACTGCTCATTTTCTCTACATCATGAGCTAGGCCCCACATGATCAGGCTAGATGGATAAAGGAATTTATGGATGATAAAATTCATGGGAACATCCAATGATCACAACTCTATGAGATGGACCACAAACATGGTTTGTAACAATCAAATTTTCAAGATCCAAAATCACAATGCCAAAATGATCAACATGCAGGCACGGTCCTTGCCATTTTCTACATATCCAAAGCAAAAATGTGTGGCCGCTGAAAATTTTAATATGGAGTCTCCTAAATAGGGAGGCTTTCAAGTCTCTCTCTAGTTTTCACAACAATATTACACCCGATCATATAATGTTCGATATCCAATTAAAGAAAGTGCAGGTGAAGAATTTCTATAACAAAAGTTATTCAACTGTGACACAACGTCCCCCTAGCACAAGATGATTGATCACCCACTTTCCCACATCCAACTGCTGAAAGGAAGTTCAATACCAATCTGATGGTGATTGGAAAATAACATCGAAAAGCAGCCCTTGAAAATGGAATTATGGATCCCTTATATTAAAAAAATATATATGGTATCCAATTACTGACGAATCAAGAGCAAACAAAAACAACACAATAAGAAGAAGAACGTAGAAAAAAGGAAACATAAAGTCAGTCTGAAAACCCATTTCAGGAGAAGGAAAAAAAAAAATTAAAAGTGACTTACGGGTGTTGTCGGGAAGCTTGCAGAGGAATTTTCCGAAATGGGTCTGTTTTCTTGAGATGGTGGAATGGGTGGGAAGGGTTCGAACCCTGGTCCCTTTTCGTGTAGGTGCCTGCATATGGCAATGATGGCGATGAGAAGAAGAGAAGGAGCATTCTTCCATTGGGGATGCGTAGGAGAAGGAGAGAGAGGAATGGTAGAGGGTAGCCATGAGGTTTGGGGGAGAAACGTGGGAATGACTGGCGATTTTCCAGTGACTTTGTGGAGGAAGAGAAAAGGCGAGGTGAAAAAGAAAGAAATGGGGATCTGAGTTTTCATTTTGTGTGCGTTGGTCGTACAGAGGCAGGCAGCCGATCGTTTCCAAGGCTGCGTCCTGTGTCCGTTGACCGGTGTCCCAAAAAGAAAAACGACCACGTTTCTGAAGGGTTGTCAATGGAAAATGGGATGTTAATTGAAAATTGACATTTTACTGCCTCAAAACTCAAAAGTTGTGAATTTACTTAAGTGACTCTTAAAAAAAATTATTAGGTGAAGAACTAAACATGTGTTGTACACTCGTCAGCCTTTCTTTTTTCTTCAAATTGCCAAGTGCCTACCTTATCATAACCACAAATACAATAAGGCAGATGACACTGGTAACCGCGAGGACGTAAAAAAATCATAAAAGTTATTATAGTATATTTGTAGCGATACTTGTTTCTCGTATTAGTGATCTGATTTTGAATCTTGTTTATAATTTTTTTTCAATAATAATTAAGAGGTGTTCATTTGTCTAAACTAGATCTAAATAAACTGATTTTGACAAAGATTTTTGTTTGACATATCAAACTTGGACTTTTAAACTCATTTATTTTTTAAGTCCAAGCATAGTTAAGTTTGAAATTGATAGGCTTTTAAGCCCAGCAAAGCCTAATCCAACCGATCGAACAAAAAATCTTTGTCTAATGGTTTATACTTGCTAATAAAACTAGCCCAACGAGCCTCGATGGGCTTTAAGTAATAGTCTGAGCATTGACTCGACCTACAAAGATAGTCTTATACAAAGATTTTATATTAGAGAGGTTGGGCCCAAGCACACTTAAGTATTAGCCCACTGACCTTGACAGACTTTAATAAAAGTCGAGCCCAACCTCGACCTAAATAAAAGGTCTTTTGACAAAGAATTTTTTGTTTGGCGAATTGGGCTCAGGCTTAGCTCTTTGTTTTTTAAGCTCGAGCACGTTGGGCTTAAAAAACAAATAGTCTTAAAACCTTGTACTTAAATGTGCTTGAGTTAAAAGCCTGACCCCTACCTGTCGAACAAAAAGTCATTGTTGAAGTCTGTTTATTTAGGTCAGGCTAAGACTAACGAATCTTAATTATTACTCTCTTTTTTTTAAATGAAAAGAATAAAAAAACCATCAATAAGATTAAACATGAAGTCATTTATACGAGAAACAAATATCTCTACCACGGAACTACAATAATTTTTATATTTTCTTTTACATCTTCATTTATATATGTAGTATTGCATATACGTGCTAGTTTTGACAAGCATTGCGGTAAAGCTAGCGCATGGCAAGTGTCATCTACATAGTTGTATATGTGATTCTGAAAAGATGGCAAAGCAATTGTCTTGCATCACATAGGGACAATTTGGACCAAAAAATTATTGACGGGGCATATGAGGCACCCTTATACAATAATTTCTTTTGAAGGCATATTAACGCAAATTCACAACTTTTTAGATATTTCCGTACAAATGTCCCTAATTTAAATAGTTTGTTTTTTTAAAAAAAATCATTTCATAATGAAAATAAGACAAATGTGTACAAACAGGCAAAATATTCTCTAAAAGAGAGTTGTCAATTAAATCACAAATAGGACAAAAGTTATTGTTAAAGCATGTTTATTTAGGTCAGGCTAAGACTAACACATCTTGATTATTGCTCTCTTTTTTTAAATTGAAATGAAAAATGAAAAGAATAAAAAAAAACCATCAATAAGATTTAACACGAAGTCATTTATATGAGAAACAAATATCTCTACTACTAAACTACAATAACTTCCATATTTCTTTTACGTCTTCATTTATATATGTAGTATTGCATATAAGTGCTAGTTTTGACAAGCGTTGCATACGTGCATCGGTAAAACTAGCACATGGGCAGTTGTCATCTACATAGTTGTATTTGTGATTCTGAAAAGATAGCAGTTGTCCTGTATCACATAGGGACAATTTCGACCAAAAAATGACTGAGGGGGGGCATACGAGGCACCCTTATCCAATAATTTTTTGAAGGCATATTAACTAAAATTCACAACTTTTTAGATATTTCCTTACAAATGTTGCTAACTTAAATAGTCTTTTTGTAAAAAAAAAAAACATTTCATAATGAAAATAGGACAAATAGGTAAAAGCAGGCAAAATATTCTCTAAAAGAGAGTTGTCAATAAAATCACAAATAGGACAAAAGTCATTGTTGAAGCCTGTTTATTTAGGTCACGCTAAGACTAACACATCTTAATTATTACTCATTTAAAAAAAATGAAAAAAATGAAAAGAATAAAAAAAACCATCAATAAGATTCAACACGAAGTCATTTATATGAGAAACAAATATCTCTACCACTAAACTATAATAACTTTCATATTTTCTTTTACATCTTCATTTACATATATAGGATTGCATATAAGTGCTAGTTTTCACAAGCATCGCATATGTGCACCGAGCGCATGGACAACTGTCATCTATATAGTTGTACTTGTGATACTGAAAAGATAGCAATTGTCTTGTATCAAATAGCGACAATTTGGACCAAAACTGACTGACGGGGCATACGAGGCACCCTTATCCAATAATTTTTTTTGAAGGCATATTAACGTAAATCCACAACTTTTTAGATATTTTTGTACAAATGTCCCTAATTTAAATAGTTTTTTTCTAAAAAAAAAAATCATTTCATAATGAAAATAGGACAAATGGGTAAACCAAGCAAAATATTCTCTAAAAGAGAGTTGTCAACAAAATCACAAATAGGACAAAAGTCATTGTTGAAGCCTGTTAATTTAGGTTAGGCTAAGACTAACACATCTTGATTATTACTCATTTTTTTTAAAAAAATGAAAAAATGAAAAGAATAAAAAAAACCATCAATAAGATTCAACACGAAGTCATTTATATGAGAAACAAATATCTCTACCACTAAACTACAATAACTTTCATATTTTCTTTTACGTCTTCATTATATATATAGTATTGTATATAAGTGCTAGTTTTGACAAGCATTGCATATGTGCAATGGTAAAACTACTGCATGGGCAGCTGTCATCTACATAGTTGTACTTGTGATTCTGAAAAGATATCAATTGTCCTATATCACATATGGACAATTTGGAAAAAAAAAATGATTGACGGAGCATACGAGGCACCCTTATCCAATAAATTTTTTTTGAAGGCATATTAACGTAAATTCAGAACTTTTTAGATATTTCCGTACAAATGTCCCTAATTTAAATAGCATTTTTGTAAAAAATAAAAATCATTTCATAATGAAAATAGGACAAATGCGTACAAGCAGGCAAAATATTCTCAAAATGAGAGTGGTCAATAAAATCACAAATAGGACAATAGTCATTGTTGAAGCCTGTTTATTTAGGTGAGGCTAAGACTAACACATCTTGATTATTACTCATTTTTTGAAAAAAAGGAAAAGAATAAAAAAAAACCATCAATAAGATTCAACACGAAGTCATTTATATTTGAAACAAATATCTCTACCACTAAACTACAATAACTTTCATATTTTCTTTTACGTCTTCATTTATATAAACTAGCGCATGGGCAGCTGTCATCTACATAGTTGTACTTGTGATTCTGGAAAGATAGCAATTGTCCTCTATCACATGGGGACAATTTGGACCAAAAAATGACTGATGGGGCATACGAGGCATCCTTATCCAATAATGTTTTTTGAAGGCATAGTAACGCAAATTCACAACTTTTTAGATATTTCCGAACTAATGTCCCTAATTTAAAAAGTATTTTTGTAAAAAAAAAATCATTTCATAATGAAAATAGGACAAATGTGTACAAGCAGACAAAATATTCTTTAAAAGAGAGTTGTCAATAAAATCACAAATAGGACAAAAGTCATTGTTGAAGCCTGTTTATTTAGGTGATGCTAAGACTAACACATCTTAATTATTACTCATTTTAAAAAAAAATTGAAAAAAATGAAAATACTAAAAAAAAAACAATCAATAAGATTCAACACAAAGTCATTTGTATTTGAAACAAATATCTCTACCACTAAACTACAATAACTTTCATATTTTCTTTTACGTCTTCATTATATATATAGTATTGAATATAAGTACTAGTTTTGACAAGCATTACATATGTGCACGGGTAAAACTAACGCATGGGCAGCTGTCATCTACATAGTTGTACTTGTGATTCTAAAAATATAGCAATTGTCTTGTATCACATAGGGACAATTTGGACCAAAAAATGAGCGACGGGGCATACGAGGCAACCTTATCCAATAATTTTTTTTGAAGTAATATTAACGCAAATTCAGAACTTTTTAGATATTTCCATACAAATGTCCCTAATTTAAATATTTTTTTGTAAAAAAGAAAATCATTTCATAATGAAAATAGGATAAATGTGTAAAAGCAGGCAAAATATTATCTAAAAGAGAGTTGTCAATAAAATCACAAATTGACAAAGTAGTAATATATGCTCGATTACAAAAAGTATAATTCTAACATACACCTCATGATTGTTCTAAAGAAGAAATATAAAATATGATGCATTAATTAAATGTATGAACTATATAACATGCAATGAAATAAGAAAATGATAGACAGAGAAAAACAAAAATCAAATTTCATTCATTTGAAAGAAAAAAAACCATAGCTAAAATAAACATGACACCCATGGCTAAGCTCACAACTAAGAAGATTGAAAAAGTCCAAAACTCCAAATGGTTGACAAATGATTCACCGTTGTATGTAAACAATTGACCAAATGGTTCTTGTAGGCACCACTCTATGTCACCCCTTTCACAGCAAAGGATCCACTGGCAGCATAGAGTTGGTCGTGCAAATCTAATTTGTCAGTGTTAAATACATTAGAATTAGGATTCTAGTTTAGGTTAATCTCTAATAAGAGATGTATTTGAGTTAAGGTTATATTAGAAGTGTAATAGCCCTAGGGGCTAGAGGCTATATATAGTTGTGTAATACTCTTTAATGAATACAGTTTTCCATTTCTAACATGGTATCAGCCAAATCACGATCCTGATAGGAGAGAAATCCTAAGAGTTCCTCCTCTCTCCCTCTGCCGGGGGAATCTCGTCAGGCAGAGCGAGGGGAACCCGTTGGAATAGTCTGAACCCCTTTCGTGCAGATTTGGTGTTCAACAGAGAAATCCTCCGTGCAGTGGCTCGTTCCCACAGTTCCTGTTAGTTTCATCGTTTGCAGCCCCTCCTACGTTTGCCCCGTTCAGATCTGAGATTCATCAGTGTCTTTGTTTCTGCATGCAGATCTGAGTAAATCCCAACCCATCCATGGCGGATCCCACCTCATCTGACGACGACGATCTCTACGGCCGCCTCAAGTCTCTCCAACACCAGATCAGGATTCAACGATCTCAGTTTTGCCTCCTCAGGCGCATTTGCTGTCCTCCATCGCCATTGCAACCAGATCTGTTCTCAGATCTTCCTTGATTGCTGCTATCTGCAGCCCATCTTTGCTCTGCTCACAGCCAGTGCCCCCGATTCAGATCTTCATCACCAACTGCAGCCGTCATCCTTTCTTCCCTGTGCTCAGATCCGCTCCCTGCTGGTACACGAGATTTGCCTAGTTCCAGTAGCAGAAGAAACAGTCATGGCCTCCCTCTTCGTCGGATCTCAGCTTTCAGTCACAGCCTGCCTTTGCTCGATCTGCAACAATCACTGTCCCCGATCTGATCTCTGCTTTGAACAGTGCAGATCCCCTTTCAACCAACAATCTCTGCAGTGGACAGCCAAGATTTCGCTCAAATCTGTCCACCTTTTTCTGCCGCACACCTGATATTTCTCTCCTGCAGATCTGCATCTGATATGCATTCCTCTATCAGTCTTGCCCCTCAGATTTGCACTGCTATTTGGGAAAGGGGTGAGAGAGAATCGATCTGGAAGTTTCGAATCACCCAGCCCGAACCAGGCCTCTGCCCCTTGCAGCCTTTGCAGTGGAATCACTTTGATCCAGACCCTCCATCGATGGTCAGGCAGCTCCAGTACGCTGTTTGCCTCTCTGCCTGCCCCATCGCTCCCTACCTACATCTTGCCCCAGCCACATCAGATCCCTGCATTCATCCCCTTGCTTCCGCTCTTGCTTTAGTTCAGTACTCTGCAACCAACCCCCGTCTCCGATTCCAGATCTCGCCCTCAGTCATGGCGGCTTGAACACCCGTCCATATTGTCAACTTCAGATCCTCTACTCTTTGCACATGCCTAGATCTGTTCTTGTTCTTTTGACCCGACCTTCCTTTGATCTACCTAATTTTGCGTTCGTTGGTCCTTAAAAAAAAATTATTGATCATTGATCTGCATGCCTTTGTCAACCACTGTCTCTTTTTGTTCATCGATATCTATTATTATGTCTCTGATCTGCTATTGCACCTTTGTTTCTCTTGGTATCAATTTGCTTTCGTCCCAAAAAAAAAAAAGTTTTGATTTGTTTGTCCCTTCATCTGAGTTCAGTTTGTGAGAATGCCCTTGGTTCTTTCTTTTGGTTCTCTTGGTCTCTTTTTTCTTCTCCGATCTCGATTGATCTTGATTTGCATCATCTCATTCAATTGATTTGCATTTGTTTCCCTCTTGTCTTCGTCTTGTATCTGGACTTTGACCCAACCCCTTTGTAGTCCAGTTTTGCATTTGCTTTTGTGGCTGATTTGGTTTCGTTGGTACTCTTTGCAGCCGTTTGGCACTTTGTCTCCTCCATTTTCAGCCACATATTGGAGGATTTGGTTTCTTGATTTGATTTCTTGTTTTCTCTGGAGTTTGAAGCATTCTCGCACTTTAGCCTTTTGTTGGCTTTGGAATTAACATTTGAAGTGGCATTAGTATAAGCGGCATTGGCATTGGCATTGGCAATCGTGTTTGGACAGTAAGTGGAAGGAGGGAGAGTTGGAGTTGGAGAGTTGGAGTTGGATTAAGTTCGGCTTCGGTTTTATAACTTGCAGCACACGTGGAATATTGGTTCAGTTTTGGTTGGCTTCGTCGACACGTCTTCACCATTGATTTGCTTCCGCTCAACTAGATAGCGTTAGTCGACACTTGATTTATCTAGTTATTAGTTTTTTATTTTGTTCAATAATTGTAAACTCAAAGTGATGAACCACTTGAGCTTAAGGGGGAATATTAAATATATTAGAATTAGGATTCTAGTTTAGGTTAATCTCTATTAAGAAATGTATTTGAGTTAAGGTTATATTAGAAGTGTAATAGCCGTAGGGTCGGCTAGAGGCTATATATACTTGTGTAATACTCTTTAATGAATACAGTTTTCTGTTTCTAACGGTCAAAACCATTGTGACCATGTACTATGCTAAAAGATTATTGAATTCTACTTTACCTATCAAGAAGCCAGCACTAACAGACACCCATTTGAGTTTGGATGCCAAGTCTAAATATCTTCAAGCACAATATATTCTACAAATTTTCATTTTATAAGTATAATGAAGATCAATTTATAGCACTCCTACATAATACTTATGATTAAAGATATAAGAAAATAACCATATATAAAAATTCTTAGGAGTTAGGACATTTCTAACTATTAAAAGGACAATCTTTGAAATATATACTTCCTTCGTCCCATTTTAGTTGTTTTATTTGAAACATTTTTATTTTTTAAGAAACTCTCTGTATAAGATTAGCATTCTATGTGATCTCATCCATTTTCAACACATTTTATGCTACTCCAATATAAATGAGACAATTATTTTGGGATAATTTCAAAATCCATATAAGACAACTAATCTGAGACAGAGGGAGTAATATTTATTTCATGGTTGATCTTTACTTTCTTCATTACCGGATTTTTTGAGAGTGAAGTGATTAGGAAGTTCTAGCTTGCTTGCTTAGCCCTTCAATACATGATTTCTTTGGGTCCAATCACAGACTAAATGTCATTTCAAAAAATCACGATCTCTATCATTTCAGACCTTCATATGCATAAGATCATTTTAACAGTTATTTCGAGAAAATAAATGATATGAATAGAAGAGTCACATGATATTTTGGATTTACAAAGTGACCATTCATTAACAAATATATGCAGGTTTTGGTACCTCCCATCAGTATCTTTGTTAGCAATCATAAATGATCCTAAATGGTTTAATCTACTAAAAAAGGGTGCATATTCTGATGTTGAAGTCACCACCTTCAATTTTTTATTAGCAAAACAATATGTTCTGAATTTCAATGCCCTAAAAATCTGGTTTCAGATGGAATAAAGAATCAGATATATTTGACATGGAATAATCAGATAACTAATGGAGACAGGACATATCATTTTGTTGAGTGATCTCAAGTATGGAACTTAAATCAACAGAGGATCTTATTATTCACAGGTGATTCAGAGAACCGATTTTAATATTCATATGTGATTTGGAGAGCCGATTTTACTGTTTATAGGTGATTGGAAGAGCTGATTTTACTGTTCACGAGTGATCCGGTGAGCCGATTTTACTCTTGGTGAGTCGATTTCTGACATTTCTATTGTTTTACATTTTTTGTACTGCAGGTGAAGGACAAAATAGGCATCACGGTAAAACCCGTGTCTGAATACACAAAATGCCATGAGAGGATCGCTCACCCTTATTTTTCTTGGACTCATTAGTATATTTTACATTTAATAGTTTAGTAGGGAGAAAGACACATAAGAAAAATCATAGCTAATCTGACTTCAGAAGTCAATTCAATCTAACAACTTGCTTAATCTATTGCTTTACAAAGCATTGACTACAGTAACAATTTATTATTGTTCATGATAAGTTCCTCATATGGAATTATGGACCAACTGATCTTGTACTGGGTGGAACAAATAGCTATCATTGAGCTTTTAGCCATAATCAATAATTTTTTTTTTTTTTTTTTGTTGAAATGGAGCTATAATCTATATTATTTCATAATTTGGTGCCAAGCCAGTGTTGTCCAATCCATATCAACCACAAGGGCACTTCTTTAACATAACAGTTAGGCAACAATGTTATATGGATCTAAATGCTGGGGCCCATGACAAAGTTTTGCCTGTTCAGAAGGATATATAAAGTAAGAAAAAAAGAGAATTAAAAATGGTGTCTTCAAGTAAACCTAAGGGTTGCCCAATGGAAGAGAAGATCAAGGAATGTCGCATGTATTAGAGATGTAGAGGCCACGACTATTATACCTTTTATTACCTTGTAATAATGTGGCACGCGGTTTAATTTAATTTTATAATTTTTTTTTTTAAATACAAGGTATCCAGACCTCTTAAAGCACCTAAGTAAGTCCTTGGAGTACGTGTAAACTTCCTTATCCACACACACTGGGTAAAATTAGTGAGACTATAAAAAGATACTCTTTTTGTCCCAAATTAGTTGTCTTATATGGATTTTGGAATTGTCTCAAAATAGTTATCTTATTTGTATTTGAGTAATATAAAATGTGTTGAAAATGGATGAGATCACATGAGTGCTAACGTTATATAGAGAATTCTTTAAAAAATACAAATATTTCAAATGAAACAACTAAAATGGGACGTAGGGAGTATAATATAACTTGCTTTATTTCTAAACCTCTAATGTTATATAGTTTGTATTTATCACAACTTAATAACCAAAATCACAATGTAAAAATGATCCGACACTTAAGTCTAGTTTTCTCAATATAGATATAAAAATCTAGGATTCAATGTAAATTTAAGAAATAACTTTAATAAAAAAAATTCTCATTTCAATTTTTTTAGACAGCAGTGCTTTTTAAAAATAAATGATACTTATAATAGCCCATCATCTTTTGGAGATTTATTTTTCTCATTTTAGGTGTCCAGTGAGTGGTTGTAATTATTCTTTGCTGGGCAACGAAAGGCAGCACTTGGTTCAAAGGGTCTAAAACAAGAAAAATCATCTGTTGTGAAATTTATAATGTAAACTTTTAATTACAAATTTTAAATAAATAAAATATTAATTTTCTCTAAAAAATAAATAATAATTTAATATAATATTTATATTAAAATTTCACACCAACTTTTATAAACACATTCACAACTTAATTTCTCAGAAATCTGCGTAGCATTACCCTTTCAGTAATTGATTAATATATAAAAGCCGATTCACATGGAATAGGTGTTCAACGTTCAGTAGTGGCCATGGACACGGAAGCAGCATCTTCTCTAAACCCAAACCCTAGATCCTCGCTCTGTGAAGAGTGCGGCCAAAATCCATCGAAGTACACATGTCCAGGTTGTTCCCTCCGCTCTTGCAGTCTCCCCTGCGTCAAATCACACAAGCAACGTACCTCTTGCACTGGCAAGCGCTCTGTCTCCCAATTCGTCCCGCTCTCCGTCTTCAATGACAGCGTTCTCATTTCAGGTACGCATTTCCATCTCTGGTACTATTTCTACATCAAGCTTAACTGCCCATTTCACTGTTTCCTGAATTTCCACCCAGTTTTTTCTTTTTTGCCTTGTTTTGTGTTCTCTATTTCTTCCTCTTCGTCGACAATGACGGTAGTTTTGGATGTCTTCTTCTAAGGTCAGTTTCTCCATCTCTCGTACTCGTTCTACATCAATCTCAAATACTCCTTTCCCATTTCTCAAATTTCTGGCTAGGCACTGGCTTTTTTCTTTTCCTACGACAGTGGTTTTTTTAATCTTAGATACCTTAAAAACAAGTAGAACTCTAAGATAGATTCAGCAAATAGTATAAACACGGACCGGCCGTCTTGCTTGACGTCCCACCTTATAAAGAGAGAAAAAAAAGGAAAAAGAAGAAAGAGAAAACCGGAAGAACAAGTACAAATAGAGAGAAACTACAAAAAATAACCATAGTCAAGCTACTAGAGTTTGGTGTGACAGAAGAGTTCGTCATTATTTAAAGTGGCAATTTTATAAAACAATTATCAGATTTGCAATGCTCTATGGAGCAAAGTGTTGAGCTACGAAGAAAAGACAAATAGACAAAGTCAATGCGATGAAGTTGCACATGCTATGTTGGATGAATGGATTGACTCTATGGATAGAGTTAGAAATGACCACGTTAGGTATAGTTTGAAAATATCCCTAATAGAAGTTAAATTGAGAGTTTAGGGTGGTATAAGCATGTAAGTAGAAGACTAAAGACAACCCTAATGCGTAGAGTTGAGAGGTTACTAGTTGCCAATACTAGGAGGGGTAGAGTGTTGAAAATGTGAAGGGATAATGAAAGACATTAGTGATAGTGGAGTGATTGAATGTATGGTTTATGATAGGTTGAAATGTTGAAGAAGAGCTCAGAAAGTCTACTCGGATAGATGAGATTTTGGCTTTGATGATGATGATGATCAAATGCTTGTTTAACTAGTTTTGAAATTTACATTTGGGAACTTGACGCAGCGCAGAACATGATCGAGTTGAATATGGACGGGTGACTCGGTTGACGGGGTGCGTTGACTCAGTTTAATGGATAACTGGGTCAATGGAAGGTCAAATGGGTCCCACAATATTTAATGAAAATATGAAAGAAAGGGAATAAGGGACGGTTCAATCAAAATACGGTCAAAAGGTGGAGTTTGGCAAAGGGGAAGGGTCTGTGTGGCAGCAGGGAGGATGGATCAAGGGGTTTGAATATGAGGGTTGTGGATGATTGAAGGGCAAAACAGAGGTGGGTTGGCTGAAGATGCAGGCGAAGGAGGACGAGCATAGGCAATTGGTGGCTGGAACGATGAATCTGGCCATGAGTGAAGGATGGTCGCTGCTTCACCGGACGAGGCAGCAATTGGGCAGATTGGGGAGCGGGGTTGGCTCCGTTGGTGGTTGGGGAAGAGTGGCTGGGTTTGAATGAATCAGGAAAGGGGATGAAGGTGGACAAGGCGGCAACAAGGAAAGGAGACAGGAGCGGTTTGGTTTGGTGTGTCAAGCAAAGGCGAGAAAGGGACAGGAGATTGAAGTGGTAGTGACAGTGAAGGGGCTGGTGTGAGGAGGCAGAGATGGAGAATCGGGGTAGGATCTAGGCGATGGGTGGTGTTGTCTGAAAGGATGGGCGACAGGTTGAGATGGCGTTTGAAGAAAGGTAGGGTGAGACAAGGTCGTACGCAATGTTGTGAAAATCGAATCGTATCGGAAATCGTTAATATATCTTGAATCGCAAATCGTGTATTGTAAATCGTAAAATCGTAAGATTCATAAGTGTTTTCCTTAAAAAATATTTAATATATGAAATAACGTAAAATATATTTAAAATGTAATAACATGAGCAATTTTCCAACTTTCTTTCAATATTAAGTGAATTTTATATAATTAGTTCATTGGAGCTCAAATTTCAATGCTCTAACTCCCAAAAGTATAAGATCAGTATATAATCCAATTATACTATGAAAGTCAATAATGAACTAAGAAAACCTTCAAAAAATTGAAAGGTATTAAATATTCATCAACTCCAGCCTTAAAAACCATTAAAACGAAATGTTTCATGCTTTCACACTCCTAATAACCCTATAATTCTATTATTTATACGAATCGTAAGATTTGTTGAAAGATACGAATCGTTTCTCTTATCATATCGTATGAATCGTAAGATACGAATCGTGTATCGTAAGATTTTAACAACCATGGTCGTACGGGCAAGGGAGAGGCGAGGTGGTGGCGGCTGGGCGAATGGAAGGCAGGCTGGATTTGGGTTTCAAACGATGAGTAGTAGAGGCGTGCTGCACTGCCTGGCGCTGGGTGGTGAGGGGGGCAGCAAGTGAGGCTGTAGCAGCAAGCACCGTTGCTGCCTAAGATCTGGATCTGTGACAGGAGAGAAACGAACCAATCCAAGTGAACATCGTCGGCAGGAACAGACGTTGTGTCTGGGAATCCACCCAGACGGGAACTGAGAGAGAAGAGAAGTAAAAGAAGGAGAAAGAAACCCGAATCCACAAGAGAGGGAAAGAGAAGAATTCTTAATTTTCATTAATCATCAAATCTACTCAATTACAACCTCTAATGAGTATTTATAGCCAAAACCTAAATCTCAAAATTAGGAATAAATTAAAAATGAAATATTTTTTTACAAATGGGAAAATAAAATAAATTAAAAGAGAATTTAATTTTGATTGGCCGGGTCAGGTCACCCACGGGTTGTCCTACATCAGAACTTCCTTTACACTCTCTCTCTTTTTCTCTCACTCACTGTTGTATGACCTCATAGTCTGTCAATGTCTCTACTTCACTATTGATATGTCAATATTAAATTCTCATTTTACAGTTTCTATGTCGATCTTGAATACTTATTTCACAGTTTCTGAACTTCTATCTGGATACTTCATTTTTGCCTGTTTTACTCCCTACACCTCATAGAGGGCATTGCCCTTATATCAAACCCATCTTTATGTATATTCTGCTTTTACTAAATCAGATTCCCATTACGCCACCATTTCTCCATTTCCGGAGTTTGCATATGGGTACCTTGTTTCTTGCTTGTTTTGATTCTTAAGAGTGCACTGTTCTGTTCATATCTAAAGTTTCTATCTGGGTACCTTGTCTCTTATCTACTTTGTTTCATAGATTACACTTTTCTGGAGGATGCAAAAAGGGTTGCTGAATCTGCACGGAGGACACGACAAGAGTTGTGTGGCAATCCGTGGTTTAAGCTGCCCTTGAGGCTCAAGCTGCTCAAGAATGCAGCTCGCCAGCGGAAGATGGGGCTTCTTTTTCTAGCCAGTGGGATGTCAAAGCGAGAGAAAAACCAATCACGATATGATCAGAGGTCAGGTGGCTTCATTTCTCTTACTTTTTATGTTGGTGTTGGTAGTTTCGTTTATCATTTGATTGAATGGTTTTGTTCTTTTTCATTTATCAGTTATGTGGCTTTTCTTAAGTAATTAACTTTATTTTGTATGTATATAGAATTGCAATTGGATGCATCATCTTGGCATAATTATGGTTATCTTTTCTGCCATTCATCTTTTTGTTATGTTGAAATTGGTCATATTGTGTCGGACATTTTTTTTTTTGTGAATCAATAATAATGACTGTTGGCTATGAGGTGAAGGCTTATCAAAGTAGTTTTGAATTATTGCACTGAATTCATAGCAGCATTAATAATCATAATGTCTCCATAAATACTTCAACCATTGTCACTTGTTATTACATCCAAATGTATCCTGAACATTACTATGCTGTTTTTCTTTAGACACCATCCAAATGTATGTCTGGTGTCTACACAATGAGTTGAGGAGGGGACAGATTGGAGTTCAACATGATTGAGATTTGGACTATTTCTTCACCATCCATTTGTATAAGTTGTGATGAATTGGTGGGCACCAAACATTTGTTTCCCCTGTCCACTTTAAACTGTCCTTAAGTTTCATATATTTTTTGGGTCAACGCGTGAGCATATCATTATACTTTTCACTTGTCTTCCTCACTGAATGTCCACACTGCATGTCCAGCCGAAATCTGACACTATTTCCCTTGCCTATTTTAATCATTTTTTTTAATTTTTTGAATAACATCAGTATCCCCACCCCTTGGAGGTGAGACTGATCCCACAGATACATGAAGCTGCCTGCAAGCCTCATGTATCAGGTTACTCCGGGAGAAGTCGAACTCGAGACCTCTAGTCTGTTCATAGAAGCTCAAGCCAACTGAGCTACCCATTTGGGCTTTGAATTCCATCAATTGTTGTCCAAGCGATGGAACACTTAGCGTGGATTTACCAAGTCTGAGATGGAACCTACCGCTCAAAGAAAGTCTGAGATGTAACCCAATCAACTGCAGCTCATATTTCCAGAATGTTAACCTCTTTTGGGACCTTGATGCTCTTCACCAATCATTCGCAACCACTTCCCTAGAGCACCAGAGGTCTCGCGTTTGACTTCACCCAAAGCAAACTAACACACAAGGCTTGCAGGCGCTTTCGTATTTCCGTGGGTTAATCTCACCTCCACGTGATACCAGAACTTATGGATAAATTGGTAAATACAATGGTTATATAGAAGTTTATCAATTGCCCTAACCCTAGCCAAAGTGGGGTGGGGGAAAGGAGAGTGATGAGAGAGTGCAGATTGGAAACAAAGGCTGAGATGAAGAGTGACAAGAAAGTGGAGGAGAGATGCCGTCCTCCATTCAAGTGCATTTCATTTTTATTTTTTATTTTTTTATTTTATTCCATTCTCTCTTTACTCTTTTTCTTTTCCCCTTTATCTCTCTTTTCTGTTATCATTTTTCTCTTATTTCTTCATCTCTTTTTCCCTTTTCTAGTTTTCAAATTTTTTTTTCTTTCTTAGTTTCTTCATTTATTGTACTTTTCCTATATCTGGATCTTACCTTTTTTTCCCCTTTCCATTTCAACTCCACTGTTTCCGTTCTTTATTCTTTATTCTTTTTTTCTATATTTCATGTTTTTAAGATGTTATTTTTTAAAAAAAATTTGCCATTTTATTTAGCATTTTTAATTTAAGCCTTTTTTATTTACTATTTTCATGGTTTTATATTTATATAATTTTAACATAATAAATGTATATTAAATATGTTAAAATATAATAATTTTTTGAATGAATTTTGTCTTGGTCAAAACTTGTCTTAGTTTTAAGTTGACCCGACTTAGTGAAATATTGAGTCGAGTTTTCGAGTTTTTAAACACTGGTTCTAAGTAATGGATCCTAGCTCTTCCTAACGATATTGGTCCATTATCTATTTACAAGTGAAGGTTTTGAGCATATATATAATACATAAAGGAGAAAACTAAAGAAATTTGGAATTGAAAATCCTTTAGTGGGGTCTTCATTGACTTAATCCACAAACAATTTAGGTCTAGAACAAAAGGCTTGTCTCACTTGGTGTAGGGAATTAGAATCAACACGAGTAAAGGCAAAGGAATCTTGATTTCCTAATGGACAAAGGTGGGGTGGACTTGGATCCTTGCACCAAAATAAGATGACGTGTTGATAGATTTAAATAATCTAAACAACATGGCTAGTAGAGCATAAACGAGATGAAAGCCTAAATTACATTGTTGATGTTGAAACAAAAATGTAAAATTTTTTCTTCTGCGCACCCCTATGTAGGGCCCACCTGGACCCCATGTAATGGATTTGTTGGAAATTCTATCTTTCAATATTGGGGCCACAGAAATTGCTTCGGTTGGAGGACAAGAATTTTAAGGGATAAAAAATAATTTAAAATCACTAAAATTTGAGGAGGTTAAAAAATGTCTTTTTAAATCCAATAGAGATGATTTTTGGTGGATCCTATATTTAAAGGAAAGCTTTTAATTGACCTACCACACCCCTGTGTGCATGGTACGGGCGTGCACAAGTGATCATTTGCCCGTGATGGAAGTAGAACCCCTATGCTAAGTTCTTTACTGAAGTGTGAAAGAAACAAGAAATCTCTAACTAGGATAGTTTTTCTTGAATTCTTCATATCTTTGTTGAAGGGAAGAAGGCACTTAGGTAAGAACACAAACACAGATCTGACGTCCTCGAAGTGCTTGTAGGAGAGTGAAATGGATCCCTGCTCATTATTGGTTTCTGAGATGAAGAAACTGCATATGGGCACCCCAGTGAAGCCCTATCATGGGCCACCAATTTCATGTGCAGCTTATTGTAAGGTGCAGCCCTTGATAGGCTGCCGATTTCATGTGCTACTCTATTTAGCAGCCTCATTTGGCAGCTCATTGTAATTTGCCAATTCAACATGCAGCAATATCTAGCGCAGTTGATTGTAACGTGCAGCCCTATCTAGTGCAGCTGATTCAATGTGCAGCCTATCTAGAACTGCTGGTTTGATGTGCAGCCCATTTTGGGCTGCCTTAGGGTGTGTTTGGTAAACAGTAGATTCCTTTTTGGATATTCTGAAAATAGTATGTGGGAGTTAATCTACTCAAATCCCAGCATATTAAAATCCTGGTATTCAGATACTTCTACAAAGATCCTATCAAATTTCAGTAGATTGCAATCTTGTCATTTGGCTAAGATGTTTTTAAGTATTGATATGATAAACCTAAGAACTAAAAGGAGTTCAAAATCATCAAAATTTTGAGACTTTGTTGATCCAATCAAGATGATTTTCGGGGCCTCATTTTTATGAATCAAGCTTAGGGATTTAAAAATAATTAAAAGCCATAAAAATTTAGAGAACTTAAAAAAGATGGCTTCATTGATCCAATCAAAGAAATATTTGGCATCATATTTATGTTTGAACAATTTTAATAATACATCATAAAAGTGGTCTATCATAGGATACACATGTTTAATGATTAAAAAATAATTTAAAGCCATCAACATTTAGATAGCATTGAAACACATTAAGTTTTCCAAATTTTGTCGGCATTATTTGTCATGAGGCGTTTTTGCATGATTTTGAGAGTACTACTACACATTAACATTGAATACCTATGTCATGCTTATAATCTCAAGTCATAACAGTGTGATTATCAAAATATTAAATTCAAGGGGCTTTATTCTCATAGGAATTAAAAAATCCACTTAGATTGAAAAAAACGTAACAAATAAGATTGAATTTTCATTTTGTTGAAAATTAAAAGCTAAAACTGGAAATACATGGTCACATCTGGTACATTTCTTTTTTATGTTTATTTTTTGTCAAATTTATAAAGAAAATAAATTGTATGGATTGATAAACTACAATTGGAAAAAAATTTAGCACAAATTCAATTTGTAGCTATTTGATCTTACTGATCAAAATACCTCTCACTGGGTATCTCAACTGGCAAGCACTTAGGCTCATGAACCAGAGGTCCCAAGTTTGAGTCCCGTAGTCACCCAATGCCTGTGGCTTGCGAGGGGCAGTGTGCATCCAGAGTTTTACCCAACACTCTCGTACTTGAGTAGAGGTGGGAGTCTTGGGGTTCTTCGTCATCAAACAATCTTAGTGATCAAAATCTCCAGGCATCATTGAATTCAAAGCTACCTGTTGAATTGGACCATTAAAATCAGGTGGCTAAAATTGAATCTTGGTTTGAAATTTTGTCCACTTGCAACCCATCAACTGTAATTCTCATCTGTATGGTTATATTTTTGATGGATTTATTGAAAATTAAAGGGAAAAAAAAAAAAGCAGAGTACTGTGGCAAGAGAGAGAGAGAGTTTTGTTTTTGTTTCTTCTTTTTTTTCCCCACAGTAGCTCGCTGATGTTTATTGTTTGTTATGTTCCAGGACGAAATCCATATCTTGGACAATTGAATGGCGGTTTCATTCAACTGATGTGATTCTAATTGATCATGGGTGAGATTCAAGAATTTAACATCAACTCTTTTTTTTTATCTTTTATCGTGGATCGACTTTTTGGTGTTGTTACTATGGTTTCAAGGCGGAGCTAACAAAAAATACACATTGGAACTAACTGTATTTTCTGTTACAGAGTAGATGAGCATAAGAGCCTGCACTCCATAATTGAGGAGCATCTAAAACCTGGTCCATGGAACTGTCAGTTGAAGCCCTTTTGCAAGGAGCAATTAGATTCTCTGAAGTTTTTCATCCAAAAGAATCCCAAGGTAACAAATGGAAAATGATCAATTAATATGGTCAACCTTTTATTCTAAAGATTTGAAGGGGATTTAACACTCCTATCCAATCTGAAACAGGAACTGAAATTTGATAAATAATTTATTGTTAATAGCCAAACAAACAAAACAAAGAAGCAAATTAAAAACAACAAAAAAGAAGTCTGTTAACATGATGGATGGATCTCCTCTAATGGAGATTAACAAATCCCTTCCAGCATGTTCATTTCTTATGATACCTGATGTTGCTAATGCATCTAAGTCACTTTTCTTCTCATTGGTCACTGACAGGAAAAAAGTGCATGAATTCTATTGTCATTTACTAAGAAGGAGAGCCTCCATGGAACTTTAGATGAATCTTACCTCCACTTGAACGTATTAAATGAATCCCCTTTGACCAACAAAGGACTGGAGGAAGAGGACTTTGGAAAGCTTTGAACTATCATAATTACCAATACTTTTGATCAGTTTGTTTCCAGTTATGTTAGGGCCCAAAAAGATAAAATCTACTTTACAATGGGAATGGTCCAGGTGTCTACAACTTTTATCCATGTTTAATTTCTATGTACCATATGATCCTTTGTAGTGTCAAAGGCCACCCCTTAATAATGTGGAATGAGTGAACGACCCTCAATCACTACTACCTTTGGCCCCTCTCCATATTAGAAGATGTATCAGCTTTGACTTCCTTGAAAAACCCAATGAAACATACATTATTTTAAATCTAGCTGCAATTGATCTTAGTAAGGAGCACCCAGTCCTGCAAGATTTTATGTTTGGTAACTTTTTAGATTCTACACCTGTAAGATACTCAAGCAGTTGGGTAGAAGAAAATGCTGTCAGAATATAATTTGGTTGTTTTCGCTTTTTGTTTATGTACTTGCACCTCTGGTGCTCATTTTCTATTTTAATATATTAACCTTTCAAAAAAAAAAAAACTGTTAGAAACTCCTAACAGATTAAAATATTGTTGTTTGGCATCTGTTAGAAGATCCTGTTAGATTTTTTTTATATATTATTATAATAAAATTTTAAAAGTACCGATTTCACAACAAAAATGCACATCAATTGAAAAATTACTAATAATTTTATGGAATAGTCTCTTTAAAATCCACCTACAACAAATACAAAGATAATTATCAAAATATCATCCTAATGTATTTATCAAAATAATATGTTCTATAACAATTTAAATTTTGATTGATCCCATAACTTTAAATCAGAAAAATATAATTCAAATGTTTAGTGATTGCATACGAGTAACTTGTATTTTTTTTACATTCAATTATTGTGTCTTGGTGAATATAAAGGCATTATAGTAACATACAATAAATTGATTATAATTAAGATTTTTTTTTTTTGGGTCAAATTTGTCTTCTTTAATTTTTAATAAAATGCTAAAGTTTTTTTAGCAAGTAAAAAATTCAACAGAAATAGGTCAAAACATCTATCTGAAGTTTATTTTTAATCTTAACAAATTGTGGGCTGTGGGATTCAATGGGTCTTATTTTGACAATATGATAGCCTAATGAAAATCTATCCATCCGTATAGTTTTTTGTGATATCAAATGGGACCCACCATTTGGCACAACCTGTTAGATCACCTTAGCTACAGCCGAGGCGTCTGCCCTTAAAGATTTTTTTCTCTCTATTTGATCTAGACAAATAAAATAAACTATTGCCAGGCTCTACTTCAGCCATTAAATTAGATGCCTTTATATGTTCAATGCGACTAATTTTCTTTGATCCTCATATCAACAATCATTTATTTCATTTTTATATGGTCAGAAGTCTTAATTAATTATCAGAATTATAATAATTAAAATTGAATAATGAAGGCTATGTTAGCTTACTGTGCTACTACATCTGGAACGGCAGAGGAGTGACAGAGAAGCAGAGTAGAGGAGAAATTAAAAAGAAAAAAATGTTCATCTTTGCAACGAGAGAGATTTTTTTGGGAAAAAGAAAAGATTGCTAGTGAAGATGTAGAGAGATCTCCGTGTAAAGAAGGATAAAAAAGGGAAAAAAGATGCTGGACACACAAGGAAGACGAGGGAGGATAGTGCAGTGAAGAGAGGGTTTTTCGATAGGCTTTGAGGACGTTCCAAAAAGCGCAAGATTTTCTCCTGTCATTTTTCGAGATTTCCTCCTTTCAATTTCATCAGATCGCCTCATACGGCTACACCCCTTTGCCCAGAATCTTCAACTTTCTCCAATATTTTCACTCGTTTCCTGATTTGCCAAATGCCTAGATCCCACCTGTAAGATTTCAGTAACCCGGATTCTGTAATCTTGCAAGAAAGGGTGCGTCCAAACATACACTAACTCTCCTTCTATATCTCCAAAGAATTGACAAGAAAAAAATGATTTATTGATTCTTTCTTTGATAAACTCTATTTGCCTAGAGCTTGTAGCACAAGTGGCAAGTGCTCATTGTGAATTTGAATCATGCTACCATCTCCAATAGAAAAGAGACTTATTCGACTCTTTATGTGTGTTACTAATATTTATAGTTCAAAGTAATCTTTTGGCATGATCAAATTAAGGATTCTGTTGGTCATTTCTGTCCAATAAAAAGCTTTAATTCTTATGGGACAAGAAGCCCCATACCTTGCAGAAAATGTTTTATGTACAACCATGAAGCTGAAATGATTTTTGTACAACTGGGCTCTTCTTCTTCAAGATACAAATGGGCTATCCTCCTCCTTGTTCTTAAAGAGCTATAAATGGGCTATTGTTTGGTGATCCAAACGTCTGATTGAAGTTTTCTATGATTCTATGAATAGATCGTGCCCAATGGACCTCAAATAGACGGGAAAGTGCAAACCCCAAATGGTTGGGAAAGTGGTGTTTGATGATGATGATGATTCACGATGTTCCTATAAGTCATTCGCCTTCTTCTTGAGCTATAAATGGGCCACTGGTTCACGATTCAAACTTTTGATTTAAAGTTTTCTATGATTCTATGAATAGACCATGGCCAATGAACCCCAAATAGATAGGAAACGGCCAAACCTTTGATTTGAAGTTTTCTATGATTCTATGAATAGACTATGCCCAAAGGACCCCAGATAGATGGGAAAGTGGTGTTTGATGGTGATGATGCATAGATGATGCCCACTATATAGATGGAAAGCCCAACGAACCCAAGATAGATGAAAAAGTGTAGAACTCAGATAGATGGGAAATTGGTATTTGATGATGAGAATGGATAAATGATGCCCTTACATAGATGGAAAGCCCAACGGACCCAGATAGATGGGAAAGTGGTGTTTAACAACGATGATGATGATGCATAGACGATGCTCCTACAGTCAATCACGTGGAATAATTTCCATTCTTCAATGAACTATGCTCAAGTACAGTTAGGCAATAACTTTCCATAGTAATGCAATGGTCAAAATACTAGATTGTTGGAATCTACATTATCATCAGAGTCACTAATCTCTTCTATATAGGGTCGGCTTTCTGAGTTACTTTCTTCCACTATACTCTATCAAAATTCATACCCTCCATAACCCAAGAGGGGGTTGGCCCGATGGTCAAGAAGTTCTCCTTATGAAGGGAGATCTTGAGTTTGATTTACGTTCAACCCTCTAGGCCACTCCCCGTAGTTGCTTATCTGGTGTATGTGGGATTGGGAGGCTTGCACATGCCCCAAGGACTAGTCGGGTTAAAATGTCCCCTGTCCAAATATAGGTGAGACCCCTAGACACCTTGGTCATAAAAAAAGAGAAGCATACTCTTCGTTACCCTACATTCTCTCATTTTTTTTGAATGATTATAATGTCTTGTATCATTACCCCTTCCATTCGAATTTTTAAAGGTTTGCCTCTCCTTCTCATACCTTCTACTTGCATGCTTTCAATTTTTTAATGGGGGCTGTTACTAGTCTCCTGTACACATGCCCAAATCATCTTAAGCGATTTTCCCTCAGCTTCTCATCTATTGGAGCTACTTTAAATATTTCTCTAATGTGTTTTTTCCTAATTCTATCTTTTAACATAACTATACTCATCCATGTTAGAATACACATTTCTGTTATCACTACCTTGTTTTTCCTTTGTTGCCCAACACTCGGGTTTATAAAGCATTGCTAGCCCAATTGTTGTTTTGTAGAACCTCCCCTTTAATGTACAAGGGTTTTTTATTTATTTTTATCACAAAGGACTTTGCTAGCTTGCCTACATTTAGCCCATCCCACCCCCATCCTATTGAAAATATCCAAACTATTCCTCCGTTTGGTTATATATATATAAGTTCTACCCCACAAAACATGTTGTATTTACAGAACAACTAAAACAAAATTCGTCGGTGCCTCACACTTTCATTTACCAAATGCGGTTCGATTATTTTGAAATCCTTTCCAAAGTTCAAACCCTTAATGACCGTCGTTCAAAAGGATTGGTATGGTTGACCCTCAATAACCCCTAAAAGGTTTGCAACTTGTTATATTGGATTATTGGACTATTTTGGTACTTGTAATTATAAAATAGTGTGAACAAGACATTTTATGAAAATGGATTATTAGCTTTTTATATTTTGTGTGTTTTGTATTTGATATTTTACATTTTATACTTACTAGCATGTTGTTATATTTTTAGCTAATTTTTTATTAATTAATTGAGACATCATGCTGATGTGACATGTTTGACGAAGTTTGACTACAGTTGAATCCGGATGAACCCCATCCAACTAACCTTCTCCTAGGAAGGTTTGATCCATGAGTCAGATTTTAAAACATTGCTTTGAACACAAAAGTGAAATTGACATTCATGTCCTTGTCATGTTTTAGTCAAAATCCATCCAAGTACCTCACTTCTTCTTCCTCTCATCTGCCTAGAACCCTCTCCTATTTTCCCAGTGTGTGAATCTTCCCCAAAGTTTGGTTCTCCATTCTTCAACAAATTAGCATTTAAGAGTAGCAAATATGGCTTGTAGTATGTATGGATTTTTGCTTGGAAAATCAAAAGTAGAGATGGGTTTTCTTTCTTATTGTCAAAGTAGAGAAAATCGGAAGCAAGATATCAGTAAAGAGATTGGCTGTAGTGTGTTTTGAGATGGTTTGTTTGGAAAATTAGTAACAGGGAGATAGGATTGTTGTTTTTATTGAAATTCATTACATGGGATATTTCTTCATGAAATGCAGCTTCATTCAAGCATCTACTGATGGAGCCAATTGAGATGTTTCAAAGAACTTGACCGCTCTTGCATGATTGGGTTTTCCATGATTCCATGCACCATTGCAGCATGTCACAGGATGTTTGAAAAAGTGGCAATGGTGGAAGCCCCTACAAACATCAATGGTATTTGATGCAGACGATAAAGAAGATGGGTTAGGAAAGAGGGAGTTTCTTGTAGGATGTGTGACGCAGGACAAGACAAAAAGGTGACCCTAAATGCCTAAATGTGATTATGTTGTAAGAAGAAACTAATATGAGGCTGAAATTAAAATTAAAATTAATAATAACAATTAAAATGATAAAATCTACCACAAATAATCAAGAAATTCAGAGAGTTCAATGTAAACAATTAAATCACAATCAAAATCTAGTTATAGCTCAAAATAGAAGGCCTTTCAGAAGAAAGGGGCTTATCAGATCTTACGCGCACTTAGAACCACATCAAATTAGGACTGAAATTGGATTTAAATGGGTATAAAAGACTAATGGCAGTCTGGTAATTAAGGATAACAATGGTCAGCTAACACAAGGCTGGAATATGTGGATTCACGACAAGTAGGGGCTGGGTTAAAGCTTTGCGATGGCTGTATGGTTTGGAAAGGGGCTGGCGATGGTTGAATGGATCTAGGAAAGGCCTGCAATGGCTTTTTGGCTTAGGAAATGGTTTTAAAACAAGGTGTGGCAACACTATTGGGCTTAAATGGGTTGCGGCAGCAAAGTGAGAGGATAGGGAGGGGTATCGAGAACAGGACAGGGGCCAAGGAGGGGTGGCGATGTCGGGTAGGACTCAAGGAAGGGATGGCGACACAGGACAGAGGCTGATAAAGGCTTGGCGACACAGCAGATGGTAGTAATGGATGCAGCAAGGAGCAGGTGGCCTGGAAGGGACGGTAGGGATAGGGATGGGTGGTTTGGGTTCGAGTAAACCAAGAAAAATAAAAGGGAAGAAGAAGAGGAGAGGAAGAGTACCTGGAGAAGACGAATCACGGCTTCTCACCAAAAAGAACCAAGCTTCTCGCCGAAGGGGATTTCCGAAATCTCAAGATTTTTATTTCATCGAAGTTGTCTTTGCCCAAAGGGCTATAAGGCCTTATATAAATATATCTCTTACTTAAAATAAAATAAAGCAAAATTACAAGACTATCCTTGCTTAAAATAAAACTAAAAAAAAAAAAATAGCAAGTACAGAAAAAGTAGGGATGCACCGAGGGATGCACCGCATCAATGTGTAAGAAGGAATTTGGAAAGGGTTTTTGGGTTCAGATGAATGGTTATGATGGGAAATTCAAAAGTTGCAAAACGAGGATACTGAGAGAGCAGAACCAACTTCGCCAGTGAATTACCTGTGTTTTGGAAAAGAAAAGGATATGGATGTAATTTTTAGGAATTAATTTTCCATTTTATGGCACCAACGAAATTTGTTTTCATTGTTTCGTATATATGGCGGGTTTCGTAGGGTAGAACTATATGTGTGTATATTATATACATTCTCTCATTTTTTTTTTGAAAGGTAACCCTACTACCTTACCAATCTCTAAAGACTTTGCTCCATAATTTCAATTTCCTATTCAACTAATTTCTTGTTTTTCCAATTAACACTATATCATCTCCAAATAGCATACATTACGCCAGTACTTTGTGTATATCTGATGTTAAGCAATCCATAACTAAGGCAAATAGATACAAACTTCTGATTAGATCCTTGGTGAGGTCTAACTCCTATTTGAAACTTCTCTCTCTCTCTCTCTCTCTCTCTCCACAATCCGTCCTTACACTTGTTGCTACTTGTTCATACATATCCTGCATCACCGCAACATTCTTAATTAGAATGCATTTGTTTTTTGAAGTTTGCCAAGTTAATTGTGTTGGAACCCTATCATAGCCCTTTTTGAAGTCTATAAAAGCCATGTGTAAATTTTTATCTTCTCTAAACCTCTCCTTAAGTTGTCTCAACACAAAATTGGCTCTATTGTTGATGTATTTGGAATAAATCTAAATTGATTTTCTGAGGCACTTGATTCTTGTCTTGGTCTTTGTTCTATAACTCTTTCCTAAAGTTTTATAGTATGGCTCATAAGTTTAAATATTTAATACCTTATAGTTGTCACAATTTTGAATACCGAAATTGTTTGGATATACAGATAGGTGTTATTTTCGTAATAGATAATTCTTGCTTTTAAAAAAATTGGGTGGGGCTGGGGGGATTCATATCAATTGTATCGATCAACTAGCCTCAAGCACCATGTAAAAATCAATTCCTGATTTTTTATGCATATTTTCACTCAGAGGATCAACCAATCCTACTAAGTAATAATATTCAATTTCATCTTTGCAGGGCATAAAGTCACCATTCCACGAGTTGAACATCAAGGCTTCTTTAGGGCAACAATTGTCTAATATTCTTGTTGTTGAGTATCCTGTCATTCATGTCTTCCTCCCATCACATAGCTGTGACTTTGAAATTGAGAGAGTTGCAAACACAGTTTCTGAGAAAATGGAAGCTGTGAAGCCTCTTGATGATCCACCCAGTCCAAAAGGTGTTCTCTTCAGGGAGGAAGAAATTGAAGAGGATGATGCTTCTTCTGATACACAGTTTATGGATCTAATGACATACATGAATCCAGACCCTCCCAATGATTTCCAGATGGTTCAGAAACAAGTTACTCACAATATGCAGCAATTGTTGAAGGCTTCTGAAGATTCAAAGTTTGTCAGAAACAATGAAAGACAAGCATGTAATGTGGAAGAGAGAGATGGGTGTTCCTATATGAGTTCAAAGGCCTTAGGATTGACTGAAAACATGGATTTTGACTTTGGGCAAGATTTGCGAGATGCTTATTCTCATCTGATTGAGCAAGTAAATCCTGATGATTTTCTTTGTTTGGAAGGTGGGTTTGTTGAAGAAATGGAGGGGAGAAGAGGTGATCAAGTGGTCATGGAGGGGGTATCCTTGAGGGAGGAAGATATAGAGGAAGGAGAAATTGTCGAGTTTTGAAGGCATTGCCTAGTCCAAGAATAGAAAGCAGTAATTGAGAACAAGTATGCATTAGGACTATCTTCTTGATATATGATTTTTTCTGTGTGTGTGCTGCATTTTGGCGTCCAGAACAATTGGCCTGATGGGCCTCACTCTGGATAGTGGATATCCCATAAATTTTTCAGATCATCCAATTTCTGCACTAAAATCTCTTATTAAGAGAAACTGTAATATTTTTTGAAAAATTGGAACCTTGTATCTGGATTATTTTCAGGGAATCCATCATTCAAGCTGGACCCATGTAGCAGTTGTTAAAGCATTGATCCCACTTAAACAGCTATCATGTAATGCACCATGAGCCATGTTCTAGTGTTTTAAGCATCTTACGATTTGACACCGGCCCTCTTAATTGTCGGGGTTGGTCAGGTCAATTTGCTTTAGGCATATTGCTCAGTTGTAGGCCCTCCATAAAAGGCATATATGTGCCTCTGTTTGTGCCTCAACTGGTTCACAATAGAAAATGTTATGAAACCTTGTGTAGCCCAGCACATTTTACTTTTTGGTCCTGTAATTCGGCCTAAGTTGCTGGTTTGGTCTTAAATGTAGACCAAGTCTCTGAGTGGAGATACAGTGCCTGTCAAGCCTGGTTGGGAACGTGACCCTTCAATTCTGGTGTCATTGTTTGGCATGTGGGAAGGTTATATAGCTCCACACTTAAATTTATTCTATTTTAATTTTGATGAAACAAACTGTTTTTAATTGCCCCTTGCAGCAAGGTGAGATCTCGATGCTGTGATTCACATAGGGAAATTTTTACAACCATCACAGAAAGGGTTCCTGTGCAAAGGCGAGGAAGCCGATTTGAAATCGAGGTAGCACTTGTCTGGCACTATAAGCTTGTATATTTACTTGTTTCTTACAGATGAATCATGTCTCTGCCAAGGAGAAGTGCCAGATGTGATTGGTAGGCAGTTGAACCTGAAGGTGGCTCATCCTTCGTGGTTTTGCTGGCTTTCTGTCTTCAAAAATTAAATGATGGATGCAAACATGAAACCCCATATCATACCGAACTTTTGGGGCTTGTACTAAAAATCAAGTGCAATAAGAAGTACGAGGTTTGCGCAAAATGTATCGGTTTCAAATTTCAAAAATTTTCTGAGGATCTGGAAATATCAATAGTGCTTTTTAATTTATTTATTTTAATGTCATTTTACTGTATCAGTATCATTTCAGTTTTTGATGCAGTGAGGATATAGAGTTACTTTTGATAAGCAAGGGATGTGAAGAACTGAATACATTAGAAGTAGATCTTTCAATGTGGAGACAGCCAGAATAACAAAAACAAGGTTTTCTTATAATGGAGTACAAATCAGTCCACTTACTGTCATTTTTCTTGAAAGTGTTTATCTTGCCTATTATTCATTAACTGGCCATAAAAGTCTTCAAACCTTCATTATTTACCACCTGTTTTATAACATTCAACTTGGTGATTTTTTTTTTTTTAATCTTGGTGAAATGTCTGAAGGGCCATTAGTCATGAAATATGAAAAAGTACTAGTTCATAGCACATAGACGAGCAAAGAGCCATCCAATTTCACTTTTTAAATTTTGTCAATATATTTTTTTTGTAATTGTTCTTCTGGTGGCTCTTTATCTTTTAATATATAAACTATTTCTTAAAAAAATCAGTCAATATTCATTTCAAGGATTATGATTGAAAAAACATATTAATTTATCGTGAACTAGTTTATAACAGATCATTTTTGCTTTCAATGGTGAGTGTGAAGATGGAAAATGAGTCTTTCAGTGGTGCTCCCTATCAAGGATAAAACTCTAATATGACAAAGGTGCTCCATCTCTTACACCAGCAATGGAGAGTTGTTGTGGAGTAATCCCCACATTCCTTTCAATCCTTGACCATAACTTTCTCTTGTTTTTGTTGATTGATAAGGTGATGAATAATGCCTCACCTTTTTGAAATAAAGAGGATAGAAAATTTCCCCTGGACCACATAAGGTATCCCATTCTCAACCCCATTCTATTATTTAGAGATTTCTTTCGAGTTGTGTAGACATGAAGCAGTCACTTTTCTTTACTTTAATGATACATATTTTGATTCTTGAATGGCATGCATTTTCTGCCATGTACTCAATCTATGGTAGGCTGCCGTGAGAGATGATTCACAGCAGGGGTTTAAAATTTGAGATCGGTCGATATTTTTCTCTTTTTTCTTTTTTTCTTTTAACAAAAAACGGCCGATATCGGCCAATATAGTACAGTCGAGATATCGGCATATCGGCTGATATTCGGACCCCTGATCCATAGATTTTGAATACTTGAATATTATATTATATGCATCAAAACCTTTAAGTTTGGCTATGAATCCAATTAGGTAGAACACTGAAAATATGGAGGAAAGGAGTAAATGACATGATAGATAGTTGACTAATTGATTATTTGGTTTACCATGATGTCAAATGGAGAAATAAAACTCGAAAATTTGATCTCAGATGGATATGGATCCAAATAGGAGTGCAAGTCGGTAGGCCGGGTCGGGCCTTGAGTAAATTCGGGTTGGGTATAGAATTACAGATATATAGCTCGAACTTAGATTAAGCCATACGGGTTCTAATTATTTTACTCAGGCTAGGTCCTAACAAATAAATAAGGGCTCATGGCCCTTTGGGCCGTTGAAAATCAATTACTACTAGCCATGTGAGCCCCAATTATTTTAACTAAGTTATATTTAATTAGTTATTATATATTAATAATGTAATTACATGATATGATCTAACTGTATAATTTTTTTTTCCTTTTTTTTTTAGTTTATCTTATAAAAAATTTAATTGCATGGATTGAAATACACTTGAAACTATATGAATGTATTAAATTCAACTATAAACTTAATTTGTAGTCACTTGATCTTAACATCAAAATTATTAAGCATCCTTGAATTCTTTAATGATATCAGGTGATTTTGACTATTAAAATTAAGTGGCAAAAAATTGTACTTTTCTTTAGAATGAAATTTGGTTCACTTGGCCTAATTCGAATTCTATGGTTTTATTTTTTATTTTTGTTTGCTAAAATTAATTAAAAAAAATGGAACGGGTATAACCTATGCAACTGAATTAAGTACTCTTAATTGATATATAACAAGGTTGAATCAATTATTATTTATATTTTGGTAAAAAAGTCACAATATTAATGTTATATTATTTAATTAATGTGATCTTATAATATGATATAAAAAATAAATATATAGATTTATATCTATTATATAAAACAAGCCGGGTTTAATTCAGGTTGAATTTGGGTTCATGCTTTCGGTTCAAGTTTTCAGGTCAGGTCGGACTCAAAGGACACTGGGCCCGAGACTGACACGAATTCAAATCAGGCCTTGATTTTTATCCAAAAACTGTGCCTAGGCTCGAGTGGACTCAACTGCCACTTTTAGGTCGGACCGGTCCACACTAATTGGTTTGGCCCATAAAAAAATTAGCTGATATCTAAAATATTGGTCGAAAATTCTGAACCTTTTTTTTTCGAATATCCCCACCTCCAATTGGAGGTGAAACTAATCTCATGGATCCACGAAATCACCTGGAAGCCTTGTATATCAGATAAGTTTGAAATGAGTTAAGAACTTAAAGACCTTTAATTTAGAGTTTCAACTAAACTACCTCTGTGGGTTGAAAATAACTTTACTTTTTTTTTGGATAATTATGGTTATCTTCACCAAACGTGGGGGTGAGATTAATCCCACGGACACACGAAACTATTTGCAAGCCTCTTGTATCTGATAAACCTGAGAGAAGTTGACCCAACACCTTTAGTTTTAGATCAATTGAGCTACTCATAATTTCCGCTAGTATTTATGTTGCATTGATTGAGAACTTTTGACCATCTCCATAGGTAAATCACCCATCACTACAAAGTCTTCACCGTAGAAAAGCTAAGTGTCTTAGGGTTCATATAAGTATTGTCACAAATTTCGTTCTTGATATTAATGGTGATTGATAATATCGAAATATTTTCAAATTCTCAAAATTTTACTATGAAATTAATGGGAAAATCTCACAAAAAATATAATATTTAAAAATATTAATAAAATAAAATATGAATAATGAATTTAGTGATAATTTTTCGGGATATTATCGCAATATTACCATTTATAGCAATTTTATCTAGTAACTTATCGGGAATTTTCCGCAATGCCTATAAATCTCATAATATTAATGACGATAGTAAAAATGGCCGCCCATTCTAATACAGGCAAAATTTGTTAGGAGACACAGGATTAAGTAAAATTTCCATTTTACCCCTACCGACATATTGCTCATCAAGTACCGGTGTATTGATATGTAGAACATATACATATAGAGTGATTTGATGAGCGGTACACCAGTAAAGGTAAAATGAGAATTTCATTTCATCTCGTGTCTCGACGTTTAAAAATATCACCAATATTTGTGAGATCGCATATAAGATATTCTACTGTACCGGAGAATATATGCCGTGCTGCCACAGCCGCTCTTTATCCACTTGTTCTTCCCTTTGCATCGTATCTTAATACCATCTTTATCTCCTCATCTCATTCCACTTGTAAATGTATACCCTCGTCTCAGTCTATGGAATATCATTATCTATCAATGGCAAAGAACCCTTTGGACAAAAATGCCCCATCAAAGAATTTGGATCATATAATTTTAATATTTTTCTCACCCACGCTCTATTTAAATACTTAATTTGAATTATATGATAGTTGACAATGTTGAGAGTCAATTAACATTATGAAATCAAAGAAATAGTCAACTTTATTTGATTAAATTAAATGTTAAAATATTATAAATGAAACTTGTTTCTCAATAGTCATAATATATGCAATCACTAATTTATTTTAGTAATGTTAGTTTTATTGATAAACTAGTATCATTCTCAACTTCTAAATGTCCAAAAGTTTAGGTATTGAGTGTATATATATAGATATATATTGGATTTAAAAATGATACAGTGGAAGAATCTTTTTAATATTTCAATCTCAAATTTTGCTCATGTATCATAAAAAGTATATGGATGGATATATTATTAGGAGGACGGTCATACTGTCAAGAATGAGACTTATTGAATATTAGTCATTGATTTTTTAAGATTAAAAATAAACTATCACTTATCATGTTTGATCCAAGAGTTGAGGATGCCTCAAATGGAAATTATGAAAGGTTAAAAAGGAAAAAAATAATTCTAACATAATGGATTCATAATAAAGTAGACCCCGCATGGGATCCTTGTGCTCGAGCGCCAAAAACACCCAAGCGTTATATATATATATATATATATATATATATATATATATAATTGAAATGATGAGATATTGACAACAAAACTAAATTTTAGTGCAAACGGTCCGATGGTCTCACTTAAGCCCACATGGATGGGTGAGTTTAAAATCCCTTAATTAGTAATGTGCGTATAAAATTTCATTTTGATTGCATAAGAGAAGTCATGCTTTTTAATGTGTCACACCCCGACCCGAAGGGTAGGCCCGGAACGCGACTGATTTTTTTTTTTTTGGAAGCTAAGACTAAACTAACATAACACTCGAGTATTCTAACTGGGCAGGATCAACAGTTGAGTCCAAAAGTTACACATGATCCAAACATGTGGATTCAAACATATACCATAAGTCCCTCCCAAGAGACACAAACACAAACATCAACACACATAAATCCAAACACTGAATTATCATTCAAAATCAACACCATCAGAGTAACTATAGAAACGTAGTAGCTTAATACATAACATTGATACAAATTACGTACCACACTCTGTACTTTACAAAAGTAAGAGGTTCCAAGAACCAGAAAGCAAAGATAAGGGTATTCCCCTCAGTGGAAATCCCAAAACTCCGCCGCAGCTTATCCACTCTAAGCTTGAAATAGAGGGTTCTCCTCCTCGGGTTCATCTCCTGAAAGGTGAGTGGGGTGAGCTAACTAGCCCATTGAATGAAATATAACAGTGCAGTTAAGTAAACAACAGGTTAGCAATAATCAACAGTTGCAATAATATCTCATGCTTGATAACAAATAAGCGTAATATCATCATCAGTCCCATAATTCATCATTCCTTCTAATACTGATGTCATCCAATGTCACACCTACCGACTACACTGAGACCATTGTATTAAGTCCCGACACGGTCAAAATACATCCTTATAAGTACATATCCGGCTCTCCCATAGCCGATACTGACACCCTCAAGTCAGCAACTATCGACACCCATGGTCCAGTAGATGTAAACCATCTCACACACATGGCCGATATTGGTTCAATAGTCAAGGGCACGTGGAAACAGTCTTACACATTCCATACGATCAACATCATAGCATTCGTAAGCATCATAAGCACTCTTACCATATTGCATCATGTCTAGGCACATGAGTGAGTTCATCAAATCTGAAATCACTCATTGCTCAAGACTCATCTCATAATAAAAACCTGTTTACATTTTCTGCAAAGTTAAGTTCCCTCACTGCATATGTGTGGTTTCGCAGTCTCTGTTCAAACAACAAATAAGTGCACAATCAATCCTAAGCCACATACATAGCATCAAATACATACACACAAGTAGTATTTTGAAATCATTCTTGTTTTTCCAAAAATATCCAAGGTACATGGAATTGAGTCTCCTACTTGGTTTCTATCATTTTTTTAAATTACAATAATCCACAATATATAAAAATAAAAATGTGCTCAGTCCAAAATTCATATTGTCTTCTGGGCATTGACCAGATTAACTTATTGAGTTAGGTCTAGATTCTCAGGTCACTTCTCGGTTGTCTTCTGGATAGGACCAGATCTGAAATTTTGAGTAAGGCCTCGAGGTCACTCAGTGCCCGACAAATATAGCGTCGGCCTGGAAGTGAAATCACTCATTGCCCGACCAATAGGGTCGGCCTGGAAGTGAATACAATAGTATTTATACTATAGTAATAAGAGAAGAGGGTCAGCACATTTTTTTGTTTTTTAATTTATCAATGGGTACTAACATCACAAGTATCAACATAATCCAACAATAAACAGTGACGGGCAGACACTGTATGAAAAACGAATCCGGAAAAAATGGATTTTCCAGATTCGATTTCCACATCTAGCCGATCCGATGGACTCCTCTGGGAGTCCTCTTTCCATAGGGAGATGTTTAAAGTTTCAAAACTCAGTAGGCCATTAGATCTTAATACCAAAAGCCTACTGACACTAAGAAAATCAAGTTTTTTGTTAAACTTCAAAATCATTTTACACACCCAAAACTTAACCAAAATCAGTTTTTCTTTATTCTAAACCACCTAGAATTTGAAAAGGAATACGGTGGTTACCTTCACTGGAGTTCCTGGGCTGAAAATCTGAACTTTGAAAAATCTTCCTCTTAAGCTACGGGTGACAGAAATACAGTAAAACAGAGAGGCAAGGGTCGACTGTCTGGTTTTTAAACAGCAGCTGAGAGAGAGAGGGAGAAGAGAAGAAAGTGTGGGAGTTAAATCTGAAGGAAAGGGCCTCATTTTATAGGAAATCAGCCGTGAAAGCTGGCCGGATAGCCACTGCATGCGGCTGCATGCAGTTGCGGGTGACGCCTGAAACAGTAAGCACTGTTTGATTGCAATTCAGCCCCTCTGAAAAACTGGTTTTGCAAAAAAGCCCCTATTTTGATAAAAACTGAATTTTCAACTTAAAATCTGATTTTGAAAGCTCAAAAATTTAATCCAACCTCACCGATGAGTTGGGTTTTAAAAACTCTAGTCACCATAAAAATTTTGAGATTTAAAACTCACTAAAAATCAGTAATTTAAACAAAAATTATAATTTAATACTATTTACTTAATTAAACAAATGTTTAGTAAAACAATTTAGAAACCTCATTTTGGGATGTGAAAGAATAACTAGACCATACTTAAAATGGTTTAACATAAATATTTGTTTCAAAATTTATCTCACTTTGGAAATCATTTAAAATAATTATTTTTCCCTTTCGGGGTTTTGACGGGCGGTTTTAAATACCATTTTCTAAAAATAAAATTATTTTAAAATCAGAAATACAATTCCTTGATTAAGGACAATCATATCATCCAATAATAATCACATAATAACATAATTCATAAAATAATAATAATAATAAGCGGTAACTTATTATTTTGCCCCTCCAGCTGGACGAGCTGGATCACTAAGCATTCGAGCTCGGATTGGGCCACACCTGAGTTTTTCACAAATCCCTAACCGAAATCTTCGAAATTAACCGGTCAAGTAAGATTTATTAGACTAAACTATGCCTAATATGGGTCAGAGTATTACATAATGTCTTCAAAATTTTAAATATATCTAACATTGGATCTTTATCAAGTTAAATCAATGGACTTTGAAAGTTAAACTACAATCCAAAGTCTATACTAAAGTTCATTCAAAATTAGTTTGCATGTAAACATTAATAATATAAATGACTATTTTTTTAAACTTTTTTACACTAGATGATAACGTTTACTGAAATTTGATATCTTTAAAGTTTAATCTAATCTAGCCTATATGAAGCTAAAATTCAATATTTAAAACTTTATCTCTCTAGTTAGACGAAGTCAAATTGGGGAGGCATATTCTTACTCAAATAGAGCTATTTTTTACCTATTTAGAGTGATCAAAATTGAGGCAACTTGCCTCAGTCACGGTCATAATTAAAGAAAAAAAAAGGAAAATTCTTATTTCATAATTAAAAAATAGGCAAAGATTCTTTACTCAAATGCAAAGAAAAATATCACAAGCGATACCTTGCTTAATTAGAACTGAGGAGCGTGACAACGACTCTCAAAAGGATCGTGGACAGTGATACCGCAAGAGGGGCAGTTTCGTCTTTTTAAATTTACAACGGCATTTCAAAAGATAACAGAATCCAACCCAACGGCCGATTCTTCCTCCACCATCAATACCAAATGGACACATCACACGATGCCACGTCATACCCCATCAATAAGAGAGGCCTAGTGCCATTCAAATCCAAAAACCTCTTGCAAACCTGTAGAAGCATTGAGTGAGAAGAGAACAGAGAAAGCATCGCCGGAGAAGCTCTTTTAAGAGCAGAGTTTCAAAGTTTTCCGACTGAAGGTGAGAAAGATGGCACAGGTGAAGAAATGGGCTGGGACCGTCAAATGGTTTAACGGGCAAAAGGGATTCGGATTCATAACCCCAGATGACGGAAGCGAAGATTTGTTTGTCCATCAGACGTCTATTCGCTCCGATGGCTACCGTAGCCTCTCCGAAGGAGACACCGTTGAATTTGAGATTAATCGCGGGGATGATGGACGAAAGAAGGCCATCGACGTCATCAGCTCCAAAGGGTCATATAGCTCCGGCGGTCGTGGTGGTGGGAGAGGTAGAGGCAGTTATGGCAGCTATGGGAGAGGAGGGAGGACAGGAGGAAAGGCTAGAGGTGTAGGAGGATATGTAGGAGGTGGGGCTGGTGCTTGTTACAATTGTGGACAAAGCGGTCATTTGGCAAGAGATTGCTTTCAAGGAAGTGGGGGAGGAAGGATGATGGGCAATGGCGGAAGTTGTTACAATTGTGGTGAGCAAGGACACTTTGCAAGAGATTGTCCTTACGATAAAAGAACAAGTGTATAAATGGTAATGAGAAACACTTGACTCTAACGTTTCTCACCCTCTCTAATTAATACAATATGGTATGGACAACCGACAATAGAAAGTGATTTTGCTTTCTTCTTTTGGTTATGTTTGTAATTGTCCTAAACTTTCTTGTAATTTTAAGAGTAATTTGGCTTATGGATCATATGATTGTGGTTATATTTATGATATCTTGTCTTAAAAAAACTAGAATTTTCATAGATCTAAGTTAGATCATATAAAAAAACCTAAACCGTTATATTGTTACAATGAAATCTAGTAGACTGTGCTACATGCTCTGCACACTCTTATCAAAAGATTCAAAGAGAAAAAATAATAGAGAATAACTTGGGCATAACTTGTAAGATCACTCTGACTCTCAACAGATATGTCCATTCCCTTGGAGTTCTCTCCATCAAAGTTCCCCTCTTTACCACCCTATGGAAACTACTCCAATTAACTTTAATGTCATATATAGAAAATTGCAAATTGCCACAACTTGATGGAAATGAGAGTCTATTAGAGACTTGACCAGTAAGCCCAAAAGCTTCGAAAGTTGATGGAACGGAAAAAATCAGCCTCTTTAAACCTATCACATGTTAGGGTGGCCTAATTCAATACCTCTACCCTAGGCCTCTCAAGTAGAATTCAATAAACATTTGACAAGTCATCGATGAATCTCAATACTTCCCCTTATCATTGACTCGTCTCCTGACACAGCAAGACCACCACCATACTTCCCTGCAAACCTCTTATAATAGTTTACATTTTCCTAGGTTGTCTTCATCAGAATTCAAATACGGGACATGGTGCATACTATGATACAAATTGTTAGGAACCTTTCCAATATGCTAAAAGCTTCAAAACTAGAGATGGAAGCTAGGCCTTTGTCCTATCTCATGTTAGGTTGGATGGATTGTCCTAACTCAACGCCTGTACTCTTAGTCTCTAGATTAGACCTCACCAAATATGTGACAAATCATCAATGAATCTTAAGAGAGCTACATTTTTAGCTTAACAAGAAATATAACGAAAATAAATGTATTTCAATTTACAGCTCCATCTCCAGAGGTGTGGTGAGAGAATTTAGAAAATAGATGAATAGAAAGGTTACGTAGACATTCAACCCAATCTAACATTATGAGTCAAAACATACATGAGTTCAAAATTTGATTCTTAAGTTTTTTTAAGCCTATTTTAAGTTTTTTTTTTTTGAAACTGTAGTACCTAATGCTATAGTTATTCCTACACCTGATGTTAAAAATTTCAAATTCTTAACGGTCAAAATCAACATATATTCAGTTAATATTTCAGATATTGATCGAATTTTATTCTATAAAAACTTTCAACAAAATTTAGCCTAACATTGTCAATAAACCAGCTAATAAAAATTGAATTTCTCTGACTAGAGTCTCTCTCACCAAGAGCCTGATCATTGGTCTTAGCCGTTGGATGAAAGCCTGGAAATGGCATCGTTCCTGACCTAATGGGCCTAACAACACTGACAAAAGAATTAGAGTTACTGGGCCTAATGTACAACATCCTTGTCCTGTCATGGTCAAGCCCAAATTCTGGTTAAGCCTTTCACAATAGTATAGTAAATGAAAGGGGTGAAATTACAATAACTAAAATAAAAAAACCCAACTCTTGTGAAACCCCTGCCTAGCTGATGTGGGAAGAGTCCCACATCGGTTAGGAAGGGAGAGAGAGGAGAATTTATAAGGGGGCCAAGCCCATTAACTAGCAAGACGCGTTGTGGTGCGCTGTGTGCCCCGAGACAAAACCTTGAGGGTGACCCCCAGAGAGGACAAATTCTTGTCTGTGTGACGTTGTTACCAGAAAGACGCGTTTTGGGCCGGGCTAGGTGGGCCCGGGCCCAAAAGTAAAATCGTGCGGGTTCGCTGTGTGCGAGGCCTAGAGCGAACAATTTCTTTCTGACTTTGAGCCCTAAGCCCTGTATGTGGGTCGGGTTATTACAAATGGTATCAGAGCCTCAGTTCAACTCTCGGACTGTGTGGGCCTTTCCTCCTTCCCAGGTGTTGTTGATCTAAGCCGGGTCGAGCCGGGGGCGGCTCGAGGCTTAGTGGGGGTGAGTGTGAAACCCCTGCCTAGCTGATGTGGGAAGAGTCCCACATCGGTTAGGAAGGGAGAGAGAGGAGAATTTATAAGGGGGCCAAGCCCATTAACTAGCGAGACGCGTTCGGGTGCGCTGTGTGCCCCGAGACAAAACCTTGAGGGTGGCCCCTAGAGAGGACAAATTCTTGTCTGTGTGACGTTGTTACCAGAAAGACGCGTTTTGGGCCGGGCCAGGTGGGCCCGAGCCCAAAAGTAAAATCGTGCGGGCTCGCTATGTGCGAGGCCCAGAGCGCACAATTTCTTGCTGAGTTTGAGCCCTAAGCCCTGTATGTGGGTCGGGTCGTTACAAATGGTATCAGAGCCTCAGTTCAACTCTCGGACTGTGTGTGCCTTTCCTCCTTCCCTGGTGTTGTTGAGCTAAGCCGGGTCGAGCCGAGAGCGGCTCGAGGCTTAGTGGGGGTGAGTGTGAAACCCCTGCCTAGCTGATGTGGGAAGAGTCCCACATTGGTTAGGAAGGGAGAGAGAGGAGAATTTATAAGGGGGCCAAGCCCATTAACTAGCAAGACGCGTTTTGGGCCGGGCCAGGTGGGTCCGGGCCCAAAAGTAAAATCGTGCGGGCTCGCTGTGTGCGAGGCCCAGAGTGAACAATTTCTTGCTGAGTTTGAGCCCTAAGCCCTGTATGTGGGTCAGGTCGTTACAACTCCTGTGTACAGCCTCCATGTGAGGTTCATTAAATGATAAATTTAAATAGTTTAAAAAGTTATTTATTTTTCTAAAATTGATGTCCATTTAATGGATTCTCGTCATTGACTTGAGTATCAAAAGTTTATTTCATCTTAATTATCAAACTTAGAATGATTCAATATATAATTTTAGACAATTAGTTAATATTCCTAATGATCTATCTAACTATCTAATTATTTTGATTATTTATTGGATCCCATCATTTAACATGGACAATTTTGAAATTTGAAATTCTCACTTCTGGGCATACTCATGAATAATTTCAATTTCTCCTATTATTTTTTAGATAGTTCAGTAGGCTGAAATCGGGATTTCAACAGCACCCAGATATAAACCTACCGACGGCTTAGATTTGCTGAGGAATCACCCATACTCACAGTTCTACAGGCCACCTAATTTTGATGGTCCCTCACAATTAATCTAACCAATTACCCAACCAAACCTCTATTTATTTATTTCCCACTTCTCACCATCACCATCACCATCACCATCACCATCACCTTACTTCTTCCCAAGTCCAATCTCTCTCTTCTCTCTCTCTCTCTCTCTGTCTTTCTAGAGAGAATCCCCACTAACAATGAACCAAAAAAAGGGCCCAAAAAAAGAAAGCCTAAATCTACTAGGCCCGTTTTTTCCCTTTATTCTTGTTCTTGTTCTTGTTTATATTGTTCTTGCTCTTCTTCTCTTTCGCTGCCTCTATTTGCAATCCAAGAAAAATCCAAGACCTACATAATAATCACTAATCCAATTCTCTTTTTTTTTTTTTCTTTTTTTTTTCCTATAGTTTTTGTGTTTCATTCATGGGAAAGCCCAAGCCCAAGCTGAAATCATCTCATGTCTTTATTTCTTGATATGTTTTGTCGGGTTTTGCCAATCACAGGCAGTGGAGAATGGAATCTTGTTCGACGTAGCAATGGCATCTCAGCCATGCACACGCAACGTCTACATAACAACTTTGTCGTCATGTTTGATTGGGTCGAACACCCAGGTTACCTCGCCGTCCGCCGCTGGTATGCAACTGACCAGCTCCTCCCTGATGTCCGTGTAATTGTTCTCGGTGGTCACCGCCAATACAACTATGAATTCTGTCCAAGAAGCGATAATGCCCGCGGCGACGGCGACGGTACATACCGGCTTGACTTCTTGCAAGAAACTCGCGACGGCGACAAGGAGAACAACCTCTACCCGTTCTTGCACCTGCAGCCGGACGGCAGTCTCTTTATCTCTGCCAATTCACATGCCATTTCATTTGATCACGTGACCGGCCAAGTGGTTCGAGAATTCCCGCCAATCCCGGGTGAGCAGCCAAGGAACTATCCAAGTTCTGGCTCGTCCGTTCTCCTCCCACTCCACCTCGACAGCGGCGGCGGCGGTGGAGTCAATGACAAAGCAGAGGCCATGGTTTGCGGTGGTGCCCCACGTGGGTCATTTTACCGACGGAGTCAACGGAACATTCTGCCGTGCATTATCCGATTGTGCCCGGCTGGTGGCCGATGGCAGCGCTTGCACCGCGCTCGGTTATTACATGTTGTTTGTGGTCCATGCAGGGGTGCCCAGCCAAGGGGTGTGGATGAGACTTCGGTGATTGGTATTTCATCTTTCACTGAATGTTCATGTTTCTGTCTCCACTTTGTTTCTGAGATATTCTTGAAAATTTTAGCTTCGAATAGTGGATTGTTGTGGACTTGATTTGCAATTGCAAGTGTAAAGAGCCTAGAAATTGTAGTTGGATTTTGATTGAATTGTGAATGGAAATTTGGATCAGATGTTCTTTTCTGTGTTCTTACTTGGATTGTTTTTCATGATTAACAATTACTTAAAGATGCACATGTTATTAATCCCATATTTTATATTTGTATTATTTATCATCATTTGAAGTTATTAATCCCATATTTACATTTAGATTTGATATATATATTTTTTTTTCTATAATAGATTGATTCTCTAGTGTCAGTAAAATTTAATCCATAACTTTAATGTTATAATAATAAACACTAGTTAAACATCACAATAAAATGAGAACTAAATTTTCTTATTCTTTTCTTTTTAATCTTGTTGAATCTAGATGGGATTTGAATATAATTCAAAGCTATATTCTTTTTCTTTATTATTAAAAACAAAAATAATAATATTGCAATTATACAAGTAATCGCATAAAAACATAGAGGATTTATATGATCAATTTTAGATAAAGATCTTATAACCCTTATAACAGTATTTACTATTTAGCATACAATTACGAAAGTACCATTATATCTTGAGGCTCAATCTCATGAATTGACAAGCTCTCGTGTGAACCTTTAATTAGAGTTCCTTATCTAATATCGATCAAATCATTGTATAATACGAGAGATATTCTTTAGCAAGATTTTCCAACCCAACTTGTCCAAGTGTCTGATTCTCTTAATTTTTTGAAAATTGAATTTTTTTAATTAATTAATTTTATTCTGAATTTACGCGTGGGTAAACCTCCATAGTGATACCCACTGCCTTTAGAACACACCAGACGAAGCCATGAAAACTTGAACCTTTTCTTAAAAAGAAGTGCAACACGACTTCTTCCCAGGAGGTCACTCATCCTATCAGTGCTTTCGTCCAAGCACGATTAACTTCGAAGTTCTGATGGGATCCGGTGCATTAGTTTGATAAATTAAATTGTTTTACAATATAATTCAATTTAATTAAGTTTAAACCTTTGAGCCAAACTTCTTTGAACTATAATGAACTATGTGTCAACATAACATTATAATATCATTGTTATAACAGTGTCGTAGTTAAAATATAATTTTCAATCTTTTAATATTTCTGATAATTTATTTTTTAAATATAACAAAATATCATGTTATTATAATATTGTGTTAACATTCGATTCAAAGCGGTTCAACCCAATGATTGAAAATAATCAAATTAAACCATAACATAATTGATTTAATTAATGGTTCGATTGTTAAGACATTGTTTCAGATAGAAATTTGATGTCTTTTAGCTCCACCTAAAATCACATGGATGAACTTAAAGAATTTGGCCAGATCGACAATCTTCGTTTATCCAAATGAGAATTCGAAAAGAAGTTTTATAGGCTTAATTACAAGCAAAGATTTTTCAAATCTATTTATTCATGTGAGTCTAGGTCGATTTTACAAGGCATGGGCATATAATTGCACCATTCATGCTACATTCGATCTGTTAATTTTTTTTTCTTTTTAAAATATAGATTCAATCTTTTATTACTTCTTGCATCATCAACGGGTGGATTAATTGAGATTAGATCAAAATACATATCCAATGATTTATTTTTAATTTGAGTTTTAGCTCGAGCATTGATACATAGAGTAATGATCTAGAAAGATGTGGCTACTTTCCATTTGGCAAGACATAAACATTTTTTTTTTTAATTATCAGACATAACTAGATATATGCTAATCATTGAGTGTGTTTTTATGAACTTGACCAAAAATAGGTTTTTTTTTTTTTTTAATTATCAGACTTAATTAGATATATGCTATTTTTTTTTATCTTCCTCCTTATTTACTCATATGGGTGTAGCTTAACTGGTTGCCTCCCTCGTCAGGAAGCTGGAAGTTGCAGATTTGAGCTCCCATGACCTAACTTTAGAATGTTTTAGGGGTAGTGAGCTCATCTGTACGAGTTTTAATAGGACTTGATTATGGACCTCTTTACCACATACACGTGGTCTTTTATTTGTCTGTTTTCAAGCAATAGACCTCTCACCAAATCCATGCGATTAAGGTAGCTGATGATAAAAGATAATTTTCTCGTGACCAAAGAATAAAACATTGCTAATTGTTTATTGAATTAAGAAAAAAAAGTGTAGATCACTATATAGTTATCAACATACTTTTAGAAGAAATGCATGAAATATTCCATTATCTAAAATTTATATAGGGTTTATGTAAAAATAGGAAATATGTTTTAGAAACAAAAAATGACAAATAATAAAAACACTAGCGACATCAATATTTATTTTCATGTGATATATGAATAATTTGTCTTTTAAGTTTTTGATGATCAAGGTGTCTAGAATTCTTTGAATATTCGACTAATATTCAGAATGTGTGCAAGTCTTTCTACCCACATATACCGAATAATTCTATAAAGAGTCAAGAAAAGTTGAGATACATTCGTACTCAACACGAGCCGAAACTCAGTTTACAAAAAGCCTCTCGAAATTGTAAGGGTGAAACTTGGGTCAGGTCAAATCAAGTGGGTTTGGGAAATATATTTGCATACTTCCGAGTCGAATCGGGTTGTGAAGTAAAAATTCATATGGAATTCGGGTTGGATCTGATTAAAAGAATTTAAAACTAGCTCAACCCGATCCGATCGACCCGATTTTAGACCCGAGCTCCATAGCTTATAAGAGTAAATAAGTTTTTTCCACGTAGATGCCCTAAACCACCGATACTTTCGCCGACGCTGAAGAGTCCTTTTGCCTCTTTCGTCTCTCTCCTTCGCCTCTTCTCCTTCGATTTCTGTCTGGCTTCCTCTCGCCTCTCTATTCTCTCTCTGCCTCTCTGTTCTTCTTCTCTCGGCGACGGCTCTTGAGTTGCTGCAACCACCGTCGACCATCTCCTGGATTGACCATCGTTTCAGACTGAGGTACTTTCCCCTTTTCTTGAATTTTTTTTTTTTTTTTATCTTGTGTTTGATTAACCATGCTTGCTTGCTTTGGAGACTGACATGTCCCATAGGCCAAAACCCTTAGCTTAAAAAGAATAAAATCAATCAAATACATGCTACTTACCACATGGGCCAAAGCTTCTGAGAAAATTTTGTACATGATTGTCGAGGCGTTAGTAATGTTAGCGTTTATGAGTAAAAATAAACACACCAAAAATAACGGAATAAAATAAGCACAAGAGCACCGATAATTTTACGTGCTTCGGCCCACCTGGCCTACATCCACGAGGCATGAATAATTTTATTAAGAGAATAAAATAACAGAGAATTTACACAGAATTTACTCCTTTGAGTTTAAACCAAAAACTCGAGACCTACTGTTATACCACACCTTGACCTCTGTCTGTGTAGATGTAAATGTTTACCTCTATCTGTGTAATCCAACCAGTTCTCAACACTGATATACTGTTATAATGTTTACCTCTGTCTGCCTGGCTTCCTTGTTCTCTGTGATAGAGATCCTCTCTCTTGCTGCACGATGCAATCTCTGCTTCAAACCGTCTAAATATCACCACTTGTTGGGCGAAAAACCCGCACACATTCAATCACAAATCACACAAGCAAGAAGAACACGGATTTTACGTGGTTCGGCAAGATTGCCTACGTCCATGGGGCATGCTAAATCCACTATGAGGAATAATCGGTTAGGTTACAAGGATTATATCAATCCTACCCACCCTTCTCTCACAGTCTCTCTTTCTCCTCTCTGTTTCTCTCCTAGAGAAACTGCACAGCCTTCTACGCATAATTCTATGCATGCGGCCATCCAATGCACCCTCCCTCCATGTTGTGGCTTCCATCATAGCCTAGGAAGGCGCTCGGCCAAAGGCAAAACTCCACTAACCCAATGCCTAGCCTATAGACTGTAGTCACAATCTATATAGTCGGCTATACAGGTTGGCTTCCAATTTAATCTCCTACATATCCTATTAAGGATATTATTACCCACGCTGGAGATTTCCTCTTTCAAAGTAGTTGCGATTTACCTAAATAGGCAACTATTAATTAGCAGCTCCTAATTATAATGATAATCCCCTCTTGATATGCTCACACAAAAACTCGGTGCTATTTTGGATGATTCGAGCCAACATTCCTAACAATCTCCACCTTGGCAAGAATTCACCAACCTCCGGAGACGAACTATGATGACTAACCTCCACTGACATATACTGCATCTGGAGCTCCTCCTAAAGACCCTTCTTGCTTACTGACTTGTGTTTGCTCCAACATCCACCCTCTCAGATACACGTCAGGCTCTGTTGTTCTGGATTTGCTGTATACGTCAACCTTGCACACACACTACATGCTGTATGTGCACCTGTCGCTCATGATGGCTAAAATTTCCCTCTCAGTGCTGCCCGTCTCGCTGATCTGAAGCCTGTTCTTGCTAGCAGCAAGTTTCGCTCTGGCATTACACCTTTCTCAGATCACTCTCACACAATACCCACTGTATGTGCTGCGTTGTGAAAATTTTTGTACATGATTGTTGAGGCATTGGTAATCATTGGTAAAAATGAATCTGATAGACCTTAATTTCAATTAAAACTGTAGGTGCAACTCAAAAATGATTTGTTTATGAGGGGAAGGTGTGTTCATGTTACCACTTCTCACTTGTGACCCACTAACGTTGTCACTTACTTTCAAAAAAGTAGTATACCTGGGTGGGGTGGAATGGTCCGGCGGTCACATTTGGTCCCTAACTTATTCTCATTCAAAAAAATCTTCAAACTGATCTAAAATCTGAATATCAATGATTTGGCTAATGCTGTAATATAGATTTTTACTTTTCTGCTTGGTTATTGCTTTAAAGTTTGAACAAAAATTTAAAGTTTTTAAAATTTTTCTGCGTGATATTGTTTTGAAGTTTAGTATCTTGGATTTATAATTCCAAGTAATTTCTGTGGATTTTCTTATGAATTAGAGGGCAACAATTGAATCCATGATTGAAAAGTTATATTTTAATATTTTTTAATAATAAAATTGGAATTAAAATGAGTTGGGCTGCAATGCAGCAGGTTCAAACTGGGTTGGATTGCAGGTCCAAGTCGGGTTGGATTCTAGGTCCAAGTCGGGTCTGTTCGGGTTCAATCACCACTCGGGTTAAGTCGGGTTAGTGACTCGAGTCGGGTCGGGTTGAAAAATACGGGTTACCAATTCGGGTCCTCTGTTGGGTGTGGGGCGTTCCTCCAAGGGGTTTATGAGGGCTCTTGCCTTGTGGTTCCCCTCGGTTATCCAAAAAAAGAAGCAGCAAAATCTACTTTTTATTTTTATTATTATCAATCTGTCCTCATGCATTAGAAATCAATAACATCAAGAACAACAATAACAATAAGTTTGGAGTTCAAATTTCAAATAACATTCCATCTTATTCCTTTTACAAGATTTAATGCCCTACCTTTTCTGACATGGACATTTTGATGTTGGATGACAACACAAGATGTACATGGTGAACCAGGACTCCATGCATACCCTTTTCTCTGTTGGTGAGACTGAGACTGACCACACTTGAATGTTTTTCCAGATATGTAATGACATTGAAAGTTTATTTTATGTGTGTGTGTGCATTGTGTTGTGGGACCCATGTATGGCTACAGTTGACCACAATCATCCCAGTTTGGAAAGTTGTTCCTTCCCATAGAAAGAGGGAGTCCTGGTAGGTGGAGGAGGACCGAAAGTGTGAGCAATCACCAGCATTCAGCCGTCGCAAATGAATAACTAGACGACTTCGTTCTTCTCGAAGTAAGGCTTAATAAACCTCATCCAAAGGGGGAAGAGGTCGTTGCCCAAGTAATTGAGCCCGTATAGGCTCAGATTCGGGGCTGAGCCCAGCCAATAACTCGAATATTTGACGCCTATCGACATATTGCCTAAGAAGAAAAGTATCAACAAAATTCTTAAATTTGATGGACTCTAGTTGATCGAACTCCAATGAACATGTCCTCATCCATTGATTGATTTGGTCCTTCAACATCAGTCCATTGATGCTCCCACTTCCAATCTCGCTTGGATTGGCTCCGCCCCCTAGGGTCCAAATTTTTGTTTGGTGTGTTCTTAAAGGGAGGGTTGTAACTAGAACGACACTTAAAATGAGAGGTTTGTTATACCAAGAGGAGGACCCCATTTGTCCTATTTGCGAGACTGAGGAGGAAGATGTTGATCACCTTTTTTTGCATGGCCCACTGGCTTGTTACCTTTGGAATAACTTTGCTAATTTATTCAAGGTTCCTTGGGTGTTTGATAGAACATGTGCTAGATCTTTGGAATCGTGGTTTATATCAAGGCTAACACCAAGGCTTAAACTTGCTTGGAACACCGTCCCAACTGTCATTTTATGGTCCATCTGGAAAGAAAGAAATTCTAGAATATTTGAGGGTAAATCAACAAATTAAATGACCTTTTCCAAGTTGCAAAATGGAGACTTTACATTTGGCTTCTCCCTAGCGCAGAGTTTAGAGGTCTTAGACTCACTAAGTTGTTATCTTCTTGGGGGGAATGCATGAACGAGTTTAGAAGAAAAGTGAAGATCAAAGAGCTTTGGAGGCCTCCAAATCAAAATGTCATGAAGTTTAATGTTGATGGGGCAGCAAGAGGGAAATCTGGTTCCGCTGGGATTGGTGGGGTGCTGAGAGATCATGAGGGGTCCACTTCCATTGTATTTATTGAGTCGGTGGGAACTAGAGACTCCAACAAGACGGAAATCCTTAGCATTAGAAGAGCTTTGCTCATCTGGAAATCATTTGGAGAAGGAAAACTCATTATTGAGGGGGACTCGACAAATGCAATCAAGTGGGCTATGAGATATAAGCGCCCACCTTGGAGACTGATCATTTTGGTTAGGGAGATGGTTTCAGGGGTGGATGTTTTCTTCATACAGATCGGTTGAACAACGAATGGGTTGGCAGACTTTTTTGCCAAGCTTGGTGTCATCGACCTTTCCTTTGGCGTGTTTCTCCTTTGAGATTGGAGGAGTTGTTGTTTTAGTTCTTTTTGCTCTCTTATGTTGTTCTTTTCTTTCTCGTTTCTTTCTCTTTTTTCTTTTCTTGTTTCGGGTCTAATCCTGTTAGACCTCTTCTCTCTTCTTGTATTGCTCTCGTTCTTTTAATATAATTTCTATTGTTACCGCTAAAAAAAAAAAAAAAACATGTCCTCATCCTCCAGTAATACTGAATAAGTGACAACGCCCCCGGTCGAAGGTGAGCAGTGGTCTGCGATAACTCATAAATGTGGGCAGAGTTTGTCCCTATCAGAATACAATGCTTCAACAGTGTCCCAAACATCTTTGGCAGTTGAAAGAGTATATATTAGGCACCGAACATGGTCTTCCATGGAATGAAGGAGCCAAGACTGGACCAAAGAGTTAGTTGCTCCAGGTTTTATATGAGGGATTATCCATGGCCGATTCTTTGGCAGTGCCATCAATATAATCTGATTGTTGCTTGGCATCTAGGAACATTCTTGCAAAATGAGACCATTGGATGCAATTGGTCTTATTCAACAAGACTTTCGTAACATGCCAATCTGAGGAGAACCAAAAGAGGCCATATCTAGAAAAGAAGATGCAGTGGAAGAAGCCATTTATGCAATAAACCCAAAAAGGCAACAAATCTTGATACAATCGTGAGTAGATGTCAATAGTAGTGGAGAAAATCCAATAGAAACCCAGTCGAGCAGGTGTTAGTTCACTCAGAAGGAAGAACACACTTGATGTGGGCCCCATCAAGCACAAATGGGAGCAAAAGCCTTGTAGATTCAAAATACAAGTGGGGCCCACATGCATTGAGAACGAAAGCAACTCGATGGGATCCAAAGTCCAGCAAGGGCGACCCTGGATGAGTGGGAAGGAGGGTAGTTCCAGGAAGTAATCTGCAGATCTGGCAGAATAACCAAAAAAATTGGGTTTCTGAAACCATTAAAGAGAATGCAAATCTGTAATTCCTCGAGAGAATGGAAATCGCCAACCCACCAGGTAGATAGATAGAAACATTGTTGTTAAAATTGCACGATTCACGGTTCGAATCGTGCGATTTGAATCGAATCAGATGCTCCGACGAGTCAAATCGCAAATAAAATCGAAAGATGAAGAAAATCGTGCGATTCTAAGGGTAACTTGAAAATCGTACATGTCACTCCCATGAATCAAAAACTCGTCCGATTCGTCTGAAGGGGGGAGTAAGAGGTGAAAGAAGAGAAAGAGATGAAGAAAAGGCGAGAAAGAGAAGAAAAGAACAAGAGCTACCCTTTTTATCGCCGCATCACTTTTTTTGTGCTTTCTCCTTTTTTTTCTCCTTGTTTAGGTTCCCCAGCTCTCATATAATTAGGGTTTCGTCGCTTAGGTGTTGGTGGTATTGTTTTGATTTTCGTCTTCCTCTTATCTTATTTCACGTGCGTCAACTTTTTTTCGAAACAATGAAGAAGCCTTTAACGAAGGATGAATGAAAAAAAAAGATATCATGTGCGGCAGCTTACTTATTTCATGTTACTTACACCTGATTTAAGTATGTAAGTTTCATATTTAATGTGGTATTCACGTGGCTTTCATAAGTTTTTTTATTTTCTTTTTATTTCTTTTTTAGTGATCCTTTCCCATCTTTCTTTATTATTTTTTTTAATAAATATTTTTCTCTTGTTTTTCACATGTTTACTTTTCTTATTTTATTTTTTCCATATTTTTTCTTTTCTTATTAAAAAACATTTTTTATATCTTTTGTGTCTATTTTAAAAAAATATCTAAAAAATGATATTTTATTTTATTTATTTGATGAATGCAATTTAGATTTATATTTAAATCTCATATTAATATATTTTTGTGTCTTTTTCTTATAGTTATTTTCAATAGATGGTAAGTGTCAAATTGGGCATGACAATTGCTTGACCAATTTTTTATAGTTTATATAATAATTTTAAAATATTTTAATGATAGATGTTTAATATATTTATAGTTTATAGAACAATTTTAGAAAAACATTACGAATCTTACGATTTCCGATTCATGATTCACACCCGTAGACCGATTCTCGATTCGATTCGAGTTTGACAATATTGGATAGAAGAGGGAGAGGCGATTTCAATAGAAAGCTTCTGGAGGTGGTTCGAAGAAAGGCTACAACAGATAGAAGCAAGAAAACAATAACTGGGTTTTTTTCTGCAAACAAAACAACCTTGGAAAGAGTTTGCCAAACGAAAGACTAGAAGCTGCAGGAAGCCAATTAGTCACCACAAAGCTTTGTAAAACGACAGAGGTATGAGGGTTCGTCGCCGGAATCTTCACTAGGAAAAGTTGAACGGCGACGAAGATCTGGGCAACATGGCTTTGCAGGGTAGGAACGACATAAAGAATGCCAAAAAATTTGGAAAAAAATTCAGAATTTGAAAAGGAAGGAGGAGATCCGCAACAGAGATCCGAAGATGATGGAGTCTGATGGTGAACATTAACTCCGGTGATGAATAGTAACTCTGGTGAGGAACAATAAAACAAAATAAGTATCCTCCTAAAGAGTCCAGAAATCGGTTTTGGCTGATACCATTCTTCCATATTGTAGATACTTGCATGAGGTTACAAAAATGTCTTCAAAAGTAATTTTTTTTAATAATATATATATATATATATATATATATATAAAGAAGTCATGATTGTATTTGGCAAGATGTTTTACATTGGGTTGACTTGCCTTTTGAGCCAGACAACAACTTTAGCTGCTAGCAAACACATAATGGAGTAACAACTTGATGGAATACCGATGGGCATACATAGCATGTGTTTGGATGGAAAGAAGTCAGAAGACCTCTCTCGGTGAACCTTGGGTTCTCCTGTTTGGATCATGAGGGGAGGAGAAAGTGGGGCCCACATAAAACATATACTTCTCTTCACTTCTCTCCCAGGGGAGGGTTGTTGTCTCCTCTCATAGTAGGAGACATTTTCTTCTCAGTTCTCCTTGTGAAGGTTCCACATCGGTTAATTCGAGAAACCAATGACTTCATATAACACTTGAGGCACTCTTCTCTCAACAACTAACTTTTGATAGTGAGTTCTACCTCAAGAATGTTATCAAGTTTTGATTTTTTTTGTTTGAAATGGTTAATATATTAGAAGAAAAAGGGGCACCGAAGGTGGAGATGCAACAAAAGAAGGACAAAACAACGATACAAAAGCCCACAAACCCAGATCAATCGCAGAAAAACCACTAAGAAAGGAGCTAAGCTAAATCAACACATTCATTCTAAGCACGTAAAATGTCGTTCTTGGAGATTCTCATCAAGTCTTGATTTTCTAACATGGTATCAGAGCAGGTTCCACATGCAGCCATAGGGTCCAATTGCGTGAGGGCGGGTGTGAAATGACAGAAGTCTCACATTGGTTAATTTGAGAAACCAAGGACTTCATATAACACTTGAAGCACCCTTTTCTCAACAGCTAATTTTTTAGAGTGAGTTATACCTCAAGAATGTTATCAAGTCTTGGTTTTCTAAGTCTCTTACCCTAGGAGACACTAAGAGAAGTTTCTTGCTTTGATTTCTCCCCATCCAAAAACAACAATGGTGATGAAGATGCCAGATGTGTTTGTTAAAATGGATATTTGGTATAACTATGCAAGGAAGAAATGGTTTCCTTGAGAGGGAAAATGTTGTTTAAAATGGTTATAATAAAGAAGACCAGAATCACCATGTGAAGAATTTAAGAGTTGTGACTTGCAAAAAATAAAATTTAAGGGTTGTAAGTAGAAGGTAGTGGCAGAAGGGAAGGCCACTAAACACTTGGGTTGATGTGTGTGAAAGGACAAGATATTGTAGACTGATGAAGAGCGTTTTTTTATAGGTTTGAGTGGAAAAGTAGAATCCAGAAAGACCAACCTAGAACGATAGTGTAGAAGACACTGATGATGATAATGATGCTTTTGTGAAATAAGGATAATGGGTACATATAGCCTTAGTTACCCTGGTGCCCTTGTTGCACGATTGCTGACCTTTGTGTGAATCTGTGTACAGGAGAGGCTTTTGATTACTTACATGGGGACTCCTGCCCATAAAGAATATGCAGCTTTTGAAGAGAAGGTAAGGAAGACAGTTTACCTTGACAACCTCTCACCGCAGGTTACAGGATCTGTCCTGAAAACGGCCTTTGGGCAATTTGGGACTGTTGTCAATGTTTTGTTTATTCCAAACTACTTCGAACCAGATGTCCCACGATGTGCTTTAGTGGAGATGGAGACAGCCAAGCAAGCAAAAGCAGTAATTGCTGAGTTGACCATGTATCCTTTCATGATGTCTGGGATGCCCAGACCAGTAAGAGCAGGGGCTGCAGAACCAGAGATGTTCAGCGAACGTCCCATAAAACCTGGTAGAAAGATAATCTGCCGTTGGGTGGATCCCAAGGACCCGGATTTCGAGATAGCACAGAAGTTGAAGAATCTCGTCAGGAAACATTCTACAGAAGCATCATTACTAATGAAGGTAACATCTTTGCCATATAAATGACAAAATAAGTATCTATTAGAAACATTGCTCAATCCAAAACAATTAGCTCTTTTCATGTGTTATGATGATACAAGCACCTTTCCAAAAGAACAATTATACAAGACCCCCTTTAAATTTTATAAATGGTCGATTTTGTGGTGGGCCCCTTGGAATTGGCCTTGCACCAATATTTTCTCCGTCACTTGATCGTAGCCCATTCAATGAAAATGAAATTGAACCTCAAAGGGTCCAGTCAGTGTTTGGATCATCCGTGCAATATTGTTTTGGAGCTCACTCATTGTGGGCCCTCCAGCTGAAAAAGGGTTACTATATCTTCTAGTGAACATTATTTTGCATAATTGTTTTAGAAACTTGCCCATACTGTTCCTCAACTCTGATTAGGAGGTCCCTCATTGCATTCTTACCCACATGCATGCAGGATTTGAAAATCTCTTATATGCCATTTTTAAGTGGTTGGTCACAAAGAGTTGGGTTTATTTACTGCTTGGGTGTGATTTGGGTGCTGGGGACATTTAAGAATATCGAGTCCAATGTTTTAAAACCCCACCCTCCTAAGCTGTGGAGCTCGGTTCAACCTTGATTTTTACCAAATGTAGTTCGGTTAACTTGAAAAGCTTTTCAAAGTTCAAACTTCAAAAACTCTTAATGACCTGTGGTTCAAATGGGTTGGTTCGGTTGACCCTCAATAACCCTTAAAAGGTTTGAAATTTATTATGTTGGTTTTTTGGACTATTCTGTTATTTATAATTATAAAATTGTGTGAACAAGACATTTTTATGAAATGGATTTTAAGTTTTTTATATTGTGTTTTTTTTTTTTTTTTAGGATAACATGGGTATCCCCACTCCACATTAGAGGTGTGGTTAATTCCATGGATATACGAAACTACCCGCAAACCTCGTGTATTAGGTAAGCCCAGGAGGAGTCGAACTCAAAACCTCTAGTCTAATCTTAGAAGCTTAGACTAACTGAGCTACCCGTGCAGCTAGGTTGTCGAACTCGAATCGTATCGTGAATTGGTACATCGGTGTGAATTGTGAACCATAAATCATAAATCTTAGAATCATTAGATCCATAATATTTTTTCTAAAATTATTCTATAAATTATAAATACATATAACATAACATATACCAATACAAATTTGACATTTGTCATCCATAGTAAATTACTATCCATAAAAAAAATACAAAAATATATTAATATGAGATTTAAATATAAATATTAAGTAATAAGTAGTAATAAATTTAAAAAATCAGCAAATAAATTAATAACTTTTAAATTTTTAGAAAACCTTTAATAATATCAATCAATTTTTTTTTTTAATTAGAACTATTTATTTTAAATAGATATAATTATATAAAAGATTGAAAAGAAAAAAAAAGAGATTTGTTAATATGTAAAAGAAAAAGATAGTAAAAAATTAAATAGATGTCCTAACGAAAAAAATAAAATATAAATATGAAACTTGAATATGTTGACGGAAAGTCAAACAACCCATTAACAAATAAATCAAAGTCATTTAAAGAAATTTAATTAGCTTTAATTAAATGATTTTTTAAAAAATTACATTTTTTTATTTTTTTAAATATATATCTATATATATATATATAATTTTTTTTTAAAATAGATATATAAGATTGAAAAAAATAAAAGAGATGTTTTTTAAGTAGAGATAAAGAAGCCTTTTAAATAAAGAGTCTCTTATTCACAAAACAGTCCTCGAGGACTTAAGGGAAATAACGACTAAGTGATTCACGGAAATAACGACTTAGGTGACTCATGGAGATAAAGACTTAAGGTAAAGAAGTCTTCGCGTGCCCTCAAAGAAAAAGCATGAGTTGAGGACAGTGAAAGAATGAAAGAGAAAAAAGAGGAAATGCGAAGAACTGGTAGTGGAAAGGAGGAGAAGAAGAAAAAACTGGAAGGAAAAAGAGGAATTGTGAAGAATTGGTGGTGGAAGGGAGGAGAAACGAAGCAACAGAAGGAAGAAGTGGAAGAAAAACCAGATAGAATTTTTGTTCTCCTTTCCTTTCTCTCTTCCTTCTATTTGAATCGCACGAGAGATCAACCTAAGAATCGCACGGCTTTATTTTTCTTGCGATTTACACTACGATTTGACTCGTTTTAGGTCCCGATTCGAACTGTGAATCGTGCGATTTTAACAACATTGCCGTGCATGTTTATATTACGGCTGAAACTCAGGCGGGTTGGGCCGGGTTTTGAGAAACCAACCTTGACCCATGTCAAAAATGACTGAACCGGACCCGATCTGGATTGTTGACCCGAATTTCTCAATCCGACCCAACCCGGATTGTTGACCCGACTCAACCTGAGTGCTGACCCGACTTGACTTGGACCTGTAGTCCGACTTGACCTGGACCTGTAGTCCGACTTGACCCAACTCGTCTTAGTTTTCCCTTGCATAACTTGGCATTGCACTAGAAAGGGCACCACCCTCGATTGAGGTACTCGAGTTATCTTTAGATGAGATGAAAGAGAAAACTGACAATTTCAGGTCAAAGACTTTGATTGGTGGAGGTCTTATGCAAGAGTCTATTATGCAACTTCAAATTATGGCAAATCTATGACAGGTAAAAAAACTTGATGTTTCTAATAAGCTTGTGTTTGCTAATGAGTTTCTGACCCAAGTTTCAGTGGTCTCAAATTTGAAACATGCAGCAGACAAAAGTGTTTAATAAAGGTGAGGCTGGAAATTAGGAGGATAAGAAAAGATCCGAGAGTAGAGAACAAAAGGCACCGAAACTTTATAGTATTTAGATGTTCGTGGAGCGGAAGCCACCATCTTCAAGCAACTACAGAATTGAAGAGAAATAGGCGGATGGCAAATGATTCAGATGTTTTAGAAGAGATCGACTTTTAGAGTAAACTGTCTCGATTACAGATAGATTGGCTCTGAAAGGCTGGAAAAAGCTGAGAACAGAGACAAATGTAGAAGTGAAAGGCAAGGAGTGCCAGAAGGAAAACAGATGAGAGAGAAAACAAACACGTGGAACATAGAGAAGTGAATGGAAAGGAGAGGCGGAAGCAGAAGTGAGAAAACTTGAGAAGAACAGATCGAAGAAGGAAGAGGGAAGTATCGCCACAGAGAAGGTGAACTGAGGAGGGTCAGTGGCCAGAGACGGACAAATCTAGTGTCCAGAGGGCAGCAGCCGTCACTGTTCAGGGGCGCTGGGCGAACGAAGGTGAGAGAAGGTACGAGAAGTGAGAGAATGATCGAAGAAGGAAGAGGGAGAAGAACAAATCGAAGAAAGAAGATGGAAGAATTTCGGCACGGTGGGAGCTTGAGGAACTGCAAGAACGGGGAGATCTCACTCGATTTAGGGTTTGGAAAGTTCAGTATTTATATTAATTATGAAAATCAGGTCGGGTCGGGTCAGATTGGGTTGCATTTTAAATTCTTCAACCCAACCCGACCTAAATTTCATGTGGTTTTTTTCTTAACCCGACCGACTCTAATTTGAAAATTGTGTTAACCCAACCTATAAATTTTTTGGGTAGTCATGTGGGTCGGGTCAATTAAGCTTTTATGTTTTGTATTTGATATTTTTTCATTTTATACTTGTAAGCATATTATTATATTTTTTAGCTAATTTATTATTAATTAATTGATTTATTAGTTAATTCATATTCTTATAGGACATCATGTTGATGTGACAGGTTTGACCGAGTTTGACTACTATTGAACCCATCCAACCCAACCTTCTCTAAGGAAGGTTTGATCCAAGAGTCGGTTTTTAAAATATTAATTGAGATACACATGTATGGTCCACTTGATGTGTGGCCAAACCCATTTTTTGGCCAGGGGCCTCACAGTCTACTGTGCCGTGAAGAACCTCAATCACCATTAGCACCTATTATCAGCTATCAACTATCAACTGCTGTTCATTGTTATTTGTACTAGATTGGATAAGCTATCCCTACAAGTTTTTCTGAACCACCCACTGGTAGCACATATGGGATTTAAGCCATCATACAAGGTGGCTACAATAATGCATGTTCTTTAGACAAACAGATGATCTACTACTACCGTGGACTATTGAAGGGAGAACAATAATGGTTAAAGAAGTTGACCATTTTGTAATGGGATGTTGGGAAATAAGCAAACCTTGTGCACTCCATGCTTTGAATTTTTTTTGTGATGGCAAGGTCTGGGTTTTCATTTTTTTATGATAGAAACCACCAGAAGCGGAAAGATCACATATCTTAATTTTTTGGGTGCCTTCTTTTATCCCAGTTTTTATTAACTGTTCTTTTTCCTTCATTCCCTCCTGTGTTTGTAGTATCAACTGGAAGAAGAGGAGAAGCTAGCAAAGCTACAGAGCGTATGGTTGAAAGCGAATTACAAGAAGTACAACATGTTAGATTCTGTCACACATGACGGGATTGTGAGACGGTTGGCACAGCATTATGATGTCGGTCTTAGAGATGACTGATTTCTCTCTCTCACACACATTTGATGTAGTTTGTCCGTGGTCTTGACACCATGTGTTGTGCTGCTGTTGGAAGAAACACAATGAGGGCAAAGCACAAGATTAACACACTATATTACAATGTAATCATTTTGTATGCTGTGCAGCTGTAAGAAAAAACAAAATTTAGGCAGAATATCAGAGTAAGGCATTGTGTTACTGGTGTAGTGGGTTGTGATTCAAAAGTATAACACTGCAGTTGGTTTGTTAATTTTGTTCATTTACGTGGATTGGTTATACTGCCTTAGTCTCGACACCATGATGAAAATTTATGATTTATCTTACAGTTGGTATTCATGGAGGCAGATCTTATGCATTCAGATATCCTTCCCATGGCACTTTTTTGTCAATGTCATTACGTATATCCTGATCTATGTTCCCACCCTCGCGAAAAATGTGCAGTAAGGTTGTTAAAGACAGCTATAATTCATATGTTTGGATCTGTTTGGATTGGGTGAAAGTAGAACATTCAGTAATTTTTGAGTGGGAAGGACCGAGCTTGGCAGCGATGTCATATGTCAAGTAAGGGGGAAACTTCAATAGTTGACGGTCTACTCAAGTATATGATTTTAAGCGTGGTCAATTTAATAACAAAACTAAATAATTTAAAATGTTATTTTTTTATATTTAATTTTTTTTTATAACCAAAGTATCTAGGCTTAGTACTCGACTAATCTTTTATGCATGTGCAAACCTACTTAACCACATACAGCAGGTAACTCTATAAGGAATAGTCTTTAGGGTGGAGTGAGAATTGACTCAGGACTCGTTTTTTTAGGTGGGTTCTTGGTCATCATTCCAAACCCTTTCGATTTTTTTATATTTAGATCTAATCTTGATTAATATCTATTAGATGCATATTCACTGTTAAATTGAATATTATAAGCAAAAACATTTATCTAGTTGTTTATTTTTACCTTAAAAATTAAATGTACGGATGATTTTTTTGGAACATGGGTATCTGTATATACCCGTATATTACATTGGAGATGAGATTAATCTCACACACATGGGTTAAGTCGATGAGGAGTAACTCTATGGAGAGTAATTCAGAGGAGTTTGAGCATGAATTGAACTTAAAACCTCTATTTTAATAGTCTCGATGAACTTTCTTAACCCCTTTTACTCAGTCCGTTAAAGCATTTAGACTTGCCCATCAAATAAATAAAACTAAGTTCTTGATGGGACTAACTTTTTACAAGACTCGGATGTAGCAAATTTATTTCTCTAGAGTGTAACATGTCATTCTAAGGATGATTATTTATTAAGAGGATTTGAGTTAAAAAAATTTATTTATTAAACTGTTGACAATACTTTTTAGGTCAACATCACATAGATCGTCTTGACTTACCTATTATTGATAAAGAGTTCATGTAACACGATTCATTTAATAAATTGATTGAGCGGATGAATGATGTAGTAGAGGTTTATATGGTGGGTATGATTTTGGAATAAAGAAATGAGACAAGAGAATTAAATCTATACTTTACAAAGCTTTTGATCTAAGTACAGTTAATACATATTTTACAAAATATATTTAAAACTTTGTAATTTTTTAGAGTGGACCTGCTAGGTCATAAATGTGATGAAAAGTTGTAAGTAAATACGAGGCATATGACAATTTATGTACTTGATAGAAACAAAAGAGCCAGAAAGGGCATATTTATTAGTTGACCAAAATAAGAAAAAGAAAAATAAGATATCTAATCATGTAGGGGAGGTACATTAAAGATAGAAATAAACAAATTTTTTAATATTTAAATTTTCTAATCTTAAAAATATAATTTAATTGATCTTATCAAAATAAATTTTAATAAATTTTATTTTTTTCAAGAAATTCATTTCATAAAGTCAAAAGTGGGACATGCAAAACTAGTTGGTGGTTCTTCCATTGTTATAATTCTAATCCTAGTGATCCCTTAAGTAAAACTAAGGTATCATAGAATTCTATGCCCGGAGTTTGACAAGCTCCACTTGAACCCATATAGATTGGAGAGTTTGAAATGTTTAGAACTGTATATCAGTTTATAAAATTTCATCTTCATTAAATAAATATATGTATATTTTTTAAAATAAAAAAAAAGTAATTTTATTTGACATAAAAAATATTAAATTAAATTAATAAATTAAAACTTAATTTTTTGTTAAAATGAATATGAGTGTAATCTACGAGGGTACGTGAGTGAGTAGGTGTGAGAGAGGAAATTGTTGATTCAGTCCAGTGTCTTAACTCTTTTGTAATGATAATTTTTTTTGTAATCCTACCATACTTTGCGGGTCGGATTCGGGTTACGTGGGTCAGTTAAGAGATGGCGAGTCATGTAGCATCTGACGCGGCTTTGTATCGTAGAGTTAGAAACGCGTATCAAAGAAGCAGACGTCGGAGAGAGTCTTTCTTCTGTGTTTGTGATTGCGAGTTGCAGAAGGGAAGAGAAAAAGAAGAGGAAGAATAGCAATGGCTGGACAGGCGGGTGGGAAGGTTTCGTTCAAAGTCACTCTCACCTCCGACCCTAAACTTCCCTTCAAAGTGTAATGACCTTTCCCCTTTCTTCTTCTTCTCTTTGTTTTTTTTTTTTTTTTGGGTGGAAGGGTGTTCTGTTCTTTTATCTCTACTTTAATCTATAAACGCATCTGATTTTAGTCATTATTTCCCCCTTTCCTTTTTGGGGAGATAGTGGTTGTGGGTATCTATTAATTTTTCTTTAATATAGAAAGTAATTGATTTTATTCTACTTGCATTTGCATCAGTTTCAATGTTCCAGAAGCTGCCCCTTTCACCGCTGTCCTGAAATTTGCCGCCGAGGAATTCAAAGTACCTCCCCAGACCAGTGCCATCATCACCAACGGTATTACTACCAATCCTCACCATCCCCTCTCCTTCATTGTTGGCTTACAATTATGCAGTCTCCGTCAATTGAAATTAATTTGCATATTGGTTTGGATTTATAGCCTTCTATATGATGATCCTGGTAATTGTACAGAGTTTCCATCTGCTGCTATTCAATTAAATTAAAAAAAAAACTCAAAAAGTGGGTAATGTCTGATCATATTTGATGGGGACATCTATCCTAAATTAGGTGAAGACCATGCTCAATTAAAAGACCATGATGAGTTGGATGATGAAATTGCAGAATCAGCTGTAATTGAGTATGAAAAATTTAATGGTGCCAAAGACCCACTTATTGAAGACCAATGGCCTATTAAATTAGTCCAACATCAGCCTAAGGTCATGAAATATGGGTCCAAAGTTCCAAATCAAGCATTTCCATGCCAATTGACCCTTTTAGCAACCCAATCCATTGGGTTAGGGTTGTACATGATTTTGGCTCTCCACACATGCTAGGAGTCATCTCAAGGAGCAACAATGGAAGGCAATCAAGGAGGAAAGGAACCCAACAAGGCAATTGGCGTGTTTGCACAATGGGAAGGTCGGCTATATTCAAAATTGGTCCTTTTGTATGTATAGATAGAATTTAATCCTTGTTTGTAGACGGCACATGGAAACCATCAATGGATGGCAACTTACATAAATAATTTTTGTGATTTTCTTTAAATACCTTGTATGGATGAACATGTGAGGACACACCAAGTTGAATACAATTCCTTTGCTTTGAGCAATTGCCTTCTTTCTTTGCGTTCTTCTTTAGTTTTCTAGTTTTTCTTCTAGTTGAAGTTCTTGCCTTAAGTTCTAGTTCTAGTTCTAATTAGACCAACCCTTTGACGAATTTAGTTTCTAGTCCTAGTAATTGATTCAAGAATTCTTATTTTCTTTGGTGATTATTGCATAGTGCCAATTTTTTTCTAAAGAAGTTTTTGATCTCATTCCATTATTTTGGTGAGAATTTTGGGGTTTTGGTTCATCCATTCAAAGCTCCGTCTATCCGTACAACTGGGGTGAGTTATCGATTGGTGTTATTCTATCGAAGTCAATCCGAAGATTTTCTTAGACATCGGAATTCTTTGAGTTCTAATTTTCTTGATTTCTTATCGAATTCAAGTCGGATCTTGCAGAGTTCTTGAAAGTGCACTATACAAATCGGTATGCTCTTGACACTGATTGATTAGTGTGACAAAACTAGTTGGTCACAACTGTTAGGCCCAAACACAATTTTCAATACAAGTCCTCTGAAATGCTCTTATACCACGCAAACAAGATTAACGAAATTTTTATTGCTTGGTTTAATTAATGTTATTAGCAAATAATCTAGGCAAATTATAAAAGCGATTAATTAAACAAGATGAGCAATAAATGATAATTCAAAGATCAAAGTAAGGTAATCACAATCAACCATGCACCATAAGCATCCACTGCAAAAGCATGTAAGTGGTTCGGTCACACAGACCTACGTCCACTCTTAGATCTGCCCAAACTCGGAAAATCTGAAATTTTCACTAACTCAATAAAATAAGGGACACACTCTACAACTCACAAACTGATTTTTTGATCTGGTGGTTCGATCACCCAGATCAATATCCACCAACGAACACATTGAGTTTTGATCAATGGTTTTGATCACACAGATCTAAGACACTATCAATTACAAACAATATATCCCAAAGATATATTAAACAAACTAAACTTAACTTGACTCACTTGCCTCAGAATGCTCCAATCTTGCATGAAGTGTTCTTGTCTTGATCTCCTCGATGCACGTTCCTTGTTGATGTCCAGATCCACCACTTGAATGCTCAATCAACCAAGGTCAAAGAGGAGATTGGGTTCTAGGTAATTAGGACACACATACAGATCTCTCATATTTGCTTAGAGCACTCGTAATTCTGAACACATTGTGAGCCTTGAATGCTTCGAACAGAAACCTCAAATGTTTTCTGTGTTGGAATCCGAATAAAAAAATGATTCACCAATATGAGTTCAAACCTATGAAGCACGGATACGGCTCGGATACGCACCCATTAATTAAATATTTTTTCAAATACGGATACGCCATCGATATGCGTAGGTGTGCGAGGATACGGCGGGACACGCAACATGCGTTTTTTATTCCTTATTTTCCCCTTAAAACGACATCGCTTTGCAGATCGTGCGTTGCAAAGACAATCAACCGTTACATCGTGCGATGCAACGACAATCAATCGTTATGCGATCGAGGAGAAGAAAGGAAAAAAAAAGGAGAAAAGGCTAGAGAGGTCTAATTTCGCTAGAAGAGGAAAAAAGAAAAAGAAAAAGTTAGAGAGAAAGGGAAGAAGGGAGCATACCGTTCGCCGCTGTTTTTTTTTTTTTTCTTCCCTTTATTTCTTTCTTCTCTTCCAGTTGCAGGTGCCGCCGCTCTCTTATGTTAGGGTTTTCGTGGTTTCTGTGGCTTTGTTTCCACGTGCGGCAATGAGTATAGCTATTTCCTTCGCTTTCGTGGCTTTTTATTTCAATTTTCACGAGCGGCAGTGAGTCTAGTTATTTCCGTATTTCCGTGGCTTTTTCGCTAGTTGCTGTTTTCTTTAACACACACACACACATATATATATTTATTTATAATACTAAATTACTAGTAGTCTAATATTGTAAGTGTAAATGCTATATAATTATATATTTCAGTTATATATATATATATATATATATATATATATATATATTGTATTCATTATAAATATAAAAATATAGTTTTCTAATAATAGAAAATCATTTATGCACTTAATATTTAATTATGTATGTTTAAATCTCATATTGATATTTTTTTGTATTTTTTTTGGATTATTTTCAATGGATGATTGTGTGTAATCTGTTTATTAGGTAAAATTTGAAAAATTCAGTTTTTTATCTCATAGTAGAATTTATGATGTTTTTTGGAAATGTCTGAATTTATTTTGTTGATATATATATATATATATATATATATATATATATATATATATATATATATATTTATTTATTTATTTATTTATTTATTTATTTATTTATTTCGGCATATCCCGCCGCACCCGTATCCTAGTTTTTCAAAATTTGTTGCATCCCTGTATCGGATACGTGTGGTATTCGATATGCGCACCCGTATCGGTGTTTCTTAGGTTCAAACAATCTCTCAAAGGTTCTCAGAGAAGTGCTCAATGAGTGGGTTTAATTTTTTCTTAATAAAATTATGCGCAAATTTTCACGAGAGACCTCTTTAAATAATTTTTGTCCCAATAGTCATCTTCAGTATACTGATGACTTACTTTGGAAGATCGAAGCCACTCTTTGGAATATCGAAGCTCCTCTTCGGAATACCAAAGCTCCTTGACAGCTCAAGGTCAACTCCTTGACACACATGCCAGCTAGCACAACGGCTAGTCTTCGATCTAATGAAGACTATCTTCAGAATACCGAAGCTGTAACGGCTACTTTTCAGAATACTGAATTTTCCCTTTAGTATGTTGAACACACTTGAGAGACTAAGTCCACAAATTTTTGAAAAATCATGCTTTGGGACAGTCTTCCAAAGTTTCCCTTCGGAATACCGAACATCAAGCTTCGGTATACTGAACAAAACCATCAATCTACCGAACATCCTGGATTTTCACAGGATCACTGTCCACCTTCGGAACACTGAGGACAAACCTCAGAATATTGAAGACTGGTTTTTCATAAATCAAATTATGGACTTAACACACTTAGAATCCAACTTTTAATTAACCATTTAAGGGCATGATTCTTAGTCTAAGTCAAGGTCCACTAGGTCTATCTAGGTCTAATTTACCTGACTTGGTTGGCCTTCAACTCATTCTCCTTTTTCTGTTGCTCTGCCTTTCACTGTCACTGCTTCTGGTCTTCACAGTCTTCCAGAGGCAAGGAATGGACACACAGACACAGACACAAAATTGGCAACACTTGGGAACACAGATTCAACTACGATTCTAACAGTTGTTACTTTCTACGTGGAAGGCATAGGTAGGCGTTAAACCTGATCCTACCCTTCATCATTATTCAGTTCCTAACTTGGATATGATTTTCACAAGGAAGGCATACAATCAATGTTTTTAAATCAGATTTTAACAATGCCAAGGTGATCCTGTTTGGCTCCAGAAACATTTCAATGGGCCACTGTCTTGGCATGAATCCACCCCTGTTGAATCTTTTTTTCCAAGCGAAGCCACATTGAAGATCCACATATATATGAAAATCAACATGAATCAATCAAAATAAAAGTCAAAGATTTTTCCCTTTATTTAGGAAAGCAATATCTATATCTCTGCTTTTCCATGTGATTTGAGGTCATCAGTATCTATATCTCTATCTCATGTCTTTTGCAAATTTGTTGACATTGTCCATGTTGGTATTTTATTCAATTTAACCCATAACCATACTATGGATCTCTATGACTTCATCTGATTTCTTTTACAATTTTGTTGATTTTGTTCATGTTGGTACTGGATTCAATTTATTTATCTATTATTGCCTAATTCTGACTCGTTTGTGACTTAAGAGTTTGGAATACTGTCTTTATCTGATGTAGTAATGTTTGTGTAATTGTGATTATTTTGGTAAGTGGTTGTGGATTCAGTGATAGGTGGGACAAAGACTTCAATGATGATAGAATCATGTTGTGGATTCAATATTTGTTTAGGTGTGGAGTGACCCTGAAGGACATAAATAGCAAAATCTACATTAAAGGAACCTTAAATTTAGCATGTATAGGTGAGAAAATGATGAAATGTTGTTTAAGATGATATAGACATGTACCTACATGACCAGAAATAGCTCTAGTATAGAAAATTGAAAGATTGTAAGTTGAATGTACTAAGAGAAAGGGGGAGGCCTTTCAAGACTTGGGTTTGAGGGGTAATGAAGGACATGATAAATTGTGGAATGACAAAAATATGATTGTTGATCTGATAGAGAGCAAGTGTCAAACTCAAAAAGCTAGCTGACCTAGTTAGATGGAAAAATGATTGATGATGATGATGAAATATTAAATTAGGTTTCTTGTACGAGAACTATATATATTAATTGTATGATTTTCTATCAATTCTGCCATTTCCTTTGCTTATTGGTTGTTATCTTTTTTTAAGCCTTGGGTTTATTTACTCATTTTATTGTAATGATTTGATAAATGCATTCACTTCTCCTATATGGACGGGTTTTTTAGTAAGGGTTATTTTTATTGTTATTTTCTCATTTTTATCCCAAAAATGGATTTTCTAGTAGTATGGCTAGGAAGCTCTGAATTTAATATATCTTGAAATCGAACAACTAAACTTTTCAAGTTTTTCTTGACCATAAAGTAGACTACAATTTGTAGTTATAACCATAAAATATAAATTAAGAAATTATATACTTAAAAGGATATAAAGTACTAGAGTTGCCTAAGGATATCCGACATAAAGACAACTAGGGCTGCAACTCGGGTCGGGCCATGACCCGACCCGAGACATCATGCAGGTCGGGTTGAGAATTTTGGGTCAGCAGGTCGGGTTGAGAATTTTGGGTTGATGATTTTACAAGTTAACTCGACCCGATCTGACCCGGCTAAAATTAGGCTAAATAGGTTCAGAATGCAGGTCGGGTCAGAATTCGGGTTGATTCGGGTTAGAATTTGGGTCGGGTCGGGTTGTGAAGTTCGGGTTGAGAATTCGGGTCGGGTTCCATATATATCAACTCGGGTCCGGTTGGGTTTTAAGGAACCCGACCCGCCCAACCCGAGTTGCAGCCCTAAAGACAACCCGGTGTGTGTTTGAGCACATTTGTGCATGTCTATTTTGAATATCTGAACCCAACTTTGGATATTCACATCTTAGTTGGATTTGGGTATGGATATGGAGTACCCTCACAAAACTAAAATTCATTAAATTGTGGTCCCTTTTTTTATGAATATCTGCAACAATGACATCTTTCAGAAAACATCGAAATACTTGTTGTTCGTGGACTTTTGTCCCATGATCTTATCATTGAAGAGGTGTACTACAATGATGCACAAAATAGTTCGAATACTCATGAACCCTCCTTTTGACCCTAGTTTACATAGCTTCCAAAGCCACCATAGGGATCACCTTGTTGGATCTTGCATCTAACCCATCCAGACAATAACAGATGAATTGCCTCAATAGGCTTCATTCCTTGGAACCTAGTTAGCCGTTGATGTATTATATGCATATTAAACCTGCATTGCCATATTATGCAAAACAGTATTATACTTGTACAATTTGTTCTAAAACAGGCTATAGATAATAAACATTAATAATCAAACACAGCTTTATTATATATTGGAACGTCTGCATCTCAAGCTTCTAATAAATAGTCTAAAACTCCTCATTTTTCATCTATCACTGTGTCAATTTGCTCTACTTTTGAACTCCAACCAGTCCAATATTTTCGGAGTTAGCATTCATATTCTTCACCAGAGAATTCGGAATGCAAAATATCCATGAATATGAATTGCATCATCTTGTAACCATATTGACAAGAGCCCATAGCCCAATTAGCCCAATTGGTAAGTGATTACTGTGCACCTAAGGGTCATGATTTGAGTCATGCTACCATTTCATATGCAGATATGCGCGCACACATATTTTTGTAACCACATTTGTCCGCCATCCTCATTAATTGTTAGAATATGTTCTTTGTGGAATCTTTAGATATTCACTGGTGTATGCATGTTATCTTATATGTGTGCATTGACGTTGTGCCTTTATTATTTTCTTTCAATTGTTGTTTCTTTGTTTGTTCACTTGCTTCCCTTTTAATATCTAGATATTTGACTTTTGTTTTGTCTTCAGCTCATTTGGAGTGTGTTTTTTGTATGCAGATGGTGTTGGTATCAATCCACAGCAAAGTGCTGGTGTGTCCCCCTTCTTTTATTTATTTTTCCTGTTTTTGGTTTGCTATTTGCACATATATATTCATTAAAGGTGTATGTTATTTTTCCTTAAATCTCTCTCTCTCTCTCTTTCTCTGCACATGAACGTGGGACATATACACATGTACATGCATCATAGCAATCGGTCATGTTTTACACAAACCATTTCAAAGTAAGCCCTAATAAAAACAACTTAGTGCAGCCCTCTCTCTCTCTCTCTCACTCTGCACATGAACGTGGGACATATACATGTGTACATGCATCACAGCAATCGGTCATGTTTTACACAAACCATTTCAAAGTAAGCCCTAATAAAAACAACTTAGTGCCGCCCAATAATCCAAACAAATAAGATTGGCCTACTTTTTTGTGGATTCAGAATTAAGAACTAACTGTACACAAATATAACTCAGCAGGTCAATTTACTCCAAGTTCAACCCTATCCCAGCTTGAGTTAAAGTTGATCAAGTTTTTTGGCACAAACTTCCACCATATTTAAATGGGTCAGGTTAGCCCACCCATGTTTTAGGTCGAGTCAGTTGGGTTCAAGTTGGCTCTTACCCAAGTTGCAACCCAATCTGGTGAAAACAACATGAGAGTTTTCGAAGACAAAGCTTCTCAGAGAGTCAATTGCCGTGAGAGGGTTGAGCTTAGTATCATTCAGTGGGTTCAAGTTGGCTCCAACCCAAGTCGCAATCCAATCTGGTGAGAAATTGAATCGCAATAAACCCTATTGTTTTGGGCTTCACTTTCCTTTTTCTTTTTGTTTCCGTTTCATCTTCCTGTTTTCGGAATTCCAACCGCATCCCTCACACAGATTTCATTTTCCCTCCCTTTTTTAGTTTTCCCGCCCTTGTCATGTGGTTGTTAAGAATAGGCCGCATGCCTTTATTTTTTACCTTACATTTTTGTTTTTAGTTCAAATTTAAAATGTGGATGGAATTGTATCCCTCTTCTGGTGGACCTTTTACATATACTTCCTACATGTTTCTGACTTCATTACATGCTAATCCAAGTGATGTGTGGTGTGGATATTTACATAGAAGAGGTTGTTTCAACTCCACTTCAAAATTAGTAATTTTGAAATAATGTAGTTATGAACTAGAACAATGTCATATATCCATTACTATCTGTATTTTATGTGCAGGCAATGTCTTCCTGAAACATGGCTCAGAATTGCGTCTTATACCTCGTGACAGAGTTGGAGCTCCAGCTACATGCTTTTAGGCACTTGTGTCACCATCTCTTGAGGTGAAGAGGCTTTATATTTATCACAGCATTAGTTTCTTTCAGTAGGTAACTCAGAAATTAAAATGCCTCACTTAAAACCTATTGAAAGTCGTCGTAATGTACTGCCTCCAAAATCTCTCCTGTTTTTACTCTTTTTTTCTCTTTTTCTGAGAGAATATGTGGATGATGGGATATAAACTGTATGCAGCTTGAATAAGGATGAAATGACTATTTGACTTGATTAAATGACCTTAGAAAGTATAAACCATGGCTTGTTATATCAACCCATATGGTGTACAATATGTTCTTAAGGTAGAGTGATGGAAACTCTGAACTCAAAAAGCCTTTGTTAGATATATGAAATATGGCAGATGATGGTGGTGGTAATACAACTCATAGCACTGACTTTTATGGTACATAGCAAGGCATTGCCTGTGGAAAGGGAAAATGTTTTTATGCTAGCGAAGAAGCTAAATGTTAAGGCTCAAGGATGAAAAGCTTACAAACAGAGAAGGAAGTATGTAATGGATCATTCCAAAAATAATAATAATAGTAATAATAATTATTATCATAAAAGAAAGCGGTTATGGCCCCATGGATGGAGATTTAGAAGGACCATTGAAATTTGTAAGTGGATGTCAATTTTTTGTGAAAATGGTCTCCTACTCATCCTACAAGGAAAATGAATCCAAGCATATAGCTAAAATTTCATGAAAGTAAAAAAAAAAAAATTATATTAAAAAAATGTATAAATAAAACTTGTATCACAACTGTTCAAGGCTTATTGTTATAGTCTAAAGACTGTGGGTTCAAGTCCATGGACTGTCAAGCATATAGCTAAAATTTCATGAAAGTAAAAAAAAAAAAATTATATTAAAAAAATGTATAAATAAAACTTGTATCACAACTGTTCAAGGCTTATTGTTATAGTCTAAAGACTTGGGTTCAAGTCCATGGACAGTCTATGAAAACAATTTGTCAAAACTAAATATAAAGGGCAAATTCCAGGAATAATTGTCTTAGATGACAATGATGATCATAAAGATTGTACGAATGATTAATAAACCAAGTAACACATTGGGTCGAGTCAAATAAGGGAAAATATTTTGGGGTACAAATATTTTGTGTAATCTGGTCGACAAAGGTCAACAGCATTTGGTAATGCTAGCCTCTTATCGTATTGTATGCAAAGTCTAGGTTTTTTAAGAGATTTTCAATGATTGATTGGAGGTGAATTTAAATGGTACATAACTTGTATGTAGTTATGCACGCAGACGACTCGAATAACAGTTGGGTACCCAGAATGCTATCGAAATCAGAATTTAAATCCTTGGATGCAGATCATGCACTTGGTTATAGAAGCTTGATTTGCAGGGGAGGGGCCAGCCAACATTTGTATTCACCATTGATTTTAAAGTAGGGGTGAAACTTGGGTTGGGTTTTGGCCCGACCCGACTGACCCGACCCGAAAATAGTGTGGGTTGGGTTATAGAAATTGTAAATTCGGGTCAGGTTGGGTTAGGAAAAAAAAAACCCAACTGAAATTCGGGTCGGGTTGGGCTGAAGAATTTAAACTTCAACCCGACCCGACTCGACCCAAAAAAATCCGACCCGGAAAAACTCGACCCGAATTCATAACTTAAATAAAACCCTACGCCCCGTCCACTTCCGTTTCTCCTCTTTCGAAAATTGATATCCACCTCTTCTGCTTCCTCTTCATCTTCTCCTCTTCCCCCCTTTAAAAAATTGGGCTAACTCGGGCTAACTCGGGCTAACTTGGGTCGGGTCGGGTCAACTCTCGGGCTGAGAGTATTAGCAATTCGGGTCGGGTTGGGTTGGCATACTCGGGTTTGCAATTCGGGTCGGGTTGGGTCGGGTTCAAAATTTTTTGAGATGGACAAACCTAGCCCGCCCGACCCGAGTTTCAGCCCTATTTTAAAGTTAACCGGTGCATACTGCTGATAAATCATTTCAGTTTAACAGACTATCAGCTTCAGAATGTTGTTCAACAGAGTACAAAAGTGTGTTATTTATTCTACTAGTATAGTAAAGCTGTTCGTGGAGACTATCCACGGCCAGGAAGAGCCTGGTCTGCCCTGTATCAGCCCAGTTACATGTAGAATTTTTTTGAAACAGTCGTTTTGGGGTGTGGATTTTAAAACCCTCATGTTATACAAAATGCGATCGGCGTAACCGGGATGTGTTTTGCTGGGGGCTCTTTGGCTCGGCCGAGGACTGTTATCATGCAGGATTCTTAGCAATTTGTAACCATGTTAAGTTGCCAGGAAGAAGGTCCTGCATGGACTTGTGACCCTCAAACTCATCATCATAAAACCAGCTTCGCAATAATGTAACAAGGCCTCACCAAAGGGTTTTTTTTTTTTTAAGTTGTCTTCACCATTTAACTACCATGATTATCATCAAACATATTTGTTAGATGGGTCAACTGCCGACTTGACCCTGACCTCACTACCTGAGTGAATTTTGGTGAAATTTCTACTTCGAACTTGGAATTGCTGGTTTGGGTTTGCTTTTGATGGGAGGTTCACATCATGACAGACAGATCGGTTGGTTCGTTGAGTATGTGGTTCGATGCAGGGGTCAAAAAATCGGCTCGGCCGATATGCGATACGGACGATATATCGGCCGATAATTTTATCTCTCATACCGATATCGGCATTTTCTCTCTCCTCCGATATCGGAACCGTGAAAAAACCGCAAAAAACCGTGATGAACAGTGATGAACCGTGACAAAACTGCAAAAAACCGCAAAAAACTGTAAAAAACCGTAAAAAACCGTGAACACCCTGAGAACCGTAAACCCTGAACCGCGGAAAACTGTGGAAAACCGCGGAAAACCGCGAAAACTGCAAAAACCCGTGAATACCCCTGAGAACCGTAAACCCTGGAAAATCGTGGAAAACCGTGAAAAACCGTATCGGTGTTTTAAAATTTTTTTTTTTTTTCTAAATACCGATATTTATGAATATCGGCCGATATTGTGACCGATATTTCGGACCGAATATCGGCCATATCGGCCGATATTCGGTATGTACGGCCGATACTTATCGTATCGGCCGATATTACTCGGTTTAAAAAAACCGATATATATCGGCCGATACGATATGTATCGGCCGATATTTAAACCTTAGGTTCGATGTACAGTATATTGTATCGGCCGATATTTAAACCTTAGGTTCGATGTACAGTATATTACATTGATTTGATTTATGAAGCTATCTTTTCAAGTTCTCTAGTCACTTTAATTAGTTTTAATTTTTACAAGTTGGCAGTCTTTAAAAATATTATTCATTTGGTCCCATCAGAACTGAACGGGCGTAAACATATTGTTTTCAACTTATAGGCTGACCTTTGTATTCACTTTTTAGAACCTATTTGGATAAATATAGGGGCACAGTGTCTTTAAAAAGAAAAAGAAAAACCTATGAAGTTTGTCATACCTTTTTTTTATAACTCGAGAATCACGAGGTAAAGGTCTCCCTAAACACCTTGGGAGAGTGTTCCGCTCGGTTCATGCCGCTAGAACTCAAACTAGCGACGGTCAGACTTTTCAGCCCATTTAAGTAATTTTATGTATTTTTATATAATGTATTCACATATATTGAATTTGTATAAAAAACACAATGACACATCCTCTCTATGCTCCTACAAACAGGCTCAACGAGTGGACTTTGAGTGTTTCACTGATTCAATCATATGGGCTTAGACTTTAGCCTAAAAAAGCTTGATGGTTGCAGGTAACGCTAGACTTTTGATTTTACGAACCATGGATGATATTTTAAAATTTGAAAAATGTCTAAATATTTTAGAAAATAGAAAACGAGAACGAGAAAATATATAATATGAAATTCATGTTTTTTAGTATCGCACGGTGACATGTTCTTCTATTACAATTTTTTAATTTTTTAATAAAAAATGAATTCTATGAAAAATATTAAAATATTAAAAAATCACTCTAAAAACTATATCATTCACAATAAAGGGCTCTTTATTTTATATAAATATTTTTATATTATTTTATTAATTTTTTCATAAAAATGCTAAAAAAGGAATTATCTTAGAAAACATGGATGTCATGAATTTTTTGAAAGAAACTTGATAAATCACATAATCAAATGGCAAACTATCAACCAGATTAAGACATCTCTATTTAATTCTATAAGCACTTAATATTATTTAACTAAATTATTTTCACAAAAAGTCTAAAATAAAGATTATCTTGAATAGAAAACAATTTTTTTAATGAAAATAACTCAAAATGGATACATGTTAAATGAAAACTGATTGGAATGGACAAATACCTTTCACACATGAAGAACTTGTTTTTAAACCTTATTGAAATCTTATCCAATTCAATATTAAAAAAAAAAAGAAAAACAGTTGAAATAACAAAAAAATTTAAAAATAAAAAAATTGAAAAAGGCCAACATGGCCGATAAGCGCTCATATATTGACAGATAAGTATTCAATATATATTTGGCCAAATTTCACCCTTGTCAGCCAATCTGGTTAGAAAATGCCACCCATAGGTTCAGTGGACCTATTATGATGCACAATTTGTATACAAATCCGGGTTCCATCATACATATCTTGTAAAAAAATTTAATTGGCTTGACTCCACCCAATATAACTCAAAATATATCCGGGTTAGATTAGGTAGAGTGGTCCTAGACCACAATCTGATCCAACCTGAATAAAAAACACATATGAAAGAATATTATCTCTTTTTTTTTGAAAAGTAAATATATCTTTTTTTATTACCTATTGATTTTAACCCATGTGCCCCCACCACAAGCTCAAAATTTTTCATCTATTGCTCAATGGCCTCACATTAAAGGGAAGTCATCTTTATCTTTTATCTTTCATTTTCTATTGAAAATAGTTTTTTAATAACATCTTTATTTATTTATTATAAAATTCGAGTTTGATTGGGTTGAATCATGTTGGGTTAGTGATAAAAAATTAAGTCGGATAAAATTAAGTTAGGAAGAAAATCTATTATCTATAAGTAACTCAATCTGAATCCAACTAGTCTCAACCCACTGTCATCCACAATGTATCATATAAATTAAAATAATTATTTATTTAAAAAATATAAGAGGTCCAATACGATAGCTCATTTGAGTGTAAAAGGCCCATTGTGCAGCCATAAAACAATAAATTTAAATCTTTAAAAATGTTATTTTCTTCTTTAAATTTAGATTCAATTAAAACTCTTACCCATTTGATACATTTCCATCACTAGATTGACAATAATAAATAAAAAAATTTATTCAATGGTTTGGTAGAATTGGATGAACAATAGGTCACATTTTGAACAGTTTCATAATCTCTACTATCTACGTATATATTTTTTTTTCCCTGTAACATGAAAGATACCCAATATTGTCTGAGATTTTATGCGCAGCCATTAGTTAATGCTTAAGCTCTTTACCTTCAAAATATTGTCTACTGTAAATTAATTTATAAAAATTAATGTAAACTCTCAATTATAATATTTAAATGGAAAAAAATTGTCAATTATTCCATTACACGGTTGAGGGCGTAAGTTCAACCTAATGTGTAGTAATTTGTAATTCGCTAACGGATGACTTGTCGTACGGTCCGGGAGTAGAGAAATTATCCGGTGTGAACCGGGTTGTTTACCGGTTTACCTCTCCTCCATTAAGTTACCTCCATTATCTCTCTCCCCCGTCTTCTGCAAGAGAACGAGAAGTGAAAATGCGCTTCTCTACTCTGAAGCATCTCTTCTCTTTTTCATGATCACCCAAATTCTCCCAACCTAAATCTGAATTCTCCGAAATGGATATTCTTTTCGCTCAGATCCAAGCGGATCTACGATCCAACGACGCCCTCCGCCAGTCCGGAGCCCTACTCCAAGCCCTCCAGCAGTCTGCCGCGGGCAAAGACATCTCTGCCCTCGCCAAATCTGCTTGCGAAGAAATCGTCGCCTCCCCAGCTTCGGCCGTCTGCAAGAAATTAGCCTTTGATCTCATCCGATCCACCCGCCTTACTGCTGATCTCTGGGAGATCGTCTGTACTGGCATCCGCACTGACCTCGACTTCCCTGATCCCGATGTCTCTGCGGCCGCTGTCTCCATCCTTGCTGCCATCCCTTCTCACCGACTCGGCAAGCTCATTTCCGATTCCAACAGAGAAATCTCTGCCTGCTTTGACTCCCCCTCCGACAACCTCCGCTTTTCCATTACCGAAACTCTGGGCTCCATCCTTGCCCGCGACGACCTCGTACTCCTATGCGAGTCCAATGTCAATCTCCTTGACCGTGTCTCCAATTGGTGGAAGCGTATTGGGCAGAACATGCTCGACCGTTCAGATGCTGTCTCTAAGGTTGCGTTTGAATCCATTGGCCGCCTTTTCCAAGAATTTGATTCGAAAAGAATGTCCCGACTCGCAGGGGATAAGCTTGTGGACAGTGAGAACTCGCTCGCTATCCGGTCGAATTGGGTTGCGTCTATGGCAGATTTTGTATGGAAGAAGCGGAATGCGCTGATGGCTCGGTCACTGATTCTCCCAGTTGAGAGCTTCCGGGCAACAGTGTTCCCAATTGTGTATGCCACTAAAGCTGTTGCATCTGGGGCTGTGGATGTGCTCAGGAAACTCTCGAAGTCGATGGGAAGTAATGCTGGGAGTCGCCTAGATTCAGAGAATAATGCAGAGAAGGTGGTAGGGGTCTCAGATGTGGTTTCTCACCTTTTGCCGTTCTTGGCTTCTTTGGATCCGGCGTTGATATTTGAAGTGGGGATTAATATGTTGTCGCTGGCGGATGTTCCAGGAGGGAAGCCGGAGTGGGCTTCGGCATCTATTACGGCAATCCTTAATCTCTGGGACAGGCAGGAGTTCTCATCTGCTAGGGAGACCATTGTCAGGGCTGTTGTTACGAATCTCCATCTCTTAGATCTTCATATGCAGGTGCATTGAATCTTTCTATAACTCCCTGTTTTGCTTGTTTGGATCTTGGAAAGATGAAGCTTTTTTTTTTACTAGTTGACAGTAGTTAGAATGTTAGTCTCACTCACTTGCTGCCATCTTTTGGTATTTTGATATTTCACGTTCAAATCTAGATTGTGTGGAATTTCAGGCTGAAAACAGTTTTAAAAATCCACACAATTCTGTTAACCCCAGTACTTATCTTTTTTGAGTTCTAGTTATTGTGTATGTTTTTCCTGAAATGTGATAGTTTTATTGTAAGGAAAAGAAGAAGAAGAGAAACATAGAACTAAACTAAGAGAACAACATAGAGACAGCTGTTTTTTTAACAGAGATTGGAATTAATTTTATTAAAAGGTGTGAAGTATATAAATATTAACGGCTTTATATAAGAGGGTTATACAAGACCTCAAATCCGAGCAATGTTCATCCACTCAAAGGTAAGAAGCACATTTACCAGGTTCCAACAAAAGAAAAGAACAAACCTTGAACCCATACACCCCAAGCTAGAAATCACAATAACTCTACTGTTGGCCTTCACTTCTTTACTCAATCTTTGCCAAGAAGTCTGCCACGCTGTTCGCTGAATGTACATCGTATGTGAAGAGAAATCTTCTATTCTTATTTAGTCTCCTAATGTCCCCAAAACTGTTAACCAACTTCCAAGGGGGATTCTTTCTACCGCTAGCCGAGGCAATAACGTTAACAGAATCACTTTCTATAATAAGGTTATCATTCCCATATCTTGCCTAAAGCTAGATAGCTCTCCTAATCACAAGCAATCTTACGTCATTTGATTCCATAATCCATGTGGGTTCTGAAAAGGCTAGTAACATCTTACCTCCGTTGTCGTGAACCACTCCCCCTATCCCTGCCTGACCAGGTTTACCTCTCACTGCACCGTTGACATTAAATGTACAAAATCATAGCTTAGGTCTCTTCTATGCCACTTTGGGCCTCCTATTTCTTCTATCTCCTCTCGTACAACTTTCCCATGATAGATAGAAGTCCTCTAGGGAACAACTGATGAAGTTCTTGTAGAGTGAAAGCCAAACGACAAACTTCCACTTTGCCTTTTCGAAGACTTTCCCTGTGGCCCTCGATTTTCTTTCAAAGATTCTACCATTCATTTCTTTCCATATTGACCAAAAGGCCTCCGTTGGAATCGACTTCCACGTTGCCCCCTCTTCCCTACAAATGGCCCCCCTGCCCACTCCGATACGACCTCCCCCATCCTTCGGTCTAGGACTCATGAACAACCCGACAAGAACGATGGCCATACACCCCCCGTAAATGGAGACCTACACATCAAGTGGTTTCCCCACATAGCATGTACAACACCCGACTCCCCTTTTGGTCGGAGACCTCCTCCCATCAGGTTGCATTTGACTGAGATTTTGCCTTTAATTGCAGCCCACACAAAAACTTGGATTCTAGGAGGGAACTTATTATTCCAGGCCAAAATTCATTGTGGGGGTATACTTTGGTTGTGAGAAAATACCGTCCTAAGGATGGATTTAACCGAGAAGACCCCTAAGGGATCAATGGACCAAATCCATCTATCCTCCCCCCTCTAAGCAAATCTGTGTTTCACCTAGCAGCCTCTTCAATGAATGAAGTTGGTCCTCCTCAAATTCCCTTGGATCTCTTTTGAAAATTATGGACCATAGAGGCTCACCATTGATCTCATTGTAATAGTCACCAACTAAGGCATCCTTGTTCCTAGTTGCTTTAAATAACCTAGGGAATACATCACTTAGTGCTCTCTCCCCCATCCATTTGTCTTTCAAGAAAGAGACCATATTGCCCTAACTCACCAAGATTCCAACTCCATCCTTGAATGTTGTGCTGATAAGGACATCATGGGGCACCAACGAAGAAAGATGGATTAGAATCTAGATTTTTTCTCAACATGGTTGATGATGATTTTGTGCGTACTTCTAATATATCCGACCATGGATAGAGACAGATCTAATGACACAGAACATGCTCTAATATTAAATCTAATGTAGGACATGCTCAAATATTGGAAGCCCTAATTCTAAGTGCTAGATGGATGCCATTATGAGAATGCAAAATGTGTGGTGAATCCTAAAATGACATGTAACCTATATCCATAATTCACATAAGATGTTAGTGAGATAACTTAATATTAAACAAATGATATAACAAAAACTATGCAAATTAATGACATGTACACTTAAAGCTCTCAAGGTTGTATTGTTGGTTTTCAATACGAAATCCCTCAAAAGGCTAATTAAATTATACCAAACCATGTTCTAGGTCTTCTAGATTAAAAAGTTAGTCACCCAAGGGACAAAAATAAGGTGCAGAAAGAGGGAAAAGTGGACAAAAAGAGTGGAGAAAAGGGAAAAGAAGAAAAAAAGAGAGAAAAATAAGAAGGATTTGTACCTTGAGTTACACAAGGTTCCTTGACCTCACACCGAGGAGGCAAAGTGAGTCACACAGGATTTGCAGATAGGTTGAATTTCTTCATTCATTCATTCATTTGTTCTTCAAAGTGTTTTCTACAACTATTTATATAAAAAAAATGAGACTCTTAAAACCCTAGACACATGTGGACCGTCTAAAACCATAAAAATAAATACAAGTCTATAGCAATGTTAAAACACATATAAATTAAAACTATATGACACTAATAGAATAAAAGGAAAACAAATGCCGGGTGGCGTTGGATCAACAGTAAGATCAGTCCAATCTACGATTGAACGGCTTAGATGATATAAATGTATGGATCGAGCCAAATCTTCAAATCCCTACTTGATCATCATACAATCTGGGCTATCCATGGCTGGATCTGTCTCTATCCATGGTCGGTTATATTAGAAATACGTGCAAAATCATCATCCATCCATGTTAAGGAAAAATCTTGATTCTGATGCATCTTTCTTTGTTGGCGTCCCATGATGTCCTCATCATCCAGCCATTAATAGCTTAGATTTTACTTTGATGAAGCAGGGACTTGAAGATTTGGCTTGATCCATCTATTTACATCTTCTAAATCATTCATTTATGGATTGGACGGATTTGACCGTTGCTAGCGCCATCCATGCATTTGTTTTTTCTATCTTTTATTAGTGTCAAATTGTTTTAGTTTATATGGTTCCAAAATTGTTATAGACTTGTATGGTTTTAGATCGTCCACATGTATCTAGGGTTTTAAGAGTCTCCTCTTATTTTATTTTATAAATTGTTGCAAGAGACTTTTGAGAATGATGAATGGTGAATGAAAGAAGAAGTTCAAGTTTTTCCCATCTGTAGATCTGGTGTGACTCCTCTCTCTCTTTCTTCCCCTCCCTTTTATTGTCTCTTTTTCTCCATTTTTTCTCTCTTTCTACACCTTATTTTTGTCCCTTTTTCATCCAAATCCTAACTCTAATCAAACGAGGACCCAATCCCATCATCGACCACCAAAACCCTACTGGGACCCACCATGGACATATTTGAGACCATGTTTTGCTTGAAAAAAATAACAAAATCTAATTTCTTTGGCAACCCCAAGTGATCCCATAACCCTATTTCATCCCTTGGGTGACTGATTTTTAAATCTAGAAGACCTAAGACAGGGTTTGATACGAATTAGTTAGTCTTTTGAGGGATTTTACATTGAAGGTCAGCAATACAACCTTGAGAGCTTTATATGTAGGTGTCATTCTTCTTGAATCTCTTTTTTTATACCGGTAACAAAAAATTCACTAAAGAGAAAGAGAACATTTACAAAAATAGTCAGGTCTAGAAGAATTAGACAAAGAGAAAGAAAATACAAACAAAAACTGAAAAAGAAATAAGACTACAAAAATCATGTGATCCTCCGACTCAAAGGAAGAAAATGCCAGAGAAAATGTCAGCAACATTGAGCTTGGCAAAGTAGTCTGCCATGCCATTCGTTGTTCGACTGATATGAGCAAAGGATATGTCAAGTCCTGAAATCAACTCCCTAACCTCCCTTACCGTAGTGATCAGTTTCTAGGGAGGACGCCTTTGTCCCTTAGCCCATTTAATAGCTGCCGAATCCCCTTTAATGATGAGTTTTCCTTGTCCATACATTTTCCAGATGGTCGGAGCTCTCCTAATGCTAGGGATTTCCGCCTTATTTGAGTCCCTAACTCCCACTGACTCACTAAAGACAATGGAAGTAATCTCCTCATGATTCCTAAGCACACCATCTTCTTGAATCTCTTTGATTAATTGTGAGTGTGAATGTGCCTAAGTTTTTGTTTTATTCTTTGCTCAATATTAATTTATCTAACATATTATGTTAATCGTGGTTATAGGTTGCATGCCATTTTAGGATTCTCGATGTACATTTTGCATTCTCATATAAACATTCGTCTATCATTTAGTTCTAGGGTTTCCAATATTTTGACTTGTCCTATGCCAAATTTGGTATTAAAGCCTGTCCTACATCATGCACCTATTCTACTCTCTCCATTTCCTAATTTAACCATTGCCCTGACTACTGATGATCCCTCCCTAACAGCCCTAGCTCCTAATTTCCACCCTTTTAAGTCATCCATGCCATATTTAGCCACCAATACCTTCCCCCACAGGGCTTCTCTTTTTGATGCAAACCTCCATGGCCACTTGCAAAGCAATGCATGATTCCTACTCTAATGCTAAAGATCAATAGAGGCAGCTAATTGCCCACTAACTTTCACCCCCAAATGAACTAAACTAGGAGAAGAAAATGGATGCTCAGGGCTATGGTCAGTACTTGTTGTCTGTGTCTTCAGGCTTGGAAGATATAGATCACTTACTCCTGTACTGCTCCCTTTTTGTGTCTGTCTGGAATTCTACGATCAACCTTTCTGATGTGCAGTGTTAGATGCCATCCTTTGTTGCTCTCCTGTTCTACTCTTGGATGATCTTTAGAAGCCATAGAGATTCTCGATTCTTTGTCATTTGGCCCTTTTTGTGATTGTTTGGAGCATTTTGTGGAGTGCAATAACCGTGTCTTTAGAAATAAAGAAGAGAACCCTTCTAAGGTTAGTTGAAAAGTCAAGGCCAAGTGCGTCGTATCACGTCCTCTCTTGAAGAGTTCCAGGGCTTCTCTATTTTTAAACTCTGTAGAGCTTGGATGGAGTGTATTGGTGATGCAGGACAAGGGATAGGGTGACCCTAAATGTCTAATGTGGCCCCTAAAAGTTAAAAGGGATGAAAATAATGCACCATAAAACTAACATAGGCTGAAATTAAAATCCAATTAATACTAATAATTAATTAATATAAATTTTAACACAGATAATCATGCAAATGTCAAGAATCTAATGTAAATAATTACATGAAAATTAAATAAGATGAATGAAAGAGTTATCTGACTTTTAAATGGACTAAATGGCATATGATTGAAAAGAGGAACTTAAAAGGAAATAAAGGAGGAGGGGACACGAATGGAACAAAAGAGCGTAAAAACAAATGCAAGGCTTTAGGGCGGAAGACTTACGAAGGGAAGACTCGGAAAGGGAGGCGGAAGCAAAAGGGCTGGGTGGCGACAGTGAATAGGGCTAGGGAATGGGCTGGTGACAACAGTAATGGCCAGGGAGGGACTGATGCTTGCAAGAAGAAGGTAGTATGACCGATCTGGGCTAAGGAAGAGGGATTGCAGCAGTATGGAGGGTGGGTTATGGAAGGTAGCAACAACAGTAAAAGGACGAGAGAGGAGAGAAGAAGAAGGATAGAGGAAGATAAAGAGTACCTGAAGATGTATGGCCTCACACCAAGCCTCTCACTCAAGGAATCACTCCCGTAATCTAAGTGAGGGAATCACTCTCGTAATTTGAAAATCGCACCTTGCAAAGGTATTTTGCGAAAATCTCAATCTTTATTCAATTCATCGGTGGATGAGTTTACAAGAGGGAGGGGTTTATATAATAAGACCTTACTCCAAATAAGAAACTAAAAACAAATTACATTAATATCCTTTTCTAAAAATAAAACACACAAAAATAGCAAAATATGAAATTGGAAGGTGCTGAGATGCACCGCATCAATTGGGCTCACCTAGCCTTGTTTGTAAATATCTTTCCAGTTTGGATGTGGGTGTTTCTAGTGTTGGGTTGGTATTGTTGTCCCTTTGTTTCGGGGTTGGATGGTGGCAGTGTATTTTTGTTTTCGCTCTTGTATCTCTTTCAGTGCACTTCTTGTGCCCTTCTTACTAATATAGTTACCATTTAAAAAAAAGAAGTCCAATCCTTATCTACCGAGGCTATAAGTCATGGCATTTGCTGTGTCTGTGTGCCCAGTTTATTGAGTGGTTTCATTCCTGTAGCCATTATCTAATCTCTTTCAGAATGTCTGCAATTTGCCAACATTATAGATTGCCACTTTCCACCCAAGTTACTGCATCTAGCAAGTCATCCTGATCCAAATGTTAGCTAACTGAAATTCTTCCCTCAAGTGACAATCCCTAAGCCAAGTTAAAACCATAAACTTCATTTGCACTATTTACCATGAACTGTTTCTAAAAAGGGAGCTATAGACAACAATTGTTGTCATGAAGTACACCTCCTCTGGCTGGAGAGCAACGGAAGGATCTTTCAAGACAAGGCTTCTTCGAGGCTGTCTACTTCTGAAAATTTTATTTCCTTCTTGATCTATGGACCCCTTCATCGAAGGAGATGACAGCCTTTTGGAGTGTCAACTGCAACATGATTTGTTCTTGGTCATTCAGGGTGATTATTTGAATCAGTGTATTTCCTGGTTAAGCTTTTCTTTTGTCCATCCTTGTTTGTGGCCATGCTTTTAATGTTTCTTTCTGTGGTTTATTATGTCCATAATCTTTGTGGACTGCTAGTGTTTGTATTCTTTCCATCTTCAACAAAGTATCTCTTCTCTATCTAAAAAAAAAGGAAAAGAAATCAAGTTACTAACTATTAAATGAGGCATAGGAAACTGGGAACAACCCATTGATATGGTTACACATGCATATTCTTGATTTCTCTAGTTTTTAGAAAGTGGTAATTCTTTGATCTCTTTTACTAACAAAGGGAAAAGGGGGGAAATAGTCTATCTAGTGGTCTTCTTTGTGCGAGGAGTTCTTCTGATTTTTAATCATTACTCAATAATGATTTCGCTTCTAACATTCTACTGCACATGTGGAAAACATGATCCTTGTTGTCACTTTTAATTTTGTATGACAAGAACTTGCTGCACAATTGTTTACTGCTCATTGTTCCAGTCATAAGGTGTGGGTTCAAGTAATATGGATGTTAGATTGGCAATTGGTTCATGGAAAAAAAATCCAAATCCAATAACGAGTACCTACCACTGGTAGATGGAATAAATGGTGTTGAGGATGATGACAATGACGATGAAAATGTCTCCAAAGAGACATGGCGACTTTAAATTTTGTATGTGTAGTACTTATTACCATTAGGTTCTCTGCTGATGCCGATACATTCGATATCTGTTAGGTTCCTTGTTCTTATATTTTTTAATAGAAAAATGAAAGTGAATTTGTAACTTCAGAGTCGCTATGTAATTTATTGTGAACATAATTTTATGGTATTCTTTTGGTCATTTGGTGGTTATAATTGTTGTAGTATAACAAACATGCTTCAAGATATTCCTTTTAACTGCCATCTCAAAAAAAAAATCCCTTTTAACTGTATAAAGTGTTGTAGGATATGGTGATGTTTTCCTTTGCTGTCTGAAGTTGTAGTAGCCAGTGTACTAAATGTTTGCTGTTGATAATCTGTGCTTTCGGATGTAAGAATTCTTTATGAGAAATCTTTCAGATGTAAGAACACAAGTGACCGGATAGGATTTTTGCTTGCAGGTTTCATTGTTTAAGAGGTTGCTTCTTATGGTGAGAAACTTGAGGGCAGAGTCAGACCGAATGTATGCCCTCGCATGCATCTGTCGTACAGCTCTTTGTGTTGATCTTTTTGCAAAGGAAAGTGTACGAAGAGGTCAGAAACCCCTCCCTGGTACTGACATTGCTTCTCTTTTTGAGGATGTGAGGGTAAAAGATGATCTAAACAGTATTACAAGTAAAAGCTTATTCAGAGAGGAGCTTGTTGCTTCATTGGTGGAAAGTTGCTTTCAATTATCTCTTCCATTGCCTGAACAAAAGAATTCAGGTACTGAGAGCAGAGTCATTGGAGCCTTGGCTTATGGAACAGGCTATGGTGCATTAAATTGGACAGAACCAGCGTTGGAGGTGGTTGAAGTTTGCAGGCCTTGTGTGAAATGGGACTGTGAGGGCCGAACATATGCTATAGATTGTTATTTGAAACTACTGGTTAGGTTGTGTCATATCTATGATACTAGAGGAGGTGTTAAAAGGGTTAAAGATGGTGCTTCCCAGGATCAGATCATGAATGAGACGAGGTTAAGGAATTTGCAAGTCCAGCTTGTTAAAGATCTTCGTGAGGTTTGCTTCCCATTACCCTTCAACACCAATCCTACCATGGTTATCATGCTTTTCAATGATCTCATAGTAGTAATATATGAGTCGAGTCATCCTTTCAGACCATACACTGTGCTATTAAAAATCTCCTATTTGATCACATGTTTCTAAGGTTATGTTTAATGGGTAGGTAAATAAGTCTATACACAAAGCACGATTGTTCGGTCGGGATTATTAAGTACTTTTGCTTATTATATTACATATTCTTTACACATATTTTATCTTTTTTCTTTATCTTTTTAATTTTTTCCTTTTTTTAATTTCTTTGGACATCACACTCAACAAAAAACCCTTGTTAGGTGAACACGCCAAGAATATGTGCACGTCTTATATGGGCTATTGCAGAGCACTTTGATTTAGAAGGTCTGGATCCACTTCTAGCTGATGACCCTGAAGATCCGTTGAACATTATAATATCAAATATCCACAAAGTGTTGTTCAGCGTAGACTCATCTGCTGCTACTTCAAATAGGCTTCAAGATGTGCAGGCTGTCCTATTATGTTCACAAAGCTTGGGATCACGACATCCTCGGGCAGGACAGCTCTTGACTAAAGAGCTTGAAGACTTTAGAAGCAATGGGTTAGCTGATTCTGTGAATAAGCATCAGTGCCGTCTAATATTACAGATAGTTAAATATGTAACAAATCATCCAGATAGCAGGTAAGCCTATTATGTATGTTTCAGATATATCTTTCTGCTGCTACCATTGTCCTTTCCCTTGTTTAAGTATTTCAAAGTTCTTTCACTAAAGGTGTTTTAAGGAGATTATTGGGTTAAAAAATTATAATATATTGAAAGTACATTACAGGTCATTAGAAATTCTAGTGACGCACTGATTCTTTACTATGCTTAGTTTCTGTTTTCTTTAATTTCATAGTAATATCAAAGGTATTCCTAGTTAGGTTCATGCACACTCTAGTTCTACCAAGATAGGAGGAAAAAGGGAAGAAAAAAAGGGAGAATTCTCTATATATTATATTTCTTGTCTTTCTAATAAAGGATAATACATGTATATAAAGAGTACAAGGAGCAAATCAAGGCGAGAAAAAAGGAAAGGAAAATCAGTTACAACCATTTACAATCAATGATATCTAACAATATCTAGAAGTCAACCATGTGTAAAATGTGATACACCATATCCTGCAACACTCCCCCCCCCCCAAGCTGGTGCAAAGATATCAATCAAGCCCAGCTTGCTCAAAACATCATCAAGTTGAGAGAGAGATAGCTTACGTCATCATGTCTGGTAATTGATCCCTAACTTCAGACATGGATTGACAATATTCCTAGAGGATACATGATGTCAAGGAAGATGACAATCAATCTCTATATGCTTTGTACGCTTATGGAAAACTAGATTGGAAGTAATATTAATTGCAGCTTGATTGTTACAGAACATGATGTGCCTCTAATGAAGGCAAGCCCAATTCATCAAGAATTGTTTGAACCACAATAATTCACATGTTGTGTTGGCCATGGTCCTATATTCTGCCTCTGCACTGGAACGAGCAACAATAGTTTGTTTCTTGGTTCGCCAAGAAACCAAATGAGATCCTAAAAAAATACCCGAGGTAGATCGTCAATCATTAGGAGAGCTAACCCAATTAGCCTTAGAGTACCCGCGAATATTAAACATAGACTGATTCCTATAAAATAGTCCACGACGAGTGTGGGCCTTAAGATAATGTAAAATGCGAAAGACCGCATGAAGGTGAGCATCTGTAGGAGCATGCATAAATTGACTGACCACACTAACAGCATAGGCGAAGCCAACTGTTGATATAAGCGAGAATCAAGAAGAGGAGTCCTAGCGGACAGAGAGATTTTGAATTAACATCAATTGGTGTTTCCATAGACTTGCATCAAGAATATCCAGTATCATGAAGAAGATCTAAAGCGCATATATATATATATATATATATATATATATATATATATATAAGAGGAGTCCTAGCGGACAGAGAGATTTTGAATTAACATCAATTGGTGTTTCCATAGACTTGCATCAAGAATATCCAGTATCATGAAGAAGATCTAAAGCGTATATATATATATATATATATATATATATATATATATATATATGAATGGTGATTATATTAATAAAAAAAATGAGGCACCAGAGGTGCAAATACCGAAACAAAGGCAAAAAGGAAAAGAGTACAAAAGCCCACAACCAAAAACGATCAAAAGGAGCAACAAAAGCAGGAAACTGCACAAAAAGAAACTATTAAGCAAGCTCTACACATTCTTTCTAATCCTGCAAGACGTCGTTCGTAGAGATGTTCCTGAATTCCACAAGGGAAGAGGCCTATGATGATGCACACTTAGAGAAGACTCTGGTAGAAACCACATATGATGATTCTGTAAGATCCTTGAAGATTCTATTGTTGTGTTCCCACCAAATGCTCCACATAATGGCAAAGAAAGTCAAGCTCCACAAGGAGGAGCATTTCTGGGAGACAGAAACCAAGTTCCAAGCGTAAGATAATTCGGCGACGGTAGAAGGCATAACCCAAAGTAGACCAAACTTCTACAGAACAGAATTCCACACAGCAGAAGAAAGTGGGCAGTGAATAAGTAGATGGTTCGTCTCTTCCGAGGCTTGCAGGCAAAGTGGACAAGCACTTACCATGATTCTTCCTCTTTTACGCAAGTTGTCTTGGGTAAGAATTTTCCCCAAACCCGCAATCCAGAGGAAACAAATTGCACGGGGAGGGGCTTTGGAATTCCAAATACCCAAGTTGATAGTTGCAGTATTGGTCGCCTGAAGATTGAGAAGCAATCAGAAGGGTCCGGCCACCAAATAAGATGGTCATTGGTAGAGAGCTTCTGATGCGATGGAAGCAAATTTCCTTAACAAGTTCTTTAGAGGATCGAGCAACTTCAATTCCCAAGAAATAACGAAGTAAGCCAAAATCCATAATACAAAATATTGTTGTAGATAGGTTTTCAAAGCACTCTCATTATTCCATGTTAAGACTATATCATCCATATTAACCACAAGAAGTAAACACCTTTAGCATGATACACAAAAATGGAATGATGACATCATGTAAAACCATAATTAACAAGGCTATGCTAAATTTATCAAATCACACTCGAGGAGACTGTTTGAGATAATATATTGTTTTTTTAAGCCAGCATACCTTCCCTTGCTCTCCCTGTCTAATAAAGCCCGGAGGTGGCAGCATGTAAACTTCTTCTTTTAGGTCACCATGGAGAAATGCATTATTGACATCTAGTTGATGAAGTGTCAACTGCTGAGTAGTAGAATAGAGATAATAACCCGTATAGAGGTGATCTTTATAACATGAGAGAAATTATCCTAATAATCAAATCCATAGGTCTGATGGAAGGCTGTAGCCACTAGGCGATCTTTATATCGAGCAATGGATCCGTCTGTGTTGTGTTTGAGAGCAAAGACACACTTACACCCTACAAGTGTCTTACCCTGTGGCAGGGATACCATCTCCCAAGTTTTATTTTTTCAAAAGTAGCCAATTCTTCTTCCATAGCAGCCTTCTAGGAAGGATCTTGAAGAGCACTATCCAATCCTCTTAGGAATGGAATGTGTATCTATTTTGGAGAGGAAGCTGCGATACAATGGAGAAACAATATTATAGGAAACGAGTGGTTTAGAGGATGTTCAGAACAAACACGTTTACCTTTCTTCAAAGCAATGGGGACATCGGAATTCTCAAGTGATGTGTCTGGACAATCCAAGGATGATTGAGTGGTAGTGGGTGAAGCATGTGACCTGTCTTTCTTCCTGTGATAAATAATGAGAGACTTAGAGGTAGACGAATCAACAATGTCAATAATATTCATAAGAGTAGGTAGAACAAGAGAAGAAGACAACTTATGACTAGTTGGTTGAAAATATAGGGTACTTTCAAAAAGGCAACATCCATAAGAATAAATCTTTTTCCAGATATCGGATTGGAACATTTATATCCTTTTTTAGTGGAAGAGTAGCCCAAGAACACATTTCATAGATTTTTTTGAAATTTTGTTAGCAGAAATATCATGACCAAAACAGGTACATCCAAAAACACACAACAGAAGTATAGAAACAGAACAATAGGTAGAAATAATATCAATAGGTGCTTTGTTATTTAAGACTCTTGTGAGGCTGCAATTTATTAAATAACAAGCACTAAGAATATAATCAGGCCAATAAGACTTGGAACATTCATTGCATATAACAAAGATCAAACTACCTCAAGAAGATGGCGATTCTTCCTTTCAACAACTCCATTTTGCTGAGATGTTTGGGGCAGGAAGTTTGAGATTCAATCACATGTATTCTCTCCCATTATCACTTCACAAGATTTTAACACGGCAATCAAATTGAGTAGTAATCTATTTATGAAAAGTGTGAAAATGATTAAAAACCTCAAATTTATGTTTCATCAAATAAACCCAAGTCATTTGAGAGTAATCATCTATAAATGTAACAAAATAATGAAATCCTGTTGAAGAAACAATGGTTAACATCCAAACATTAGAAGATATGAAGGAACGAAAAGTGGAAGAAAAATGATAAGGAGAAAATGTGGGTCGATGTTGCTTTCCATGCTAGCAACTTTCATAGACAAAATTATCAAGTTTGAAAGAAGGTTGCAAATTCTTTAACACTGTATTTGAGGGATGACCCAACATATGATGCCAAAGGCAACTTTTCTGATACTAGTAGAACAAACAACATATTCTGAGACGATTTGTGGATGAAAAAAATCATTTTCTTCACGACCACCGCCAATCGTCATCTTCATGACCAAATCTTGAATAAAAATTTACGGTCATAGTAAGTGAATTAAAAAATAAAAGATTATTAGACAACTGAGGAACAAAAGAAAGATCAAGAGTGGAAGATATCGGAACAGTCCTTTTACCAGTGATGGAGGTAAGGGTCCCATTAGCAAGTTTAACATTTCCAAGATAAAGAGGATTAAGAGAAGAAAAAAGATGAGATATACTTACCATGTGATCTGTAGCTCCAAAATCAATAATCCAAGGACTGTCGAATGAGGCCTGTAAAGCAAATGAACTAGTACCTAATTGAGCAACGAAAGTTTGAGCATCATCAGAGGATTGAAGGCACTTGAATAATATCATCTTCAAGAAGATCATTGTATCCAAAAGGTATAAACGGGGCCATTCTCCCCAAAAAAAAAAAAAAACATTGCTCTAATGTCTCTAGATTTGGTTGAAAGATTGGGAAAAATGGGCCCCAACAAAATTTGAAAACCAGTGGCGGCTTGATAGATGCCCTTTAGGGTGAAAAGTGCTCTGCTACAAAATTGTGTACAAAAGCAACAAAAAGTGGACCTCACAACCACAAATCAGCAACACAATCACGGGGAAGCAAAAGGAGGCCAAAAGAGATTGGATAGGAGTGGATTGAATGTTAATCCAGTCTTGGAGGCTTTTGATTAGAACAAAAATCTGGAAAAAAACTAGATTCAAGATGGATAATAGCAGCAACGACAATGTATCAGCAAAAAGTGGACCCCACATATTACCAAACAAGGAAGAAGCCGAGATGAAGACTAGGGCCCTAAGCAAGTCCAATGATGTTGGTTTCTAGGAGATACAAAGCCCTTTGTAGTAGATTCAAAGCTCAAAGGTGAAAAAATATTGTTCTAGGACGTCCTTGGCACAAAAAGGAAAATGCAGATAATAGGCCCCACAAGGCATAAAACCCTAGGACCCACCGGATGGATGGAAGGAGGACCCAAAAACGATTAGGGTTGTGGTAATTTCGAGGACCAATGAACAATATCCGTACAGATCGAAGGTGAACAATAAAAGTGTTCTTGGGATTGTCGTTTGGGGCTTTTGCAGTTTGAAAAAAAATGTGAATCTCTCAAAAAGACGATTCAACCATGAAGGGAGACGAAGGGAGGTACACCAGAAGCCATAGGAAGTTGAAAAATACCAAAAATGGCGAGAGTAGATGGCGGAAAGTTCAGAAATCGAACTTGGCTGAGAGCATGTTACAATGAAAATTGGGAGACAAGAAAGAAAGAGATGGAGGAATAAGGGAAGAAAAGAGGGAGATGATTCTCTGTATATTTTATTGCTTGACCTTCTAACAATGCAGGATACATGTATATAAAGAGTATAAGGAGTCAATTAAGATGAGGAAAAAAGGAAAGGAAAATTAGTTACAATCATTTACAATTAATGATATCTAACAATATCTAAAAGTCAACTCACATGTGTAAATTGTGATACACCATATCCTACAACACCCCCTACCCCACCTCACAACCCCCCAAACGAACTTGCCATGAAATTTGTGGATGGAATTACCTGGTCTCTCTATCATAGTTCTTTCCAGCAAACTCATCCCCATGGTTTAGCGTGCTCCATAAGGTCCTGCTGACAAAGAAGACAACTTCTCACTTACCCTTAAAACCTCTTCATCTTTGGGGTCAGTATTAGTGTTAACAGGCCAATGACGACCAGCCGAATGACACTTCCTTAAGATCTCCTTCCTTCAATCTCCAACTTTGGCATGTAGAGGCAATTCCCTATGGTGATCATGACTCCATCATTGATTCGAAACCTCCTAGTAGCTCACAACTTGGCCTGTTGCTCTAGCTTTTCTGCATTTAATGTTCTCTTATTTTTCAGAAACGTACCCATTTGCTACTAAATTTGCTTATAGTTAATTTACAGATTAAGTTGCAAAAGTTACAGCAATTTTTTTTAAACACAATTGGAGTTTAGTGGAGGCTAGAGATGGTTGGCCACCCTTTTGAAATTTGAATGTTCCATTGTGATTGTTGAGCTTTCTTTTCAGAGAATAAAAGCCAATATTTCATGCACAAGCATTCTGTCTAAACACGTCATTTTCAGGTGGGCAGGAGTTGGTGAAGCCAGAGGTGACTATCCATTTAGCCATCACAAATTGACAGTTCAGTTTTTTGACGCATCTGCAGCACAAGACAGGAAGTTGGAAGGATTGGTTCACAAGGCCATTCAAGAGCTTTGGAGGCCAGATCCTAGTGAATTAACTCTTCTTCTAACAAAAGGCGTAGACTCTACTTTCCTCAAGGTACCACCCAGTGCATTTACTTTGTCTGGCAGCAGTGATCCCTGCTATGTTGAAGCTTATCATTTGTCAGATTCAAGTGACGGAAGGATCACACTGCATCTAAAGGTCATATCTTTCTTCTACTTGTAACTTTTGATGCTTTTCATGAAACCCTTAAATGCGACTTAGTGATTAGATCATTTTGCATGCCATTTACAAATCATTCATTATATATGCCATTCCATTGAATTTCTAACATGATTAAGAGAACTCTCATAAGCTTAAATTAAGTAAATGGGACATGGTTTGTTCTTGTTGTACCTTTGACATCACCACAAATTGTTGTACTAGGAATACATTTGACCTCTTTTTTCATCCATTTAATGGGAGGATTTGGGCCCAAAGCAAATGAATCTGTATCTAATTTTCTTGCCCTCATAGATTCGTTTCTAATTTTTTTGCATTCTGTTGTATTTGTGGATCTTGATTGGGAAGTTGTTGGGTCACATCTGAAAATATATTTTGATACTGTAATATTATAAAATAGATAAATTCGTTCTACACTATGTACTTATATGCAGACAATCATTGTTGAACCTGGGCCCATCTGAAATTCAAATCCAGGTTAGGTTTTGAAACCCTTAGTCTACTACAGATTTGGAACTGGATCTTTACTGCAGGATCTGTGCCAGATACAGATTTGGATCCAAGAACATGCACTTGGTTTGGAATCTGGATCAACCCTGTATCCAATCCAAATCTAACCTGTAGATGTCTCCATGCTAAACACAGAAATCCTAGAAACCTGACATCATATTCTTGATGTTAGGTAATAATGTTGAAGGCAATGTTGTCAAACTCGAATCGTATCGTGAATCGGTTTAAGGGTGTGAATCGTGAATCAAAAATCATAAAATTCATAACTTTTTTTCTAAAATGATTATTTATACTATAATTACATATAAAATGACAAAGAACATTAAGATGCTTTGTTCAATTCCTCATAATATATAGGTTTAGTTCGCATGCAAATTGATACTATATAGATTTTTCAAAAACGTTCAATTTGCTATAGTAGACATTTTTAAAGTATCGCATAATTTCAAACAATCTTTATTATATAGTTAGACACAACAAATTAAAATATTGGGTGCATGCGATATTAAATTTTGAAAATTAATAATGTTTGATTACATAGAGTTACGGAAGAGGGACACCGGATATTTTAAAATATCTGACTAGATAATGAAAAATATATTTAAATAGTTAGTGTACTATTTTAAATAATAACTGTTTAATTGAGATGTGTATCATTTTAAATAATAATTATGTTAAAATAGTTAGTGTACTATTTTAAATAATAATTTTTAATTGAAATCTGATTAGTGTACTAGATAATAAATCAATAGCATTTAAATTTTAAATAACCCTTAATAACATCCATCAATTTTATTTTTAAAAAAAATTAGAACTATTTATTTTTTAAAATAAATATAATTATAAAAAATTATTGAAAAGAAAAAAAGGATTTGTTAATAAGAAAAAGAAAAATATACAAAATATTAAAAAACAAAAGAAATATTTTTTAATTAAAACATAAAAATGATAATAAAAAATTAAAAATATAAAAAATAGCATCTACATAAAAAAAAGAGTCCTTGTGCAAAGTCATGCACGAGTGCGACAAGGACATTTTTTTTTTTTTTAAAATACACCCGTAGCCCTGTGGAAGTAAAACCACACGGAAAATAAGTTCCACAAATCCAAGACTTTTTTTTTTACCCTCGAAAGAAAGTAAAATAGTAAAGTGAGACTCCTGTGACATAACAACGACAGAAACCATGAAACCTAAACCCTAACAAAAGAAAGAAAGTGGAAGAGGCGACTGCAAAACGAGCGGAAGAACTGAAACATGTACTTCCCTTGAGTCTTTCCTTCTTCCCCTTGAATCGCACGAGACAATAATTCGTTAGGTTGACTCGCACGATTTGCAAGTCAACCCAAGAATCGTGCGATTTTGGGTAAATATCGATATTTGGTGCGATTTGAATCGTTGGCCCCTATTTTCATGTTGAATCATACGAGTCAACTCGTGACTCGTACGATTTTGACAACATTGGTTGAAGGAAGTTTGGAAGTGTAGGAAGCAATTTCCACGACTTGTGGATTAACACATCCCAACTTGACCGATTACCCAAGATCCAACCAACTATAACACTTGACCCTACCATTACCCAATCTATGATCCAATTGACATAATCCTTGACCAAATCAACATATCCCGTGACCCATGGTTATCCTGATTGACCTATGCTCCAATCCATGACTAATGGCCTATGGTACGAACTATTTAAACACAATATCTATGATAAGTGACCTGACCCATGACCTAACCCAATCTGTGTCCCAAGCCTAACCTCCCACTGGACCCATGAACCAACCTGACCTGACCTAGATCATGAAATTTTGGGTTTGATTTTAGGCCAAATCTTAACCCAATTCCACTCATTATTACACGTCATTGCGTAGCATTTTTTTTTTGGGGGGGGGTTTGAGCAGTAACGAAGAGAGAATATATTAATAGAAAAGGTATAGATACAGAACGGGTCTAAGAGGCTTAAATCCAAAGGTCACTAGAAAAAGAAAGAGAAAAATACGACCCAAACACAATGCCCTAATCTCCCTTACAATTGTCGTATGTTTCCAAGGGGGTCGTTTTAACCCCTTTGCCCACTTGATAACGTTTGTTGAGTCCCCTTCAATGATTAGTTTCCCCTGCCATTATGAAAGACCATAAGGACAAAGCTCTCCTAACACTAATAAATTCCGTCTCATTTGAATCACTTTGTCCTACCGGCTCAGAAAAGATTATGGATGTTCTACCATTGCAATCGTGAAGAACTCCTCCTATGCATGTTGGACCCGGTTTTCCCCTTGCTGCCCATCGATGTTAAATTTGTAAGTTCCAGGTTGAGGAGGAGGACAAGAGGTTTGAGCTCTGGTCTTCCTCGGGCCTCTACTTAAACAACCCTTCCTGGAACCTGTAAAAGTCCATCATTTTGAAGCCTTTGAACATTTTGGTGGAAATATTGCTTTTCTTTTTGGAACTTGTAGGATCTAAGGATATCATTGAGGTAGAAATCTTAGCCATTAGAAGAGCAATTTGTGTATGTGTGTGGGGGGTGGATGGGAATCTCATTATTGAAGGAGATTCCTCCATTGCCATTGCTTGGGTGTGTGGTAAGAAGAGTCCCCCTAGGAGGCTCCTTTCTGTCATCAGAGATATCATCCAATTGTATAGGAACTGGATATTTTCTTTAGATATGTGAGATCAGCTAATGCTGTAGAGACAGATCCCATGGTTTTGTTGGGTTTTTGTAATGGTGCTCTTTTCCATCCCTGATGTTTTTGTTGTGATCAAGAAAAAGGTTGTTGGGCTTATTATGTGTTGTATAGTCAAGTTTTGTGATGACTCTTGACGTGTTTTTATTTGTTTGAGGATCAATATATCTCTCTTATACTGTATCATTCTTTCTCTTAATGAAATTTCTGGTTACCTTTTCAGAAAAAAAAGGAGGAATTGCAAGAATATTGATAGAATATGCGACTTTTTGTTGATCTACTGACTTAACCAAATATAAAATATTTGATCACTCACGTTTTACTGTATCAGTTGCTCCATATTTGTTGTCATTAAGTGCCTGCTTTAGGAAATGGTAGGCTATTAGTTGTCTAAAAAGCTAATTGCTTGCTTTTCAGCCAATTTGATTACTTAAACTGCACTTTGTACTGACTGGGAGGTATACTGCAGGTTCTGAATTTGACAGAACTGGAACTTAATAGGGTGGATATCCGTGTTGGGTTATCTGGTGCATTGTACCTTATGGATGGATCTCCTCAAGCAGTGCGGCAGTTGCGTAATCTTGTTTCACAGGTTTAATTCTTTTTTTTTTCAGTGATCATCATTATTATTATTATTTTCTATTTATGCTTTTTTCTTTTGCCACACTATGAAAGCCTGGATAGCCCATGAACACGTAATTTAAACTTGAAAGTAAGAGCTCTGCTGTTGGGTCTATTGTTGCCCTGCCTCCCCTGTATTTCTTCCTCTCTCCTTTTCTTTTTGTACTTTCTTTGATTTTTTTCTTATGTGTGTAAGTACATATGCGTGCATGTACCCATGCATATCTGTTAGAAGATGCGCTGTGAGATTCTGGATGGCCTGCTTGTTGGTTCTATCATTATTTTAGGTCATTATCAGAATAATGGTTGTGCAACTGTAAATTAAAGTTGATTCTCGACAAAGTTGTTGATCTTCAAGTTATATAGGCAGTAAAAAGTTATTGTTGCATTTTTTGTTTACCCTTCATTTTGTTCATCTACTCATCTCTTCTGGTCAATATGATGTGGTGTTGGCCATCAAGGCATAGAACATAGCCTTTCTGCCTCTTAGACCCATTGGAGCCATTCTATGTACCTTTTTATCATAAATAAAATTATTTTCTTTGTTACCTCTAAAAAAGGCGTAGAACATAGTCTCCTTATAACCTCAACAAATTTTCAAGATATGCTCACTGAATGTCCCAGTCATGACCTTTTTTTTTTAATATTGAATTTAATTATAATGGGTTTAATGTTTTTGATAAATTCTCATCTTGGTAGAAGTGGCCGCACATCTACTCTTGTTTTTACTAGTCTTGTTTATACTTCAACACATTATTTCAACTTTTCAGTGTGGATGAAGTTCAGTGATTAATGTTTCTACTTCTTGGATCTTAGGATCCCGTGCTATGCAGTGTGTCTGTCGGTGTCTCTCATTTTGAAAGATGTGGTCTATGGGTTCAAGTATTGTATTATCCTTTCTATGGAAGTGGAGGTGACTATGTTGAGGGAGATTATGGGGAAGATGATCCTTCTCAAGTCATGAGACAGAAACGAGGTTTAAGGCCTGAACTGGGAGAACCTGTTGTTCTGAGATGTCAACCTTATAAGATTCCTCTTACTGATCTTCTTTTGCCTCACAAATGCTCGCCCGTTGAATATTTCCGCTTATGGCCAAGCTTGCCATCTATCTTGGAGTACACTGGTACATATACTTATGAAGGAAGTGGTTTCAAGGCTACTGCAGCACAACAGAGTGGGGCTTCTCCTTTTCTTAGTGGCCTCAAATCATTGTCATCAAAACCTTTCCATTTAGTTTGCTCACACATCCTTCGTACAGTGGCAGGGTTTCAAGTAAGTTTGTGGTTCCTGATTCTTTATTTCTTTTTAAATGGTTGAAGTAATTCCTTTTCTTCTTCTTTTTTCTTAAAATAAAATTTCTTTTACCTTTTTTTTTTTTAATGATGGAAGTTGTTTACAAACCTGAGTGCAATCGTTTTTTCAGAAAAAGAAATTGGTTGCATTCTAGTGGTGAAGAAATGGTTTTTTTTTTTTTTTATGACCGAAGGTGTCAGATTGAACCCAAGACTTCAATCCGGAAGTCTTGTGTCTCAACCACTAGGCCAACTCCTTGGGGTTGGTGAAGAAATGATTATGTATTAGATATCTAGATACTTTTATATGGAAATTGTTTCACCTGTTCAACTATCTCCCATGAGTTAAAGTCAGCCCCATTAGGGTCCAATGAACCTGATTTTTTATGAGAAGTATCATCATAAAAATACCTTTCAAACCACCCATTCTCACGCATTGAACCCCCACCCTTGTGGGGCCCACAGGGCCCAGGGGTAATTGTTGCTTATGGGCAACGTCACCCAAGGGCAATCTATTCCATGTATGTGTTTAACATATCATGATAGACACCTTTATCATTATTAAAGATTGCTTAATATGGCATTTGTTTTAATTTTATGTTGCCTTCGGTTTGTTATAAACTTGTGATGATTTCAGTAAACTTGTTTTGAAAGGAAAAATATAAAGGCAGGCTACGAAAAGATCGTCCTATAATAAACTTTCAAAGTTGAGTTTTGTGACATTTGGCAAACTTGAAAGATTATTCATCATTTAATAAAATTAAAAGAAATAATTGAACAGTAAAATGTTTCAAAATCAAAAAACTAATCTAAAAGTATTTTGCAATACAAATTGCTAACTGCTTATTGTTCAACCTAAGGTCATGGGTTCAAGTTACATTAACTTTTTTTTAAGTCACAAATGAGATACCCATATCTGTCTCCATGGTCTTACTTTTTGCACATGAGGTTCTTATCTATGTTCCCTTGTAGATTCCCAACCACAGTCCATACCCAAATGCCTGATTTACTTGTCCCATACCTGGTCCACTTCAATTTAGGGAACTAGAAGTGTCTAGTGTTGTTAAAATATGGGAGGATATATATATATATAGAGTGAGAGAGGAGATTTGGAGGAAATGATATTTCTTCTACTGAATTTTTCTGTCTAAAGTGATTAATAAATGTGTTTATAAATACACATGAAAATACATATAGATGGAAAGTGAACCTAGAAATATTATGGTCCGCATCTTTCATATTATGGTCCACTACTATAATATCTTAAATAATACACTACCTTGTCATATTCACAACATTTACATAGTTACACATATATTCTACAACACTCTCCCTTAAGCTGGAGCATAGGTGTCAATCAAGCTTAGCCTGCTCAATAAGTCCTTTACATGTGTACTAAGTCGTGGTCAGCAAGTCTACAAGTTGGTCTTTGGACTTGATGTAGGGGGCTGACTGTAGAAAATGATGAGGAAAATTATCTTTCTTGTGTATTAATTTACTAAATGGAAGACAGTATATAGAGTACAAGAGATAATTTCTCCTAATATTTAGGGATCCTAATTTCCTAATTAACAGATTACACAATCAATCATTATCTAATCAACCAAAAATGGAAATACATCAATAAATCCTAATCTATCTCAACACCCCCCATAAACTCAAGTGGGTACCACTTGAGTTTGCACATATTCAATTTGACGATCCAATGGTGATGCCATCTGATGGAGCGAAATGGTGGATCGTTTGGCTAACAAAAAGAAGGGAGAAGATTGTATTTATTCAGACAAGGATCTGGGGAAAAAAAAACTACAGCAGTGGGTCCCACGAAGCACATACTGGAGCAAAATCCACACAGATGCAAGCTAGAGGTAGGGGCGATAGTGGTAGAGCAAAATACAGATGCTGAAGTGTGGTATCCAACAAAAAACTCCAAAAAATGGGGTGACAGGCGTCCCAAGCAACAATATGAAAAACAACAGAAAAGGGGGCCCACCTCTGATGGAAGGTGGAGCAACCTAGTACGATGGAGACCAAGGCCAGGGGCGAATCCAAGTCTGGTGACTCTTTTTCAAACAGAGAACTGGGTCAGCTGATCAAACCAAATCTGGGATTACAGATGTCCTAGACAATCACAGGAAAAATAACACATAAGTGGGTCCCACCTCGCACGAACGGAAGCAGAAGTCTGATGGATGCTAAATAGAGGTAGGGTCGACACTACACTGCTGCTAGGAGATCGAAGGCAGAAGAGTGTTGAAGCAGGAGATCCAAGCAGAAAACTCCCAAAAATGGGTTTTGTGACGAAACAAGTGCAGGGATGAAAATCTTGTAGCAACCAGGCCAATAGTTGGCAGCACCTCGATCCAACCTTATGGATGAATAGGGCCTGTAAAAACGACAATGGTAGGAAGAGTCCCGTCGGCCGAAGACTCGCCGGAACACAGATGTATGACTGAGAAGGGCAACTGCAGAAAAGGGCAACGACTGCAAATGCAACGAAAGCCAGTGAGAAGGGCCCCACTGTGGACAAAAAGGCAAGGTTAGCCACAAGCGCAAGTAGGGTGGCCAGGGGCGAAGGTGTCTTCCAAGTTTGAGGTCGATCGGAGGGCACAAATCTCAAACATGAAACACGGATCTCAGGGATGGGAGGGAGGAAAAAAATTGTTTATTTTTTTTTGGTAGTAGACAGAAGAAATTAAGCAGTACACTCCTCCCTATGCCGAAAATTTAAAATCAGCAGAGGAAGAGAAGGGCGATGGTCTTCTCTCTTGTACCACAGAATGAAACTAACAAAAAAAAAAGATCAAATATTTAGCTCGATACCATGTAGAAAGTGATGAGGAAAATTATCTCTCTTGTGTGTTAATTCATTAAATGGAAGACAATATATAGAGTACAAGGGATAATTTCTCCCAATATTTAGGGATCTTAATTTCCTAATTAACAGATTACACAATCAATCATAATCTAATCAACCATAAATGGAAATACATCAATAAATCCTAATATATCTCAACACTAACATGGGTTCCAATTGTGATACGAGAGTGAAGGAAGTGACCACAAACTTCCATGTGTCTCATCCATTTATGAAAAACTGGTTTGAAGCAATAGTAATTAGTAATTATTGCTTGATTGTAACAAAACATAATAAGCGGCTTAGAAGATGAGTAGCCCAATTCAGCGATGAATTGTTGAAACCACGATAATTCACAAGGGGTATTAGCCATGGCCCTATATTCAGCCTTCGCACTGGATTGGGTAACAACATTTTGCTTAGGAGACTAGCTAACATCCAAGAAGAAAACAATAATCGGTGGTGGACCAACGATCATCAAGAGACCCAATCCAGTCAACATCAGAATGGCCACGAATAGTGAAATGTTGTTGATATGGATAAAATAAGCCATGTCTACGGTGTACTTTTAAGCTAGTGAAGAATCTGGAATACCACTTGGAGATGTTCATCATGTGGTGCATGCATGAATTGACTCACTATCCGAACAACTTAAGATAAGTTAGATGTATAAGCTTGCCTACCACTTGCTAATAAAAGGTGGGGTCAAAAGAGGGGGTCCCGTCGAAGGCTGATAACATTGATATTAGCATCAGGGGGAGTATCTACGGGTTTGCATCTTGAATACCCAACTTCCTATAGAAGATCTAATGCATATTTTCGCTGAGATAGAAACAATCATGTAGATGATTAAGCTACTTCAGTGCCAAGAATGTAACGAAGAGGACCCAAGTCTTTGATATCAAAGGACTGTTGTAAAGTTCCTTGAGAGCTTGCATATATTGCTCATTGTCACTAGTGAGAACAATGCCATCTTCATAGAAAACTACAAACATAATTATACCTACAGTTCAATATACATAGACACTGTTTTAACGGGCATAGACGAAACCCATAGTTCAACTAACCATTGCTAAATTTGTCAAACCAGGCTTGCGAAGATTGCTTAGACCATAAACAGCTTTCTTTAGTTTGCACACCTTCCCTTGCTCCCCCTGTTTGGCAAAGCCAGGTAGGTGTAACATATAAACCTCTTTCTTGAAGTCACCATGAAGAAAGACATTTTGCACATCCAGTTGGTGAAGAAACCACTAATTTGTGGTAGTAAGAGAGATCAAGATGCGAACAAACATGAGTTTAGCTACTGGAGAGAGAGTGTCTTGATAGTCAATGCCATAAGTTTGGATAAAGCCCTTTGCAATCAATCGACCTTTATGCTGAACAATTTTACAATCTAGATTGAATTTGATTGTAAAGATTAACTTGCAGCCAACTAGAGTCTTGTCCGTGGGTAGAGCGAAATTCTCCCAAGTCTAGTTTTGTTCTAATGTTGCTAATTCATTTTCCATTGTTGCTTTCTGAGAAAGATCTCGAAGAGCAACATCAACCCTCTTTGGTATATGTGGCTTGTCTATTGAAGTGAGAAAGCTTTGATAGGAGGGAGAAAGAGTAATAGGATACAAATTGAGCAATATGATGTCTGTTGCGAGTGCATTTACCTTTTCATAGGGCAATGGGAAGGTCAAGAGCTTAGTTGTCAATTCCATTTTGTTCTAGTCGAAATGGGTAGAACGTTTTAGATTTGATCGAAAAACAAAAAAGAAGGGTTTACTTTTGGTATTGAGCTATGTTCCGTCCTATCCAACCAAAACGAGCCTGATTCGGATGGAACTATCTGAAATGGCCTAATTCAGGCGAAATAGTCCAGAATGGACTTATTGGCCCTACCCCTTCCACTCTACGAATTTCATATATATAAAATTCAATTGTTCAACTAAAAATAGACTTTATGAACTACAATTGAACAAAATTTGAGCTTAAAATTCAATTTGTAAGCACTTGATCTTAGTGGTCAAAGTCATCAAGCATCCTTACTTGATGGGCCTTAAGATAACATAAAATGCGAAAGATCGGATGAAGGTGCGCATCCGTAGGAGCATGCATAAATTGATTGACCATACTGACAACATAGGCCAAATCAGGCCGGGTGATGGTAAGAGAAATGAGTTTGCCTACCAATTGTTGATAAAATAAGGATTAGAAGAGGAGTCCCATGAGATGCAAAAAAATTTAACTAACATCAAGCGGTGTCTTTGCAAGCTTGCATTCAGAATATCCAAGAATGTAGGTTTGCACCAAATCAATCCAAAATCACTGAGAACTGAGAGCCCAATGGCAGGAAAAAAATTCTACTACAATAACTGTGTTGAAAAATGGGCCCCACAAGCACAAATCAGCACCTCCGATCAATGAGATGAGAAAAGAGGCCAAGGGCGATGATGTAGGAGCTGGCCTGATGTAAATCCAGTCCCTAACGCTCTAGAGCATAGCAACAATCTGTAAAAAGAACCAGATTTCGGATGGATAACAGCAACGACGTCAATGTATCAGCAAATAGTGGGCCCCACAATTCATGAAACGAGGAAGAAGCCGAGGAGATGAAGAATAGGGCCCTGGGCAACTCCAACAATGTTGTTTCCAACAAGATCCACGATTCCCCATGGCAGGTCGAAGGAAAAAATGGAAAAAATGGGTTTAGCGTCTTTGCAGCTGTTCAGAAAAACAAGGAACATGGGCCCCTTTGTTGACCAAAACCCTAGGTCAACAAAATGGATAGACACTAGGGTTAGGGGCGATTATGGGTGTGAAGTTTCAGCAGTATCTGAGGAGTAAGCACTCAGATCGTGTGGGAAGAAAGTAGAAAGTGGGTTTCCGAACATCAGTTTGAAAAAAACTAGTCAAAAGGGGGTTCCACAATCATTCAAACTCAAAATCACACCGTATAGATGTAATATAGGGCCAAAAAAGACTATATAGTTGTGGGTTTTAGCTTCAAATCTGGAGAAATACAACAGATCTAAAAGCACAAACAGTGACTGCCCTATGAACCACCCAAAAAATGCAGTAAAAATCTCTCTTAAATGATGGAGAAGGGATCCTCTGGAAGAACTAGTCGCTGAAAAAAGTGTTGCAGTGGAGAAATCAGGGACCCCCCGTTCTGGCTGATACCATGGTATAATGAAAATAGGAAGAAAAGAAACATAGATGGAGGAAAAAGGGTAGAAAAGAGAGAGAATTCTCTGTATATTGTATTGCTTATTGTTCTAACAAAGAAGGATACATGTATATAAAGAGTATATGGAGCTAATCAAGGCAAGAGAAAATGAAAGAAAAATCAGTTAAAATCATTGACAATTAATGATATCTAACAATATCTAAAAGTCAATCCACATGTGTAAACTGTGATACACCATATCCTACGACATTATCTTCTATTAAGATTTCCAATCTAAAGCAATTACAAATGTATCTCTAAATAGACCCTAAAATACACAAATAAGGAAAGTCAGCCTAGCAATAATATGGTACATAACTACACTATTTGAAATAATATATCACCTTTCCATATTTGCAATATTTACACATTTATACACATTCTACAACACGTAGGTCCACCACAACCCAAACCCGAGTGCCACAACTCTAAACCTGAAAACTAATCCATGTCCAAAATGCCATGATGAACCATGTCCAGCCCAACTACCTCCTGATCGATGACAAAAATCCAGTGATCCATGATCCGGACATAGACAAAATTCTTATCCACTTACTTCCCAATTACTCTGGTGCAATTTAAATCCGTAATTAAACATGCCAACCTGTTTAGACACCTAATCCAATTTGACACAAGATCAATAGATCCAATGTTACAAGTCCACCCATTTGTCTTCAAGATTATATATATATATACCCTAACATTGCACACTCACCAAGAATCTTGCGTTTGGCTATAAAAGGAGAGTGAACGCTCTAATTAATGGGGGAAGGTTTTGATCTCAAGCATTGGCCAAAATTGAAGTTTAATCCCATTCACTTTCTCCAACCATCCTCATTCATTCTCTGGTGACCACCCTCATTTTCAGATAACACACCCATTTTTCAGCAAACTTTATTTTTTGCTTGACTCCATACCTTTTGATCATCCCGGGCTTCAGCCTTGGCTTCAAGCATCATAGCAATACCTTCCTTGTGTCAACTCACACTCCATGCAATGTTGATCCAACTATCTAGTTGAATCATTGTCATCAATGTTCTCCAGCATGTTGTTGGACACCCCATCTTCGACGAAAGAATGTTGTTTTAGGTATATATATCAATGTTGTTGAAATTGCACGATTCACGGTACGAATCGTGCTATTCGAATCGACTCGAGAGCTATAACTAGTCAAATCGCAGGAAGAATCGTGTTATGCCCAAAATTGTACTATTTGTGAGTTGACTCACATGATTTGCGAGTCAACTCAGTGAATCGTAAGCACGTGCGATTCTAGGGAGAATGGAAAGAGAGACCAAAAAGAAGACGAAGAAGAAAAATGAGAGAAAAGGGAGGAAGAAGCGAAGAAAAACATACCAAGAGCCTTCTTTTGTGGTCTTTTCTCCTTCTTTCTTCTTCTTCTCCATCGTTTCTTCTTTCCATCGTTAATAAAACATGGTCAAGTTTAGCAGAAACTAATGTTTTATTTTCGTTAATAATTTCGTGAAGATTCCCTCGCACAAGAGCTTTACTTTCGAGTCTGAGAGTCTTCGGGCGTGGACTCTCAAGCTCTTTTTATGTCCAGAAACTACTTTTATATTTTAAATTTAATTTTTTATCATCATTTTTATGTTTTAATTAAAAACATTTCTTTTATTTTTTATTTTCAATCTCTTATATCTATTTTAAAAAAAAATTAAAAAGCTCTAATTTTTTCTTATTTTTTAAAAATCTATTTGATGAATGCTAATAAAATTTATTTAAATGCTATGATTTATTTGTTTATTTTTTAAATTTATCAGTACTTAATATTTATATTTTAATCTCATATTAATATAATTCTTTTTTTATTAGATTTTTTTTGGGATTTTAGAATTTGGATAATAAAAAATTATGAATTATGATGATATTATATTATGAGGAATTGAAAAATATCTTATTATTCTATGTCATATTTTATGTAATTATAATATAAAAAACATTATGAATCTTACGATTTTTTTTTACGATTTACACTCCTACACCGATTCACAATACTATTTGAGTTTGACAACATTGATAATAAATCATAGAAAATCTATTAGATAGACATGCATGGCATACATAATTTTTTTATTCTATAAAGGCATTATTCATGGTACACTCATGTGGATGTGCATGTATAGGATTGGTCATGGTCCAAATTGTGGGTTCAAATACATTAACCATCACACACACACAGTTGGTTTGGTCTTGCATATACGATTAGTTAATCAATGGCATGTCGACTATACCATCAGACTTAAGCCAAAGAAGGCCTGGAGGTAAGACTAGGAACATAGACTGCTGGAGTGAGGTATGCCTTTTCTCTTTTGCTGTATGGCGAGCTAGACCCCACTGAATCTTAGGATAGTGGTAACTTCAAAATGATATTACAAAGTTGGTTTGCAGGAAGAGTTGTTCATGGGTCAAGGTCCACGGAGGCTTGCCAAAACATGGGTCTTGTGTAGAACCAACTACATCCCTGTATTGTTCAATACCAGGCATGGCAGTGTCTATATGTGTTATGACAGGTTATGATTATGTACATCAAGCCCTCTGTCTAGGCTGGGTTCCGTGGACTGGAAACATAGGTGGATAAACACATGCGTAAGATTCTCCTAACAAACCTTGATTATGATCAAAATCATCATCCAGATGATGATCCATTATCACTGAAGCCATCTAGCCATCTATCAAGGGTTTGTGTTTATAATTTGATTTGGAAAATTGTATTCCATGAGCCAATTACCTATATGATACCCATATGCTAAGTTACATGGGTACAGGTGCTAGTGTTTGAGTCCGACATATATGTGAGGTGTCAGACTTGGCATACCAAAAACAAGTAGGACATGGGGACACGGCACTATATTTAAATAAATTTATATCTCAATTTATTTTAAATGAAAATAGGTTGCAAAACTAAAGCTAATAGAAAATAATGTTTACTCTAAACAATTAAGTAACAAAAAAATTCATATTTTTTAATTAGGTTTTAAGAAGAGAAAGGTATTATAATGTTTTTTATTCTTTTTTTTTTGTAAGGGTGTTGTAATGGTTTAGTCATATTGAAAAACAATATTAAAAAGCATTAGAAGAGTCTATGAAGAGTGGGTATGGGCATTTGTATGTGCTTCATTCATCTTGGAGTGTCCATACAACATAGCCCATTTATTTAAACCCGCAGCCTTTACGGTTGTATGAAAAGCACTTACTAGATCACTGGCTCAATGCAGGTCCATGGAGGACTCTTGTAGAACTTTTTTTCACTTTCAGACTGATCAGTTTTACCCTACATTTTCACGCTATTTAAATTCAACTCACATTTTAATTTTTTTAAAGCAAAAAATTGACTGCATTTTGTCGAAGACTCTCTATATCATGTGATGCCGACTCCATCTTGATCTTCCTATGCTCAGCTGTGCTATGCTGCTAAAACTTGGTATGGCGGCTCTGTGGGCATGATGATTTTTGGTGCTAGTGAAGTGAGCAGAAATGTAGACCTAGGGGATGAAACCACCACCATGATTTGCAAATTTGTTGTCCGGGCATCTGATGCATCAATCACAAAGGAAATAGGGTCTGATCTGCAAGGGTGGTTAGATGATATAACAGATGGAGGCGCCGAGTACATGCCTGAGGATGAAGTGAAGGTGGCAGCTGCAGAAAGACTGAGAAGCTCAATGGAACGAATAGCATTGCTGAAAGCAGCCCAACCACAACCACAACAGCCAAAAATTGAACAAGAACAAGAAGAAGAGGAAGAGGATGATGAAGAAAAGAACAAAAAAGATGGTAAACCAAAGGGGCCTTCTACCCTTTCAACTTTGACTGCAGAGGAGGTTGAACACCGTGCACTTCAAGCAGCAGTACTGCAAGAGTGGCATATGCTGTGCAAGGAGAGAGCAGTCAGAGTCAGTTGATTCTACATTTCTGTGCAGTCTTTATTATTCTTTTGTATTGTAATCTAATTTTGAATATCCTGATGTGTGCGGCCTGCTTCATCACCCCACTATGAGGTTCCATTATTGGTTTTTCTAATTTTTTCTTGTATGTTTGTTGGCCACATGTTGTGTTCCTTTGTTCAATTTGAGAATCAGAATGATAGGAATCATTAGCTTTGCTTTTTCCATGAAGTTGCTCTCTCTTTTAATTTGTATAGTTGGAACTTTTCCTCTTTCCCCCCTTCTTTAATTGCATAGACGCATGGTTCAGATTTTACAAGCTCTACAAATATTAGTCTATATTTAAAAGATGTCTATCCTAATACAGGCCAAATTTGTTAAGAGATATGGGATGGAATGAAATTTTCATTTTACTCTATCAGTGTACATGATATACAAAACATATACATGCAGAACGACATGTTATCGGTACACCTGTAGAGGTAAAATGGAAATTTCACTTCATTTCATGTCTTCTAACAAATTTTATCCCATCTTAGAATGGCTGACTATAGTTAAGATATCAATTGATATTTAAATATTTAAGGTTATTCTTGACAAGAATTCTCCTCACTCAGTCACTCACTCAGGGTTGTAAATGGGTCACACTTGGATAACATCTACACAAGATCCACATCCACTTTGTATTATTGAATTTGATTTCAAATTCAGATTACATCGAATTGTAAGATCCAAATATATATTTTTTATATTGTCGAATTTGGATTTGGATTAAAGTCTTGAGTCTTGACATTCTCGTAGATAAAAAAGTAATAATAAGAGTAATCAAATTATCAAGTTTCAATTCCTCATATAGCATATAATTAGTGAAAAATAATCCCATCAAATTAGTGTAATACCCGTCTGAGTAAGAAAGATAATGAAGAAAAGAAGCACAAAAAATTTCACAATTTAAATGGTGGAATGTAACTATATTTCACTTGTAATGCTATCTTCTAATTTTAAATTTGAGCAATAAGGAAAAGATAAATATATAAAGTTAGGTTGACCAGAAATGCACATATTATATTGGATGAGTAGATATCTTTTAAGGATAGAGTTATAAATAATCGAATTAGGGATAGATAGGCAAATCAAGAGAAACTCTTTTTAAAGTGGATATGTAAATAGAAGATGAAAGACAATTCTAATTCATAGAGTTAAAAGGCTACAAGTAATAAATACAAGAAAGACAAGTAGACCTTTGATAACGTAGAGGGAAGAGGTAAAGAATACATGATAAATAGTGGAGTAATTGAATGTATAATTTAATGAGTTATCTCCCGTCTTCTACTTAAATAAGAAAAAAAACTTAAAAAACTTAGCATAGATTAGATTTTGACTTTAATGATGATGAAGACAACGACAATGATGATGAATATGATAAAGCACATATTAAGATAAATGTTAGAGTTACTTCCTCATATAACTTAACGTATAATATATCTATTAATATATATTATATGGCTCCCCAAATGATACAGACACCCCCTTTTTATCATTCGAGTCATATTCTACTAAAGAGGCAAAACTATCTATAATGGAACCACATTTCTCAGTTTCAAATTTTCAATTCCCACTTCCAACTCCCTCCACTCAAACGTTCTCTTGAGTTTCCTAATTTTTTTCCTAGTAAAACTCAAATGTGGCTTGATAATTATTATTTTGAGATATTGCATATTTATCATGGATTGGGCCCTCGAGGAATATAAGACTTCAAGGATGATATAATTTAAAAGGAATCATCCATCCAATCATTATAGCTTTGATAGATGGATTATGAAAAATCAACGACTTAAAATAATCAAATTTTAAGAGCCAAGAATTACATTGGTGAGATGATAAAATAGAGTTCAAATTTTACCTATTCACTTTCATTGCCATTATCTATATATTCCAAAAAAAATGTGTGGCCCATTAGAAATTTTTATAAGTAGCCTCTCTAAATAACGAGAACTTCATTTTTTGTTCTAAAATGAAGTTAATTACTATATGAAAGAAATATTCACCTTCAATTTAATTTGATATGCATCATTATATCAGGTTTGCTAATCCCACTAATTTTAATTACAAATTAGAGATATATCAACTTTAAGAAAAAACTCTTATTGAAATATTTTTAATTATTTAATTTAAATAGATGAGATGGATACATGATAGGGAGTACCATTTTTAGTATTTTTTTAATTTAAATTAGGTGGCTATGCATATTTAAAGAGATTAATTTATTTTAAATTATTATATTGTTAACCATTTGTCTCTAGGGAAAGATACTGTGAGTGCAATGAATAAAATAAAATAAATACAATAATGAACTATACTAAGCTAACATAACAGAGGCAATTTGAATTATATGAAATTAGACAATGATATAATATTCAATGACTCTATAAAATCAAATAACTGGTTGTTGATATAAGAATTAAATTATAATAATCACATTAAATATGTAGAACTGCCTAATTCAAATTGATAAAATAGAACTTGAAGTATTTTGGCAACATGACTACATACTGCTGAGTTGGATTCGAGGTTTCCTCTAGATCTAAAAAAAATTGATAAAATAGAATAATGATGTAGTAGTCCCTAATGACCGTTTATTAGAAAATACAGTTTTATAATTGGTATTTTTCTAATTTCTAATTTAATTTAGTGGGATTAGTGGACTCCATAAAATTATACATATTATAAAATTGAAATCGACGTAAGTTTCAGAAAATAAATTTTGATAGTCTTCTTTTTAAGAGGCTACTTTTCAAAGAGACCTACATGGGTATATCTCAACTGGTTGCCTCCCGCTTGCTGATTCGAGCCCCCATGGTCTAAACTTAGTATGTCCTGGAGATAGTGGGCTGACCTATAGAAATTTTACGTTAGATATCCTACGGTTTCCCCCATATAAATTCAAAAATTTTTCTAAATGAAATAAATTCTTGGTTGAAATATAAAGATAACAAAAAATAAAGTGAGCTGGTAAAATTTAAATTCCATTTTATCATATGAGCTATATCATTTTAGACTATTAAAATATATTATTTTAAGTTGTTGGTATTTCATAGCCCATCTAACATAGTAACGATGATTGAATAAAGAAGTTTCTTTTGAATTATATCATCCATAAAATCCTCCATCCATCCCACTCAACTCACAGGGCCAAACTCGTTACAAATATACAATGTTTGAAGTAATATTAATAATAATCAAGCCATAGTTGAATTTTAGAGAGTGAAAAGAAAATGAGAACAATTTTTCAAGGCTGGCCGTGGTGTGTGAAATTACCATTTAACCCTTCCATTTAGGTGTAAAATTACCATTTTGCCCTTCCATTTTAGAATGTACCGAAGCCGTTTCTCGACCGATTTCTACAAAAAAGGTATCACAAAATTCATCTACTCTAAATTTTATAAACTCCGGTACTGATTTTGAGTGAAAAGGGTATAATTTTGGACTTCAAAAATCGTATACAAAGAATTAAGGAAAAATTGTATTCCCTCTTAATTCTTTGAGTACGATTTTTGAAGTAAAAAACTATACAATTTTCACTTAAAATTAGTCCGGAGTTCATAAAATTCAAATTAGATGAATTTTGATACCTTGTTTGTAGAAATTGGTCGAGAAAACACCTTCCTTCCAACTGTAACCTTAACACAGTTGGCTCGGATTTTTAAACGAGGCGATTTCTCAACCAATTTCTATAAACAAGGTATCAAAATTATTCTAATTTGAATTTTATAAACTCCAGTACTAATTTTAAATGAAAAGGATATAGTTTTGGAGTTCAAAAATCATACCCAAAGAATTAAGAGGAAAGACCATTTTTTCTTAACTTTTTTAGTACAATTTTTTAAGTCCAAAACTACACCATTTTCAATTAAGATCAGTACCAGAGTTCATAAATTCAAAAGAGATAAAATTTTGATATCATGTTTGTACAAATCGGTCAAAAAACGTATTCATTTAAAAATTCCTCTCCACAACCATAGAGAAAAACCTTCTGAACGAATGCATTTTACATTAAATTTCACACCTAAAAATAAAAAAATTTATATCTCCTAAAAGAAAAGTGTGGTGTCTATGTGACCAACAATTTTCAATGCAACAATTTTATTCTAGATAAGATATCTCTAATAATAAAAAGGAAGACGTATCTCTATAATTTACCCATATCTATTAGAATTATATTACTTATCATTCTATTTAACATATTATCAAATTTGGATAGAGTTAGATTTAAATTTTAAATTTTAAATTTTAAAAATATAACTCACTTCACCCATAGCTAGTGAAGAGAATACAGCGAGAGACAGTGAGGAGTGCTCCTTCCCTATGAGACAAGGGTGCAACCCTAGAATGAATGAACAACAGAGATCTGGCCAATGTGGGGTCCGCACATCTATGTTCATCAGACAGTGGTAGATGTCACATTCATTTCTATTCATAAAAGTACTGCCACGTGGCATATATGATTTTAATTTTGGACCCTGCCCATGTTCCCCAACCACCAACATTTTGGTACTACCAACATTTTGGTACTAACACTCTATAAAGGACACTGAAGAGTCATATTATGATAATATAAGACATAACTTATAATTTATTTATTTTAATTTATGCACTTTAATGATCATATAAGAATTGATCTCAGAAAATAATCATACAAGAATTTGCATAAAGTCAAAATAAAGAATGTCTAAAACTTGATGATAGATGTATACTTTGAGATCATTTCGATTGATAAATTAGATGAAAGATAAGAATTTGGAGTATCTTGAATTAGTCACCCAAATTAACTAATGATTTTTTCTCTTATTCTCTTATGCAGTAATACAATAAAATTAAAAAACGCTACATGATGAGTATGGAGATATTTTTAAATTTACCATATTTTTATTAAAAAAAATAGTATTATCGTGTTAATAATGCATATTTATCTGTACAATAATAGATTTTTGATAAAATCAGATTAAGAACATAATAAATAATAATATCGTGATAAATTCCTAATAAATTTATGAAAAAATCATCTTAAAACATGATAACTGGCAAGATAAGTTTTAGTAAATTCTTTATTAAGATTTTATTTTATTATTTATTACTTTTTAAAATATTATATTTTCTCATTAATTTCAAATCTGAAATTTTAAAAATATTTCAATATTACAAATTATGCTATTAATATCACAAAACCGGTATTTGTGACAAGAGGACATTAAGTCATCTACTTATAATGCTATAGTCCCTTCCTATTAAACAAACTTTCTAAAATAACTCACATCGTAGTATTTGCCACATGATTAGTTTTATAAAATAGGATTTGTAAATTCAAAATTTAGGTTACTATAATAAGAAACTCAAAACAAGAATATTTTACATTGATAAGTGGGCCCCCCATAATGAGTCAAGCGACCGCTTATTACCTTCTATTCTATTTACTGTCCTTTTCTGGCTTTCACTTTTCCGTATATACGTCGATTGTCGGGTAGCGGCTGCAGGAGGTATGGCCCACTAAAGTTTTAATGAGGAATTATTTTAGTAGATTTCTTATGAATTGAGTCTAAAATAGTTGAATTTAATGAATAAAATATTTTATGAATAATATAATTAAGAAGAACTCTTCAATTTAGTACAAAATTTCGAAGTTAATATGCTTAGAGGAGCCTCAAATTTTATAAAATTTATGTCTGATTATTATCTACATGTTTCGTCAGAAAATATAGTCCATTTTAATATTTAAATAATAGTCATATGAATAAAAAGATTTGCGAAATACCTTTAAAATTGAGAGTCTTATAATTAATCTTTATTAAGAATTTTAAATTACAATTTATATATTACATCTCTCTCTCTCGAAAACTCAGCTCCAAATTCCAAACTTTTATCTGCAAAATTCGTACAGAATTCCTAGGCTGCGTTTGGATGGGGGGTAAGGGGGTAACCCCCAGTTACCCTTATTTACCCCCGTTTGGTAACAAGGGGAGAGGGGTAAAAATTCAAATTTTTACCCCTCCCCCCTTCCTTTCCAATACCCCCACGGGGCAAGGGGTATTCAAAAATGAATACCCCTCCTTACCCCCCCCACCCCTTTTGCTTATGATTTTTTTTTTATATATATTTTATTTATTTATTTATTTTGGTAAGTACTTGGCTTTTATTTTTTTAAAAAGCACTCCATTATTTCCATTTGATAAATCTCATATCACCAAACAACAAATTATATTTTTTTATGAAGAGATATAATGAATTTTGTATTCATTTTTTGAAATTTAAAATAATAATAGTGGTTTTTTATTTATTTTTTATTTTTTAAGGAAACTTTTCCCCTATTTATCCCGTGCATTCATCTATTTTTCAATTATATATTATATAATTTTCTAAAATGTATTTGTCAACATGTTCTATTTTTAAGGGGTGATTCTGTCGAAATTTCGACAGGGTCTCAAAACTCTGAAAATTTTGAGATTTATGATAATATCTTTCAGGGTAATTAACAATTTATTCTGTTAGAAGATTATTTTAAAAATGTGTCAACATTTTCAACGTAATGCATTTAGGTGAGGGGTAAATTTTTACAGGGGTTACCCTTGAGCAGGGGTAATTGCACGTAGGGGTATACTGACATATTAACAATTTTATGAGAATTAATAATATTATTAAATATATATAATATAAAAATAAAATTTCTGCAACATTTTTAACGTGATGCATTTGGATGAGGGGTAAATTTTTACAGGGGTTACCCTTGAGCAGGGGTAATTGTACGTAGCGGTAAACTGACATATTAACAAATTTATGAGAATTAATAATTTTATTAAATCTATATAATATAAAAATAAAATTTTGTAACATTTTCAATGTAATGCATTTGGGTGAGGGGTAAATTTTTACAGGGGTTACCCTTGAGCAGGGGTAATTGTACGTAGGGGTAAACTGACATATTAATAATTTTATGAGAATTAATAATTTTATTAAATCTATATAATATAAAAATAAAATTTTTGCAACATTTTCAACGTGATGCATTTGGGTGAGGGGTAAATTTTTACAGGGGTTACCCTTGAGCAGGGGTAATTGTACGTAGGGGTAAACTGACATATTAACAATTTTATGAGAATTAATAATTTTATTAAATCTATATAATATAAAAAAAAAATTTCTGTAACATTTTCAATGTGATGCATTTGGGTGAGGGGTAAATTTTTACAGGGGTTACCCTTGAGAAGGGGTAATTGTACGTAGGGGTAAACTGACATATTAATAATTTTATGAGAATTAATATTTTTATTAAATTCATATAATATAAAAAATAATAATTATAATTTTATAAAGAGATATGTTGATATTTTTTATTTATTTATTGGGATTTAAAATAGTAATATAAAAAAAATCTTTATTTATATTTTTAATATTAGAATGCAAGTGTTCATTTTAAATTATAATTATGAAAAATAATTTATAGAAATTAGATAATATTATTATACGTTATATTATTAGAATTTACTTCATAAATATTATATTATATTTTATAAAAAAAAAAAAATAATATATCAGGTTACCCTTGCTTGTAGTTACCAAACAAGATTTTTTACCCTTAGGGTAAGGTTTACTTTACCACAACAATTACCAAACAAGATAAGGGTAATCCCAATTCAAGGGTCACCCCTACTCAAGGGTGACCCCTACTTAGGGGTAACCCCTATAAAAATTACCCCCCATCCAAACGCAGCCCTAGTTGAACCCTTAGGTATGGATGAAAAGAATTCCTTAGAAAATTTATTTTTTATTTAATTTATATTAATTTAATATATGTTCTGATAATCGACTTCATGTTCGACCTTGAAAATTTGATATTTTTATTTATTTTTATAAAAATCTTAATTTCCATGAGCGACTTAGTTGTCAAAGGGGTACTGGACTCATATGTAAGGGTTTTACATTAGGTATCTTTCCATCTGTAAATTTAAAAAAAAAATGTTTACCTTCTACGAATAAAGATGGGTTCTATGAATAAAGTCGAACATACAGGTTACAAGGTGGCTGAATATAAGATGTCACTATGGGCTTTTTTAAATTTTATTTAATTTTTTTTAAAATTAATATGTGAAAAATCCGATCTTATTTAATATTAATTTAGTATATCTTCACCATTAAAAGAAACATCATAAGTAAAAATATCTATTCAATCATTTTATTTTAATATTAACAAATTAAAAGTTGCCTACATGAGTGTAGTTCAACTAGTTAATTTCTTGCCTCAGAAAGCGAGAGGTGCCAAATTCGAGTTTTCATGACCTAACCTTATGTGCCTTAAGGGCAGTGGGTATCACTCGTAGGGATTTTCCACAGTTTGCCACACATAAATTCAAAAATAAATAAATTAAGAGTTATAATGATTTGATGGACCTCCTTCAGAATTTGATTTCTTGATGGACTGTATCAACTATCTAATTTTTTATCAGTCGAGAATACTTAGGCTTTTAAGCTTTGTGAATTTGATAAATTCTAGTGAAAAGTTTGAATTTCAATTTTCAACCAAATTTATTTAAGAGTTAGAGAGCTAAAAAAGAATCTAAATCATAAATACCCCTAATAAATTGTCTCATATCTGAAATCTTAATTGCTTTTCAATTTTCAAATCTATTTAGTGGGTTTATTAATTGATCTTTCAATCTATTGTGTCAAATTTTTGTATCTTTCAAAGTCTCACTTCTCATTTTGCTACTTGAATTCCTTCCACACATTGGTATGTGACATTGATTTGGCCTACCAAAGCACTACCTGCTAGATTTTGTTTGAATGAAGGTGATGTGAAATGCAACCCAACAAAGGTGAGGAAGATAAAGACTAGAGGACCCAACAATGTCAATTATTAGAGAAGAGTTAAATCTAACACAAGCAAGATGTTCAGTGCATCTAGATAGAAAGATCTCTTGTGGTGATTACTTGATAATAAATTTAAATTATTAAAATAATTTATTTTTATTAGAATTAGATTCAATTAAGTTGATGCTTATTTTTTTTATGGCCAAAAGTGTTCAAATTTCTTAGAACACCTAATTAAACTTCGGGACATATGTAAGTCTCTCTATTCATATACATCGAGCAGATGTACAAGAAGTGGGCCATTGAGGTGGAGTAGAAATCGAATCATGATTTTTACTTCTTGAGATGGGTTTCTAACTATCACTCCAAACTCTTCTGATTAAGTTGATGTTTATTTGATTCATCGCTATCGTTAAATTGAATATAAATAGTGAAAATTTTACTCTAAAGCTTAATTTTGATTTTAAAAATTAAAATGACTCGATGAGCCTCAATTTGACAATTTGATAGGCATTTTAATTAGCATTCTATCTAAATTTTCATCATTAGATATGTCTCACCCTTTGCTATGACCTATCAAAACACGTGTGCTTTTAAGCTCAAACATCTATAAGACAAGCTCTTATAAAAATTATTTACTCTATTTATCTTTAAACATTCTATCAACAATTATGTTTTATCCTCTTTTTTTTTAAGACCAAAATATTTAAGCGCCTTACTTGAATTTTCCAGGCGTCCTACCTGACTTGTAGCACCCCTCCCTTTTGTCCCTAAGATTCAGAGTAATTTTTTTTTTAAATAACATGTAATACCCTGCCCCGATTAGGCGAGTTTTAGCTTGTTAATCTTGTTTAACCGGTTGATCTTGAGGTTTTTGGTTAGGGCTTCGAGGAAAGCCTAAGTTTGGCCCGATCTGAGCCCGAAAACTCAGTGATTCAGCTCGTCGAGCTGGAGGGGCATTTTGGTAATTTACCACTTCTTGTGTATATTTTTATAAATTGTGTGATTTTGTGAATATTATTGGTGAATAATGTTTTCCTTAATTAAGGATTTGCATTTCTGATTTTAAAATAAAATTATTTTCAGAAAATAATATTTAAATATCGCCCGAAAGGGGGTATTAATTATTTTTAAAGGGTTTTGAAAATGAAATAAATTTTGAAATTAGTATTTTATGGTAGACCATTTTAAGAATAGTCTAGTTATTTCATTTCACTTCAAAATAAGATTTACAAATTAGTTATTTTTACATTTGTTTAATTAAGTAATTATGGGTAAAATATGAATTTTATTTAAATAAATGGTTTTTAATAAGAGTTAAAATCTGAAATTTTTATGGTGATTAAGATTTTTAAAACCCAACCCATCTGTAAGGTTGGATCAGGTTTTTAAGTTTTTAATTTATTACTTTTAGTTTAAAAATCAGTTTTTATGAAAACTAGGCCCTTTTTACAATTTAGAAAAACTTGAAGGGCTGATTTGCAAAAAACAAAAATCTGGGGCTACTGTAGCAGCGTGCGGGCTTGCTGCTGCTCGGCCAATTTTCCGGTGATTTTTCGACGTCCCGTCTCATCGCGCGTGCCGGATTTTCTGGCCGAAAATCCCTATAAATCCCTGCTCAATTTTTGGTTTTAACTCCCACTGATTTTTCCTTCTCTTCTCCCTTCTCTCTACTCTCTGATTTCAGCCGACCCTCTGCTCTTTTTTTTCAACCAGTAACTTAGAGGAGATTTTCAGAAAAAAATCCGGATTTCAGCCTAAAAACTCAATCCAAGGTAACCATTGCATTCCTCTTTCAATTTCGATCGGTTTTGAATAAAAAAATTTTGGATTTGGTTCTGTTTTCATTGAGAAAAACGATTTCAAAATTTAGGGAAAATTTTAGGGTTCCTCGTATCAGTGAGCTTCTGGTGTTAATATCGGATGGCTCACTGAGTTTCAAAGGTCCAAACCTCTTCCTGTGGAAAGAGGACTCCCGGAGGAATCCATCAGACCGGTCAGATGTAAAAACCGAGTCCCGAAAATATCCCATTTTCCATTTTCGGTTTTACTGTTCACCGGCCGTTCACTGTCTGTTGCAGACAGTGAACGGGGAAGAAGAAGAGGAAGAAGAAAGAGTGGAAAAAAAAAATGAAAATAAAAAGATAAAAATATTTTTTGATATTGCTATGCTCTTAAAAGGTTGGTTCCCATTGGAAAAAAAAAAAAGATATAGTAATAAAATAATAAAATAAATGAATAAATGATTAAATAATTAAATATTATTATTTAAAAAAAATATATATATTTTTATTTGAGAATATGGTTGCTTATGATTTCAAATGGTGGTTCCCACCGAAGAAAAAAAAATGAATAAATAATTAAATATTTAAATATTATTATTTTATTCAAAAAAAAAAAATTTATTATTTCGTTAGATTATGTGATGTGATGGTTTCTACCTCCCTTGTTAAATAAAACTGTACTAACCCCTTTCTCTTATTATTTATAGTGTAAATATTATTGTATCCACTTTCAGTCCGACATTAGTCGGGAACTGAGTATTCACTTTCAGGCCGGCACTATAGTCAGGCACTGGGTGACCTCGAGGCCTACTCAAAATGTCAGCTCTGGTCCTATCCAGAAGACAACCGAGAAGTGACCCGAGGATCTAGACCTCACTCAATACGTCAATCTGGTCAATGCCCAGAAGACAATATGAGTTTGGACTGAGCCCCTTTTTATTATTATATTATTATCTTGTGGATGATTTAAAAAGGCTAGAAACCAAGTAGGAGACTCATTTCCATGAACCCTGGATATTTTGTGGGAAAACGTGTGATTTCCAAATACTACGTATATGTACGTATCTGATATGTATATTGATTGTGCACTTGTATGTTGTTTGACAGAGACCGCGAAACCACACGATCACGGTGAGGGAACTTAACTCTGCAGATTTTGTAAACAGGTGTTATTTTGAGCAATGAATGGTTTCGGTTTTGATGAACCCACTCATGTGCCTATACATGATGCACTATGGTAAGAGTGCTGTGATGATTTGATATTACGGTGTTGACCGTATGTGTATGTAAGACTGCTTCCACGTACCTGGGCTATTGAACCAATATCGGCCATATGAGAGATGGTTTATGTCTACTGGACCATGGGCGGACCATGCTGTCGTCAGTTGCTGACTTGAGGGTGTCAGTATCGGCTAAGTTTAAGAGCCGGAGATGTACTTGAAAGGATGTATTTTGACCGTGTCGGGACTTAATACTGGTCTCAGTGTAGTCGGCAGGCGTTACGGTGGATAATGGTAGTAATTGATAGTTGATGATGTTATTATCTTATTTGAGATATTGCTTACTGTTATCAAGCATGTGATATTGAACTGTTGCTAACCTGTTTTACTATTTACTTAATGTGCATTGTTAATTATCCTTCACTGGGCTAGTTAGCTCACACCACTCACCTTTCAGGCGATGAACCCGAGGAGGAGGACCCTCTCTTTCAGGCTTAGGGCGTTTGAGCTAAAGCAGTGTTTTGGGATTCCCCCGGAGAGGAATGCCCTGATCTTTCTGTTGGTTCTAGGAACCGTTGTTTTTGTATTAAGTACCGGATGTGGTACTTAATTTATGTTTAAATGTTGTAATCGGCTATGTTGCCATTTGAGACAATGTTATGATTGATTAATCAATGTTGGTATCTGTTTGATCATATTATGAGTGGATGTTATTGTTGCGTTGTTTTTACTTTATCTTTGGGGCAGGCATATGGTACATGTTTGAGTCCACTTAACGGGCTGATGTGTAACCGCTGGGCCTAACTGTTGATCCGGCCCAGTAAGAGTGCTTGTGGTTTAGTTTACTTACCTTTCAAAAAAAAAAAAAAAAATCAGTCGCGTTCCGGGCCCACCGGTCGGGTCGGGGCGTGACAGCTTGGTATCAGAGCGTAGGTTAAACTCTAGGACTGTGATGGGTTACTACCTAGTTAGACTGCTTTTGTATTGCAACTTGTGTCTTTTGCTTTAATAAGATCTAAAAATTGGTTAATGATATTTACAAGTGTAAATAACAGATGTCAGGACCCAACGCAAACCGAGCCAACTTTCGTGGGAGGAGGACTGGTCTTCCGCCCCGTAACCTACCCAACGAGGCGATTAGAGCGGCGGTCGAAGCATTTCAGCAGATAGTTGAAAACATGCGACGTCCGCCAGTCCAAACGCCAGAGGAGAGAGCCACCTCTGCTCTGAAGGAGTTCAAGCGTCTGAACCCGACTAGCTTCTCGGGAACAGAGGACCCCAGCGCTGCAAGGAACTGGCTAACCCAGATTAGCCGAATCCTCAATACCCTAGCGATCGCCGACTACTTACGTGTGACCTTGGCGACCTATCAACTCGAAGGAAACGCCTACGAATGGTGGGAGGCGAAGAGCTTGGTTCGTAATCACGAGCTAATGATTTGGGAGGAGTTTTCTACAGCCTTTCTGGCCCATTACTTTCCAAAGACGGTGAAGGAGGCGAGGAAGAGAGAGTTCCTCAACATTCAGCAGGGTTCAGATACAGTGGCACAGTATGCCATGCGCTACATCGATCTGATGCAGTTTGTGCCGTGGATCGCCGCCAATGAGGAGGAGAAGATCCAGCATTTCGAGAACGGACTTAGACCCTTCCTGCAGCGGCAAGTGGCCGGCCTAGTGTTCAACACTTTGGAGGAGATTATCGATCGAGCTTCAAAGGTGGAAGCGGTTTGACTCTATCAACCGGAGCACTGACAGCTCTCAGAAACATTCTTCTAACAAGAAGGCAAGGTTCAATCAGCAGAAGAAGCCTTTCTTCAGGAAGAGCCAACCTAGTGTGGGCCAGTCTAGTCGGTCTGACTCTCGGCCAATCGTGTGCTACACCTGTAATCAGCCCGGGCACACTTCCAATTTCTGCCAATCCAAAGGAGAGAGGGCTTGCTTTCACTGCCAGCAGACCGGGCACCTGTTCAAGGATTGTCCTTTTCTGGTAAAGCGGCACCTTCGCAAGGCGCAGGAGTTTCCTATTCTGTGGCGCAGCCATCTGTCGGCAGAGGTTCTCAGCAGGCTTCCAGAGGATCAGCGACACCGAGGAACGGACCACCTCAGAACAATCAGGGGAGAGGACGAGGGCGTCCTCAAGGGAGAGTCTACTTTATAGGGACTCAGAAGGAGGAACCGATGGAGAACACGGTGATGGAAGGTACCCTTAATCTTTTCAGTCTTTTGGCTCGAGTGTTGTTTGATACCGGTGCTTCGCATTCCTTTATCTCTAGAACTTGTTGTGTTAGATTGGGTTTGAAACCGGTAGAAGTAGTTAACCCGCTAATGGTAGTTTCACCTTTGGGTAAGAAGGCTTTGGCAAACCAAGAGTGTAGATCTTGTGTTTTGAAGATTAGTGGAGTGGAGTTGTCCTATGATTTTCTGGTTCTGGAAATGACGGACTTTGACATCATCCTTGGTGTGGATTGGTTGTCTGTTTTTGGAGTCTTGATAGACTGCTCTCAGAGGAGAATTCATGGGGTCTCCTCAACCGGTGAGAGGTTTATGGAGAAGTTGGTACCCTATGAGAGGATGAGAGTCATTTTCTCTGGCCTTAGGGCGTATCCCGGTAGTGTGGTGGCAAGCATGGGTTGGGAAGATGTAGGTGGTGTAGGGTCTGTTGCTCCTCGGGTGGTGTGTGAGTTTATGTATGTTTTTCCTGACCAGTTGGCTGGGCTACCTCCACGCCGAGAGATAGAGTTTGTTATAGACCTACAGCCAGGAACATCTCCAATTTCCATGGCACCTTATCGGATGGCGCCGGCAGAGCAGAGAGAGCTAGCTACGCAGGTAGAGGAGCTTCTTAGTCTTGGTTTTATCCGTCAGAGCAACTCGCCGTGGGGCGCACCTGCTCTCTTTGTGAAAAAGAAGGATTGATCGATGAGGATGTGTATAGATTACCGGCGGCTTAACCAGGTAACTATTAAGAATAAGTATCCGTTGCCTAGAATAGACGACCTCTTTGATCTTTTGAGGGGATCGAAGTGTTTTTCGAAAATCAATTTGAGGTCGGGTTACCATCAGTTGCGGATTCGAGAGAAGGACATTCCAAAGACTGCTTTTCGGACGCAGTATGGCTTGTATGAGTTTGTTGTGATGCCTTTCGGTTTGACGAACGCGCCAGCCATGTTCATGGACTTGATGAATCGCGTGTTTCGACCGTATCTGCGAGAGTTCGTGATAGTCTTCATCGACGATATCTTGATCTTTTCGACGTCAGAGGAGGAGCATGAGCGTCATCTGCGGATTGTTCTTCAAACTCTTCGGGAGCATCAGCTGTTCGCTCAGCTGAGCAAGTGTGAGTTTTGGTTGACTCAAGTGCAATTTCTACGACATGTGGTGTCTCTAGGAGGAATCTCGGTAGATCCAGCGAAGGTAGAGACCGTGAAGACTTGGGAAAGTCCCAAGAGCGTGTTCGAGATCCGGAGCTTTCTAGGATTAACAGGATATTACCGAAAGTTTATCCCGCACTTCTCTCAGATCGCGGTACCGATGACTCGGCTGACGAGGAAGAACGTCAAGTTCGAGTGGAGCGAAGCTTGTGAGAAAGCATTCCAGGAGCTGAAGGAGAAGTTGACGACGTCTCCAGTATTGGTGATACCCGAGCAAGGACGAGGTTACGATGTTTATTGCGACGCGTCCAAGTTTGGTTTGGGTTGTGTACTAATGCAAGAGGGGAAGGTAGTAGCTTATGGTTCCAGGCAATTGAAGGGACATGAGCAGAACTACCCGACTCATGATTTGGAGTTGGCAGCCGTTGTATTCTCGTTGAAATTGTGGAGACATTACTTATATGGTGAGAAGTTCAATGTGTTTTCTGATCACCATAGTCTCAAGTATATCTTCACTCAGAAAGACTTGAATATGAGGCAGCGTAGATGGATGGAGTACTTGGGAGATTATGACTTCAGTCTCTCCTATCACCCGGGGAAAGCCAACGTGGTGGCCGATGCCTTGAGCCGGAAGTCTCACAACGACGTGGCGAGGATGGCATCCTTGCAATGGAAGATGCTCGAAGTTTTGTCCGAGTACGATCTTGAGCTGATCGAAGGAAGCGGGTCAGCAAGAATCCATAGTTTGGTTCTGCAACCCGAGGTAGTTGGATTGGTGTTGGAAGGACAACAGAGCGACCCAGAAGCAAAGGAGTTGGCAACTCAGCTTTCAGGAGGAGCAACTTTAGAGGATTGGAAGATCAAAGCGGACGGAAGTCTTACTTTCAAGGATAGACTGTTTGTGCCAAAGTCGGACGAGTGCAGGAGAAAGGTGCTTGATCACTTTCATCGATCTCGCTTTACGGTGCATCCCGGTGGTACGAAGATGTATCGTGACTTGCGGCGACTTTTCTGGTGGAAAGGTATGAAGCGCGAGGTAGCAGATTTTGTATCCAAGTGCGTAACTTGTCAACAAGTGAAGGCGGAACATCAACGACCTGGCGGAAAGATGCAACCTTTGGAAGTGGCTGAATGGAAGTGGGAGCATATCACGATGGATTTTGTAACTGGTTTTCCTAAGTCTCCTAAAAAGAACGACGCTATTTGGGTAATAGTCGATCGATTGGCGAAGTCAGCTCACTTTCTACCGATCAAGAAGACAGATTCCTTGGCTACTCTAAGCAGACTGTATTTGAAGGAGATAGTCAGATTGCATGGAGTGCCTGTATCCATTGTATCTGATAGAGACCCGAGGTTCGTGTCAAGGTTTTGGCAAGGATTGCAAGAGGAGTTGGGGACTAAGCTGTGCTTTAGCACTGCTTTTCACCCTCAGATGGATGGTCAGTCAGAGAGAACCATTCAAACCTTAGAGGATATGCTAAGGGCTTGTGTGATGGATATGCTGGGAAGTTGGGAAGATCACTTGCCTTTGATCGAGTTCGTCTACAACAACAGTTATCACTCCAGTGTGCAGATGGCACCCTACGAGGCTCTGTATGGCAGACCTTACAGGTCACCTCTTTGTTGGACAGAGGTAGGAGACAAAGCGCTACTAGGACCTGATCTAGTGCGTGAGACGTCAGAGCAAGTTGAAGTGATCAGACAGCGTCTCAAGACAGCCCAGAGCAGATAAAAGAGTTATGCTGACAAAAGGCGACGACCTTTGGAGTTTGCAGTTGGCGACCGAGTTTTCTTACGTGTGGCACCACGTCATGGAGTGCAGCGGTTCGGGCGCAAGGGAAAACTATCACCTCGATATGTTGGACCCTTTGAGATCTTGAAGAGGATAGGTGAAGTGGCCTATCAGTTGGATCTTCCTCAGGCTTTGGAGAGAGTGCATAGTACGTTCCATGTGTCTATGCTAAGGAAGTACGAGCCTGACCCGTCGCATGTGATCAGTTTTGAAGAGATTGAAGTGTCAGAGGACTTAACGTTTGAGGAGGCACCAGTCAAGATTCTAGAACGTCGGACTCAAGAGCTCAAGAGGAAGTCTATACCTCTAGTGCGAGTGCTGTGGCAACATCGCGACGTGCAACATGAGACGTGGGAACCTGAATCGACGATGCAGAAGCTGTACCCTGGCTTGTTCACAGGTCAAGAAGGTATTGTTTGTTTTAAATTTCGGGACGAAATTTTCTTTTAAGGGGGTAGGATGTAATATCCTGCCCCGATTAGGCGAGTTTTAGCTCGTTAATCTTATTTAACCGGTTGATCTTGAGGTTTTTGGTTAGGGCTTCGAGGAAAGCCTAAGTTTGGCCCGATCTGAGCCTGAAAACTCAGTGATTCAGCTCGTCGAGCTGGAGGGGCATTTTGGTAATTTACCACTTCTTGTGTATATTTTTATAAATTGTGTGATTTTGTGAATATTATTGGTGAATAATGTTTTACTTAATTAAGGATTTGCATTTGTGATTTTAAAATAAAATTATTTTCAGAAAATAATATTTAAATATCGCCCGAAAGGGGGTATTAATTATTTTTAAAGGGTTTTGAAAATGAAATAAATTTTGAAATTAGTATTTTATGGTAGACCATTTTAAGAATGGTCTAGTTATTTCATTTCACTTCAAAATAAGATTTATAAATTAGTTATTTTTACATTTGTTTAATTAAGTAATTATGGGTAAAATATGAATTTTATTTAAATAAATGGTTTTTAATAAGAGTTAAAATCTGAAATTTTTATGGTGATTAAGATTTTTAAAACCCAACCCATCTGTAAGGTTGGATCAGGTTTTTAAGTTTTTAATTTATTACTTTTAGTTTAAAAATCAGTTTTTATGAAAACTAGGCCCTTTTTGCAATTTAGAAAAACTTGAAGGGCTGATTTGCAAAAAACAAAAATCTGCGGCTACTGTAGCAGCGTGCGGGCGTGCTGCTGCTCGGCCGATTTTCCGGTGATTTTCCGACGTCCCGTCCCATCGCGCGTGCCGGATTTTCCGGCCGAAAAAGCCTATAAATCCCTGCTCAATTTTTGGTTTTAACTCCCACTGATTTCCTTCTCTTCTCCCTTCTCTCTACTCTCTGATTTCAGCCGACCCTCTGCTCTTTTATTTCAACCAGTAACTTAGAGGAGATTTTCAGAAAAAAATCTGGATTTCAGCCTAAAAACTCAATCCAAGGTAACCATTGCATTCCTCTTTCAATTTCGATCGGTTTTGAATCAAAAATTTTTGGATTTGATTCTGTTTTCATTGAGAAAAACGATTTCAAAATTTAGGAAAAATTTTAGGGTTCCTCGTATCAGTGAGCTTCCGGTGTTAATATCGGATGGCTCACTGAGTTTCAAAGGTCCAAACCTCTTCCTGTGGAAAGAGGACTCCCGGAGGAATCCATCGGACCGGTCAGATGTAAAAACCGAGTCCCGAAAATACCCCATTATCCATTTTCGATTTTACTGTTCACCGGTCGTTCACTGTCTGTTGCAGACAGTGAACGGGGAAGAAGAAGAGGAAGAAGAAAGAGTGGAAAAAAAAAATGAAAATAAAAAGATAAAAATATTTTTTGATATTGCTATGCTCTTAAAAGGTTGGTTCCCATTGGAAAAAAAAAAAAAGATATAGTAATAAAATAATAAAATAAATGAATAAATGATTAAATAATTAAATATTATTATTTAAAAAAAATATATATATATTTTTATTTGAGAATATGGTTGCTTATGATTTCAAATGGTGGTTCCCACCGAAGAAAAAAAAAATGAATAAATAATTAAATATTTAAATATTATTATTCTATTCAAAAAAAAAAAATTTATTATTTCGTTAGATTATGTGATGTGATGGTTTCTACCCCCCTTGTTAAATAAAACTGTACTAACCCCTTTCTCTTATTATTTATAGTGTAAATATTATTGTATCCGCTTTCAGTCCGACATTAGTCGGGAACTGAGTATTCACTTCAGGCCGGCACTATAATCGGGCACTGGGTGACCTCGAGGCCTACTCAAAATGTCAGCTCTGGTCCTATCCAGAAGACAACCGAGAAGTGACCCGAGGATCTAGACCTCACTCAATACGTCAATCTGGTCAATGCCCAGAAGACAATATGAGTTTGGACTGAGCCCCTTTTTATTATTATATTATTATCTTGTGGATGATTTAAAAAGGCTAGAAACCAAGTAGGAGACTCATTTCCATGAACCCTGGATATTTTGTGGGAAAACGTGTGATTTCCAAATACTACGTATATGTACGTATCTGATATGTATATTGATTGTGCACTTGTATGTTGTTTGACAGAGACCGCGAAACCACACGATCACGGTGAGAGAACTTAACTCTGCAGATTTTGTAAACAGGTGTTATTTTGAGCAATGAGTGGTTTCGGTTTTGATGAACCCACTCATGTGCCTATACATGATGCACTATGGTAAGAGTGCTGTGATGATTTGATATTACGGTGTTGACCGTATGTGTATGTAAGACTGCTTCCACGTACCTGGGCTATTGAACCAATATCGGCCATATGAGAGATGGTTTATGTCTACTGGACCATGGGCGGACCATGCTGTCGTCAGTTGCTGACTTGAGGGTGTCAGTATCGGCTAAGTTTAAGAGCCGGAGATGTACTTGAAAGGATGTATTTTGACCGTGTCGGGACTTAATACTGGTCTCAGTGTAGTCGGCAGGCGTTACGGTGGATAATGGCAGTAATTGATAGTTGATGATGTTATTATCTTATTTGAGATATTGCTTACTGTTATCAAGCATGTGATATTGAACTGTTGCTAACCTGTTTTACTATTTACTTAATGTGCATTGTTAATTATCCTTCACTGGGCTAGTTAGCTCACACCACTCACCTTTCAGGCGATGAACCCGAGGAGGAGGACCCTCTCTTTCAGGCTTAGGGCGTTTGAGCTAAAGCAGTATTTTGAGATTCCCCCGGAGAGGAATGCCCTGATCTTTCTGTTGGTTCTAGGAACCGTTGTTTTTGTATTAAGTACCGGATGTGGTACTTAATTTATGTTTAAATGTTGTAATCGGCTATGTTGCCATTTGAGACAATGTTATGATTGATTAATCAATGTTGGTATCTGTTTGATCATATTATGAGTGGATGTTATTGTTGCGTTGTTTTTGCTTTATCTTTGGGGCAGGCATATGGTACATGTTTGAGTCCACTTAACGGGCTGATGTGTAACCGCTGGGCCTAACTGTTGATCCGGCCCAGTAAGAGTGCTTGTGGTTTAGTTTACTTACCTTTCAAAAAAAAAAAAAAAATCAGTCGCGTTCCGGGCCCACCGGTCGGGTCGGGGCGTGACATAACAACCTGAAGAAAGGGGAGAGTGCCACGACGCGAGTCAAGTCCGAATCCGAAGATTCGACCCTTAACTGGCCCAACCAGTGTGTGCACATGGAAAGACTCCACGAAATCTTAACAACACACTAACTCACAATAATGCGGAAATAAGTACATCTATTTAAATTCATCATTCAATCTTTCTCAATCTAAGCAAAGCCTGACAATAATCGTAATAACATGTACTTCTCAAATAAAGGTTCATTACATTAATTAAAACTTCTCAAAGTTACTCTATCAACTTAAATGTTCATTCTCTACTAAAATTAACAAGTAACTCTCTACGCAATCCTCTCTTGCGCCATCCTTGTCTATGCATGACTGACGCTTGGTCCAGCCTCATCATCTTTCTCCTTTCCTGTCTTAATTTCTAAAAGAGAATAGTATTGTGGGCTTAGTCAACGCCCAGTAGGATTTCCCATCAAAGGGGTTATCAATATGACATATATAAAATCAGGGAAAACATATACAGTTCTTCATATCATATAATTCAGTTGAAATCATTCCCACCCCATATTTCAAAATCAATTCATAATCAATATATATAAAGCATTTGAAATCAAATCATATTCATCTCATATATCAATTCATAATTAACATACTTTTGATAACTCATTAAATCAACATGATGCAAATGCCATGGTACATGAATCAATGCAAACCCCTCTCATGCCCATGCATTTCCTTCTATCACAGTTTTCATTCGAACAGTTCTAATCATTGGCCATTATGTCCGTAGCTTTCCTGGGGCACCAGATGGGAGCTACTACCCAATTCCTAATATTTAACCGGAGTTACCGGGGGTATACCATCACCCATACTATCTTGCGCAGGTTTCGAGTCTCTCACCCAGGAGCTTTGAGCCCATCTTAATTGCCCAATTCTTGTATTCATGGACGCGGCCATACCGAATAGTTATGGTATTTCATATTTCTCATGTTAGAGTTTAACATCCTCTAACCATTATCTCAACTATTCTCATTCCCACCAGATGCATGCTTTCATGCTCATGCATCGATAAATCATTCAAAATATGCATTGAAATTAAATATAATTTCCACATACATAATAGTCATGAGATACATCAAGAAAGTAGGAAAACCTACCTGATCAGTAAAGTTCCATGAATGAGTTGCTACGGGGTACGTACAGCTCTTAGATCGCCCTCCGATCCTCTGGTTACATTCATTAATCAAGACATACTATATAATCAGTTTGAGATCATGATTTCCAACCTCATAGTTTATTAATCTCATTAATCTTTCATTTAATTGTCTCTCTTTCATTCTAAGTTCTTAGGAGTTAATAATTTCCCATATCAATTCTCACTATCGACCTCACCACTGCCTGGATCATCATTAAAAATAAATCCAATCCCATCCTTCTCATAAAATTCACCATATCTCTAGGTTGTAATCTCTAATAATACAACATTAAGATTATTCACTATTTTCAATTGATCTAAATTATATGTTCAATGGGATGCTTCTAAGCAATTAAACAAATAGATGCATGGTATGTAAAACGAGTACCAAGGAGATATTTCTTCAAGTGCAAATAATTTACTCTTCTTTGACTGTCTGAAATCAAGGTATGCTTGGGATTCTCTTTTCTTTCTTTTCCATGTTAGCTCTCCTTTTGTCAACTGAGTTGAAGAAATTCTCAGAATGTGAGATAGGTTTCCCTAGGATGAAAATAAGAAAAGTGGGTTGGTCCACTTGGAGCGATCATGGAGAGGGAAAGGACTGGTTCATTTTGGAACAGATTCAAAACTGTTTCAATAAGTACAATGCTGGCCATTCTTGCAATGATTGGGGCCCACTTATGAAATAGAATGGGCCAGAACATAAGAACTGAATCATTTCTGCTGCAGTAAGAGAGAGAGGTAGTGGCAAGAGAAGAAGTGACAAAACCATTTCTGCCCTCTCTCTTTCGCCTAAACCCAAACTGCTTAGATTTTTATCATAGACATCAACCATGTCTATCACGTATATCAAACAAAGGTCAAGAAAAACAAATGCATGCAAACTGAAATACTGATTTCATTGCATATTCAAAATACAGAAAAGGCATTTGTAATTCACTGATTTGAAGAATTAGCATAGATATTTAAAGGCAAGATTGAGAAGGGAAGAGGCATAGACAACATTGCAATAATGAAGGATGATGTGATAACTGAAGTTACAGTTACTGCTTCAATCACTAATACTACACACCAGGAAATTCAATTGTTGAGTAGACACTGTTTCAAGTGAAGATGCTGGGTGGCTAAGCAATTAAGATTAGACCCATATCCGAATCAAGTTACAGTCCTTCACTGTCATTTAGTACTTCTAATCTCTACAAAGTTTCTTGTTTCGATTTTTTTGTAAATTACCAATCACATTTTACTGCCAATTTGATAGATAACATTGTCAATGGACACTTGGCGTACTTAACGACTCGATATGACTAATCCCGTTTACTATGCTTGGCCCACATATCATGGTCTAATACGTGGAGTACCATAAACCTCATATATACTGAATGGGATCTTCTATCACTGTTGTACTCAATTCATTCGAGGGCATGTTTAGAATGTCCAATCCTACTATGTGATGCAACCTAACTAGTCATATCATGGCTTTTCATCTTAAATTCCATTTCTTGGAAAAAAATACATTCAATAGCTCCACTAATTCAACATCAGTAAACCTTTAGTACACTCTTATTTGTCTCTAGATATCCCTTGGGGTGTCACAAATACTAACACCTTTTAGAATTTTCGTCCCGAAAATAGAAATGAGGTAGGGTTTAAATAACTTACATGAAGCATTTTGGGTGATGCATCCTCATCTCGGACTCTAGCTCTCATGTCGCCTCTTCATTGCCATGCCTTTCCCACATCACCTTGACAAAAGGACTTACTCGATTCCTGAGTATTCTCTTCAGAGCAGTATACTGAACACATGTTCATGTATCTATACTTTCACTGGTTCCTCTTGTACCATTTTGTCACAACACTGGAAACAACTGGTCATACAAACCCTCAAGGTATAATCTTTCTCTGTAGTTCATATACGATAACGTTAATTCAGTATGGAGATCTGTATTATCTTATGTTCACGCATATGATTTTCTGTCATGAATTTACTTGTGCGGACCATTGCCTTATACTCCATTAACAGCACCCATCAAACTACACTTCGATGAGTTCATTAAAGGAATAACTTTTGAGGACCACCTAAGGGAACAAATTATGTGAGTTAGTGTGTTGTTAAGATTTCGTGGAGTCTTTCCATGTGCACACACTGGTTGGGCCAGTTAAGGGTCGAATCTTCAGATTCGGACTTGACTCGCGTCGTGGCACTCTCTCCTTTCTTCAGGTTGTTATTTAAAAAAAAATTACTCTGAATCTTAGGGAGAAAAGGGAGGGGCGCTACAACTAATCCTTTTGGCATATGTAAAGCTCCCAATCCACAAACTCCGGGTAGAGAAATAAAGAGAGTGATCCTTTTTGTAGTGAAGGAGGCTTTATCCCAAGACCTCCTATAAACAAAATGGAAATTGACTATTAAGCTAACCCCTCTGAATCCGTTAGGCGGGTTTTTAGTGATGACTTTAACCCTTTTGGGTTTAAACATCTTTTCCCATTTAACACAGTAGGACTTTATTCAGTTTTTAGTCACTAGATTTTTTATAGGAAGGGATCCTTACTTCTTAGCCCTCTATGGATGTGTTCACGTTATAATACATTCAATTGTCATTTTTCTATAAAACCAATCATTAAACTACCAATCTGAAAATAGGTTTAGAAAGAAAATTTTCTTTTTTTAAAACTTTGATAAAAGAAAGGGACTCTCATTTGGAGAGGCTGTTTGTCAAGTTTTTGAATGACAAAATTGTGATTTTGTAAAGAAAGTGAAATACTTTTCTTTTCTTCTAAAGAAGGGGTATTTAGCCGACTATTTTCTCTTTTTTCTTACGAAATTATTTTTTATAGGAGAGAAAAAGAGAAAATAGTTGCGCATCTCATTCATTTTCAGTGAAAATAAGAGTTTTAATACAAACAATATAAATATGGATTTTCTATAACTCAATAACAATCCTAATTTCTTGACACATGTAAAATAATGCAGATTGCACCTAAACAATTTTCATAATTAATAATAACTTTAAGAAGAAAGTTACGTGACTTTAGTGGCTCGTGTTTGCAGGGAAATAAATCTTGGCTGATACGTATCGTATCGACTTAGATATTTCGGATTTTAATACTTTGATATATCGACTGATGTATATCACTGATATCTTAGTTTTTAATTAAAAAAAATAGGTGAGAGAAATTTCTTGGCCGATACCGAGATTTGAACCCCTGTTTGCTTTAAGAGGTGATGAAAACTGATTGTTCACATGGATGTAGCTCTACTGATAATCTCCCGCTTCAGGAAGCGGGAGGTGTCATGTTCGAGCCCTCATGGCCTCACCTAACGTTCTCTAAAGGCAGTGGGTATCACCCGTGAGGGTTTTACACTGAGTTTTCCACGGTTTTTCACATGTAAATTTTTTTTAAAAAAAAAAACTGATTGCTTTGTTGGAAGAAGATGTATGTCATTCATTGATGCTTCACCACTGCCGTCGTTAATATTATTCCTGTGCCCTCAAACTAAGGGATGCAAATTCAAACCTACTCCAATCCTATAATAAAATATTTTGGATAAATAATTTTGATCAATTAAATAATTAGATTAGATTTTGTATAATATGATTACAGTTAATTTCGACTTAAGTTCACATCTTGAGTCATAATTAAGTTATTTAAAATTTTGACAGTTGAGTTAAGTCGGGTTTACTAAATCTTGAAATATCACTGATTCACAAATGAACTCTCTCTCTCTCCACAACTTAATTTTGGGCTGAACCTGCATAGCACAATAGTTGGTTTTCAAATGCAACAGGTGTTGGGTCAAATTTGCATTGACCCAATGACATCAAGTTAGATTCAAGTTTACTCATTATCACCCCTATTTCAAAGGCTCAAATCAGGTTTAGATCGTGCAAAATAAAGGATAAAGTGATGAAAACAATTATAGCTTTTAACGGCTTTAACAGTATTGACTTCAAAGATTAGGTTGCACGTTTGAATATCGGAGTTTGAGATTTATTTATTTCATCTAGAATATGTTGGTGCACAATATTTTCTACAAAAATAAAAAATATTTTTTATGTTGAAATTGTTTTTCAATTGTTCTGTGCGAACATTTCCATAAAAAATAATTTTTCTAACTTGACCATTTTCTATAAGAGGTGTGGAAAATGAATTTCCACCAAAGCTCGTGGATTTCAAGGTACATGATCCAACCCATGGACTAACCAAGGTTCAATCCGACCGATGACCCAAATTCCAACCCAAACATGACCCATGACCTGATCTAGGACCCATAATCCAATTCTTAACCCATGTTTCATTCTGTCATTCAATTGACTTGATCCATTACCCAATTAATCCAATCATTGTCTCATGGTCTATTAAATCAAATTTATGAATAAATCCATGACTTGAAATCAGTTGATGGTTGAATCTAACCAAGCATTGTCTTTATAATTTATTACTCAATGTATAACCAAACACAACCCATATCTCATGTTCACTCACTGTTCGATCAATGAAAATATAATTCAAGTTGGATGCCAATGCAATTCATGGAATGACAATGACTAGGAAAAAAGAAAAATAGTGTAAATACATGCTCCATCAATGTTAGTCATCTGATTCATAAAAACCATTCACAATCAATGATTTCTCCAAGTTGGTGGTGATCTCTTAAAGAACTATTCTCATGAATTTCCATGCTCATGGCTTGGTGAACCACATAGATAGGTGGGATTTAAAGGTTTAGATTGTGTATGGTTTCTAGAGAATTTTATTTTAATGGATAGGCTAAAACATATTCTTTATCGCCCTTAAAATTTCAACTTTAATTGATGGTGAAAATTCATTGGGTTATATCATTGGATTGTAAAACTTAGATTAATGTCAAATTTGGTACAAAAGCAATTTATAGGGGTAAGTGGATGAGGCAGAAAAAGATCCAATAGGTCTATGTTGTGTACACTAAGTGGAAGGCCGACTAAATGAGATGATGATCAGTCTATTTAAAGACATTTTTTTTAGTATGTAAGTTAGGGGTGTTTATTCGTCCAAACTTGACCTGTGATCAACTCGAATTTGACTTAAATAAATGGAGCTTAATCAAGCATTTTGTCTTATGGGCCGATATCGGGCTTCTACTGAAAATCCAACGAGGCCTATCAAATTTTTAGGCCCACACATATATCACAATGTCGTACCTGGTACTATTATATTTAATTTTTTTTTTGTAAATTAAATATATAACTATATAGATTAAAAAAAGACTTAAAAACCTATCATATATATCAAAATTTCATCTTACAAATTAATTTCTAGTCACTTGATCTTGAGATCAAATCACAAGGTTTTAAACTTTTGAGCAACATCCGACAGCTTTGACTGTTAAGATTGAGTGGTTAAAAATTTATTTTCAGAGTGAAATCTTAGATGTTGGTAGATTCCAAAAACTAATTTAATCTATATAACTCAATTTTTCAAGAAAATTTAAAAAAATTAAAAAAATATAAAGTGCAATCTTGTGACCATGTGACCCGTGATAAAATAAATGGGCTTTAATCTACAAGCTCAAACATTTGTAGATGTAAAATGGGCTCGATCTTTTTTTTGACAAAATTTGGCTCGTAAATAGCTACCAAATGTCACATTGAGGGAGTTGATCAAATCACATTCATAGAAACTAAAAAGTTAAAAAATTAAAAAATAATTAAATTTAATAGAATTTGAAAGCATCACTTACTTTAATAAAAAAAATCCCAATATGCAGATGATATTTATGAGATGTCAATGGCTCAAATAATTAGATACACACGGTAAGTTATTCTGGTAATTTCCAACGATCGCGGAGCTGGCGGGGCAGTTGGGCCGTTAAAAGCGGAGGGCATTCGGTGCAATTAAAGGTTACAGCTTTCAAGTTTCAAGACAGTGATTACAGGCGCGCTTGATTTGGTGACTGGCTATAGCCACTCATGCTCACTTAAGCTGAATAGCCGAGCCAACTGCTTGTCATTGGAATAAGGGCCGGCCCGGGCTATACTTGAGCTCCTAAAATTTCTCTGTATATCAGGTCCTAAAAAAAAAAAAAATACTAATAAAAGTAGGTTCTATCTTACGATTTTGCTGAAATCTGAAATTTCAAGAGATTTCATGGCTAGCACTAACTGAACTGGCCCGGGCTATAAACGGTCTAGGCTACCGTCTAAAGCCCCTAAAATTTCATAGCATGTGCACTGAAATAAAAAGATACTAATTACAGTAGGGTTCTATCTTATGTTTTTATTGAGCCCCCTAAAATTTTAAGGCATCTCATGGCTAACACTTATTAGAATAATATTTTTTCTTCCAAAATAAAATTCAAATCAGTTTCAATATAATTTTGAAGTTACAAATTGAGAATTTTAAAATATTAAAAAAAATTCGACAAAAATCCCAAAAAATCCAGAAACATAAAAGATGAAGTCTACTAATTTTTTGCTAGTTTCCTACTAAAGAATGACTATTTTCAGTTTTTTTATCAAATTTTCAAATTTTGACTCTTAAATAATATAAAATTCAATAATAAAATGTGGAAAAAAATTATACTTCAATCCCTATTCCCTTCGCCTAGTTCTTTGAGTCCTCTTTCCGACCCCTCTGAAATCACTTCGATTAAAGTCTGTATGACAAAGTTATGACCATTTTAACATAAATATGTTAGATGTGATTACGAACTGATACATATTGACTGATACACAATCAATGTGTATCGGTATCGGTTGATGCTTGATGGACCTGCGATGCACTGATGCTTAGGAGATGGTACATATTGGCTCTCATTTGGCCGATATTTTTAACTTAGCTTAGAGTTCTCCATCGGAAAAAAATATTTATAAAAAATGAGTTTGATTGAAGGACTCTAACTATACCAATGTTTTTGTAATTATTAATCTTGTGGATTTGATTCCTAATTAAATGAAACAGCCAAACAGATTAATTTAAGAAATTTAATTATGAATTCAAACATTAAATACCAAAAATAAAAAATTTAAAGTTCTGGATTTCCTAATCCAAAATTATTGTCACGATGGCGTGACAGAGTAGTGGCCCTCACAAATTTTATTAAATGAGAATATCTTAGTTATAGGATTAGTTGCCTTCATACAACAAATGACTGAAAAGAGAAACAATAGTAAAGCAAAGCAATCAACACTATCACATCGACCATGACTTAGGATCCTTCTAATTTAGGACCCCAAACACTACAATCCAAAGTGGGTCCACTATAAATTGTCCATAATAAAACCGAAAGAAGAGATGAACCCACATATTTTTCAATGTGGAGAACCAAGAGATTCTCACCCCTTGTGTAGGAGCTTTAAATCTGGATGGAGGGGGATTTTTTATATTTTTATTTTTGCAGTTTTTTCATATAAAAACAAAAAGAATTGAGAAAAAAAATCTAGAAAAACTGTTAAAAATATCACTACTGTTTATGAAAATGATCAAATAACGCGAAACAAATTTATTCCCACCCCATAGAACAAATTTCTTTTATCATCAATTGACTATCTTTGTCTGTCACGCAGACATCCGTGATAAGATTGACTCATTTGACTTTAATAGTAAATAATTCTTTCTTTACTTTATAAATTCTTCCACAATTTTTTTTTTCTTTATTTAGATACCAACATGAAAATGTCGATCAAATCTTTCAAACTTACTAAATTCAATCTTAAAATCTCATTTGCAATTTTTAGTCTTTTACACTAATCTTCAATTTTTTAACATTAATATAATAAGAAAATAGGTTAAATCTTTCAAATTTATCAAAGCAACTAATAGATGCTTTGAAAATTAGATGACCAAATACATCAAGTATAACATTTAATTATTATTTTTATTATCTAAGTGGTGAATAATATAAAATTGATGCATTTATAATGCAATTGTGTCATGAATGATCTATTAACTATTGTTAGAATCTAAATTCCAAGGGGTTATTCTAAATGGTTTGGGAGCAAGATCTTTAGAGGGAGGTCTTGAGTTCCCAAGATCCCATTGATTTACCCGGTGTGTGTGGATAGGAGGTTTTCACACACCTTGGAGAATTAGTAGGGTGCGACACCTGTACACCTCCGGACCTAAAAAAAACTATTGTTAGAATCTATAATTTCAAACATTAAAAGAATCCAAAATGATTTATTAGCATATTGTCATGGATAACTAATTTCTTATTAATTTTAAATCTATAAATCTTATAATCTTTAAAGGAAAATTGTGATTGATATGATTAAATTCTTTTAACTCATAATTAAACAAAAACGTTTCTAATGGAGTCGTCATTTGATCGCTCACATATAAGCCCCCATTGTGTTCACAGGTAAGATGTATGGTAAGTAGGGCTAAAATCTAACCGGGTCGGGTGGGGTTTTTTAAAACTCAATCTGTTCCGAATTACTAAAATATAGAAATTAGGATGCAAGTCAAGTTGGTCAAAATTTGACAATAAGGACTTGACCTGAAAACAACTAGGGTTGGAGCTGTTGGACCAAACATCATTGGATTTAGAGTCGGGTTGATTCCAAGTTTTGAAAACTCAAAATTTTCTTGGGTTGGATCGGTTGAATAGAGAAAAATCCAAGACACGAGATTCAACTCAAAATATTTTAATATAACGTATGATACACTCTTTTTGTCTCATTTTAAAAAATTAATTTTTTAAAAGAAAGACTCTCAAAATGTTTATAAACTTCTCTCCAACATCTTTTAACTCTTTTAAATGTATATAAGACAATTATTTTAGGAGAGTCCCAAAATACATATAAAACAACTAAATTAGAAGAGATGGAGTATAAAATTACATAAACACATCTATAAACGGGAGTAGTCTCTCCCATGCAATTATATAAAATATTTTATTTCTTTCATTTTGAACCGCTTTATTTTTAATTATGTAGGACTTCTTACTTTATTTCCTTTTTTTTTAATTTATCATAGATTTTTTTTTCTACATAATTAGAGATTTTTGTTGTAAATATTGAATTTTCAAGTCCGACACTTGGTTCTTAGATATGACAAATTTTCAAAAGGCGAGTATTTCAAGAATCTTGGATTAGATAAATTCATATCTAAAAATATTGGTTTCAAGGTGGGTTAGTAGAAATTCGATCCGACTCAACTCTATCTCACTTAAAACCCTAAATTTTAAATGAAAGAAAATAAGAGGTAGTGTTTTTTGCACCATCATTTTCTCTCGTAGTACAACCCTTAAAGGAAAATTCTAATGTTGCCCTTATTTTTTAAATAGAGGAAAAGAAAATTAAAAGACCAAAGTTATAATTTATTTTAAGAGTGCACTATAAAAAAATTATGAGCAAAAATCACTACTCAAAATGGGTGCCCATTCTAACACGGAAATAATTTTTTAAGAGACAGGTTTTCTAAACTTTCCACTTTACCTCTATCCATCTGTATGAAAAATTAAAAAAATCAGATATTATCCATCTGTATGAAAAATTAAAAAAATCAGACATTCAGAAATCGATGCACCGATCAGATCACTTTTCAGTGAATTAGTACACCGATTTGAACTCTTTCACGTCTCAAAAAATCGGTATATCGATCGGATTACTTTTCTCAAATTTTCATTTTCTATTGATTCGGTTAGTGCACCAATTCATTAAAAAGTGAACCGATTTTTAAATATTTAATTTTTTTTTCAAAATTTTTTATACAAAAGAATGGAGGTAAAATGAGAAGTTCCAAAATTCATGTATGGTAAAAAAGTTTTCTTTGTTATGATGCCAATCACTCGAAATAAATGTCTCCACTAGTGTAGTTGGCACGTGAGCTTTAAAAGCTTGAATTACCAACTCATGCAAAGTGTTTTCAGTTGGGAGTTTGGTCCTCCTTCTACTCTTCTTTCCCGAACAAACAGTGCTGAAGCTGTAATCTCCTCCGAAATTTCGGCTCCAAATCGTAATCTCAACTCTCAAGCTCCAGACTTTTTCCTTCTCTTCATCTCCTGTAGCTCAAGTCTCTCTCTCCAACGAATGTAAAAGAGGAGCACTAAAAAGTTCTCTCTCCTCTCCAGAAAAATTCTACACTCCTTTCAAAGCCACTCTTTCTCTTCTCTCCAGAACCCACCATTCCCTTCTCTCTTTAAAGGGCTCTACATCTTTGTTCACATCGCATCAAACACTCTCCTCCACAATATAATAAAAAACAATTAGAAAACCCCTTTCTCTCTCTGTCTCAAATGCTCTAAAGTCTCATTCTACATTTTAACAAACAATTTCCTCTAAAACATGAAACCCAGTTAGAAAATATCTCTGTAAATTCCCCCCCTCTTGCATGGCTATCAACAAGCTTTTGCCAGCCATGAAAGTGAAAACCCACACCCAGAATCATCTTAACAATGGCTACAGCAGCGAAAGCAGCTCTCCAAGCCCACCTATATCCCCTCGACGCCCTTCTAAGACCCTACATTGCCGTCGCCATCACAAGCAACGTACGAAGCCTCAGCCCCCCTTTGAAAATGTGATTGGATTCCTCATCAGGCGCCATTTCCGGGTTTTTATGCTTTTACCTCTGTTGTACCTTTCTGGCCTCCTCATTTGTGCTGGGACCTTCTCCCATCTACGCCGCCCGGCTCCTCCCCCCGGTTCTGTCTACCGCAGCACTGAGCTCTTCAAGAAGCTCTGGCCCGAAATGCAGGCAGATAATGACTCTGCCATTGAGGTTTGTTTTTGAATTCTAGTTTTTTCAAGTGTTTCAGGCATAATTTCTCTTGTATGTGTGTTTGTGTGTTTTTTAAATTTAACACTTCATTTCCCATTTGTTGGGAAATGGATTTTATGGCATTTTTTTATTTTGTTGTAGAATGCATCAAAGCACTTTTATTCCATTGACGTTATGCAGCTTAGATGATCACCATGATGAGTGGTCATTGGATTTCCAGGTGTTGTTTTGGTTTTTTTATTTCATTTATAAAATTTCACTTTTTTATTGTATTTTTAGTGGTGAATGAATTTTATGGGAATTTGTGATTTTGCTGTATGATGCATCCGAGCATCTTTACTTTAGTGCATTGTGAATTTAATGGGTGGATTTTTCTTCTTCTATTTTATTTATAATGATGGTGATAAGTGGTTCTTGAATTTTCTAGGTCTTCTTTTTGGTGGATCTTTTGGTAATTTCTTCTATTCTTGAATATATATATATATATATATATATATATATATATATATATATATATATATATATATATATATATATATTCTGTTCAGCAAGGAGTTCTATGGGTATTTTGTACTAGTTTTTTTATTTTTTTAAACTGTACCGAAGAATTCTTACTTGATTGCAGTTGTGAAGTTAGTGGTAGGTTTCTTCCTTTTTTATTTATTAGGGCGATTTGGTCTTGAAGTTCCTGGTCAGAAATCCATTTCCCAACAAAAAATTAAAATGCGTGACAATTAACAAGAAATAAAGACATGGAAATGGGTTGTATTATTATTATTTCTTACAGTTGCTCTTGAAATTTGTCTTTTTGGAGTGGATTACGAGAAACTTGATTTTGTTTTAGAATGAATCTGAGATTTTTTTTGGATATCGTGAAATGGTTCTCTTACAGTCAATGGTTGTTTATTTTTAGCACCAGGAGATTACTTAGCAGTGTGACCTCCAAAAAAAAAATGTTCAGCAGTGTCTTATGTCTCATTATATTTCTGATTACAAAAAAAAAAAAAAGAACTTAGAAGCCAGTTTTGAGTTGTTTTGATTTCCGCATTCCACTCTGTTGCAAAGTGGATAAATCAGACCATCCATGTGGTAGGCCCCACGATGGTGGCCTTTGATGATTGATTCATGGTAGGCTTATGTTGTCAATCTTCTTCCTTTAGAGTTTAGGTTATTGACCCATTTGTTCCTTCTATCCACTGAATGGCAGCAGATAACACAAATGGGATTGCATGATCAGTGTCGCTTGTTGCTTTTCTACTTATTTGATATAGGTCCCATCAGATGGGCTGAATCAGCAGTGACTTTGTTCAATAGTCCTCACAATCATCTTATAGACCCTCACTATGGATGGACAATTCTGCAAAAAGCTTGGCCTTGACAAGAATTTTAAAATTTGTTTGTTTGCTTCAAAGCTAATAGTTGAAAGTAAAACATAGTGAGCACTCCATGACTCTAAAAGCTCCATTGATAGGATACCTGTGGTTGTTGATGGTGAGGATTCAAGTTTGTTGCTTGCTAAATTGAGGCTTACTTGAACATGTTAAATTACAGAATAACAAGGCCACCTATATGGAGTTTCCACCAGGGGCAGACTTGACACTAGGTCTAGCGGAGCATCATATCATACTTCTGTACAGCCTGTGTTATTCCTATCATGCTTCTACCCTTGTGTTACAACTTACGTGATTTCTATCCATTTATCAGTTTATATGGTTCCCGCAATTTGCAGTTTCTACTTTAAGTGTTTCTTTGATTGCTTTTTTTTTTTTCCTCCTTTTTCTAAACCGTGTTAACCTGTTCACTTCAACTTGATCTTCTCATTTTTTTAATAGTTCAATATTACCTTCCATATAGGGCATTGGCATGCATTAGTTTCATCGATCCTTTTTATTAGTTTCTTATAGCATAATCATATAGAGACTGGCTGAGAAGCTATGCTATTTCCTTTCTAGTTGACTACTGTATGGAAATGGAAGCACAACAGGAGAGTGGGAGAGCGGAAATCTTGTGCCACCAGTAAAATTCAGCGATTCGGTATGTACTGATCTAGAGCTTCTTTGCCGATGGTGCATTTTTTTTTTTTTAGATTAGTCACACCTCTAGTGAAGGGTGGAGATATCCATGTTATCAAAAAATAAAAAAATAGAGAATGGTATTTTTCAAAGATGATGATAAGTATTCACCAAGAGGTAAGCAGCTCCAGGCAAACTCCTATATGACATACTGAGGGCAACCACTAACAGTTAATGCATTAAAAAAGTTTCATTGCAAAATGTAGTAGTAATTTTCCAACACCGCCTTTTTACCAAACAGTCAGCCTGCTTCGGATAATGGAGAGAACAAAATATGTAACAGAAACCTCTAAAGCTATCTAGTGAATTCCTCATTGATGTTGCCAATCTGGCGAACTGGTTGTTATAATTTCCCTCCACAATTACAGTGAACCACTTCTTGCAGCACACCAAAAGTTTGCTTAAGCATGCCCCCAAGAAGGCTGCTTAAGCATGCCTAAAATCTAAATCAATTTTGGCCACTGTCCAAAAAAAATGTAAATCAATTGTGGTTGTGTACCACATATGGTCATTAGATAAGCAAAAATTATGATCACATTTGAATCATGCAGCACACCAAAAGTTTGCTTAAGCATGCCCCCAAGAAGGCTGCTTAAGCATGCCTAAAATCTAAATCAATTTTATCATCACATTTGAATCATGCACCAACATTCTCATACCAGGTCCTCGCTGTCTGGAAGAACAACGTCATAGTCCATTTGGATATACTAGGGGAGGTCGGTCCTTTATGGAATAACAGTCCTCATGGATGCTCCATTGAGAATTATCACATGCAGCTGCCTAAGATATAACTGGACAACTGAAATTAATCTTGCATGTTCTTTGAACTATTTCTGAAGCACTTGCTATGTTGCTCCTGTTGTGGGATCCAATGGGTTGTGGGACCTAATGGGACCCAACTCAGGACAAACTAAACTGACTATGCCTATCTTGTCAAGTCAACTGTATAGGTGTATAATTAGGAGTAGATAAGTTAGACTGATTGTACTTTCCTTTTTGGCCACCTTAATGGCTCTGTCTCTCTTATTTATACCTCTACCCTCTAAGAGGAAATACATCTCAATACAATTCTGAGAATCATTATTCTCTGATCTTCATCTCTTTTTCCTTTCTTTATTTCTTTTCATTATTAGATTCAACATGGTATCAGCCAGAACGAATTTCTGGACGCTTTAGGAGGGGTTTTTTTTATTCCGTTTTATTGTTCCTCGTCGGAGTTACTGTTCATCCTCAGCCTCCGGCCTCTTCTCCGACTCTCCAAGGACTTCTGTTGCGGATTCTCCCTTCTATCCTTCTCCTTTGACAGATCTGGCCATTTTACTGTGTCCCTGTGCTTTCAGTTTTTCTACATTCCCTGCAACCCTGAGTTCTCGGCCTTCGATTCGGTGACCGAAAAAGATTTTCCCGGCGGGACCCACCATACCCCTTCCGTTTTTAAATGGACTATCCATCTGTCTCATTGGATCTTTGATCTAATCAATGTGGGCCCTTTGATCTGTTGGTTTTTTGGACTGCTGTCTTGGACGCCCTCATCTCAGATTTTGCTGGATTTTTGGCCAGATCTACTGGCCTTTTGCCTGGTTTTGCTTCAAACCAGGTCTCTGGTATGCGCCCCTACCTCTGGATCAGATTGCACTTGGGTGCTCCCCATTTCCTCCACAGTGGGGCCCATTTCTGGTCCTATGCATACAGCGACAACAGCAATGAGACACCCCTTCTTTGCAGTTTTTTGGTTCGATGTCTTTGGATCTGACCTCCTTGCCATTCGGCTCGACATTGCTGGCTTCGTCCCGAGCCCACCTTCTCTTGCCACAGGTGGACCTAGGATTTTGGTACAAGGTGGGGCCCATTTTCCTGGTCTTCATTTCCACTGCTTGCACCGACTGTGACCAGAGTTTGGCTTCAGCTACTCACTGTGCTGCATCTGGTCTAGTTTTCTCTCCCAGCTGGTGTAGCCTACCACTCCAACTTTCATCCTTCCCGCTAGTTACTCCATCCTTCATCGGTGGGCCCCCCTATTGTCTCTTTGGTTTGACGGATCAGCTTCTTACACTGCTATTCTGCCAGTTTTTGCTGCCTCTGATCTCTGCCACTTTTATCCTTACTTTCTACTACTTGCAAGCTTTCTTCTTGGGATAATGGCCGCATCTCTGGAACCACTAAAGACCTCTGGGGCCTCTTCTTCCACTGATATGGCTTCTTCTGGCCATCAGCATATTGGCAAGATTACCACTGTGCTTTTGAATGAGACCAATTACTTCCAATGGTCTCATTCGGTTAAAATGTTTCTTATTGCCAAACATCTATCCGATTTTATTGATGATACCACCTCTGAACCGGACAAGAAGGACTCCTCCTACCGTACCTGGAACGCTAAAAATTCTTTGGTGCAATCTTGGCTCATTCATTTCATGGAAGATCATATTCGTGGGACTGCCTATACACTTCCCACGGCCAAGGATGTCTGGGACACCATTAAGGCTTTGTATTCGGACGATGATAATTCTGGTCGGCTCTATGAGCTCTATCAGATTGCTTCTCACCTTTGGCATGGGGAGCTCTCCCTCATTCAGTATTATTCCAAGATGCGGACCCTGCTGATGTTGTTCTCTATAACCAGATTCTTAATCGACAACGGACTTTTGAGTTTTTGGCTGGCCTTAACCAGGACTTTGAACCTATTCGGGCCCAGCTGCTTGGCCAACGCCCTCTTCCCTTTCTAGAAGAGGTCTACTCTGGCTTACTTCGAGATGGTAGGCGTCGATTGGTTATGACTCCTATGCCGGTCGAACGGTCTGCGTTAGTGACCACTCATCCTTCCATGCCTCCTCTCGCACATGGGGCTTCTGGTTCTTATGGCAAAGACCCTTATTCTGACCTGCGTCGTGACACCAAAGGTCCCCGGAAGAAGAGAGAAGAAGGGGTCTCGGTTCTGCACTTTTTGTAAGATGACGAACCATTATGTTGATTTCTATTATAAATTGAATGGCCGTCCAAAGCAAGCTACTATCTCTGTCGTCTCTCCGGTTACCTCCTCCCCTGATGTGGTTAGCGACGGTGCCCCAGTCACTCGACAGGACTTTAACGTGCTGTTACAAAAATTGGATCGCCTTCAACACTCTGAGGTTTCCAATGCTGTCTCTTCTACTTCAGGTACTGAGTCCTTTGCCAATCATGCCTCTTCTCATTCCTGGATCATTGATTCTGGAGCCACTGATCGTATGGCGGGTATGTCTAATCTCTTCTCTTCCATTTCTCCTGTCTCTTATGATCAAGTTAAATTAGCCAATGGTTCCTCTACTACCATCACTGGAAAAGGGACCCTCCCTCTCTCTTTCACCTTGCACCTCCCATCTGTGTTACATGTACCTCATTTATCTCGCAATTTGCTTTTTGTTAGTGCACTCACTAAACAATTTCATTGCTCAACTACGTTCTTTCCTTCTCATTGTGTATTTCAGGATCTGACCACGAAGCAGGTGATTGGTGGTGGTTGTGAAGTTGGAGATTTATATCTGCTGGATGGTCCTGTTGGTGCCTTGCATCCTACTCTAGCTCCTCTTCGTCTAATATATAGCTTTGGCATTGCCGCTTGGGACGTCCCTCTGACTTTGTCTTTAAGAAACTTGTTCCTTCTTTATCGTTTAAGCAGTTTGAGTGTGCACCTTGCCAATATGGAAAAAAGAAGAAGAACTTCTTTTCCTTATTCTATGAATAAACGTGCATCTTCTTTATTTTCTATTATTCATTCTGATGTTTGGCAATCACCCTCTATTTCTCGCACTAGTTTACGTTACTTTGTGTCATTTATTGATGATTATTCCCGCATGACCTGGATTTATATCATGAAGCATAAGTCTGAAGTGTTTGATCACTTTCATACATTTTATAATTGGGTTGCATAGCGATAATGGGGGAGAATATTTGTCTCATTGTTTTGCTAAATTTCTGCAAGTGCATGGTATTGAATCCCAACTGTCTTATCCATCTACACCACAATACAATGGTGTAGCTGAATGAAAAAACAAATATCTTCTTGAAGTCGTCCGCTCTCCCCTCTTTTCTATGCATGTCCGACAGTCATACTGGCTTGAGGCTGTCCTAACCTCATGCTATCTTATTAATCGCATGCCATCCCGAGTTCTACTGGACAAATCACCCATTGATCTTCTCTCACTTCATAAACATATTCCTCTTCTTCCCTTACATATTTTTGGATGTGCCTGCTTTGTTCACCAATTTTCTGGTGATAAACTTCCCCCCCGTGCTGTGAGGTGTTTTTTTAGGATATTCCCCATTCCATAAAGGCTACAAGTGTCTTGATCCCGTTACTGGCAAAACATGTGTCTATGGATGTCACCTTCTTCGAGACAATCCCTTACTGTTCTTCACCATCTGTCCCTTCTCCAGTTCTTCCTCTCCTCCCTCTTGACTTGAGTCCTACTAGCTCTGACGTGCGTCCCACTAGCACTGCTAAGCCCACTTTGGTATATCACCGCAGACAGATAAGGCCTCCGCTCCGCGAGAACACCACCACGTCATTTGCACTCGTCTCAGATCCTTCCTTTCTAGATGCCTCTGATCTTCCCATTGCCCTCCGCAAAGGTAAACATACTTGTACCTCGCATCCCCTTGATCATTTTGTGTCTTTTCATGCTGTCTCTCTTGCCTATCACAATTTTCTTGTAGCTTTGGACAATACTAAGATACCCAAGCGGATATACACCGCTCTCCGTGATCCCTTGTGCAAGGCAACCATGGAAGAAGAACTCACAGCCCTTGAGAAGAATCACACATGGGACATGGTTCCCCTGTCTCAAGGTAAAACTCTAGTCGGGTGTAAATGGTTTTTTGCTTTAAAACATAATCTGGATGGCTCCATCGCTCGGTATAAAGCTCGTCTCGTTGCCAAAGGATTCACACAAACTTACGGGGTGGACTATCAGGAAAGCTTTTCCCTCGTGGCCAAGATTACTTCTGTTCGCATCTTGATTTCCATTGCCACCACTTATCACTGGCCGCTGCATCAGTTAGATGTGAAGAATGCCTTCCTTCATAATGATCTCCATGATGAAATTTATATGCTTCCACCACCAGGGTTTGTTAATCAGGGGGAGCCTCAATCTGTCTGCAAACTCCGAAAAGCTTTATATGGCCTCAAGCAGTCTCCACAGGCGTGGTTTGAGAAGTTCAGCAGTGCACTGTTGCCTTATGGTTTCTCTAGATGTCAGATGGATCACTCAGTTTTTATCTACTGTCTTCACTCTGTGGTCATGATTCTAGTGGTGTATGTTGATGACATTGTCCTCACCGGTAGTGACGCTGTTGCCATAATTACCTTCAAAGAATATCTACAGCGCACATTTGCTATTAAAGATCTAGGGCTATTGCGTTATTTTTTGGGTATTGAAGTCGCTCGTTCTTCTAGAGGACTCTTTTTATCTCAGCGTAAGTATGCTCTTGACCTCCTTCAGGATGCTGGATACTTTGGGTGCAAACCTGCTGACACTCCATTAGATATCAATACAAAGCTCTCTGCTGTAGATGGGACTCCTCTTGATAGTCCTTCATTCTATCAGAAGTTGGTGGGGAAATTGATTTATCTCACTATTACACGACCCGATCTCTCCCATGCAGTTGGTGTGGTTAGTCAGTTCATGCACGAACCACGGGATACCCATCTTCATGTTGTCTTTCGCATCCTTTGCTATCTTAAAGCTCATTTTGGTAGGGGTTTGTTCTTTGCACGACAGTCTTCCCTGTCTGTTCGTGGCTATTCAGATGCTGATTGGGCCGACTCTCCTGTTGATCGCCACTCAACAACTGGCTACTGTGTCTTTTTGAGTTCTCATCTAATCGACTGGCGTAATAAGAAACAACCTGTTATTGCTCGCTCCAGTGCTGAAGCTGAGTATCGAGCAATAGGCAATGCTACAGTTGAGCTTCTTTGGGTTCGCCAGTTTCTTCACGAATTGGGTTTTGCTCCATGTGACCCACTCATTATGTTTTGTGACAACTAGACATCTATCAACATCGCCTCCATCCAGTCTTTCATGAGCGGACCAAGCACATTGAGCTTGATTGTCACTTCCTACGACAACACATTTCTGAAGGCCGACTTGTTACTCCATATGTGAAGTCTAAGGATCAATTGGCAGATATCCTGACCAAGTCTGTTCCTCGCCACCAACTTACTTCGGTTATTGACAAGATGGGTTTGATCGACATCTTCAAGTTAGCTTGAGGGGGAGTGTTGTGGGACCTAATGGGTTGTAGGACCCAATGTGACCTAACTCAGGACAAACTAAACTGACTATGCCTATCTTGGCAAGTCAATTGTATAGGTGTATAATTAGGAGTAGATAAGTTAAACTGATTGTACTTTCCTTTTTGGCTACCTTAATGGCTCTGTCTCTCTTATTTATACATGTACCCTCTAAGAGGAAATACATCTCAATACAATTCTGAGAATCATTATTCTCTGATATTCATCTCTTTTTCCTTTCTTTATTTGTTTTCATTATTAGATTCAACAACTTCGTCTAAGTGACCAGGTGACTGCCAGAGGTGCTTGCATTTGATATGATTTTGCCCCCTTTATACTCGAAATGAGCCTCTGATGCTGGAAGTGGGAAATGATAGAATTGGGGGCAACCCAAGTCATCGCAACGAAGATATATCTGACAAATGTCCTTTATTGTCTAAGAATTCAGCAACAAGTGATCCTAGTAGAACTGTGGTGCATATGGAGTATGATGGGTGTATGTTGATAGATACAATCACATGTAGGCAGATAACAACAGATCCTAGCAGATACTAACTTAACTAATGCTGTGACAGTTCCAATCTAATTGCAATATTAATCATATCAAAATCCTATTCTAGCATATCCTAATACATGCTAACAGAGAGTAGAGAATCATATCAAAATCCTACTCTGTGGAGCAAAGTGTTGATGAAGAAAAGATAAATAGACAAAATTAAGGTGATGGAGATGCACATGCTGTGTTGGATGACTGTGTTGACTTTGAAGGATAAAGTTAAAAACAACCATGTTAAGGACTATTTAAAAATACTCCATTAGATGAAAAATTGAGAGAAACTCGTTTGAAGTGGTTTAGGCATGCAAGTAGAAGACCAAAGATAGATCCAAAATGTAGAGTTAAGGGGGTACAAGTAGCAGGTACAAGGGGGATGGGTAGACCTAGGAAAATGTGTAGGGAAGGGATAAAAAAAACATGATAGATTGTGGAGTGACAAAATGTATGATTTTTTATAGGTCAAATGGAGAATTAGAACTTGAAAAGTTGGTCCTAGATAGATAGGATTGGGGCTTTGATGATGATGAAGATAGTGAGGATGGTACTAACAAAGAGGAAACTTAATAATTATTGGACTTGGGAGTCTAATGAATTACAATGTAAGAACACAAAATTGTAACTACTTGAGATGATCATCCTCATCGTTGAAGTTGGTACATGTAAATGGAGTTAGAAAATATTTTCATAGGCCAATTACCTCTGATGCCTATATGACTCAAACTTGCAACCTCTATTGTTGTTGCAATGAACACCTACCGTCATACAATATTAAGTGACATTGACACTGACACTGGACAAGCTCTGATACCAAATTTGACACAGGACATAAGTGAATGTGCCCTAAAATGAGGTTACGACATTCAAAACTTGCACATGTCCTAAGGACTAGTCGCGTTAAAATGTCCGCTGTCCAAATATAGGTGAGACCCTGGACACCATGGTCATCAAAAAAAAAAAAAAAACCTAGATCTAAGAATGTAAGGAAGGAAAATATGAAATCGGAATAATAACTATTGCTATGTCTGACAAGATGCAATGAACACACTTATTTAAGAAATTAGTATTCTGTTATCAATGATTAAAACAAGATCTATGCAAATAACATCATAAAATCAAAAGATCTAAAGAGATCTATAGCATGCAAGCATATTAAACCCTAGACGTAATCACAAATTGAGATTAGGGCTTCCAACTATCCTAAGATCAGATTCTAGACTTCTGAAATTCCACAAACAAGTGAAAAAGTACAGATTCTCAACAAAAGAGGATTCTCAATCTCAAGAAAATTCTAAAAGCATCTTATTCTTGAAACACTGCACTTCACCAATAAGTTGGCTCCTTAATCCGTTGATCTCCTCTCCTGTGTGAAAGTCACACCAATATTTCTCCTAAGGTCTCGATTTCCAAATAAATTGGAAGAAGCTTTCATGGCGGTTTCTTCCTTCTTCCTGCCCACTTGAGAGTGTTGGCCAAGTCACTTTCTATCACTGCTAGAGCCATGTAATATACCTAAAATGATAGCTGGTCCTAGTTTACCTTTAGCTGCTTCATCCATGATGAACTTCATTGACTGAATAATGGGTTTCTTGTACTTCTCTGTAACTTTGTCCTTCCTCCTTGAATCAAACAAAATAGATTTCATGTCATGAACTATGTCGATGAGGGAGGTGATGCAGTCTTGGATAGACTCTACATATACAATCTTGGAAAGGTTTCTTTTAAAATTGACTTCCCCAACTACAAATATTTCCAAAACATCACTCTATCCCCTTTCCCAACATGGAAATGAAGATCCTTTTGAAAGACAGCCCTGATTTTGGATGACTATTCCCCATTTTAAAAGTAGCCTTGACCACCATGATCTTTTATATTCCCCCAACTTAGATTAATATATGACTCTCCCTTGGACTATCCCCACATGAGGCACACATGACATTCCTCCAAAGAGCATTAGTCTCTTTACCATATCTCCAAGGCCATTTGCATTGCAATGCTCCAATATTTTCCATTAGGCTCCCCACCCCTAATCTGCCATGTTTCTTTGGTTTAATTACTTAGTTATGTTTAACCAAATGAACCTTCTTTTTACCATAGTCTCATTCCCACACGAAATGTTGCTCAATCATCTCCAACCTTTTCGCAACTAATGCCAGCATTTCAAAAAGAGACATGTAGTTGACAAGTAAGGCCTTAATCAACGTAATTCTTTCACCAAGGAAGAGGTTGTTCCCTTTTCAAGTTGAGATCTTCCTTTCATAGTCTCTAGCAATGGATCCCATAAGTAATTGGGCTCTAGGATTTCCTTTGATTGGAAGAACAAGATATTTCATAGGGAGCATTCCCACCGAGGAATTGAGGGCTTGACCAAAGAACTCAATTGATGACTATCTACGTTGATGCCATAGAGCGCTTCTCTAAATTTATGGTTAACCTTGATACCGATTCAAAACTTTGCAATACTGCTTGATGCCCAACATTTCCACTTCTGAAGTCCTGCAAAATGTAAGTGTATCACCAACAAACTGAATGTGTGAGATTATCAACCCATCACATCCCCACTTCAAAATCTGCACCAACTCGTTATCTCTCTCTCTCTCTCTCCTTATTAGTTTGCTAAAACCGTTTGCCATCAAGGTGAAAATAAATGGGAGAGGGGTTCCCTTGCTGTAGCCCCTTGATGCTTGAAATAATAAATATGGAGATCCATTGACTAGTATTTAATAGGAAGCCTCTCTAATGCAAGCCCTCATCCACCTCCGATTCTTTCCAACACCATCTTCTCAAATTACAAAAAAAAAAGAGGAAAAAAATTCAATAAAAAGCCCATTCCACAGGGCTGTATGCATTCTCCATATCAATCTTAGCGAGTAAATCCACTTCCTTAGAGGAGTTTTTGACATGGATCAACTCATTCGGAATGGGTACTCCATCAAGACTTCCTCTATCCCCCACAAAGGCACCCTTGGTCTCTCCAATGATGTTTGGAAGTACCGTTCTCAATCTATTCATCAGTAGTGTAGTAAAGACCTTCTACATACAATCCACAAGCATTTATAGATCAATATTGGCATAGCTTATTTGGTTCCTCATGCTTGGGAAGTATGGGGCCCATAAGTAATCAGCCTAGTTGGACAAACAAAGGCATATCTTTGAAGGTCTCAAAGATAAATACTTTCATAGTACATGGGTTTAGTCCAAGATGGTCGTGACTTGGAATGGGGTAATGGGGCATGGTGGGGACAAACAAAGGCATATCTTTGAAGGTCTCAAAGATGAATACTTTCATAGTACATGGGTTTAGTCCAAGATGGTCGTGACTTGGAATGGGTAATGGGGCATGGTGGGGCCCATTTTACATTTTAAGAGTCAATATTTAAAAGTCATCTCTGCTTTTTTTTTTTGCAGGCATTATTTATTAATATGACTTTTTTTTTTGACAAGGTAACAAATTTCATTAAACAGGTGAAAGGTACAAAAAAATGAGCAGGGGGAGTATCTGAGATAGGTACAACACATCCTAAAAGAGAAAAAAACCACAATACACACTAAATCAATCCAAAAAAGTCTACATCTTATTGGGCCATGTTTAACAATTTTTTGTGGCCGACCTTATTGAGCCCATGTTTTTGACAATTTTTTTTGGGGAACTATTTTCCCCTACATTTCTTGTTTCTCATTTTAACATCTCTTAGTTAATCATTATAGTCTGTCTATTAGTTTAACTATACCGTGTGAACTAATATTTTTGCAATAACCTTCAGGGTCATCTACTTCAAGAGGCTACTTGATTGTTGAGGCAAATGGTGGTCTTAATCAACAACGTTCTTCGGTAGGGTAGTTATTCTTAAGGTCATGTGACATGATTGTCATAAATCATTCGAATTTTGACTAAATAGTTCTCTTTTTGGCTATTAAAGACAGTTCTATCATTTTCCTTGCACATGTTAAATTACTGGATATACATTTCATCATTCTTTTTAATGAATTTCATTCTTAGATCCTGAAACTTTTTTTTTTTAAAATATTTTTTTCCTAACAGATTTGCAATGCTGTGGCTGTTGCGGGACTTTTAAATGCTATACTTGTCGTCCCTCGCTTCCATTTCCACAACATTTGGAAGGATCCAAGGCAAGCGTTATGTTCTCTCTCATGAAATCATTTTTTCATCACAATTGCCTAGGAAATTTAATTTGATGGATCCTGATAGAATATGGAGCCATTTACGTTAAACTAATGCATGAAGACCAGATAAATTTGGGTCTAGTGAGTGGAGACCTTACATTTTTCTGCATCACAAAGATGCATGGTCTTCTACATTTTTATAACCATGACTCTTTGTTGGAATTGGAAACATAGAAGTTGGGGATGAGATGTCATATAGTAAAGCAAGTAAGTCATAAAGTAGAGCTTTCCAGACAGAAATTTCAATAAAAAGGTTTGAACATTGGAGCAAATTGAGGATAGATTAGTGGGTTGGAAGGCTCTTTATCTTTCCTCGGGAGAATCATATGGGATAGTATCATCCCCCTTGGGTCAAGTATATCCTTCATTATTGTTTGATGATAAACTATGCAGTATTTATAAAGTTGATTTTGAGATCTACTCATTTTAATATCCATTTTAGTCTGAATATATGATAGAAAAGGCCAATTTTTATATATATTGGTTCACCATAATTTCATTTTTAAACAACTAATTATCAAGTAGTAAGTAATCAAGAAATGGTTGCTCATAAGAAAAAACGACTAGTCAAAATTCACCAAACAATAAGTTGATGAGCATTTTTATAGCTTGAGATAGAGTCAAAATCATAGAGTATCATCTATCAAGTGCATTCCATAGATGTACATGGGCACACATCTAAATGTTCTACTGTCCTAATTTCTAAATGTCTAAATCTTATTAGGAAACTGCACAAATGACATGATCTATGCCATTTTTGCTTGCATGTTACATCTCTATGTTTAAACATCAAATATAGGTGTTTATTTCTAGTTTTTTAAAGTTATTTTTTAAAGAATTAAAACCAAAAACAAATGCAAGAAAAAAATCCAGTATGCTTTCATGGCCTTGGATTTTATGGATAACGATTGTGTCAAGTTAAATAAAAGGGGAATGGTATGAAGAAAATGAAAACAAAAGGGAAAAATGATTTCATGAGATTGTGCTCTTGGGCTAGATGGTTTTCCCATTGCCTTTTTTAAAGTGTTTTGGGACATTATTAAATTTGATCTCATCGCCTTCATCGAGGAGTTCCACCATTAAGCTGTTATTCCTAAGGAGATGGGTGCTACTTTCATTGCTCTGGTGCCTAAGAAGGATGGAGCTTCCTCCCTATCTGAATTCAGACCAATTAGCCTTCTCGGTAGGCCTTATAAGATCCTTACAAAGGTGCTATCAAATAGGCTCAAGGACTTCCTCCCCAAGCTAATCTCTCCTTTGCAATCTGCTGTTGTTGAGGGGCGGCAAATTATGGATGTTGTGATTTCAGCTCACAAGTGTATTGATTCCCAGCATAAGGCCCTTCAGAAAGGTATTATTTGCAAGTTGGATTTGGAGAAAGCCTTTGATATGGTTGTAACAACCCGCCCTTTTTCCATTGATTAAATCAGACTATAATTTTTTTTTTTAAAACGGAAAGAGATGGAGACGTGATGACGCGAGTCAAGTCCGAGTCCGAAAACCCGACTCTTGACTGGCCCAACCTAGCACATGTGTGGTATAAGCCCACGATTACATTTTGCATGTGCTAGCATAACCTGCGAAATATTTAAGCATTTACATTGTATGACTAACAAATTACGATTCAAGCAAAGACAAGGTAATTCCCAACAATTGTATGAGTCAAAGAAAAAACAAAAATATTAACTGTCCAAGGTCACAATATTACATTCCTCAAAAAGAAGACCTTCTTACAATTCACATTATTCTCAAAAGAAAACAATTTAACTAAGCTATTCAAGCTTCTTTTCGCATCCATCCTTTGATCAGACTTGGCTATTGCTAGGCCCAACCTCTTTTCCTTTGTCATGATCTGCATTAACATCTGAGGGGAAAAATGTATGGGCTTAGTTAACTTGCCCAGTAGGAAATTCCGATCACAAAGTGCACTAGGTGTGAAATCTCATAATAACATATATTAGAAATAACAAAAGGAGGAAAATCACAGGTAATGATCAATACATGTTTCTCAAAGTCTTATAACTCAGAAATCATAAACATGATATGTCATGGGTGTCATGTATTAATGATATGTCCACCCATTTCCATGCATCAGATCATAATTATCACTTCAAATAATGATTATCAATATTGGCCATTTATGTCCACAACATTTGAGGCGACGATCACCAGGGTGATGTTACCCATCCACAAATTAATCGAGACTATTGGTGGAGTGTGGACTCCTCCCTCTGTGTAGGGTTTTGGGACCTACCCTGGAGCTCTTTGGCCCAATTAATGTTGTAGGATTTATACACAAGGACAGGGCCAAAGTCTAATATTTGACTTATTGTACACGAGACCAAGCAAAGTCCGGACAATTCCTTCTGGGCTCGATATTGCAACTCACTCTCATGCGAAACCAAGCAAAGTCCAGACATTTCCTTCTTGGTTTGCTAATGTCAACCCTCCCATGCAACTATGCATGAGGTAATGTGTGCAATCATGATGACAAAAATCATAAATCAAATAATTTCTCATCAAAATCATTTCCATGTACATAATAAAATCATAATCTCATAAATCCATATTTATGCTTTTAAAAGATATAACATATAATAAAGTCATTCACCTCATTGTGCTTCAATAAAGTAGGAACTCTTACCCAAAGTGATCAACCAAAGAAGATTCACGCTTTTGTTCGAATGGCGTTGGAATTACCCTCGACTCCTTTTGTCCATGTACATGTTCAAATTACAACTTATAGATTATTAACACATAAAATCCTTGTTTAATTGGTGTAAGTCTAAACCAGACCTAAAGGTCTACTGTATGATCTTCCAAGTCTAAAAAGATTCCATTTATATTTGATTTTAAATGACAAATACATTAACCTTGTCAAATTTTCTCTGTTTCAAGCCGACATATCAACACTGTCAATACATCGCCACTGGACACAGTTGACACATCGATCATTTCGATATGTCGACTGGACTTTGTTTGTTTCAGTTTATATTTTTTTCAGTTCCTCTTTGGGTCCCATATATCGACACAGTCGATACATCTAATGGTACATACAGTCGATATGTCGAGTCTGTCGACTTATCCTCCTAATTTGATTTATCAATTTCTTAAGTTGTCCTCTGTTTCCTGATTATATTTATCGATCCACTCGATACATCTATACATGCTTTTGCCGTTTTGAATCGATTCATTGCCTTTAATCGCATTTTCAGTTTACTCAGGTCGATATGTTGGCCTTGGTTGATACATCGGTCAGGGATCCATTCATACTTATGTTTGTTCTCTGTTCCCGATAGTACGTATCGACCCAGTCGATACATACACAAATGTATATATTCAATATGTCGACTTAGTCGAAGAATCGTCCCTGCATACTTAGACCGATTATTTCATTTCCAGGCCGACATATCGATCTGGTCGATACATTGTACTGGAACTAATTTCTATTTTATCATACCCAGGTCGATATATCTTCCCACGTAATTTCATCATCTTCATATTTCTTTTCTAGTTCAGTCATACCCAGACCGACACATCGACTTTGTCGATGGGTCACTCTGGGATTCATTGATCATTCGTTCATTGGTACCTTTTCATTTCTGTCATACCCGGGCCGATACATCGACATAGGCGATGTGTCGTCCTGAGTTTACTTTCTTTCAGTCCAATCGTTATTATTTTCTATTTGCTGGATACTTGCCCCAGACGACACATCGACAGTGTTTATATGTCGACTGGGTCGAGTCAGAAGTCATGGACCCATTATCCATGGTTTCCCTTTACTCAGGTGTTCATTGTTCTTGGGTTCTTTCTTTTCCAATCCATTCATACACATTTCCTAAACATTCTAGTGTGAATAACTTATTCAAAAATATTATAGATTCCCCTACCTTGAATGATTCTTAGGTGTACTCTAATGGGTGAAATCTGATCTCCCTTGTCTCCTTGCTCTCCTCCCTCCTTGCTAGCTCGATTTCTCTTTCCCCTTGCTTGGTCTCTCTTTCCTTTCTCAGAACAGAGGAAGCCTGTGGGGAGGTGAAGAGGTTCTTGGTCGAGTTGAGGGTTAGGATGTGAGTGAGAGGGTAAACTCGGGTGAGTAAGAGGGGTGCTCAGACAGTCTGTTTCTCCTCTCCTCTTCATTGTTTTTCCTCTCCTTTTCTTTCTTTTTTTTCTTCCCTTCCCTTCCTTTTCTGTTCTTTTTATCTTCATATTTTAATTACCTTGGACTCTTAATTGAGTCCTTGAAAACGGAAGAGGCATGGTGAATGCCCATGCATGGAAAAACGAAAGGTTTAGACGGTGGTAGAAAGAGCGTTTCCTGAAGATGTTCGGGCTACTTGACACATCGACTTTGTCGATGTGTTGATCCATTTGATTGTCTTTTCCCCGATACATCGATTCAGTCGATGTATCGTTTGGAAATGTTCAGACTTCCCGACACGTTGACCGGTCGATGTATCGTCTGAGGAAACTTAAGTTTCCCTTTATTTCTTTTAATAAATATTTACATTAGATGAGGAGTTAAAACTCCGGGTCCTTACAATGGTTGATTGGCATTTTCTTGTTTTTGTGCTCTCCAGTATGGGTTTAGCAAGAAGTGGTGTCTATGGATGTTTCAATGCGTATCTTCTGCACATTTTTCGATTCTCATCAATGGGTGGTCTGAAGGTTTTTTCAAAAGATCCAGAGGTATTCGTCAAGGTGATCCCCTATCTCCTGCTCTATTCTGAATGGTTGTGGAATCTCTAAGCCTTTTTCTTTCTAAAGCAACAAATTTCAACCTTTTGCATGGCTTCCACATTGGTGCCTCTTCTTTGCAAATCCATCATTTGTAGTTCGTGGATGACACCATCATTTTTTGTGATGCTAATGAGGAGTCTATTATGAATCTTCAGGCCCTACTAAGGTGGTTCGAGCTGTCTTCTAAACTACAGATCAATTACCTCAAGAGTGAAGTCTTCGGCATCAATCTGGATAGCAATGAGCTTTCTTCTCTTTCGGAGCTCTTGGGTTGTGCATCGTTTGTTCTCCCATCCACTTATTTGGGTTTGCCCCTGTGCATTGGATCTCTTGGGTACTCGCTTTGGGAACCTATCATTCATAAGTTCAACAAACAATTGCCATCTTGGAGAGGAAAATATTTATCTTTTGGGGGACGAATCACTCCTTAAGTCTGTCCTAAATGCTTTGCATGTATACTTCCTGTCAGCTTTCGGGTTCCCCATCAAAGTCATTCATTCGATGGAGAAGATCACGAGAAACTTTATGTGGGGTGATCATGAGGACATGAGGAAATATCATTTTGTAAGTTGGGATCAAGTGTGTCTACCTACAGCGGCTGGAGTCCTGGGGGTGCGTCCAATCAAGTTCATTAATACGACCCTTCTTTCTAAGTGGCTTTAGAGATTAGGTTCCGATGGTGATTCACCTTGGAAGGCTATTCTTAAATATAAGTATAGGTTGGGAAATAGTGGATGGGATATTAATCTAGTATTGTGCAGGGCCCCCAGCATGTGGCGGGCTATCGCAACTTGTGTTGACAATTTCAAAGAATGCATCAGGTTCAAGATAGGCCATGGAGACAGAATTAAGTTTTGGACTGATTCTTGGTGTGATAGTTCTTCTTTAGCCTCTCGGTATCCGTCCCTTTACCGCCTATCACTCACTCCACTTGAGGCAATCAGATTTTTACTGCATTTCGGGTGAGCAAGTTGTGTGGGACATCCCTCTTCGTCGTAACCTATCAGATAACAGATGCCTTCTCGAACCTCCTCCACACCCTATCAAACTTCAGAATTCACACCAATGAGGACGATCGTCTTGTTTGGTGGCCTGACAAATCTGGAGTTTTCTCAGTTAAGTTTTTCTGTTGTTGGAGGACTTCACCTGTCGGTACTGCTACTCTCAACCCCAAAATTTGGTCCTCCAAAGCTCCTCCTAGGGCAATCAGCTTCGTTTGGATTGCGGGGTTGGGGAGGATCTTGACTCAAGACCACTTGCGAAAAAGAGGGAGAATTTTGGTTAGTGCTTGTCCTTTTTGCCTCCGAGCATCTGAAGAGTCGAACCACCTGCTTATTCACTGACCCTTCTCTTCTGATGTTTGGAACTCTATCTTAGATCAGTTTGGTGTGGCTTGGGTTATGATTTCGACGGTGGCCAAGTTATCTTTTGCTTGAGACATTATTTCCGTCTCTACTAAATGCTCTTCCTTGTGGCAACTATCCTTTTTTGCCACTGTCTGGAGTCTTTGGTGGGAACGCAATAATACTGTCTCCCTTCGGGAATTCCGCAACATCTCGAGGTCATGTAATGACCCATCTCGCTAGCATAATATTGTCAGCTCTGGGCCTTACACACGGCCCGCCCGCACGGCTTTCAATTTGCGAGCCAACACATTGTTGCTCCCAAAAGGCCTCATGCTAGAAGGAAGAAGGCTATCACTTATATACCAGGGAATTTCCAATGCAACTAGCAATGTGGGACTTTTTGGAGCGGGGTATTACAATCTATCTCCCTTAAAGTCATAGCCGTCCCTGGCTCTGCACACATAACAATCAAGCCCACACCCTCAGGCAGAGAGTTGAATCATTCTCTGATACCATTTGTAACGACTCGTCCCGCTAGCATGATATTGTCCGCTCTGGGCCTCACACACGGCCTGCACGGCTTTCAATTGACAAGCCAACCCACTGTTGTTCCCAAAAGGCCTCATGCTAGAAGGAAGAAGGCTACCACTTATATACCAAGGAATTTCCAATGCAACTAGCAATGTGGGACTTTTTGGAGCGGGGTATTACATGTCAGATATCTTGCGTGCACGGAAAGATTGTGTTGATGTTACCTGAGATCTTAGTGGTTTTTTATTTTCGTGAGCGCCTTCATGGACGCTTACTTTTTCAGTTGTTTCCTTTCATGTATCCCTTTGTTTGCTTTTTGGTTTTCTTGTATTTGCACCTCTGGTGCTCTTTATCTTTTAATATTTATATATATGAACCATTTCAAAAAAAAAAAAAAAGGGAAAATGATTCTTTAATAGAATTGCATTCCTAGTGATGATTTCAATTGATATTTGAAAATTCCAATCGGCGCTTTAAAAATACTGGCCAATACTTTGAAATTTTTGGCTAATACATCAGTAATAAATTGATTTTTTGTGCTACTTCTGTAATATCAGTTTCTATTCCATCTAATACCTGATTAGAAGCGGCTGATACGATAGATTTTGATATATTGCACATGGTTTCAAACAATGGGGGTCCAAGTACCCAGTCACATACTCTGCCCTTCTTTCATTTATTCCTTTTACCAAAAAGGCCATCCATTTATTTAATTCTTTTTTTGAAAAATAAGATAAAGGGAAGAAAATTTTATTGGTTGACTTCAACCCCAAGGAAGTCAGTTTTGAAAAGTAACATGAGAGACAAACACAACTTCAATCACACGATTAAGCATTAACATCAACTCATCAAGTTTGCTAATTGGTAGTTTCATACCGTGCAACATTATGGCTTCATTTGTTTAAAGGTTAAAATTGATTGACTTAAATGATCACTATCATCATCATCGTGATCGAGGCCATTTATCTCATCCGTTTGGGGCTTGGCTTTCTAACTTCTACTTCTCCGCTCAAATTATCACTATCTGATTTGATAATAGGTATTGCTTTTATGACCAAAAGAAAGGAGAGGATATCCTTAAGAAGAGGATATGAGAGGGCATCCAAACAACAAGGCCTTGATACTGAAATGAGTGGCGATGCTCTTGGTAAGAGATGTAATGGAATATCTAGAATAAGGTGGAGCGTCCAAGGTTCTGTGTGAGGTGGGTGAGATGAAAGGAACAAGAGAAGGTTTGTTTTTGGGAAATTCACATTTTGGGTTGAGGGCAAACGGCTAACTCTTCCAAATGGTGATGACTCGTTTTTTCTTACAAAGTTTTCAGAGTTAATATTGCTAAACCTTTTGGGAATACATGGTTACAAGCAACTATAAACAGGGTAGTTTTACTGTCCTTGTCTGAGATTAGATGAGATAGGAATAATAGAAGATGAAGATTGTTGCGGAATGGTGAAAGGGGAAAATTACAGAGGCATAAAAAGAAAGAACGATCATCATCATTATCATAATCAAACTCAATATCCCAATGGATGCATTGTAGATGGGTTATGTGGCTGCTATGAAGATTTAATAAAAAATGGATGCATTGCAATGAGCTCATAAATTTGTGCATTTAACACAATGAGGAATTTGTGGCCTACAAGAATACATTTTATGCACTGGTGGAATTTCTTCAATTCAAAAGTTCAAACCTGGCCAACTGCCTGGTTTTAGTTACCTGATTTTGCTCAAAAGTAGATATTACTGCCAATGGTCTGTTATGGCTGTATTTTCTGGTTTTGAAAGGCAGCAGTAGATGTTGTGCAAATCTGATTTGAAAAAAAAAAGATTCTTGTAAGAGAGAAGGAAATGACCTTTTTTTTTTGGGGTTGAAATAAAGGAGGCAACCATTATTGCTTGGATTTTCTTGGATAAAATTGAAAGGATTCGGCATATTATTGCTTCTTTCGATTTTAAGGTTGCTTGGGCTCCTCGATCGCTAATTTGGCTGCATATGATATGGCTCGTTAGGGGTTAACTCTAGTTTAAGAAGTTGTAAATAAATTCTTGTAATTATGGGGAGGGATTGTGTTTTTCTGTTTTGGTAGGCTTCTTGTGTCCTGTTTTCTTGTATCTCTTGTTTCTCCCATATGAATTAATGAAGTTATCTTTTAAAAAAAATAAAGGAGACAACCATTAATGGCTAAGAATTTGTGGAAGAAGTCATAACTAATTTTTTGATAGGTTATAACTAGTAAGGTTGCAAGCTAAAAGGTGTTTAGTCCTTTGAAGTCTCTTTCTTTCAAGTAGTTAGAATTATATTATCTAAATATGTTCTATTGTTGAATAAGAAGACCAGAGTATCTATAGGGTTTACTTTTGTCAAGAAACACTATGACTACTAACCATTTAATGGAAACATGTATGTGTGTGCCAATTTTATTTTGGTTCTTTCATTGATTTGTGCATCATCGTTATAGTTGGGATTTTGTAATGTCGTATGGCTTGAATATGAGATTCTGTTCATTACATGGTTAATTATTTGTTTTATGTTTTCCCTTTTGATTTTCCTATATTTGCTCTGTTTTGGTTTGGAAGAAAGGTTTTGGAAAATATATGGCATGGATTTTCTATTTATTGCTGTTCAGGCTGTGTTAAATTGTTTCCAGCTATATCAAGAATCATCCGAATATAATATATGGGTCCTATTTAGGAACACCCACGTCCCAAGTGCTTCACACTACTTTTTCAGCAACTTATTTATCTCATGCAACATTATTTTCTTTTTAAAATCAACATGAGGATTGTGAAAAGGCCAACAGCGCCTTATAATTAGTTCAGCTTATGACTTACCTTTTAAGTCGTGCATATTTATTAACATGTGGGCTGCACTAGATCTATACTAACTCATAAATGGTAGTATCAAGGAGAATATTATCATTAATTGAAGTTTGGCAAAACATCAGCTCTATTTTGGACTTCAGTGTGCTATTCTGGGAGAAACAAACTCAATGATTGAAAGATGTATCAAAATAAGTTTCTATGTTATGGTCATTCTTAGTCAAGTAAGTGCCAAATTGGGTTGTATGACATTTCATGGGGCGATAGGGGGTGTTAAGGTGGTGGTTGTTAAGATGACTGTGGTGGCCCCACTTGGGCTGATTGTTTCTCCTCTCTTTGAGTTGATACAAGTCATCATCAAAGGCTAAAGTCCCATCTATTTGGTGTCTGCCTTTTGTGTTCTACTTCTCTAGTTGGCTCTGTAAAAAACCATAATGTTCGTCACTCCACTATCTATCATGTCTTTTTTTATCCCTTTCCTCCATTCTTTAGTGGTCAAGTTTGTCTCCCAGTGCTTGCTGTTTCTAACCTCTCAAACTCTTCGAACTGGGACTATCTTTGGTCTTCTACTTACATGCCCAAACCACCTCAAATGGGTTTCCCTCATTTTTGTCCTCAATTGGCCATATCTGGTCTTCTTTGAGTTCATATGGGTGTATTTAAATATTCTCTATATGTATGATGTATGTATGGCTTGAAGTTGTAACTATTTGGAGCTACCATATTTCGTGAAACATAAATTTATATGATGAAGGTTCTTTCCATGTGAACATGTGAGGGTTTTAGTCTTCATTTCTTTCTTTGTGATGTTTCTTTGTTGGTAATTTTTGGCCTCTGAACTTTTGAGGCATTTTTTTAATTTAAAATTTTAAGCTTGCAAAGTATCTATTGATTGGCCACTTGTTGATGGTATTTGACACTAACTAATTATATTGGTAATTTTCAAGGATGCCTATTGAAATGTAATCATCACATTGTTTCTGAAATTGTAGTGAATTTAGAGATATTTACAATGAGGCTCATTTCATAGAAACACTAAAAGGCCATGTGACAGTGGTAAGGGAGCTACCTGAAATTCTGATGGAAAGGTTTGATTACAACATCAGCAATGTGCCAAACCTCCGAGTAAAAGCTTGGGCACCAGCGAGTCATTACTTGGATGTAGTTTATCCTATCTTGCACCAGAACGGGTATATTACTCTCAGCACAATGTTTTATATACTCACTGTAAATCATTTGTAATATTCATTCACAAGTATGAAATGTGTTTTTGTTCAAAAGCATCACCATGAGGTTTTCTTTGCTTTTCCTCGTTTAAATTTTTTTCTTCTAATGAATGCTATTAGCTTGTAACCGGTTATTGGCAATAACAAAGTTTTTGTCTAACCCGACCCAACCCAGATTTTTTAACTACTGACCTGACCTTACCCGGATTTTATTTTAATCAAACCGACCCGACCTAAATTTATATATTATTTTTAAAATTAGAAAAATTAGAGAAAATATCATTTTTATTAGAAAATCAAAGATAAAAGGGATTTCCTTTCATGTCAGCACATTGAGATATGAAAAATTGATGCCATAGGATAATTTTTTTAACTTAGTGGGGTATATGGGCTAAAATGTATAGATAAAAAATAAATAAATTATTTAAATATTAATTTTAATTCATTATCATTCAAAAAATGTTAATTTTAATTCAATTCAAGTTGAGTTTGGGTTTGGGACCCCTCTACCCACCCGACAAGGATTTGTTTTGGGTCAAGTTAGGTTGGTTTGGGTCAATTTAAAATAATTTTAAAACTTGCATAACCTAAACCTTATTTTTTTGGGTCGGGTTAGGCGGGTTCATGGCTCGGGTCAAAATTGCCACCCCTACATGTAAGCTAGATGAATTATATGATATCAAAACTGTTACCACTTGATAGAATGAAAGTAAGGAGAACAGAAGAGAAAACAATGAATGAAGATTGTGAGAAATTATTCTCTTGAGTTTGTATTTCTTGTTTTTCTAACAAAGGAAGATACATATATATAAAGAGTACAGGGAACCAATTGAGGTGAGGAAAAAAGAAAGAAAACTAGTCACAATCATTTACAATCAATCTAACAAAATCTAAAAGTCAACCAACACCTATAAAATGTGATACACCATATCCTACAAAACTCCCCTTCAAGCTGATATGAGTGAAGCCCAACTTGCTGAAAACATCATCTAGTTGAGAGCGAAAGATGGCTTTGATCATCATATTAGCTAATTGATTCTTGGATTTCAAATATGGAGTGACAATATTCCCATACATGATGTCAAAGAAAATGACAATCAATCTATATATGCTTTATATGCTCATGGAAAACTGGACTGAAAGCAATATCAGTCGCATCTTGATTGTTGCATAACATGATAAGTGCCTCTGATGAAGGAAAACCCAATTCATCAAGAAACTATTTGAACCACAGTAATTCACATGTGTTAGCCATGGCTCTGTATAACAACAGTTTATTTGTTGCTTCTCCAAGAAACCAAATGAGATCCTAAAAGAATACAATAGTTCAAGGTAGATCGTCGATCATCAGTAGAATCAACCTAGTCAGTGTCAGAGTACCCGCGAATATTAAACATAGGCTGATTCTTATAAAAGAGTCCATGACCAAGATCAATCTTGATGGATTGATACTAGAGGAAGGGGGGACAGAAAGAAGGTGGAGTCCAAGATGAAATGTTACAAAAGAGCGCAGATTCAGGGACGAGAAGAAAACCCAGGGATTAGATGAAATTGTTGTCTGAGAAGATTAGCAAGACCAATTTCTGATTGATACCATGTTAGAATGAAAACAAGGAGAAAAGAAAAGACAATAAAGGAAGATTGAGAGAAATCATTCTCTTGAGGAATTTGGGGGGGTTGGGAGAATTATATGGAATCTTAAAAGAAAGAATATGTGGGGCATCCCTCAGGCTTGAATTTGTTGATTATGGCCCATAGCTTTGGTTATTTCAACTGCTGATATGGATTCTATTATGAGTAGAATCTGCCACAATCCATTTTCTCACTTTTAAAGATCTTAAATTTCTAATTTTTTCCTAATAGGGATCACTTCTTTTTTATATCTTAACAATCCATTTAAAATAAATTACAATCCCACAATGCTACACTAGGGAGTATTGGGGGCATGATCTGCCCGTGGTACAGTCCATTTGATATATGTCTTGGATCATATTGCAAGGATAGTTGTTCTCCATATTACGGACACTATTTTGAATTTTTTTCTTAGAACCAATGACCTAATGTCATACTTGCCAGTAGCTTCTGTATACATGTCCTGACATCCTTGCACTGATAATCATTGCTTTTGCTCCTACTTCGAATGTGTTCTTATTGGTTTAAGTGTTTTGTACATCTGATACAGGGTTGTTCGCATATCCCCCTTTGCAAATAGGTTGTCTATGGAAGTCCCGTCTAACATTCAATTTCTTAGATGCTTAGCCAATTATGAAGCACTGAGATTCTCTGTTCCCATTGCAACATTTGCAAAGGAGTTAGTTAATCGAATGGTTGCAAAAAGCTCAAGGACTGGTGGGAAGTATGTGTCAGTGCATCTCCGTTTTGAAGAGGTACTAATGTCATTTATAGTTTACTAATCTCTCATCTCTGTAGTTTTAAAACTGATTAAGATAGGTGAATTTCATTAGATTCACCTTTCAAAGTCACATCTGCTTCTTTATTAACTTTAATTGGATCTTCTCTTCTTAAAATTTGTCTAGGTATTTGGGGGGAAGTGTGCACACCCACATGCATGTGTGCATGCAGGTGTCTAAGATGATAATACAGTGCTCACATTTCTTATTGTGAAAACTTTTCTTAAATGGGACCCCACTAGACCTCACATTTTATCAGAAACTAGTAGGTAAATTTATTTATCTTACTATTACTTGAACCGATTTATCCTATGTTGTTGGAGTAGTCAGTCAATTTATGCAAGTTCCGCGTGATACCCATTTTCAAATTGTTTCTCCGATCCTCCAGTATCTTAAGGCTTACCCTAGACGAGGCTTGTTCTATAAACATCAGTCTCAACTGGTCATTCGTGGTTACTCCGATGATGATTGAGCTAGTTCTCCTGACGACCGTTGCTTGACCACGGGTTATTGCATTTTCTTAAGATCACACCTGATCTCTTAGCGCAACAAGAAATAGACTGTTGTTGGCCGTTCTAGTTTGGAGGTTGAAAATTGTGCTATGGCCAGTACTCTACCTATGAACTATTATGGTTCCAGCAATTTTTGGCGAAGTTGGATTTTGCTCCTCTGAACGACTGTGATAATGAGGCCGACTGTGATAATGAGGCCGCAATCAACATTTCATCCTACCCGGTGTTCCATGAGCGCACGAAGCATATTGAAGTAGATTGTCATTTTCTTTGCCATCACATTTCTGCGGGATGTATTCTCACTCCTTATTTGCAGTTCAAGGATCAACTTGCTGACATCTTAAGGAAGCTGGGCTTAATTGATATCTTCGTACTAGCTTGAAGTGGAGTATTGTAGACAACGTTGTAATATGAACACATCCTTTTCTTTTTAAGGAAAGCATTCTATTTTTTTGTATAGTCTCTTGGGCTATCTTATACGAGGGTTGACTTTCCTTTTCTATTGTATTTTGTGTCTATAAAAGAAATCCTTTGTACAATTTCTAAGACAAGAAATATAATATACATTTTCTCTCCTCAGTATTTTCCTTATTTATTTCTCTATTTTATTGTCATCATGTTACCTTAGAACTGGGGGAAGTTGATGTTCTTTTCCTCATTTCTCCTCAATGAAACACAACCTACATGTTATTGTGTGGATAAAACAAGAAATCTATTCACAACGAAAATAATTGTCAAAGCAAATCAACTGCAATCACACCTGAGACTGCATAAAATGGTATCCTTGGGAGGAGATACCAAAACCTAAAAAACCGTTTGAGTAGCCATACACAAAACCCTCTACCCAACTGGGTTGTGCTCTTTAGCTTCTCGTTCTTAGAGTAATTCAAGAAAATCAAAATTAGTAGAAATTTTGGACTTCCATTTTTTATTCAAGGCTTCTCAAAACTAACACTTTTCAATTGTGATCTTGCAGGATATGGTGGCATTCTCATGCTGTGAGTATGATGGAGGGGAGACTGAAAAGAAAGAAATGGGATCTGCTCGTGAAAATGGGTGGAGGGGAAAGTTTAATCGTAAGGGCCGGATTATTAGACCCGGCTTAAATCGATTGAATGGAAAATGTCCTCTAACACCTTTGGAGGTAACTGGAAAAATTATCTCCATTTTATCTATTTCCAACTTAAGATAACACTTGACAATCATTTTGTTTTATTCAACTTGAAATAGTAATTCATAATTATGGCATCTTTTGAACTAAAAATGTCAAGCTTTCCTTTTGAATAAAAAGGAATTGGCTTCATGTGGATGGTTTAGTATACAATCTTTTTCCAACTTAAAATGACAAGTGACAGTTCTAAATTTTAGTATCTCTTGAACTTAAATGGAACTACTTTCATGTTTATTGGATGCTTATTTGGCATTTTCAACAATATGTTTGAGGAAGTGAAAATGGCACGCTGCACATGAAAAACCATTAATATTATTCATTACATACTTCACTATGACGTCTCTCTATCAAGAAAATTATACTATTAAAAGAGATAGGTTGATGCCTCACTCTTTTTCTAATGGTAGAGGCAGAAACTAACAATGAAGGGAAAGGGTTGCATGCATAAAATGCCATACAATTCTTTGCCAAAGACAAAATGTCATACAAAAGGATTTAATGAAGTTCAGGCTTGCAAAGCCATTGATTTCAAATACTGAAAAAAATCCACTTGTGTGACTCATGTAGGTTTAATAGTTCATAATGCAGTTGTATCCTTGTATTTTAACTTGGTGATTCTTTTCCTTGTCAGCATAGGTGGGTATGATGCTAAGGGGTATGGGTTTTGATAACCACACATCAATCTATTTGGCTGCTGGCAAAATATACCATGCCGAAAGAAATTTGGCTCCGTTATTGCAGATGTTTCCGCTTCTTCAGACCAAAGAGACCCTTGCAAAGCCAGAGGAACTTGCTCCTTTCAAGGTATATGTCCTACCACTGATTTTTCTCCTGATTTTGCTTGATAAGCAATTGGTTTCATTCCATGCAATACAGGGATATTCTTCAAGATTGGCAGCTTTGGATTATACCGTCTCCCTGTTTAGTGAAGTTTTTGTGACAACACAAGGTGGAAATTTTCCACATTTTCTAATGGGTCATAGGCGGTACATTTACAATGGGCATGCTAAAACCATCAAACCAGACAAACAGAAGTTGGTTCTTCTACTTCAAGACTTAAATATCAGGTCCTCTCTCTGTCTCTGTCTCTGTATCTGGCTTTGGTTGTGAAAAAAGTAATTTGATTTTTATTCACTAAATAAATTAAAACAAAATGCAACATGCTAATCAAATGAACCACAAGGAAAACAATATCAGCTACACCAAAAAGGGCCCGGTCGTACCGTTGGCAACTGTTTACTGCAGAACCCAGCACTATGAAAGTTTGAGACTTGAGTCATATGACCATTTTGTGAGGGAAGAAGTTAGATGCACCACAACCTCATTAGTTATATGGATATGATGCTGTAGCTGTAGTTACCTGTCTGCTACTAGTTTTCCTCCGTATTTTTTAAACTTAAGCATCTGGCTGCTAAACGAGCAATCTAATATCACAAATGATGTATAAGTGTTACCAAGGAGCACCAGCACCATCTGTGTCCTATGAATTTTCACTTGAAATGGTTAAGTCTATTTGGAGGTTGCTCCAGTTTGATTTGGGAATATAGAACATTTCGGTGTTTTGGTTATTTTGGCATTTAATTCAGAAAAGACGTTTTAGTAAATTTGAAATTTAAAAAACTCTATACAAAGAAAAACCTAAAATATAAAATTAAAACAAGGAATAGAAAAATAATGATTAAATTAGAAATAAAAAAAGAATGAAATAGTAACTTATGTTAACCTCATGGAATTAGAAAAATAATGGCAAATATAAGGCAAGAATTAGAAATAGAAAAAAAATAAAGTAATAAATTCTATTAACTTAATGGAATTAGAAAAACATAACTTACTATTTACTGAGAGAAAGAAGTGATTAATTTAAGAATAAAAAGAAAAATAATTATGCTCATAATTTTTTTTTTTTTGGACTAAAACATTCTTGTTTTGTCTGGTTTGGTTGAAATAGGCTCAAATGGGTAAGAGCAACCGAAACATACTGAAATGCGCTGAAATAGAGAATGAAAAATTAGAGGTGTTTTGGACTTGTGCTAAAATGAAATGTTTTAGCCCGTTTCAACCGAAATAACGAAATTAATAACAATGCTTTAAACCCCCTTCTACAAAAGCAGCCTATGAGACATTGAAATTATGTTTTTAAAGCGTTTATATATCCGGAGTATATCTTCACTCTGTTAAAATCTTTCTTTCACAAACAGTTGCTTGTGAAGCCTAACAAAATGTATACAAACGGGGGCCATCTTTGTTTATCTAAAGCATTCATATGATGATTGATTGTCCTCAAAGATTTAACCGCCCACTACATCCCCACGTATACGTGGAGCTTGGTTTTAGTTCACGACCATCTGATAGGTAAAAATCTACATGGAACATTATATCCTTGAGAGAGAGTTGGCTATGTTTGGATGAGGGGGCAGTATGGTAAATCCACTAGGGAATTGTCTACTTCCCTTTGCTCGGATGAGGCTTACAGAGAGGGAGGATGCATGTATAGCAATGAGCCATCATCTCTTGCAGGTGGCCAATGAATCTCTCACTCTTTCAAGTTGGGGTGATGCCTACTTTTGCTCCTTCAAGTCAACTATAAATTCTCCTTTTGCTCCTTCAAGTCAATTATGAATTCTCCCACTTTCAGTTTTCCCTACTTGCAAGGGTAAGGAACCTTGTGTGTTTAAATCTCAAAAAGAATTCTTCAAGTTCGCCTCATCCAAACACGACTTGGATCGATGAGCTACATTACTTGAAGGCAGCCCCACCAACGTTTTGCAATTGAGCTTCATATGATACCTTGTTCTATTGATTACAGCTGGAAGATGTTCAAGGATCAGATGAAATCCATGCTCGTTGAAAGTGACCGGAAGGGATTCGCTCTTAGGAAAGGCGAACAATCTATCTACTCATGCCCTTCCCCAGAATGCACCTGTTACCGTCGTTCAATCAATTCAACGATCGTGTCCAGAAGTCCTCGACCTACAGTTAGCTCACTTGATGCCACCCCTAATGTAAGCTGGCATCTTTCCTTGCTGTAAATGTTTGTCTTCATTGAATTGCATCTAAGGTCATACATATGCTACATGCTCCCTGTTTTTCCCTTCTGCTGTGGAGCCCGCCACGATTATGTGATGAAGCAGCTAATGTTTTAAGTGAGATTGTTATCCATCAGATACCACTTTGATTCAAGTTGGTTCCTTTCTTCTCATCAATACCATTAATTCATTCAATGCTAATTGTGAAGTAGATTCAGTGCTGTAAGTAATTTTTTTTTTTTTAATTCATTGAATATTATAAACTCTTTTTGGGATTATGTTTTATTTCCTAGTGTGACTGTAATGATTTTCAGCTTTTCTGCTTTTACTCGGCTTCTTCAATGCCTTACTCCCCAGTTCTGGTAGATACAATGTGAATGGATGTCAGATTAGCGTTTCTAGAGATTTTTTGGCGAACTCAGTATTTTCTGAAATATTGCATGTAATCATCGTTGTCAATTATTTGCCCTCTATCTATGGTTGGCTTCTAAGTTTTATATTTCTGTTCTAATCCTATCAAATATTTTAGTCTCCTAATCCACAACTATCGTGTGTTTAATTTCTAGTTGGTCTGATTTTATTGGATAGATTGGTTTAAAGCATCAAATGAGTTACCATCTTAACCTTAGGGTTTGGCGTGATGGCCAAGAACCCGGCCAAAATATAAGAGGTCTTGTGTTCAATTCACATTCAACACAAGACTACTCTCCGTAGACTTATCCAGTGTGTGGGTAGAAATACTTGCAAATGTCTTAAGAATTAGTCAGATAAGATGCCTAATACCTTGGTTTTCAAATAAAAAAAGATTACCGTCTTGACTAGGGAAAGTGGCTCATGTAAAGTGTTTAATATGTTTTGACCTATTTAAGTTGGAAAGATGGAACTGGCTTGTATTTGAAGCTCACCTTTAATCACAGAGATGGGTGGGTTTGCTGGGTGTATGAATGCATGGATATTACATAGTTGTCCAAGGCAAAGGTCCAAATATCGGCCGATACATATCGTATCGGCCGATATTACTCGGTTTAAAAAAATCGATATATATCGGCCAATACGATAAGTATCGGCCGTACACACCGAATATCGGCCGATATGGCCAATATTCGGTCTGAAATATCGGTCACAATATCGGTCGATATTCATAAATATCGGTATTTAATTTTTTTTTTTTTTTTTTAAAACACCGATACGGTTTTTCACGGTTTTTACACGGTTTTTCGCGGTTTTCCAGGGTTTACGGTTCTGGGTGTTCACGGTTTTTTGCGGTTTTCGCGGTTTTCCGCGATTCAGGGTTTACGGTTCTCAGGGGTGTTCACGGTTTTTTGCGGTTTTTTGCGGTTTTTTGTGGTTTTGTCACGGTTCATAATTGTTCATCACGGTTTTTTACGGTTTTTTCACGGTTCCGATATCGGAGGAGAGAGAAAATGCCGATATCGGTATGAGAGATAAAATTATCGTCTGTATCGCATATCGGTCGATATTTGCATATCGGCCGATATATCGGCCGAGTCGATTTTTGAACCCCTGGTCTAAGTCACAAGGCGAGCCTAAAGTGTAGCCACATGTTGAGGCATTGGATCAATTTAGATTTATAGGGAAATGGAGATTTAAGAATTAGATTTATTGTGTTGGATTAATTTATCATACTTTTGTCGTATTGACAATTAAAAGTATGTAAAATTTGTTCCAAAAATGGCTAAAAATAGAATTAAAGATTTTAGCATTAGAAATGATGAGTTGGATTTGTTTCTCACATTTTTGTCATGTTCATAATTAAAAAATATACATTTTTTTAACAATTTCCAAAAATAGGGAAAAGAGTTACAAGTTTGGACATGGTGATTTGGAACAATTTGACCTGTCTTGACAGAAAAAGATTCATGTAAAAAAAGACAAAAAAAATAGAAAATGTGATTTTATATATGGATTTTATGTGTTGAAATGTTGAATCCATGCTATCACATCAACAACTGAAATAAAAAACAGCTAAAAAATGGATAAATAGGATTTTAAGATCGGATTTAGTGAGTTAAAAAGATAGAAAAATCATGAAAAAGGAGAAAAAAAAAAAGTGAAAATTTGTTTTATGTGACTGCCGTAGGAAGGGCATAATTCAAATTGAAGAATAGTGAAATATGTATTAAAAAAATAAAGATCAATGTTTTTTTTATGACCAAGGTGTTTAGGGGTCTCATTTCTATTTCGATAGGGGACACTTTAACCCAATTAGTCATTGGGGCATGTGCAAGTCTTTCAATCTTATGCACTGGATAAACAACTACGAGAGAAGTAGTCCAAAAGGGTATTAAGTGTGAATTGAATTAAAGACCTTCTTTCATGAGGAGAACTATTATAAAAATCAATGTTTAATAGGGTTAGGCAACGCAAGAACCTAATTATCATCTTCTTCCGTTCTAAAAACATACAAGACTTGTATATGCCTTGGTCTTGGAAATGACTTTAAGCAAAGAAATTGTGCCATTTCTACATCTCTCCCATAACCTTTAAATTTATGAAAGTGGCTCATATTTTTTTCCTTTTTCATAAATGTTATTTATTTTTTCTCTCTAGATTGCCAAATCAATAGTAAAATAATCTTTTTAGTTTTAGCAATTTTTACATTTTTTTGGTTGTGATAAGATGAAGTTAGATCCCTCCAACTCATTATATCCATTTATTAAATTATTTTTCCATTTTTAAGCTTTTCTATTTTAGATCAGTCAGATTCTTCAAATTCAATCTTAAAATATTTTTAACAATTTTTACAAAAAGTTACATGTTCATTAATAATTGACTTGACAAGAGTGTAACAAATCAATTCAACTTATCAAATATAATCTTAAGATCTATTATTAAATTGGATTTTGAAGTCTTTATTTCTACTTCTACTCATTTCTTGACATTTTTTATTTATTTTGAAGTTTCTTTTAAATTATCTTAATCATAAGTTAGATAAGCAGTTAAAATTCATTTTATAGTTATTTAAAACTATGTCCTTTATATATAAATCAAATACAAGGATGTGATGGCTCATATTGTAACTTTAAATTTGACTCAACTCTTTTTCACATATTTGGATTAATTTTTGACAACTGATCGGTGCACCAAAAGTGAGTGAAATACTTATTTTATCCAAACAAATGAAAAGAAGGAAAGAGGAATGATTGAAATAAATTTAGGTAAAATGGATATTTCACTCATTTTTAGTGTACCAAATTTAAAAGTGTCGGTGCACTGATCACTTCTTTAATTTTTTTTCTATTAGAGTAATAAATTTATAATTTTTAATAGGTATATCGATATAAAGGGTTAGGTTAATTTTAATACACAAATAATTAGGCTTAATTGACATGACCAAACTTGAGTTGTTGACAAATGCCTCGTTTATGCTTATTATGATCATCACAAAGTTGAACAGTTCACTTGCATCAAAATTGTGGTCCGTAATTAATACTCCCTCTGTCCCAAATTAGTTGTCTTATATGGATTTGGGAATTGTTCTAAAATAGTTGTCTCATTTGTATTGGAATAATATAAAATATGTTGAAAATGGATGAGATCACATTTAGTGTTAGCCTTATACAGAGAGAGTTCTTTAAAAAATACAAATATTTTAAATGAGACAACTAAAATGAGACTGAGGGAGTATATTATAAAATTGTAAAAGAGTATTTTTTTATATTATATACATTCTAGAAATGATGTATACGTGACTTTTGAACTTGATTACTTTAACAATTTATATGTGATACAATAATATCCAATTTTGACTAAAAGCAACATTCAAGTTGAATTTCTTGACTTATTTAATAATTACATTAATCTTACAAGAACTCACATAATAAATTAATAAAATTTATTATAAAAAATAATTGAAACGGTCAACTGATCCAATTAAAACCACTTGATTTGAACAATCATTCATTATTTTTAAAATATTAAAATAATGGTTGAGCACGTTAACACAAAGCGCCCGTGGCCTAATGGATAAGGCGTCTGACTTCTAATCAGGCGATTGTGGGTTCGAGTCCCACCGGGCGTGTCTATTTTTTTTAATTTCTGAACTTATGAAATAATCATTTCATTACATTCTGACCGTTGATTCTTTTGTGATATATTGAATCCGGGCCATTGATTCAAGCAACCGTTGATTAATCAACGACCATTAATCCATGATTGTTAAATTATCGTTTTTGAATTGAAATTTGATGAAGCGAGTCAATAATTGCTTGAGAGTGTTTCTTTTGAATTTATCTAAAAAAATATTTTTTTATAATTTTACCCCTTCGTACATTTTCTAGGGGTGGATATCTAAGGGTGAATAATCATTTTGAATACTCTTTCCTTCAAAAGGATATTAAAAAGTGAGAGGAGAGGGGATAAACAAAAGTAAAATAGAGATTTTTTATTTTTACCCTTTAGTTACCAAACAAGGGTAATAAGGGGGTAACACCTCATTCCCTTTAGACACTCCTCATCCAAATGCAGTAGGAATTGACACGTGTAGGACAAAATTTTGCTCTTCGGAAAAATTTGGAAAATTGAAGACAATGGTGATGAAAAGAATGATTTGCGAAGAAGGATACTATAAGCTGGGATAAAAATAACGGTCGTCCGATTCAGGCGACCGATACATAACTGCTGATACTTTTATCTTTCCTGTAAATTTTTTTATTTTTTTCTTTCAAAAAATTTGTAGAAAATTAAGAAATTCTGAGCTTCATAGATATGTTTTTTTTTTTTTTTTTTCATTAAGTAGCGGTCATTTATATGTTCAACTATTGTTTTTATGTGAAATAAACTTTAACTACTAATAGGTGTAGTTAGGAACATGAGCTTCAAAGGTAAAGATTGTTGAAAAAAGCTGAAAATTGTGTTTTTTAGCTTAAATTCAAAGAAATGAAGTTAGAAAGAAAATATAGAGGAGAGATTGAGAAGCAAAGATCCGTTGGTTGATGGACTTATGGTATAATAGGGTTTGTGCATAGTGTTCATTATATAAAAAAATGATTTAGATAGTTGTGGACCCCAAAACAATGAAAGAACAAAGAATGAAATTGGGTCGGCTTTGCACACTGTGCGGACTGGCCCAAACCCATCTTAAAACTCAGTGCGCACACAAAAATGCACTACGCAAATGCGATGCGCCTGTTTTTTTTTTACATGAGATTATAAGAAGTTTAACTGTTCCCAAACTTACCTGATAGGCTGATACACAAAGTTTACATGTGGTTTCGCTTATCCATAGGATTAGTCTCACCTTTAATATAGAATAGAGATACCAACATGGATTCCCCGAAAAAAAGGCAAGTGTCTCCTTTTCAAGCCATTATGAAGACAGTTGCAAAGAAGGAAAGGGGAGTTCTGGTGAAAGATATAAATTTCATCCTGACAGTCGCAAAGAAGGAAAGGGGAGTGCTGGTGAAAGATATAAATTTCATCCTATTTCCTCAATGGAAGCTGAGAACAAGAGAGGAGAGTTAGAGACACTTCTTTCTACATTTGCATTTGCATTGTATCCTTTAGGATTTTGTGAAAGGATATAAGGGGAATGGATTCATCTTTTCCTTGAGTTATATATAATCAGTGGCAATTACTTGATTAACAGAATTGGGTTTTGGACCCTTTTGCTTCTCTTGCTTTTGGTCTTTTCTTCTTCTTTCTAATGCATGCCATTTGTTCCATGCATTGGATTATTAAGGACATGATTTCATTCTAAAGGAACGCCATTCGAGTTAGAATCCAACTCAGTACTGTTAGAATATGAAAGTAGAGATAAATATGTTCTCTCAATGTGATGAGGAGAGAGACCCTGATTCACTGTATATATAGGAAAAGACGAATTACAAATAAGGAAGTCAATTTAATTACAAGGTAACCCCAATATTGAAGATGGGGAAAGTTCTATTCTAGGAATGTATAACAGCTCATTTGACAAGTACAAGATTCTTCACTGATCCTTTCCAATCCCAACACTTAACTTCGGTCTCTACATCCAATATTTAAAATAAAGTAATTTGTAAAGAAAAAGGGGAAAACATTACAATCCTACGTTTTTCAAAATTTCAAAGTTTTTTAAACTTTTTTCAAATTTTTTCAATATGTAATTTAAGAGTTAAAAATTAGAGTCTGAAAATGGGACTCATTTAAAAGACCTCAACATTAAGGGTTAACTTTATTAGATTAAGGTGAAATTTAGTTTGTTGAAGTTGTCATGTAATTCTATGTATTTCATAAGAGCTCATGATTTGAAGCCATTTCATACTATCTATTATTTTACGTCACAATTTTATTTTATTTTTGAATTTAGGTAAGGAAATCGCAGAATACTTAGCGAAAAATTCTTAAGTGAATCCACTACCCTTACCCTTAAGACACACCAATGTTAGGTCAGAAGAGTTCGAATTTGCAACCTCCCATTTCTTAAGACGGAAAGCAATTGGTTGAGCTCCACCTACGTGGGTTCTCATGGCACAATTTGAAACCATGAAAAATGATCCTCAGAAAGGATAGGGGTAAAAAATACATTTGGTGGTAAACATGTCATTTCATCTTTTTTAGAAATTTGAAAATCTAAAAGCTCGAGAACTGTAGTTCATCAATTGATTTTTGTCCATATATACCCATTTTAAGTATTGTAAGATTATTATTATTATTATTTTTTTGAATTTACGTGTAGGAAATCTTAAGATACCGAGCGTAAAACTCTCACTGATGGACTCATACCCCTAAGGCACACTAAGGTTAGGCCATAGAGGTTCGAACCCGTGACCTCTTACTTCCTGAGACGGGAGGTAACACTACAGTGGGTAAGATTATCTTCTTTCTTAAGTCTTTCAATCCATTAAATTTAATCTCAAAATCGCTTGGTAATTGGGAGACTAGAAATTCTCAATCTCTTCTCGTACATGATCAATGGATGAATACACCCAAAATTTAATTTTAGTTGCATGCAGCATCCAACACTGGTGGGAAAGTTGAAATACGAGCCACAACAAACCTGCAGGTGGTGCATAAACGGTAAACCCACTATAGAAAGAGGTGAAGATGGATTGGCTGCTGATTTAAGTTCTCCCTTCTCAAGAACACACCCATTGTAGATTTTATTAGAAGGGAAAAGGATAAACGACAGATATCTTTCTCTCTCTCATGGATTATGGATTTCAAGAGCATGGCACGATCTTTGTATCGTTGCCGGCAAATTCGGACGTTGAACTATGGAAAAACACTCCACTGTCAGTTAGTAAAATCTGGGTTTTCATGGAATCCCTTTCTTGCCAACAATTTAATCTCTGTTTATGGAGACTTGGGATTTCTCAAGGATGCCCACCAGCTGTTTGATGAAATTCCTGAGAGAAATGTTGTTTCTTGGACCACCTTGATTTCCGCGTACACCCATGCTGGGAAGCCCACTGAAGCTCTCCGAATGTTTAACTGGATGTCTGAGCTTCACTTGGAAATGCCGAACAGCTTCACATTCTCTGCAGCTCTAAAAGCATGCGGGTTAGTGAAGGACATTGAGCTGGGAAAATCAATCCACCAACGTATTTCTAAAGCTCAACGATCTGATACTGTTCTGATGAATGCTTTGCTTGACATGTATGTTAAATGTGGGAGTTTCGGTCATGCCCAAAACGTTTTTGACAACATCCTTTTCCCAAATTTGACTTCATGGAACATTTTGCTATCTGGGTGTTGTGAGAATGGTCAAATGGATGTGGCAGTGAATCTATTTCACCAAATGCCAGAGGCTGATCTTGTATCATGGAATATTGTCATAGCTGGTTATGCTGATAAGGAGAGTGTGGAAGCACTACGATTTGTACACAAGATGCACAGAAGCTGCGTGAAGCTTGATCAGTTCACGTTTCCGTGTGCTCTTAAAACTTGTGGTTGTTTGAGATCCATTGCAATGGGAGAACAGATTCACTGTTACGTAATTAAATCCAATTTTTTGTTTGATAGTTTTACAGGAACAGCTCTCATTGATATGTATGCAAAGTGCGGCCAAGTGGATGAAGCAATGAGACTATTTAATGAATATCTGATCTATGAAGGGTTTGTTCATGATAAGATGGCACTTTGGAATTCAATGATTTCTGGGTTTGCTGTTAACGGATATAATGGTTCTGCTCTTCACCTAGCTTCGCAGATCCACAGCTTAGGAGTAGAGCTTGATACCTATACTTTTGGCAGTATTTTGAAAGTTTGCTTGAAATTGCTCAATTTGAGATGTGGAATTCAAGTGCATGGACTGATAATTACTAGTGGGTATCACTTGGATTCTGTTGTGGGAAGCATTCTCATAGAGTTGTATGTAAAATGTGGAACCATCAACGATGCTCTGCACTTGTTCCGTATGCTTCCACAAAAGGATGTAGTTGCATGGTCCGGAATGATTGCAGCTTGTGCTAATAAAGGATTGAGCTTGTTAGCATTTTCTCTCTTCAGAGAGATGGTTTATTCAAACGTTGTATTCGATCAGTTTGTTGTTTCAAGTGTTCTTAAGGCTTGTTCTAATCTAGCAGGGCTTGACGGTGGAAAACAGGTCCATGCTTACTGTATTAAAGGTGGTTATGAGTCAGAAGTGATCATAGATACTTCTCTCATCGACATGTATACAAAATGTGGTGAAATTGAGGATGCACTAACCTTGTTTAATGGTGTGACTGAGAGGGATGTAGTCTGTTGGACGGGGATTATTGTGGGGTGTGGGCAGAATGGAAGAACGGAAGAGGCAATCGGGCTTTTCCAGGAGATGTTAAATAAGGGTGTCAAACCAAATGAGATCACTTTCTCGGGCGTTCTTACTGCTTGTAGACATGCTGGTTTAGTTGCAGAAGCACGTGAATTTTTTAGGACCATGCTAGCGGAACATGGACTTGTACCATGTTTGGAGCATTACTCTTGCATGGTTGATCTTCTAAGTAAAGCCGGATTCTTTCAAGAGGCAGAAGCAATGATTGTTGATATGCCGTATGAACCTGATGAAACCATATGGGGTCCTATGCTTGGGGCTTGTGGTATTCACAACAATGTTGAACTATGTAAGCGGGTGGCCAAACGTCTTCTCCTAATATCACCGGATGATGCATCAATATATGTGACGCTCGCAAATGTTTACGCTAGCTTGGGAATGTGGGATGATTCAACCAAGTTCAGAGACGTAATCAGGAAAGTGTCTATGAAGGAAGCTGGAAGAAGCTGGATTGAGGTCAGAAATTGAGGTCTTTTATGACTTATTAAGGTAACAACTTCTGTCAAAAGGAATAAGATGAAAAAAACTAAAATTATCGTTTTCATCAAAGCCATTTATGTCATCTATGCATTCATAACTAAACTGAGAATTTTTTTATTAGATTAATAGCCTATCTCACACCCATTTGAGTTGTAGATAGAAAAAGTATATTGTCTCATGAATTCAATGTTCATCCATTATGTTTAGCTGCAAGAATAATAGAAGGATTAGAATTGTGGAGGCTATGTTTAGTTGCAAAATTTTGTGGGGAATGGAAAATATGGTATGGATGTACCTCTGCCATGTTCAATAACCATGTTTATATATGATCTTTGGTCTGGTTCTTTCATTCTATCCTTTCCATTCTAATCTAATCCTATTGGGAAGGACCATTTCTCTGAAATTTAAGAAATTAAAGTTGAGAGGCATATAGCCTTATATTTGATACCATGACTAGAATCTGTTCATCTTTGCTATTTTTAACAATTTTCTAAAAATAAGTAGAAAACCCAAATTGATTCAGGATCATATGATGCACTGGTGTATAAAAAAATAAACTCTTGTTCTTTCCATCACAATCCTGCAGCATCAGTTGAATTACAAGCATTCTTGTCATTTCACTCATTTAAAAGGTGTCAAGATTTTCATCTCAGATAATAAAATCCAGAATTGTAGCTCATGTACAAATTTTTGTTGGAAGTAGCCCATATAATGATGCAAATTGGCAGGAATTACCATGATAGCATCAAGTTAGACCTTTTTTTTTGGGATATTCTGAAATAAGTCTCAATATCTTTGTTTAATTCGACAAAACTTCATTAATTTTTAATATTTAAAAAGATCCACAAGCAAGATATGTTACAAAGATTAGAATTTTCAAAATTGAAGTTGCATGTGATTTTCGACGTTATCCAAATATAAAATTAAAAGGTGAGTATAGATTATATAAAGGGTAGTGATTTTTGCACCCCTATTTTTTCATATGGTGCACCACTTTGAAAGAAGTTTCCAAATTTGCCTTTGCTTTCAATAAAGAAGAAAAGAGAAGTAGAGACAAATTTGAAAATTCCTTTTAAGATGGTGCACCCAGGGGTTTAAAATTCGGTGTCGGCTTCCTCTTTTTTTTTTTTTTTTTTTACAAAAACGGTCAAAATGTCGGCATATCAGCCGATATTTATACCCCTAGGTGCACCCTAGGAGTAAATGGAAGGGGTGGGGGGGTTGGTTTCAAAAATCATTAGCCTATATAAAGTATCAAAACTTGCCATATAACCTACAATTATAAAATTAATTATTGGAGTCAAAAAACAAATGAGTAAAAATCTCCTATGCTTTTGAATTTTGGTATTTTTGCAAATTTAAAGATTTGTTTTCATTTCATACAATAAAATGAGGTTTATAATATGCGTAACTTTAATTTTAAAAATGATATACTAAAATCCATGACTTAATTAAAATAACTTAAAAGCAAAAAACCTTGGGGTCTTTTTTAGAATATGAAAAGGTACTATTTTTTTCAGTTTAAATAAAAATGTTAAAGAGAAAAGAAAAAATTAACACAAAAGGTTAAGGATTGTTATTACAACTTAGAAGTTTTGGGTTAAAGTACCAAGGGTGCCAGATAGGGCAATCGGTCCATAAAAATAATTTATCAAATCTAAATATAAAAGTGAGCTTCAAATTAATAGGATAAATGGCTTAGATGATGACTTTTTGTCTTCTTTACTTGTATAAAAGCTCGAATCTACTTCTCTCTAGAGAGATCTCAAATGAAATAAAATAGATGTCTGAGTACTCAATAAAAACAATGGTCAAATCTAATAAGGAGTGCTAATTCTAAATAAAGAAAATAATGATACAATGACCATCAAATTAAACGATGGAATTAGATAAAAAGAAAAAATTGAAGTCTAGCCATGATTTAGGCATGTTCTAATATAAGATGTCAAATTAAACGGTAGAGATGCTGAATAGACAGGTATTCTATAAAAATAATTTATTAAATTTAAACTATGTACGCCTAAAAAAAAAATTTATTAATCAAATAGTCAAGTCATAATACTAAAGAATAACCCAAAACCCGTAAAGCCTATAAATAGTGAAAGTAATAAAAAAAAAGCTAGAAAGATAATAATAAAATTACCCTAATACCCATATGAGAAAAAAAGTGTCAAAAAAGCGAAAAGTGTCAAAATAGATAATGAAAACCTATAATTCAAATAATGGAAACAAACTATATATTTCACTTGTGATAGCATCTCTTAATTTTAAATTTAAGGGGTGGCATACTAGGCCATATGAGAGTAAATAATACAATTTTTCCTCGTATAGTTTAATAAATAAAATATCTATTAATATTAAATAAATTATTTACATTAGCATATAATTACATTAAAACAAATGAATTTAAATTTAGATTTGATTCAAATTAAAAATTAAATGAATCTAAAATTTACGTTTAAATCTATATATTTTAATTGAATGATTTAAACTTTAGAACTTTTTTTGATGACCAAGGTGTCGAGGCCTCTTTAAGCACTCTACTAATGTTCGGAGTATGTGTAAGTCTCCTTACCCATAAACACTGAATACTTTTACGGTGATTGGCTCTTGAGATTCATGTATTCAGACAACAAACTGGTGGGGTTCAAGAGGGCAGAGAGGTCATGTTTGGGCAGCATAGGGTAAGTAAAAAACAATAGAGGGTGGAGAAGTCTAGTGGTAACTAGTCCATTTTGTTTCGAGTCTTATTTGGATTTGAGTCAACAACCTATTAGTTATTTATTTATTAATTTTTTAAAATTTCTGAATATAACATATGATGCCCTTTGATCAAGTGTCCTGGATACTGATCCCTAAACCCAAAAAATTGAAAGGTCTACTGGGGCAGATGGTCCCCCATAGAGATGAGCTAGCTGTTCTATTTATTTGGCAATTCTATAAAGGGCTGGTTGGGGCTTGGGACCACAAATTCATCTGACCGGTGCCCCAATTAATATGGGTCTGACCCATCTAAGGGCTTCCACAATGGGATGTTAGGTTGTCTTTTGCCCCATTTTCATGGATAGGAATGAGGATTTTTTAAGATGATGCTTGGTGTTACTAACTCATGAAGGGGAAAATTTTCTAAATTAATCACAGGTAAAAAGTGGGTAAACAGATCATTTATGAGACTTGGATCACCACCTGTCAGCCAATATTGGAATGTTAGTGGCATCGAAAAGAATTGATTCAGGTATTTTTACTGATATTGAATACTGACTCAACAAAAATTGATTTTTTATTTATTTTATCATTCATTTTTAATTGTTTTTTCAATTTATCATTTATAAAACAAAGAATAAAATGAACAAAATTTCAGTTTGTCATGATAAGGCATTCAGTATTAGTGAAAACACTGGTGTGATGAAGCTCATATCTTTTTTTGAATTTACGTGTGGAAACTAGTGGAAAACTCAGCGTAAAACTCCTACAGGTGATACCCACAGCTCTTAATTTGTATGAATGCCGTTATTTTATTTTAGTTTATATAGTTAATATCAAGCGTCTTTGATATTTAAGTTTGTATTATGTCTTTGCTTTATTGAGTTATTAAATTCATGAGTCACAATGTGAAACTATGATATGAGTTAAAAGTATATTTGAGATTGATTTATACTGAATAGGTCAACAACAAAAATTATCTTTGTACTAAAATAACTTATTGAGAAATTTAGAAAGTAGAGAAAAAACCTTCATATGGTATTATATATCTAGAAAAGGTTTACAACATAGTGTGAGGAAATTGATATTGAGAACTTAAGAAATAAATTGCATTCCTAATGAATACGTAGAGATTATTCTTAAAGGTGTTCATTTGTCCAAACTTGTTCGAGTCAGACTTAAATAAATGGGTTTGGACAAGTTTTTTTGTCCGACGGGCTATGCTCGAGCTTTTACTTAAAGCATGTCGAAACCCGTCAAGCTCGTTTATTTTTTAATTTTATTTAAATTCAAAATATAACTGTACAGATTGAAAAAAGACTTGAAGAGCGACAACATTTTAAAATTTCATCTTAAAATTCAATTTCTAGTCACTTGATTTTAAGAGTCAAAATCCCCGGGCATCATCTTTTAAAAGACGTTTACCAACTTTGACTGTGAAGATCAAGTGGCTAGAAATTCAATTTTGAAGTGAAATTATAAGTAGTTGTAGGCATTTAAATATATTTTAAATCCGTACGCTCATGTTTTCAAGTTACAAAATTGAAAAAACAATTTTTTTGAGAAATAAAAAATGATGCCATGTGCACAACAAACATGCTTATAACTGTGGGCCCATGCTTTGACTTTAAAGGTCAACGGACTTTAGATGGGCTTGATAAATGGGCGGCTCGGGCTTTGTTTGAACAAGAAAGTAAGTCAAGCATAGGTGGAATTGAACAAGGTTTAAAATACAGCATCTTCGATACGTTTCGGCATATCAACACTACATACTGTATTGGCCGCAAAATGACCAATAAAAAATCTCTCCTCTATTTTTTTTCAGAAAATATATAAAAAAAAATAGAAATATGGTCATATTATTTGTTAAAAAACGACCCTTTCATGGAGTATTAGACTCTCAATAGTCAAAACTTTGATACAAAATAAAATGTCTTAAGAATTTGAAAAATGGTCAAAAATTTTATAAAATAGAAAATCTATAGAAGGGAACACCTAATATGAAACTATTATTCTATAGTATCCCATGATGATATTTATATTCATTAATTTTTCATAAAAATCTTAAGTCCATGATAACATTGAAATATTAGAAAAATCACATAATCACCTTAAAAACTATATCAGTCACGTTAAGGCCCTTCATTTAATTCCATAAACATTTATCAAAAAATTCCAAAAAAGTAACCCCAAAATGAGAATTATTTTAGAAAGTTCGAATTCATGATTTTTGAAAAAAAACTTAGAAAATCACACAAATATCCCACAAACTATACCAATCACATTAAGACATCTTCATTTCACTCCATAAACACTAAATACTGTTTTAAGAAAAAACCTTTAAAATCGAGATTATCTTAAGAGCAAAAAATCACAAAATTGCCAGTGTTCCACGTAGCCCTGTATAAGTGTCCCTTGCAGTGAGATTGTAGATATCCAAAGTCATGAAAAGAAAGTCTCTCAAAGCATCCATTTACTTCTGTCGACAAGTCTTCCAACATAAAGCACATATAAATCTGCAGAGAAGATTCAGTAACTGGCTCTTAACCCTGTAAGATGTGATACTTGCTTTCCTTCTCAATACAATTCAATCAGTGATGAGAGACTTGAAATATTTGGAAGAAACATACTAGACTTTCCCATACATCAAATGGAAACTACAGAGCATAAAGGAACAGAGTTAGATTCTGCAATTGTTCTGGTCAAAGATCAGAAGGATAGTGATAGAAAGTTTACCTGCTGATTCACATATGGAAGTCAATGGATGAGGTAAGGTCCATGCCCACTTCCACTGCTCAAAGCAACTTATGAGTTCACTCAAGTATTCACCAATATCATCAACATCATAGCCATTAATCCTATTATTCTAAATTTAACATTTATATTTCAATTAGGAAAATTATTTTACATGGGTTGATTTGCGTATCTAATACTCATGAGACTTAAACTCGCAACCTTTAGATACCCATAAATTGACTTGAGCAAATGTTTTAATCTTCTACACTAGAAAGTTTCTAATCCTGTAGCACAATTGAAGTAACAATATCATGAAATTTAGAGCAAAAGACAACAAATTTTGCAACAAAGCAGGTTAACATAGCATCATCATCATCATTTAAGCAATTATTCCATCAATCTAGGATAGACTTGGTTGTTTTTCATCACCCTATCAAAGAATCATCTCCATTACTCAAACAGAGAGAGATGATAAAATGAATTAGCAATGAATAAACAAGATTTCTAAAGACAAACGTGTGAAATTAAAATCTGCAGAGAAGACTTTACCACATGCAGGACTAAAAACCTCCATAGATTACAACAAAACAAGGTAAGATGGCCTTTGGGTTAAACACAAATAGCTCATCCAAATTTGAGTAAACTCCTCCTTGCTCAGCAACCGAATCAAATTCCTCGACAGCATCGTGGTTCTTCTTCACCCTCCCAGCTATGACTCTGCATACCAACATAGCCCGTTTCTCATCTTCTGACGTAACCCGAGCATTGTCATGCGCTCTTCCACTCGTAGCAGTAGTGCATATTCCTCCATCACCCTCAATTTTGAATCCATTCTTTATTATACTGCAAACATTGCAATTTGGAGCCGAACTGCAGAGGTTAGAAGATCCATTCATGCCAATTGAACAAACAAAGGATGTACAGTGGAACCGTAGAAGCTCATTCCCATCAGCAATGCATCTTGGGTGCTTCTTTGGGATCTTGTTTGCTTTTGCTTTTATGGAGTCTCTGTAATCTTCAAATTTAATGATGGTTTTCTTTGTATTATGGACCTTGAGAATCCTTTCTATTTTGCAGACAGGTGCTTGTTTCTTCAGCCAACTTGATTGGAATATGATCTCTACAATATTTCTGCTCGTATCTTCTGGATCCAATTCAGAAACTGCATATTTCGATAAAGTGGTCATGGCTTATTCAATCTCAGTAGAAAATTTTTGGATGTATAACTTGGAACAGACAACATTAAAACCGTAGTTCGAAGATGCTAGTGGAAGCATCATTTTTCCCCTTTCTCTAAAGTGTGGAAATACCCCAAGACAGCTTGCAGATTAAACATTTTGCAAGAATGACATCCATTCCTCAATGCATTTGAGGAATTTCAGAAACCGGATATCACATTATCAGTACCAATTACCGCTATATTTGTTTGAGATTAGCAGTCAGGCATGTAAAATGTCCAATTTCTGCACTATGAGAAAATGAATAGCAGAACTACTCATTATTTTGCTAGAATAAATAGCAATTAAAATTGGGAGTGACAACATTGGAGTTTGGATTTTGTGTTTGACATATGTAGTACATTAGAAAGTTATGTAATAAACAAACTGCGTTTACAGATCAGACTCCCTTTTATTTTTTTCTGATGCAGAATCATACTTCAAGTAGTTCCAACGTTAGGCACAGGGTTCCATTATCCGATCATGAAACAAATCTGATACCAATCAATCAGCAAGTAGATAGAACACAACTGACTTATTTCAGTAAATCCAACTACATTGTGCCATTCCTGTTTTTAAGTATGAATATTGGCATAAAAAACAACAAAGAAAATTGGTAGAGCTGTTTGGATCTGTTTTTTTTTCTTCTTCTTCCCTGCTCTGGTGATATCTCCGCTTGTTTAGAAATACTATTGACCCATTTAGCAAATCCAGAGAACTCTTGACAGAAGCAATAGCAGAAGATTGAAAAAAGAGAAATGAAAGCGACAGATCAGAAGCATTGACTTGAGTATACCTGCATGTCTAATTGCTTGATGATGCTCCAAACTCTCGGATTTAGTGAAAATTTCTCCACAGTCAGGACAAGAACAGAGAGTGGCCCTAAGAGAAGGATTCCTTGCAACTCCACTTCTTGGATCCACAACCATTCGACATTCATAGCAACCTGAAAGCCTCCTTAAATGCATTCCTTTAAAAGACCCACCAGTAGAAGCAGAAGCCGAGGAAGTTGCTGGAATGGCACCATTATTCTCATTAAAGGGAGCTTTCATGGATCTGGAAGGATCATTGCAAGCACCAACTGAGACCCATTTCTTGTGAGCTTCAGGAGAAGAAAATTCTGGCCTTTGCATGACCCTTTTGTGGTCCCTCAGACTACAGAAAGAAGTAGAAATCCCACTCTTCTTGCACTCTCTCTTGCTCTTCTCCTCCATCAACTCAGCTCTGTGAAGATTCCTGCATGTAAGGATGCTTTTGACAGCAGCCCATGAAGGTGGCTTCTCTGTTGTTTGAGGTCGGTGGTTTTGATTTTGATTCTGGTGGTTTTTCTTTATGGGTTTTTTCTGATTCCTGGTTTCTGCCATTAGAGAAGAGATTGAGACTGTTAGGTGTGTTTTAGAGGTGAGAGCAGTTTTCCTTCAGATGGGTTGCTGCAAACCCATGGATGAAATGGAGATTGTGATTTGGATTTTGGGATAATAACACACTGATTTTGAAGCTAATAGCTGTGATATAATATTGTATTGGACAATGATTTAAGGCATAAATCAAATATAATAAGTGATAATTAAGCAGGCAAAGTACCATTGATTAAAAGACTAGAATACCCTTTATGCTTGTTGTCTTACAAAATCCATACAGAATCTCATGGGCAAGTATCAATTTAAATCAGTTTGCTCTTCTTTTCTGATGTAGGGACAAAATTACTCTCATTGGTTTTAAAAAAATAGCTCTGCTTTTGAAGTTTAGAAATCAAAATCAGTGTAAGAATAAGAAAATCCAATAGCCCTTTGATAAAATTGAATTCAAGATATAAACAAATAAGAGTGAAGAAAGGCATAAGTGCCTTTGATTCTTTTGTCAGCAAATTCCCCCAAGGTTTAAAATTAATTAATCCAACGGTCGTGCTTTTCAATGCAGACACTGAATTGCCTTCATTTTTAGAAATTTTAATGGAGAATTGAAACTTCCTGCTACCTCATCTGTTGGGTACTTAAAATGGCAATTTTTAATTTTAAAATTTCAAATTTATAAACAGTTTATGTAACATGAATGAAATGTAATGACTCAAAATCAATGCCATTTCTCTGCACCAAACTTGTTTTTGATAAAAGAGTATATACAATAAATGTAACATAATGTTAGAAGTGAAACTTTAGATTTTATTAAATTTGTAAGTAGTATGGGCACTTTATGAATTTATTAGTTTCATGATAAATTTATTGGAAATAACTATGTTTGAGTTTCTAGTTTATTGAAAATCATTTTAATTAGATCGATTAAAATATATTTTTAGATATCACAAAAATTTATAGACTAAAATACAATTTTCAAAAATCTTTAAAAAATAATTTAAAGATCAAATCTTAATGGATTTATCGTTACTTTGATTGATAGGCTCATGATTCGAAAATTTGAAATTTAGTAATGAGTCACTATTAATTTTTCAAATTTTAAAATTATATATTGGATGTTGGCCTTTTCTTCAACGTATAATTGAATGCCTAGGACTAAATAATGTTAATAAAATTTAGTTTGTTAGGACTTGGGCTTTCAGTCCAAAAGACTAATTTGTTAGGTAGAATGACACAAATTCTTAATAAGCCTCTCTATCTACATTTCTAATGTGAGACTCTCAGCAACTCCAACAATCCCATACTCGAATGATGTCCTATGGCGGAGAGAGTGACCATCACATTTGTCTGGGGAATATCCTGAGCTCACATAAGGTAGTCTGAGACCTGGCTCTGATACCACATATTAGGACATGGGCTTCCAGTTCAAAAGACTACCCTGTTAAGTAGAGTGACTCAAATCACTTCCAATGTAGAACTCGTTCGCAGCAGCCCCAACATAACTCTAGAGTCATTACTTCATGACGACGATGGATCCTTGTATGCTATGAGATTTTAAAACGGGTTGGAATGATCTCTTTTTTGAAACAAAAATTTTCCAAAAATACTTTTAATTTGTTTTACTTTTTGTAACACCTTACATTTAGTTCTTTACTCTTGAAACAAATCAAAGAAGAAATTTCCATTTTAACTATCGTTGGTTTGTACATTAAAAGGGGCACTATAATGATGTATTATGAAGATACATACTTTTCACTTGGGCAACTTACCATTTTTAAGTCCTATGAAGACCTTTGGATTAGATTTTACTCATTTAACTTTATTTTAAGTAGATATCTATGTTCAATTAAAATTTTATCTAAAATTGATTTATTTTAACGATTGATATTTCGACTCTTCAAAGTTGGATTTAAAGTTTTCCAACTTTTCTTTTTTAAGTCTAAAGTATGTAGGCCTCTTAGAACACCTTCTTAAATCTTAACCATCAAGCCAACTCTCACGGGTTAATATAAAAGTATATCAAAAAGCTTTATAACTTAACATAATTTAGTCATGACTTGTGAGGTTCTCCTGACTCTAATATATTAATCTATCAAAGAAAATAACTTTACTAAAATAAGTTAGATGTTCCCTCAACATGACGATTATGAAAACCATGTTCATTTGAAAATTTTATTCATTTGCTTCAAGTAAATCAAGTTGGAAGTTGGTAGAGAGCTTCATTTCAATTATTCATTTTACACAATTTAAATCTAGTAGTTCGTATATATTTTATGGACTAATCTTTTATAAATTCTCACATCAACAATAATTGTTGTAATTTTATAGAGCCAATACGCTCCATTTCATTAATAAATGTCATGTAATTTAATTTGAATTATAAGAATCTCATGACTTAATTACGTGAGCCACCCAACAAAAGTTGATTAAGATTGATGACTTTCAATATTCATAAACTAATTTTTCTAAAGTGATTGATCCAGGGGTACAAATCTCGGTTGATGCGAATCGTATCGGCCGTTTTTATAAAAAAAAAAAAAAAAAAAGGAAAAGAGGAGAGAAAAATATTGGATGGTAACGAGATACCGGTCGATATATCGTATCGGCCAATACATCAGCTGATACCAAATTTTAAACCCGTGAATTGATCGGCAACTCTTTCATCTACCATGATGATAGTTTACACTTCAATGCATAATTCCTTCCCACCATCCCGTGTGCAACATGTTCTCTTAGTTTGAGATGACATTACTATAAGCCTATAACTAGCAACTTTTCAACTAGCGTGTGATTGTATTTATCTAATTCATATATAATCTAAATTAACATTGTAATTTAAGTGGGTCAAGTCAGATTTTAGGTCAGCTCAAGTCTGATTTAAATTACAATTAAAAAGCTTGAATTTGAACTTGACTTACTTTTGTTCAAACCTAAGCCTAGTCCAATTATTTTTTATGACTTCGACCCAATTTCACAACTAAAATGCATATATGGGCTTATTCTGAGTGAGGCTTTCTTGATTCTAAAATGGATTGGTTATTATCATTGTATAAAAAAATATAAATATAGTCCACATGGGTGTAGCTCAACTGGTTGCTGGTTCAAGCCCCCATGGTCTAACCTTGGTGTGCCTTAGGGGTAGTGAGCTCACCCGTGAGAGTTTTATGTTGGGTATCCAGCGGTTTTCTATACGTAAATTCAATATATATATATATATATATATATATATATATTACATAAACTTTATATTTATATATAATATTAATTAAATAAAACAAGGATTTTGTATATTCGGCTCAAATCTTAACTTTCAGGCCAAACTTGGGCCTTCTAGGACTAGGCTTAGACTTAAGCACGATTCAACTTGAATTCTCGGGTTTTTCATACAAGCTTGGATTAGGCCCAGTTCAAATTGACTCCTTACCTAAATAAGTTATTAAATGAATTAACTTAACTAAGTTTAAAAGGATTGGCCAAACATTCCATTTATTAAGTGACTAACTCGTACTCAATCCAAACCATTTGTCAAATGAATCAACCAAACTCAAAATGATTTATTTATTAAATGAGTTGGCTCAACCTAAATAGTTTTATATAGTTGAATTTAATCCATAAAGAAGATCTAGCCTAGGTACTTGATGAAACTTGTAGGGGTTGACCTATTTGACACATTTTTGAAATATAATCTATCAATCTTGACCCATTTTATCATCATCATTATCTTCATAATTTTATTAATTTGGATTCAACTTTTTAATACTTACTTCTCCATTTGACCCTATCATACATTATATGCTCTGCCACTCTGCCACTCAAGTATTTATCATGTCTTTTTTTATTCCATTCTCTTCAATTCTTTATTGGTCTACCCCTCGTGCAACTTTTATCTCTCAACTCTAGATAGTGAGATTATCTCCAATATTCTCACATGTCCAAACCACCTCAAATGACCTTCCTTCAACTTATCATCTATGATATTATTTTTAAACTGCTCCTCACATAGTCATTTCTAACCCTATCTTTCAAAATTAAAGCTTGACATATTTATTAACAATTTTTTCTTATATAAGATTAGTCAAAAAAATATATAGGAAAATTTTAGAATACAGAGTAAACTCCTATAAAGCTATTTTTCCCAAAAAAATCACATAAGAATCTCTTTTCTTATAAAAATTATCTCATGATATAATGTTGAAAATCAAGCCTAGCCCAGAATCTATTAAATCAAACCTTTAAACCTACCACATACTAGGCTGGCCCAAACCGACATCCATACCAAAGTTAGGCCCAACTATGCACATAACAGACCACTACACTTTCTAGTTGATGCCTTGGCAGCCCATTCTATGCTAAATTTATGCTGATTGGGTTGAAAATGTTAACCAAATTTTGAAAATTTTGAATTGGGTTGAGAGCTCTGTCCATCAAGCCGTTGGGTTCAGTGTTATAAAAGTCGGACCGAACCATGATCGAACCGTGGTGGCTGTGGTTCGGTCTTGGCTGAGAACCGGTTTTGGGTCAAAACTGTCAAAAATCGGTCAGAGCCACGTTTTTCTGCTGTTTTGAAGGTAAAATCGTGAACTGCGGCTCATAAAATTTGAATTTTTTTTTTAAATTTCCTCTACAATTTACAAAAAAAAAAAAAATATTAAAAAATATTTCTATTGGAAATATAAATGTTTATTACCATTTCTATCACAATTATTTCACCTTTTTGGTATTTTACTCAGAGTTCGAATGTTATTTTCAATATTTATATTAATCTTATTGGTAAAAGATGTCTTACTTAATGTTATATGTAATAGTTATATTATATTACTACTTGACCGGCTTTGTTCGCGGCTGAACCCGATTGAACCCAAAATGCCTCGAAGATGGTTCGTTAGACTATCCGGTTTTGATAACATTGGTTGGGTTCGATATTTGACCAAAAGATTGCACAATTGATACCGTATAAATATTATATGATTTCAATACTCAAATCCAACTTAGTCTTGAAGAAATGCGAGCCTAAACAATTTCATCTAGACCTTACAAGTATAAATTGGACTCGTGTTATGAAATCTGGCCAACCCAGGCTTTCAAATCACAAATAAAGTTGTGCCTGACATGCCTAAAGCTTACTTTGCTCCAGTGTTATAAAAGCTGGACTGAACTGCGTTGGCTGCTGTTCGGTCCTACTTGAGAACTGGTTCTGGGTCAAAACCGCAGAAAATCGGTCAGAGCCGCGGTTTTCTGCAGTTTTGAAGGTAAAACCATGAACTACGAACCGCGGCTCACAAAATTTAAATTTTTTTTTTCCTCTTCAAAATATAAAAATCAATATTAAAAAATGTATATATTTGAAATATAAATGTTTATTACCATTTCTATCATATATCTTTCACCGTTTAGATATATTACTCAGAATTTGAATGTTATTTTTAATATTTCGATCATAGCTCCGACCAGTCGCGCTTGCGAAAATCTTTGAATAGAAAGAGAAGAGTAAAATAGAAAACTAGAAGCCCAGTCAAAGGAAAGATCAGACCACTCGCTTGTGAAAATCTTATTCTTCGAATAGAAACAGAAGAGCAAAACAGAAAACCAGAGGCGTAGTTGAAGGAAAGATCACACTCGCTTGGGAAAATCTTATTTGAAGAGAAAAAACAAAAAACCAGAGGCCTAGTCGTAGGAAAGATGTGAATGGGAAACTTAGAACCTAAGACTTATGATAGTTGTTTTCTCCTCGAAAGTTCTCACTGTCACAAAACTATGCTACCGCCTTTCTACGGATATATGCTAGGTTAGTAGGTTTCTTGAATACGCGTCCCTATAATTTTGTATTAAATTATTTTTATCTAATCAATTAAGGTATTTTTTGAACTCTTTGAAATTTTATCATATTATATATTTTTTTATTTGTAAAATTTGTGGATTTAAAAGTATTATTTGGTTGATCATTCAAGATAATTATTTATGTTCTAGAATTGTAAAAGATGTTTTTCCTCCTTATCAAAAAATATGTGACCTGTCATAATTTTTTTTTAAACGTCTATTTTTTCACTTGAAAATCTAATAAAAATTTGAAATTGGACTAAATGAATTAAGAACGGTTAAAATTTTAATCTAAAATTCAATTTTTAAAAACTTAATATGAACAAACAGGACGTCCTTAAAAAAATTCAAAGACACCTAGTAATTTAGAACTTTAAGATCAAGTAGCTAGAGGTTGACTTTTACGTAAAAATTATAAATAATGGTAGGACATTAAGTCTACTTTTAATCTTCATAGTTAGATTTTCAAGTAAAAAATTAAAACAAATTAATATCCTTTTAACTATATAATAACTCATTTTAGAGTAGCGATCCTCCCACGGACATTTTGTTTCACCCGATACGGGTTTTATTATATTGCCCATTTTACCCTTTCAAATTGGCTCGCCGAACCCTTCGTTGTAAGTGATTTGAAGGGTTCGGCAAACCGATTCGAAAGTTTGGCGAGTCGATTTGAAAGGTCAAAATGAACAATACTGTAATACCCATATCGGGTTACACAAAATGCCCGTGGGAGGATCGTTATCCCTCATTTTATAAGTGAGTTGAAGCTTACTCATTATTCATTTGTGTATCATGTTTATTTAAAATTGTAATCACGTTTTCAATAGTTTTTCACAAAAGAAGGTAATATTTATTTTATTGACAATGATTAAAAGCGTAGTAAATGCAATAAATTATAGATGTATCACATTTTGAATCATAATATTATAATTATGATTTAAGACAAAGTGTATTTTCTAAGTTAGTTTCAATTTCTACCATATTTCAGATACTCATTCAACCATTAAACATGCAAAGCATGTGCTTCTTACTACTTACTAATACTAAAAGACTTATAACCACCATATTTAGTAGGCTCCACGTGTAAAACAAATGCCATTCTAAAAGACTTGTAATCACCAAATTTGGTAGGTGAAGTAAAACCATAAATAATGTTAATAAAACTTCGACCCAATTTCACAACTAAATGCATACATGGGCTTTTTCTGAGTCAGGCTTTCTTGGTTGTAAAATGGATTGGTTATTGTCATTGCATAAAAAATATAAATATAAATTACATAGTACATAAACTTTATAGTTATATATAATATTAATTAAATAAAACAAGGAATTTATATATTCGACTCAAATCTTAGCTTTCAGATCCAACTTGGGCCTTCTAGGACTGGGCTTAGACTTAAGCACGATTCAACCTGAATTCTCGGTTTTTTCATGCAAATTCGGGTTATGGCCAGTCCAAATTGACTCCTTACCTAAATAAGTTATTAAATGAATTAACCTATCTAAGTTTAAAAGGATTAGCCTAACTTTTTATTAAGTCGCTAACTCATACCTAACCCAAACCATTTATTAAATGAGTCAACTCAATTCATAATGAGTTGGCCGAACCTAAATAGCCCTATATAGTTGAATTTAATCTGTAAGTAAGATCTAGCCTAAGTACTTGATGTGTCACGCCCTGACCCAATTGTGGGCCCAGAAACGTGGCTAATTTTTTTTTTTTAATAATCTCCAATCACCTAACATCATAACTAGATTGGATCCTCAAGATAAACATTTAAGCCCATAATAATAAAATGTCACACTTGCTCTTTAATGTAGACTCAAACATATACCATTTCTATCCATATACAAACACATATCATACAAACAAATATTTTCATTATACCATCAGAATTACGAACGAAAACATAGTAGTTTAATACATGCTTAGATTAAAGTACCACATGTGGTACTAAAATCAACAAAACATCATCATCTCGAGAATAGATCTAATAAACGTATTTCCTATCATCGGGAAATACGATCGTCTGCAAGAGCTTCCTCATCCTAAGGCAGCAGTGAAAGTTCTTCTTCCTCAGGTGCTAAACCTGAAATGTAAGGGACGTGAGCTTCCTAGCCCAGTGAAGAGAACTTAAATAGTATTATAACATGATATCACAGGTCAGATAATGCACTCAACTTTGCAAATATCATAATAACAATAATGGGATACTCTATCATTAGTATCATAAATCATCTTACTCAAATCACAAATGATTTCGTATACCATATTTACCAACTTACCACAAATGGTTTCATATACCATATTTCCAAATTACTACCACTGCCACCACATCACTTATCACACACACAAAGCACTACTCTAGCTTCCCAAATGCATTAAATCCCGACACGATCAAAATGCAACATCTTGCAAGAGCTTAATTGATCCAGCGGTCCAACTCGGCAGCCAATAATAGCCTAACGGCTAAATGTGTGATAAAGTTAAACTAACCCAACGGTCTGACCTTGGCGGCCAATAATAGCTTAACGGCTAAATGTGTGATGGCAGTACCAAAACAAATCTTACCAGGAAATAATCCAAAGTCTCTTACCATATCATATTGCTCAGGTTCTCACATTGGAGAATATCATCTCAACTTCTCAAAGCATAAATACTATGCATAATAAACATCATTACGTATCAGCATACATATATCACAATAAATCATCAATATATAGGCATGTAAGTGGGTTCACTCTCCGTTATAGACTACTAGACTTCGACTCTCTGACATCATGTTATGCTTCCGTTCTAATAGTTAGAACAAATATCATCCCTTAGATGGAAGCAGTGTCAAGTCTCGTTTTCTGCCTCACTTAGTCTTGTCTATCTTATATAACATCCATGAAACCACTCATTGCCTAGAGTCTATGTTTTCAAAACCTGATTTACCAAACCAATTCGATTAAGTCTCATCACCGTTAACTGTTGGGTATTCGCATGAACTGTAACACACAATAAAAATACAAGTAAATATATATTTACAATCAATACCATACAGTCACAGTACAGTCTAATTTTCCAATTTAGCTTTTCCAAAAATCTTAAAGGAGATGGTTGTGAGTCCATTTAAAGGTTACTATTCTATTTTAAATTGATGTCAGAAGAGTTAGCCATTAAAAATATTCAATAAAAAGAAAACGAAAGTACTCAATGCCCAGTCTCGTTTCTGACGCAAGGAAAGTATTGAGACTTTGCCCAAATGATACAGTACTGGAAAGTAAAGTGCTCATGCCCGATCCTCCTTACCATCAAGCGACGTTTCCGCAGCGCTACTAATGGTTGCCGAATAGCATTACCGTTGCGCTACAGGTATAGGGTTTCGCCCTGAAAGTGAACACTCAAATGCAATGAAGTAAACACACTAGTAGTTAGAGTCAGATTCATTTTAAATTAAATAACTATCTTAACAATTTTAAAACATTTTAAAATTATCCAAATAATTCAACTGGGATTTATAGGTCAAAACTTCATCAAATTTTGAATTAAAACAATAACTTAATTAAAACACAAATAAAAGGCATTAAAAGCCTAAGTAATAAATGGAAACAAAATCATACTCCTTTTGACTATAACCCAAACTTTCTAACTAAAACACCACTCATTTAAAATAAATTTGCAATAAGAAAAATCTTCTAACCAAAATTGAAAAAAAAAATTGACTTAAGTACAACTTATTAAAATCAATTTAAAAAATAAACATTTAATTAACTAATTTAAATAAAACAATTTAAATAAACAATTTGAGCATAATACCTGGTTAAAACACTGGTAGAAAGAGAGCTTGAAAAGAGAGAGCCTTCTTTTTAGAGAGAGAAAGTGAGCTAGAGAGAGAGAGTGAGTGGCTGAAGAAAAGATTCAGCACCCCTCACCCTTATTTATAGTTGGGGTGAGACGGTTTGGAGGGTTTTAAAATATATTTTTTCCTTTTTTATTATTATATTAAATCATTTAATATAATATATATATATATATAATATGTTTTAACCATGCAAAGGGACACCTCAGATGTCTAGAGGATAGAACCTCCACTCCTAATGTATAGCCTTTTCAAAAATTATTATTTTAATATTTTCTTAATTATTTTTATTATTTTATTACTATTATTTATTAATTATTTTATTTATTTATTTTTCTCTCTCATCATGCAAGAAGACACCTTTCAGATCAAGAGTAGACCTTCCACCCCTACTACTTAGGTTTATTTTATTTTATTTATTTGTTTATATTTAAGTCTTTTAATCTTATCTTTACTAATTAAGCATAAAATGGGTTTAATTAAATTAATTCAACTGAACCAAAATGTTGGATTCTAAAAATTATAACTGTTGTAAATTTTTTTAGACAAATACACTTTGAAAATCAATAGATTTTAATAAAAATGACAATTTAAATAAACTTCATAAATCAACTTGTATTTATTTTAAGGGTTTAAAAGTTTTATTTTAAAAACTTGAAAATACAAAGTGTTAGCTTAAAACATAGATTAAAGATAGTATTTTTCTTGAAATTTTCTAACTTTTATAATTATTTTCATAAATAGAGACCTTTTTAGGTCAAATTATAAGTATTTCTAAAAATAAAAAACATGAATTAGATCATCCAATAATCTCAAAATTTAAAATAATTGAAAGCATAAAACTTAAAAGTCTAATTATCTAATTAAACTATTTTTCAAATAAACAATAATTAATATCACTAATTAATAATAATTACAATCTTACTATTCTAACTTAAATGAGTTGGAGCGAGAGCTACCGAGCTCAGATTGGGCGATCCTGGACTTTTCAAAAAGCCCAATCCATAATCTTCATGATTAACGGATCAAAAACACCATTAATTAACATAAATCACATAATTTAGCCTAATTTTGGGTCATGGTATTACATGATGAAACTTAAAGGGGTTGACTCACTTGACTCATTTTTGAAATTGTAGAGCAACCTAATGTCTATCAATCTTGACCCATTTTATCATCATTAATATCTTCATAATTCTATTAACTTGGATTCAATTTTTTGAGTTCTACTTCTCCATTTGAACCTATCATACATTATATAGTCTGCCACTCAACTATTTATCATGTCTTTTTTTATTCCTTTCTCTTCAATTCTTTATTGGTCTACCCTCGTGCAACTTTAATCTCTCAACTCTACGTATTAAGATTATCTCCAATATTTTCATTCTCACATATCCAAACAACCTCAAATGAGCTTCCTTCAACTTGTCATCTGTTGATGTTATTTTTAACTGCTCCTCACATGCATTTCTAAACTTATCTTTCAAAGTTAAAGCTTGACACATTTATTAACAATGTTTTCCTTCTATAGATTAGTCAAAAAAATATAGGAAAATTTTAGAATACAAAGTAAACTCCTATCAAGCTATTTTTCCGACAAAAATCACATATCTTGAATTTAAACCAACAAAAGTATAATATTCATTCATCTTGAATTTAAACCAACAAAAGTATAATATTCACATTCTCACACACACATTTACCACATTCCTCCAATTTACAAAAAAAAGTTATAATTTTCTATAAAGTACACCACCTTTTTTTAACCAATATGACAAAAGCTCAAGAGTTGATAGAATGTGGAAAATCAAGCGTTTTAAGTCTATCCCATACTAGACTAGCCCCACCTGATATCCATTCCCAAGTTGAGCCCCACTATGCACAAGCCTTTAAGCCTATCCCATACTAGACTGGCCCAACCTGACATCCATACCCAAGTTGGCCCCCACTATGCACATAACAGACCACTGTAGTTCTGAGTTGATGCCTTGGCAACCCAGTCTATGACAGTTCTCACTCTGAATTAAGTAGCCATTTCCATATATCACCCCCCCCCAGGATTCAAACCCGAGGCATGGTACCTGCTTTGATACCAAATGTTAAGTACCCTGACCAATACATGAAAGCTTCATAGTTGTCACGCCCCACCCCTCAGGGCCTCCTAAGACGTGGACTATTTTTTTTTTCTTTCTAATTGAGCCTCTAACACTTGCGGATATAGTAACTTAACTTGGACTTGATCCTTTATCTGATCAGAAGTTCGGACATAGCATTTGACAGACTCAGACCCAACCATCACACGACCGGTTTTGTTCCCAGACAGCTGGAAGGGTCACAACGGTTTCCATTTAAGCCCCAACACCAATAGCCAGAACCCACCTAACACCGTGGTATTTTGATACACTACTAGTCAACATGCAGTCTATCACTTTGATTCCTTGTTTTTAAAGTCCAAGTAAAAATATCACACATGCTCTTTCATGTGGACCAAAAATTTAGTAAGCACTTACTATAACTAGAACACATTCCCATCATAATTGCATATAAGAAAAGTCGAAGTTTTATTACATATCTATTGTGCCTCAACTGGACACAATACATAGTTTATTACAATACATTGTTCATGAAGACAATATTTAAAATCAACATATAAATCCCAACAACGGGAAAAATAACATAGAGGTCTTCACCCCTACTGCAGCTGTGGAACATCCAGTCCTTCTTCTAGGTTCCCTGAAACATAAAGGATGTGAGCTAACACAATCCAGCGAAGAGAAAACAACATGTAACGCCCCTCCCCCTCCCACAATGATCAAAGTAGTATAAATAAGGATTCCACGAAGGGGAACGAGCGTTACGACGCGAGCCGAGTCCTAATCCGAAGACGCAACCCTCGACTAGCCCAACCTAGCACATGCATGAATTGAAATCCATGATAACATTTACAAATGCTAAAATAAACAGCGAAAAATTTAAAACATTTAATACATGAGTACTGGATTGCGTCATCATCATCAAGCAAAAGTAAGGATTCGTCCACATAAGTCAAATACAAAAAAAAAAAATTTAAAGATATCTAAGGAGTTACAAATAAAATATTACATTCCCAAACTGATTTCTCCTACAAAATACATTGTTCTCAAAATCCAAAAAAATTATTCTAATTATGTTTCTCCTTGCACTAAACTTGCTCATGCTTGACTGCCATTTGGTCCAGCCCACGGGTCCAAATCTCAGTAGATACATCTCGTATCAGCCAAGATATCTCGGGTTTTGGACACCCGAGATATCTCAGCCGATATGAGATGTATCGTACAGGAGAGATTTCGACCGATATGACCGAGTTCTCGCTGATATCGGCCGATACAGCCCAGATTTGGTAGAGAGAGAGAGAGAGAGAAATATCACCCGATATCTGGTCCACCATTTTTTTTTATCCCTGGTCCGCCCTAGCCTCCATTACCTTGAACCTCATTCACATCTAAAGGGAGAAAATATTATGGGCTTAGTCAACGCACCCAGTAGGAATTCCAACCAAAGGGGTATGCACCAAGGAGTGCTATAATAGATAAAACAAAACTCACATTTCCATGGTTAAAAAATTCACAAGTTATAAACATAATACATTTCTCAAATCTTATTCATATCATAATGGAATCTCACATTCAAATCATGAAATGACATGCCATGGGTGCCATGAGTAATATATGCCATTTTCATGCCCCATGATCAACCATACTTTCTCATCTCAATGGTTTGATACTTGGCCAATTATGTCCACAGCATTCTCGGGGCATCGACTAGGTGCTGCTTCCCAATACCAACAATTAAACCAGAACTACCGGTGGAGTATTGCCTCCTTCCTGCACAGGTTTCGGGACTTCTTTTGACCCTAGAGCTTGTTCGTCCAATTCATAATGTGTAGCACCCCCACCCAAAGGTCCCACATCGGTTGGGAGCTTGGGTGGTGTGGGCTTTATTTGAAAGGGGGCAACCCTCCCCATTGTGAGGCCTTTTGGGCCTGGTCATGTGGGGCAGGGCCCAAAGCAAAACCGTGCGAGTCGGGTAGAGCCCAAAGTGGACAATATCACGATGGGATAGGGTCGGGTCGTCACAAGTGGTATCAGAGCACGGTTCAACATTCGAACTGTGAGGGCTCTCTACTTGTGTGACTTGCTTGCCTGTGTGTGGACCCCAGTCAGTGTGACGAGACAGAGCCGGGGACGGCTCTAGTCTTAAGGGGGGTGGATTGTAGCACCCCCACCCAAAGGTCCCACATCGATTGGGAACTTGGGTGGTGTGGGCTTTATTTGAAGGGGGGCAACCCTCCCCATTGTGAGGCCTTTTGGGCCTGATCATGTGGGCCAAGCCCAAAGCAAAACCGTGCTAGTCGTGTAGGGCCCAAAGCGGAAAATATCACGATGGGATAGGGCCGGGTCGTCACATAATGCCATACCTTTTATCAATGGACGTAGCCAAATCATAATGGTTCATTCATTCCATATTCATATATATATATATACACACACACACATGAGAGCAAAGCATGTCCGGACTGCTCATTGCTCGACCTATGCAATTCCCATCCCATACAATGTGCATGATGTACATGAATGCATAAATATGATAAAGCTCATTCAATCATATGACTTCAAATCTTTCCAAACTACAAAATATGATATCATATACTCAAAATAGCTCAAATACTTCATATTGAAATAACATCATTTCCATAAATGAAACCACATGAATTTGGAGGAAATTAATTCATCATTTTCATAGTAATAGCAAAATATTTAGGTCACAACTTCAACACTTCAATGATGTAGGAAAACCTACCTGATTGAAACTGATTAGTGGAGGAGAAATGATTTCGAAGTGGCACAAACAACGACGGGGTTAATCTCGGATTTTCGTTCATTTTCGTATATGCCAAGAATAACAATCATAACACTAAGTTAGGGTCTTAGAATACTTAAACTGACCTCACACATCCTAAGGTCATTTGGGTGTGCTTTGTCCTAACCAAGGGTAAGATGGTCATTTTACCCATAATACCCCATTTAAACTTAATTCATAAAACTTCAAACTATTTAAATTCGCTGATATATTCTTTACTGAATCATAATTTAGGAACAAAATATTCATTATTAGAAAATAAAATTTCAGATCTAGTGAAGATGCTCAAAACTAGCATTTCTCGTTTTGAAATACAAACTGCGCAGTGTTTTTGAAAAATCATTTCGGGTTCTTTCCGGTATCAGAATAACTCGAGTAAATACTCTTTGGAAAGTTATTTACTAGTAGAATACACAAAAAATATTAAAAAAATTCAGAAAATCTTTTGAAATGGTTATAGGTCCATCTTTGGGACTGATTTGTCTTAGAGCTGTCCAGTTTTTATAAAATTATTTCGGGTACTTCCTGATTTCTGAATATTGCGAATAAATACTTTTTGAAAACCTCTTTCATAGTAAAAGAACTAAAAAATAGTTGCAAATTCCTAGAAAATTAATTTGAGATAGATACAACTCCATCTTTGGGATTGATTTACAGAAACAATTTTACCATGAATCATTTTTCCATAATTCGTCATAAGATATGATTTTTTTAAACCATTTTTCTTACAAAAACCAATAAATAAAATACATTCAAATATTCTAATGGAGTTATAAAAAAAATACACCAAAAGAAAATATTTAGATATTAAGGCATTTTAAGTAGCACCCTTACATAAGTCTCCATTTTATGAAAATACCTACTACTTTCTATTATCTCTTCATTCCACTCTATTTCTTAGATTTTCTCCATAATTTCTTTGATGCAAGAACTTAAATGAAGAGATGAAACATTTTAACATCTAAGTTAAATAACCAAGAGGGTTAGGGAACCTACTTGTTCAAGCTCTAACCAAGTCTTCAAGTCTTTCCTTCCACTTCCAAGCTCCAAACTTTCAAGAGAGATTTGCACCAAAGAGATGAAGAGGGAAATGGTAGAACTATGTGGAAGAAATGAGAAGGAGAAAAGAGAGTACCCTAGCTTTTCTCCACTCTTTTTACTTTAGTAAAAAAGCAACAACTAGAGGCAGTGAGGTAGAGGGTATTTATTGGTCAATGATAAAGGTGGGGTGGTGGTGTTGGGTATTCGTTGGTCAATGATAAAGGTGGGGTGGTGGTGTTGGGTTTTCACCTAATCCAAAAGTGAAGTTACCATGTGGCATGCCACCTCATTAGATTTTGCCATGTCATCGGCGATGTGACCCACTTGCCACCTCATCATCCATTCTCACCTAATTAAATTCAAGTTCATCACATGGTTTTGAAATTAGATTCTAATTTGATTTAATCACCATTAATTTCATTTAATTTATTAATCACTTCTCTAATCTTGTTAATCAATCCCCAATTTTCCCATCAATTTCCAATTTGAATTCAAAACTCCAAATTTTATTCAAAATATTCTGAGAACATTACATTGAGTTACGGGGTTGAAACCCTGGGTCGTTACACAACATATAATAAAACACATTATCAATTTATAAGCATGTTATCATACAACATTTTAGACACTCAGAAATCATATAGTTTACTATGAGAACAGCGTCTAGCATAGTGAACCTAGAATGCATGCTCTTACTTTCTCCAAAAATAATACCCCTGCAAATCGGCGTTTACGATACACTAAGCCGCAAATACCTGTCTACACAGCCGGCAAATTCATGCTCAGTGCTTCACTCGGCCTGTATATACACCTCATACTGTGGCTTTCCACAAACTCAGTAATTCACCTACAGTGTTAAGGTAATTTGTGATATGCACAGTACATCACTCAAGACATATCAATGCATGGATTAAAACTCGTTCAACACATTCAACATCTCTCATATGATCATAACAATTTCTCACTCATCTATCATGGATTCCTAAGCCCTCCCGCATAGAATCACAAATCAACAGTTTTTATCACACTATGTTAAGACATAGTTCGGAACCCACCAACGGGTGATAATTCACAATATACTCTAGTCGGGTACGTCTACCCTTTTTACTCACTGTTTACTGTGCCAAGGTATATCTCTTGCAATACACTGTTATACATAAATATGCGTATTCCAATCGGAATCATGGTTGAAAACTAATCTATCTCAAGACTTCCAACAAATAAACCATTCAGTCACTAGGCACATAAGTGGTTTCCATTCTCCGTTTTAGAACGACTAGACCTCGACATCTCGTACAATCTAATGTTCATGTTTCATACTTAGAAATATTTCATCATCTTGTTACATGTGAACAATGTGGTTTCGCATTCTGATCCGTTCTCATTCTTTTCGTCTATAAAATATCCATGGATCTCTACTCATTACCGTAGGACTTACAGTGTAATAATTTAGTAAAAAATTGCAAATATGAAATGCATTTGATGAATACAATGTGGTTGAATTCTCCTCACCGTAAACTGGCAAGTATTTTTTATGAACTGTAAAAACAGTTAAAACCAATAAATACAGTGTTCAATAATTAATAACGAAGTACAAAGATTCCATCTTTATATTTTTCCCCATTTTATTCCTTTATTTACATTGGATAATCAAGACATGCAAGTGCATGTTTTAAAAATGCGTAAAACTTGTGCGATAATAATTCGCATTTAGATACTTCTAACGGTCTTTCAAGTGAAAGCCAAAAATAACCAAAAAGTCAAGAAAATAAAATGACATCGAATACATGGCGTTTTAAAAAGAACCAGCATTCAAAACACAATGAACCAAAAATTCAGTGCACATCTCGTATTATCAATGGCTGAAAATTACCACGGCGTATTCAGATTGGCCTAGCCAATAAGGGAGAAAATAAAGCAGTTTCCCATTCCAAACAGAAAGCAGGCAAGTGCACGACACATAATTTGGAGTGAGATAATATTTTTTTGAAATGTTTTATCTCTAAGTTACACTGAATTTAAACACTACAATGCTTTAAAATAAATACACAAGCGGTCAAATACATGTATTATGAAGAAAAACAACATAATTTTCGATTTTTTGAAAATTTTGCAAAAATTACGATTTTGCCATTATGCCCAAAATTCTCTTAAAAAATACCAAAAAAATCTCCTCAGGTTCGACTGGTCGACCATTTCCACCAAATGCTGCCGCGATTTCGACGAGTCGAATTGGGGTCGACTCATTTTCTATTTTTCAGTTATTTTCTTTGCCGGTTTTTACATAGCAAACCGTAGGGAGTTTCTGAATGAAATTTTAAACATAGATTCCTCTTAGTGAGGCCTACATACGAAAAATATTAACTGGTGGGAAAACTCACCAGCTGTTTGTGAAAAATTTCGGAAAAATCGATAATGGGCAAAGCTTCTGGACTTGGTTTCCAGTTGCAGAAAGCACAGTCAGACAAAGCAGAAAGTAGAAAATGAGGAACAAGAGTAAAGAAGAAAGCAGAAAGCGATGGACTATGTGTAGATTTCCTCTGTTTACTCCAATATATATAGCCTCAGTTTAACCCTCCTGGATCACCCCATCCGTTGGATCCAGGAGGTGAGGTGTAAGGTAGATGAAGAAACTCAATTCCCATTTTTTTCTTCTTTCTTTTTAAATCCAAAATATCTGAAATAAGCTTCATTCCCAAGTTTTGAAAATTTGAGATATCTAGAAAATCTTTTTATAAAATCCAACACCCTATCGCGTCGTGAACGCGAGGTATACTAAAGGCAGTAAAATCATATTTTTATTTTAATACATAAAACTCCTTTAAGTTTACAAAAATAACGTTTTATCAAAATTGAAGGCACAAGCCTCCCGAATTTTTTAAATCTATTTTCTGGTGTTTTAAATTATTAAATTGACATTCTAAAAATGCCAAATGTTTTTTTAAAACACAGAAGCCCATAAGCTTTTGCAATTTTTCAGATCGCGGGGTATTTATTAAATCGGGGTTTTAGATAATACTTGTTTAAAAATCATATTTCGAGAAATCATCAGAAAAATCTGTAAATACCACTAAGTAGCGGACTCAAAGACTTAAGAGTATGTGATTTTGAAAGTCAGACTATGTCAGCAGAGTAGTCTCACACACTTCGAGACTTTTCAAAGCACTATTCATGAGTTTTCATGTGAAACGCATATCATTGAAAAATGTCCATTTTGCCCTCCAGACTTTGACATACTGGATCACTGAATAACGAACTCAAATTTTGACAAACAAGAGCTTTTCGGGAAGCTCTCTCCGCACTCTATGATGTTAACCGGTCACAAAGCCAGATTAACGGTCTGAAAATTTACTCATTATTCTAATCAAGGATTGGGTTCTCACAAGTCACAGTAGCTGATGGAACACAACACAGAAAATCAAAACCTAGGCATGTGGCATATTAGGCTGGCTCAATCCGATGCACATAACACCCTTATACCCATTTATGAAGTTTAGCAGATATTAAATTAAATGCTAAATCTATGCTTATTAGAAATGGCTCGTTATCAATTTGATCATACTCTGACTGGGTTGAAAATGTTAACCAAATTTTGAAAATTTTGAATTGGGTTGTTGGTTCAAGTAACATAAGAGCTCTGTCCATCAAGCCGTTGGGTTCACTATTTGACCAAAAGATTGCACAATTAATACAGTATAAAAATTTATACGATTTCATTACTCAAATCCATCTTAATCTTGAAAAAGTGTGAGCCCAGATAAGTCAGAATGTACAGTTCAGGTTTACGATCTGATCTAGACCTTGTAAATATAAACTGAACTCGTCTTATCAAATCTAGTCAACCCAGGCCTTCAAATAACAAATAAAGTTGTGCCTGAGATGCCTAAAACCTACTTTGCCCCACTCAAGCTGGGGCCTTATCCAATTTAGTTATTGAGGACTCAGCCTTTAAGCCCAGTCCCTTACTTCACCACATCCGCTAAGGATTTGCTCGGGCCAATCTCTGACCAGCCCATTATTTAAGAATCAAAACGAATAACAAGATGGGTGTGACCTAAATTTCAAATATTTGCCAAATTTTAAAATTTTGATTGATGTTTATCAGATTTTAAGATCATGGTATTTAAATATCACAAAAATTCATAATTCTTTTCAGAAATGAGTTCAAAGTTACAACTACACATTGATTCCATACATATCTTCTTCTGAGTTCTGACCCAAAAAGAATTTTCTTACTCTCTGTATCTAACCTGCTCAAAATAACCAGATTCTATGGGCTTCGATGCACGGTCTAACTTACTTTTCGATGGTCTGTTTACCGAGTTGGCACCAGCACCCAGTGGTGGAAAATCATTTTGTCCGAGTTTAAAGGGACTGCCGGTCAACTCTCCAACACCTTCCACCACATTGTGCAGTTCTGGATTGTTCCGGCGAATATGTGGAGTTTGCACTTGAGAGCTGGGTGACTTGTTGGGAGCAAAAGGTTGAAGACCTTGCAGGTCAGGATCGGGCAAAAATTTGTACGGGAGTTTGCTGTCATCCATTTTCCTGAACGTTATCGATATCCTACAGAAGAAAAGCATGTGATCCTTCAGTACAAAGGTTTGACAAGCTTAATCTTCTAGTTAGTAATTAATGGAAATCATGAATAATTATACCTTTTGCCATGGACACCTGGCACACAGTGCTTAGCTACATCTGCGCCATTCCCGCTCAAGATGAGGACCGATCTGCAAAACAATAACATTAAGAGAGTATGAGCAAAAACATTCGCCGTCATATGACTCATTTTATGTTCACTCTGAAGTCTAGAAACCAATTTAGAAAGCTTGCAACTGAGATTCTGGAAACATATGCATGATGCGGACCTAACAAAATCTCTTCACAATTAATAGGAGCAATATAAAACATAAAGCTCGAAAATAAGAATTGCTATATAAATGAGAGGCTGAGATCAAATGAAAAACAAGAGCTATTAACTAGTCCTGGATGAACTTAATTTATGAATGAGTTAATGGCACAATTTAACATTCTATATGCCTTAATCAAAATATTCACATTTTTCAATTGGTAAATCATAAAATGAGGACTAAATAAACTAATAGAGAAGAAAACTATATACATACCCAACAGGCAGCGGTATTGCCACAGGACCCGCAAATTCTCCAGGACCGACTGTTCTCAGATTTGAGCCAAATAATATATTAGATTCTGTCAAGAATGACAGTGTACAGAAAGGCCGGACAAAGTCGTGGTGGTCTATGTGAGGAGGTATGCAATCTCCTTCTTCATAGATGTTGACAATGCAGCTATTGGGGACAACTGTAGGGGGGAGAACATGCCACCTGACCAGTCTCTTAATGATAGTCTTAAACATTGGTGGGATTGGATCGACTTCTTCATCCCGTATAATGCCTGGAGGGTTTCCATTTTTGTCCTGCCAATCAAAATGTGCAGTAAGGAATCAGTACCAAATCACCTTTTATCAACCACATGAAAGCGCGCACACACAAACAAAATCAGACAAAAAAAGGACTTGCAAGAAAGAGCAATAATGAAAACTTACCACTGCATAATTGTAACAACAACCAAACTGAATAGTGACACGCCCCTTCCCACGCATCCACTTTCTTGGCTCTGAATATGTGCGCTCTAAAAATTGTTCAATAAAATGAATACTTCAGCTCAATGAATGGTGAAGAAGAAAGAAATTTTCATATTTTCTTATGCTAAACTGAGCACAGTTTCAAAGCAATGCAAGGAAAACACCATCTATACTACAAAAGAACCAAAATTGTCAAATTTTTCACAGCAGACAAAACTAACTAGTGATCTACTAGACCTGTCGAAATTTTTTAAAAAGATCAAACAAGCAAATAATGAGAGAATAACATTCAAATGCTTATTGATTCGCTAAAAGATCAATTCTTCCATTTTGTGGAGTTAAGTATCTCAAAAGTGTAAAACTACACCAGAACCATCCCCGAACTTAGAGAAGCTCTTTGAATGTAGGTCCTTCCAAAGCTAGTAAATAGGATGTGTATAATACATTGAATTCAAACAGATGAAAGTATACAAAATTGTGATACTATAGTCCATCGTTATTAAAGGTGCATGGGAAAAGATAGAACAAAATTACTGGAGTGAGTTGGATATTCTGGCAGGTGTATTATGAAAAACATACAATCATGAGGCCAACCATTCAGTTGATTATCAGGAAAACGTGGTACACTTGCAACTGTTTAAAATACTATCACAAATGCAACAACATAGGGTTTCAAAACTGAAGGTTCCTGCCTTGTTCAATCCATTTGTTCCAGGTTCAGTATCCATACAACCGATGTGATGCTCACCAAATTTTTTATGTTCCAAGGCACCAATTCTGATGGAGCTTGTTCTAATTCCTAAAAGTTTCCATATACAAAGGTTATATTTCATCATCCAATGACATAAAATGATGGATGAAACTTTTTTAAGCAGTAAAAGACATTTTCATTTTAAATTTGTACAAAAAATCTAAGTACAAGAGTAATTAATAATGACTAATCCCCTCCCTTTTGCCAAAAAATCACCTACATTGTTCACCATTTACGTAACATGATGGAAGGGAACCTCTAGGAATTGAATTAAAGCACTCAATTATCTCACTAATGCCAATAGTCTCAAGTTGCTTTCCCCCTATACTCTCCTTACTTTATATCATCATAGGAATTGAATTAAAGCACTCAATTATCTCACTAATGCCAATAGTCTCAAGTTGCTTTCCCCCTATACTCTCCTTACTTTATATCATCATTTGACTTTCCATCAATAATAACTTTCTTCCAGTGTTTCCTTGCAAATCTTCAATGTTCTTTTGATAACAATTCAACGTCATTGAATTCTTTCATTGATACAATGCCTTCAAAAATGCCTGTTGAACGTGATCTCACATCTCCTTGATCAAATCTCCAAAAATGCTTGCTGGACGTGGTCTTCCTCTAGCCAGTCCAACAATGCCCTATACCCCCCCTCCCCTGCCACCCCCCTCCCTCCTCTTCCCCTCCAGCACCCAGTTGTTTCTTCCGTTTTCTTTGAATTTGTTTCTACAAGCTCCATTTTCCATACATGTACCCCAATCCCTCTCTAAATTTAAAAGAAAATTACATAAAAAATCTTTCCTCGCCTTCACCCATCTAATCAAACTCTCTATATTTGAAAATTCAAAGACTCTTCCTGTTGATTGTTGCTTTCTATTATGCTCCTTCCAAATGGACTACAACATCACCACTGGCATTGATATTCCCACATTACCATTACCTATCTTCAAATCGATTGCCTTCCCAACTCCCCATGCTCACCTCCAAACCACCTCCCATCAGCCAAGGACACCCTTGTAATGCCAAGAACCTTACCATATTGCTCATAGCATAATCACATAAGATGAAAAGATCATCACTTGACTCCTGTTTCAACCCACATAATACAAAACTTTCTCACCTCCCCGAGATTGATTTTTCCTTGGACTAGATTGCATCTAGTAAGCCAGCTAAAATCACCAACAACAAAATAATTTTGGGCCACGACTTCAAGCAACCTTGTAAGAGACTTTTTTAAAAACAAATCCAATACCCACAAATCCTCCCAAAAGACAAAGAAACAATTCAAAGTGCCCAATAACAAAATGAAATCCCTCTTGGAACAGCTAACCACCCAACTAGACTCTAGCCCATTTTGAAAATGGACTTCATCACATTGGGCCCTATCTTAAAAACTAGTCCATCCAAATCCCAATCCCTTTCACCCACCCCATATTTGTGTAGTACCATCCTCTATAATGCATTGCTCTCCTTTTTGTATATCAATGGCCACTTATTGTTTAGATTTTGTTACCTCATCTCAACAAAAAGTCCCTTTACATTTTTTTCCAACTTCTCCACTAATGTAGGTATCTCCAACAATGACAACTAGTAAGTAAAGAGGCTTGCCATTATTGAATTTATTTAAGTAATTCTTCACCCATAGACAAGTAATTTCATTTCCATGCCACTGAACTCTTTCAAACTTCCCCACCAATGGGTCCTATAAGGATTTTATCCTCACTCCTCAGGCAAGTCCCCAAGGATAGACCTAAATATATCATTGCTGATTTTTCAATCTTGCACCCCCACCATTTCTGTTAACTTCACCATCATGTGATGTTCCATCTCAATGACTCAAATCATTCTTTTTGCTAAGTTTTAGCCTTGACACCATTTCATAAATATCTGAATAACATCATCTTAACAGAAAATCCAAATCAATCTAATACCTTCTAATATGGAAGAATTTGGAAACAAACATCTCACACGTATGGAATAATTATACTTGTGACATTTCAAGACCTTGACACAACTCTCTATGGAACAACAGCCAGAAATACATTCTACAATAAGCCATATCTTCAAATACAATGTCATGGTCATGATCAAACATGCATATGCAAGTTCCAAATCAATATCTATTCAGTGAAAATGAACTCAAAAAGGGGAAAGCAGTTTAACAACAAAATAAACTTCAAGGGAGAAGAAGAAGATCAAGAAGAAGAACGTTCGTGATCATATATACCTTTAAGCTGCCCTTTCTGCCCCATTCTCTGAAGCTTATAAATATTATCAACTATCTTCTTTTGCTCATCAGAATTAAACACTTCAGTGTGAAGCTCAAGGCCCTTAAGAATATTAATTGGCTTTCCATTGATCTTTTCAATGAGTACAAAGTTCTTTTTCCTACCAATTTGCAAAAACCGTGTACGTTCTCTCTCCTCTCTAGACAAATCAAATCCTTTCTGCACTTCAAGGTCATCAATTGGTCCACCACCAACCATGCGTGATGATACTTTACCAGCAACGTTTGAACTGTCAGTTGTAGGTGAACAAGTAGATGCATGATGCCTCATAGAAAAATCCAAACCCGGACTTCTGCTTGAGCTTTCAGCATTGTTTATGTGATGCCCATTACTGGGCAGAGGTGAGCTTTTTTCTGGTGATCCCATGCTTAAAGACATGGAACAGAAATCAGCTAAATTGCCGTCATGCCCATTTGACACCGAACCGCCATTGATTTTTCCTACAATTGATAGAAGATTAAAACACAATAGTTAACATCAAACACATGGCAAGCTAGTAATAAAAAAATTGTCCAACACACCCAGATAGGTATGTCACATTTACAATAATCTCTTCAAGTATTCAATGGGAAAGCATAGAGTTAAAGAAGATGTCCAAAATCAAAAATAAATAAATAGGCATAAACTGTACTGTAGCGGGAGGTTGCGGGTTCAAGTCCCAATGGCCTAACCTTGGTGTGCCCTAGGGGTAGTGGACTCATCCGTGGGGTTTTTATACTGGATATCCCGCAGTTTCCCACATGTAAATTCAAAGAAAGAATGGATTTAAAGTTAGATACAAGTAAGGTGTGTCTCATTTTCAATTAGTGTTATAAGTGAACCTTTCATATATGCATTGTTACGTATCAAACACAAGATAATCATCAATAGGGGCTTTGGATAAGATATAACCCAAAAAACAATATGGTTGAATAACCCTAACCTCCTAAACTTTCTTCAAGAAAACACTAGACAAGGATGATACTAGAGTTGAAGGTAAGAGTTCATAAACTCTGTCTACTTTCATTTTCTTACAAAACTACAAAGGTTAAATCTGTCAAATTAATTCAAGGCCCATAATAGTAGGACCCACCTGTTGATTGGTTCCTCAGTTTAGGCACTGCATTCCTACGGACTACCAAGATTTGGTAATCTCCACAAGAACACATTCGATTTGCCAAAATATTGTTATCGTAACATAAACTTGCTACGAAAATCAAGTAACCTATCCATATAGCAAATTGGGGTAATTCATGTGAATTTGACCCGGGTCACCTACCTTTAAGCCTCCAATCCATATTTCAAAGAAATCAACAACATGATCAAGAAAAAAAAACCTAGAAAAAACAAATCGGCCAATCTACAAAGCTGATCAAATTGAACGGCAAGGAATAATTCCAGTTCAGCCACTTTGAACCAACGGACTACCATAATTTGGTAGTCCCCATAAGGCCACGCTAAATCACAAAAACAAATTAGTAACAAGCCAGTCATCGGTTGTGAGTTGAAAAAAAAAAAAAAAAACGAATCAAATTAAACGGAATGAAATAAAATACCAGAAGAGACAAGATTTTGGAGGCGGGTCTTCAAAAGAGCCGAGCATCTCCCACAAAAACCTTCGGATAAATAGGGCATCCAGAGAGATAGCAACTCTCCCATCTCCGGCTGTGACTTGTCGGAGTTTTTGAAGTTTCCGATCATAGCTACGACCAGTTGCTCAGTTGGGAAAATCTTATTCAGTTGCTCAGTTGGGAAAATCTTATTCTTGAATAGAAAGAGAAAAACCTAAGACTTCTATTATCGTAGCAAAACAGAAAACCAGAGGCACACCGTCGAGGCGCAGCTTAGCAAAATAGAAAACCAGAGGCGGTGAATGGTTTAGAACCTAAGACTGATGTGAATGGTTTAGAATTACCGTTGTTGCCTTTATAATATATACGACAGTGACTCCTCGACAGTTTCTTTACCGACGTAAAATTTACGTTTTTTGCCTCTAACCTTTGCCGCCTTTCTAGGTTTGTTGAACAAAGCCATTCATCTAAATATTTAGAAAGTGAAATCGTGTCCATTTAGGATTCATCTTTAGATATTTTGATTATTTCGCATACTTTTATATAAATTATTTTTGTCTAAGTTTCACTTCTCATGGTTTAATCTAGTATATCTTAAGGAAAGTGGGTCCGTAGGGGTTTTACGTTGAGTTTTCTGCAGTTTTCTACAGGTAGATTAAAAAAAAAAAATTAAGGTATTTTTCAAAATCTTTGAAATTTTATCATATTATTTTATTTCTTTAGCAGCTCAACCCCTAGTTTATTGAAATTATGATGTCATAATTTAGTTTGTACGTGTGAAAGGTATTTAAGGGTCCCATGGGGTCCCACTTGAGCACACGTGTCCTCTAGAGACCACTCCTGACAATCTCCATTGAAAAATAAGTTTAAAAAAATGACTTTAGTGGGTTGTCAATGCGACTGACCAAATTGTCTGATCAACAGATGGGATCGGTCTGACCGAGGTTTGTGTCAGAACGAAGAGGACTGGATCCGATGAAAATGGCGATCTATTGGATTGACAGACATTTGGATCAGTGTATCCGACAGATAGCAGCTTTTTGTCAGTGCGACCGACGCTGGGTTAAGTTCGGAGGCCTTTCACGCGTTGACCGATGAGATCTGTTGGTGCAACCGACACGGGATTTGAGTTGGGGTACTTAAACCCCCAACTCTTGCGATTTTTCCTCATTTCACCTCCTTCTTCCTCCAAGCTGCCGAGAAACCCTTCTTATCAGCTAACCCATTGCTTTCTCCCTCCTTCCTCCCCATGTGAGATATTTGGATAGACCTCACCCAGAGCTTCCCATTGCACAGATTTTCTTCCTCCTAAGGTAAATATTTCACCCCCTCCTCTTCCGCTTCTTCTTTTATGAGTATGTTGAAATGAAATTTCATGGAAATTGAGAATGGCCATTGGGCCTCATTTAAGGAAGAATGCATGGGATATTGCTTGGGATTTTCGAAATGAGGCTTGCATGGGCTAGGGTCGAGTTGGGTATGGGTCTAGGAACCCATTTGAAGGTAGAAAATTTGGGGAAAAAGTGATGTATTGTTGATTTGAAGCATCAATGTCAGAGAAATTTGGAGATTTCTCCTAGGTTGAGTGAGTTGACCCAATTTGGGAGTCAAACCTAGGGTTAAAAGTGGGGATTTTGCTTCTAAGCTTAATTGGGCCTAATTTATGATTATTATGTTCTTATTGTATGGTTAGAGCCTAACAACCCTGAACCCGGAGCCGTACGACATGAGAATCCACCCGAGGCTTTGTAATCTCTCAAGGTGAGGACGCTACACACCTTGAATGAAATGATGTGATGTTTATATGCTATTTTGGAATTCTCGGTATGATTAATTGAATATATATGTATCTTGCTTGTTGTATAGAATTACATAAGCATTTATGAATTCCATGTTAATAGTGTTAAAATGTGTGTGGAATTACCTTTTGATGATTTGAGGGATATGACTCTCTAGTAAGATGGAGAAATTGATGTTGAATGAGAGGGTTTGGACTTGACATGAAAGGAGTAGTGAGGTTATATGTGGTTTGTCTTTATGGGAATTGGCTTGCATGAAATGAGATTGCAAGAAGATTTATAAAATGGAAAAGCCAAATCATATATGGAATTCCAAAGGGAAATAAGGCCTATCTCCTAATGTGAACCCCATATGGAAATGAGAATAATAGTATGAACATATGGAATTGCTATGCGTGCTATCTTGTGCAAACATGTGTTAATTATGTGATCATGGTATGATTGTATGCCCATTTCATTGATATTGACATCCCATATGCATTGCTCACTTATGTTGGACCTAGGATAGGTGGACCAAAATGGTGAGTAGGGGGATGTGTAAGGACCCAGAGTTTTAACTCCATGATTATCATGTAATTTTTTCCAAATGAATGAAATGATCTTGATTTGAGAATGAAAATGAATGAGAATTAAATTGTGTATTTAATGAACAAAATAAGAATGACCTGAAATTCCCAGGTCAACCCATCGACATCACCGATGTGTCGGTGAACCCTAGTCGATCCATCAACAACACCGACGTATCGATGCCATTTATTAGAGATCAGAGAAAAAGTACAAAGCTCCGAAACCCGAGACCATGTCATTCGTAGTAGACATGTCGACACCATTGATGTGTCGAGAACCCCAGGTCGACAGTATCGACCTACAATATTCTTCCAACTCGATGCTAGAACTCCCAGACCTATGCATCGATAGCGTCGATGTGTCGGTGAAGTCCCATGGCCAAAGTGTAATAAGAAATACAGAATTGCCCGGGTTGACACATCTATGTTACCGATGTGTCGACAGACCTAACACTCGATGCATCAATAGCGTCAATGTGTCGAGCATGTCATGCATTAAATGCATGGCCACCCTCACATGCCATCTCAACCTACCCCAACTCTTTTTTGGGACTTAGGGCAACCAAAGGAAGAGGGAAAGAATAGAAGAGAGAAAAAAAAAGAAGCGAAGAGAGGAGAGGAAGAACATTCCTCAACACCCCCCCCCCCCCCCCCCTTTGCCACTTTCAATCGGTGGTACCATCTTCTTCCTACATTTCCCCTTTACCTCATCTACGTAGGTGAAAGCTAAGGAAAGGAGGAGCAAAGAAAAGAAAGCAAGAGGAAGAAGAAAAACTCCAAATTTGAACTCATTGTCTACTCACCACCGAAAACCCCCGAATCTCTCAAGGTATATGGGATTTATGGTGATTTAGAGTCAAGAAAATACATTAGGATCCTTAGAGGTAGCTTAGATACAAATTTGGAGGAAGATGAATCAAAATAGGAGACATGCAAGAGGAACCGCAGGGTTTCGGATCCCCCCAAGACGAATTGACGACATGTCGGTCTGGGAGTAAACGATAAATGGAAATAAGAGTAATTATGTAATGGTAAATGAATTGGATTTCTTTCGACATATCGACCAGAAAGATACATCGACCTGAGAATGAAGGAATGTAAAGTCCCGACCAAACCAAACCCAGGTCGACATGTCGACCTACTCGACATGTCGAATCTATGTACTCCTCGATGTATCGACCGAATCAATACATACGATTTGAGAACAGGAAGAAAACACAGAATTCCTGTCAGGCCAACCCATGTAGATATGTCGACATTCTCGACATGTCGACTATGTATACCCTCGACCTATCGACCAACACGAGAGTATCGATCTAAGAGTAAATGAAAAATACAGACAAAAAAGATAGCCTCGGTCAACACATCGAGAAAACCGATGTGTCGACTTTGTCCAGGCCGACATATCGACAGTGTCGATGTGTCGACCTAAGACATTGACAATTTTATAAAGTTAAAATACTTGATGCAAAACACATATGTGGGATCACTTAGACTCCAAGGACCTTCACCAAATGACCCTTAGATCTTAATTAAGACTTTCATAGATTGGATTAGAAGGTTTACACTATAATGACATGATAGTTATGTTTTGATACATGTGACTAAACGAAGAGCTGGGAGTGACCCCGACATCGTATGAGCCACTCCAAGGATCATTTCCCCCTACCAATCATCTCCAACCAAGTAGGTTTTACTACGTCTTTGAAGCATTGTGGTTGTGTTCCAAATGTGTTTTCCTTTATTATGAAGTTAATCTTATTTCAAATAAAATTGTATTGAAATATTTTGATTATATACTATCAAATGTTTACCTTGGAAATGATTTATGATACAATGAGATTGTTGCTATTCCAACACGGAGTTTTTTAATATTTTGAATACAAGAAGATTATGATTTGTACACATAAGATGCATACATTTAGCATCATAGATCATTCATATACCTCATGCATGATAGTATAGGATGGGTATTGCATGAATATTGGGCTAAAAAACTCTTGTGTCAGAGAAGTCCTGAAATCAATATTGGGCCATAGCGCTCCTGGGTGAGAGAAGTCCCGAAATTAATATTGGGTCATAACGCTCCTGGGTCAGAGAAGTCCTGAAATCAATATTGGGCCATAGAGCTCCTGGGTCAAAGAAGTCTCGAAAATTTGCATGGGGCATGATGAGGGCATATATTGATCATGACACCCATGAGATGACATTTCATGATGAACATTGGTGTTAATCTTGAGCATGGTATTTTCTAGTGAAATGGAGATGATTTGAACATGAGATTTTCTAACATATTGTTATTTAAGAAAGCATGAGAATTTTACAATGATATTACTTGAAATATGATTTTACTTTAACACTCCTATGTGCACCCTCATTTCCCTTTGATTTGAAATTCCTAATAGGCGCGTTGACTAAGCCCAAATTTCTCCCTCTAGATGTCAATACAGAGCAAGGCAAGGGAAGTGAGGTTGGACCAAATGGTAGCCAGGTGTGATCGAGAGGAATGCTAAAGAATAAATTATGATTTGGATTAGTCCCTTTCAATATTTTGAGAATGATGTAATTTGCAGGAGTATGAACATGGGAATGTAATATTTTGATTAACTTCTAATTTTGGATTTAGATGTTATTTTGTATTTGACTTATGTTTGTGAATCCTTATCTTTGCTTTGAGATGAAAGTTCATATATTGTGTATAAATGTTTAAATTTTTCGCAGATTGTAAAGGCATACTTCTCTCACATGTATTGACGTGGAGGTGACGTCTCTCACGGATTTGATTGGCACACTAGATGTGCATGATGCACTTGCCTAGGTACTTTCTTACACCTTGCGTGTTGTGCTAGCCGGGTAAGTCGCTCTCCAACCACCCAGGAGCTTGACTGTATCACCCTTGTGGTGAAAGGCACGTATGGCGAGGTGTACTAGTGCACTCTAGCCGTGGGTCACCCACTTAGTAAGACGCAAGTCTTTAAGTCTTGTCGGGGCTCATGACGTGTTCTTTGGATATTGATTGGCACATCCATCCACACACTGTTCCACATGAATGTTGCTTACTTAGATATTTTGAAAGCATGGTTACATGATTATGTTGTTGTATTTGATAAACTATGGATAATCATCCTTGAGACTATGTATGTTGTATTTGAGAGCTCCTAGACCTTTGGACAATGTTGTATTTATGGGATTTACTTTTATTCACTATGATTAGATGTGAATGGATGGATGATTTGGACAGGTGGTTATTATGGAGGCTGAGATTGGCCTAATTGTCCAACATTTAGGGGAGACTCTGTCGAAATTTCGATAGGAATCCCAATTCCAAAAGATGATCTAAGGTTCATGAATTATGTTCACACGTGGGTTTCCCACATGTTTTATATTTATGCTTATTGTGAGATATGTCCAAAAAAAAAAATCTTATCCTCGTCACATGCCCGTTTGGGTCGGAGCGTGACAATTTTTTTATTTGTAAACTTTGTGGATTTAAAAGTATTATTTAGTTGATTCATTCAAGATGATATTTTTGACGTATTTTATATTTATAGACTATTATAGAATTGTAAAAGATATTTTTTCCTTCTTATAGCTCAAGAAATAGTATGTATCGACCGATCACAATTTTTTTTAAACTTTTATTTTTTTTCACTTGAAAATCTAATCAAAAATTGAAATTGGACTTAATGAGTTACCTACCGTTAAAATTTTAGTCTAAAATTCAATTTTTAACAACTTAATATTAACAGTTAGGACGTCCTTAAAAGGATTCAATGACACCTAGCAATGTAGAACGTTAAGATCAAGTAGCTAGATGTTGACTTTTGCTTTAAAATTATAAATAATGGTAGGACCTTAAGTATACTTTCAATCTTCATAGTTAGATTTTCAAGTTAAAAATAATTAAAACAACTTAATATCCTTTTGACTATATGATAACTCATTTTATAAGTGAGTTGTAGCTTGTTCATTATTCAATTGAGGTACTTGTATCATTTTTATTTAAAACTGTAATCTTGTTCTCAATAGTTTTTTCACAAAAGAAGTTAATATTTATTTGATTGACAATGATTAAAATCACAGTGAAATGCAATAAATTATAGATTTACGACATTTTGAATCATAATATTATACTAATGATTTAAGACTTTCTACTTTATTTTGTGAATTATGATTGGATTAAGAGTATTTTCTAACTTAGTTTCAATTTCTACTATATTTCAATAACTATAGACTCATAATCACCATATTTAATAGGCTCCATGCATTAAACAAATGTCATTCTAAAAGCTTGTAATCACCATATTTAGTAGGCTACACGTGTAGGTGTGAAGTAAAGCCACGCATATCACTGTACAAGTAATTATAACATAATTTATTTATTGAGTAAAATCAACTTGACTGCCTATTAACTTTTCAAAATTTAAAACTATCCAGATGTTGGCCTAATTAAATGCCTTTAGACTAAATAATGTTAATAAAACTTTGCTCCACATTCATTAATTGATGGTGATGATGGATCGTTGTATGTTATGAGATTTTAAAAATTAGGATGGTTGGAATGGTCTCTTTTATGATTTTTTTTTTCAAAAACGCTTTAAAAATTATAATAATTATCACCAAATTTGATTTTTTAAAAAATAGGTGACTTTTCAATTTTCAAAAATGATAATAAATTATCAAAAACTAGGTCAATAAACTATCAAAATAGTTCTTCAATTTTTTCCTACTTTTCTACTTTTTTAAAAAAAAAATCATCATTTTTTTTTTTGAATTTACGTGTGGGAAACCGCGGGATACCCAGCGTAAAACCTCCACGGGTGAGCCCACTACCCTAAGGCACACCAAGGTTAGGCCATTGAGATTCGAACCCGTAACCTCCTGTTTCCTGAGGCGAGAGGCAACAATTATTAATTTTTGAAGATCTCGATTTCGTAATTTGAAAATAACATTTGAACATTAAAATGACCGATATTTAATGAAAGAATTATATATTCATGAAGCTCATAATTTTATGAGTTTTATATAATTTTTTTGATTTTTTTTAAAACAAAAAACAAAAATCGACAAGATAGAGAAATATATCAGGGTGAACGATTTTTTCACCTCTCATGCAAACCCATCAATTATTTACCATTCCTAAACATGAGAATTCATTCAATGAATGAGAAAATTACTTAATTACAACATCATTAAAAGCACGGGAATTCGATAGAGACACACATCATCATAACATTCAAGCATGATATTAATAATAACAAATCATCAAGCTTTCATATGGATTATGAATCTAAGAATTCCAAACTTAATTTCACAAGTGGATGGAAACCCCCAAATTTACCATATTCTCAACCCTCTCCAAGGCCATTTCTACATTTGGCACCAAACCCCCAAGGTTTGAGACCGTAGGACTTCCAATCCCCAAAATTTGGCTATACATAATCGTCAATTTCGACATTCTCCCATTTTCTCCAATTTCTATCTCTTTACTAGAGTTCTAAACCCATTTTAAGTTTAAATCTATCCCATGCAAAGCTCCAAACATTACATCTCCTTTCTTCTCCATTCATTATTTCAAATTTAGGTCTACATTTCCGTTTTCAACTCCATTCCACAAAAACCTCTCACAAAAACACAATATTGAAGAGAAAGGAAGGTGGAAGAGTCATAGGATTACGTTTTGGGAAGAGAAAATCCAAGAAGGAGGAGCTTGAGGTGAGTTCAACTCCAATCTAACACATGTGGTGGATGATTTGAGGGAAAAGAGGGAAGAAAAGGGCTTTGGTTCGGCTGGGGATGGCTCCTCACAGGGCCGTCTACACACGAGTTGAGGCCTAAAGCAAAAACTTTAAATGGGACCTTGTTAGTATTTAACATATTATTATAAATAATATTTAATTAAAATTTTAATTGTATATAATAAAAAGAATTTATCTAAAATCTATTTTTCTTACTTTTTAAGATGCAAAATTACTAATTAAATTTTTGTATTCAAGTTTTGTTAAAATATCATTTTCAATTGATAATATGGTTAATTCACTTAATCTTTTTTGTTACATTGCTGATCATATATAAGATTTTATCAATTTTAGTTTTGAAAAACTTCTTTCAACAGAAACAACTGTTACAAGTATTGTCAATAATATTCAGTAGGCATATTCATATTTTCTATTTGATATATTAATAATTAAAATACAATTATACATAAAACAAAAACCTTTAAAATTGAAAACAATTAAAATGAACTAAAATTGAAATATTAAGGAACAATAGAACCTGGCACTGTGAAAATAAGAGAATTGATGAAAAGTTGTAATGTCATTTATTATTCTACCAATGTATCAAAGATCTCTAAATTAAAAGTCACAGCTGTATCAGAGACGAAATATATTGTTAGAAACTTAGTATTGAATGATGCAGAGCATTCAAAGTCTATGAAACCCAGAATTTAAGCCCTAAATAACAAAAAAAATAATAATAATAATAACAATAAATAAAGAATGGAAAAGAAACACAACAACAAAGCTCAAAAAATGCAATAGATAAACAAAACAAATGGCGAAAACTCAATGCAACATCCCCCCTACATCATAAAGAAATCCAAAACAAATAGAAATCAACACATTTTCAAATGCCTATGTTACAAAAGATTGCTTCTTTGAATGTCTTTATATTCTGCTCATTAGAAAGACGAGTTAGAAAAGCAAATTTTCATTGTATTGCTAACATTAAGATCTTCAAATGCAAAGTAGGGGAGAAGCTGTTGGGCAACAAAGCTTAATAAACAAAGAAAAAATTTCTTGATACTCTTCAGATCTGTGAACAGTCAGTTCACGATTGTGTGTTTTTTTTTTCTTCTTCTTGGTCTCCAGCGATCTAGAGTTGCCACAGACTGAGAAACCCTTGTTTTTCGTTTTCTGTTCTGCTGCCAGAAATTGTTGTCGCCTCTTCTGCTTCGAAATCCTTTGAGTTTCTGCTGAGAAATTACCACAGCTGAGTTCTACTGCCGTCGCCTTTGTGGATTGAAGGGAACTCCTCCGATCTTCTTCCACTGTTCTTCCCCTTTTCCTCAGATCTGATAACCCAGATCTGATGGCTACCATTGGGTCTCCACTGAACCCCACGAACGATTGATGGAGATCAGGTCTGCTGCAGAGAAAACCCCAAAGCCTCGGATCTGCAGAGATTTCTCTGTTCCAATCTGAAGTTCTCTTTGTTGGGTTTTTTTTTTTTCCTTTAACCTCTGCCTGTAAATGAGAGGAGAGAGAGGGCAGTGAGAGCCCAAAGCATAGGGTATGCGGTAACATAAAAATGGGGGCCATTTTTAGGGTTTTGCAGCGGCAACTAAACAGTTGACTGCGGTAATACGAGTGGCCTCACGAGTGGTCATTTTTTACGAGGGCTCTTTATAGTGTAGACGGCCCTGGCTCCTTATGGAGCTGGGAAGGAGATGAAGAGAATGGAAATGAAATATCTCGTCAAATGGGTTTAAATACCCATAACTTAAGTCGCGACATCGGTCAGACCAACAGTGCCTAGGAAACATGTTGTACTGCAGATAGCTCTCAGAAGGTTGGTCCAACAAGTTCTGTCGGTCGGATCAATAGGTACCCAATTCTCTAGTTGGTTTTTCTATCAAAAGTATGTTCCTCAGTCTGTTCTCAGAAGGTCCAATCGAGACTTATCATCGGTTCCACCGAGATTACGGTCGGACCAAAGGTCCTGGTCAGTCGCACAAGCAACCACACAAATTATTTCCAATTTATTCCACTTGAGCATCGCAAACCTGGACTCAGGGACACGTGTCCAACAGATGGGACCCATATGGCGCCCTCAGACACTTTCCACAATGCAAACTTAGTCCATTTATTAAAAATTAAGACAAAAATAAAAGTCAGGTCACTACAAGTACTAACCTAGGTACTTGATAAAACTTAAAATGGTTGACCCACTTAACTCTTTTATTAAATAGTAAACGAAACCCAATATTTATCAATATTGACCCATTTTATCATCATCATTTTCTTCATAGTGTCATTTATTTGGAGTCAATTTTTCAACTTCTACTTCAACCATTTATCATGTCTTTTTTCATTCCATTCTCTTCAAGTCTTTATTGGTCTACCCCTCCTTCTAGTACATGCAATTTGTAACCTCTCAACTCTACGTAATGAGGTTATCTCCAATCTTATCACATGTTCAAACTATCTCAAACGAGCTTCCTTCAACTTGTCATCTATTGATGTTATTTTAAAGTGCTCCTCACAAGATCATTTTTAACCCTATCTTTCAAAGTAAAAGCTTCACACATTTATTAACAAAAAATTTCCTATACAGGTTAGTCAGGGAAAAAACATAGGAAATTTTTAGAATGCAAAGTAAACTCCTATCAAGCTATTTTGTCCAAAAAAATTCACATAAAAATCAATTTTCCTATTAAAATTCATCTTGAAATTAAACCAACAAAAGTATAATATTCAAATTCTCACGGATACAGATTTAACCACATTTCTCCAATTTATTAAAAAAAAAAAGGTATAATATTCATTAAAGTACACCTAACTTTTACTTAACCAATATGGTAAAAGCATTAGAGCTGATAGTGTAACACTCCGTCCCGCTACGGGCGCGTTATCTCCGAAATATCACAAACATCACAAAAAGACGGATATCGGGCATTTTATATATATATATATATATATATATATATATATATATATAGGGAAACGGGGTAACTACCTCCCGCTCGACAACTACAAGTCCATAATACTAGGAAACATAACAAACAACCATAAACTGTTTAAATATGGTTATATAGTCACCCAGACAAACAACATACGAATAAAGTTCATACAGACAAAGTATCTCAACTAAGAATAAACACAATTAGCAAATATCTACTGCTACTACTCCTCTCCAGGCCCCTGCTCAAGGGGCCCACCTGGTCTCTCAGTGTTCGGGGTACCTGAAAGGTAAAGGGTGAGCTAACCAGCCCAGTGAAGAGATAAATCATATCACATGCCATCAACATATATATCATGCGCATGAATGCAAGAAGATCATGATAACAAAGGTTCTCGTGCACATCAAAACCCAACAACGTCACCAACTAATAATCCACCAATCAAATTCAAGGCAACATCTCAGTTGCCCACACCGGGTCCTCTAGCAAACTTTGGTCTCCCTACCAGTGCCATCGTGAGATTACTCAATACTACTAGCCCAATGAAGAGATAATGCATATTACTTGTCAGGAATATATGTATCATATGCATGAATGCAAGACATCATAATAGAATGAATGTCTCTGTATATGAGTACCCAACTACTACTAACTAATGGTCCCACTGACCAGTCCGAGTCACCACCTCCATAACTCACAATGGTCCTCCAACAACTCCGGTCTCCCTACCAATACAACCGAGAGACCATACAATACACAATCACCTCAACCGCCGGAATGCAACGGGGAAACCCGCATCCCCTATGGGGGTCTCAATCGCCAGTACATAACGGGGAAGCCAATCTAAATGGCAGGCACCTCAACCGCCGGAATGCAACGGGGAAACCCGCATCTACTATGGGGTCTCGACCGCCGGAGCGTAACGGGGAAGTCCTCCCAACAACCAAATCATCATCTCATCATAACATACACATATAAACAATTTCTCAACCTCAACACCCAACGGCATACTATTTGTTGCTGTTTACCTCCCCTGCATGCACATAATGTTAGGATCAAGTATAACAATATAAACATATCTTGTCCTCCCAACGATATACACATAAACAAATTATCCCATGCATGCCATGATATCATAATCATGTATGACAACACAAACAAGTTCCGACGTAGTATTAATATCAACAACATACCCCATCATGCGGTCAACAACACATGACAATGCTTAAACACATACCTATATGTCCAACTTGATTTCACTCGCATCTATTGCGTAGGCACGCAATGTATAATCAACATAATCCAAGAATCATATATAATGTTTACTTGTTCGATTAAATTTTTCTTAATTGTATGTAATTGACATGAGTACACCAAACATATCTCTTGCCACATGATCCTTTTCAACATTTTACCCTTACCGAGTGGCTTAAAATAATAAAGGATCTCATTCGGGTTACTCGACGTACAGGAATAAGTATTGATAAATGCAAATGAATGCTAAAAAAATGTGATAAGTCCCCTCACCTGTGTGCATTTTTTTAAATCCAAGTGATGAAAACAGGTCGAAGGATTGAAAGAAGCGACACAAAAGCAATCGAGCCTTAGAAGCTGGGGCGGGTATACAAAAACTGGGACGATCCCACAAAATTGGCCGGAGATGAGCTAGAAACGATTCAAGAACGATCCAAAAAGGCCTAGAAGTGATCCCAAAATAGGCCAGAAGAAGCCCAAAACTGGGCCCAAAATGGGCTGGGCCCGAGATCTGGGCCGGGTCTAGAACCGAACAAGACTGGGTTGCTGGATTAGGCTTGCCCTGATTGGATTTGCTGGGCCGAATAAGGCGAGATGGGCCCAAGAAACTGGGTCAACTCAATCGGACTGCTGGGCCTAAGGAGGTGAGCTGGGCCCAAGAAACTGGGCTCGGTTCAGGTTGGCCTGGGCTTGGCCTGCTCGTAACAAGGCCCGAGAAAAGAAAGGGGTGGCTCGGTTGCTAGGCTTAGGAATCACAGGCCTAACCCAACTGAGCTAGAGGGGTTGCTCACTCGACCAAGTCGACTCGATTGGACAAAGAAAAAGGAGGAGGAAAAAGAAGAGAACCAAGATGAGAGGAGAGGAGAGAAGGAAAAGGAAACCAAGAGAGGAGGTGGAGGCATGTTAGGGTCGTCCGAAAGGGAAGAGCGGCGGCACAACACAATTAAGGAAAAAGAAGAAGAATAAGAGAGGAAGAGAGAGTGAGAAAGAGGATAGAAGACGACGGCTTGGGGTTTAGATCTAGGGTTAGGGCTTTGGTTTGGGTTTAAGGTTTCAAGAGAGGGAATAAGAGAGAGAAAGAGTAAGAAAGAGGATGGATGGCGACGGCTTGGGGTTTAGATCTAGGGTTAGGGCTTTGGTTTGGGTTTAAGGTTTCAAGAGAGGGAAGAAGAACCGAGAAAGGGAGAGAGAAAAAAAGAGAAAAGGCAGCGGCTAGGGTTAGGGTTTGGTGGCGGCGGCTTTAGAGAAAGAGAGGGAAGGGAGGGTTTAGGGTTAGGGCGATGAGAAAGAGAGGAGGAAGATGATAGGATGGGGCTAGGTTTTGAAAGAGAAAGAAGAGATATTATATAGGTGGGAGAATTAGGGTTTAAGGTTATGGCTTGGGTTAGGGTTCATCAAAGTCTCTTTTTTTTTTCTTTTTTTTTTAATAAAATATCAAAGCCTAGGAACTCTTGAATTATTTTATTTTATTTTATAAGACTATATATTTTTATTTTATATTATTTATCCAGTTATTATTAGTAATGTTTATTTTATTTTATTTTATTTTTTGAGGAAAAAATTCTCGAAAGGTGTGAAAACAAAGTTTCCAAAAAAATGACATGGAGACTTCAAAACAAAAATCTAAAATCCGCTAAAAAGTCAGACGTCGAACATTGGGAGAAAACCATGTGATTTTCAAATATTTTGCATGACAAAAATAGAATAATTTAAAATTTCTTAAATGCCATTTGAGCTCCCAAGCTCGAAATCAGGCAAACTCGGGCCCACCATGGAGCCCACACTCTTTCCACTGCCACCAAAACACCTAATCTGACATGGAGATCCGAAAATCTCCCAGAAATCCCGACAGATCGGGTCGAGTCGTTATAGATAGAATGTAAAAAATTAAGCCCTTCAACCTATCCTATACTTAGTTGACCTAAAGGCAATTGCATCAAGTCATTTAGTAAAAAGTAGGGGTAAAAAAAATGGGATTACCGAGATATCGGCGTCCGTGGAAATTTTATGAATTCCAGGATTGATTTTAAGTGAAAATGGTATAGTTTTAGACTTAAAAAGTTGTACTCAAAGAATTAAGAGGGAAGACCATTTTTCCTTAATTCTTTGAGTATGATTTTTGAAGCCCAAAACTATACTCTTTTCACTTAAAATCAGTTCCGGAGTTCATAAAATTAAGACCAGATGAATTTTGATACCTTGTTTGTAGAAATTGGTTGAAAAACCGACTCGTTTGAAAACCCGAGCCAAACGCCCAAAAACTATACATTTTTCACTTAAAATCAGTTCCGAAGTTCATAAAATTCAGAGTAGATGAATTTTGATACCTTGTTTGTAGAAATCTGTTGAGAAATGACCCCATTTGAAAATCCCTCTTCACAACCCACAAAGAGAAGACCACACTGAAATGAGACTGTCCGAGCGAAAAATGAACTGGATGTTCATTCAGGGTCTAAAACAGAAGGGCAAAATGGTAATTTCACACCTAAAAACAAAAAGGGTGTCCGATGGCAAGAAAGTGTGGTGTCTACATGGCCAGCCATATTTTAATAAAGTTTGTTTGAATTTTCATTAATCTACAAAATTCCTTTATATTAGTAAGATAGGATGAAGCTATTGTGAGTCTACACATATAATGTATATGGGTGCACGGGTCTCATATGAGCCTATTTAGTGGTGAATGTCAATTATTAAAATTATTATTTTATTCTTTAGATATAGGTTCAACTATGATTGACGTACATGTCAAATTTCATTATTATTTAATTGATTATAATGATGTAAATATTTCTCTAATAGCTTTTATCTTTATCCATACATCTTTTTTTTTCCTTTTTAGTATGATAGATCAATGTTTTAAAACCCAGTCCGTGGAGCAACCCTTCTTGAAAGAAGGGTGAGTTAAATAAGGTTAAATTGGGTTGACCATAGTCAAACCGGTACTATTAATATAATATTATAAATAATACTAATTATTAACTAAGACTATATTTCATAAAAATATATTTTTTTCTTCCACAAACACAATTGTAAATACCAAAAATTAATAATCCAAAAAACATATTCTAAAAAAAAACCAACCATCTTCATCTTCATTTTCTTCATTTAAAGAAACAAAGAGTTTTTAAGGGTCACGGGTTTATTAGATATACTGGGTTGGCTCGAAGTTCACAAAGGGTTTTTAATCTAAAAGGGTTTTTAAATGACCCGACCCGTGTTTCAGCCGGGTGCGGGTCAACCCACGGGTCAGACCGGGTTTGATAACATTGCGATAGATCAAAACTCACCCACATGACTGGTCAAAGCATCTAAACTTTTTTTTTTTTTAATTCACATATGGGAAACTGCAGGATACCCATCGGTTTTAAGTAGAGAGATTCATCTACTAAGCCTCTTTAACAAGATAATGGAATGCAATATCATTACAAGTGCTATTGTAATTTTTTATTTTTAAATTAGCACACACATTCAGCACCCTTATGAGTTATGAGTACTAATGTATTAGGGCCATACTTTGGCAGATTCATTCTAGAACCTATTTCAATTTTATTGTCATAGTGGAACATTTTATTGTTTCGTCTCTTTTAGTGTTTCCTTTAAAAAATTGACATAAAAATTAAAAATATGGTAAAATCTAAACAATAGTACAAACTTATAAAATATTGCAATTAATTACTTTTATCATTTTACATTAATGTAAATAAAAAAAATATAAACTATCATTAAATATCTATTCATGTTTGTAATCTTTAAGTCATAAATAATTCAAAAGGTTTTACATTTTACTCTAATAGAAATCAAATAAAATCTAATTAGACAAAAAGAAATATCCAAGAAATAAATTTGAATTTTCATTTTAAAAGGTTAAAACTCAAAACACGTGGGCACACCAAGTTTGTTTCATTTTTTTTTTTTTTTCAAATTCTTTTCACATTCATAAAATATCAATCGTTTGAATTTCAAATAGACTTGATGAGCTACAAGTGAACCAAATTTAAATCCAAATTTGAATTTCTAACCACGTAATCTTAGTGGTCAAATTCACTAAACATATTTAAATTAAGGATGTCTAGTTATTTTGATCACTAAGATCAAGTGAATAAAATTTAAATTTTGAGTTGATCCACTCTATTTAAAATTACACGGTTAGAATTCATATTAATATATGAAAAAACAAAAAACAAAAATGAAATCAGTGGAGTTGAATGGCTAGAGTCGAAATAGGCTTTTCTGGCCCATTTCAACTGGATTAGGCCCATTCCAATTAGAAAATTTAGGCCGTTTATTCTATTTTTGTCCAATTGAAACGTTTTGTCCATTCCAACTAGAATGGAATTGATATCTACGATTAGGGTATTAGGTTATCAAAGAATTAAAATTGATATTATAAATAAAATGGATAGATGAATTTGAAATGTTGAGACTACAGTGACTATCAAATTTGTAGTCATTAGGGATTCCGTAGTTGAACTAAAAACATGAGTAATTTTTATACAAGTCTTTTATGTTTTTAGCTAATTAAAAATTAGTCCTTAATGATTGCAATTTTATTCTTCACAATTTAAAATCATTTGTAATGTTGTTGCTTCGTCAAAATATGAATATTGTTTGAAAAAAAAAATATGAATGTTGTTTGAAAAATTATGTTGATCACTTTTTTTTTTTTGAATTTACGTGTGGGAAACCACAGGATACCACGCGTAAAACTCTCACGGGTGGACTCCTACCCCTAAGACACACCAAAGTTATATTGATCTGTGCTAAAGACATTTAATCATTTTAGTACGTGATTCTGCCTTATAAATCATAGATTTTTATTGTGTATATGACACGCTTAGAAAGTTAGATAAGAATAAAGCTTCATCTAAATATCTATGCATATTGTCTTATACATATTTCAGCATATATTTTAGTAGATTTGTACTCATCAATGGTTAATCATTTTAAGCCATTACTCGTATATTAGTGTTATAGGTGAAGAAAATCATGTTAATATTTTTGAAGTAAAATTCACTTTGAAAAGCAAGTCATTTGCCTCAAATATTATATAGAGTAATTGGTATTTCAGTCTTAGGCGATGTGAGACTTTTGTCAACTTCACACCCTCCTTTATGTGCAATTGCTTATACTCCTTCACGTGTAGCTCTTGCACATGCCTACTCTAATACCATGAAGAAAATCATCTTTAACATTCTTAAAGTAGAATTTGCTCTTGAAAGGTAGCCATTGAAAAGAGAGTGTCTCATGTGTTATATAAAGTCTTCGTGTTTCAGTCCGGGTGATATAGGACTTTTGTCAGTTTCATAGTAAAGACTTAGTTTGCTATCAATGTTTAGTGTTAAAAATGTGAAATTGTAGTTACTGAAAACCCAAAACCTATTCATTGTTTACTCAAAGACCGACTATATGCTTGTATATGTTAATTGATCTAAAAGCACAAGAAACCTATAAAACTCTTGGAATTTTTTTTCCAAGCTCAAGAGCCTGCTTAAGACTGTAAATGAACCAGGACCCACCTCACTACCTGCCTGGCCTCACTTGCTTTTTTTTTTTATCAAATGGATGACCTAATGGGATGTCTGGTCCAGCCAGATTTTAATTCAGGAGTCCATTAACTTTAGCAAATGGACTCAGGTGGATCCATTTGGCCCATTGAACTATCCTTTATGTTTTAAAAACACATGAAATTGAGGTTCCATGTAAAAAGGGTAAAACGGTAATCATGTAAAAACATTGGCACAGACACCTTCGCAAGTGCTACTTGGGTGGAGAGAAATGTGCCTGGTCCTTTACATTCTCATCCCTGTTTAGCAATTTTCCTTTGCATTATTAAAGGATTTTTAAATGAAAATAATTACACAGTAGAGTTAAAGTCGTTTTTAAAAAATAAAATAAATTTCTTTTTATTAAAAGATGAACTTTTGAATAAAAGTATGCATTGATAATTTTGTATGATACACGTGAGAAAATATTTAAGGATTTTTGGCAGGAAATACCTCAAAAATTGCAAATTCAAGTCCGTGCGTCTTTTGAAATTGAAATTGGGTTAAGGTGTCTAGTATGCCTATTTAAATTTTTTTAGGACCAAATTGCCCCATTCTTGCAGTGGATTGCATGATGACAGTTGACTGCCCATGGTATTATAAGTGCAGGTGCGAGCGTTTGGGCTTAAAAGCTTGAGCTCAATCATTCGATCAAAAAATCTCTATCGAAGCTCATTTTTTTAGGTTGAGGTTAGGCTTTGGTGTTTACTTAAAGCCTCTCAAGATCCGTTGCAATCGTACTTAATTGTACTTGAGTTTAAAAGCTTGAATCCAGCTTGTTGAACAAAAAATCTTTATAGAAACCTGTTTATTTAAGTTGGGTTAGACAAATGAACACCTCTTAATAATTACTTTTTTCTTTTTCAAAAAATGAAACGATGGTAAATCACAACAACTTCAATATTTTTTAAGAGTATACATAATATTTATAAAAGAAAAAACTAGCGCCGATGCTATTAAATCTAGCACTTGTGCTTATAATACCAGTGCAGGCAGTCATAAGTGTCATTCATGTAGTCCTCTACAAAATGAGAACAATTTGGTCTAAAAAAAAATCTGACTCATTCCAATTTCCACCTATTGACCCAAATTCACAACTTTTGGGCTATTTCCCTCTAAAAATCCCTTTAAAGAGTTATTTTTAAGAAAACCAATTTCTATTTCTAATGAGAGTCATGCAAATTAGTTTTTCTCGTGCCTTTCTTACGTGTGAAACTACATACAAAATAAGGAATTAATTTTAGTATATTTTTATGGAGATTGGGCACGTTTCTCATTTTATCTTTTATTTTAGAGAATTAATTTGCAAACCACTAAAATATAATAATAGTATATTGATTATCATTTTACTCTTTAATTTACTATAATAAATTAAAAAAACTAAAAAGACAAAATAAAAATATTGATGAAGAAGTAATGGTGTGGTGGCCAGATCAATTCTCGGAGCATGCCTTAAAAAGAATTTGGCCATCCCTACTATGAATTCTTTTGTTCTGTTTGATTGGAGGTAGGCCAGCCGGACCGGTTTGGATTTTCTTTGTACCCATGGACGCGTCACGCTTCCCTCCAGAATTTGAACAAATTCATTGAATTGAATACTAAAACCCTTGTCTACTCTCTTCCCACCACTCTTGTTATTTCCAAAACCTTAGGAAGCAACGATCTCAAACATATTTCCATCTCCACATCCATCCACTGCTTTCTGTCTCTTACCCTCACTCCAATTCCAAATATTCCAACGATTGCATTAGCGGATCCGAATATGGAATCGTACTTATTCCATACCCACGATTTCATATCACTTCATTCCCAATCCAATTCTTCCTCCACAGCAATAGAGCAGAAGCAGAGAGAAAGAAAAGTTGAAACCCTAGTTAAAAGATGGGATTGGAGGCTTCGAGTTCCCGAGCTAGTGTGATTGTGGTCATGGATGCCAACCGCAAATGCGGGAACCTTGCGCCGCTGAATTGGGCTCTCGACAAAGTCATACGACCCAAAGACACCGTCATCGTGCTTGGAATCCTCTGCGAGTGCAGCAAGAGGAACTCCTGCTTTCCCTTTTATATGGGCATCTCCTTCTCTGCCATTTGTAACCTCCTTTAGCCCTTTTTTTTTTAATTATTATTTTTAAAAATTAAGTAGGTGCCGTTATTTTTCATCATCTTTTTATATAAATTGCCAAAATTATACATTATCCTGGCTAAATCCAATGGCTAACTGGTGCTGCACTTTTTTCCCCTAAACAAAATGGGACAGCAGACTTTTTGCAGAGATATTACCCATTGTGTGAACAGGATTGCTTTTAATCGGATATCTAATTTTTTATTGGGCATATTATGTTGTTAAGTTGAAATGTTGCAATAGGGAAAATAAATAAAAATAAATCACACAAATATACAACATAAGTGAGATAGTAATTTAATGTAGTTCGGCGTTAATGCCTACGTCATTGGTAAAAATGATGATGGCTTCAGTAAGTAGAAGAGAAAAAAAATTGAGAGAATTATAATGTCCTCAGCATGAATCTAAAGACTCACAATTTCAATCTTAAATATAAGCTATTTATCCCATCAACTTAGAGTTGGCTTTTATATTCGAATTTGTCAAATTATTTCTATGGACCGGCTGCCCTATTTGACCCGATAGGATTTGAACCCGTAGGCTGTAACAATGAGCCTTAACCAGTTGTGTTACATGTTCTTGTCAGAACTATCACAAAGTCTCTAAAAAAACACTCAAAGATATCCAAAGGAAGAGCCCAAATAATTTGTTTGTCACAATTCAGGGCCTGATCCTCTCTTAAAATTGGGAGAGAAAGTCTCTACAAAAATCCCTCAAAATAATTATAAATTAATCAAAGAAAGGAGAGAGAGAGGAAACCAAGCCACTGTTGGGTTTCGGTGGCCTTCTAAATCCATCCCATCCTTGTTATTTTCAACCGTGCATGTCTGCATGCCAGCCCACCCAAATGTGGTGGTGGTGCTGGCAGCATCTTCCACTTTTAACATATTTTACGTATGAGCATGAGTTGGTTTGAATTGTGGGTATTTGGATATTGACCAGCAACACCATTGGACTAGTTGCTTGGGAGTTTGAGGAATTCAAAGCATTAGATTTGTACAGAGATCGGAAATATATGGTTCTTAGTACAGGGTTTAGGGCTCCCCATTAACAGCACACTTTTTTTTTTGTATTTCTTCTAGCATGTACAGTTGTTTGCTGTATTTATTTTGCCCATTGCTTTATGAGCTAGCAACGATTTTTTTTTTTTTATTGAAATAAAATTTTGACTGTTTCTTTTTTAAAATGGAAAAAGAGAGTAGGAAAAATGCTTGATGCATTTCTTTAATAGATAAAACTGGATTTTCTGCAAGATGATGTTTCAATGATCTCCGTAATGTTGGAATAAAGGGTCCTTCAAGGCCATACGGCCTATATGTTCCTAGACAAAAGTCACTGAAGCTAAGTTGATAATCCAGTAACTATAGTGGTGAACTTTTTTTTAATAAAAAATTATGATCAAACTTTTTTGGAGATATTGTGAACATGCTGTATGAGTTTGAGTTCGGAAGTTTTGCAGCAGTTCTACTAATCATCCATGTTAATGATCTAACAAAATGCGTTTGAGCTATTATAGATATGCCACTCCTAACTAGCTGTTTCCTAGACCTCTTTCGATCTTGCAGCTGAGGATCATCTGTATTTGCAACCGCACAGCTTGGATATTTAGATGTGCATTCATGCTGGGCATGGACACAATGCGTCAAACACAAAATACTTTTGCATAAACACATCCATAGTCTGTAAAATACTGACATGTGTAAAGATATTGATTATGTATTTTAGTGAGTTTTATTCATAATTTTGTAAAACACAAACTAGTATATGAAGGCAGAAATACATAAACCATGTAGTAGCATGTAAGTGCTATTGGAATAAAGGAATAATATGAATTAAGGTCTTATCAACTAGTAATATAAACAGAGTTGCATATTTTCCTTTGAGAGGTAACAAATAGTTTATTAACAGGAATGGAAAAAGAAATATAGCTTCAATGAGAAAATGAGGTCAAATTCCCAATCAAACTACATAACAAATTAGAGCATATACATTAAGAGATATCAGACTTATCTCCTACAAAATTATTCACTGAATAACCCTTAAAAATGTCTCCTGATAATGGCCATTCAATGATGGAAGACCTGATGTGGAAAACAAGATTGGATGATGAAGAAACCTTGCCATCAAACATTCTCCTGTAACACTCATGTCAGGCTGCTCAAATGACTGCAAGAAGTACCAGCATCCAAAGGGCTTGACCTTTTTAATGGAAGGGACCCGACCCCAACTATTAATGAGGGTGATGAAAGTGGAGGGGAGCAGCCAGTGGAAAGAAAGGAGGGAAAGAAAATATGACCATCTTAGCAACAGAGTTGCATATCTGATATACACAAGTATTGTGGATGACATTTTGCTATTGAAAGTGGGTAGTACTTTACCAAAATTTCAATTCATGTCTAACAATCCTGGAAGTTGACATATTTTCTGGTAATGGTAATCAATTAAGAGAGTGAACAATTCTTTATTAGTTGGGACCATGGTTGTTAAAATCTTACAATACATGATTTGTATCTTACGATTCATACGATATAATAAGAAGAACGATTCGTATCTATCAACAAATCTTACGATTCATATAAATAATAAAATTATGAGGTTATTAGGAGTGTGACAGCATGAAACATTTCGTTTTAATGGTTTTTAAAGTTTGAGGTGATGAGCATTTAAGACCTTTCGATTTTTTGAAGGTTTTTTAATTCATTATTGACTTTTCATAATATAGTTGGATTATATACTGGTCTTATACTTTGGGGAGTTGGAGCATTGAAATTTGAGTTCTAATGAACTAATTACATAGAATTCACTTCATATTGAAAGAAAGTTGGAGAATTACTCATGTTATTATATTTTAGATATATTTTATGTTATTTCATATATTAAATATTTTGGGGGAAAACACTTATGAATCTTACGATTATACGATTTACGATACACGATTTGCGATTCAAGATGTATTAACGATTTACGATACGATTCAATTTTCACAATATTGGTTGGGACTCATGAAATTCTTCAGGTACTATCTATCTACACTTGTGTGCTCTGTGATGTAGTAACTAGTAAGCCATGCTAATGTGGCACTGTCCATCACTAGAAAAAGTAAGAAAAATTCAGCTTTTGGGACCTATCACTAAAAAAGACAACCTGTCATGTGAATTCCATGCTTGGCTTAATACATTTTGTAGATTTGAGAATTTCTCACACACACACACAGATATATCTATATATATATATATAACAGTAATGAATTTTGCTAATTTCCTGATTCTTGAACCATGTATGACATTTGAGCTGCATCTGTCCTATTATCTTTAGTAGTTCATGTTCTAGTTATTTACATTCTGCATCATATCTTCCTTAGGGGAAAAATTGGAGTTCTCAGCACCAGGAGAAATGACCCCTAAGGTGCTTGAGGAGGAGATCATAAAAAAGAGAGAAGAATATCAGGTAGCTCTCCAGCCATTTTATCGACAATGCAAGAAGAATGAGGTAGGTGGGTTATTTTATTATTATTACTACTGTTCCCTTTGGTAGAAGGATTCTTTTCTTGACTGTTTGAAGCTTCATTTGTAGCCTTTTTTTTTTTTTAAATTACATATGTAGGTGAAGTTGGAAGTGAAGCTTGCTGCAGGATTTTCACCCAAAATGATTACTGTTGAAGAAGCACAAAAAACCAATACTCACTGGATTGTATTAGATAGGTGGCTCTTTTTCTCAATTATAAATATAGTATAGAATAATTTTCATTGGGTTTGCTAGGGTACATTCCAGTGTGTTGAATATCTCGTGACAGTTTGTTTGATGTTTGTGTTAATCCTCTCATTCTCTTGCTTCCATTTTGGTCATGTTTTTGTGTCTTTTGTGCATGCTCCTTTCTCCTGTAGTTTTAGTGTGTTCTTGCAGACCTTTCTTCTCTAATAAAATATTAGTTACCATTTGAAAAAGAAATGCATAATACCTCTTATTGCATCTTTTTTCTTTTGTAGGCATCCCGTGTGAAATGTACATAGAGAGTATTTTAGGGGAGAGAGTGTGCCAAAATATTGGGATTCTTATGCTCCTGGCACCCACCCATTTGTTTAGTGTAACATATAGATATTTATTATGTTTCTATCTGTTTATACTTTTCCTCTTTTTTATAGTTATCTTAGTGTTGATAAAAAGAAATGAATATAGAAGGAATACTATTGAAGGGAGATTACAATTTGGTCATTTCTTTCACTTAATATACAATGTAATTAAGTAGTACTTCTTGATGCAGCCATACTTGATTGAAATTTATCTTTAAAAATTGATCAAATTTTGACATTTTCTTTTCAATCAATGTCTACTGGTTGTCATGTCATTATTTTCTTACAGCCTTTTTGGTGTCTTTAACATCCATGTGCTCATTTTTATGACTTCCATACTTTCTGATATTTTTATCATTCAGACATGGATGAATTTTAAGAGCCTTTTCTTCTATTGACAGCCACTTGAAAAACGACAGAACCTTTATATATGAACATGTAGGCTGCAATGTCGCAGTGATGAAAAGCAACAATGTTGCAACTATAATGCTATCAGTAGCCGTTGGGAGTGAGAACCAAGATAGAATGCTACCCATGAACATTGATCAAGAAGTTCTGTCTATTCAACCTGAGTATTCACAGTGTGAACTGATTGATGCTTCCCATGAAGACAAGTCACCATCATCTCCACCAAGTACTTGTTGGTGCCCATTTTCATGGAGACTTGGGTTTCCTCGAAACTTCACCCTTGGTGAAATTGAAAGTATGACAGATGGGTTTGCAGATGAGAATCTTCTTTTTGAGAATGAGTGTGTGCAAGTTTACAAGGGTATTCTTATGGAGTCTCCTCTTATTGTCAAATGCTTTATGAACAGTGACAAATCCTTCTTTTCAGAACTTGAGATTCTGAGTAGAGTTCGCCACCGCAATATTTTAAACCTTGCTGGGTACTGCTGTACGGGTGTTTCCATGTATCTGCTTAAGGATTTCCCGTGCAATGGCTCTTTGGACAAACACCTAGAGTGTAAGTATTAATTTGGTAGATTGTTCTCTTTCAAAAGGAATGTTTTATGCATTGTTAGAATTGCTTTATCTAATTTTTTCCTTAGGAAACTATCATGAAATTTCAAGTTTCCTGGTTTTATAAGGATATATTTAGGAAAACCTCACCAACGAAAGACAAGTTGAAAATATAAAAGATATGAATTTGAAAATTTTAAAATATACATGTGAAAGATATTCAAGATATATTTGTTGAAATTTTTAGTGATTTTAATTAATATCAAGAAAATATCTTGTGATCTCATAGATTTGCCCAATTTGAAATCTTTTGATGTCTTTGGTATAATTACATTTTATGGGAATCTCGTAAGAATATCACAACTTTCCAAAGTATCACCAGTGTTGCTGTTAGCAGCTTTTGCTTCCTACATCTTTTCAACAGTATCAACGCCCCAATCTCATCTATCTGGGGTCGGCTTTCTAAGTTCTACTTCTTCATTTAACCTTTAAACCATACTTTTTGTCAGTCCACCATCTATCATATCTTTCTTTATCCCTTCCCTCCATGTTTTCATAGGCCTAACCCTCCTTGTACCTGCATCTTGTACCCTCTCAACCCTACATACGACTGTCTCTTGCCTTCTTACATCTTTTCAACAGTATCATCATCATTGACGCCCCAATCTCATCTATCTGGGGTCGGCTTTCTAAGTTCTACTTCTTCATTTGACCCTTAAACCATACTTTTTGTCAATCCACCATTTATCTTATCTTTCTTTATCCGTTCCCTCTATGTTTTCATAGGCCTAACCCTTCCTGTACTTGCATCTTGTACCCTCTCAACCCTACATACGATTGTCTCTTGTCTTCCTACATCTTTTCAACAATATCATCATCATCGATGCCCCAATCTCATCTATCTGGGGTCGGCTTTCTAAGTTCTACTTCTTCATTTGACCCTTAAACCATACTTTTTGTCAATCCACCATCTATCATATCTTTCTTTATCCGTTCCCTCCATGTTTTCATAGGCCTAACCCTCCTTGTACCTGCATCTTGTATCCTCTCAACCCTACATACAACTGTCTCTTGTCTTCTACTTATGTGCCCAAACCACCTCAAACGAAATTTTCTCAATTTATCATCTATTGGTCTAGTTTTAAACCATCCCTAATGTGGTTGTTTCTAACTCTATTCTTCAAAGTTAATCCACTCATCCAACATAACATGGGCATCATCACCCTATTTTTGTACATTTGCCTTTTCGTCATCGCTCAACACTTTGCTCTATAGAGCATTGTTGGTCTGATATTTGTTTTATCTTTTCAGCAATATGTTATTATAAAATATGAATGATCAAGTTGTTAATCAAATTGATAATTTCTTCATCTAGGCATTGCAAGTAGGCAAGTATAGTACTTATGTGCTCCATCCAAGCCATGGCTTTGGCAGGCCCCTTCATGAACCACCTGGAACATTGGGTTGTTGTTGGATGGGTGTCAGAATGAAGATCATGCTGACTCACTTTTCATTAGGGCCTTGTGTATGCCACCTACAACCTTTGGACCCCCATGGGAATATGACATGTTTGCAACACCCAAGTTGTTGATCAGGTTGGAGTTGGACCCACCACCTTCATCATGATGAGGCTTCATTGGAAATTTAGTCATAATTCCTAATCTCTCATAGCAGAGCACTAACACCATGAGCCATGGCTCAAAATTTAGCTTCATCACTTGACTGAGAAAGAATATATTACTCTGCAGGTGGTGGATTACCTCCAAACATTGTGAAGTAACCAGTAGTTTATCTCATTCACAAATGAGAGTGGGTCTAGTCTGCATCTATGCTATAGGGTGAGCCATGACAAGGCTACGAGATACAACTATAAGAGCCTTTCTAGTATTGAATAATGAGATGAGTGCCATCAAGGTGGCCTGTAGTCTGTTCAGATCTTGGTACATCTAAATCTGGATCTGATCAATAATGCATCCGAACCCAAAATGATGCATCTGAATCAGGACAAATTAATATCGACCAACCGTAGACACCTAATATTCACATGAATGCACGACCGACCTCCCTCTTTAATGACAGTTGATATAGGTTAAATTAGAAACATTTGTAGATGGACATGATGACATGTATTCAAATGTGTATCTATATTTCTATCCGAAGGATCCTCCCTTAGTTTAGTCATGAAAACACAATGAGAATGAAAAACATGTTATATCACTTTTCAAGGAATTTGTCAAATTACTTATATAGAGATGATTCATAGAGAAACTTGGTACATGTATAAATAATGGAAAAGGTAAAGATAGAATTGAAGGATTAAATCTGCCTTAGAACAGGTTCAAGGGACCCATTTGCTATTTGGGCAACCTTAGTGGAGGAGTTTCTATGAATATGAGGAAAAATAGATTATACTAATGTTTTGAATCTCTAGAATCTGATCCATGGAATAGAAGAAATATGGAAGGGAGACATATATATGGAGAGACTTGATTGTGCTAAGATAGGTCTGGCAAAGTTAGAATTCCTTGATTGGGAAGATTATAGAACTTTTTCTTTAAGGGAAATATACTTGGGAAAAAAGTTTCATAAGCCAGTTGAAATGGTATTCTCAAACTTTGCTTTTCCATATTCATATTTCCAACCTTGGGCATTTCTAATGTAACGGAAGCGGGAATAAAAATCAATTTAAGTCAATTCTGACTCTTATCGGAACTCACACACGTAAGATGGTTCGCACGTGTGAAAATAACTTAAAGGGCAAATGGCTGGCACGTGGGGGCCTTGAATCTTAGGGCTGAAATACGAATGGTAGAAGGGGGCGGAAGACTTGTAACTGAGATAAGCTTGGGATAAAGCCCAAGGCAGCGACAGCAGGGTATCTCCTCTGGGATTAAGCCTAGAATTAGCGATGGCCGGAACAAAACCAGCAATGAAAGTAAGGTCTGCAACTCGGCAGAGATGATAGAGGAAAATAAGATAGTAAATCTATATCAATTCATATATTCGAAAGAGGTGTGTCCCTCTCTTACATGCATTGTATTTATAAGAAAAAAAATAAGAAATCAAAATAGAAAAGGACTCCTAAATCAAAATAGAAAAGGACTCCTAAATCAAATAGGAAAGCTAGTCCTAAATCAAATAGGAAAGTTAGTCCTAAATCAAATAGGAAAGCTACCGACCTAGCTTGCTTATGATACAAGAATTCTAAATTAAAAATAATGCGAAAATAGGAAATCCTAAAAGAGATGGGTCTCTCGTGTCCTACATCAATTTCTGTGCCCACTAAAGGTGGAAACTTGTTCAAGTTTGGTTCCTACATGATTTTCTCATCCTAATTTAGGTCTCTGCTCTATTTAAGTTTCTCGGGCACAGTCTTGGGTCTAAACTTTTTCACTAGCTAGAATTGGTTATGGCCTGTGCCAATCTTTATGTAGCTAGATCCAAGCCAAAGCTCAGTGACAAGCTCAAGCTCGGCTTATGATATTAGGCTACTTTTTTTTTTCACCCCTTTAATTAATTAGAGTCTTGAACCCTGCCCACCCTCTCTTTCAGCACTTTTGGATTGGAAGAAATAAATTTGGGTCATCTCTTAGAGATGAGATACTTCGAAGTGGGGGGATTATCCTTTGTCGTAAAAGGTAGGAGGGCGTGAGTTCTCTCACATTGGTAATACCATAGTAGAACTTAGGGTGCCTAAAAGTAGTATAATAGTATGATATGCTGAGGTGTCATGATGCCATATGGTATTTTTCCTCACAAATTATCAAACAATATTTTTGAGGAGAAATTCCTCTCATACTGTGTGTCTTTGAGAGTGCATGCGTGTGTGCATGCATGTCTTTGTGCGCGCGTGAGCCATGTGTGACACAAACTTGTTCTTGATCAAGCTTCACAGGTTCGAGTTGGGCCTTTTGTTTTTTGAGCGGTAACAAAGAGAGAATATCATTATAGAAAAATCAATAGTAAAAGAACAAGGTCTAAAAAAACAACAAAAACTCCGAGTGAACAAGGAGGTCCTATATGCACGATCCAGACGAGTCCCCCTGCTTCAAATGTGGAAAACATCTAAAACGGGTCCCTCTACACTGTTCTTGGCAAAATAGTCTGCTACCCCATTTGCAGCCTGCTTGATGTGGATAAAGGAGACCTCTAGTCCCTTAACAAGTGCCCTGATCTCCCTAACTGTGATAATCAATCTCCAGGAGGGTTGCTTCAAACTTTTCACCCATTTTAGCTGAATCTCTCTCAATGACTAATTTTTCACCTCCTAGACCTACCCTAATGATCAAAGCTCTCCTAATACTAAAGAATTCAATTTCATTAGAATATCTAGTCCCTACTGATTCTGTGAATACCATAGATGTCTGATTGTTGTGATCTCTAAGTACACCCCCTATATCTGCTGACCCCGGTTTTCCCCTAGAAGCTCTATCGACATTAAATTTCATGATCCCATGTTGAGGAGGGTGCACTCCACCAAAACTTTGAATTTCTTAGATCTTCCACTCGTACAACCCACCCACGAAGATTACAGGTTAGAGGCTTTGAACTCTTTGAACTCCTTGTTGAGCAGGAGTCAAACACAAAGTCTCCATTTGGCTTTTTGGAATAACTCGCAAATCTCAGTGGTCTTCTCTTTGTAAATTCTTGAGTTTCTTGCTTTCCAGATAGTCCATGAAATAACGGCCGGAATTGTGAGCCACGTTATCCTCCACCTCTTATTGGGATATGGGAAAAACCATGAACCCAACATTTCTGCCCAGGTGCTAGCACCGACCCATGAAACGCCCATTAAGTTGCAGAAACTGCCCCATAGGTGCTAGGCAACTGGATAAGTAACGAAGAGATGATTAATGGTTTCTTCCGAAAACCCACAAAGAAGGCATCTATAATCTTCATTGAATCTCAACATGCCTCTCCTCCTAAGATCCATTCTCGTAAGAATTTTCCTCTTCACCACACACCAAACAAAGGTCTGAACCTGTGGGGGCGTCTAGTTTTTCCAAATTAAACAAGGGGACAACATCGAACCGCTCACCTGTTGTGTAGCCATATCCACCATAGATTTGATCGAATATGCCCCTGAGGTGTCACCTGTCCATATCATCTCATCTTCCTGCCCCAATGCCACTGGAAACTCACCTAACTGTCTTAATAGCTTATCCAAGCTTTCCTTCTCAAAAGACCTCAACTCTTTCCTAAATTCTACGTTCCAAAGAATGTTAGGACCGTTCCCGATAGTTGTTCTGAACTAAGGCTTGTTTGTTCTTTGCAGCCCTAAATAATCTTGGAAATCCATCACACAACGGTCTATACCCAACCATAGGTCGTTCCAAAACAAGATCCGATCTCCTCTACCCACTAGAAATCTAAGCTTACCCTTGAAGAGGTTCCCCACTATTGTTCTGCCCTGGCTAACTCTCCACAAACCTCTCAATGTTACTGAACTAGTTCTCTCCACTTCCTCTTCAAGGTTCTACCCATTTCTTTTGTCAGTTCCATATTTGGCGCTCAGAATCCTAACCTATAATGCATCCCTCTCTCGTCCAAACCGCCAATCCCATTTGCATAACAAAGCTTCATTCCTGATTTGCAATGGTGTGGATTCCGAGACTCCCTTTCGATTTTAGCTTAGATACTTCTGACCAAGCAACAAGATGAATTTTCTTCTTCGTATCTTGATCGCCCCATAGGAACCTCCTAAAAACCATCTCCAATTTATTGGTAACCCCTCTCATCTTTTCGAATAAGGACAAGAAGTACGTCCACAGATTTAATGAGAGTTAACCTTCCACCAAAGGAAAGGTACTTTCGATTCCACCCAGCTAACCTTCTCTCCACCCTTTCTATCACCGGAGTCCAAAATTGCTTTCTTCTAGGGTTACCACCTACCGGTAAGCCTAGATATGTGAGAGGCAAACTCCCAACACAACAACTGACTTCTTTTGCCCATTCCTTAACCTTCTCCCCTTCCACATCAATGCCAATGAGGGTACTTTTGCCAAGATTAATTCGGAGGCCTGAAACTAGCTCAAAGCACCTAAGAACAACACTAAAGCCCAAAATCTCTGATATACTAGAGTTACAAAAAAAATAAGGTGTCATCCACAAATTGAAGATGTGTAATAACCGGCCCATTTGGTGACACCTCAAAACCTTTCACCACTCCTAGCTCTCTAGCCTTTTCCACCAACTTGTTAAGACTTCCCCCCACTAAAGTGAAAATGAAGAGAGAGAATAGATCTCCTTGTCTCAAACCCCTCTTTGTCGTGATTGGTTGCGTCGGAGACGCGTTTACTAAAATGGAGTAGGAGGTCTCCTCCACGCACGCTTTCACCCACTTTCTCCACCGTTGTCCAAAACCCATCATTTCAAATAAATACCCAACAAAGGACCAATCCACAAAATCATATGCTTTCTCCATATCTATCTTGAAAAGTAACCCAGACTTTTTTTTTTCTTTCTTCCTGATGTGGACCAGTTCGTTGGCAATCAATACACCATCCAAGATTTGTCTGTTTTCTACGAAGGCCCCTGCGTGTCGCCAATCACTTCTGGTAATGCTTTTTTTCGCCTCGCCACAAGCACCTTTGCCAACAATTTATAAGCATGCCTACCAAACTAATGGGGCGAAAATGTGAGAGTTTTGGTGGGCCCTCTCTTTTGTGAATTAGGGTTATGAATGATTTCTTGAGTCCTTTGTTTATAATGCCGTCCCTTTAAAACTCCTTAAAGAACTTAAAAACATCCGACCCGACGATTTCCCATCACGCCTTAAAAAAGGAAAAATTGAAACCGTCAAGGGCTTTGTCGCCTTCTAGATTATCTAATGCCTACCGAATTTCTTCTGCCGAAAAATCCCTTTTTAGCCATGCTGTCCTTTCCTTGCTAATGCCCTTAAACTAAATCCTGTCCATCCTAGGTCTAAGGAAACTAGGTTCTATAATGGAAGCGTAACTGAGTTCAGTAAAAGGGGAGCTATGATGCCTATGTGGTGGGTCCGTGGTGGAAAATAGTGTGGGAGATGGCAAATGCACCAAGATGGGATTAAAACCAGACTTGCCCCAGAAAGTGTCACCATAACTAGGAAAATCAAGATAAGTCAGAAAAGAAGGTAGCCGGATCTCCTTTGTGAAGGTCTGCACTCCAAATGATGTCGAGCAAGGAGAAGTTGTGCTACCAAAGAGGTTGTGGAACATTGATGATGTAAATCTCCTAAGGCTCCTGATATCAAAGATGTGTGTTTGACGAGATCCTGAGGAATCATCTGCATATCGAAGGCGAAAAAGTGGATGTTGATTTGCCGAAAAATGCTTGCGAGACAGGAATTGCTCAAACTGTGCCGGGAGATAGAAAAGTTGACTCCAATGACGATTTAGATCACATTCAGGGAACGCCGCTTACTGTGAAGAAACTAAGCTGAAAACTCTCGAAGACTCCAAAACATGAACTGAAGTGGGGAGGTTGGGTGAAAAGAAGGGGTTCACGCCACCTTTTAAGAGGCTGTCACTGACCTGTGGGAGATAAGAGGCATACACGCCACGTGGTTTCCAAAAAGAATAATCACAATATAAACTACGTGAGTGAGGAAAGAGGGTACCCGTAGACGTAGGCGATGACGCAAAACCATGGGAGGGGATGGGAGTGATGATGCTAGGGGAGGCTGGAATATACTCGAGTAGTACCATGTAACTACCTCTCTAATACTTGTCTTATCTACGATGCGCCTTCCATCCACTACTAGTGATCTAATATCATTCACAGCCCGACTAGCGTTGGCGTATGCATGAAAGAACTTGGTGTTTTTATCCCCCTCTTTCAACCATAACACCCTCGATTTTTGTCTCCACTCCACCTCTTCCAACCTCAAACAATCTCATCTTTTTCTAGATCCCTATCTTCTTTCACTCTGTTCCAACTTTCAAGTTCTTAGAGTGTTGCTTCCTTCCTCTCTCTCAAAGCTCCACTGGTTGAAGATACCCCCTCCTTGATTTTAGATTTTAGTAGAGTGAGCTTTTTTGATAAAACAAAACCTCCCTACCCATATACAGGAAAGTTCTTCCAGCATTCTTTCACCAACCCCACAAAACTAGGATCCTACAACCATGCATTGCTGAATCTAAAAGGTTTGGGGCCCCAATCAATCTCCTCGGAATCATTCATAATAGAACAATGATCCGATATGGGACACAGTTTGATCTGACTGGCACTTGCGAAGACTTTGTCCCAATTTGCAAAAGTCAAGAATCTATCCAACTTGCTCGTTGCCACCTTGGCCTGGCCACTGGACCAAGTAAAACGTCCTCCAAAGAGAGGTGTCATTGAACTCGTAGAACGCTTCCATTCCCCTAGTGAAACCTCTCCCGCCCTTCCGTTCCTACGAGAATCTCGTAATATTGAAATCACCCCCAAGCACCATTTACTTGAATATAGGGCTGCAACTCTGGTCGGGAGGGTCGGGTTCCTTAAAACCCAACCCGACCCAAGTTGATATTTATGGAACCTGACCCGACCCAAATTCTCGACCCGAACGTCACAACCCGACCCGAATTCCAACCCGAATTCTAACCCGACCCATATTCTTAACCCATTTTAGCCTAATTTTAGTAGGGTCGAGTTGAGTTGAGTCGGGTCGAGTTAACTTGTAAAATCCTCAACACAACCCGACCCGAATTCCATGCGAGTTTTTATCTTCTCAACCCGACCCGACCTGCTGACCCGAAATTCTTGACCCGGCCCGCATGATTTCTCGGGTCGGGTCATGCTGAACACCAGCTTTGGATATCGTCTAACTCAGTCCAAACCTTGTCCCGATCCTCGCCTGTATTTGGACCATACACAGTTGTGATACGTATTTCAACTCCCTCATTCACCACTTGGCCCTTAATAGTTATTGATCTTGAATCCATCCTCCTGTTTGTGACTTGTAGGATAGATGGGTTCCACACAGTTAGCGATCCCCCGAATCTTTGAACTGAAGGTTTGTAGAGGCTTTTGCACTTGTACTAGTAAGACAACCAACATGCTTGCCATTTTCACAATGAGCAAGAGTAAAAACCTACTTATCTCCTCTGAAATGAGGGATCTTGTTGCCCCAAGGATTACCTCCCTACACATAAATGCAAATGATGATCTCTTAGGTTGATTGTTAACCTTGTTGGCATTGTCTTTGTTGGTGCTAGTAAAGAGTGTAAACGGTTCCATTGGAGGTAACAAGCTTTTGTAGCTAATATGAACAACATTATATTCTTACTTTGAGCCTCTTAGAAGATCAAATATACTTTGCTACTCCTTGCATGACCTTCCAACATGCGTTGTTAGAGTTTTTTGCAACAACGTAATCTCTAACTTCCAACTATAACTCATTTATATTACAAAGTTCTTTTTTTGCAATTATGAGGTTGGCAAACCATCCCAAAAATATTGTATTTCCAATGAACTTGAACATATGAGCAATAGGGCTTAGTCAAATAAAGAAGCCAACATATGACCATCTTATCCTCAGTATCCCCCCCACCCAAACCCCCCTCCTTTCTCTCTTGAATTCTAGCCTAGTAATTATTCCTTCTTTATGATTTTAAATTCCAATTTAGAGTGAGAACTATCATAGTCTATTGCCATTTCAAATAAGAGAAATGAAGTCCAATTGGTTGGATTATAATCAATATCTAATCCATTTTTTGGGACTCAGTTGGCCACTTACATGTAGAATCACTTCCACTTGGGTGATGTCGCCCGTGAGCGACAGTCACCCCTGGGCCTTGTAGGGCCCACAGGGGTGGGCGCCAATGCATGGGATAGGTGGGTTTGAAAGTATTTTCAGGATGATACTTCTTACAAAATATCAGGTCTGTTGAATTTGAAAGGTCATGATTTTCAAGTATCAAAAGATCAATGGTAAAAATGTGGTCATTTTTGGATGGATTTTTAATCCAACAATGAGAGCAACTTGAAATGGGTTCAAGATGGATACAATTCACGAGGGGCAGATGGGTGTTAATTCAGACCCTAGTGGGCCCCACATGAGGCCTAGAGCAAATTGTTTCTCATGGATGACAATCGCTCAGGTGAATTTTTTTTCATATATCACATATGGCTTAAATTTGAATTTGATTTGATGATTGTAAGTTTGTAACCATTGAATTGAGTGTGAGAATTTGAAATGTAAGGATGGAGTCTAGTCGTCTATTATGGACACATGCAAACAATAGCTATAATTATCAAATCAAGGTGATTTTTTTCCTTTATGAAAGCCATGGCAAGCCATTCTTGATTTATTCATTGAACTTACTCGTAGTTGGGTAAAGAGGCCTCGAAAGGTAGTTGGGCCAAAGGATCCCCTCAAGGTGGATTGGACCAAATTATAGTCTAATTAGTTAGACTAGGTTAGTTATCTTCAAATGATTTGATTTTTATTTTTATGAAACGGTTAATGAAGATAGTTTTTGTAGAACTTTAGTATTAAAAGATATGAGGGATAAACTTTCAATGATCTAATTAACTCAAAGACAAAAATCCATTTCTGAAAATTTTCTTGTATTTTAATGGAACAAAACTGAAACAGCCTCAATCACCACGGAAATATCACCATAAGTCACTTTGTCAGATGAGAAAATTTGAACAAGGTTTGAGAAAGAAATGAAAGAAGGGATCTTATGTGTTATCTTGTTGGTGATAATCAAACTTTTACCAGAAAAATCTATTAACACAATATTACATAATGGAGTTATTAGCCCATGCGAGTGCCTCCATTCATAACACATATCTCAATTGTTACTTTCACACTGGCACTAGCTTTGTGGCTTTCATAAATATGTAGTGCTCTTTTGAAAATGGTATCCCCTATGCCATTCTGCTATATAATTTATACTGCTAGTTTCTTTGGTGCTGAAACTGTGGGTACATGGGGTATAGGTGATGAGCTTGCTAAGAAGTTATCATGGAAAGTAAGGTGGGATATTGCATTGGGAGTTGCTAGCTGCCTTCGCTACCTTCAAGAGGAGTGCCTAGATGGACCTGTTGTTCGCTTAGATGTCTCCTCCATTCATATTGCTTTATCTCATAACTTCTCTCCACTTGTAAGTTTAGAACCATTCTTCCATAGTGCAACTAAACTTTAGCTGTGATGCTCAGATACAGCTGTTAATACTACTATTTTAATACTACTATTAGGATTTGCTCTTTCATATTTTTGGAAATGTAGGACAAAGATATGGATGCATGGAGTCCATATTCTACTCAATACCATGAGAAAGTTGTTAGGGGCTAAGTGGTACTCTAATATGATAAGAAAGTGGTTGGAAGCTAAGTAAATGGCAAGTATAGGACAGTTAATAGTGGAGTTTGTCATTATGTTAGTATCACCCATTGAGTATCTGTAATCATTACAAGTACTAAATACATATTTCGCTAATATCCCAATTTTTTTACAAGTATCTGGGCATCATAGCACTTGAGCTTAAGACCCAATTATGACAACAGACAATTATTTAATGTTTAAGGTTGCCAACTTTGGTTCTGCTAAGTGGCTTGATGATGACAGTGAAAGTGATACGACTTCATCATTTGAACGACTCAGCAAGTAAGAATTTTCTCAATTCTTTACACTCAATTTTTTTATGTGCAAAAATGTTCCATAAAAATATTTATATATATGCAAAGTCCATAAGAATCTTATTAGAAAGCTTTATATGGTGGAGAATAAATCACTTAATATGGGTTTGGTTTGGGAGAAAATCCTAGCATATTCCGTTGTGTCTTTGAAAAAGATTGGAATTCTCTCTAGGAGAATAGTGATTTCTCATGCCATTGTGTGAGACTAAACTTTTCTCCTGAAACAGGGGAAAAGTCCTCTGTCTGAGACTCAACTTTGCCCACAATTGTAAATTTCCAAATGGAGGAAAACAATGGTTCCTTACTTCCTCTTGATCCTAACAGACCCACACTGATTGTTGGATGTTATTGTAAGCTAGATGTGCGATTTTTGTGTTGCTTACGCTCCCTGTGCTTCTGATGATTGAAAGATATGCAACTACGCCGGAAGATGAGCGCCTTTCTCTTGACGTATATGCTTTTGGGGTGTTGCTTTTGGAACTCATAACTGGACAAAAAGCCCTCAGTATTGATGGTGGTCAAATGTTGGTGGACCAGGTGAGCTCATGGCTGCAATGAAGTAATTGTGTTCCACATACAATTTTGAAGAGTGAAAAAGGATTGGTATTCTATAATTTTGAAAACTATTACTTTTATTTCAATTTTAAATTTGGCATCAGTGAAATTTCAAGCACATAAACAAAATGATCATTGGACCCAAACTAAGACTAGAATTCCCACAACTAAGACCTATGTAAGTTGGAACTTTGTACATAATTATGAATTGAAGCCAAATACAAATACATTTACTACTATAACTGTTATTTTAAGAGAAATAACATGATCCATATGGTACAACATCCATACTTGAAAATGATCGTAGTGCTGTTTTGTCTAGACAATATAACCAAAAATACATTACAATTTACATAAAATTGAATATAGCCAAATACTAGTAATAACAACAAAAAACAATCATAAGTTTGTGGTATGCAATAGTTGTATCAACATAGTTCCATTTTGGTCCTCCTTTTACTGTTGCTGCTACCAAAATAAACTTTATTGTACGCATAGCCATTACTTGGATTGTTAAAAAGATCACCCAAAAGCAACGCTTTTGTAGATAGTAAACTAAGAAATGAATTAGTGATTTGAGAACAAAATACAGCAGATGTCCTATTGTATTGCCCTTATGGTAGGCTTAACAAATTTATGATTGTTTTTGTAGATAGTAAACTAAGAAATGAATTAGTGATTTGAGTTACAATAGATGTCCTATTGTATTGCCCTTATGGTGGCTTAACAAATTTATGAAAGGATGTTAAAAAACAAATCATCAGGGAATGCTATAGGATAGGATTTGTGTAATCCATGTAATCAAATTGCAACGTGCAATCAAAGGCCAAGTGATGCAGACACAAAAGGCTCTAAAGTTTACTGAAGGAGGTCTAAGTCTGTGTAGACCTTGCACACCAGCCTTAGGAACCACCACAATTGGCTTTGGAGAATTTTCTGTATTGAAATTTGAATACAAATATCATGCAATAAATTGTGAATTCAAATTTCAAATTATGTTGCAATTAGGTGGTCTTAATTAGTTTTAGTTTGAAATCAAATTTGAATTATGCTGCGTTTAATCTTTTTCTTTTAATTAGTCCAAATAAATGTATGTATTTCAGTTATAAATACATGACTTGTACTCCAACTTTGGATAGTTGGAAATGAAATTGAATTGAAGCTTTGATCTCTTTTTGGCTAGTGATGATTCTAGCCTCAACAGAAGGTGTTGACTCCTTCTAGCCCTTGGTGATAACTCCAAAGAAAGCGTAGGTGCTGACTCCTAGGAACACTATCCTCCTTGTTACAAGGAAAATGAGAAAAATGAAGAAAATAATGGAAGAGAAGGGAAGAAAAGAGAGAGATATATTCTCTGTGTTGTATTTCTTGTGTTTAATCAAAAGAAAATACATGTATATATAGAATAAAGAGAACCAACCAAGGCAAGAAAAAAGGAAAAAGAAAAGATCGGTTACAATCAATAATATTTAAAGGTCAAATGCACATGTAAAATGTGAAATTACTACAACATTTACAACATTCCCCCTCAAGCTGGTACGAAGATATTGATTAAGCGTAGCTTGCTTAAGACATTATCAAGTTGTGATTGAAAGATGGCCATGTTGAGCATATCTGCAAGTTGATCCTTGGATTGCAAATAAGGAGTGAGAATCTGACTTGCGAAAACATGATGGCGAAGAAACTGACAATCAACTTCAATATGCTTTATGCGTTCATGGAACATAGGGTTGGTCTGCAAACTCAAGAAAGCTATCTATGATCTCAAGCAGTCTCTATGGGCATGGTTTGACAAATTCATCAATGCCTTATTGCAATATGGGTTTTCTGGCTGTCAGGCAAATCGTTCTGTGTTTATCTACCATGCCGACTCTATTACGATGCTTCTTCTTATTTATATTGATGATATTGTTCTTACTGGGAATGATGCTCCATTTATTACTGCATTCAAAGACTATTTATGACACTCCTTTGATATTAAAGATCTGGGGTCACTCCGTTATTTTCTCGAAATTGAGGTTTCTCGTTCTTCTAAAATGCTCTCTTTCTTAGAGAAAATATGCTTGATTTCTTACAGGATGCATGATATTCTAGATGCAAGCCAACTGACACTCCTCTTGATGTCAATACTAAGCTTTCTCCTTCAGATGGAATTCCACTAGATGATTCCACATTTTATCAAAAAATAGTGGGTAAACTTATTTATCTCTCAATTACTAAGCTAGATTTATCCTATGCTGTTGGAGTGGTAAGTAAAAAATTAGGCCCTGGGTGACTTCAACAGTGTTGGTTCGAAGGTGAAAGAAGACCCCTTGTAGCAGATCCGAAGTTCGAAAGCCTAAAAAGGTAAAAATACTTTTCCTGGCATCCCTTGATGCGAAAACGAGAATGGAGATAAGGGACCCTAGACTGCACCAAACCCTAAAGCCCACCAATGGATGGAAGGAGAGGCCAAAAACGAATAGGGTGGTGATAATTTCGAAGGCCAATGAGCAGTATTTATACGAACCGAAGGTGAAAATAAAAATGTTCTTGGAATTGTCGCCTTGGGTTTGTTGCAGTCTGAAAAAAAAATTGTGAATCCGTGTTGGGGAAATTCAACCATGAAGGGAGAAGATTGAAGAGGAGAGAAGCACACCAAAGGCCATAGGCAATATAGAAATCCCCAAAAAACGACGATTGAAATCATATTACAAAGAAAATGAGAAAAATGAAGGCAAAAAAATTGAAGAGAAGATAAAAAAGAGAGATAATTTCTCTGTGTTGTACTTCTTGTGTTTAATCAAAAGAGGATACACAAATATATAAAATACAAAGAGCCAATCAAGGCAAGCAAAAAAGAAAAGGAAGATCGGTTGCAATCAATGGTATCTAAAGGTCAAATGCACATGTAAAATGTGAAATTGCTAAAACATTTTACAACACTCCTACCATCCGGTCCTACTTTCCCATTCTCAGGCCCATTGTGGACTTTAATTTTACTCATAACCAGTCTATATAGACCAGTAAATAGTCCCTAATCTGTCTTTAGTTTCTGATCTCCTTTATGCCCTAATCCTTGATCTAAACCTCCATAAAACCCAAGCTGCTTGCTGTTTAGACTTGTTTATTTTCACATTTTGCAGGCATCCTGCACCACCAAGGTGTCTTGGGGCCTAAGTCTAACAGTGCATATGTAGGCGTGAGCTTAAATCAATTTCTCTTTAGAAGACTTCATTCATAGAACTCTGCATTGGAATATATATATTGGAGTTCTTTAGAATTCTGAGGTTCAAAAAAATTGATATTTATTCTCCCATTACTTTTTGACATTCATTATCAATGTAACCATAGTCCTCTAAAAGGCCTAAACCTTCAATCTTAAGGTACAATGTTATACATTAATCATACTATCATTTTGTTGCAATACCTGATATATCAAATATCACAATAATGATCCACAGGACTTGGACTAGTGCATAAGATAAATGCATCACCAACTATGTTTACATTGTAATTATCAATGGATGGCTTATTTTCCTTGCATTTAAATCATATCTATTGATAACAATAGAAGCTTGATTATGGGAATACAAGTTCTCTTTTTAACAGAAGGAAAATTTTCCAACTTAGGTTTATATGATGATGATTTGATGACTGTCATCTAGATGTGCACTTGTTACTGTGAAAGTTTTCATGAAAAGTAATAAAGTGAAATTTTCTTAAGAGGCATTAGGCCATTCTAAATTATGGAATCTATAACATAGAAATTCAATGAGGATTCAGCTCATTATTGCTTTTTATTTGAATTGTTAATGGGCTAGGTGTAAATACTACTTTATGAGAAATTGTGGTGCCTTTTGGGATTAAAGAATCCAATCACTAAAATAGACTCTAGGTTCTCCAAGAATTTAAAATTTCATAGCCCCAAGGTAAGTTACTTGGTAAAGTACGAATTATCTTATGTGAAGTGGATTATTCGATCGTTTGAACAATATACTGTTGCTTCATTTCCACCATTGGTGCAAGGTTTCTGTCCTCGCACACAATGAGGCATAAGTTGCATCAGATGTATCTTCTAGGATCTTTGCTTGTGGTCAGTCATCATGATCAAAGAACTCGGACATGTTTTAATTGGGTTATCCTAAACCCGAGCATGTAAAGTGACTTTTAGGGTCAAAGATTAAATAATCTTGGTGAGTGTGGTGGAATTGACCATCAAATGCCATTGCATTGTTGCATCGGGTTCTAGGAGATTGGGATATAATTTGACATGAGTTCTGTAACTTGGGGATTAGTTACAGATTATTGATAATGTATTCCAGAATCAGATTTTTTTTGAAGTAACTTCATTAATCAAGAAAAAAAAAACATCAACTAGAGGCCTGCAACCCAGACAAAGGCAAATATTATGAAAGAATCCCTTAAGATTACACCAAATCATTCACAATCTCCAATGATGAAGTAAGATCATGACGAGCCAACTCATCAATCTCTGAATTTGCCGAGCGAGGGGCCCAATGATACATCAAACATTGAAAGCCTTCAATATGATCAAAATGTTTTGAAGATATTTTGAAAATAAGTATATTTGCAACTTCCTTTAAAAAAAGGGTTATTACTGCAGTTGAATGACTCAAGTATTGTGTAATGTCTATTTTGTCCTCCTTTCTTCTTAAAGTATGTATTAGTGTTTTTATAATGATAATGTATTAGATTTTGCAAGAACAAGAGGCATTTCAAAGTTTGAGGATGGCTTCTGTGCAACATTCTTTTATCAAATCATGTCTTATCGACATTTCTCTCTTACCCATCTTTTTATTGTCACTAATCCTTTAACTTCTTCAGTATTATATTTTTCTCCAATATACGTCTTATGTCATCTCACCCATGATAGTGCCAACGTTTCTTTTTCATTGATTTTGTTTTAATCCCACTTGATAGTCACTTTTACCATTTGGCAATACAATCTTCACTCAACATTGTCATTCTTTCTGTTCACCCTCTAGAATATTCTCCTTAACATGTCTTTCAGTTCAAGGCCTCATCTCTTTAAATTACTCTTTCCTGAGTAGAAAAGCCGAAGCTCCTTCTCAGGATCCTCCTTTTCTTTGATTTTTTTTTTTTCTGTTTTCCCTTTTTTCCTCCTTTTTACTTTTTCATTTTTTGTTTACTCTATTTAGTTTTTTCCTGACTACATCTTCTGCTATTTTTTTCTTCTTATTCTTTTATTTTAATTTTTAATTTTGCATATAATAAGAATATCTTATTTAATCAAAATGATTGTGTCTTGACTTTTTGACTAGGTTAACTTGGCTCATCATAATTTTACACACATGAATGAGTTGTTAAATGGAAACAACGATCAAACTCCTGTAATTCCTTGTGCTTAGAGGATCACCAAACTTCTTTGCACTGGATTGAAATGCCACTGTATTTTTGCCATGCAAAGCCAAAAATTAAATTTTGTTAGACCTATAATTTCCATATCTTCACTGTACTCATACATGAGTTCTAGTAGAATTTTTGAAATAATCTTGTAATTGCTGAAACATGTGAATTTCTGCAGGTATCGCACTTTATAGATACAGGGTCTCTAAGCCAAGTGATAGATCAGAGGTTGACATATTCTTGTGATTCTAAGGAGGTTCATTTTATGTCATCTGCTGCTTTGTTATGTGTAAAGAATGATTCTGGGCATCGACCTACTGCCAGTGAGGTAAGTCTGTTATTTTCTTGTCATATGGCCATTCCCATTTTTGGAACTTGAGTGCATTATACCAGATTATTCCTTATTCCTTGTCAAGGTAGTATGTGATTTTTTATTGTAGGAGGAAGATTAGTCAGATGCTCTAAGAAGTTTGGACACCGTGGTCATAAAAAAATAAATATCTTGATTGTAGGGGAAAAGCGCCATCGTCTGAAAGATATTGATCATAAAATGCTATGGTATCTGGTTTTTCTCTGGATGAATAAAATTCATTAAGTACATATGTTCTCTTTCATCAATGCAATATATTGCGTGGCAAAGCTCAACTTGAAGATATTTGATGCACATGGCTTGCGGGGGCTGTGTGCATCTGAAGTTTTACCTAATGCCCTGATACTCAGAAAGAGGTGGAGGTCTTATGGTTCTTCGTCGTAAAAAAATAAATAATAAACACTTAAACTGTGCGTCGTTGTAATGTGCTTATATATTTGTAATCAATAATTTCTATACTTTTGTTGTAAGAAACAACGAAAATTTGCTGTAAAGAAGACTATCTTGTTATTAGAAGCCTTCTTTTTTAGAAGGTAATATGAAACTTTGAAAGAAAACTGGGTGGATAAAAGCAATCTACAAAGATAATAATGACTTGCTTGAAAGAATACATTTAATGAATCTAAAAAGGAAATCACAAATGTCAAATATTTTCTGCAAAAGCATTTAAGTTAAATCTGAATACTAGTTTTATCTTGAAAAAATAAAAAAATAGTTGGTAAGCTCTTATTTTTGCAATTATAAATGTTTTAGGTTTGTGATAAAGGTGTCATTTATGCAGTTGGTCCATGGAAAACAATTTGCCAAATATATCTATGATAGCAGACCTCCGTTGAGTTGGGTAAATGACTTCGATGATTAAAACCTTTAAAAATGTCTTTTTTTTTTAACAGAGGAAAGTTACTTGTAACCTTTTCCATGTTCTTTCTTTTGGATAATGGGGCGTTGTATGCCCATTTCCCTTCCAGTAATTTCTCTACCAACCTCAAAACTCTTCCTGTTTGATGCGTTTTCAGGTTGTGGCTGTGCTTCGAGGTGACCGCTTTGCAACATCCCATTGGTGACTTCTTCATTGAATTTCAAGGATTCAACTTACTATTATTATAAAACGGGGAGACATGTTCTTGAATTTTAGTATAAGATTGGAATTTATATAAATTATGCATCATTATATAATAAATATGACAGGAGTTGATTCATGTCCCTCAGTAATTGCATTCCATTTAACACTCGGGTAACTACTATCGAAGGGAGAGAAGGTTCTCTTTGTTCTTGTCTGTCTGTCTTCAAGGCAGGGAGACACAGACATGGAATTGCATATTGTATGCACAAATACTGCTGGATCCATCAGCAACTTGAAAAGATCCATAATGGTTGCAGGTCATGGGTTCTATTTGTCATCATTTTATATGATTCCATGGTGATTGGCATACATTTTGTTCAATTTGCTTCTTGCTTCTTCCTAGAATGCAGTCTCAAGGCAATCAATTTAGTGTTTTCTGCATGTTTTTGATAGAGAAATGATCTAGATTAAAGGTATCTGACTTGTCTGAGGCCTACTATGGGCATTGTCAATGGACACGAGCAGGTATTTTGTGCAGGAGGCCAGAGAGGTAAGCTTCATTATCTGGTAATAAAAGATATCCACGAGCATTGTCCCAGTTAAAATTATAGTATGAATTCTTAAAATTTGTCTAATGTTTTTGGCTTGGATCCCAACTGAAATGGTGAAGGTAAATATTAAATTTCATCATAAGTTTGATAAAATCGAAGTAGGCATAAGTTTGGTTGAAATGGGCACAACTATCTGACAAATTTTGCCGACATTTCACCAAATTTTTGTTTTTAACTGTTTGTAATTTGAGGGAAAAAACATGGGCCAAAAATGGTCTGATGTTATGGCCTAGGAATTCTGCTCATGGACTGAAATACCCGTTTCGCTACACATTTAAAACTTAGAACATCGCATACTTTATCTACTAAAATGGTTTCTTCTTTCATCTTTAATAAAAAGGCAGAACTTTGCACTGGCTGTTATCAATTCTTTTTTTTTTTTTAATCTAAATTTCCCTTTTTAGTTGTTTGTTGGAAGGGCTTTTCGTATTGAAATCAAATTGCTTGCCACAATAGAGTTTCCAAATAATATCTCAAAACTTTATAAAAAACATTATTTTTATAGATTGTCACGTTTGAATTTAACAAATTGAAAAGTATGTGGACCTTTACCTAACTTAAGAAAGCAATAACAACTGTAAATATTTTTATTTGTTGATCAAGTTTGAAAATAGGGTATCTATAATTGTGTTATAAATCTATCATCAAGTAAACCAATTGTACGAGAGGTGAAGAGAGAATTTTGGAGGAAGCCTAGACAAGAGGGTATAAAGAATCTATCATCCCACCTTAGAAAATTGACAGGTCTTGCCTCGACGAAGAGAACCTCAAGGGATTAATCTAATTCCCTGTGTTGGCCTATAAACGGGACGAAGCAAAGACTATTTCTCTTCCATATAAGGTTTTCAAATAATCTCACTTCCTTCTTCATCCAATTTATGATTTTAAATCCATCTTCTTTCTTTTCTCCTCACATCTTTGGTTATGGCTAAAAGGGAGGTGGTGGGTTCGAGTCCTCATGGTCTAATTTTGATGTGCTTTAAGGGTAGTGGGCTCATCTGTAAAGGTTTTAGTAAGACAGTGTCTGAATTTTTCACACGTTAATCTAAAAAAAAAGAGGAAAGGCTAAAGTATTCACTCTCTATGGGGGCACATTCTTGACAGATACGAAGGACCAAGTACTTGTTAACGGTGGGCTCCATTGAAGAACGATTACTTGACTATCCCTGAAGGTTCAGGTTCCTGAAGCACTGGTTTCTGACCCCATCACAGAAAAAGAAAGTCACATATTTTGGGTTTGGGGGGAGGCTACCATGGGCATCTGAATCCTTTGGGAGTCTATCAAAACACCAAACGTATTGATGGCTCTCCTGTACAAAGCATGTAACAAACACAGGGCATTAGATTAATCCCTTGAGGTCCATATAAGCAGAGCTGGTCCTGAGATCCCCTAAAATTTCTGGGACATATTAAGGGATTTAAGTATGTGGGGCCCTTTCTGTTTCTTTTGAAAGACATTCCATGCATAAGTTATCACCTCGTTTAATTCGCTGCGACTAACAACAGCCATGTTGTTAATTAGGTCACAAGGAACAAGTTCCTCGGGCTCTCTAGTTTTTCCTCACGAAGAGCCTTTATGTATAAAGGAAAATGGTGAAGCTTGAAAAAAGAAATTCGTTTTGAGAGCTGTGAGACTATATTTTGGTTTGTACTTTGCAAGGGTGCCAAGGGTTAAGGGATGTTTTAATTCAGCAGACATTTTGTACTACTTTTGATTGGATGAATGGAGTTGGCTTAGGCCACTTTGCGTCTAATCTTCTTTAGTAGTCTTCTTTCACTTCCTTTTGTGCATGCCATAGCCTGTGACCAATTGAATGAATGCAATTGTAGGTTGTAGTTGTTTTTATTTTTTGAAATGGTCCATATACATATATTAATAAATAAGGCACCAGAGGTGCAAATTAAAAAAAAAATAGAGAAATCAAAGAGTTACACAGGTAGAAAGAACTAATAAAATAAACGTCGACGGAAACAATAATGAGAGAATCATCCACTGGAGTTTGAACCCAGAATCCTTTTGAACCAAACCCACACTATCTTTTTATAATCCACCTTGATCATCTAGTGGGGCAAAATCCTCAAACTCTAATCATCCAAATCACCACAAACTTGTCCAATCATCCATGGGACCCACAGATATGAGAAGCATTAAGAAAGAAATGTATTCTTAATGAATATATTTATGATATGTAATAAGGTGCAACCACCAATGTCAAAAATGTTTGCAAAAATATGTAGAGTTCCTAGTTAGAATGAGAATTTAACTATGTGTGTTAATCATAAATAACATCACATTAGGAATTTAGGACGAAATGTCATGGTGTATATTGTTTGCATATGATATAATGTTACTTCGTGAAACAAATCAACAACTCAATATAAAGTTGGAACCTTGGCTTAACTAATCGAACTAAAATAGAATATGAAATGTAACTTTTAGTAGAATAGAAGATCAAAAGAACTATCTGATAAAAGTTTAAAATGACACAGCATCTTACTGCGACAAGTTTAGATACTTGATATTTATAGTAGAATTTTAAAGAGAATCTAATTTAGATATAACTAATTAGATGAGAGCAAAGTGGGAAAATTGTAAATAGGATAGCAAAATTTTGTGTGATAAAAAGTCACACATTGCTTAGAAAGGACAATTGTATAATATAGTTATCATAACTCAATACTTTGTGGAACGTTTTTGGCAATTAAGAAAAAAAAAAAGTGTTTGGATGCTGATACCCTACGTAATTGGATGGTCTATAACTTGATTGGATAGATCTTTGAATCTTTCACTACCAGCAACACAACTTGATGTTATTAAATTTTAAATGAAAAATTGACGTTTTTCTTTTGCACACATGACCAATTGAATTATTAAAAGTACAATAAGTGTTTTTTAATAAAATTGAAAAGTACCTCAATTACAACCCCTTACTTTTCAGGCTGATATAACGAGAGGCACAGAGTAGGGCTGCAATTCGGGCAGGGTCGGGTCGGGTTTCTTGAAGCTCGATCCGACTCGAGTTAATATTTATGGAACCCAACTTGACCTGACCCTCTGACCCAAAATTCTCAACCTGACCCGCATGATTTCTCGGGTCAAGTCATGAGGGTCAAGTTGCAGCCCTAGACCTGAGGCACAGATGCATTGTGTTTTATTGTTGCCAAAACTGTGAGGCCAAGGGCCCATACCCTAAGCCCTGCAAAATCATCAAAAAGTAGCACCATTACGCCCATAGGGTATCATCATTTGAATGACCTCGAAAAATTAGCTAACATACTTTGGTTCTAAATGTTATCATCATTTGATACAGTATTTTGTGGAATATATCTTTGAATCATGGACGATTCGATCCAAAAAACAATTTAACCATTGTTCAATCAAGATCGGCACCATGATGTCAAAATGGGAAGAAAAAAGCTAAATAAGATAGTAAGTAAATCTAAAGAACTGATTTTGTGACCATTTTGAGTTGTTGACCACCTACATTTTTTTAATAAACTGGACCATTTTGGTGGTGTGCCCTGGGTTGAATCAGATTCAAAGGCCGGTCTAGTTTAGTTTTCAAAACACTAAACAAGTTAATTATCAATCTATCTCTGAACAACTGACAGATGAGAGATCTGGCCACCAGTCCATCCATTACCTACACAGAAAGTCACTCATAAGTGATCGCATTTGCTGATTGTAATACCATTGCACATTGAGTGAAGCTCTTCCTTCTCTTTCTTTCTTTTGTTTTTTCAAATCTCTTTCAGATGTCTATTTGTGATGGTTAAAAGTTCAATTGGTGTTTAGGGTCATCTAGCCAGTTTTTGGGTCCAGCACTCTTGGGCAAATTAATGAATTCTATCTACTTTTGTCTCAAATAAAAGAAAAAAAATTCAAAATTCAGACTTAAACTCAAAATCTAATCAAATCAACTAATTGAGGCATGTTCTTCTATTCGACTTGAAAAAACTCAAAACTCACTGATTTGCTCAATTCTAAATCTTATCAAGCTTATTCAACTCGACGTAACCTAACTTGCTTGAGGTTTTTTATTCTCCAATCTTCAAACCATGTCTCTAACATTTATAGAAAAGCTATTCAACTTATGAAATTTCAAATTGAGCTTGAGTTATGGATTTTTTAAACCCTCCCAAGAAATGTAAGCATACCTTGTGCACATGGGATATTAAGTGTTTTCCACCACTTCATGGATAGGCCTTGTTACTTGAGCTGACAGTGCAATTTTATTTTTTTAGCAGTAACAGTAAAACTTATATTAAAAAAAAGGAAGATACAATAAAAAGTTACAAAGTCCCAAGAGAATTGGGCCAAGAAACAACAAAAGAAAGAAAAAGCAAAGAAACAACAATAACAGCTCCAAAAAACAAAATAACTATCCTCCTAATAGGTGAAAAGTGCCACATATCGACCCTCCGACGCTATATATTTTGCAAAGAAATCAACCACTCCGTTGGTTGTGCGGCTGATGTGCACAAAGGACACTTCCAAGCCCGAGGCCAGTTCCTTAATCTCCCTAGCCAGAGTGATCAACCTCCATGGAGGACGCTTCACACCTCTGACCCATTTGACAGCATTGAATGAATTACTTTCAATCACTAATTTTTCTCCTCCAAACCCACTCCTATGATCAAGGCTCTCCAAATACTAAGAAGTTCTGTCTTATTAGAATCCTCAATCGCAAACGAATCTGTAAAAACGACAGTGAAATTGTTTTTTCTTGATGATGTTGATGTTGATGTGGGCTGAAGATTTTACCAGACAAGGCTTGCTTTATCAGACGTCTTCATAAGGGCATCTTTGGTTGAGTCTTAGATTACAAATGATAGAATAGAATGACCACTCAAATTCCATTGAGAAACTTTTATCAAAATAGTTGTCTTCTCCTTCCCAACCAAATGGCTATCAAACACAGAACCAAGCAACCAAATGAAATGCCAAAGACAGTCTCCAGAAATTGCAATTGCCCGGCATCAAAAAGTTTAGTGTGGATAAGCATTCCAAATGTGTCCACCACAACCATTGCTACGGCCATAATGAAGACAAATATTTTGAGCATCAAAACCATCCGCAGCAGCAGGTTTTGTTTGTCATCCAACGTTATGTTTATATAATCCTCAGTGTCCTTCACATACTCTCTCAACTTCATACATAAAAAAAAAGAGGAAAAAAAACCATTAGATCCACTGTTCTCATCAGTTGTGTCATAACAAGGAAAAGAAAATACTGGTAGCCAATAATTCAATAAAAATAGTCTCATAACATATATATCAATAACTAGGATACGAAGAGCAACATACAGTCAGGGCCAGCCCTGAGATCTCCTAAAATCTCAGGGACTCTAGGTGGAGTGAAATTTCAGGGGCCCTTTTTTACTAGTATATTAAGGAGTTTAAGTGTGTGAAAGCCCTAAGCGGCGGCCTATGCCCAAGGTCGGCCCTGCATCATTGATGCTATTGCATTAGTATGGAATAATGATGCTATACACACCTGGGAATTTATTATATGATCATACACACATCCAAAACTGAGATAGCTTCATGTAAAAAGCTTAGCTTTCAGCAGTAGTAAAAATGGACTAGTATTCAAGCTTGGCTACTTTTACAAGCAGAATCAAAATCCTTAATAGCCAAATTCATTGATTTCTAAAAGGAATTACATGCAAGAAAAGGCAAAAAAAGGGGCAACAAAAACCCAAACCATAGAGAAACAAACCCCAAAAACATTGCAAAAATTTATCTACAATTTCCATCGACGAAGTTAATCTCTGACGAGACATTTCATTTGCATCTGAGTTAGAAGAAATAGCCATCCAAAATTAAACCACATACATTCAAATAATTTTTTTATAAATTAAATAAATATAAAAAATCATGTCACAACCTTTAAAAATAAAATTGAAGAAATCGCAATTCAAACGTTCTACAGTAGATGCTCAGGTGAGAGGGGTTGTCACTAGGATTTCTTAGATAATAATGATAAAATGTCTTTTTTTTTTAATTGACTGACATTGCAGCCACGTTTGGTTTGATAGCCTGGATGTAACTTAAATGTAATCTATAAGATGTGAGTTTATCAAGGTCCGTTCTATCCACTTCGAACATAAACAGACAACCATGATTTTTGATGAGTATTCTCTAGCCAAATATTTGTGGGCCTACAACTTTATTGGATTTGTTGCAATAATAAATAATTAAATCCAAATGTGATAGTTTATTTATGCTCATAATAAAAATTGTTTGATGGCACCATTTTCCATGATAAATAGTAAAACTTTCGCAATGGTAAGTAAACTATACAAACATTCAAACAATTAGGATTGAAATGATAACAAAATCAAAATCAGTGATATAGACCTTATGAATTTGATAATAATAGATATTGAATTTGCAAGGTGACCGAACTACTTGAGAGTAGTGGGAAACAATGCAAGAAATGAAGAGAAACAAATTGATAGGCTCCAGTGTAGTGATTTTCAAATGAATGAGACAGATTATAACAGAAAGGAAAACCGTATGGATGATTATGAGGAAACGAGGAGATGCTTAAGAGTATATGAGCAAGTTCAAAAAAGGTGAGGCAGTGATCTTTGTTGTGGGACCCACTACATGGCACAATTGACTACTGGACATAATTGGCCAGAATCATCCTAGTTTGAAAAGTTGACTTAGAAGATATTGCCATCTACATAATTCATTGTAACTGATTATTCTTTTACTTATTTCCTTTTCAGCCATCGTAATTGACTCATGTTAATAATCTATTTATACATGTACTCTCCTTCAATTATTGATACAATACAATACAGAGAAATCATTCTTTTCCAATATTTTCTCTCTCTTCTCCTTTTTCCTATTATGATTTTTACATGGTATAAGAGCTATTGGCAACCACTCAGAGGGAAGACTGCAGCAGACGTGGGTCCCACTGATCACAACAAGTAGCTGAAGCCAAGAAGATAGATAGGACAGGCAGGGGCGAAGACACAAGAGAGGCAATAGGCTCTGTAGAGGCACATGGACTCCCACACACTGAAATAACAAATCCACCGGTCTTTAGGTCAGCAGCAAATCTGAAAAGGAGGCGTCTGTGATGGACACACCAGCAAGAGACGACAACAGGAGGCTTGATTCCAAGTCAAAATAGTCCCCAATCCAGCAGATCGAAGAAAGAAGGCCCAAAAATTGGGTTTTCTTGCGTCCCAGTCAACAATTGAAAACCTGGAGAAATGAGGGGCCCACACTAGTCAGATCTGATGATAGACCATAAAAAAAGGGCAAGGGTTTGTGGGCGTCCCGTCGCCTGAATCTTCACCGGAAAAAAGTTGAACGGCAGCGAAGTTAAAGGCTGCACACGACACCAAGTGTAGGAACGACACATAGAAGACCAGAAAAATTCGAAACAAAATCCAGAATGCGAAAAAAGAGATCCGCAACAGAGATCCTCAGAGAGCCGAAGATGATGCCGGAGTCTGTTCATGAATAGTAACTCTAGCGAGGAACAATAAAATGGAACAAGAATCCTCCTTAAAGCATTCAGAATTCGATTCTGACTGATACTATGTAGAAAATAATAATAGTGAAAAGGAGAAAATAAAAAGAATATTGGAGAAGAATAATCTCTCTGGATCGTATTCTATCAATAATCGAAGCAAAGTAAATATATAAATAGATTATAAGGAGAAAATTACGATGGTTGAAAAATAAAGAAATAAAAAAGAATAATCAATTACAAAGAATTACATAGCTAGCAATATTTTCTAAGTCAACTTTCCAAATTGGGATGATTCTGGTCAACTATGTTCATAAGTGGGTTCCACATGGTTGATTGTGCCATGTAGTGCGTGTCTCACAACAATTTTTTCGCTGGAGGTTGGTCATCTATCATATGTTGAACTTCACGTGGTGGAATGCATAGAACATTAAATAGAAAAGAAGATTTTAGAGAAAATTTTGTATCTAATCACCTTTGTTTTGTGACATAGGATCATAAAAAATCAATAAATTACAATAGTTATTTTTAAAGTTCAAAATCACAAGTTTAAACATTGGATGAAATTCACCTATCTATATTAATGCAACTTTTCTCCATGTCTCACTAAAAGATGTATATTCTAGTTAATATTCAGAAGCCAAGATAGAGTTTTTCATTTTTCCTTTTTTACAATAAATAAATAAATGGGTGAATGAAATAGTATTTGCATCAACAGAGTGGCAACTAAATGAATGCTGTAAAAGGGAAAATCACATACATTTGATAGTTTGCTTAAAATTCCGTCTATCTGTGTGAAGTAAGCTTCTAAAAGAAATTCTAGCTCTTTGGTATCTGATTTAAGAGAAAAGCTTCTTGCAACCTTGCTCTTAGAGCCTTCAACCCTGAAAATGCAACTAAGGAAGAACGGTCAAAAGAAATTCTAGCTCTTTGGTATCTGATTTAAGAGAAAAGCTTCTTGCAACCTTGCTCTTAGAGCCTTCAACCCTGAAAATGCAACTAAGGAAGAACAGTCAAGCCGATTAAGAAATAGGGTCAAACAAAATAAGAGATCTATTTAGTTCACTATGGTGAAATGGCATTAGATTTTTTTTTTCTTGAGATGTGAATGAATAATTTCATTTTATAAAACCCATTATCGAAAAAGAATTATGCTGTCTTATATGATTTTTTTTTCTCTTGTTAAATGGGTGACATAAACATGTCATACACGTCAACTTTTTTCATAAATAATGTCATACACGTTAACTTTTTTCATAAATTTCTACCAAAATGTTGTTTTTCTTGGTGTTAAAATATTATCACAACTTTTCTTTCTAAATCAGATATATTTATTATTTTCTGTCTTTATTTAAAATAAATAAATATTTAAATTATTTGAAATGATAGGTTCATGAGATTTACCAAATAGGACATCTCATACTTTTTTTTAGCGGTAACTAGGACACCTCATACTTATCTCAAGTTTGACAATTCCACTCAACTATCAACATTTATCAAATATAATACTATATTAATTTCTGTTTTAATTAATTTATCATCTTTATTTTTAGATTCGCTAAAGTTGCATTTCATAAAATCCTTTCTTTTCCTACTTTATTTGTATGTGTTTGGTTGCTTATGTATTCTTTTGTTCTTCTCTTTTAGGTCTTATCACTTTTAGACCTTCTCTAACCCTTATAATTTTTTTTTTATTATAAATGAAGCATCTTTGTTACTGCTAAAAAATAAAAAAAATCTTTTCTTTTACTCCTTTCAACTGTTTGTATTTTTTAGCACACCTTTCATTTATCATTTTATTGATTTCTTTCTTTACACGAATCGAGTTAAGAGTAACTTGATGCAGATAATGAGATTCAATAAAAAGAAAATAATCATGTAGCGCCGCATTGAATAGTTGTTTTACTGATTCAAAATTTTGTATGAATGCCATAAATATAAATACTCTTTCCGTCCCATTTTAATCCCATTTTAAAAATTTGAATTTTTTAAGGAAGGGCTTTCAAAAAGCTTATGAATTTCTCTCCAACATCTTGTAACTCTTTCAATAAAGAAGAGATAGATAGTCACAGTATATAGATAGAGTTGATCAAAATAGCATATCAGACAACAATTTTGGGAGAATCTCAAAATGCATATCAGACAACTAAATTGGGACAGAGAGAGTAATACTTTGGAAGATTGTAATAATGGGTAGATAACTTGTCAAGTTTAATAATTTTAATGATGGACAAACTGAGCTTACCTTTCATTCACTAATTCAAAATCTTTGAAAGAAACTTCATTTGATTCATCTTTTGTGGAAGTTTCTTCCACTTGTTGATCTACAAACTTCACAGTCAAATACATTTCAGCCATATTTTCATCATCATCCAATAAATGCTCGAGTTCATCTCTCACCTAATGAAAAGGAAATTATATTACAAGTAGTAGAACCTCTTTCAAAAGAAAAAAGAATTTTCCAAAAAAATTGTTGAGAATATTCAAAATAGTATTTTAAAAGAAATTTGTCAATATTATTAAAATCATTTATTACATTAATTGAAATTTGTACTAATAAATAAATTTAGCAAGTTATTTCAAAGAATGTCAATTAGTTGAAAATTATTTTCAAAATTTGGAATACAAATTATGGATTGCTTTCAATAGTAGATTGAATTATCACTACGTTACTTCTGCATGTAAAGGTTATATCCAATGATGCTTACCTTTTTGACATGTCCGGATAGTTTTTCTAGACGACTCTTTATTTGCCTAACTCTTTCAAGATTCAAAGGTTTGATTTTAGATGTCAATTCATCTAAAGCACAATAACCCTCTTTCTCGAGCACAGTTGTCTGACAAAAATATTGGACACCACGATTTAATAAGTAGAACATAGAAAGTCTTATATCAACTTCAATTCAATTATTGAATATTATGAAACAAAGGATATATCAGGGGTGAAAAATTCGGTATCAGCCGACATCTCGACCGATTTTTTTCTCTCTCATATTTTTAAAAAAAAGTATCAATATTGGCCGATATCGGCGATATATATCGCCCGATATTTACAATATCGGCTGATACGTATCGATATCTCGACCCCTGGGATATATCAAATATTCAAACAAAAAAATTGAAAATAAATAAATTCATAGAACTTTTAGTCTTTGTACACCAAAGAGAACATGCACATTTGAAACTATATTGGGATTCACTTTCCCTGCATCTCTCCAAGTCTGAAGGCAAGACATTTAAAATCCTTAGTTTTAGAAGATCAACAACATTGAAGAAAAAATTGTATTAGGATGCAATCGATGTCATTCAAGAAGCACATTGAAATCTAGTTCCCTCTCGGTCTATTGAAATCCCATGTTTCTATTGTTTGCATCAAAACCCTCACTTACGTTGAAAATGAGTTAAAACACTTTCTCAAGGAGTGTAGAATACCTCCCTCATTTTTTCCTTAAATTTTCTTATCATCTCTCTCCCCCATCCATCCCCTCCTTCCCACACTTGCATAGGAAATGGTTGGTAAGGATTGTTGTGGGACCCCCACATCACACGTCTAGTGATGTGGGCCCCAGTTAATGTCTAGATTATTGTATATTGAAGGTCAATACAAATAGGTTGTCATTAGGATATACTTATTGTATTTCCTTTTTTGTTCCCTCGATTGTCTCTATATTTTCTATTTAAACATTATATCCTCTAAGAGAAATACAATCAATCAATACATTTGACAGAGATAATTCTCTTCCAGATTCTTTCTCTGTTCTTTTTCCTTATTTTCATATTCCTATTCTACATGGTATCAGAGCCAGGTTAGATTTTCTTTTTTGATTGTCTTAAAGATCACTGTTCCGGCGAGATTCACTGTTCTGGCGAGAATCATTGTTCCGGCGAGCAATCTATCGGCAGGGGACTCGTCCTTCCCTGTCGTTTTTGACAGAGCTTTCCATCCATAGGGTTGGATCTCTGGTTTGACGCATTTTACACCGGTTCCTGCTGCCTTCTTCTTCCAGCGATTTTGGTGTTCTCATCAAACCCAGTTTTGGTTTTCTGCTTAGATCGGCCGGTTCACGACACTTTTGGAGTTCGATCCTTCACTACTGTAGTCGCCTCTGCCCTTGGTTTCAATCCCACTTGGTTGTGCCACCTTTGATCAACGGTGGGACCCCATTTTGGGCATTCTCGCCCTTACTGCCTGGGACGCCTATTTCCCCAGATTTTGGGTATTTTTCTACAGATCTGAGGGATTCGGCCCTCTTTCACCTGGGATCTACACCACTACAGTCGCCCCTACCTTCTCCTTCCATCCCTTTGGAGTTGCTAGTGTTACCATCTCGGTGGGGCCCATTTTTGGCCATTTTTTTGTTGTTGCAGTCCATCCCTTGGCTGGATTTCTTCTGCTGTTTGGACCTTTGCTGCAGATTGGTGTTGTGTAGACATTTGGTGTGTTTTTTTTTGCTTCGGTTGGTGTTGTGTGGGGTCCTTTGCTGCTGCTACTTCTCCGATTTCACATCGGCCTTGATTTTGCCTAAGTTTATTTGGCTTGTCTTCTCTGTTATTACTCTATGGCTGCTGCATCATCTTCTAGTTCTTCTCTTCCGGATGTCGCCTCTTCCGGCTCTCCCCAGATTGGTCGGATCACGACAGTATTGCTTAATGAGACGAATTATTTTGAGTGGTCCCGTTCCGCCGCAATGTTTTTAACTGCAAAACAACTCTATTACTATCTTGATGGTACTATTCCCCAACCGGCTAAGACGGATCCAACATTTCCCACCTGGATTGCAAATAACTCTCTGGTCCAGGCTTGGCTTCTTCATTCTATAGAAGCCCATGTGCGGCGTCTCGTCTATACTCTTCCCACTACCAAAGCTGTATGAGACACTGTAAAGACTTTGTATTCTGATGGTGATAATTTTGCTCGAATATATGAATTATCTCAGACTGCTGCTACTCTTCGTCAGGGGGAGTTATCTCTCATCCAGTACTATTCAACTCTGCAATCCAGTTGGTTGGAGCTTGATCAACTTCAATCGCTTGTTTTTAAGGATCCGGCAAATACTGTGACGTTCCACAAGTATGTCGAACAAACAACGAATCTTTGCTTTTTTAGTTGGACTTAACCCTGAATTTGAGCCCACCAGGGCCCAGATTCTTGGGCAACGACCTCTCCAATCTCTCGATGAGGTTTATTCCGCCTTACTTCGAGAAGATCGCCATCGTCTTGTTATGGCTCCACTGCCCGTTGAGCGCTCTGCACTGATCACCAACCATTCTTCTATGCCATCTTTGGCTCATGGGCACCCTGCTTCTCATGGTAAGGATTTCCCATCTGATCCTCGACGGGACACCAAAGGCCCACGGAAGAAGGGCCCTCAGTTCTGCACCTACTGCAAGATGACTAATCACAACATTGATTCATGCCACAAGCTTCATGGACGTCCTAAGCAAGCCCATCTCTCCGCTGCTCCTCCTTCCTCTGATGTGGTTAATGATAGTGCTCCTGTGATTCGTCAGGATCTTAACTTCATACTGCAACGCCTTGAGCGCGTTCAGTCCTCTGAGGTATCCAATGTTGTTTCCTCTCCTTCAGGTAATGAATCATTTGCCCATCATGCCTCTCCTACTTCCTGGATTGTCGATTCTGGTGCTACCGATCATATGACTGGTATGTCCACCCTCTTCTCTTCCCTTTCTCCTATTAGTGGTCAGGTCAAATTAGCCAATGGCTCCTTCACTAATATTGTTGGGAAAGGAATTGTCCCTGTTTCTCCTAATTTGGACCTTCACTCTGTTTTGCATGTTCCAAATCTATCCCGCAATTTGTTATCTGTTAATGCCTTGACTAAACATTTGAATTGCTCAGTCACATTTTTTCCTTCTCATTTTGTTTTCCAGGATCTGAACACGAAGCAGATGTTGGGTGGTGGTCGTGAAGTAGGTGGTCTTTATCTTCTCGATTCTTGCTATGGTAGCTCTGAGGCTTGTTCGACCTATTCGTCTTCAGATGTGTGGCTATGGCATTGTCGTTTAGGACATCCTGCCAACTCTGTTCTCAAACAGCTTGTGCCTAGTTTATATTTTACTCGTTTTGAATGTGAACCTTGCCAATATGGCAAACATGTTAGAAATCATTTTTCACCATCTATGAATAAAAGTACATCCACTTTATTTTCACTCATCCATTCTGATGTTTGGAAATCTCCAACTATTTCTCGCACTAGTTTTCTTTATTTTGTTACCTTTATTGATGATTTCTCTCACATGACATGGACATATTTAATGAAACAGAAATCTGAGGTTTTTGATCACTTCCAAAATTTTTACCAGTGGGTTCAAACTCAATTTGGGTGCAAGGTTAAAGTTCTACGGAGTGATAACGGGGGAGAATATTTATCACACTCCTTTCTTACCTTTTTGGAAAAACATGGCATCGATTCTCAGTTCTCCTGTCCTTCCACACTTCAACAGAATGGTATAGCTGAGCGAAAGAACCGTCACCTTCTTGAGGTAACCAGATCTCTTCTTTTTACTATACACGTCCCCTCGTCCTATTGGTCAGAAGCCGTATTAACTGCTTATTATCTAATTAATAGAATGCCTTCTCGCATTTTACAAAATCGGTCCCCCATCGATCATCTGTCCTTACATAAAGCCATTCCCCACGTTCCTTTACATGTCTTTGGGTGTGTTTGTTTTGTTCACAACTTTTCTGGCCATAAACTTTCTCACCGGGCTGTGCGATGTGTTTTTTTAGGGTACACACCTTTTCACAAAGGTTACAAATACCTTGATCCTATCACTGGAAAGACATACATATCCATGGATGTCACTTTCTTTGAGCGAGACCCATATTTTTCAGCTCCCTCTACATCTTCTCCTTCTCCTGTTCTTCCTCTGGTCCCTGACAATCTTCCTTCCCCAAGTCCACCTAAGCCTCTTATGGTGTACCAACGTCGACAGTCTCGAGTGCCATCTGCGGCTGACTCCACTCATCCATCTGCACGTGCTTCAGATCCACCGGTCTCTGACCTATCTGATCTTCCTATTGCGCTTCGCAAAGGTAAGCGCTCTTGTACTACTAGCCATCCCACTGATCATTTTGTCTCCTATCATGTTGTTTCACCCTCCTATCATAGTTTTCTCACAGCATTGGACAACATTAAGATACCAAAGAGGATTGACACAGCCTTGAAAAATCCCTCCTGGAAAGTAGCCATGGATGAAGAGTTAGCTGCCCTTGAGAAGAACAATACATGGGAGATGGTTTCCTTACCTCCAGGCAAAACCCCAGTTGGGTGCAAATGGGTCTTTGCTTTGAAGCATAATCCAGATGACTCTATTGCCCGTTACAAGGCACGTCTCGTAGCCAGAGGCTTCACAAAGATTTATGGAGTTGACTATAAAGACACTTTTTCACCTGTCGCCAAGATTAACTCTGTGCGCATTTTGCTATCTCTTGCCACCACTCATACTTGGCCCTTGCACCAATTAGATGTGAAGAATGCTTTTCTTCATGGTGATCTTCAGGAAGAAATTTATATGCTTCCTCCTCCGGGATTTGTCAAGCAGGGGGAGTATCAGTATGTCTGCAGATTAAAGAAAGCCCTCTATGGTCTTAAGCAGTCTCCACGTGCCTAGTTTGAGAAGTTTAGCAGTGCCTTACTACCTTATGGTTTTACCCGATGTCAGTCAGATCACTCAGTCTTCATCTACCGTCTCCACTCTGTTGTGATGATTTTGGTAGTTTATGTTGATAATATTGTACTCACCGGTAACAATGATGAAGCCATTTCTTCATTCAAACAGTATCTTCAACAAACTTTTGATATTAAGGATTTGGGGCCTCTCCGGTACTTTCTTGGAATTGAAGTGGCTCGGTCCTATCGTGGCCTTTATCATTCTCAGCGAAAGTATGCCTTGGATCTCCTCCAAGAAGCTGGCTACTCTGGCTGCAAACCTGCAGATACTCCGCTGGATGTGAACACCAAGTTATCTGCCTCTGATGGAACTCTCCTTGACACACCAAGTTTTTATCAGAAATTAGTTGGCAAGCTCATCTATCTGACCATCACAAGACCAGACTTATCATATGTTGTTGGTGTTGTCAGTCAGTTCATGCACGAACCACGGGACACTCACCTTCATGCCGTGTTTAGAATCCTACGATATATTAAGGCTCATCCGGGCCGTGGTTTGTTCTATGCACACCAACCTACTTGTCCGATTCGTAGTTATTCAGATGCTGATTGGTCCGGTTCTCCAGATGATCGCCGCTCTACGTCTAGTTATTGTGTTTTCTTGGGCTCCCATTTAATTGCTTGGAGAAGCAAGAAGCAGTCCGTTGTTGCTCGTTCTAGTGCTGAGGCTGAATATCGGGCCATGGCAAATACTGCTTCCGAATTACTGTGGTTTCGCCAATTTCTTACTGAAATAGGGTTTGCTCCTGTTGATCCACTCATCATGTTCTGTGACAATCAAGCGGCCATCCATATTGCCTCCAACCCAGTCTTTCATGAGCGAACTAAGCACATTGAGGTTGATTGCCACTTTCTTCGTCAGCATATTTCAGAAGGGCGAATTTTCACTCCTTATATGCAATCTAAGGATCAGCTGGCCAATATCTTCACCAAGTCCGTTCCTCAAACTCAGCTCGATTCCGTCGTTAGCAAGCTGGGTCTACTCGACATCTTCAAACCAGCTTGAGGGGGAGTGTTGTGGGACCCACACATCACACGTCTAGTGATGTGGGCCCCAGTTAATTTCTAGATTCATTGTATATTGAAGGTCAATACAAATAGATTGTAATTAAGATATACTTATTGTATCTCCTTTTTTTGTTCCCTAGATTGTCTCTATATTTTCTATTTAAACATTGTATCCTCTAAGAGAAATACAATCAATCAATACATTTGACAGAGATAATTCTCTCATAGATTCTTTCTTTGTTCTTTTTCCTTATTTTCATATTCCTATTCTACAAGGATCTCATTTTATGTGTTCTTAATTTTTTTGGTAAATGGCAAACAACCCCTTAAGCTCCCAAAAGTGCATGTAAAATAGATTTCACATCATTCCTAAAGAATTTTCTACTCCTCATTGGATTGAACACATCACAACTGGAAGAATTAAAATCTACATCGCCAAATATCATCTACAAATACCAACTGAAAAATATTTTGAGGTATAATAGTGTTTCACCTCAACCACATTAAAGAAGAATTTCCAAACTTATAGAAAATTTACCACGATAATTAAATGACCCACATTTTCAATGGATGGCATTCCGGCACAAGATAGACATGTCATCTACTTAAGTGATTCAAAGTTAAAACAGTACTCAAACCTCTAGGCTAACAAAAGCATGAACTCTAGTAGGATCTCCTAATTTCCACCACTTTTTTCTACTAACTTCACTTGGAATCATGTCAATTGGGCAAACCTCATATGGTTAAAGGTATCATGAAAACTCTTCTTAGCATGGATTTTATCACTGGAAAAAAGAAATCCGGATGCAACGAATGCACAAGCAATCACAAAAAAATATGTGATTTATATGGTTTGGTAGTATGCTTATCTCTATGATGAGATGTAAGTGATTTAATTATCTTCAATAATAGGGCTAAAATGTTCTCTTCCTTATGACTTTTTTTATGACGAAGATCCCTAAGACCCCCACCGCTCTCCAAGTACAAAAGCATTAGGTAAACTCCAATACATGCAGCCCCCAATAAGCTACAAACATTGAGTTACTACAGAACCCAAACTTGGGAGCTCTGGTTCCTGAGTCAAAGTGCCTTCTAGTTTAGAATACATATAAACTCCCATATCCATAGATATCCCTAAAAGATACATAATATAGATGGTGCCAAGTACAAAAAAATTATGTAAATAGCTTAATGAACTAATTTTTTTCCAAAACATTGAGGAAACCCCATCCCACCCCACCCCACACACACATCAACATACCAACCGCACCCCAACCCAACTAAGGTCTAGTGTCTAGTATGGCTTGGATCACCACAAAAAGTAAGATATCAACAGAACAATCTCTACATCTGCTTGAATTCTATCGAGTCCTTCAAGGATAAACTTCAAATGTTTTTATCCATTCATACTTATTATAAGCCACGAGTCTACACCCCTTGTTTAGTGCGGTGCAATCACGAACTTAACATAGTGCAACATTGGTCAAATCGAATAAGTACTCACATTTTTCTGTAGGAATTGGCTTCATTAGTATGTTAGGTACATTGTCCTTCGTATGCATTTTCCCAATTGTACCACCATCTTCAATCCATTTTTGAATCTTGCAATGCTTTAAGTCGATATGCTTAATCTTGGCATGATATACTTCATTCTTAACTAAGAAAATAGTGCTTTGCTTGTCAAGATGCATCTACCCCTCATCTTGCTTAGACCCAAGCTCACTAACCAACCCCTTTAACCATATGGCTTCTTTTCCTCGTTCAGTTACCACTATATATTAAGCCTTAGTTGTTGATAGGGCTATCATTGATAAACATTGTCTTCGAACCTACCAGTCCACCTCCCAATATGAACACGTAGCTTGTTGTGGACCTTCACTTATGTTGGTCACCTGCAATGTTCACATCAACATAACCTATAACCTCACATCTTGCACTTCCCTGCTCAAATAAATTCCAACATTCATTGTTCCTTTCACGTACTTCACATCTATTTTAATGCGTCCTAATGTTCATTTCTTAAATTTCCCATGTATTAGCATACCAAACAAATTGTACGCAAAATTTCAGCCCTACTACACACCATGGCATACATAAATCATCCATTATATGGTACCTGAGAAATGTAGATTTTTTCTGATTTTGTATTAGGACATACCCCTGTGAATAACTTAAATGCTACAATAAGAGTACTTATTGGTTTAGCATTTGTCATGCTAAATCTCTCCAAGACCTTCCTCACATACTTGTAGATATTTACAACTTACACATTTTCCTATCTTTGTGAATTTCCTTGCCAAGGATCTTTTTTGTAGCACATAGATACATCGTACGGAACTTTTTGTTCAGTTTAGACTTTTAAGTTCTTTACCTCAACCATACTTTTTGAAACAATCAATATATCATTGACATACAACATCAATAAAATATACAGGCCATCATAAAAAAATCTAAAATATAAGAAATTGTAATACCCACTTTGTGTGTATTTGTTTCTGATCATGAAGGAATCAAAGCATCTACATCATTGATAAACAGACTGCTTTAACCTGTACAACAACCTCTTCAATTTGCCAACATGATTTTTCTTCCCTTTCTCCTTCAAACCCTCTTGTTGTTTTATGTAAATCTTTCCGTCCAACTCACAATAAGGAAATTTCGTCTCCATAACAAATTGTTCTAACTCAAGATCATACATGTCAACCATAGTCAACAACACCCAAATTGAAGTAGGCTCCACATCTAATGACAAAACATCATTGTAATCTACTCCCACTTTTTGTTGGTTCCCTTTTACTACCAACCATACCTGGAACATCTATCTATCATTTTTTAATCTTTCTTCTTCCTTTATTATACACTTACACCTTACAAGTTTTATTTGCTTGGGTTGTTTCACCAACTCCAAGTCTTTTTTTTTTTTTTCTGAAATAGTTCATTCTTTTCAACCATTGCATTGTTGATATCACTACAACTTATGGCATCATTGAAACAAGAAGGATCACCACTTCCCATAGTTAAAGTAGAGGAAACCACTAAAAGTTGCCCTTCTTGTGACTTCTTTAATTTCTGTATCTAATGTTTCAAACCCATCTATTTCCACCTACACTATGTCTATAGCCTTTCCCATCTATTAGTAACTTGTCAAATTTGTTTTATTTTACCATATGAGAACCATCAAAGAAAATGCCCCTACTAATTATGACCTCATGTGAAGTAGGATCCCATAGTTTAAATCCCTTCAATTCATTTTCATACTATGGAAAATACATTACTTAAATTTCGAGTCTAACTTAGAATGTTGCCACTTAATCAATCGGCTTTCGTGTCCACACTTCCTCTAGAACTTTGTGATCTATTGTTGTGGATGGTGACCTATTGATGATAAAGCATGTCTTGTTTATTGCTTCTGCCTATAAACCTTGTTCAAACCGACATTCCACCTCATACAGTGAGGCTTTTCCAGAAGAGTTATATTCATCCTTTCAACCGCACCATTTTGTTGTGAAGTTTCTAGTGTGGTGAAATGTTGAGTAATGCTTTCATTCTTGCAAAACTCCAAAGCCCTTTTAAGCTAGTATTCACGTCCATTGTTAGATCTCAAATACTTCAATTTCCTCCTTAGCCAACTTTCTACCTCTTCTTTCCATTGTTTAAACTTGGAGAATGCCTCAATTTGTACTTTATGAAGTAGATCTAGACTTTTCTTATAAAGTCATCTATGGAGGTAACAAAGTGTTCTCTTAACATCATTTGAATTTCACTTGTGGATTTATGGAAAAATTCTCAAATTTCACCTAAATCTAAACAACAAACAAAGTTTTTCTCCAAGGAAGAACTAAGAACACTATTGGCGACACCTAAGCTAATTCTCTCAATGAAAGAACTATCATAGGCTTAAATCTAACTAGGTACTCAATTTCAAACCAAAATTAAGAGTACTCAATGGTAATAATTTATAAATCCACAAATTTAAATCACAAAAAGTTAAATAAATGTAAAATTAAATTAACTAGAAACACAAACTAGAAAGATAGAAGACTCACCACACAAAGGGAGACGATTGAAAACTTAAATCTGGATGGCTTGGTGTCGACCACCACCAGCTATTTATAATAATAAAATTCAAAAATAACAAACATGCCATTGGATGGGTGCCAGATGTCCTTCCTTTATTTATCAATAAATCCTAACCATACAAGCAACTAGAAAGGAGAAAGCAGAACTCTAAAACTTTCAAAAAAATACAAAAAACAAAAGGGAAGGTCAGCCTATGGACTTGATGTGATTCCATCGAGGAGTTGGCCAAGGAAATTCCGATCTTCTCTGTCTCCTATTTTATTGTCAAGTTGACTTGGTTAAAGCACTCATGTGAATTTTCTTAGTTCCTTAGTCAAAGTACTCCAGTGAATTTTCTTAGTTCCTTATATACGGGGCTTTAGAAAAGGGTATTTGGAGGCTTAAACACCAAAAATGAGGGTCGGGACCCATAAACTAGGTCTTGAACAATTTATCTTGGACCTTTAAAGGCCCAAGTCTTCTTAAGACCTGTTTTTCTTCTCTTCCTAATCTTCATTAAATTTTAGTGCCGTAGAAACAATTTCATCTTCATTTTCATCACAGAGAGACACGCCACCTAATCTTTTCGAAAGATACCTATCTTACAAACAAAAGCATAGCAACAAAGTTAATATCAAGCAAATATTCAAATCAGGTAACTATTTAATTTGCACCTTTTTTTCTTTACTTTCATGGTAAATGATAAACATTCTTTCATCAATGAACAATGATTATTGTACAAGGAGGTGTATTGAAATGCTTTTCTAGGTGCTAGTCGTTGTTCACCAATCTTTGTCATTCATTTGGTAAAATCAAACATTCATCAATGAGAATTTCAAATATTGGTCAAAGACTCGCCCAAGCCCAAAACAAACATGGCAATAGTCACTTTTTCTAGAATAAAATAATATTAGAAAACATTAAAGTAGAAAAGTTGTAATTAAAATTTAGGTTCACTATTAAAAATTGTTTGAAAGTATTTGATATTGAATATATTAGTGGAGACTAAAGTAAAGCTATTGATTTTTAATCATCAGCACCATTGCTGAAACCCAATCTCATCCATTTGGGTAGAGAGAGAAAAAAATATGTTGAAGCAAACAAAGCAATATAATACATCAATAGTTAAAATCTATTTATATAAAAACTAAGATGGCATTTATATGTACCAAAAAGAAGTGTCACATCATTATACTGTTTCATCTAAATAAAAAAGACGAAGCAAGAAAGATTTCATGAAGTGTATCTGTGAAGTAAAATACATACCTCAGATTCAAAGTGTTGGCAAGTAGATTCAAGAGAAAATTCAAGCACTCTAAATTCAAAAGGTAACAGATTAGGATTCCCATATTTTGAAACATTCTTCTTAGGCCTGGGACTGTGATTTTCAGTGACTGGTAAAGTTTCCTGGAGAAATGAATTGATGAGAAATATCATCAGTAGAAGGGCATGCTAACTTGTGAAGATGAGATGAAGGAGACTCCAATGTACCCTGGTTTTCCACCTTGATGTCATTATCATTGCTTTTAGGTTCCTTCACAAATAATTTACAGTAAAAGTATAAGTTTCTTATTTTCAAATACATAAGTAAACTATTAGTTTTATAAATGGATGTATTAAGATCACTATGTCTATGGAAAAAGAATAGCTTCAATGCTTATGTGATAAAAATATAAGAACATTAATTAGAGCACATTCTAGGAAAGAGCTGGTCCAGAGGATACAGAATTGCCTACTGTGACAATTTTTTTTACTAACTCCCATTAAACCTGACCAAAGGATACAATATTACTGGATACAAACAAAAAATGGGGAGTAGAGTAAGAGTATCATATTGGGAGTCCATTTCTAAGAAGGCTTAGAAGCCCAAAATTAACTGGATCTTCTAGTATATTAGAGATTTTATGGTGTCACCAATTAAAAAATGCCATATGAACAAAATCAAGGGTGTTTCAATCATTATTAAAATTCAAACAACTTCCACATGGCTGAAATTGCCAAACACCCTCAATTTTGTCCTCACACAGCATTTTCTGATTGGTATCATCATAAATTCTCCAAGTGTCAGTGCACTAAGAAACTTTTCCAACTTAGGAACAGCCATGGAAGCCCACACCACTAATGCATGCATGGATGTGGAAGGCTATAGAGCTTTCAACCTTAATACAAACATTATAAATAATTAAATATCTATATGTGGGATTTTGGAATCTCTTCAATGCTTAGGGCACTGTTTAGGTACTTTTTACTGGGAAGAGATTTAAATTAAAAATAAGTCAATCTTTGTATTTTTCTTTATTTCTAGTGAAGAAAATATTCAAGTTTCCACCTCATGGACATAGGGCCTACATGTTGAACCACATGGATTTATGTTTCTTCTCTATTCTCTCTTTCCTTTTATTTTCTACTTGTCTTTTTTAGGTTTAGATTGTGTCTATCATTTGTGTACAAGCAATCTTGCATAGTAATTGGTATTATAAAGCTAAGTTTGAAAGTGTTCGTGCATAAGATTGGCATTGTGCTTGTGTTTGCACATGTCAAAGAAGTTGGAATAAGGTTTCATCAAATTTAAGACAACGATAGCCATTGTGGAGGTTGAAGATGAGAGTGAGACTCATGAAAAGCGGATGTGTAATTGTTATACAAAGAAATGAAAATGAGCTGATAGAGATGAAAGATGAGATTTTTAAAAGAAAGACAAGTTGGAGACGACATATATTATTCTTACACTAGAAAAGGTGGTTTTGTTCAAAATATCCAATTTGGATTCCACAATTAATGGTTTGTAAGACAAGTTTCAAAATCTTTATGAAAGGAAACTTGCATCATATGTGATTTTTCTAGAAAAGCAACTTCTCAACCTAATCCTCCTTGAAATAACACTTGAATAAGGTCAACAGTCTGCTAAGCAAGGCACTTGATTTCAGTGGTGGAAATCAACAAGTGTCCTTTGTTTTTCATAAGGATACGTAGTAATTTTGATTATTTAAATCAAATGGATTCATTTTCAACTTTTAGTTGAAATTTGGTCTACATATAGATCATTTGTTGAGATTCCAATCAAACTGGTTGTATTTTAATTAATCTAACAAAAATTTTAAAGAAAAAAAAAGAGACTAGGCTCAACCTAAAAAATTATACTAACTTTTATTATATTACTACTTAAGAACTATACCCTTTTAATGAATTTTACCACATTAAAAGGAAAACATGCATTTCAAAATTGAGTTTAAAAAACTCCAAAAAAGGACTAAAAATGGCTTAAATGGACTAAATACTTTCCCAAATAGACAAGCTTGAGCTTTAGCTCTGAAAAGCCTGATAAGTTGTGAGAAAACTCAGGCTTTTACATATCTAAATGGGTCGAGTTAAGATAAAGAGAGCCTAGTGCCTGGTCCATGAACCACCTTGAGAGGGATACAAAAAGGTTTGAGACTCTTACTTAAAAGGCTTGAGATTCTTGATGGGAAAAAGGGATAGGGTTTGTTCTAGAAGGATATACGGAGTTGTGATAGACATTGATGGATCGAGGATTCATCAGGAAGAGCATGAGCCCATGTTTTATGCCCGCATTGTTGACGCCCAAAAAGGTCAGAAGTTGGCAGATATGTATTGATAGCAGAGCAATCAACAAGATCACCATCCGTTATTGCGTCCCCATTCCTAGCCTCGATGGCATGATAGACATGCTGATGGGGGCTAAAGTCTTCTCTAAAGTGGATCTCAGGAGAGGCTATCATGTAATACCCCAGGTTAGAGTGGGCGAATGTGGGGAGAGTGAAAGTTGCCAGGCTTGGGCGTGCTCTCTTTCCCACATCGCCTAGAGTGGAGAGTTGACAGTGGGATATAAGTTGGAACTATTAGTGCCTCAGTTAGACCGAGTCTATATATTGTCAATTCCGTGACTGTGTTTGACCTTGCCTTGGAATAATGAAGATGGTGAATCAAATTGATCGAAGGCAGGAAGCATGCCGCAGGCATCTCTCCATGTGTTTAACAACCACACAGGTAAAATGGCCTCAGTAGACTTTAGGAGAGCTAATTTGAACATATTTATCCTGTCAGGGTCGAGCCCTGGCTTGAACCCCTCAATCTGAGGCTTAAAATTCACTATTCGCACTGTAGCATGAATAGTGCCTGAGCCCCTTGAGCACTGTAGCAGAAATTAAAAAAACTAGTTTTCTAGCCGTTGTATGAACAGTGCCCGAGCCCCTCAAGAGGCTCCCGAGGCCCTCGAGAATATGACCGTTAAAGAGCCGTTGGGAGCTCATTTTCTATATGTTTGGAGCCCATTTCAAAGGCAAATGACATGGTCTTGGGCTAAAATTTGAAAAGGTATATCCTAAGCATTCTAGACTCTCCAAAGAGGTTTTAATCCCTGTCAATCACCACTGAATCTCTCTAAGGTCTTCTAAATCACATTCACAAACATCTATGGAATACCTTAAGCTGTGTTAAGCTTTTCTTGATGTGATTTAGAGATAATTTTCTAAGGACTTATTGTAGCATCTTTACCCTTCCCTAGACAAGCCTCTCCTATGGTTGCAAACACTAGAGCATCTCAAATATTGAAGATCAAAGCATCGAGGCATCACTAAAGAACACACTCTCAAGATCAAAGCTAAACCAAGGCAAGTGTTCTTTGCTTATTTCATTTATCATTGTACAGTGGATTAACACTCTGTGTTCAAACCACTATAAAAAATAGGAGTCAAGGATTAGACCAGAGAGGTCGAACCTTTCAAAACTAGGTTATAATATTTGAGTGTAACTCCTATACATAGTGGATTTGGGATAACCCAAGAGTGGGTGAGTCCAACAATTAGGTTCGGGTGAACCGAACCACTAAATATCATTGTGCATGTGTGGTATTTGTTGATTTGTTTTGATGGATTGTTGATTGCTCACTTACACACATTAATATTTTCCGTTGCACATAAGTGTAATAATTATTCTATTTAAAAGGGTAATAAAAATTGGCTGGCGGGCGGGCGGGCGGGCGTGCGTGCGTGCGTGCGTGCGTGCGTGTGTGTGAAGCAATAACAAGTCAAAATCATTAAAAATGTCATCATCCGTAATTTTGAAGCCCAGCGTGTGTGTGTGTGTGTAAAAGAAAATGTATCAAATGTAAAAGCACAATAATATGATATAATAAGCTAATAATAAAAGCATAACATACAAAATCAAGCAATAACAAGTCAAAATCATTAAAAATGTCATCATCCCAATGATTATATCATCAACAATAAAAGAAAGAAGAGGCACACTTTTAAAGAAGATGTAAAATGTATGTGTGTGTGTGTGTGTGAGATTAAAATATAAAAGAAAATGTATCAAATGTAAAAGCACAATAATATGATATAATAAGCTAATAATAAAAGCATAACATACAAAATCAAGCAATAACAAGTCAAAATCATTAAAAATGTCATCATCCCAATGATTATATCATCAACAATAAAAGAAAGAAGAGGCACACTTTTAAAGAAGATGTAAAATGTATTTTATTATTCATATTTTAACACCTAATGAAAACAAATGAAAAGAAATATTTTTATTTTTATTTTAATACTTAAGAAAGAAATTATATTTTACACTTCTATATAAGATGTTATATAAGATGTAAGGTGCATCTAGGTGCACCAAAAATGCATAGTGTCTTAGGCATGCCTTAGACTTAACTACTACAGTGTTACTGTAAAAATAATATGGATGGAGGAACTAAAAGAAAACCAGATCCAATAGGTACAATGGGTAGTGAAATGAACTGCACATATTTTATATTGTAGTATTTTGTTATTAATACAAAGTTTTTCCTACACTTTTAAAACAAAACCTCAGATCCAATAAGACATAGAGTAGGTTGGATCCAAGTTTACCAAATTAGGCCAAATTATGCTAAGAGTAGGTCCTGCAAGTACAAGTTAGACCCAATATTTAGTTACTTACCCTAGAGCCCAACTTTAGCTGCCCAAGCTGAATCCTCTAGATTACGATTTAATAATATAAAAATAAAAAAAATTAAAGATCAAAAGAGATTATCAGCTATGTGATCAAAATGAGTTCAAATGAATATCGATTCTGCCATTGATTTTGATAGATCTAAATCAGATGACGAAAAATGAATTTTGACTCTAAATTTTACAATACTCCGTGATCATATATTTAATATGATATGAGTCCACCAACCCACAAATGATATTATATACAAAATATTTTTTCTAGAAGTAACAGAAATTCCGTGTGACTTTCTGTTTGTACCTTGGTTAAAAAAACGTCACACGTGAAATTCAATTTAACTGAGATGAATATTAAGTTCAGCCAGTCAATAATTTATATTAAAAAATTTGAATTATTTGATTCAATTGAATCTTGAGGCAGATTTTACAGTTTGAAAGTCTGAATCATCGTTAGGATGGAGAATCCAACCATTGTTTTGAAGAATTTTACCCATTACAATTTTGAGTTCAACGAAACAGACTGTATCAAAGTTGACTAAGATCAATGCATGGATTTCAAATTTTTAATAACAATAATAATAATAGCAGCAAGAAATAAAAAAAATAAGATAAAAATTTGTAAGAGGTAGTCTACCAGTTGAGGGGTTCTGGAGGAGTTTGAGACATGAGACTTCAGATCTTTAACAAACGACTCGAACTTGGGATGGTCGGAATTCAACAAAAGCGCCTCCTGGGCTGTGATGATCACCTTAATAAACTCCAAATTCACCACAATCGCCCTCTCCCTACCAAGAATTGCCGCGGGATACGAAAGTAGCGAATCAACAACCCTGAGATCCTGCGACGAGATCCCTGTCCGCCTCATGACGGACGGATTTCCGAGCTCTTCGCAGTGAGAGTGACTATGATTGGAAATGACATGCCAGGTCTTGATTCTAGTGCCTTTCCACTGCGACTGCAGCGGTGCTGAGGCCGCCCAATCGGATTCCTCTTCCCTTCCGGCTCTCCCAGACGGCATCCGGCAGCAGATATCTTGGCTGGATTTCTAGAGCGTTTAAATCTGAGAAGAATAGAAAGATACATTTTGCCATTTCTAGGGTTGACTCCTGTTCTTCCCAATTTTTTTTCTTTTCTTCCTCCAGCAATGCGGGGGAAACGGTATTAAAAAAAAAATCGTTGATTGACTTGAAACTCCTCATACTGACTGTCAGTAATTTTGAATCATACGAGATCTATTAACTCCACTAAATAAAAAAGTTAATTTTTAGTATAAATATAAAATAAAATAAAATAATTTAGTCTTACTAACTCTTTAAATTTGATTTAAATTTAATAAATAGACAATTGAATTGAAACTTCCTCGCTGTTCATTTTATTTACTTTAGATCACACGGTTGAATGTAATAAACTTCAGTTTGTTTCTGGATATCTGTAAATCTATAATCGTTTATTTAATTTTGTAGGGCTAATTAATGTATAGTGCTAGCTGCTAGGTATTATAATATTGAAAACTAAGTTAGGAGAATTTTCATGCAGTCTATGCCAACGTCTTTCACTGGCAGAACATTCGTTCGAACTGATCGGAACGAATGAACGAATGGGCGTAACATTTGCATGCTATTCAATCATTCGTACGAATAAATGAATGGAATTTAAATAATAAAATCTCATTTAAAATTTTAAAATTATTTTTTAATTACTGTATATTTCTAAATTTTTTTAAATTGAATATCTAGACTATTTATGATAACTTTATAAAAATACTTTAAGACTTTAAGGTCTTTTGACACTCCTAAATGCTTAAAATACAGTGTCCTACAAATAAAGGTATCTTTCGGCTGTCCTACAAATAAAGGTATCTTTCGGCTGTACCGAAAACACATTTGACAGTGTCAAAAGACCTTAAAGTCTTAAATTATTTTTATCAAATTATCGTAATTAGTCTGTATATTCAATTTGAGAAATTTTGAAAATACACAGTGTTTAAAAAATAATGTCTATGTTTCATATGCTACAGTGACTCATAGTGCATTAGTTAAATAATAAAATCTCATTTAAAACTTTAAAGTTATTTTTTAAGTACTTTGTATTTCCAAAAATTTTCAAATTGAATATCCAGACTAATTACGATAACCTGATAAAAATATTTTAAGACTTCAAGGTCTTTTGACACTCCCAAATGTGTTGGTGATAATTTTATTTGTAAAACACTGTATTTTAAGCATTTGGAAATGTTAAAATACCTTAAAGCCTTAAAGTATTTTTATCATGTTATTGTAATTAGTCTGGATATTCAATTTTAGAAATTTTGGAAATATACAGTGCTTAAAAAATAACTTTAAAGTTTGGAGATTTTATTGTTTATATAATGCACTATGCATTACGCATCAGTTCATTCGAACGAATGTTCTGTCATTCATTCATTCGTCCAAATGAACGGCAGTTCGTTCAGATGAGTAAAAATGCAGGGGTATAATGGTAACTTCACCCAAAAATCTGAAATTGGGTGTGTAGAGGCAGAAAATCTGAGTGTCTATAAGTCGTGACAAAAAAATTAGTAATAATTTTATTACAGTTTTACTGGACAAAGCACCTCCTTTCATTGACGACTTGTTTACTTATTAAAAATATTTTTTTAAATATTAAATTTTGATGTATTATCTAAGGAAATGCTAAGTGTATAAATTTGTATTTTTTTTAACAAATGTTAATGAAGAAGTTATAATTGATCAGCCTTTTAAAATTTAGAAAATATATATAATCAAGCAATTTATCCTATTATAAGTGGAAATAAGTAAGCCTCTGATATAGGTTATGTTTTTGCTAATCCACTCAAAGCCATGATCTTCAAATGTTGAATTTGCACCACTCGAAATTTTTAAATGCTTGACTTTTAAGAATTCAACCCAAACCAATAACACCCAAGACTCAAGAACTTCATAACCAAATCGTTTTAATAAATTACCCAAAAATAAATAATATGGAAGTAAAAGAAATGTATGATTTAACTTAAAACAAAAGAAATGAAAAGTGAAACAAAAGTATCAAATTTGATAAATTAAAAATTAAGGTTGAAAAGTCTAAAATGGAAGAAATAAAAAACAATTATAGAAGACTATGACCTATAAATTATTTTATATAAATAAATTACATATTATATAAAAATATTTTAAATCTAATATTGAGTCGTTGGTTTTTTTTTTTTTTCTCTCCTTAGCTTGACTCAACTTAATAAAATCTTAGATCTTTAAAATTTGGAATTGACCCCGCCTTAACTATAATTTGTCTAAGTTTAGGCATGTCCAATTTTTATCGATCTAACTTGCTGCGACTGAGGAGTGAGCAAGGAAGAAAATCTCAATTGTATTGTCTGTACTATAATAATATCGGTCAATATCATTAAATATCAACCGTTTTTCAAAAAAATATCATCTATCTTAGCCCATATTTTTATCTATGGGCAACAGGATGGACTAACTGACTGAAGGAGACGTTTACTCATTTTAAGCTTTTTTTAAATCAGAAAGGGTCTCAAGATGTTGACTCATGAGCCAACTGGGGCTAGGGGTCAAAAAAATGTTTGAGATATCTCAAATTTTTTACGGTCGAGATATCTCGACTGATATGAGATATACCGACCGTACGAACGAGATTTATAAAAAAAAAGAGAAAAAATATTGGCCGATATCTCCGGTCCACTGTTTTTTGGATCCCTGGCTGGGACTCATGTTTTTCACAAAAAGGTGAGTCACAAGATGTGGTAACTGAGGTGGCTGCCACATATAAAGTGAAGTGGCGATGATGTGGCGGCATTCGAATACGATTTTTGTTGACTTGGTGCGAACCTCTAGCGACGATGGATTGAAGACAAGGTATGGAAATAGAAAGTGACGTACATAAGTAGGTACTAACACCTGTTGATTTGGCAGGCATCCTACCATAGTTCAATTCCCATTTTCCTTCTTGTTCAAGTTACGAAGAAAACGCCCTGCATAATATCATATCAACTTGTTTTCCGAGTTTTTGGGTGCAGTTCTTGGCCCAAATTGAGTTGGTCACGTAGTGTGGGTTATGTGAGATAATGATCTAATGGATCAAGTCTAGGGTTGGTCTTAGACATAAGCGGCGTACGCTGTCACTTAGGACTCCCACATACATAAATTCCTTAATATACCAGTCATAAAAAGCCCCTGAATTCACATTCCGCCTACGCCCTTGAGATTTTAGGAGATCTCAGGGCCTGCCGTAGGATCAACTAAGCTCTCTTAATAATAAGAAAGAGGAGTTTCATGAAAATACTATGGAATAAGATTTAGATTAATGAAAATGTGGAAGAACTCTATTTACCTGTCATTCCATGAGTCTTTCTTTTTGCATATAAACTCTGCGGGAGAGAAGTACACAAGCTTGAAATGGAACTTTTCCTCCACTTGAGAATTCCATGTGAGGTTAAAGTGAATTCACTTTAGTTAAAATTGGGTCGGGTGGAATTGGGTATCTATGATTGTATCATTAAGTCTTCCATTTTGAGATTTTCGGGGACTATATAAGATGTACAACACCTACACAGGATCAGGGTGAGGCCATTTTTTAGGTGCCATTATGTTTAGGTAGCTTAATCCTGCCTTTGCATCTTATCCAATGCCAAATGATAAACTCAGGCCTGCAAATTGTTCTTCGTCGCATAATCGAAACAATTTTTTGCAATGGTCTCATTTAATTCGGACTGCATTTGGATGATGGATAAATTTTGCAGGGGTTACTCAAGGTTATCCTTGACCAAGAATCAAGGGCTCAACACAAGTTGAGGTGTAAGACAAAAATTCTAAATGGGGCCTTTTTGGAGTTGATACCAAGTAAGTTGAGGACGTCCCTTGCTTACTTGGTACTGTTGGAGGTGTCTCAAATTTACCAACAATAGAAGTTACCTAAATTAGTAGGAGTCTATCCAAAGTGGGCAATCATCCGCAGAGCTAATTAAGGATATACATAGCAGATCCTGGTCAACGATTGAACAGGATTTGGAAGGTGGTAAACATGGCAACAAGAACAGTGGAAGTTTCTTAGCTGGTCACAGATAGAGAAAAAAGGACAATTTCTAAAAAGGGGACCAACTGCATTGCTTATTTAAACAAGCAACGTGAGGGTTGTTTGACGTGGGGCTGCAACATAACAATACATGGAGATGTAGCCTTCATTGGCCACATGTATTGTGGTGGTCACCATGGTGGACACCTCAAGAGGGAGAGGTGGGCTGACATTAATGCATGGCTGTATACATTGAAGATGGTTGTATACACAGGCAACGACAAGCCTCAGATCTGACGATGTATGGAGGACAACTCGACGGCCGGAGAGGGGCGAAAGCAACAGTGCTATACCGCTGCAGATCTGGGTTTTCAGATCTGTGAGTGGCAGCCAGCAGAAGTGCGGCTGGAAAGAGAAAGCCCTTTTGCCAAAGCAGAAGCGCAGATCTATGTGTGTGTGAGGACACATCATCGGATACGCTCGCGTTTGAGAAGCATATCGGGAGGTTGCTCGTAGGACGCAGGAAGCGTAGAGGAGAGCGGGATTCAGAAGTTGGGTTCACTATCCGGGGTATGAGAGAGATTCACATCAACTGTAGGTGACATCGATGTGTCTTACAGTTGGGTGTACAAGGGGCTCAGGACTTCGAGTTTGGGCTCATGACTCAAGGGAGTCATTAATATTGTAGATGTATTTCTTTCTCTTTTATAGTGAATATTCTGTCGCTCCGTGGACGTAGGCCAGGTGGGCCGAACCACGTAAAATTATTGTGTTGTGCTGTGTGTGTTTATTTCCGTTCGATTTTTCTTGTTTCTGCGCGTAACGCTAACAAGTAGTATCAGAGCTTTGGTTGGAGATCAGGGACTCGTGGGTGATCGGAATACAACACAATGGGCATGAGAGGAGTGCCGAGCACAAAGTTCGAGGTGGAGCTCTTCGACGTGATAGACGGCTTTGCAGAAGAAAAAGAACAGCAGTGGTCTTGCTGGTTTTTTTTCCTCTCTGTTCACAGAAGGGGTTGGCTGGCTGATTGAAGAGCAGAGCTCTCTGCATGTATGGTTGCATAGCGTGGAACTAGAGTGGGTTCCAAAAGATCTGTCATCGAGATAGTGGGCCAGCTATTCCATAGCCAGAAGGAGATTAAGACAGCAGCGTGCAAGCATCAACCGTGGGTTGAGTTCAAGAAACTGCAAAGCAGCAGCAGCAGGAACTCAGGAGGAAGATTGTTGGCAAAGAGGATGTAATTCAACATGGATGATGGGTGCTTGGCTAGACTACATTGAGGGCTGGTAGGGTTCTGACTTCTTCAGATTTGAAGAAAAGGTGGGCTTGCACGAAAGGTATATTGTGAGAAAGAAACAAATCAGCCAGGACTGTCTGATTCATGGCAGTGGGATATTGGCTGGAAATATTGCATTCAGCAATACTTGGGCTCAGATCTTTGTGAAGCGCAACCACAGAGAGGGACAGAAACAGATTAGATCTGTTTCACAAGGTGGAGGACTGGCTGCATTAGCTGCCAGTATTGCTGGGATTTTTCAGTCGGGAAAAATCAACAAGAGGGGTTTTCTACTTGGTCTGGCATACACAACAAAGAAGGTTTGTGCATACAGAACAGGTTTCCTAATACTTTTAGGAATATGTTTGGGTTGGCACATAAGTATATAAATATACTTACATGAAAGAAGGTGGCAGCAAACCATACAGCAAAGTGGAGTCTCTCAGTTCAGTCTCTCTAGAGAAGAGAGGTACTCTCTGGACAGCAATACACGGTGGTGATTGTGTAAAATCTGCTGGAGTTTCTCAAAGGAACAAATGGCAGCAGCATGAGTTTGTGTGGGGACGCCTACACAAGAGGCTGTGAAGGGGTATACAAGGCAGAAGGATGTATTGCAGGTTGTGAAGTTGAATTTATTTTTCAGTCGGGAAAAATAAGCAAAAAGGAGCAAAGCCAAGAGCGGTCATTTGCTGACAGGTGGAGCTACGATGTAGATGGAACAAGGCCGAGTGTGTGCAGTGGACGTCAGTTCGTCTCAGACGGTTGGTGAATTTTCGTCAAGGTGGAGATTGTTGGAGGTGTCTCAAATTTACCAACACTAGAAGTTACCTAAATTAGTAGGAGTCTATCCAAAGTGGGCAATCATCCGCAAAGCTAATTAAGGATATACATAGCAGATCCTGGTCACCGATTGAACAAGATTTGGAAGGTGGTAAACATGGCAACAAGAACAGTGGAAGTTTCTTGGCTGGTCACGGATAGAGAAAAAAGGACAATTTCTAAAAAGGGGACCAACTGCATTGCTTATTTAAACAAGCAACGTGAGGGTTGTTTGACGTGGGGCTGCAACATAACAATACATGGAGATGTAGCCTTCATTGGCCACATGTATTGTGGTGGTCACCATGGTGGACACCTCAAGAGGGAGAGGTGGGCTGACGTTAATGCATGGCTGTATACATTGAGGATGGTTGTATACACAGGCAACGACAAGCCTCAGATCTGACGATGTATGGAGGACAGCTCGACGGCCGGAGAGGGGCGAAAGCAACAGTGCTATACCGCTGCAGATCTGGATTTTCAGATCTATGAGTGGCAGCCAGCAGAAGTGCGGCTGGAAAGAGAAAGCCCCTTTGCCAGAGCAGAAGCGCAGATCTATGTGTGTGTGAGGACACATCATCGGATACGCTCACGTTTGAGAAGCATATCGGGAGGTTGCTCGTAGGACACAGGAAGCGTAGAGGAGAGCGGGATTCAGAAGTTGGGTTCACTATCCGGGGTATGAGAGAGATTCACATCAACTGTAGGTGACGTCGATGTGTCTTATAGTTGGATGTACAAGGGGCTCAGGACTTCGAGTTTTGGCTCATGACTCAAGGGAGTCATTAATATTGTACATGTATTTCTTTCTCTTTTATAGTGAATATTTTGTCGCTCCGTGGACGTAGGCCAGGTGGGCCGAACCACGTAAAATTATTGTGTTGTGCTATGTGTGTTTATTTCCGTTCGATTTTTCTTGTTTCCGCGCGTAACGCTAACAGGTACCATACTGTAACACCTCTCTCCGTGACGAACCGGTAACATTGACACGTCACGATCCGCCACGTGGTGAAGGCGTGAATTTATTTTCCTTCATAAATTGAGTGTTCAATTTCCATAACCATATACAACAGAGAAGAACTAAAAATTAAACATTTGAGAAATTTTATTTTCCTACATTTCATTTCATCCAAACAAATTGGGACTTTATTAGACGGGAGCCTAAGGTGGTTGCCTTTTTTGCCATAGGGTTAAACCGGCCCTGCCAAGAATTATCCTAGGTATTATGAATGGGTAGCGATCCTCCAACGGGTGTTTTGTGTAATCAGACACGAGATTTAGGGTATTGTTCATTTTACCCTTCCATTGCCATATAAATCGGCTCATTGATCCTTCCACTGCGGTATAAATCGGTTCATCGACCAGATCACTAAAATCGGATCACTAAAATTGATATAAGTGAAACTTTTTTTCATACAAAACAACAAATCAGATCACTGACCGGCAGTGAAAGGGTAAAATGGACAATATCTTAAAATCCATGTCTCTTATACAAAATGACCGTGGGAAGATCACTACCCATTATGAATACCCTTTACTTATAAAGGGTTTTCAAAAGTGTAGAGAAGACATAAAAAGTTGATTTTTAACTTTTTACTCTTTATTTACCAGATAAGAATCCTTAATCCAAATGCAATCTCAGTTGTATCTGAAAAAAAGAAATTCACAAATAAATAAGTCATTTTAGAAAGCACTCAAAATTATAATTAATCCAATTTAATTACAGAAGCCTTGTACTTGTGTGTTGTGTCAAGGACAATGATTTATTACGAGTACTGTGTTTCTCGTGCTGAATCAAATCTATGTGGGGTTCACAATAGAGATAAAAAGTAGTTCTGGTTTCTTGAAAGAGACAACTCTAGATAATGGAGGGAATCACCTGTCGGGAAACTCCAAAACTCGCCGGTACCAAGGATTTATACGGGACTCACTTTACAGTAAATTCAGACATTTCAGATTGTTATTTTTTCATATAAATTTATATTTAATTTTTAATAATATCCATTTCATACATCTTCGTTCTTGGATTGATTACAGTCTATTTTTAATCTTAACAAATAAATAACTAATCCATCTATCAAATTTTTTTTATATTATAAGGTGAGACCTACTCTCTAGAAAATAATAACGATAACACTTTAATAGCCCTCATGACAATCAATTTATCTATTAAATTTTTTTTATCAGAAGAGGAGACCTATTTTATTACGAGCATTCAAACTTTTCAGCTAGAATGTCTGATTAGGGGTTCAATTATTAATCTATACTATTTTTTTGTTTATCTCTTTTTTTTAATCTTGGCTCGGGTCTAATGATTACATGGCTGACAACATTGACCACTTCTTTGATCTCTTTTTACCTTTTAAAATTAAGTATTTCATAGTTTTTCACATGTAAATTTAAAAAAAAAAAAATTAGATATAATCAAATATAACCTCCATGACCTCAATTAGTGTGTCTTACTGGCAATGAATGTCACTCGTGAAAATTTTACACTGGATTTTTCCCACAGTTTCTCATAAGTAAACTAAAAAAAAGGATACAATCAAATTTAAGATATGGCCAAGGTCAATATTAAATATTTGATTTGAATTTTTCTGATTTTCTTTATTATAAAAGTTACATAAAATCAGAGCCCATATGGGATTTGTGGTGTACTATGTCGACTGATATGTTTCGTAAATAAAGAGAGTATCATTGCAATAAGTTAATGGAAGTGGGAAGACTCATTTTTTGAAAATATTTTTTTTATTAGGAAATGATCAACTCCATCAAGTGAGTTGCAATGATGTCTTATACAAATGTTTTTTTTTTTTTGAATCTTATAAAATTAAGAATTTTAAATGAGCTTAAGAAATTTAAGGAAAATACCAAAACATATAGAAAAATGAGAAAAAAATTATTATTAAAATTTAAAACAGTAAGTAAAGGTTAATCATAAATATAAAGTTATTTTATTAAACTTAAAGGCTAAAGCACAATTTTACAATAAAATGGATTTAAATTAGAAATAATTACAAGTGCATGGAAAAAATTATTTATCACTACATTCATTTTATTATAAAAATTTAAAACAGTAAATAAAATTTAACTATAAATATAATGTCATTTTATTAAACTTAAAGGATTACAAGTGCATAGAAAAAATTATTCATCACCACATTAACTTCTACAAGACTAAAAAGAGGTAGAAAGACTACATCATACCAAATTTAATTAAATTTTATATTCTTAAAGCATTAATTTCTTTGTAATATTAAATTTAATATTCTTAGTTACAAAAGTAAACCTAATCTTTCAATAGGGATTATGTACGATGCTCAACAATGGGGTTAGGATGAGTCTATATTGGTGAGAATTTGATTGCATAGAATTGAGGTATCTACATAGGAGCACAAAGATTAACAGTTAGAAAACCCTATTTTTTAATTAAAGAATACCAAGTGAAGTCATGTTTCTACAATCATAATATTTGAATCTATAAATAATTTTTAGTTGAACTTTTGAGAGGTTTCAGTAAACAATGAAATCATCTTGTAATAAAATTAAAATGAATAGAGATCCAATTAAAAAATGCTACGTGTATAAATTCTCAGAATATATATAAATCTCCTAATCTACACAAAAAATAAGTTCAATAGAAAGTGACCCTTTAAAATTAGGAGTGAATCGAGTATAAGACCCCGCCTACTAAAGTGGACTTTTTCAATCCCTCCAGATTCTATAGCTTGTTAGAATGTTTTCGTTCTAATTGAGATTACACTGAAATCAGCTCAGTCACTCTGACATGTGGAGTTTTACTATGCATGCCATGCCATGCCAACAAAACAATTTCCTTTGATGGCTGTGTAGAGAATTGAGTGGAATGCATGAGCTTGGCACATAAAATTGCAAAAACTGCCAATTTCACTTCTACTTTTCCAACCCTAGCTCATCAAAAATCATTTCTGCAATAAAGGGAGAGAATTGATTTTCTTGGTTAAATGAGTTTCATCCCGTGGAAAACAACAAACATACCTTAAAACTAACATGCTTTTTGCACGTACTTTCAAGATTAAGAGGTTTACACATACTCTAAAAATTAGTCAGATGAGACGATTGAATAATTCAGATAGAACACTTGGGTCTTAAAAAAACATGCTTTTTGCACATCTGTTTTTCAAGAAAATTAAATTTTCCTAAAGAATGAGATTTTGTGTTTGTTTCTATAAAATTTCTAAGGAATTTAAATTCTTAAACTCAATTTTTCTTAGGAAAGGATTATGAAAAAAAAATTTGCATAACCTGAGAATTTATTCAGCACACCTTAATATACTTAGACACAATTAATCCAAAACACATAAATCATATATATATATATATATATATATATAAGCAAGACTCGATCCACCTATTAAACGGCTTAACATAGCTTGACAAAGATCAAATGGGTCAATTACTCACCCATTTATTAAACGAATTGGCAAGATGCAACCAATTTCATATGGGTTCACCACACATGGTCCATTTATTTAAAAAGTAACATAAGACAAATCGAACTAAATCAACCAATTTATTTCCATGGATGACCCAGCTTGACAATCTTAAATGGGCTGATTTGACTCATTTTTCAAAAGACGCTATTAAATGAGTAAAACCAACTCGAATATCCAACCATGCATAAATCCGGCTAACCAACATGACACTTACTAACTAGATGACCCAACCCAACTCATACCAAACTTTACCCCATTTGTTAGAAGAGTTTGACCTAACCCAAACAATCTTAAATGGATTTATCCAACCCGTAACTAATATAATCTGTATTAAATGGGTTAACACAAGTACCCTACCAAACATAAATGGATAGACCCAGTCCAATTTATTTGTTAAATAATTGATCCAACTCAGCTCATTCCAAATCTGAGACATTTTGTAAACAATTTGACCCAAGCCATCATAATACATATCATACTGAACTCCATCAGGATATCACTCAGAGAAAATCCAGAACACAAGTGAAATGTAGGGGAGCAATTACAAGAGCTACAAATAGAAATCGAAGCACATTGAGAGAGTTTCATCATCCAAGTAATCCTTTTTTCTTTCCCCAGCCAATGGCTATAAAATATAAAACCAAACTACCAACCAAAGTACCAATTACAGTCTCCAGGAATTGTTCTTGCCCAGTCTTAAAGAGACTGATATGGATGTTCATGCCCATTACGCCCATCACAACAATGGCTGCATTTATTATCAAGATTGCTGCACTGAGCATCACTCCCATCTGTAGTAGTTGATTCTGTTTGTCATCCAAAATGATGTTTATATAATCCTCAGTGTCGTCAACGTACTCCCTCAACTACATACAAGCAAATCAACAATCATATAAAAGTCAAATAAAAAGTTTCAAAATAAAAGCGACGAACGGTTTCTAGGTTTTATCACTCAGAAAAACAAATTACTCAAATGGTTGGCTAAGAGAGAGATGCATGAATAGGGGGTGATCAGAGAAATTCTAGAGACTTAGGTTTAAGTTTAGGATGAACTGTTGCTAGTTAGGATTTAAGATATTAATTAACCAAAATATATTATTAAATATAATTTAAAAATACATATCGGCTATCATAGGTGCTCGGGTTTAACTCAAGCCCCAATCTAACTACAGCTTTCAGGTCAGGTCAAGCATTTGGAGCACAGGGCGTCAAACCAGCCCAAATTTAAATCAGGCCCTATTTTTTAGTCTAAAATTGGGTCAGGGCCCATATACTCAGGTTCCAAATTTTTAGGTCAGACCAGGTCAGCATCGGCTGGGCCCAAGCTAGTTGCAACTCTACATCTAACAATGTCAGGACAGAGCTACATCATAAAGGCTCTTTGTAGCATTAACAACAGTGAACATAAGTAATAAAACAGTAATGAATAGTAAGAATAAAGAGAGATCCTGATTAAAGAGTCCCCCTAAAGGGGGGCATTTCATTGCCAAACTAAATCATTCGTGGCCATCTATCTATCCCCCATAAATAAGTATACATCCCAAACTGAAACCACCACCCACTTAAACATAGTTGAATTATCAAGCCAAAATGCTAAATGCATAAAACCATCAAACTTTGAGCCACAAATTGGTGGCATAATCAAGAGATGGAGATAAAATGTTGCTCGTCCCCATTCCATCTATATGGTCTTTCTAATCCCATTCTCCCCGTGAAGGGGCATGCATCATTGGTCTCTCTTTGGCAAAATAGGAGATCTGGTCTGTATTGATAATTTGTTCTTGTCATCATATGAATATATGATGCAACTCTAGGTTCACTGTTTCTTCCTCCTCCTTTTTTTTTTTCTCACTAGTACACCTATTTTTATTTTTTGAAAGATCTTTAACATTTAAAATCATAAGTACACATTCTTTTAAATGTCGATATGTTGATGCACAAATCCACCTCGAAAGTTTGGTCTCTCCTGTCTTATCATTTTACTCTCTACAATATCCATAAAATGAAATAGGCTAATACATGAAATTATGGAGTTAATTTTTAATTAACTTGTCCGTCCACATGTATGTATGAAGGTGTGTGTTTGTGTGTTGGTCCATGTTTTACATAGAGAGAGAGAGAGAGAGAGAGAGAGATCACGTAAGACCTCATGATGGATAGTGATGACCAGAAAATAATCTTCACATGGAAGATCATAATCCTTCATTCTTGCCATCTAATCTAAGGTAATGTTTTTTTTTCTTTTTTGAAGATATAATCTAAGGTAATGAATTATATGGTTTGTATTGAAAACTAGAGTCTCTTGTTTAACGAAAATTCTCAATTTTAACCACTGATTTCATAATTTTGTATTTTACACATAAATACTCAGAATTAAGTTAACTTTTGGTGTCTAGATAGATTTAGATGTTCTCTTTCATATAGTCAATACCTCATAATCGGGCCACATAGTCATGTCTAAAACAATACAAAAAGTACCATTTAAAATGAAGATCATGATTCATGAACTACGAAGTTTCAGATGCTTTCTTATTCATTTTAAATGATGTTTATTTTCTCCTTTATGCAGTTCATTGATCTAAGAGGACCCAATATTACGCCTATCATGGAAGGTTAGCCTATATCCAGTTCTTAAACCCAACATTCAAAACCACATTAGGCCAACCTGCACATTCATATCCTGTAGTAAGACTTGATTATAGGTCCAGAATCCAATTTGATAGAGAATTAATAAAGCACCAGCAAAGGGCCATTTTTTTGTTTTGGATTTTTTTAGCACATTTGAATCCTCTGAGCTTTGTTTTTACCGATATGTTGTAGAGCTGTGAGATGATGGTATTCTAGTGTCACAGTAGTTGAAAGCGCATAAGCAGAGAGCAGGGGCAGAGATCATACCATGGCGAAGATGTCTGGCAAGCATGTGGCGAGAATCAGCAAGCCAAGGGATCAGGGTGGCAGAAAGTAGTGGACAGGAAACAGAGGATGCAACAGAACTCAGCACTTGTCACTCTTTTCGTGGAGAACTTGCTGGATTTCGCGACAAGGAAGTGGCTTATGGAAGCTTACAGCGCCTGGCGTAGAGTGGTGGATGCCTTCATTCCGAACAAAAGGAATCAGAAGGGCAACAAATTTGGATTTGTCAGGATGAAAGGAGAAGGGGGCTTCCATGAGAGCTATCCAAGGATCCAATGATAACTGGATGGGTGGAAGAAGGATTACGGTGCAGGTCACACCGTATGGAAAATCTTACAATACACGATTCATATCTTACGATCAATGCTGTCAAACTCGAATTATATCGTGAATCGATCTAGGGGTGTAAATCGTGCATCGTAAAATTCATAACATTTTTTACTTTTTCTATAATTATTATTTATACTACAATTACATATAAAATGACATAAAATAAGAAGATGCTTTATTCAATTCCTCATAATATATAAGTAAATATGCAAAGACATGAGTATATGATAAAATGTACCAATGCAAAATTAAATCAAAATGTATTAGAAGTTAAGTTTTTACATTCTAAAACTCAAATCATCATAATTCATAAAAAATATATATTTAAATATAAATATTAAGTGTATAGGGCAGTGATTTTAGCAACCCCTTCTCCCTCCCCTCCCCCCCCCCCCCCTAAAAAGGAATTTTCAAATTTGCCCTTACTTTTAGGAAAGAAGAAAAGTGCAGAGAGGAGAGTAGGGGCAAATTTGGAAATTCATTTTAAAAGGGTGCACCATGGGAGAAAATGGGGGTGCAAAAATCATTACCCTCTTTATATTATAATCAATACAATATATATAATACAAATTACAAAATACTGAAATATATACAGTATATAGTTACAGTATTAGTATTATGAAAAATGAAAATTACTATGGCAGTACGGCCAGTTCAATGAAAATATATTACAAGTGATGAATATATGTGCCCAAAGGACCCGCAAGAAACTTAACTTCATCAAGGATAAAAAAAATATGTTACATGTCCTCGCTAGAGGACCTAGAAGCTTAAGTTTATATTTCATTACATACTACATACATTTGCTTCCATTGTAAATAAGAAAAACATATCGCAAGAAGAAGTTTCGAGAGAAAATCTCACGAAGAAGATGGATGATGCAGAGGACAATGACGAAGAAGATGAAGATCCAGAGGATGACGACGAAGAAGAAAAAAAGGGAAGAGGAAGGAGGAAAAAGGAAAAAAGAAGTAGTTTTCCAAAGAAGAATAAAAAATGGAAACAGAGCATAGCGAAAAAAAAAAAAAAAGCATGCAGGGAAGGCTTGAAGGCTAGCAAGACTTGCAGAGAGAGCAGACACAAGGAAGGCTTGTAGAGAAGACGATTTCTTTGTAGACTTGTAGAGGCAATGGATGCAAGGAAGATGGTTTCTTTGCAAACTTGCAGAGGACAACGGATGCAAAGAGTATTTATCAATAAAAGACTTCTACTAAAAGACGTACACTTTTAATAGCATGCAAAAAGATAGCTTTCCATTTTCCAAATCCATGCATGTCTTCCTTGTCTGGAATCGCACGATGTAACAATTCACTGTTTGAATCGCACGAGTTGCGATTCACCCAAAAAACGTGCGGATTCTAGGGTTTTCATCGTCGCAGCTCTTTCTTCCTTGCTTTCTTTTCTTTTTATTCGCCGCAGCTCTCGGTATTCTAGGGTTTTCATCGCCGCAGCTCTCGCCTTTAGGGTTTCATCGCTTCTTCTATTTCTCTTCTTCTTTATTTCAATTGCGGCATGCACTATTTGGCTTCTGTGACACTCGCTAGTCTTAAGTTTTTTTTTAATCTCACGTGGCATTCACGTGCCTTTCATGAGTTTTCTTTTTATTTTTTTTAATAATGTCCTCTGGTCTTTCTTTATAATTTCTCTTTTTAATTAATTATTTTTTCTCTTATTTTTCACATGTTCATTTTTCTTATTTTTATTTCTTGCCATATTTTTTCTATTCTTATTAAAAAACCTCTTTTTTATTTTTCTCAATCTTTTGTATCTAATTGAAAAAATAAAAATCTATAAAAAATGATTTTTTTTTATAAATTTTTTTATTTGATGAATGCTATTTAGATTTAATTAAATGCCTTTGATTTATTTGTTGATTTCTTAAATTTATCAATACTTATATTTAAATCTCATATTAATATATTTTTTATTTTTGTGTTTTTTTTATAGTTATTTACGATGGATGATCAAGTGTTAAACTGGGGATGACAATTATTTGACCGATTTTTTATAGTTTATATAATAATTCTAAATAATTTAACGATAGATGTTTAGTATATTTATAGTTTATAGAACAATTTTAGCAAAAAAAACATTATGAATCTCACGATTCTACGATTTCTGATTCACGATTCACACTTTTAGACCGATTCACGAAACAATTCGAGTTTGACAACATTGAAAAATATTAAGTGGTCGTTTATTCTAGTCCTAAATACCAAGAACACTAGACATACTTTTAAACTGGATCACCCAAAGGACAAAATAACATTTTAAGGCAACAATTGCCTGAACATAACTAACCAAAATACTGCTCAAGAAAATATATATAATTAATAAGACTAGGAAACTGTTGCAGGAGAAGATGAAATAAAGAATGCATTCACATGTTCTATTAGTAATTATCAAAAAGAGTGAAATGGCTTAAAAATAGAAAGTGAGGATGTAGGTATATTCAAGATACGGATGCACATAACAAAAGATGAATCAACATAAAAGTGTTCAACAGAAGCATAAACATACAGTTGATAGTTTGTTTAAGGTGCCACCTATCTGTGTGAAGTAAGCCTCTAGGAGCATCTCCAACTCCTGAATGTCTGGTTTAGGACCACTTAAACTTTCGATCGTGCTTTTGGCCTTGCTCCCAGAACCATCATATCTGCAAGTTCAACCGAGTGAGAACAATCAAACCCATCAACATAAAACAAGTTTGATTTAATTTAACAAGAAATCTAGGAAAATGATGATGGTAGGATTGGGTTTTATTTTCTGCCATAAAATATTTGAAAATTGAAATAACTATAGCAAAAAGCACTTTGCAAGGCTTCTTAAGGGGTTGATTTCCCTGATACTTATCTAGATTGGGAGCACTTGGGCTGTGGATGGCCACCCTTAATGGAAGAGTCTCATTCATTTGATTGAATATAAAATTCTTGAGAAAGTTCCGTCACATCCTTCATTTCATCTGCTAGTCTTGGGACCTTACAGGTGTTCAGGTCTTCCAAAAGAATCTCTACATGAGGCCATCAAAAAATTTAGTGAAAACAAAAGCTCCACATGAGACCACCAAAGGGATGGCAAGATTTTATATCAAGTTTGTTCTTATTTTCTCCATCTTTGAGATGCATTGTGCCTGATTGAGCTATTCGTATGTCAAACAATCATTTGGGTTGTTTGTAGCATTCATTCCTTTTATAAGGAATCAGGGTAGGATCAGATCCATACTGATGCACTGAAGTAATCATTTGCTTCATTCATAACCAATTATATTCACCAACCAATATTTGTTATCGCGTCAAATAGTCAGTCATTAACAGTTGGTGTAGTACACGTTCATGGTTATTATCTTGATTAAATCTATACATAATCTTCAAAGGTATGTGAACCATCTCAACCCGTAACTGGTAAAGACATAATTCTCTTAATTATTATGGTCCTACACTTATAGAGAGGACTTCTCTCTGGCTTTTAGCATTTGATCTAAGATAAGAATCATTAAAGAATACAATATATCCAGTACACTATTTCTATGGCTCTGATAGGATCCTAATTACATAAAATAGTTATTTTATAATGAGAATAAATGGTATATTGGGATTTATTCCCTTCAATGTATTTTCCATTTGAGTTGTACTCTAACCCTATTTATAGGCTAAGTTTAATAATAAAACATGACAGTTTTTCCTTAAATTAGCCTTTGCTCAGGGGTCAGTTTCTCCTCAAATTGAAACCAAAGTAGAAGGCTTGATTTCCCCTTGATGTGAAATCTTTTTTTTTTAGTGGTACCTTGATGTGAAATCTGTATGCCTCAATTTTCTCCATTTTTTCAATTTTTTTCCATTTTCCATTCTTCTTTCCTTCGCCCACCCTCCTTCTCTGCAGCTACCATATGTTGCCACCACAACAAGTCCTTGCCCATCCCCTTCCCTCCTTCCACTGCCACCTCCATGATGCAGGCATCAGTGATGATGAGAACATGACAACTGAAGATGAAATTGTGGCCATAGCTATGGAATTTTATGATCAATTTGACAGTTGCAGAAGGGGAAGTAAGCTCGGCAATAGGAGCTACAAACTGAGTTACTAAGGACCCACTTAAGCTCACTCCACTAAAGTCTCAATGCGAAAAGGGTTCAAGATTGAAGAATAAGGACTCAGTGTGAAAAGAGTTTGGGATTGCCACCTTGGCATACACGTAAGCTTCTTTTGTCCACCTCATCTTCCACATGTCATCATATCATTTGCTATCAAATCCACCTGACACCTCACCATTCTACATGGCATGCATGCATTGCATGGCTTGGATGTTCTCCAAGGTTGTGGCTCCTTCTTCAATCCTCTGTTATCCTCTAAGCCTATTTATAGGCTGAGTTTAATAATAAAATCATATCAGAGAATTTCCCCCCCAAGCCTTAGTTCGAAGGTCAGTTTCTCCTTGAATTAAAACCAAAGTAGTAGGTCTGACTTCCCCTCAAAGTGAAATTTGTACCCTCAATTTTATCCATTTTTCCATTTTCCACTCTTTTTTCCCTCAGGGCTCATATCAGGCTCAAGCTCCCCCTCTAGCAAAATTCACATCCTCATTTTCTACATTTTCCATTTTCTTCCATTTTTCCATTCTTTTTTTTTTTTTTTCCATCAAGGTTCATACCAGGCTCTCCCTCCCTCTCTGGGTTTTAATAAATTTTTAATGGATCATTTGGGTTTTATTCTTTTTGAGTTCTTCTTTAGCTAGGATTTAAATTTTAAAAGTTCTAATATTTTAGTCTGTTTAAAATAGGTTGGCAAATGCTAAAGCCTTGGCAGCATCACGACCAGGCAGAATGTTGTAGGCAGAAATCATGAATAACAGGGAGTTTTAGCAACCAAGAAATCATTGTCATTTGCACAATTGCACTAATAAGTTTCGTGTCAAAAAATCAGCATACTGCCACAAGTCATAAAGATTTTATTACATCTAGGAATTGCACAAATGTCATATACCCATAACAAATAAAATATAAATCAATACAACTTTTTGTTTCAAATGCAATGCACATTAAGACAACCAATAATTTCAAGATCGCAACAATGGCTGAACTTTTAAGAGTGGTTGAGAATAACTTGATCAAGTTGAACAATTTAACATGATGGGTGAATCATGAGATTACCTTTCAGCACCTACTTTAAATGGTTCATTATCTGATTCATTTCTTGAAGAGGTTTCTTCTTCCAGTTGTTGATTGAGTTTTCTAGTCAAATACATCTCAGCCATATCCATGTCATCATCCAATAAATGTTCAAGTTCATCTCTCACCTAGTGACCAGAATAAGAAAATGACAGAAGAACCAAGGAAGCATCAATTCAATTAAATAGAAGTTTAATCAAGTTATTGTTTAGCTACTTATTTCAGAAGGTAATAGATAACCAACAAAAAAGGGCACCAGTCTTACCTTCTGAACACGTCCAGACATTGCAACCAGACGGCTTTTTATCTGTCTAACATGCTCGAGATTAAGTGTGCTGATTTTGGAGGTTAATTCATCTAAAACAGGATAAGCCTCCTGCTCCAACATGGAAGTCTGACAAATGCAAGGTACAAGCAATTAATAAGAAAGGCATAGAAATGTAGTGTATCCAACTAATTAGAAAATAAATGCATAAAAACATCAAAAGGCACAAGACAGCCTTTCAAGAGAGCTTCATAACAAACCAACAAATAAGTGATCTACAGTGTTAGTCACCCTTTAAGAGGTCAAGTCTTTTTCTTACATTAATAACAATACAAAGTAATATTTTGCCAGTGGTAGGAAAAGTTAATGTAGTAAAGGAATTTAATTTGGTGGAGTGAAGGCAATAAAAAGAATAAAAAAACTTTTGTAGAATCATGTCAAACTGACAATCAGGTATTGCTGCTGCAAAATATGCCTGTTCACACAGAGGACACTAGATAGGAGCAAAGTCATACTCTTCTCACAGTACACTAGATGACAAATTCTGAAATTCAACATAACCCAATTACAATGAATTGCATGGCATATGTAATAGCTGTATCAGTTTACGGTATTAATTGGATATTAGGGTAAACTAGAGTGGGCAAATTTAGACTCCTAGGCAATAAATGACAAACAGGCAGACATCAAGTCCAACAACCAAAGTGAATTTTGATTTAGTACAAATATAATGTTGGTACTCCTTCATTCTCCTACTTCATTTTAATTTTTGCTACTTCCTTTAAACACACACGTTTTAATTAGTGCACATATTATCTTTCTAAGATCAAAGAATCATGGTCTCCTAGGTCCAAAACGAATGCCCATGGTAATACTAACGCCTTCATATCTAGAATCATCATTTAGATTTTAGAGTGAAAATATAAGTCAAGAACCTGCAGTAACATTTCTCACATCGCTCTAAGATTCTTAACATCTCCCCATATTATCCTTTCAAATTCTTAGGAGCAAAAACAAATTTACTGACAGTGGCAACACATCTCACACCTGCAATAACAGGTCACAGCACTAGAACATGAGATTTGAAATATTGATATAAGCTTAACTATTTAAAATATTATTGCTTTTTATTTTATTAAATACTAAATATAAGATTCTATAATAGGTTTTACTTGGAAAGGGTTATAATTTCCCCCATGATTAGTATGGCAGGAGGCTAGGAAGTGACAGTCAATTCTTTGATGATCTCCTGAAAATGGATGGCAGTACCAGGTATTTTGGAATAAAATAAGGCTGAAAAGAAAAGCACCAAAAATTGTAACTCATTTTTATCACTTTCAGATAAATATATTAGATAATTCTTCCAACAATGAATATCATAAGAGATTTCAGAAAGAGATCGCTGATTGTGATTTCCAAACTTGACCAGTATGCTACAGGAAATTCATTACAGAAGAATATGGTCAATCGTCATACACTCATGCAGAAATAGAAGAAGTCTATCAAAATGGCATCTATCTGTTTCTTCAAATAAAAAGGCCACAAAATAACCAACAAAAACAGTAGAACATTATACATACCTCAGATTCAAGACACTTGCAAGTAGATTCAAGACAAACTTCAAGCACTCTGAACTCAAAAGGCAACAAATTTGGGCTCCCATCTTTTGGCACATTCAGAGTGGGACTAGGGCTGTCATCTTCTGTTTCATGGGTTATGGAAAAATTGTTTGAGGCTATGGGAAACTGTTGAGAAACATCAACACTAGAAGGGCTTGCTGGCTGATGATGAACAAAAGATGAGGGTGAATTGCACGAAGCTCGGTTAGTCACTCCTATGTCATTGCCACCACTCTGAGTTTCCTTCATGCCAGCAAATTTATCAGGAGATCATGCAACTAATTATGACTAATAGTATGAAAATAGACTGCTAGTTTTTATCAATAACACGATAAAAAAAGATACACAATGCAAGGACAGATTCCATAATTAAAAGATGAAGACAAGAATGCATTGCATCTAGAGTAATAGTCCTTAAGGGTCTGCATGCTCTACCTGAAATTGCCCTTTTAGCAAGCAATTTATAGGCAATGTAATGAAGACTGTGGACCTTAGTAAACAAGAACTAGTCATATCATTGCCTTTTGGGTTGGATTTGTCTAAAATTGCAAAAGCCATTTCAATTTTTTAGTGTTGTAATTGAAGGAAACAGAGAAAATGCTTCCAAATTGCAGCTGGGATTTATATTGTATACCATCATGACCTGGATTTAAATCGTTTTTCTTCTTTCCCATTGAGTGATGGATCTGCAACCCACAGACATACCTGAATTTAAGTCCATTCCCAACTGAGGAAGAACAACTTGCAGGCTTATTTGGAATACATGACCAACTTCGGATCTGCATCCTTTTCTTTCTTTTCTTTTTCTTCTTTCCACATTGAGTGATGGATCTGCACCCCGGCATAGACATAATTGAAATTAAGTCCATCCCCAACTGAGGAAGAACCAATTGCAAGCTTATCAGGAATACATGACCAACTTCCTTTCTTTCAGTACCATAACCCTCAGAGAAGTACTCACTGCTTCTGCTATGTTACTAGCAGCAAACACCAAGTTTGGATGAGAAGAAAGGTCTTCTTTCTGTCTATTTTTCATCTTTTTCTATTTTATTTCAATCTTTTTTTGGAATGATAAAGTAGCATTAGATTTCTGAATACCGAACAAGCTTCGTTGTAAGTACATGGGAATGGTAAAGGCATTAAATAAGATGTAACTACATGTATATCCTCCACATTGTTGACATTCATCATTAAAACATCTAACAGCGGACACTGTTATGGGTGAAAGAAGCTAACAAAGAAACAAATTTATGCCACTAACAGACACTATACTGCACCACATGTTACATTAAAAAGGCATTTGGCATAACCCCAAGGGGTTATCCCAATTGGTTTGGGAGCAAGATCTCTAGAGGGAGGCCTTGGGTTCAAACCATGGGAGCCCCAATGAAGAGCCACTTCCCATGGGAATATGTATAGAGTAAGGTCCCATCGACTTACCCGGTGTGTGCAGGGGGTTTTCACACACCCCAGAGGACTAGTCGGATGCAATGCCTGGACACCTCCAGACCTCAAAAAAAAAGGCATTTGGCATTGAAGGAGAACTTATAGTGGTGATTCCTACCATTAGAAAAAATATGAAGCATCTAAATAATATAACTGACAATGACTTATAGGCCAAGTCCGTGAGAACATTACCAATAAAAATTGCAACACCCAAAGGAAATTCTGATTAAAATAAAACATTTGCTTAGAACACACACAGAAGTGTAGTGAACAAAATAAATAGGCTGTAGACACGGTTTATGAGTTAAATAATTAAAAATAAAGAATCATTAAATTTTAAGAATTAACCTCCTTAGCTATAAAGTTTGGCAAAGTCAACTCCATACAGCTATACATAGGCACCTGACACCATTTGACACTACTCGAGTCATTCAAGTTGATCCTACTCAACTGCATTTTGATTCAGAAGAGTCAATCAATTATACCAAGTCACAGTAAGACTCAACTGGAGTTACTCCACATGATCAGATTTCAAGTTGAATCCATTTTTTTTTCCTTACCCTTGATTTAAATGTCAAATCTGTTGCAATTATGACTGCAATCAAACACACCCTTAAAAATATTATCAATATCATGATTCAGCTGAATAATTTTTGATTCCACATTAATAAAAAAAAAATTAACCACAGATTTAGTATAAGCCTACTCTCACGTAGACACAGTAACACTTGATGGTATTTGAACCATAATTCACAGTTCAAAAACTCATTTAGTCTTGACTCAAGTCTGACGTGTGAATTCAATTTTGAGATTATCAAGTTAACAAATTATGCAGAGTAGCTTTAGCTTAGGAACCAGAGGTGCCCGGTTAGTCACCCGATTCCTGTGACTTGTGGGAGATTGCATGCATCCAGAGTTTTACCAAACACCCTCGTACTCAGGGAGAGGTGCCCGGTAGTAACCCGATGCCCGTGACTTATGGGGGACTGTGTGCATCCAGAGTTCTAGATAATGCTCTTGTACTCGGGAGAGGTGAGAGTCTAGGAGTTCTTCGTGTAAAAAAAAAAAAAAATACAAGAGTCTGACCGTGAAGGTTACATGCAACCAAAAGTCACTCAACTCAACGGGAGCTTCAAATCAAGTCCAAGAATTTTGGGATTTTAAATCATAATTAAAATTTCAGAACGGCTACAAAAATGAGTAAAAAAAAACACAAAATAGACAATATTAATGACTGTGATCTACTCAAGAATCAATTAACAATAATAAATAATTAAAATGGAACTGAGATAGTAGTATACTGTCTGAGGTGTTCGACAGAAGTTGGAGACATGGAACTCAAGATCACGAGCAAAAGGCACAACCATAGGATCCTTGGGATTCAGCACAAGAACCTCGTTTGCCGTGATAATGGCCTTGATATGCTCCAAATTAACAACGATAGCCTTCTCCCTGCCGAGAATCGTCGATGGATACGAGAGTATCGGATCTAGAGCCCTGAGGTCCCGTGCTGGGAGGCCTGCCCGGCGCATGATGGAGTGCCTTCCGAACTCTGCGTGATAGGAGTGGCCGGAACTGGAGACAATTAGCCAGGTCTTGGCTCCAGGGCCTTTTCGCCGTGGCTGCCGCGAAGGTGGAGAGCAGGAGTCGGCCCTGTCAAGCTCCTCCTCCGGTCTGGTTCGCCGAGACGGCATGTTGCGTTAGGGTTTAACTGGATTTCCAGGGTTTGTGATTCTTGGCTTTCAGCTTTCGCCATATGAAGGGGTTTACAGTTGACTCAACAGCTCTATTTTGAGAATACTATATTCCTCCGTTTAACTGCTCCACTTTCGCTCTCGTTCTCCCTCCCTCGGTCGCTCTGTCACAGAACGGTATCCTCTCCAGTCTCTCACTGCAGAAATCAATTTTTTAAGGAATCACAGAGGCAAGATTCGCACCACGTCTTAGATTTGAAATTCACATTATTACGTCGATTTTTCATATATAATATCTATTTTCGTATTCAATTCATATTATTGAATTTAAATTTAGACTCAAATAATTTCTACAAATTTTAAAAATTATTTTTTTAAGAAAAATAAATATATTAATAGTTAAGCTCCAATGTAAAAATAAAACTTAATAAACATATAATTAATAAGAATTAAAATATTAGAAAAAAGTGAGCAAACCACTCTATACCTATAAAAAAAGGTAAAAAGCATAAAATGTCAAATTAGATAATTAAAATCAATAATTCAAATGTTAAAATCCAAGTAAACTTGGATACATAAGGTAATTTTTATAACTCTTTCTCGTATAGCTTTATACATAACTTTTGCACTAATAATAAGGGAGTTCGTATAGACACTTGAGAAATCTTTATCTAAACACCATTTTTCTAAAAGTTAATAGAAATTACTCTTTTGCCCTTCTACTTAAAAACGCTATATTCAGAAATTCATTTAAACGAATTGGGCTGAAGTAGATTTTCAAACGAAGCTGTTTCTTGACCGATTTCTGCAAATAAGGTATCAAAATTCATCTACTTTGAATTTTATAAACTCCATGACTAATTTTAAGTTAAAAGGGTATAGTTTTGAATTTCAAAAATCGTACTCAAAGAATTAAGGAACTTCCCTCTTAATTCTTTGGGTACGATTTTTTAAGCTCAAAACTATATCATTTTCACTTAAAATCAGTCTCGAAGTTCATAAAATTCAGACTAGATGAATTTTGATACCTTGTTTGTAGAAATCAGTTGAAAAACGGCTTCGTTTAAAAATCTCACTTTACAGCCCAGTTCATTGGAACGAATTTTTGAATTCATTCGAACGAATTTTTGAATTCAGGATCAGTCGTTCGGAGGATAAGGCGTTTTTAAGTGGAATGGTAAAATGATAATTTTCATCAACTTTTAAGAAACGGATGTATAGGAAAATATTTTCCGAGTGTCTGTATAGCTCCCCTAATAATAAATATGTTTTCTGAATTATTGCTCATTCAAGTCGGTCAGTTATCAAATTTGAATATATCTAGATCTAAAGCCTCGCCAAATGAATATTTAGATCGAATTCAGATCATATTCAAAATTTTAAATAGATTTATAATTAATATTTAAACCCATTTATTTTAAATCAAATGTCATGGACTTTTAGAATTTTAATTGTCCATCTACATCTATACTCTTATAGATATTAATAATATGTAACTAGTATAATGAATGAGCTGTGCATGTGGGGACTCATTTAAAATTTTGATTCACGTAGTCACTTACATTTATAGTGTTACTATGCATTATCCGACGAAAAAACATTTGCAGACATCCATTAGATCCACTGTAAGACCCACAAAACAAAGACCACGTGAATGTCGAGAATTGGTCTTGGGAGAAATTTGTTATAGTTTGTTATCTAAGGCTGCGTTTGGATCGGGTAAGAGGGGTAATCCCGTTATCTCTTGGTACCTTCATTTGATAAAAAGAGAGTAAAGATAAAAATTTAAATTTTTACCTCTGATCACTATTTTGAATATTCCCATGAAGTTTGGGGTATTCATTTGAATACCCCTCCTTACCCTCCCTTTTGCTCTTTTATGAGATTTTTTTTTTTTACATTTTATTTATTTATTTATTTTGGTGAGTACTTGGCTTTTATTTTTTTTTTAAAAGTACTCTATTATTTCCATTTGATAAATTTCATATCACTAAACAATAAATTATATTTTTTTATGAAGAGATATTTAAATTTTTTTTTTCATTTATTGAAATTTAAAATATTAATAGTGGTTTTTTTTTTAAGGAAACCTTTCATCTATTTATCCTGTGCCTTTCTCTATATTTCAATTATATATTATATAATTGAAAAATTAATAGATTTCAAATAATTAGCAATTTTTTTTATATTATATAGATTTTCAACATGATGCATTTAGATGAGGAGTAATTTTTTACAGGAGTTACCTCAGGTTATCCTTGAGTAGGGATAACCTGACATATTAATAATTTTATTTAATCTATATAATATAAAAGTAAAAAAAAAAAATTCTAAAACGTATTTGTCAAAATGTTCTATTTTTAAAGGGTGATTCTGTTAGAAATTTTGATAGGGTCTCAAAACTCTTAAAAAGTTTGAGATTCATGATAATCTCTTTAAGGGTAATTAAAAATTTATTCTATTAGAAGATTATTTTAAAAATGTGTCAACATTTTCAACGTGATGCATTTGGATGAGGGGTAAATTTTTACAGGGGTTACCCTTGAGTAAGGGTAATTGTAAGTATGGGTAAACTGACATATTAACTATTTTATGAGAATTAATAATTTTATTAAATCTATATAATATAAAAATAAAATTTCTTCAACATTTCAACGTGATGCATTTGAGTGAGGGGTAAATTTTTACAGGGGTTACCCTTGAGTAGGGGTAATTGTAAGTAGAGGTAAACTGACATATTAACAATTTTATGAGAATTAATAGTTTATTAAATCTATATAATATAAAAATAAAATTTCTGCAACATTTTCAACGTGATGCATATGGGTGAGGGGTAAATTTTTACAGTGGTTACCCTTGAGCAGGGATAATTGTAAGTAGGGGTAAACTGACATATTAACAATTTTATGAGAATTAATAATTTTATTAAATCTATATAATATAAAAATAAAATTTCTGCAACATTTTCAACGTGAAGCATTTGGGTGAGGGGTAAATTTTTAGAAGGGTTACCCTTGAGTAGGGGTAATTGTAAGTAGGGGTAAACTGACATATTAACAATTTTATGAGAATTAATAATTTTATTAAATCTATACAATATAAAAAAAAATCTGCAATATTTTCAACGTGATGCATTTGGGAGAGGGGTAAATTTTTACAAGGGTTACCCTTGAGTAGGGGTAATTGTAAGTAGGGATAAACTGACATATTAACAATTTTATGAGAATTAATAATTTTATTAAATCTATATAATATAAAAATAAAAACAAAATTTTATGAAACATATATATCAAAATATTCTATTTTTAAAGAGTTCAGTCCGTGACAATTTTTAATATTAATTTTATATCTATTGTGATTTATTAAACTATTGTAATAGTTTATTATATTATATATTTCATGTTACCAATGAACAAATTATTTTTTTTTATAAAGAGATATGTTGATATTTTTTTATTCATTTATTAGGATTTAAAATAATAATATTTATTTTTTTCTTTATTTTTTTTTTTTTACTGTTAGAATGCAAGTGTTCATTTAAAATTATAGTTATAAAAAAGAATCTATAAAAATTAGATAATATTAGATTTACTTAATGAATATTATTTAATAATTATATTTTATAAAATTTCTCATAAAATTGTTAATATATCAGGTTACTCCTGCTAATAGATACCAAATAAGATTTTTTACCTTTAGAGTAAGTTCTTAATTTACCACTACAATTAACAAATAAGATAAGGGTAACCCCTTTTCAAAAGTGATCCCTACTCAAGGGTGACCCCTACTCAGGGGCAACCCCTATAAAAATTATCACCCATCCAAACGCAGCCTACGTTCAGCATTGCCCTTTTAGAAAGCCATTTTTTAGTATCTAATTTTTTCAAAATAAAATTTTATGCAATTTCGGTTTTAAATAAAAGCAACAAATAACTCATATAGATGTCATTTTACCTAAAAAATGCAAGTTATAACCTTAAATATTAAATTGAAATAATATTATTGACTCAATCTAGATATTCTCACTTAAATATAAAAATATTTATGTAACAGTCCGGCCCATAAAAAGGGCCTGGGACTCAGCCCAGCAAGATACAGTCCACTTTGAGTCCACACGCACACACATGCGAGCCCGCACGGTTTTCAGATCTGACACCGTCCAAGTCCGGGTCCAAAATGTATCTTAGTGGTTTGAGGGAGCAAGGCTACTTATAAACTCCCTCTCAAACACCTCAACTTCTGATGTGGGACTTTCCACAACTCTTACCCACTGCTAGACTGTCGGTTCCGACCGGCCCACTCTGTTAGCCCATCTGAAAGGATCCAGTTTCACTTGGATCAGCCTTTCTTCGGCCTAGCCTCTAGCTCATGGCTCAGGATATTACAAATTAATCTTGGAATAAAAAAGTGAAGAAGAAAAGATATATATATATATATATATATATATATATATATATGAAAGAGAATTAAAACAGTTTTTAATTGAAGAAATCTACTTATACTATCTAATTGATCCCTTTCATTCTAATTTCATTTTTCTTATTAAAAATAACTATACAAAATAAGAATAGACTTTATGATTTGTAAGTGGATCAAAATTTAGCTCTAAAATCAAATTTTAACCTCTTGAGTTTAATGATCAAAATCATTATGTGCCATTATATCTTATAAGGATGCTTGGTGATATAATAATGTTGATGATTTTGACTATTAAGATAAATAACAAAAATTGAATTTGAATTTGGTCCACCTATACCTTATCAAGTCTACTTTCAAATTATATGGTTATTTTAATGTCATTTATAAGAAATAAAAAAATAAAGAAAATTAATCAAGTGCAATTTATCATTGAAGGGAACTGGATAAGGTATAGTTGGAAATATTGTTTGTATACACTATTAACTGCAAGCACAATAGACATGCTAATTTTCTTTTTACAATTTTGTGCAGTGTTTTGCCCACAAGTTTCGATGGTGATCGACGTACATTATGTATCCTTGATTTATTTGGTGAAAAACTTTGCATACACATGTTTTCAATGTATTGTATCTTCTTGCATGGAAGAAAATGAGTAATCTCTGAAAACCCGTCAACCACAATGAATACTCTATCCATACCTTTTTGGGTGTGAGGAAGCCCAAGAACAAAGTCCATTGTCACGTCCTATTCTGTTTTTGGAACAAGTAGTGGAGTCTACAAGCCTCTGCTTTGTGATTGACATTTTATTGTTTGACATACGTAGCATCTACCAATGTGTTTCACGACACATCTTTTGCATCCTTGGCCAATTGCTCGTCAACTAAGGTAATAGTCTTGTATCTGCGAAAACTGTTTTGACATTTTATTGTTTGACATACATAGCATCTACCAATGTGTTTCACGACACATCTTTTGCATCCTTGGCCAATAGCTCGTCAACTAAGGTGATAGCCTTGTCTCTGCGAAAATGCCACGTAGTTCTTTGACGATATGCTCTGTAATACCCTAACTCAAATTAGGCGTAGTTTAGCTTAATGATCTTTCTTAGACCTGTTAATCTTGAAGATTATAGTTAGGGCTTTGAGAAAAGCCCAAGTGTGGCCCAATCCGATCTCAAAGGCTCAGTGATCCAGCTCGTCCAACAGGAGGGGCAAAATGGTAATTTTATGGCTTATTGTTATTATTTTATAAATTATGTGATTATATGATTATTATTGGATGATATTATTCTCCTTAGTTAAGGATTTGTATTTCTGATTTTAAAATAATTTTATTTTCAGAAACTGGTATTTAAAACCGCCCATCAAAACCCCAAAAGGGAAAAATAATTATTTTAAATGATTTTGGAAATGAAATAAATTTCGAAACTAGTATTTTATGTTAGACTATTTTAAGTATGGTCTAGTTATTCTTTAAAAACCCAAAATAAAGATTCTAAATTGTTTTATTTAATATTTGTTTAATTAAGTAAATAGTGTTTAAATTATGGTTTTTATTTAAATCAATGGGTTTTAGTGAGTTCTAAATCTCAAAATTTTTATGATAATTAGAGTTTGTAAAACCCTACTGATCTGTAAGGTTGGATTAAGTTTTTGAGTTCTCAAAATCGTAGGCTTAGTTAAAAATCCAGTTTTTATCAAACCAGGGGCCTTTTTGCAAAACCAGAAATCCGAGAGGACTTATTTGCAACCACCCAGCTAAACAGTGTTTTCACTGTACCAACGTCCACACCCGCTGCATGCAGCGGCATGCAGTGGCCAAAGGCCCCCTTCCGCAGGCTAAAACTCTATAAATTGGCCCCCCCCCAGCCTGAGCAAACTTCCACTGAAATCTCTATCTCCCTCCCTCTCAGCTACTCTGAGTTTTCCCTAGCCAAACTCTCACTTAACCTCTGTTTTCCTCTCTATTTTTCCATCGTAAGCTCAGAAAGAAAGTTTTTCAAAGACCGGATTTCTTAGCCCAGGAACTCCAGTGAAGGTAATCAAAGTGTTCCTCTTTCAATTCCAGTCGGTTTAGAATCAAGAAAAACCAGTTTTGGTTAAGTTTTGGGTGTGTAAAATGGTTTTGAAGTTTAAGGAAAATCTTGATTTTCTTAGTATCAGTGGGCTTTTAGGATTAAGATCTAATGGCCTGCTTAGTTTTAAAACTTTAAACCATTCCCTTTGGAAAGAGGACTCCCATAGGAGTCCATCGGACCGGCTAGATGTGGGAACCGAATTCGGGAGACCCACTGTTTTTGGATTCGTATTTCATACAGTGTCTACAGTCACTGTCTTCTGGTGCAGACAGTGAGGAAGACGACTCTCGGACGGTCCGAGAGTCGATCTTCGGACGGTTTGAGGGTGACACCATTCGGACTGTCCGAGAGGACCTCTCGGATGTTCTGAGCTTCACCTGAAGCCCAGAAGCGCCCGAGGCTAGCTTGACTCAGCCGGATGTTCAGTGCAGAGCTCGGAAGGACCGAACCCTACTCGGACGATCCGAGCCTCACTTTGGATGTTCCGAGACACCAGACCCACCGAGACCTGTTTTCTCTATTTTTTGGTTTGGAAGGACTTCGGATGATCCGAGACCCGATCTTCGGACGATCCGAAGTCAGACCCATGATCCGAGGTCAGTGACTAATTTAGGTGTGGTTCGGATGATCTGAAGCCATAGTACCTAGTTCCGAGGCATGTTCCGAGGGACCCACTTTTTAAGTGTTAAATCTTGTTTGATTGTTATTGATTGCATGTGATGTTAGTACCCCATTATTAAATTAAAAATGTACTAACACTCTTCTCTTATTAATATAGTGTATATACTATTGTATTCACTTCCAAATTGACTCTATTGGTCGGGCACTGAGTGATTTCACTTTCAGACCGACGCTATATTTGTCGGGCACTGAGTGATCTCGATGCCCTACTCAAAATGTCAGATCTGGTCCTATTCAGAAGACAACCAAGAAGTATCTGAGGAATCTAAACCTAACTCAATAAGTCAGTCTGGTCAATGCCCAGAAGACAATATGAGTTTTGCACTAAGCACCCCCCTCTTTTATTATTATATCTTCTGGATTATTATAATTTAAAAGGATAGAAACCAAGTAGGAGACTCAAATCCATATACCTTAGATATTTTTGGGAAAAACAAGTATGATTTCGAAGTACTGCTTGTATGTATATGAATGCTATGTATGTGACTTATAATTGATTGTGCACTTGTTTGTTTATTTGAACAAAGACCGCGATACCACACATATATGGTGAGGGAACTTAACTTTACAGTTAAAATGTAAACAAGTTTTGTTATTTGAAATAGATCTTGAGCAATGAGCGGTTTCATATTGATGAACCCACCCATGTGCCTAGACATGAGGTACTGTTATAAGAAATGTTTATGGTGATTATAAATGCTTATGGTGTTGATTATGAGTTATACTGCTTCCACGTACCTTTTATTATTGAACCATCGCCAAGGGTGTCGGCTACGTCTACTGGACCAGGTGGGTCGACAGTGGCTGGCAAGGTGTGTCAGTGCCGGTTTTGAGGTGTATACCGGAGATGTACTTGCAAGGATGTATTTTGACCGTGTCGGAACTCAATACTATTGGTGTCAGTATAGTATTTAGGGGTTACGGTAGATGACAGCAGTATTGGGAACGAAATGATGAATTGTGAGACTGATGATGATATTATGTTTATTGGTTATCAAGCATGAGATGTTATTGCAACTGTTGATTTTGTGCTAACCTGTTGTTTACTTAACTGCACTATAATATTTCTTTCACTGAGCTAGCTAGGTCACCCCACTCACCTTTCAGGAGGAGAGCCCAAGGAGGAGAACCCTCTATTTCAAGTTTAGGGTGGATAAGCTGCGGCATTGTTTTGGGATTCCCACTGAGGGGAATACCCTTATTTTTGCTTTCTGGTTCTTGGAACCATTTTCTTTTGTAAAGTACCGGATGTGGTACTTATTTTGTATCAATGTAATGCATTGAAAACTACTACACTTCTGTAGTTACACTAATGGTGTTTAATGATAATTCGGTGTTGGAATTATGTGATCTTGATATGTGTTATTATTGTGTCTTTGTTGGGTAGAGTTATGGTATATGTTTGAGTCCAAATGTTGGGATCATGTGTGACCTTTGGGCCTAACTGTTGATCCGGCCCAGTTAGAATGCTTGAGGGTTGTCTTAGCTTTAAAAAAAAAAAATCAGTCGCGTTCCGGGCGCACCTTTCGGGTCGAGGCATGACATGCTCTCTTAAAGAGCAAGATGGTATGCACAATATCGAACCTTTGAATAAGAAATTGTCTTGCATAAGATGGTCTTTAAGAGGACCCTTCCACACAACTTTCTAAATTTGGCCAAAATATTGATCTTCTTTGTAGAGCTCATGTAACCTGTCAAACTCAACAACTTGGACTTGCATGTTACTTAGCAACACGTCACTTTAGTTCTCGTCTAGTCCAGTTAGTTCGTTAGTATGAAGTAAGTATGGCAGTCCAAAGATATGGGATTAGACTTGTGTTCGTACAACTCTTCACAAAAGAAAATCTCAATGGCAAAAAAGAGGGATATAAGTTTGTCCATTTGGGCAAATTGAAAGCACCCTTAAACCACATTTCAAATACGAATGTAATGCTAATCTAATTATTATTATTAATGGAATGTGTTGACTCTCTATAAGTGTACGTCTGTATTTAGCAATGTCCCTAAATTAGGGATTGTAATTGATTTGTCTCTATCCTCTGTGAGAGGCTTGTAAATTTGTTTATATTGAGATAATGGAAAAGGGTGAATTTGGCGGTTTAATATTTTCTTCATGGTATCAGAGTCACGTTGTTTGTCTCTCCACATCTAGAGAGATTTGGGATTGCCTCCAACGCAATTTCTCGCAGCGGTCCCTTGCCAATGCCACTCATTTTGTGTATTCAGGTGCTCTCCCTTTCCAAAGGCACAAGGACTATTTCGGAATATCTACTGCATGCTAAATCTCTCATCGATGCTCTCGCCACTATTCATCAACCGGCCTCCAATGATGACCTTGTTACATTGGTGCTTCAGGGGCTTGGCCCAGACTATTTCATGCTCTACACAATCATCATCAACGCACCTCCACTTCCGGCTTTCATGGATCTACGCGCTAGCCTGCTTTTGTTTGAGTCTCAGATCGTCAATTCTGTTCTGAGTACTACACCTGATTGTAATACCCTGACTCGAATTAGAGCTAATTAATGTGATTTATTTTAATAAATCATGTTTTAATATGTTAATCATGAATATTACAGTTTGGGCTTTTAGAAAAAAAATCCAGGATCCGCTCCATCGGAGCTCGATAGCTTATTGATCCAACAACTTTAGTTGGAAAGGCAAAATGGTAATTTTCCATAGACAGTGTTATTTTAATAATTTTAATGATTGTTTGAACATTGTTCGAGTTAAATTGATTGATTTAATAGGGATTTAATTTCTAAAATTATAAAAGTCTTTTATTGTATTTTTAATTTTCAGAAATGTTATTAAATCTAACCTGAAAAGATCCCGAAATCTAAGAGTTAGTTATTTTAAATAATTTTAGACGTCATAAAATTTTAAGAAAATATACTTTGTTTAATCTGTGTTTTAAGCTATCATCTTGTATTTTTTTGGATTTCCAAAATAAAGTTTTAATACCCTTTAAGTAAATGCAATTTGATTTTTAATATTTACCTAAATGTTATTTTTTATTAAAATCTATTAATTTTCAAAGTGTATTTGTTTAAAAAAAATTATAATATTCATGATCTGGACTAGTTGGATCTGTCACGACCCGATCCCGTACGTGGACCCAAGACACGACTAAATTTTTTTTTTTTTTTAAACCTTAACCTAATGATTCACTAATTCCATAACATATTACCCATGTGAGTATAATACCTATGCGAGATATCCATGTGTTAAATATTCCTAAACATAGTCAGTAAAATCATCCGAACAATTTTCACTCATACACACGGAAGCAATATATTAAGCACACCAACACATAAATATATTACATGGAAACATCAAACTTACAGACAGAAGTTTTTATGCCACATGAGGCATATTTATTATAAAAATACATAAAATAGTCCATAGGTTCATTTTATTTCCTTGAGCTGGAACTATGGGAAACATCTGAGTTGACTCTCAACGAGGTACCATTGGTTCCTTTATTCCTTCCTCTAGTTCATATCCTGCAATGTAAGGGGCATAAGCAACAGCCCAGTGGGGAGAGCTCACCATAAAATCCAACATAATACATGAAACAATAAACAATGCATATTCCATTAATGCAATGAGGTTAATCCACTTAACCCATTTTCACCATAACATCCAACATAAATAATACATGAAACAATATGCAATGCATGTTCCATGAATGCAATGCGGTTAATCCACTTAACCCATTTTCACCATATGATCACTTTCTAAGGTGTTTTACCAATTTTTACTGGGGTCAGCCCCCATTTAGCAACTTGCAAATGTATAAGGTCTCTACGACCCGGTCTACTAGCCCATCCAACACCAATGGTTGATAGCAGTCGACCACAGCCTACTAACACATTCAACCCAACGGTTCGCACACGGTGTTCAGCTAATCTCAACAATTATAGCCCAACGGCCAATATCAGATTTTTCAAAGTTATTATCTTTTACATATTTAACTTATAATCATAATTCTCACATGCAAATGTCAAATGCATGATTTCCAGTGCCCTCCTTACACAGGGACTTATTATGAGAGAACCACCATATTTCAGCTTTACCATTTGGTGTATCAAATACCAATTTAAGAAATCAATAAAATAATTAATATCACACAAACATATAAAACTGGATTTAATAACAGGAATCCTTCATCCAATTTTTTTTTTTTACCCGACAATTTCCAGACACTCCATGGGTCCATACTGCGTTAGAGGTTATAAGTTCTCGACTCCCCGACACCATTTTAACGCCTACGCTCTAAGCAGTTAGAACATTTACATCTCTTACATGTAGGTAGTGTCAGGTCTCGTATTTTGGACTTATATAGCATTTTCCATTTTTAATTGACCATGGGTCCCATTTCAGTCTGGTGGTAGTGGATTTAACAAATAACACTATACAAGTATTAGTTCAAGTCTCCTCACCTCTATCTGCAGAGATTATCACACAATCGGTAAGATAAAATAATAATATAAATTTCAAGTCAATGAAGTATTTACGAACTACTTCCCATCCCCCGTGCATTTTCCAAGAAAACATGATAAATGTAGTGAGCCTCCTAATTCTTTCTATTCCATTAGATTAAGTCAGCAGTTAGTTGTTAGCCAACCAAAACATCACATCAAAATAAAAATATAAAGTACTCAGTGCCCGGTCTCGTATTTTTTCCTGGCCAGGGAAAAGTATTGAGACGGAGCCCAGAGGGTACAGTGCAGGAAATTAAATAAAAGTACTCAGCGCCCAAATCATTTTACCACCGGACGACCAAAGCCATCTCAGAAGGCCACCAAGCGGCGTTTCCGCGCGCTATAAAAGGAGATTTTTGGCCCAGAAATTACAATGCAAGTAATATAAAAAGTACTCAGCGCCCCACTTCAAGACCATCGAGTGAATAAGCACCTCCTTAGATGGTATCACCAAGCGACTAAGCGCTACTACTGATGAACCACTGAGTGACTAAACGGCACCTCAAATGGTATCACTGAGATACTAACACCACTACGGATGATAGTATGGCACAAAGGTTACGATACTGAATTTAAACACACAATGTGTAAAAGTAAACACACAATTGTTAGATGGGGTTAATCTTTTTCCCTCTTTTAATTAAAGGCTGAAAACAAGTTTTGAACTTAAAAATGATTTTAAAGGTATAATTTAAAATTTAAGAGAGAAGTTTATCCTCCCTCCTTTTTAAAAAATTCAATTTTAAAATCTAATACTAAACTATTCTAATTTTAAACTGCTACGAAATTAAAATTAAAAATAAAACTATTTTGGTACCTCACACGAGAAAATCCGTTGATATTTGAATAAGTTTTGAAAACCCGACGTACATACGAGAAAATTTGAAGTTCGGCTGCTATTGTCTACTTATGTTGCTTGCGGATGAACAGAAGAGAAGAAAAGAAGAAAAGAAAATGAAAGAAGAGAAAGAGACAGGAGACAATGACGGCTTGATGGCTTCTGACTTTTTCGAAAAAAAAAATGAAGAGAAGAAAGTGGAAAGCAGAGAGAGATGTTGAAGGCAATGGTTTTTTTTTTCCTTGCTGCTGGCGGATGTAAAAAAAAGGAAAAAGAACAAAAGAAAATGAAGGAAAAGAAGAGAAGACAGTCTGGAGAGAAAGAGAGCGATAACAGATAAAGAGTTGATGCTGTCTCTTTTTTTTTTTCCTATTACTGCTTGCGGATGTACAGAAGGAAGAAAAAAAGGAAAAGAAGAAAGCGAAAGACAGTGAGAGGCACTGGAACAGAGTTTATGGTTTTTTTTTTTTTTTAAAACTTCCTTTGCTCTTCACCTCCTTAAATAGAAAATGCATGTATGCGATTAACAAATGGAATTCATCCACCATTGCCTACAAGTTACAATTGTAGCTTTGTCCTTATCTTAAAATATTTTTAAATTATTTTATTATTATTTTCTTTTTTATGAATTCCTCTTATATCCTTTGTTAAGTACGAGTATTCCAAAGACCCACTAATTTAATCTAAATAGTCCACTAGGTCAGATATTAAATTATTAACATAGTATTAAATTTTGGATAGAAAATTCGGTCAACAACTCAGTGTTTTAATCGAAAAACATCGATTTGATAAAATTTCTTAATTTTAAAGAATTTCCTGGAGAAAATTTAATTTTATATCTAGATAGATTAAATTAGTCTGATAAAAATATTCTAAAGTTTTAAAGTGTTTCGGAGTCAAAAACCACTCCATCTAAATGACAGAATATTCGACGGCTCACATTTCTCAACGTAAAATAACTATTAAAAACTTGATATTTTGAAAATCTGAAGATACAAATGGCTCAATTATATTATAGATTGAATATTAACTTCCTTTGTATATTTTTAAGATTCTGTCTTCCTTATCCAAGTGGCGTTTTGCCACTTATAAAATTTTAGACAGTAAAAATATGTAGAATTAGATCGAGATTGGCATTCCGTTAAGTCCGTATTTTAAAAATAATGCAAGATCTAAAATTTGAGGTTGAAATGAAATTAAATGACTGAGTTTCTAAAGCAGCCAAGTTTTAACTCTAAAATAATATTATTAATAATCATAACTTGTTATTATACCTTTAAAAATTAATTTGAAAGAGTTTTCGGACTTGGATCGAGTCAAACTCAGTCTCGTTGAGAAACTCATTCAATATTCTTCATGATCAACATAACAAAACTTATAATTATTGGCTAAAAATATTTAATTAATTAAAATTTGTCTAAATTAACCACCAATTTGAGCTGGGGTATCACTGGATCATTTTGACAATGTCTCTTTGTTACCAATTAGTGTGTCTCTTTGTTACCAATTAGTGAGAAAATGAAATACAAATATAACTCTAATAACATAATATTATAGACCAATATAGGCTATGAATAGTGAAAGCTACAAATTTATAACTACAGCAATATGGTAAATTGGCATCTTTGCAAACTGACTAAAGTAAAAATATATAATATATATATTATTAAAATAAGTTATCTAAATGCATGAATCATCTAAGCTATTAAATGACTCATGCAAGCTACCACAGGCTTGGTGGTAGCTTGCATGACCAGAACAGGCCTACACTTTGGGCTATAAATATCAAGGAAGGGAATGATAATCTTTATAATATTTTTTCCAAGTCAACATCCATCCAGCATTCATCCTTCGTACCATTTCTTTCTTTCACACAGTTCCCTCTCTCTTTCATCTTTGTAAAGGAAGTCTCCTTCCTTTTAGCACTGCAGCCACCGCCCAGCTTTGAGGTGAGCTTTTATTTTAGTTTATGATTTTAATTGTTTTTTAAATGGAATATATATATATATATATATATATATATATATATATATATATATATAATTGAATGGTTTTTGGAAAAGTTATATTTAAATTTGAACTATGATTTAGTTTAAAATGGATTTTAAAATTTGGTTTAAGTTGATTAAATAAAATAATTTAAATAATTTGTAGTTCTAATCTTTCATTTAATTTTCTAATTATTATTTTCACTACTATCTCTACTAGGCTTCCCTCCCAGACAGAGTGCACTTGTACACTTAACCGTACCTGAGAGTGCACGTTGTTCTCTTAGGTGCTGACTACTCCACGTAATTCATTCACTTTTGGGTTTTGTTTAAAAATATTATTCATTATGAAATTTATAAGACTATGCAAGTACCTATCTTAATGGGTTTTAACTAAACCTAGCATAGTTGAGTTTGAATTAATAAGTTAGTTTCTTATATAAAATATATTGTTGATCTTGTTATGGATTAAATAGTTTATATTAAACTTTATCTTGAAATTTTGAATGTTCCTAGAAATATTTAATAAACACTTAAAAATATATAATATGTATACAGAGTACTGTTAGGGAAAATGACATTCTCTCTAAATTTTGGATTACACCTTTAAAATTAGTTTTGATTCATGTTAAAATTTGTTTAGATTGTTCAAAATAGGATTTTGTGTTAGATTTATATTTAATATTTGATATTAAATTGAAGAGACATGAATTCTAATTAAAAATGATAATAACCATTTTGTTTGTATTATTATATATATGCATATGTATTATGTATTCACTTTCAGGCCGATACTATCTTTCTGTGGCACAACGCTAACGCAACCCAGTAGCTATCAGTAGCTGAGCGATTAACTTCGCGGCTAGGTAGAAAAGAAGGGTTCGGACACTGAGTGATCTTTAGGCCTAACTCATTATACGAGGAGTGGCCTGAGCATCTTATATCTCTAGGCTTAACTCAATATGTCTCATTGGTCATTTTCAGAAGATAATATGTGTAGTGGCCTGGCACCTTATTATATTGATGGATTATTATAATTAAAAATGGATAGAAACCCATTAAGGAGACTCATATCCATTTCCCTTTGAGTTTTTCTGGAAAATGAGTAGAAATATTTGAAATACTATGTATGTATGTTGTACAGTCTATGAATGTGTATTATGATTGATTGTGATGTATATTAATTGTATTTCCATTTGTGTGACATATACCCTCGATACTCTACGTTTTACGGTGAGGAGATTTAATAATACAAGATCAGTAAATCAGGTTTTGTAAACCTAGATCTAATACAATGAGTGGTTTCATGGATTATACATGATATGGAAAATATCGAATACGCCACAATGCGAGACTTGACACTGCTTCTGTGATACCCTTACCCTGGGCTGTGAGCACACCACCAATGTGGGGAGTCCCACATCTGTAGTGAAGGGAAGTGAAGGTGGGTTTATTTGAGGCCAAAACCTTCCTAACTTGTAAGACGCATTTTGGCCCTATCCTTGGTGAGCCAGGCCCATTCCAAATCCATACGGACTCGCGTGTGTGTCCGAGGCCCAAAGCGGACAATTTCTTACTAAGCTGAGCCCTAAGCCCTGTGTTCGAGTCGGGTCGTTACAAATTTGGTATCAGAGCCGAGGTTCTACACTCGGACTGTCTGGGCCTTTTCTCCTTCCTTAGTGTTGTTGAGCTGGACCGGGTCGAGCCGGGGACAGCTCGAGGCCTTAGGGGAGGGTGATTGTGATACCCTTGCCTTGGGCTGCGAGCACACCACCTATGTGAGGAGCCCCACATCGGTAGTGAAGGGAAGTGAAGGTGCGTTTATTTGAGGCCAAAACCTTCGTAACTTGTAAGACGTGTTTTGTGCCTATCCCTGGTGAGCCAGGCCCAATCCAAATCTGTGCGAGCTAGCGTCTGTGTGTAAGGCCCAAAGCGGACAATTTCTTACTGAGTTGAACCCTAAGCCCTGTGTTCGGCTCGGGTCATTACAGCTTCCATGTGAGGGATGAAAATTGGTTCTAACTGTTAGAACAGAAACATAACACAGTGTCAAGGAGTCGAGGTCTACTAGTTTACAAATGAAGAATGAACCCACTTATATGCATAGACTTGATATATATTGCTAATGATGTTTACCATGTATGGTATTGTTATTGATGATGATATTATCCTATTTGAGAACTTGAACATAAGATTATGATGAAAGATTGGAGTATGAAGTTGATATTAATAATGATATTCTTCGGTGAGAGAACTTGGGCATCATGTTATGATGAAGACTGAAGTATGAAGTTAATACTATTGATAAGATGCTTCAATGTGAGAACTTGAGCATTTATGATATTGATACTGCCTCCACGTACCCTCAACTATTGAACTATTATCGGCCCAGGTGTGTCGATTACCCGCCCAGGTGTGTCGGTTTACATCTACTGGCCCACGTGTGTCAGTTGCTTGCCTAGATGTGTCAGTACCGGCCCAAGTGTGTCGGAAATGTTCTTGCAAGATACTGCATTTTGACCGTATCGGGACTTAATGCATTTATAGTCAATGAAGTGCTTTGGTGTTACGGTGGCATGACAGTATCACAGATGATTTGAAATATTGGTATAGTAGACCAATTATGATTTCAAGTACGATAAAGGATATACGAAATCATTGAGTAGTGGTATGGCAGTGGTATAGCAGTGATATGGCAGTGGTATGACAGAATTATGTCAATGACATGACAGTAGTATTACTGTGGTATGGCAGTTGTATGACAGTAGTATGACAGTGAGATGACAACGATGGTGACTTGATAAATTGGTATAGTAGACCAATTATGAATTTAGGTAAAATGAATGGTATATGAGACCAGTTACGGTAAATTGGTAAGTATGGTAAAGTAGATCATTCATGAGTAGATAACTGTGATTTTAAAATGGTAAGAGTAAACCATTTTTGTTATTATGATTAGACTGCATTGTTTAACATGTACATGTTGATAAATGTGTTATTTTAAGATCTCTTCACTGGGTTTGGAGCTCACATCCCTTACATTGCAGGGTTGGCACCTGAGAAGGAGAAACCTCCACCGCTGACTTAGGATGAGGTAGCCTTTGCAGTCAATCGTATTTCCCGATGATGGAAAATATGTTTATTACATCTATTTTCATGCAAATGATGTTATGTTGATTTTTGTACAGTCTGTAAGTACCTAAGCATGTGTAAATTACTATGTTTTAGTTTGTAACTCTGATCGAATAAATGGAGATATTTGTTTGTGAAATATGTATTTGTATATGAGAACACATGGTACATTTTTAAGTCCACGTGAGAAGAGCACGTGCGACATTTTCGATGATGGGCTTTTGGTAAATTTGAAGATCAAACCCAGCTATAATGTTAGTTGATGGAAGATTAAAAAAAAAAAAATAGTAGCGTTCCGAGCTCACCATCGGGTCGAGGTGTTACAACTTGGTATCAGAGCATAGTTCAAATCTCAGGCTGTGCGTATGGGAAGAAGTAGATTGATGAATTGAATTTGGACTTATTCCTTTAATTTTGGAAGTATGGAAGACAGAAATAGGGGTCAATGTGAGATTGAGTCTCTTTCTTTGTCTGAGATATGTGAATTTAGTATCAAGGTGATACTTAGAATCGATTGTCTAGAAGTGATAACTTCTTCTCATTAAGGAGAGAAGATAAATTAACTGTAAATCCTCTCGACTTGGATAAGTGGTGTAATTTCAGTATCAAGTAGATATGTGAAACCAAGTTTTTGGAAGAGATGATCTCTTATGGAATATGGATCAAGGGCTTGAGATTGATAAAGCCTAAAAAGGGTTAGTGAAATAAGATAAATTTCCTAGAGTAAAGAACTTTCAATATTACTGGGTTAGTAGTATGAATATTGCTTGTGATGTACTTGTGATGCACTTGTGATGCTTGAATGTTTGACTCATTTTATAGACAGGTCAGGATACCTAAGTAACAAGTCACCTATTCAGGATGGAAATGAGCAAGAAGTTATAAATCATATGATATGAGAAGCATCTGGAATCCTAGGAAGCACCTTAGATTTACTGGAGATAATAATGGTAATAGACCCCGTTTCAATGATTAAGAAGAAGGAATCAGTTCGACATCTCTCCCGAGGCTTTGCTTTCCTATAGTATCAACTATTAGCAAAGTTGACCAGAAGTCGCAAATGGAGAAATATTGTGTTATGATTATAGGCAAACTGGTCTTAAGGTAAGATATTATCCCTAGACGAGTAAGAGGAGGAGCACCTAATTAAGCAATTGCTGATGATTATTTAGAGACTTTGCCAAGCATGACTTTAGATTTATAATAAAATTATTTGAAAGGAGTAGTAGTGGGTGTAAAAAGTTGGGAATTTGATTTAGTGAAAGGGAAAGTGTTGAAATGAATTTGAATTATTGACTTCTGAGGATTAAGATATAGTGAGTCTATGAGAGTCTATATGTTCATTGAATGATGATGATAACAGATATGACAGGAGCTCTAGAGTCATCTACTCAAACCAAAAGTGAGTAGGAAAAGTGCCTCAAGCTATGAATGATATCCTCATGATGGTAAGAAATATTTCATTTCTATTTAATTAAGCCATAATTTTGAGCAAGAATTATTTGGGATTATGCTAACTTGGTGCTGAAATTTCAAAGTTAAGCCTCTAACTCTATGAAGAAGGATTTACGATATTAGAAGAGTAATATTTATGGTTGAAACCTTTGTTTACTCTCCTAATTGAATTATGTATTATAATAGATAATAGTTGAATATTGTGATAAGATTGATAGATAGAGGGTTCATTGGTAATGAAACCTAAAGTCGGGAATGATCTTGGGAGATAGAATCCTCCACTAGAGAAGGAAATTGTAAAGAATTGAGTCTGAAATAATGGAGTAGATGAAATGTGAAGATCATGTTAGTTTTGATGAGTCAATGATGAAAAAAAAAAAAAAAATCAAGTGGGTTTTACTAATTAGGCCACTTTGAATTATTCCGGGGACGAATGTTTGGTCGTCCATTTATGGGTGCTGAATTTGTGAATAGATTAAGACCATCTCATGATTCACGCTTAGAGGAAATTTGACTGTAGTATGGATATACACAATTAAGTTACTAGTATGGACTAGAATGAAGTAAAAGGTACTTTGTGTTACTTGGATATTTGATTTATTAATGTTTGTAAGTGAACTCTTTACTTTTTTATGTGAAAGTTGATGCGATATGTGTTAGATGATGGGGTTGGCTATTTGGCCAACCAATTTGTCATGTCTTTTCTGATAATTATGTTTATATGTTGTGATATACTTGGGTACTATAGATCATGTGAGTGATCTTGGAATTTATGATCATGTAAATCTAGTCATGAGATGTCAATTAATATATTTAGTAAGAAATAATCCACAAGATACGCCGTGATGTGACAGCCAGGTGTGATAGGCTACATTAGATTATATGTGTGTGATATTGTGTTTTATAAATGACATTGTCTGACAGATTACTGATTAAGTATGAGAGAAAGAGCTCACATGAAAAGTCTGACTCAGAATGTAAACAACCTTATTTTTTTATAAAAGAGGAGTGAGACCTAGACCAAAGAATTTAAGGAAATAAGTGTAAGTGGACAGGTTGTGGTGACTTCCAGATGAACGAACTACAGATGAGCTACACTATTCTGAGATAATGTGTGAGGTGCTTATAAGTCTCATACCAAAATCAGATGGGAAAACATATTTTAGATTGGTGCCACCCATCATATGACTGGTGATGCCCATTCTCTATGTTTCAAGACTGATTATGAGGGTAATGACTTTGTTCTTCTAAAAAACGGTGACTCTCTCCCTATTGCGCACACTGGTACCTTTTTTCTCTCCTCCGGTTCTTCTTTATTTCGTCTTTCCTCTGTGCTTCATGTTCCCCATATGCATAAAAACTTGTTATCTGTCACTTAGTTCACTAAGGACTTTGTTAGTTTCACTTTCTTCCCATGGGGTTTTGTTATTCGTGACTTACGAACTGGTTCTCTTTTATTTCAGAGCCGATGTGAAGCAGGCCTCTATCCCATTAAGCCCACTGCTTCCTCCACCCAAGCCCTCCTTGCCTCTTGCACCACTTCGTCCGTTTGGTATCAATGTCTTGGACATCCTTCCAATAATGTGTTTCGTGTCTTAGCAACTAATAAATGTTTAGGCTCTTCATTTAAATTTTCTCGTTCTCCTTTTTGTTGTAATTGTGTTACAACAAGTCTACACAACTACTATTTTCAGTTAATAATCTTTGTACTCTAGCACCATTTTATTTAATTCATTCAGATGTTTGGATGTCCCCTATTTTATCTATTTATGGATTTCGATATTATGTCTTAATTACTGATGATTATTCACGTTATTCTTGGATTTATCTTATGTGACATAAATCGGAAGTTTTCACGCATTTGAAAATTTTTCTCGCCTTTATTGACAATCATTTTTACCACTATTAAATATTTTCAAAGTGACGGTGGTGGCGAATATGATAATAGTGCTTTTCATACAACGTGTGCGGAAAAAATGATTACTCACTGCCTCTCTTGTCCTCATACCCCTCAACAGAATGGTCTTACTGAACGCAAACACCAGCACTTGTCAGAAATGGGCCGCACCTTACTCATTGCATCCCATCTCCCTTCTACCTTATGGGTTGAAGCTCTCTCCACTGTCGTGCACTTGGTTAATCGGCTACTGACACCCATCTTGCAATGGTCCTTGCCCTTTCAGAACCTCTTTGGCACCACACCCGACTACCTCTCCCTTCGTACCTTTGGTTGTGCGTGCTACCCTTATCTTGGTGATTATATTACAACAAGTTTCAACCTCGATCGGTTGAATGTGTTTTTCTTGGTTACAGTTCTTGGCACAAGGGCTACAGGTGTCTTCATCCTTCCACTGACAGAATCTACATCTCAAGGCATGTAATATTCAATGAAGCGGTCTTTCCTTATGCCTCGAGCAACTTGCGCCCTGACTCGTCATCCTCTTCCAATGTGGTTTTCATTCTAGTCATCACCATGCCGTCTACATCTGTCGTGCCCGCCCCTCTAGCAGACTCCTCTACAACGTCGCCTTCTGCTGCCCCCCCTCTAGTAGACTCATCTACAGAGTCGCCCCCTGCTCCCCCATCCTCTCCCAACACCACACAGGAGTCCTCTCTCTTGTCTGCACCCGATGATCCACCTACAACATCCTCTTCGGCAGCCTCTGCTAGTACTCATCCTATGGTGACACGCTCCAAGCATGGCATTTTCAAGCCTAAAAAGCAAGCTACCTTCGCCAGTCGTCATCCATTACCTCAAGCATTTGCCTCCTTGGTCTCCTCCTCCACATCCGAGCCCACCTGCTACACTCAAGTTGTTTAGTCTGCAGAATGGAGACATGCTCTCATACTTGGTCGCTGGTTCCACCTCCTTCTCATGCTAACACGGTTAGTTGCAAATGGGTGTTTAAACTCAAACGTCGCTCTGATGGTAGCATTGAACGCCACCAAGCTCGTCTTGTTGCCAGAGGCTTTCATCAACAAGCTGGTATTGATGATGATGAGACATTCAGTCCGGTTCTCAAGCTCACCACTATCTGCACCATTCTCAGCCTTCCTGTCAACTCTGCCTAGCCAGTTCATCAACTAGATGTCAAAAACGCCTTCCTTCATGGTACTCTTACTGAAAAAGTTTACATGGCTCAATCGCCTGGCTTTGTTGATCCGTATCGTCCTCATTATGTGTGCTGACTCCATAAAGCTATTTATGGGTTGAAACAAGCTCCCCGGGTGTGGTTTCAGAGATTCAGTTCCTTCCTTTTGAAGTCCGACTTTGTTCAAAGTAAGGCTGATAGCTCAATGTTTACATACAGATGTGGCTCCAGTGTTATGTTTCTCCTTCTTTCTGTTGATGATATCGTCTTGATCGGGAATTCAAAGTCTCTTCTTCAGTCTTTCACTCATCGCCTAGGCACTGAATTTGAAATTAAAGATTTGGGCTCTTTACATTACTTTCTAGGTCTTGAGGTGACTGCTCTCTCCAATGGGCTTAGTTTGTCCCAAACCAAGTATACACTCGATATTCTCAACCACAGTAAGATGCTTGATTCCAAGCCTTGTTCTACACATGTTGCTACTAAGATACATTTATCCTCTGATACGGGTGATTTGCTGTCAGACCCCTTTAAGTATCATCATCTTATCGGTGCCCTACAATACCTTACTCTCACGCGGCCCGATATTGCCTTTGCGGTGCATCTTGTCACTCAATTCATGAGTCAGCTGCGCACCACTCATTTAGATGTTGTTAAGCGCATCTTAAGCTATTTTAAAAGCTCCATTGGTCGCGGCTTGCCTATTGTGCCTGCTTCTCATCGTCTCCAATTGTTTGCTTACTCTGATGCTTATTGGGCCGGTTTTCCTGACATTCGTCGTTCCACCACTGGTTATTGCATCTTCTTCATTCCGAACCTCATTTCTTGGTGTGCGAAGAAACAACTAACTGTCTCTCGGTCCAATACACTTGTGCTGACACAATTTGGACTCATAATCTTTTGCACAAGATTGGTTTTCCTCTCACTTCTCCAATCATTCTTCTCTGTGAAAATCACAGTGCTACGTATATGGCTGCTAACCCTGTGTTTCATGTTCGAACTAAACACATTGAGCTGGATTATCATTTCATCCGCGAACGTGTTGCTGCAGGCTCTCATCTCATTCAGTTTGTTTATTGCCAAGATCAACTTGCTGATATTTTCACCAAGGGTCTAACGAAACATCGTTTCTCTGTCCTTCCTTCTAAACTTGTCGCTTCACCACCGTCGAGTTGGCAGGGGAGTATTAATGGAATGTGTTGACTCTCCATACGTGTACCTCTGTATTTAGCAATGTCCCTAAATTAGGGATTATAATTGATTTGTCTCTATCCTCTGTGAGAGGCTTGTAAATTTATTTATACTGAGATAATGGAAAATGGTGAATTTGTCGGTTTAATATTTTCTTCAACTGTATTAGATATCAGGCATATAGCTTGGAAGGATGCCAAACTTTCACGACATCTTAAATTTTGATGGAAGGTGTGTAGTCCATCCTAACTATACTCTCTCTCTCTCCGAGAACCGTATTTAAACTCTATTTTTGTTGTTCTAGTCCAAATAATAGGAGTCGATTTACTTTCAAATTGTGTTTATCCAATTGTCTCCTCTTGGTGTACTTTCAATTTGTTAGAAACTATTGTCACTCGTTCAAGCTAAGATTATTGTATGGATATTCCTCCACAGCTTCAAGTCAACCTTGAACGGTCTAGTGAACAAGATAGTGATGACAAGTTTGTCCAAAGGTTTCCCTCCATACAACAATATTTCTAGCGTCAGTCATTTGAAAAAGAAAAAATAGTGTTTTGTCTAAGCTCCCATCATTTTCACATTTCTAGCATCCAGATTCACTACCAGTAGATTAATTCCTCCAGTCTTACCAATCATCCAAAACCCTTCACCCTTTCTTATCGACTCTCCTAACCGGGACTATGCTGCCATAGAACAAATCAAGATGATGAGAGGAACACCAAACATCAGCATCAACATCATCAAGCTCATCAACTGGACCACAAATTGTAACAGAAGGAGACATGCCACCAAAACCGCTCATTGCACTACCTCCCAGATCAAGTAGAAAGCAAAAATCTAATGATCAAGTCTCAGAATCAATAGCCAGACGAGACGCAACACCTGAACTACCTCAATCACTGGACATCATATGCTGAAAAGCATGTAGAAGACATCAAGTTGCAACTTCAATAGGTGAATGAAAACTTGATGTGTTTATCAGAATCCCAGAAATCCAGAACTCAAAAGGACGAAGTTGCCGAAACCAAAATAATCCATGAATCAAACTTGCAGTTCGCTGCAAAAAAAATACTATAAAAAAAAAAGCTGGAACAGTCTAGAAAGTTAATAGCTCTTCTTCAATTAAATGTTGAGTTGAGAGGTTTAAAACAAAAGACAGTGACTCTGGTGATGCATGAGGACAAATGTGAATGTTTAGAGCAAGACGAACACAGTCACATAAATTTCCCAACCATTTGATACATTTCAGTATCGACTTTCTTGTACTCAACCTGAACAATACTCCAATTCACAAAGTCGAAGAAGCGATCAAGATATGGTTTCAAAGAGTCTATATGGCTTAACAAATAAAGAGAGTGAATAATGAGAAAGTAATAGACCTCATCTTGAGCCACTTGACAGGAGGAAAGTCTGAATAAGGATTTCAGTGACGAAATCTCACGTTCTCGAGCTTAAGTACGGTCTAAGCTTGAAAAACCTTCTAATGAAATTTAATTTTAAATGCGAAATTCAAATTTAATTAGATAATAGAAAACACAATAATCGAACTTTATATTCAAAATGCAATTAAAGAAATTCAGATTACTCTAATTAAATAACAAATTCAACACAATATAAAATCAACTTAAAAAGAAAATAAATCCCACCCAATAGGAGAGAAAAAGCTTCAAGCTTTGCTAATTTCAAAATAATCAAATTTGTCTTACACCTTAGCCCAAATCATGAATTTATAGACTTTATTTTATTAAAAAAAAGGAAAAGAAATGGGTATTGGTTGACTACAGGTAAATTTTGGAAGGATTTTCATTAATACCCTTTGTTTGAAAAGAGTTTTCAAAATTGAAAAAAGAAGAGTAAAAAGTTGATTTTTTATCTTTTATCTTTTAATTACCGAAAAGGGTAACGAGAGACCTGTCCAAATGCAGCACTCTATCCTAACCCAAACTGGTCAGATCGATGGTAGCTACCTTATCTTCTCCTCTGATAGTCTGATTACACACGACCTTACAGCACAAAACCAGGGCCTGATCTTATCAGTGCTTGAGTGGGTCCCCTTTACTTCCCTCTGAGTTGTAAGCAGCGGTGTCTCTTGCTGGGGTGTTTCTCCAATTGCCGATCATGGACTTCTCTCTCCTCTAATCTTGATCTTATCCTTCCCTCTTCTGCTCGCTCAAATCAGTCCCCATTCTTATCTCTTTCTCCTCTTCTTCTTATCTCTCCATTCTTCCGCCGGTTTCGATGCACAGAATCCTCACCAAAAGTTCGACCTCATCCCCACAAATTGGTGAGTCAGCTGATGACTCAGCTATGTTGGGCTCTATTAGTGAACCACCATTGAGCCTGGGTTTGTGGGCCTTGAAGACCCAGAGTGCCTCTAGCTGGGCCCAAGCCCATAGTTGATGAAGGTGGGCTTCCAAAGGCCATGTCTGTAGGCCTCGTTTCCCTTTGTCAATCAGATGGTAGATTTATACGGCCAACTCGTCAACCCAGTCTAGTTGGGTTGAGCTGTCTTCTTCTTAATAAGGGTTCACCGTTTTTCAGCCTATATCTAGTGGATATCGGGCGATTTTTTTTACATATTTCAACTGTATCGACCAATATCGACGAGATCTCGATCATATCGGCCAAAATCTCATCCATACAGTCGATACGAGATACCTCAAGTTTTTTTACCCTGCTATTGAACTTGAGTCTCTCCATGTCTACATCATAAACTTAGTGATTACCAGATTGACAGAAAAAAAGGAGTTTCAACAGGGGACCTTGTGACGGGATTTAATCCACTACATGAGACAAAAAATGAAAAAGATCTGCTATGGGTTGCATACTTGCATGCAATAAAGGAATTATCCAGATTGAGTATGTCAGATTGTCGACAAATAGAAGGAACAGAATCATTCAATCTCCCGAAAAGGAAACCCAAATTCTGAAGATTAAGGCGACAGAGGAAGTTCCAGTCAACAAAGCAAGAGTTGTGTGCGAATCAAGAAAATTATATTTTATTTACAACTCTTAGTGGAGAAGCAATTATGAAGGATATTTTATTCTTGAAGAAAAACACAAAAACAAAGGTTTACTGATTCAAAAGATCTATAAAAAAATAGTTTTGATCTTCGCACAAGATGGAGATTAAAAGAATGCCTTGTTCTCATGTTTTTCATGGCGATTGTATTGATCAGTGGCTGAAGTAAAGCAATTCTTGTCTGAGCTCTGCAAAAAAGTTGATGAGTTTTTTTCTTCTTCTTCTTTGGATTCATAGATTTCAGGAAAAAAAAAATTCTTTTTAATTTTTTGAAAAATAAGTGTATAAGCGTTCTTAAATTCATTTATTGCACGTGTTATTGGCCAATGGAATATCCGTTGGCATTCAATACATACTTTTTCTCAAGAAAAAAAAATCTTTTTTTTTTTTTTTTTTCTATTTCTCTGAATCTCTTTCTTCTCGTCTACATCTTCTCTGTCTAAATGAAATAAATTTGGACTGAAATTTAGTAGTTCTATAGATGGAAAGAATCACTCAAAAATCACTCATTCTTTTATTTAGAATTTTTATTTTTGGCCTTTACAACTAATTCGTTGATTCATTTCTTTTTTTAAAGATATAATCACCTTAATATTTAATTTTAAAATTTAAAATTTTATCCACGTGAAAATAATATGTTAGATAATATTGTGAAAGATAATTCAAACGAAAATTTCAAATAATTTCATTATTACCCACATTAGGTAAAGGGAGCCCATACAGACACCCAGAAATTCTGTCCCAATACACTCGTTTTCAAAATTTGATGGAAAATACCCTTTTGTCCTTCCACTTAAAAGAGCCGCATCCATCGAAAGAAAGATCTGATTTTTTTGTTCGGGTGATTGGAATATCGACTAAATGGTTTGCATGGACAGAAAAAAAGTCAAAGGGCCCCACCGTTAACCGAAACCCAAGGTCTTCCTTCGCTGTAGATAGCCAGGGGCGATCATGGTGGTGTCGATCCTAGGGTCAGAAGTGCAGGATCCACTTGGATTTACGAAAAAAACCCACAAAATTTATTTTCGGATGCCCCAAACAGCAGTCGAAGAAACTGGTCAGAGGAGAGTCCCACGCGATTCAGATCAGAGATCTAATGGTACAGATGGATAGACCATCAAAAAACGGGATTGATATGGTGGGTCCCATCGGTAGAAACTTTCTCAATCATCTAATCTAAGGCCGAGAAGAAGATCTAGCGGCAATAGATCTAAGACAAAAAGTATGTCAAAGGAGTACACAATTAACGGTGATTTGGTTACACTGCAGGTGATCCTCTGGACTTAAGATGGGAGGAGACCATTGATATTTAAATACTGTCAAGGATGAATATTTAATTTCTTAGAATAGTTATGGATTCATGTGATTGGATTTATTTATTTGCTATTACATATTTTGAGAGATTTGATTGGTTGGTTTGAAATAGTTGAGAACTTTGAGTATATTGATTTTGTTTTATTTTATGGAATGGGATCTGAGTAGTGAGATTAGATTTGATGTTGATAATAGATGTTATTTATTTCATATTGTCGATGATATTATGATTCATGCGAGGTGTAAAAATTGTTCTTGAAGGATTTGATGGCTTTGTTATTTTACCTATAATATTTAAATATATATATATTCATTTCCCCCCAGCCACAAATATGTGATGTAAGAGTCGTTAGATGTGTGATGCGTTGGATCGCGACCGTTCAGTTTGCAGTTAAATGGGTTATGACCTGTTTAGGCTGTAGAAAGGAGAGGGGCGTTACAGTTGATATCAAAACTTGAGTTCAACTCGCGGACTGTGAGTACGAGGTTGGGCCTGAGATTAAAGACAAGTTAGACCCATTCTTCTATCCTAGGTGAGTGGGGGTAGAAACTTTAAGAGGGTAGATTTTGGTAGTAGAATATGATGTCTTGATTTGTAAATAACATATTAGTAGTTGAGCATATGTACTAATGGAAAAGATTATTTGTGTTCGATGGCTTTATATCTTGCCTAATAGAGAGGAGATAAGGTCAGATCTACAAATCGAGAGGCTATCAGAGAAAATTTCGTTGAGGGTGTAGTGGAGAGTACGGCTTCAGAAGGGTCTCAAAGACATCCTCCACCTCCACCTCCACCACCTTCTCCTCCTCCTCCTCCTCCAGTGAATGCAGATCCAAATACCGTGCTGATAATAGCACAGGAAGTTTTGACAATAGTAGAATAGACTCGTGGCACGAACCGTGCTGCTCAGGAAACCAGAGAGATTGTGGCGATTCGGGAATTTAAGCGCCAGCATCCTCCCATGTTCAAGGAGATTTGGAACCAGCAGATGCAGAGTGTTGGCTAAAGAAGGTGGAAAGAATTATGGATAACATAAGCGTGCAAAAGGATGATCTCCGTATTATTCTGGCCACTATGCAGTTGAGTGGTACAGCAGAGGAACGTTGGACCGATATGCAAGGACTGAATGAAGAATTACATACTTTGGATGCCTTCTATGAAGCTTTTCTAGCTGAGTACTTTTCTTCACAGGTCCGTCAGTCAAAAATTTCAAAGTTCTTTGATTTGAAGCAAGGCAACGACACTATGGCTCAGTATGAGGCTAAGTTCAAGGAATTAACACGCTATACTATAGATTTAATTACTTCAGAAGAGATGAAGGTTAAACGATTTAAACAGGGACTTCGTCCCCTAATCAAATTTTCTATGGATGGGTCGGGACTTTCCACTTTTGCAGAAGTATACTATAGGGCCATCGAGATTAAGGTCGCAGCATCAAAAGCCTTCCAGACTTCAAATCAAACACCTTTTAGTGGGATGAGGTCCGGTGATCAGAACGTCAAGAAGAGGAAGCCCGATACTCCAGCTAATCAAAAGACTTCTTCTGGGCAGCAACAGTCATCAGATGGTCAGAGACATGTGCAGTGTTTCAATTATAATTAGTGGGGACATACAACTAACAAATGCTGCCAACCTCCAAAACAAAATCAGTAATCTTGAGGGCCAGTACAATGCTATAATTGTAAGGAGATGGGACATATCTCCACATATTGTCCGCAAAGGAATGGATCTTCTCAGCCACTTCCGGTTGTCCATCCAGTTCCAGTAGCGCTGGCAGCACAGACAGGTGGCCAGCAACAGAACACAGGATGTGGGCGGCCCGCAGCTCAGGGCCGCATTTATGTTATGGTTCTCATGGATGATGAGACTGCAGAACCTCCAGTGATGCAAGGTATGCTATTATTGTTTGGTGAATGGTTTAGAGTACTTTTTGACTCTGGAGCTTCTCACTCCTTCATATCTAGTCTTTTGGTTGGTCGCCTTGATTTGTGCATTGATGAATTAGAAAAACTTGGGAATATTAAAACCCCCATAGGGAGATATACTAGAGTAATCAGAACTTGTAAATCATGTTTATTAGCAATTGGAGGTGTGGAGTTAGAGTTTGAACTACTTATATTGGGTATGACTGAGTTTGAAGCTATATTAGGAATGGATTGGTTAACGGCTTATATGATTACTTTAGATTGTGCTCGGAGGAGAGTATCTGGGTGTTCAACTTCAGGAGTTTTCTTTACTGAGAAGTTGAGTAAATCTCCCGGACCATGTGTGACAAAGAACAAAATTGGTCATATAGCCAATATGGGTTGGGAGAATGTAGAGCCGCCTAGATTAGAAATACCTAAGGTGGTGTGTGACTTTCCAGATGTGTTTCTGGACGAGTTGACATAGTTACCCCCAAAAAAAAGAAGTTGAATTCTCCATAGACCTACTCTCTGGAACTTCGCCTATTTCATGCCACCATATAGAATGGAGCCAGCAGAGTTGGTAGAGTTGAAGCGCTAATTGACAGAACTGACCAAGGTTGGTTTCATCTGTCGGAGTACATCTCCGTGGAGTGCTCCGACTTTATTTGTGAAAAAGAATGATGGTTCAATGAGGATGTGTATAGACTACAAGAAACTAAACAAGGTAACCATTAAGAACAAGTACCCGCTCCCTCGAATCGATGATTGTTTGATTAGTTACGAGGATCTAAATGGTTTTCTAAGATAGATCTTCGATCTGGATATCATCAAGTGCGGGTGAGAGAATGCAACATAGCAAAGACAACTTTCTGCACTAAATTTGGTCAGTATGAATTCGTGGTTATGAGTTTTGGTGTGACCAATGCGCTAGCCACATTTATGGATTTGATGAACAGAAACTTTAGGCCGTACTTGGATCAGTTTATAGAAGTGTTCATTGATGACATCTTAATCTACTCGAGATCTGAAGAAACACATGAAATCAGTTAAGAACAGTCTTACAGTTACTAAGGGATCATCAATTATATGCTAAATTGAGTAAATGTGAGTTCTGGCTAAAAGAAGTGCAATTCTTAGGCAATATGGTCTCAGAAGGTGGAGTGGCAGTGGATCCAGCCAAGGTCAAAGCAATGTTGAAATGGAAGAGACCTCGCAATGTATTTGAAATTCGTAGTTTCTTGGGCTTGGCTGGATATTACCGGCGTTTCACTTCGAATTTCTCTAAGATAGCAGTTCCTATGATTAAGTTGACAAGAAAATGAGCTAAATTCATATGGAGTGAGGCTTGTGAAACAACTTTTGCAGAGTTGAAGGAAAGACTGACTACTTCTCCGGTTTTGATTAGTCCAAAAAGAGGTCGTGGATATGTGGTCTGTTGTGATGCTTCCCGTGACCGATTGGGTTGTGTTTTAATGCAGATCGATCAGGTGGTGGCGTATGGGTCCCAGCAATTGAAATTGCATGAGCAAAAATTACCCGACTCCTGATCTTGAGTTAGCATCAGTGGTGTTTGTAATGAAGATTTGGCGATATTATTTGTTTGATGAACACTTTGAAGTATTTTTTTATTACCGTAGTCTCAAGTACTTGTTCACTCAGAAGAACTTGAATCTGAGACAGCGTAGATGGTTGGAATATTTGAGCGACTTCAACTTTGAGATTTCTTATCAACCAGGAAAAGCCAATGTGATAGCCGATGTCTTGAACAGGAAATCTAGAGGCATTATTGCTAATCTAGTGGGAGAACATGGTTTGGAGAAACTAGGCAGTGCAGTATCTCATCCAGCTATAGTGGATCGGGTCTTGATAGCCCAAAAAACAGACGAGGTGGTAGCCAAGATTCGCAAAGCAATCAGCGATAGCAATGGCCCATTAGGTTGGGTAGTGAGAACAGATGGTGGTTTGACTTACCAATGGAGACTTTATGTGCCACTGGCAGAGCAGTGTAGAGAAGAGGTTCTCAAGCACTTTCATCATACTCAATTTACAGTTCACCTTGGAGGAACAAAAATGTATCGAAATTTGCGACAACAGTTTTGGTGGCGCAACATGAAAAGAGAAGTAGCAGAATATTGGCTCGATGTTTGACATGCCAGTAGGTAAAGGTTGAGCATCAGAAACCAACAAGAAAGTTGCAACCTTTCGATATACCCAAGTGGAAATGGGATCATATCACCATGGACTTTGTCACCGGATTGCCAAGGTCGCCGAAAGGTCATGATGCAGCATGGGTTGTTGGTTGATAGATTGATCAAATCAGCTCATTTCATTACAATGAAGATGACAGACTCTATGGAGACCTTAGGTAAATTGTATCTGGATCGAGTTGTTAAGTTATATGGAATACCAGTTTCCATTGTATCCGACAGAGATTCTAGATTCTTTTCCAAATTTTGGAAGAGCCTTCAAGATCAGTTGGGTACGCAACTTCATTTCAGTACCGCGTTTCACCCTCAAAAGGATGGACAGTCTGAACAAATTATACAAATTCTAGAAGACATGCTTCGCGCTTGTGTCTTGGACTCTAAGGGAAGTTGGAATGATTATTTACCTGTGGTGGAGTTTGCCTACAACAACAGTTACCAGTCTAGCAGCAAGATGGCGCCATTTGAGGCGTTGTACAGCAGACCATGCAGATCACCCTTATGTTGGACGGAACCGAGCGATAAAGTGAAATTGGGACCAGATATAATCAGGGAAACAGCAGAGAAAGTAAGGTTGGTCCGACAGAAACTACTGACAGCCCAGAGTCATCAGAAAAGCTATGCGGACCGTAGGCGAAAGAATTTAGAGTTTGCAATTGGTGATTGTGTCTTTCTTAGAATTTCACCTCGGAGAGCCATTCAACGGTTCGGTAGCAAAGAGAAACTATCTCCTAGGTTCATTGGACCGTTTGCAATCTTAGACAAGATTGGAGAAGTGGCGTACAAGCTTGCACTTTCATCACAACTCAGCAAAGTTCATAATGTATTTCATGTGTCAGTGTTGAGAAAATACCAAGCAGACCCTTCTCATGTTCTGAATTGGGAAGATGTGGAGGTCAGTGAAGATGTAACTTATGAAAAGAAACCGGTGAAGATTTTGGATACCAAGGATCAAGTTTTGCACACAAAGACCATTCCTTTGGTGAGAATTCTTTGGCAACATCATGGAGTCGAAGGTTCGACGTGGGAGAGAAAGGACGAGATGCAACTACGACATCCGGAATTGTTCGATGAGCAAGGTACGTACTTTAGCTAAATTTCAAGGACGAAATTTATTTTAAAGGAGGTAGGATGTAATGACCAGATCCGGAGTAGTAGGTAAATCGAATCAGGTAAAACTAAAATAGTAAATAGGCCTCTTGATTGTGTTTGTGTGAAATTATGTGTTATTTTCTTTTATTTTTATTGTTTAAAATAAAATAAATAAACACACAAAAACTTAAGATTTAATTAATATAGGTTTTCCGATGCACACACCTTTTCCTTAATTAGAAATTTATGAATTTATCCCCTCCGAGTTGAGATTGAGTTAATGGAAAATTTAATTATCAAATTAGATTTTAATTTGCAAAGTTAAGAATTCCAATTAGAATTGTGTAATTAAGAATCTAAAATTTATAATTTTGGATAGAACCTTGAGACCCACATTCTTGGATCGAACTTCCCATAGAAATTAGAATCTTAATTTCACTTGTGTTAGGAATTAAATAAATAACTTAAACCGTGTGGGCCCTTTGGAGACCCACACCCGTGAATCCCATTCACGGTGAAATACCCTTTTCCTCTTAAAAATCCCTAAGTCTCGATGAAATTTCCTTCTATTCCACTTCTTCACCACCGCAGCAGCAGAGGGAAAGTTTCCCCAAATGCAATCCGATTTTTCCTCTTCTCTTCTCCAAAACGGAAAGTAAACTTTATCTCTTCTCCACCAATCCTTTCCCTACTTGGATTCTTCCTTTCGACAATCCCTCTCAAGTCGGCAACAAACCCCTTCGACCATAGATTCTATAAATCCACGCGGTGCCAGTCGGATCCCCCTCTTCATCTCTCCTCTGTGTTTTCCAATCTTCTCTGACGGCAGCAACGTTGGAGGCTTTGAAGCAGTAGCAGCCCTAAGGCGTTTTCCCACTTCCCATCTCTTCCCATCTTGCCGTCTTCCTCTATGAGCAAATCTTCCAATCGGTTTTCTACTTGACTTTTCTCAGGTTGGTGCTTTTGACTCATTGATTATTGTAGGGTAATGGGTTTATTTAAATGCTTAAGAATCCAAACTCGCAATTTTCTAGTTTCAAGTGTTTGAAACTGTTTATTTAATTAATTTTGCCTTTCCATTAACTTGTTTCATCGATTTCAACTGTTCAATCTATTACTATTGGTTATTTTCCTACTTTCATTTACATTAAACTGGTATATATCCTTATTCAAACATGTTCTAAGAAAGGAAATCAAAACATAAACTTCTAATTAGGCGATTTTTTTTCTAACATCCCTTCCTCTGGTTTTAAATCTACTTTACCATGTTGCTACAGCTCATCATCTTTCAACCTTTATTTACATGGTGGCTTTTATGTATTTTTATCTAGATTTGTTTTAAGAACTACAATGTAGAAATAGTATTTTTATATATATATCATTATCAGAGTCACTGAAAGTTTATATTATGATTTTAAACATGGTTGTTTATTCTTATAAGACACTTATGGTATTGGGTAAGACTTCAGTATAGTGATTTATCAAAAAAAAAAAAAGGGTTTTTGACTTAAATCTTATTTCTACCCTATTATTTTTATACATCTTATTTTATCTCAACTTCTTTACATATTGGCTCAACTGTAAGGTTTCTAATATGTGATAAACAAGATTTTGAAACAGATTTGAGTCCATATGGGTTCAACGAGCCATTCAAAGAAGGATAATACAATTTCTACTAGCTTGTTTTATTACTCCAAAATTTTCTTTTCCTTTTATCAATAATTTTAGATCTTTGCAAAAAGGTATGCCCAGTTTTCATTACAAAGTACTTGGAGCTTTTGCTTTATTCAATTGATTTCACTCGTCATTTGCTTAAGAATTTGTAGATTTTGAAAATCTCTTCATTCATGTTAAGTTACTCAATCTTGTACAATTAAATTATTTAAGGTACATTGTGACTTGGATTTCAATTTCACAGCCTTATTTACAAAGTAACCCTTCTCATTTATCTTCATTTCAAAACTGTTCAAACCATTTACTTAATGGTGACCTTCTGCCTCATGTATTTGAACAATTTGGAAAAGTGCGAATTAATGAAATCAAAGCTCAGATGTTCTCACAAAGTTGGATGTAGGCAGGGTTAGACCATGCAGTGTGAGGATTCAACTTTCAACCTTAACCTTGGACCTTAGGAACCCCTCTTAGACTTATTTAGTTCAAGTTGGAAGTAATGTTAAGAATACTCAAAAACTTCAAACGAACTCTATGCAGCACTTTCTGGACGTTCTATTGATTGATTTCAAGTGGGAATGCGCTTTGATTCATCACCTACAATTCGCGAACTTTTTAGGTGAGGGAAAACAATACACTAAATTTTGTTGTGCATGATATTCTCTATTTTGTTTATGCGATTGAGCGATGGAAAAATATTGCATTATGTAACTTATTTTGGGAATATAATGTTGGACCTATGATATGGACTGGGTATATGTAGGAATAGTGGTTGTAATCCGATGCTTACTCACAGTAATGTAAGGGGATAGGCTAAATGTTCAAATGGCCGTGAGGGACTCAGTCTGCCTGGATAGTTGGAAATTAGTCATTAGCCTTGTTGAAAGTTCCAATAATTATGTTCGAATTGGATGGATGTTTTATTGTCTATTATAGAGTTATTTTTTATGTCATTGAGATAGATTTATGATATTGCATTGTTATAGTAATAATACTGTGATATAAATTATTATTATGCATGTGTGATATTGTTGAGATTGATTTTGATGTTTTAAAACATGTACATGATGTTTATGTTAATTTGAGATCATAAAATTCTGTTTAGAGTATAATATTGATGATGAGATTCATGACATGTTAATATGATACATAACATGTGGCACGATGATAGAGATAATGCATGGTAGGCATGGCATTGAGCATGGCATCTTCATATTTATGGGATGGGTATGGAGGTGTGAGCCGTGATCTTTCATGTAGACCACGACGATGGTAGTGTATGGCCTCGCTTTTAATGAGTAGTACCACATATGTGGTAGGTTTAGATTATTGAGCCATGAAAGGTCACGTAGACTGTTATTTGGTGGTGGTGTTAGCCTCGCTCCGGCGGGTAGACCACTTCATGTGGTGTTGTGTTAGCCTTGCTCCGGCGGGTAGGCCACTTCATGTGGTGTTGTGTTAGTCTCGCTTCGACGGGTAGGCCACCAAATACAATAGGAGTTGTTGTGGATGAATGAGACATTGAGCATTACATGGCATAAAGTATGGGCATTAAATGCATATTCAATTACTTATACTTTTAATATTTATTTAATCGTGATACATTGAGTATATTGGAGATATCATATTTTGGATATGTGTTATTGTATTCTTTCACTGGTCTTTGAGCTCACACCCCCTTACATTGCAGGTAATCCTCTGGACTTAGGATGGGAGGAGACCATTGATGTTTAAAGACTGTCAAGAATGAATATTTAATTTCTTAGAATAGTTATAGATTCATGTGATTGGATTTATTTATTTGTTATTACATATTTTGAGAGATTTGATTGGTTGGTTTGAAATAGTTGAGAACTTTGAGGATATTGATTTTGTTTTATTTTATGGAATGGGATGTAAGTAGTGAGATTAAATTTGATGTTGATAATAGATGTTATTTATTTCATAGTGTCGATAATATTATGATTCATGCGAGGTGTAAAAATTGGACTTGAAGGATTTGATGGCTTTATTATTTTACCTATAATCTTTTAAAAATATATATATATATATATTCATTTCCCCCCAGCCACAAATCTGTGATGTAAGACTCGTTAAATGTGTGATGCGTTGGATCGCGCCCGTTCAGTTTGCAGTTAAACGGGTTACGACTTGTTCAGGCTGTAGAAAAGAGCGGGGCGTTACATGGACTGTGAGGGCTCTCTAGTTGTGTGACTTGCTTGCCTGTGTGTGGACCCCTGTCAGGGACGGCTCTGGTCTTAAGGGGGGTGGATTGTAGCACCCCCACCCAAAGGTCCCATATCGGTTGGGAGCTTGGGTGGTGGGGAGCTTTATTTGAGAGGGGGCAACCCTCCCCATTGTGAGGCCTTTTGGGCCTAGCCATGTTGGCTAGGGCCCCAAGCAAAACCGTGGGGGTTGGGTAGGGCCCAAAGCTGACAATATCATGATGGGGTAGGGTCAGGTCGTCACAGTTTTATTTTATTTCCTTCTCATTTAAATTAGGCCTATAAATAAAGTGATTAGCCTAAGATGTACATAAACTTTTTGAATATTGAATTTATCAAAGTATCACGCTTTCTCCCATTTGGATGAGTTTATCCCTTTTAATTTGTTATTGCGTTGAATTATATTTTAATTCCACATTCAAGTTGATTCATTGGATGGTTCTTAATTGTGATTTGAATTTGTGTTAGAATTAAGATCTATTTGAGTGTTGGTTTGATATTTTGCATGGTGAATTAAGAATTAAGATGTTATTCAGCTCATTGCCCAAGTAGAGAAAATCAGTCATGATCTAGCAGCCTTTCAGAATGATTTGGCCGACGTGAAAACAAGAGTAGAAGTCCTAGAAACCCTTGAGAACCAAGTCGATGGAGATAATGTGAATTTTAGGAATAAAAACCATAGAGGCTGCGGGTTTGGCCGTGGTAGATTCAAGCAGCCACTTAGGCAACGAGAACCTATCAAGGACGATTAACGCGCTTTAATGAATTTTCACGTAGAATCCCCTAGCTATGACGGATGTCTAGATCCTAAGGTTTTCATAGATTAGTTGTTAGACATGGACCACTACTTTCAGTGGCATGACATATCTGAAGTCTGTAAGACCCGTTTCACCAATATGAAGTTGGTGGGACAAGCTAGGCTCTTTTGGACCACTACGAAACAGAAGATGAGGAGGTTAGGAGATGACCCCCTAAACTTGTCGTGGGACGAGATGAAAACAGTCTTGAAGAAAAAATATGTCCTCCACAGGAATCGAGAAAGACTTTTTGATCAGTAGAACTCTTTGTGCCAATGAAGTCAAACTGTTAGCAAGTATATCATTAAGTTTGACGAGTTTTACAAGCAGTGTGAAATTGAGGATGATCCCATTTAGATCCTCTCCTTGTTCATATTAGGTCTTCGTCCTGAATCCCAATGTGATCTCATTTTGTATTTATACTTTAGAAGAAACATATCAAGTGGTACAAGAATTTGAAGACTACCTGAAACTGCACCCTCCAAAACAAAAAGAATTAGACTCCCGTGGTATCAATTTCGAGCCCACTCCACCAGGAGTCCGACAAAGTATGATGAGTCAACGTGGAAAAACCACAAGTGCTCCACCTAATTCCAAGAGTACAAGTGCTAAGGGAGCTTCTGGTGCGGGCTCCTCCGCAAATGGCCTACATTGCTATCACTGTCAAGGCTTTGAGCAGTTCACTCGCGAATGTCCAACCATAACTAGAAATCAGAAGAGAGCCCTTTTTTTAGGCGAACAGTCCAAGGATGAGGTTGACCATGAAAATGAGAATGAAGAGGTCTATGGAGGTATAGATACGCCTAGTGAGGAAGAATCTGAGGAGATTGATGGAAAACACCTTGCCATGGTTAGGTGTGCTTTCGCTCAATCCTAACCTATCGATACCACCCCAGTGCCAGTGTTATCTAAGCCATCTGAGTCTATTCATGCATCTGCACTGCACATTCATGAGTCGCATGCTGAAATTAAGAATCTAATTAATATAAGCAATGAAGAATATAACTTTGCTGCAGATTTTCATTGTGGATTTAAGGAGTTTAATGTGGGTGATTATGTGATGATCCACATAAGGCCTGAGCAGTTTCCACAAGAACATGTGAAAGAATTGCAAACTCATAGTGTAGGGCCTTTCAAAATTGTGAGGTGAGTTGATTCCACTGCATATGTGCTAGACCTACCATCATATATGGGTATCAACCCTACTTTTCATGTGAAGGATTTAGGACCTTTTCATGGCCTGACGCCTACATCATCTAGCCTACCATCACAGTCTAGAGCTCCCTTCCATCCAGATCATCACCTTGACCCACATACTAGTCTCCCTGACCCAATACCTTTTGACGGTCTGACAACTTTACCACCCGACCCAATACCTTTTGACGGTCTGACAACTTTACCACCCGACCCAATCTCCCATCAACAAACCATGGCATACTCGATTCCCTCCATACCCATGGCCTAAACCTATAAAGCATTTCGAGACCCTACCCTCTTTACCTTCATTGTCACCCTAGAGAGATAAAACATAGTCTATCCTGGACGAGGAAGTGGTTTCAACCCATTCTGGAGGCTACCGAAGGTATCTAGTGAAGTGGAAACACAAGCCTAAGACCAATGCCACGTGGTTGACCGCAGATGAGCTTCAGTGACTTGACCCAGATCTTCTGGAGAGATATCCGAGCTTTGTCTCTCCAAAGGTGCATCCTTCTCATCTAGGTAGAGTTGACAGCGCCGACAGAGCATATATCCGACGACGACAGAGGAGAGCCACTTCATCAGCATCATTGTGGCTCGACGATGATTTCGGTGGATGACGATGAAGGCCTCAAGTGCGCGTGATTGCACTATGAAGACCCCACATTGGGAAGGCATGTGCTTGAGAAAATTGGTTTCTTCTCGTCCGTTTGAACTCCAGGTCGAATTCTTCTCAGACGAGGAGATTGATGCGGAGCATTGGATTGACATTAAATTATTTTGATTTTTATTTTATTTAGCTGTCTTTTTGATGTATTTTTTATGGTATTTTGTGTTTTTTTACACTTAGGGGTATTTTGGACATTTTGATGGTATGTCTACTATAAATGCTTGTAACCCTCATTAGGGCAACAAATTATGAATGAAAGAAACAAAAGTTGCAGTGGAAAATTGTCTCCTGCGCATGTGTGTTGGTGAGAAGCCCATGGAACCTTGGTGAGAAGCTAAGGACGGCCAGAAACCTCTTCCAAAATCCAGGTATTTACCTATCTACCCATTTCTCTTTTCTTCCATCTCTTATCTTCTCTCAATTTCTCATTCGATTATCTTGTTGAAATTAGCACCCTCTCTCCTTTCTTGAGTGTAATCGAGAGACTTGAAAGAGGCCTTTTGAGTTTCGATTTGAGACCCTGATTTGGCTTAGACCTCGAATCCGAAAACTATCCATCAAAATATTCAAAAATCCTAAAAAACATTAAAAGTTGCAGACTTGGATTACATCAGACATATTCAAGAGAAGTCTCCCCACTTACACCATCCAAATTAGATTAACCCGATCATCCAAATGACATTTACCTTTTTACCTCAAGGTCTATCAAGACACCCTTTTAAGTATACTTATTGACTCTATGTATACCAAGGGTTCAAATCTCGGTTGATACCAGGGGTTTAAATATCGGCCGATACGTATCGTATCGGCCGATATTCACCGTATCGGTCTTGATATCGGCCGTATTATATCGGCCGATATCAAAATATCGGCCGATATTGGCCGATATTTAAAAAAAACGAGGAAGAAAGAGAAAAATATCGGCCGATATATCGGCCGATAACGATATATCGGTCGACATATCGTATCGGCCGATATATCGGCCGATACCGATTTTTAAACCCCTGGTTGATACGATAGGAATTTTAAGGGCTGGGATGTATCGGTCGAGACAATACATCTTGGCCGTACATTATACATCTCAGAAATCTTGGCCGAGATGTATAATCTTGGAATTGTATTTTATTTTAAAAAAAAACATGTAGGCCCCGGGCAAAGGTTGTGAAATTCTATCTTGATTTTATAAGTGAAATTATGTATTTTAAATCTCTCAAATATGAGCTAGTTTTTATTTATATTGAGGTGACTCTTTATAGAAACGAAAAATAATGAATCACATTCATAAATAATGGGGTTTTTAAGCACTAATTAAAGTGATTCTTTTTTAGATCACGAGATTGTATTCAAATTTATCTGATAGTATTTTAAATTAACATTTTAATTAGATGAATAGTAAAATAAAAATAAAATTATTTTTAATAATTACATAAAATCTTACTTAAGAGAGAAAAGAAGAAACTTACTAAAATTCTTCAGTGAAATGAGTGGATCAACTTAGAAATTAACATAAATGTGTCAAAAATAGTAAAAAATTCTTAAACTTAGAATAAAAATGTAAAAAAATAAATTTTCAGTAGCCATTGCTGTGAACTTGTTACTTTCTGTTAAACATTACATTATCATGCATTTGACCTATTTAACAAAATGCCGAAACAGGCTTAAGCTAATATAACTTAAAAATAACATTTGAATATGTCAATGACTGATATTTAAGCCCATATTTTTCTTTATTTTCTATAATTTTATAGTTTTTTTAATTTTTTTTTTAAAAAAGACAAGAAAGAGAAAAATCTCGCCCAAGATCTCTCGCTGAGGTGAGATTTGAACCCCTATGGAGAAATTGTACATGTACCATAAATTTACTACTCTACTTGAGATTGCATGATACCTCCTTACAAACGAGATAGTCACTTATGAACTTGAAGGCTCACTTGGGATTATCCATTTCAATATTGACTAGAATTCTATATTTATTTTTTTGAGCGGTAAATTCTATATTTGAATAGGTGATCATCAAAAATTATTTTAATTAGATCAATAAATCTATATTTTTTTAAGGGCAAAAGTTTATATATTTCTAAATACTTTTTAATTTATTAGTGAAATCTGGAGATGAGAGACGAGACCAAATTGAATATGGTGGGTGTGCCTTGTGCTTGTGGGGTGTGTGGAATTTAAACAATTAGATCTGCAGTTTGGCTCATATATCTTAAACAATTATTTTTTCACGAACTGAACTAGTAAGAAACACGTCCTTTGCACATTGATGGATTAGTGGGTTATTAAGTATCTTTAGTGGCTAAAATGCACAAGAAAATGAACCTATGTTTACAAAAGAATCACAATCAAATCTAATTAAATCATAATTCACATAATAGAGTAGAAATTATTGAATAATAAGTATAAGGTTATGATTCAAAATGCGACAAATATATAAAATTTATTGCATTTACTATGCTTTCAATCTTTGAAAGTCAAATAGATATTAACTTCCTCTATATAAAACTATTACAAATGACACTATAATATTAAATATAAGCAATATAGGTAATACAAATGAATAATGAATAAATTGCAACTCGTAATCATATAATCAAAACTGAAAGAATTTTTTAAAAGAAATACATCAGACTTTTATGTGATTCATAAAAATTTGGTGACTAATTTCAAGTTCACCTTAAATCATTAATCATAAACAAAAGAAAGAGAACTAAAAGTTAAATGAAAAAAAAAAAAAAAAAAGTTCACCCTGTATAGTGTCGCCCAAGAGCTCCAAAGTCGTTTTCGTTCCCTTTACCATAGTGCTATTGATTTGATTGCTCAATAACTCCAAAGACAAAACATGTATGAGAATAATATGTATCCCGTGGTTTTCCATACGTAAATTCAAAAAAATATATATAGAGAGAAATGATTAAGTGTGACAGATCACAAGGTCTCACATGACATTGTTTTTTTATTTATTTTTTGTTCACCTGAAAATCTAACAATATAGATCAGTACAGATTTGATGACCTACCAATAATTAAAATCCAACCTAAAATTCAAATTTTAGTCACTTGACCTTAATAGTCAAAATTACTAGACGTCTTTAATTTTTTTTTTATCAAGGTGCCAACTTTGACCATTAAGATTAAGTGTCTAAAAATTCAATTTTGGGTTGAAATTTTAAATGGTGGTAGTTCATCAAGTATTTTTTCAATCTATACAGTTAGGTTTTCAAATAAGAAAAAATAAAAAATAAAAAGATCATGAATTATGAAGGGTAGAATCGGATTAACGCCTATCTATGCCTTCAACGTAAAAAATAAAGGATTTCTCAATATCTGGCTTGAATTCGAAAGGAATCTAAGAAAATCCAAAATCAAAGAATTCTGATGTCTAAGAAGATCCTCGGATCAACTTTGACGGAGTAACGTCTCTCAATAACTCACCTGAATTTACGACAAATGGAGCTTCGATATGTAAGTATTGAAACTTCCATAGGCAAAATTTGACACCATGCAAAATTCACCAAAGAAAATAAAAATTCTAGAATTGAATTTCTTAATTCAATTATAAGAACTAGAAAGTAAATTTATTTAATGCTTGGAAAAAAATTTATTCTAGAACTAGAATCCAAACTAGAAAATCAAATAATAACTCAAAGAGAAAACTCAAAAAACTTGCACAAAGCAAAACTTGAATTGATTTTGGTGTTTCTAAAATGGCCCAATGCCTCTATTTATACACAATTGAAAAAAAAAAATTTATAAAGGATGCCATCCATCTTAGTCATCCATTCCACCCACTTAAACTGAGATTAAATCTACACGACCCTGAAACATGCTAAAAACAACGATGAGTGGCTTTGCCCTTATGCACTAACTTACGATTCTCTTGATGCTTGATTACAAAAATAGTCATAACTTCATCTACGTATATCGAAATTGTGCAAAATTGAGTTTGTTGGAAAGGAACTAAATAAGCTTTCCAATGAATCCAATTTGATGAGAATCTTATATCATTTGATACCTTAAATCTATTTGCACAGTCAGAACATGTTTTCTGCCAGTGATTCCCTTTTCAAATCCAAAGTTTCCTTAATGGAACATGTGATATACAACCTCCATGCGCCCACCTACTTCCGAGTTTAGATTCCTTGCCATGTTGGCATGCCATGTGGCTGTGAGGTGGCAAAATTTGTCCATGTGGCTGCCACATAAACAATGAGTCACGTTTGATGCCATTTGGAAGCCCAAATCACCAAGTGATCTTCTAAGCTTGAAATCTCACTCATCCAGACTCTGATTGAGGTGAAATTTAATGTGTTAGAATGCTCCTGAAGTCCTCTTTAACCTCCATCAATTCTTAAGAAATTGGACTGTGAAGTCTTCAATTAAGTCAAGTTGAACCTCATCCTCTTCTAATGGATCTTCGATGAATTGAATTGAGCATTTGATTTCCTCATCAATGACCTTATGCCCAATTGCATATACAAAATTTTGAATGTGTATAATTGCAAAAATATATTATTTACAGTTCTATAGTAGTATAGATGTAGAATTGTTCCAACTGAGCCTTTTTTAGAAACCATCTAGGCCTATGGGTGGATTGGTTGGAAAGGTCTACCTTTGAATCGAGGCCTACTAAAAAAATTCCTTAATACAAAATTGAGCGATTGTAGAATGAGCTGCAGATAAATCGCATATGATACAAGGCCATCAAATGAGTTGCAGATAAATCACATTTCATTTTGCCTGTCATATTGAAAAACTTGATAGGTAAAATCTTTTACAGATGATCCCCTGTACAACCAGTTACCCTTGTGTGGAATCCACTTAAGACTACATAGACCAATTACGTCAAAGGGTCTGCACCTGAACGATCTATCAAAAATCATTTTTTTTGCTGTAACAAAGAAGAAATATTATTAAACAAAAAAATGAAAAGTAAAAGAGAAAGGTCTAAAAAGAATAGGAATAGACCAAAAGAAAAACAAGCAAACAATAAAACAAAACAACAATAGCTCCAAGAGAAAAGTGTAACATGTACAATCCTAAAATCTCATTTCTTTAAAATGTAGAAAACACAAGAAAAGTGTAACATATACAACCTAAAATCTCATTTCTTTAAAATGTAGAAAACACCTAGAACAGAACCCTATACTCTATCAAAAATCACTTAAATTGGATCAATTAAACATATTCTGAAGCACACAAAGTTTTGATCACTTAATATTTTTTAGTCCATTTTAAGTCATTGAAAAGCACTATTTAATGGCCAGCTAAAGTGATTTTTGATGAGCATCATATTCAACGATCGATAGACCTTTCCAATCAACTAAATTTTATAGTCTCAAGTGGACTATATATAAAGGGTTCTAGACGTATGACTAATCTCTGTCATTTGATGGAGGTTGACAACTCGCAAACTTGGTCATGGTGGCAAGTAAGAAAGAAGTCAAATTTGTTTTTCTGTAGTCTGTTGTCTATACATAGCATCAATTTGTCTGAAAATTCCAAAGATTTTATTAAAGAACATCATGAATATATTGAATTATTGGAGCAACTGTAAACAATTAATTACAAATGTTTGGAAGAGAATTTGAAGCGTGTCGTGGGAGTTTCTATCATGCCAATAATCCTTTTTCCTTTCCCCAGCCAATGGCTATGAAATATAAAACCACACAACCCACAAAAGTACCAATTACAGTCTCCAGGAATTGTAATTGAGAGGAATCAAAGAGAGAGATATGGATGTTCATGCCGAATATGCCTGTCACAACAATGCCTGCATTTAATATCAAGGTTGCTGAACTGAGCATCACTCCCATCTGTAGCAGTTGATTCTGTTTGTCATCCAACATGATGTTTATATAATCCTCTGTGTCGTCAACATACTCCCTCAACTTCACACAAGCAAATGCAACCATTAGTTCAGTTGTTAATCTTTGACAATACTGATATATTTGGTTCTATATCGACCAAAATACTCTAAACCTCAACAAAAAAGGCAAGAGACATGTTGAATGCAGGTAATAACAAACATGGGTAAATGCTCATTGTTGCAACTACTATGCATTGGGTCTAATCAGATCCGGAACAGCGGTGGTTATCCCGGTGTAGGGGATTGCGGGCAGTGCATCGACGATCTTCGAGGAGGTAGAGTTCATTGGATAACCCCAATTGAGTTCAATCTGACTCTTTCCCGCCCTGACTAGCCAACTTCCATCACCACATGAAGAGTCCAGAGAAACCACCCCCCTACTATGTGGGGAGCACTTGATATTAGGCTTTTCCATGTTGACATGCAAACATCCAACAATCTAATGATAAAGTTTCGTATAAATTGTCTTTGTAGCAGTAGTGACAATGATTAAAGTAATAGAACAATACCAATTAGCAAGAAATTCTAGATATATATACCCTAAAGAGAGATTCTGAATAGACATCTATGTGAGGCCAACTTATGATAAATCTAAATTAATCATAGTCATCGATTTCCTATGAATACAACATTCCAAACGACACCTCCAACCTCTTCAAACACAAGTGATTTATCAACTCAAGAGCTACTTAAATCAAATTTTCTACAAGCATCAAACTTAGAAGCAGATTTATGGAATGATAGAGGGACAGAGTGAAAGGTTTGCCAATCTCCATTCCACATAATGACTTTCCCATTCTCAGACTTCACTGTAAGAGGCATGAATCAACAGTTTCCCAATCAATGGGATCTCTTTTTGGCAAAATAGAGATTCTATTCTCTTTTCACAATTGTTCTTAGCATATAAAGCAACTCTAGGTTTACATCTGTAATTAAGAATACTAGAAATGTACATTCTTCTTTAAAATCTGGATATGATGATGTCATATCCAAGATGAGGGATGCTTGGTTTCTCCTGTCTTTTCACTCCATCTAGTATCCATACCATGATATTGCCTAGTTCATTCAATTGTGGAGTAAATTTTTTGGTTTCAAATCTGTACTTGTACAAGTATTCATGTATTTACCTAGAGACGTCAAGGAATATGTTTGTGCATGCGTATGTGTGCGAGAGAGAAAGAGAGATGTAAGGCTTTGTGTGACCAAACAACAATCTTAGAATGATCATTCAAATAATAATAATAATAATCATCTTAGAATGGAAAATGGATTTTTCGCATGCACTCTTCTGAGCCATTTAAGCCCATCTACTTTATGTCAATAATACTCTCTCAAAACAATCTTGTCCTACTTTATGCATATTCTACAATAGTTGCGGCACCTACTAATTAGTCATACTCATGACTATATGTTCGTCGCCTGAAACCAATTTTCCTTGAAAAATAATAAGGGATCATTTATTTTATCTTATATTTCTAAGTAGAATAGACAAAATTTTGAGATAGGATTAATGGAACTATGGAAGGACAAAAGTTATCATTTTAGAGTGACAGTTGGCTGAATACAATTAATCAAGCTACTGCTGAACACACACACACACTCATGGACACATGATTAATAAGACTGGGAAACCATTGCGAAACGATGCTTTCACATGTTCTGTTGTAGTAATTATTCAAATGAGTGAAATGGATTAGCAAATAGAAAGGGAGACAGCAGTTTCTTCAACAAAATGAATGCACAAAACAAATAAATCAATCTGCTTAAAAAAATAGAGACCAAAGGAAGCACAAACGTACAGTTGATAGTTTGTTTAAGGTGCCCCCAATCTGTGTGAAGTAAGCTTCTAAAAGCATCTCTAGCTCTTGAATGTCTGGTTTAAGACTACTTAAACTTTCATAGGTACTTTTGGCCTTGCTTTCTGAGTCATCATCCCTGGAAACATAATCAAGGAAAAAACATCAAACCTAACCAAAACAAATTTTAACAAGATTTATAAAAAATCTGGGAAAGAGAAGCAGTAGAAGACCCATCTGATAGAAAGTTTATCCAAGTGCTAGAATTTTTTAGGTTTAACTATCTTAGTTACTTAGGGGTATTTTAGCATTTTTTATATCTTAGAATGAAGGAGTTTATTTGGTTGAATTGATAAGATTATAACAAGGGTTTCTTTTCTTATTCTTTTTTATGACTAAGGTGTCCAAGCCTCTTAGAGCACCCGACTTATCCTTGGGGCATATGCAAGCCTCCCTATACACACACACCGGGTAACTCTATAGGGGGTGGCCCTTTGGGGTGGAATGAGAATCGAACTTAGGATTCCCGCTTCCTAAGGCGGGTTCTTGGCCATCACTCGAACCCCTTTGGGTTATCACAAGGGTTACTTTCGGCCTAAGAACCTTGTATATTTTAGCTTTTCTTATTAAAAAGTTCGCTAGTGGTGTGAAATTGTTCTCTCTCTTTGAACATGAAATCCCTCACAGGCGTGAAGCCTCCCTTACATGGCTATGAAGCCGTCTTTCCATAACCCAAGGAGAAGTCAATCAAAAGTGGAATAAGGATTGGTACCTTTGATTTCTCAACATCCTAGCAACCACTGCATGCATTTTTCTCTCCAATTTTCTTACTCAACCTTACTCCTTCACAGTCCATGACTTAGTTTGAAGAATCAGATTGTTTGTAGGTATTCCAAAGACTTTTCAGGTTCTCTTGGGTTTGTAATCATACATGTCATGGGCTTTATGGTAGTAAAAGTGTTTGTGCTACCATGAGTCTTCTTTGCGTCTTATTGACTCATTAGAATCTTTAAGGATTCGATTGATTTCAGCCATCTAATTATTATGACTAGCACTAGGACCTATGTTTGAAACACAGGCTCACTTAATGTCTATTGTTTTTCAACAATTGAATCATATGATTAATCATTTAATAAAAAACATTGTTAGGCAAAGTAACTATTTTTTGTTAAAAAGGTTTGCCAATTATATCCAGTAAAACACAGTCTCTTTTTTTTTTTTTTGAAAAGTAACTTCATTAATAAAAGAAGAAAGGAAACAAAACCACAGCTAAGAAGAGCAGACACAAACCTCCTGCAAACCAGCAAAAAAGAAAACAAACAAATCCAAAGTTACATCAAATAATTAATAATCTCCGAAAATAAAGAAACCCCCTGACGAGCTAACTCATCCGCCTCAGAATTTGCCGAACGAGGAACGCAAGAGATAAAATATCCATGAGCTAGATTCCAATCTATTTTATCCAAACAAACCCAAGGACAAAGTGAACCCAAAGCCCAACCAACAACAATCTTAGAGTCACCTTCAAGGATACTACCAACCACTCCTAACTCATTTTCTTCTCCAAACAATTGATATAAACCTAAAAGTCCTTTTGTCCCTTTTTTTTATAACCAAAGGTGTCCAGGCGTCTCACCCGACTAATCCTTCGGTACATGTGAAAACCTCTCAATCCGCACACACCGGGTAAAGCTACAGGGAGTTGCCCTTTGGGGTTGAGCGTGAATTAATACAAGCCGCTTCCTGAGGTTGGTTCTTGGTCGTCAGGCCAACCCCTCGAGGTTTCCTTTGTCCCTTAAAAGTAGTCTAAAACTGAAGATATACAAATTGCCTAAGATTCAAAACTTGGAGATGTCAGTGTTGCGGCTAGATGAGGATAGATCAGATGAAAGTTTAAATGGTACTGCAAAATGAGAACATTGGAATAAAATGGTAAAACTTCATTTCCTTCTGTGCACCCTTTTCTTTAAATAAAACATCTGTATTCTGCATTTCACATGTAATGGAATAGCAATAACAGCCTTAATATTTGAGTTACGTACAATACAACACCGTAAAAATTATGGACTAATCTTATTTATACTTCAACATCAAAGACATAAATATAGAATGATAAAATTGAGTTAGGAATCATGTATAAACAAACTCAAAATTATGAAAACATAATTCACATTTTGTCTTATCTAATCCTTGATTGAACTAAATCGACCATGTCATCAATGTGATTGTCATAGCAAAATAGGATTCAATGAACAAAGGAGCATATCAGTTTTATATATATCTAGCTACGATAAAGGGAGCCAATGACAAATTGAAAAATAATACAAACTTTAGAGACAAATGATAAGGCACCCTGTTTCTTATTTTTAGAAGCACTCCTTATCAAAAGGTCAAAAGTAACCATTCTTCTATACTTGTGATTCATTCCATTTTCACTTCATTTCTCCATCTCTAGCCACCGTTTGAGTCTCCATTTTTTTTTTCTAAAATGAGCAGCATTAAAGACTAGAGGGAGTAGACTACTATTTTTTCTCTGGAGAGACAGCACATTTGTCTTAGGTTGAACCCTACATGTTTGCATGCAATAGATAGAGAACTTTATAGATGGTATGATGCAAGAACTATACCATCCAATCAGTCTGACAATTATTTACAAGTCGATAATCCATTTCACAATTCAGAGAGAGAGAGAGAGTAGAAAGCCTAAGAGAATGTTCATGAATAAAGGGACAAGTGGCAGGTGAGTGTAGAGAAGCTGAAAATATGCAGAAGAGAAGTATGTGAGATTAAGTGTTGTTGTGTGGTGGTTGCCAAGGAAGGAGATGGAAGAGGGCAATGGCATCTTCATATCTTCTCCATCTTGAATTTGTATGTTGAATAATCATTTGGGTTGTTTCTGACTTCTAGGAAATCAAAATAAGGTTTGATTTCTAACCCAAAAAAAAAAAAAAAAAAAAAATATATATATATATATATATATATATATATATATATATATTGAATTTGGGCATGCAACACTTCAGCTATCTGAGTTTGGTAACCCAAAGGGGTTGGAGTGGTGGCCAGGAACCCGCCTCAGGAAGCTAAAGTCCTAAGTTCGATTCTCACTCCACCCCAAGGACCACTCCTCATAGAAGTACCTGGGGTGTGTGAATAGGGAGGCTTCAACATGATTTCTAACCCATATATATATATATATATATATATATATATATATATATATATATATATATATATATATATATATATATATATATATATATATATATATTGGATTTGGGCATGCAACACTTCAGCTATCTATGTTTGGTAACCCAAAGGGGTTGGAGTGGTGGCCAGGAACCCGCCTCACGAAGCGGGTGTCCTGAGTTCGATTCTCACTCCACCCCAAAGGACCACTCCTCATAGAGGTACCTGATGTGTGTGTGTAGGGAGGCTTGAACATGCCCCGAATAAGGTGCTTTAAGAGATTTGGATACCTTGGTCATAAAAAAAGAAAAAGCTATCTATATTTGGCTGATTCATACTTGTCATCATGTTGAATAGTTAGTATTTGTTTGTTTATTTGTTTTTTTTTTTTAAGTTGTTGAGTAGTTAATTACTTGTTAATAGTTGGGGTGCTTGACATTCATGGTTATTACCTTGATTAAATCTGCTATTCTCACTAAATCTCAGACTGCAAAGTTCCATAGCCTGGTAAATAATTTTCTATGGCACATGTAAGATCCTAATCTAGAACTGGTCAAGACATAGTTCCCTTCGACTTGTAATATGCTTTGTTATAGTGCTGTACCTATTAATAGGACTTCTCTTTGGTTTTTAGCAGTTAATCTTCCATTAGAGGCATTGGACAATATCATACCTTATAACATAATGTATGCCCCCCCTTCCACTATGAATTTTAATAATTTTCAATAGTTGACTGGGAGATTTAACAAATTCCATGATAGTTTTTTCTCCCCTTTAAAGTTCAGGTTGCTATGTCTAGGATTTATGATTTAGAATTTCTACTGCTTTACTTTGTCTATCATGGCGTTGAGTTTATCATTGGGACCAAGCACTAGTCTGTGAAGGGGCGTTTGAGAAAAACAAGATAGCATGTTTTAGACAAGATTCACAAAAAAACTTGAATCTCTAAATATTTGTATCAATGCTAAATATCTATGAAGATGAATATAAACCAATGCTTTTTTTTTTTTTTTTAAATGGAATATACATGAACATAACTAAATGTCAAGATTGTAATAATGGGTAAACTTTAAAAGAATGATTAAAAGAAGCAATATATTCAGTTGAACAATTTAAGATGATAAGTGAATTATCAAGGCTTACCTTTCATCATCTACTTCAAATGCTTCATTATCTAATTCATTTCTTGAAGAGGTTTCTTCTAATTCACTATGAACAAGCTTTTTAGTCAAATACATCTCCACCATATCCATGTCATCATCCAACAAATGTTCTAGTTCATCTCTCACCTAAAGAACATGATAAAGATGTTGATATAACAACATAGGAAATCATGTATTATATTAGAAAATTAATTAGTATGTTGCTTAGCTACTAGTTCAAACACAAAAATTAACCAATAAAACATGTACTATTATTACCTTTTGGACACGTCCAGATATTGCAACTAGTCGACTTTTTATCTGTCTAACACGTTCAAGATTAAGTGTGCTAATTTTAGAGGTTAATTCATCTAAAGCAGGATAAGCCTCCTTCTCCAACATGGAAGTCTAACAAAAATACAAGGTATAAGAAGTTAGGCATAGAAATATTGTATCCAGCAATTAGAAATAATTGCATAACTTCACACTTTTGAAATATTACCTTCCAAGAGACCTACACCAATACATTAATAATAATAGTATGTATTGTTTTGCTAGTATGAAAAAATGTTAATGTAGTAATGGAATGTAATGATCCGGTCCACCCAGCACGATATTGTCCACTTTGGGTGCCCATACATCCGCACGACTTTGTTTTTTACATTTGTGCGTCACACACATGTCCAAAACGCCTCATCCGGGTATCAGAGCACACAACAGTATCATATTATCCTCTTTGGGAGCTCCACGTGGCTCCAACCACGGCCATTCCTTGAGGGTTTATTCCTAGTACGTGGCTCTGACTATGCCTAGGAGGCATCATGCTGAGAGGAGATTGGACATTCACATATATCTAGGATCCAGACACTCTTTCCAGGCGATGTGGGACAAATTGGAGTTTCTCCCTCCTCCATCTAGCGTGTCCATTTCATCTCACGTGTCCATCACAACTTGTGCGTCTATCACATGAAATTTATTTTCTTTGTAGAGTAAGTATAAAGTACAGATGGATTTTAAAGAATTATGTCAAAGTGACACCAAGGAATTTTTGCCACAAAATTTACCTTCACTTACAATGAGCACTAGATAGCTAGCTGCAAGGGGATGTTTAGGCTAATTAGAATAGGCAACTTTTGCCCCCTTGGTAATGAATGACAAACAGGTAGACATCAAGTCCAAGGACCTGTATGGATTTTAATTTTAACAATTACATGATGTTAGCACTTCTTAGTCTGTCATCATTTTACCTTCATTCTTCTTGTTGTATATTCTTTCATTCTTTCACTTCACTTAATCAAAGACACTCTAAGCAGTGCACATACTATATTTTTAACTCATATCAATTCTAAACCATGAAATGAAACTAAACAGTGAATCATGGTTTCCTAGGTCCACAACCAAGTGACTTTAAGAATAGCAAATTACCACATGACTTCATTTGTTTATATCTAAAACTCATTGTTTAGAGTGAAACTAAGAGTAAAAACTTAGAGCAACATTTTTTCATGAACCTCAAGGGATTGGTGTATTGGTCAAGAATCCGCCTCAAGAAGCGGAAGTCCTGAGTTTGAATCCTATCGCACCCCAAAAGGCCACTCCTCGTAGTTTATCCCGTGTGTGTAAATGACTGAAAAAAAAAAAATTAACATTTTCTTTCGTGATGCAATAAGATTCTTCACATCTCCTCATACTACCATTTCAAATTGTTGGGAATCGTTAGGGAACGAAAACAAATAATTTGACAGTAGTGCCTTGTCTCACATACACAATCACGGGTCATGAGTTAAACTAGAATTTGCTATTGAAATATTAATATAGACTAAACTATTTAAGATCTTAGCTGTTTCACCTTTATTAAATACTGTAACAGAAGATACTCTAATAGGTTGCATTGGAAAAGGTAGATATTTTTCCCCAAGATAATCAAAGAAGCATGCATGGAAGTGACAATTATTGGTTTTATAATCTCATGAACATGAATAATATTAGTACATACTTTTGAATGAAATGATACTAAAAAGAATCAAAGCATGAAAAATTTGGTTCATGTTTGTGATCATCATGATATTATATTAGATAAGACTTCCAACAATGAATGCCCTAAGAGATTCTCAAAGATGGATACCATGATTTTGTATTCCAAATTTGATCAGTCCAAAACATTTTCTTTTTTTTTTATATCAAGGTGTCCGGGCTTCTTAGAGCACACGACTAATCCTCGAGACATGTACAAGCCCCCCTACTCACACAGCCTGGGTAACTCTATAAGGAGTGACCCTTTGGAGTGGATTGGAAATCAAACCTAGGACTCCCGCTTCTTGAGGCGGGTTTCTTGGTGGTCCAAAACATTCTTTACAAAAGAATTTGACTCTAGTCCTATACTAATTCAAAAATAGAACAAATATATCAAAATGGAATGCATCCTATATTTCTTCAAATAAAAAGGCCATGACAAGTTATTAAAAACATATAGTAGAACACAATACACACCTCGGATTCAAGGCACTTGCAAGCCGATTCAAGACAAACTTCAAGCACTTTAAACTCAAAAGGTAACACATTTGGATTTCCATATTTTGTCAAATTCATAATTTGCCCAGGACTACCATTTTTGGCTTCAAGGATTGTGGTAAAGCTGTCTGAGGCAATGGGGAACTGTTGAGAAACATTAATATCGGAAGGGCTTGCTGGTTGATGATGAACAAGAAATGAAGGTGAGCCCCTTCTAGCTTGGTCAGTCATTTCCATTTCATTGTCACCGCTCTGAGTTTCCTTCATACCAGTAATTTATCAGTAATCAGTAAAATCAAAATTTATTTATTATCGAAAGTATTGAAAAGGACTGGTAGTTTTTATTCATAACATGATGAAAAGAGACAGTCCAATAAGAGTGTAGAATTTATTAAACACGAATCCATTTCAAAAAATAAATAAACAATGAGGTCATATTATTGCTTTTGAGTTGGGTTTGTCTAAAGTTGCAATAAACCACTTTGATTTATAGAGCATCATGTTTTTAAAAAAAACAAGAAATGCCTCCAAGAATGCAGTTCTGTTCTACTTTTTGTACCATCATGATCTTAAAATCCAAATAAACATTAGATCATTGATGATTCTTTAACTTTATAAAGTCCAAATGTATGATTATCTAATCTAATTCATTTTTCAAAAACTACTAATCTCCCCATTGATAACGTGGTATTAACCTCCAAGTCAACTCAATATTATACATCTAAAAAAACTAAAGCAAACAGTAATTGATTATTAATGAGCATGGTCAAGAGATTTTTTTTAGAATTTTTGTCAAAAGTTATAGGCCTCTTTAAAATTATGATAATATAGATACTTCTTTCAAATAAATTCATAAGATAAAAGGCATTTTCTTTTTAAGAGGAAATTTTTTTCCCTGAATTAAATTTCAAACTATTTACTGTATGAATGCAATCAAATACACCGTTCAAAACTCTAGGGAAACTTTCAAAGGCTCGTTAGTTAGGGAGACTAACTTTATTAAAATTTTAAGTGTGCTACACAGTTGGGATATTAGTAAATAGCAAGGACACTGAGTAATATTTCACCCCATCTATAATTTTATCCTTGTTATTTAAATTTTAAAAATTTAGTTACTACATACTGTTGAATTTTTATAACTCATTTCACAAAGTTATGATAGTTGGATGGATGAATTTTCTTTAAATTATAGTATTTTTTTATAAAGTTCTCTATCCATCTCTCTTAATTACGTGGAGTCTAGTTTATAATAAATATACAGGTTTCTTAGAGAAATCTGCAATCAAGTCTCCCTAAACATTCTCGATGTCGAAAACATAGATGTTGAATAATTTCAATATTCACAATAAACAAAAGAAAGAAAAACAACTACAGATTTGGTCTAAGCCTACTCTCAAGTACTAATACACTTAGACAAAGAACTTTTGGTGGAATTTAAATCATATATCAAAAATTCATCAAGATTTGAGTTTACCAACTCAATTCAATTTAGATTTTAGATTGAATTTTGAGTATCGAACCTTATAAAAAAGCTCAGTAAAACAAAAATTAACGATGAATAGCTCATGAATAATAATAACAACAAACAACTGAAAATGAAGAGAGGAATAGAGAGAGCGCTATACTGGCTTAGGCGTTCGACAGGAGTTGGAGATATGGAATAGAAGATCGTGAATGAAAGGCGTGACCATTGGGTCTTTGTAGTTCATCACAAGAACCTCATTCACCGTGACAATCGCCTTAATGTGCTCCAAATTCACAACGATCGCCCTCTCCCTTCCTAGAATCGTCGACGGGTACGAGAGGAGCGGATCGAGAACCCTAAGATCCCGCGCCGGGAGCCCAGTCCGGCGCATAATGGACTGTCTGCCGACCTCTTCGAGGTTGGATTTGCCGGAGTTGGAAATGACGAACAAGGGCTTGGTGGTGGGTCCCTTCCTCCGCGGCGCCTGCCGCGGATGAGGATGCATGGCAGCCGCTCGGTCAAACTCTTCCTCCTCTTTGGTTTTCCGAGACGGCATGTTGGCTTAGGGTTTCATCGGATTTCTAGCCTTTGCGATTTTAGACTTTACGTTTTTTATTAGAACTCTCTCCGTTTTCCTCTCTCTCTCAGTCCCTCTCTCTGGGAGGGAAACGTTTTTCTTTTTTGCATGGAAATCTGAGTACTATTTATGTATATTAATATAAATATATAAATATTCTATTGTTTAATATAAATATATAAATATTCTATTTTATTTAAGATATGTATTTTTTCAGTGAGAAATGTAAAAAATAATTTTATTAGTAGCTAAAAAATTTATCTCATATTCAACTAATATAGATTTGTGATTTTAAAATTTTAAAAATTAATTGTTAGAAACCATTGATTATTCATGTCTAATCTAATAATGATAAAATGGTGAGACAGTGAAATTTAGCCAGAAACCTCTTATCCATATAAATTTTTACATATTTGTGGTGACTAACTCTTAATATGGCTAACAAATAAATTCAGAAAATGAAAATTGACTAACTAAATATTTTCACCTATGTACTGTCGTGACTTGTGAGGATTGCTTGTTCTCCAATTGCTGTTGTTCCCGCGTTTTTCTCTACGAACTTTGCGCGCGTATGATAATCCCTCATGCATGTGATGTGAGTGTACTTATGCCCTTTTGTTTAGTATGATTTATTTACTAAAATAGATCTATATTTGAATATAAATTAAAATTTTATTTTGATTTGTTACATTAAGTCATATTTTAAATCTGACAAAATTAAGGATTAATACAAAATTAATTTTAAATAATCAAATTTTATAGAATTTAAAAAAATGCTTGATTGGTGAAAAATCTGTATGAGTAGCTGGTTGATTTAAGATTTTAAGATTAAACTAAAGATTTTGATTTTGACTTCTTTCAAATTTATCTGATAGACATGTTTTGATGGGGATTTTATATATTTATTAAATTAATTTCACCTCTAATTAAAAGTATTGCAATTGAGAGTTTGAGACCAATTGACCTCGGGTTATTTTCCCAAGGTCGGTTCAAAATTATCTAAAAGAAATATTATTTAAAAAGATACAATTTCAAATTTTTATATTTTTACAGATTTTGAAATTTTTATATGATTAATTATGGGGAGCCATACAAACACCCGAATTTTCTTTTCCTACACACCATTGTTAAAAAAATTGGGTGAAATGACTCTTTTGCCCTTCCACTTAATCTTCCGCCGAAGGATCGGCCGAATACACAGAAGAGAGGGGAAAAAACCGGTGAGTCCCACTGTTGATTGAAACCCAAGGTCTTCCTTAGCAGTAGATAGGTGGGCCAGAGGTGATCATAGTGGTGTCCAGGGGTAAAAAATTTGGTATCGGCCGATATATTTCTCTCTCCACTTTTTTTTTTTTTTTTAAAAAAGGCCGATATTTGGACCCCTAGTGGTGTCGATCCTAAGGTCAGAAGTGCAGGATCCACTTGGATCTGACGAAAAAACCCACAAAATTGATTTTCGGATGCCCCAAGCAGCAGTCGAAGAAACTGGCCAGAGGAGGGTCCCACCATACCCAGATCAGAGATTTGATGGTACAGATGGTTGACCATAAAAAAACGGAATGGGTATGGTGGGTCCCACAAGCAGAAACTTTCCCCATCACATCTAAGGCCGAGAAGAAGATCTGGCAGTAGTAGATTGGTTGCTGTCAGATCTTCTTCTCCGTCTTAGATCAAGTGATGGAGAAAGTTTCTATCGGTGAGACCCACCATACCCATTCCGTTTTTTGATAGTCAATCCATCTATATCATCAGATCTCTGATTTGGATATGGTGGGACTCTCCTCTGGTCAATTTCTTCGGCAGCTGCGTGGGGCGCCTGAAAATCAATTTTGTAGGTTCATTTGTTAGATCCAAGTGGATCTTGCACCTCTGATCCTATGATCGACACCACCATGATTGCTCTTGGCCCACCTATCTATGGCTAAGGAAGACCTTTGATTTCGATCAACAGTGGGGCCCACTGATTTTTTCCCCTCTTCTGTGTATTCGGTCGATCCTTCGTCCGAAGGAATAGTTCCTTCAGCGGTTCTTCGGTGGAAAGGTAAAAAGGTCATTTCACCTAAAAATTTGAAAAAAAATATGTAGAAAAAGAAAAACTGAATGTATGTGTGGCTCTCCTTATCGAACAAAGAGAGAATTACGTATGGCATGTGCTACACTGCTTACTGAATTGGCCGTTGGAGAGGTTGGGTCCCACGTCTCCCTTCTCTGACTCCCTTACCCCCACTTTCGCCTTCTCAAACCACTCGCTCGAAGTGGACCCCACATCTCCACTTCCCCGCCATGAGCCTGTTGTTCTGCCATTAGATAAAATCTGTCTCCCCAATGACAGTCACGAGTTTGAAAATCTCTCTCTCGCTCTGGTACTCGATGATTCTCTGCAAGCTCTCCAATCTTTCCATCTCTCCATCCTCTGTGCAACCCACTTGCAGAAGAACAAACGCTGTAAATCTTGGATTCTTTCCTCCAAATCCATCTCCCCGCAACCATTCTAGAATCTTCTCCTCCCCATTCGCAACACCCGACTCAAACCCCAGCAAAATCTCCCAGAACCATGAAAACATAGACAGAAACCAAGAACAAGAGAATCACAAGGTGAATTGCGAAGTTGACGTTGTCTCTTGGCGGGAGCGGAAAATCAGGGCCTGGGTCTCAGTTGCGGCTGATGCTGAATCTCTGTGGAAAGTTCTCACCGACTATGAGAGGCTCGCAGATTTCATCCCCAACCTCGTCTGTAGGTTTGATCTTTGACTTGAATTTCTTGTTCTCGTTTGAGGTGTATCATTTTCCACCTCTTTTAATGTGGCAGTGCTTCTACTCTTTACTTGCAGTGGGAGGATCCCTTGCCCACACCCGGGGCGGATATGGGTTGAGCAGAGAGGATTGCAACGCGCTCTGTATTGGCACATTGAAGCTCGCGTTGTTCTGGATCTTCGGGAGTTACCCAATTCGGTTTGTTTTTATTCCCTGTTGTTGTTTCATAGCTGGATTTTTATGCACTAACATAATTAGGTGTGTCAATTGTCTAGTGTCGCCGCTGTAGAAGATCCGGACTCATCGCAATTCCTAACCTGAATTGCCAACTCATCCAAACTGGTTTTGGAAGATAAAATTCCATTACCTCATCTTTGACCCATTTAACAAATGGGTTGAGTCCGGTCAAGCCTTTCATTAAACGGCTTAGGCTTGGGTTGGGTTCTTTTTTCAATATAAAAGATGCCAGTCACGGTTATCTACAAACCATAACTGATCCAATCTAATCTACTAGTGTTGTTTCTAATTTTCTATTTCAACTTAACTGTCCGACCTGAATCCAACTTAAAGAAGCTCTGGGCTGATCATATTGCCCTTAAGGTTAATCCCTAAATCCCTAAAGAGGTGTTCATATTGCCCTTATGGGTTTTTGAACAGTCTTGCTTTCCTCGCCGGAGAGTTAAGAAGGGCAGGCTGTGGAAGGATACTCCTACTCTGAATTCAAGGGTGAGTGACCCATGGGGATTGCTGAATGTTGTAGAGTAGGCCAGTTTTTGAATCTTTCTACCTTATTCGCAAGAATTGAATTGTGAATCATATTTATTTTAGTGAAATGCAAGATTGTTAGCATTTTATTAATGTCACAAGGTGGTTTTTTCTGCATACATTTGTTCTTGTAGACTTGTCAGATAATTCCACTAGTTTATGCTCTTCTAGGACATCGCTCTTTCTATGAAATTCTTTTGGTTGATTCAGAATAGTGAATTCACATTCTTACAAATAAAGCTTCTGATTCATTGCAAACAAAGTGAACTCTCACTTCTGGTTTTCCCAAGTGCATCTTCAAATTTGTAAATTATAATGCTATGTAGTTTAATCATGTTATTGTCTTTAATCATTTAACATCATTTTTTCTTCTGTCTTTTGTTATCATTCTTGCATCTTTAATATCATGGATTGAACAATTTTATCTCAATGGTTGTGGTTCAGGGTAGTGGTCATGAACTTCACTTTTCCATGGTTGATGGGGACTTCAAGAAATTTGAAGGGAAATGGTCTGTCATACCTGGCCTTAGGTAGGATATGAGTGTGGCTTTTGTTGATTTCAATGATTTGAATGACAAAATATTTATTGCATGCACATGATCATTTGTGGACTTGTAGTATCTAGAAATGGTTATTCTTGTCTGCTTAGAAAAACAACATACTGCACATACTATGGTAAACAACTGTGATAGAGCTCAAATGCAACATGGGTTTTGGGTGAAGAAGAAAGGTAAACAAGGATAGGATAAATAAAAAGGTCTATTGATCCTTTTAAAATTGGGTTCTGGTATCTGTTTTTAGAGGAGATATCTCTCTTGGTTTCAAAATTTGATCTCATATGCAGATCTAATCTCCAAAATTGTGAAAAGAAAACTCAAGTTTTATTCTTTTAAGTTCCATTTTTCCCTTGAAATGATCGTAAATTTTCAAATATTATTAATAAAAAATTAAATGTTCTTTCATATGTCAATTTCCTTGTGAAATTTGGTTATGAAAAGAATCTGCAACTTCAATTATGAGTGTCAATGCCAGATTGATGAGATAAATGGTTGCGGGTGATGGCAATGAGGGGAAAAATACATGACAGCAGCCACAAACAAAACAAACAGGAGATTCTTTAAATAAAAATCCAAAGACTAGATTAAGCATGTGAAGCTTCTTCTTTGCCAAAATGATAGTAGCAAAACATTGGTTGTTCTGAGCACATGCCACTTAGAAACTTCCAACAATAAATGTACCCCACTTTCACCACTGACTTACCAAGTAAAAGGCCTGCCTCAATGATTTCTCCCAGAGCATGGACCATTGCTTTTGATTCTTTTGTTAATTTCATTATATATGTCATTTTATCTATTTATTGTATTAATTTTGATGTTCATACTCAATTCCATTTGCAGGTCTTCAACATCAACTTTATCATATGAAGTTAGTGTAATTCCAAGATTAAATTTCCCTGCCATTTTTCTAGAGAGAATTATTAGGTCAGATCTTCCTGTAAACCTCCGAGCTTTAGCTTGTAGGGCGGAAACAGATTGTGGAGGGATCTCTAAGGCACCAAATGTTGGAAGTGCCTCCTTTTCTTCCTCATACATGGACTTTTCAAATACTTTGTCTAAGACAGATGATAAACTTATCAAAAATGAGTTGAAAGCATCCTATGCAAGTTCTAGTTTGGATCACTTACCTGCCTCGGCTTCTAGTGAAATCAACAGTAAATGGGGTATATTTGGAAAAGTATGCAGGCTTGATAGACCATGCATGGTAGATGAGGTTCATCTTCGTAGATTTGATGGCTTATTGGTAAGTGGCCATGACTCTTGAAATGGCTTTATTATTACCATAAGATCTGCTTATATTAATTCTCTAATGATTTCTTTTTTTTGAATGAAGGAAAATGGTGGGGTCCATCGATGTGTTGTTGCTAGCATAACTGTGAAAGCTCCTGTTCGTGAAGTGTGGAATGTTTTGACAGCTTATGAGTCTCTACCTGAGTAAGTATTTTTTTGTGTTTCTTGTTCAATTTATCAGTTCAATTTATGATTTTCCAACATCTTTTGGAAGATATCTGAAATTCTATAACTCTTGAGGACACCTGATGACAGGAAGAAAATCGTTGAAATCTCAGTACTTCATTTGGCACAAAAACCCAAATTTCTTTATGCAAAATGGGATCCTTTATCTGTAAAACCACTGATGTCAACTTATAGACAGAAACTAAAGCAATTTGCATAATATGGAGTTCAACCCTAGGATCCTTTGTTGGATTTGATAAACATCAGTTGATCAAGAGTTTCTCTCTAATGCTCTTTATGCCCGTTGGGCGCAGCCATTATGGATAAACTTTCCTATTTTCTAAAAAAATTGATAAACTTCCTATTATTACTTACAGTAATAACTAAATTCAATGAAGTTACTTATCATTTTATTACACTATAACTTCCTCATAGTACTCTCATGATCATCTTGTTTCTCCTTCACATCTGCCAACCCATTGATATGTGTGCATTTCTCTACAAGCACCATTTCTCCGATACCATCAGATGCAGGCATGAGTAGAGTTCTAAGAGAAGGAGCTTCTATGATGGTAAAAAATTGACGATGGTGATGGAAATGTTTTTGTGACCCTTGGGTGGGTCTATGGAATAGGGTCAACTTGTCACCTTGTAAGATGGGATGAAACAAGAATAACTTAAATAGAGTGGTGGAATCCCTTGATGTTATTGTTGGATAAGGATGGATCTTAGAATCACTTGACTAAGTAGGAGTACAATAACTTGACACATGTCAATAATGACACTACTTGAGCTGGTGGAACTTATGGTTGGTTTTTTATGTCATAATCACTCTCTGCAATGGTTATGTGGAAGGTCCCAAATATCGGACGCTCAAAAAGACTTTTTCTTTTTTAAAGGGTTGGTTGGGGGGGGGGGGGAGAGAGTGGGGGACAGGGCTGTTGATACAGCTGAAACAACTAGTCAATCTGCAGTTTGTTCCATGGACCAAAGGGCAAATGTGGATTGGATTATAAATAGTGGGTTGATAGAATGGATTTATTTTCTTATTTGTACTTCCAAATTTAATTTTACTAGAATCTATTTATAGGCTGAGTTGAATAATGAAAATTGTCAGAGAATTTTCCCAAAACATTGCCTCGGCTTGGAGGTTGGTTTATCCTCAAACTGAAACCATTTGGAGGCCTGATTTATCCTCGAAGTGAAATCCCTATCTGTTGTCCTTATTTTTGTCATTGTCTCATTCTCTTTCAATTTGGGTTCCTACTGGCAATTGTGGATTGGATGTTACTTTGTCCAAGATATGATTGGGAAATGGTTGCAAATACATTCAATGGATTTTGGAAATGTGGAAAAAGTATAAGAGCGTTCACAATCTTTCTTGGGGATAACGTTTTTTCCAAGCTCTTTGCAAACACTTAAATGATTATACAACTACCAACAGGCCTCTCAAAACAATTCCATCGTACACTTCATACATTAGCCATAGATACCATAGAATTGCCTAAAATAGAAAGAAACTGCGAAAGTAGTCTCTATGAATTCCATGAATCTAGAGCTTTCCAGTGGCATCATTTTTTTTTTGTGGGAGAGGAGTGGGAGTGCGCTTGGGTTTGGTAAAAGAACATATTTATATCAACCAACAAAATATCTAGCACAACCAAAGTGCAAAGTGCATGATGTATTTATTTCATGCATCTACTAAAAAACGTAGACAACTTAGTACGCCAAAGATGATAGTGGTTACAACCCTTTCTGCTATTTGTGAGATAAGAGCTAGAAGAAGGGTGCTTGTAGTCGCCATGAGTCCCAAGCAACTATGCTGGATGCCTTTTTCATTTGCAAATCCCATTTTTGAATCACGAGGGCCTATAACTCAATTTCGAGTTGTATGGCATATGCCAATGGATGGACTCCACTGATCCCACGCCGCAAAAACTACGATAGTGGGTGTAGTATCTGGTCCGAGGCTAATAAAATGGATGATTCAAATGGGACACAAACATTTTGTTTGTCTTATATTGTATGTCCATAATATGTTGCTCAATTGCATTTCTACTATTGGTTTAAGCTAGTGGAAAGAGCCTTCTCTATCTTCTATATCCCACTAGAGTTGCACTCCATGTGTTTTGTTTTAGTTCTACTAATTTTTGGACCATTCGTCTCAAAAGCTCTCATCCCAAATTCCAACTTTTGTAGTGTTGTTGTTTAATATCATTAATTAATACTATATCACCTGCAAAAAGCATACACTATGGCACTTTATCTTGGATCTCTAAAGTTATCTATGATTAACACACAAAGATACGGGCTTAATGAAAATCCGTGGTGGAGTCCCACTTCAACCAGAAAATCCATTGTTTCTTTGTAAACAGTTCTAAATTGGTGGTTGCACCTTCATCGGACATATCTTAAATAATTTTTACATACTCATTGAGAGTACATTTATCTTTTAAAGTTCTCCATATTAGTATCCTCGAAACTTTGTTACACATTTTTTTGGGTCGATAAAAACCATATACAGGTGGTTCCTCTTCTCCTAAATTTCTCTGTGAGCTGCCTTAGTACAAAAATGCCATTTGTTGTTGATCTACCTAGCAGAAGCTCAAATTGATTTTTAGAGATATTTGACTCTTGTCTTAGCCGAGCTTCTATCACCCTCTCCCAAAGTTTCATGGTGTGACTCATGGGCCTAATTGCACGATAATTTGCACAACTTTGAATATTTCCTTTATTCTTACCTATTTGTACTATTGCGCCACTCATCAAGTATTCTTTTGAGGTTAATATTTTGTTGAACAAACGGATCAACCAATTCACTCCAATTTCACCTAGTGCAGCCCAAACTTCAATAGATATACCATCTGATGGGGAACCAGCCTGCAACTAGGCATGAAGAAGAAGAAAGATAAAAGGAAAAGATAGAAAAGGCTAAGCCTTGAGTAATTTCATTCAATATTCATTCATCATGTGTATCTCTCTCTCTTACATCCATCCGTATTTATAAGAAAACAACACTCGAAAATAGGAAAAGAGACTCTAGACTCGATTAGGAAGGGCACCGACCTGGATTTCCGATCCTACTAAAACAAAGACTCCCACGAAAATAACAACTGTGTTTCCTAATTACTCTAAGACACCAAAAACGAAATTAACAAAAGTAAAATCTAGTATAAATTAAAAAAAAAAAAATAGTAGTGTCCACCTGTGGAGGAGTCGGCACACATCTCGAGGAAGTGGGCACAAATTTTGAGTTGGCGTTCACCTTCGTCATGTCTATGTATTTTCTGTAGCGCAATAGTTCTTTAAATTGTTGTAAAAAATCTTGAAAGTCAGATCTCAATTCAAATAGAATTTCAGATATAACTTTTTGAACTCGGATTTAAATTCGTTGAACTCAAATCGCTGACATATTGATCACCATTGTTATTGGATGCGATCAACGTGATGTGGGTAATCAGATCGGGGTGCCACAGAGGCCAATACACGACGGTTGGAGCGGTTCGGGGGATGGAAATAATTGGGTGACTCAAGTGAATGGGAATAAAAAGGAACTGAGTGGGAGTGATAGGGTTCATTGTATTGGTTAAATGGGTATGTGAGGGGATTAGATGGAAAGTATGAGGAGGACTGGGTAAATGGTTTAATGGATGGGCGAGGTGGGACCCATGAGTAGGGCATAGCTTGGTCAAATCAAGTGAAACATATTAAAGTGGGGCCATGGTTTGGACTGAACTATATGAGTATGGAATGGGTAACTTAAAAGATGGGGACAAACGAAAAGGGGGTAGTACTTAATAGCGAAAGGGGATAGTGGGCTTGGAATTAGGTTCGGTCAAAAGGGTTTAAGGAGAGAAAGGTGGGGCTGAGTGAACAAAGACTGGGTAGATGGGAAACACGTGGGAATGGGTGTAAGGGAGGAATAAGTTGTCGCACGTGCTAAAGAAATTAGGGTTTGAGTGAAATAGAAAAGGGCAATGCGAATGGGTTAGTAACTAGGGTATTGACGCACGTGGGAGAGAATTAAAAGGGCTTCTGGGGTAAGGTCAGACCTTTAGGGTTCGAATAGAATTAAGGGCTTAGAGGGGAAAAAGATGAAAGGGTGCAGCGGCGAAGAGTGTTGTTGCGGCAGAAGCTTAGGAGAAGGGACTAGGAGAAAGAGGACTCGCAGGAAGGATGAAGATGAGATCCAGATGTATCGCAATACCTGGTACCTGGAAGAAGACAACGAGAACGACGAAACTATCTTTACGGAGCAAAGGCAAAACTGTAGCAGTGGCGAGCAGGAGGGGGAGGCAGAAACTGGAGGAGGAGGGGATGGAGGATAGCTGAAGATGATGCTACAGTGCATAGGTTCTTCAAAAAAAAAAAAAAAAAAAACTTTTTTTGTGTTTTTTTTTGATAAATTGAGACCAAAAGTATCCTTGATAATGCAGGGATTGGTCTCCGAACAGGGTCATCTTTGTATAACAGAGATACAGAGTACTTGGCTCTAATACCAATTGATGCGGAAACAGCCTGCAACTGGGCAGGAAGAAGAAGAAAGATAAAAGGAAAAGATAGAAAAGACTAAGCCTTGAGTAATTTCATTCAATATTCATTCATCGTGTGTATCTCTCTCTATCTCTTACATCCATTCGTATTTATAAGAAAACAACACTCGAAAATAGGAAAAAGGACTCTAGACTCGATTGGAAAGGCCACCAACTTGGCTTTCCTATCCTACTAAAACAAGGACTTAAACGAAAATAGCAATTGTGTTTCCTAATTACTCTAAGACACCAAAAATGAAATTAACAAAAGTAAAATCTACTAAAAATAAATAAAATAGAAATAGTAGTGTCCACATGAGGATCTCGGCAGCGTGTCCTACATCACCATTTGTCCTAGCACTTTATGCTCTTTCATCTTTTTCAATACTAAGCTTACTTCTATTTTTGATATTTTGTTCACCATCCCCTAATTCATTGCTCCTTCCATGTTAACTATTCTTTCAAATTCTGTATTTAAAAGTTCTTTTAAGTATATTTTCCAACTATTCTTTACGTCGTTGTCTTTAACTAGGATCCTTTGATTTTCATCCTTGATACATGTTATGTGATCAAGATCTTTACTTCTTTGCTCCTACATCTTAGCCAATATATAAATACCTTTTTCACCTTCTTTCATCCCTAATTTTGCATGTAAGTCATTGCACACTTCAAATTTGGCTTTACTTACGACTTTACTTGCTCCTTTTGGCACTATCTTGTACTTCTCCCAATCCTCCATCTTCCTTGTAGTTCCTTTGGTATCACTCAAAACCTCTTTTGCTATTTTTTTTAGGCCTAGACATTTTACCCAATAACTTATTTTGCTATTCCTTTTATAAGTTTAGGCTTTGGGAGGTAGAAAATAATAATAAGAAAAAAGGAAAAAGAGAAAGAGAAATTGTGGAGAAGCATTATTTCTCTCAATTGTATTAAATGTGCTTGAGAAAGGGTATACATCCGTATGAATAGATTACAGAGAGCCATCAGGGTAGCCAAATAAGGAATAAATCAATTACATCAATCACAAATCTATTTACAACTAATATGTTGACTTTCCAAACTAAGGACATTTGGGTCAACTCTGTCTAGAAATGGGTCCCACAACATCTAACATGACTTGAAGTGGGTCCCACAACACTCCCCCTCAAGTTGGTTCGAAGATATCGAGTAAACTCAGCTTGCTAACAATCGAAGAGAGCTGAGTTCGAGGAACTGCCTTTGTCAACATATCGGCAAGTTGATCTTTAGAATGCAGATAAGGAGTGAAAAGTCGACTGACAGAAATATACTGACGAAGGAAGTGACAATCAACTTCAATGTGCTTAGTCCTCTCATGAAAGACTGGATTGGAAGCGATGTTGATGGCCACCTGATTGTCACAAGACATGATAAGTGGATTAGCAGATGAAAAGCCCAACTCAATGAGAAATTGTTGAAGCCACAACAACATGGATGCAATATTATCCATGGCACGATATTCGGCCTCAACACTAGACCGAGCAACAATGGGTTGCTTCTTGCTTCGTTAGGAAACTAAATGCGACCCCAAGAAGACACAGTAGTCGGTGACCTTGTCACAAATATTGGCGGTATTTTCAAATTTACCCCGTTTTTATCGGCAAAATACCATTACCGCGTTAAAAACGCATTTCTATCGCTACGACGATAAATTTCCGATAAATTCCCAATATAATCGCGTTAAAAACATGATAAACGTTAATAACGCGATAATATCCCAGTAAATTCCCAATAAATTCCCGGTAAATTCCCTATACCATTTTTATTTCATTAATTTTTTATTTATTCAATTTTTTTATTTTTTAAATATTATAATTTCCGTGAGATTTTCCCGTTAAATTCCCGGTAAAAATTCGAGAATTTAAAAATATCCCGTTATTACCAATTGCCGTTAATATCCCGAGAACGGTATTTGTCACAATGGTCTCGGTGATAGAATGGCAATCATTAGGAGACCCGTAGAAAATAATAAGAAAAAAGGAAAAAGAGAGAGAAATTGTGGAGAAAATTATTTCTCTCAATTGTATTAAATGTGTTTGAGTAAGGGTATACATCAGTATAAATAGATTACAGAGAGCCATCAGGGTGGGCAAATAAGGAATAAATCAATTACATCAATCACAAATCTATTTACAAATTACAACTAATATGTTGACTTTCCAATCTAAGGAGATTCGGGTCAACTCTGTCCAGAAATGGGTCCAACAACACCTAACGTGACTTGAAGTGGTCCCACAACACTTTTAGCTAGCTTTAACCTTTCATGCAAATGCTAGTGAAACTTATTTCTAACTATTTTTTATACATATGTATGTACACACACACATGTACATACATAACATACATTCCTAGATAAATTCATGTGTGTAGGGTAATTCTAAGGTGTGGTGGGGAAAAACACTCCATTACATGCAATACAGTATTTCATTTGGTCAGTACATCACCATGTTGAAAGAACATACACTTCTCCTTGCAACTCATCTTTACTTCATCTTTACCTTGCCTTTGCCTTTTTTCTTTTCATCTCCATCCTTTTTTTTCTGACTTTTAAACCACCTCCCACTTCATCCTTCATCTCCACCGAGATCCTTAGTGCTAGTTGATTTCACATCTCTTCAATCCCCCTCTTCTTTGCAACATCCACATGCCTAGATTTGGAGAGACACTTCAAGTGCATACCGTACAAAGATCCACACCCATTTTCCCAAATCCTTTTAGATCTTCATTTGACTAATCTATACAAAGTCCAGATTTACATGATTGGACTGCATAAAATACATATTCTTATGAATTATTCCATAGATCTCATTTGATCCTCATCAAGTTTCGTCAAGTAAAGGTGGATCATCGCTTGTGGATGCCTTAGATCATATAGACCATGCTATTTGATGCATTTTTATGTCAACAATGGATTCATTACCTTTTTTTTTTTAATCTTGACATATAGCTAGGATCAGGCCTGAGTGCATATTGAACATTTGGGTGTTGTTGCCACTACTCTTAGAGGCTTCCAGTTATTTTCTCTTTATATGCATTCTGATGAACCATTTACAAGTATTTATGTTCTTGCGATGTTCATTATGTTTAAGCTTTATCATTTTAATATTTGCTCTGATTTTTTGAGACCTTAAATATCAGCTATGATTTATGATTATATACATGCATTTGCATCTTTTTTTTTTTTTTGAGCGGTAACGAAGAGAATATTATTAAAAAAAAAACATTCAGTACAAAAAGAAAAAAGGGGTCTAAAAGGTATAGACCCGGCCAGGACAAGAGAGGAAAACAAGCAAAACAAGAGAACAAAGTTAATAAAAACTCCAAATGAACCAAGAGGTCCATTTTGTGCAATCCAATGGTTCCCCTTCTTCAAATGTGGAAGATGTCTAAAACGGGTCCCTCTACTCTGTTCTTGGTGAAAAAAATCTGTTACCCCATTTGCCAAATGACTGATGTGAACAAAGGAGACCTCAAGTCTCCTAACAAGTGCCTTCATCTCCCTAACCATAGTAATCATTCTCCAAAGGGGATGCTTCAAACCTTTTGCCCATTTTATGGCATTTGCCGAATCTCCCTCAATGACTAATTTTCCATCTCCTAGCCCTGCCTATATGATCAAAGCTCTCGTAATACTAAAAAGTTCAGATTCATTAAAGTCTCTAGTCCCTACTGATTCTCTGAATAGCTCAGATGTCTGACTGCTATGATCTCTAAGTACGCCATTTGTACCAGTCGGCCCCGGTTTTCCCCTAGACGCCCCATCAACGTTGAATTTCATGACCCCTTGTTGAGCGGTGACCAATCCACTAAAACTTCGGGTTTCCTAGATCTTCCATTCATACAACCCTCCGACGAAGATAAGAGGTCAATGGCCTTGAAGTCCTTGAACTCCTTGTTGGGAAGGAGCCAAGCACAAAGTCTCCATTTGGCTTTTTTGAACAGTTTGCAAATCTCAGTGGACTTTCCTTTGAAAATTCTCTAGTTTCTTTCTTTCTAAATAGTCCATGAGATTACGGCCGGAATTGTGAGCCAAGCCATCCTCCACCTAGAGTTGGAGTAAAGGTAAAACCATGAACCCCATGAAACTCCCATTAAGCTGCAGAAATTGCCCCATAGGTGCCAAGCAACAGGACAGGTGACAAAAAGATGTTCACCGCTCAAAAAAAAAAAAAGGTGACAAAAAGATTACCAATGGTTCCTTCTGATAACCCATAGAGAGGACAACTAAGATCTTCATCAAGTCTCAACAGACCTTTGCTCCTAAGGTCCATTGTTGTAAGAATTTTCCTCTTCACCACACACCAGACAAAGGTCTGAACCTTTGGGGGCGCTTGACTTTTCAAAAACTAAACTAGGGGACAACGTCGAACCATTCCATTGTTGTGTAGCTAGCTACGTCCACTATAGATTTGATCAAATAAGCCCCCGAATAGTCACCTGTCCACACCAATCGTCTCCCTCCCCCAGTGCCACTGGAAACTCACCTAACTGTCCAAGTAGCTCATCCAGACTTTCCCTCTCAAAGGACCTCAATTCTCTCCTAAGTTCAACGTTCCAAAGAATGTTAAGGTCATCCACCCTATAGTTGTCCTGAATTAAAGCTAGTTTGTTCCTTGCAGCTCTAAATAACCTTGGGAAACGTTCTCTCAGTGGTCTATCCCCCAACCACAAGTCATTCCAAAAGAAGATCTGATCTCCTTTACCCACTAGAAATCTAAGCTTACCCTTGAAGAGATTCCCCACTATTGTTCTACCTTGACTAAGCCTCCACAAAGCTCTCAATGTTGTGGACTCAATTTTCTCCACTTCCTCTCCAAGGTACCACCCGTTTCTATTGTATGTTCCATATTAGGTGCTCAATACCCTAACCCATAAGGCATCCCTCTCTCGTCCAAACCTCCAACCCCATTTGCATAACAAAGCTTCATTCCTGATTTGCAATGATGTGACCCAAGACCCCCTTTCAATTATGGCTTAGTCACTTCTAACAAGGCTACAAGATGAACTTTCCTCTTCATTTCCTGGTCGCCCCACAGAAACCTCCTAAATGCCATGTCCAATTCCTTGGTAACTCCTCTCAGCATTTCGAATAAGGACAAGAAGTACGTCAGAAGGTTGACTAACATTGATTTAATGAGAGTCAACCTCCCACCAATGGAGAGATTTCCTATTCAACCCATCTAATCTTCTCTCGATCTTTTCAATTACCGGCTTCCATAAGTTCTTAAGTCTAGGGTTACCCCCAACCGGTAGACCTAGATAGGTAAAGGGCAATTTCCCAGCACAACAACCTACTTCTTCAGCCCATTCCTTTACCTTCTCCCCTTCCACATCTATTTTGATGGGATACTTTTACCCAGATTTATTCGAAGGCTTGAAACTAGCTCAAAACACCTAAGAATAACTCTATAACCCAAGATCTCCGTTCTGTGCATCTAATGTGTATTTGTTTGAATTATTTATTTATTTATTAATTGGAGATATGATTGTATATTCTTCTTGCTAATTTTCTTTAAATGTGAAGTTGGCTTCTACAGGATTGTTCCTAATTTAGCTATTAGCAAGATATTATCTCGAGAGAATAACAAGGTTCGCATTCTTCAGGTATGGGATTTAACATTATCTTGGGAGGAATAGATACTTTATGCTTAAAGCATATCTATTCATGTATGCTTGAGCAATTAGAATGTATTTTTATGTTTTTCATGGCCTGAAATTTGTTAATAGATTTCTGATCTGTATCTCAAGATACTTATTTTTTTTAAATTTGGTTTTTTTAGCAGAATAAGTTGGTCGTCTGTCTGTTATTGTGTAAGTTTCCTATTCAACTGATGATTTCTTTCAATTTTATGGAATATTATTTGAAAATGTGCAGACGTATCAGTTAATATTTTAATGCTGTGCATGAATGTTCTGAAATACATTCAATCTAGAGATGCACGAAAGTTTTTGTACTAGAAAGGACTTATAAGATTTACACTTTGGGCATGGCGGATCTTGTTCAAACTAATTTCCAAGAAGATGAAGTAGTGGCATTTAAGATCAAGTAGGATGAGTGCCTGTGCTTGGATGAATCAATGTAGCACTTTGTTCATTCTTTTTGCAATCTTGTTTAAAGGAGACATAACCCTGAGTTATAAGGAATATAATTTGCAAGAAACCATTGAATAGAAGCTTGAAGGACACTTCTATCATTCCTGCCCCTAAAGTGACGTGCAGTGGAGCTGATTAGCCTCAATTGCAAGAATTTTCAAATCTATTGCATGCCTCTTGAGGGCTTTGCCTTGCCTTCTTTTTTCTTGACTTCCTCCATGGTGCGTTTATGAAACATACAAAGATAATATCTAGAATTGAATTGAGAAGGTTGGAGTGTTACATAAGTGCACCTGAAAGGTCCACGGATTGGACATGCTTTGTAGAATCGGGTTTGAGAACCATTTTTGTCCAAGTTGCATGGTTACGGGTGTGAGTGTTTGAGTTCAACATGGGTGTGAGATGTCAAACTCCACAAAAGAAAAAAGGCATGGGAACATGACATCATATTTAAATACATTTAAATCTAAATTTTTTAAATGAAAATAAGGTGCAAAAATAACACTAATAGAAAATCATGTATTGGTTTATTCTATACAATTGTGACACTATGACTGACATATTGATATTGTGATCCAGTTTTAAAAGGAGAAAGTGTTTTAATATTTTTGTCATCTTGGAAAACAATGTTAAAAACATTAGTGGAGTCCATGAAGAATGGGTGCAAGTCATCGAAATGGTTATGAGTGTCCAACATAGGTTCAAGTGTTAAGACACGGTTGTGTCACGTCCTGAAGAAACTATACAACATGTTTGTGTACATGCATGGATCTAGGAATGCATCTTACCATCCTCTATCTGATTGAATGGGACATTAGGTCGTTATTTCAATGTTTTAGTCAAGTCCATTGCATGTTTGCACTTGCATGCAGTGGTGGCAGTAGATTTTGGGTAGGGTTGCATTTGTTTGCACTTGACTCTCCATGTGTGTAGTGCTTAGGTTTTTGTGCTTGTGTGCGTGCATGAAAGTACATGTATGTGTGGGTTCTGTGAATGCATGTGTGTGTGTCTGAATCCTAGAATGCTCTATAAAGCAAGATGTTTTAAAGGGCCATGAAAAGTAAGTTACGCAGCTCGGTAGGCATACCAAGTTTGATTGTCACCGACTTACAACTTGTTGACAATCAGGAGCAAAACCAATTGGATTTTAGAAGTATGCATGCACAGCCCCATTATTTGATTTAAGTGGCGGTGCCATTTGTCATCCTTGTATGTTACCATCTAAAGAGCCAGTGGCATAGTTGACAAGTGGTCACTGTTGCAACAATAAAGGTTGCATGTTTGAAATTTGAATCATTTACTCATTTTACCATTTAAAAGAACTCATAAATATTTTGTTCATTTTAGCTAAAAACATTTTTTATGCATTTCTCTAAATTTTCTAACCTGCAAGAGAGGGGTATTAAAAATAAGTTCTGGATTTTTTTTCTCCCTTAATGTATGCAATTGTGATAAAAACTTTATTTAGTTTCTGATAAAAATTAAATAGTATCTTTTTGCAGGAAGGGTGCAAGGGTCTCTTGTATATGGTACTCCATGCTCGTGTTGTTTTGGAATTGCGTGAACAACTGGAACATGAGATTAGTTTTGAGCAAGTTGAAGGGGATTTTGACTCATTTCAGGGAAAATGGCTTCTGGAACAACTAGGGAACCATCATACACTACTGAAGTATATTGTAGAGTCGAAAATGCACAAAGACTCCTTTCTTTCAGAAGCCATTGTGGAAGAGGTATCATGGTCACATTCTGTTTCTATTCTACTATTGCAGGCTTCTATTGATACATCTGATTTAATTTTGTGGTATTCTATCAGAAAATCTTCTTAGAGATAGTTGGATACAAATTGATTTTTGTTTTGGACCTCTTTTAGTATAAATGTCAGGGATGGTGTGGGCACGTGGTACACCAGTTTCTTTTGGTTTATATTGTTCACCTCCAAATTTGATTAGAAAAAAAATAATTCAGGAGCAGCGATCTTAACTGGATTGGGAATCAAATTTGATGTTCTGTATTTTTATTTTTGCTGCCAGTTAGGGAGGTTCACAAGAGGGATCTACAAAAGTGATTCAATCTCTGTGGCATATCGTATTTAAAATCTCTGAGGTTCAAATTGGTCCCATATCCACTGTAATGGCATGTGCCCGTGCCAAGTCACAAAATGAGATGTAGTGAAGGCATGAGAGGGCAAGGAGAGAAAGTCACCAGAGTGGCGCAAATCTCAAGGTCCCATATCATCTATGGATTAATGCTGAAGGTGGTAACTGCAAAAATTGAATGATCTCCCTCCTCAGTGAACACTGTAAAGCTTAATGTAGATGCTCCAACAGAGGAAAGCTGGGTCCCACAGGTATGGATGGGGTGGCTAGAGAAAGTGGGGGTCAGATGCTTTTCCTTTTTTTGGAGTCGGTGGGCATTAAGGATCCCAACGAGGTAGAATTGCTTGGATTTAGTAGAGATTTATCCCTATGGGCTAGAAACGGTAATGTAGTGATTGAGGGGTACTCAGTGAATGTAGTTAAATGGGCAAGCGGCAATAAAAGACCTCCTTGGAAACTGATTCTGCGGCTAGAGAAATTTGGGATCTCAGTGCCGGGTGCTCGGTTTCCTTTAGACACGTTAGTAGGACAGCTAATGGGGTGGCTGATTACTTGGTGGAACTTGGAGTTGGTAGAGTGCAAGAAATTCTGGAATTTTTTTAATCCTGTTTTCTTAGGGTCGGGTATTTTGTAATGTTGTTCTGTTTTTGGATTGGGTTTCTATTTAAGATCTAATGGTTTTTGGGTGGTACAAGTTTTTGTACCATTGTCTGTAGCTTTTCATGTACTTATCCCTTCTTTTTAATGAATTCTTTTGCATTGTTACTATTTTTTTAAAAAAAGGCTACCTCAATCACAACAGCCACAACTGTAACAATTTTTCTCATCTCTGCATTTTAGATCCTTGGTTATAGACTCTTCATCAGGTGGATCCAAATGAGTATGTATCTTTAATGAAACGTATTCATGTTTACCCAACTATCAAGTGACATGGTTCTATCATATATCCTTTGTTTTGCGAAAAAGAGTGTATACCATAGTCTAATAAGTCAGTCAAATTTGATCAACTCAGACATGCCAACTTGGCACAGCAAGATTTTAATGGGTTGCACAAAAAACTCTCCGATTTGAGTTTTTGTCAAGACTGTCAAGTTACTGATTTTTGGCACAAGCTTGGATGAGTCAATCGAGATCAAATGAAATGGGTAAGTTTGGCTTGTGGTTTCCAAACTTTTTCCTATTAGAAGAAAAATCTTTTTTCCCTTTTCTATCCAATGGTTCATGCAACTTGGGTGATCATTTTTTCTGCAATTGCAGGTAGTCAATTCTGCTTCCTCAGCAATTGTACCATCAATAAATTCTTCTTTTTTTCCATATGATGGTTGGTGTTGCTGCGTCCTTGACAAAATTGCAATGCTGTCTCTTTTTTTTTGAGCGGTGAAGAAAATTTCATTAAAAGAAAAAGGAATACAAATGAAAACAAGGAACAAAAGGAGGGCCTAAGAGATATAGGGCCCCCAAGAAAGAAAAAACAAAAACCAAAACCAAAGAACATTAGCAAAATTACAAGAAACAACCCAACAAGGCCACTATCCTCCAGATAAATGAAAAGAGCCCCGAATGGCGCCATCAACACCATTTTTAGGGAAGAAGTCCGCCACCCCATTGGCAGAACGGTTGATGAGCCAGAAAGACACCTCCAAGCCCGCAGTTGATGCCTTAATTTCCTTCACCAAGGTGATAAGCCTCCAAGGGGGACGCTTCACCTTGCTAGCCCATTTAAAAGCATTGGAAGAATAACTCTCAATTACTAATTTAATATCCCTTAGACCCGACCCTAAGGTTAAGGCTCCTCTAATACTAAGAAATTTCACCTCATTAGATTCCAAGGATTCCACAAATTCTGAAAAAACGAGACTTATGGAACCCGAGTGATCCCTTAGCATCCCACCAATCCCAGCTGGACCCGGTTTACCTCTAGCAGCACCATCCACATTAAATTTGAGAACCCCACACGGTAGAGGGGACCACACAACCCGAGCCTTCCTCCTACACAGGTAATTCCTCAAACAACCCTCCCAAGACTGGAGCAAATCTCAGGCTAAACACCCTGAATTCCTTGTTTGCGCAAAGCCAAGAGCATAATCTCCATTTAGCTTTTTGAAAGAGGCCATCAAACTCTGAAGTGATCCCCTCAAAGACCCTCATATTTCTTTCCTTCCAAATAGACCATAAGACCACAACTGGAATCGTGTTCCACGCAAGTTTTCTTCTAGATCTCAAACCAGAGTGAAGCCAAAACTCAAAACCCCTGTCCACGAGCCAGGGCAAGCCCAAGAAACTCCCATTAGATCCAAGAAACAATTCCATAATTTCCAAGTCACTGGACAAGTAACAAAAAGGTGATCAATAGATTCGTCTGCCGACGCACAAAGGGGGCACCTAAAATCACCGTTAGGCTGTAGAAGTCCTCTTCTCCTAAGCTCTAACCTTGTCAAGATTTTCCCCTTCACACAGCACCAAGCAAACAAATGAACACGAGAGAGAGAGAGGGGCAAGGATTTCCAAATAAGGGCCTTAGGGACTACTGAAATAGACAAGTTCTGGGACTCTAACTCAGTCGTAGATTTGACTGAGAAGAGCCCAGAGGAATCCCCTATCCAAATAAGATCGTTATCACATTCCAAGTCCAATGGAAACTCCCCCAATTGAGACTTGAGTTCAATCAAACTGTCCACCTCAAAATCTCTAAGATCTCTCCTAAAGTCAAATTGCCAAGATACCCCCACATTATTAACAATGAAAGTATCTTTCACTAGAGTCTGCCTAGGGCTGCAACTCGAGTCAGGCAGGTCGGATTCCTTAAAACCCAACTCGACCCGAGTTGATATATTTGGAACTCGACCCGACCCGACCCGAATTCTAACCCAAATCCTGACCCAACCGGCATTTTGAGCCCATTGTAGCCTAATTTTAGCTGGGTCGGGTCGGGTCGGGTCGGTTAACTTGTAAAATCCTCAACCCGACCCGACCCGACCTGAATTTTACGTGGGTTTTTATCTTCTCAACCCGTCCCAACCTGTTGACCCGAAATTCTCAACCCGACCCGCATGATTCTCCGGTTGGGTCATGCGGGTCGGGCCAAAACCCGACCCGAGTTGCAGCCCTAAGTTTGCCTATTCCTAGATGCCCTACATAGTCTAGAAAATCCTATCCTTCAAGGGCCTATCCCCTAAGTTGAATGGGTACAAATACATGTGTTGGAATTCGGCACAGGTACAATCCGATTGGCAAAGCCTGAAAAATAGGATTTATGGACTCAGCATTATATTTTAATAAATATAAATAAAATTTATTGTGAAATAAAATAGCATGTAAATTAATAACAATAAAATTATTAGAATTTTACTCAAAAGCAATTAAAATATAAACATTTCACTACAATATTTAGATTCTAAAAGAAGGAAAGGTGTGATATTTCTATTTAATCTTGGAAAACAATGTCAAGATAGTATCAAAAGAATCTGACATGGGTAAGTTACTCATTTCAAAGAACCTGTTTGACATGGGTGTATCCCTGTATACATGTACATCTTCTATATCACTGGTATCATCCACCTACTTGTGAGGCCATAAGCTGGGCTACTTTTGCTCCTCCCTCGATGCATCAAAACTCCCTCGAAGACTGCACGTGAACTACTTGGGATCACTGTTCTTTAATACAAAGGCCTATTCTAAAGTGCACAATAAAGAAGATAGATACTGTACAACTATAGATTAGTTGATTTTCTGTAAATCTTACCCTTGAGAGGCATTTAGACGTCTATCATTGTAGTGATTATAATGGGAATAAACTCTCATTTCCCCTGTAATCTTGATCTGCATACTACTATGTGACTACATAATTTCTGTCTTTTGTTTCACGTGTACCCTGCCTATCTCTTCTGACACATGTTCATGTTCTATTACATGAACTGGCTTCTTAGGCTGGCCTATTGTAAATTTGTAGGCTACATATTCTTTCTTGGCACCTTAATGTCAGAAACGTGCGAAGGGATTATTTTCTTTTGGCACTTCCCTCATGCTTAGAATTCACACCCACAACCCCCCTCCCCCGTTTCCCCCTCCTCCCAAAAAAACAAAACAATATATCTCTGCTTGGTGGTCTGTACAAGATTTTGACTAAAATTTTAGCAAACAGAATAAAATTGGTCCTTCCTTTTCTTATTTCTCCAGTGCAAAGTGCTTTCTTGGAAGGTAGGCAGATAGTAGATTCCGTTGCAGTTGCCCATGAATGTGTGGAATCCCAATTTCTCTCTGGGGAAGCAGGCTTGATTTGCAAGTTGAATTTCCAAAAGGCTTATGAGTCATGACAATGTGAATTGCTCTTATCTGGACTATATTTTGGAGAGGATGAATTTCGGCGCTCGTTGGAGCAGTTGGATTACATCATGTTTATTCAGCGTACTTCTCAGTGCTAGTGAACGGGAGTCCCAAAGGTTTCTTCTAGATGGAAAAAGGGTTTCAACAGGGGGATCCGCTATCACCATATCTTTATGCCATCGTGGCAGAGGCTCTTCACCTTATGTTTCAGGTTGTGTCCTCTCACTGTTTGTTACACGGCTTCAAAATCAGACAAACAGATATAGTGCTCTCGCATTTGCAATATGCAGATGATACTATCTTATTTTTTTGGGCAGAAGAGGAGGAACTACAAACAGTCCGGGGTGTTCTTAAGTGGTTTGAAATATGTTCAGGTTTGAAGATAAATTTCAATAAAAGTGAATTAATGGGTATAAATATGGAATACAGACTGTGTGTAGCTGGCGAAACTGTTGGGCTGTAACACAGGCTCTCTACCATCCACTTACCTTGGGCTTCCACTGTGTAAAGGAAAGCCTCGAAAGGGCTGCTGGGACAGGATCGTAGATAAAATGGAAAGGAGACTCTCAATGTGGAAGGGTAAGTTGTTATCTCTTGGTGGCAGGCTTATACTACTTAAAAGCAGTATTGCCCAGTCTTCCAATCTATTTTCTGAGTGTGTTCAAATGTCCAGTAGCAATGGCTGAAAAGTTGGAAAAAATCCAGAGACTTTTTATGGAATGATGATAAAGAGAGACGGAAATTCAACTTGGTCAATTGGTGATGTAGGACACACAGCAAAGACCCATTTAGCATTCTCTATTTTCGTATTCTAGTATTTTTATTTTTGGAGACCTTGTAATAAAGCCAAGTCGGTGGCTTTCCTTATTGGTTTAAGAATCTAGAATAATATTAGAAGTTGTGCTAGAGTTGGGAAACCACTTTAGTGGCTTTCCTAGTTTGTTTAGGAGTCCTTTTCTATTTTTATCTCTTTCTTTTCTTATAAATACGATAGATGTAAGAGAGAGATTCACCCCTTTTTGAATTATGAATTGAATAAGAAATTATTAAGATATTGTTTATCTTCTCCTACTTTGTTTCTGCCCGAGTTGCAGACGAATCCTTGCCATTGTTGCAAGTTACTCTCGCTGGCTTGCTCCAGTCTTCCATATCATTGGATCTTGAGTTTCATCTCAAGAGAAATCACCACTGCAAACAAGACTTGGGCTTTATCCCAAGCCTCCTTCATCGCTTCTGCCTCTCTTCACTGTTTCACTGCAAACAATCGTCGCCTCCACTGCTGCCAGATCTCTCCACCATCGCTGCCACCTGTTTTCGTCTCCTCCTGTTACCTTCTCTCTCAAACCTAGGTACAGTTCCGTCTTCTTTCCTTCTTCTTCTTCTTTTCTCCATTGATGTTCCCATCAGTTTCCGCCGCCGCTATTCCTTTCTTCCGCTGCCTTCTAACCCCTTTCATCCCATTCGTATTTTACCCCAAACGGTAGCCCTTATTTCACCCCTTTCATCTTAAGCCCCACGTGCCAAAACAGTCCCATTAAGTTACTCCCACGCGTGTGAGCAAACCAGCGCGTGTGACCCAATATTCGTCGGGACTGACTTATTTTGATTTTCTTCCCCGCTTCCTCTACATTAATTGGGCTCAAGTTTGCAAGCTGAAGAAGGACGGAGGCTTAGGTATTCGGCCAATTCGTCAGTTCAATGATGCTCTGTTAGGGAAGTGGTTATGGCGGTTAGATGACTCTTCTGATGCCTTATGGAAAGATATTGTTTGCTAGAAGTATAGGGTACAGGATCCAGGTTGGCGACTAATAACCAATCATCGAAGTTTTTCTAGCTTTTGGAAGGGAGTTTGCTCGGTGGTTTCAGTCTTTGGTCGTCATATCCGGTATCGTGCATATTCAGGGGATAAGATTCTATTCTAGCTGGATAAATGGGTGGGCAAGACAACTCTAGCTACTTCATTTCCTCAGTTGTTTTCTTTAGCAGCTAATAAGGATGCTACAGTAAAGGAAAGCTATGGACTTATTAATAATAAGGTCGTTTGGGGTCCTACGCTTTGAAGAGAGTTGGAGGATTGGATGGTGGATGGGTGGGTATCTCTCTTGAATTTATTGGACAATTTTTGTGGTAGGTCAGCGGACTAATCGTCGAATATGGGAGTTGGATCTTCACAGATTCTTTCCTGTGAATTCTTTCTGTAAAGAGATGATGATAGCTGAGGTCCCTTCTGTTCATCCTAAAGTTTGGAAAGGGGTCTCTCCATTGAAGGTGAAAATGTTCGAATGTCTTGTTGGGTTACAAAAAATTCTTACAATAGATAATTTGCGCTTAAGGAGGATGCTTATTGTAAATGCATGTTCTCTTTGCTTGTCGGATGCAGAGTCGGTGAATCATCTTCTGCTTCACTGTCAGTTAGGGCTGCAACTTGGGTCGGGCGGGTCGGGTTCTTTAAAACCCAGTCCGACCCGACCTGCATTTTGAACCCATTTTAAACTAATTTTAGCCGGGTCGAATGGGGTTGAGTCGGGTTGGGTCGGGTTAACTTATAAAATCCTCAACCTGACCAGACCCAAATTTCATACGGGTTTTTATCTTCTCAACCCGATCCGACCCGCTGATCCGAAATTCTTGACCCGACCTGCATGATTTCTCTGGTCGGGTCATGCGGGTCGGGCCAAAACCTGACCCGAGTTGCAGCCCTACTGTCAGTTGTCTCATCAAATCTGGATGCACTTCTTCCAGTTGTCGGGCTTTGCTTTCTGTATGCCTCGGGCGTGGTTGGATTTTTTTAATGAAGAGGTGATGGTTTCAAGTAGCTCTTTCAAGCGAAGTTTATGGTCCACAACAGTGTTGAGTATTGTGTGGTCTATTTAGTTAGAGCGGAACAAAAGAATCTTCCAAGGTAAGGTAGGTTTAGTGGCAAATTTGATTGACCTCATTAAACTTCGGTTTGCTTGGTGGATGGTAGTCTCATCGCAGTTCAAGGGCATTTCCGTATCTGATTTGTGTAGGGATTGGGCATCTGTTGATTTTGTTCTTCCGCATTCTGATTCTAAACCTAATTGGTCTTGGATTCCTCCGGACCCAGGATGTCTAAAACTTAATTTTGGCGGCAGATGTAGGAGTGAGGAAGGGCTTGCAGGCTTTGGTGGGGTCATCCGTAATGATTCGGGATCAACTATTCTCTCCTTTGCTGAGCCGTTTGCAAATGGTTCTGTCATTGAAGTCAAGCTTTTGGCATTATGGAGAGGCGTCTTGGAGTTGGAAAAATTAGGGGCTTCAGGGAACATAGTCGAAGGAGATTCCAAGGTGGTTGTGGGGTGGGCATCAGGCTCTCAATGCTCGTGAATCTTCTTGGACAAAATTGAGCAGATTAGTCATTTGATCTCCCTTTATAACTTTCAGCTTCAATGGACACATCGGTCATCAAACTCTACAGCAGACGAAATGGCTCGCAATGGTTTTTTTTTTTTGCATACAGAAATTGTAAATAGGCTGTTATAATTTGGGGGGCTGCTTGTAATCTTTTTTTCCTCGTTTAGAGTCCTCTTCTCGGCCTCCATCCTTTTTTGTATTTTTCTCTTTTAATTTAATGAATAAAGCGAACACCACTACCCACTACCTAGAAATTGAAGAAGAGAAGAAGGAAAGAAAGAAATAAAGGAATAAAACCAACACCACCACCCACAACCTAGAAGTCGAAGAACAATAAGAAGAAAGAAAGGAAGAATGTAAGGAAAAATCCAACACCACCACCCACAACCTAGAAGTCGAAGAACAAGAAGAAGAAAGAAAGGAAGAATGTAAGGAAAAATCCAACACCACCACCCACAAGCTAGAATTTGTCCCTACTTTTCTCACTACCGGCACAATCCTTCTATCTTGCATTATGACATTTTCTTCCAATTTTTTTCAAAGATTGTATGTATCTGACATTTTGAAAATATATTTGTTGGCTACCTCACTCCAAGTACCTACTTGAATCTACAAGTGTCTAGATCAATGTTATCAAAACTAAACTGTCCCTGAAGAAAGTTGGGTTAAATAAGGTTCAACCTGGTTCAACAGTGGCCAAACTTGGTCAAACTTGTGCCCATCAATATAATATTAAAAATAATATTAAATATTCATAAAAAATATATTTTTCATATTTTGCCTAGGCTTTTGCCTAGTTCTTTAGTTTTTTATGTAATGAATTTAACTTTTTATGTAATAAGTTTTTTAAATATTTCTCTATCAAATATCAACTTCCATTATTTAAATTAATAAAATTAATATATTTAAATAAAACTTATTTATTATATTATATATAGACAAATTATAATTTAATGTAATAAGGTTAATGAGACAATAAATATAGCCTTGATTCCGTAAGGTAGTTAGTTATTCTAAGACTTAACTCATTGAAAATATTTCTCTCTCCTAAGCTCTTCATTTTATTATTTCTTTTTCTTGTATGTTCCTTTTTTAGTAATGAAATGTTCTTGTATTACCATTCAAAAAAAATATTGAATTTTTTTTATTTGAAATTTAAATACAGTTTGAATTGTTGTCATTATTTGTATTTTCACTTTGATTAATCATTATAAATAAATATATTTATTTAATATTTTATTTTAATTTTAATGAATTAGAAAGTTAGAATGAAAATGAAAATAAATACAAGGGTCGTTGGGAAATGTTAAAGCTATTTAAAACCAAGAAGCCCATTAAAATCAAGGCATAATAAATACAAGCTGAGAAACGTTTAACTGACATGACTTTTAGTCTTTTACTTCTATATTTCTTGTCCCACATCGGGACCTTTGAAAAAAATGTCATGCTTGATGACTATAAAAGGCAACCTGAGAACACCCATATTTCAGCTGAGAACATGGGCCGCGAGTCACGGTTGGAGGTTTAATTACTCAAACCGTTTTGAACTGCGGCTCAACACGGATCATTAAGGTTTTTGGTCTTCTGCGGTTTATTAATAGAACTGGGCCTTCAAGAAGGCGGTCACGGTCGAAACCTTCAGTTCGATTGCGGCCCAGCCCGGTTCTGATAACGCTGACTAGATACCCTTTGATCCATACTTCTATGTAAGTGCACCTTTTTCTGTATTGGTAAAGCAGCATAAGGGAGGTAATACTTGTGCAAAGAAGTGTACGTCTTTTTTGGTTGCTGTCCACTTTCTTGAAGTCTTACCTGTAATTTTTCTTCATCTCAATAAAGAACTTGTTACATCTTTCCAAATGATGATGATGATGATGATGATGAAGATGGAGCACTACGTTACCTCTCTTTTGCAAAAATAAAAAAGTGAAGAGCAGCACATGAGTTCCACTGTTTTGAACAATTATAACAGTCCCACTATTTATGAGAAAACATGAGGGTTCAAATGCTTCAAGCACAATGTAAGCTTCATCACCTCTACTGTTTCTTTGATGAATCATTGAATCTTTTTTTTTTACTTAATAATTTATTTAAAATAAAGTATGCTGCATTCTACTCCAAAAGAAATGAAGAAGAAAGAAAGAAAGAAAAGAATAAACCCACCACCAGCCACAGCAAATGCAGATGTATGCTGTCCTGGAAATTGTTTTGAAATGCAGATGACCTAGAAATCATCACTGCTTTGTCTCACTACTGGCACAATCCTTCTACCTGATTGCAATATGACACTTTCTTCCAATATTTTTCAAAAATTGTATGTATTCAACATTTGAAAATATATTTGTGGGCGCTCTCTCTAAGTACCGAACTTGAATCTACAAGTGTCTGGATACACCCTTTAATCCATATTTCCATGTAGGTCCACCTTTTCAGTATCGGTAAATGAGCCTAAGGGAGCTAATACTTGTGCAAAGGAACTGTGATATTTTAAACGCTATTTTTGGTGTGCGTCATTTTAGTTGCTACCCACTTTCCTGTAAGTCTTACCTGCAATTTTTCTCCATAGTCAATAAATCACTTGTTACATCTTTCCAAATAAAGACGATGATGATGACAATGATGATAATGATGATGATGATGATGGAGCACTATGTTACCTCTCTTTTGCCCAAAAAAAAAGGAAGAGCAGCACATGATTTCCACTGTTTTGAACAATAATGATGATCCCACTATTTATGAGAAAACATGAGGGTTCCATTGCTTCAAGCACAACATAAGCCACATCACTTCTACTATTCTTTGATTAATCATTGTATTCTTTTTTACTTTTTAATAATTTTATTTAAAGTATGTTGCATTCTACTCCAAGTACTGCAAATGGCATCTGATGAGAGAAAATTTATTGAATCTAGATAATGCGGTTCGGTTGATGTGCTTCAAACTTTTTTGACATTTCTTTTGAGCACCTTTACAATCTCCAATAGTAGGGTTTAGCTTTTTCAGTGTTAGATATCAAGGTACTTGAACTTCTCCATTTATTTCTTTCAAAGCGATGGAGTTTCGTTTCTTTCTTTTCAGGTTATCTACGAAGATTTGCCATCAAATTTATGTGCAATCCGTGATTTTGTTGAGAAACAGGAAGTTGTTGAGACAAATTCTATGGAAACATCTGTCCAAGTAAAATGCCCAAACGGAGAAATGGTGTCAGCTGTGAATGACTCACAGGACGGGCAAAATGAAGCACCTGAGCAGATTATCAATGTTGACAGTTCTAATCCGCGAAGGCAAAGACCGAAGGTTCCAGGCTTGCAGAGAGACATTGAAATACTTAAATCTGAGCTCCGGGGATTTATTTCAAAATACGGGCAGGAAGGATTTATGCCCATGAGAAAGCAACTACGTTTACATGGGAGGGTGGATATCGAGAAGGCAATCACACGCATGGGTGGATTTAGAAAGATCGCTTCTATGATGAATCTTTCCCTTGCCTATAAAAATCGAAAACCAAAGGGGTATTGGGAAAATCTCGATAATTTGCGAGAAGAGGTAATCTTAAGCTTATGGCCAGCGTATATGGTCTCTTTAGTTTACCTCCACTTATTTCTCCCCCCTCTCTCTCATATATATATATATATATATATATATATATATATAAAGCTTATGGCCAGCCTATGTAGTCTCTTTAGTATACCTCCACTTATTCTCTCTCTCTCTCTCTCTTGCCACAATTCTTATAGGAATAACAGGTATCCAATGCCTCTCTCTCTCAGATTATAACCCTTCATTGCCTACCAGGGGCATCTCTGTACCTCATTGTATGTATGCAGTATTCTCTCAAAGCCATTCTCACAAAAGGAATAACAGGTATCTGATGCATCAGGACATTAGTGGTAGGCCAATGTATCATTCTTACAATGCTCCCAAGCTAACAAGGCTGCCTTCAAATTCTTCCTCAATTCCAATGAACTCGTCATGAAATCTTTCTAGGATATAGGGGAAAAAAGAGTCTCACTGGTTGGCTAGGATTTTGCAGTCTAGAGGAATTCTGGTGAATAAATCAGATCGGTTCCATAAATAAACTGTGGGCCCACATGTATAGATTTGTACGTCAGAATGCAACTATTCATGCCTGTCTCATTAAGACCCTGTAACCAGAACAAAATGACATTAGGTTTGGTATGTCCATAGGCAACCAGAAACAGCTACAGTACATAATTTATAAACGTCCAGTGCTAAGGACTAGGAGAAGAGGTAGACCTTTAAAGAGATGGATTGGGGGAGGAAAGAAACGTGAAAATGTATGGTGGAGAATATGACCTTTGATAGAGTAGGATGGAAACATAAGACTCATAACGCTGACCCCAACTGGATGGGATAATGCTTTGTTTTTCTAGAGAGAGCCTCATTCCTCATTTTGTGAAATGATGGCATGAAAACTTATCCCATGGTTAGACTCAGCTGCAATGCTGCATACATCTATGGAACTCAACCTTCTGTTTTTATTGTGCAGGTGAGTCAATTTCAGAGGAGCTGGGGGATGGATCCAGAATACATGCCGAGTAGAAAATCTTTTGAGCGAGCAGGTAGCTTTAGTCTTTTATTTTGTTAATGATAATCCTGTTCTCATGAGAAACTTTAGTTAATCAACATCTGTGCTGTTTGGTGAAATATCCACCACATGGGGTGCTAATGGGCTGGATCTGGGTTGGGTCACCTTGGTCCCAATCCAGCCTGATCTTTAAAGCCTTGGAGCAAGATCATAGATGAAAGTTAGACATACTAAACATTCATCTTGCCCTACATAGGAAAGAATTGTAACCGGGTCATATAACTTGCCTTACCCGAGCTAATGTTCTTAAGGACCTGGATTATCACCCAACCTGGCATACCAAGTGGAAGGTCTAGGCCCAGGTTTGAGCCATGCAAGTCTTCAATGTGCAATAACCAAATGTGCTTTCTTACTCCATGTCAATTTCTTCTCAGTTGGGAATTATCCTTCTAGGTTGATGTTGCTAAACTCGATCCATTTCTAAAGTTACTACATTAACCACATTTGACCATAATCTGATGTTTGATTGTTGCATATACTGAAAATTTGGATCATTCTGGATCAAAATTGGAGACATTAAGAAGAACGCAGCCCTGCAGACATTATCCTTGCTTTCATTGTTTAATGCCCTGTCATCCATGTTCACACTTTCCTTTGTAACGTGTTGAGAAACAAGCTAAGCAATGCATTCTTCTGCAGGGCATTATGACATCGCTCGTGCACTAGAGAAATGGGGAGGTCTCCATGAAGTTGCTCGGCTCCTTTCACTTAAGGTTAGACACCCTAGCAGACAGGTGAATTCTACTGCTAAAGAAAAGAAAAATGATGTTCAAACAGCTGATGATCACGAAAAACCATATAGGCCAAATGTTTCCCAGGATACACACAAGTGGCTCTCAAAACTAAAACATTTGAACATCAATTGGGTTGAGTAGAAACATAGAAATTTAGTTATGATCTTCTCAATCTATACATATGTATGTGTAGATATATGTCTGTACATATGTATTTGAATTAGGTCAGCTGTAACTTGCCAATAGTTCAGATTTGATTAAGCTTATTGTTTACCAATTTAGCTACTGTTCTATTTGCTTTAGAACTTGGAAAAGTTCCAACTTGGTGAGTCGGCTCACTCAGAAAATGAATGACTTGCCAAAAGCACGTTTCCTGTGTTAAAGCATTGACTGGATTTGGTGTAGCATGTTAAAATGGATTTTAGAACTTGCTATACACGGAGATACTTACAGAATCTGCTCTGATATTACAAAGAAAAAAAGTAGTCATGTATATATTTTTCAGGTAGAACTTACTCTCAAAAAGCTAGAGATGGGTAATTGAAAAATATTTTGAAAATAATATTTGTCATTGAAAATCAAGTTCATTGGATACAAAAAATTATGATTTTCAAAGATCTAAAAATTAACAACCAAAATGTAGTCAATGTTAAATGAATTTCTAATCAATATGTAAGATCAACTCGAAATGAATTCAAATTGAGTATAAATATAATTTACAAATAAATGTGAAAGACAATTGGTTATTTTAGACTTTAATAGCTTTGAATGGGAGCCTTAGTGGGGATATCTCTCACAAGAGGCATCATCCAGTTGAAATTTGCTCTTGGTATATGTATATATATATATATATATATATATATTTTGATGATCGAAAGTGTACAAGTGTCTTCCTTGACTAATCTTTCAAAGCATGAGCATGCTTCTCTATACACATGTTGGGTTTAGTGGAACCTTACTATGTATATATCCTAGAGAGTGTGTGATGATGAGATTCACTTGGTAATGACATATGATAGATGGGATTTCCTTTTATGTATTTCATTGTAACGTTATTCAATCGGATTCGGAAATAAATAAGGGATTTAAAAAATAATATCAATGCATATTGATCGATAAGTTATATCATTGACACGATCGGTCAAAATGGCTGAAATGTACCATCTCTTTCAATAATTCTATTATTAGATTTTTTCAAAAATAATAGAAAATATAAAAATGGAATATCTATTACAAGGATATTTTAATTAAAAAAAGGTCATTAGTGTAAAGTATCGAACCCTTGAAAGAAAAAATTTTAATATAAAGAAAGTATGCGATAAAAATTTAAACAAAATGTCTAAAATGTGTAAAAAGTAGATAATCAATATTGACAAACACTTATATGAAAATTCATAATATTGAGTGTCACAAAATGACTTCTATCATCTATTACAATTTATGAGTTTTTCAAATGAAAATTTTAATTTTATAAAAATATTGAAAAAATAGAAAAATCATACAAACACTTTACAAACTATATCAATTACATCTAGGTATTTTTATTCAATTTCATATAAACAGAAAAAATGACAAAAATAATTGAAAATGGACAATTTTAACGGAAATGAGGTAAAAAAGGAAAAACTTTTAAACTTAAAAAACTTGCTTCTAAACTCTTTTAAAATTATATTTAATGCAAGATTTAAAATGAAAACAATCATGACAACTACTTTTTTTTTAAAATAGTAAGATTTTGAGTGAATCAATCTTGACTTACCTTGGGTGGGTGGGTGGTGTGTATAGGGGGAGGGGAGATAGAGAGACTTGCACATGGTCCGAAGGTTAGTCGAATGTTTTAAGAGGCCTAGACACCTTGATCATAAAAAAAATATATATATGTTGATTTTTTATTTGTTTTTCATTGTTTTGAACTACGCATCATCCATCACACGCCCTAGAAAAATTGTTAATAGACCTATAAACCTATTTTGGACTGGAAGCTAGTTTAGAGCCCACCAGACCTTTGTCACGCTTAGCCCAATAAATCAAAATTACTCCCTCTATTTGATCTTATCATAAATTATATCATTTGCCAATCTACTATATAACGTATCTTTTTTTATCTCACATTCATATTTTCAATAGTCTTTCTTTTCTTTTTCACCAATGTGAAGCTTCTCAACTCTATTATTAGAGTGGTGTCGAGCCTTCTAATCATATAACAACACCACTTTAAATAAATTTCCCGTAATTTTTCATCTATTAGAATTATTTTTGAAATATCTCTAGTGTCGTTATTTCTTCCTTTATATTTTAGAGTCAACACACTCATCTAATGTAATATGTTAATTTTGTCTTAACATATTCATCCAACGTAATATAATATTAATATCATTTATTTTTCTTTCTTCATCATCCAACACTCATCTACATGTAGCATTGAAAGTTTAATAATTACTTTGTAAAAATCATCTTTCTAAGGGATAAGATACTGTTTTATCAAACAAAAATTGTACGTACTAATTTTAATTTTATCATCCCTCTCTCCTAAGATAAAAGGTAGCATAACGGCTATATAAATTTCAAAGGTATTAGGGTGCGATCCTGCGTCGAGACCTTTTTCCCTTTCATACTTGTACTGCAGTTTGAGTCTTCAGTTTGAAGGTCAGTCCGTCAGGCCGGGAACGCAAGTCTTGTGACTCACATGGGTCTGGGTGGGACCACATCCAGTCAGTGAGGCCCACCCTTAGAAAACTTTTACATGAATTTCAATTTACGAAGATTATCGATTAGATGATTTTTTTTTTTTTGAATTAAAATTTTTAAATATGGTCAATATTATCAGTCATAAATATATAAAAAAAAAGTGATTATTATGGGCTAAATTATCACTGATAATATTGAACATATTTAAATTATCCTAAATAGGGGTGTTCATGGGTTGGGTTAGGTTGGACTATGCTCTATGGAAGACCAAGCTAGTTGTCCATAAAGAAGCTAGCCCACCTATTTGAAAATATTAATAGTTCTACACTTGCGATTAAAAATAATTATGAGTAGACCAAATTTTAGTTCAAAATAAGGGTACAAAATTTGAGATTATTGAGATTTTGGCTGATATTATATATCGGAGAGATATGGTATCGACTGAGATCTCAACCGATTTCTTTCTTTTTCTTCAATTTTTTTTAAGATATCATTAGTTTTTAAAAATAAAAAAACAACCGATTTTTTTTTAAAAAAATGAAAAATATAAATATCAGTCAAGATATCGGCCTGGGCTCACGGCCGATATCGATTTTAAAAAAAAGAAAGAAAATGAAATCAATGGATCTGTTTGGCCGATACCTATCATATCAGTCGAGATTTACTACTCTGGTTCAAAACTAAGCATATGATATTAGTGATCAAAGTCCCTGAGTATCCGTATAAATCAAAATAATGAGGTGCAATAACTTTAACTACTAACATGAAATGGTTAGAAATTGAGAAAGCTCAAATATAATTTAAATTTGAATGGTAAATTTTCTGACTAATTTCAAAATATATTTTAAATGAAAAGAAAATGTACCAAGTATTTACAAACCCACATACAATGGCTAAACCAAATAGACTTTTCACAAGACTTTATATTTTTTTTTTTGAATTTTTGTGTGAGACTGTCATATACCTAATGTAAAACCCTCACGGATGAGCCCACTACCCCTAAAGCACACCAAGATTAAAATATGGAAGCTCGACTTTTCACAAACTTCTTATAAAAGTCTAAACCCAGCCCCACATACTGATTAATGTATTCAAATCCATTCATTTATAACAAATTTGGGCAGGTCTTAGACTAAGTTTAGGCTGAGAATCAGTCCTAATCCTACATGCATAATTTTTCCCTTCTTAGTGAGAATTATTTCTATCCACTCAAGTGCATATGGACAAAAAGAAAAATAATAATACTGTTAGGGTCCCCGTTTACACACCCGGAAAACCTCTCTCTACACACCCGTTTCCGGGTGCGGGTGGTAAATTACGATTTTGCCCCCACTTTCCCATTCGTTCGAACGACTGATCAGTTCATTTTTCCATTCGTTCGAACGAATAGACACATACCACTCTGTTTTCATTCATTCGAACGAATTCGCAGTGCATTTAGGATTCGTTCGAATGAATACATGAATACTGCCAAGTTCTTCACTGATTCGAATGAGTGGCCATGTGCACAATCCATTCATTCGAATGAAAAATTCATTCGAACGAATTCCCCAGTGTAAATTCCATTCATTCGAATGAACTGTTCGGAATGTTCATTCGTTCGAATGAATGTCTGGATTCATTCGAACGAATGAATGAGAGGGGACTGGAACATACAGTCCTTCGATCGAATGAACTCGTTCGAATGAATCAGTCCATTCATTCGAACGAATAACCCATGGCCATTCGTTCGAATGAATGGATGGATTCATTCGAACGATTGAATGAGAGGGGACTGGAAAGTGCAGTCCTTCGATCGAATGAGTTCATTCGTTCGAATGAATCCAGACATTCATTCGAACGAATGGCCATTATAAGTGAATTCATTCGAATGAATGGCTTGATTCATTCGAACGAATGTATCAGAGAGCACTGGGAAATGACAGTGCTGCTTTCGGGTTCCATTCGTTTGAATGAATCAAGACATTCATTCGAATGAATTCACTTATAATGGCCATTCGTTCGAATGAATTGAATTATTCATTCGAACGAATGAACTCATAGACGTCCATTAGTTCGAATGAATTGACTGATTCATTCGAACGAATGTATCAGACAGGACTGGGAAATGACAGTCCTTCCCTTAGGTTCCATTCGTTCGAATGAATGGCTCGATTCATTCGATCGAATCCATTTAAGTCGCCATTCGTTCGAATGAATCGAGACATTCATTCGAACGAATGTCGACTTATATATATATGCCGCGATTGATTCGATCGACTCCTTCGATCTAATCAAGCCCTAGCCTCCCTCTACCCTTTGGAAACCCTAAAATCGATCGATTCCCTCGCTCTTCCTCTTCCTCTCCCTCTCCCTCTCAGGCTCCGGCTCCGGCTCCCTCATTCTTAGGTTTCCCCTCCCCGATTTCCTCTCCCTCTCCCTCTCACTCTCCCTCTCCCTCTCCCTCTCTCTCGGAAATCCCTATTCATTCGAACCTCTCCCCATTCATTCGAACCTCTCCATTCATTCGAACCACCCCCATTCATTCGAACCTCTCCATTCATTCGAACCAATCACCCCCATTCATTTGAACCAATCACCCTACACCCTTTCCATTTTAATTTTTCCCTCTCCCTCTTTCCCAAAATACACCGTATAAATGGCATCTTCAAGTTCCAAAAGGAAAGCAAGCACAACGAATGGAGGGAAGAAACAAAAGAAGGACACGTCATTCGACCCGACGCATTTCATATCTTCCGAAGCGGCGACCCTCTACCGAGATGATTTATGCACACGATCGTATATTTTTGGTAAAATCGTCGACCTCTCATTTTTCACACAATTTGGTTTGAAAATCGAATCGTATTTTGAAGAAATGGGTTGGACTTCATTTTTGTCATTAAAATGTGACATGTACCCTAGTTTAGTAAAAGAATTTTATGCGATATAGAAAGAATGGATGATGAGACGGTTAAGACAACCGTCCGAGGCCAAGAACATTCAATTACATGGGAAAGGTTGGATATCCTTTATAATTTCCCAAAAGACGGCATTAGAAGGTATGATTGTTGTACATGGATCATAGATGTTGAAGGTTTGATGTTTTGGTAGCCCTCAACGAGATGTGTGGGAGGACGGATATCATAGAGAAGAAGACCCCCCCCACTGACCATGCTTACATTAGAAGCACGAATCATCCACCAAATAATTGTCAGTTGCCTTTTCCCTAGAAAAGGGTATTCTAGTGTGACATGGTTCGAAGTGTTTCTTATTTGGGGCATCATGAATGGGAAAAAAATCTCCCTCTCCCATATCATCATCAGTCACATGCGCGCCTGCTGGAAGACCAGAAGATGTAGTCTTCCGTACGGTCTTTTTTTATGTTCATTTTTTTAAGAACGCGGAATCCCACTTCTCCCGGATGATAAAGTACCTATAGCTCGCTATGATTATTTTAATGAGTCAACTTTGAAGAAGATGGGATTCCACCTCGACAGAGCTAGTAAGAAATGGGTCCCCAAAGTTGTCGATGCACCACCAATTCAGGTTCACAGTCCACCTGAGGCATCTGAGGCGCGTGCGGCACTTGAGCCACCTGGGCCATCTGAAGGCAGTGAGGCACGCCACCCACGTGAGACAGGGAGTCCTCCGACTGTTTCAGCAGTTGATACGCAGCAGATTCTTGCTAGCATTTCTGCTCTAGAGCAGAAGATGGAGCAGAGATATGATCAGCAGGTGCAGAGATTTGATCAGCTTACCGCAAGGGTGGATGTTATGCAGGGCCATATTTTAGATTCTTTGCGGTTGACAGTGCTTTTAGCACAAGCGAGGGGGATTACAGCATTCCTATCTAAAGAACCAGATGGTACTGTACGAGCAAGGGTATCACCCGAGTTTGCAGGAGTAGTTATTCCCCCTGCTCATCCATCTGGAGGGGTAGCTGAACGAGCAGGAGCATCATCTGGCACCCCTGCTCGTTCTGAACGAGCAGGAGCATCATGGCACCCCTGCTCGTACTAAACGAGCAAGAGCAGCATCGGGGGAACCTAGTCGTGCTTTGATGGTTGGATTAGCAGCACATTCTGGTCCATTGCCTCTTGCATCTCGCCCCATTCCACCGCAGAGTGGATCTACTGGTACTGGCCCCCGTTCTCTGTTGAGTAGAGTTGCAGCAGCTTCGCGCCCCCTTTCTCATTCGACTGCAGTTATTCCTTTCGTGCCACCTTCTGCTGCACCACCTGTTCCACCTCCTGCTGCACCTCCTGCTGCACCACCTGTTCCACCTCCTGCTGCACTACCTGTTGCACCTCCTGCACCTGCTGCACCTCCTGTTGCACCTGCTGTACCTCCTGCTGCACCTCATGTACCTCCTACTGCACCACCTCCTGCCTCACCTTCTACCTCTGATCCGGATATTATTTGTCTTTGATGTAGTTTTGATTTTTTTTTGCTATTCACATGTAAAAGAGATGTAAATTTCTTATTTTGAATGAATATGTGATATTATTATGCACCTACTGCACCACCTGCTGTATAGCTTTTTGTACATTGCATCTAAGTGAACCCTAAAATGCATTTGATGAGATGTCTTATTAGAATTTTTTATAGAGTTTTTTGTTCTTCTAAAATAAAATAAGAAATGTCTTTTTTATGGAAAAAAATAAGCTACCTTGGTGTCAAGATTATTATTACATAAATATACTAATATACTACCAAAGACATTGGATCTGTTTTGCAAAGTATCTCATTATGTGGATTAGTGCATTAGGTACAAAAAATCAACATGTCTATGATATGACATTATCAAGGGTGTGTGCGCAATTGGTTCTACATGTTGGTGCATGGATTAGGTCAATGGTGAGTATGGGCACATGGGGCTTGAGAAAAAACACACATAGGGACACATTATTCAAGTGGAATTTGAATCTTATTTTCCCCACATCCAAACATGAAATGGAAATGACTTGGGCTTCTTTGATATTGTTTGGTCCTCACCCTACTCATTGCTTCCTTTTTCTAAAGTTCTAAGAAACCTCTTCCCCACCACTACTCATTGTAATGATTCTTATGTATGTTAGGCTACCCTTTGTATATGAATAAATAAGTAAATAAATAAATTATATGATATAAGAAATGGGGATGGATGAATATTTCCAAGCTGGCCAAATCCATAAAGATTTCATAACTAGACATGATTTTGCACCTTATACATTTGCATGGGTGGTTGCTTCTTCTTCTCTCTTTTTTGGGTGAGAATATCTCAATGGTTCTCATTTATCCGCATAAACATAATTTAATGGGCCCATCTTAGCCCATATCTAAGAACGGATTTAAAAGGTCATATTCATCGAATAAGTGAAGTCATGTTTTTTATGTCTTTCGAAATTTCAACTTTGTTTTATAGTGAAAATTTACCGCGTAAGATTATATGTTTAAAAGTTAGAGTTACTGTTAAATAAGGTTGGATACCCAGGTGGACCTCATACACATTCCTCACACTGTAAAGTCTCATGGAGTAAAAGTGGCGAGGCTGCATATATGCACGACTGGCTGATACTGATTCTTCTTGTAAAAAATTTGTACAAGCATTCCTAGTAATTCATAAGTCTCCAAAATTAAATATCTGCTCTGAAATCCAGGAACATGATAATAAGAAAGAGAAAATACATTGACACTCCTATCTTCACTTCATTGATTCCACCATTGCATGAAGTCGTCATTATCTCTAAGATCACCAGACCACTGCATAACATTTAAGAAAATCACATTATAACATATGGAAAAGTTATATATCGATTGGTAAATACATATGAGCTCTTTAAGGAATGAACTTACTTCGGTCATTTCTGTAGAGTTATATGTTGAATCGTCACCAAAGTTGTAAGATCCACTATCTTGTGGAAAACTCGCTATTTCTGATCTATGGAAATCACCAACATTATAATCAACATTTAAATCTACACTTGTAGATGCGTGTGAAAAAGGTGGCATATTCGGACAAGTTCTCCTCGTATGACCAGTATTTTTGCATAACCCACATCTTCTTCCATTTAGTTGATTCTCTACAATCTCAAATGAAGAAGGATCTCGACGTGTAGATGTTTGTCCTTGTGTAGAATTCCTTGAACCTGGATGACGTCCTCTAGAATATTGCATAATAGGGTGACTGATTGGCTTATCATGGATGGCAAGATTTTGGAGGTGATTTAGGAGCACGTCTTGATTATACGAAGACAATTGTCCATATTTGTTCTTAATACATTCAAAGTGTACGTCTAATACTGTAATACCCCAGCCCAATTTAGGAATTAATTATGATTAATTATGATTAATTAAATAATTTTTATCCGTTAATTATGAAATATTTTCCTCTAATCGTAAAATGTATCAAATAAGTTTTTCAACGGATCTAAGTTTGACTTGATCCAAATCTGGTAACTCTTTTAATTAAATTCCAAAGGTATATGGGTGAGTTATGAATATAATAATAATATTATTTTAGGCTTAAACCTTAGCTGCTGTATAAACTCAGTCATTTGACTTAGTTTGAACTTCAAATTTTATATTATGCATTATTTTTAAATTTCGGACCTAATGACATGCCAATCTCGCTATAATTTCGCTAATTTATTTTACCCCTAAGTTTTAAAGTGGTAAAACCCCAATTTGACAGGGTAGAGGAAGTCCTAAAAATATATAGAGAGAGTCAGTACTCAATCTGTATTATAAATAAGTTGTTTATTTCTTTACAGTATAAAATAATTAGTTTTCGATATTTATTTTAAGCCATGAAATATGGGCCGTTGAATATTCTTTCACTTAGAAAATGTGGTTTTTGACTTCAAAACCCTTTGAAACTTTAGAATGTTTTTATCAGACAAATTTACTCTATCAAACTATAAGATTAGATACTTTCAAAAAAGATCTTGAAGATTAGGAGATTTTCTTAAAACGGTGATTTTTAGCAAAAACACTGGGTTTTTGAGATAGATTTCACTCCAAATTTTAATACCATGCTCAGATTTTAATACCTGACCTACTGAACTAATTGTATCAATTTAGTGAGACCCTGAAATACCCCGATAAAAGAAAGGACATAGATGTAAATAGTAAAAAGAATAAACTAATATTATATTATAAAATAATATCAGAAACAGATGAAAGATGAGTTTTAAAGCTACGGATGTAGCTTGTAGGTGTGTTGGAAGATTATAACACCGCCAATTGCCTATGCGGTTGGTGGTAGTTGGAATAGTAATTATAAAATATATAACAATAAATGCAGAGTTATTAAAAAAAAACTTATAAACCTATGAATAGCTTCGGCAACCTGTATGATAAAAAAATTCATACGGCTGCCTATAAATAGGAGTAATCAGTGAGGAAGGCAGAAGGTAAAGAAAAAAGAAACTCTTCTGCCGTTTTGCTCCCTCTCTCTCTTTCAAAAAAACAGCAAGCCCTCTCTCTCCCATTTTCTTTTCTTTCCTCTTTTCTTTTCTCTTGCTTTGGCCATACCAGCAGCAGCCGAACGATCGGGTTTCTTGAATTCTTTTAAAGGTTTTCAAATTTAGTCAATCTTATACAGAATTTTGCACCCAAGGTATCGAAATAATTCTATTTTTATTTTTATTAACTCCATAGCAAATTAAGAGTAAAATAGCTTAGTATTGGGGTTCAAAAAATGAGATTTTTTAAAATGGAGGAAAAATAGATTTCCTCTTAAAATTTAAATTTTACCCTCAAGATTCGTATTATTTTACGTTCAAAATATAATTTTGGCCCTAAGTAAAATCGGGGAAAAGATTAACCCCAGCTGACTATTGTGTGTTTATTTTTCCGCCTTGTGTGTTTAAATTCCTGTACTGTACCCTCTGGGCCATATTCTCAATACGTCCTTCTTCTAGAAGACAATACGAGGATAGGGCACTGAGTACTTTTATTTACTTTACTGTCTCTGTATCCTCTGGGCCATATTCTCAATACGTCCTTCTTCTAGAAGACAATACGAGAATAGGGCACTGAGTACTTTTATTTACTTTACTGTCTCTGTATCCTCTGGGCCATATTCTCAATACGTCCTTCTTCCAGAAGACAATACGAGGATAGGGCACTGAGTACTTTTATTTACTTTACTGTCTCTGTACCCTCTGGGCCATATTCTCAATACGTCCTTCTTCCAGAAGACAATACGAGGATAGGGCACTGAGTACTTTTATTTACTTTACTGTCTCTGTACCCTCTGGGCCTCTCACAATACGTCTCCATGGTCCTTTCTCCAGAAGACAATACGAGAGAAGGCACTGAGTACTTTACATTTTTTTCATTTTATTGTAATATTTTGAATGGCTGACAACTAACTTTCTGACATAATTTAAAGGAGTAGAAAGAGCCTAGGTGACTCATTACACATATCATGTTTTCTAGAAAAATAGCACGGGGTTTGGGAAATTATTATGCGTATATACTGACAAATAGAAAATTTATACATTTTACTCTATCTTACAGATTTTCTGTGAAAAACTCAACCGGAGAAGGTGAAGAGACTCGAACCAACACTTGTATTGTGTTATATGTTAAACCCACTAACACCAGACTGAAATGGGACCCATGGTCAATTGAAGATGGAAAAGGCTATATAGGTCCAGAATACGAGACCTGACACTGCCTACATGTAAGGGATGTAAATGATCTAACTGTTTAGAACGTAGGCGTTAAAATGGTGTCGGGGAGTCGAGGACTTTTAGTCTCTAACGCAGTATGGACCCATGGAGTGTCTGGGATTTGTCGGGTAAAAACTGGGTGAAGGCATTCGTGTTATTAAATCCAGTTTTATATGTTATGTGATATTGATTATTTTATTGATCTCTTGTATTGGTATTTGATACACCAAATAGTAAGGTTGAAATATGGTGGTTCTCTCAGAATAAGTCCCTGTGTAAGGAGGGCACTGGAAATCATGCATTATCATGCATTTGACATTTGCATGTGATAATTATGTTCATAAGTTAAATCTGTGGAAGATAATAACTTTGTAAAGTTTGATATTTTCCGTTGGGCTATAATTGCTGAGATTAGCCGAACACCGTTTGCGAACCGTTGGGTTGGACGTGTTAGTAGGCTGTGGTCGACCGCCATCAACCGTTGGTGTTGGATGGGCTAGTAGACCGGGTCGTGGAGACCTTTTGCACTTACAAGTTGCTATATTATTTCCGTGGAGGAATTAATATTAGTTCTGGTTGGAACTTTAAATGGGGGCTGACCCCGGTGTTGTAACATGGTTGGGGACTGACCCCGGTGTTAACAATACAATCTGAGTAAAAACCTTAGAAGATGATCTTAGGGTGAAAATGGGTTAAGTGGATTAACCGCATTGCATTCATGAAACATGCATTATTTATTGTTTCAAATAATATGTTGGATGTTATGGTGAAAATGAGTTAAGTGGATTAACTGCGTTTCATTTATGGAATATGCATTGTTATTTATTCCATGAATATTGTATATTGGATTTTATGGTGAGTTCTCCCCACTGGGCTGTTGCTCACGTCCCTTACAATGCAGGATCTGAACCAGAGGAGAGATTGGAGGGACCAATGATGCCTCGTTGAAAGTAGGAACTTAGAAGTTCCTAAGGTTTTCCGCAGATGGAAACCATTTGTTTGCTTAAATATGTTTGAGTATTTGTAATAAATATGCCTCATGTGGCATAAGAAACTTATGTCTGTAAGTTTTAATGTCGTTGTTTTAATGTCGTATACATTATATCCACTATATTTTCGTGCGCAACGTTGATGGATAAAAATATTCGTTGTGTGATATGGGTTGTATATGGGACATATGGTATATGTTTGAGTCCATGTGTGAAAAGCACGTGTGACATTTTCTAGGATCGGGTTTTGGTAAACTCGAAGATCCAGCCTAGTTATGACGATGGGTGATTAGAGTTTATTGTTTAAAAAAAAAAAAAAATTAGTCGCGTTCCGGGCCCACATCTGGGTTCGGAGCGTGACAAGGTGGTATCAGAGCATGGTTCAAGCTCTCGGACTGTGTGTATGGGAATTAGTAGAATGATTGTTTGAGTTTAGGTTCATCTCCTTAGTTTTTAAAGATGGGTAGATGGAAGCTTGAGTTGGAATGAGATCAAATCCCCTTTATCTTGATAAGTGATGTGATTTTAGTATCAAGTTGATACTTTAAACCCAATATTTGGATGTGAGGATATCTTGTGGATTGGAATCAAAAGATGTTGGAAGTACTGAGAGGCTCTGACATCGATTAGGCTTGGGAAATAACCTAGAAAGAGGATAAAAGGGAATGTTGTAAAAATGTAAGAACATGTGAAAATGTAAAGATGTAAGGAAAAATGTGAGAGTGATCGTAGACTGTAAGAAAGTATTAGTATGGGAAACTGGAAGGAGTAGGAGTATGTATGTGTGAATATCTGTATGCTTGGATGTATAAAGGACTATGTATCTCCTTTGAATGTAATATATATAAGTATGTTTAGTTACTGTGTGTTGTGATGAAATTTTTACTTTGAACTCCGTTATTGATACCTATGATCCTCAGGATGTCAGAATCACGGGGAGATTCTGAAAACCAGGGGGAGAATGCAGTACCACCCCCAGGGAATCAACCTGAATTCTTAGACGCAGTCCGTGTCACTGTGGAGGCTTTCTAAAGGGTTGTAGATGATCTCCACCGACCACGGGAGAGAACTCCCGAGGGAAGAGCTACTTCAGCTCTGAAAAATTTCAAACAATTGAACCCGCCGACTTTCTCGGGAAATGCGGAACCAACTGAAGCTGAAAACTGGATTAACCAGATTGGGCGAATCTTCGATACCCTAGCCACAGCTGAGGACCTAAAAGTGACTCTCGCCACCTATCAATTGGAGGGAGACGCCTATAAATGGTGGGAAGTCAGATATAATGCGAGAAACCGTGAACCCATGACTTGGGAAGAGTTCTCTACAGCTTTCCTTTCTCGCTATTATCCAAAGGTGGCAAGGGATGCTAAGAGGAGACAATTCCTCTATCTCAAACAGGGCTCCAACACGGTAGCCCAGTACACCGCAAAGTTTCTAAATCTTTGTCAATATGCTCCCCGCATCTTTGACAATGAGGAGGAGAAAATTCAGCATTATATTGAGGGACTTCGTCGTTTCCTTCAGCGGCAAGTGGCAGGAATTCAATTTGCCACTTTAGAAGAGGTGATTAGTCGAGCTTCTATGGTGGAAGCAGTTGACACCACTAACAGAAATGTGGATCGGTCTCAGCAAGGAGATGCACCGAAACCTCCTCTGCCTAACAAAAAGAGGAAATTTAGTAAAAGTTCATTCTCTAGGAAGGGACAAACATTTGTGGGACAGACCAGTTACACTGGGCCCAGGCAAGTGGTATGCTACACGTGTAATTAGCCGGGTCACACGGTAAAGCAATGTCCACAGAACAACGTTCCAGCAGCTGACAGCCGAGTATGCTTCAGATGCAAACAAATGGGACATTTCATTAAAGATTGTCCTTATCCTGACACCCGAAGCAACATGGCAGGACCTTCCCAGAATGTTAAACCGATGCAATCTCAAATGCAGTCTACTCCACCACCCTCCAGAGGTTCAGTGGCATCTGGAAATGCGCCACGAAGGACTGGAGAAGCTAGAAATCAAGGACGCTCTCAGAAGACTCGAGGAAGAGTCTACACCATGGGAACTCAGGAGGAGGAGCCGACAGAGAACGCTGTAATGGAAGGTACCATACCTCTCTTTAGTTTCATGGCACAAGTATTAGTAGATACTGGCGCTTCACATTCATTCATCTCTAAATCATGTCGGGATAAATTGAATTTATCGTCAGTAGTTGCCACCAAACCTTTGATGGTAGTGTCACCATTAGGAAAGAAAGTACGGGTTGATCAGATATGCGAATCCTGTGTTCTTAGAATGGATGATCTAGATATAGTATATGATTTCTTTTTAATAGAAATGACAGATTTTGACATCATTCTAGGAATGGATTGGTTAACTGCACACCAGGTTTTGATAGATTGCGTACAAAGAAAGATTTATGGGATATCACCGACCAGAATCCGATTTGTAGAGAAATTAGTACCATATGAGAACATCAGAGTTCAGTTCTCTGGTTTGAAGGCATATCCAGGTAGAATTGTAGCTAGCATGGGATGGGAGGATGTAGAACGTATAGAAGCCAGTTTGCCTCGAGTGGTTTGTGAGTTTCCAGATGTATTTCCAGATAAACTCAGTGGTTTACCTCCACGCCTAGAGATAGACTTTGTAATTGACCTGCAGCCTGGGACATCTCCTATATCTATGACACCATATAGGATGGCGCCGGCCGAACAAAAAGAATTAGCCAAGCAAATAGATGAACTTCTCCAACTTGGTTTCATTCGTTTGAGTAATTCACCTTGGGGTGCACCAGCTCTCTTTGTAAAAAAGAAAGATGGGTCACTGAGAATGTGTATAGATTATCGGCCATTGAACCAAGTAACCATAAAAAACAAGTACCCATTGCCTAGAATAGATGATCTATTTGACTTGTTGAGAGGAGCAAGGTGTTTCTCAAAAATTGACTTGAGATCTGGGTATCACCAACTTCGAGTCAGGGAGGAAGATATTCCCAAAACTCCTTTTCGTACTCAATATGGCTTATATGAGTTTCTGGTCATGCCTTTTGGGGTAACAAATGCACCAGCTACTTTCATGGATTTGATGAATCGGATTTTCCGACCATATTTAAGAGAATTCGTAATTGTCTTCATCGATGATATTTTAATATATTCGTCGACTGAAGAGGAACATGAACAACATCTACGTGTCATTTTACAGACTTTACGAGATTACCAATTATATGCTAAACTCAGTAAATGTGAATTTTGGCTGACACAAGTCCAATTTCTCGGACATGTGGTGTCGGCAGATGGAATTTCGGTGGATCCGGCAAAAGTGAAAACAGTTATGAATTGGGAAAGGCCTAAAAATGTCATAGAAATTCGAAGTTTTATGGGTTTAGCGGGCTATTACCGAAAATTTATCCCAAATTTCTCTCAAATTGCAGTACCAATGACTCGTTTGACACGAAAAGATGTCAAATTTGAGTGGACAGAAGACTGTGAGAAAGCATTTCAGGACCTAAAGGATAAACTAACTACCTCTCCTGTGTTAATCATACCTGAACAAGGACGTGGTTATGAGGTCTATTGTGATGCTTCCAAACTGGGATTAGGGTGTGTTTTAATGCAAGAGGGAAAAGTAGTTGCTTATGGGTCCAGACAGTTGAAAGGACACGAGCAAAACTACCCCACTCATGACTTAGAACTAGCAGCAGTGGTGTTTGCCCTGAAACTTTGGAGACATTACTTATATGGTGAACGATTTAATGTCTTTTCTGATCACCATAGTCTCAAGTATTTATTCACTTAGAAAGATTTAAATATGAGGCAACGGAGATGGATGGAGTATTTAGGAGATTATGACTTTGAACTCTCCTACCATCCTGGAAAAGCTAATGTGGTAGCAGATGCCCTAAGTAGGAAGTCTCGTAGTGATGTTGCAAAAGTAGCGTCATTACAATGGAAATTATTAGAAATTCTATCTGACTATGATTTAGAATTGGTTGAAAGTAGTGAATCGGCATGGATTCAAAATCTAGTGCTGCAACCTGAAATAGTCGGAATAATACTGGAACGACAGCAAAGCGATGTTGAGACACAAGAAGTGATAGCTCAATTATCGAGTGGAGCAGGGTTAGAAGATTGGAAGGTTAGAACCGACGGAGGTTTAACTTTCAAAGGACGATTGTTCGTCCCAGAGTCAGAAGGATGCAGAAAGGAAGTGCTTAGGCATTTCCACCACTCTAAGTTTGCTGTTCATTCTGGTAGTACCAAGATGTATCGCGATTTACGCCGAAAATTCTGGTGGAAAGGAATGAAGAGGGAAGTGGCCGACTTTGTTTCTAAATGTTTAACCTGCCAACAAGTCAAAGCTGAACATCAACGACCTGGTGGAAAAATGCAACCTCTTCCAGTAGCCAAATGGAAGTGGGAACATATTACCATGGATTTTGTAATAGGATTTCCAAAATCAGTAAGGAAGAATGACTCCATATGGGTAATTGTGGACCGACTGACTAAGTCAGCCCATTTTCTACCTATCCGGAAGAAAGACACTTTGACCACTCTGAGTAAGTTGTATATCAAGGAGATAGTCCGACTACATGGAGTGCCAGTCTCCATCATGTCAGATAGAGATACCCGATTTGTCTCTCGATTTTGGCAGGGATTACAGACGCAGTTAGGCACCAGGTTATGTTTTAGTACAGCATTTCATCCTCAGACAGATGGTCAGTCTGAGAGGACTATCCAAACGTTAGAAGACATGTTGAGAGCATGTGTCATGGACATGCAAGGAAGTTGGGAAGATCATTTAGCTTTAATTGAATTTGTATACAACAACAGCTATCAGTCAAGTATACAAATGGCACCGTACGAGGCTTTGTACGGTAGACCCTGTAGATCACCTCTGTGTTGGACAGAAGTAGGAGACAAAGCTTTGTTAGGACCAGATATGGTACGAGAAACGACAGAACAAGTGGAAGTCATAAAGCAACGTCTCAAAACCGCTCAGAGCCGACAAAAAAGTTACGCTGATAAAAGACGGAGACCATTAGAATTTGAAGTCGGAGACTTTGTGTTCCTACGTGTAGCTCCACGTCATGGAATACAGAGATTTGGACGTAGAGGAAAGTTGTCACCACGATACGTTGGACCTTTCGAAGTTTTGAAGAGAATCGGAGAAGTTGCTTATCAGATAGCACTACCTCCAAGCCTAGAAAAGGTACACAATACATTTCATGTGTCTATGCTCAGGAAATACGAACCAGATCCATCTCACGTGTTGAACGTGGAAGACATTGAAATCGCTGAAGATCTAACTTTTGAAGAAATACCCCTTGAGATCCAAGATACCAGGACTCAGGTACTTCGACGAAAAACTATACAACTAGTGCAGGTGTTATGGCAACACCAAGGAACTCAGCACGTCACTTGGGAACCAGAATCGACTATGAGGAAATTATACCCGAGTCTCTTTACTAATTAAAGGTACGACCTTTTCTATTTAAATTTCGGGACGAAATTTCTTTCAGGGGTGGGATGTAATACCCCAGCCCAATTTAGGGATTAATTATGATTAATTAAATAATTTTTATCCGTTAATTATGAAATATTTTCCTCTAATCGTAAAATGTATCAAATAAGTTTTTCAACGGATCTAAGTTTGACTTGATCCGAATCTGGTAACTCTTTTAATTAAATTCCAAAGGTATATGGGTGAGTTATGAATATAATAATAATATTATTTTAGGCTTAAACCTTAGCTGCTGTATAAACTCAGTCATTTGACTTAGTTTGAACTTCAAATTTTATATTATGCATTATTTTTAAATTTCGGACCTAATGACATGCCAATCTCGCTATAATTTCGCTAATTTATTTTACCCGTAAGTTTTAAAGTGGTAAAACCCCAATTTGACAGGGTAGAGGAAGTCCTAAAAATATATAGAGAGAGTCAGTACTCAATCTGTATTATAACTAAGTTGTTTATTTCTTTACAGTATAAAATAATTAGTTTTCGATATTTATTTTAAGCCATGAAATATGAGCCGTTGAATATTCTTTCACTTAGAAAATGTGGTTTTTGACTTCAAAACCCTTTGAAACTTTAGAATATTTTTATCAGACAAATTTACTCTATCAAACTATAAGGTTAGATACTTTCAAAAAAGATCTTGAAGATTAGGAGATTTTCTTAAAACGGTGATTTTTAGCAAAAACACTGGGTTTTTGAGATAGATTTCATTCCAAATTTTAATACCATGCTCAGATTTTAATACCTGACCTACTGAACTAATTGTATCAATTTAGTGAGACCCTGAAATACCCCGATAAAAGAAAGGACATAGATGTAAATAGTAAAAAGAATAAACTAATATTATATTATAAAATAATATCAGAAACAAATGAAAGATGAGTTTTAAAGCTACGGATGTAGCTTGTAGGTGTGTTGGAAGATTATAACACCGTCAATTGCCTATGCAGTTGGTGGTAGTTGGAATACTAATTATAAAATATATAACAATAAATGCAGAGTTATTAAAAAAAAACCTATAAACCTATGAATATCTTCGGCAACCTGTATGATAAAAAAATTCATACGGCTGCCTATAAATAGGAGTAATCAGTGAGGAAGGCAGAATGTAAAGAAAAAAGAAACTCTTCTGCCGTTTTGCTCCCTCTCTCTCTTTCAAAAAAACAGCAAGCCCTCTCTCTCCCATTTTCTTTTCTTTCCTCTTTTCTTTTCTCTTGCTTTGGCCATACCAGCAGCAGCCGAACGATCGGGTTTCTTGAATTCTTTTAAAGGTTTTCAAATTTAGTCAATCTTATACAGAATTTTGCACCCAAGGTATCGAAATAATTCTATTTTTATTTTTATTAACTCCATAGCAAATTAAGAGTAAAATAGCTTAGTATTGGGGTTCAAAAAATGAGATTTTTTAAAATGGAGGAAAAATAGATTTCCTCTTAAAATTTAAATTTTACCCTCAAGATTCGTATTATTTTACATTCAAAATATAATTTTTGACCCTAAGTAAAATCGGAGAAAAGATTAACCCCAGCTGACTATTGTGTGTTTATTTTTCCGCCTTGTGTGTTTAAATTCCTGTACTGTACCCTCTGGGCCATATTCTCAATACGTCCTTCTTCTAGAAGACAATACGAGGATAGGGCACTGAGTACTTTTATTTACTTTACTGTCTCTGTATCCTCTGGGCCATATTCTCAATACGTCCTTCTTCCAGAAGACAATACGAGGATAGGGCACTGAGTACTTTTATTTACTTTACTGTCTCTGTACCCTCTGGGCCATATTCTCAATACGTCCTTCTTCCAGAAGACAATACGAGGATAGGGCACTGAGTACTTTTATTTACTTTACTGTCTCTGTACCCTCTGGGCCTCTCACAATACGTCTCCATGGTCCTTTCTCCAGAAGACAATACGAGAGAAGGCACTGAGTACTTTACATTTTTTTCATTTTATTGTAATATTTTGAATGGCTGACAACTAACTTTCTGACATAATTTAAAGGAGTAGAAAGAGCCTAGGTGGCTCATTACACATATCATGTTTTCTAGAAAAATAGCACGGGGTTTGGGAAATTATTATGCGTATATACTGACAAATAGAAAATTTATACATTTTACTCTATCTTACAGATTTTCTGTGAAAAATTCAACCGGAGAAGGTGAAGAGACTCGAACCAACACTTGTATTGTGTTATATGTTAAACCCACTAACACCAGACTGAAATGGGACCCATGGTCAATTGAAGATGGAAAAGGCTATATAGGTCCAGAATACGAGACCTGACACTGCCTACATGTAAGGGATGTAAATGATCTAACTGTTTAGAACGTAGGCGTTAAAATGGTGTCGGGGAGTCGAGGACTTTTAGTCTCTAACGCAGTATGGACCCATGGAGTGTCTGGGATTTGTCGGGTAAAAACTGGGTGAAGGCATTCGTGTTATTAAATCCAGTTTTATATGTTATGTGATATTGATTATTTTATTGATCTCTTGTATTGGTATTTGATACACCAAATAGTAAGGTTGAAATATGGTGGTTCTCTCAGAATAAGTCCCTGTGTAAGGAGGGCACTGGAAATCATGCATTATCATGCATTTGACATTTGCATGTGATAATTATGTTCATAAGTTAAATCTGTGGAAGATAATAACTTTGTAAAGTTTGATATTTGCCGTTGGGCTATAATTGCTGAGATTAGCCGAACACCGTTTGCGAACCGTTGGGTTGGACGTGTTAGTAGGCTGTGGTCGACCGCCATCAACCGTTGGTGTTGGATGGGCTAGTAGACCGGGTCGTGGAGACCTTTTGCACTTACAAGTTGCTATATTATTTCCGTGGAGGAATTAATATTAGTTCTGGTTGGAACTTTAAATGGGGGCTGACCCCGGTGTTGTAACATGGTTGGGGACTGACCCCGGTGTTAACAATACAATCTGAGTAAAAACCTTAGAAGATGATCTTAGGGTGAAAATGGGTTAAGTGGATTAACCGCATTGCATTCATGAAACATGCATTATTTATTGTTTCATATAATATGTTGGATGTTATGGTGAAAATGAGTTAAGTGGATTAACTGCGTTTCATTTATGGAATATGCATTGTTATTTATTCCATGAATATTGTATATTGGATTTTATGGTGAGTTCTCCCCACTGGGCTGTTGCTCACGTCCCTTACAATGCAGGATCTGAACCAGAGGAGGGATTGGAGGGACCAATGGTGCCTCGTTGAAAGTAGGAACTTAGAAGTTCCTAAGGTTTTCCGCACATGGAAACCATTTGTTTGCTTAAATATGTTTGAGTATTTGTAATAAATATGCCTCATGTGGCATAAGAAACTTATGTCTGTAAGTTTTAATGTCGTTGTTTTAATGTCGTATACATTATATCCACTATATTTTCGTGCGCAACGCTGATGGATAAAAATATTCGTTGTGTGATATGGGTTGTATATGGGACATATGGTATATGTTTGAGTCCATGTGTGAAAAGCACGTGTGACATTTTCTAGGATCGGGTTTTGGTAAACTCGAAGATCCAGCCTAGTTATGACGATGGGTGATTAGAGTTTATTGTTTTAAAAAAAAAAAAATTAGTCGCGTTCCGGGCCCACATCTGGGTTCGGAGCGTGACAAATACATCCCCAGGCCTCTGCCTTACAACATTTAAGCCGTCCAATGAGATTAAATCTATTCTCCATTGTGGGTGTATATCATCCAAATGTAATTTATCCATCCATTGCATTTTGTGCGCACACGGTAGGCCCATTGAAGCTGTAAACTCTTCCGTACAAATTGGTGAAAATGATCGGATCATAACCATCTCATATTCTTTGTAAATCTCATTCATTGCGAAATGAGAAACTTTGCCGTTCAATTCATCAAAGAAAGGAATAGACACATCACATGCAAACCGAATCTTCTCATCCTCAAGTTGAATCTTGAACTCTTCAAATTTGATTTTCAATGACATGGGCTATCTTTCTTCGGACAACATCTAGATCACCTGTAGATGTAGATATATAACTTTTCAGAATAGCATGTGCACCCTCAACCCTTGAAGTAGCTCGATTCTTAAAATGTAAACTCCATCCGGTCCATGCCTTGACGAATTGTTTTCTAAGTGGGACCCACGTCCTTGTTAAGTAGTTCACTGGTTGCGAATCATCTCTGAAATTCTGTTTGAATGCCTCAAACGCTGTATTGAATGCTTCTTCAGTTGGGGACTCAATTAGGTCATTCCATTCGGTAAAAAATGCATTCCAATCCTCGTTTCTCTTAAACATAGGTTTATAACGAGCAACAATATTCTTGTTGATGTGCCAAGAACACAAAATATGTGCAGCATTAGGGAACTCCAAATCAATGGCATTCTTTAACGCCAATTCCCTATCAGTCAAAAGAACTAGTCGATCATGCTCCACTCCAAAGACCTTTTTAAACATCTGTAATGCACATACATAATCTTCAAATTTCTCATTTCGTATAAATGCAAAGCACGAGCAGAAGTTCTTATTGAAACTTGTTACACCAACAATATGAAGCAATGGCATATGATATTTGTTGGTTTTGTACGTGCAATCCATTTGAAGGACATTATGGTAGCTCTTGGTAAGAAAAATGGACTTTGGATGTGCAAAAAATAGATGAGACAAATGGCCATCATTGTCATGATCAAGAAAATATTGGTAACCACCTTCTTGAAGATCATCTATCAAAGCTTGAATTGTAGTTCAACCCCTTAGTTGCTCTTTCCGAAACACAGAACAAAAGTTGTACAAATCACCCGCTGATATTCCAATATCTGGATTTTGCTTTCTAAGGGTCGTCAAAATTTGCCGTGGTGGTATATTACAACTCTTCATTTCAATGATCATTTTTTTCTCAGCATCTGAAAAACATCTTGTACTTGGATGACCTAATAATACCTCCGATATATCATGATTGTGATCCAAATTCTTCATGGTCAACTTTCATGACCCATCAACAATCTGTTTACCTTTCACTTGAAAAGGGCAATTGCATTGGCGGGAGTATGCTTTCCTTTTTCTCGCATCATCTTCCACGCTAATCGTGTTGCGGTATTTACCTCCTCTATCGCAGCCAATGACTACTTTCTTTTCCTTATTACATGATCTCTTTATGGTAGTTACAAATCCTTTTCCATAAGCGATATTCTTAACATAATTTATCAGGTCCTCACAACTTTCAAAACATCCCTCAACAAACTCCATGCTACTTCAGGATTAAAAAATACCACTAAAACACTTATAATAATGAGATAAGAGAGAGAGAAAGAGAGAGAGAGTTACCTCCGATTCGAGATAAGAGATCCAGACAACAGCTTGAGAGAGACAACTTCGAACCGAGATAAGAGAGAAGGGATTGAAAAGGGGGTTTAAGGGTTGAAAATTTTAATGTGTTTCAAGGGTTTGGAATTGAAATGGGTGTTGAAAGATGGAGTTTATGGGTTTTGGATTGAAAAGGGGGTTGACAATGGGGTTTTAAAGAGAACTCTTTGAAGAAGGTCATCTAAAATGGGGTTTAAGGGTTTGGGATAGAAATAGGATTCAACGGTTTAGAATTGAAAAGGGAGTTGAAAATGGGGTTGAAAATGGGGTTTAAGGGAGAAGGGATTCAGAAAAGGGTTCAAGGGCGAAGGGAGAGGAAGAGAGAAACCACGGTTTAGGGTTTAGAATGAAATGAAACGAATGGAATTTGGTGGATTCGCGACTTATATATATAAGTTGTCATTCGTTCGAATGAATGTCTTGATTCATTCGAACGAATTGAAGTCTAAATATGCTATTCGTTCGAATGAATGTCTCGATTCATTCGAACTAATGGCGACTTAAATGGATTCGATCGAATGAATTGAGTCATTCATTCGAACGAATGGCATATTAGAGCCCATTAGTTCGAATGAATGGCTCTATTCATTCGAACGAATGGAACCCGAAGGAAGGACTGTCATTTCCTAGTCTTGTCTGATACATTCGTTCGAATGAATCAGTCAATTCATTCAAACTAATGGACGTCTATGAGTTCATTCGTTCGAATGAATAATTCAATTCATTCGAACGAATGGCCATTATAAGTGAATTCATTCGAATGAATGTCTTGATTCATTCGAACGAATGGAACCCGAGAGCAGCACTGTCATTTCCCAGTGCTCTCTGATACATTCGTTCGAATGAATCAAGCCATTCATTCGAATGAATTCACTTATAATGGCCATTTGTTCGAATGAATGTCTGGATTCATTCGAACGAATGAACTCATTCGATCGAAGGACTGCACTTTCCAGTCCCCTCTCATTCAATCGTTCGAATGAATCCATCCATTCATTCGAACGAATGGCCATGGGTTATTCGTTCGAATGAATAGACTGATTCATTCGAACGAGTTCATTCGATCGAAGGACTGTATGTTCCAGTCCCCTCTCATTCATTCGTTCGAACAATCCAGACATTCATTCGAACGAATGAACATTTCCGAACAGTTCATTCGAATGAATGGAATTTACACTGGGGAATTCGTTCGAATGAATTTTTCATTCGAATGAATGGATTGTGCACATGGCCACTCGTTCGAATCAGTGAAGAACTCGGCAGTATTCATGTATTCATTCGAACGAATCCTAAATGCACTGCGAATTCGTTCGAATGAATGAAAGCAGAGTGGTATGTGTCTATTCGTTCGAACGAATGGAAAAATGAACTGATCATTCGTTCGAACGAATGGGAATACGGGGGCAAAATCGTAATTTACCACCCGCACCAGGAAACGGATGTGTAGAGAGAGGTTTTCCGAGTGTGTAAACGGGGACCCTACTTTTATTTTAACTTTCTTATTGCTATAGTGATAAGAATTTTCTATTTTTGAATGATACCTACCCCGATTCGTAGTGTATTTACTTTAGAAAGAAATTTTAATCAAAATCTAGAGCCACTGCTGTGTGATATATATGCTCCACATCTCTACCGCCCACTTGTCGACCATCCGTCCCATCTGCCGCCAACGCATTTGGTGAGGGAAGACCGTGCAAAACCCTAACCAGCCCTATAAATATCCCACTTTCTTAATCGATCTTTGCGTCTTCTCTTCCTTTTCTATGCAATTCTCTCTTTTCCTTGTTGGCTTCTGTAAATTTTCATAGTGTTTGGCTCAATTGAATTTTGGGATACGAGGAAAGGAGGTAATCTCACGGAGGCTTGTGGCTTGAGTCGATCGGAGAAGAAGAAACGAGTAGGAGTAATATCTACCGTTGATTTTTTTCCGTTACTGCTCAGGCCATTGGATTCCGGGAGGTCCTCCCTTTCCTTTTCTTCTGTCGCTCGTCTACAAACTGCAATCCCTACACAGGCCATGCAAGTATTTCTAATTTGTTTGTCGACAGTACTGATGTGGTGCTTGAATCCATGTTTCAAATTTTTCTTCAGATTTGATGATTTTGACGATCTGTATCAGATTCTGCCTCTTTTGATAGCAGCGGCTAAAATTTTTGCATATTTTGCTGAACTTGATTCGATTTATTTGATTGGTAGCGAGATAGACTCTACTGATTCCGTATATGTTTTGACTCGGTTTGACTTGCATTCTTCGCACCATTGCTGAGGAATTTTTCCCCAATTTGGTTCAGCAGGGTACTTGCCTGGTGGTAGGTATCTTATCTGATACCTAATTCTCCCCCCTTTTGTTCCTCCTGGGCCGTTTCTTTTCTTTGTTATATTAATTATACAAAAACATGTTCAGTAAATTTTATGAGCACTCATAATTATTTTAGTAGATTATTTTTACAAAAAATTCAAAATCAGAAGTATCTTTGAACAAAAATCTTAAAAAAAATTGATGAAAATAGTTCAATATATGTAAATTTTAAGATCTAAAAAGTTTGAAATTGAAAAATACTTCTAAGGCTCTTAAAATTATTTTTTGATCGCAATGGCAATTGTACAAGTAATATACTCTACATTAGGCGATATTATGTAAAAGCCGATATCTTAACCACTAAGTAATAGCCCTGTTTTAAAGGACTTGAATGACCGAAGAACTAAGTTCATTGTTTTGATTTTTGTATTTTTTTTTGTTTTTATTATTGGCTTTTTATTGGTCGACTTTTTATTAAAAAAATAATTTCATCAAATCAACTTGTTCTTACTTCAGAATCTAGTGCACACCAGTTCATAAGATAAGAGTTTGGTTACATTATAGGGATTGGTTGGCCTTACGATATTAAATGATGACTTTTATAATGTCTTAGATTAAAAAAATTAAGATTTAAGGCTAGAATTTTTTGCATATTTTGCTGAACTTGATTCGATTTATTTGATTGGTAGGATCTGGTGAGATACAGACTCTACTGAGTCTGGATATGTTTTGACTCGGTTTGACTTGTTGCAGAGACGAGTCTATAGCCGGGAACGGTATAAAAAATGGCAACCGATGCGTATGACTTGGCCGTATTGCTTAGACGAATTTTTGCGGTGTTATCATTCTCACTTTTTTTTTAAAAAAAAATTAATAAAATACAAAAGCATTAAAAAATAGGGAAAATGGAAACCTAACGTGAGTAATATTAAAAAATTATAATTTTTATGGAGTATTAGATAATGTCGAAATCTCGAATAAAGTGTATTTAATAAATTTCAAAAATATTTTTTTTTTTTTTAAATATAACAGATGAACACAAGGAAACATTTAGAAAAATCATACGAACATATTAAAACTATATAAATAACAGTAAGATTTCTTCACCACTTAGTATGGCCCTGTTTTGAAGGACTTATGGCTGAAGAACTAAGTTCATTGTTTTGAAAAAAAAAATCTTTTTAGCTTTGCTTTGGTCAGACTTTTTATTAAGAAAAACAAATTCATCAAATCAACTTATTCTTACTTTGAAATCTAGTACATAAAAGAAGAGTTTGGCTACTTTAACATGGTAAACAACAATTATTATTTTAATATGAAATATTATAGGGATTGGTAGGCCTTACGATATTAAATGTTGACTTTTAGAATGTCTTCAATTAAAAAATTAAGATTAATAAATTTTTAATCATCAAATTTAGATAAGTCAAAAGATATTATTAATTTTGAATGCTTTTAAATCAGATGAATAATAATCACTTCTGTAAATCTTCTCTCGGATTCACAAGATTATATTTTACAAAATCAAAATATTCTCTTTTATTTTGATCACAAAAATAAAGCAATTTCTTCTATTTCCTTTTAAAGTTAAAACTTAAAACCTTGTGAGCTGTGATTTAGATGTCCAACTCCTCTTCAAGAGCCAATCATCTTTTGAGAATTGAGTAATGGCTGAGATATAGGTTTTAAATTTATTTTATTTTCTTGGAATTCTCCATCATTAAAAAAAACACTTCTTTCTATCAATCTTGTTATATTTATACTTTAAAAAAAAATTATCCCTTATAAATTATCTTCACCATGTTTCAGCCTAATTTTATTAAAATAATATAATATCAGTAGTAGATTGGAAGGTTTACTGGTGGAATTAGTCTCATCTCTAATATAATATGAGAGACATTGTCATTTTTAAACTTTATCAACCTTTTTAAGTGAAAGAAAAATCATTATTTTAATAATATTGACTAATGATCTATTGATGTTTTGTTTTGACAATTTTTAGATGTAAAGCCTTTTTATCTATTTTGAAAGTGATTATTATGGGCTAAATTATCACTGATAATATTGAACATATTTAAATTATCCTAAATAGGGGTGTTCATGGGTTGGGTTAGGTTGGACTATGCTCTATGGAAGACCAAGCTAGTTGTCCCTAAAGAAGTTAGCCCACCTATTTGAAAATATTAATAGTTCTACACTTGCGGTTAAAAATAATTATGAGTAGACCAAATTTTAGTTCAGAATAAGGGTACAAAATTTGAGATTATCGAGATTTTGGCTGATATTGTATATCGGAGAGATATGGTATCGACTGAGATCTCAACTGATTTCTTTCTTTCTCTTCAATTTTTTTTAAGATATCTTTGGTTTTTAAAAAATAAAATAAAAAAACAACCAATTTTTTTTTAAAAAAATGAAAAATATAAATATCGGTCAAGCTATCGGCTTGAGCTCATGGCCGATATCGATTTTAAAAAAAAGAAAAGAAAATGAAATCAATGGATCTATTTGGCTGATACCTATCATTTCAGTCGAGATTTACTACTCTGGTTCAAAACTAAGCAAATGATGTTAGTGATCAAAGTCACTGAGTATCCATATAAATCAAAATAATGAGGTGCGATAACTTTAACTACTAACGTGAAATGGTTAGAAATTGAGAAAGCTCAAATATAATTTAAATTTGAATGGTAAATTTTCTGACTAATTTCAAAATATATTTTAAATGAAAGGAACATGTACCAAGTATTTACAAACCCACATACAATGGCTAAACCAAATAGACTTTTCACAAGACTTTATTTTTTTTTTTGAATTTTTGTGTGAGACTGTCAGATACCTAATGTAAAACCTTCACGGATGAGCTCACTACCCCTAAAACACACCAAGATTAAAATGTGGAAGCTCGACTTTTCACAAACTTCTTATAAAAGTCTAAACCCAGCCCCACATACTGATTAATGTATTCAAATCCATTCATTTATAACAAATTTGGGCAGGTCTTAGACTAAGTTTAGGCTGAGAATCAGTCCTAATCCTACATGCATAATTTTTCCCTTCTTAGTGAGAATTATTTCTATCCACTCAAGTGCATATGGACAAAAAGAAAAATAATAATACTTTTATTTTAACTTTCTTATTGCTATAGTGATAAGAATTTTCTATTTTTGAATGATACCTACCCCGGGTTCGTAGTGTATTTACTTTAGAAAGAAATTTTAATCAAAATCTAGAGCCACTGCTGTGTGATATATATGCTCCACATCTCTACCGCCCACTTGTCGACCATCCGTCCCACCTGCCGCCAATGCATTTGGTGAGGGAAGACCGTGCAAAACCCTAACCAGCCCTATAAATATCCCACTTTCTTAATCGATCTTTGCGTCTTCTGTTCCTTCTCTATGCAATCCTTTTTTTTCCTTGTTGGCTTCTGTAAATTTTCATAATGTTTGGCTCAATTGAATTTTGGGATACGAGGAAAGGAGGTAATCTCACGGAGGCTTGTGGCTTGAGTCGATCGGAGAAGAAGAAACGAGTAGGAGTAATATCTACCGTTGATTTTTTTCCGTTACTGCTCAGGCCATTGGATTCCGGGAGGTCCTCCCTTTCCTTTTCTTCTGTCTCTCGTCTACAAACTGCAATACCTACACAGGCTATGCAAGTATTTCTAATTTGTTTGTCGACAGTTCTGATGTGGTGCTTGAATCCATGTTTCAAAATTTTCTTCAGATTTGATGATTTTGACGATCTGTATCAGATTCTGCCTCTTTTGATAGCAGCGGCTAAAATTTTTGCATATTTTGCTGAACTTGATTCGATTTATTTGCTTGGTAGCGAGATAGACTCTACTGATTCTGTATATGTTTTGACTCGATTTGACTTGCATTCTTCGCACCATTGCTGATGATTTTTTCCCCAATTTGGTTCAGCAGGGTACTTGCCTGGCGGTAGGTATCTTATCTGATACCTAATTCCCCGCCCTTTTGTTCTTCCTGGGCCGTTTCTTTGCTTTGTTATATTAATTATACAAAAACATGTTCATTAAATTTTATGAGCACTCATAATTATTTTTACAAAAAATTCAAAATCAGAAGTATCTTTGAACAAAAATCTTAAAAAAAATTGATGAAAATAGTTCAATATAGGTAAATTTTAAGATCTAAAAAAGTTTGAAATTGAAAAATGCTTCTAAAGCTCTTAAAAGTATTTTTTGATCGCAATGGCAATTGTACAAGTAATATACTCTACATTAGGCGATATTATGTATAAGCCGATATGTTAACCACTAAGTAATAGCCCTGTTTTAAAGGACTTGAATGACCGAAGAACTAAGTTCATTGTTTTGATTTTTGTTTTTTTTTTTTTGCTTTGTTTTGGTCAGACTTTTTATTAAAAAAATAAATTCATCAAATCAACTTGTTCTTACTTTAAAATCTAGTGCACACCAGTTCATAAGAGAAGAGTTTGGTTACATTATAGGGATTAGTAGGCCTTACGATATTAAATGTTGACTTTTAGAATGTCTTAGATTAAAAAATTTAACATTAATATTTTTTAATCATCAAATTTAGATAAGTCAAAATCAATGATAAGATATGATTAATCAAATTTTAGAAATGTTTTCCTTCTCTTCAATCGTCTCCGATGTTCCTTCACATTTGGCTACTCATTTCTATCGGGCGAATCTGATTATCGCACCACCATTTTCTCCTCTCTTATCTTCAGTTTCACCCTTCATTCTCGCCTAATCGCAGGTTTTCTATGGATTTCCTCCTTAAAACACTCATTAAATCCAAGCCTTTCTCTCCTCTCCGTTTGGCCGAAAATCCAGCTTTCCTTTTTCCTTTTGATCGATTCAGCCCTGGGTTTTCGCCACAGTCAGCGTCCATCTTACCCTGAAAATCAGGACAGTTGTTCGATCGGCAGCTGAGGCTGGACCAGGGTCAAAAATTCCGCCAAAACAGTGCGTTTCAGGCAAGATGTATTGGATTTTCGAACGCCCATATGTCTTGACCAAGACATATAGTATCTCTCTAGACATACAGTATCAGTTAGAGAGAGAAAAGTTTGGCTGATACGGTAGCCGATTTTTATTTGATATTTTAAAAAAAATAGACAAATATCGGGCGAGATGTATTGGATTTTCGAACGCCTATATATCTTGGCCAAGACGTATAGTATTAGTTAGAGAGAGAAAAGTTTGGCTGATACAATAGCCAATTTTTATTTGATATTTTAAAAAAAATAGACAAATATCAGTGTGAGCCCACTTGATATCTATGTTGATATCTATATTTTTTAATTTATTTTTTAAAAAATAATTTTTTTTATTTTTTAAATGAATTTAAAAAAAAAACTACTGATATTTTCAAAGAAACGAAATGAGGGGAGAAAATTTTTGGCCGAGTTCAAAATTCAGCTAGGTCGAATTTTTTACCACTGGCTTGACCAGGGATACAAAAATCAGCGGTAGCGTGATTTCAACTCCTGGGCTGGACCTTTGGAAATGGTCCAATTGAGTCGAGATTGGGCTGTGGGCCTCAAAGACCCAAGATACTTCTAAGTGGGCCCAAGTCTAAGAGGACCTCGTTTTTCTCCGCCAGTCCAACAACATTTGAATACTCATCTAACTCATCTTGTCAATTGAGTCTAACTGGACCGGCTTGTCTTTGCTCGAACTCATATTGGATTGAGATTTATCAAGTCTGATGCCTACATCAAAGAGTCACAGAAGATTCTAAAAGACATAATAAATTTGTTGAGTTGATATTTTAACAGGAGTTAAAAATAAGTAGTGTCTATGGGCATTTATTACATACGTAATGGATATGGTTTCTCTCATCTATCTTCTTTTTTTTTTCTGTGATAAAATTTGGAAAAATTACCCTCTAGGGGTTTGCTCTCTCGGATCCAATTCTGGTACTATCAGTATCACCTAACTTGTCTGAGCCGAATGTGTGGGCATAGTGTGGGCTTCAGAAGATTAGTCTTGTCAGGGATATTTTTATTATAAAAAAATAGAAAAATTATAAAATGTTTAGAAAATTCAATTCAATATAATTTTATCATTATCTAACAGATATTTATGGAATTTCTAAGTTATAAAATTGGAAATTACCTTTTAACCACTTAAAAGAGTTTTCAAGTTCTGAAATCGAAATTGCATCAGATACATGGAGTTGATAAAGATGCGCCATTGGGGTTCTCTGTTTTCTCTCCAAACGATACTACTTTTCCTCGGTGCAGAGGCAGAACATAAAAGGAGAAGAAGATATATGTTAGAAACGAGTAATGGAAGAGAATATTTGGATAAATAACCCCATCAAATTAAAAATGAATTTAGATTTTTTATTTCACCTAACAAAAATCAGCTTAATTCGTTTCTTAACAATCAGGTATAAGAAAGAGAGAGCTGTGGCATGCGCTCAACTGGTGTGTCTCAAGAATCTCAAGGACATCCCTAGGAATTTTACGATCGGTTTTTCAGAAAAAAAAAAAATATATAGAATCTTAAAATAGATAGTCTTATGAACCGATTAACAAGACATTGTTATAAATGATTTTGACACATAAGATTAAGTGACAAAATTGAATTTAGACTCTAATTTAATTTATTTTCAGTTTATCATGTTTATTTTCAATTTGAATAGAATATTTTTAATAAGTTATTTTAAAATATTTTTTTTTAAAAAAAAGAGACAATACATCAAATGTACACCAACACACAGTGGAAAAACAAGCCAAAAAACTTGATGGGCTTTCATGCAATCCTGACGTTTCTATTTTTAGCTAAATAGGCTTAAAAATTTAGCTCTAAACTGGTCCAATTGGTTGTTAACTTGTTACATATGTTGAAACCCATTCGTTTATGATAGGTGGAGAAAACGTTGTATGAAATTTAAAACTATTATATGTTTGTTTAAAACAGGGTTTCTATATTTTTAATTTACATAAAAGAAGTTTTATATTTTTTTTTAAAAAAAGGTCTTTTCACTATGTTGATGCTTTGTTTTGACAATTTTTAGATATAAAGCATTTTTTATCTTTTTTGAAAATGAGGATATGTTAGATTGCATCTTAGGACGCACTTGTTTATTTTTTAAGCAAATGAATTCAAATGGAAAAATTGATTTAAAGATAGATTTCATGAGGAATTTGATTGCTAATGAAAAAAAAAAATTGTATATTTATTTGTCACTAACTTACATAAGAAAAAGCTAGCAAAGAAAAGTCCAAGGTTTAATTTAATAATTTTGGTAAATCTATACAGTAAATACATTTATTTGAGAGGTTTTTAAGTACATTTTGGTGTATTTTTTCCTACTTTTATAATTAAATTTATATAGTTCTAAATTATTTTCAACATTGAAATTTTAAAAAAATTTAAATTGAAGGAGCTTAAAGATATAATTAGCTCAACTGGTTAACCTCCCGCTTTAGGAAGCGGGAGGTGCCAAGTTTGAACTCATATGACCTAATCTGGTATATCGTAATGACAGTGGATATTATTTGTGGAGATTTTTCGTTTGGTTTTCTACCGTTTTCAATAGGTATATTCTAAAAAAAAATATTTATTAAATTAAGCAAAAATCAGCCCCACATTGTGCACAACCGATTTTGTCCAAGTTTATGCAAGACAAAGTTTAATGCATGAACACAAGAGCTCGAAAGAATTATCTTAAGGGTAATGATATATACTCATCCTCTTCCCTAGATTTCCTTCTTTGTTTTACTGGTTTTTCTCCTCTACTTCTCAACCGCATTCAATGCTCCTATGTGCCTATTTTATCTTCCCATTTTCATGGTAGGAATTCCAATCGTGTACCTTTTACAGTGTATATGTATTGCCATCAAATTGGCTCTTGAAAGACAATGGTTTATTATTGGAACTCCAAGGCTGCCTTGGATGAAGGGTAATTCTACACGATCACCTCTTATCCGGGGTCACTCTTTAGGCATATAGACACTAAATTTTTCTCTTAGGGGACACCTTTCTTTCATTTTCAAGTGTGAAATTATCATTTTGTCCTTTTGTATTCTAATAGTTTGATCAAATGTCCAATTCATTATGTGTTCGTTCAGACTCATGTGTCATATTGTTTACTAAAAAAATTTAATTTAATTATATACTTATTTGTTTATTTACTCAACAGGAGTCAACGAGGTTTAAAGTTTAAAATCTAATTAATTCTTCAAATAATTTAAAATCCAAAATTAAATAAAATCATTGATAAGATAAATTGTCTAATAAATTTAGACTTTAATGAATTAAATTTTCGGGGTACATCGATGTCCCGTGACCCAAAGGTCGGGTCATTACAAAATATGAAACTAACTCTTGGAAATTCACTTTGATTATATTACAAAGTCATATTTTCAAACTACACAAATTTTAATAGTTTCAGCTTTAAAAATAATTTATAATTATAAAAAGAAAACTTTAAGAACTTCAAAAGCATGATTTCTTTAATTCAATTAAGGCATTTCATGGAGTCTCATACTCATCACATTGAGTCAAAGCATACATTATATTTTCAAATGAGGCCGTTTCTCGAATCATACCTCCCTTCCAACTGTAACCTTTGCTCGTTTGGCTCAGATTTTCAAAACATGCAGTTTCTCGACCAATTTATACAAATAAGGTATATTCATCTACTCTGAATTTTAAAAACTCTGGACTGAGTTTAAATGAAATGGGTATAGTTTTGTGTTTCAAAATTGTACCTAATAAATTAAGAGGGAAAATTATTTTTCTTTAATTCTTTAGGTATAATTTTTTAAACTTAAAATTATACCTTTTTTCACTTAAAATCAGTCATGAATTTCATAAAAATCAGAATAAATGAATTTTGATATCTTGTTTGTAAAAATCAACCGATAAACGGCCTCATTTGAAAATCCCGCATTTTAACCCACATTGAGCATTATCGCACTTAATTCACATCTATTTCCACAATTTACACGCAAGTTTCAGTTTTAAGACTTATTATGTGTAATTTTGTTTCAGAAGCTTAAAACCCAACCAAATTTATAAACTCCAGGAGGGCCCAAATCTGAGTTAAAATCGAATCCCGAGTCGAAACTGAGTTAGAAGGATGTGAGTCGTTGTGGAAAATTTTATTTTTCTTCTCATTGGTTCTCGACTCATGAGAACCTGCAAGCACCTGCAGAAAGACTTAAAAGAAACATTAGAAAGGAAATGAAAGAATGGAATTCGATTGGAAGAAACAAACCGGACAGAGAGCTGTTGATGGGTTCCCATCTCCACCGCCCATTTGTCGTCTTGTCGACCATCCGTCCCATCTGCGGCCAACTCGTTTGGTGTGTGAAGACCGCACAAACCCTAACCAGCCTTATAAATATCCCACTTTCTTGATCGATCTTTGCTTCTTCTCTTCCTTCTCCCTACAATTCTCTCTTTTTCTTGGTGACTTCCGTAAATTTTCATACTGTTTGGCTCAATTGATTTTTGGGATATGAGGAAAGGAGGTAATCTCTCGGAGGCTTGTGGCTTGAGTCGATCGGAGAAGAAGAAACGAGTAGGAGTAATATCTACCGTTGATTTATTTCCGAGAGGGCTTAAACCACTGGATTCCGGGAGGCCCTCCCTTTCCTTCTCTTCTTTCACTCGTCTACAAACTGCAATCCCTCCATGTAAGTATTTCTAATTTGTTTGTCGATGCTTCTGATGTGGTGCTTGAATCCGTGTTTTTTTTCAAATTTTTTCTTCAGATTTGATGATCTGTATCAGATTTTGCCCCTTTTGATAGTATCGGCTAGAATTTTTTGCATATTTTGCTGAACTTGATTCGATTTATTTGATTGGTAGGATCTGGTGAGATACAGACTTTACTGAGTCTGGATACGTTTTGACTCGGTTTGACTTGTTGCAGAGACGAGTCTATAGCCGCCGGGAACGGTATAAAAAATGGCAACCGATGCGTATGTCTTGGCCGTATTGCTTAGACGAATTTTTGAGGTGTTATCATTCTCACTTTTAAAAAAAAAAAAAATTAATAAAATACAAAAGCATTAAAAAATAGGGAAAATGGAAACCTAACGTGAGTAATATTAAAAAATTATAATTTTTATGGAGTATTAGATAATGTCGAAATCTCGAATAAAGTGTATTTAATAAATTTCAAAAATATTTATTTTTTTAAAATATAACAGATAACACGAGGAAACATTTAGAAAAATCATACGAACATATTAAAACTATATAAATAACAGTAACATTTCTTCACCACTTAGTATGGCCCTGTTTTGAAGGACTTATGGCTGAAGAACTAAGTTCATTGTTTTGAAAAAAAAAATCTTTTTTGCTTTGTTTTGGTCAGACTTTTTATTAAGAAAAATAAATTCATCAAATCAACTTATTCTTACTTTGAAATCTAGTTCATAAAAGAAGAGTTTGGCTACTTTAACATGGTAAACAACATTTATTATTTTAATATGAAATATTATAGGAATTAGTAGGCCTTACGATATTAAATGTTGACTTTTAGAATGTCTTAAATTAAAAAATTAAGATTAACAAATTTTTAATCATCAAATTTAGATAAGTCAAAAGATATTATTAATTTTCAATGTTTTTAAATCAGATGAATAATAATCACTTCTGTAAATCTTCTCTCGGATTCACAAGATTATATTTTACAAAATCAAAATATTCTCTTTTATTTTGATAACAAAAATAAAGCAATTTCTTCTATTTCCTTTTAAAGTTAAAACCTTGTGAGCTGTGATTTAGATGTGCAACTCCTCTACAAGAGCCAATCATCTTTTGAGAATTGAGTAATGGCTGAGCTATAGGTTTTAAATTTATTTTATTATCTTGGAATTCTCCATCATTAAAAAAAAACACTTTTTTCTATCAATCTTGTTATATTTATACTTTAAAAAAAAAAATTATCCCTTATAAATTATCTTCACCATGATTCAGCCTAATTTTATTAAAATAATATAATATCAGTAGTAGATTGGAAGGTTTACTGGTGGAATTAGTCTCATCTCTAATATAATATGAGAGACATTGTCATTTTTAAACTTTATCAACCTTTTTAAGTGAAAGAAAAATCATTATTTTAATAATATTGACTAATGATCTATTGATGTTTTGTTTTGACAATTTTTAGATGTAAAGCCTTTTTATCTATTTTGAAAATGAGGATATGTTAGATTGTATATTAGGGGACACTTGTTTATTTTTTAAGCAAATGAATTCAAATGAAAAAATTGATCTAAAGATCAATTTCATGAGCAATTTGATTTCTAATGAAAAAAGTTTTTCTATAGTTATTTGTCACCAATTTACATAAGGAAAAGCTAGCAAAGAGAAGCCCAAGGTTTAATTTAATAACTTTGTTAAATCTATATAGTAAATACATTTATTTGAGAGGTTTTTAAGTACATTTTGGTGTATTTTTTCTTACTTTTATAATTAAATTTAAATAGTTCTAAATGATTTTCAATATTGAAAATTTAAAATTGAAAGAGCTTAAAGATATAATTTTATTTGTTCAATCAAAACTTATTTTTGTTTTTATAGTATTTCAACATTTCCAAAGGACACATTAAATTAAGCAAAAATCAGCCCCACATTGTGTGCAACCGATTTTGTCCAAAATAGTTGATGCAAGACAAAGTTTAATGCATGAACACAAGAGCTCGAAAGAATGATCTTTAATTAGATTATTATTTTGAGATTTCCAAATGTTGATAGATTTAAGTTTTTAATTCTAAATTTTTTAATTTAAATTATTATCTATTTTAGCCCAATGTGATGAATGTATTGAAAGTAAGTAAGAATATGAAACTCTTGGAAATTCACTTTAATTATATTAACAAAGTCATATTTTCAAAATACACAAATTTTAATAGTTTTAAACTTTAAAAATAATTTATAATTATATATAAAAAAAAAAAAAAACTTTTAAGAACTTCAAAAGCATGGTTTCATTAATCCAATTAAGACATTTCATCAGATTGAGTCAAATTATACTCTATATAAGATGTAAAAGTTAAGAATTAGAACTTATTAAAAATTAGAGAATTTAGAAATATAACTTAATATTTTTTACCTCTTAGATTATTATAATTGACGATTATGTTGGGTTATATTGGGCCTTAACTAAGGGACAAAAGTTTATAGATCAAAAATAATTTAAATTTATCAAAATTTAAAGAAATTAAAAACATCACTTTATTGATTCAATCTTTTTTTTTTCGACCATAGATTCAGATTACACGTTTTCAATATACTTATTATATTTAACCAAAGTGAGTTTCACATAAAGTGGATACATTTAAGAATTAAAAGACAATTTAAAATCATAATTTTTTTTAGAATTTTTAAAACTTTTCTTTATTATTGATAAATGCTGAAAAATGTATTTGTATTCTAATTATATTGAGCATTATCGCACTTAATTCACATTTATTTCCATAATTTACACATTTATGCAAGTTTCAGTTTTAAGACTTATTACTTGTAATTTTGTTTCAGAAGCTTAAAACCAACCAAGTTTTTTAAATTCCTAAGTTAGTCCCTGAGTCGAAATCGAGTCCCGAGTCGAAGCTGAGTTAGAAGGATGTGACGTGAGTCGTTGTGGGAAAATTTATTTTCCTTGTCATTGGTTCTGGACTGGGTGCATGAGAAGCAGCAGGTAGACTTAGAAAGGAAATGAAAGAATTGAATTGGATTGGAAGAAACCAGAGAGCCGTTGATGGGTTCCCTTCCTTGTACACTGCTGAGAATGGAAAGTATGAAAAGAAGAGAGAAAAGATAGCATTGGAGGAAGATGAGAATTAAAAAAAAACAGGAGCCGTTGCTTAAATTTGAAAAGTTCAGGCTTGCAAAGGTTGCACAACATTCAACGGAGGCAACAAAAAGGAAAGAAACTTAGAATGGAAATAAAGGGAAGAGAGTCGTTTGTTAGTTTGGTGAAGGGTGAAGGGTGAAGGGTGAAGTTTAATTATCTATAGAGTATTTTTATGTCAACAATCGAGATTTTTATGTATGTTTTATTTAATTATATGGTTTAACTTAATTTTGACTTTTATAAAAAGTTACGCATCATTCTTGATTCAGTGTGATTTTCGATTACAGTGAATGCTTGAAGAATGTATATGATACTTGTGGTGAATTCTTTAATTCACTCTATGTCTATATACTTCTCTTATTTTACTGTGATTTCTGAATACAATAAATGTTTTAGAAATCCCTATGTCATGTGAATTGTGTTTAATCAGTTTTAACTATCAATTATTTAAATAATTTTTGGGAAATTTATCATTAAACTGATTGTCTAATCTTATGATTTAATAGAATCATTATTCGAATCAAACTAAGATAAGTTGATGAAAAATACCATATAAATTATTAAACGAATTTCCAAACTTCGTGTTTTTTGTTATTATTTTCAGTTCATCATCTTATTTTTGCCCCATACTTTGTGTGGAGTTCAAATAATCACCCCTCTCCTTAATTAGTAGTCGTATTACCTTCAGTCCTTGTAGATTCGACTTCGGACTCATCGAGTAAATTTTACTAATTTACTATTTACAATTGGGTGTACACCAATGTTTTAAAACCTGGCCCGTGGAGCGACCCGTCTTGGAGGAAGGGTGGGTTAAATAAGGTTCAACTGGATTGACCCTACTCAAACTCGTGCTATTAATATAATATTATAAATAATATTAAATTATTAACTGAGGTTATATTTTATAAAAAATAATATTTTTCTCTCACGAAAACAATTGTAAGGACCAAAATTAATAATCTAAAAATCATATTATCAAAATAACCAACATCTTCATCTTCATTTAAAGAAACCAAGGGTTTTTTAAGGTCAAGGGTCACGGGTTTATTAGAAAAATAGGGTTGACCCAAGGGTTTTTTAAGTATTTTTAATCTAAAAGGGTTTTTAAATGACCCGACCCATGTTTCAACCGGTGGGTCATCCCAAATGTCGAGCCGGGTTTGATAATATTGATGTACACTTTTAAAGTAGTAGCAACTATTTTTACCCACATAGTCGTTAAAAAAATAAATAAGGAGAGATAAAAATATCGGCCGATAACTAGATATCGGTCGATATATCGTATCGGCCGAGACTATTTTTTCAACACCGGACGCTGGGTATCCCATGGTTTCTCACACGTAAATTAAAAAAAAAAAATTTATTTAATCAAGATAATTTCTCTCAATTTTACATAGATGTTTATACTTTTTTCCACGGACTCATTTAGATTACACTAAGCTTGAGTCAATATACAATACAAGTGTTTCATACTTAGAGATTGGCTAATGTGGTTAGGGAGGTAAGAATTTTGGCTAAGGAGTTAGGAGTATCTTTCACTAATGTTGACCGATCGGCTAACGCGCCGGCGGACAATTTTGTGAAATTGAGAGTTGACAAACACTTTGAAGGCATTTTCCTCATTTGATTTCTCTGGTCATTTTGGTCTTTCTTTTTCTATTTTGGTTGCTCTAATTCTTATAGACCTACTTGTTTTTTCTAATTTTTCCTTATATTTTCTCTTTATCTAATGAACTTTCCTGTTACTACTCAAAAAAAAAAAAAGTGTGTTTCATACTGCCTCTTAACGACATCCTTCCAGGCCAGTCCTACACGGGTTCTTGCAATTTGGGGACAGACTAAGCTGGCATAATTGAGTGATGAGTTTCTTATCACTTATTTTAATTTGTATGATATTTGACAATGAGATAATATTCGGTGATATAGTTAATAAATTTAGATATTAAAGTTTAAAAATTTTGGCCATATTTGATTTTAGTATAATAAAGGTAACAATCTTTAACTCGACTTGTGGACTTAATATAAACTATTGATTTAGATCAAATATTTCCTATGTAAATTTAATTTAAACTAATCTAACTTGAACAAAATAAATCGGAATCAAGTTAGACAATGGAGTGCAGGACTCGGACCCAATCCAATTGGGGTGTCTCGGTAGAGATTTTGTAGGTAAAAAGGCTTATTCTTCCATCAGCTGCCCTCTACTCTGAACCGGGTTAAAATCTCGGTCGATTTCTTTAAAAAAAAAAACAAATATCAGTTGTAGGCCCGAGCCGATAACTCGGCCAATATTTACCCATATCGGACGAATATCGGCCGATATCTATATTTTTCATTTTTTAAAAAAGAATTTTTTTCAAAAGAAAAAGCCACCAAGTTTTTAAAAAAAAAAATTGGAGAGAAAAATATCACCCGAGATCTCGGTAGGGCCGATTTTTGCACCCATGCTCTGAACTATGAAGTCTCAACAATTTCTAGTTTAAGGCATTCTCACTACGAGACATTGGTTGTAATTCGGGTTGTTCAAGCTCGCCTAATGTATGGTTTTTTTTAAGGTCTGTAGGTATCCAGGCGTCGCAATCGACTAGTCCTTCGGAGTGTGTGAAAACTCCCCTATTGGCACATACTCACCTAATGTATGTTACATGATAAACTCAAGCCTGACCCTGGCCTTAGGCGAACTAAGCCACCGCCTAGGGCCCCCAAATAGATAGGCACCCAAGTCGGATTCAATTTTTAAGTTTTTGCACTTTATTTTATGTTATAAATTTATTTTAATGTTTATTTTATTAGCAAAACCGATTGGTGGCACGATGATAGCAGGTATGACTTACAACCCAAGGGTTGCAGGTTCGATTCTCGCTGAGTTCACTGCCAATTTTTTTCCCTCCATGTTAAACTTTTTGCATTTTAAGATTGATTTAGTCAATTTTTTATCAAATTTTAAATCTATGATTCTAATAAAATGAATTAAATATCATGATAAAAAACATTTATCCTGTAGTTTTATTTTTCATTTAAAAAATAATAATTGAGATAATTAATTGACTCTATTACAAGATTAAAATGATTATATAAAGGTCAGATTTTAACTAATTATTATTCTTATCTTTTTTCAAAAATTTTAATAAAAATGTGACCTAAAGAATTCTCTAAATGAGGTAACTTAGTATTCACTGTAATATAGATGGTTGAATAGAAAGAAAATGGATTTTTTATATTTTGTATGACTATTTTGTGCTTTATAGTTTATAATTGAATGATAATTTTTTAATATAATTTTACTTTATAAGTTATTTTAAATGCATTATATACTTTAATATGTCAACTACTCTTTCTAACTACAATAAAATAGTAATAAAAAATCAATATACAAGACACAAGTTGAAATTAAATTTGTCACAACAAGATTGAATAGATTAGTTATCTTTATCTGTTGAAAAATATATGTTAAAATTTTTTTAATATAGTAATTTAATTAGTAATTTTGCATCTCAAGATCCTCGAGAATAATAAATTTTAAATAATAATTTATGACATTTTATTTGGATGTTTCACACTTTTTTAAAAAAATATATGATTTTATTTTTTGTAAGTGTATAAAAGACTCTTCTTAAGAGCTTGCCTAGGGTCCCAGAAATCTCATGGCCGGCCCGAGATAAACCAACATGTTATGATGTACAAATGAAGTTTAGATAGATTTTGAATTGATTTCACCGTTTTTATGTGAATTTCATAGAGAAAAATGTGGAGGAAAAAAGTTTGATATTTAACTAATTCGTTAACAGCTATAGAGTAGATGGAATGCAAAAAATAAGACTTCAAGCATCATTATGGCTCCCTCATTTTTTTTTTCCATGGTGAAATAAGGGCAAAACATGGGAGAAAATGAGGGTACAAAAATCATTGCCCAACATTATTCCAGAGTTTGATATTCTAAACTCTAACCGAAAATCTTCTCTCAAAGCTCACATTCATACCACCATTTTTCAATCTGCCTTTTGATTGATATGGAGTGGGGAATCCACGCTCATATTTACCACTTCCAAAACTGTCAGGTCCCATAATATGATCAAACCACCAGATCAACCCACTAAAGATTTGTCAAAGTAGCCGACTTCACTTTTAACTCATGGATAAATGCAGTGGACAACTCCTCCCTTTTCTTGAATGGGGAGGATTTCCACCGTGTTTCCTAATTAGTCGATGAATTGCTCTCATTTTCTCCCTAATCCCCAAACCCCTTTTGTTCTATGTGAGAATTTTCATTGAGCACTAAAGGTATTCCATTTTCTCAGTAATCCCCAGACCCCTTTTGTTCTATGTGAGAATCTTCATTGAGCACTACAGGTAGTTCATTTTCTCCTTGTAGAACTATTTCTTTGATAGAATCAGATATTGAATAAGCTGCTCTTACCCATCATAAGTGCAGGGCCGATACATCTTCTTGAGGATTTGGATGAGGAAAACGATTTCTCTCTCTTCAAATGCCCTGAGAGCATATCCGGCTTCAATATCATCACTGAAGTGGATTCCCAATGCTTTGCCAATTTTCAGATTCTCCATTCCGTCTTCCAACCCCTTCTCAGCAGTGCTTTCAGACTGACTTCACCTAAAACTGGTTTTCCATCGGCGTCATTTGCAGCTGGGGCATTCTCCTCATCACCCGGGTAATTGTCCCCAGTGCTTTCACCGTCTATGGTCAGAATCACATCTGCCCGTGTTTTGAACAGCGTCGTCGGCGTCATAGTTTCAAAATCTGTTACCTCCCTCGGTTCCTTCCCTAATAACATCAGCCTTCTCTGTAAGGCTCCATATTTTTTTTCTTTTCTTTCTAGTTCTTTGACTGGTTTCTCCGAACCTAATAAGAAATTTCCATGACCCAAAACTGAGTTGGAAGCGTTCAATTTTGAATTCAATCTCTCCTCTGGTTTCTCTTTTTTTTTCTCTTCCTGCAAGACTCTGTTTTTACCCAAGCCTGAGATGAACGAATAGTCGCTATGGACTATTTTATGCTGGTTGAGTTGGGTTTGTGAGCCGAGGAAGGGCTGGCCTAGATGTTGAGGTTCAAACAATGGACCATACCCGACGGCCTGGCCCACGATCCAATTCCAAAAAGAAGTCTGCACCAGTTCTCTCTCGCATGACAAGCACAGTGAGAGTTGCTGTAAAAATGGAAGAAAGTTAAACACCTGTACTTCAGTTTGACAGAGGTTCCTTGCTTTCCATTTTCTTTCACCTTTGCCTCCTGCCTATCTTCTAACAGTGCCATCTTTGCTAATTGCATTCTCGGGACTCTTCCCACTCCCTTCATGACTGCCACATAGCACTGACTCCAACAGTTGGCCAACATCTTCCTCCGGCGGTGGAAACTAGTTTCTAGGTGATTCTGGCTGAGAGAAGAGAGGAGAGGAGACTTCCATCAGTTGTTTTTTGGTCGAGACGAGGTACGTCTCGCCATTCAGCATGAATGAGGTTGAAAAGGGCAGTCTTCCCTTCAAAGATTCGACCATCAATCTCCTTATGTCTCCCAATGTTTGTTGCTGAAGGTTGTAATCAATTTCTCAGTCCAACCCTGAAGAGGGTAAACGTAGCAGCAGAGCCAAGGTCACCTCGAGTATACGAAGAGATTTGGTCTCCATCTACCAAAGATTCGAAGCTTGTCGGGAATTCAAGTTTTTCGTTCGAGCTTTAGAACCTCGTCTCCACTCCTCAGAGAGATGAGGAAGCAACAGTCCCCTATCAAGCAGGTTTGGGGTTCAAGGAATCCCTCTCTGACCAACAATCAAGAAATCTCTTCCTAATCACGTCGTCCTACAGGAGATACCACCAATGCTCTAGAAAGCCAATCCTGAATCCCTTCTTCATCCTCCCGATCATACATTAGTTCAATGGCTCTGTTTTCTAGCTCAAGGTCATTCTTCTTCTGTTCATTCCTTTTTCCCCCTCAGTCAAATATTCACCGCACATGTCAACATAGTTTTTACTGTCAGCTACGTTCTCCTTTCGGTGGGCTATTTCTGGTGGTATTTTGAAGAACTTGGTACCATTTTCTGCCATGCTGTAAGGAGGCTTCTCCTTTCTTCCAAAAAAGGCTGGGTTGACTTGCAAACGTCGACCGTCAAGAAGGATCCCATTGAGACCCTTAACGTCCCTTTCCGCACCCCGTTCACCATTCTGACGAACCTGAAAACTCACCCTGCTGATTCCTTTCTTGGGATGAAAATGCCATTCACCACTCCCCACTGTCAAAACAACGCCTACAACCAACTCCGGGATGTGATTTCTGGTAAGTTAGCGACGAAGAGGGTGATCGTAGCAGCACCTGAAGCTCTCCTATTTCCCTGAAATGAGAATCCATCTCGTCATGGACACCATGGGCTCCTCGCGGGACATCCTGCAAGCTCAGTATGTTGCCGGTCTCTCCCCTCGGAATTGTAGCATTCTTTCCCATCCTCTATGACAAATTTTGGATGGCACTCAACAAAAAGAGTACCTACTAATACACCTAAACCTCTAGAGTTGACGGAAAGCAAAAAATCAAGCCCTTGAACCCATCCTATATTAGGCTAACTCGACTCGACGCACATACCCCAAGTCGAGCCCCACTAAGCACATAACAAAAACCCAACGACATCCATATTTCGTACCTATAACTGGAACCAAATCACTGAACTTTTTCCCTCTTCTCCAACTTCTTATTGACAATTTAGTTTTTAGAAATTAGGCTACATGAGTATCTTTTGCACCGGCAGTGCTCTTGAATATAGAGTTGGGATGGGGGTGCAGTAAACATAAGAGACAAGTATGTATCATTCACATGAGGGGTGCAATGCCAATTTTTCCATTTAAAAGCTCTAGTCCTGCTCCTGCTTGTGAAGGTGAAAAGGCGAAATAACATTGTCCCAAAAAGATCCTGCAAAGTGTTTCCACAGAGAATATGGAAGGCCCGGATGGGATTTTGCCTCATGCCTAGAAAATCACCGACTCAAAATCATATTGTGAAGCCAATCCAATCTGGCTCATTGACAACCCTAATGGTCTGATTACATGATGAATGATCCAATTCCTTTGGCCTCTGCCAGGGGTGCATCTAGGCCTCATTCAAAAGATAGCAAAAAATTGTTACATTCTAGTTGTAATGTCCAATTTGATCTTAAAACTACAACATATTGGTCTTGCAAACCTTCATCTTCATGTCAACACTTTAAATATACTACTCCATTTGTAAAGAAGCATACAAGCTGGCAAAAAAAAACATTTCCCTATTTTAGTTTATTCATCTATCTCATTTTTCTCCTCTTTCTATCTGTCTCAAATTCCAAACCTCAGAATCTTCTTCTTCTTCTCTCCCCGTATGACTCCCTCTACCATTATTGGTTTTTCTTTTTTAAACCCTCCCTTTTCCCTTTTAAACTGTGTCATTTTTTCTCCTTCCTATTTCATTTTCTTTTTCTTTTTATTTTCATATTATATTTATTTATTACTTTTATCCATCTTCCTCCTCATTTTATTTTACTATTACAGGTGTTATTATTTTTATCATTAGCTTTATTATTTTGTAGTGGTGTTGTTGAGTCAAATAAAAATATTCTTATTTCTATTGTCCTCACATATATATTTTTAAATGGTAATTATATTAATAGAGAAAAACATAGAAGGTGCAAACACAAATAACCCGATATAACCACTCATAAGGAAACTGAAAATTTAACAAAACATTATGCTAGATCAATGCCTTTTCCAGGCTTGCAAGATTTCGAACATTGGAATGCTACTAAACCCATCAAGGGTGGACACCCAAGATGCACATTTGGCGAAAATACGGCTTAACACTGCTTGAGGAGATTCTGTCGCATTCCTAAACACTCGATTGTTCTACTCCTACCAAAGACTCCACACTATGGCGAAGAGAGCACGACGCTATGAATAGGAGCACTTTGTGGAAATCTTAACAAACTCCCACACATAAGAAAGTTGAGCAAACGATGACGGCATAGTCAAATGAAACCATACATATTCAAAACATGGCCCCAACTATAGAGGAGAGGGTACAATGGATGAAGAGATAGTTCACATCCTCAGATGCATGAAGGTATAAGGGGCAAGCGTTGGCTATAACCATTCCTCTCTTCCACAAATCATCTTATGTAAGAATTTTGCCCAGACCCATCGTCGAAAGGAAGCTAATGGCCCGAGGTGGTGCTTCGGAGGACCAGATGGCAGGGTTTACCTCGGCACAAGAATCGTTTCGATTATTTCATACGTAGAATGACTTTATTGAGAAGAAGCCAGAAAGGTCTGGCCACCATAAAAGGGAATCCTTCTCCAAAACATGAATGTGATAGAATCAGTTGTTTCTAGATCTATCAAGTTTTGTCGGAGGAGAACGTCCCCCACTACTTGTCACCCACAACAGTAAAGAAATACAGAATGAAGCCAGTAGAAAAGATCGGAAGGAATCGTACAAAGGATCTATCCAAAACTTGACATTGTCGCCGAGCCCCACTTTCAACCGAATGTCATGCTTAAATTTGTCGACACAAGCACAGATGGCTCATCATATAACAAAACTCTTCGGGGAGCCAAATTAATCTCCCAACTGAAACCAAATAATACTTGGAAATGATTAACATAAGTATGAATCTCTGGGGCTATTTTAAGTATGATATTTAGTCTTTTTATTATTATCTTAGTCACTTCATTTTAGCTGTTCTCTATCTAATCCTTTGTTTTATCATATTTTAGTTTTCTTTTTTTCTCTCCTATTTTAATTTTTAGCTTAATCATTTATTTTTATTTTTCTCCAAGTGTGGGACGTCAAGCATAGGCAAGAGTTCCATTATCTATCATTTGCGCTATCTATATAGCTTTGATATGACTTATAATACAAGTAAAACTCATAAAATTCACTCTAAATAGATGGAAGTTTTAACTTATGATGATGATAAGTTATAGATAATATATGGCTTGTATTGAAGGTTGAAATTCTACAACCGTTGTGAGATTTGTAGTTTTAGTTTCAAGTAGGGCCTATACATTGACAAAAGAAGTAATGATAAAAAATAAAAAAAAATAGTAGTTTTTGTGTTCTGGTTTTGAGCCATTTGGCATGAGATTGTGGAGATATCAATGTAGTTTATGCTAGGTCCCACTTTATGTACAAAAAAAAAAATACACTTAGAGAATACTCCAAAGAATTTTGCCCAATCCAAATGCACCTTAGTTGAACAAAATTACAACTAAACAATTTGTAATCACTACAAATAGACATTTCAACCAAATGATATTAGGAATAATAATAGTAATCAGCTAATTGCTACAAATAGACAGGATGGGTCAATGATAATGACAGTTTTAAGAAGCAGTAGCAGGTAATCACCAAATCTTGAACCCTCAGACTCATCTCTAGAAGTTTGCCCACGACGATACTAATTGCCAACAACAGGTGCATCAAGGTTGGTAATGACATTCCAGGTCAACAACAAAAATAAAGAGTATCAACCATAATGCATGAAAAGAATAATAAGATAAACAAACCACCACCATCATTATCAACATTATTCCATCAAGATCAGCATATCATCAAAAAACTAATTAAGTAGACATGAAATAAAGGATCAAAACATAGTCAGGAAAAACATAGAAGCTAACAAAATTAATCCAAACACAACTTCAAAGTCAAAATGACATAAGACAACAAAATTTACTAAACTATAGAATGTTAATACATGCATTAAGTAAGAAACAGGTCCTAGAAATTTTTTAAGCCATCTCTCACCACATACAACCCACATAATCTCATTAATCAGTTCAGCAACTACCATCCAATACTTAACAAAAACTTACATCACAACCCAGAAGTGACTGCATTGAAGAAAAGCTCGTCCTGCTCCTTCGCCAACGCAGCCCTCTCCATGCAAATCTCCACCTCCTGTAACTGCAGCTTCATCCACTTCTCATCCAAATCTTTTGTATCAGAAGAACTAATTGCTTCAAACCCTTTCTTTGCCATGCTATATTCCATACCCAAAGTCAAAATGACATGAGACAACAAAATTTACTAAACTATAGAATGTCAATACATGCATTAAGTAAGAAACAGGTCCTAGAAATTTTTTAAGCCATCTCTCACCACATACAACCCACATAATCTCATTAATCAGTTCAGCAACTACCATCCAATACTTAACAAAAACTTACATCACAACCCAGAAGTGACTGCATTGAAGAAAAGCTCGGCCTGCTCCTTGGCCAACGCAGCCCTCTCCATGCAAATCTCCACCTCCTGTAACTGCAGCTTCATCCATTTCTCATCCAAATCTTTTGCATCAGAAGAACTAATTGCTTCAAACCCTTTCTTTGCCATGCTATCTTCCATACCCAAGACTCTCAACACACCACCCGGTTGCAATGTATTATACAGAAAGGGGTACAGTGCCGCTTTCTCCGATAGTGATTCAAAAAATGTGCCATGGTGATTTGGTTCATTCTCTTCCAATCCATTTGATTCTGGCAGGGAAGACTTTTCCTTCTTTTTCCTAAAAGTCCTTGGATTGTTCTTGTTAGAGCCTTCTGCGGTGGATCCCCAAATTTGATTTGAAAGTTCGTACAACATCTTTTCATGCTCATTAGGACTACTCAAGGAATTTCCCTTTCTCTTTGCTTTACCGTTCCCCTTTCTCAAATACTTCTTTTTCAAGTGTCTAACCTTGTCACCCAGCTGAATCCTGCTTGCATCAAAATGCAGAGACTTTTTTATGGATTCATAGAAAGCAGTCAAATCAACCACGGGATCAGAACCTCTCTTCATGAACTCAATGATGCCTTTGAGGATTGAAATCTCATCCTCCAGGCTAAAGCAACGCTGGAATCTATTTTTCTTCCCATCTCCTTCATCGTCGGAGGCCTTCTGCTGCTTATCAATCTGCCCAGAGACATCCATGGACTTCTTCTGCCGCTTGTTGGAGCCCTTGCTGCCGTTTTGTTCAGCAAGGACAGCGGCAGCCTGGCGCTTTTTGTCGGAAGCTGTGGAAGCCTTCTTGGCTTTGAGGCTCTGGTCCATAGGCTTGGAGGAGATGGATTTTATGGCGAGGCCGGCACGAGACGAGCGTGTGACTTTCACATTTTCTGGTGGCGAATCCGATTCAGAACTCGACCCAGAGTCAGATCCAGAGTGGGACTCTTCTTCTTCTTCCTCGTGTTCTTCGGATAGGTGTTGGCCAGAATTGGTTTCATTCTCTGGGTTCTGGGCCTCATCTGCTTTGTAATTGGAATCTTCTGAAGCAGATTGGGATTTTGAGGGAACAGAAGTCAGATTTTGAAAAGAAATAGGGTTTGAAAACCGACCTTCTTCTCCCGTTGAAGAGGATGAGGCACGCGTACGAGTAAGAGGAGACATAGGGTTTGAAACCTGATCTTCTTCTTCCGCTGAAGAGGACGAAGCAGGAGGTCGAGGAAGAGGAAAAGGCACCTTCCTCAGAGAGAGAGAGAGAGAGAGAGAGAGAGAGAGACAATGCTTGAAGAAATAAGCGGCCATCTTAAAGCCTCAACCATGGAAAACCTTATGGATGATGTGACGTGGCTGAGTCACCTCGGTTTAATTAAAAAATGTTAAATAATAAATAGCATTAACACCCTAGCTGCACAGACATGTAATTTAAATTTAATAAAATATTTTTATTATTATATATATTTTTCTGTTTGAAATTACTAATTTCAATTAATTAAATTTACCAAACAAGATATAGAATTACAAAAATGACAATAATAGTAATTGCAAATAAATTCAGTTTCCTTACAATTTATTTTTAATTAGATCTTAATGAAAAACTAGAATTATTATTGATAAGTTATTTTTGACGTTTTGTGTTTAGCCAATATTTTGTCTAAAATGCATTTTAAAATAAAAATAAAGAACTTGACTCAATATTGAGTATATTTCAATATATTGGAAAATATCACTTTTCCTAACATTCTGGGCCAAGCTAATATTTTGGTTGAAATACATTTAATAACTAAAAATTAAAATATTTTTTCTCAATATGGCCAAAATGATATATCAGTCAATCACTCTGCTCAAAATTTTAGTTTCAATTGAAAGTTTGACCTTTATTTACACATATTATCACCTTATAAATTATAAAATATCTCAATTGAACTTCTTTTTATGATAAACTCCAACAATTTAAAGTTATCAAAATCTTAGAAATATAAAAATATAACTTTATAGATTCAATAAAATAATTTTTTTCAGAATCAAATGACCTCTCAATTTGAACTCTAAAGCCTGTTATTTAATTTTATTTTATTTATTTTTTTAACTCTGGCTCCCCACTCAAGGAGGGTAACCAAATCGTCTTCCCCACCAAGGAGGCTCTTCATTTTCCAATATTTTACTTTCCTAGAAAATCATTACACTGAAGACTGCAGGGAGATAGAGTCTTCCAAATGAAGGGCGAGTTGTCGGCTACATGACACTGTTGTTTTCCTCCTTTTTACAATCTCTTTCTATTTTCTTGCTTTTTTATGGAATTTGTTTTGTTGGGTTGCCAACCTATTGGAATGTAAACAAACTGTTTGATGATTTGTTCTATCTTTTTCATTGTTGTCTTCCTCAATCTCATGTTTCTCTCGCGTTGCAATGTTTTGTCTTGCATTTTTAATTGTTCTGGGTTTTCTTTTCACATGACAGTGCTATCTGCTTAATTGTTTAAACTTTAAAGCAACCGGTACGGTGACCATCGCCATGTCCACCGTATTTTAACATTACGGAGCTAGTTATAAGTGAAGTCGACATGAATTTTTGTTAAATGGTTGACAACAGATAACACATGTGCAGTAAGCCGTTTAACTTCTCTCTCATTTTATATATATATATTCTCTCTTTATTTATTTATTTGATTATTCTGAATTTTTTGTTTTGTTTTTGGGTATAATTTGTATATTAGGACAAATAATTAAGAATTTAAGGTTAACACTCCCAAATGCTTAAAATACAGTATTTTATAAATTAGGGTATCTCTTAACTGTGTGGAAAATATATTTGGGAATGTTAAAAGATCTTTAAGTCTTAAAGTATTATTATAAGGTTATCATAATTAGTCCGGATATTCAATTTGAGAAATTTTGAAAATACACAGTAAAAAAAAATAACTGTCTATGTTGTCAATATCTCCTTTAAAACTTTAAAATTATTTTTTAAGCACTGTGTATTTTCAAAATTTCTCAAATTGAATATCCAGACTAATTACGATAACCTGATAAAAATATTTTAAGACCTCAAGGTCTTTTGACACTCCCAAATGTATTTTCCACACAGCAAAGGGATACTCTTATTTGTAAAACACTGTGTTCTAAGCATTTGGGAGTATCAAAAGATCTTAAATTCTTAAAGTATTTTTATCAAGCTATCGTAATTAGTCTGGATATTTAATTTGAGAAATTTTAAAAATACACAGTGCTTAAAAAATAACTTTAAATTTTTTTTAAAAAAAAAGATGTTTAAAACTTTTAAATCAATTTTACTATAGCATAATTCGAAGGATCTTGTAATCCTTTGAATGATGCTATGGTTTGAAGAATACAAAAGCAAAAGGGTAAAATGGTAATTTGCACATAAAATTTGAAAAGGGGTTTTTCCAGACAGAAAATGTGAGTGTCTGAATGGAGCGCTTTAAAATTATTTTGTATAAAAAATTAAAATTATAGCTATTGAGAAATAAAAATATTAAAAATAATATTTTATTCATCACAAACAATATGAGAAAATATGTATGTTTTGTTAATTTATTTAATTACTTGTGAAAAAAATATGTAATGTCTTTATATTTATCTTCTTTTAAATTTATTAAAAAAATGTATATAAAAAATAATAATAAAATATTAAAAAGTAATAATTCTATTTAACATTATACCATGTGGCGAGGCTGACTAAAAATTATAGCCAATCATATTATAAAAAATTATTATTTAATTGTATGACTGATAGTCAACCATATTCAAGGTTACCATACCTGCTGCCCTTATAAATTTTGAGACTATTCAGATGTGCTTTCTCTCTCTTTCATTTCTTTCTTTTTGTAACCTTCGTCACCAACAGGTTCTATTACAATTAATTTTCAAATATGCAGGTATTTTAGTTTTCTTAAAAAATTCTATAAATTTTTTTAATTGTTGAAATCAATCACAGCTATAGAACTTTTAACATGTTAATTATGTCTTTGATAATTGTATGCAGGCAAGAAGTCATATGGGCTGGTCATGAGAGGAGGTAAACAGGAAAAATGGTGATGATGCTGTTGCGTGACGAGCCAGCGTTATCAATGATTTATAATCCCTTAAGAAATTTCCTTCCAATCCAAATCAGTCACAGTTCTTCGTCAATTAGCACTACGTCGAGGGTTAAGTTAAGAAAACCACCTTTTGTTCTGCCTCTGGATGTGTTGAATAAAGAGAGATAAAAGATAAATATAAAATGGTTTGTGACAATTGATGACATCGACATATTTTAAATTTTTAGATTTTTACCATAAAATATTATATTTTAATAAAATAAAATAAAAATCTGTAATACCCTGACCTAGATTAGACGTAGTTTAGCTTAATAATGTTGCTTATACCGATTGATACCGAATATTATGGTTAGGGCTTTATGAAAAGTCCACGTGTGGTCCAATATGAGCTCGAAAACTTAGTGATCCAATTCGTCCAACTGGAGGGACAAAATAGTAATTTATCATTTATTGTTATTATTTTATTATTTATGTTATTAAGTGATTATTATTGGATGATATTATTCTCATTAATCAAGGATTCTTATTTCTGATTTTAAAATAATTTTATTTTCAGAAAATAGTGTTTAAAAACCGCCCGTCAAAATCCTAAAAGGGAGAAATAAATATTTTAAATGGTTTTTGAAATAAGATAAATTTTGAAACAAGTTTATTATGTTAGACCATTTTGGTACGATTTAGTTTATTCTTTCAAAACCCAAAAATGAGGATTTTAAATTGTTATATTTAGCATTAGTTAAATTAAGTAAATAGTGTTAAATTATGATTTTTATTTAAATCTATGGTTTTTGGAGAGTTTTAAATCTCTAAATTTTTATGATAACTAGAGCTTTTAAAACTCAACTTATCTGAAAGGTTGGATTAAATTTTTGAGCTTTTAAAATCATGCTTTTAGTTAAAAATCGAGTTTTTATCAAAATGGGGACTTATTTGCAAAATTGGAAATTTTGAGGGGCTAATCTGCAACCAACGCCCAAACAGTATAGTTACTGTTCGGGACGTCAACAGCAACTGCATGCAGCGGCATGCAGTAGCCCGATGGTCACCATCCACGGATGAAATTTTCTATAAATTGGCCATTAGTTCAGCTGATCAAACTCCCAGATATTTTTCTCTCTCTCCCCCTCAGCTGCTCTGTGGAAATCCAGCAACCTTCCACCCTCTCTGCCTCTCTGTTTTCCTGTTTTTATCAACCGTAGCTTAGAAGGAAAGTTTTTCAAAGACTGAATTTTCCAGCCCAGGAACTCAAGTGAAGGTAACCACTGTGTTCATTTTCAAATTTTAAGTGGTTTAAAATCAAGAAAAACTGATTTTGGCTAAGTGTTGAGTGTGTAAAACCATTTTAAAGTCTAAGGAAAAACTTGATTTTCTTTGTACCGGCATGGCTTTCGTTTCAAAATCCGTTGGCTTAATGAGTTTCAAAGTTCCAAATCACTCCCTATGGAAAGAGGACTCACTGAGGAGTCTATCTGACCGGTTGGATGTGAAAATCGAATCCGGAAAACCCACTATTTCTGGATTCATATTTCATGCAGTGTCTGCCCATCACTGTCTGCTGTTACAGACAGTGGAGGAAGACGACTCTTGGACAGTCCAAGAGTCGAGCTTCGGATGGTCCGAGGGTCACACGCTTCGGACGATCAGAATGCCACCCTTCGGATGTTTTGGCTTCATAACAAAGAACTGAAGCGTCCGAGGCCACCCTGTTTTGCCAGATGTTCCGAGCCTAGTTCGGAAGGACCGAACCCTACTCGGACGATCCGAGCCTCACTCGGCATGATCCGAGACACACAGACCCACCGAAACTTGTTTTTTCGAATTTTTCGGTTCGAAAGGACTTCAGATGATTCCAGACGCGATCTTCGAACTATTCGAAGTCAGATCAAAGGTCTGAAGTCAGTGACTAGTTTAGGTAGTAGTTCGGATAATCCGAAGCCACAGTACCTGGTTCCGAAGCATGTTCCGAGGGACCTAGTTTTTTAATACCAAATCTTGATTGATATTGATGCATGTGATGTTATACCCCCTTGATAAATAAAAAATGTGTACTAACCATCTTCTCTTATTACTATAGTCTATATATTATTGTATTCACTTTCAGGTCGACTCTATTGGTAGGGCACTGAGTGACTTCACTTCCAGGCCGACGCTATATTTGTCAGGCACTGAGTGACTTCGAGGCCTTACTCAACATGTCAAGTCTGGTCTTATCTAGAAGACAACCGAGAAGTCACCTGAGTATCTAGACCTAACTTAATAAATCAATCTGGTCATGCCCAAAAGACAATATGAGTTTTGGAGTGAGCACATTTCTATTACTCTATTGTGGATTATTGTAACTTAAAATGGTTAGAAACCAAGTAGGGGACTCAATTCCATTTACCTTGGAGATTTTTGGGAAAACAAGTATGATTTTAAAATACTACTTGTGTGTATGCATTTGATGCTATGTATGTTGACTTGTTAATGATTGTGCACTCGTTTGCTTGTTTGAACAGATACCATGATACCACACATTTTTCTGTCACGCCCTGACCCGAAGGGTGGGCCCGGAACGCGACTGATTTTTTTTAAAAAAAAAAAACTAAGACAACACTCAAACATTCTATCTGGGCCGGATCAACAGTTAGGCCCAAAAGGTCACACATGATCCCAACATGTGGACTCAAACATATACCATAAGTCTACCCAACAATAGACACAAACTAACACATATATGATCACATAATTCCAACACTGAATTATTATTAAAACACCATCAGAGTAACTACAGAAATGCAGTAGTTTCAATACATAACATTGATACAAAATAAGTACCACACCCGGTACTTTACAAAAACAAGAGGTTCCAAGAACCAGAAAGCAAAGATAAGGGTATTCCCCTCAGTGGGAATCCCGAAACACCGCCGCAACTTATCCACCCAAGCTTGAAATAGAGGGTTCTCCTCCTCGGGTTTATCTCTTGAAAGGTGAGTGGGGTGAGCTTACTAGCCCAGTGAAGGAAATATAACAGTGCAGTTTTAAAGTAAACAGCAGGTTAACAATAATCAACAGTTGCAATAATATCTCATGCTTGATAATAAAATCCACAATATCAAGTAAAGTCTCATCATTATTTCCATCAGTTTTCCATTACGGTTATCATCCAACATAATGCCTACTGACTACACTGAGACCATTGTATTAAGTCCCGACACGGTCAAAATACATCTTTACAAGTACATCTCCAATTCTCTCATAGCCGATACTGACACCCTCAGGTCAGCAACTGTCAACACCCATGGTCCAATAGACGTAAACCATCTCCCATATGGCCGATATTGGTTCAATAGTCAAGGGCACGTGAAAGCAGTCTTACACATTTCATATGATCAACATTATAGCATTTATCAACATCATAAGCACTCTTACCATTGTCACGCCCCGACCCGAAAGATGGGCCTGGAACGCGATTGATTTTTTTTTTAAAGATAAACTAAACTACAAGCATTCTCACTGGGCCGGATCAACAGTTAGGCCCAGAGGTCACACATGATCCCATCATGTGGACTCAAACATGTACCATATGCCTACCCCATAAAAATAGACAATAATGACATTAACACATCTCATGATCAAATAAAGTCCATCCATCGATTCATCATTCAAAATCATGCCACAAGAGTAACTACGAAAGCATAGCAGTTTAATACATCACATTTAGACAAATTAACTACCACACCCGGTACTTGATAAAGGTAAACGGTTCCAAGAACCAACAAGAAAATATAAGGGTATTCCCCTCAGGGAGAATCCCGAAATACCGCCTCAGCTTATCCACCCTAAGCTTGATAAAGAGGATCCTCCTCCTCGGGTTCATTGCTTGAAAGGTGAGTGGTGTGAGCTAACTAGCCCAGTGAAGGAAATATAACAATGCAGTTTAAGTAAAATAACAGGTTAGTAACAGTTCAATAATATCACATGCTTGATAACAACAAGCATGATCTCAAATAATATAACAACATCATCAGACACTGCCATCACCCACCATAACGCCTGCCGACTACGCTAAGACCAGTATTAAGTCCCGACACGGTCAAAATACATCCTTTCAAGTACATCTCCGGCTCTGACTTAGTCGATACTGACACCCTCAAGTTAGCAACTGACGACAGCATGGTCCGCCCATGGTCCAGTAGACATAAACTATCTCTCATATGGCCGATATTGGTTCAATAGCCCAGGTACTGTAATAGCCCGAATTTTTAAATCAATATATATATGGCAATTATTTGTTTTAATAATGGAAAAATGGGAACTTTGATGTCATGAATATTAAATGGATCATAATTTGGACAAAGGCCCAAGTATGGTCCAATGGACCATGGATTTGATAGGATCCATCAAAAGGATCAATGATGGTCAAAGTGGGCCCGATAACCGTGTGGACCCGACGGATCAAATTGATTCAAACTCCAAGGAAAAAGGTGGGGCCAACCATCATGGTTGACTTGGATGAGTCAAAATGGAATTAAAGAGGATCCAAGTAAATAAAGTTAATTTAATTAATATAAAACACCTAAGTTTAGTCTTGAATAGACCAAGGGACGTAATCAAGTAGGGTCCACCTCTACCTCATCAAGTGAGGTGGCGGTTGGCTAAGAAATTGGTGGGGCCGACCACCATGGTTGACTTGGTCAACCATGGTGGATACATGAAAGAATTGAAGGGAATTAAATAGAAATTAAATTATGAAATTAAGAGGGCTAAGTTAAATAACAAACTATATGATTGGGTGAGTCAAGATGATTCCCATTTTATTTGACTCACCCAAACTCATTGGAATGAGTTGTGACTCAAACCATTCCAACCACCCCCACTAAAGGGACAAAGGCCCTAAAATTGGGGGCATGCAAGCCCATACCTCCCTCCATCTTGGTGGGTGGAGGGAGTCAAACCAATCATCACACCCATCTCTCTCTCTCACTCTCTTCCTCTCCTCTCCAAACCGTCCTCCCTCTTGCAAGACCAAAAATACACTAAGGAAAGAAAGAGAAAGAGACTTAGAAGGAATGGAAGAAGGAACTAGGAGTTGGCCGATCACTCCTAAGACCCAAGACGTGTGATATTTTCCCATTCTCTCCTCCGTTTTTCCCTCTCAAAACTGCTACACCTTGGACGAACCAAACCTCGGTGACCTTACCTTAATCAAGCTCACCATTGGCCGAGTATCAAGGAGGAAGAAGAAGGAGAAAGGCTAAGGAGCAAAAGGAACAAGAGACAACCGGGAAAACCAAGGATTGTAAGTATTTCCAAACATGCCGTTATGGCTCTTTTAAGAGAAATCGCGAAGGAATGAAGTACAAAACATGCAATGGGAAGGACTGACAAAACAGTCAGTCGACTGAATCAGGGATTCAGTCGACTGAACTGATAATGGACGAACCAGAAACGAAGTTCTGGGAGTTTCAGCCGACTGAATCAGGGATTCAGTCGACTGAACTAACAATGGACGAATCAGAAACGAGCTTCTGGGAGTTTCAGCCGACTGAACTAGAGTTTCAGTCGACTGAACTAATGGTGGCTGAAAACAGAAGGAGTTTCTGGGAGTTTCAACCGACTGAATCTGATGATTTAGTCGACTGAACACAAACGTCTCGGATAAGAAAAGGGTTCTAGAAGTTTCAGCCGACTGAATATATGATTTAGTCGACTGAAGGAGTGCGTATTAAACACGTAAATGGATGGTTGATGGTTCAGCTGACTGAATCATACTGAAAATAAACTGGCAGAACAAATAGATAATCTGATTCAAAATCAGCCGACTGAATCTATGATTCAGTCGACTTAAAGGGTATGAACCATGTTTCAGCCGACTGAATGTATATTTCAGTCGACTGAAACTGAACTGGCAAGACAAACAGACGATCTGATTCAAAATCAGCCGACTGAATCTGTGATTCAGTCGATTGAATTGAAATGTACAGTTTTTGAATATTTTCTAAGGCACTACTAATCCAATAGGATAAATGGAGATGATATTAAATTAAAGGGACTGATTTTAAGGATCCTATGACATGATGGGTAAGTCATTAATGGATCTAGGTGTATAGATCAGTTATGGATTGAATTATATACGTGTTGAAATCAATGGAAAAAGAGGCCAAGAAAGGGCTGATTATGGTAATCTTATAATGTGGTTAAAAATCATTAATGAACATAGGTTTATGATCAGTTAGAGACTTAATCGTGGATAAGATATAGACTAACTTGAGAAATGTATAATAAGGTATTGGCACATCGCAACGGTACGCGAACGGCTACCGGAATTATCAGACGAGAACAAAAAGGACGTTATCAGTATTTGGTAGGATTCCTTCCTTTTTGTAAGCCGTGGATTATGTGTATGTGATGCTTTTCGTATTTGATTTTGGAAATTATATGATTTATTATTACATGGATTTTATATGGTATGGATTATATTCTAAATGCTATGGACAGTATTTTTATATGCTATGGATTATATTCCTAACCTATGGATTTTATATTATGGATATGAAATGTATATATATATTACATAGCATAATGCACTTACATCTCATGCATGGTATGGGCGGAAAAATAAAAGAACCGGAGTCCATGCTCCGTCGGGGCGACCGAGAACAGACATGGGGACATTGTTGTGGTATAACCGGAGTCCATGCTCCGTCGGGGCGACCGAGAACAGGCATGGGGATATTGACAGGGTAAAACCGGAGTCCATGCTCCGTCGGGGCGACCGAGAAGCAAACATGGGGACACCCTGACGAGGATTTGCCTTCAAGGGGGATATGATATTTCATGATGATGTAGATGATGGGTGGGATACATGGCATAGACACCCATGGCATGACATTCATCATATGTTTTTATTATATTGCTATCAGTATGCTTGTTATTACTAATCCATGTGCTAGCCCTACTCGGAGTCCTACTGGGCGCATTGACTAATGCCCTACTTCCATCCTAGCTGGTGATACAGGAGACGGATGAAACAGTGGACGTGACGGGAGTCAGGCTTAGGGGCGTGGGAAAGCGGCTACTTTGTTTATTAAAGTTTTATTTTGGAAATGTTGTAACTCAAGTAGCATAGCTTGTTGAATTGTAATAAATTTTGGATTTCTTACTATGGTCTAGATTAAACTCTGTACGTTAACATTTGAGACATAATCATGAACATGGGGGTATTTTGGTAATTTAATGTTGTATCTTCCCTTCTATCTAAAAAGCGGTAGGATAATATCTATTATAATGTTCCGCATGTAACTATGTTCCGCGAACTTACTTCCTACGCGTGAACCGTACTCGTGTACTTCGTTCCGCGCACGCATAGGGTTGGCCAGTTAAGGGCCGGGCCTTAGAAGCTCGGACTTAACTCGCGTCGTGACGTTCGCGCCGTTGTCACTTGATTTAATTCAAAAAAAAAAAAAAAAATAGACTCTGAAATATAGTGAAACTGGGCGGGCGTTACAGGTACGTGGAAACAGTCTTACATACTCATACGATCAACATCGTAATATCACAATCATCATCAGCACTCTTACCATAGTGCATCATGTCTACGCACATGAGTGGGTTCATCAAAACTGAAACCACTCATTGCTCAATACTCATCTCATCATAAAACTTGTTTACAAAATCTGCAGAGTTAAGTTCCCTCACCATGATTGTGTGGTTACGCGGTCTCTATTCAAACAACACACAAGTGCACAATCAATATACATAACAAATACGTACACATACGTAATATTTGAAAATCATACGTTTTCCCACAGAATATCCAGGGTTCATGGAATTGAGTCTCCTACTTGGTTTCTACCCTTTTTAAATTAATATAATCCACAATATAATAATAGAAAGGGGCTCAGTCCAAAACTCATATTGTCTTCTGCGCATGGATCAGATTGACTTATTGAGTTAGGTCACTTCTCGGTTGTCTTCTGGATAGGACCAGATCTGACATTTTGAGTAGGCCTCAAGGTCACTCAGTGCCCGACTATATAGTGTCGGCCTGAAAGTGAATCACTCAATTCCCGACCAATAGGGTTGGCCTGGAAGCGGATACAATAGTATTTACATTATAAGTAATAAGAAAAGAGGATTAATACAATTTTAATTAACAAAAAGGGGTACTAATCATCACATCACATAATCTAACAAAATAATATATATATATATATATATATATATATATATATGAATAAAATAATAATATTTATTTATTTAATTATTTATTCATTTTTTTTTCCAATGGGAACCAACATTAAAAATCACAAGCAACAATAATATCAAATAAAAATATTTTTTTTGAATAAAATAATAATATTTATTTATTCAATTATTTATTCATTTTTTTTCAAAGGGAACCAACATTTTAAATCATAAGCAACTATAATCTCAAACAAAAATATTTTTTTTTCCTTCTTCCCCGTTCACTGTCTGCAACAGACAGTGAACGGCCGGGAATAGTAAAATCGAAAATGGGAAAAGGGAGATTTTCTGGACTCGATTTTTATATCTGACCGATCAGATGGATTCCTCCGGGAGTCCTCTTTCCATAGGGAGAGGTTTGGAGTTTTGAAACTCAGTAAGCCATCCGATCTTAACACCGGAAGCTCACTGATACGAGGAACCCTAGAATTTTTCCTAAATTTTGAAATCGTTTTTCTCAGTGAAAACAGAGCCAAATTCAAAAAAATTTTATTCAAAACCGATCGAAATTGAAAGGGGAAAGCAGTGGTTACCTTGGATTGAATTCCTGGGCTGAAAATCTGGATTTTGAAATAAATTTCCTCTAAGTTACGGTCTGAAAAAAAGAGGGAAGAACAGAGAGAATCGGCTGGTTTTTCAGGCAGCAAAGATTGAGGAAGAAGAGAAAAGTTGTAGTGGGAGTTTGAAACAGAAGGAGGGAGATCCTATTTATAGAAAAATGGCTGGAAAATCCGTTGCGCAAGCATGCCGCGACGACAGGACGGGACGCCGGAGAATCGGGTCGAGCAGGGCACGCCGCTGACGCTCGAAACAGTGAATTTTTGGTTTTTGCAAATCAGCCCTCCACATTTTCCATTTTTGCAAAAAGGGCCCCATTTTGTCAAAAACTGGATTTTTAACTAAAAAAATAATTTCAAAAGCTGAAAAATTTAATCCAACCTTACAGATAGGTTGGGTTTTAAAAATCTTAACTACCATAAAAATTTTGGAATTTAACTCTTATTAAAAACCATTTATTTAAATAAAAATCATAAAGTTATACTATTTACTTAAATAAAGAATTGTTAAAATAAACAATTTAGAGACATCATTTTGAGATGAAATGAAATAACTAAACCATTCTTAAAATGGTCTATCATAAAATACTAATTTCAAATTTTATTTCATTTTCAAAACCCTTTAAAATAATTAATACTCCCTTTCGGGGTTTTGACGGGCGGGTTTTAAATACCATTTTCTGAAAATAAATTCATTTTAAAATCAGAAATACAAATCCTTTATTTAGGATAACATTATTTACCAATAATATACGCATATCAATAATATTTTAAAAAAATATATACAACAAGTGGTAAATTAACAAAATGCCCCTCGAGCTCGACGAGTTTTCAGGCTCAGATCAGGCCAATCCTGGGCTTTCCTCGAAGCCCTAACCGTAATCTCCGAGGATCTACACCTATATTATTATCTTGTGGATGATTTAAAAATGATAGAAACCAAGTAGGAGACTCAATTCCATGAACCCTGGATATTTTATGGGAAAACGTGTGATTTCCAAATACTACTCGTGTGTATGTATTTGATCTGTATATTGATTGTGCACTTGTGTGTTGTTTGAACAGAGACCGTGTAAACCACACATAACGGTGAGGGAACTTGACTCTTCAGATTTTGTAAATAGGTTTTTATTTGGCAATGAGTTTTGATGAACCCACTCATGTGCCTATACACGATGCACTATGGTAAGAGTGTTGATGTTGATTGTGATATTACGATGTTGATCGTATGAGTATGAAAGACTGCTTCCACGTACCTGGGCTATTGAACCAATATCGGCCATATGAGAGATGGTTTATGTCTACTGGACCATGGGCGGACCATGCTGTCGTTAGTTGCTGACTTGAGGGTATCAGTATCGGCTAAGTCAGAGCCGGAGATGTACTTGTAAGGATATATTTTGACCGTGTCGGGACTTAATACTGGTCTCAGCGTAGTCGGCAGGCGTTACAGTGGAAAATGGCAGTATTTGATGATGTGATGTATTACTTGAGATTATGCTCATTGTTATCAAGCATGTAATATTGAACTGTTGCTAACCTGTTTTATTATTTACTTAATGTGCATTGTTATATTTCCTTCACTGGGGTAGTTAGCTCACACCACTCACCTTTCAGGTGATGAACCCGAGGAGGAGGACCCTCTTTATCAGGCTTAGGTTGGATAAGCTGAAACGGTGCTTTGGGATTCCCCCGGAGGGGAATGCCATTATCTTTTCCTGTTGGTTCTTGGAACTGTTGACTTTTATTAAGTACCGTATGCGGTACTTAATTTGTGTTAATCTGATGTACTAGGCTATGTTGCCTTTGTAGTTTTGAGACAATGTTTTGAATGATGAATCAATGGTTGATTTTCTTTTGCTTTGTATTAATCAATGTTGGATTTGAATTAAGCATGCTATGTGTTGATGTTGTTTATGTCTATTTTATGGGGGAAGCATATAGAACATGTCACGCCCCGACCCTACCGGTGGGCCCGTAACGCGACTGATTTTTTTTTTTTGAAAGATAGACTGAACGACAAGCATTCTTACTGGGCCGGATCAACAGATAGGCCCAGCGGTTACACATTAGCCCGTTAAGTGGACTCAAACATGTACCATATGCTTCCCAAAAACCAAGATATAACAACATCAATACATAACATGCTCAAATCAAATCCAACATTGATTAATACAAAGCAAAATAAAATCACTCATTGATTCATCATTCAAAAGCATTGTCTCCAAAGACAACAGAGCCTATTACATCATTTTAACATAAATTAAGTATCACATCCGGTACTTAATGAAAATCAACGGTTCCAAGAACCAACAGAAAGATCAGGGCATTCCTCTCCGGGGGAATCCCAAAACACTGTTTTAGCTTAATCGCCCTAAGTCTGAAAGAGAGGGTCCTCCTCCTCGGGTTCATCGCCTGAAAGGTGAGTGGTGTGAGCTAACTAGCCCAGTGAAGGATAATTAACAATGCACATTAAGTAAATAATAAAACAGGTTAGCAACAGTTCAAAATCATATACTTGATAACGATAAGCATAATCTCAAAATAATATGTCAACATCATTAAACCACTGCCATTATCCACCGTAACGCCTGCCGACTACACTGAGACCAGTATTGAGTCCCGACACGGTCAAAATACATCCTTGCAAGTACATCTCCGGCTCTTTAACGTAGCCGATACTGACGCCCTCAAGTCAGCAACTGACGACAACATGGTCCGCCCATGGTCCAGTAGACATAAACCATCTCTCATATGGTCGATATTGGCTCAATAGCCCAGGTACGTGGAAGCAGTCTTACATACACATACGATCAACATCGTAATACCATAATCATCACAGCACTCTTACCATAGTGCATCATATACAGGCACATGAGTGGGTTCATCAAAACTGAAACCACTCATTGCTCAGTACTCATATCATCATAACACCTGTTTACAAAATCTGCAGAGTTAAGTTCCCTCACCGTGATCGTGTGGTTTCGCGGTCTCTATTCAAACAACATACAAGTGCTCAATCAATATACATAACAAATACGTACATATACGTAGTATTTGGAAATCATACATTTTCCCACAAAATATCCAGGTTTAATGGAAATGAGTCTCCTACTTTGTTTTTAGCCTTTTTAAGTCATCCACAAGATAATAATATAATACAAAGGGGCTCAGTCCAAACTCGTATTGTCTTCTGGGCATTGACCAGATTGACTTATTGAGTTAGGTCTAGATCCTCGGGTCACTTCTCGGTTGTCTTCTGCATAGGACCAGAGCTGACATTTTGAGTAGGCCTCGAGGTCACTCAGTGCCCGACTATAGTGTCGTCCTGAAAGTGAATCACTCAGTTCCCGACTAGTGTCGGACTGAAAGCGGATACAATAGTATTTACACTATAAATAATAAGAGAAAGGGGTTAGTACATTTTTAATTAACAAGGGGGGTATAAATCATCACAGATAATCAAACACAATAAATAATAATCAGTATTTAGACAAAACAGTAATCAAGCAATATTTTAACATTTTAAAAACGGGTCCCTCAGAACATCACCTCGGAACTGGGTGCAGTGGCTTCGGATCATCCGAACCACTCTAAACTGAGTCACTAGCCTTGGAACTTGGGGCCTGACTTCTGATCGTCCGAAGACTGGGTCTCGGACCGTCCGAAGTCCATCCGAAACAGGAAAATCTGAAAACACTAAGTCTCGGTGGGTCTGTAAGGTTCGGAACGTCCGAAGACAGATCTCGGACCTTCCGAAGGGGTTCGGTCCTTCCGAGCTGGGCTCGGTCCATCCGAAAGAGGTCTGGCTCGCCTCGGGCGGACTGGGCTTCGGGTGAAGCTCGGAACGTCCGAGGGTCACGGTTCGGACCGTCTGAAGATTCGAACCGTCCGAAGATCGGCTCTCGGACCTTCCGAGAGTCGTCTTCTCCAACTGTCTGCACCTGCAGACAGTCACGGTGAATGCATAGTAAAATACGATTCCAGAAAGGGAGGGCTTCTCGGATTCGTTTTTCACATCCGTCTGGTCTGATGGACTCCTCTGGGAGTCCTCTTTCCATAGGGAAAGGTTTGGAGCTCAGAAGCTCGAAGGGTCATCTGATTTTAAGGTCAATTCCTCGCGGGTACATGAAACCCATGGTTATCCTTAGATTTTAAAACAGGTTTTTCTCCATCAAAACAGGGTCAAAATCAGTTTTGTTTGATTCTAAATCGGTTAGAATTGAGAGAGGAATGCAATGGATACCTTTGTTGAAGTTCCTGTGCTGAAATTCGGGTCTTTGGAAAATCTCCCACTAAGCTTACTGTTACTGGAAAAACAGAAGCACAGCAGGTTTCTCGAACGGAAATAAACAGAGAGTAGAGAGAGAAGAAGTGCAGAATCTGCTGGGAGTTCAATCGATCGAAGAAGGCTTCAATTTATAGGTTTTCTAGCCGGAAAATCGGCTGAATCCGATGGTACAAGACGACGGGAGGTGATCATCACCGTCGGAAAAAGGGCCGAGCGGCCAGTGCACGCTGCGTGACGTGTGCAGGCTGCTCTGCTTTTGCAGATCGGTCCTTCAGATATTTTCAAATTGCAGATAAGTCCTTATTTAAGAAAATTTGATTTTAAAACTAAAAGTGATAAATTAAAAACTCAAAAACCTGATCCAACCTTACAGATGGGTTGGGTTTTGAAAACCTAGGTCACCATAAAAATTTCAGATTTTATCTCTGAATAAAAACCCTTGATTTAAACAAAAATCATATTTTTCCCATAATTACTTAATTAAACAAATGTAAAAATAATCAATTTGTAAATCTTATTTTGAAATGAAATGAAATATCTAGTTCATTCTTAAAATGATCTAACACCGAATACCATTTTCAAAATTTATCTCTTTACCGAAATTATTTAAAATAATTAAAACTCCCTTTCGGGGTTCCGACGGGCGATATTTAAATATCATTTTCTGAAAATTAAATCATTTTAAAATAATAAATGCAAATCCTTCATTAAGGAGAATATTATCCACCAATAATATACACACACCAATATAATGTATAAAATCACATCTAAAAGCGGTAAATTACCAAAATACCCCTCCAGCTGAACGGGCTAGATCACTGAGCTCACGAGCTCGGATTGGGTCAAACTTGGGCTTCCCTTAAAGCCTTAGCCGAGATCCTCGAGATTAACCGGCTAAACAGGAAAATTAAGCTAAACCTCGCCTAATCTGGGGCAGGGTATTACAGTACATGTTTGAGTCCACATGATGGGCTAATGTGTAACCGCTGGACCTAACTGTTGATCCGGCCCAGTAAGAATGCTTGTGGTTTAGTTTACTTATCTTTCAAAAAAAAAAAAAAATCAGTCGCGTTCCGAGCCCACCCTTCGGGTTGGGGCGTGACAATTAGTCTAAATGCAATGTAATTTTGACAACGCTTAAGCCTATAATGTGATGGGTTCTTTAAAAAGGGTTTATGTTTAAATATGAGATCTATTAAAATTATATTCCCCCGTCTCATTTTAGTTGTCTCATTTAAAATATTTGTATTTTTCAAAGAACTCTCTATATAAGGCTAGCAATCATGTGATCTCATCCATTTTCAACACATTTTATACTACTCAAATACAAATGAGACAAATATTTTGGGACAATTCCAAAATCTATATAGGACAACTAATTTGGGACAGAGGGAGTATAAATCAATAATAAAACTATATTCTAGATTTAATTAGTTTTTTTAAGAATATACATGTTTGAATGAGGACCACCAAATCATATGGTGTGCATAAAAGCAACTTGATAAAAAAGACCCACATTTGAATATTGGGCCCAGAAAAGAAATTTTGATGGAAGAAATAAAATTATATTTTTAAAGTATTTAAAATTTTGATCACTTTAGAGATTAGCCAACAAAGCTTGTAGTTATTTTTTCAAGAATTACATCTAAATGGCTTTCTAATATTTTCAAAAACTACAACTAAAACCTACAAACAGCTTTTCAAAAAAAAAAAAATCACTAAATAAATTTAATAAAAAATTATTATAAATGCAATTTGCTCAAATTAAATTAAAAAATGAATCGGAGCAGTGCACAGAGCAAATTGAGTCAAACTAGAAAAATAATTTAAAATGAGTAATTGCTCTTGCCAAAAAGAGAGATTCAATTTAAGAGAAGATTGAATTTCGAGAGGAGATAAGAGTGATTGATCAGGTGTTGGATAATTTTTTAAAATATAAAGGTAAAATAGTTTAAGCATTTATGTTCATAGAAGTCTGAAAAATTATTTTACTGTTGTTATTATCTAAATATTTAAAATGAAAAAAAAGAGTTCCAACACTATGACGCAAGGGTTTAAATATCGGCCGATATACGATATATATCGCCGATATCGATAGTTTTAATTAAAAAAAATAAGAGAAAAAAATTTATCGGCCAATATATCGGAGGATACCAAGATTTTTCCCCCCACTATTATGTGTGTTGACGGAAACTTTTATGAAAGGGGATAATTGGATTATCATAGAAAAAAAAATCAAAATAGCATAAAATGATATAAATGTAAAAATTATTAAAAAACTATTAGACTATCGAAGTGCAGATGAAGTGAAAAATCTAAAAAGATGTAACGCATAAAATTTTGCTTCATTGTAGTTCTTTGCTAAGTGATATTCCTCCAATTGGGTCATACATTCATTTTTTATTATAATTATAGTTTTTTTTTGATAAAATAAATAAGACTTCAATATATTGATAAAATTTCCGATCCATCACAAAGTCTAGATTGAGATCAAAATTGTGAGTCTTTCTTTATTTATGATTTTTATCATGTAAAATTAATTCAAATTCTCATTTGAGACATTTTGGATAGTTATTTTGTGATACAACAAGATTGGGACTCAGAAAACATTGATAAAGAGTGGTGCTGAAGCTCGAGTGGATTGGGCTGAATTTTAATGAATTCAATTTAACTCATATAAAAAAATCGCGCTAACTTGATTCTATCAAAGTTGCTTGCCCAAATGGCTCAACCAGACCTGATCTGTGTTGCTATTTCGATAGTTCGGCCCATTTAAACTCAAATTTGGAGAAAAAAAAAAATTAGCACTAGGTTTTTTATATCTTCTGAAACTCAGGTCGGATTGGGTCAATTTAGGTCAGGTCGAATTGATTTTAAATTTCTGAGTCTATTTCAACTTGAAATCTGTATGGTTTTTTTCCCAACTTGACTTGATCATGAATTTCCAAATATGTGACTTAGTTCATCGGATCATGCGGATCAAGTTAAAACCCATCCAAGTTTCATCTTTCATCCCTAGGTTTGTATAATATATTGTAAAGAGATTTAGGGGATGATTAGGCTTTAAATGACCTTAATAAATTAAAAAGAGATTAAAGAGTAACCTATGGAATTAGTTGATGAGAAAGATGGTGGGAAAGAAAGATATTGAATGAAAGACTGGATCTAATTGATTGTAGATTAATTGAAGTGAGACAAGAATTTGGATGGTGGAAGAACGCAGTCACTGCAACTCTCAACAAGAAGAAGACTCTTTCATGTTTGTTTCTTCTTGCCTCCCAGTTAGGATTTTAAAAAGTGATTGTTTTTAAATGAAAAGAAAACATTATCTTTTAGCAAACATAAAAATAAAAATGTGAATATGAAAAATTTAATTTCACAAACTAGTTATTTTTTAAGTGTCTATTTTTATTGGAAAACTTATTTTTAATTAAAAAATTAAAGAACAACTCAACTATAAGGAGACTGAGGTATTGATTTTCAACGAAAGACTGACATTTATCACAGTTGGGCTGATATGATTGAGGGAGATAGGCAAGGGCTTGATGGAGACAAAATTTAAGATTTTTTTTTTATTTGTGAGATGGATCACAAAAAGTAATAATAAATTATAATTAAAATTTTAAAATTCGTAATTACAATAAATATGAGGCCCAAATTTCAATAATTCTTTCTTTTTTACAACTAATGTGTTCTAGGTTTTCATGTATCCGACTAATCTTCTCTAATATTATGGGAATTATTCTTTTAAAATAGAATAAAAATCGAATTCAGAACTAAGTGAATTTCTGGTCACCACTCTAATTCAATTAAGTTAAATTCTAATCATCCTTATTTTTAATATTATATTATATATATGTGATCTGATTCATTTGTAATCTTTTTAAATAAATGGGAGACTCACAGCTCCAACTCAGTTCGCGAGCTACAGAGTGACTTGCTCTGCGCACCACCGGCTGCTGTCCTGTTTTGAGTGTTTTCCCCCACAAGTTAGGGCATTTCTCTGGAGACTTCCACTCTTTCTAGGGGAAACCGGGAGAGCCGGAGAGGCGAAATAAGAGAGAGAGAGGAAGCGCAGGGATCGTTTTCCTCTGCTTCTCGATTGCAGCGAAATAAAACAAAGAACCAAATCCCTTTCTTCATTTCTCTTCTCCTTTATTCCTTTCCAAAAAATCGAATCCCAAGAGGCACAAGGAGAAAGCGAACCCTAATCTCTGCAACTCCAATGGTGCGCTCCAATGGTGCCCGCCTCGCCTACTGCTTCTTCCGCAGATCCCTTTCTTCCAACCTTCTCGAAAATTCACCTTTTATCGTAATTGTCCATTTCCCCTCTCATTTTTTCTTCATTTTTATATCTATTTCTCCCCTACTTGTTACCATTTTTTCAATTGGATTTTATTTTGATTCCTTTCTCTAGTTGGAGGATTCATTGCATCGGTTGAGTCGCCGTGGATTTGTATCGGGAATTTGTAATCCCTGCGGGATTGCCGATGGCAGGAATTCAGCACCAGGTGTGTTTAGCATTTCCGATTTTGGATTTTGGGTTTCATTGTGTTGGTTAGGATTAGGGTTCTCGATTAAGAAAAATGCTAGTTTTATGTGGTGTGTGTGGACAGGGAGGTTTGCACATGTCCCAAGCGCTTAGGTGTTCTAAGAGGCTTAGATACCTTGACTTAAAAAAAAAATAATACTTATGTTGTTATCTTTAGTAAAATTACATGAATGTGATTTTTTTACTGTAGACCGCGACACCGTATTGATAGCAGACTTTATTCTAATTACGATAAAATCATGGCCAAATACTGTTCATAGTAATCAAATGCAAACTTATGAACGGTTGATTTTGATGTATTTGGATTGGATGGCCAGCCATCTCGTGTGAACTTGCTTTTTACTGTTGGGTACTTACAAACTTGTCTTCGATGTGGTAAGGTCTACTTAGCAGCTACATGCATGCAATTCATCAATATAGTGTTTTATGTAATTTATTAAAAACTGAAGTGGTCATGTTAGAACGGTATTTCTGTTGAATGTTGGTGAATGCAAGAAGGCTTGTTAATCATTAGAAATATTTGGTTTTTCTCTCATTTTTGTATCCTTTTGGCATTCTTTCATTGAGTTGGGACCTTTTTTTGGTGCAGTGGAAAAGAGAAATGGAATGTGGATTGGAGGTTTTGCGAGCAGTTGGTGTGTGAGGAGGTCTATCCATGCGACAGGTAATTGAAAAAAAAAGCTCTTTAAGTATTTTTTATTTTCTTTTTATTTTTCTTATTGAAATAAATGTTTTATGTTTATAAAGTACTTTTTTTAGAAAATAAATGATGGAAAATTTATTTTTTGAAAGGGGAGAGTTTTTGATTTTAAGAGTTTTTTTCTAAATGAAATGGGTAAGTAAGGAATCTTTCTTTTTAACGTCTTTTATTTTTTGAAATGTCAAACAGTTTTTTAAATAGAATTATGGAGAAATTCTTTGTTTTCTTACTTTGATAAAAAGGGAAATTGTTAATTTTTTGTTTTGTTTAAAAGTTATCATTTCTCTTCTTGAAATGAAGTGGATCTATTTGAGATAATTATATAAGAATGGCAACTGAAGCATTCTTCTTTCTTTAAATATTTTTTCTTTAATGGTACAATGGTTTTTTTTTTTTTTTTTGAAAAATTATTTTTATGATGAATATGGTAATTTTGTTTTCGTTTTTGTAAGATTTATTTTTTATTGAAATGGATTTTTTAAAAGTTTTTTTTGTGAGAAATGTAGTTGAAAAGTTATTTATTGTGATTCTTTTTATTTTGAAATGGAAAAGGCTATTATATGAGATCAGATTTTCAGTGATGAATATATGATAATTTTATTATTAGTAAAATTTCTTTTTTATTGAAATGGATTTTACTTCTTGTAAATAGATTTTTGAAAGGCATTTTTTTTAATAAGAAATGTAGTTGAAAAGTTATTCATTTTGATTTTTTTTTTGGAAATATAATAGCTTATTATATGACATCAATTTTTCTTGAAAAGTTTTTTGAATGTTGAGAAAGGTAATTAGATTTTTTTTTTTTTTTTTGAAATTATAAAATATCTTTCTTGAAATGGATTTTTTTTTGAGAAGATTCTGTCTTTTTTTTTTTCTGGTGAGAAGGGTGCCTAAAAAGTTATCTTTTAACAAAAGGGGTTCCTAAAATTTTTTTTATTTTCTTATAATAAGTTTAATTGAATTTGTTTTTCTTCAAAAGATTTTTTTAATGGTGGAAATTGTCTCCTAAAAAGGTTATTTTCCCTTTTTATGACAAAGGTCATTGAAAAAGTTCCTTTTTATTGAAATTGTAAAACTTTTAGGCCTTTTTGGGAAACTTTTTGCTTTTATGAAAGTTATTGGAAATTCTCAGGTTGCATTCAGATGAATGGGGAAGTCTCCTTTTTTTGTCATCATTGATCATTGTCTTGATGTATTTTCATGTGTTAGAAAATTGGTATTGTCATCATCTCATTGAAAAAAATATTAACATTAAAGTCATAATCTCATTGAAAAAAATATTAACATTAAAGTCATCATCATCATAAGTTCATAACCGTTTCTAGAATCTAGTTTTTTATTCCTACATTTCCACTCTACCATGAAGAATCATTTTATTCATTGGCCCACAATATACCGTGTCTTTCTTGCCCCATTGATCGAAGTCTTTAATGTCTCCTCGTTCTCCTAGCACCTTCCACATGTAACCTTTTGACTTTTCATATTTGAATTGTCATTGGTCATTTATATAGATGTCGAAACCATTTTAAATGACATTCTTTTATCATCTCATCTACTGTGGCTATCTTTAAGGTTTCTCTAAAGTACTTGTTTTTTACTATTTCTTTTAATGTCAAGGGATGATCACTTGCTCATTGATGTGCACGGTATCACCTTGCACACTTAAGACATTTTAGCCCACCAAATGGGTATTGATGGATCCGTTGGAGAGAGTCTTTGTTTTAGTATGGGTTCTACCAAAGCTGATCTAATCAATCAAACCATGTTTCTTAAGGCTTCTAGGTTTAAAGATTAAATAATCAAATAAATCAAATTTTGGAGAGCTTAAAAAACATGTCTTCACTGATTATGAAGGTGACTATTGGTGGGCTATATATTCAAGAAAAGACCTTTCTGATGGATCCATTACCAACCCATTTTGGTGGGCTTCATGCCCAGGGGTGTCGGAAATACTGTCTACACCAATGTGCGGGTATAGTGTCACTTTAATGTTTGTTTCCGCGTTCATCAATTTAGCATTTGCTTCTTTGGCATCATTACTTTATTTATTTATTTTTTAAAATTGAAGGATACCTTTATCTATTTGTCTTTTTTTTTTTTTTGTATATTGCACAATATTTTTTTTTTAATTTTTTGTTAATTGCACAAAATTATTTTCAAGACAAGATTGTCTTCTCACTAATTTAGTCATTGTTTTTTAGAATCACCTTTTCTATACACAAGGCACCTTCCTATGACTTAGATTTTCATTATCTTGCCTATATTTAGCACACCTTATGACTAGTCTTTTGACCATAACAAAATTAGACTCTGTTTGATTATGCAATTGCACTCAGATACTAAGTCATTTGTAATACTAACCGTTCAATCCTCTTGAGTTTGTCTCACTAATTTACACCCACATATTTTGTTGTTGTTGTTGTTCTAATCTTCAAACTTTTATTAAAAAGAGTCAAGCCTTCCATTCAAAAGCTTTCCTCCACAACTGTAGACTTCTCCTCACTAACTAGTACTTATAACATCTGTAAACAACATATACCAAAGAACCTCATTTTGGATTTGTGATGTTGAGTGGTCCATAACTAAAACAAATAAACTTTTGGTTTTGTTATTCATCCACCTACTTAGGGTTAGGGATGTTACTTTGATCTAACAGCCTGAAGGTTGGAAGCGCTTGGCTCCTGAAAAGGAGGTGTTTGAGCCATGCCCTTGGAAAAGAGCACTTGAGCATTAAATTTTAGTTCAAATAAATTACATAGGGGTAACAATTGGTTCTTACACGTTGTCACCATTTCATTGTATGTTTTCAACATACCGTTAGAGATGCTTCCCTCACTCCTAGAGATATAGTTCCTAATGTAAATATGTTTTAATTCGACCTACAAAATCACTAGCCTTGGCACTTTTCTATTTAGTCCTCTTGTAAATACTCTGTCATTTTCATTGTGTCTACATACTTATCTTCCTTATTAAAAGTGGCAACTTTCCAAGATGCCAAAATATCTTTTGGGTAGACTTCTTTGACTCTACATGCCTTGTTGTATTTTAATAATTTTCCTAATAATATAGTATGGGTATTGTCATTATCATATCTTGCCAGTATGCCTTAATAGTAGTTAATAATATTTCATATTTTCTTAATTATATTAAAAATGTTTTCTTTTTTGTTTGACTTATATGCTTGCTTCAACAGGATTGCGGTTGATGGCCGTTAGAGATTATTATGATGTACTTGGAGTAAGCAAGAATGCAAATCCTTCAGATATCAAGAAAGCCTATTATGCTGTGAGTGTTATGATAGCATTGTGCCCACCCCGCTGTGTGTTTATTTTTTCTACAAGCTAAATAGATCAGTTAGAGCAAGTATTGGAAAGTATTGTTCCCCAAAAAAGTGTACTCTTAGACTTACGCCTTCAATTGACGCTTTTGCAATATTTAGAATAATTCTACTTTGACGCAGGACAAGGGATAGGGTAACCCTAAATGTCTAATGTGGTTCCGTAAAAATTAAAAGGGGATGAAACCAGCTGGAGGGTCTCTAATATTAGTGGGAATGTTTCTGGTTTTTGGAAAGGAGTTCGCTCAGTGTCTGCGGCTTTTGACCGCTTCATTCGGTGTCGTGTTTATACAGGAGATGATATTCTCTTCTGGTCGGACAAATGGTTAGGCGAAGTTCATTTGGCTCATTCATTCTCCGTGTTATTCTCCCTTGCTTCAAATAGAGCTGCATCGGTTAATGAGTGTTATGAGTTTACTCAAAACAAGGTAGTCTGGGGTCCTTGGTTTCGGCGAGAGTTCGAGGATTGGATGTTTGAAGATTGGATGTCTCTAATGTCTCTTTTAGGAAATGCCTTTGTGAAGGGCTCTGGAAAAGACATGCGTCTTTGGGAGGTCGATGCTCATGGTGTTTTCTCAATCAAGTCTTTTTGTAAGAATATGTTGAGGGGTAATGAAGTTCCTTCAGTTCATCCAAAAATTTGGGAGGGGCTTTCTCCTTATAAGGTTAAGATTTTTGGATGACTTGCTGGTTTGAAGAAAGTCTTAACGATTGACAATCTGCGTAAGCGCAAGATGATTATTGTGAACGCTTGCCCTATGTGTTTATTGGATGCGGAGTCGGTAAATCATCTTCTTCTTCATTGTAATTTTTCTTATCAGATTTGGATGCATTTCTTCCAGTTGTTAGACATCAGTTTCTGCCTCCCTCTTTCGTGGGGTGATCTTTTCAATGAAGAGGTGTTGGTGTCAAGTAGCTCCTTTCGGCGCAGGTTGTGGAGTGTAACTTCATTGAGCATTGTGTGGTCTATTTGGTTGGCTTGCAATAATAGGGTGTTTCACGGGAAAGTTTGCTCAGTAATTTCTCTTTTGGATTTAATTAAGTTTCAGGTAGCTTGGTGGTTAGTCGGGCCAACTCAGCTTCAGGATGCTTCTATTTCAAATATATGCAGAGATTGGGCTTCGTCGTTTCATTTATTCATAAGCTGGGGGCTTCTCATCAAGTTTGTTGGAGTCGTCCTTCTGACGGGCTTCTCAAACTGAATTTTGATGGTAGTTGCATGCGTGATTTTGCTCTGGCTGGTTATGGAGGGATTATTTGTTCCGACTCTGGGTCTTCTGTATCTTCTTATGCTGGTCCCATTCTTCACGGGTCAGTAATTGAGGCCGAATTAGAGGCTTTATGACGCGGCATTTTGAAGTTGGAGGAGAAAGGGATCCATGGGTGTTTGATTGAGGGTGATTCTCAAGTAATAGTCAGTTGGGCTTTGGGTTCTATTTGTCCGTGGAGGTTCTTGGATAAAATTGAAAGAATTCGATTTATCATAAATTCCTTTGAATTTAAAATTGCTTGAGTTCATCATTTAGCTAATTCGGCTGCCGATGAGTTGGCTCGTTAGAGGTTATTTTCAGATTCCGAAGTGGTTTCTAATTTTTTGTAATTCTGTTTCGGGTGGGCTTTCTCGACCTTCTTTTCTTTTCCTTTTTTGTATTTCTGTTCGGTATTATTGAAGTTATCTTTCAAAAATAAAAATAAAAATAATAATGCTCCCTAAACCAAAAATGGGCTGAAATTAATTCCAAGTAATACTTGCAATCAATTAATATAAAAGTACTACACATAATCATGCAAATACTAAGAATAAAAAAAAGGGAACATTAAGCAACTAATTGGGTCATGGGTTAATATAGACAATTAATGGGATAGACTGGACTTTGGGTAAATGGGTAATGGGCAACTTATGAAATTGGATATTAGCCATGTGGGTAACTAGATACGAATGGGTAGAAATGAATGGAACATGAAGGGCTTTAAGGCGGAAGACTTGCAATAGAAAGAAGGCTTGCGGCAGCGAAGGGAAAGGCTCGGAAGGGGAGGCAGAAGCAAATGGGCTGGGTGGCGACAATGAATAGGGGTAGGGAATGGGCTGGTGACAACAGTTATGGGCAGAGAGTGATTGACGATGGCTGATAGGGGTCAAGAGGGGAAGGCGGCAAGAGTAGCAGTGGAATAGAGAGGTGTGCGGCAGCCAAGTGTAGGTTATATGGCTGGGCGAAAGCTAGGAAAACTCAAAAAGGGGTGGCGATGGATCTGTTTGGCAGATCTGGGGCTAAATCTGGGGTCATGGGAGGGTAGAACAAGAGGCGGAAATCAAGGGGTTGTGGAGACGGGTACAGTAGCAGTAAGGAGGGAAAAAGGGAAAGGGAAAAAGAGAAGAAGAAAAGAGAGAGAAGAAGTAGAAAAAGAATACCTGAAGAAGATGTGGCCTCACGCCAAGGCCTCTTGCCCGTCTTCGATCTCTCACCGAAGTTCTTGGATTCTCTCCAAAGTTCAATTGCACGAGGCTTGCGAAAATCTCAAAATATTTTATTCATTCATCGATGGAATGCCTCAAAAAGTTACAGGACTTTATAGAGTTTCTTCTTACTAAAAATAAAAACATTGACAATTACTAAAATACCCTAGCTAAATAAAGAGATCACATGAAAATAGAAATTGTATGCATGGAAACTGTATGCTATGCTCCGCATTGTACTTCCTTTCAACAATTGACTCTTTTTGAATGATGTTGGTTAGTTTATTGAGAGAGAGAGAGAGATTTCTTCATTTGCCCCTCTAATGATATGTTTCTCTGCTTGTCCCCTCTCTCTCTCTCTCTCTCTCTCACTCACTCACTCACTCACCCACTATTGGAAGCCAAATCTAATCCAAACAAGGGTTACTGGTCCTGGAGAAGAATATGTGTTGTTGTCACAATTAAGTATAAATGTACCTATTGGGGAAGGTTTCTATTTATGCTTAGAAATTGGCTAGTGATTACTTTTCAAAAAAAAAATTGGCTATTGATTGTTGAGCTATGTTGCATGGATATGGGTACTTGTCAAAATTTTATGCCGGTTCAAGGTGTTGGATTTGGCCAATTCCCCAAAATAGGATTCTTGGGTATATCACGTAACAGACACTTGACTTCCCACTTGGTGTGAAAGAGAGTCATTTGACACCTCCAATGATCGAGTGTTGGTGCGGTGAAGGTGGTGATGATGACAGGTCCACCAATGCTTGTGAGCATTGTGAGAACCTAACCAAGTGAGGCCACCAAAACCCCCTACCCTTTTCCCTTTACACACTACCTCCTATGAAGCTTGCCCAAATTTGTGTTGGAATGTTATTTTAAAGTGCTCGAAACTTTTTGCCCCTAAAAATGTGGCTTCACTTGTTCTTTCAAGGTGAGTTTTTGGGGGCATAAGTTTCAAACCAAGACTATGATCAAGACTTAGCAAATACTGGGTCAAGTTAAACAAGAGACTCTCTGGCTGTGTTTGGTTGAGGGGTGTGTAAGGGGAATGAGGTGTTACCCCTCATTACCCTTGTTTGGTAACTAAAGGGTAAAGGTCAAGAATCTCAATTTTACTCTTGTTTATCCCTCCACTCTCACTTTTGAAAACCCTTTTGAAACAAAATGTAGTATTCATAATTGGTTACCCACCTCTGGTTTTCCATTCTTGCAAAATTTACGCCTTATCCAAATGCAACCTCTTGGTCTATTAGGTGGATTAGATCCATTTTTTAAAATGTATTCATTTTTTTAACCTGGACTCATAGGTTGCTGGCTTGAATCAACCAAGTGACTTGGTTAGTCAACCAGGTAACTTGGTTCAATTTTATAATTTTTTTTTTATTGAATTTATACAGATTTATCTTGCAAAAAATATAAAAAATTACTAAAAAATATTATATAGTTAATAAATCACCAAAGTAAAACCTGTAATAATATACAAGAATAAGTATAATAACAAGTCATACATTATCTGTAACTTTATAATCACCACTTAAAATTATTAATGTCAATTAATGCAACTCTCAACTTCTAACAAATAACAATTATTGTTTTATTTGACTAACTAATCGAGTCAATAAAGTTACTCAGCCATAATTTGACTTAGTTGATTTGGCCCAACTAAGTCTACTTGTAACCTCTAAAACTCAATTCCACTTAGTTTGATCCTACCTAGTGACCAAGTGCATGATGCGTTGGTTCGACTTGGCGAGGCACTCAACAAGTTGGCATAGTTAGTCAAAAGTTGATCAACCTTGTTTGACCATACCATTGACCGGGTCTTGAAGGGTTGACCAGGAACTCAACCCAGTCGGAAAAATACGTGGGAGGAATTCTATTTAAGTAATAGACCTTTCCAACAAATCTATCCACATTGGTCTTGATGGGTCTCATATAGGGGTGCATAGGAACATGTGTGTATGTGCGTGTGTTCATGTGTTCATTTTTAAATGAATGATATGTAAAAATAACACTAGTAGAAATGTGAATTTCTTGCTAAACAATTAAGAAATGAACATTGTAATATTTTAGATAGGTTGCAAAAGAAGAGAACGTCTAACAATTACTAGAAGAATCCACAAAGAGTCTATGAAGACTCCAACATGAGATGTGTTGGACATGGGCATGACAAACATTTCAAAACATCCACATCCTTAATCTCCTTTTACCACTAGTGACCAATAGTCTCCATCTCACTCTTTAAAACCTTTGAATATTGTTCCACTTACTGTGAACTACATTATTTGAGGGGGCAGGTCAGAAAATTTTGGAAAGAATTGAGCTTGTATTTCCATGCTTCATGTTGTTTTTGATGGAAACATACTGAAATTGCAAATGATGGAAACTAAAGGAGAATATTGAAACTGCAAACAGTGGAAACTAAAGGAGAACAAATGGCCAACAAGATCAAGTTTTCAATGAACATTGTGAGTTTTGGTGTCAGCATCATCACTTGCAAAAATAGATATCCTTGAGATTTTACTAATATGTCTTAGGATTTACGGAAGCTACTGTTAAAATTGATTTAAGGAAGCTATTGTCCTATACATGTGCAAGTGTCTATAAATGTATTGATACAAAAAGTGTATACAAGTATTTGACATGGGTGTGTCACACATCTTGAAGTGTCCATGCGACATAGCTGATTGACCACAAAATATTAGTTGTGTCAAGGTTGGATTCCTTGTTTTGCACCTGTTGTCCAAACCCGACTTGAGCCCGACTTAAATAAATGGGCTTGAACAAGATTTTTGTCCGACGGACTGGGCTGAGGCTTTTACTTAAAGCCTGTCGAGGCCTGTTGGGCTTTAGACCCATTTATTCTTTTATATATTATAAGCATATATCACAAAGTCGTATTTGGTACTTCTTTTTTTTAATTTCTATTTTGTGAATTGAAAATCTAACCTTACATATTGAAAGCATACTTAAAGACCTATCATTTGCTAAACTTTCATATAAAAAATCAATTTATAGCCACTCAATCTTTATAGTCAAAGTACCAGGCGTTTAAACTTTTCCAGGACATTACAACTTTGACTATCAAGATCTAGTGGCTAGAGAATTGACTTTTGGACTTGAATTTTTACCGGTGGTAGGTTTTTAAGTATATTTTCAACCTGTATTGTTAGATTTTCTAAGTGACTAAAAAATAGTGCCAGGTGCAAATAAACAAGCTTTAAACAGTGGGCTCCGGCTTTGCTTTTAAAATCTTGACGGGCTCGGGCTTTTGTAGATATGAACATGCTCTGGATTTTTTTTGACAAAGCCTGGCTTGTGAACATGTCTAATGAAATGCACTTCGTATTGATGAGGATTGCTGGTGATGGATCCATTCTGCTAGTTCTGATGTAACTTATTGGCTGAGGAAATGGATCAGCTGCTGTCTCTTGTTGTCTTTTCAAGATGTGCATGCTTGTCGCGTTATGATAGACAAAATTTTGAACAGATATGGTGAAAGGAATGCATGCAGTGAGTTCTTGAACCAACACATTTCTCTTCCACACTCCACCTCTCTCTCTCTCTCTCTCACTGTGTGAGACTTGGTAACAAAATTTATTCACAACGGGCACAAGGTGTGTACAGAAGGCTAACAAAAGATCAAAATACATCCAGCTGGGTACAAAACAAGAAGGGAAGCCAGGGAAGAAAAAGAAACACTTAAAAAAAACAAAAATGGCTAGCCGATGTTGATGCTCTCACGGGTCCGAAACAAATTTTACTTGGTGGTTCCCAGAAATTTGTTGAAAACTGAAATCTGGAAGTTCTGGGTAAGTTTCTTAAGTCTTGTGATATGAAGGTAATAAATGTTTCAAGGCTGTTGGTAATGGTGGTTTGTATTTGTAATTGGTTATATTGGTAATGCTCAGATTTTTGTCCAGATCTTTCTTTGGACATGACTTTGACGTGTGTAAAAAATTAGATGTGTTTGGAAAATGGAACTTGCAGCAAAAAATTCATTACAAGAAAGTTATCATGAAATGACAAGTCGTTAATAGAAATTTTTTATATGTTAAGGATAAAAAGGTGTTTTATATGCTTAAGTCAACTCTTACCTCTTTTTTATAAAGAAATCCTTGTTTTTGAGATCATTTTTGCTTACATATATTTGTTTGAACTTTATGTTATTCTACATTTCGCAAATTTCATTCTTAATTCACTTTCATGCATTTGCAGCTTGCAAAGAAGCTCCATCCAGATACAAATAAAGATGATCCTGATGCTGAAAGAAAGTTTCAAGAAGTTCAACGTGCTTATGAGGTATTTTCGGTTTTTATTTAGATATTTATATTTATCTATTTAGACTGCCTCCACGTTGCTTGCTGTTGAATGCAATAACAAGTTTCTTTCCATATTATGTTGCAGGTTCTAAAAGATGAGGACAAACGATCACTTTATGATCAGGTGCTTTGTTTTGTTTCCTGTTTTTTCCATCATGTGAATGCAATTTATGCACAACGGTGATGGCCAGTCAAATAACAATGTTTAAAATACTCATGTGAAGATATTTTTTTTGAGGATGATATTCACACACGGATGCACAAGCAGTCAAGCACTAACAAATAGATAGTTGATTAGATCTATGATTCAAGAGGAGAAATTTGTTTTGATTGTAAGAACCCCTATCCCCACATGGTTTGCATCATTGGATGTATAGTGGGGACTGGATTGGATGGTTGGCATAATACATTTCCTAACTAATTAATTATTTCTAGCCATTAATTTTGGTGTTGCCTGAGAGCTTCTGTGCATTAGTCATCCTTGTCTGGTGAATCATATCAACAGTTTGGATTTTATATCTCTTGCTAAGGAGATGAACAATTTGCATTACTGAACTTTGGATTCCACTTGAACAAACTAAAAAAGTGGACAAAGTGTTCATCTTTTTGAGCTAAGAATTGTTGATTAATTATTTTATCTCTTTAAGATAGTTTTCCTAACTATATGTTTGAAGAAAGTGTATATCGTACCTTCTCACATCCATGTCATATGTCAGGCTGACCTTGTTCTCCAGAAGGCTTGCCCAGAAAATCAGGATGGTCTTGTCATTGTGTGTGCTTGTGCATCCAAAAGAATGGATGCTTTGAGAAGTCTATATGTCTATGTGATGCAACAAATGAGTGCTTTGGCAGTACTTTGTTGCTTAAATGTGATTTGTGGTAAAACCTTTGTAAAACATTATTTGGTATAAAACTTCGACATGTCTAGCAATTGGCAATGAAGATCAGCACGCTGTTTCATCTTTTGGTACCAAATGTTGCTGAAGTATGCCTTTAGATATGTGTTTTGAAATTTGATTTAGCAGTACTTTGTTCCTTAAATGTGGTAAAACCTTAAAAAAACATATTATTTGGTATATAAACTCTTGACATGTCTGGCAATTGGCAGTGAAGATCAGCACGCTGGTTCATCTTTTGGTCCCAAAGGTTGCTGAAGGATGCCTTTATATATGGGTTTTGAAATGTGCTTTGGTAGTAATTTACTACTTAAATATGATCTGTGGTAAATCCTTTAAAAAATATGATTTGGGTAAGTTTGTTTAGGAGGAATCATAAAAAAATTGAAAGAGGATCAAGTGGCATATGAGAAAGAACAATTTTTTGGGAGCTTGAAAGCAATGTGTTATCAAAATTAGATCGTGTACCGAACTGTTTAAATTGAACGTTGGGTTAAATGAGGTTCAATCGTAGCCAAACTTGGTCAAATCCGTGCCATTAATATAAATATTATTAAATTATTAATTAAAGTTTAATTAATGAGCTGAAATAGAATTTTAAACAAAAAATGTTTGTCACATCTAAATATAATATAAAATTAATGCAAAAACAATATGATTTGTATATTTACTGGGTCTAAACATTTATATTATGCTATTTGACGCAAAAATAATTTGCTATTTATATTATAATAATGTTATTTATATTAAAGCATAATATTATAATAGCATATAATACCAGTAAACATATTATTCTAAACATTATAATATAAATAACTTTATATAATATACAATTATATTATTCTAAACATATAATGTTATTTATATTTAAGTAAACAATATGCTATTTATATTCTTTTATATTAAACATATCATATTTTTAGACCCAATAATATAAATTGATTAACCCATCTACTTTCATATGTTTAGAGTGACCCAATAAGCTTTGGTATATACTCAATATCAAATTATCAATATGCTTTTATCTCTGCTGGGCTTAAGGTTGAAGCAAATGTGCCTTTGGCGGTGAAAACTGAAAGAGTTACACATGAAAAGCATGTGGAGGAGAGAGGCACCACTTTTGATGTAGGACATAGGAGCAATACTCACGTGTGGACTCCACTGTTTTATTTTCTTTTATTATCCTACTTAGCCATTTTTATTTTTTTATTTTGGTGATGTTTTAGTCAAAGTCCCAATTGCACTTGGATTCCATCCATCAGTTCCAAATCTAGCTGATTCTGGAGTCTTAATTTGTTGCTAATTAGTTTAGGGTTTTATATAAACATAGGTATGATGTACGGGAGATGCACTTTTTGGAATATTGAATGAAAAAATTATTAGTTTATAGCTTTATCTTCTCTGTTCTATCTTCTACAACTTCTGCCTAAGATTGTAGACTTACCACCGCTGGCCCTGTTCCAGCCCCGCATCGTTGCCGACATCTGGGCATTATCCCAAATCTATTTCCGTTGCCACTGCCCCATCTTCCTCCTTCTGTCGAGACCTACTCACCCTTTGTTTCCTTTGCTGTACTCCACACACAGACTACTCGAGTTTATTGGGTTTGACCGGTCTCCTTTAAACCCGCACTGCTTCCGTTACGTCAACTTTACTAACACTTAAGAGTCCCACATTGAAAGGAACTGAAAGTCTTGAGAGAGTCCAGGCTTATAAAAGGCAGAGCTGGGAAGGGAGAAATCACTCCAGTCCTAGCTTTTCTAAAGCTGGGCATTGTGGCCTAATGGGCTACTTTAATCTTAAATTATCTTTTTAAAGGGAAGGTCATAAGTGTCGCCCATTTTGAATTTTTTTCAAAACTATTTTTTTAAACCACGGTTTACTGTTTGCGAGTTTTTTTTATCAAGGCCGGTTTGTTGTGAAAACCAAACCGTAGAACTGCTGGTCGCGGTTCAACTGCTGTCCCGTTCGGTTTTGATAACATTGCTTGAATGACTAAAAAATATGACTCGGTTGATTCAAACAATGTGATTTTTGGTGGGGTATATATTCAAATGCAGAATTTTCCAATGGGCCATGGCTTAAAAGACTGAAAAAATATGGCTTGATTGATTCAAACAAAGTGATTTTTGGTGGGCTACATATTAAAACTCAGACCTTTCCTAGGGACTTGTCGCCACCTCAATTGGTAGGTCCTACCATTAGGTAGGTGCGAACAACAACTGTAGTGCAATTGAACTTCACTTTCTTCTTTCTGGGTTGAGTTGGGTGTTCGTGGTGCAGCATTTGCAGAAATGGCATAAAATTGGGAACAATGCCCTTAACATATCCTAAAAAAGAGACTATTGTTTGTTTTTTCTGCAAAAAATTCTAGGACTTTCTATTTGGCACATCAGGCACAAACATATACAATCTGGGCGTCATTTAAATTTTAATTCTGTCAATTATTTGTTTTGTTGTCTTTTATTTTATTTTATTTTATCCTGAATGAGTGTATTTGTTGTTTTTCTTTTATGCTTTTGGTTACGATTTTGTTAATTTTCCTACTTGTGCTATTTGTCAGGTCGGTCCTGAGCAATTTGAAGAAGCTGCTGCTGGAGGAGGTCAACCTGGTGATCCATTTGGACAGGCTGGATTCAGCCCATTTGATGATGTATCTACTTTTTCCTAGCCTGAATACTTGTTCATGATGCATCAGAATGTTGATAAGTGTGAAGAATCATTTGTTCATGATGCATCAGAATGTTGAGGATAACGTGAATGCACATACTATATGAATGAACACATGGTTTGATGATCTGGACCTCCAAAAATGTACTAATTCTGGATCCAGCTGCAGTGGTCAAGCAACTATTTGGATAAGAAACCACCAAATGATCGTACTCATTCATTTCCGATGAATCAGAATGCCAATGGATAACCTGAATTCACAGAATATGAATGAACTTATGGTTTGGTGATCTAGATCACTAAATAATTCTATCAATTATGGATCGAGCTAGAATGGTCAAACAACTATTTTGATGACAGGACAGTACTTTATCCATTATTTTTGTCAGTTCAGAACTTGTTTTATGTGATTACAACCCTATTTGTGCTTATCATAATGCTGTGTTTTGTTGCTTCATATTTGGAGATAATCTTGTCATAATATCTGTAAAAGAAAGTTGAGGACAATCAGTAAAGAATCCATTGTTTCTGTTCCTGTCTATTAACTGAGTATATTTTTCCCATTAAGGTGTTTTAGACGATCCAATTTTTGTTATCTTGCCTGTCTCATGGGTGCAACTGATTGTGATGTTATTCATGCTTTCCCACATAATGGGAGTTACTACGTTTTCTGGTGCCCTGGTCATGCATCTTTCTAGTTTCTAGCAATGGCACATTGGAGAAGTGTTCGTTAGATTAGTTGTGAGACTTTCACCACAGACTTTGGGCATGCCATGTGGTCTTTCTAGCATGGTCTCCTATTTTCCACCCTCCATTAAAGCATTGCACCTATGCAGGAAGCACTTGTTAGTTTTATCTATTAGGCTTTCAGTATTTATGATGCATGGATATCCCCATTCACGTGGAGGTGAGACAGATCTTATGGATACATGAAACCACATGCAAGTCTTGTGTTGTAGTATATGTATTTTTTCCATTTATGGAAGGGGTCTCTATTTTGGAGAGAGCTGAGATATAACGGAGAAATAATATTGTAGGAAAGGAAGCGGTTTATAGGATGTTTAATACACGTACATTTACCTTTCTTCAAAGCAATGGGAAGATAAGAATTCTCCGGTGATGGATTTGGATAGTCCATGGGTGATTGGGTGGTAGTGAAGCATGGGGCTTGTCTTTCTTCCTGTGATAAACAGTGAGAGCTTAGAGGTAGATGGATCAGAAAAAGTGTAAATAGTATCAAAAATATTTGTAAGAGTTGGAAGAACATGATGATTAGAAGTTTAAATGCTGCCATCTCCGGGCTTGTTCTTTTCCAACGGAAATATACTTTAGATCTTCTTCATGATGTTGGAAATTTTTAGTGGTGAAACTTGGACCGAGTTTTAACTTGACCCACATGACCCTACCCGAGAAGTGTCGAGAGAGACAGTGTTGTATATGTATTTTTTCATTTATAGAAAGAAGTACATAAATTAGTTTAGTCATGAGGATTTCTGTATTTTCTAGAGTTGACCTTCCTCTTGTGTTGTATATCGTTGTCTATATAATTATGGTATTGTAACCTTATTGAGATATGAATGAGATTATGTTCATTCCACAAATTGTCATTGTCTTTTTCTATTTTCTCATACAACATCTCCATTCCACTGGCCAATCCCTCTTGTTCAGGTTGTGTATGTCCCATGGGTTCTCCACTAGTTAGGGAATGACTATTTCCCTGATAAAAAGGGGAGCTCATTGAATCATTTTAATAATTAATTTTAAGATTGAAAATAAACCATTGAATAAATATTTTTACTTATTACAATCAATTTAACAATAAAATGCATCAAATGAATATTGTAGAACTTTGGATTTAAATTTAATAGAAAAATAATAATTTTAATGGATTCGAATCATAAAAAACTGGGTCTCACTTGGAGCCTTAAGCTTGGGTGCAAAAAGGCTTAAACATTTTCTAGTTTTCTCTGTATATACCTTTGGGCTGAACTATCATTTTCTGTGGGTTTGTTTAGTATATAATTAACATGTTGGCTTTGGAAAAATAGTAACGTTGCAATGTATAATTTGATGTGCTGTGAGAGAGAGCGGGGGGTCGGGGGGATGTGGAGGGAGGAGGGAGACTTCCTATTAAATGAATCATGGCTCTTCTGTAGTTATATGAGTTGGATAGGAGATTAGATGAACATAGAGTATGTAGAATTTTACGACTAATTGATCATCCAAGTCGTATAATTTAACAACTAATTGATCGTCCAAGTCATATAATTTTGACCTTTAAGTCTTGATGAATACAAGTCCTTGATTTTTAAGAATTCAAAAAAAAAATCAAAGAATAGGATTATTATAATGGTAAAACTTCATAAATACCTTATATATATATAATTTTTTTTGAAAGGTAAATACCTTATATATATCATTGTTGTTAAAAGCTTATGATACATGATTTATATCTTACGATTTATACGATATGATAAGAGAAACAATTCGTATCTATTAACAAGTCTTATGATAACTATAAATAATAGAATTTTGGGTTATTTGGAATGTGAAAGTATGAAACATTTTGTTTTAATGATTTTTAAGGCTTGAGTTGTTGGGCATTTAAGACTTTTGGATTTTTTTGGAGTTATTATAGTTTATCATTAATTTCTCATAGTGTACTTGGATTATATGCTGGTGTTGTACTTTTGGAAATTTGAAAATTTAAATTTGAGCTCCAATGAACTAATTATATGATGTTCTCTTAATATTGAAAGAAAGTCGAAGAAAGCTTACATTATTACCCTATAGATATCTTTTATGTATCTTCAAATATTAAATATTTTAGAGGGAAAATGCTTATGAATCTTACGATTCTATGGTTGATGATACGCAATTTACGGTTCTAGTTGTTCAACAATTTCGGAATATGATTCGATTTTCATATATATATATATATATATATATATATATATATATATGTGTCACACCCAACTATGTAGAGCTCTAGGCCCATTTAAAGCAAAGTCTCATGTCAAGTCTCACTTGAGTGTTGAAAAAGAAAAATGTTCTCAAGGGCTCACTCATCTCCTCTCTCCTCTCACTTGCACCATAGAAAATGGTACTGTTTCTCTATCGGACGATGACAATGACAAGAAAGGAGAAGATGATGAGGAATCTCTGCTCACTCTACCTCTCACTCGACTCTCCCTCAGTTAACCTCACTGTCGCCCGTTTCATTTTTTTTTTTTTTTTTAAATAGGGATAACAAAAAATGAGAAAGATTTCAGCCGAAATGGGTCAAAGGTTTGGCTGGAATATGGCCCTTTTTCGGTCAGCACATTAAAACTGAAAAAATTTTGAAATTTCAGAAAAATATTTTTCCTTGGATTATTCCAAAAAAATTGGGCTGAAAAATTGGATTTTGGACGAAATTTGAAACTCTGGTTGTACCTTTTCCTGTACTTTCTTTTATCCTCATAAATAAATCTACTATCATACAAGAATAAGTAAATAAATACATAGGTGATTGTTTTCTGTTTCTTGTAAAACTGTAGTTCAGTAACTGCAGCAGTTGTCCCAATCAGTATTATGTATTTCCTTTATTCTATATACTTTCTTTCTTATATGAGTTATATATTTCCTTTATTGCTGTGGATATTTTTGGAAACAGATGTGCTGATATTCTCTATGTTATAGATTTTCTTTTCTCTTTGATATATTTCATTTTCTGATGATATTCTGATATGCTTGTTTGAAACTTGCTCTGTTGGCAAACAGTTCTTTAGCAGTTTCTTCCGTAGAACAAACATTGGAGGCCAAGATGCAAAGGTTATTTCCTTAACTACAGATTGAATGCTAATAGTTTTTTTGATCTAGTTTAGAGATTTCTGTTGGAAATGATATCAATATATCATTTTCATTTGATTTTTTTATTTATCATTTATAGGTTGCTCTTGAACTATCATTCATGGAGGCCGTTCAAGGTTGCACAAAAACATTGACGTTTCAAACTGTTTTACCTTGTGAAGCATGTGGTATGATTTTTATTGTTCCTTTATTCTCATATTTTATCTACTAGTCTACTTAATTGCTAGTCCATCTTGATCTCCCCTTTTTCCTAAGACACGAATTAATTATCCAATGCAACTATGTTGCCTCTTCAGTAATGAATGTAAAAACTATAAGAGACAATATTTCATTGAAGCACTTTAGCCCTTTTTTGGCTTGCTCTTGTAGGTGTTCCCTCTCTGTTAAGGCACTCTTGTTCTTTGTGCTTTCCTAATAAAATTTATGGCTACCATTGCAAAGATATAGGAGTAAAAAAAAAATTCAACTTTTTTTTTTTCTTTTGCAGGTGGATCTGGTGTTCCTCCTGGAACGAGACCTGAAACATGCAGGACTTGCAGAGGCTCAGGAATGGTCAGATCATTCAATTGCCATCTTCTTCGTCTTTTTTTTTGACTTGGGTACATTCAGGTGTGCTATTATTTGAAGGGGATTTCATGCAGTTAACAGAGGATGTATTTTGTTACATTTTCAGAGATTTATGCAAACGGGGCCCTTTAGGATGCAAACAACCTGTACGCAATGCGGTGGAACTGGAAAAATTGTGACGGTATAATATTCTCCCATGATATTGATGTCATAATTTGATCCACTATCAAATACTGCTTTTCACTTGATTTCTTACTTCTGTTTGGTTATTTTCATGTCATGTTATACTGTTAATCTGTATGATCTGTGTACAGAATGTATGCAAGTCATGCAAGGGAGAACGAGTTGTTAGAGGAACAAAAACAGTCAAGTTAGATGTGATGCCAGGTGTGTCATTTTATTATTTCTTGGAACACATGATAAAAGGGCTGTTATATTAAAAGCTGTTCATAATCCCCCCCTCTCTCTCTCTCTCTCTCTTACTTGAAGCTTTTCATTTCTGAGCCTTGTTTTCCTTGTTTCAGCTGGACAGATTGTACCTCTCAATTTGTCCTACTGTTTTTGCTTCTTAGGTTAATATTTTTTTCCATGGAAAACATCACTGAGAATCAGATTCAATTCCTTGATTAGATATGCGTACAATGGACTTGCACTTTAGTGTTTGGTTCCTGTTAAATAGTATGTAGTAGCTGTGCTTAAGGGATCAATGAAATTTCTTCAGAAAATGTTCACATTGATTTGTTTTTAACTTGTGTCCCTTTTTTTATATAGTCCAAAATAGACAGAATTACAAATACGAAATTATTATCATGTGACAAGCTTGTGGACCGAGCAACATAGGACCCACAGCTAAACCACCTTTGGCATCCCTGAAGCACGCTGTGGCAAATGGTTCACCCTCCAGCCATTTCACCTTGAGGCTATATTTTGTCTTAGAACTTTCTTCTAATGTTCCATCACCTTGATATCCATACTCAGTTGCTTATTTAGAGCTGAATTTTTCCAATGTCAAAGGAAGCCACCTCCTAATGACTTGCAGACACTACTCAATTCACTAAATGATACTTCCCTGCTCTCAGAAAAATCATTTCTCTGTTTTTTTTTTTGGAAAAAAATTCACTCTGAAATGTTTTCAGTTTCATCTCTCATTGGCTAGCAACGCTTTTGCATTCTGATGCAGTGGGTAGGATCGGGCTTTGGGATGGGTTCGAATTGGTTTAAAGTTAGATGGCATAATGGGGTTAAATGGAATGACCTAATGGGTTTAATAGGTGAAGCTCGGGTTAAATGGGAAGACAAAATTAAAGAACTATGGAAAATATGGAATTAAATGGGAGCAACGGAATTTATTAAAGATGATTAGATGGACTAACAATAGGCTAAAGGGGTCTAAAGGTAATTAACTAATTTTAAAAAAAATGGAATATGAAATAAGTTGAGTTTAAATGGGTCAAGGCAATGGTGATTTAATGGGTGATTGGTGTAGGGGGTTTAAAAGGTCAATGGGTAATGGTGTTAGAAGTTGGACATGGGTTTTAGGTGGTAATTAAAAGATTTGTAGAATTAAGGGATGGTCAAAGAAAGGACCCAATGTGAGGGACATTTGGGACTGAATGGGTAATGAGGGACCTTTGGAATATGAATGGTTAATTAAATGAGATGAGGGTTGGTGATTTTAAGGGAAAAGGATTAAATGGAATAAGTGGTGGTTTCGTTAAAGAGGTTTGGGAAAAGGAATGGGGTTGATGGCAGCTGTTATGTGGCTGAACTGAATGGGTTTGAAGGTGGGTTGAAGGAGGCTGAGCGGATGGAAGGACTTGCAAGTGGGTCTGATCTGACCATCTGGGTCTGGTTATGGGATTGGCATGTTTAGCAGATAAGGTTGGGCGTTGGTGAAGGCAGATGGGGATGGAGATGGGTTGATGGGCAGCAAGGCAGTGGAAGAAGATGAAGAGGAGACGGAAGAAGGGTGAAGAAAGAAGAAGAAGAAGAAGGGTGACGGATGAGGGTAGGTACCTCGCACAGAGTTGCACAGCTTGGGGAAAGACCCAAGCTGGTCTGGCAAGGGAAGACGAACTTGATTGCAGATCTGTAGGACTGCTCTAGGCAACAACGAGTATGATGTGTGCAGGTGGGACTGCAAGATGAATATCGGCTGGCTGCAGATATGGCCGATGGAGGGTATTGGAGATGGGAAGGAAGAACCTGGTGTGGGCGGATGGATCTGTGTGTTAGGCTGATTGGAGATGGATGATGGTGGAAGGAAGGATGGAAACAGGACAATAGAGGCACACGTGATCAACAGACTGTGCCCAACATCCACCTGCCTGGTAGTGGCCCAACCTTTTGCTTGCAAGCAGAGGAGGGGAAGAAGATAACTCCAGGAGCACTGTCGGACGCCGGTGGCAGCGGGATTCCTCAGAGGTAGAAGAGAGAGAGGCGTGGGAGTCCACCCACGAGAGGGGAAAAGGGTGATACGAGAAAACCCAAATCGAAGTTTCATATTCAATCCTCCCTTTCCAATACAAATCTAAATGAGTATTTATATGAAAAGAGACCCTAATCCCTAAAGTAAAGGGAATAAATAAAATGAAAATACAATAAGAAAATGAAAAATAAATACAATAAAATAAATGGGCCGGGTTTTTGATGTTTGGCCGGATTGGGTCAGACTTTGTGCTACATCACATTCATTGATTGATGTCTCCCTGTGCGAAGTTGTTTCACAAAAGTTTCTTCTGAATTGATTTCAATCTCAGTTCTCTTTAGTGATATACTGGTTAGTTAGGATATGGCCTTGTTCTTATTTGGGCTATTTGGAAGCCCAATAAACCCCGACGGGGTCTTGGTCTATTCAGATGAAGGTTAAGATATAGAAGGAATAAATGGTTGATTGGTGATAGAACAAAAGGATTAACTTGATAAATGGATTAAGAACTGATTAACGAGAGTGCCCCCGTACGAGTCTAGGACTAAACCACAGAAATACAGTCACTGATCTCCCCCTCCTCTAATTAGCTTAAATGGTCCTAAATGTTGTGGGACCCAATAATACATCCGCACTAGTGTTGACTGGAATAATCCTATTTTAGAAAGTCAACTGAGTAGTTGTATGATTTATTGTACATAATCATTTGTGTATTCATTTTTCCTTTTTTACCGCCTTAATTGACTCCCTTTTTTATTTATTCATGTAACCTCTGATAGTAAAGTGAGACAATACAATACAGAGGAGAATTCTTCTCCACATCTTCTCCTTTTCTTCCCTTTTTCCTTTTTCTTATTATTAAATTCTACACTAATGACCATTCATAACTATCATTCCTACTAGGGTCCCCATTTCCCATTCCCCTATTTCCCGTTCCCATGTAGGCGGTTCCCCTGTTTTCCAGTTTCTGTCGTTCCACATTCCTCCCACGTCCATCCTCTCTGAAGTGGCTTTGCTTCCACGTCCAGATGGTCCACTGGATCCACACCCACTCTCTAACAGTGGTTGCATTAGCTCCACGCTCCTTCAGAAAGGCCCGGTCCTCAAGGTTGAGTTTGGGAAAATTCTACTCGAGCTCTCCGGCATTGCTTCCTCAGTCGGTAGATTATTCCATCGTACTAGTGCTCCTGTAACATACTTTGATCCTTTCTTAATCCACTGATAGTCGAGAATTTCCTCGGGTTCCGGCTGGATCTCTCCTGCATCCATCAAAGGCGGTAATTCTCAGATTGCCTTGTCTGAAGGTCCAATCTTCTGTTTCAGCTGCGATACATGGAAGATGGGATGAATTTTCGAGCTGAGTAGTAACTCAAGTTGATTTGCTATTGGTCCAATCTTCTCCAGAATCTAAAATGGACCGTAAAATCGACTAGTGAGTTTCCATCCGGTACGTCGAAAGATTGAAATATGTCTATCAGGCTGCAGTTTCAAATAAACTTGATTGCCTACCGAATTTTTGACTTCGTTCTTGTGCAAATCAACTTGTTGTTTCATCCGATGTTGAGCTTGGTCAAGGTTGTCCTTGAGTTGTTTCAGTAGTCGATCCTGGCTACACAGTTCTCAATCAACTTCGTGAACGGTTGTTGAACTTTGTGAATATTGTATCAGTCAAGGTAGTTCTCGCCCATACAATGCCTTGAATGGGCTCATATCTGCAGATTGATGGAACATTATGTTTACCAGTATTCTGCCCAGGGAAGGTAGTTTACCCACTGCTTTGGCTTCAGGCTGGTCATGCACCTGAGATACATTTTGAAACAGCGATTCACTATGTCGGTCTGTCCGACTGACTGTGGGTGATAGGCCATGCTCATGTTTGGTCAGGTGTCTTGTATCCTGAAATATTTTTGCCAAAGTTGGTTTATAAAAATTCTCTCGGTTGCTGGTTATCGACTGGGGCATTCCATGCAGTTTGCTTACTTTAGACTGTATAACAGTGAGTTTCTTGACTGTGTATGGGTGTGCCAAAGCGATAAAGTGAGCATATTTCCCAGTCGTCGATCCACCACGACCATTATGGAATTCTTCCCAAATGATTTGGGCAGTCCGTTAATAAAGTCGAGGGAGACGTCTTCCCAGACTTGGGTGAATAGACAATGGCTGCAATAGTTGGCTGGTGTACAGGAGTCATACTCGTTTCTCTTCGTCTTTGCATTTCCTGCCACGATATTCTCGACTGCAGTTGATGATCCTTCAATCAGTTGATGTCTGATGGCAGCAGGAGTCATTGATTTCAGGGGCATGCTGCTTTTCCTTTATCGTTGCAGCTTTTTCTCCCTCATCTGGGTGAGTTTCATAGGGTGCCTTAGAGTCTGGGGCTTGAACATTCGGACTTCTCCATTTTCTTCCTTCGGCCCACCGATGAACACCTCCAGGAGTGCTTTCTCCAGCCATCCACAAACTCGAGTTGAGTGTCTTTCAAATTCATGTTGGTAGTCTCTGACAGACCCATTTTACCGAATCTTCGAAAGAGCCTCATTATACCATCACATTCAGTTGGTCCATATCGTGCACAAAGTTCGTCGACAAACGTACCCCATGGTGCTTCCCCATAGGTTTATTCCAGCCACTGGTACCATTGGTTCGCCTCTCCCTCAAAGTGGAACAACACCAATGCTACCTGTTGACCATCAGTCATTTCCTGATATTTGAAGAAATGTTCTCGGTTTATCCATTCAGTTGCTTCAATTCAGAGTATGACGAGAGATCATTCTTGATGTACCGTGATGGGGCGTGTCCTGTGGAAGAGCCGTTCTCACCATAGTTGTCAGTTTGGTTGTGTGATGGAACACTGCTCTCTCTGCAGTGGAAAGTCCTCCTGGGAGGAGGCGATCCGGGTGGGACGCGTAAGTCCACCAGGGTGTCAATTATCGCCCGAAGAGTCTCCTCCAACTGTTGTAAGTTGTCAGCTGCCCGCTGCAAACCATGCCTTACAGATGTGTCCAATTGTCGAATGTTCTCTATTGAATGGAAGACATTTCCTTCCAGTCTTTCGATTCTTTCTTTGTTGGTAAGTTGTGCCATGCCGGTGAACACGACTCTGATACCAACTTAATAGAGCAAAAGGATTAACTTGATAAATGGATTAAGAACTGATTAACGAGATTGTCCCCGTTCAGGTCTGGGACTAAACCACAGAAATACAGTCAATAATGTCCCCCTCCTCCTCTTCTAATTACCTAATTAAACAGTCCTAATGACCGTTCATAACTACCATTCCTACTACCCACTACGTACATGCTAGGGTTCCTTGTTTCCACTCCCCTGTTTCCTGTTCCCATGCAGGTGGTTCCCCTGTTTTCCAGTTTCTGCCGTTCCACGCTCCTCCCACGTCCATTCTCGCTGAAGTGGCTTTGCTTCCATGTCCAGATGGTCCACTGGACAGACACCCACTCTCTAACAGTGGGTTGCATCAACTGGTTTCTATACTATTCCAACAGAAGCAGCAAAATTCCAGGATATATGATTTTATGAAGTTGGAAAATGCTATTCAAGGCAATGCTTTGACCTAGGAGGGGAAAGAGATCCAAACCACTTTGAACAGGAAGGTTGAATACACTCTGGACGCCAAAGAGAAGGCTTTTCTTGAGAAAATGCCTGTATATTCCACCTATAGTCATTCTCTCCCATCGCTCTCGTTAAAAGAGAGAGCCACACCGCCATTCACCCTAATACATGGAAATGAAAGTACTAGTCTTTGTTTTTCCAGGAGAATACTTGTCTTTCTGTGCATCCAATTGGAGCCTAAGGAAAAGTTAAAATATAGGGATTTCATGGTCAATCTTTTGGTCTTCATTCACATATTTCTTTATGGAAATTTGTCTTCTTACTTACAGTATTTCCTACCATAATTGTCAAGGGCTATCTGCCATGTCAAGTAGAAGAAAATGGGGTATAGATTTTTACAGACTCGTAACATTGTAGTTTTACATCTCCTCGATGCCATTGGTATATGCAGGGGTGGATGATGGTGAAACTATGAAGATTCTCAGATCTGGTGGGGCCGACCCTGATGGCAATCAACCTGGCGATCTTTATGTTACAATCAAAGTAACTTGTGTACCCTTTTTTTAAAAAAAATTTAGCGAGATTTTTTTGTGTGCGATGTTTTTTATTTCTTTTTCTTAGGAGATACTGAAATTTTATTGCAGATTCGGGAGGATCCTGTTTTCCGAAGAGAGGGTTCTGACATCCATGTAGATGCAGTTCTTAGCGTCACTCAGGTAATGGGGGGATGGATTAATGATGAGATATTCCATTCTGTTGCAATTGGATATTTCTGACTCTTTTTTTCAAGTAGTACCAAATGAAAACAGAAGCATGATGTGCAAAAGTTTTACTTGTTATTGCTGTTTTATCCTAGGCTGGTTAAATTTTGTCTCATCAGACAGCTAATAGATAGGTTTACAGATTTGTTTCTTGTTTGGATCTTAATGGATTTTTTATGTGATTTTGTTATGTTATGCTACTTGCATCTTATAATGGATAAGCTCTTCTGGTCCTTGGCAAGAACATGTATCAAGTGCTAATTGTTGCAGCCAGAGAGGTCATAGATTTGAATCATATTACCATCCTGAAAAGAAGGACTGTAAGGCTCTAATTGATTATAATTGTCCTGATTTATTGACAGAAGCTGTTTGTTCATTTGTGCAGGCAATTCTGGGAGGAACCATTCAGGTCCCAACTCTTACAGGAGATGTGGTTATTAAGGTTCATTTCATTCGCTGCACCTGATTTTCAGCTTCAATTTGGTTTTTGCTGAACAATTCTTCTTGGTTGACACTGTCAGCTGATGTGGCTACCTTTTGTTTCTTGCAGGTTCGCCCAGGTACCCAACATGGCCAAAAGGTTGTTTTGAAGGGAAAAGGTGAGGACTGCATATTCCGGTCTTATACTGTTTCTTTATGCTCTATGGAACACCCTGGTGCAAAATATTATTTTGTTACTCGGATTTTATTCTGTTTGATGACCATTTCCAACAGAGAGCATGTACATGGTCGGGATTGTTGAAGTTACAATATAGACACATTAATTTTATGATGAGGATTGCAACTTTGACAGACACTTGATGAATTATGTTTTGTATTTAGTATTTTCAATCCTAAAACTCACACTTAAAATGATTATCCTCATATCTGATGTCCTTGTATAAGCTGTTATTGTTTCGGTAGAGTATTGACCATTCTCTACTTTATCCAGGAATAAAGGCGAGGTATTCTACCTCTTATGGGAACCAATTTGTCCATTTTAATCTAAGCATTCCAACGTAAGTTTTGGTTATTTTAATTTGTATTGCTTCTCTGTCGCACAAAATTCATTATTTGCATATAGCATGTTTCGACGTTATGTCAGTGGATCAATCTCCGAATGAACGTTTCTTTGTCGTTATTATCATCGTTATCATCATTATCATCTTCCAACTGATGGAATGTTTTGTGATCAGGAACTTGACACAGAGACAGCGCATGTTAATTGAAGAATTTGCAAAAGAAGAGCAGGGAGAGTATGACAAGGGTGCTGCTGCTGGAGCGTCAGGCTAAAGTGTGGCTGGACTTTTTTGCTTGGTTGACGGTTTTACCTATACCTCAGTCCATTAGGAATTTTTGTAGGAGAAATTTAGGTCAATTTACAAGAATATTTTTGCCCATTATTCTCATAAAATTACATCCTACTAGCATTGTATGATATGTGTCTCTTCTATCAAGGCATTGGCATATTGTGGGTACTAAATTAAACATTGTACAGTCTTGCTTAATCATAATTAATGAGGTTTGCGTGTCCTAATTCTTCACTTATTTGGATTTCGATTCTGCCTGCTCTGCAGGGGTCAGTGTTGTGATAATCTACAGAGATCGAAATAGAGACCTCTTTTTTTTAATTAGTTATAAGATTATCTAGATGCATTCTAATAGATGAATAGATTTTATTATCTTGAACATTTATTTTTATTAAATCTTTATTATTAAGTTTTAATGTCCTCTAGTTAAACTTGTATTGGACTTACAGAAAATGATCCCCATACCTGATATATTTGTGGATGTAGCATGAAAGAAAGCCAAAGCCCATGTTGGGTCTCATGTAGCATGCAATAATATTAAAAATAAAAAACTTGGTATTCATAAAGTTTCAACCACTCAACCATGTAGAGCATGCAAAGCTCAATGCTTTGGGTGGTCCTTACAGAAACATGCACATGAAACATGTAGCTCTAGCTCTCTAGTCTCAACTACAAATTATTGAAATTAACTTTTTATTGATATTTTGGTCATATTAAATTATATTGATTAAAATTTATAAGTGGGTTAATTTTTTTCAAATTTTAAAAATTGTCTAAATTTGATCTTTTTTTTTGATATTTTGCTTAAGTTTACCTAAAACCAAAATTTAAATCAAGACCCGACATGTTTCAGCCAATACAATCTTTTTGAAAAATACCAATGTTAATTGATACTCATGTTTCTACAAAATTTTTCTGGGTTTGGAGAATTATATTTAATATGATTGATTGCATTAACAACATGCACACATACATCTTTTACCTTTGTTTAATATAAAATAATATAATTTTTAGTGCCTATCAAAGGGAATTTTGACCATTTTTCCAGTGAGTGGTTGTGATCTACATCTAAGTTAGCAAGCAAAAGACTAAAAAACCCATCAAAATATTGGCTAAATTTTTTTGTCATTGATTTGATGACTTTCAAAGATTTCAACATTCCTTACTATATTGGTATTAAAAAGGAATATTTAGTGAAAAAAGTCAAAAAATAGGAAAAAGTATGTTATGATTGAATTTAATAAGATGGAATGATTTGGCTATCTTTATCATTTTATTATCTTAAAACTAAGAGAAATTTATGAAAAAAATTCAATAATAAAAAGATAGATTATATGATTTAATTTGGTTAACTTAAAAATTTTAAAAGTAAAAAACTCTGTATGTCTTATTTTAAAATATTAAAAAAACAACAAAAATCTTCTTTGTTAAGAGCACCCCTTCATAGAATCTTTGAGCATTGTATGGAGGCAATTTTTTAAAGGAAGCTTGAAGAAAACAAAACCGTATGATCACACAATATTTAAACAAATAAGTGGTGAGTTGTTACAAAATTGTATTAAGAGCTAAATCATGCCTCAAAATTTGAGATGCGACAGAATAGTTTCAGAGCTAAAAACGACTCTAATTTCTATATGCATATTTGAATTTGAATATAGCTTTAATTTCTATATGCATATTTGAATTTGAATATAGCTTTGAATTTTATTCAAATCCCATCTAGATCCAACAAGATAAAAAAGAAAAAAGAAAATTTACTTCTCATTTTATTGTGATATTTAACTAGTGTTTATTATTATAACATTAAAGTGATGGATTAAATTTTACTGACACTAGAGAATCAATCTATTATAGAAAAAAGAAATATGTCAAATTTAAATGTAAATATCGGATTAATAACTTGAAATGATGATAAATAATACAAGTGCAAAATAAAATAAAAAAAATGTCTCCTTTCTTAATCATAAAAAAACAATCCAAGAAAGGAGAAAGAACACAGAAAAGAACTTCTCAGCCCAATTTCCATTCATTCACAAATCAATCAAAATCCAACTAGCCTCTCAATTCTAAGTTCTTTACACTTGCAATTGCAAAATCAAGTCCACAACAATCCACTATTCCCTTTCCAAATCAAAGCTAAAAATTTCAAGAATATCTCAGAAGCAAAGTGGAGATAGAAACATGAAAATTCAGTGAAAGATGAAATACCAATCACCGGAGTCTCATCCACACCCCTTGGCTGGGCACCCCTGCATGGACCACAAACAACATGTAATAACCGGGCGGTGCAAGCGCTGCCGTCGGCGGTGCTATTGCTATGGCCTGATACGTGAACGCCGACACCCGCGACATCCGAATTACCTCCAAAAACAACAGCCTCTGATTCATTGATAGACCATGTGTTGTGAACGTCGGGGCCAGCAGTGCGGTTGATACGTCAAACGGGGAAAGGTACATTGCTAGGAAGAAATTCACGGTCATCGGCTGGCCGTGTTCGAGCTCTTCCCCCGGCACAACCGAGATGATTTTGGGCCGGAGGGGTGCATACTGCATTGACAGGTATGGTGGGGAGAAGGTCTCGATGCTCAGCTCTGTCGGGTAGTCCACGCTGGAGAAATTGTAGCACACGTGTGGATTGCTGCCACCGACGAGAACCCGGCCGTCGGGAATGACCACTGCCGCTGAGTGGTACAGACGTGGAATTGCTGATGGGCTCAGTATTTGGAAGCGGGCCGAGTCTGGCCCATCAGGCCGGTAGAGAACTGGGCTCAGGGCCGGCTCCCGGCCCAGTTCCCACCCAGCTGTTCCGTTCATTGCACCGTTGATGATGATCACGTCACCGGAGGGAAGCAGCAGCATGTCCCCCATTACTCTCGCCAAAGGCATCTCTTCCACAATCCAATTCGAATCCGGGTCTGTAACCACCAGCCGGGCACAATCGGTTAATGCAAGGCGGAATGTTCCGTTGACTGCGTCGGTAAATGACCCACGTCGGGCACCACCGCAAACCATGACCTCTGCTTTGACATTGTCTCCGCCGCCGCCTTCAAGGTGGAGTGGGAGGAGAACGGACGAGCCAGAACTTGGATAGTTCCTCGGTTGCTCACCAGGGATTGGTGGGAATTCTCGCACCACTTGTCCAGTCACGTGATCAAATGAAATGGCACGTGAATTGGCAAAGATGAAGAGGTTGCCGTCCGGCAGCAGGTGCAAGAATGGGTAGAGGTTGTTCTCCTCATCGCCATCGCGAGTTTCTTGCAAGAAGTCAAGCCGGTATGTGCCGTCACCAATGCTGTCACCGCCGCGGGCATCATCGCTTCTTGGATAGAATTCATAGTTGTATTGGCGGCGACCACCGAGAACAATTACACGGCCATCAGGGAGGAGCTGGTCAGTTGCATACCAGCGGCGGACGGCGAGGTAACCCGGGTGTTCGACCCAATCGCAGTCTTGGCAGGGGGCGAGTGTTCGAATTACACGGTCGCCGTCGTTGTAGCCACCAGTCTGGAGGAGGGTGCCATCAGAGAGGAGGGAACCTGAGGAGCACCAGGTGTCGGTGAGGGTGGAGAGGGGTTGGACGGTGGAGGTTGAGAGGTCAAAGAGGAGGGAGTGGGCGGTGCAGTCGATTTCAAGGGCGGTGTCGGAGGGATCGTATCGGCATCGGCCATCCGGGAGAGAGAGGTTGGAGGGGCCGAAATCTGTGCGGTCGAACATGACGACAAAGTTGTTATGTAGAAGTTGCATGTGCATGGCTGAGATGCCAATGCTACGTCGAACAAGATTCCATTCTCCACTCTTCACTGCCTGTGATCGGCAAAACCCCACAAAACATATCAAGAAGATAAAGAAATGATATGGTTTCAGCTTGGGCTTGGCCTTTCCCATGAATGAAAAACAAAAAATATAGAAAAAGAAAAAGAATTGGATTAGTGATTCTTGTAGGAAGTAGTTCTTGGGTCTTTCTTGGATTTCAATAAGAGGTAGAGAATGACAAGAAGACCAAGAACAAGTTGAGCAAGAAGAAGATGAAGAAACGGGTTTACTGGATTTAGGTTTTCTTCTAATGGGCCAAATTTTCGGTTCATTGTCTCTAGAGAGAGAGAGAGAGAGAGACAGAGAGAGATTGGAGTTGGAAGAGAGTTGGGAAGAAGTAAGGTGATGTTGATGGTGAAAGTGAGAAATGGAAAATAAATAAATAGAGGTTTGGTTGGGTAATTGGTTAGATTAATTGTGAGGGACCATCAAAATTAGGTGGCCTGTAGAACTGTGAGAATGTGAGTATGGGTAGGTTTATATCTGGGTGGTGCTGAAATCCTGATTTCATCATACTCAATTATCTAAAAAATAATAGGAGAAATTGAAATTATTCATCAGTAGGCCCAGAAGTGAGAATTTCAAATTTCAAAATTGTCCATGTTTAATGATGGGATCTAATAAATAATCAAAATAATTAGATAGTTAGATAGATCATTAGGAAGACTATCTAATTGTCTATAATAATATATTGAATCATTCCAAGGTTGATATATTAAGATGAAATAAATATTTTACTTATGATACTCGAGTCAATGACAAGAATCCATTAAATGGGCATTAATTTTAGAAAAATAAATAACTTTTTTAAATTTATCATTTTATGAATCTCACATGGAGGCTGTAGACAGGAGTTGGGTTTTTTATTTTAGTTATTGTAATTTAACCCCATTCATTTACATCTTCATTTACTATAGTATTGAGAAAGGCTTAACCCGATTTTGGGCTTGACCATGACAGGACATGGATGTTGTACATTAGGCCCAGTAACTCTCCTTCTTTTGTCAGTGTTGTTAGGCCCATTATGTCGGAACGATGCAATTGCCAGGCTTTCATCCAACGGCCAAGACCACGATCAGGCTCTTGATGTGAGACTCTAGTTAGAGAAATTCAACTTTTATTGGGCTGGTTTATTGACAATGTTAGGCTAAATTTATGTAAATGATTGACTCTTAAAAACTAGTTCTAATAAAAGGGCTTCAATGGATGAGTTCAAGCTTTAGTCTTAAAAATGTTTAATGTATTATAAGCAGCTTAAACCTTTATATATGTAATCAGACCTAAGTCCAGTCTCCTATTCTACTTGTTAAGCTGCTTGCTCGAGTTATGTCACCTAAATTAAATAATAATTAAATCATTTGATTAACATGTGTCAGGGTAATACGATCTCTAATTTCAAAGTCATGTTTGTAGTTGCTGAAGTGTACTTTAGCACCAATATATTGTAAGTATTTTGTTATCTATGATTGATTTTTTCTTTTAACATATGATATTAGAATTAATGTTTTGACTTTAAGGGTCATGTTAAAATTAATTAATTTATTTGTATCTAGTCCGATGAAGGTTATGATCGGTTGAGTCTGAGAAAAATCTGAATTGCCGAATGAAATTTGAAATTCGGATTTTTTTTATTATTTAAATAAAATAGTTATTAAATAAATATTTTTACTTGTAGCATGAATTAAGATTGAACTTCAATATAAAGAAGAAAATGAGGTTTTGAACAGTTTGAATCTTTCATTAAATAGCTCTTCATAAAACCCATAGCCTCAAGAAAGTAGCAAGCTGAGTGATTTGTAATTTCAACCTTAGTTATAATAAAATAGTTATAAAATAAATAATCAAGTCTCTTGATCAACCCAGTTTGAATCAATGGGTTTGAGTAATGTATTTGTATATTTTGGGTCGGGTCAGGTTGGGAAAATAAAAACCCGTATAATATTTGAGTCAGGTTGGATTGAGAAATTTAAGATCAATCCGACCCGACCCAGTGTAACCCGACTAGACCTGAATGCACCAAGTTATAAAACAACACTCAGGTTGACTCGGGTTAGAAATTCGGGTCGGGTCGGGTTGAGTAATTCGCATCAATCATTGGGGTTGAGTCGGGTCGGTTTCAATAAATTTTGACAAGGGTTAGGTTGGCTTTATTAAAACCCAACCTGATCCGATCTGAGTTTCAGCCCTAGGTGAGAGTGTGAGACTAATTCCATGGAGACACGAAACCATCTACAAGCCTCATTTACTAGGTAAATTCGTGAGGAGTTGAAGCTAAGACCTCTATTCTAACCATAGAAGATAATCATTTCTTTAGACTTGACGTACATCAAATTTATGTGAGGACGATTTTCAATATCAACTTCTTCATTCATCATTATAAAAGTTTTATTTTCCTATTTTTTCTTACATCACGTATACTAAGATTTGTTTTGCATGTATTTGCAAATTAAAATATATTAATATTTGTGCCAATATTATGGGCACGTATTCTTGTTGGGAATGGGTCCAACAAGCAACACCATATCTCATATGGGTCAAAACCGAAATAAAAAAATGATGACATTCATTACACTATTTGAAAAAAAAAAATATGAAAATCTCGGTTTAGCCTGGAACCTGGTTAAGGACGCTTAATGCCTTTGGATTGATGTTAATTTATAGAGCATATATAACGCTGAGCAGGCACAAGAGTATCGTGTGGGGTTTAATTTATAATTTTCATATTATAAAATTATTTTTTATTTTTAAAACTTAGATCTTACCTTTTATAATTTTTATTTGATGCATCCACACTATTGAATTACTCATAAGAGGTCAAAATATTTCTTAAACAGTTCTTTTTAATTTTAGAAAATCAAGAGTTAACATGATTCAATTAGTTTCATTTTTTATTTTTTATAGTTTGCTAGTTTTGATGAGCCCTTAAGAATGAGAATCATGAAAGCCCATTTGAAAAAGATGGGGCCCATGAAGACTTAATTGAGGAATTTCCACTCTAATTGCATGCTAAAAGTGATGGAGGGAAGAAAAGGCCATAGAAGCTTTCTAAGCGCAACCGGAATGGTTACCATTTATATGGTTAGCTATGCCACATAATTTAGCTAGTCATATAATTAAATAATATTTTTTTTTATGACATGGCTGGCTATAATTTTTAGCCAGCTTCGTCACACGGTATAGTGTTGTAATGACCCGACCAGGGGTAAAGGGTCAGTTGTAACGGATAAAATTAATTTAGAAAATGATTGAAGTTTAAATTGATTTGTTAGTTTAATTTGATAATTTTATTTGGGAAAAACACAATTGAATTTAGGGATTTAATATTAGACCCCGATTTCACACTTTCTCCCCAATAAGAATTTACAAATTTATCCCCTTCGAATTAAATTAAGGGAATGGAAAATAAATTATCAACTTAGATTTTAATTCTCCTAAGTTAGAATCTCAATTGGAAATATTCAATTAAGAATGTGAAATCAATAAATAAGTTCCAATTTTAAATGTCTAGAATTTAATCGATAATTGACAAAATTAATAAAAGAGAAATAAAGGACAATTTATTAAAATTAATATTTTAAAGGAACCACCTTTCCGGTCGAAATTAATTGTCCAAAATTCCTTCACCTTGGAATTTGTTTAATAAGATTTTTATCTTACAGATAAAAATATATAAATATAGATTTTTTATTTTATTTTATAGAATAGAAATTACCCTTTTCGTGTGGGCCCTTTTGGACCCACACGTCTCTCGCTTAATTACCCCTTATGGGACCCCCATTCTCGACCTTTTTCAATAAGGCTTTCTTGTTACTATTTTTTTCCCAAAAATCCCATACACAGATGGGATTCTTATTACCGTGAGACTCTCCTCCCTTCCGTCTCTTTCATTAAAGCCCCAAAATCTCGATGGACAAAATCCCCAGAATCCCTCTCTTCCCTTTTCTTCTCCTTTCCTTGTTGGTTTGGGACTCAAATCCTTACCTTCCTTTTCGAAAGTGGAAACCACCTAAAATCCCAAAGCAAGAACCAATTGTGGCTTCCGGAATTGAAGATTGGCTGACCCCATCAACTATATAGACTCAACGGAAGAGGGAAGCCCCTATTTGCGATCCCAAACACCGAATCCCTCTTTCTCTTGGCATTTTCCTCACTTCACTTTCTCCTCTACGATTACTGTGACGGAGATTCCAGTGGAACTCAATCAGCAGCGACCCGAAGGAAGCCGAGACAGTCCTTGCCGTTGTTTTCAGTCGTCTTCAAGCTTAGTTTACAGGTATTTACCCATCGTGCTTTATTCTTAATTCCTCTCTTCCCACTTATTTGATTTCGGTTAGATTTATAGTACCAAAGCCCCAAAACAGCCATGCTTAAACCGATCCTTTCCTGACATTTTTAAACCAAGCCGGACCATGTTTGAGGTCTGACTTTCAGTCCAGGATCGGCTACAGTTAGGAGAGGATTTCAGTCTCTGGACTGTGGGAAAGAGACCTCTTAACGGTTGGTATTAAGGACTCTTTTCAACCCTTAGCTGGCTGATTTCAAGACTGGTTTTAGTCTTAGTTTGATGAGTTACAAAGAACTCTTTGTCTAGCCGAGATGGACAATCCAAGCAGGCTGAAATTATAGTAATAGGGACTGATTTCAACTTCAAAATATGTCTGTAGAATCTATCTTAATCTGCCAATTGAAATGTGACACAGCAGAATTTATAGTTAGGTGCCTTGAGTTTAATTTGTTAAAAAATCCAATGGGTTGATGACCCCAAATTAATTCGGTCATGCCTTCTTTTCCCAAGGTACTCTTCTACTTGTTTGAATTAATTGAGCATGTCGGAAATGTGGGAAGTAATAAAATCAATATTCAGATTTCTCCCATTTTCAATCAAAGTTACATATTCTGTAAATCTAATATCTGCAGTATATTAATTTGTTTTACTCAAAACCATATGTAAAAGATATATGTAGAAATCTTACTTGGCTAGACCTCCAGCTGAAATGGACAACTTAATCAGTCTGAAACTATCAGTAATCGGGACTGATCTTAGTCTCCTTGCTGCTAGCCACCTTACTGAAATTATTTACCTCAATTAATTTGATTTAAAGTGTGACTCAAATCTGCCCCCAATTTCTTATCCATGAACAGTAACCACTCAGTCTTTCTCTAATAAAAACATCCTAAGTTGGGGACTGATTTCTAACCCCAGATCGACCAATTAATGGGACTGATTTTCAGCCCCAAAACATTGATATTAAGGACTGTTTGGACCCAGAATTTTACTCAGAACTGGTTAGTGAAACTTATCCTCTTCCCACCTAAAAACTGGATGTTCAAACTTGTTATTGTCCAACTCGAATCTGAGATAGGAAACCATTTTATTCCTAGCCTCTTAACCTTGTATTTTCAGCATAAATAGGTGAGGGCAGCACCCAACACTCACGGTTAATAATCCTCATACACCGATCTAATCCATGCTATGTAGAAATATTTGTTAAGAGAAATATTAATAGTAATCGGAATCTTTAAAACATATTTGCAGCAGAATTTGGTATTTAAGAATAATTATCACTTGGAAGCTACGTGGACTTCTCCTTCTCAATACGAAAACTTCTAGGTGAAGAAAACAGTTCACTATATACCATGTATTCATATAATCTTCTATTTGCTGTTGTGCAATGAAAAATATTGTATTATTTGGTACGTTATGAATATAATTGTTGGATCTAGAAAAAACTGGATGCATGTTAATGATGGTTATAATCCTGTGCTCACTCACAACAGTGTAAGGGAGATTTTGGCTAAATATTCTATTGACCGTGAGAAGATACAGTCCGTCCGGATTGTGAAATCTAACCATTAATGTATTGAAAGATCCAATGAGTTTATATTCGTAGATTAATGATTAATTCTATGGTATTGTTGAATTTCAATCTTGATTGTACATGTTTGAATGTTGGTCTATATGATTCAAATCATTATAATGCTTGGATTATGCTATGTTTATTTCAAGATATATGCACGCTATAGCAAATGAGATATCGATTATGATGTAATAATCTGTTTATAATGAAGATTATAATTCTATAAGTATGTCATGATTAATTAAGTATGTTGATTGGCATTGAACATAACGTTCTCATATTCATAGCATTGGGCATGAGGGTGCAATCCATGAATGTCACGAAGAGCACGACGGTGGTGGTGTAACACCCCGAATTTTCAAGTTATTATTATATATGAAAATTACTCATTGAATTTGTGAATTATTAAATATGAACCTTGGATGGGTAATGTGTTGGGTCATTGGCCAAATTAAGGCCCAACGATTTTGATAAATGGTTTCAAATAAATTTAAATGGGGTTGAATTTAAATGGTAATGAAACATAATTAAAAATAAGGGATATGGATTAAGGATATGTGCATGATGAGTGGAAGATATGCATATCCATGTGATATGCGCATAATATGTTGGAGTATTTTTAAAAGGATCCTTTCCCTTGATTAAGAGTGATATTAGGGAATTATTAAATAAAGAAGATGTCTTAGCCGTGTGGGAGATATGCAAATCCTTGTTTATGCGCACAAGATCCTGTAAAAAGGGGTCTTCCCTTGATTAAGAGGGATACTAAGGGAATTGCTAAGAAGGGGCGCATGACACCTTCTAATTAGGACCTATTGGAAACTTTATAAAGAAGATGCAAGAAGGGCGCATGGCACATTCTAAATTTAGGATTAAGATTGACTGATTGAGATTATTAATTAAGAGAGGCGCATGGCAATTTCTATTTAGAATCAAGAGGGACGCATGACACCTTATAAGATAGGACTATGGGATTTATAAAAGAGAGGCAACACAAGTGTACACGGCATTGTCTAAATTAGAATCAATTGGAATTAATAAAGGAGAAGGGCAGCGAGGGGCTCACGGCATTGTCTAAACATATGACCGAGTGGGAGATTTGATTCAAAGAAAGATAGCAGCAAAACAAAGTGGTTCACGGCATACACAAGAGAAGGCCTAAGGAAAGAAGAAGATTGGAAGAGCAAGATCAACCGAAGGAAAATCGAAGGAGTCGCGGAACCGGTAAGTGATTTTGATATTTTGTTTAAAAATAAAGAACCATAGGGTTCGGCCATGGTGTATGGCCGAACCCCATGGAAGAAAGGGAATGATTTACCAAACCAAGGGATGAGGGGTTTTATTTTATGAATTATGAACCAATCATGAAATAATGTTATGGATGGGTTTTGGACATAAACCTAAGGTAATGGTCTTTTGGTAATTAAGTGAAAATAAGGGACCATGGGTTCGGCCATGGTGTATGGACGAACCCCATGGGGAATGTTTGCTGAACTTAATGTTTCATGTATTTTAGATAATTAATTGGGTTATCGTCAGATTAATGCATAAAAGAATGACAAGAATGACATTATGGTAAATGTGGTAGAAAATGAAAGACCACCATGGCCGAACCCCATGGGGATTGTGTTTATGGACTTAAACATTATTGTAAATCAAGTGAGACTTGGTTATGATTGATTGTTATATTATAAGGTAACGGGACCTCACAAGGTGTTTACGATCGTAAGCTGTTACCGGATGAAAGACGTAAGAACACGTTAGCGGTCTTTGGTAGGATTCCACCTCTTTGAAACCATGGGTTTATGTATATTGTTTTTATCTTGATTTGATGAATTTATATTGCAAAAGATATGTTTCAAAATGTGAGTTTTAGATGCTATGTTTATATGATAAAATAACATGTGTTGTATATTTTCAAATATGAGCTTTTAAATGCTATGATTTGTATAATTGCGTAGCATGTTGGTATTTGCATCTCATACATGACATGGGAGGGATGAACGGTAACCAGAGACCCACACTCCGTCGGGACGTCCGTAAAACACTCGTGTTGGGGGGGGGGGGGGGGGGGGGGTACCTTGATGATGAGAATTCCATCAAGAGGATATTATGTATGAAATGTAACTGGAGATCCACACTCCGTCGGAGCGTCCGTAATAGAATTGTGGGGGAATACCTTGATGAGGAGTTTTCCATCAAGAGGATACTATGTATGAAATGTAACCAGAGGGTATACACTCCGTCGGGGCGTCCGAAAAACCTATGTGGTGGGTACTTTTATGTACATATGATGGGTGAGACTCATTGCATATGATAGCATGGCATGGCATTGAATTAGCATGATTATGATATTTATTATCATGCAAGGTTTCTGATTTTTATCGGTATGATTGGATCTCTATTATCATACACTGTTTTGGGTACGATGTTTTATAGGTATAGTATGATTTATTATAACTGGTTTTGATATATATTATATGTGGATTTTTGGTACTAACCCATGTGTTAACCCTAATTGGAAGACCTACTAGGCGCGTTGTTCTAAAGCCATACTTCTACCTTAGTGGATGATACAGGAAATAAGAAGAACGATGAACGCGAAATGGGTCAAGCATAGGAGCTTGGATGCTTTTTATTTCTATTTTGTTTAAGATACTCATGGGCTTGTATTTTGAGTATCTAGAATTCGGATTATAATAACTTAGATGAATTTGCTATGGCTGGATGTTTTATTGGATAATTAATTATAAATAAAGACTTGACATACTTTGCTATCTGAATGGAATAGAACTGTATTTTATTATGTTTCCGCATGTTATGATTTTTATTCCGCATAATTATATTGCTATGTGTGAACTGTTTTCATGGACTGAGTCCATGCACACATAGGTTTGGTCAGTTAAAAGTCGAACTTTGGAAGTTCAGACTTAGCTCGCGTTGTGACATCCCGCTCTCTATCATTCTGTCACGCCCCGCCCTGGGATGTGGGCTCAGAACGCGACTAAATTTTTTTTTTTTTTTAAACTAATCCAAACACTAAAAGTCTATGGGCCTTTATCGATCTCATCAAAGCCCATAGAAAATGGCCCACATGATCATGTGGACAACGCATGTGATTCGACACATCAAAGCTCAAATAAATTTCAACTCCACATTGACTTTCCAACAAGATCAAACCTGGGGGATCCATCATCAGTGCCCTTTTGCGACCCAATACCAATGGCGATGCTTCGCCCCTGATAGCAAATGTGTTGTCTAGGTTGATGCTGCACACTCGGTTCTTCCCCGTTTCGACAATCGAAATCTAAAATACACACCACAATACAATCAATTATATCTCATATTATCATATTACACAATATATGACTTATACATAAGGTCTTTATGCCACAAGTGGCATAATCACCTAATATTTACATGATTTTAATATAAAACTAAACAAACATAAATCCTACCCTCGATCAGCACTAGATTCCGACTCCTAAGCACCGCAGAGGGATTCTTCATTTCCCACATCAAATACATGACCTGCATTGTAAGGGATGTGAGTTCTAGCCCAGTGAAGAGATCTTAAAATAACAAATCCCTCCAAATTTTTAGAATATCAAATTTACAATGCAGTTAATGAGGAAAACACCTAGAACACAATGGCATACATTTACCATTTGTTCTTTCCTTTCCACATACACACCCATGCATACTTACGCATATACTCATAATATCAATAACACAATGCATGTTTAACACATGATAATCAAATAAATCATATCTATCATTTAAAAGGTTACAACGAAACTTTTAATACACTGGGGTATCCCACTCAACCCCGTTGAGGTATCCCACTTAACCCCAACTGTACCGGTCCAGGGTATCCCACTCAACCCTGTCCAGGAATCCCACTCATCCTCGAATGCATTAAGTCAAGGCAGACAGAATGTAGCATCTTACAAGAGTTTGACCGAATGTACAAGTGTGTGCGTATACATTAACATGTATATTATCTATCAATTATCCATAAACACAGAAGTAATATTAAATCGTCATTCACATATGTTGTCTCCATATATCTTTTCCATGAGAGTTTAACAATGGAGTTTCACTTACTATCCACTGGTTCCAATCTAGGTCTAATAACCTAAAATGTTTTCATCTCATTACCTGCACAACTTATTAGCACAAGTATAATCACATTTATACAAACCTCTATGCATGATCAAGGCTACATATATCACCTATTCACGTAATCAATACATGAATCACATGCACACATCCTAACATGATTTACATGTTCATTTTCATAAATCACAGTATCATTGGACTTTTCAATATTTTGTCCAAACCTTAAACCTATCACCCTCTAGACTTCCAATAGGTCTCACTTGGTCTTTTCCATCTTAAAAATACTATGGGTTTCATTTTCAATTTAAAATCTAATAGGTTTTAACAATAACCATTATACATGTTAAGTTGAGTCTCCTTACCTTGATCGACAAAGTAACGCGAGTTTCTCGATTTACGTGGAAGAGAGAGAGCCGGCCCAACTGTTTCAATTGGATAATTGACAGAGTTAGACACTATATTTATTGACCTAAGTTGACCCGACAGACAACTCGATGGGTCTGACTGATAGAGCACATTTTTGTTGAAAAAGAATCTCAGAATTGAGAAGACGATGAATAGGGGTTAAAGCTTTGGTCTTTTAACCAGGAACATTGCTCAAAGTACCCCGACAATCTTTAATTTTGAGATTTTGAGATTTTAATTTAAAATCATCCGGGTTGGATTTTAAATATCATTTAGAAAATCATTTAAGTTTAAAACCCATTAAAATACTTTTCTTAAAATTCATCAACCCTACATCAAAATAGTTTTTTTTTTTTTTACCATATACTTAGATCTTACAAAGCTACTTAGTTAAATAGATTAATTTTTCAAATACTGCATATATCATTTAAAAGTGTTAAAATCTCAACATAAATAATTAAATAACTACTTGGCTACCTTAAATTTTCAATTACAATTATTTTATACCACCTAATGGTTTGAATTAATTTCAGAAAACCAAGGTTTTGAACTATTAAATCAAATCTTAAGAAAAACCCAAAGAGAAAAGAGGTAAGTGGTGCATTCAGTGTTAGGGTGCCCAACGTGCACCACCTGAAAGGGGGTTACCACAACTAAATACTTAATATCTTACATAATTTACAAAAAGTTGAATATCTAAAATAAATTATAATTCATTTAACCCACAACAAGTCAATAAGATGTTTTATATTTTATACTAACTTAAATGTATAAGTAAACCATTAATTTAAACTCAAAAACTAATCTAGAAGAGGTTATTCAAGATTTAAAAGAGAAACCCATTTTCACTAAAATCTTTGAGAACAAAATTTGAATCTCCAAACTACTCTATTTTACAAAAATAGCAGTCCCGGAGTTTCTAAAATTTCGAGTCGATGAACTTTCGTACCTTGGTCGTCGAATTCGATGGAGAAATGACTTACTCTAAAAACCCACCAAAAAACTCCAAAACACAGCTACTATAACCGTTGGAAGAGGAAGGAAGAAGAAGAAATGAAAGAAAGGAAAAAGGGTAAAGCAAGGAGAGAAAGTGGGTTTGAAATTTTTTTTTTCTTCCTACGGACCTCGTCTCATCTCTCTACACAAAACCACCGTAGGTGGCTTCTGGAAGAGAAGCTCCCATGCCACCTAGGCTAGTGGCACTAGGGATGGTGAATAATCATCTATTTTTATAAATTTTTTTTTAAAACTTTGATAATTATCCATTCATAAATAAATTCAAAATATATAACCTCTATAGTTTAGATAAATAAAACAAAACCAAATAATTACTATAGTTTTGGAAAATAAATTAAACATCTTTTTAGTTTTAAAATTCTAAATCACACCTTTAAAATACATTAAAAATCCAATGTTTTAATTATAAATCACTTAAATACTAAATTTCAAAAATTCAAATAACATTTTGTAAAACTTCTGAATTTAGAGTGGATCAAACAATTTTAATTGACACAAACACTACAAAATTATGAGATGTTTGACACTCTTAAACATTTTAAAATTATTTTTTTATAAAATAAGGACACCCCTAACAAATCAAAATCCCCACTTCTACAGATCAAAATATCAGCCTGGAAAATTCTTTAGACTTGGAATTTTAAAACTAAATTAACAAGTGAAATTTGAAAATTTAAATATCTCAAATAATTTATTTTCCAAATACAAATTATTTTAAGGGTTTCAGCCGGAAAAAGTTTAGATAATTTTAATTTTTCCACTACACTTTAAACGAGTAGGGTCCACTCGGATCGAGTCAAACTTTGACTCTAAATAAAGCACACTGGTTAATCTTTTAGATTAACGGGTCAATAATCACAATTAGCACATAAATTCACATAATTAGACACTAATTTGGGTGAGGGTATTACACATTCTACTCTGTTACAAAAAAAAAACAGACTCTGATTTACAGGAAGAAGTGATTGAAAAAGGGCGGGGAGTTACAGGTGGTGTTGTTAACCTCACTTTAAGTGGGAAGACCATTATGGTTGAAGATATGTGATATCCGTGACAAGTCATGAGGGCAGTTCTTTGGTGGCAGGTTGTGTTATCCTCACTTTATGTGGGAAGGCCATTAAGGAGATGTTGTGTTATCCTCGATTAGTCGGGAAGGCCACCAAATATTAGTAAGTAAAATAATGGGTTGGAATATGGCATTTGGCATTGAGCATTACATTTTGCAAAGGCATGAGCATGTAATAAATTGTTATTCTTGCTTATTTGAAATATCATTGAGGAAGTAGGAATATCATACGCTATGTTTGTGTTATTGTTTTATTCACTGGGCATGGAGCTCATCCTTTACATTGCAGGCAATCCCTTGGACTTGGGTATGAACGATAATCACAACTGAGTTTAGAAGGCGAGGAGTCGATGAAGAATTCGTAGAAACGCTTAGTTAGTGAAGAATTTATTATTTAGATTATAAGTTGATTGTTTATTTGACTTGAGACTTTGAGAAAGTTGTTTATTCGTTTATTTTTAAACTTGGATAATAAATTCAAGTATGGATTAATTTTGACAACGCTTTAATTTGATTGTTATGGGAATATGAGTAAGTGATGCGTTTAGAAATCCTTGTGTGAGTGATATTTATCCCTTTAAGTTATTTAGAAGTTCAAATGAGATGTTATGTCTTCAAGCAGGTTGTGGCCTTGAGAAATCTTGATAGCTTGTGAATGTAATTATGTTTATTTTGAATTTAGCCACAGATTTTTTATGTAAGACCCGTTTAGGGCAGCAGGTGATTTATTTTTGTACAGTCAGATCACGCCCGTCCAGGTGTTGGAAGGCGGGGCATGACAAGTGTTAACTAGAATGGCTACTTTTTAATATTTTATTATTATTTTTTTATGTACATTTTTTAACAAATTTAAAAGAAAATAAATATAAAGACATTACATATTTTTTCACAAGTAATTAAATAAATTAACAAAACATACATATTTTCTCACAAGTAATTAAATAAATTAAATAAAACATACATATTTTCTCACAAGAAATTAAATAAATTAAAAAGACATACATATTTGTGATGCTGGAAATAAATAAATTAAAAAGACATTACATACTCTATAAATAAAAATACATTACATATGATCGCCACTTTGAGTTAACAGGATTCGCAATGCAGATAACAATCTGGATCTCAGGAGAGATCTCATGGAACATTTGTGGAACAAATTTGGTAATGAAGAAGTTTAAAGAGAATATTTTTAAAAATGTAATTTTTCATATTGTTTGCGATGAATAAAATATTATTTTTAATATTTTTGTTTCTCAATAGCTATAATTTTAATTTTTTGTACAGAATAATTTTAATTTTTTGTTTCTCATATATTTTGTTTACAAATGTAAAGGAAAAAAAATCAAAAGGTAAAGAGTTATTTTTTATTTTTTGTATAAAAAATAAAATAGTAAAGTAAAGAAAAAATAATTATTTGCCCTAATATACAAATTATACCCAAAAACAAAAAGAAAATCTAAAATAATCAAATAAATAAATAAAAAGAAAAAAATAAATAAAAAACTATATACAAGTTATATATATATATATATATATATATATATATATATATATATATAAGAGGAGAGAGAAAGAAAAGTAGGAGAGAAAAGTTAAATAATTGGCTACGCCATATGGTGGTCACCATACCGGATGCTCTAAGTCCTCAAGTGTGAAAGAGAAGAAGACCATCTGCACCTGCGCATGCCACGTAAGTTCCATTCTTCCCTCGAAAATTTCTATAAATCCCCCTCCTTCTCTCTATCCAAACCTCCAAACTAGAAGATGAGGTCCCAAATCTACAGATCTGCTTCAAAGACGCTCAAATCTCTGCTTTTCCCCGCTCGCAGAAGCTCTCCTCTTGTTGCAGGTCAGTTTCTTTGCTCCCTACGCTCTCCATTGCTCCAGATTCCTTCCATTTCCGTTTCCTTCATCTTCTGATATTGCTTTTCATCTCTGTTTCCTGCTAATTTTGGTGATCTTTGTTGCTTTGTGGACGAATTCAGATTAAACAAATTTGGTAATGTGATCGGAAATATTCGATCTGTGGATTTTCCTCTTCTGATATTGCTTCTCATATCTGTTTCCTGCTAATTTTGGTGATCTTTGTTGCTTTGTGGATGAATTCAGTACCAGATTAAACAAATTTAGTAATGTGATCGGAAATATTCGATCTGTACATTTTTTTTTGGAATCTTTGGACAATTTTTAAATTTTTTCAAGAGTATGATGTTCTATTTGTTATTTTAATCAAATAAAATAAAAAAGGTTTTGTTTAAAAAAAATAAAAAAAATATAAATATCGGCCGATATCTAAGCCGATATTTGTCTGATATGGGCAAATATCGGCTGGACCTACAACCGATATATATATATATATATATATATATATATATTTAAAAGAAATCGGCCAAATTATTTTATTTCTGGTCGATACTGTGCGTATCGGCTGAGATATCTCGGTCCTTAAAAAGCCAATCGGTCGATACGCACAGTATCAGCCGATATTTATACCCTTTTTTTTTTGAAGCCCATGTGCTGCACACAAGCCTTGGACGCGAATTCCATGTCATCATCAATGTCATTACCTACTTCTAGTATAGCGATAATATTCTTATAAATTCTTGTAAATTTCTTATTAAGATTTTTATTTTATCAAAAAATTTATTATTTTTAAATAATATATTTTCTTTGAGATTTTTCCGTTACTTTCTTCGTAAAAATCTGAGTTTTTTTTTTAAAAAAGGAAAAAGAATTGAACGACTTCAGATTTTTGACAATGAATGTTAATAAATGCCACTCCAAAAGAGCAATGCATAACTCAGACTTTTGAGAAACTGAATGTTAGCAAATTTTAGTTTGTTGGACCAAACTGAGTACTTTTAATCCACACAATTAATCTTTTTTGACATTTACAAGAGTTGAAAAAAAAAGGATGAATATTGACGACTAATTAGTAAATGATTGACCCACTTTTATCTATTATGATGCATCAATTGCAAAGATTCTAAATTTAGTAGGGGTGAAACTCGGGTCGGGTTTTGGCCCGAACCAGCATGACCCGACTAGAAAATCATGCAGGTCGGGTCGGTTTGAGAAGTCAGAAATCCGTATTGAATTCGTATCGGGTTGGGAAGATTTTTAAGTCAACACGACCTAACTCGGTAAAAAGTAGGCTAAAGAAGGTTCAAAATGCGGGTCGGGTCAAGACATCCGGGTCAAAAGTTCGGATTGGAGAGGGTTCCATATATTATTAACTTGGGTTGGTTGGGTTTTAAAAAACCCGACCCGACCCGATTTCAGCCCTAAAATTTAGTATGAGATCTAAACAAAATTATCTTGATTTAATTATATAAGTAATTTTTTAATGTGTCTATATTTTCATCACTTTTAATTGTTTTTATTCACTAAACTTTTATATGAAGGGCCAACTTTGCCCAATATGGGCCTAAGTGCCTAACAACACTGACAGAAGACGGAGAGTTACTGGGCTTAATGTACAACATCCTTCTCCTGTCATGCTCAAGCCCAAATTCTGGTTAAGGCTTTCCCAATAATATAGTAAATGAAGATGTAAATGAATGGGGGTGAAATAACAATAACTTAAATAAGAAACCCAACTCCGGTGTACAGCCGCCAAGTGGGGTTCATTAAATGTTAAATTTAAATAGTTTAAAAAGTAATTTATTTTTCTAAAATTGATGTCCATTTAATGGATTCTTGTCATTGACTTGAGTATCATAGGTTTATTTCATCTTAAAATATCAAACTTAGAATGATTCAATATATTATTTTAGACAATTATCTAGTCTTCCTAATGATCTATCTAACTATCTAATTATTATAATTATTTATTAGATCCCACCATTTAACATGGGCGATTTTGAAATTTGAAATTCTCACTTCTGGGCCTACTGATGAATAGTTTCAATTTCTCCTATTATTTTTTAGATAATTGAGTAGGCTGAAACCGGGATTTCAGCACCACCCAGATAATAAACCTACCCATACTCACATTCTCACAGTTCTACAGGCCACCTAATTTTAATGGTCCCTCACTATCAATCTAACCAATTACCCAACCAAACCTCTATTTATTTCCCACTACTCACTTTCCAACTCTGTTTCTCTCTCTCTCTCTCTGTCAATTCTGGTTAAGCCTATCCCAATAAAGGAAAAAAAAAGGAGAGAGAACTGGATTAGTGATTATTCTAAGAAGTAGTTCTTGGGTCTTTCTTGGATTGAAAAAAGAGGTAGAGAAAGAGAAGAAGAATAAAAAGAAGATGAACGGCAGTCTTGGGCGAGTGTGCGAGTTACACGGTCGCCGTCGTTGTAGCCGCCAGGCTGGAGGAGGGTGCTATAAGGGAGGAGGGAACCTGAGGATGGAGAGGGGTTGGACGGTGGAGTTGAGAGGTCAAAGAGGATGTAGTGGGCGGTGCAGTCGATTTCGAGGGCGGTGTCGGCGAGATCGTATCCGCATCGACCATCCGGGAGAGAGAGGTTGGAGGGACCGAAATCTGTGCGGTCGAACATGACGACCATGTCGATGTGTAGCGAAGAAGATTCCATCTCCACTCTTCACTGCCTGTGATTGGCAAAACCCCACAAAACATATCAAGACCCAGAAAAAGAACACCCAAATCCACTAAACCCGTTTCTTCCCCATATTCTTCTTCTTCTTCATATTGTTCTTACGCTGCTTCTCTTTCTCTACCTCTTCTTGCAATCCAAGAAACACGCAAGAACTACTTCCTGCAATAATCACTAATCCAATTCTCTTTCTCCTCTTTTTCCTTTTTTTTTTTTTCTATATATTTTTTAATTCATGAGAAAGCCCAAGCCCAAATCATATCGCGTCTTTATCTTCTTGATATGTTTTGTGAGGTTTTGTCAATCATAGGTAGTGAAGGTTGGCGAATGGAATCACTGAAGACGGAAGACTTGTGTTCTATTTTAGAGTCTCAGACTTGTATTTGTATTTCAGGAATAAATTAATACGTTCATATCTATAACTTAATATTACTCTAAATTTTCTTTTCAGATTTACGTGTAAGAAACTCAAACAAAATTCTACTAAAACCAATTAATCGGAAAAATATTTGCTATCCATATCTACAAGAAAAAAAAAGCTTCTAAGCATATTAAATATTCAAAAGATAATTTAAGGTCATAAAATTGCTAGAAATTAAAAAGTATGTCTTTTAAAATTGGATCAAGTGATTTTTAAGAAATACCATATTTATGTTAAGAAAGATGAATATAAGAAAACCACATCACTTCGGAAGCTTTTCCTTCAAGATCAAGTAAATAAGATTGTATTTTGGTCACTTTCTTTTGTCCCTAGCATGTGGGTTTTTAGAATCCAAGCCTTTATCAGGGGCTGAAAATTCGGTGGAGCCGAGATCTCGGCTGATTTTTTTTTTTCTCTCTTCAAAATTCTTTTTTTTTTTGGAAATTTCGGTGACTTTTTTTTTTTTGAAAAAAATCACTTAAAAAAAATAAACAGGCTGTTTTCCAAAAAAAAAAAATATAAATATCAGCCGATATCTAGGCCTATATTTGCCCGTATCGGACGAATATCGGCTGGGCCTGCAATCGATGTTTGTTTTTTTTTTTTTGAAAGAAATTGGCCGAGATCTCAACCGTATCTGCCGATTTCTTTTTTCTCTAGCCGATACGCACAGTATCAACTAAGATTTATACCCCTGGCTTTACAAAAAGAAATAAAGGCCTGACTCATATCTTTACCTAATGGACCTTTTATTTGACCATGAGGCGACTTTTGGCTGCATCAAAATCTACATAGAATTTCAATGCTTGATTAATGATTATTTCTCCTGGATGAGGATAACTGGATAAGGGTTGAAATATAAATGTTACTTTGTCAATATCTTTTAAAGAAATTGTATTAATCAAAGTGTTTTAGATTTTGGTTAAAATTTTGACAAATTTTGATCAAATTTCAGAAAAAATGGTGATTTTACCTATTGACAAATTATGGTTGATGTAGCCGATAGGATTGCATTAGCAACCAAATTTTTTAGATTTTGACAAAAAAAAAAATTCAAGCTAGAAATGGGGTAAAACATAAATATTGGTGACCACTTTCGTCCACAATTCAGGCAAATTTTGGTAAATTTTAGTCAATTTTCAGAAATTTTTGTATTTCACTTCATAGATATCAATAAGTTTGTTATATATTAGTTAAAAATCCAATATATTTCAGTAAGATTCAGTCAACTTTTGAAAAATTTGGTCGAACTTTGGCATTATAAATGAGTTACAATCGATATAGTCAATATAACCGAAATAGTATGTGAGATTTTCAAAATTTTGGCTGAAATATTTTGGCCTGGGCTGAACCATAAATATGGACGACATATTTTGGTCAATTTTTAGCAACTTCAATAAAAAATTGATAGTTTTGGCAACATTTCATAAAATATGTTTAACTTTGAAAAGGAAAATCATGGGGACAAGTGAGCATTTCCCCAAGAATTTTCGTGGAAAAAATTATTTTAGAGTGTTGTGATATTCTATGATATATCACTTTGTGTTGGGATGTGAAAACCAACGTTTGGTTGTTTGTATAAAAATAAAACGCTCCATCTCGTCAGTACAATATTGTCCACTTTGCGTTCAAATGGACCTTCATGCCTTTGTTTTTGAAACACTATTCCGTACTAGCGCCCCAAAAGGCCTTATAAGAGGGAGGTATTCTTCTTAAAGACCGCACTCTCCACACTAGACAATGTGGGACTTTTAGCGTCCCTTACTGACGCTTTTCTCTTTCTCACACCGCCTCCAAACACAGGCGTGTCACAATCCACCCCTCTTAAAATTAGAGCTGTCTCGGGATCTTTCATACAATACACTCACGTCCAAGAGTTGAACCATACTCTGATACCATTTGTAACACCCCATCCCCCAACACAATATTGTCCGCTTTGGGCCCAAATGGGCGCTCACAGCTTTGTTCTTGGAGCACTATCCCATACTAACGCCCAAAAATGCCTTTTGCTAGAAGGAGGTGTTAGAATATATTATTATTAGTATTAGATTAGGAATATTAGTTTGGGTTAATCTCTAATTAAGAGATGAATTTGAGCTTAGGTTTAGAGTTTGAGTGTGACTGAAATAGCCCTAGGGTCGTTTAGAGGCTATATATACCTATGTAATACTCCTCAATAAAATACATTTTGATATTTTCTAACAGGAGGGGAGGGAGGCATTCTTCCTAAATACCATTGCAGTCTCTCCACACTAGACAATGTGGGACTTTTAGCACCCCATATTGGCACTTTCCTCTCTTTCACACCGCCTCCAAACACAGGGGTATCACAAAAAATCTTTATTTTCATTGAAAACGAATGAATTATTGTCTTGGCAAGACCGGGAAAGCCACTCATTTTTTCATGATTGAAATTTTCTCTTATGGGAAATTGATTTCGTGGAAAGAAAGAAAATGTCATTTATTGTGGTTTTGGCAAGGTACTCTCTTTCTGTAGAAGAAGAGAGATGAGGCTCATTTTCCATGCTCCTTAGGTGTGTTGGGGCAGTTTACACGTCCCACATTGGTTGTGAATGTGGAGATTTGAGAATTTATATAGGACTTGGGTCACTTCACCTAATGGGCTAGCATTTTGGACTAGATATTCAGTCCTAACAAGTGGTATCACAGCTAGGTCACCAAACTATATTATGTGGCCTCAGGGATCCCCTAGCCGAATGAGATGGTTGGTGATGCTCTATCTGCCAGAGAGCCTCGTTTGAGGGGGGAATTGTTTGGGTGCGAACGAGTGTCCTACATCGGTGAGAAGGAGAAAAATATAATGATTTATATGGGGCGGGATATCTCCACCTATAAGGGTTGGAAGCCAAGTCTTAACAGTGGTATTAGAGTTAGGTTCCCAATCCACAGTATGTGGACTCAAAGATCCCTAGCTGAACGGGATGGTTGGCGACGTTCTATCCGCCGGAAAAGCCTCATTCAAGTGTGGGATTCATACATACCATCCATGCTTTTTAACTTATTTATTATTAAAAATTTGAAACTTCAAATTTAAAAGTTAAGATTTAAAGAATTATAGAAAAATTCATACTCTGTTACTCTTGAAAGCAGGGGTTGAAATATCGGCCGATACGTATCGTATCGGCCGATATATATCGGTTTTGGATATGTGAATATCGGCCGATATGTATCGTATCGGCCGATATTCACAATATCGGCCTTGATATCGGCCGTATTATATCGGCCCGATATCAAAATATCGGCCGATATCGGCCGATATTTAAAAAAACAAGGAAGAAAGAGAAAAATATCGGCCGATAACAATATATCGGTCGACATATCGTATCGGCCGATATATCGGCCGATACCGATTTTTAAACCCCTGCTTGAAAGCACGAGGGAAGGGCTCCTCTCTTGGTGGAGGTGGGATTCGGATTTTACTTATAATGATTCCAGGATTCTTTTGTTCATATGCTTGGTAAGGTCAACATCATAGAATTCATTTTTCTAATGTATATGAATGTCTCAAAAATCACCTACATTTTATAAAAAATATTAAGATATTATCATAGAATCATTTCTATCTTATTTTTTAGGGATTTAAATGTATGTTCGTACTAAGTCTAAAAATATAAAAGTGTAATTTGAATAAAGAGATTTGGATGTAAATTCTAAATCTATAATCACCGTAAACACCATATCAAAAATTAAACATACAATTGAAAGTATATTTGATGAGATAAGTTTAGACTGAATTTTAACCTCAAACTCAATTTTTAGCCACTTGATCTTCGCAGTCAAAATTATCATGTCTTTAAAAAATTCAAAGATACGCGGTGATTTTAACCATTAAGATCAAATAACTAAAATTGAGTTTAGGGACTAAATTTTAACTCATCAAGTCTTTTTCAATCTAAACAGTTGATTTTTTTTATATTATTAAAATGAATGAAAACATAATTTATAGTCATCAAATGAATATTGATCACTAATATATTAAATGATTGACCTACTTTTATCTATTACGATGGATCAATTGTAAAGATTCTAAATTTAATATAAGACCTACACAAAATTCTCTTGATTTAATTATAGTAGATACGTCATTTTTAATATATCTTTATTTTTATTACTTTAAATTATTTTTTATTCACTAAACTTTTGCATCCTATAGAAGGCCAACTTTGCCCGGTATAATTGGTTTCTTAAATATTTTCATCCATGAACATGATTTCCAAAAAAATCGCATTGCATAATAGAAGTCATGTTTTTTGGACTCATTAAATTAATTAATTTAAACTATTTTTAAATCCAAGTCACTTTCTTCTCACAGGAGACTCATCTTCACTCCATATGTCATAACATAAGTATGGCATTCCTTATCCAATTTTAAAAGACATGTTCTTTAAGTTCTAGCAATTTTATGACCTTAAATTATCTTTTAAATATTTAATATTCTTAGAGACCTTTTTTCTGTACAAATGGGGTAGCCAATATTTTTTCTTTTTAGAATTCTTTTTGGCGTAATATTAATTTATAGATATGAACATATGTATAAACGATAATTTAAATAACTCTATGTTTTTATAGTATTTATTTTGTATAATTAATTTTAATATACTATTTAATTCATTCTATATTAATATAAATATAGTATAAGTAATTCAATCTGAATTCGTATCAAGAGTCGGATTCAGATACAGTCAGAGATATTAGTTTCTTTAACTAGTTTTTATTATTATAACATTAAAGTTATGGGTTAAATTTTAGTGACATTAGAGAGACAATCTATTATAGAAAAAAGAAATGTCTCAAATCTAAATATAAATATCGGATTAAAAATTATAATAATGATAAATAATACAAATGCAAAATAAAATGAATAAAACATGTGCATGTTTTAACTAATTGTCATGTCTCCTTTAATCATGTAAAACAATCCAAGAAAAAAGAAAGGCGAAAGAGCACAGAAAAGAACATCTGATCTCAATTCTAAGTTCTTTACACTTGCAATTGCAAAATCAGAGTCCACTTTTCCTTTCCAAATCAAAGCTAAATTTTTTCAAGAATATCTCAGAAACAAAGTGAAAACTCAGTAAAAGATGAAATACCAATCACATCCACACCCCTACATGGATCACAAACGACATGTAATAACCGGGCGGTGCAAGCGCTGCCGTCGACCACCAGCCGGGCACTATCGGATAATGCACGGCGGAATGTTCCGTTGACTGCGTCGTGGGGCACCACCGCAAACCATGACCTCTGCTCTGACATTGGCTCCACCGCCGCCGCCATCAAGGTGGAGTGGGAGGAGAACAGACGGGTCAGAACTTGGATAGTTCCTCGGCTGCTCACCCGGGAATGGCAGGAATTCTCGCACAACTTGGCCGGTCACGGGATCAAATGAAATGGCACGTGAATTGGCAAAGATGAAGTGGTTGCCGTCCGGCAGCAGGTGCAAGAACGGGTATAGGGTGTTCTCCTCATGCCATTGCGAGTTTCTTGCAAGAAGTCACGCCGGTATGTGCCGTCAGGGAGGAGCTGGTCAGTTGCATACCAGCGGCGGACGGCGAGGTAACCTGGGTGTTCGACCCAACCGCAGTCTTGGCAGGGGGAGAGCCTGCGAGTTTCACGGTCGCCGTCGTTGTAGCCACCAGTCTGGAGGAGGGAACATGAGGAGCACCAGGTGTCGGTGAGGGTTATACGGTGGAGGTTGAGATGTCAAAGAGGAGGGAGTGGGCAGTGCAGTTGATTTCGAGGGCGGTCGGCGGGATCGTATCGGCATCGGCCATCCGGGAGAGAGAGGTTGGAGGGACGGAAATCGATGCGCTCAAACATGACGACCATGGGCATGTGCATTGCTGAGATGCCAATGCTACGTCGAACAAGATTCCATTCTCCAAATTTGAAGTTTAGATAAAGACATGAAGTGATTTCTGCTTGGGTTTGGGCTTTCCCGTGAATGAAAAGAGAGAGAGAGAGAGAGAGAGAGAGAGAGAGAGAGAGAGAGAGAGAAGAAGAAGAAGAAGAAGCATAAGAACAATATGAACAAGAACAAGAACAATCTGAACAAGAATAAGAAGATGAATATAGGGAAAAAACGGGTTCAACGTAACTGGGGATTCACTCTAGAGAAAGAGACAGAGACAGAAACAGAGAGATGGCGACTAATAGAAAATGGAATTGGATGGGAGGTGGCAAGATGTAAGGCGATGGTGATGGTGATGGTGATGGTGATGGTCATGTTCATGGTCCTGGTGATGGCGATGCGGATGGGGATTCTGTATCTCATCACGATGATGTTGAGGGACATGGTGATGGTGAAAGTGAGAAGTGGGAAATTAAGTGGGTGATTCCTCAGCAAATCTAAGTCGTCTGTAGGTTTACATCTGGGTGGTGTTTAGATACCGTTTGAATCTTTCCTTAAACAGCCCTTCATAAAACCCACACCCTCAAGAAAGTAGTGTACCCGAGTGATTTGTATTTTCAACCTAAGTTATAATAAAATAGTTATAAAATAAATAATCGAAGTCTCTACCTAGTAAATCTCCTCAAGGACTTAATCTCTGAATAGAAATTGGGATTTGATATTACGGTGTAAAATAGTTAAATAATTTTTTATAGATGCTCTGCCCAGGTTAGACTAATTCTACGAATAATGAAACCACTCTTAAGCCTCGTTTACTAGGTAATGTCACTCCCTGACCTGATATGTGGGCCCGGAACGAGATTAATTTTTTTTTTTTAATTTAAAACTAATCACAAACTCCACATGTCCATGGCCTCGAGTCTGCCTAAGCCCATGAAGAGACCATACGTATTCATAAAACTTAAACTATCACATAAGGTACTTATATTCACATAACAGTTCACACCATAATTATACACATACAAGTCTGGATGCTACAACTGGTAAGCTTAGACAATATTTACATATTAAGCCATCTAAGTAAATTTTACTCCAAAATAACTTATTGGAATTCAAAGATTCCATAGCTTAGGCCATTGTAGAGGGGTCCTCCGCTGCGTCTATCTTGTCTTGCATTGAGGTACACGTGAGCTTCTAATCCAGTGAAGAGAACTCGAAATATCATAGATATAGTATGTGATAAAGAATTAAAGTCTACAATGCAGTTAAAATAAATAAAAGAACATGTGGTAATTGTTCTTTTCTTTCAATTCTTAATGTGTATCATTGTTTCTTTGACTCACTGGGGTATCCCACTCAACCCCTTGAGGTATCCAACTCAACCTCAATTGTATAGGTCCAGGGTATCCTACTCAACCTTGTCGAGGAATCCCATTCATCCTCTAATGCGTTAAGTCAAGGCAGACAGAATGTAGCATCTTATAAGAGCTCGACCGACTTCACAAGTGTGTGTATATATTTAACATACACAATAAACACAATTCTATAAACATGGAAAAATTCACAATTACCATCCACTGACATTAGATTTAGGTTTACCAACCTAGAATCTTCATCTTCACAACACCTGCATAACCACGTTAGCACAGGTATATATAAATAATCACATGCATACTTCAACATATATCATGTATATATGATTTTTACATAGCACATGTCCACATTCACATACAATCATTCACTTGCAAATAAACCACAGTTGAGTCTCCTCACCTTGATAGACAAAGTTACGTGAGTTTCTCGATTTGCGTGAAGGATAGAGAGTGTCTGTCCAACTGTTTCAATTGGATAATTGACGGAGTTAGATACTATATTTATTGACCTAAGTTGACCCAACAAACAACTTGATGGGTCCGACTGACAGAACATAGTTCTATCGGGATAGACTCTTGGAGGAACGAATAAAGAGAGTCATAAAATTTTAATACTCTTTTAAAATGTCACCATCTAAAAATAAGATAATAGTTTATCTTTTATTAACACGAACCAACTAAGATAAGTAAGGAAATCAATTGAAATCTTAAAATACAAAGGTTTAACATTTATTATGTGAAAAACCCAACTTTTGAAGTTAAACACGAAGTCATTTAAAACTCATTCCACTAAGATTATTTCAATTTAAAATCCCAAAATAAGAAACTCATCAATTAAGTAGATAAAGGAAATTAATAAATAAAGTTCTCTACTTAAACTCATCAAACCAAACTTACAATAAATATAATTTATTATTATATATATATATATATATATATATATATATATATATATATATATATATATATATATATATATATGTATATGTATGTATATATATGTATATGTATATGTATATGTATATGTATATATATATATGTATATATTAACACAATCATCAAACACCCAAAGTGGTGGATGATTTTAAGTATACAACACCTTGAGTATAGTTGAGGTAGTGAGGAATGAATGTCAAAACATTCCCAACCAAGGGAGAGAGAGTTCGAAAGTCCCTCTTAAGGAAACAATATATTTGATTATAAAAAAAAAACCCACTAAATTAAAACTAAAATAATCAAATAAAAATATAACTTTAACATTCTTGCATAAAAACCTATCAGTTAAAAATAGGATAGAACTTTATCTAAAAAAAACACCACCTTATTATTTAAAAGTGTTAAAATCTCAATATAAATAATTAAACAACATAATAACTAACTTAATCTAATAGATAAACTATTAATTTATAAAATAGTGGTGGTAACAAAATAAAACCTAAATGAATGGAGATTTGAGCATACAGCACCAAGGTGCTAAACTGAGATGGGACGGTGCTTCCCCAAGTAACACCTCAGGGAAGAAAAGACATAGAAGAGAGATAAGAGGAAGAGGAGAAAGAACAATGGATTTTAAAATATCTCCAATCTAAATTATAATGAAAGTTTAATATTAGGACTGAATTTAAAATAAAGGAAGAGAGAAGTAAAGGAAACTCATCTGAAACTTGTAGAGAAAGGAGAAGAACATTAGAAAAGAGAAAAATTTGCAAAAGAGAGGAAGAGAGAAACGTTGAATAAGAGAGAGTGATTGTTTTTTTTTTTTTTAATCTTTCTACCAACCTCACATCCTCTCTTTACACAGAGTGTAAAACCACAGTAGGTGACTTGTAGAAGAGAAGCTCCCACGCCACCTAGGCCAGTGAGCACCAATGTCACAAATCTGATTCTTGGGATATTAACGGCAATTATAAATAACGGGATATTTTCAAATTCTTAGATTTTTATTGGGAATTTAACGAGAAAATCTCGCGGAATATATATATATATATATATATATAAACAATTAGGTAATGTTCAAAGAGATTTTTTTCTTAAATATAATATTTTACAACTTTAATATATATTGTAGTAAAATTTTTTACACAAATTGCACAATTTGCTAAACATTTAGATATTGTTATAAATATTGAAATTTCATACTTTTTTAATATTTTTAATATTTTTATTTAATTGATTGTGGGGTGAATTACTTCTCATTCATTTAATTTATATTTATATAATTTTCATTTTCATTTGGATGTTTGCTTCAAAATATAAAGAGAGAAGGTGAAAAAAAGAAAGTTAAATGATCATTAGCAATTTAGCATATTGGAGTGTGGCACTTTATCCTATATACTTAAGAACAAGGCCCACCAAATGATGAATCTATTTTATTTGTTTTGATATTTGATAAGACTTAAAAATAATTTTATATGTAAAATATTATTTTTTATTTCACATTTTACAGGTGGAATGTATTTCGAGTTATGTTTTTGGGTTTTTACATTAATTTTATTTGATGAAATCTACAAACACTTGTATAATTTTTTTATAGAATAGAATATTATTATTCAATATCGTAAATATTATTCAATAATCATATTCATGTTAGAATGTAATTTTTAATTATTTATGTTACATAAGTCCACTAATACTATTAATTATCATGAAATTGATGATAAATCAAATTTCTCTATTAATATTTATCAAACAACTTTTTTTCATAAAAAAATTATTTTCTTTTATTTTCTTATAATTATAAAAATTCAAACGACTTCTTCTAACAAAAAGAAATCTCTATTAAAAAAAATCTTAAATTGTGAAGATGACGTCAGCACTCTTCAAGTGCGGAAGTGTGCATGTGGAACGGAAGTGCTCCGTGCGTGTGGTGGTAGTAGAAAACTCAAACAGTAAAAACGCGTGTTTATCGGGATTTTACCATTTCTCTCATTAAAAATGCATTTTATCGCGATAACGGTATTTTGCCGAGATTTTCGGGACAATTTCTAAGGAAATGGGCAAAGTAAGATTGGGTCCTTGCCTAAGGCTATTTACCATGGGCTTCAGTACCATCCCCTTCATTTGTTATCACATATCGGCCGAGATCTCAGCCAAATTTTTTCTCTTATCAAAATTCTTCTTTTTTTTTTTTTCCAGAAATCTCGTTGACTTTTTTTTTTTGAAAAAATTCATTTAAAAAAAATAAAGAAGGCTGTTTTATATATATATATCGGCTGAGATATCGACTGAGCCTGCAACCGAATTTTTTTTTAAAAAAAGAAGAAATTGCTTGAATTTTTTTTCCTATCGTATCGGCCGAGATTTTAACCCCTATGTGTTATACGCAGCCTATCTTAAGAGTTAAAGAGTGTTCAGTCTGTGGATTGACCAAATTCTTATTTGATCTTATATAACTTAAGGTGATTATGATAGAAGCCTAGGTTTGGGTCTAGGTAGGGCTGCAACTCGGGTCAGGTTTTGGCCCAACCCGCATGACCCGACCTGAGAAATCATGCGGGTCGGGTCAAGAATTTCGAGCCAGCGGGTCGGGTCGGGTTGAGAAGATAAAAACCCGCATCGGGTCGGGTGGGGAGGAGGATTTTACAAGTTAACCCGACCCGATCCGACCCGGCAAAAATTAGGCTAAAATGGGTTCAGAATGTGGGTCAGGTCAGAATTCAGGTTGATTCGGGTTAGAATTCGGGTCGAGTCGGGTTCCATATATATCAACTCGGGCTAGGTTGGGTTTTACCGCCTGACCCGAGTTGCAGCCCTAGGTCTAGGAATTAGTTCCATCCTATGTGGCACATGACCTGTCTTCCAAGTAAATAATGACATCAATGATGATGTGGAATTCATGTCCAAGACATCATGGGCTTCAGAACATGGGCTTTTAGGCCCAAAATACCATATGGCATATGGGGGTCGAAATCTCGGCTGATACACATAGTATCGGCCAGAGATAAAAAAGTTCAGCTGATTTTTATTTTTTATTTATAAAAAAAAACAAATATCGGCATGAGCCCGGTCGATATCTCTGCCGATATTTATATTTTTTAATTTTTTTTAAAAAAAAAGCCTATTTTTATTTTTTATTTTTAAAAAACTATCGAGATTTTCAAAAAAAAAAATATGAGAAGAGAGAAAAATCTCGGTTGAGCCAAATTTTCGACCCCTCTGCATTACCTAAACCCAAAGTATATACAATATGGGCTTAGAATTGGGTGAAATTATGTCCATTAGAAAGCTTCTGAGGCCCTGTCTTCCGTCTATTGATTCTAATATGTAGAGTGAAAATTTCCCAATTAAGTCTTTATGGGCCCCATCTTTCTCTAATGGGCTTCATGATTCTCATTTGGTTCACTTGACCTTCTGATGGCAGCATCAGAACTAGCATACTATAAAAAATAAACTCGTTGAATCAAGTTAACTCTTTATTTTTTAAAATTTTAAAAAAAATATCGTTAAAGAAATATTTTGACCTCTTATAATTAATTCAATAGTGAGGATACGTCAAATAAAAATAAAAAAAGGCTACATCTAAATTTTTAAATAAAAAAATATTTTCATAATATAAAAATTATAAATGAAGCCCCACGTAAAACCCTTGTGCCTGCTGAGCGTCATATATGCTCTATAAATTAACATCAACCCAAAGGCATTAAGCGTCCTTAACCAGGTTTCCGGCTAAAATGAGATTTTCAAAAAAAAAAAAAAAATTAAATAGTGTATGAATGTCATCAATTTTTTTATTACGGTTTGACCCAGATCTTGGACCCATTCCCAACACGAATACATGCCCATAAAATTAACACTAATATTAGTATATTTTAATTTGGAAATACGTGTAAAATAAATTTAATATAAATGTAATGAAAGAAAAATTGGTCTTGAGATTAAGTCCCCTCAGCACAAAAAGGGGTCACTTCCTATAGTTTATACCTAATGTTAAGCGGATATAGAGGTTTAGACATGCCCCAAGGATTAGTCAAGTAGGACGCTTGGTTAAGTCAGATAGGACGTCTGAATACTTGGTCTTAAAAAAAAATGTAAGAAAAAATGGAAAATAAAATCTTTATAATGATGAATGAAGAAGGTCATATTGAAAATCATCCTCACATAAATTTGGATGTCCATCAAATCTAAAAAAATTGATTTAGCTTCTAGGATTAGATTAGAGATTTTGAGTTTGACTCCTCTTGAGTTTACCTATAATACCCAGACCAAAATTAACATATAATTATGTGATTAATTATAGTTGATTGTGTTTAGTGCGGGTTAATCTGAGAATTAACAAATGGGCTTTGTATAGAGTCAGAGTTGACTCGACCCGAGTTCAGAGTCTGTGGATCCAACTCGTTAGTGTAGTGGGAAAGTTGAAATTATCTAAACTTTGTCCAACTGAGACCCTTAAAATAATCTACGTTTGGAAAATAAATTATTTGAGATATTTAAATTCTCAGATTTCACTCATTAATTTAGTTTTAAAATTCTAAGTCTAAAGAATTTTTCCAGCTGACATTTTGATTTGTCGAAGTATGGATTTTGATTTGTCAGGGGTGTCCCTATTTTATAAAAAGTTAATTTTTAAATGTTTAAGAGTGTCAAACATCCCTGAATTTTGGAGTGTTTTTGTAAGTTACAATTGTTTGACCTGACTGTAAAGTCAGAAGTTTTACAAAATGTTATTTTAATTTTTGAAATTTAGTATTTAAGTGATTTTTAATTAAAACATTGGATTTTCAATGTATTTTAAAGGTGTGATTTAAATTTTGAAAACTAAAAAGAGGTTTAATTTATTTTCCAAAACTAAAGTAATTATTTAGTTTTAATTTATTTATCTAAACTATGGAGGTTATATAGTTTTAGATTTATTTATGAATGGATAATTTTTAAAGTTTTAATAAATAAAAAATTTATAAAAATGGGTGATTACCCAATGTAAAACCTGCACGAGTGAGCCCACTACCCCTAAGACACACCAAGGGTAGGCTATGGGAGCTCGAACCCGCAACCTCCCGCTTCATGAGGGGGAAGCAACCAATTGAGTTACTCATAAGTATTTGTGATATTTTCAAATTTATCATATTTTATTGATAAAATACAATTACTATGTTAATAACACGTATTTATTGGCACAGCGGTAAATTCTAGATAAAATCACATTAAAAACTTAATAATTTTTTTTATTATTTTGAAATAATATTTTTTTTTGAAATTTTTCCGTTAATTTCTTGGTAAAAATCTGAAAATTTTATTTTGAAAAAGGAAAAAAAATTGCATGACTTCAGATTTTCATTTTTGACAATGAATGTTTATAAGTGCCTCTCCAAAAGAGCGATGCATAACTCAGACTTTTGAGAAACTGAATGTTAGCAAATTTTAGTTTGTTGGACCAAAATGAGTACTTTTAATCCACACAATTAATATTTTTTGACATTTACAAGATTTAAAAAAAAAATGAATATTGACCACTAATTTATACTCATCAAATAAATATTGACCACTAATGTATTAAATGATTGACTCACTTTTATCTATTACGATGGATCAATGGCAAAGATTCCAAATTTAGTATGAGATCTGAACAGACTTATCTTGATTTAATTATATAAGTCATTTTTTAATGTGTTAATATTTTCATCACTTTAAATTGTTATTTATTCATTAAACTTTTGCATCCTGGCCAACTTTGCCCTATATGATTGGTTCTTTAAATAAATATTTTCATCCATGAACAAGATTTCCAAATATCACATTCCATTATAGAAGTCATGTTTATTAGACTCCTTAAATGCTAATTATTCTAAATTATTTTTAAATCCCAATCATTTTCTTCTTACAGCATTTTATAGGATTTTTCTTAGTTTTATTCTTTATTTTGATGCTTATGTGTCATGTATCTATTGGAAGAGAGTTTTTATGATGATATTATATGGTTTGGATAGGTTTGGCCATGTAAATATGTGACACATGTGGTAACAAGGCATGTACATATAATTGCATGTGAGTTGGCGCTTAGGGGAGAATGTCTATATGTATCTATGCACACAAGGGCTTCATGTGGGACCCATCTATGCTAAATTCAATCTGTTAAAATTATTTTTTCTTAAGTTTTTTTTTTTTATTACTACCCCTGATGTAAAAAATTTCAAATTCTTAACGGTCAAAATCAACATATATCCAGTCAATATTTCAGATATTGATCGAATTTTTTTCTAAAAAACACTTTCAACAAAATTTAGCCTAACATTGTCAATAAACCAGCCCAATAAAAATTGAATTTCTCTAACTAGAGTCTCTCTCATCAAGAACCTGGTCATTGGTCTTGGCCGTTGGATGAAAGCCTGGCAATGGCATCGTTCCTAACCTAGTGGGCCTAACAACACTGATAAAAGAAGGAGAGTTACTGGGCCCAATGTGCAGGCCACCTAATTTTGATGGTCCCTCACAATTAATCTAACCAATTACCCATCCAAACCTCTATTTATTTATTTCCCACTTCTCACTCTCCAACTCCTCTCTCTCTCTCTCTCTCTCTCTCTCAATTCTAATTAAGCCTTTCCCAATAAAGAAAAAAAAAAAAAGGAGAGTGAGAATTGGATTAGTGATTATTCTAAGTAGTTCTTGGGTCTTTCTTGGATTGCAAAAAGAGGTAGTGAAAGAGAAGAATAAGTACAAGATGAACGGCAGTCTTGGGCGAGTGTGCGAATTACATCGTCGCCGTTGTTGTGAGGATGGAGAAGGGTTGGACAATGGAGTTGAGAGGTCAAAGAGGAGGGAGTGGGTAGTGCAGTCGATTTCGAGGGCGGTGTCGGCAGGATCGTATCGGCATCGGCCATCTGGGAAAGAGAGGTTGGAGGGACCGAAATCTGTGCAGTCGAACATGACGACCATCTCGTTGTGTAGAAGTTGCATGTTCATTGCTGAGATGCTAATGCTACGTTGAACAAGATTCCATCTCCACTCTTCACTACCTGTGATTGGCAAAACCCCACAAACCATATCAAGACCTAGAAAAAAGACAACCCTGTTAGATATTTAGCTGCTAGTTTTGATTTGTTTTTTGTTAATAATCCCTATTTGTTAGGGAACTTGGTTGTTGCTTAACCTATTCCTTAAGAGAATCCCATTAGTCTAGAACTGTTGGGATATCTTGTTGCTGATTTTTCTGATTAATTTGTTTCTTGTATGGCTATTTAAGCCAGACCTCAGTGTTAATGAAATTATGATCATTCTCTCAATTATCTATTTCTTTCATTTGGCATCAGAGCCCGAGCAGGGGTTTGAGTATCAAGGAAGCAACAATCTTCTCACTTGCAGCAACAAGATCAAATGACGTCAAAGAACAACAGCTTTGTGCAACCAGCCATTCCTCGCATTGATGGTCACTACGATCATTGGAGCATGCTGATGGGAAACTTTCTGAGATCCAAAGAGTACTGGGCTCTTGTGGAGAATGGCATTACTGAACCAGCAGAAGGAACAACTCTGACTGATGCACAGACCAAGGTTGTGGAAGACCAGAAGTTGAAGGATTTGAAGGCGAAAAATTACCTATTCCAGGCAATAGATCGTGCCATCCTGGAAACCATCCTCCAAAAGGATACTGCTAAACAGATCTGGGACTCCTTGAAGAAAAAGTATCAAGGCACAACAAGGGTGAAACGTGCACAACTTCAAGCTCTTCGCAAAGAGTTTGAGACTCTTCAAATGAAAGGAGGAGAGTCAGTCAATGATTATTTTGCGAGGACACTGACAATTGCAAATAAGATGAGTATTAATGGCGAGAAGATGGAAGATGTTGCTGTCATTGAGAAAATTCTTCGCTCAATGACTCCAAAATTTGACTATGTGGTATGTTCCATTGAAAAATCGAATGAGATTGACAGTCTTTCGATTGATGAGTTGCAGAGCTCATTGCTGGTACATGAGCAGAGGATGACAAGTCATGCTTAGGAGGAGCAAGCCTTGAAAGTCACCACTTATGGAGAAGCATCCCAGGGAGAGGTAGAGGACGTAGTGGATTTCGAGGAAGAGGAAGAGGCAGAGGATGCTAGCTTTCATATAATCAAGGAACACAATTTGACAAGGCAAGTGTTGAATGTTATCACTGTCACAAGCTTGGTCACTTCCAGTATGAATGCCCTGACAAAGAGAAGGAAACAAAGATGAATTTTGTTGAAACTGAAGAAGAGATGCTTTTGATGGCCTACATTGACAAAAGGGAGACTCAATCAGGTGATACATGGTACATAGACTCTGGCAGCAGCACTCACATGAGTGGTAACAAACTACTATTCTTTGAATTAGATGAAACTTTTAGAGAAAATGTGAAGCTTGGAAACAACTCTAGCATCTGTGTCATGGGCAAAGGCAACATTAAAAGTATGATGAATAATAGTATGCAGACTATTACTAGTCTGTTTTATGTTCTAGAATTAAAAAGTAACCTGATTAGTCTTGGCCACTTACAAGAAAAGGGCTTTGCTATTCTCATTCAAAAATGCTGTTGTCAAATTTATCATCCAGAAAAGGGGTTGATTGCACAAGTCAACATGACAGCAGTTGAATGTTCCCTCTGCACACCCAAACTCAACATGGTGATCAGACATGCTTCACATCAATGGTACAAGACACAACATGGCCGTGGCATTATCGATATGAGCACTTGAACTTCAATGGATTAAAAACCTTGCAACAGAAAAAGATGGTAAGGGGACTTCCTCAAATTCAGTCTCCTTCAAAGTGTGTGAAGATTGCATCATTGGAAAGCAACATCGTTATTCATTTCTTAAAGAGAGCACATGGAGAACCACACAAACACTTCAGCTCGTCGATTCAGAGATCTGTGGACCAATTAACCCAACATCAAATAGCAACAAAAGGTACTTCATTACCTTTACTGATGATTATAGTCGAAAAACATGGGTTTGTTTTTTGGTAGAAAAGTCTGAGGCCATTGTTGCATTCAAAAGATTTCAGGCTAAGGTTGAAAAAGAATCTGGCAACTCTATAAAAAATTTCATACTGATCGTGGCGGTGAATTCACCTCATAGGAATTTACTAACTTGTGTGAGATGAATGGCATTCGTAGACAGCTTACCGCAGCTTACACACCACAGCAGAATGGCGTGATAGAGAGGAAAAATCGTACTATTATGAATATGGTGCGAAGCATGTTGGCAAGGAAGAATATTCCAAAGATTTTTTGGCCAGAAGCTGTAAACTAGAGTGCTCATATTCTGAATAGAAGCCCCACACTTGCTGTGAAGAACATGACACCATAGGAAGCATGGTCTGGGCACAAACCAACAATTGATCACTTCAGAATATTTGGATGCTTGGCCTATGCACATGTACCCAATGAGAAGAGAAGCAAGCTTGATGACAAAGGAGTGAAATGCGTGTCGCTTGGTGTGAGTGAAGAATCCAAGGCATATAGGTTGTACAATCCAATTACTCAGAAGATAATAATTAGTCGAGATGTTGTGTTTGATGAATACAGTAGCTGAAACTGGAGCAGTGCAGAAAATAAATCAATCTCAGTTGATTTGGATGCTAATGAGGAAAGCAGGACTGATCAGGAAGTGCAATCCCCTGGAGATATCTTGTCAGATGTTCCAGCAAATGAGCCAACTGAGGATCAACCATCAAGCTCAGATGATCAACGGCCAAGAAAAAAACCTTTCTGGATGACAGACTGTGTATGTGGGGATGAATTATCTGATGATGATACCATTGCTCACCTTGCTTTGTTTGCAGATAGTGATCCTATAATCTTTAATGATGTTGTCAAAAATATAAAGTGGAAGAAAGCCATGGGCGCAGAAATAGAAGCAATTGAGAAGAATGACACTTGGAAGTTAACTGATCTTCCAGAAGGAGAAAAAACCAATGGAGTTAAATGGATCTATAAAACAAAGTTGAATGAGAAGGAAGAAGTTGATAAATACAAAGCTCGGCTTGTGGCTAAGGGATACACACAAGAGTATGGAGTCGATTATTCAGAAGTTTTTGCTCCTGTTACAAGGCATGACACTATTAGATTGGTGGTATCTTTGGCAGCACAAAATTCATGGCCATTTACCAACTTGATGTGAAATTAGCATTTTTACATGGTGAGTTACATGAGCAAGTCTTTAGTGATCAACCTACAGGTTATATGAAAAAGGGGAATGAACATAAGGTTTATAGACTGAAAAAAGCTCTGTATGGACTGAAACAAGCGCCCCGGGCTTGGTACAGTTGTATAGATGCTTACTTCTCAAAGGCTAGCTTCCAAAAGTGTCCTCATGAGCATACTTTGTTCATCAAATCTGGAGAGGGAGGTAAACTTTTGATTGTTTGTTTGTATGTAGATGATTTGATATTCACAGGAAATGATGAAGCCATGTTTGTTGAGTTTAAAAGATCTATGATGGATGAGTTGGATATGACTAATCTAGGAAAGATGTGTTACTTTCTTGGTATTGAAATAGTGCAATCACCTGCTGGAATTTTCATTGGACAAAAGAAGTATGCTCAGGGAGTTTTGGAAAGGTTTCGAATGTCTGATTGCAATCCAATTCATAATCCAATTGTTCCAGGTTTTAAACTTACAAGAGATGTTGAAGGAGTGAGAGTTGATAGCACTCATTACAAGCAAATAGTTGGTAGCCTAATGTACTTATCAGCCACTCGACCAGACATGATGTATTTGGTCATTCTCATTGGTAGGTTCATGGAGGCTCCAACTGAACTCCATCTTCATATTGCAAAAAGGGTGCTTCGATACTTGAAATGTACTACTCATTATGGTTTGTTTTACAAGACAAGGGAGAGTGAGCAGTTAGTTGGATTCAGTGATAGTGATTATGCTGGGGATTTAGAAGATAGAAAGAGTACATCAGGCCGTGCTTTTATATTAAGTTCAGGAGTTGTTTCATGGTCCTCAAAGAAACAACAGGCTGTCACTTTGTCCACTACTGAGGCGGAGTTCATAGCAGCTGCATCGTGTGCTTGCCAAGGCGTTTGGCTAAGAAGAATACTCGAAGAGTTACATTACTATCAGGAAGGGTCCACACTGATTTACTGTGATAATAGTTCAGCAATTAAACTCTCCAAAATCCAGTGTTGCATGGAAAAAGCAAACACATAGATGTCAGGTTTCATTTTATTCGTGATCTTACAAAAGAAGGAGTTGTTGAGCTGGTGCATTGTCAGAGTCAAGATCAAATTGCAGATATATTAACTAAGCCATTGAAGCTGGAAACATTTGTGAAGCTGCGTGGTTTACTTGGAGTTTGTTCAGGCTCTTCTGTAAACTGGTTGCTTGAATAACATTCAGTTTAAGAGAGGGTGTTAGATATTTAGCTGCTAGTTTTGATTTATTTTTTGTTAATAATCCCTATTTATTTGGGAACTTGGTTGTTGCTTGACCTATTCCTTAGGAGAATCCCATTAGTCTAGAACTGTTGGGATATCTTGTTGCTGATTTTTCTGATTAATTTGTTTCTTATATGGCTATTTAAGCCAGACCTTAGTGTTAATGAAATTATGATCATTCTTTCAATTATCTATTTTTATCAAACCCAAATCCACTAAACCCGTTTCTTCCCCATATTCTTCTTCTTCTTCTTCTTGTTCATATTGTTCTTACGCTGCTTCTCTTTCTCTACCTCTTTTTGCAATCCAAGAAAGACCCAAGAACTACTTCCTAGAATAATCACTAATCAAATTCTCTTTCTCCTCTTTTTCCCTTTTTTTTTTCTATATTTTTTTTTAATTCATGAGAAAGCCCAAGCCCTAGCCCAAATCATATCACGTCTTTATCTTCTTGATATACGTTTTGTGAGGTTTTGTCAATCACAGGTAGTGAAGAGTGGAGAATGGAATCACTGAAAACTAAAGACTTGTGTTCTATTCTAGAGTTCTACTTAGACTTGTGTTTGTATTCCAGGTATAAATTAATATGTTCATATCTATAAATTTTTTTTTTGAATGAATAGTTTAGTTATCAATCAAAAGGAGACCATATGAATACAAGTTAAACCCATAGCCCGGGCCAGGCAAGAAAAGTAAAAAAAAAAAAAAAAAACAGGCCCAAGAAGAGCCCATGGGGTCAAAAGAACAAACTGTCCCAAGATAATCCTTAAACAGAGTAAAAAGGAGCAACCAATGTGAATGAAGAGGAGAGTCATTGACATAAGAGAAGATACCCGAAGTGTTCCTTGCACACAGAAGATTGGATAGGGAAGAGGAAGAAGCATCCTTACAACTGGAAACAGAAATGTGCCCAGAGGTGAACCAAGCCAACAGGGAGTTTTATCGCAACAAGATGGCTAAGATGGGTCCAAGACTTGGAGAAGCAACGACTAATTGAAGTGGCCAAGTCATCACAGATCTCAAGCTGCTGGAGAGGCAGGTCCATGGAGACAAGATGCAGCAAAGTCCATTGTGTGAACAACAACAGCGACAAGGTATTTTCATGATAGAGCAGGGGGTAGCGTAAAAACCTCCAGTCTCAGAGATATCACACTTATAATTGGCACCCAAAAAGCAATTTCCATTAGCAGTGAACTTTGAGATGATCAGACTGCAAGAGCTAACAAGACCATGGGCAAAAGCATCTGGGGGTGAAGGAGGAACATAAGTAGGGGGAGACAGATTCCATTGGGCAGAGAAATTAGATCCAATGTTTCTAGCATCAGAATTGGAGAGCACGAAGAGAATTCTTTGCCCGATATCAGTGATAATATTGCAAAAAAGCCTGTCAGGATTGTAGTGATAGAATCCAAAAAGCTTGATTTAATATATCATTTAGAGAATAATATATACAGAGAATACCCTAAGTGAAACATAAGCAAAAGACTACTTTACCCCTATTTACCCCTATACAAATAAGATACAAATAAGATAATCCCAATCTAACACCCACCGTCAAACTCATGATGTTACAGGGGTAAGCATTGAGAGTTTGCTAAGAAGAAAAGCAAAACGTGAAATAGTATGAGACTTCATAAAGAAGTCAGCCAGTTGTAAGGCAGAAGGGACAAATGGAAGAGAAACAGTGCCAAGTTGAAGATGATGACGCACAAAGTGACAGTCCAACTCAATATGCTTGGTGCGCTCATAAAAACGGAATTATGTACTATTTGAATAACACTCTTATTATCACAATACATAGGCGTGGATGCAGATAGAGAGACACCCATGTCTGCAAGTAACCAACGAGGCCATCAGCTATGGTAGAAGCCATAGCCCTATACTCAGCTTCAGCAGATGAACGAGCAAAAACATCCTGCTTCGTGCTTTTCCATGAAATGAGAGAGTCACCCAAGAAAACACAGAAGCCAGTAGTAGATTTGCGATCAGAAGGATCACCTACCCAGCCAGCATCAGAGAATGCACGGAGCTCTAAAGTAGATGACGAAGGAAATAACAAACTCTGAGATAAAGTGCCTCGAAGATATCGTAAAATACGAAGAACGGCTGCCCAATGAACAATGGTTGGTGAAGAGATTGAACGAATCGCCAGCAGGAAGCAGCAGAGAGAACTCCGAGCAGTGGGTAAGCAAATCAGAGAAAGCACCAGAGGTATATTCTCCACCCAGATCACCTCTAAAGCATTTAATAGTGGCAGAGAATTGTGTGCGAATGAGTGCACGAAACGTTTGAAAGATAGTAAGAAATTCAGATCGACGTTTCATGAAATAAATCCAACAAAAACGAGAATAGTCATCAATAAAGGAGACATAATAGCGAGACCCCCCTTTTGTGGGAAGGGGAGCTGGTCCCCACACATCAGAATGAATTAAATCAAAAGGAGCAAGAGAAATAGATGAACTTTTATTAAAAGGCAATGAATAAAACTTTGCAAGTTTACATCCACTACAATCAGAAATATCACTACTATGTAAATTTCCTGAAGCTCCTATAGAAGTTAAATACTTTAAACGAGAACTAGAAATATGACCAATGCGAGAATGCCACAAATAAAAACCAGATGGTGGTCCAACAGACGCTGAAGAGACGACAGGACGGATACCATGCTGCAGATGGAGGCATGCCGGACACGATGGAGAGGGACGAAACTAAACCCCCAAATCGCAGCAGGGAGCGCGTCTGTAAGAAACCAGACCAAAACAAAAAACGGAAAAAAAATCTGCTGCTTGTCAAACCAAATCAAACGTCGAATGGAACCCGATCGAAAAATTCAAAACAGAACCGTAAAGATCAGATGCAAGAACCTGGCTCTTATACCATGATAGAATCGAAAAGGCTTGATTTAATATATTATTTAGAGAATAATATATACAGAGAATACCCTAAGTGAAACATAAGCAAAAGACTAATTTACCCCTATTTACCCCTATATAAATAAGATACAAATAAGATAATCCCAATCTAACATGTAGAAGGAATTCAAAAAGATCCTACCATTCCGCTCTCGCCAGAGGTGCCAAATCAAACCAGGTAGGACCAGACAGGATGCAAGCTTTTCAAGGAGCCTCTTCGCCTCTTCCTACTATGAGGCATGACAATACAATCTTCAACAATGTTCCCCAGCAGAGATTGAAATTGGAATTTCCCCAATAAGAGCAGCTAGACGCTCCAAGTGAAGGAACAATGTAGGAGATGATGGTGGGACTCATCCTCCAAGCCACAAAGAACACAAACCCGATCCCTTATGATGCCCAAATTGGACTGCAACACTTTAGTCTTAAGTGTGAAGTTGAAGAAGAACTAGCAGATGGTTGAATGCTTGGGGATACATCCAGGGAACCAAATAGATTCAACCCAAGTAGGCTCCACCATGGTGTTGAAGCTGGTGTTGAAGCTAACTTGTATGGCGAAGGAGATGGAGAACTTCCCATTTTCATTCGCACTCCAAAGGATTTCATCTTCAACGGAGATAGAGGGGAGAGAGACAATGGTAACCAACCCTCAAATAGCAGTAAGGATGGTATCGAAGGACTGGGGAGCACCCAACATCCGTTGCCGATGAAAGCACTAACAGTAACATTTAACCCAAGCCCAAGGTCATAAATTGGCCTCCCCCCGAAATGGTCGAAGATAATGTAACTAGGCTTGATCCACGGATCAAACCAGAAACTGGTGTGTCTTCCATTACCGATAGCAATCACAGTATGTAATTTGACAAGGTCCCGAACTAAGAGGACTGACCTCCAAGCCCAGGAGGAATCATACCTCACCTTGACACGTCAAATGGAAGATTTTTTCAAATATTTTTGCTTGATCCAACGAATCCACAAGTTGTCTCTCCTGGAAATAATGCCCCAAATTTGCTTCATGAGACAGGCATGGTTGATAAACGTATACTCCTCAAGCCCAAACCATCTTTCGACTGAGGACGACAAATGGACTCCCAGGCAATAGTGTGGATCTTCCTCGTACCATCAGAGGCCCAAAGGAAGTTTCTCATTATCCTTTCAGTAATTTCAAGGCAAGACTTAGGGAGAAGGAAAGCATTTGCCCAGAAGATGTGAAAATTGTTAATAGTTGAGGGAAGCAATTCAATCCGACCGACAAAGGAGAGAGTGCACCCAACCCAGCACCCAAACATTTGACAAATTTTATTGAGCATGCTATCATAATCAGCCCTATGAATCCTACCAGAGAAAAGGGGAAGACCAACTTAGGTAATCGGCAGCTTTGCTTCAGCCATTCCAAAGATTAATATTACTCTAAAATTAATCGAAAAAATATTAGCTATTCATATCTACAGAAAAAAAAAGCTATTAAAAAGTATGTCTTTTAAAATTGTATCAAGTGATTTTTAAGAAAAACCATATTTATGTTAGACAGATCGAATATAAGAAAACCACATCACTTCTAGCTTTTTCTTCAAGACCAAGTACATAGGATTGTATTTTCGTCACTTTCTTTTGTCCTTAGCATGTGGGCTTTTAGAATGGGCGTTTCCAAGCCTTTACCGGGGGCCGAAAATTCGGTGGAGCTGAGATGTCGGCTGAATTTTTTTTTCTCTCTCTTCAATTTTTTTTCAGAAATCTCGGTGACTTTTTCTTTTGAAAAAAATATTTAAAACAATAAAAAAGGCTGTTTTAAAAAAAATAAAAAAAATAAATATCGGCCAAGATATCAACTGGGCCTGCAACCGATATTTGTTTTTTTTTTTTTTTAAAAAAAATCAACCAATTCTTTTTTCTCTGGCTATACTATGCTTATCGGCTGAGATATCTCGGTCGTCGAAAACCAAAATTTGGATACTATGCGTATCGGCCGAGATATCCGATAGGATTGCATTAGCAACCAAAATTTTTAGATTTTGTCAAAAAAAAATGCAAGCTAGAAATGGGGTAAAAGACCACTTTCGTCCGCAATTCAGGCAAATTTTGGTAAATTTAGTCAACTTTCAGAAATTTCTTTATTTCCATATTGGCAAACTTCATAGATATCAATAAGTTTGTTATATATTAGTTAAAAATCCAATATATTTCAGTAAGTTTCAGTCAACTTTTGAAAAATTTGGTCGAACTTTGGCATTCTAAATGGGTTACAATCGATATAGTCAATATAACCCAAATAGTATACGAGATTTTCAACATTTGGGCTGAAATATTTTGGCCTGGGCTGAACCATAAATATGGACGACATATTTTGGTCAATTTTTAGCAATTTCAATAAAAAAATTATAGTTTTGACAACATTTCATAAAATATGTTTGTGTTATAGTGCAAATTTAGATTTGAGATATATAATGATAACTATATAAAACAGCTAAAATTCAAAATTCTCAAAGAATAAATACGCTATGAATTCCTGTTTTAATATTTGAAAGTGAAAAATAAGTTTAACTTTAAAAAGGAAAATGATGGGAGCAAGTGAGCATTTTCCCAAGCAATTTCGTGGAAAAAAGTTATTTTAGAGTGTTGTGCTATGATATATCACTTTGTGTTGGGTTGTGAAAACTCGACGTTTTGGTTGTTTGTATGATGATGGAACGCTCCGTCTCGCTAGTAAAGTATTGTCCGTTTTGCGCTCATATGGACACTCGCGGCTTTGTTTTTGAAGCACTATTCCATACTAGCATCCCAAAAGGCTTTGTAGGATGGAGGCATTCTTCTTAAATATTATTGCACTCTCTACACTAGAGGGAGGATGTGGAACTTTTAGCGTTCCTTACTACGCTTTTCTCTTTCCCACACCACCTCCAAACACAGAGGTGTCACAATCTACCCCCTTAAAATCAGAACCGTCCCTGGATCTTTTATACAATACACTCACGTCCGAGAGTTGTAACACCCCGTCCCACCAACACAATATTGTCCACTTTGGGTCCAAATGGGCCCTCACAGCTTTGTTCTTAGAGCATTATCCCATACTAACGCCCCAAAAGGTCTTGTGCTAGAAGGAGGTGTTAGAATATATAATTATTAGTATTAGATTAGGAATATTAGTTTGGGTTAATCTCTAATTAAGAGATATGTTTGAGCTTAGATTTAGAGTTTGGGTGTGACTGAAATAGCCCTAGGGTCGGCTCGAGGTTATACATACATATGTAATACTCCTCAATAAAATACAATTTTTTTTATTATTCAAAAAAAAAAAATACAGTTTGATATTTTCTAACAGGAGGGAGGCATTCTTCCTAAATACCATTGCACACTCTCCACACTAGGCGATGTGGGACTTTTAGCGCCAAATACTATCACTTTTCTCTCTTTCACACCGCCTCCAAACACAGTCATTGAAAATGAATGAAGTATTGTCTTAGCAAGACTGGGAAAGCCACTCATTTTTTCATCATGAAATTTTCTCTTATGGGAAATTGATTTCGTGGAGAGAAAGAAAAATGTCATTTATTGTGGTTTTGGCAAAGTACCCTCTTTCTGTCGAAGAAGAGAGATGAGCCTCATTTGCCATGTTCCTTAGGTGTGTTGGGGCAGCGAATGAATCCCACATTGGTTGTGAATAGGGAGAATTAGGGACTTATATGGGACTTGGGTTACTTCACCTAATGGGCTAGCCTTTTGGACTAGATACTCAGTCCTAACAAGTGGTAGCACAGCTAGGTCCCCAAACCACATCATGTGGCCGCAGGGATCCCCTAGCAGAATGAGATGGTTGGTAATGTTCTATCTGCCAGAGAGCCTAGTTCGAGGGGGGAATTGTTTGGGTGCGAACGAGTGTCCCACATCGGGGAGAAAAATATAAGGACTTATATGGGGCAGGGTATCTCCACCTATCAAGGTTGGAAGCCAAGTCTTAACAGTGGTATTAGTGTTAGATTCCCAATCCAGAGTATGTGAACTCAAGGATCCCTTAACCGAACGGGATAGTTGGCGACGTTCTATCCACCATAAAAGCCTCATTCAAGTGGGGGATTCATATGTGCCATCCATGCTTGTATGAGGCCATCCATCCATGCATTTGGCATGAACACGAGAGTGGAAGCACTCTCTTAGCAACAATGTATCTTGAGTAGTCATTTCAAAAGTCCAAACAAAATTATGAGAAATTGAAGAAATGTAAGGAGCATACTTTAAGATGTGGAATGTGTATTTTAAAACAAGTAAGAATTGATCTGATGTGGTCAATCTAATGGTGAATATGCTTTCAAATGGCATTATTTGGGACATGTGGGGTCCACCACTTAAAAATTTAAATCATTCATTAGTTTATAATGTTAGGATATATATATATATACATGTATCTTTTTACATTTTTTTTTTTTGCAATTGCTTAGCCCATGATTGAATGGTTCAAATGAAAGAAGTGTAATAAACTTTATAAATTTTTTAATTAAGTATTTTTAATGAGCTTCGCTTTCTTGTCGATTCAAATTTTTCACACACTTCGTTTATTTTTGAATTGTTAAAAATCTTTTGAAGTATTCATGATTAAATTTAACTTATTTATTATTATAAAATTGAATCTTTAAATTTAAGAGTTAAGATTTAAAGAATTATAGAAAAATTCATATTCTGTTACTCTTGAAAGCACGAGGGAAGGGCTCGTCTCTTGGTGGAGGTGGGATTCGAATTCTGCTTATAATAATTCCAGGATTCTTTAGCTCATATGCTTGGTAAGGTCAACATCAAAGAATTCATTTTTCTAATGTATATGAATGTCTATAATCACCGTAAACACCATATAAAAAATTAAATTTTAACTCATCAAGTCTTTTTCAATCTAAACAGTTTATTTTTTTTATTCAAATGAATGAAAACATAATTTATAGTCATTAAATGAATATTGATCACTAATATATTAAATGATTGACGTACTTTTATCTATTACGATGGATCAATTGTAAAGATTCTAAATTTAATATAAGACCTACACAAAATTATCTTGATTTAATTATAGTAGAGACGTCATTTTTAATATGTCTTTATTTTTATTACTTTAAATTATTTTTTATTCACTAAATTTTTGCATCCTATAGAAGGCCAACTTTGCCCGGTATAATTGGTTTCTTAAATATTTTCATCCATGAACATGATTTCCAAAAAAATCGCATTCCATAATAGAAGTCATGATTTTTAGAGTCATTAAATTAATTAATTTAAACTATTTTTAAATCCAAATCATTTTCTTCTTACAGGAGACTCATCTTCACTCCATATGTCATAACATAAATATGGCATTCCTTATCCAATTTTAAAAGACATATTGTTTTAAGTTCTAGCAATTTTATGACCTTAAATTATCTTTTAAATATTAATATTCTTAGAGACCTTTTTTCTGTACATATAGGGTAGCCAATATTTTTTCTTTTTAGAATTCTTTTTGGTGTAATATTAATTTATAGATATGAACATATGTATAAACAATAATTTAAATAACTCTACGTTTTTATAGTATTTATTTTGTATAATTAATTTTAATATACTATTTAATTCATTCTATATTAATATAAATTAAAAAAATATAAATATAGTATAATTAATTCAATCTGAATTCGTATCAAGAATCGGATTCAGATACAGTTACAAATATTAGTTTCTTTAACTAGTGTTTATTATTATAACATTAAAGTTATGGGTTAAATTTTAGTGACATGAGAGAGACAACTATTATAGAAAAAAAGAAGAAGAAATGTCTCGAATCTAAATATAAATATCGGATTAAAAACTATAATAATGATAAATAATACAAATGCAAAATAAAATAAATAAAACATGTGCATGTTTTAACTAATACTCATGTCTCCTTTAATCATGTAAAACAATCCAAGAAAAAAGAAAGGCGAAAGAGCACAGAAAAGAACATCTGATCTCAATTCTAAGTTCTTTACACTTGCAATTGCAAAATCAAAGTCCACTATTCCTCTCCAAATGAAAGCTAAATTTTTTCAAGAATATCTCAGAAACAAAGTGAAAATTCAGTAAAAGATGAAATACCAATCACATCCACACCCCTACATGGACCACAAACAACATGTCATAACCGGGCGGTGCAAGCGCTGCCGTCGGCCACCAGCCGGGCACTATCGGATAATGCACGGCGGAATGTTCCGTTGACTGCGTCGTGGGGCACCACCGCAAACCATGACCTCTGCTCTGACATTGGCTCCACGGCCGCAGCCATCAAGGTGGAGTGGGAGGAGAACAGACGGGTCAGAACTTGGATAGTTCCTCGGCTGCTCACTCGGGATTGGCGGGAATTCTCGCACAACTTGGCCGGTCACGTGATCAAATGAAATGGCACGTGAATTGGCAAAGATGAAGTGGTTGCCGTCCGGCAGCAGGTGCAAGAACGGGTATAGGGTGTTCTCGTCATCGCCATCGCGAGTTTCTTGCAAGAAGTCAAGCCGGTATGTGCCGTCAGGGAGGAGCTGGTCAGTTGCATACCAGCGGCGGACGGCGAGGTAACCTGGGTGTTCGACCCAACAGCAGTCTTGGCAGGGGGCGAGCGTGCGAATGACACGGTCGCCGTTGTTGTAGCCACCAGTCTGGAGGAGGGAACATGAGGAGCACCAGGTGTCGGTGAGGATTGGACGGTGGAGGTTGAGATGTCAAAGAGGAGGGAGTGGGCAGTGCAGTTGATTTTGAGGGCGGTGTCGGCGGGATCGTATCGGCATCGGCCATCCGGGAGAGAGAGGTTGGAGGGACGGAAATCGATGCGGTCGAACATGACGACCATGGGCAGTGCATTGCTGAGATGCCCATGCTACGTCGAACAAGATTCCGTTCTCCAGATTTGAAGTTTAGATAAAGACATGAAGTGATTTCTGCTTGGGTTTGGGCTTTCCCGTGAATGAAAAAAAAAAAACAGAGAGAGAGAGAGAGAGAATTGGATTAGTAGAGAAAGAGAAGAAGCATAAGAACAATGTGAACAAGAACAAGAACAATCTGAACACGAACAAGAAGATGAATACAGGGAAGAAACGGGTTCAACGTAACTGGGGATTCACTCTAGAGAGAGAGAAAGAGACAGTGAGAGAGCGAGCAATAGAAAATGGAATTGGATGGGAGGCGGGAAGACGTAAGGCGATGGTGACGGTGATGGTGATGGTGATGGTCATGTTCATGGTCCTGGTGACGGCGATGTGGATGGGGATTCTGTATCTCATCATGATGATGTTGAGGGCCATGGTGATGGTGAAAGTGAGAAGTGGGAAATTAAGTGGGTGATTCCTCAGCAAATCTAAGTCGTCTGTAGGTTTACATCCGGGTGGTGTTTAAATACCGTTTGAATCTTTCCTTAAATAGCTCTTCATAAAACCCATACCCTCAAGAAAGTAGTGAACCAGAGTGATTTGTAATTTCAACCTAAGTTATAATAAAATAGTTATAAAATAAATAATCGAAGTCTCTACCCAGTAAATCTCCTCAAGGACTTAATCTCTGAATAGAAATTGGGATTTGATATTACGGTGTAAAATAGTTAAATCATTTTTTATAGATACTTTGCCCAGGTGAGACTAATTCTACGAATAATAAAATAACTATTAAGCCTCGTTTACCGGGTAATGTCACGCTCCGATCCGATACGTGGGTCCGGAATTAGACTATTTTTTTTTAATTTAAAACTAATCCCAAACTCCACATGAACTTGGCCTCGGGTCTGTCTAAGCTCATGAAGAGACCACACGTATTCATAAAACCTAAACTATCAAATAAGGTATTTATATTCACATTACAGTTCACACCATAATTATACACATACAAGTCTGGATGCTACAATTGCTAAGCTTAGACAATATTTATATATTAAGCCATCTAAGTAAATTCTACTCCAAAACAACTTATGCGAATTCAAAGATTCCACAGCTTAGGCCATCGCAGAGGGATCCTACGCTGCCTCCAGACCTTGTCCTGCATTGAGGTACACGTGAGTTTCTAGCCCCGTGAAGAGAACTCGAAATATCATAGATATAACATGTGATAGAGAATTAAAGTCTACAATGCAGTTAAATAAATAACATAACATGTGGCAATTGTTCTTTTCTTTCAATTCTTAATGTGTATCATTGTTTTTTTAACTCACTGGGGTATCCCACTCAACCCCTTGAGGTATCCCACTCAACCTCAACTGTATAGGTCCAGGATATCCCACTCAACCTTGTCAAGGAATCTCACTCATCCTCTAATGCATTAAGTCAAGGCAGACAGAATGCAACATCTTACAAGTGCTCAACCGACTTCACAAGTGTGTATATATTTAACATACACAATAAACACAATTCCGTAAACATGGAAAAATTCACAATTACCTTCCACTGACATTAGATTTAGGTTTACCAACCTAGAATCTTCATCTTCACAACACCTCATAACCACGTTAGCACATGTATATTCACAGGTATATACAAATAATCACATGCATACTTCAACATATATCATGTGTATATGATTTTTACATAGCACATGTACACATTCACATACAACCATTCACTTGCAAATAAACCACAGTTGAGTCTCCTCACCTTGATTGACGAAGTTACGTGAGTTTCTCGATTTGCGTGAAGGAGAGAGAGCCGATCGAACTGTTTCAATTGGATAATTGGCGGAGTTAGACACTATATTTATTGACCTAAGTTGACCCAACAGACAACTCGATGGATTCAACTGACAAAATATAGTTCTATTGGGATAGACTCTTGGAGGAACGAATAAAGAGAGTCATAAAATTTTAATAACTCTTTTAAAATATCACCGTCTAAAAATAAGATAATATTTTATCTTTTATTAACACGAACCAACTAAGATAAGTAAGGAAATCAATTGAAATTTTAAAATAAAAAGGTTTAACATTTATTATATGAAAAACCCAACTTTTGAAGTTAAACACGAAGTCATTTAAAACTCATTCCACTAAGACTTATTTCAATTTAAAATCCAAAAATAAGAAACTCATCAATTGAGTAGATAAAGGAAATTAATAAATAAAGTTCTCTACAAACTCATCAAACCAAACTTACAATAAAGATAATTTTTTTTTATTATTATTATTAATAATATTATAATTATATATATATATATATTAACACAATCATCAAACAGCCAAAGTGCTGGATGATTTATAAGTATACAACACCTTGAGTATACTTGAGGTAGTGAGGACTGAATGTCAAAACATTCCCAACCAAGGGAGAGAGAGATCGAAAATCTCTCTTAAAGAAATAATATATTTGATTATAAAAAAAAACCCTCTACATTAAAACTTAAATAACCAAATAAAAATATAACTTTAGCATTCTTGCATAAAAACCTATCAGTTAAAAATAGTATAGAACTTTATCTAAAAAAAATGCCAGCTTATTTTTTAAAGGTGTTAAAATCTCAACATAAATAATTAAACAAGATAATAACTAACTTAATCTAATAGATAAACTATTAATTTCTAAAATAGTGGTGGGAGCAAAAATAAAACCCAAATGAATAGAGATTTGAGCATACAACACCAAGGTGCTAAATTGAGATGGGAGGGTGCTTCCCCAAGCAACACCTCAAGGAAGAAAAGACATAGAAGAGAGATAAGAGGAAGAGTAAAAAGAATAATGAGTTTTAAAATATCTCTAATCTAAATTATAATCAAAGTTTAATATTAGAACTAAATTTAAAATAAAGGAAGAGAGAAGTAAAGGAATCTCAGTAAGAGAAAAAACATCCTCTCTTTACACAAAGTGTAAAACGATGGAAGGTGGCTTGTGGAAGAGAAGCTCCCACGCCACCTAAGCTGGTGAGCACTAGAGATGGTGAATAACCACCATTTTTTATAAATTTTTTATTTATTAAAACTTTAATAATTATCCATTCATAAATAAATCTAAAATTATATTAAATTTATTTTACACATATTCCCAAATTAAAATATACTAATATTAGTGTTAATTTTATGGGCATGTATTCGTGTTGGGAATGGGTCCAACAAGCAGCACCATATTTGATCTGGGTCAAACGGTAATAAAAAAATTGATGACATTCATACACTATTTAATTTTTTTTTTTTTTGAAAATCTCGGTTTAGCCTGGAACCTGGTTAAGAACGCTTAATGCCTTTGGGTTGATGTTAATTTATAGAGCATATATGACGCTCAGCAGGCACAAGGGTTTTACGTGGGGCTTCATTTATAATTTTTATATTTAAAAATTTAGATGTAGCCTTTTATTATTTTTATTTGACGTATCCTCACTGTTGAATTAATTATAAGAGGTCAAAATATTTCTCTAACGATATATTTTTTTTAAATTTAAAAAATAAAGAGTTAACTTGATTCAACGAGTTTATTTTTTATAGTATGCTAGTTCTGATGCTGCCATCAGAAGGTCAAGTGAACCAAATGACAATAATGAAACCCATTAGAGAAAGATGGGGCCCATAAAGACTTAATTGGGAAATTTTCACTCTACATATTAGAATCAATAGACAGAAGACAGGGCCTTAGAAGCTTTCTAATGGACATAATTTCACCCAATTCTAAGCCCATATGTATATGCTTTGAGTTTAGGTATGCAGAGGGGTCGAAAATTTGGCTCAGCCGAGATTTTTCTCTCTCCTCATTTTTCTTTTTAAATCTCGGTGGTTTTTTTTAAAATTATTTAAAAAAATAAAAATAGGCTGTTTTATTTTAAAAAAAATTAAAAAATATAAATATCGGCCTATATTCGCCTGTATCGGACGAATATCGGCCGAGATATCGACTGGACCCACGCCGATATTTGTTTTTTTTTCAAATTAAAAATAAAAATCGACCGAACTTTTTAATCTTTGGCCAATACTATGCGTATCGGTTGAGATATCTCAGCCATGGAAATCCCGAGATATCTCGGCCGATATGCACCGTATTGGCCGAGATTTCGACCCCCGTATGCTATATGGTATTTTGGGCCTAAAAGCCCATGTTTTGAAGCCCATGTTGTCATGGACACGAATTCCACATCATCATTGATGTCATTATCTACTTGGAAGACAGGTCATGTGCCACCTAGGATGGAACTGATTCCTAGACGCAAACCTAGGCTTATATCATAATCACCTTAAGTTATATAAGATCAAACAAGAATTTCGTCAATCCACATGCTAAACACTCTTAACTCTTAAGATAGTCTGCGTATAACACATAGGGGTTAAAATCTCGGCCGATATGATAGGAAAAAAAATTCTGCCTAACATAGGCCGATTTCTTCTTCTTTTTTTTTTTTTAATATCGGTTGCAGGCCCGATCGATATCTCGGCCGATATATATATATATATATATATATATATATATATATATATAAATGATTTTTTTCAAAAATAAAGTCACTGAGATTTCTGAAAAAAAGAATTTTGAAGGGATAAAAAATTCGACCCATACTTGATAACACATGAAGGGAATGGTACTGAAGCCCATGGTAAATAAATTGCCCTAGGCAAGGACCCAATCTTACTTTGCCCATTTCCTTAGAAATTGTCCCCTTAATGCATTCAAATTTTTTTTTTTTATAAAAAAAGTAACAAAATTGAAAATAAAAATAAAAATAATTTGTAACAAAAGTAAAAGCAAGAAGCATTTGCTTATATATGAGGATTGAAATTTTATAATTGAAAGAGAGATGCATTAGCTAAAATTATTTAATCAAAGTAGCAGAGAAAATGTACAGAGACTTTTAGTTTAGCCCAAGTTTTTTCACCTGCTGTAATTTGAATTTATTTTAAAATCTGAAATATCATAGATTGGCCTAATTTTTTAAATTGAGTTTGCAAATCAAATTAATAATTGCCTTTACTTTCATAGTAATGTTCTCTTTATAATTGACCTGTATTCAGATCTTCACCATGACTGAAGTCAGTATACACAATTTTTTTTTCAATTTTGTTTTTTTTTTTTTTTGTTTTTTTTTGAAGTATAATTGTTGGCTCCCCAATTTAAAAAAAAAAAATTACAGTGAGGAAATGGCAGGTGGAGATGTTTGTCTCTCATTCACAGAAATTCAGTGACTTTCCAATGAGAGAATCCAAAGAAACTCTTTTCTCCTGAAACTTCAACCTCACACATTCTCGATATTTCCGCCCATTTCTTCACTATAATATATTCCAACATCACCCAAAACACTAGATTTCATCCTCCATCTCTCATTTTTTTTCTTTTCTATTTTTCCCCTTGTACGACAAAACCCTATTAATCCCTTTCTTTCCTCATTTCTTCATCTCCTGTTTCTTCCTTTTTATTGGAATTTCGGAAATCTGGATCGGATTTTGTCTCTGGTGAGGCTTTGATCCTCTTGTTTTCTTGGAATTTGATGTGTTTGATGTTTCTTCTCTCTCTCTCTCTCTCTCTCTAGTTTTTCTTATCAGATAGTATGATTTAATTTTTTTCTTCTTCCAACAGTTTAGTGCATACATCATCCACTCCTATATTCATATATGCATTGCTTGCAAGTCTATGTATTGGGAAATGTATATTCCAAAAAGATGGTATGGAAAAAGTTCTTGGCTAGTTCGGTTTGTTCATTGAGTAAAAAGTTCAGTAATAAAGAAATTCAATTGTCAAAATACAAATATTTAGATAATTTACGTAGTTTTCAAAAAACATGTTAAAATACTGTGAAGTCTGGGATGATGCTTCTGTTATATCTGTTTTGATTGTTTCAATAGAAATATGGGAAAGTTTGAACTTTTAAAAAGTACAATATAATATATTTATGATATAATAATATTATTATATAAGATGGCAGCATAATTGTCAAGCCACACAATGCAATCTAGCTGCGAAGGGGTCTTGGAGCCTAAGATGCATGCCTAATTTTGTGAGATGTACTTAATTAGATATGCCAAAATATTTAGAAATTCATGGATTTGTGCCCCTATTGCATTAATGTTAACAAAATGCAATACGACTCGCCTAAGGCATCACTGTATTGGTAACCAAGTTCCCAAGCACATTATATTAGTATTCTTATCTACATGCGCAAGTATATAATCAATTAATTAGTCTTCCAAAGTAAGTATTGTTAACAATTAGTTCATGTGAACTATGATATTTACTAGCAACTGAATAAAAATTTAAAAACAAGTTTGTCTTAGAAATAAGTTTCTAAAAATATTAGGTTTAAGCAAGGGCCTGCCTTAGAGCTAGGCAGGGTCAAAAGTGGGTTTGGAGCCTAGGCAAGGGATTAGGCACAACTCAGGCGTGCCTTTAACTACTACATATGGCAGTACATGTGCCATACACATGGAATGCTGAATGACAAACTAGGGGAGACATACATGCAGATATATGCATAGATTACAACTGAACTCATTTTGATGCATTTGTAATATGGATAGTAGTTTGTTTGAAATTTTGATGGACCTCAGGTTTACAATTATGTGTCATCGTCTCGAATTTGAATTTCCTGAGCAGTTAATGGGACAAACATATTTATTTTCTATATGTGCCTGCCTGTTGCAATTGATGAGTTGAATGAAAATCTTCGTGCAATTTATTTCAAGCTATAGTAATAGATTACAGTTCAAGATTTAAACTTTTGGGTGTGATCCCAATGTAAAACCGGGTCTAATTGTAGGAACCTACTGATTGAATCCCATTAGGAGTCTTGTTCTTGTTTTGCTTTTCAATTGTTTTTACTGTCTGATTTTTTGGAACAGGCACTTCTTTACTATGGTCTGAATCCTTCCCTGCTTTTGTTACTTTGATTGGTTGTCCAATTGAATTTTTTTAAGTTAAACCTGTGGAAAAGGAAGTTGACCATCATTTCATTTTTACAAACATCGATGATAAGATTGGGGATTTTTGTTGGGCGCTGAATGGGGTCCTCTTTTTTTGATTAGTTGTCACCAATCAAATGCTGTAAAACTACTGGGTTTGCTTGTTTCTATCAAAACAAACAATGCTTGAATCACCACCCTCATTTACTTTTTACTATTGCTTCATGAACATGAGTAGCATTTAGTGTTCAAATTATTTTGCTCAGTGTTACTATAAAATCTTATTTCTGTCAACTGAACTTTTTCTCCTTATGTTCCATATGGCAAAATGATGATTTACTACAAAACAGTACTTCCATTTTGTTTTCAAGATTATTATTTTTCATTTATTTGTACCAGTCAGCAGAATTTTTTTAAAGAAAAATAACTATTAAGCAAGGTGTTTCTTACATGTTTTTGGTTTGTAGCTTGAATTGATTTAGATTCAGTGATCATGTAGGTTGTCTAAGAAGTGGCATGATTGCATGTCATGGAAGTTGGCAACGAATATGAGGATTTCATGTTGGATCACATAACTTGGATTTTAACAATGATTTTTGAGGTTTCCTTACTTGAGCAATGCATTGTAATAATGGCTCTTGGTTTTTGTGGCCCTGTTGTTTGTCAGGTTTGCTTGGAAATGAGTAATTGACTGCATACGTAATTTGTTTCAGAAACCGAATTAAAATATTCAGCTACATTTTGGGGGGCATCAACGATCTCTGTGCAAAATGAACACATACTTCTTAGGTATCCTTGTTCCCCTTATTTTTTCTATTGTGTTTCGGAATGCAAAAAATGGAAAGAAACGAGGAGTGCCTATTGATGTTGGTGGAGAACCTGGGTATGCAATCCGAAACTATCGTTTTACATCCCTAGTGGAAACGGCATGGGAAGGAATATCAACACTCGCAGAACTTTTTGAGCAGTCTTGCAAGCGGCATGAAAAGAAGTGCTTACTTGGCTCTCGGACCCTAATTTCAAGGGAAAATGAAATGACTGAAGATGGTAGGTCCTTCGAGAAGCTTCATTTAGGAAACTATGAATGGATGAGCTATGGTGAAGTTTTTGAAGCCGTGTGCAGTTTCTCGTCTGGTTTAGTGGAACTTGGTCACAAAAGGGAAGAGCGTGCTGCAATCTTCTCTGATACAAGAGCAGAATGGTTTATTGCTTTACAGGTGCTTTTCTTATATAAGTAGTCCTTCATCTTCTGCATTCAACAAAATAACATTCAGATGTTGATCATGACTCTCTTCGTGTAAATGACTTCCTTTATTCTTGTAAGCGACTAGCTGTGGTATGCAATGACATATTCCATTATGACGGTCAACTTTAAAAGCCATGAAAAGAAAATAATAATTCATTTAAGACTTATGGAATCTATGTTACACAAGCACTTCAAAATGTTTGACGTACCCATGTGGACCTTGTAGGCAATCACACCCTTGTCGGACACTAATAGACACTTGTACCCATTCTTCATAGACTAGTTTAGTGTTTTTTAACATTGTTTTCTAATATGACGAAAATATTACAACACATTTTCCCTCTTAAAAGCCTTGTCACCTAAACGTTTAGAGTAAAACTAGTATATTATTTCAGTTGGTGTTATTTTGACACCTTATATTCATTTAAAATAAACAGATTTAATTTTATTTAAATATGATACCGTCTCCCCATGTCCCATTTTTTTGGGGTCATTGTGTCCGACACTTATACCCCCGTACTCATGCAATTTCGAATGGAAGCATTATAAAATTGAATTCCTTGAGTTCACCTTTGATTTTCTAGGAAGCTTCTCATTTTGCTGATGTTGATGCAAAAAATCATTAATATTGGTTTATTTTTCTTTGAATAGGGATGCTTCAGGCGCAATGTCACAGCTGTTACCATATATGCATCATTGGGAGAGGAGGCTCTTTGTCATTCCTTAAATGAGGTTCTCTCTTTTTCTCTATGTGTGTGTGAGTGAGAGTGAGAGAGAGAGAGAGAGAGAGAGAGAGAGAGAGAGAGAGAGAGAGGTGTAATTTTCGTTTCTTCTCCTTATGCGAAAAGGTCCTTGATCTTGAGATCTTTGTCGTCATCGTCATCGTCATCGTCATCGTCAAAGCCACAATCCAATTTATTTGAGGTTGGCTTTTCGAGTTCGACTTCTTCATTTGAGTTGACCCGATCATAAACCATGAGGAGGTCTATCACTCTACTATCTATCATGTCTTTCTTTATCCTATCTCTACGTTTTCATTGGTCGACTCCTCCTCCTTGTACCTGCAACTTGGGACTATCTCCAGACTTCTACTCACATCTCTAAGCAACCTCAGACGAGTTCCTCTTAATTTGTCATCTATTTGGGCTATTTTTGAACTGTCTTTAACATGGTTATTTCTAACTATATATTGTTCAAAGTTAAACCACTCATCCAACATGACATGTGCATCTCCATCTCCTTAACTTTGTCCAATTGTCTTTTCTTCATTGCCCAACACTCTGCTCCATAGAGAATTGTAGATCTGTTAACTGTTTAATGAAATTGTCCTTTAGGCGATATAGTACTCTCCTATCACATTTGACTCCACTAGCTTCTCTACATTTTACTCACTCTGTTCCCATCTTTTTAACTATATCTAAGTCCAGTCCTTTAAGAGATTGTACTATAGAATCTAAGCTTATAGTAGTGTGCAACCAAGTCATTTCCAATTTTTACACATTAAAGTTATACTCCATGTATTTTGTTTTAGTTCTAATAATTATTAGTGATGAGGGCATCAATGGGTCAATCCAAAGAGATGAAGACAATTGGAAAATTAAAGATGAAGAAATGATACTCCAAACATGCTAGGTTTATGATCGAGGGAAAATTTGAGACATCAATGAAGACTCAGGCAAAGAAAATTGTCCAAATTAATGGTTTATGGGCTTAGGTATTGGGTCAGGCCTTCAAATCCACTAAAAGAGACCCAATTTAGTGCAATGAAGTGGTCCATTTACTGGCCACAAGGAAGAGTTACGGGATTACAATTTCTCTCCTTTTCTTCATCTCCATATAGAAGATTCCTTTCCCTACTTTGGTGTATCTAAGGAAGCAAGAAATAAGCAAATAACTCTCCTTCAGCAGTCTTTGGACATGCATATCAACAAAGAATTATTATGTAATTTTTATTTTTCTATTTTTTTGATAAGACATGCCACTCAGGGATTTGGCAGAAAACATATTATGACTTTGCAGTAAGATTTGAGATACCAAACAATATCAGATTTTCACAAAATTAGATTTATTGGAAAGCTTATTCAATAACCTTCCAATTTGAGGTACCAAATAATATCGGATTTCCACAAAATTAGATTTATTGGAAAGCTTATTCAATAACCTTCCCAACAAGATCACATTTGCGCAATTCCGATATACATAGACGAAGTTATGACTATTTTTATAAACAAGTGTTAGAGAGTGACAAAAAAGGTGTTAGATTCAACTTTTTTGTTACTAGATCCATAATTTTCTCTCCTTGGACCTCTATAAATTGAGGCCTTGGTCTGCCATTGTATGTACACATCAAGTTGAGTTTGAAATCTATGAAAGCAAAAATGCTTTTGGGTCCCTCTAATTGTGGTGAGTCGTGTTTATATTTTCTTTGAATTTCAATTCAATTTTTCTTTGAATTAGTTTGATTTGTTTCTTTGAAAGATTGAATGAAATTTTTTATTGTTTTTTTTCTCAAATCTGAAATATTCATTCCAGATTTCAGTCTTTTAAATCTAAAATCAATTTTCAGTTCTAACAATTCCAATCGGCTGAATTCTACATATGCAATCTTCATTCGATTTCAAGTAACTCCGGGTCTAAACAATTTTATTTTTGTTGAACGTTTTTCTGGCCAAACCTCTGAATACAAATACAGATCTGAATTTAATCATAATTCAAGTTAAAAGATCTGAAGTACTGAAATTATTTCATCTAATTCAACAATTTCAAGTTACCCGATTACCTGATTCGATTTCGGCCCAACGCGTAAAATTTCAAATAACTGCTTTTCTTAATTGTCGTTGGTCAAAATATAAAAAAATATTTTAGAGCTGAGTTCAGCTATTTCAGTTTGCAAAAAACTAAAAATTAATTCAGTGAAACCGAACATGGTTTTCATCGAATTTTTACCTTTGGAGAATTTTGCATGGTGACGATTTTTCCTTGAGAGTTTGACCTTATTCCTTTTTTTCGGTTAGAAATTGGGGTTTTGGTTTATTTAATTGAGGTTCCGTTTGCCCGTACAACCGGGGTGAATTACCCATTGATAGTTCTAGTCATAGAAGATCCGAGGAACTTCTTAGATGTCCGGAATTCTTCGAGCTCGGGTTTTCTTGAGTTCATATCAAATTTGAGCTGGATTTGTGGAATTCTAACTTTCTTTAGCATGGAGGCATAGGTAGAGGTAGGTGTTAAAACCAATCTTACGCTTCATTAATCAGACCATTTGTCTCAAGAGTTTTCCTTCAATATTCCAACTTATTATTGAGTTGCTAGTTTGTCTCACTAATTAATACTATTTTATCTGCAGAAAGGATGCACTTTAGCACTTCATCTTAATTTCTGATGTTAAGCTATCCATGATTGATGCAAAGAAATACGGGCCTAAAGCTTATCTTTAATGGAACCCCACTGATTGAGTGGTCTATTGTTTCTCCACAAACAGTTCTATTGTTGGTGGTTTCGCCATCGTACATATTCTAAATAATTTCTACATAATTGTTAGGAATATAGTTTTCAACGTTCTCTATATCAAATTCCTCAGCACTTTGTCATAATACAGGTTCTTCCTCATCATTATCATCATCATTATCAAATCGTCTTCATCATCATAAGCGATAATCACATATATTTGGGGTTGGCTTATGCAGAAGTACTTCATCATCTCCCTTAATTTCTCTATGAGTTGTCTTAGTACAAAGATGACTACTTATGGCAAATTTTGGGATCTTTTATCATGGAAAAATTTAATTTGCAGTCAAATATTGGCTCCTTATCTATTGAGAAGTAAAACTGGATAAGCTTTATTTTATTCCACTGAGGAAAAAAATTATTTTTGGAGATGTAAAATATGATTTTCTTTTTTCATATTATCGTTTGCACAATTAACTGTCTCTAATTGCCAATTATGTATGTAACCAACTTTCTTTTTTCCTTATGATACTTCTTTTTTTAGATATTTCATTCTTACTTTTTGTGTTTATATCTATTTTGCAGACGGAGGTTTCAACTATAATTTGCGGGGCGAAGGAACTGAAAAAGCTTTTAGACATCAGTGGACAGCTAGACACGTTGACACGTGTGATATATATAGAAGATGATGGAATCTTGATTGACTCCTCACTGATTGAGAGAAACACTAGGTGGACCATTACCTCATTTGCTGAGGTGGTGAGACTTGGCAGGCAAAATCCTTCTGTTGCTGACCTGCCTGTTTCAGCTGATGTTGCAGTTATAATGTATACAAGTGGTAGTACTGGTTTGCCTAAGGTTGGTGAAATCATAGCTCACTGATTTGTTTGAAACTCTTTTCTGGAGGTGAAATAAATGCAGTGGTTTATCATGTGGAACATATAGTTTTTCTTTTCTTTGATTCATTGTTTATGTGATTAATATGTTAGTGAAATAGTTAATGACTAAACTGATTGTACTGATGATTAAATCTTAGGATATATGTAATTCATTTAGAGAGTAACATTAAGAGGTGAATTTTGTACATTCGAGTTTAATTTAACTATGTTTCTTTAAGCATGCAGTTTTCCCCTCATATTGTTAATGGTAGCATGGCTTCCACCCACAACCCTTGTGGTTACAACAAGCACTTGGTGACTGTTGGGTATCTTGTCACTTTTAAACCTATAATTCTATTTTGTCATTGCATGAGTTTAAAGGCTTGAGATAAGTAGGCTTACTGAATAGATTCATGGGTCGCTTTCTAGCTAAGTAGCACTATTATTGGGATTTTAAGGATAACAGGTTGAGGTCTGGCCCATTTAGTTACTGTTCTAGAAAATAAGGTTGCATCCTCAGCCCTAAAACCTCCACTTGAGTTCTGTTAGAAGCAGGCAATGCTTTGGTCTTACACCCATGGCCCTAAGATCAAGTTGTGGAGCCTGCTGATGGGGGTTTGCCATGTAGCCTGTCCGCAGGTATCTACTGATAATAATTGAATATGATTCATGATGTGTAGTTTATCGGCTGTAAAGATGCCTTGCCTTCAACAGTGGCTGGTATTTTGGGAAGATCTCTCTAATTACTGATATTTTGAGGCTTGCTATATCTGCAGCTAGCAAATCTGAGGATAGGTCTTTGAGAGTCCTAGTATGTATAGTTGCATGTTGATAGCCTTACTGAGGTTCATGTCTAAAGCTATACAAACCCACTACATTCCTGCTCTTTTTGGCATTGAAAAACGGAATTATCTTTATGTCAGATCATTGTTGATTCGATTTGTAAAATTGATATGGCTGGCTAGCTTCTTCTTTTCTTCTAATTCTAGACCAAATCAATTGTCCCAAAAGTTCTCTTGGTTTGATAAACTCCATTCCTGCAGGGAGTAATGATGACTCATGGCAATGTCCTATCTACGGTTTCTGCCGTGATGACTATTGTTCCTGGCCTTGGTAGCAAAGACATTTATTTGGCATACTTGCCACTGGCACACATTCTTGAGTTAGCTGCTGAGGTATAGATATTTTGTGTTGCATTGCAATCAGCATGGGTTTGGTAAGAATTTTGAATGACAAAACATATTCTGTTGTCTATTAAATTAATCTTCATGTATGTTCTGTAGAATGTAATTGTTGCTGTTGGAAGTGCTATTGGATATGGATCACCTTTGACTCTTACTGATACATCGAGCAAGATTAAAAAAGGAACTAAAGGTGATGCTTCTGTACTGGGGCCAACGTTGATGACTGCGGTACCAGCTATCCTTGATCGTGTTAGAGATGGTGTGCGGAAAAAGGTTCCCCATTTTTAACATGTGCATGTGCATATTCCCTCTTTGATAACTTCATTTCTATCACTGTCATTAGTTGCACAGGTAGTGATGTGTTTTCTAGTATTTCAGGTTGATGCAAAGGGTGGACTATCGAAAAAACTATTTGATATTGCATACGGTCGTCGGTTGTCTGCAGTAAATGGGAGTTGGTTCGGGGCATGGGGTCTTGAGAAAATTCTTTGGAATTTTCTTGTTTTTAGAAAGGTTCGGGCAGTATTGGGAGGTCAGATCCGCTTTTTACTTTCTGGGGGTGCTCCTCTTTCTGGAGATACACAGAGATTCATCAACATATGCATTGGGTTTGTTCAGTAACTATTCATTTTGATTCTCCTAGTAGTACACTGTTATTGTTCATTGAATGGCATGCTGATTCGTTGCCTGTTTTACGAGTTAGTTCTTGTTGTTTTTAAACATCAGAAAAACTAAATAAGCAATCTAATGAGTCATCTTAAAAATCTAAAAGTAAAGCTGAACTATTTCAGTCTCATGGAGTTGTAAGTGTACTAATAGCATACAAAAAATTATCTTCAGAAAGATACTACTCTTGTAAAAGGCAAGCTGGAGGAATGAACTTTGTTACCAAAAGGGGGTATCAAATTGTGCATTCCTCATGTTAGGAGAATGTTTAATGTATTTGAGTTTTTAAATATTCTACTTTAGTTAGAACACTACATATTATTGATTGGAGGGGTTCTGACCATAATTGAAAATAAAAAAAGGTCCAAATGCTTGTGACGATCTTAAGGAGTTTCAAAATTGATGGAAGATTGCTAAATGTACATTAGGCGGAGAGGCAACCATTCTAACATCCTTATCATTCGGGGCAGGGGGGAGAACATTCTAACATCCTTTGCTGTGTAAAATGTATAAGATGCAATTATTTGTGTGTTTTAAGATGAACTATTTAGTGAAAAACAAAACTATGGATTATCCAATGCAAATTTGCATGAGTATGAGTATGTGCATTAGAAACTGACATGGGTATGAGGTATCCAATTCGAAAAATCCCAAAACATAGGATTACTGAATTTAGTATGACATTCTAAAATTTTGTTTTATTTTTGAACTGTAAGGCGATAAATACTCTCATTTTTTCTAAACAAATGACAATTCAAGTCAAACAAAAACATAAACTAATACTACTACTACTTTAAACAATAGCATTGGCAGCACCTGCAATACGAGGCCACAGATCAGCACACTCCTTCCCTATCGGACCAGTAATTGCAGATCCTTTCATTTGACCTTTGGGTTTACTATGACCCCAGCATTATCTTCAAGTACATGTAAACACCATCCTTTCGCCTCCAAGGCTTCCTCTGGAGAACAATTACAGTAGGCGTCACCTTCTTACAAAGATCAGGCTTACCTTTCTTCACAGTTGCCATCACCATGTCACCAATGCAGGCTGAAGGCAGCCTGTTTAGCCTGCCCTTGATGCCTTTCACAGAGATGATGTATAGATTCTTAGCCCCGGTAATATCAGCACAGTTCACTGTGGCTGCCACTGGAAGACCCAGTGACATCTGGGACTTGTTTTCAGCAGACCCACCTCGTCCTCGCTTCGACTTCTAAATTTTTTGTTTTAATCACTGTTGACACATAAAAAATAGTTCAAATGTCATTATCCATATGAACTAGATCTTTTACTTCCCTCATTGAGGAGAAGAAAGGAAATATTTAAGGATTTATATGATCTATTCTGATTATAGTGATTTGTATTCTTCTAAGTTTCGATCCAAAGGCATTCGAACCATGAAAATTTGGACTCGACATAGTCCGAGTAATCAAAAGAGGCCCATTGATTGTGGATTTAATCAATCAATCACAATTAACTAATGATGATTGGATGATTACAAGTTATGAAATATCTTAAAGGCACCCAATGGCGGATTTAGTGATTATCACCTTGTATGAATATATTTAACAATGAATCACAATCAATCCATCAATCAATCACTTAATCAATCAATCACAATGAACTAATGATGAATGGACGATTACAAGTTATGAAATATCTTAAAGGCACCCCAATGGCAGATTAAGTGATTATCACCTTGTTTGAATATATTTAACGATGAATCAAGTCATTAGGACCATCCATCAACATATCTGATGATGGATCAAGTCATTAAGACCTTCGACCAACATATTTGACAATGGATCAAGTCATTAAGACATTCCATCAACATATCTGACTATGGATCAAGTCATTAAAACTTTCCACCAACATATCTCATGATGGATCAAGTCATTGAGGCCTCCCATCAACATATCCAAGCATAGATCAAGTCATTAAGACCCTACTAGATATATAAAATGGTGAGTCAAGCCATCAAGGTCCACCAAAAGCATATATGATGGTGGATTAGGCCGTCAAGGTCTCCCATCGAAATATCTAATGGTAAATAAGGTCATCACGAGCCTAGTAGACATATCAAATGGTGAACCAAGCCATCAAGGCCCACAAAACATATTTGATGGTGGAATAGGCAATCAAGGCCTCCATCAACACCTCTCACGGCTGATCAACTCATCATGACCATGTCAACACATCTAACGGTGAAACAAGTCATCAAGACCCACCAGAAGCATATCTGATGATGGATCAAGCCCTATACATGTGAGATCAAAACTTTGTCAATATATTCAAGTAAATTGAATCAAGTGAATTTCACCGTTAAGGAATCCTTGCTGCAGCTACCCTCATTGGGTTTGGCCCTCGTTGGATCTACTCTTGTTCAGGTTGCCCTTGTTGGGGCTGCTCTCATCAGGATTGCTCTCGCCTAGGCTACCCTTGTTGGAGTTGCTCTTGTTGGGGCTACTCCTGTTTGCACTGCTCTTTCTGGGCTGCCTTCGTGGGGCTACCTTCATCGGGTCTGCTCTTGTCAGGGTTGCTCTTGTTGCGGCTGCTTTCTTCAGGGCTGCCCTCGTCGGGGCTGCTCTCACCTAGGCTGCCTTCGTCTGGGCTGCCGTCGTTGGTGTTGCTCTTGTCCAGGCTGCCCCTGCTGGGGTTTCTCTCGTCCAGGCTGCCCTTGTTGGGCTTTCTCTTGTCAAGGGTTCACTCTCTACCCCAAAACTATAAATACCCCCTTGGCTTAGGGAAGGAGGATCCTTTGCTCAGGCATTCTCTAGACACACCACAAGAACAAGCGAGCAAGAGACTTTCTCCTACGACCGGACATAGTATGCTTAGAGGTCTCTAATCTCTTTCATACTTCGAACTTAGCGTGGTTTGGGAGTAGTACTTCAATTCACACATCATCTCTATGGTGCACTTTAGGACTTCTTACTTCCATTTGCACTTCATTTTTAACAATGTAGTGTTGTTTCCTTGAATCCATTAGCACTTCTTCTTTCTGATTCAAGGGCTCAGATCTTCTCTCTATGTGCGAGTGAGATCAAGCCTTTGTTGGCTTTCACTTGAAATCTCTTGATCAGATGTGCACAAGTCTCTTGGTTTTTTCCTACGCCATTCGCAGATCAAGTCTTTGAAGACTCCACATAAGGTTTTCTAAATTTGTATTTCTTTACAATCATTTGCTTACATGCTTGAAAATTTTCACTTGTAAAAGGGATGATGGACCGTTCTCTCTTCTAAGAGCCGATATATGTTCTTTAGAACTGTGTACCCATATTTTTTACATTATTCTAATATCAAATGAAAATTTTGTGATTCAAATTTCAAATTTTGTGGGGAAAAGGTGTGAATATTTTGTGACCATGCAAAATAATTTTATGCTATCATTAAAGTTATCTATGAAATCTGTCACATACTAGAGGAATCCATTAAGAATCAGACATGGATATGTCTTTGATACCGGTAGTTTCCTATTTCAAAGAACTCATGTGACTTATGTCCCACGGAAGAAGCCTCAAGCTATTTGGAGTAGTTTGAGGAATCCTCACAGCTTGAGTCTGATTTACTACATAGGCTGCTAATTGTACAATTTATATAGATGTTGTGTCTAAAGGAATTAAAGCTCATCTTCATCCAGATTCTACCAGGATATTTTACTGCTAACAATGTGATCATATTATTAGCCTTTATTATTCTTCAAAAATGGACCTCTATACAGGTAGTTGATTTCCAAGTTGACTGGGTTAGAAATGATAGTGTCTCTCTCTCTCTCTCTCTCTCTCTCTCTCTCTCTCGGTTGCGGGTGGGGGTACAGGAGGTGGGGGGTGGAGGAATGTTAGAAAAATGCATACAAAAGAAAAATAACCTACAACAAGAAGCAAGGTAGGCTCACCATGGATCTCAATTACCTAATTGGACTTCCTCAAGACCTCAATGATCTCATTAATAAACATATTTTCTTTAGGACTTCCTCTTTTTGCAAGATGTCAGCTTCCTTATTTGCACCCCTGAGAGTGTGCACAAGTATGCTGAGCAGATGATCATGGATTTCCTTAACCTGATCTAGCCTCCATGGGCAAGTAGCTACCTATAAGTCTAACTGATCACAGATGCAGACCCTTTCTGTCTCTTCATCTGTGTTGGAAAAATAAGTCATAGCTTTGATTGCATTCAGTCAAGTTTAATGTTTTTGTGTCAGTGGCTATATTGACCACGAACTGATATATACCATGGCTTTGTTTGTATACTTGTATTATTTTGATTATTATTTTTATTGTTACGTGGCTACTTCATCAACAAAAAGTTGATAATGTTCTAGAAGTCCTTAATATTGGGAACATAAAACTTTGGCTTTGTATGGACAAATCCAGAATATTGTGCATAGAACCTTGGTACTGAAGGACATGTGACAACTGGGATCGGGCTTTACAATGTTTGTCATACTGATTCTTTAGCTTTTAATTTCAGATATAAATTACTGGTGTTGCAAAACTAACGGCATTCCTTCTTTTATTTTTTTTCTATGGTTGTGCCTAATACACTAGTTTTATCCTTAAGTATGAAGAAACTTGCCTTTTCACCAATAAAGTACAAGAAAAGTTTTCACCTATGGCTTTTGTATTTTTCGTCATGTTTTTGCAAAGAGAGCTTGTCCGATTTTTGACATGTAATAGATTCTAAAGCTGATTTGGTGGCCAATTTACTGAAGTTTTACGTGGTTATAATTTTATTTCCAGGGCTCCTATAGGGCAAGGATATGGTCTAACTGAGACTTGTGCGGGTGGGACATTTTCAGAGTATGATGATACCTCTGTTGGTCGTGTTGGTGCTCCGCTTCCTTGCTCATTTATTAAGGTAAAAAATAATTGAAGTCCTTTTCCTTTCTTTCTTTTGAGATGTTTCATATTCTATTATTCTGCATGGGCATTCATTTATAAATGTAGGTTTCCACTCTTGGTGGGACATCAACTAAGTGAATCTTCATTAACATACCTTGTCTAGGGTGTTCTTATTGATAGAGAACCTGTTTCTCTATTAAAAATGTAGATTCTTTATATGTATGATTCCAATGCCAAATTCACTAAAAAAAGATTTAATATGCTGAAATTTCTTTTCTAATACTACTATTTTATAAGCCCATGGTTACAGGTGTCAATGAGTTGCGCTAGCTTGTTTCAACTTGACTAACCTTGAGCTTGGGCCTGCTCAGCTTCACTTGGCTGGGCTTGGCCCATTTTATAGTAATTTATGTAAATTCTAGGGAGGATGCCTAGGATGATTTCTTTAGGAGATTGTTTGCCTATATGCTGTGGAGTGAGCCCTACATGGCTGGAAGTTGTAGTGAGTTAATTTCGTTCCCTATTTTGCAGCGGGTCTTCTTAAACTTAACTTAGATGGGAGTTGTATGCAAGAGGCCGGGTTAGCTGGCTATAGAGGGATTATTCAGAACAGTTTTGGTGGCTCTGTGCTATCTTTTGCGGGTCCTCTTCATAATGGGTTTGTATTGGATGCGGAGTTATATGCTTTGTGGAGAGGTGTGTTGGTGTTGGAAGAGTTAGGAGCTGTTGGGAGTATCGTAGAAGGTGATTCTAAGATCGTCGTCAGTTGGGCTGTGGGGTCTCCTTGTCCTTGGTGCTATCTTGATAAGATTGATAGGATTCATCATTGTATGATGTTTTTTGGGTATTTAATGTCTTGGGCCCCTTGCTCGGCCAATTCAGAGGCTGATGAGTTGGCTCATCAGGGTGTTTCATTTTCTTCGGAGACTGTGAATACCTTGATGTAATTTTGGGAGAGTTTTTCCTTGTTTTCTTCCTTTTTGGTTGCTTGTAGTCTGTGCTTGCTCCCTTTTCTTTCTTTTCTTGATTAGTGAAGTTACTTTTCAAAAAAAAAAGGTTAAAATTTTAAAAGCCATATCTCTTGGTGAGGAGTATTAGATGGGGATACCTTACACCTACCTTCTATTCACTACATGGTAGATGCCCGTCCTGCCTAAGGCCTCCCCATGGTCTAAGGGTGTCTCCTTAGCACAATGTCACTGTTATTATTTATATTTGTTCATGTCATAGATTTACAACACATTTCCCCTATGCACCCTTATTTGCACACCCCATGTGGGGTCCACCAAGATGCATGTGGATGGGTTGGTTGGAAAGTTTGCTTGTATAGGGTGTTTATAAAAAAATCACCTTAATCAAATGAGTGAAGCCACGTTATTAAGGTCCCAAAGGTTCAGTTTTATCCAACATCAGGTGGGTATCAGGTTAATCCAATGATGGGTGTAATTCAGATTGTAGTCGAAATGGATAGGGATCCAAGTTATGGGAAGGAGGTGGGTGTGAGGGGAAAAGGGTGTGATTGGCCCTAGTGGACCTAATTTGGTTCTTATGGGAATTTTTTAATAGATTTACACATATCTATATACAATTATAAATTTATATATCTATACGTAGCTACATATGGGCAAAATCTATGAAATTTTCATGCAGGATGTCACAGTTTTGTTCAAATGAGAAACAAAACTGTATAAGGGAAGATTAGTCTAGCAGATAGATCTCCATTTATTGCTCAAAGAAAGATAGATCTCCATTTAAAATACTAGGTATCCTTTCTTCTTTTAATAGAAGAATGGTTATACTGAAACATTCTAATATCTATGTACACTATAAAAACCCTAGAATTCCATTTAATGTGGTTTCCATTTTTCTTCTTCTCCGCACCTCCCAAGTATATGGTTTAATGACTGATGTTTCTCTAAGTGATGAATGTCAATATTTTGTTAAAATGAGGAAAGGAATCGCATAAAAAGAGAAATTGAGTCTTGCTTATAGTTCGCCATTCTATGTTCTCGTGCTAGGCATCCCTTCTTTTAATAGAACATTGATGGTGATTGGAATTGCCTAATCTCCAGCACCGTGAAAACCTTAGAATTCCATTTGATGTAGTTTCTAGTATTCTTGTTCTCCACACTGCCTACGCATATATTCAAATGATTCATGCTTCTCCAAGTGAGGGTTGAGAAAGTTTTCTTATTTATTTTACTTATTTTATTTTTTGAAACTAATTACTTTTATTGATGAAGAAACAAAATACACCAATAAAGAGAGCTAAAACTGTAGAATAAGAGAATAAAGAAAAGAGATTAGAGAAGAAATTCTCTGAATATTGTATTGATTGTGTGTTGATACACTGAATGGATACATGTATATATAAAAGAATGAGAGCTAATCTAGGGATCTATATTAGGAAACAAATAACCCAATGGTTATCTACAATCAATTACACAACTAGTGAGATTTTGGTCAACACTACTCCGACGTGGGTCCCACAACCCTTATGTGCCTAACGTGGGTCCCACAACACTCCCCCTCAAGCTGGTTCGAAGATGTCGAGTAAACCTAGCTTGCTAACAACTGAATCGAGTTGAGTTCAGGGAACGAACTTGGTGAAAATGTCTGCCAGCTGATCCTTGTACTTCAGATGAGTAGTAAAAAGTCGCCCTTCTTATATATGTTGATGAATAAAGTGGCAATCAACTTCAATGTGCTTATTCCGCTCATGAAATACTGGATTGGAGGCAATGTTGATGGCCGCGTGATTGTCATAAAACATGACAAGTGGATCGGCATGAGCAAAATTGATGCGGAGCATAATACCAGTCCTTTTTTTTTTTGCTATTTCCGTGTCTCTGATATTTTTGTTATGCTTTATTTTCTCTTTCTTTTGTTAGTTTATTTTTAGATGAGAATAATTATGTAATTTTAGTTTCCTTATTTGGGGGTAAGACAAGCTTATAAAAGCCCCTCTTGTAGCTTGAGGAAAAAACGATTGAATGAAATAAAGAGAGATATTTTTGCAAAATACCTTTGCAAGGTGGGATTTTTCAAATTGGGAGTGATTCCTTTGCGTGAGGCAATGGTGTGAGGCTTGGTGTGAGACCATACTCTTCTTCAGGTACTCTTCCTTTATCTTCTATCTCTCTTCCTCTTCCTTCCTCTTCTTCTTCCCTGGATTTCCGAAGCCATCCCTTGCTGCCCCAAACCATATCTGCTTCCGCCCCCTCTTCCAATCTTTTCCTTCTGTTGCCGCAAGCCCCCTTTCACATGGTTGCCCTAAGCCTTTCTTTTCTTTAATTCCCTTCGTACCCCCCCCCTCCTTAAGTTCTAGCGCATCCCACGGCCCTTTATCCATTGGACTTATTTAATTTGTTTAATTTCTGGACCCCATTATTTTCATTCAAATTAGATTTAATATATGTTGCATGATTATTTATGGTAAGTTTATATTAATTAATTGCATATATTAATTTAGTTTTTAATTTCAGCCTATGTTAGTTTGAGGGTGCATTATTTTCATCCCTTTTATTTTTAGGGACCACATTAGGCATTTAAGGTCACCCTATTAGTTGTCCTGCATCAAAAATCTAATTCAGTAAGGAATTATCGAAACCACAACAATTCAGAAGCAGTATTAGCCATTGCACGATATTCGGCCTCAACACTGGAATGAACAACAACTGATTGCTTCTTGCTTCGCCAAGCAACTAAATGAGAGCTCAAGAAAATACAATAAGCAGTAGTAGATCGGCGATCATCGGGAGAGCCGGCCCAATCAACATCAGAATTATAACGAACCGGACAAATAGGCTGGTGTGCATAAAACAAGCCACGGCCGGGATGAACCTTAATATATTGAAGGATGTGGAATACAACATGAAGATGAGTCTCCCGTGGTTCATGAACTGGCTGACGACACCAACAACATAAGATAAATCCGGTCTTGTGATAGTGAGATAAATGAGTTTGCTGACAAGTTTTTGATAGAAACTTGGCGTGTCAAGAAGAATTCCATCAGAGGCAAATAACTTGGTATTCACATCCAACGGAGTATCCGCCGGTTTGAAGCCAGAATAGCCAGTGAGAGGGAAAAAATGTGACTGAGCAATTCAAATGTTTAGTCAAGGTACTAACAGATAACAAATTGCGGGATAGATTTGGAACATGCAAAACAGAGGGAAGGTCCAAATGAGGAAAAACTGGAACAATCCCTTTCCCAACAATATCAGTGTATCCGTTGGCTAATTTGACATTACCACTAGAAATAGGAGAAAGGGAAGAGAAAAGGGTGGACATACCAGCCATATTGTCAGTAGCACCGGAATCGACAATCCAGGAATGATGAGAGACATGATGGGCAGATGATTCAGTACCTGAAGTAGAGGAGACAATATTGGAAACTCAGAGGATTGAAGGCGCTCCAGTCGTTGCAGTATTAAGTTAAGGTCCTGTCGCGTTACAGGGGCACTATCACGAGCCACATCAGAAGAAGGAGTAGTAGGTGCAACAGAGAGATTGGCTTGCTTAGGTCGCCCATGTAGCTTGTAGTAGGAGTCAATTTTCTGGTTATTCATCTTGGAATAGGTGCAGAACTGGGTCCCCTTCTTCCGTGAGCCTTTGATGTCTTTTCGAGGATCAAAAGAAAGATCCTTGCCATGGGAAGCTGGAGGCCCATGAGTCGGAGAAGCAGCGGAAGAATGGGTGGTGACCATGGCAGAACGTTCAGCCTGTATAGGAGTCATAACAAGGCGACGCCTATCATCACGAAGTAAGGCAGAGTAGACCTCATCTAAAGAGGGGAGATGTCGTTGCCTAAGAATTTGGGCCCGTGTAGGTTCAAACTCAGAGTTAAGGCCAGCTAAGAATACAAAAATCTATTGTTGTTCAACATACTTGTGAAACTTTAGAGTATCTTCAGGATCTTTAAATGCAAGGGATTGAATCTGATCCAACTCCAACCAATAAGACTGGATAGTCGAATAACACTTGATAAGGGACAACTCCCCCTGTCTGAGAGTGGTAGCGGTCTGAGATAATTCATATATACGGGCGAAGTTATCCCCATCATAGTACAAAGCCTTCACAGTGTCCCATACAACTTTAGCAGTTGGAAGTGTATAAACTAAACACCGTACATGAGCTTCCATGGAGTGAAGAAGCCAAGCCTGGACAAAGAGTTATTGGCAGTCCAAGTGGAGAATGTAGAATCAGTCTTAGCCGGTTTGGGGGTAGTACCATCGATATATGAAGAAAGTTGCCTTGTAGTGAGGAACTTCGTCGCAGAATGGGACCACTTAAAGTAATTTGTCTCATTCAGTAACACCGTCGTGATCCATCCGATCTGTGGAGAGCCAGAAGAGGCCATATCTAGAGGAGGTGTAGAAGATGATGCCATGAGACTCAAGTGGTATCCAAAGTAAATACAGATCACAAATATCAACTCAAGGAGAAGATTTCGTAGTAGATCTGAGAAAAAGACTGTCGTGGGTCCCACACAGCAGAACCAAAAGCAAATTCCGGACAGATACGATATATATGCAGTGGCGAAAGTGAAGGAGAAGAAACCAGATGCTAACTGGCCCATTCCTCCTAGATTTTGCAGAAAAGGACCCAAATTTGGGTATCCAGATGTCTTTGGTAGCCAGAAGAAGAAAGCCCAAAACGTGGGTCCCAGTGTTGATGGGAGGTGGGTAGCCAAGTGCGATGAAAGCACATGTTAGGGGCGATCCTAAGAGGCTTGATTGGAAGCTGTAAATTTGCAAGAGCAAAGAGATCGAAGCAGTTGAACCCAAAAAACTGGGTTATGGGCATGTCTGGCAGCGGCAGAAGAACTGGAGAAAGAGGGGCCCATAGTTGACCAAAAGTCGAGGTCCACCTGGGGTGGAGATAGGTGGGCCAGAGGCGACCACAGTGGTGTGGATCCAAGGTGCAGAGGAGGATCCTGGTGGATCGAAGGAAAAAGATCCAGAAATAGTGTTTGTAATGTCTTTGAAGCAGCAGTAGAAGATGAGCAACCGTGGGTCCCACACAGTCCAACAAGCAGATCCACCAGCATAGATGGAGAGGCCGTCAGAAAACTGAAATGGTAGTGGTGGTTCCCGCCGGAATAAGCAATGCCAGAGAGGAGTTTCGACAGAAAGAACAGAATCTGCGGCAGGGAGGAATCATATATCTACCCAGGAAGAAAGGGGGCAGAAGACAGGGCTCAATCCTTCAGATAAAAAATCCAACCCTATGGATGGAAAGGGTTGGCAAAAATGGCACGGGTAGACGGTTCCCTGCTGGCAAAACCTTCACCGGAAAGAGCGACCCTTGCCGGAAAAGAAAACGGCCCCAGAAAGTGACGCCCAAAATTAGAGAAAGGAAAAAAAATTAGGGAGCACCGAACCTGGCTCTAATACCATATAGAATAAGAGAATAAAGAAAAGAGATTAGAGAATAAATTCTCTGAATATTGTATTGACTGTGTGTTGATACACTGAATGGATACATGTATATATAAAAGAATGAGAGCTAATCTAGGGATCCATATTAGGAAACAAATAACCCAATGGTTATCTACAATCAATTACACAACTAGTGAGATTTTGGTCAACACTGCTCCGACGTGGGTCCCACAACCCTTATGTGCTCTAACGTGGGTAATTGCAGAAGGTTCATACACATGCTAATAAACCTCCTCATGTATGAGAGAAAACAAGCGGAAAAGATACATTTAACAATCTACATTAGATTGCAATACTCTCTCTAGGTTCTTCTAACATCTGAAATTGATATATTTTGAATTTCTTGGTGGCACACACTCAAGGTGCCACTCTGAACTTGGCCTTTTCAGCAACTTGTCCTGTCCCCAGCAGCTTTTCTACCAAAAGTTTTATTATTCCATGCCTCATAGGTAGACCGTATCATCACTAAGAGTGATATTTTCCAAAGGATCTTGAACTGAGAAAGAGAAGAGAGGGGCGGGGGGTAGTGTAGAGAGAGTAAATGGCATGATCCATAAAAGGGAAAATAAGACTTGGTTAAATCTCCATTCTATATTCTTGTGCTATGCATCCCTTTTTTTTTCTCTTTGAATAGAATGATGATGATAACTAAAATATCCTATTGTGTGCTCTTATGTATTCTGGTTAGAATTTACTCAATGCAACTTGTGATCACAGACTCTTGGGGTATGGAGAACACCCAGTATTCCATTATATGTGATCTCTCTACGGTTCCTGTTATGTGCACTACACCGGTCATGCAGCGGAATGGATAACCATGTTTCTTTTATTTATGAATGACTGATAGATTTTTTTTAATGAAACAAATTACAACAAAATATTTTCAGCAAAGATAGATTTCATTGTCATTATTCTATTTCTGACGATCTTCTTTTATGAAATAGTAACAATTACTAAATATCCTAATATCTATCACGACTATATAATATACTCTACATATGTTTTAGTGATAGCTTTCACAATGGAATCGTGTGGGTTCTTGGTTTGATGAATTGGTAGATCATTCAAACTACTAATTTTATTGTGCGACACTGAACAAGTTGTTAGGACTGGGCTTCCAGCCCAAAAGACTAGCCTGATAGGTGGAGTTATCCAGTCCCATATAAGTCATTAGTTTTCCCCCCTCACAACCGATGTGGGACTCTCGTTCGCACCCCAACAATCTACCCCTCAAATGAGGCTCTCCGGCGGATAGAACCTCGCCAACCTTCCCATTCGGCTAGGTGATCCCTGAGCCCACATGCTGTGGCTTGGAAATCCAACTCTGATACCACTGTTAGGACTGGGCTTCACCCAAAAGACTAGCCTGATAGGTGGAGTTATCCAGTCCCATACAAGTCATTAGTTTTCCCAACAATAGTGTCAAAAGAGGAACTCATGGAAATGAGGATATGCCTTCGGACCTTTGGCCACTCTTTTACTTCTTTGCATTGTGGATTATCCCACATCATTTTTCTAAATCAAGTTCAAATGATTCTGAAATCTGTATTATCAAATAGCCTGTAACGGTATTACACTGTATCCCTTATTTAGCACATTGGTCAAATACAGTGTTGCCAACAGTGCCTTGGTATGTTGGTTCGGTGCTGCCTCTTTGATTTCTCCAAGGAAGTTGGAATTGGGTCGAGCCATGGGGAATACTCCCTTTATACATTTAGACATTACTATTGAAATGTGGCGACTTGCCAAAAATGCCTCTTTTATTTTATTTTTATTGCATACTGTTCTTTACCTACTAACTTCTGAAAAAGAGTCCATCCATATTAATGCGTCTTTCATATTCAGTTGATTGATTGGCCTGAAGGTGGATATCTAACTAACAATTCACCAATGCCACGAGGGGAAATAGTTATTGGTGGTCCAAATGTGACAGTGGGATACTTCAAGGATGAAGAAAAGACAAACGAAGTATACAAGGTGTGTTGCCTGGTCGAACTCTGATAATTTTGTTTGTATTCAATTTGGAAGTAATCTGATGATGTGCTGCTCAATAGGTTGATGAAAGAGGAATGCGGTGGTTTTCCACTGGTGACATTGGGCAATTTCATCCTGATGGTTGTCTTGAAATCATTGACCGTAAAAAGGATATAGTGAAACTTCAGCATGGAGAATATGTATCTCTTGGAAAGGTCTGAAAACCGTTTGTTGGTTGCTGGCTTCTTGTACTGAGATATTGTAAAGTAACTTCTTTTCTACAGGTTGAGGCTGCTCTCGTCGTTAGCCCATATGTCGACAATATCATGTTGCATGCTGATCCTTTTCACAATTACTGTGTGGCGCTTGTGGTTCCTTCACATGCAATTGAAGATTGGGCTGAAAAACGTGGAATCACATTTAACAAACTTTCAGATCTGTGTGAGAAAGAAGAAATTGTCAAAGAAGTGCATGGATCCCTTGTAAAGGTTTGCAAACCAACTTGATCTTTTTCTATTTATTTATTTATTTCTTGAGATGGTGAAATTTTTTATTGTAAAAGGGAAAATAATACACTGGGAAGTAAAACAAACGGCCACCTACAAGAAAAAAAGTCAGGCAGCCCAAGCGTGAAAAAGCAACCAAGGAGAAGACAGCCACTAAGATCTGTTTGCATGATGAATGAGATTCACATACTCCTTAGCTAGACTATCTGCCTTGTCATTAGCAGACCTCAAGACAAGCACTTCATGTGAACAAAGAGATGGCTTTGTTTGCATGCTTGCATTTGTAGATGAAATAGTTCAATCAAGAATCTCTGAAAATGTAGTAGTCCTGATTCATGAGTGTATTTTGTGGGTTACTAACAGTTAAAATCAATTAAGAAAATGGTGTAAAAAAATACAGCAATGGGTAGAAGGAATTAAGCCACAAAATTATTTTTATTTAAAAATGTTAGAAAATAAAAGTTGGGCAATACCAGTCAAGTACAGTAGACCCTGTACTAGAGTCTGGGATCTGCACCCACATCCTGTGCATATTGGTATTTATGTAGGATGTGCATGTCATCGATGTCATCCATGTTGGCCTCCCTAATGGTGTTGCAGTTTGCTTGAGCATGATGTTGTCTTGTTCATAATTCAATATTAAACTCAGGAGATGTGCCTTGTTACACTTGCTTTTCTGTAAGAGGGAAGTGAAAATTTATAACCCTGCATTTATGCTAGCGACTTATTGAATGCTTATTTTGAAACACAAAATCTCCAACATGTACAAATTGCCATAGTCTATTCTTATGCTTTGTTTGCTTTTTCTCTAGAAGGTATATTCACTGTTTTTGTTTTGTTTGTTTTGCTCTTTTTTTTTTAAAAAAAAAAAAGAAAATCATTCATTCTATTAGTGATGTCTCTTTCCAATTTTGTTGTGTACTTATCATAGTACAGACTATGCTAGAGAAGTGCTTGGTTTCTGTATCATTTGGTTCATCTTTTGGCTGGAAAATTGCCTTTGCTTGGTCAGTTAATTGTCACCATTGTTTCTTGCATAATAGGCTGCGAAGAATGCACGATTGGAGAAGTTTGAGGTCCCTGCCAAGATCAAATTGCTTCCTGATCCATGGACTCCCGAAACAGGTCTAGTCACAGCTGCTCTCAAGCTCAAGAGAGAAGTCGTCAGGAAGGCATTTGCAGATGAACTCACAAAGTTGTATGCATAAATGCTCGCGGCACTAATCTTTCTTTAGTTACTTTTTTTTAAAAAAATTTTGTAACACGAAATGTTTTTATTTCTTTACGAGCTTCATTCTATTTGTTTTTATTTAAACTGATTACTATCTTGACTTTAGGCAAATGATAAAAATGCTTCAAAATTTTGGTCTGTAGTTCAGGTTTAAATGCATATCCTAAATACAATGATAGTTCTTGCCAAAAACAATGCTTCCACCATTGGCCAATTTATGTATTTTAGTAATTTTACCATTGAATCATTGATCACCTCTTGGGAGGTTTATCTTAACAATATCGCTTGTAATAGATTCTTCCTCTTGGAATGGTGTCATTTTATTTTATTTTTTTAAATTAAAGTTTCATTGCATGTGATTAGGTAAAGGTGCCCTTCCCAATGAAGTGAATCTCTTGTACATGGATGCCAGTTACACTGAGAATATATTCGGTTCTGAAGTTGTCATGGACTATTTGTTGGAATGGAATCAACTAGCAATTCTCTTTTATGGGTTAGCCGTGGGCACAATCTACATGGGGTTGCGTTTTTTTAGTCTTATGTTTTAAGACGTCCTATCTAAAGACGAGATCTATCTTGCACGGGATAGCTCATTTGACAACCACTTTGGCTCAAGAATCAGAGGTCTCAAGTTCGAGTACCGTAGTCACCTGATGTCTATGACTTGTGGGGGCTGCGTGTATCCAGAGTTTTACCTAATGTCCTCGTACTCAAAGAGAAGTGGAGGTTTTGGATTTCTTTCATAAGAAAATTTAAAGACTATTCTTTCACTATTATGTTCTTTAGTCGTCCCATTTGAGTATCTAAAAGCCGACCTTTTTCTTCTAATACCTGCCACCTGCGTCTAGTCTGTAAATTGTGGATTGGGGCTGATTTTGGTATAAACACCAAATATTTTACATGTTTCTCTTCTCTTTATACTTGCTGATATTGCAAGTTTTACTCATCCATCCCAGCATGCAAATCTTGCTTGGCTGGACTTGAACGCACTGAAATTCTTTTGAACATAATCAGTGTCTGGCTGGACTTAATTCGAACCCAAGCCTGAGAGGAGTTGAACTCAAGATCTCTAGCATAATCTTAGAAGTTTAGACTAACTGAACTATCCGTGAGTGAACAAGTTGATTGGTTACTTCTTGTAGGTTGAAGTAAGAGCATTTTTTCTGAAATTAGGAGAGAGTATTAGAAATATTTGCATCATAGATTTACATTTACAACTAATCTCACTGTATGGGAAACTAATTAAGCCTTCCTAGGTTCACTTATTTCTTTTACCCTCTAATATTCAAGCCTAAACTTTGTCAAATTGTGAAATGAAGGTTGGCCCATCCATTGCCTACCTTGGCATAATGCATATTTTGTGTCAAATGACAAAGGTAAAGAACCATTTACCCATTGGCACATGGTAGCAGAGCCCTGAATATAGTTGTTGGCATTGTTGGTTGGGACAAAAGAAGGTTATTTGGAGGGGGCTAGACAATAAAATGGAGCCATTAGGAGACCCACCCACTTTGTGGGTATGATGTGAACCTCACTTTTATGGCTAACCCAGATAGAGATGGCCCTACCCCATGTGAGGATTCTTTTGTCTGCTTCCATTACTTTTCGATGTGTACATGAACCCCCTTTTCTATTTCCTTCATTTCAAGTCATATAATATATAATCAAGGGTCCCCCTAATTTTATGGGAGAATCTCAACAATTATAAAAACAAGCTAGAATTTAGATTTTGTGGGGATTTTCAGCAAAATATTTTCCCATTTTGACCCACAGACCAATAAATGCATTGAACATTACATCCTAGACCTGTGCAAATCATGATGAGAGAGAGAAATTAGATACATCAAAAGGGGAACTTAGGATATGACCATTTTTATATTTTTTTTATAATGTCTCTTGCTTCTCTCTATTATGAAAAAAAAAAAAAAAATCTTTGAATTCAATATCTCCTTGTAAAGATCTTTTGTATTTTTTGGTGATCTAAGAAGAGGTGTAATGTAATTTTCCCATGGACATGCACTTCTATCATAATTCACAAGTGCTAGTGATCACAATTTCAAGATTGTACATTCAAGCTCTATAAGTATCACATAGGCAATCAGTTTGTAGAAAATATTTTTTTGTCAAATTCAATTGCATTTAGTTAACTATAGATTGATGAGATAAATAACTCATATGATTATGATGTAATATATCTTTGAGGAATTTCAAAGGCTACGTTTTACAATTCAATAAAAAAAAAACATAAGAAAGAGAATAAGAATATACTACTAAAGTATATGAATTTTGTGATAACTTTTTTCAAGTCTTTAGGTTCCTAGTGTATGCACGGGTGTTCATTTATCGAATCTCGTCCGAGATTCACCTGAATAAACGGTCTCAAATAAAGATTTTTGTCCAATCGGCCGAGCTCGAGCTTTAATTTAAAACCCATGTATAGATTGAAAGAACACTTAAAAAATGAAAATATATTAAAAAATCCATCTCAATATCAATTTCAGTCACTTGATCTTTAAAGGTCAAAGTCATCAGGTGTCATCTTTTCAAGGACGTTCGCCAACTTTGATTATCAAGATCAAGTGGCTAGAAATTGAATTTTCAATTGAAATTTTAAATTATGGTAGATATTTAAGTATGCTTTAAATCTGTACAATTATATTCCACTTTACATAAAAAATAAAAAAATAAAACCTATATCAAATTAGGGGTCAAAAATTCGGCTGATACTATGCGTATCGGCCGATATGTATCGGGTTTTCAAACGCCGATATATATCGGCCAATACGTATAGTATCGGCCGTACAAAAAAAAAACGGCCGAGATGACCGAATTTCTGGCCGATAATTGAGTCATGATATCGCAGAATTTTAAAAATTCTGTCTTTTTTTTTTAAAAGCCTTTTCTTTTTAGAAATATCGGCCGAGATGACTGATATATTGGTCTAAATCTCGGCCGAAACTCCTGTTTTTTAAGGAAAAAAAAAAGTAAAATTCGGTTCTGGGCCCCACCCAAATTCGGCGATATTTTGCCGATATATCGGACGATATCTCATGTCCGATATATTGGGCAAGATCTCACCTGTCAACCAATTTCTCCCAGTCCAATCTCTCTGTGTACGGCGGACTGCAGTATTCGGGTGGTCGGGCATGTGTTAATTTTTTTTTTTTTTTGAAATCCGAAAAAACTACCCAGTCCAAATTTTTTTTATAAATCCCATTCACTTACACTTCAATTTTCACACACTTATTTTCTTGAAAAAAAACCAGATTTTACCATTTCTCTTCCAAAAGTTTTTTCACTTTTCATTACTCGATCTAATTAAGTTCTAAAGAACCTGTATTTGGCTGAAACTGAACGATCCAGACCGTTCAAACTTTTCTTCATTTATAGATCTACTACTCTTGCAAGTTTTGTAATTTATTTCCATTTATCCGTATTTTATTTTAATGATTTTAGCCCAAAATAACATAAAAGTGTTATAATTTGTTAAAAAATGCTTGAAGTTAAATAACATATGTAGAAAATAAAAGTTTTATAAAGGTGTTATAATTTTTTTCCATCTGAATATCTCTGTAGTTATTTTTTGTGTACTTTGTTAATTACTATTTTTTCTCAATTATTTATTCCTTTTTGTTAACTATTTCAACATAAAATAGCATAAATGAAAAAAAAAAAGTTAGAAAATGATAAAACCTATAAAATAATAGATGAAATTTTTTTATTTGCTCTTAGTTACTGTTACTAACATGTCAAAATTTACAGCAACATTTTTTACTTTTATTTACTCTTTATTTTAATTATTTCAATATAAAATATTGTTTATGAGTTATAAATGTTAGAAAATGCTAAAACCTATAAAATAATACATTAAATTTTTTTTATTTGCTCTTAGTTACTGTTTACTAACATGTTAAAATTTCCAGCAACATTTTTCTTTTATTTACTCTCATTTTTTTAATTATTTCATCATAAAATATGGTTTATGACTTATAAATTTTAGAAAATGATAAAACATATAAAATAATAAATTAATTTTTTTTATTTTATCTTAGTTACTGTTTACTAACATGTAAAAATTTCCAGCAACATTTTTTTCTTTTATTTAATCTTACGTCATCTAAAATGTAGATTATGAGTTATAAATGCGGGAAAATGGTAAAACCTTTAAAATAATACATGAAATTTATTTATTTGCTGTTATTTACTGTTTACTAACTTTTTTTACAGGGATAAAGTTTTTTCTTTTACTTTTCTTTCTTTTATAATTATTTCATCATTAACTATGGATTATGACTTATAAATGTTACAAAATGCTAAAACCTATAAGATAATACATGATTTTTTTTTTTTTTTCTGTTATTTACTGTGTACTAACTTTTTATACAGGGATGCAATTTTTTTTTTGTCGTTTTGTAATTTTTTAATCATTAACTATGGATTATGACTTATAAATGTTAGAAAGCGCGGAACTTGCAGCGGGCTTTGAGAGAGAGTCATCGCGATATGCATATGGGTGGCCATGGTGGTACAGGTAATATAAAAATTATATTTTTAGAAAATCATAAATACATTTTATTGAGAAAGAAATTAGAAAAAAATGCTAATCCACTTATTTTTATTAATCTATGTAGGTGGGTCCCGCCATATTGGTGCAAGTGGGTCCGGTTCAAAGAAGAAGAATATTGGATTACGGGCTACATGGAAATCAATGAAGACTATATTTGGCATAGGTAATCAAAATGCACCCATTGATCCGCACTATAAGGGATATAGAAAATCCCTATCTACGGGCCCTTTGTCATGCATCTGCAATTGTTGGGCCATCAATAAATGTCCCCGGTTATGAGTTTGAAGAACATTCTCCATATTGATATTCGTTTTTAAATGTAGCTGAAATGTATGGGAAAAAATTATCTTTTGAGTTTAGATCTTGAAAGTTTCTTCATTTAGTTAAGTTTTAAAAACTCTTTACTTAATGATTTAAATGGAATTTGTTATAATTAAAAATGTATGACATTTGTGTGGTTATCAGTTCAAGTGATTATGACCCATTAGTTTCATTTTCTAATATTTTTTATACATTATTATGTAATTTTCAATCATTTTATTATTTATTTTTTTATTTCTATAATTCATAACTTAAAATAACACTCATTGACTAAGAAAATAAATTATGAAATTATTTCTACATTTATCTGCTTTTCCTTGTAATTGTCATCATTTTATTATTAATTATATAATTTCCCGATATCGTAACTTCAAAAATATATTAGAAGATGTAAATGTCCAATATTTTACGAAAAATTACATATTCAATAAGCCCATAATTATTTGCATTTACTGTAATTTTTTTATATTTAAAAAAAAAAAATCGAGATGGAGAGAGAAAAAGTGCGGCTGAGATCTCGGCCCGCCGATTTTTATACTCCTGTATCAAATGCAAAAAAATCGGGTTTAATCATATGGGCTCAAGCTTCAGCAAAAATAATCGAGTTCAACATTTTTTAACTGAAATTCGACTCGAACCCGACCGAAGAAGACCCCTAAGTGTGGTAGTTTCTTTCTTTACAAGACTTACCCATTTACTAAAACTTTTCAACTTTACATTAAAAATGCACCACGTAATGCCATTAATCCTACCATTCTCATGGTATATTTCAAATTTTCTAGTGAAAGAAAAAACTAGAAATACAAAATATAAAAAATGAAAAACAATTGGATTGATAGATTCTCAAAGGCAAAGATCAAAATCAAAACCCAAAAGTCAAACCAATAAGCTAAACTTTAGATTGGGATTGGTGGAATTTACTCTATTAAATGTATGTGCACATTTCTTTTTTAACTATAAAGTCATAGGAGACTGAAGGTTCTAGCATGGGACTAATGGGGGCATGACCTGTCCATGTTTGGGCCTACTGAATGAACTATGCTCGCACTAATGCAGCCACAAGTTGGATCAAGCTCACCCAAATAAAAAAAAAGGGAAAAAAAAGTAGACTACTTTATGTTAAGTCATTAGACTATAGTTCCACACCAATAATACAGTAAATTTTACATATGGAAATGGCCGACACAAGCAGCTTTGCTACGTGTCCATACAATGTACCAGAGTAGTTTATAAAGAGATTAACATTATATCTTAATGGATGGGCCTATTTGCAAAATGTACATAATAATAATTATTGAGGGGTTGGTTTGATGGTCAAGAACTTATTTCAAAGAGTGGAGATTTTGTATTTAATTTACGCTCAATTTCAAGAGACCACTCTCCATAGTTTTACTCGATGCACGTGGATTGGAAGATTTTCACATGTCCTAAAGAATGCCTAGACACCTTAGGTTATAAAAAACTATATTGAGTTCCTCAAACATAAGTTTTTATAGCAATCTTTAGTATTGAAAATTATGACGTCCACATGTGAATAAGCATATCGATATGACGAGTTAATTTTTTCAAACAAGATATAAAGTAAATACCATTTTAAAAAATATATAAAAACTAACATTTATAACGATTTTTGTCAAATCCAACATATAGATCTTTGGTTTATATTTATATGCCCTAATTCTTGAAATGACATTTTAGTAATCTTGTTCAGTATTATAGCTGATTTGAGATATCTCGAGTCTCAAATAAGGTTTTGGAGTGATGTTCCTCATTTTCTCTTACCAAAGAGAGGGGAGAAGGGAAAAGAATTGAGCTTAGAAGGGAGAGAAATCATCTACCTCTCTGGGGTAGATTTCTTGCCTTTTTTTTTTTATAAATTTCTTTACTTTTAACAAAATTATTGTTGATTGAGGAGAGAGAGTTCATGTTGGCTCGAGACTTCTAACATATTTGGAACTTTTTATTGAATTGTAAATATGTAGACATTACTTATGTATTTTTCAATATAACATAATAATAAGATTTCTATTTCCCTTGGTTTTTTCTCTTTAGGGTTTTCCGCATAAATCATTGTCTTTTATTGTGATTGATTTTATCATCTTTTATATGTTATCAGAGCAGGTTCTGCATGCAGTCGTAGGGTCCAGTTGCATGTAAGGGACATTCTAAAGTTTCCATGTGCAGTCATAGAGCGTAGCTGCAAGTTGTGAACTTTCCACATGCAGCCATAGGGTTAAGCTGGACGTGAGGGTGTGTGTGAGAGTGACAAAAGTTCCACATTGGCTAATTGAGAAATCAATGACTCGATATAACACTTAAGACACCTTCTTCTAAACAACTAACTATTGAGAGTGAATTCTACTTTAAGAATATTATTAAGTTATAATTTTCTAACAATTATATTGTTTTTTATTTCTCATTTCTATTTCAAATTGAACCTTTGTTCTTCATGGATTGTTAGATTTGATTAGAAATATTAAAATCGAATTGGTCACAATTTCTGATTCCTTGAATGGTTTCATCATCCATGATAAGGTGCCATGGATGGTGAAACAATAAATATTTTTCTTGTGAAAAATACTTAGTTGTATTCATATTTACTTTTCTATTTAAATTATTTTATCCATCTTGTCCATCTTATTATTCTTATTTTTATCAAATGATGTAATTAGTCTTCTAAATATCATTGTCACATAAGTGTCTAACTGTGTATTTATAAAATATTTTTATAGTAAGATCATTTATAACCTTTCCCTCATACGTAGATATAACAAAAGTATAGTACAGGGTTAAATTATATTTTAGAGTGTATCTTATAACTATCATGATCCTATTTAGCCATTCAGTATACGAGAAAGTTCAGTAAAAGCATACATGAATAATAGAAATTTGAGAACAGATATATTTGGATATAATATGGAACTTTAGAAAATATGGAATAAGAAATCCATCATGCATACGTGAGACCTTTATCCGGCCCAAACTGCTGAGTCCACTAAGGGCCAGACCCAAGTGAAGATAGTAGAGTGGGAGTGCGGTATAATGGGAAGGAGAGAGTCTCACATCCGAAATTTCAGACTTCTGCATGGGGTTTATTTGAGATTGCCCCCCTTCAAACCAGTAGACGCGTTTTGGGCCGAGTATCTGGACCTCGGCCCAAAGGCAAACCTGTGCGGGCTCGTGCATGTGCGTGGGCACGTGTGGGTCCAAAGCAGACAATTTCCATTGAGTTAGACCCCAAGCCCTGTCTTGTGGGCTGGGTCGTTATAGCATATATTGGTATATATTTTCATACAGTTAATAGATACACATTAAAATATTCTAAACATAATTAAATACTTCAAAAAGGGATCTTGTGTTTGATTCATATTCAACTCCAAAAAAATCACTCTCCATAATTAAGTGTGTGCGGAATTGAGAGATCTTCAAATGCTCTAAAGATTAGTCAGATTAAATTGTTAAAATGTATTATGCCGATAAAATGCTTAGACACATTGATAATGAATATCTAAAAGTTATTATATTTTTAAAAAATTCGAGAATGCAGACATTATAGGCATATATATGGTATCAAATGTCAAGATATGTTCAGTAGATACAAATGTCTCCATATCATATATTAGGATTTGGTGATTTAGTGCATTTTAGGGGTAGTGGATTTATCTGTAGAGGTTTTAGTAGGATTGTGTCTGTGTTTTTCATACGTTAATCACAAAAAAAGAATCAATCTGACCGTCCAAATTTCGGGCCCGACAAAAGTGGAGCATTACTTCAAATAACATTGACATCCTAACCAGTAACCATCTAAATTTGTGTCCATCAAATGGACGGTTAAGAAAAAACAAAAAAGCTCAGCAGTGCAAATTGAACCGTTGAAATCGGATGAATGCCATTTCGTGATCAGCAAACTTTTTTATTACAAATCCATAGCCTAAGAGAAGGTGTTCAAGACCAGTGAAGAAAATGATATTGTGTGACACGTGGTAGATGTGCACAGCTTAAAATTCTAACCTGTCCAAAATAACTCTAGTGTGTTCATTTGGCCAAATTGGATGAACGGGTTTGCACAATATTTTTGTGTAATGGGTCAAGTTTATACTTTTATTTTAAGTCCATCGAGACTCGTCGGGCTTTTAAGTCCGTTTATTTTTTTAGATTACATCACAAGGTTGTATTTGCTAGTATTTTTTACTTTATAAATTGAAAATATAATTGTACATATTAAAACAAAACTTAAAATCAGGTTTTCTTTTTTAACAGAGTCCGGCCAAAACATGCCATGTGAACTGGCCTACTTCCGACCAAGAGAGAATAGAGGCCCACTCCTAATGTTAAAAATTGGATGGCTAAGATATTCCCACTTTAATTTTAGATGGCAATCATCCAAAACCAGTTCCTATATTCTGAACCAAGGGTCTAAAATTTGGTATCAGCCAATATTTTTCTCTCTCCCCCTCTTTTTTTTTAAAAAAAATCGATACAGTCGATATATCGGCCGATATGATACGACCAATATATCGACCGATATTTGGACCCTATAATCTGAACAATGGCCCCCTACAAACTTAAGGTCCTGTCTTCTGTGTAGAATGATAAAAAATCATTCATAATAGAAATGGACGAATGATTTTGAAAGAGCCAATTTGTTTGGTGGAAAAATAATCATGAAAATGAAAGCTCAGAAAAACTTAATGAGAACCAAAATGTCAAAAATCACTTGAGCTAAGACTATATTAGCCATCCGATCAATGGTATTAACTGTGATCGCTATGTACTTTAAGATCTGAGCATCTAAATGATCTTTATCCACTGAACGGTCTAGATTTGTGGGCATTCGGCCCTTTTTGAGCTGAAGCTGCATCAACATTTAGTGTCTATAGATCTCACATTAAAATGGCAGATGATATGGATTTTCAATCTCTCATAAGATAGAGAATTATTCATTATTTTTTTATTATGTCATATAATAATTTCAATTAAAATTAAATGTTTGAAATAAGATAAATTATCATCCAAAATAGATTGAAATACCTAAAATTTTGACCCAAATATTAGTTGTTGCTAGGGTAGAAGTATAATTGATTTGTTTATGACGAGGTGTTCAGAACCATAACCTCTTAGAGCACTTACTAATCGTTAGATTATGTGAAGTCTCCCTATCCACACTTAGGAAGAGTGCCTTTTTAAAGTAGAATGAAATTTAAAGTCATAACTTCCATTTCGATTGGAGTAAGATTTATGTCAAATACGTTCTAATCAATCATATCTCATTTTTGAAATTATACAACCAAACCTTCATCTAATGCACTCAATTTTTTTCTTATTTCTGAAGTTTTACTCAAGAAGAAGGGCATTTACGTAGTTTCAACTTCTCCCCTCTCTTGCTTGGATCTAGCTGTTTTTTCAGACGAGCTTTCATCCAAAAAGAAAACTTATAAATATATTTATAGGTGAACTAACACACCCAAATCTTTCTTTACTCGTATCTGCTTTCTGCCTTCTGCCTTCTGCCTTCTGCCTTCTGCCTTCTTTCTTCTTCCGCTGCTACCTTTCTCTTTCTCTTTCGCTCTCTCTTTCTTTTCTTCTTCCATTCTCTCTCCAAACAAGATGAATGGCTATGGCGGAGACAACCCATATTGCTATTTTCATCCCAAAGAGGTGATAGTAGGAATATGTGCCCTTTGCTTGAAAGAGAGGCTTCTCATTTTGGCCACAAAACAAAGGAACCATCATTCACCCAAAGATACCTCCAACCGGCCTCACAAGGTTCTACAAAGGAAGCACCCCATCCCCCTAACCAAAGTCTTTGCTCTCGGCTCCTTCCTCCATCGACTTGAATTCCGTCACCGGCGGTCCTCCGACAGTGACCAAGAGACATTGACAAGCCATGAAGGTATGTATAAATGCACATGAATTCCGTAGTCCTTCAATCTTGCATGATAATTGGCAGTATAATTTTTTGAAGAGCATGGATATCTCAGACTAATTTAATGAATATACGAAACTATCTGCAAACTTTGTGTATCATTCATATAATGATTCTCGAGTAGATTAAAAGATAGCAACCAACTTGGATGTATAATTTAGTTGAAATTTATTTTCTTTAACTAGCAAGGCATGGTTCTATAACTTTGACAGTACTACTAGAAACTCCAAATCATATAAGAATCTTCAATCGAAATGTTGTTGAGGTACAATTTTAGTTCAGACCAGTTGGCCAAAATTTTGGCAATGGCCAAAATGAGAACAATAAAATGGTTTCACCATTTAATTTTGGAGAATTTTTCAAGCAAAAGGAAATGTCCAAAGATTTTGGTTAGTCCCAATGATAAATGATAAGGGCCCCTCAAAATGTGACTATGCTCAAATTAATTATACTTGAAAGATAACTAACATTACAAATTGTGAAATGATAGTAATCATTAGCTTCTTCTTCCTACTTTAATAACCAGCATAGCCTTGGCTTTTCCAACATGCAACTGAGTAATAAAAGACTTGGATTGCCTAATTATTATTTTTTAAATAAGAAATTCTTTTTGCAGTATAGAAATAAGTCAAATGACCTTCAACTAATGATGTTTTCATCATTTTGCTGATTTTCATAGCGTAAAATGAAATAATGCTCTTTTAAAAAGTGATTTGGCACTGGCTGGTCCTTCTTTCTTGCTCCAAGCAGAACTTGACCATCGATAGGATCATCCTGTCTGATCCTAAGTCTCATTTGGCCCTTACTTCCTCCTCCTGTCATTGGAGCATCAAGACCCATGCCCATGCCGTGATTGAGCTGCTTACTCACCTCAGCATCAAGCATTTATACATTGCTAACAAAAGAGATTTTCCCTTCATTAGTCTTAGATCTTGGACTAACACTCTAACTACTCCCGTTTTGTCTTTTTTTTTTTTTGGTTCGGGAGTTTTTACTGAATTATAGATTCTGTTCTTTGATCCCTTCTGGGGTTTTTTTGGTTACCACCTGACCTGGGCCGTGGATTTTCTCTTTGGCTCTTAATCCAAGCTCATTTTTGTATATCTTTTCGGGATTCTTTTCCACTTTTGAATGAATCTTACCCATCGTTAAAAAAAAAAAAGTTGATTTGGCACCATTTCATTAGATTTTACATAGAATTTGAGTACAACATTGTATACATACAATTTTATTTTTTATTTTTTATACTACATTTGAAAGAAAATGTGAGACATGCATGTGTTTTGATTGAAAAAATTGATTCCTCATCATAGATTCATTCATATCAATCAAGTTTGAGGACAACGGGCGGGCTTCTTGGGATCGCGGCATGAGTTCGAAGCAACTAGGGGAGACATTTGATTTGCCATGCAACAACAAATTGAGCAAAGAGATTAAAGGGGCTAAGAGTGTGGTGGAGCATGCAAAGCAGCGCCCGCCGCTGAGGTGGAGGAAGAGAATTGGCCACATTTTCCAGCTCATCCGATGGAAGAGGTCCACCAAGGCGAATGTATGCCACGTGGCAAGTAAGGTAGAAGTTGTGAAAGGAAGGAAGGGTTGGATAAGAGGTCTTACATAGAGGAAGACCATGGAATAAAGGGAATTTGGGAAAGGGTCATTGACCTTGCCATACTCTTCTTCCCTTCTTCCCCAACTTGGTGTTGTGTGAATATAATTGTAAAGGCATACATGAATAGAGGTGTGGGAGTGCAAAAGTTCTCCATCTTTTTTGTTATGGACTCCTTTTCTTTCTCCTTTTTCACATTGTGGGGAGACATGAACTGATGGATTGTTTTAGACTTTGGCTTTACAAGATAGACCTCTGTATACAGAATCTCTTTAATTTTACTCCTTTGGTTTTCATGAAGCGCGCTTTCTCTCTGTTGGGTCTACTTGGATTTTGTATTTTTTACTTTTACACTAACTTCTAGAACACCACAAAGAGAATCCAATGGTTATTCGTGTATTAGTATTCATAGTTTTGCCATACAACAAAGTTTAGAAATTAAGAAATAATTTAAAACTAGAAGCCTATCAGGCTAATCTTTTGGGCTGGAAGCCCAGTCCTAACAGTGGTATCAGAGCTAGGTCTCCAAGCCACAACATGTGGATTCTGAGATCTCCTAGCCGAATGAGATGGTTGACGATATTCTATCCGTTTGAGAGCCTCGCTTGAAGGAGAGACTTTTAGGGTGCGAACGAGAGTCCCACATCAGTTGTGAGGGAGGAAATCTAAAAACTTACATGGAACTGAGTCACTTCACCTGTTAGCCACTACTTTCAGGTCGGAAGCCCAGTCATAACAGATTTGATCGTTCAAACAAAGGTCATGGATCCATTAGCACCCCAAATTCAATAGTTCTGACCATTTTGTTGGATAGTTATTGTTGATGGAGATTCCAGCCTTGGGACCATCTTCTCTTGGACCACCGACCAGCAGAAAAGCTGCAAGTTGGGTGTAGATAAGTGACTAGTCATGAAATCAGAAAAGAAGGAATTCCTAAAGAAGAGAATAGACTTCACCACTGGACTCAGACATGGGAATTGGGAAGATGTGGGGAAGGCTCTAAAACGTAGTGGTACAATCATGTCTACAAGCTTATCATCTATGCCCAGTAGATGGTCCATAGCACGTGCACTGCAGAAGGAACACATGTGCATGTAACCATCAGCTCCTCTCAGTCTGACAGAGGTGAAGATATCAAACATTCTCATTCCTCATTTCATTTTCAATACCATAGTAACATAGATAGGAATTACATCAATTTCAAATACAACAAAGTTAGAAATAAACCACGAATCATGAAACGAAATGATCGATTATATGCTATTATTCTTATAAATTTAATCATCTATAAAACTACTCAAAAGTTAGATGAATGATCGATTGGTTCATTTATCTTTTGAATGAGGTGCTTCAGCAAATAAAACGTCGTCAACCATCCCATTCGGCTAGAGAATCATCCACATGCTGTAGCTTAGAGACCTAGCTCTGATATCACTGTTAAAACTGAGATTTCAATCCAAAAGACTAACTTGATAGGTGGAGTGACCCAGTTCCATATAAGTCCTTAGGTCCTCTCTCACAATCGATATGAGATTCTCATTTGTACCCCAATATGATCATCGGTTGAAAGATTCTTACTCTCATGCTAGAGACATGTAATGTAACTCTTTATCCATTCATACAACAAGATGCTTTTTTCCCAACCAAGTCAAACGTTTTAATCAAATTTCTTTTCTCCCTCAAGAGGGTAGATGTCCATTCAAGGTACCATTATGAAGCTTGGGCATGAAGGTTGTGAGGTGTCAGTGTTTTTCTATTGTTTTTCTCCACTGCTCTTTTTTTCTTGTCTTTCCATTGGAAGATACATCCCATCCATGTGACAGGATTCTTGTCTCTTATATTTATCTTGTTAGGTAGCAAAGTGAACTCCACTTTCATTTCCCCGTATTCTTGCTCTTTAGGGAAGAAGAATCATGTGATCCGCAAACCGAAGGGTATGTTTTTTTTTCTTTCGTTACAATCATGATTCTGTACATGTTGGATCTGCGTCTTCATGATTAAAACCATTCACTTTGATTGCTTTCACTGTTTAAAATATCTGAATTCTGTGATATGCATTGGTTCTTATATTACTGTCGATGTAACTTTAAGATATTAGTCTGACCGTCAAGAAACTCGTATCAAGAAGTAGAGTCTTTAGTTCGATTCACACTCAATTTCAATGGATCACTCCCCGTAAATGTATATAGAATTGGGAGGCCTGCACATGTCCAAAGAATTAATTAGATAAAATTTCCCTTCGAATGAGACGGCTAACACCTTGGTCATCAAAAACAAATTTATACTGGTCAAAGTTAAAAATGGATGAGATGAGTTATTGAGTTAACTTGCTTGGTACGAGTATATCAATCGAGTTGACAGAGTAATCTTCTTATTTGATATTCATCACTGATACATATCGACCAATAAATAAGTCAAAATCCTATCATCCTTTCTGTCGATGGTCAATACCTTTGCAAATGGAATAACAGGAAATGCCATAATTTGTCATTTTTTTACATTGGTTGTTAAGATTATTGCATGTCATTATTTTTAATTTTTTCTTAAGCATAATTTATATTTCATGCTCTTTTAAGGGTGGCCATTTAGACACCCTCCTTTTTTCTTATAAGAGACACCTTATTTCAAAATTTTGTGTGAAAATTATCATTTTGTCCCTCAGTTTTTAAAAAAAGACAATTCCTCTACACAAAACTGAGGGACAAAATGATAATTTCGCATAAAATTTTGAAATAGAATGTCTCTTAAAAGAAAAGTCATGTGTCTAAATGGCTACCCTCTTTTAAATGGGTGAATTCAATTTTTTGCCAATTCCAACCCTACATAACTCAAAATTCAGACTCAACTCGAAATTCTATTGAATCCAATCAACACAGGCAAACTCGCCCGGTTTTTTCAAGTTTTTCAACTATGCTGCATACCATACCCTTAAGTGGATTGTTGATAGGACACCTTATGTAGCCATCTGAGTAATCCTATCCGTTGGACTCGACATATTCATTATCATCTAAAATTTTGAGACCTTAAGATCAAGAGTTTAAGTGATAACTAGATCTCAACATTGGTGAGCATAATATTCAAGTAATTTCCTATACATCTCATCTATGACAGACTCAAAATTATGGGCCCCATTTAGGGGTGCAACTTTCGCCAGCCTAACCGGAGGCCGCATGAAAAAACCTGAAAATATCGGCTTTGGGTTGACCAAGGTTCAGGTCGGGCTCATTGCATCATGCCCAATTAGAACTCAAGTTGAGCTCAGGCCATATCAGCCAATATCTCACCCGTATCGCCGATATAATACGTATCGGTCGAGATTTATAACCCTAGGCCTAATACATAAAAGCCCAAGGGTGACCCAAAAATCCAAATTTGAGTAGCATTTATATAATATATAATTTTTATTTCATTGAATAATATAAAAAAAAAATTCATTTCAAACCTAAACAAACCCAAGCTTATATAAGCCCGCATATACATTTGGGTTTGAAATAAGTCTTGGGCCCTATATATATAAATTTAGGTCGGGCTCGGGTTTGACTACTTTGGAAAAATTCGGCTAAGGCTCAAGCTTGGGCTACTTAAATTTTAATTTGAGTCCATCCCGCCCAAGTCGCTGCTCCAGCCCCATTTTTTAATAGCCTTTAGATAAAAGACTTCAATAATAATAATTGTGACAATGACATGACGTGCTGAAGATCATATAATTTCCTTCCTTAAATATTTAATATTTCATTGTTCAAATTCAGCTTAAAATTTAATTAAGTGAAGTAATTTGGTATCTTTATTGAGCTCATTAGCAAATATCAATAATTTCATGTATGTCAGTTGGTCTAAATTTTTAGGATAGACAAGAGGTCTTGAGTTCGACTTCTTCCAGACTTATTTGATACACAAGGCTTCCATGTACTTTTGTGTATTTGTGGGATTATTCTCACTTCTATTATATAATATATATATATATATAACTTCGATTTTAAATCTAAACAAGCGGTCTTCACAAAGTTGAGTGTGGTTATACTATGGTTTAAATGAAAAATACGAGTTGTCACAACCAAGGAAACAAATATCGGCCGATACTTATCGTATCAGCCGTAAGAGAAATTTCGTTACCGATATATCGGCCGATACCGAATTTTAAACCCCTGGTCACAAACTATAATTAATATATTGAACTACCATGATATTTTTGTATTTATTTACTGAAAAAAGATATTGTTGGGACTTCATATTGTAGAAAAAATGAGAATTTCTGATATTTTTCAGCATTTTCATTTATATTATCAAAAGATCAACCTTAAATGTTTACTTTTTTCATCTACTAGGCTGATATTCTTTTAATGAATTCCTAATTTAGATTTTTATTTTTTGCTCTGTTTTTATTAATAGTTTTGGAATGATAATCCAAAACCCCAATAGAAATCTAGTCATATGTTTTTACAAATTTTCACTTATGAAATTTATGAGTTGTGACAATGGTTCAAAGGAAGAGATTGTTCTCTTTACAGACAAAGAAGAGACAAAAACTATTTTCACAATTCCATAGAAGCCTAACAAGTGTTTGAGCAAGAATTGTCTCATGTAATGTATGTTGGCTCTCCTGTTCTCATTTGGAAAATGGAGTATGTTGCCCAAATCCTGACTCAAGAGAGGGGAGAGGGAATTGAGTCCTAGCAAACTTATCTGGTTCACCTCCAATTTTCAGCTTAAACAAAATGCTACTTTTTACTAATCCTAATTAGTTGTGTTTTGCATGACAATTATTCATGTCTACTGAGTACTGATTAAAACATATGAGGAGCAATGCGAGTGTGCATGAGTAGAATACTAGGAACAGTTGATCGTACAGACATGGTGCTTTCATAATCTTGTTATATGCAATTCTGACAAACCATAGCAGACTAATAAAACAATCATAAAGTATGCAGGAAATTAAAGCACAAGCACCATAGAAGGAGGTAGAAGAGACGGAGAGATACAACCCAATTTAACAAGGTTCGGCTGTTCCCCCTACGTCTTCTCCCCGAGATGCGCCCGAAGGTTAAATCCACTTGTTGAATATATTAGAATTAGGATTCTAATTTGGATTAATCTCTATTAAGAGATATATTTGAGTTAAGATTAAATTAGAAGTGTAATAGCCATAGGACCGGCTAGAGGTTATATATAGTTGTGTAATACTCTTTAATAAATACAATTTTCTAATTTTTAACATGGCATCAGCCAAACTAAGATCCTGACTAGAGAGAAGACCACCGTTTGAGAGATCCTCTTCTCTCCCTCTGCCCGAGGAATCTCGTCTGGTAGAGGGAGAGGGGACACCCAATCGTTCGTCACTTAGCACCCTGCACAATGGAGTGAAGCCCAGATCTCTAACCAAGCCTTGTTGTTTCCACTCTTCCTATTGACGCTCAGATCTGATTGACCGATTGTTTGGTTGTTTCTCCACAGACGTTGGTTCTCACCTTCTACATTAGCAATCATTGGTCTACTCTCTAATTTGCAGTTCGATCCGCCAGCGCCTCATAGCCCATCTGTTCGTGCTCTCATCCACCAATCTGTCTCGGCCGACATCCACTGCCTCCAACTGTTCTATTCACAGATATGGATCTTGCAGTGTCGTTTTGGATACCTCTCTCCACCCATCACTTGCCCGTTCTCAGATCTACAACCCAAACCGCACTGGTTCTCTGTTCCCAGGCGTTTACCCATGTCTTTGATCGTTGGTTGCAGCCCACTCAATTTACAAATCTGAAATTTTGCCACTAGTTCGTTGTGCCTCCCTCGGCTTGTTACGCAATCCACCCCCTTCGTTCATTAAACAGAGCAAGCCTAACACCACCCTCAGACGGCCACCATCCCTTTCGCCCAATATCCACATCTTTTAGGCAAGAACATCAACAATGCAGATGAAGATATGGTTTTCTCTGAGTTAGTTCGGTTTGGATTTTTGTTTTCGTCCTTAGATATGAGTTATTGTCCTCTAAGTTCAGTGAAGCAAAGAAAAAGAAAAAAAAAACCTGCAAGCAAGTGTTTGGATTTCTTTGATTTGCTGCCATCCGTTTGTTAGTCAGAGAGGGGGTATTTGAAGTTTTCTAATGTAAAAGTTGTTAGTAAAAGTCGAAGTAATTGCCGCCAGCATCTAGCTTGATTGCAGCCGTTTGCAACCTAGTCTCCTCCATTTGCAGTCACACTTTGGAGGATTTGATTTGCAGCCACACTTGTATTGTTCGTTTTCAGTTTGGATGAGATTTTTGTGTTCAGTTGGCTTTGGAATTAGTATTTGAAGTTGCATTAGCATTGGTATTGGTATTAGCTTTGGCTTGAATTGATGGATCCTGGCAAATCGTCTACACTTTTCTCTGGCAACTTGCAGCACACGTGGTACATAAGTTCAGTTTTGACTTCACCGACACCACACCACCAGATAGCATCATCCAGTAGAGTATTTAGTTAGCAATTTTATTTTTTCAATAATTGTAAACTCAAGTAGTGAACCACTTGAGTTTAAGGGGGAATGTTGAATATATTAGAATTAGGATTCTAGTTTGGATTAATCTCTATTAAAAGATGCATTTGAGTTAAGATTAGATTAGAAATGTAATAGCCCTAAGGTCCGTTAGAAGCTATATATAGTTGTATAATACTCTTTAATGAATACAGTTTCTTAATTTCTAACACCACTAACCCATCCTTCTTGCGGGTGAAGGACAAACCGTTTACACTGATCTCTGATCACTCCCTAATCCCAAGGGGTCTCTTTCCGGGTTCGATACTGACCCTTCTTCCCGAACTCACATAGGGTGCTTCGACCCTTTCACTCATTCTCCTTCCCTCTCGAAGAAATACAAAATGCAATGAACGCTCAGGAGTAATTCTCTCAAAATAAGAATGAAGCTCAAGTAGAGTTACTCAATATGTATGAATAGAGATGGCTCAACAAATGTATGCAATGGGTTCGTCTTAGTCTCTCTGGGATAGGCTCTCTCTCTCTCGGTGGTTGGGAGTATGAAGCTTAGATATACTTGGAATTTGATCTCTCATTGCTCTAGCTATTTTTTTCCCAGATTTGGCCGGTATATATAATCTCATTTTGAATTCACAACCGTTACCAAGCATTAAATGGAAAATGTATCCGTTTTGAAACACATTTAATGGACCGCCTACTTGACCGTTTGTATCTACCAGTCAATGGTTAAGAGGACTAGTCGACATAAAGCACCTGTTCCATTTGTATGCAATTTCGGATGGGCAATAGAATTGGAGAACTCTAAGAAATAAATACATCTCCGACGACTATGTTGAGATTATTTAAGATATGTACGATGATGTAACCACTAAAGTTAGAATCATTTGTGGTGAGAGCAGATGTCTCTATTGGAGTAAGACTCTATCAAGGATCTCCTCTAAGTCCATATCTATTTGCGCTAATCATGGACGACTTAACATCAGGAATCCAAGATGAAGTGTCATTGTTTATATTTTTTTGCAAATGATATAGTATTAATTAGTGAAACAAAATAACAACTCAATGCAATACTAGATTTGTTGAGAAGAACATTTGAGTCAAATGTGTTGAAAATTACTAGAACTAAAACAAAATACATGAAATGTAACTTTATTGAGTTAGATGATAGAGAGGGTTGTTAGCCCTAAGGCTTCAAACCATGGATTTATCGGCCATGATATCGCCGATATGAATAATGTCAACATTTTTTAAATAAAAAAAAATTGTCTTGGTCGTGGGCCCAGCTGATATCTAGATATCGGCCGATATTTTCATTTTTTATTTCCAGATTTTTTTTAAAAAAAAAAGCCTATTTATCAGTTTTTTTTTTCTTTTTTAACTCAGAAAAAAAAGAGAGGAGAGAAATTGATATCGCCGATATCATAATATCACCGGTATATCGGCCAAGCCAATATTTCAATCCATCATCAAGAGTAGTATAAATAATCCCCCTTAGGTCTCAGTCATCAAATAAGAATTTGAGGACCTCTATCAAACGGAACCCGTCATGGCCTCAGTCACAACTCTTCTCTGCGCTCACTTACCTCATATAAGTTAGATATTTTTTTCAATTTGAACCTAATACAAGTTAAACATTTTATTGATCTAACGCAATAAATTTTAAAAGGCATCAAAATAAGTTTTAAAATTAATAACATTTCAGACTAAGCATCAAATAAGTCCCGATGAGACCCACAACCACAAGAAAGTAGTCAGATTATTATTATTATTTGAAGGTGTTATGTCTGTGTAAAGTAGGCTAGCCACGGTAGCAAGGTCCAAACAGCAGCAAACATGGATGGATACGAGACGTGAATAAGAATAAAAGGGGGTCAATGCGTCATCATTCTATTGGTAACTCAAGATTCCGAGATCACAGCCGGAAAGAAAAGCAGCAAAGTTGGCTAAGAAACGAGGAAATATGGACACTGAGAAAAGAACCAAATTTTGAAGTATATACTATCTAATTATTGGCATATATATCGGGAAAAAAAAAACAAAAACAAAAAATAAATAAAAGAAAGCCAAAGACCCCTTGACAAAGAAGAAATTATGTGTTTGAGATGTTGGTCAGATGGGGTTGGAGCATGGAACGAAATCTCGGCTTCTTGAAATCGAGTTATATTGGTCGATATGGTAAAGTATCGGTTGTACCACACGGATATCGGCTGATATGACCGATATTGGATTTTATCATTTAAAAAAAAAAAAACCCAGATATCGGCCGTGGGCCCTGATATTTTGGTTAATTTTTTTTTTCAAAATCGAGCGCCGATATCCTGAAGCGAGAATCCTGAGTTGGATTCTCACTCCATCTCAAAGGGTAACTTTTCGTAGAGTTACCTTGTATGTGTATTAGAGAAGCTTGCACGAAGATTAGTTGAATGCTATAAAAGACCTAAACATCTTAGTAATAAAAAAATAATTACTAATTCAAAAAAAAATATTCTGGATAGGTCATTACTCCTTAATAAAAAAGAAGTAAATACCGCATTAACATAATAATCTTGATCACCATCATCATCATCAACGATTTTAATCACCAATCTTTATCACCTCAATGAAGGGTGATGGTATTTATATGAGATTTGAATCAATTAGAATAAATGGCTAAATTCATTTTTTTTAACCTAAAAGAAAAATATCATCTTATCATCGAGGAAACAAAGACAACATATTTAATGAACTCTTGAAAAATCTGATAAAAAAAAAATTAGTCTAATTAGACCTTAACCATTCTTTTTAAATTTAGAGCGAGGATATGATGATTTGATGAAAAAATATTAAAAGTCACCTGTGATATTTGTGGTATGTCTGACTTAAATGGTGAAATGATAATTTTTGGACATGGGCACTAGAGCTCATGTCCATCCCATTAAATGAATTGACAAAATCAAATTTAAATTAATATTATTGTAGAATATCATGATGATATTACAGTTTGATCGAGTTTGACCAGGGATGAACCCTAGTTGAAGTCTATTCAGCTTAACTTTCTCTTAAAACATTAAAACTTAGGGCTGCAACTCAGATCGGGGTTTTGACTCGACCCGCATGATCCGACCTGAGAAATCATGTGAGTCAAGTTGAGAAGAAAAACTTGTATGGAATTCGAGTCGGGTCGGGTTGAAAGTTTTACAAGTTAACTGACTTGACTTGACTCAACCCAACTAAAATTTGGCTAAAATGGGTTTAGAATGTGGGTCGGGTCAGAATGCGGATCGGGTCAGAATTTGGATTAGAATTCGGGTCGGTCGGGTTACATATATATCAACTCGGGTCGGGTTGGGTTTTAAGGAACCCAGACCCGAGTTGCAGCCCTAGTTTGACTTGTTGCTTCTTGCTTTAGGAGGCAGAACGTTGCGGGTTCGAGCCCCCATCGCCTAACATTGGTATGCCTTAAGGGTAGTGGGCTCATCCGTAGAGGTTTTAGTAAGACTGTGTATGAATTTCTCACATGTTAATCTAAAAAAAAACATTATTTTAAGTGCAGTTCTAAAAAAAATTATAATTAGTAATTTAGTAGACTACTTGTTTTATAGCTATTCAAAGCTATAATCTTTATAATGAAAACATGATTACTGATCGAGTATTTTATATGATCTTGTCTTGTCAACAGTAATTAGAATTCCTAAAACAGGCAAGAACAGGGACTTAAATTTATATCCAAACTCGTACCAAATAATTTAACTCGCAGACACTTTGGCCGAACAAACATCAGCCGATGCGGTTGTGTATCGGTCTCTTTTGCTTCTCAACCGACCGAGATGCCAATATGAACCAATGACTGGTACCGTAATGGAATTATACTTTTTTTTCCAAATTACAATATTTATTTTCATTGAAATATTAAATGCATTCGATGAAGCTACCTAATTCTACGTGTTACTAGGAAAACTTGAACCATCATATTAAAAATTTCTTATCTACATCTAAATAAATAAAGGAAAATGATAGAATGGTCCCTGGAACACTATAAATGTGGTGGTCTCCAGTCTCCACCATCACATGACCCCTGTTCATCAATCCAGGACTAGCACTGTAAAGTCTCCATCAAAGGTGGGCCACACTGTCTAAAAGTTGTGATGTATGATCAGTAACCTATGAATGGATATTTAGCAACTCAAATGAAATCAACAATTAATTTAAGGGAATTGAAATGATGGTCAGAAAGCCATTTAAAGAAATAGAAGTCTTGAGTTCGATTTCCACTCTATTTTAAATGGTCACGAGTTATCTGGTATGTATGGATAGAGAGGTTTAGACATACTTTGATGATTAATCAAGTGCTCTAAAAGACTTCAACACTTTAATAAATAAAATAAAATTAACAACTATTTGACTTATTATTTTTTGCTGTTTTTTCCTATGAAGTATTCATGAGTAGAAATATTTAAAAGATATATGTCGACCTTTGAAATTACTAAAAATTCTTCATGAGTCGAAGTAATGCTCTGGTTGTTTTAGGTGTTGGACTGTAAAATGAGCCCAATTTGGATTGGATCGAGGTAAAAAAAATTCCAAGTAGATCTTACAAATAATTTGGGTTGACCCATCTCTAACATTCGATTATCAGCCTACAAAAATTTGATACCTATCGACCCATATTTGAAATCGATTTCTCTCCAATGCTAACCGTAGATAAAGGGCTTAGATCATTAAGCCTTAATTATTAATTTCAATTTTTTTTCCTGTTCGTCGTTGACTTTTCATCCCATGGGAGCAATAGTGTTCTTAGAAAAGCAAGAAGTGACAGCTATGAGTGTCTTTTCATTTTTAACTTTGAAGGGTATATTAGATTTATGAAATTCTCTCTTCTTTCAACGTTGTAATTATGCTGGAAGCAATTGTATGCTTTCTTTTTGCATTTGATTGCCTTTTTTTCCTTAAATTGTATGCAATAAATCGTGCATTAAGATATTATTTTGCATTATCTATTTATTATGTGTAATCCAACAATGGATATTTCCACTGGTTACTTCTTATTACTTTCAGTGAGAGATAGCAGGTTCAATTCCTGATAACGTTATCTGAGAGTACTCTACGTAAATGTGAGGTGTCCCTCAGGATTTTAAGAAGGTAAGACGTAAGCACACTTAGTCAATATGACTACAGACCATCGAGGTGGGTTCGAAGTTTCCCTTTGACTCAAAAAAAAATCTATTCATTATCTGTATTCTTTAATTAATAAAAAGGGTAGATGACTCGAATTTCATGAACCCCTCAAAGATGACTGCATTACCTCTTTCCTATTAATTTTAATGCTCTGTTCTTCTTGGAATTAAACGAAAAACCTCATTTTATAAAATGAGCGTCTTGACCATCAAACCAATCCTTTTAGATTAACCGTCTTTAAAGTCTTTTTAATCAAGCATAAGACATGTCTCCCATTTTTAGAGTGTCCGGTTCACATATCTTCACCAAATAAACATCTCCATTCTCGAGCATAGATGTTTCATATGGAGAATTTATCGAAATGTTACCGAAGACTTCTGCTAGACATGGGGAACACCAGCCTCGACCTATTTCTTATACTAAAGTGGATTCCACTCCTTTACCTTCTGGATCTCCTCCAGCCCTTTCCAATTAATTTCATCCAATTACAAGTCCAATTCAGCAACTATACCAATATTAGTTTTCTCAACTTGTTTTTCCTTACGACTATGAGGAATTGGTTTGATGGTTAAGAATCCGTCTAAGACATTGAAGGTTTGAGTCCCCATAATCTCAACTGGTACGTGCAAATTGAAAGAGTTGTTTTTCCCTTACATTCAAGTGCTCAACCTCAACTCTATTCCACTTTCCAAACTATTCCACAATCTCACTTCATTCCCATACCCAAGTCACATATGGTTTCACTTTCCTCACAACTTCATGATCTTCATCATCCTCAAGGTTTAGAAGATTTGTTGAAAACACATATCAATTAAAGGTAGTATAGATCTTCTAATCCACAATTATGTAAAGCCAAGCCACACAGAGAATTATCTTCAAGGAATACTCAGGTTCAAAGAGATGTTTATGTGACAAAGGAAAATGTTGGTAAACCGATTTCAAAAGAAGATGCAAGGGTTAAGGAAGAAGCTTTTTTATTTGATGGTTGATGCTGACACCATGATAGTACATGCGCATGGGTAACCACTATGATTATTTTTTATTTAAATTTAGTTTTATTTTGAGTAATTTTTTGTGATTTTCAATAGTGATTATATTTCATACCTAATGAAATGTTTGATAGATGTGAAATTGGATAAATTGGATGGCTTCTCAATAACCTATCCAACAAGCTCAAGTTTATGTGATTTTGACATTATAGGAGAAGTTGACTTGTTTTTAAGGATTTTATATAGTGACGAGTTTGAGTTTTGTAATTAGTCAAACATTGGTTATTTCTGAAATTAGGAGAAGTACCTTAAAAATACTAGTGGAAGCCTCAAAGCTAGATTAGAGTTTAGTTGAATTCAGGGCCGGCTAGACACAAGTTGAGGTCTAAAGCAAAAAATATAAACGGGGTCTTCTTTGTAATTAAGATATTATTATAAGTAGTATTTAATTAAAATTTTAATTATATATAATAAAAAGAATTTATCTAAAATCTACTTTTCTTGCTTTTTGAGATACAAAATTAAATATTTTTATTCAAGTTTTGCTAAAATATCATTTAGTGTTGATGAGAAAATTATATTAAGGAGAATGGGCAGATCCTTGTATTTGTACTTGGTTTTTTCAGTAAAAGTTTAACTGTTTAAGAAACAAAAAATGAAGGAATGAAACACCACTTGCAATATTGCAAGACATTATCATATTGAATTTTGATTAACTTGAATGATAAGAAAAATATGACACAATGAGGGATAGAAAATACAATTTTTTAGATAAAATTTAGAAGACATGAAATAAATAAATAAATAAAAGTAACATTTGTGGTAAAGATAAGATTACCAAACCATCATTGACTTTAGTCTCCACTTGAAATTTTTTATTTCCAAAATGAAAAAACAGAGAGGCAAGATAAGGAAATCTTGCTCTAGGCATCTTATTGTCTCAATTAAATAATTTGGAAAGGCAGTTCTAATCATGTTGACCATCATAAGATAAATTCGGAGAACTACCTAAAATAAATCTCTAGTATTTGATGAGAAAAAAAAAGGATTGAAGCAAATAATATCACCATCTCTATGTGCTCTGTCCGTAAGCAATAAATAATAGTATTTCCAGGTATGACAGGACTCAAATCGAAAAGGTTAACCATTCTCCCCATACATTACCAACCCAACCAACCATTTATAGAGAACAATAACAAGCCAAAAGCCATTAAAGAGTAAAAACCCAAAGAAATTAACTCTTAGAAGTGAAACACCAACAAAAAAGAAGATCAAAACCTATTACAAAGAAGTACCTAAGATTGAGAGGGAGCAAGCCAGACGAGAGTGAGAGAGAGCGGTGAGAGAGCAGAGAAGAGCGGTGAGAGAGCAGAGAAGAGTAGCGACACTGCGAGAGAAGAGCGGCGATAGAGGCAAGAGCAGAGAAGAGTAGCGAGACGCCGAGACTGTAAGAGAAGAGCGGCGAGAGAGGCAAGAGTGAGAGAAGATAGGGTGGTGACATTTAGGGTTTGCAGATAGGCTCTTGCGTAACTTAAACTCCTGAGTTTTGCGGTAACTTATCAAGAAATTCGGGCCTTTTAACACTCGGGCCTCAAGCGACTGCTTTTCTCGCCTTTGGATAGAGCCGGCCCTGGTTGAATTAAATTGAGTTTTGTTATTTTATTTGTGGAATTCTGAAAGACTTTTGTCCAAATCCACATAAAAGAGTAATCGTAAAAAGATTCTTTCTTTCTCTTGAGTTTTCTCCATGAAAGTTTGGCTTGATTGGTTTCAAAGGACCATATAGGATCGAGAATCAAACATCCTCCATGAATTATTAGATAGAATAATTTGTTGAGGATTTATTATTTTTGAAGTTGAATAGAGAAGAATTCAGTGTTGGGCCCACATTTTGTGAAAGTTTTATTTTATTGATCGGAATTTATTGGGTTTGTTACTTTTAAGTCCAATATTTTTAAATGTAGACAAGATCACCTCAAATCCTTTCCTACACCAAGCATTACGTGCACTCTTTCACTTCTGAGTTCTGAAGAACGAAGACATCATTCAACACTCTCATCTGAAATCAGTTGTTTTCTCACACAGCATGGAACATCTCACAAGAGTCTTTTTAAAGTTCTTCTTACAAAAGTCTTTTGAAGTTCAAGGAAGAACTTAAAAAAATCCTAGGTTAGAATGATAGCTAGGAACCTGTCTCAAGAAATAAGAGTCTTGAGTTCGATTTTCACTCCATTCCAAAGGACTTTCCTCTGTACAGATATCTGATATGTGTGAGTAGGAAAACTTGCACATGCCTTAAGATTAGTTGGGTTCTCTTAGAGTCCTGGATACCTTGCTTTATATATATAAAGAACTTAAAAAAAAAATTAAGGCTCAGATGAAGAAACATGGTTAGGCTTGAAGACACCAGTTGGAACAAGTTGAAGAACAAATTTTGAAGTGGGTGTAGCTCAACTGGTTGCCTCCCGTCTCAGGAAGCGGGAGGTTGCGGGTTCGAGGCCCCATAGTCTAACCTTGGTGTGTCTTAGGAGTAGTGGGCTCACCCGTAGAGATTTTATGCTGGGTATCCCGCAGTTTCCACACGTAAATTCAAAAAAAAATTATCAAAAGAATACACCATCCATGCTTTTTCAAGGAGTGTCAGTTCCAGGATACTTTATCAAGAAGAGGTTTATTTGGTCTGAGAGAGATGACTTTTGAGTATGTCACCAGACTCCAACTTTCACTTTCCAAAATTAACTTGGAGTATGTTACTAGATTCAGTATATTCCTCTACAAAGTTGGCTTCAGGTATTATGCCAGTTGAGGTGGTCTCTCCCTCTACAAATTTAGACTTTGAGTATGCTAGATGAGTCAAGTTATTTCTAGAGAATTGTGAGTCTAGTATTTCTTCTTCTCTCCTTGAATGGGACATGGCACTCACTTGCAATAGACCATCTCTCAACTTGGTGTTTGGGAAAGTGAAGAAGTCATTCATTTGGAAATTGGTAAAATAGTGTTTACTCATTAGATTCAGAGTATAGTATTTCACAATGAAAAAAAGACTGAGTAAACAAAATTAGGATAACAAAGATACATAAATATTTACTAAACATTTTAATGTATTCTCCTCTAAATCATTACTAAATGATGAGAATATTTACTTCAATATTATTTTTACTTTTCTTAGTTTATTATAATTTTAGAATTTCTTTGTATTTTATTTTGCAAAATAAAACACTAGAATAGTTAAAACATAAAAATGTTGCACTATAGAAGACAGACCAAAACCGCCTCTGATACTAAGGCTGCATTAGTCGTCTTCTCTTCAAAAGCTAGCCATCTTAAATAGACGAGATTCTACCGGTTTGTGTGCAAATAAGAAAACTTCAAGGAACCTCCCCATCTAATTATTATAAAATTGTGAAACAGCCAACAGAAAATTAATAATTTTGCAACAATCAAAACTTCAGTCTAAAATCACTAAACTAAGATAATTAGATTAGTCAATCTACATTCATGTCATTTTCTATATATTTCATCTTTATCTTTTATGACGAAGAAACCCAAAACCCCTACTCTTCTCAAGTACAAGAGTATTGAATAAAACTCTAAATGCATGCAGACCCTCACAAGCCACAGGGATCGGATGACTACAGGACTCGAATCTGGGACAACTCGAGTCATGAATTGTGAAAAAACAATAGATCATCTACCAATTTAAGCATCTGCTTTATAGCTTTTTGAACTTACAAATAAAGGCGAACAAAATACAGCCCAAATATTCAGCAATTCCAAGCAAGGTGGCCTGCATGCAATAGCTATTACATTTTCTACTCTATTCAGAAGGCTTTATCATGGATGATAGCCAATTTTCAAATCAATCTCATCACAATGCAGATTGAAGACATGAGACTCATCAAGGAAACAAAAATCCTGAAATGTCAGAATGGAGATGGAGATCCCATGCCTATGCAGTGGACATTTGTCTTGCCGAACATGACATAGTGGCATCTGCTCCCAGTTGAAGATAACAAAGAAAGAGATCATAAAAACTTTCAAAGATTGCCTTAAGTGGAGTTGGTTGTTTCTGATCATCTTGATCTTATAAGATTCACTGTTTTTGTCACTTGAAAGTTCCTGGGTTGTTGCCCCTTTATGTACTTGTACTGGGTTCAATTCCATTCATTTGAATGAATAATATCCTTTTATCATTCTAAAAATATATATATTTGGCCCAAAAGTAATTCTAAAATGATGTGGTTCCTCTGCTCCCACACGGCCACAAGATCGTCATCAGAAAACCAAAAAAAAAAAAGAATTACATTAATATACTTTGTGGACTGAAATTTCAGTTGATATACCTAAAATACTAGCTAAAATTTTTCGGCAAATGTTAAATCTCATGATGCAACGGCTAGTAACTAATTGTCTCTTGACATGAAACATGAAATGGTAAAGAATAATCATTAATCTTCAGACAAAATCTAGATTTCCATTTTAAAATAAAAGAATAAGAAGAGAAGAATACCATGTGTCAAACAGTAGTACAAATAAAAAAGAACAAAGAGAAAAAAATCTGTGTCTCATTCATGTCACTATATGACAAGTATTTTATAAAACATTTGAAACGAAATGCCAACCACACCTTTGAAGATACATGGGTGTGCTATGGCTGCTAATTTCCAGTTGGGAATTGTTGTTTGACAAGAAAGACAAGTTGGATTTTCTCAGGTTTAGAAAAGCTAGAAACATCAACAAATGGGTTTTTTTTTTCTATTAAAAAAATGTGGAAGCTATATAGCTAAAAAAATTGCCTTCATTGATTGGCTGCAGAACCTTCGTCTGATCCAGCTACTGCTGCTCCAGGCTGCTCGGTGGCTTTTTCAGAAACAGGAGGAGAGGCTTTCTTTGTGCCAGAGGAGACCTTAACCATGGCTGGTCTAAGAAGTCTGTCACCAAGGACAAACCCACGGCGAACTTCCTGAATTATAATTCCCTCTTTGAACTCTTGAGACTCTTCACGCACAACGGCCTCATGAAGCTTCATCATACAGAAAAGAAATAAGATGCTATTTCTAGGCAATACATTTCATGAAATTGGTAGAAAGATATAAAATTTAAAGAAAAGCAGGAAAAACAATTGCTTTGCCAGAATACACACAAGTCCATTGAGCAAAGCATTTCAATTTTCAAAGTAAAACTAAGAACAAGAAATCCATTGCCAGGACTTGAACCCAGGTCACCTAGGTGAAAGCTCCTAGCTGGACTAGATCACAAGGGAATTCCATTCAGCAAAATGTTAACAGGCCTTCATTTAAAAAAAAAATTTAATGATGATGATGATAATAAAAAATAATCATAAAAGAAATGAAGTTACTTATGGTCTTGTCATGGTCATTTGGATAAAAGGGTAATTCAAATTTTTTTCACAGCCAAAAGTAGTCTTTTTCACAGTTTGGGAATTCAGGGAGATCATTCGCAAATGCTGATGATTTTTACAGGATTCATCTAAGGATGCGACTGCCCAAGTGCCAATGCAGAGATTTTCTGATGGTAGCCTTTCAAGCTCTTAGCCGTTGAAAAACAGCCGTAGAAGAATCACATATTTGCTCATAATCCTTGAGCTACTAAGATTCACCTAGACTAGAAATTCTATTCATTATGAAGGCATTACTAGGGAATCTTCCAATGAAGGCTCCATTTGCTACAGGAATGTCCATTCAGCATCTCATTATTCCAAAAAAAAAACCACTCAGTATATCATCTAACGGAATCCTAAGATCACAATGGTTGATTACTTTGTTGCTGTACTAAACTCTAGTCTATACCTAGAAGCTCAAGCCAACCGAGCTACCCGTTCGGGCTAGTCTGGTCTCAGATATTTTGCCTAAATTTTAATGCCTCATACTGGACTTCGGCTCTAATGAAGCCAAGGCCCACTCTTTACTTCTCATACAGTCTATGAAAACTAAGGAACACCATTTTTTATAATGCATAGCCTATCAGGCCTGCAAAAGCACTCTGACAAGCTAATGTTGCATAAGAACATGAGGCAGCACATGCTATGCAGTGGACCAGCCCTGTGCTTACTCTCATAGTAGGTTGTGACACTGGCATCCTTATCCTTTGGACAAACTTAAGTTTCAAATTTATCTGTCAGCCTTCTATGAAAAAAGATTGGTGGTTACAGAAGGTGATTTATGACTATTTTGGGGTGGTGACAGTAACTTCTACAACTACTCTCAATGGAAGAGAAAACTTCAACTAAAACTGGGATTGATTCCCATGGGCGTGCAAGCTCTTTTGTTTATAGTTTGTGGATTACAAAATTTGCCAAAAATAAACATTCTCGTCACTCTTAAGACACCCTATTAGAAAACTGGTCATAACTTTCTCTACATATGTCAGAATCACACAAATTTAAGTTTGTTGGAAAGGTCTTTGAATAAGTTCACAGCAAATCTAATTTTGTGAGAATCCTACATCATGTGATACATCAAATAATCCTGTAAAATTACACATTATTTTAGCCAATTCTGAAGTGACATGTGTCCTATTTAAATAAGAAACAAAGCATAAAAAGAAATCTTCAAAGAAGGTTGGCTTTTGGATGTTTTTTTCTCCTTTTCTTCACAACTCCTCCTGTGGATATGAAACATCTAATGGATATTTGGAGGCCCAAACATCAAAAACAAGGCCCTAAACCCATCATATATGGACTCGGGCCACTGAAAATACAATCTTGGGTCCGATAACCTTCTAAAATTAGCGTCTTTTTAGTCCATAAAATTTTTGCAAATTTCAAGCTAGGTAAGGTCCATATTGATCAAAAAAAGGTCCTTATTTTGTGGATGTGCCTGCATCAAGCTCCAAGTGAGAAATATGGTTTCTGAAGCTGTTTGGCAGCCCCAATGAAAGGAATAGAATGAGATCAAAGCTGATGTATTTTCTTTCTTATTCTAATGCATGTTTGGTAGCTTGGAATAGCCATGCAGACAATAAAAGGAACGATTCCTTCATGTCTTTTCTCCCATTTTCCATACCTGCCACATTACCCATTCTAAGTTAGGATAAGTTTCCTATGGATGTATGCCCACGAACTCCTACCTACCAGTATGTCACAGGTCCGTTTTACACTCAAAATGGCTTAGCCGATTATAAGGTTTTCGGCCTTGCCTTATAAACCCAGGATATCCTGGGGTAACTGCCGATGTAGGACTTACCCACGTTATAGGCTCCTCGGCCCAAAACCTTGGTGCCCTCACCTGGGGGACCCACACTTCTCTTTTTTCTGTGTAGGGTCCACGCGTTAGGGAGAGCCCTGGGTCTACAGGATCCCCAGTAGCTAAAGTATCCCAGGTATATTCTTGCCTTTGCCCTCTCAAAGGCTGGGCCCACGTCACCCTCAATCGGTACACATCAGTCTCCAATGCTAGGGGGACCCACACCTCTTTTGTATAGAGTCCACACCTAGGGGGAGTCCTGGTCCCACACGGAGTACCTTGGTTTTCTCTGATGCCAAATTGTCACAGGTCTGTTTTACACTAAAAATGGCAGCCAATTTTAAGTTTCCGGCCTGCTTTATAAACCTTAGGATATCCCGGGATAACTGCCGATGTGGGACTTGCCCACATTACAAGTGGCCACCATATTTGGCTGGGAGTAGTGAGTTGCGAGTATTGTCTACTAGACCTACAACCCTAATTATCTCTATAACGCCCAAAACAGAGAAACATATCTACCAGTAAGAGGCCAGTTGAATAGCTGAAGGTAAAGAATCCAGCAATTATTAATGTCAGGGCTTCTTGATTTCTTCTTCTTTTTAGGTTCTTGTAATGATGGATCCAACTCCATGACAGAGTGATTATTGCAAGTCCAAGTTCTGATAGGTCATGGCTTTGAGCACTTAAAAGTGCTTTGTCTAACAAAAGTAAAAGGGGTAATTTCTAGCAGCAGGGATGCTTTCTAGGTCTGTGTTTGGATGAGAAGTCCCCTTAATTCTCATGGGGTAAGAGAAGTTAGGAGAACCTCCGCTCCTTGAGGTTCTCCTGAGATGACTGATTTGGATGGTATTAGGTGGAGAGTTTAGTGAGGCTACATGAATTGTATATTGGTCATTTTTATTTTATTCGTAAATAATTATGAATCCCTAAGACAATAACCAGTGGGATTGAAAGCTCATATCAGACCCTACAAGTGGAACAAATTTCATCCAACAAATCAAATATTAGTCACTTGATCTTAATAGTTGAAATTACCCGGTGCCTTTAGGGGGAAAAAAGGGCATTGAATATTTTTTACCACTAAGAGCAAGTGGCTAAAATTTGAGTTTTGTATTGAAACTTGGTCCATAGATACTTCATTAAGAGAATTTTCATCTTGCAGGTTAGATTTTTTATTGAACTCCAAAAAGAATTAAAAAAAAAAAATAGAAGCATAAAAAGGTGCGACAAATTGCATCTTCCAAGCATTCTCCTGCCATGAGTGGAGAACACCATCTTCCCCTGAAGGAGGAGAACTTTTGTATCTTGTGGGCCCTACTTCTTCCTAGAGAAGAGATCCAGACAAGAGAACTTGCATTTCTCCAAGAGAAATATCCTCCCTTCTCCCCATCAAAACACGACCTAGCTTGTTACATGGATGGCCTGTTAATTGCTAGATCTATTTATCCAAAAATAGTGATGATGATGGTCGTCAGATTCCCATCAGTTAAGAGACTATGGTAGATGGACAGATCCCAAAAACCATGTGCTTGCAATAATTAGATGTTTCAAAAGTTTTCAATCAAATATAAAATATGAACAGAAGAAAAGAAATGTAGGGAACAAAACTTATTTCTTTTTCTGGAATCAGGTTACCAAAACAAGGCTCGTTTAGTCATTTGAAATCAGTCAATGATATATTTTTCCATACAGGCATGACACTTATTGCCAGCTTGGCAGGAATCATTCTTTTTAAGAATTGACTACCAAGCAGGCCCTTGGAGTATTGGATTTAAAGTGCACAGAGATGCTTGGATTTGACCCCTTGGTATAGGTTCCATTGTTGTTGCCAAACGGAGAATGGGGAATAGGGAGGTTAGACCTCGGTGCTCCACTTTGAGGGTTGACCAGGTTTCTATTATTATGATTCCTTCACTTTGGATGATAATACTTTAAGATGAAGGGTATTCGTGGAGATGAAAAATGAGCTAGTCTTGTTTGTCAGAAGTTGTATGATGTTGTCTTGTGGGTCTGAGTCTAGGTAAGGGATGCAACTTGAGGCATGCCCTTCCAGAGCCCCCATGACAAACTGCAGAAATTAGGCTCAGACCGATCTGCACTCAACAAGGCTCATTTTAAGTCCAAAATGGTAGGCCCAAATTTCAAATTGGGTGGGGCCCATGCACTAAAAGCCTGAGACTGGTTCTAAACCCGAATTTGAATCTAATTGAAACGAATCAGAAAGCCCAATTTTGTTTGAATAGTATTATATAATCTCGGGTATAATTGATAGTGAAGATATACTTATATAATATTAAATTTTAAAATACAATCCAAAATAACCCCAACTTCGGCCTGGACAGGCCTGACTGTATATATAATTTGGGTTTAAATTGACCCCAGGCTTAAATATACAAATCAAGTTGGGCTTGGTCTTGACCAGGCCAACCAGAGCTTGGGTCCTATAATTATAAACTTGGCCTGGGCCCTGGTAGGCCCAAATTCCAGAGGGCATGTCCAAGGTGCAGCCCTAGTCTCAGTCTATGTAGGTGTCAGGTTTGAGTCCTTGTTTGTTTTTGCTTACAGATGCTGGGCATTTTCTTTAGTGGGTTGGTCTCGGTCCTTTGTCGTAGGTTGTTCATTCCTATGAGTTCAATAAAGTCTCATTTCCTTAACACATGCACAAACATGTGAACAAACACGCGCGCACATTTGCACACAAAGCATTATGGAGAAACTATGTCAGTCAAATATGCAAAACCAACTTAAAACTCTTAACATTTTTGAGGGATTTCAACTTCTTAACCAGGAACTTAACATTTTTGAGGGATTTCAACTTCTTAACCAGGAACTTAACATCTTTGAGGGATTTCAACTTCTTAACCAGGAACTCCTATAGCTTCTATTTCTTTTGATGGTTCATTTCTATATGATCTTTGATGTTAAAAAAGAAAGAAAGAAAGAACGAAATGTAACCAAAACTCTGTTACCTAATAGCATTTGAAAGAATAACTAAAAGAAAATGACATTGCAAATACGGTGCATGCACACACAAATGCAGATATAGCGTGTATTGTGCAAGCATGCATGTGTGGATGTACACGTGTGATACTGAGTAAAGAACCATTGACTGAAACAAGAACTGGCTCATAAAGACTCAGTCACCAATTAAAAATATCTAGAGACATTATTGAAACAGACATAAGCTTAATTCATTTAAAAGAAAAGATATAAGAATGCTCCCAAAATTTTCTACATACCGAGGGATCAAATGGTTTTCCAACTGTCTCTACCACAGCGACCCGCAAGCTTCTCATGATCTCCACAAATTGCTTGTATATTCCCTGATAACTTGTGTCAATCTTTTTTTCTTTCTCTGTTTCTGGTCTAATATGCTGTTTTGCTCTCTCAAAATTGTCTACCATGTGTAACAGGCTCTCAATTACCTCTCCTTGAACATTGGAAGTCAATGTGATACGGTCATTCTCAGAACGCTTTCTGAAATTCTCAAAATCTGCTTTCAATCGGAGAAATTTATCCTTTCCAGATGCTATATCTGCTGATATTTCAGCAACTTTTTGAACCAATACATTTTTCTCATTTTCAATGGTGAAAATAATTGTTTCTATATCAGAAATGGCATTTTCATCACCATCTAGAATAGCCTCTTTATAAACATGAATGAGTTCCTTTAGTGTAGGTGGATATTTATTATCTCCTCCAGCTTCCTGTTTTAGCTCATTAATCTGATCGTCGTCCTCTCCATCTCTTGTCTAAAGATGATAATAAACATATTTAGTGTGTCATGGTTAACAACAAATCATAGCTACACAAGGCTAACAGTAGGATACTATGATGCTAGGAAACCTTACCTTTTGCCTTAATTGCAAAAACCTTTGTGTGCTTTGTTTTCATTAAATAGCCCCTCCAAACACTTACATGCCTAAGATACCCATTTGAAATTTAAAATGTTGAGCCAGCAAGACATCCTTATTGAGACAGTCTACTAAGAACACCTATCATAAGTTAATGGGACCACGAGGTTAGGTGGAAGTTATAGAGGCTAGAAAGCCATGGGTGAAGTTTTATCCCATCCACATAGAGAGCTTATCAAGTTAAATTTTCAAGACCAAAATCACAAATCTCTAATGATTCGATAAGGTGAAACTTTACACTTTTACCATCCATGTGACCCTCATATATTCTACACAAAATGTGGACCCATCTAATTTTGATAGGAAGACTTGGTAGGGTTATTTTGATAGCATAGCTCTTAAAATGTTAAAGGGTATTCTGGACATTAAATTTTGAGATGGCTATTTAACCTGTTTACAAAAGAGAGAGGTATATTTTATAATTGTCCTTCCAGCTCATGCAAAAGAAGGGGGCCCTTTAAATTAGCCAGAAAGGAGTAGAAAAGAAAATGCATAGGACAACTTAAGCAACTAAGAGAAAGCTAATATTGCATAAGGACCAGCAAGATAACTTCTTTCAATCAAGCCCATCAAAACATAAACAACCAACAACCTATTCAACTTAGTTTGCTACTTTTCACACACGAGCGAGTTAAGCCCTAGCTTCAAGATTCTGTAATTAAATGTAAAAGAAAAACCAAAAAATGTATTTTTCACAAGGTGCAGGCCTGTATAAGAAAAACCAAAAAATGTATTTTTCACAAGGTGCAGGCCTAAAGCCCACACCCTCTCAAATGGAACAATTAATAGGGAACTCTTATATGTAGCTTTGACCAATTCATCCAAAAATCTTCTGAGCAACCCACAATATTCTGATTTTCATTGTCTAGCTATCCAAATCTCTAGTGTGTTTCTAATCTTCTTTTCCAAGAACTGTTAGTGGCTGATGGTGGGATTACTTTCTGATAGCTGTTTGGAGATTGAAATAATCTAATGTGTATCAGAACTACTGCATAGATAGTTTGAGTTTGTGAATGTCTTTTGTTAAGGAATGTTTAGTTGTTTCTTCATTCTGTAGTATCTGGTTATGAAAATGTTTGTCACTGTTCCAAAATCTGCAAGTGGACTTCATATTGTCTTCTTCAAGTTTCAAGAAAGATCTGGCAGAACTACAGACAGTGGATCTCAGTTGTATCCATGAGCAAGGGCATGACTCCAAGGTTGTTCTATATGCAGCATTTACATCTAGGACTTCTAAAACAAGTAGTTGAAATTGAATTTAATGACAATGTTGTCAAAATCGTACGAGTCGCGAGTCGACTTGGCTCGGAGGGTCCAGTGATTCAAATAGCATGATTAATCAGTATTTACCAAAAATCGTGCGAATTTTTAGTTGAATTGCAAATCGAGCGATTCAAACCCAAATTTAATGATGAAATTCATTTGAATGGTCACATTCAATGAGAATATAAATTGATGGAAAAAAAAAGTGTTAAATATAAGTTTTATCGTGGCTTCTACATTCCACAACATAGGAGTTGAATAGAACCTTATGTATTGTACAACCACCAATGTGATTCTGTCACCTCGTCCCAGAGAAAGAATATTGTTAGAACATATCAGTCAACTGGAGCGATCTCCCAATTTAGAGGGCATAACAAATCATTATGTGACCACTACATCATGCTTCAAGGGAGGTTGCATGAATGGAAACAAGCTTTGACCCTACATTCTTGTGCCATGGAAAATAACGAAGGGATGGAACAGCAAACCTTTGATCTACTTGCAAGACTGAACCCTAAGTATGAGGCTATTTGTGCCTGAATTCTTGGTATAGAATCCTTTCCTTCACTACTGTATTTCCTCTCTGACAAAAGAAAGAGAGTTGAAGAAATGTGGTGCAAATGGGATAGTACATGATTGAGCAACGGAAATTTCTGGATTGAAGACTCTTAAGTTGCATCATGTCTTGCTGTAAAGAATCAAATATGTGACGAGGTACTTGAATAACATCATCTCCAAGAGAAATAGGGCTAGGAAATTCCATTATGATTGATCACAGTAATGAGATTGCAAAAGAATCCCCAACAACGCATATTAACCCAGAATGACCAAAAACTGAAAGATTTTTGCTACAGAAACTGTGCTAAAAAAATGGCCCACACAATCACAAATCAATACCCCCGATCAGTGAGATGATAAAATAGGCCAAGGACTACGGTGTAGGAGCCAGTCCGATGTAAATCCAGTCCCTAATGCTCCAGATTAGAGTAAAAATCTAGAAAAAAAAAAAAACAGATTCCAGATATATAGCAGCAACAACAACAGCGGACAATATTGCAGCAATAGTGGGCCCCATCGATCACGGAAGAGAGAAGAAGCCGAAAAACTAGGGCCCTGGCGACTCCAACAGTGTTGATTCGAAGGAAAAAGAAGGCCCCTTGCAGCAAATCTGAAGCTCAGAAGCCAAAAAAGATTGTTCCTGGCATCCCTAGATGTGAAAACGAGCATGGAGATAAGAAGCCCCACAATGCACCAAAATCTAAGACCCACCTGATGGATGGAAGGAGAGTCCAAAAACGAGTAGGGTGGTGGTGGTGGTTTCAAAGGCCAATGAGCAGTATCCATACAAATCGAATGTGAACAGTAAAATTGTTTCAGGAACTGTCCCCAAAGATTTGCTGCATCTGACTCGCTACAAGATTGAAGTCAATTCGGTCCCAATAAAATAACAAGTTTTTAATACAAAACTCGGTTCCCCTAATTGGGTCCACTCGACCAATTCCTTGGCCAACTGAGTGGATTTGTCGGCCCATTTTCACTGACCAAAGGACCGCTAATAGATTTGTTTCCACGGCTCGATTGACTCAATATACAAGCCTGATATGCAGGCCCATTGTAGCTGTAATTAGGCTGGATTCTAATAGGGTTGCAGCGGCCCATTTGCTGCAGTGCAGACCCAGAACGCAGCTGGACTTGAGACTACATGCAGCGAACCAAACGGCCCAGTAAGTTATTGTCAGAACCAGGTTGAACGGTAATCCGGGTTGAACAGTAATCCAAACTCGATTAAAGTCAGGACCAAATAATCACAGGAAATCAAACTGGTTTGTTACGAGTTCAGCTTGGTTTGAATCCGAACTGCAGGCTGAGTCTAACAGGGTTACACAGTCATTACACAAACCGGTTCTGACCTGTTTTTAACTGCACTAAAACTAGTCCGTTAAACAACGTGTTAATGCCTGGTTTGTTAAGCAGAGACTCGGATTGGTCTTGCAGAACATAGAACAGTACAATACAGTTTTTTCTTTTAACTCAGCAAACAGGATGGGATTTTGCAATGTTTTGCCGTCCCATAATGCAACAACCCAGTAAATAACTCGGCTGTTTGACTCAGTTATTGCCCCACTTATTAGGTCCCCTTTCGCCTTAACACAGCAGTGTGCAGGCTGGTTTGGCAATGCAGTTGAACGTGACTCGGTGCTGAAATATAGCAGCGTCCTCCTGGGTTATTTGGTGAGTCCAAACAGTCCCAGGCCAAAGTTAATGGAATTCAGAACACCCGTTTGAGATTAAAAATTCACAAACTAATCAACAATACATCCAAACACAGTCAAATAACCAGAACATACCCAGGTTGTGAAGTGAGTCCTCTTCACTCAGTTAATTTCATTAAGAAATTACAAGAACTTTACTCAAACTCAGCACCTTCACTCAGGTATTGCACATGCCTCTAAGGCCAGCCTCTCTTGATTTGTCCTAGACTCCTCCTAGACTCATCCTAGGCTTCTGATAGACTCGTTCTAGCCTTCAAATCAGTCTGACCTCTCCCTAGGCCAGCTGGTCCAGAACTCCACATCAGTTGGGTTTTTATAGAATTAAGAAACCCTTGACCGACTCTTAATTCGTGTAAACTTAAATCACTTACACCTCACATTTGAACTCATCCACACGTCCTTCAATTTGAATTGAAGTGTGACTCGTCCAAGCTCCATTCAAATTTGAATGGACCGGTCTTTTGAATTCAAATGGAGTCCTGTTTGAGTGGGACTCAATGAGCCACTCACCCAACACATCCGCTGCCCATTTTGAAATCCAAAACGACTCCTATCTCCATTGTGACTTGATGAAACCCGTTTGACTATGAGTTGAGTTCTTGGACCATTGCAATTCAATGTTGAACCCGTCCACATCTCTTCCGGATCCACCCATTTGAAATTCAATAGGCTTCTAACCCGAGAGGAGTTGAAAAATCCACTCGGTCTTGAGTTGTTGACGAGCTTGACCCAGTTAGCTAATTCAAACTTTCCATGGGTCTTCATGGGCCCAGCTTGTCTCGTTGAAAGTTACAAGTGGGTCCTACTGTTCAAGGCGCTCTCGATCTCCGCATCACAGTCCCTTCAAAAGAAATTTTCAGATAGATTTCCAAGTAGACCAAATCCATATTTAAAATCCAGATATCTGAATAGGAAGTTAGGGTCGCTTTGCTTACATGTATGCACATTCTAAGAAATTTAAAAGTAATAGGAGTATGGATTTTCTTAGAACCACATTTTCTGCCATTCCATAATCTGGTTTATTTTCCCCCAAAAAAAATGCTTTGTCATTTTAAAATTCCTAGAATCTCTACCAACAAGTGCTCTGTCTGTGTGCATTTGGGAAGGGGGGTTTGGTTTGAACATTCCTAGAAGATACAACAAAGGAATGTCAAAAACTAAGATTTTGGGTCCATCAAATGGACAAAATTCTGAGAAAATTCAAAATCCTATGTATCAAAACATATTTAAAAAAAAAAACAAATAAATAATAAAATAAACACGCACAAAGAAGGAAATCCACATTGGAAGCCAAATGATTAACCTGACTTCAAAGTCCAATCATATCATACTAAACTAAACGAGCAGCTATATCAAGGAAGATTGTGATTTCTCTATGGAGGCTTGACCATTTATCATGGGCTAGGCTCCACATGATTCAGTGGGATAGATAGAGGCAATGTTGTTAAAATCTTACGATTCATACGATATGATAAGAGGAACGATTCGTATCAATCTGAACAACACTGAGCTTTCCTTCTTTTCCAGGCTTCTTGGTTGTGCATCTTCTATCCTTCCATCTACCTATGTGGGCCTACCTCTCTGCATTAGGCCTCCTGGGTATTCACTGTGGGAACCAATTATTCACAATTTCAGCAAAAGCCTGGCCTCCTAGAAGGGAAACTATTTATCTTTCAGCGGTCAAATCACTCTTCTCAAGACTGTTCTCAATGTTCTGCCTATGTATTTTCTTTCTGCCTTTAGATGCCCCAAGAAAGTATCTCAGTCGATGGAGATGATTGGGGTAACCATGAGAACGTGAAGAAATATCATCTTGTAAAATGGAATCAGGTTTGCCTACCAATTTTTGATGGAAGACTGGGGTTACGACCAATTCACGCAATTAACACAACTCTGATTACTAAGTGGCTTTGGCGACTAGGTTCCAATGGGGATTCTACTTGGAAGTCTATTCTTTTCTACAAGTATCGGTTGGGGAACTTCGGGTGGGACATCAACCCTGCCCCTCGTAGAGCCTATGGTATGTGGCGTGCCATTGCAGCATGTGTTGACAAATTCAAAGATGGGACACGATTCAAGGCAAGCTGTGGTGACAGAATAAAGTTTTGGACTAATTTGTGGTGCGACGGCTCCTCATTGGCTTCTAGATTTCCATCCCTCTACCGCCTCTCCCTTAATCCTTCTGGGAAAATCTCTCACTTCTACTCCCATATAGGTAACCAAGTTGTTTGGGATATCTCTCTTCGCCGCAACCTTTCAGACACAGATACAGCTGCCTTCACTGATCTTCTATAGTCCTCATCATCCTATAAAATCAAACTCCAATTTGGATGATTGCATAGTTTGGTGGCCGAACAAGAGTGGTCTTTTCTCGGTTAAGTCCTTCTACACTTGGTCGTCGTCATTTTCTGGTACAGCTACTGTAACCCCAAAAAATTGGTCTTCAAAAGCTCCCCAGCGGGCAATCAGCGTTGTTTGGACCGCCGCGTTGGGGAAAATCTTGACGCATGACAATCTTCGGAGACGTGGATGAATCATGGTGAGTGTCTGCCCATTGTGTTTGCAAGCATCCAAAGAGTTGAATCATCTTCTTCTACACTGCCCGTTCTCCTCAAAGGTTTGGTTCTTGGTGCTTGATCAATTTGGTGTATCTTGAGTTATGCTATCATCGATTGCTGAGTTGTCATTTTCTTGGGACATTGCTTATGTTTCATCGAAATGTGCCTCATTAAGGCAGTTATCCTTTTTTACCACTATTTGGAGCCTCTGGTGAGAAAAGAATAATCGACTTTTCAGAGATAAGAGTGAGTCTCCTTCAGCGGTTAGTCATCGTGCCCTTGCCAAGTGTGCTTCTTGGGCTGTCTCGTTGCAGGTGTTCCGGAATATTTCTATGTCAGACATTTTGCGTGCCGAGAAAGAATGCGTTGATCTGGCTTGAGGAATCACTGTTTGCTTTCCTTTCCAGTTATTAATGTTGCTATCTTTTTCTGCGTTCTATAATTGTATTTGCACCACTGGTGCCCTTTTATCTATTAATATATCAACCATTTAAAAAAAAACAAATCTTACAATTCGTATAAATAATAGAATTATAAAGTTATTATGATGCAAAAGCATGAATCATTTTGTTTTAATGGTTTTTAAAGTTTGAGTTGATGGGCATTTAAGACCTTTCAATTTTTTGAGAACTTTTTTTAATTCATTTTTTACTTTTCTTAGTATAGTTGAATTATATATTGGTTTTATACTTTTGGGAGTTAGACCATTAAAATTTGAGCACCTATGAACTAATTATATAATATTCACTTCATATTGAAAGAAAGTTCGAGAATTGCTCATATTATTACATTTTAGATATATTTTTCATTATTTCATATATTAAATATTTTTAGGGAAAACACTTATGAATCTTATGATTCTACGATTTACAATACATGATTTGCGGTTCAATATGTATAACAATTTTACGAGACGATTTGATTTTCACAACATTAGATAGATGAGTACAAGGATAAGAGGATTCAGGAAAAAGTCATCCATCCAATTATCATAGCTTTGGGAGATGGACCGTGAAAAGTCAATAGCTTAGAGTAGGGGTGCAAAATTCAGCCAGGCCGGGATATCGACCGATAAATTTCTCTCTCCTCTTTTGTTGTTTTTTTTAAATATCGGTATTTTTTTATTATTTTATTTTTTCTGAATTAAAAAATAAATAAATAATCCAAAAGGAAGCTGATTTTTTTATAAAAAAAATTGAAAACGAAAATATCAGCCAAGATATCAACTCAAGCCCCACCACCGTTTTGAATTTTTTTTTTTTAAAAAAAGACCGATATTATGAATATCGGACCGATATATATCGCCGATATATCGGCCGAGAAATACTGTGTACGGCCGATACAATACGTATCAGCCGATATAATACGGTGCTGAAAAACCGTATTATATCAATGTATCGGCCGATATCTTTACCCCTGGTTTAAAGTAGTCAAATTTACAAGGTCCAAAACAAGGCTAGAATGATCAAATATGGGTCAACTTTAACAACTAATTGTCCTTGTTATTTCCTACATATCCCAACCAAAGATGTGTAGCCCATTAAGATTTTAATAAGCAATCTCCCCAAAGAATGAGACTTAAAGAACCTACCTCAGATTTCAAAACTAAATAAGAGGTCAATGAAAACAGAGATGGAGGAATGGGAAATCACGAGTACTATAAGACTGCACAAAGTGTGCCCATAAAAACATCCTCTTCTTTCATTTAGGATTATGATTTGGGCAATGCCATTTTTCATATAGGGAGACACTCCTTATACTTTTTAACTTAAATGATGACTTGTATGCAAAAAGACAATCGGAGTGTCTCATTCAAAAAATTTGCCTAAATCACCACCCTTGAGTTTTCTTTTTATCTTTAAAATTGGACAGTCTGAATAAATATCCATGTCATAGATACTGGATCCAATCATCCTACAGTGAGGATTCTCTCTCTCTCTCTCTCTCTTTGAGAGGTCTATATTACGAGTAGGATGTGCACTGTCCAAAGACTGGATCCAAAAACTGATCCAGTGGGAAGAATTTTTGCAATGGTTTGGACTTATCACCATCTTAACCACAGCTTTAGACCATATGCACAAGTATTTTCCAGATTTAGCAACCCAAAACCCCCAAAAGAAAAGCTCGAATGGATCACCAAAGCCCACAAACATTTAAAATTTCCGATTTTCCGTAAGCATCTCTGTTTAATTCAAATGTGTGACTGACTGAGAATAGAGTCAAATAGGGAAGGGATCTAATTCACAGAGTAATGAAGGCATGTAAATGCAGGCCCATAAGAAGTTCTCACGGAGCTAAGTTCTTAACATAAGTAGTAATGAAATGGAAACATATACCCATTCCAGAAAACCATAATGAGAGGGAAAAAAGGGGGTAAGAAGAAGAACGCACCTTGGAATCGGATTCAGTGGATTTAAAAGAGAGGCGAAAAATGGGAGAGAGAGTGGACAAATAGGGTTTGAAGATTAGATGGTGGTGGCGGCGTTGGATGAGGAAGCTTCTAGGGAGACTTGGGGTCATTAGGGTTTTGGAAGATGGTTTTAGGAATGCAGAAAGGCGTGGGGTGTAAGAATAAGAAACCGAAGGAATGGAGAAAGCAACGGCCATTTGAAATTGAAAATAGAAGGGAAATTAAAGATAGAAGGGAAATTGAAGAAAGAAGCAGCTCAAGTGCTTCTCCTCTGCTCACTTTGCTTTCTAAGCCCCTAGTTTTCAGACACCCGAACGAAGAACATCTTCAAACGGGTCTTTTATCGAGGGGTGACCAGATCCGGGCCGGGCTTTACTAAAAGTCGAAGCCCGATTATTTTACCACAAAGCCCGAGCCCACCTGATTAAAGCCCATTTGTTTTGTGTCTGGTGCTGTTTTTTTTTTTTCTTTAAATTGTTATATAAATTGAAAATATAACTGTACATGTTAAAAATATACTTAAATATTTATCCTTAGGTAAAATTGCAAACGTCTTTGAAAAGATACTTCTAATGATTTTGATTATTGAGATTAAGTGGCGTGGTTAAAAATTGATTGTATGTTTGTTGTCTTAGTTTTCATCCAGCTCCGAGGCTTAAGGTCTAATTTTGTTCTTGTTACCTCAGGTACAAAAAGAATTCACAGGGCGTAGATGAGTGAGAAGAGGACGTGGTATTTAGGCCCCATTTTGGGTCGACAGGCACCTGCTGCTCAAGTGAAAAAAATTCTATTCAAATTTATCATGTTTTTATCAAAAAAATACATTAATAATACGTATTTATCAGCACGACGGTAAATTTCTGCTAAATTCCTAATAAAATCACATTAAAAACACGATAAATGATAATTTCGCGGTAATATCCTGATAAATTCCATATTAGGATTTTTATTTTATTAATATTTTAATTTAATATGTTTTTTATTATTTTTTAAATTTATATTTTTCATGAGATTTTCTATTAATATCTCGGTAAAAACCCAACAATTTAAAAAACTCCGATATTACCGATCGTCATTAATATCCCGAGAACAGTATTTGTGCTATGGTTTAGACTAAGTAGAGGACTCGAGACAATCCCAATTCTAAAAGTTGAGAGGGCACAGGTTGTAGATATAAGGACAAGGGTTATATCATTGAAAATATGAAGGAAAGACATAAAAGAAAAAACATGATAGGCAATGAAATGATGGAATATATATGATTTATCATGGGAGCCCATATATAGACACCGTAAAAACCTGCCAGCAGACACCAAATTTGGAAATTTCACTCGAAATTATCATTCTGCTCTTTCCGCGCGCAATCGACCGATCGATTCTACAATGCATTTTCGCATCGATCGATGGATTCCACGAGCGGAAGAAATCGATCGGTAAAATGTGGGATTGATTCTGTCGCTCGATTAATAGGATCAATTGGCTATCAATCGATTGATTCATCATATGCTACAGCAACTAAAAAAATTCTTTAAAACTTTAACATTATTTTTTAACCATTGTGTATTTTCAAAAATTCTCAAATTAAATATCCGGACTAATTACGATAACCTGATAAAAATACTTTAAGACTTTAAGGTCTTTTGACACTCCGAAATATTTAAAACACAGTATTTTACAAATAAGGGTATCCCTAGGGTGTGCCGAAAACATATTTAGGAGTGTCAAAAGACCTTGAAGTCTTAAAGTATTTTTATCAAGTTATCGTAATTAGTCCGGATATTCAATTCGAAAAATTTTGAAAATATACAGTGCTTAAAAAATAATGTTAAAGTTTTAAAAGAAAGATAAAACTTTAACGTTATTTTTTAAGCACTGTGTATTTTCAAAATTTCTCAAATTAAGTATCCGGACTAATTATGATAACCTGATAAAAATACTTTAATACTTAAAGGTCTTTTAACACTTCTAAATATTTAAAATACAGTATTTTACAAATAAGGGTATCCCTAGGGTGTGCCGAAAACACATTTAGGAGTGTCAAAAGACCTTGAAGTCTTAAAGTATTTTTATCATGTTATCGTAATTAGTCCGAATATTCAATTTGAGAAATTTTGAAAATAACACAGTGCTTAAAAAATAATGTTAAAGTTTTAAAAAGAAAGATAAAACTTTAACGTTATTTTTTAAGCACTGTGTATTTTCAAAATTTCTCAAATTAAATATCTGGACTAATTACGATAACCTGATAAAAATACTTTAAGACTTAAAGGTCTTTTAACACTCCTAAATATTTAAAACACAGTATTTTACAAATAAGGGTATCCCTAGAGTGTGCCGAAAACACATTTAAGAGTGTCAAAAGACCTTGAAGTCTTAAAGTATTTTTATCAGGTTATCGTAATTAGTCCGGATATTCAATTTGAGAAATTTTGAAAATACACAGTGCTTAAAAAATAATGTTAAAGTTTTAAAGGAAAGATAAAATTTTATCATTATTTTTTAAGCACTGTCTATTTTCAAAATTTTTTTTAATTACTGTAGAATAGAATGAATCGATCGACTGATAGGCGATTGATGCTATCAATCGTTTGACAGAAAGGGCAGAATGATAATTTCCAGTAAAATTTCGAATTTGGTGTCTGCTGGCAGGTTTTTACGATGTCTATATGGGCTTCCTTTATCATAAGGTGAAAAAAGAAACAACACTCAAAAAGGTAAACCCAAGTAGAAGGGATTTTGGTTTGATGATAATAATAATGAAAATTTGATAGTCTTTATACACAACGAGTCTTACTAGATCTCAGTAGACATTAGTTTATTTTTTATTAATTTTTAATTGATTCTCGACCATTTTTAAAAATTCAAAATATTTATTGATACTATTTGAGATTTCATTATATAATGAACTTTAAAATATCTAACTTTATTGTCTACAATTTTGTAATAAAAAAATTTAATCCATGCCTCTCATGTAGTGTCAATTGATCCTTGGATACTATTATGAAAATTCATGTTGCATAGGACTTGATTTCTTAAAGAAAATGAAATTCAATGAAGAAAATTGGAAACCATTTTAAAGGCGAACACTCATTTTATTTCATCAAATTTAAGATATTAAATAAACAATTGAAATAAAATAAATAGTAGAACTAACGTGCCACGTATACAGAGCGAATTATGAATAAGCAAAAACATATAAGGATCGACATATCTAATGATCTCAAAACATAATCAAAGATCGAAGCCGACACATTTCGGACATACAAATTTGGATAAAAGGAGCAAACAAATCCACATACAAACGAAATCTGAAAATAAAAAAATCAGATTTAGACAAAACTCGTTTGCAACCACAAATAGAACCAGAATAGACAAAATCTATAAAATAAAATCAAATAAATTCACATTAGAGAAGAACAACTGAATCATTGTTATAATAATCACATATAGGATCCAAATTGGACCATATAAACAGACAAATATAGCGGCCCTGGCAGTGACGGGCGATGACAACGCCGGCATACTGGCATTGGAAACAGCGAACATCCAAACCAAAGGTTGAAATATCGGCCAATACATATCGTATCGGCCGATATATATCGGTATTTTAATACCGAACGATATCGGCCGATACGATATGTATTGGCCGTACATACCGAATATCGGCCGATATGGCCGATATTCGGTCCGAAATATCGGTCACAATATCGACCGATATTTATAAATATCGGTATTTTAAATTATTTAAAAAAAAAACACCGATACGGTTTTTGACGGTTTTTACACGATTTTTCGCGGTTCTTGACTTTTTACACGGTTTTTCGCGGTTCTTGACGGTTTTTAACTGTTCAGGGTTTACAGCTTTCACGGGTTCTCACGGTTTTTTGCCTTTTTTGCAGTTTTTAATGGCTTTTCTCGGTTCTTGACGGTTTTTAACGGTTCAGGGTTTAAGGCTTTCACGGGTTCCACGGTTTTTTGTGATTTTTTGCGGTTTTTCAAGGTTTTTCACGATTTTTTACGGTTTTTTCACGGTTCTGATATCGGAAGAGAGAAAAAATGCCGATATCGGGATGAGAGATAAAATTATCGGCCGATATATCGGTTAAACCGTTTTTTAAACCCCTAATCCAAACCAATGGTGGGGGGTGAGAAGGCTAAAGTGCTAAACTCTCGTTAATTCAAAGAACGGATGATAGAACGGCTATGCATACAAGCAATGTAGAATTGTAGACAATATCTGGACATTGCAAACAGTTCTAGGATGGTCTTTGGATGGTGCGGATAATTTTAAGGCAGTACTGGCCCTTAAATTTCAAGAGTCTTAAGAGCAGTGTATTGTTGGAGGCCCTAGGTCTGAGAGCAGTGCAATTGAGGGTCCTACAGTCCATTGGTTACATTGGATGCTCTAGGTGGTGGCCTAGTTGGCCTAAAGCCAGAGCCGGCCCTGTTCTCTGAACAGTGCAAATACAAGATAATGGACAATCCTGTGGATTGTTAAGACTGGACTTTCAGTCCAGAACACTAATCCGATAGATAGAATGACCCAATTTCATATAAGTCTTTAGATTTTCCTCTTCACAATTGATGTTGTACTCTCGTTCGCATCCCATCAATCCCCCCTTCGAACGGGATTCTCCAGCAGATAGAACATCGTCAACCATCCCGTTTGGCTAGGGGATCACTGAGTCTACATGTTGTGGCTTGGGGACCTATCTTTGATACCGCTGTTGGGGCTGGACTTCGAGCCCAAAAACTAGCCTAATAGGTGGAGTGACTCAGTCCTATATAAATTGTTAGATTTCCTCCTCACAACTAAGGTGGGATTCTGGTTCGCACCTCAACAAAGGCAAGGCCGAGATAAGAAACTCAATGCTAAGGGATGGAGCTTGAGACCGGTTCACCGATAGGAACCTATCTAGAGTTAGAAAATGGGAAGTCTGAAACCTGGTCAGAGATAGAGATAGCACAAATAGCAAAGGGATGTTACGATCTGAGTATCCAACTTAAAAGACTAATTTATTAGGTGGAATGATCAAAGTCCATTAAAAAAATTAGATCTCTCTTTACACTTTCAATATGGGACTCTTTCACAGCAGTCCCAACAATCCCCCCTCAAATGAGGATAGCCTACTCGTCCACATGGAAGATCTCTTGAGTTCACATGAATTAGCCTGAGAATTGCCTCTGATACCACTTGTTAGGACCTGAATATCCAGTTCAAAAGAATAACCTATTAGGTGGAGTGACTCAAGTCATTTACAAACTTTTAGATTTCTTTTTAATATGAAACTCATTCACAGCTTGTTAGGACCTGAATATCCAGTTCAAAAGACTAACCTATTAGATGGAGTGACTCAAGTCCTTTACAAACATTTAGATCTCTTTCTACACTTCCAATATAAAACTCATTTTCATAGCAGTTCCTACGAAGGAATGAAAATTGTATCTAATATGGTAACCTGTGGACAGACGGAAGGCCCAAAGGGAGGGGACGGTGGTGAAGTACAAGAAGTGAAAGAAGATTGACACCACTATCCATCTATGTTCAACAAAAAATTTCGATGATGTGAATTAGATATTGACAGTGGAAACGTTTGATTCAGTGTTTTGAAATTGTATTAACTTCATGAGGATGAACTTCAAGCTAAATTTATGCGCAACTATTTTAGAAATTTCTTTATTTGATCATTTCTTTTATAGAAAATGACAAGGATTTTCTCCTCCATTTTTATTTTTAATTATTTGATGTTAATGAATATTTTATATTGTCATGTAGGTGAGGCGTAGCTTGTAAATTACAATAATGATAATTATATTTATATATTATATACAGTCAGTTCAACCTATATTTAATTTCAAAATTGTAATATTATATAATAAAGAGTGCTATAGAAATTCATAAGCTAAATTGGGAATTTAATCAAGTAGGTTCATGGGTCAAGGGTGTTTAATCATAAGCTATCAGTTGGCTTAGGTCATGCATCATGGATAGAGTCGAGGGTTGACATATAGCACTTGTCTAATCTTGCATAAACTCTAAAATCACGAAAATTTAAAAAATAAATAAAAAATGATAACAATGATGAACCCCATATAACATATTTTACTGTTGTATAAAATGGACACATTTTCTAGAGATTGTTTATCATTTTTCTGTATGAAAAAAAAATATGAGTATACAAAATAAAATACTTCTCTCTTTTTCCATAAAATAAGAGTTTTTTTGTCAAAATTATTAAAATAATATATGTTCCTATTCTTCCAAGAAATTCATGGGAGTGGAGGAGGAAAAAGGGAGAGGTGGGAATTGGGATTTAACTCGTTTGCTGAGACAATGTTTTGTTCATGTTCAATAAAAATAAAATTTTTGACGCAATAAAGACGTTGAAGTTTCATAGACCAACAAGAGACTGAATTTCATTGTACCTATTGGATAATATGAAGAATTGCTTTTTTCAAGGCAATAGAGAAAGGACTTCTTGGTATCATCCAAATGGGTAATAAAAACGCCAAAGTAGGTATCTTATTTGTTATTCATAAAATCCAATATACATCAACCAATATTTATTAGACAGAGTAGAAGGTCAAATTTGAAAGTGGATAAACCTTTTCATCTCCAACCCTACCAGTAATAAACCAGAGCCACTTCAAATATGATGATATTTGAGTCATATTGACACCTACTTAGAGGTAATTGATAGATAAATGCTTGAAATCATGCAAGGTAGAATACCAAGAAAGAAATGCAAGGCAGACTTAACAATGGGTCAGGTTAGATCACGTTCAAGTCAAGTTTTATTTAGTTCAAGTATATTCAGGTTTGTATTTATTTGAAGTCTTGTTAAACGAATTAAGTCCATTTAAGTCTACTTCAAGTTCGGTTCAGGTCAGGTTCACCCATTAATGTGGCGAAAGAGATTTTTTAGGTTCAGGTCAGGTTCAACCATTAATGTGGTGAAAGAGATTTTTTTAGTGAGACACATACCACATATGATTACATTGGTCTTCTATTAAACAAGTCGGGTCGAGTCTAGTCATTTGTCAAAACGACTCAATTCCAATAATTAGACTGGGTGAAAATTTGCCCGGTCCAACTTTAAGATGCTTTCTATTGTTACATGCAAGAAGCATGACAATCTGCCCGGCAGTTAGCCATAAGCTTAGTAAGTCCAATTTGCATAGATCGATACAGATCAACTTCAGCCCATCTTGACTGAGACCAGCGCCCAAAAAAAAAGGAGGTTAGGATTTGGGCGAAAAATGCCCAAAATCAAGTTCGCTGCAGATCACAGTAAATAAGTCATCATTCTCATAAAGAACTAGCAGAACTTGCATCAACTTTCTCATTTTAATCCATTAACATGAGAAGATGCATGAGAACACATCCTAACAAGAAAGATGAATCTCATGGCATAGAATCATGCTCATAGCAGACAGCACATAAAGGGTCAAGCTGTTAACTCATGAAAATACGAGTCACAAAGCAAACAGCAATCTACTGTCATAGCTGATGACTACAGCATAATTGTTGAGAACAGTTTATCTCACATGAAAACATGAGACAAATAATAAGACTAATGACAATTGTTTCCATAGCTGATATACAGCTAACATCAACGAAAACATGATACGCATAGTATTAGAGTTTCCTATGACGAGTTCAAGGTGAACAAACTGCAGAACAACGTTTAGTTATTACTGAAAGTCAGATAAAGAGTCACTACAAATGGTCAGATATGAGTCAGCTGCCTGCCTTCTCAACTGTACCTGCAAACAGAAAAGAGGAAAAATCATCAAGATTGTGTTGAAAAGAAATCTAAACTAGAGACCTTCCTGGGACAGAAATACAAAAACGGTTCTAAGAACAAATTTTCAATGAGTCGGTTGCCTTCTGTGATACAAATAAGGTAGCAAAATCTTCACAGGAACAATGTGGTGTAGGGCCAGCTAGCATAGGTCCCATACAAGGGCCAAGTAAGAACTGAAAGGAAAGTTGGGGAAATGGGGTGGAGACAATAACACCTCAACAGGATCGTTGTAAACGTAGATTTTGGGGTCCAATGGAAGTTCATAGAGCTTTTCATACCTTTTACTTTTGTGTTAGTTGGATGTATCTCATATTGAACTGCATGATTTTGTGTGTGTGTGTGTGTGTGTGTGTGTGTGTGAGAGAGAGAGAGAGAGAGTGCACATGTCTACATGTATGTCTCTGTGGGCAAGAGAGAGAGTATGCACATGTCTGCATGTATGTCTCTGTGGGCAAGTTCAGAGGGGGGTGTGATGGGGGCTGGGTGGCAGGCAGGCAGAAGGGTGGAAATAGACTGCACTTGCAATGTGCAAACAATCTGCCTCTCTTTTAGCAAGGACACAAACTTATGGATAAAATAACAGTGCAATGCCCGTAACATGTATCATACATCTCTTCTTTTGAAAACCTCTACTACAGACTAATGATGCACTAGACTAGTAGCCCAATCTTAGAAGCAACCAACTTACTTGGAATCACCCCCCATGATATCCAATCACGTCTTTAATCAATGGCAGCCCTCAACATGAGAACAAAACCCTACAAATCATGCTACTTAATGCTTTGCTTTCCTTTGTCAGTACTAGTAGCCTCCAAGGCACATTTCAATTCTCAGATTGTCCATGATACAGCAACAGTCTCATACAATGATGAGTAACCCCCCAAACTCTCTAATCATCAAAGCTTGACCAAATGCCAAGAACCAAGCTTCAATGGATTCTTTAATGCTCCCAAGTCCCCCAATTCCCAACCAAACCGATGAGTAACCTCCCAAACTCTCTAATCATCAAAGCTTGACCAAATGCCAAGAACCAAGCTTCAATGGGTTCTTTAATGCTCACAAGTCCCCAATTCCCAACCAAACCAACCACCCTAAATCAACATTACCTTTCTTGATCATTATGCAACAATTCCCCCAAATCCTTGTCTACCTCCAACAGCCCCATCCACATTGAACTCATAATACCCAATCAGGGGTTTCATTCCACAATCACCGCGTTCATGCTTCCCAATCTCCCAAAGTCTGAAAACTTTATCCCTATGAACACTTCCCTGCCCATCACCCAATTTCACTCGTTTTGCTACATTGGACGTGAGCCTTGCAATGTTGGCCATTAGTTGCAAAGAAGTGGAGAGGGCGTTGAGTCCATCTTGTGGGGTCCCAAACTATTCACAAACCCCAGAAGTGTGCTGGAATAGTTTAGCCACCCAATCCACTTGACTTTAGTTCGAAACAGACTTCACCTTCCATTTGTCTGTTACCTCAGATTTAGTTTCTTGAAATAGTATAATTTCTGGCTTATGTCGCATGGTTGGGCAGATCTTGATAGAGAGGAAGAGGAAGAAGACTCCTTGCTAATGAAGTCAAATGACTATTTTTTTTCCTTCTAATAGGTGGATAAATCTCAATGAAAACTACTAGTTGCCATGGAGTCTGTCTCCCTACAATCTGTTCCTGAATTTTATTGAATGTTGTTTTAACTCTTTTTCCTTCTCTGCCTCATCTGGTTTTTTTTACTATTGAATATCATTAAGAAAGAAGAGTTGCAAAGGATAGAGAATGTCAAGAAATCGAGGTGGAGTCTTATCACATAAGCATGGCACAATTATATTGATATGTACAAAATCAAACTATCACCATCCTCAGACCAAAGAGAAATCCAAATACAGTACATCTCCTAATCACCATTTTTCATCAAGTCTGCCACTCCATTCAGCGATAAGTAACATCTGCAAACGTCACGTCTATGCTCCTCCCATCCTCCTGCTCTGTCTGTAGGTTGAGAGAAGCTTCTGTGGTGGTTATTTTCTTGCACCAAACATCTCACACTAGCTGAGTGAACCTCTACTACATAAATTTTGAAGATACTTCAAGGCTTCCATAACTGCTAGTAGCTCTGGCCAATTGGAGTCTCTCTTTACTGTTGGTAAGAAAGATAGCCCCTGCCCATCTGAATGAATCATGAAAAATGTCAACAATTCCCACCAGTCCCGGTTTACCTCTGGCTACAACATCCACATTCAACTTCATCAAATCACCATTGGGTTTCCTCCCTCAATGACCTTGTCCTTCCTCCTCACATCTCCCAAACAAATTATGTCTCAATGTCTGAGAAAAAGGCGCTGCTACACTTCCTTCTATTATTCATCCAGTTGATCAAGTGCATCTTTGCCATCTCCAAACATCTCAAATACCAATCTCTCCTTCCATTCAAAAATCCTATTGTTGCATTCCTTCCATATAGGCTACAAAAGCACCACCTTGGATCTTCCACAAGATCACTCTACCCCTAAAAGGACATTAACCCAATTGATGATATGCTCTCCCCAGTTATGAGATAACACCCAAGGGACACCATAGAGTCCGTAAAGAGTACCAAATGAACCTAGAGAAGGGGCAAGAGAGGAATACATGAACTATTAATTTCATCCCCTCATCACACAAGGAGTATGATAATTCTGCTTCTGCGGGGTATTTGACATTGTTGAAGATTGCCTTCTGTAAGACCCTTGAATCAAATAGCCACCCAGTAAAGGCTTAAACAGTTCCTACTACATCTGGTGGTAAGACCAGCCAAGCAGAGAAACACGTAAGGCTCAAGGGAGGAGTGAAAAGGACTCAAAAGTACCTTGAAGGATCACCAGAACACACCCACAAATCTTCCTCATCCTTGCATAAGGAACTCTTTTCAAGAAAGTAGACTAACATACTCAAAACGACTCTCTCTCTTTAAGAGAACCTAGACTCCAAACTACTCTGCCAAATAATCACACATTGGCATTTTTATTGGGACATACTTATACACTCTCAAAGAATTCCTAAAAATGGACTCCCCTTACCACAAATCTCTCCAAAACAACACTTTATCCCCTTCCCAACAAAAAACAATGGAGTCTTTTGAACCTAAACACACGCAACCCTTCTTTCAAGTAAGACTCACTAAAGACCCAATTCCCAAGACTCTCCCCAAACACAAGGCATAAGACTTACCTCCATAAAACATTGATTCCATCATCACCATCATCATCTAAGTCATTTATCCTATCGACTTGGGGTTGTCTTTTATACCTGAATTTGGCAAATTATTTGCATGGACCGGTTGCCCTATCTGATACCTATGGGACTTGAACCGACAGCCTCTAGGCTGTAAATGAGCCTTAATCAGTTGTGCTACAGGTTCTTGTCCAAGAAAGCATTGGTTTATTTACCATATTTCTATGCCCATTCATATAGCAGCAATCCATTCATTTCCTTCAGACTTCTCACCCTATCCCACCATGCTGCTTCAGTTTGTCACCTCCTCTTGTTTGACCAAGCGAACCTTTTTGTCACCATATACTTCCCATAGAAAAATCCTTTTTTTTTTTAAACGACCACCAGCATTTCAAAAAGAGGCATATAATACATAAGCAGGTTTGCTCATGAGGCTTTAATTAGGGTTATTCTGCTGTCAAGTGAAAGGCATTTTTCACCAAGATGAGGATTTTCAATCAAAACTTTCTACGACCAGATTTCATAAGAAGAGACGTCTTCGATTTGCCACAAGATGAGGTCCTAAATATGTGATAGGAAGCTTACCCACCCTGTAGCTTAGGATTTATGACATCCCATTCAGATGTTTTCATTAGCAAGGCAACATCCCATTCAGATTTTCTTCATTCACATTAAGGTTTCCTTCTCTTGACCATTCATCTGTCTCCAAACCAAGTATGGTGGGGACTAGATTTCCCCCTAGAATATATTATTTAGCCAAGAATATGTGCAACCATCAGCTTACCATATCTTTTGACAAATCGTACTTCCCAACTGATGACATGCTTCGCCAATAAGCCTAACATTATCCAAGTACAAGATAATAGTGCCAAGAATCAATGCCAAATAGAGGAGAAGGCATAGACCATAAACAAATGATCCTTAGGATACAATCCTGCTCACCATATAGAATGAATGCTCAGATATAATAAATCAACCAGTGTTGCATGGACTCTTAAAGGATGTGTGACACACTTGTGTCAAACACTTTCACACTTGTTGGAGACACATACTTGTGTCGAACACTTGCACCTATTCTTCATCAAGTCTTCTAATATCTTTTAACATTGTTTTCCAAAATGACTAAAATATTACAACACCTTTCTCCTCTTAAAACCTTATTAAAATATCAATATATTTGTCATTTAATTGTTTTAGATCAAAACTAGTACATTATTTTCTACTGGTATTATTCTTGCAATGTGTGTTCATTTAAAATAATTTTAGAATTAAATTAATTTAATATAGTGCCGTTCCCCTTATCCTATTTTTTTAGCTTGCCGAGTCTGACATCTTGCACTCGACTCTGACTCCAAGACTCACATATGAACCAGTGCAACTTATAAAGCAACTTACAAATTTCATTCTGTCAAAACCTTTCAGAAAACTATACCCTAGCAAAATGATTCCACCTTAGGTGGTACCATCCCTTTCCAAACAAATGCACATGACAAATTAACACAAACTCGGACTCGAACCAAGAAGAATAATTTTACCAATAATTTACCCCCTGGTACCCATATCTAAAGCATAGCCTCTTTACTCTTGTAAACAAACTTAACAACCTAACTCGACCGACTCAACTTCTTACAAAGACTTCTTGAATACTACAAATAATGTCACCCACCAAAGACACATTAACAAACTAACTGACCATAACCTTGGAAATTACCCTTTCAAAATTCTAAGACACTTTAAGAGTGTGTTTGGCAACTAGTAAATTCTAATATTGGAGATTCTGAATTTAAGAGATTTAAGAGAAAATCTAGTCACATTAAATTCTTGTTGTTTGGTTGGCATTAGAGGATTGAGAGATTGGCTATTATTAGAGTGGGGAAGATAAGGGGCTTTTGACTAAATATTTAGATTGAGGAGATGGATATCCACTTGTACAAGATAGCCCCTATAGCTCAAATCTCTTATTTTTCTACATATTTGCTTCTATTCTATTGTATGTCAAATGCGAAGATTGAAATCTCTAATTTTCTAGAGATTGAAAATTCCAACCTTTGGAGATTTAGAGTTGCCACGCCACACTAACCCACTGAAAAAATAATGGCAGGACAAAAAAAAAAACTCGAAGCCTTCAAAGGCCAAACCCACCCAAGTATACTCATTCCTACCTTACACTTAACATCCATTCCTCATGATTTTGCCTACCTTTCAATTACTCTCCTCACCCCCATATCTATTTAGATATGAATTTGCACCATAAGACATTCACATCCATATTCCCATAGCCATTTGCGCAACAAAGGCAAGATCCTAACTTTCATACTTGTGATTCCCAATGCCCCATTACCTTTCATTACATCCTACCGCTCAACAAAATGGGTCATTTCTTCTTTTTATTCCTTTACCGTATACACAAGAAGTCTCTATGAATCTTCTACAACTTCTTTCCCACAATCGTTGAGATCTCACAAGAAGATACAAGGTAGAACAGTAGCTTAGTTGCTTCAATCAATGTAACTCCATGTTGCAACAATAAATATCTCGTCTTCCACAACCAACTATGAAACATTTTCAACTTTGGTCCTGCAATACTTAGATCTCAAATTTGCACCCAATGGTAATCCCAACTAGACCATAGGCAGGCAGCTTGCCCATCCTCCACTATGTTAGCAAGTTTTGTCAATCTCTCCTATTAGCTCCAACTCCCACCATCATAGTTGAGCCCAAATTTACAACTTAAACCTTATAACTTGTGGCAACTAAGAACCATGGCTTTAATATTAGCTTTAGTAGCTTCACAATATAGTTAGCTATAATCAGAAAATGAAAGATGAGTAATCATTAAAACCCCATTATCAACCTCAAACACTTGACAAGATTAGCACCTTCGCCCCCTTCATAAGTTTCCTTATACCTTCCACCACCATAGTATATACCAAAACGGAGACCATGGACCCCATCCTTATATCTCAGAGATCCATTCACTAAAACTAAATAGGAATCCTCATCATGGAAGCTCCCTGTCCATCATCTCCATCTCATACCAAAATCAATTTTTTTTAAATAGATAGTCCATGAAATCCAAGTCCTCGTGATAATATCCCTATTTCCATGCTTATCCTGAATAAAAAACCTATGTTTATGTCCATCTTTTCTTTTTTGGATTATCATGAGGTATCCCCACCCCTCATTGGAGGTGAGACCGATCTCCATGATACACAAAATTACGAGGCAAGCTCATAAATACACGAAACCACCTACAAACCTTGGTATCAAGTTAGCCTAAGGCAAGTCGAACCCAAGACCTCTGGTCTAATCCCAGAAGCTTAGGACAAGTGCTACCATGCGGGTCATTTCCATGTTTTGGAAGATGAATCAATTCATTGGCTAACAGCAATACATCCAATATTTGTCAATCACTTAGATAAGCCCCTTTAGTTGCTTCAAATAATTGAATGGAGATTAGTTCAACTGAGTATCCTATGATAATGATTTTAAACAAACAAAACAAAATTTGTAACCAATGGAGAATAGTAGTCATCACCATTGTACAATCTGAACCAATTGAATGGTAATAAAAGGTGAAAATAGGTACAACATCAAAGGAATCCATGTTCCATATGGCTAGTTGAAAAGTGACGTTGTATATAAGAATACATGCAAGGTTTCTCAAGAAAATCATGAATGGAGCAACATAATGTATAGAATACATCTTCGCACACCATCAAGACCTACCTACAAACACTCTAGAATCACCCTACCATATTATTAAAAAAGACTGACATGCATTATAAGAAGATTCAGTAAAAACCTTTCAAAAAGAAATAAAGGATCATCAAATCAGCAACTGGCATACTTTCCCTACTAATAATCTTAATACCAAAAATATGCTATATAATAGGCTGAATAAAATTTTGCATCATGCTTACCAAAAAAAAAAGATATATTGCATCATCATCATCAAAGTATAACCTCCTTGGTATATAAGATTGTATAAGTTTTTTGTATCATCAGCATCGAAGTCATTTATCCCATTTGTCTAGATCAACCTTTATGAGAAATTATATAAAAATTCTCAAAAAGTAAATTGCCTAAGCCAATTCACAAATAAGAAAAGAGCAAACAAATCCATGAGACCAATTTAGCAGAATGCTGTAAAAGAGTCTGGCACTGAAAAGATGATCATTTATCATACTTTAAATTTTTTGTATGATTGATAAAGTTAACAATTACATATCACCAAAATGAATTATTTGTGGTCTCAATATCTGCCACTAACTAAATAAAGATTCAGCAAGCTCTAATAATATGGATTATGGAAGAAAGATTCTTTGATACCTGTACAACTTCTCATCTGTAAGTCGCAAAACAAAGAAACCTTCACTTTTATAAAGAACATGCTTGTACTACTGCTCAGATCCCTCGATGCAGAAATCTCCTACATCACACTTTGACGCTGAGGCTCAAGATGGTTGAGCAGCAGACTGTATGGGTGTGAAATAGTGTCCACCTTCTGCCTTTTTGCATCCTTTACTGATATCACCATCCATGTTATCAAAGTCGGTTTCAACAGGCCTTTTGGTCTGGATGATCTGACCAAACAGCTGAATGAATCCACCACCAGCCTGTTTTGTTGGGTTGCAGATCCGACTGCCTAAATGCTCTGTGCCAAAGAAATGGATTTTTCCCTGGATCTGTGCTGAGCACTTCTCTGATTGTGATATATTGCCAACGTTTAGTTCTGTAGAAACATGGCCCAACTCCAACATCGAATTATTTCCACAGAGGTTACCAGAGTACAATGGATGATTGCTGTTGGCTGCAAAATTGGGTAAATTTGAAACACAGATTGGGTTATGCCTGGCTCCCTGCATGCCAGCAGGAAAAAATTTATTACCATACAGTGATGGATTCAATTGCCCCATCAGTGTATGAGTTAACCCTGTCACTGGGAAAAACATAGGGCCCTCTCCATCAGTGAGTAACTCAGTATTCTGAGGAAGTCTGAGTTTCTTTGTAGGAGGGAATGTAGTTTGAATCTGTGTTACTGAAATCACTTCCACCTCCCAAGGGCTCACTTGTTTAACATTCTGCATAAATTCAGGCTCATCCCAACTGATCTGATTGACAAAAAAGCAACTAAAGATTAGAACTGAAACTCGATAACATACATGCATATCAAAGTGATAATATGAAATGAGAAACAGTGGACAAAATTAAAATAAACATACTCCTAGCTCAATCACCACTATAAACTTCAGACAAGAGTACATATAACTATCTTCCAACTAAACAAAAAATAAATAAATTCATTAGATGAATTTCTGAATATCTTGATCAATGGTCTATGGCATGTTTTAGAAGGGGAAAAAACACATTGGATTCTAGGTTCACAGTTCTCATCCTAAAAAGCTGATTGGCTGGTTGAGCAGTTCTACTGACATGAATAACATACTTCTTACAACACGAAAAGAGAGAGTGGTTGTTACATAAGCATGTTAAAGTATAACAAGCTATCCATCATTCAAGCAGCATTTTAATTCTCAGTGAATATGCAACTTTCATGAGTTAGAACTTTGCAAATTAGTTTTTGCAAAGTTTCTTTTGTTTGACCATCAGGGAATGTGGAGCAGCAGATATCGATTATGATCACTATTCTCTAGTCAAGGTAGACATTAACACAACTTGTTAGAAATAAGATGGTAGTCAAGTCTAAATAATCAGGAAAAAAAAAAGCAGTGAATTTAAATGCAATTTCATCTATCACATGAAAAATAAATAGTTTTTAAAATATAAAAGATAAGCATTAAGGTGGAGGACATTTATATCACATCACCAAGTCTAAGAATAAATATTGTCCTTTTATGGGAAGAACTTTCATTTGGAGTCTTTGACAAGAATGGCATACATGTGACAAACATGTCAAACACAACACCATGTTTGATTCGTCATTTATTCCTTGACTACCATTTAACACCATTACTATATTGACAACAGTGATATTATAAACAGGGTGAATAAAAAGTACAGACTACAAAGGAGAAAACATAGAAAACAAACACAAAAACATGGAAACCAGAACTAACGAAAATGTACACTGCAATTGCTTATACTTGGCTGTTCAATAAAATTTGTACGAAGTTTTTATTGGTGTTAATTTACATTTGATTGATGTGTAAATGAACATTTATTAAATTTTATTTAAATGTTAAGTGAAATCAGTGAATTTTGTATCTTGGAATTTCTGTAGGGCATATTCCAATATTAGATTCCAACACACATACCAACCAACACCATAATCAAGCAACAAAGTAAGATCATATGTACATGTCAACCGGAATTACAAGAAGACCCAAAAATGTATTGATCTAAAATGAGATTCGACGCCCCTACTCGTTTTTCGACGGACAAGCGGGACTCGAATCTGGATGTCTTCCGGCAACACACAAATACAAATGGGAAAATAAGGGACTGAGACAATATTTTTTTTAACGTGATAAAACCCTCTAAATGGGGAAACCTCCACGTGCTCAATGCGAGCAAAAATTCCCACTATAACTGAGAGAAATTACAAATACACTTACACTGCAATGTTTTGCAATTATTGGACCCACTTAATTCACTCAAGCCATTCTGAGAAAACAACTCAGTGTCTTTGCTTCTGAATTAAAAACTGCTCCATTAGGCTCCACCACTGCTCTACAACGTCCAAACATGCATACCATAAAACATGTCAACTATGCATGTCTTGCCAAAAATCTCAGACCATCATCAATTAAAACAACATGTGGCTGCTAGTGTACAAGACTCCACATTTTCTGGATTGTAAGCAGCCCACACACTGATCCCCTATTTTAGGTTGGAAAGAGAATACTTGATCTAAAATGAGATTCGTCGCCCCTACTCGCCTTTCTTCTGCATGTAGCGAGCGGGACTTGAATCTGGACCGTCTTCCGGCAACACACAAAAACAAAATGGAATAAAGATTGAGACACAGTAATTTTTTTTTTTACGTGGTAAACCCGCTGAATGGGGAAACCTCCATGTGCCCATTGATAGGCAAAATATCCACTATAATTTAAGAGAGATTTACAAAATTCACAACCCGACAATATCTGCCTTGACTTGTCATCTTTTCAGTCCCACTTCATGTAAATTGAAAACCATACAGCTTTGAGATTGAAATGCAAGTTGGGACTGAGTGTACAACATCCTCAAATTGGGTCTGTTTGAATTCAAGTGTCTGAAGGCAACAGCGGCATGCAATTGAAGGAGCAATTGGTAGCGTCCTCAAAGGATGCATTCCTCCTTTCTAAATGCTGTTTGGAGCACAACGTGATAACTGAATGGGTGATGTTTGGAAAAACAGTATGGAGAACTCCCATGTTCTTTCTTGGCTCCTTCTTTTCTTCTCTTTTCTGGCCATGGCTGAAACAATGACACCACTGTGGATAGAGTGGGTGCCCCACTAACTCTCAACCCACCTCCTTTTAATGCCAAAAAACGGTTGGGAAACTTCCCGGCGGTTGAGAGTTTGAATTTGAATTCAATTTGTGACCGTCGGTGGTTACCAAAACTGAACTTGAATTACAAAATTCTAGTGAAACTGCCGAGTTTTGTGACTCGAACTCGGCGACTCAGTCTTCCATTGTGACCCGATCCGTTTACGGATCATGTATGGTCTACAAAGTATTATGGACCAATCTTAAAGTACGATAGTAGAACAAACATATTTCTAGTGGGCTTTCATGTGGAAACTACCTTTTTTTTTATGATGGAGAAACCCAAGACCCCCACCTCTACCCGAGTACAAGGGCATTGGGTAAAGCTCCGGATACACGCAGACCCCCACAAACGACGGCCATCGAGTTACTACGGGACTCAAACCTGAGACCTCTGGTTCCTGTGCCAGAGTGTCTATCAGTTGAGCTACCCAGTAGGGGGATTGAAACTATTTATCTGATTTGCACCAAAGCTAATTGGACTTGGTGGCTTTTTTCTGGACCAACTGGCCCATGTTTTGTGCTTATGGTGAAGGTTTCTGCACACTGTCATTTGGGCTGAAACTTGCAGTAGAAAGGAACTTCTTACCTATCATTGTTGAAGGAGACTCAGCATGTACGATTAGGTGGGCCAACAAAGCAGACAATAGCCCATGGATCTCAGATCTCATTGAGGAGATATCTGGCTTTAGTTGTGTTGGCCTGCTGAGGTCCATTCATGTTTCCATGAATGTGAATGGGGAAGAAACTGATGAGCTGGCTAAGAAAGGAGTGTTGAGAAAGCTTAATATCATAGAAGATTCATCTGTGCTTATCCTGATCTTCGATGGGGCTTTGTTTTATTTTTGGCCTGGCTGTGGGCTTTTTTTGTTCGAAATTGCACAGGCATGGTCTCCCACCCTGTTTATGTCTCTCTAGCTGAACAACTTCCTTTCTGGGCCTTTTTATTGTCATTGATTCCGTGTCAAATTTTTTTCCAACAAAACTATGATTGTTACTAAATATACATAAACATATATACATGCATGTGTGTGTGTGTGTTATTTGCCAATTGGACTCTAGATCCCTTTTTGACAAAAAGTTTAAAATGACATGGAAGATGCAGCACTGAGAACTTTTTCTCACATCTACAGTAAAAAGGACCAGACTCTAGAACCTTTTGTTGTCCCAACAAAACTCTAGGACTGACATAGTAGACAGGCACATAGAAGAGTGCACACCGAAACCACCTAAAAATATATTACAAGAATAACATGCTTCAACAAAGTTGTTGTTGTTGTTCTTATTGTCATTGTTGTTGTTATTTGGAAAGGATTTAACAAAGTTAAAATTTAGAGTAATATAAAATTCAAAATGACTCTAGGTTTTTATTTCAAGGCATAGAAGAGTGCAACACCTAAGGAAGCATACAAAATTAAAAGTGATAATGGGTTTTGATTTCAATACATAGAAGAGCGCAACACCTCAGGAAGCATTTCCAATGACAGGAAATGATTGAACATTCTTCACTAATTAATTAGAATATGGAAAAATATTACTTTATTTCATTTAACTTCAATTTTGCAAGCATTACGCACCACTTAAGGATGAATTACAAATAACTTTATCAAATAATAGTTATTATTTAAGAAGAGATTTTCAAATTATACAAACTTTCGAGTTAATAAACAAATGAGCGACATAATGAAACACTGGGGAATAGTCGACAATGCCTAAGGCATGAATCTGATGTTTTAGAGAACCAATTTTATTCTACATCAAGTAGATCTTAAATGAAGTCCATTTCTTGTCAAGCAATGGAAAGTTTTAGAAATAAGAAGCAAATTCTACTTTATACATGCTCTTATTTGGGAGAAAGCCTAGAAGAAAGTATATCCTTGACAGTCTAATAAAAAAAAATGCAAAAATTGGTACAATCTTGACGGTTATATAAAAATGATATAAGATATGCATAGAGGAGCAGTAACAAGTGTAAGAATCGTTTGTGGAGAGATAAGAGTTCCAAGTAGAATTAGGCATGAGGACATCTACTTCGAGCTCCACATTCTTCAACTTGGTCATGGACGATTTGCAGCACATATCGAGTACAAAGTTTCTTAGTAACTGTTGTTCAAAAAGATATACCACTAATATGTCAATCAAAATAGCAGCGACGGTGTGAGGTCATCTACGCCAATGATTTATAGGAGATTGCAAGTTAGCAATCAGAGAATAGAGAGGATTAATTGTTTAAACCTTTTTTTCTTTTTTTGCAGACAGGTGATGAATTGTTTAAAATTAAAAATACCATTGTGCCATGGTGTGGTAAATTGCAATTTCTAGGTGCAATTATAGAACAATGAAATGATAATTTGCTTCTTTTTTTTTAAATGGATGATAACTTGATATGTTGGATACTGTGAACAGAATTAACATAGGGTAGGCAAAAGGAGAAAATGATTTATGACCAAAGAGAACCAATTCAATTAAAAAATCATTTTTATAAGAACAAATACGTTGGACATCAAAGAAATAACAATAGATAAAATACATGTGGCTGAGACACATGTTCAATGGAATATCAAGACTAATGAGAAATGACAAATTAGCATTCAGTAAATACAACTATATGGGTAGTTCCATTAGCAGAAATAAATACATAATAAAGAAATGCAGGTGTTCGAGCATATATACACAGAAGATAAGAAACAACTCTAGCATGAAGAATTAAGGGTCACAAATTCAAGGAGCTGGGAGACATGGAAATCAGATTCATGCTGAAGTAGTAAAAAATGACATGTTATTGTGGAGCAACCAAAAAAGCATGGGGTGAAAAGATAAAATTCATGTGGCCAAGACACATTGAATGGAATACCAAGACTGATGAGAAATGATTAAATTAGGATTCAGTACATGCAAGGACCTCTACAGGTTGCTCCATTAGCAGAAAATAAAATAATAATTGTTATAATGAATTAAGGGAGAAGAAAAAAAAGAGATGGAGGAAAAGGGAAGAAAAAAGAGAGAGAATTCTTTGTGGACTGTGGAGTAAAATTAAAAGATACATATTTTTCCTTTGAGAGATGAATTAAAAGATCGAATTAGAAATAGTTGCATTAAAGGAACCTTGAAATAGAAATAATGGATCATCTATTTTGTCAGTGTATCTTGTTGAGGGTGCAATGGAACAGTTTTTTGGACCTTATGGGTTGCTCTTCGGCATTGAATGATTCGACTATTGATATTTTGTCCACTTGGTGGTGTGGTGCTTTGAAATTTAGGGGTAAAATAGCTTGGCAGTCAATTCCGGTTGTCATTCTATGGTCTTTGTGGAGAGAAATTTGAGAATCTTTGAACAAAATAGAGATCTATAGGCTTTTTGAAAAAAGCTTAGGATCTTCTCATCTTTTGGCTTATGGGATGTAAAGAATTCAAAGGTCTTGTCTTTGATGATTTTATCATAGGGTGGTCTGAGTGTTTGAAAGGAGGAGGGAGGAAGTGTAGAACATTGGAGAAATGAAAGCCGCCATACAGGAGCCATCTTAAATTTAATGTTGATGGCACCAACAAAGGGTAAGCCAAGACCAGCAAGAACAGGGGGACTTCAACAAAATCCTCTAGGAAATATGACATGTTTTTGTCAGACCCCATACCACTTTAGGGACTATAGAAACCTCTATGAATTGTTATTATTTCAAGAGACATTTCCTGTCTTTGCAGGGATAAGGAAATTTCTTTCAACCTTGTTAGGCGATCTGTTAATGCAGTGGCAAATTTCTTATCCAAAATAAGTAGATCGTGGTGAGAGTGTTGTGGGCCATTTGTAATTATGTGAACAGTTTTTTATGGTGGATTTTGGTTTATTTTCTTTTGATCGTTGATTCTTGCATTTTGTAGAGGATCCATATATGTTTCCTATACTGTACCTTTCCCTTTTAAGAAGCTTGTTCGTTACTTTAAAGAAAAAAATTAAGGAACCTTGAAAGTACTACCAATAGACAAGAAAATGATGGAATATTGTTTGAGATGGATTGGACATGCATGTAAAAGAGTAGAAACAACTCCAACTAAACACCAACCAGAATGTTGTAGGGGAAAAGAAGGCCCTTAAGAACTTGGATGAAGGGATAGAGCAAGATTTGAGGTTGTGAAGTGACAGAGAATATGGCTTTTCATAGGAGATATTGTGATGATGATGGTAGTGGGGTGTTGGTATACTGAAACATGACAACCACAAAGAATCGAAGAAAGTTCCAAGTTCAACTAACTAGGAGAAGGGGTTGCAAGGTCAATGATCCTATGAAGAACTTAAAGGGTTACAAGCTCAAACTTCAAAGAACAGAGACAAGAAAGATCAAGGAAGGTTTGAAAATAAGTGGTGAAAAATGACATGTTACATTGTGAAATGAAATAAAAAATTATCGAAGTGAAAACTTCACAAACCCAACCCTAGATAGATGGGTTAGGCTTCGATGATGCCAATTGCACACGCTCAAATAGATGGAATCATTTGGTGTGCAGATAGGGGGGTTTTCACACACCCCGGAGGACTAGTCGGGTGCAACGCTGGACACCTCCGGACCTCAAAAAAAAAAAGATGGAATCATTTAAGCTCAAAAAGCAAACTGAAGGGCTCTACTAGAAGTATTACCTTCATAAACCAATGTTATTGCCATTGCCAAACACAAAAGGTACATTTGGAAAGTGCATCTCCCCTAAAAGTGCACTTGCACTAGGAGAAGGTGTATTTCTTTTTCTTTTTCTTTTTTTTTTTGAAAGGTTGGGTGTATTTCCACATATGTATTTCCCCAAAAGTGCACTTGCACTTTACGGTGGTGTACTCCCCCATGTGCAACTAAAGGGATACGAACCTTGAACCTCTAAAATTTCCCATCAAAGTGTTTCAACTATTTCAAAGAAATTACACTTTAAAACAATGTATTTCCCCATATGCAAAACAAAGAAATGAAACTTCTCTTTCTGTGTAAGACGCTCACACCCATTCTTCATGGACTTATTTATTGCTTTTTAACATTGCTTTCCAAGATGACTAAAGTATTACAACACCTTCCCCCTCTTAAAATTGAATAGAAGTATCAAGTATCAACATGTCTACCATTCAATGTTTATAATAAAACTAGTACACTATTTTTTTATTTACTGTATTTTCAGACCTTATTTTCATTCAAAATGAATTCAGATTTAATTTATTTAAATATGGTGTCGTGTCCCCATGTCCTATTTTTTCCTGGATTGCCGAGTCCAAGACCTTACACCCATGTCTGACTCCAACCCTCACACCCATGCCCATGCAACTTAGGCCCCCATCAACGGGGCTACATGTAACTAGACAAATTTAGAAGCATTTCCCTTAAACTCACCATACATTCTTGAGAAGCTTTTCCAAATTGCCAAACATATGGTTTATTCACTGTTTCAATAACCATCATTTTCAATGTGTTTCACATAACTTTACTCGCCTTCAATAGTTATTTCTCCCAAAAGTGCTTCTATGCAACAAAATGAATTTAATGTCTCACCCAATAAATAAATTATAAATATCCCAAATCTTGGTGATCATAGAATATCCCCACAAAGAAGGTCAAATAATTTTTTTCTAAAACTCATTTTATTTTGAAAATAGAACTTAATCTTTCAAGTTCAGAAAAATGTAGACCATTGGAAATGTTTGACAAATTGCTTGAAAACAACATGTAATTAAATATGTTCGTATATTAAATGGCAGATTATATCCACATCTAAGTACTACTAGGGTGCCCCAATACTTGATTATTTGCCAAAAACCATAGACATATGCAAAGCTTTGAATTATGTTAATGAATTTAAAAAATCCCCACATTAAATCAAAGAAAAAAAAATAATACACCCTAAGCCCACTAACTGGGGTTTCACTATACTTACCAACATTATGTGGGTTCACTAAATCCAAACATTACATGAGAAGGCAAGTATATGCATTTACCCAATGCCTAGACAGATAGAGCAACAAGTTATGAGAATGGTTATTATGCTGTGAATGGAGAACTTACTAACCCTTCCCATAATCATTTCTTCATTTAGAAAGGCACACAAATGGTATTAGTCATATAATGGATGTGGCAGCTATAGTCCTTGGTCTTTGTTGAATAAAAACACATATGCATGCCACAAAGCTTACTTTCTGTAATTTGGAGCAAATTTCAGCTTGTCTAGGCCAAAACATGTAAATATTACTATTTTCTTTTAGCTATATCATTATTTAGTAAACTCAAGATAAAATTTTAAGTGGATTTATTCTTGGCTGCAGCAACATGATGCACCGTTATATATGTTAGTGTGGTTCCACAACCAAATTTCCAACTATCTCCTTGAGAACAATGCAAGAGATGTTGATGTCAATACCCAACTGAATCATGATGATCTCAAGTGACTAGGAGCACGTTAACCTAACCATGATATCCTTCAAAATGAGAACCATAGCTTTCATACTGGACCCGGTTCCTAGTAGTCATACACCTGGTCACTAGGTAGGATAAAAAATGGGTGAAACAAATTTTGATCAACTACGGTCAGACTTAGGCAGAACCAAGTTTTAATCTATTTAAGTCAAGCCAATAGTAGACAACTATGGCCTAATTGGGTCAGGCCAAATAAGTATGTAACACTAATAAACAATAATAAATAATAGTAGTAACAGTTATAGTCATAGTCATAGTCATAGTAATAGTAATAAAAGAACTAAAGAAGTATATAACTGCAAACATAATCAGACAGACAGCCTTTTCAGCATCAAAAGAATAAATAAAACAAATAAATCAATGCCAAAAAATTAAATCAAACGTGTCAATCCTATGATCCATGACATAATATACTATTGGAAGGTACTGAGACCACGGATGTTCTGCTGACAGACAACTCACTATCTAAACAAGAAAAATGTTAATGGCAATCACCATTGAAGATGCTCATATTTAACACACTTTCCCATTTCAAAAAATAATAATTAAAACACATTAAAAAATTTAAATATGAATAAGTGGGCTCCAGTATCATTTTAAATTGATTGGAGAGCTACAGGTTCATCAATAGAAAATCATCTTTGGATGTGGTTTAGCACCAACCACCAGACACATCTTCTGATAATTTCACATTAGCTTCGTACTTCATCAGTGGCACTTGAGATACTTTCTACAATTCCTAGGATCAAATCTAGTAAAGAAGAAATTTGACCTTTTCCTTATAGGTAAATCAGATTGGATTCATGAACTCAGCACACAGCCTCACATCCTTATCGCCACAGCTGAAACTTCAAACCCCTTCCAAAACCAACGGGAACCATGTTTGTCTAAATTCTTGTATAGAATCACCCCATTGGAAGATCGATAAGATGAGCACCCAATCCACTCAGATTTTCCCATTTTCTTCAACCAAAGTGTTACAATCAGACGATGACTAAAACAATTAAAAATGGGTCCACAGTTCACATAACATTTTTCTTTATGTGATGACCATTTAACAATTAAAATTAGAACAGCAAACATTTCTTTACCCAGCACAAAGGTCAGCACAGACTATACATATCCAAATTAGCGGCATAGTTATCAGTGAGTTGTATTTGATTCTAGAAGGTAAAATGACAACGATTATTACCTGCAGCGAACGCCATGGAGATCCTCTCCAAATTCCGAAATCTGAAACGGCAGTGGACGACACAGTCCCTTGAAACCAGGTCATTCTCGATGAGTCCTCCGTCTCCATCGCCATCTTGACCCTCACTCCAGCCGCCCAGTAAACCTTCATCGCGTCCTCCACCGCTTCTGCCCTCACCATGAAGTCCGGTGATCCTGCCCTTGGATAATATATAATCTCAAAAGCCCTCCCAGTGCCTGCCAATTGTGTTGCCATAACAACCGACTCTGGCAACACTCTTCCCCTCCCACTCCTCGAAAAACCCCCCTGCCCGCCCTCCCCACCATTCCCTGAGTCCTCCACCACTCCTTCTGCTCTCACCCACTGCCCACATGAGTGAGCTCGGGCACGGCGGACCCCAACAAAGAGCTCACCGCCCCAGTTCTTAATAAACACGACGGAATCCCCTGCAACGAGCCTTTTCTGGTTGACAAACTTGCTCCAGCCGGTGGTAAGGAGGTGGCGACGTGGTGTGCCACGGTAGATGTGGCGGAACTCCCATACGGCGCCGTGCAAGTCGCGGACAGAGATGTTCTGCACCGGGGGGTCGTCCCGGAAGTTGAGTGGCGGGAAGATGGAGTCGGCGCAGAATCGCGGCACCGAGAACCCCCCGCCATTGTTGGCGTCGCTCGGCGTGAGAACCTTGGCGAACGAAACGGCATCGTCCGCGCTGTCCGATGAGTTCTCCAACGACGGTGCCGATGGATGGAATCCGCCGGGAGGAATCGGCTCGAGAAGGATCCTAGCGAAGACCTCGTCGGTGTCCCGATCTGCAAGAAAACGGACGGCTAAGATCCGGCAGAGGACGAATGGCTTCTTGAAATGAAGGGTAGAGAAGTCGGGAGGGGAAGAGGACTGCTCCGCGTGGCCTTGGGGGAAATAGTAAACCCTAGAATCAACGGCTGGGATTTGAACAGAGGAACCAGCGCAGGCCTTCCAGACATGAGGATCGAGATCGAGATCCACCTTCTGGGGCTGGTGAAAATGGTGGTGAAAGGGAGAGGGCGAAAAGGCCATGGCAAGGAAGGTAAGGAGGGTAATAGAAAAACAATGGTAGCAGTGGAGAGAGTTGCAGGGAGTGTAGACACTGCCGTCTTCGGGTCGGAGAAGGGGCACGGAAACAAAAGCGGAGAAGAACTAGAGTAGAGGTAAATGCCCTCAGTGTTTGCGCGCAATTACGAAAATACCCGACGCTGTCTCTTTGAATGGTGTCCGTACGTGACCGAATCGCGGTTGCCGCCCCGATATTGTATAGATTTTTGTGTGTTCATGTGAGCCGAGATATGCGCCTTCGTCACTTCACAAATCACAACAAAATGTTTTCCCTTCGCTCTCCTTTAATATTATCCTTCTATTCTTTCAATTTTAATTTTAATTTAGCTAATGATTAATTAATTTTTTAATTCAAAATTAAAGGAAGCATTTTTTTTAAGACCAAAATATCCAGGCGTAGTCAGATGTCTCACGACTAATTCTTGAGATCAGGGATTGAAATATCGGCCGATATGTATCGGTTTTTTAAGAACGAACGATATCGGTCGATACGATATGTATCGGCTGTACAAAATGATTATCGGCGGATATGGCCGATATTCGGTCCGCAATATCGGTCACCATATCGGCAGATATGCATAAATATCGGTATTTAAAATTTATTTTTTTTATTTTAAAAAAAAAAAAATACGGTTTTCCATGGTTTTTTGCGGTTTTTCACGGTTTTTCATGATTCTTCACGGTTTTCCACAGTTTTTTGCGGTTTTTGCGGTTCTTCACGGTTTTGAATACCGGAGGAGAGAGAAACGCCGATATCGGAGGAGAGAGAAACTTATCGGCCGATATTGCGGCCAATATGCATATCGGCCGAGGCGTTTTTTTGACCCCTGCTTGAGATATGTGAAAACCTCTTTATAAACACAAGCTAGTACAAAAGTGGGAATATGACCATCAATCTAACCCCTAGGATCAGGCCTGGCCCTGGCCTTAGGCGAACTAGGCCGTCGCCTAGGGCCCCCAAATAGATAGGGCCCCAGTTACCGCACATTTATAGTATAAAATTATTTTAATGTTTATTTTATTAACAAATTGAATTGTGGCGCAATGGTAATGCGTGTGACCTTTAATCTAAAGGTTCCATGTTTGAATCGTGTATGGTTCATTTTTTCAATTTTTAATATTGTTGTTCAGCCAACTCCTCCATGTTGTTAAACTTTTTACAACAATTTCTTATAAATTTAAACATAATTTTTCTTTAAATAAAACAACTTGGGGAGTATTTAAAATCAATTTCATATAAATTTAGACATAATTTCTCTTTAAGTAAAATAATTTGGAGAGTATTTAAAATCAACTTAACATGACTCGCTTGACTCGAATTCCTGTCAAGTTTAGTCAACTTAGACTGATTTGGCCAAATTTTTTTTCAAATTTTAAATCTATAATTCTAATAAAATAAATTAAACATCATGATAAAAAGCATTTATCCTGTAGTTTTATTTTTCTTTTAAAAATTAAGAATTGGGATGATTAATTAACTCTATTAAAATATTAAAATGATTATAGAAAGGTTAAATTTTAACTAATCATTATTCTTATCAATTTTTTAGAAATTTTAATAAAAAATGTGACTTAAAGAAGTCCCTAAATGAGGAAACTTAATGTTCATTGTGATATAAATAGTTGAATGGAAATAAAATGGGTTTAAATTTGAATGATTGTTTTGTACTTTATAGTTTATAACTGAGTGATAATTTTTTAATCTAATTTTACTTAATAAGTTATTTTAAATGCATTATATACTTTAGCGTGTCAACTACTCTTTTTAAATACAATAAAATAGTAATAAAATATTTAAAAAAATCAACATACATGACACAAGTGGAAATTAAATTTGTCACAAGAAAGATATTAACTGTTTTATCAATTGAAAAAGATATACTAAAAAAATTTGAATATAGTAATTTAGTTAGTATTTTGTATCTCAAAATACAAGAAAAAAAATTAAATAATAATTTGTTATAAATTTGATTATGATATTTTATTTGAATATTTCACATTTTGTAAAAAAAATTATATAATTTTATTTTTTGTGAGTGCATAAAAGGCCCATCTTAAGAGTTTGCCTAGGGCCCCTGAAATCTCAGGGCCGGCCCTGCCTAGGATTAAAGGAAGCATTAAAAGAAAACCTAGCTTTCTCATTTTAGTCTTTTTTTAACTTATTTCTCTTAATAACTTTATAATTTAAAATTTTAGAGTCTAAACTTAATTTTAAACTAATTTGAATTGCGTGATTCAGTCATTTCTTCCACTTAATAAATTTGTCGAATGGGTGGGTTCAAAAATCAAGTTCTCTCTTATAAAATTAAGTCGGGTTAAATTAAATTAATAAAAAAAGACACAACAAATTGATTAAGCATATTGATTGTTTTATTATCTTACTATAAATTTATAAATTTGAGTCTATAAAGATACCATAGTTGATTTATAGAAAAATCATTAATTTTGATAATATATTCTAGCTCTTTATAAAACAGATAAATACTTCTAATAATCATGATAAATTTTCACCAATATTTTTTCTTCTTTTTAAATTTTATTTTTTCAAGCAACACAATTGATTATTCTACGTACAATAATACCATAGAAAAAATTATATTTTTTATCCATTATGATATATACATATATATATATATATATATATATATATATATATATATTCATTGACTCAACTTAGTTCATGTAAAAGTTTGCTCATGGATGAATAATTGATTGAAACAAGTAAAACTACGTTAGGATTACTACATTTAATTCTTAATTCATGACAAGTCAAAAAAAAAAAAACTTGCATTTATTATTAAATATATCTAATTTGTAATTCGACAATTAATGTCTATTACAAGAAATTGAAACACATATTATGTCATTTATGGAAAATAATTTGTTGTCAAATCTAATTATAAATACAAACTATTAACAGATGAAATAAATAGTTACAACGATAATAATGTCAAAGAAAATTATTATTGTAAGTCCACATTCAATCCTATTTGGTAAATGCAAGTTGCGTCTATCATAAATTATTATTGTAATATTTATTAGGCACGTCTGTACTTATGCTGAAATTCTTAAATTAAATTCATATAACACTCAAATTAAGTCTGATACTTTTAGATTAGTTTCAAAAGAAAATTAACTCTAAGTTTCAATATTCATGAAAATTCTTGAGAAAACAATAGCAATCTTATTTATTGATTAACACTAAATATAATAACAAAAAATACTCCTCCATATAAAAATATTATTTTTATATAAATTTAAACCTAGTGCAGAGACATGAATACAGAAAATTAGTCATTTAAAATGTAAAAAAAAAAAAAATTGAAGATGCAGAGACGTACTTATAATTGATGTGAGATGGGTTATAAAAAAATATAAATGACAGTAATTGAAAAATTATGGCTGGATTGGATTATTAGTAAAAAAAATTAACACATGAACAGAAGGAAGAACTCTGTATCATTCAATGTAACAATTCCCTTTATAGTATCATGTTCTTTTAAGGACACAGATGTAGCTCACTATTGATTTTTGTTACTATTTCCTTTAACTACAATGGGCATCTTCTAAATTCGAGTTGTCTTATTAACCACAATAAATGAATTATTCTCCAAAGTTCCAACAATACATATGGCTATTATATGGAAATATGTATCGGCTGATATATATATCGTTATGTAAAACATAACGTACAGTGACAGTATGTGCCAATAATATATAATATCAGTTGATACAAATTTTTGAATTAAAAAACTTTTCGACCATTTCTTGAACTGAATCTTGTATTGGGTGTGATTCTATGAAAGTTTAGAAGCAACTTAGTGTGAAATGTATTTGTTAATTTCAAATATTTTTCTTTAAAATTTGACTATTTTTATTTATTTTCATCATTTTTTTTTTTAATTTTGACTCTAAGATAATCTCGAATTAGGGTTTTTTGTGGAAATACTTTAATGAAATAATAGTCTTAAAGGAATTCAATGGATATGTTATATATATATATATATATATATATATATATATATATATATATATATATATATATTGATGACCAAAGTGTCCTAGTCTCTCAAATCCTTGGGATATATGAAAGCCTCCCTACCCACACATCAAGTAATTCTATTGGGTGTGGCCCTTTGGAAATATCTTAATATGATTGATATAGTTTATAGGATATGTCTAATTTTCCAAAATTTTCTGAAAAAATAATGACAGCTGGGTTTTTTTTAATATACTTTCTATTTTCAAATTTCTTGTGGAAAAAATTAATGAAATGATTTAAAATGTTTGTAGAATTAAATGAAGAGCCCTTAATGTAATTGATATATTTTTTAGCATGTTTGTGTGGATTTCTAATTCTTTTATGAAATTAAAAAAAAATTACCATAAAAATTATTGAATTTTAATTGAAGATACATGTCACTTTATGATGGTAGAGAACATGAATTTCATAATTGGTGTTTCTTCATGTTGATTTCCTATTTTCTAAAACTTTAGACATTTTCTAATTTTTTATGACTTTTTTCAAAATTTTGACTCTCATTGGTCTAATACTCTATAAATATGATTATTATTTTTAACAAAAATATATTCACAATAGATTTTTCTTTTTCTCTACTTTTCTTATATTTATCTGCGTTTTTTCCAAAAAATTAAAAAATAAGTGTAGAGAGCAACCGTATTGACTTGCTGACTTTTGCAGCCCTGAATTTATTATTCCTTAGTAGTAATGACTAATGATCAACTTTGGAACATTTAATCACTGATCTATAAAAGGAATAATGGGAGTAAGTGTTCACACGAATATTTTGACTGTCCTGAGTTGATTGATGGGTCCACACTTGTTGATTCAAACTCTTGATGTTAATAGGTAATTGAAAATGATTTGAGAAATATAGAAAACATTTTCTTATAAAAAAATTAATAAATTTTAAATTATCATTAGAGAAAAATATAATTGTGTAGATGCATATGATAAGAAATGTATAGAGTAACAAGAAAAGATGGAATGAGAAATTTGTGTATCATAAGAAAATATAAAGGGTGCTTTAATTGAAGAGAAAATTAAGGAATTTAAATAAAATAATTAAGATAGATAAATTGAAGGTTATAAATAGCCCGAGTATTAAGTACAAGAAAAAAGAATAGATAGAATAAAGAGATCATAAAATACTTGGGTTAATATGGTAAAGAATGACATAATATCATAAAGGGATATAGATAATAAAATTTTCACGCAATTAGTATAAAAGTGAAATTTAGAAGACCATTAATGAAAGAAATGAAGAATTACAAAATGAAGAAATAAGATTTTTCACTTGTTAAATGCATACGTATTAATATCAGACGATATCGGCCATGATATTGCCGATATCGATAATATCAGTGATTTAAAAAAAAAAAATGTAAATATCGGTCTTAGTATCGGCCTACCTAAAAAACCGGTTTGAGTAACGTAATGGCCATTGTGCCGATATGTCGCGTAGTGGCCTGTAGTGTGAGCTATGGTTTCTCTCTCCTCCATTTTTTTCCAAAAAAATCTAAAAACTTTACAGAAAATCCAGAAAATTCTAAGATTCATTTCTGTAACTTTTTCATAATTTGACGGCCATTTAGATATTTAAATATAATTTTGAAGTTATGAAATCGAGAATTTTAAAATATTTTGAAAATAAGTGGAAAAATTCCAGAAACATAGAAAATAAATTCTACTAATTTTCTCCTAAAGAATGATTGTTTTAAGCCTTTTTATCATTTTTTTCAAATTTTAACTCTTAAATAATCTAAAATTCAATAATAATGTGTGGATTTTTTTTTTCTTCAATCTCTATTCTTGTCACATAGCTCTCTGAGTCCGTTCCCCAACGGCTCTAAAATCGCCTCGATCGGAGTATGAGTGACAAAGTTACGACCATTTTGGCGCCCTGAATATCGTTATGAATCGATACGTATCACCATAATAGAACCGATAGATATCGAACGATATAATACTTATTGGTTAATACTTGATGAGCTATGTACCAGGCGATACCTAACTGTGGTCAATAATCTGTTACATAACGGTCGTTACGATATGTAATAGCCATTTTCATAACCTTAGGTATCAGCGATATATCGGCCGATATTGTACTTTTTAATTTTTTAAATGACTAATATCAGCCTCATTTTCGGTTTTTCTATTTTTTTAATTCAGAAAATATTAAAAAAAGTTATCGATCTCTATTTTTAAAGAAAAAGGGGAGAGAGAAAAATATCGTCGATATATCGGTGTGGAGATTTTTTTACCCCTTAGTTAAATGAAAGTAGAATTTGAAAAAAAAAAAATCAAGAAATGCAAAACAGATTTAGTAACAATAATGAAGCTATGTTTATTTTGTCACATAGGAAACCTCACATACTATGGAGACGAAAAATGCTAACAAGAGTTAAAAATCCCATTTTCGCATTCTATCATCTCCTAACTGTACAATATTTTTCAAATTATGGGTTTCTATCACATTATTTAAGAAAAAAACTTGGGCAAAAAAAAAAATTTAATTAGTCAAGTAATCTTTCTATAATGAAATTTTTATTATATTTCTTAAATGAAAATTATCATGTTTCCAAAGAGTCATCCCCCTAGTTTTATCCAGTGTTTATGGTTAGAAAGACTTGCATTTGCCTCGAGTACTAATCAAATAATCTAAGAGGCCTTGGATACCTCAGTCATTAAAAAAAAAATTGTTAAGACTATCTACATTTGTTGCAAATGGTGAATGATTTTCTCATATTGTTATTTTTGATAAAAAAGATTATCTTTATATGATGATCCTCAGCACTCATAAAAGGCCTCTAAATGTGTTACTAAAGCAATTTGATCAACCACTAAATTTACATCATCTCCATTGATCAAGCATAATCTCCAAATAAGACTAAAATTTTGGTCGTATGCAGTTAGGTATTAATATCTACCAATACGTACTGTATCGGTTGATACATATTGGATTTTCAAGAGTCAATATGTATTAGCCGATATAATACATAGCGGTTGTACAAAACTGATATCGGCAATATTGGCTGTGATATTGCGGATATCGATAATATCAGTGATTTTTTTAAAATAATTTAAATATCAATCTTCAATATTGGTGATATATCAGTGTTCCCTATAGTATATCGGTGATATATCAGTCATAATATCGGCCGATATTGTATGTTTTTTTTAAATGACTGATATCGGCCTCATTTTCGATTTTTCTAATTTTTTTAATTCAGAAAAAAATTTAAAAAATTATCAACCGATATTTGAAAAAAAAATAGGAGAGAAAAAAATATGCTGATATATTGGGGCGATTTTTTTACCCCCTTTTTAAATCCAACATGTGTAGATCAATCTAGTTATAGTTATACTAAATGAACTAAAAATAACAAAATTTTAATACTAATTACAAAGCTTATTATATTATATTAGACAGATCTGACCTACGTTTTGACGGTGGTTTGACCTCATGTGTCAAAGGGTGAGATAGGATTACGATAAAAAGAAAATTTTATAATAGGATCCAGAATCATCTTAGTCCTTAATTTTTTAAATTGAAAAATAAATGAATAAATTTTTTTATCTACCTTAGTCAATTCAACAGTAAATATGTATAAAATGAACATTAAAAAAGATAAATTTAAATTTAAAAAATAATAATTTTAACGGTCGTTTAGATTCATAAAAATATGAAGCCCTTATGCCCTAAGACAAAAGATGCCGGACGTTTTGTAGTTTTACCCTATTATAATACTCTCTCATTTCCAATTTAGTTTTCTTATATATATTTTGGGATTGTTCCAAAATAGTTGTTCCATTCTAACATAAAGTGTATTGAAAATTGATGAGATAGCATAAAATGTTAGTCTTATATAAAAAGTTTCTTAAAAAAATATAAATATTTCAAATGAGACAAATAAAATAGAACGAAATAAGTATATTATATATCTAATCTTTATGTCTCCTAATGATTTTAAACATCTTACCCATTTATTTTTCTACCAAAACAATGTAAAATGGGCAACACTAAGTATAAAAAAAAAAAAAAAAAAGCAACGTGGCATTATGGCATGCTATGGAACTCCATTGATTTCATTTGATACATGAGATAGGTTAGGCTAGTCATACATCTACAACATTGATTTTGAAATTGATGTTTCAACTTCGATCATGGTTAGAAAACTTTAGTCAATAATGTGGACATATCAACTCAAAATTTGATTCATTAAATGTTCTTATAATATATTTAACTTATAATGTCAAATTGTAACTAATAATATTCCATTTTAATTAAAAATAAATACAGGGCTAGTTCCGATCTCGGACCCATACAAAATGTAATAAATCTGATTAACTTAAAACTCAATACACTCAAAATACAAAATTTACTATGAGCCCAGTCTTAACTATTTTGTAAAGTAATATTCCATACTTTAATAATACAAAATTACTGCAAAAGTGAATAAGGGCCTCACAAACTGCATAATTTAAACTTTGAAAAAGTAATTTGAGATAGATTTCTAGATAAGTTTTCTCGTTCAGATAATGTCGATCTTGTTTGTCATCTGTTGAAGAGTGAAAATGGAATCAACATTTGTATCAGGCTGCTGGAGTTAGAAGTTTTCCCGTGACTGTACCGGTCGTAGTGCTTCAGCAAAGGGTTAGGAAATGATTTTTTTATTCTTATGTAATCTTGTGTTTTAATTTCAGCCGAAATGTCCCTTTTAAAAAAGGGTGAGAGTAGACTCGATTAAAGAGTTATTGTTGGAATATATCAATTTACCATACTTTTCTAATGTAATAACCAACCTCCCCAACGTAATATCTACATCCTGGTCTCAGCGGTACTGTATTACATTGGAGAGATTTTACTATAGACCCCTCACTTCTTAGGATCATGAGACACCTTTTCATCAAATAATAATAAAAAAAAAAGATGAAAGTAAAAAAATGCCTTCATTTCTCGACGTATTAATGTCTCATGATATTATACTCATATTTCTTGTGCAATTGGGTCCTACTTAGAAATGGACAATATCACTCACCCAGCAATGATGAATGCATCCAAATGAATTTCACCTTCAATTAGTGGCCCACATTGGGTTTGGATGAGTGGGACATCAACATAAGTCAGACATTCTAACTTCTAAATAGGAAGCTAAATGGATATTTGAAAGTTTAAAATTTAAAAATCTCACTTCAAATAAATGAATTTGGAAGTAAATTTTAGACCCATTAAAATTTTAAATTTAATATTTTCTTGGTTTTATATAGATTTAATGTAGTTACATTCAAATTTATTTGTTCATTATTCTATGACATATGTATAAATAAAACAAATAAAAAATATAAATGAAATATTTTTTTAATGACTAAAGGTGTCTAAGCGTCTCATCTGGGGACTTGACCCAACTAATCTTTCGGAGCATGTGTCCACCTCTCTGCACACACATGGATTTAAGCAATGAGGAGTAACCCCATATGGAGTAGCCCAAAAATAATTAAGTGTGAATCAAACGTAAGACCTTATAAATACAACATAATTGATGTCATGTAAATACCCATAAATGTAAATGACTTGAGTTCATAGTCAAATTTGGATGCATATTTAGATATAATTGTCTGTATACAAATTTAAATTCATATCATTTACATTTAGATTTGATTGGATTCAAAATCGAAGATCTTACATCTCATATTTAGATTGAGATTTAAATTTTATTCAAATTTGACCTAAATTAAACCCATTTACATCTCTAACTTTGATGTGCAGGTGTTGACCTAGTTTTAGACCCAACATAGCTTTTGCTATTGGATCTAGACCATTAAACTCAACATGAGTCCTTACTCCTATACTCAGTTTTTTCTCTTTGTAAATATTATTTTCATCAATATAATTAACTTTTGTTACCACTAAAAAAGTCTTTACTATTTATAAAATATAAATTTAATGGTTATCAGTAACTTTTCTATTTATTTAGAGTTAATTCTTTGAAATATGCTAACATAGGGGAATTCCTTTTAAAATAAAATGAAATCAAACTCAATGGATTCGTAAAAAAAATAAATCAGAAGGGATATGTTCACACTTCACAGAAGGCTCAAAACTGAAGTTTGAAGCCCCATCTAGAGTAGTCCTACTTACAAAGAGATCTGAAACATATTTTTTTTTTTGAATTTATGTGTGGAAAACTACAGAAATCCAGCGTAAAACCCCTATAAACGATACCCGTTACCTTTAAGGTATACAAAGTTAGACCTGAGAGCTTGAACTTGGCACCTCCCACCTCTTATAACATAATTAACATATTGTATTGGATTATTTTAATGTCTACTACAGTTAGATGGAATAATATTTTAATTAATGAAAATGACATTAAAGATGATGATGAGTTAAATCAAACTAGTAATAGTATGTTTCCCTTTCAAATTTAATGGTGAATATCACTCGAAGCCCTTATTGAAATGGTGTTTTGATTAGGAAACCTCACATACTATGGAGACGACAAAATTGCTAACAAGTGTTAAAAATCCCATTTTCGCATTCTATCATCTCCTAATTGTACAATATTTTTCAAATTATGGGTTTCTATCACATTGTCTAAGAAAAAAACTTGGGCAAAAAACATAAAATTTAATTAGTCAAGTAATCTTTCTATAATGAAATTTGAAAGTATTTTAGTATATTTCTTAAATGAAAATTATCATGGCTGCGTTTGTTTGAGATGAATTGAGGGGGGAACATGGGTAACCCTCGGATTCCCCTCTTTGGTAGCAAGAAGGTATAGTTAAAAAATCTGAATTTTACCTTCCCTTTTGACAAATTTGAAAATACTTTGGCCTCCAATGGTATTCATAAAACATTTGCCTCTCGTTCCCTTCGTATTTTTCTCAATCCCCTTCATAGCTGTGAATGGAACTCAATGCAATTCAAATTTCAATCTAACATCTTTATTTTTAAAATTTGTTAATTTATTATAGAAATAATGTGACTAAAATAAATGAAATATTTTCAACATTATACTTATAAAATAAAAATTTATTTAAATTTTATCTATTTGATTTAATTAATTAAATTTGATAGAGAATAAAAATCTTCCTTTAGATTATTTATTTTCATTTGTTTAAATTTTAAGGTTTTATGTGTTTTACGAGACTAATTTTATATAAATCCTGGTACTAATAAATTGTTTAAATTTATAAAATTAATAAATTTCATATAATTATCAAATATCATTGAATTCAATTTGAGATATAAGGCCTTAATGACTCACTTATATTAGCATAGAGTATGCTTTTTAGAAATAAAATATTTTCCGTACAACTTCAGTAGGTGTATTCAAATCCGACTCACTCAACTGTCAAATATTAATTGGTTAATCCGAACAATTTAAAATATGGGTTGGTCACAATTTTTTTTTTTTAATTTGAGTTAAAATAGGATGATGCTTTATAAAACACTCTCCTTATTCTTTTACCACTATGTGATGATTTTTTAAAATTAATTCTTAATAATAAATATATTTTAAAAGTGGATATTTTCTTTTATAACTGTCTCTTTGCTTAAACATATCAATATAATATTTATAGGTCCAATTATGTACTTAATTACAGTGGTTCGACTATGACCCAATTTAAAGCAACCTAAATTATTTGACTTGAATTAAAAATGAGTTAGAATTTTAAAATTAGATTCAGTTATATAGTTTAACATGGACGTATGAAATATTTTCACTTATAAATGAATTTTTAGGCTTTCTTACTCAATTTCACAATTTTGTAAAATTTTTACCAAAAAAAATTGTATGTATTATAAGATATATTGTTAATTTTTATTGCAATTTCTATGGAAAAAATTCCAATGTTATAAAGAAAATTTTATTTTTACTCTTATTTTTCATATTATATGAATTTATTAAAAATTATGGATTCTCAAAAAATTGTTAATATATCAGATTTCTCCTCTTTAACATTACCAAATAAGATTTTTTTCCCTTAGAGTAAATTCTAACTTTTCAACTGTAATTACCAAACAAGATAAGGGTAACAAAAAGTATTCATAATTGATTGCCCACCGCTCGTTACCCACCTCTGGTTATCCACCCCTGCAAAATTTACCCCTCATCCAAACACAGCACATGTTTCCCAAAGGGTCATCCCCCTAATTTTACCCGGTGTGTATGGTTAGAGACGCTTGCATTCGCCTCAAGTACTAGTCGAGTAATCTAAGAGGCCTTCGACACCTCAGTCATAAAAAAATGTTAAGACTATCTACATTTGTTGCAATTACCTTTACACAAAAAATCGGGTGAAATTACCATTCTACCCCTCTGTGTTCTATTCATTCGAACGAACTGTTAGTTTATTTTTAGTTCGTTCGGATGAATGTACTCATCCGAATGAACAAATCAGTGTAATTTCAGTTCGTTCGGATGAGTGTTCATTCGAATAAATAAGTCGAATTTTGTGAAGGATTAACATATATATGTTCATTCGAACGAATGAACACTCGTTCTACACTAAGGTGTTCGTTCGGATGAGTATAATCATTCGAACGAACTAAGAATGAACTGAAAATTTGTTCGAATGAATTTATACGCGGGGTAAATAGTAACTTCACCAAAAAATCTGAAAACGAGTGTGTAGAAGCAGATTTGCCGGGTGTTTGTATGGCTCCCCCTCAATTGTATTAGACAGATCTGACATACTTTTGACTAAAATGCCTTGGTGGTATTTGACTAAAATGCCTTGGTGGTTTGACCTCACGTGTCAAAGGGTGAGATAGAATTACGATAAAAAGAAAAATTATATGGTTGGATAGATGATTGTGAGAGTTATATCACTAAAAAATAGGATCTAGAATCATCTTAGTCCTTAATTTTTTTAAATTGAAAAAAAAATTGAATAATTTTTTTTACCTACCTTAGTCAATTCAATAGTAAAAATGTATCAAATGAAAATTAAAAAAGATTAAATTTAAATTTAAAAAATAATAATTTTAACTGTTTAGATTTATAAAAAATATGAAGCGCTCGTGCCCTAACACCAAAGTTGCCTTGACGTTTTGTAGTTTTACCCTATTATAATACTCACTTTGTCCCAATTTAGTTATCTTATATGGATTTTGGGATTGTCCCAAAATAATTGTCACATTCATATTAGAGTAACATAAAGCAATGTTATCAGAACCGAACCGTCTCCGAGGGAGGTTGGGTTCAACCGAGTTCAACCGTAGTCAAAGCCAGTCAAACCCGTCCTCATCAATATAATATTATAAATAATATTAAATATTCATAATATTAAATATTTGTTATATATATTTTTTATTTTAAACTCCACTACTCACCACCGCCTCATCATCGCCTAAACACTAAACACCAAACCCTTCACGCTCCATCATCACTGTCCTAATCTAAGCCATTATCAATCCACCCAAACCACTCTCTTCTCCATTAACCTCTTCCCTTCGCCAATCACCTACACCCCATTGTCTTCCCTGCCTCCAACGAACCCAAATCTAACCCATCTAATATCCATAAACCCAGTCATCTCTCTGCAAATCCAACACTACATTTGCTCAGCCCACTTGCTACCTTGGGGACAACATGTATGTTAGAAGAATGGTGTGATAGAAAAGTTCATCCTTCTTGAGTAAGATTTACTCAAATAACAATGATAAAATGGCACCTATAATTTTTTGTCCCCTTTTTCTTATATAGAAATTACACTATATTATCCTTTTACAGAAAAAGAAAAGTAAAATAATAAAATGAATTAACTGCTCAAAGATACAAAAATAAAATGAATAATTGCAGAAAATAAATCATGAAAAACTAATGGGTTTCACAATAGAACCCAAAAAATATGACAGTAATACAGACTTTACCTTCTGTAACATCCAACCGTTCAAGAAAACCATTTCAAAAAGCAAAAAACAAAGATATAATTTAAAAGGGGAAAAGCTACCAAAGATGACGAAAGAGGAAACTCATGGAAGGCTGAGAGTAGAAGCTTGAGAGAGACGGATGGAAGATGGTGAGTTGCAGGGAAGGCCAAGAGTAGAAGCTTGAAAGAGAAGGATGGAAGTCGAGAGTTGAGAGACGGGAAGAAAGTAAAAAACTCAAGAAACCCTCTCTACTATTGCACCCCTCCCTATTCCCTAGGAAGTCTTTTCATTTCCCACAGCCTGCTTTTTTTTTTTAACCTCAACTTAAGCCACGGCTCACGGGTGTATTATGAAATCCGCAAAAAACCGTGGTCCGGAGCGGTTTTTTTGCGGCTTAACTCATTAGAAGGTTTTTTAATAAAACCGGACCGATAATATGGTGGTCGTGGCTGAACCAATCCGATTTTGATAACATTGTCATAAAGTGTGTTGAAAATTGATGAGATCAAATGAAGTGCTAACCTTATATAAAGAGTTCTTTAAAAAATACAAATATTTCAAATAAGATAACTAAAATAGGACAGAAGGAGTATATTATATATCTAATATTTAGAGTCTCATAATGATTTTAAACATCTTACCCATCTATTTTTCTACCAAGACAATATAAAATGGGCAACACTAAGTATAAAAAAGAAAGGCAAAGTGGCATTATGGCATGCTATGGAACTCCATTGATTTCATTTGATATAAGAGATATGTTATGCTAGTCATACATCTACAACATTGATTTTGAAATTGATGTTTCCACTTGGATCATGGCTAGAAAACTCTAGTCTATAATGTGGACATATCAACTCAAAATTTGACTCATTAAATGTTCTTATAATATATTTAACTTATAATGTCAAATTGTCACTAATAATATTCTTTTCCTTAATTAAAAAAATACAATAAAACCTCTTTAATGTATTACTCTCTAAAGTAATAACCTATCTAAAGTAATATTGACAGTCGGTTCCAACCTCTAGTCCATACAAAATGTAATAAACCTCTCTAATTTAATACTCAATTGATTTGAAATAATATTCGAAGCCCCTACTCTCTCCCATGTGGATGGAGGAGCGGGGCTTGAATCTAAGATCGTCTTCCGGCAACACACAAAACACAAAATGGAATAAGGGACTGAGACAATATTTTAATTTTTTTTAACGTGATAAACTCACTCAATGGGCAAACCTCCACGTGCCAATCTAGGCAAAAAGATCCACTATGAATTGAGTTTTTACAAATATACACCTGCGTAAAAGATATTGGAACCATTGAACCAATGGACCCACTTCAAATACAAACTCATTTTAGCGACAACCTCTTAGTGAACTTTGTTGAATCCTTCATGGAGACATCAATTATATGCATAAATAACACTCTGACTGACTGTCGGCTAAAAACCAGCGTCCCAAAAGATAGACAGAGGCTTTGGAGAAAAATCAGAGCTAAAACAGGCTAATTCAGTCGACTGAATACCACGATTCAGTCGACTGAATCATGGCTAGTTGAATCTGTGCTTGGCTAGTATGTTTTTCAGTCAGCTGAATCATGGAATTCAGCCAACTGAATTTGGGTCTGATGTAAACTGTCTTGCAGAAATGCTCTATATGTAGCCCCTCTTTGTTGTAAGACGCTGAGACTCCACTGTGGATAAAGTGGGGTACCTCCAACTCTCAACCCTCCACCTTTTAATGCCAAAAACAGTTGGGAAACTTCCCGGCAGTTGAGAGTTTGAATTTGAATTCAAAATGTAACTGTCGGTGGTTACCAAAACTGCACCTGAATTCAAAATTCAAATGGAAACTGCCGAGTTATGTGACTCTAACTTGACAACTCAGTCCTCCATTGTAACTCGATCCGTTTACGGATCATCAATACATTCAAAATACAAAATGTATTGTGACCCCAATCTTGTGAAGTAATATTCCCTTCATTCAGAATACAAAATTACTTTAAAAGTGACTAAGGACCTCATTATCTAAACTCCGGAACAGTAATTTGAGATAGATTTTTAGATAAGCTTCATCGTTCAAGATAATGCCGATCTTGTCGACAAGGATTTTTTTATTCTTGTGTAATTTAGTGTCTTAATTTCAGTCGAAAGACCCCTTTTAAAATGGGTAAGAGTCGACTGGCTTAAGAAGTTATTTTTGGAAATGAATGCTACATCAATTTACTAGACTTTCTAATGTAATAACCTCCCTAATGTAATGTTTGCACCCTGATCTCAGCCGTATTACATTATAGAGGTTTTACTGTAGATGACCCATTTCTTAGGATCATGAGATACCATTTTATAAAAAATAAAAATAAAAGATGAAAGTAAAAAAATGCCTTCATTTCTTGACGCATTAATGTCTCATGATATTATCCTCATATTTCTCTGTGCATTTTGGACCTACTTAGAAATGGACAATCACTAACCCAGCAATGATCAATGCATCCAATGAATTTGACCTTCAATAGTGGCCCACATTGGATTTGGATGAGTGGGACATCAACATAAGTCAGACATTCTAAGTAAGAAGCTAAATGGATATTTGAAAGTTTTAAAATTTAATTTTAAATAAATAAATTTGGAAATAAATTTTAGACCCATTAAAATATTTTACATGAACACATTTAAATTTAATATTTGCTTGGTTTGATATAGATTTAATATAGTTATATTCATATTTTTTTGTTCATTATTCTATAACATATGTATAAATAATACAAATAAAAAAAATATAAATACACCATTTTTAATGACAGAAGTTGTCCATGTGTCTCACCAGTAGAGGACTGGACCTGACTAATCCTTCAGGACATGTGCACACCTTCTAACACAAACATACCGAGTTCAAGCGATAAGGAGTAACTCTATGGAGAGTGGCTCAGAGAGATTTGAGCATAAATCGACCTCAAATTGATGTCGTATAAATAACCATAGGTGTAAATGGCTCGAGTTCATAGTCAAATTTGAATTCATATTTAGATATAATTGTCTATATACAAATTTAAATTCATATCATTTACATTTGGATTGGATTGGATTCAAAATCGGAAGATCTTTCATCTCCTATTCAGATTGAGATTTAAATTTTATTCAAATTTGACCTAAAGCAAACCCATTTACATCTCTAACTTTGATGTGCAGGTGTTGACCTAGTTTTAGACCCAACATAGCTTTCGCTATTGGATCTAGACCATTAAACTCAACATGAGTCCTTACTCTTATACTCAGTTTTTGCTCTTTGTAAATATTATTTTCATCAATATATTTAACTTTTGTTACCACTAAAAAAAGTCTTTACTATTTATAAAATATAAATTTAATGGTTATCAGTAACTTTTCTATTTATTTAGAGTTAATTCTTTGAAATATGCTAATATAGGGGAATTCCATTTAAAATAAAATGAAATCAAACTGAATGGATTCGTAAAAAAAAAAAATCAGAAAGGATATGTTCACACTTGACAGAAGGCTCAAAAGTGAAGTTTGAAGGCTCATCTAGAGTAGTTCTACTTACAAAGAGATCTGAAACATATTTTTTTTTTTTTTAATTTACATGTGGGAAGTCATAGGAAATCCATCGTAAACCCCTCACAGGTGATACCCACTGTCCATAGGGTACACCAGGTTAGGCATGAGGGCTTGAACTTGTCACCTCCCGCTTCCTGAAACATAATTAACATATTATGTTGGATTATTTTAATGTCAACTACAGTTAGATGGAATAATATTTTAATTAATGAAAATGACATTAAAGATGATGATGAGTTAAATCAAACTAATAATAGTATGTTTACCTTTCAAATTTAATGGTGAATATCACTCGAATGGTGTTTTGAGATTGAGATCTCAACAGAAAACTACCCATTATTATCTCTTGTTAAGCAAATGCTTATATAATTCTGAAAAGATTCTCATTCCAAAATCATCTCATTGGCATTCCAAAATGTGGTTTTAACTTAGTACACAAAAGTGTGTTTATGAAATTAATAAAGATTTACAAGAAAATTTCAACAAAAATTAAAAATTTCAACCAAACTTTTTGGGTTTGAGGGGTGATATGTAAATTCAAGAAATGTTGGGATTTACAAAAAGAACTCATATCTAACAAGGTTGAAATTGATTTATTTTTTAAAACATTGGGCCTACAAAGAGCGAAAAGTGTTTGAAATTTTAATCAAAATGTCGTGAGTTCAATTCCCACTTCACTTTAAAGGGTCACTTCTTACATATTTACTTCAAGACTATGTTTGGATGAGAAGTAAATTTTGCAGGAGTTACATTTGACCAAAGGTTATCTGAGAATTATGAATATCATTTGCTTCAAAAGGGTTTCAAAAGTAAAAGTAGATGAGTAAATAAGGGTAAAGTTGATATTTTATATTCTTTATTCTTTAATTACCAAACAAGGATAATGAAGGTAACACTCTCCTTACACCCCCTCATCGAAATGCAACTATTACATGTGTGGATAGAAAGATTTACACATGTTTTGAAAATTAATCAGATGCTCTAAAAAGGAACACTTTATTCATAAAAAGATCAATCAAAATTTTTACCCGTTGTCAAAATTTAAGACTCGAGTATAGGATATCTCCTTAATAAATGCAAGCTCTATAATTAGCAAAAGGAGGATAATATTTTACTGTTTTAGGAAATGACAGTAGCGCTATTGTCGGTAACTCTGTATTCTATCCCGATAACTATGTATTTGAAATGCATTTGAATTGCATGAGGTTTCAGATACATTTATGTTTTGTTGGTCACTAGTCACTACATTTAGATCCACATGCCAAAGATGGTGAATAACAAGCCCAACCAAATGTACCACTAGTTGATGAAGGCATCTAAATGGATTTTATATTATGAAATTTAAGACAAGATTGAAGAATTGGCTATAAGTAGAGTATAAATTTCGGCAATGCCGATATCTAACGTCGATACAATTTCTCTCTTTTCTCTTTTTTTTTTAAATTTTTTTTTTTTGAAAAAAATATAGAAGAATATGATAAAAATAGGAAAAATGAAAATCTAGTGTGAAAATTAGATCCATGAGAGCCAAAATTTCAATACAAATAAAGTATGTAGTAAAAATTCAAAATATGCCTAAAATTTTTAGAAATTAGGAGACCAATACGAGAAAACACTTTCCATAATGACAGGTATCTTCTATTACAATTTTTAAAAAAAATTATTGTAAAAGTTTCAAGTTTCATAAACATGCTAGAATAATAGAAATATCAAAAAAAAAACTATATTAATCATATTAAGAGATCTTCATTTAATTCCATTAATATTTTTATATCATTTCATTTTTTGAAGTAAGAAACTCCAAAATTTGAGTTATCTTTGAAAACCTGACTTTCACTAATTTTTTCAAAAAAAAAAAAAGTTAGAAAATGACATAGACACCCTACAAACTATATTAATCATATCAAGACATCTCCATTTAATTATATAAGCATTCAATATTATTTCATTAACTACCTTAAAGTTTAGATTTTCTTAGAGCAAAAATTCAAAAAAATGATGAAAATAACTAAAAATTGATCAAATTTTTTGCGAAAAATATTTGGAATTGACAAATACTTTTCACATTAGAAGAACTTTCTTCTAAACCTTCTTAAATTATACCCAATGTAAGATTGGACTCAAAAAATGGTCGAAACGACTATTTTTAAAAAAGAATAAAATCATATTTTTTGTATTTTTTAGAATTTTTTTTTTAAAGTGAGAGAAACAGTAAAGCGATAAAACTCCGATACAATATGTATACCATACCTGATACCCTGCCTACTAACTACCTAAGCTGACATGACTTAGAAAATTAGGGTTTGGATTGAGCATCCTAACTTGTTTATTAAAAATATGTTGACTGAGTCATGACTTACTCAAACTGATTGAGAGTCAAAAGATTTTGCCACTTGGCTCAACCAAAACTCGATCTAACCCCAAATTTTACAGGTGTTTCTGACTCCTCTTGCCCTAAATTTGATGATTGAATGGATTAGATCGGAGTGATTTTTTTTGTAATTTTCATTATTATTATTATACATGACTTAAATATATTCACGATCATTTAGAACCAAATGCATGTATCTCATACACTTTTATTTTATAGGCATTGATAAAGTTCACTTGCTCTAAATTTGATGATAAAATAGATTGAGTAGGTACAATTGATCTCTTAATGTTTTATCAGTGGTATTCTCAATGCATAGAGTGGAGCGGTTAGACATCAAAGACACTAAAAGAAGAAGACAATCTTTGAAAATATTGAGAGAAAAAATTAAAAAAAAAAAGAATATGTTAAACTCTAGCGTGACTGAGAATATAATTTATGATAAAATCAATTGAAGAAAAAAAACTCATAAATCTGACTTCAGATAGATGAGATATTGACGGGTGATGATAATGATTTTTATATTTACAACAAACGTAAAAAAAATTAAATCTTAAAAGGCAAAACTCCCATTAATATTTTCAGTCAAACATTAACTTCTTTGTAAAATCTCCAAATCCTTTTTCCTATAAGAAAATAAACAATATGCTTGTATAGTCTTTTTTTTTTTTAATAATTTAGGATAGACAAATTTTAACACTTTACAGTCTTTGTTACTTTTGACTAATATTTATTTATACAAGCTTTTTAAATACAATACATTGGATATAAAGATGTGGGTCTTGAGAATGTGTGTGGGCCCATACCTCCAACCATGTGTCCAAAACCATGTGGTGAGCCTCACTAGTCAAGTGGATCTTGAGAATGTGTGTGGGTCCATCCATACCTCCAACCATGTGTCCAAAACCATTTCCAAACCCGTTTGCTTCATGTTATGTTTAGAAACAACCAACCCACGATCGACATGTATTGGCATACTTGGAATTTCTGGCATTGGATTCTTTAAATGGAGAGATTTTCTAGTGCTCTTTCAATCTTGATTTAAAACTATTATTTTATGAATTTGTTTTTAGATTTTCTCTTTTTATTTTGGAGCCCTTTTTCTATATAAATATAAGAGATTATAGAAAAGAAATTTGTGGGAAAGAAACTGAATTTTGAGATAAATATGGGGTGCCCTTTTACAAGCTTTGTGTTTTTGGGAAAAGGGATTGTGTCAATGTATAAAAGTAAGCCACTCCTCATAGAATTACTCTCCATCGACTTACCCAGTGTATGTAGATTGGAATGTTTACACATGGTGATCAAACTAGTTTCACCTCCAATGTAGACTAGGAATACCCATGTTAAAAAAAAGTGAGCTCACGAGTAGGAATTTTTCTTTTTGCGATTTCATTATAAGCACATTGTAGTTGATTGGATCTTTTCTTTAATAGCGGAAAGAATCCATTTTCTTTTCTAACATGGCTATAGACACCAAACCATGTTAAGTTCTTGTCTTTCCTTATGTGTTATTTTTTTGTGATTTAATTTTGTTTTATTTTTTATTGCAAACTTAAGATTGTACTCCTCCATGTTATAACACTTCCCTGGGCCCATGATCATGTGGTCCACCACTATGCCATGGGCCATTGAAGTGTTTGAGCCCTAATGTTAGACCAATATGAGATGTTTTCCCCCTACAGGAGAAACATGTTTTCCACTTGGGTGGCGAAGAGGAAAAAAAATTTGAGCCACTTTTTTCTAGTAAGTAAATACTCCATCTGTCCCAATTTAGTTGTCTGATATGTATTTTGAGACTGTCTAAAAATAATTGTCTGATATGTCATTTTGATTATCTCTCTATCTATTTATCTACTCTGACTATCTATCTCTTCTTTATTAGAAGAGTTAAAGGATGTTGAGAGAAGTTCACAAGCCTTTTGAGAGTTCTTTCTTAAAAAATTCAAACTTTTAAAATGGGACGGAGGGAGTATCGAATAGAGAAGATGAGGGAGACACATCTGAGTTACCTAATAAGGGTAGATTTTGGTTCTTCATTATTTGATGATACACTTTAGTTTTAAAAATCTGCAAAATCCTACGTGGGTCCTACAAAATATGGACTATCTACATGAAACCCCACAATATGAGTGGTCATAATAAAATTGAGTAGGCTAATGATTTTTTGCAAATGTGCAAAGAGCATGACTCTAATTTGGTTGGTTGACCAAGTAATGGGGTGTAAGTTAGATTTGTGTCAATGAATCGACTAAGGAGTTAGCTCTTTTTCTTAAATAGAGAAAATATGTGCAACACACCTCCATTTATAAGTGGATGTGACACATAAATTTGTGAAGTGAATCGAATTTGTCATCAATATAACATAATGGCAGGTCATCTTTGATGTTTATTAATTTATGGAGTAGGTCATCTTTGATGTTTATTAATTTATGGAGTGTTGAGGTCATACACATGAAGCCTACACTCATATGATTTTCATGAACACAAACAAAACGCGTACAATTCGAGTCTACATGATAGGCTAGAAATGCTTCTCTAGGGCCCAAGGAAAGCAGTAGTGATAGCACTAGAACTATAATGCCAAGGGAATTTTGAATTAACGCGTCTAATTGACTTGACTCATTTGATAATTGACTGAATCCTAGTTTTAGTCCTAGTTTGAAAACTATGATAACAATAGAACTGGTGATAATAGTATTAATGTTGTCATTACTACAATTGCTGGTTGATAAGCAAATAATACACACAGACAATTTAGTGTGTCTCGCTTAATCAAGAAGAGACTCTGTAATCTTATTTATAGAGATAATGAAATATAAATAAGGAAAACAAATAAAGAGGAAATCTCTAAATAGAAAGATATAGGAAATATCTAATTATATTCTAATATCTAAACATATCTTTACAAAGAATCAATGAAGATATGGATGGGTGATATGTGCTAGGTGAATTGGTGAAATCTTATCTGTCTCATTTCTAACTTCATACTAAAAATGGATGCAAAGATGCTAATTCTCCTTTTTCAGGTTTGTGTTACAGTGAAAGGGCAAGTCAATGCTCAGAATAGTTCGCTTAAAATCTTCTATTGAAGACAATATTCCTTACAAATTGAATACATTTGTGCATGTAATCTCATGCCTTGTGTCCTTCCTTTTTGCTTTTTGTGTCGTTTATTATTGATGAATCTAGGAAATGGTAATTGTCATAATGTAAATTGAGTTTCTTACTCACATGGTGTAGTTCAGTTGGTTACATCCCATCTCAGGAAGCTGGAGGTCACTCGTTCGAACCCCCATAGCTTAACCTTGGTGTGTCTTAGGGATAAGGGTCCACCTGTGAAGATTTTACGCTGGGTATTCCACGGTTTTCCACATTTATATTCAAAAAAAAAAAAAAAAAATTTTGAGTTTCTTCAAATTTTTGCATGACCCATGCTGTAAATAAAGAATGTGATGGACCCACTCCTTGAAAGTCGCTTACTCTTCGATTGAAGGATAATCAATGTACAACTAATGATTGAAGATAGTTTAAGTTTATGCAATTAGAGGCCATAGAAAGTGATTCTTGAAACAATCCACATTGATTTTGGGACCTACTAGATCGACCATGTTGATTATCAAATCACGAGATCATAGATTTCTCTTAGACTGCGTTTGAATTAGGAGAGGGGTGAAAACGAAGGTAATCCTCATTTATCCTCATTTGGTAACAAAGAGAAGAGGCGTGAAAATTTCAAGTTTCCCCTCTCTAGCACAAATCTGAAAATCTCTTCACGGCAAGAGGTAATCACTTTACCTCTCTCAGATAAGTTTTTTTCTACTGTAATTACCAAACAATATAAAGGAAACTCATGTTTAAGAGAAACTCCTGTAAAATTTACCACTCATCCAAATGCAGCCATAGACTTCAAAAACTTGCTTAATGTCAAGGAAAAATTGGCATAAACGCTAACACTGAAAATGCAAAGATTAGGCTCTATCATTGGAAACCCCAGGCTGGGGATTTGGAAATGTATCATGATTTACCCATAAGGATCATCTTTCATATTTAAAGATAACAGAGTTCAAACTTTTGGAATTTTAGAACATTGTTCTCATCTTTTAGTTAATTGCTTGCGTTCTATAACAAGATTGGACAACTAGGATCTTTTCTTTTGATCTCAATACCTGTAGGGCATCTACAAAGTTTGCTGGATAGATTAAAAAAAAAAATAGGTGCAATAGAATCCAACACATTTGATTTTGCAAAAATAGCAATATTGATCACTTATATATATGTATAGAGAGATTGGAGGTTCAATAGAAACCACTAAATTATTTCAACACAACAAACATGAACATGAGGATGACATTGTTTCAGTAAAAGAAAATATGAAGATGGATGAGTTACTACAACAGATCCATTACTTCTTTTTAACACAAGAAACATGAGAATTAAGAACTAGGACCATGAAAAAGAACTTTGAAAACAAACAACAGGAGCAGTCGGAGTGGGGAGTTTCTTAGAGTTTCAGAGTTAAATCGATATCTTCTTCGGAATGCGGGGTTCTTAAGCTCAAGTTCAGCTCTGGTGCCTCAAATGCTTCATTTGAGTCCCTAGGAAGCATCATGTTTTGTGGGATCCCAGCATCAACCCAAAATGGGCTGGTTCTTACATTGCCCGGTGTCGAAGACAGAGAGTTAAAAGGCGGTACATGCGGTGTTACAGGGTTTCCTTTTCCGAAAACAGTCGCGTATGGTGGTGATGGAGATGGAGCAATTGTGACTGGCTTCTTGCCTGCTCTGGCAAGAGCTTTTCTCTCTCTCCTTGCCTCATACCTCTCCTCTCTATGGGCATTTATATGGCCACCCAAGGCATGGCAGCACCCAAACTTCTTACTACAGTATGGGCAGGTATAGTCTTTTCCTTGTGTTGCTCTGCTTGAACTACTTGTTCCCTTCTTCTCCATAGTTGAGACTGTGAGAAGATGATAGAAACAATTTTTTTTTAAAAAAAAAAACAAGCAATTCATGGAAGCCATTGAGTTTGAGGGGGGGCTTATATAGAAGTCTTTTTTGCTTATTTTAGTATTTTCTCTTTGGGGACTAAATCTTATGAGGTTGAAAGGATAGGGTTAGCTGCAAAGTCTCTATTCATATTCTAGATGGTGATGACAAGTATGACAAAGGGAAGAATGGTAAATAGAAATAGAGAAGAATCAAATCAAGCAAAAACTATTGGTTTTATGATTTTTTTTGTTTCTACTTCGCTAATAAAAAACATATTCTCCGTCCATTTACAATTTATCATATCCTTTCTTATCACTTCAATTAAAGCCGTTGAAAAGCATTTGCTCTTTCTAATACTTTTTATATGTAATTCTTTAATTTCACATACTTATATAGATTGTTTCAGATAGAATGTGACCAAATCATCTTAAATAGCATTCTTTAATTTTGAATCTATTAAAGCAACCTTTAATTTTCTTAAGTTTTCTACATTTATTCATTTTTAATTTTATCTTAATATGTCTATGTATTACAATTCCTAAAGGCAGTAATGTCACATGGATGAAAGTTGTACTTTGTTAAACAACTTGTTTCTTCCAGTCCTGATCTCAATTGTTAATGATCCTTAATCACATATTTGTAGAGACTAATCAACATGAGATTTGAATGCATATTCTTCTCTCCTTTTTTTTTTTTTATGATTAAGGTGTTCTATAGAAAATAAATAAATATCTTCTAATCTAAAATCATTAATTTAAGGACTCAAAAGTCATTTGAATGAATCAAGCCCTTGTGAATCACAAATATCAACTAATATTTGAAAGCATAAAATAAGAAAACAGAAAACTATATTTATGTATATTTATGGCATGGATTACATCTGGTCTATTTCATTTTCTTTAAATTTTGATAACATGCACTTAAAAAATGTTTGTGAAGTTGATAAAAGTTCTACATCACTTAGACTGAAAAATCAACGACTTTATATAATACTTCAAGCACCCTCCTCTCAATAACTAGTTTTTTAGAGTGAATTTTACCTCAAAAATATTAACATAATTTTCTTCATAGTAATAGAGCAAGTTTCACGTACAGCCACTGCACGATAGGGAATGTGTTGAAGTTGACAAAAATCCCACATCATTCAACAACAACTGATAAACGAAAACTTCTTTATGAGGTGAATTTGTTATTCCTTTATCATCCTTTACCATTTGTTTTCAATTTTCTTACCTATACTTCAAAAATCAGGACTCATGTCATGTCCAACACACTGACCATATCTCCAAGCTATCCCATGATTCCAAGTGTAGAAGGTGGAATAAAGGAAGAACAACCCAATTTCTCTTGTAATACACTTAATCACATTATTTGGAAGTGGCAATGATATCCGGAATTTCACTAGACAAATTTGATTACTTATGGTTCACATTGTTCATATCCCCCATAGGAGTTCAGATTAAAATTAAATGAACTTTTGAAATGTACTTCTACTGTCTTCTAAGGTTAAGGACTCACATCTAGAAAGAAAACGCTTACATGAACTCAAAGTTGCATTAATCCATGTTAGGGAGCAAATTAGGACCCTTAAACTTAATTGAAACTCAATTAATAACATGTAGAAAGAACAAGGCTAAGAAACTCCTCCAACTGAATGTTCTTTAAATCTAAATTTCCTTGAAGAAGTTGGCCTGCCTTAGATGTAATTTCTTTAATTTTGATTACTTCTCCTTAATGATTAGTATCCAAGTTAATTAACCGAATAACAGTTTCCCACAATGATTGGCGTCGAATCACGACAAATTTCGGCTTTATGTTTGTCTCCGATCAATATGGATAACTCTAATGATTGAATCATAAACAAAACAACAATCAATATCGACAAAAAAAAAAAAAAATCCATAAGAAGCTTTCTTGCACAGAGGTTCAAATCTGCTTTCAACATTCGTCTTTGGGCCATCGTTGACAATGATGAGAAAGACTAAGTTCTGCTTAATCTATTCTTTGGAACTGGCTAAACAAATTTGGTCGATCGATACGGTGTGTATCAGCCGAATTGTAATGGAATTTTGAAACCTGAACCGTTGCGGTTGCAACGCATATTACCGTTGCATCTGCACACCGTTGCTGTTGCAACGCGTTTGTATGTAACACTCCATAAGGTACCTAACAAAGTAATTTTAGAGAATCGGAAAAAGAACTCAGAGGGCTACGTGACAGGAATAGGGATCGAAGCAGAAAATATTTTCACACTTTATTATTGAATTTGAGATTATTTAAGAGTCAAAATTAAAAAAATTAATAAAAATAAGTCAAATTGGTCATTATATAAGAGAAAATTAGAAGAAAATTACTAGACTTTATTTCCCTTGTTTCTGAAATTTTTAAGATTTTTTCCACACTTTTTAAAAATATTTTAAAATTCTCAATTTCGTAATTTCAAAATCACATTTAAATATCTAAATGACCACGAAACAAAGATAAAATTACATATAAATGAAGTCTAGAATTTTCTTTATTTTTTGTAATTTTTCAGAATCTGTTTAAAAAATAAAAGAATAAAATTTGAAGAGAAAGAATGTGTATCGGCTCGTAATGGCTGATATGGACATGACTGCACACCAAATTTTTTATCCTTGCTTTGGAAATTGTCCGCATCAAAGGGAACAAATATTAAATAAGAAGATCAAGCTATAAATCTGAAAGAACAGAATTTAGGAGCCGCCATTGCTGATTCTGAGTTTTTTTTTCCTTGCTGGGGTTGGATAGTGATTGATGCACATTTAAATGGAAATTTTGACCATTTGATGCATGATTTAAATGGAGGATTTATTATTAGATAATAGATATCAAAGGACTCAATCAAATTACTGTCACCTTAAACTCCACATTTAAGGTCTTCACAGAGGTTTAAATATATATATATATATATTTTGCATGTTTTCATACTTTCTCTAAAATAGTTGTCCACGGCTAATTTCCAAAAGCATTCAACTGTAATTTAATCAGGAAGAACACTATTACAACCAATCTTACTAATTTCCCATTAGTCTATAAAAAAATGGAATATTGGAAAATCTCGTAATTTTGTTATCCAATTTAGGGAAGAAAGAATTATTTCATTAAGTTTCAAAATTTCATATATAAGATACAACCTTAAAGGGTTGGAGTGATGGCAAAGAACCTGCTTCAAGAAGTGGGAATCATGAGTTCGATTCTCATAGAGTCATTCAATTTGTAAGTAGCGAGGCTTGCACTTGCCCTAATAAAGAATGTGGGGTACTTTAAATTGTAACATTATCAACATTTGTGAAAGTAAAAAAAAAAAGTGATGCCTTTGATGTTACAATCTCCAATGTTTAGATATCTCCCAACTATCTTTGGGCTTATAATTCCAAATATTGATCAAACATGAGGTCCACATAGACCCAATACATAAGGAATCAATATTTCAAGTAACAGACTATGCATCTTTGAGGCTTAAGAAACCATTGTAATTCTTCTTTAGATAGATGCCAAAAGTGTGGCTGGGCCAAGTTTAGGTCGAGCCAACCCAAGTTGAACCCCTACAAAGTACAAAGCTGAATTAATCTTGGGTTGAGATGGGCCAATTTAGACCAATCCCAAATTGCGTTTCTCCACACAAGCTCATCTTAGGTTGAGATGGGCCAATGCAGCCTATATAGAACTTACAATTATTATTTAAGCTGCCCAAGTACTAATGACTAGGGTTGCAATCAAGGTGGGACAGGTTGGCCCCTGAATTTAGGATAGGGCCCATGTTTCAATTATAGAGCCTATTTCGGCCCTAATTAACTAGGCCACCACGGGTCTTTTGTGAGGTTTACTGGGCAGGCCCAGGGGTATAAAATTCAAAGCCCGAGATATCTCGGCCAATATGGTAAGTATCAACTAGAGAAAAAAAATTTGGTCGAATATCAGCCGATTTCTTTCTTTTTAAAAAAAAAAACAAATATCGGTTGTGGGTCCGATTGATATCTCGGTCGAAATTAGTCCAATACGAGTGAATATCGGCCGATATTTATATATTTTTTTAAAAAGCCTTTTTATTTTTTTAAATAATTTTTTAAAAAAGAATGTCACCGAGATTTCCAAAAAAAAAGTACTTTGAAGAGAGAGAAAAAAATTAGGCTGAGATCTCGGCCGAGATTAAATATCGGTCGAAAATTGGGCTCCAACCGAACAATATAACTTCACAGAATTATCTGAAACACTATAGCTAGGCCGAGGATGAAATCTGGTTGAAATCCGCCGTCAAAAGCCACGCAATTTTAATTGAAAACACTGATTTTATAACTTAATTAAATCAACGGCTAATAAAGCATAATTTTGGTGTTAAATAGATCTTAGTAAATCGAAACAACTTTTTATATGTACAACAAGTTGTAGAAAAATACAAATCCTCTGTAAAACATTTTTTTTTTGAATTCAGGTTTTGAAGATATTTTAAAATGGGGGCTTTGCAAATGATGTTTCGGGAACGCAAAACTTTTCAAAAAACCGAAAACAGTTAAATGAAATTTGAAATCCCAAGCCTTTTGCAAATTGAGGTAATTCCTTTGTCTGTTTCAAAGCCAAATAGCTCCAATCAGATGATTTTATTTGAAAAAAATACATTTTAAGGCGCTATTATAATTGAAATAAAATAATGCAACATTATCCAAATAGGTCAAAAGACCAAAATGCCCAAATGACTTCAAAACGTCGGTATCTCGAGCTACAGAGTTCAGATTGGGTCAAACATGGACTTTTTGAAAAGCCCATATAGAGATCTATACATCTAATCAACCAAAATTTCACTTAGTATCTCTAAGTTTTCTCGGGATGCTTGGTCAAGGGTCGTGTTATGCCAATCTAACATAACATCTTTTGGCCTCTAGTTTGACCGTGGAGCTCAATGCAAAGTAATGAGGGTGTATGCCTCCAAAATGGACAATACAACTTCAAACCCTGGTATTTTAAGTCTATTATATCTTGATTAGTTTAAATATTTAAGTTTTAAATTTTTATAACCTTTATAAATATTACTTGATTGATTTAATTAAACTAATTTACTCATTAAAAAATTTAATTAAATTTGAAATACACAAAAAACCATCTTAAATATTTCCTCCGTTCGACCATTTAATGCTGGAGGCTGGAGCTACCATTGACTAAATTATACAGATACATAGCATAGTTTGTATTAAAATTTAAGTAATTATTAAGTTTAAAGCCATTCAATCATCTTAATTTTTAATCTTAAGATGTACTATTGGAAGCCATTCCTTTATCACTTCCACTGACCATTTTTCAGTTTCATTTCAATGCTGCCTAAGATAATATAATTTTTTGTATAGTTGAACATGGCATTAAAAATGAATTAATTAGAATAAAATACTATATTTCAAATCCTCTGTGAAACTCCTTTGTAGGGGTTCGCATTTGGATATATCACAGTTGTTCATTGAAAATGTCTATAGTAATATAAAGAGTACATAAAAAATCATTTTAAATAGATTAATGAAATTATATTATTAAATACTACAAAATCTTTGAAATAAAAAAAATTAAATATTTAGAAAAATAATAATTTAATCAAAATATTTTAAATTTTATATTAAAAAAAACATTATCAATAATTTTTTGTACTAACCATGTTCACCATGCTAGAGTCTTTGAATAATTTCTCAAACACTACTTCCCAATGTTTTAAAATCTGGCCCGTGGAGCAACCCGTCTTAGACGAAGGGTGGGTTAAATAAGGTTCAACCGGGTTGACCCATAGTCAAACCCAATAAACTCGTGCTATTAATATAATATTATAATTAATATTAAATTATTAACTAAAGTTATATTTCATAAAAATATATTTTTTTCTCACAAACCCAATTGTAAATACTAAAAACTAATAATTTAAAAATCATATTCTCAAAAGAACCAACACCTTCGTTTTCATTTTCTTCATTTAAAGAAAACCAAGGGTTTTAAAGGGTCAAGGGTCATGGGTTTATTAAAAAAACTGGATTGACCCGCGGGTCGCAGAGGGTTTTTAAGAGTTTTTAATCCAGAAAGGTCTTAAAATGACCCGACTCATGTTTCAGTCGGGTCACGGTTGACCCGCGGGTCGGGTCAGGTTTGATAACATTGCTACTCCAACTTAAACAAATCCTTCCATTCAAAGATGAATAACATTTGTTAGGAAATAGAATTTTTACTAGAGCACTCCACCCAAATCTAGACTTAACTATTTTTTTTTAATATGTGAAAATATACCAACTCCACTTTGTAGTGATCATAGGTAAAATCCAGATCCATAATACCATCCACAGACACCATGGATCAGGTTAGATGCCCTAAGGGTTTGAGGGCTAAACTTTCCACACAAGATAAGAATAACCAACTACTTGAACAAATAAAACGATAAGTACTCACCATTTCAAAGCGAAGAGAAGCCTCGTAACCATTTCATGCAACCTAGAATCCAGAATACTAATTATTCCATCCAATTGAAACACATCCTTCATACTAATATTTTAGTTTCTAGTTGGTACTATTGATATGTTTTGTTTATGAAACTTAGATATTTTGAATCAAGATGTAGATGATTATGTTTTTGTTTCAATGTTAAAACCAGATTTTGCCTCTTATGTTAAAATTGATGGTTATTTCTATTTCATCTTACACTTTGATGATTGATTTTGTGATTTAGCTTTTTATCAGATTGTTTTATTAGAATTATAATATCTTTTTTAATATAACTAATATTTTCGTACATATATTGCAGAAGGACAGTGAATGAAGGCAAGAAAAAAATCATTTAATCTCCTGATTGGTTTCATAAATGAGTTAGTTACATGATACTTTTATACTACTATTTGTCTCGAAGAATTAGAGAAGAAGTACATGATCCAAACTTTATCTGGTGACCAATTTATTCAAGAGGTTATAGTCAACCGTCAAACATGTTAAGATTTGTTTCATATGACTCCTTAGTGTATTCCTTCGTCTGTGCAAGATCTTGAAAACAAAAAGGTCATGAACGATCAAGTAGACTAATCCTACCTATAAATGATACCTCCTGTAAGTTTTATGTATTAAGTAAGTCAGGAAAGAGTCGAACTCAAAATCTTTAGTCTAATCCTATAAATTTACACCAACAGAACTACCTGTACAAACATATCCCTGAAATTAGCATGAGCTCAACCATTTTATCCTTTTTTTTTTAAGGTAGTACTCTTTCTTTTAATCATTTATTTTGTACTTATTGCACATTGCTCTTAGTTTAATTAGACACCCATGACATGTAAGATTGCATTGGAGCTATAGATGGAACTTATATCCCTACTTGAATTCATGCCAAATATCAAGATATTTTGAATGATAAAACTCTTTCCTTGGAAGAGACAACCCATGATAGCATTACAAATGTTGAGTGCACATAGCAGACAACGATAGTAATTTGATGTTATGATATATAAATTTAATCTGAAGCATTTTTTGGACATATTATGGATGGTTGATTAAGTATATTTGAAATTTTGTATAATTTAAATTTTGAGTGGATATTTTTGATGCATTTGAATAGAGATGGTTTGTATACATATGATAGAATAGATTGAAATGGATGTCAATTATTTTGTTTTATGATTTTAAGTGATTTGAGTTGATTTAGGACATGATTTACTGGTGATGAAATGGACATGATTTACTTAATATAGTACACGCAATTTTTGTGATGGAATGGACATGTTTTTAAATATATGATGGAGTATTTTAAATGATGCACAATATATTAATTTATAGGTGACTTGAGTGAAACATAAGTCCAAAATTATGTTTGTCAGACCTATAGTTTTGGAGGTTGTATGGTAGGAATCCAAGGATTCACTTACATTTATAAATATGTTTGGATCAGGTCAGACTAGGTCATTTATTAAACGGGCTAGATTAGATTGATTCAGATCCCACCAAATTTTCTCTTGTACAAAGACCTTATATGAAGGAAAGTCATTTTATCTTTCATTCTTTCATTTTCAATTAAAAATAATATTTCTCATATTCTAAATTTTTTTTTTTTTCAATTTTCTTGTAATAATTCAAATTAAGTTGAGTTAAATAAAATAAAATTTGGGCCAGGTTAGATTTAGTCTACTAATCAAAAAATTCAAGTTGGGTCTGGTCTAATTGGATTAGGAAAAAAAGTCTTTTATTACTTATAATCAAACCCGATCCTAACTTGAATCTGACCCAACCTTATCTATTGTTCCACCGTTTTATGAATGCTCATTTAGGGCCTACTTACTTTAATTTTATAATTAAATATAACAAACGATATAATTTATTTATTTAAAATTTGTTATTGATTTCACATCACCCTTTTCACATGTGCAAACAAACATAAAAAATTCAATTTCATAAAAAAAGGTTTTCTCATCTCAATTTCCTTGAAAACTTTTTCCTATAAAATTTGACCTTTCCTTTTCTCAGAAAAAGGGCAAATGTGCCCTAATTGAATCAGTCCACCACAACAACAAGCGTCAAAAATAGGGCTCATAATATGATCTTTCAGAAGACAAAATCACTGCAGAGTATCATGGGAAAGGATGAGAGAAGTTGAAAATTTGAGTTTAGATACAAAACTAAAATAACCTGAATAGGCCTGCATTTATTTTCCAATATCCAAGACTAAGTTCAAATAATTTAGATCAATTACAACAAAAGGCCTTAAACCTAATTGAATCAGTGCCCCTAAGACAAAAATCATTACATCGTTGAAGACAACATTCAGTTGATAATGAAGCTGTAAATATTTATCAGTGCAAAAAGAAGGTGCAAGTTGTGCAGGGGTATTTTGGTGGGGATTGGGGAGGTAACTTTTGAGTATGGAGTAGAACTTGTCTATGATCATACTAGGGTTTGAAATCAGACATGGTCCTTGAGAAACATGAAAATTGGCTAGGCTCAAGTTTGACCGAATCAGCTGACTGCAAAATGGCCTGAGCATGACTAAGCCAAGCCCAACCTGCCTAGGTTGCAATCCTAGACTCCTAGTGTAACTGGTCTCATTTGAAGAATTCAACGAGCAAATCACATGTACAACAAACTTATAGTTTATGTTCATGAAGCAAGGACAAGTTCTCCAGCAGCATACTCTTCAGCTCTACATGCGAAGAAAAACAGAAACTGAAGAAATTTTCAGGATCAAGGACAGACCTCACAATTGCTGATTGAGATATGAATCTTCCTCAGATTTTGCAGTTGTTCTGGAAACTCTCTCAGAAACGTTGCCAACCCAGTTTTTCAACCACGATTTACTACGAGCAAGCCAACCTGTTTGGAATTGGTGTTCAGCTTCAACCACACGAGCTCGTTCTTCTTCTGCCAGAAGGACAAGCCACTTCCTTGCCATGTAATCCTTGACAGCTTCAGTACCCTTTTCCGCAACCTCTAGAGGAGGAACAACCAATGGGTTCTGGTCCAAATTAAGCTTGCGTAGCTTATCTAATCGACGAATAGTATAGGGAAGAACATGGATCTGATTGTTGCTGAGATCAAGTTCCCTGAGATTGTGAAGATCACCGACTGAATCAGGAATCTCAGTCAGATCACTAAAATTACTGCCGACATTCAGGACTTCAAGATTCAACAATCTCCCAATTTCGTGTGGCAATCCGTGGAGTGCATTGAAGTGTGCATCAAGATAGCGCAGAGACTTCATCTCACAAATAGATGAGGGTAGAGATCGGAGCTTATTAAGTTGGACTGAGAGCTTTTGAAGTTTCACTAATTCATGACCGATATTTGTAGGCAAGTATGTTAGGTCGTTGAAGCTAGCGTCGAACTCCACGAGCGATCTGGTTCATGGTCACCATTTAAATACACGGAGCAAAGGACTATCAAAAAGACAAGTACCTTCCAAGATATTACCTACAACAGGAGATGCTGTCTGGTAGTGCCTTAAGCTTGTTTTTCGACACATTTAGGATCCTCAGATTAAGCAATAGTCCAATGGAATCGGGAAGTGACACTAAAAGATTAGTAGAAGCATTAAGCTCCACCAAATTTTGAAGTCCTGCTATTGAATCGGGAATGGCCTGTTTCTCAAACACCATCACTCAAATCAGACACAAACACTGGATAACGTATAAGAAATGTGAATGAATATGAAAACCGGTAACAAATATTCAGAGATAAACCATCTATTCAATAAAATCCACTGGTAGTATCAAAATAAGAAATATAACGGCTAAAATAAAAACAAAAAATTGAATTTACGTGTGGGAAACCGCGGGATACGTGTGCCCTGGGGTAGTGGGCTCACCCATGGGGGTTTTACACTAAGTATCCCATGGTTTCCCACACGATAAAGAACTGCTAAAATTATTAACAACATGATTTGCCAGTTGTGATAAAATACTTGACTCAATGTCTACGACACAACTCCAACTATGCAATCTGAGTATCTTATAAAGGCCCACTGGATGCTGTGAAAATACCAGTAATTACAGCAGAGAAGAAAAGCAATTAAATCATCAAAAGCAAAGTTTCAAGGTGCTTGGGGTTTAGTCAGTCATAGAGGATGCTTATATCTATCCTTCTTGGCTTCTCCCGTCTCACTGAATGCACGCGCTATGGATTGTTGTGCAAGAATCAAGGTTGCTGGAGACAAAGAAGTATCATGGGAGATGATATTTCTTTCCCAGTAATCCAATGGCCAAAGGATAAGATTGCCATTGGAACTAATTAGACACTTTTGAAGACATCAGGTATCCCATTGAGTCAGATGGTGCTTCCATTTTACATATTGGCAGGTTTGCTGATAGCAACACAGATAAGCTGGAAGAGTGGTGTATCACAGAGTGATATCAATTTCGGAAGGGGGAAGGGGGATAAGTAGCGACTTGGGTTATTGGTAGCTTAGGTAGGAATTACTTGTAGCAGAGAGTTCAAGTACTGAATTGAGTTATTTGTGAGGGATAATTACTAGAAAATCAAAAATTACCTAAGGTTGGTTTAGTTAGTTTTATCTCCTATCTTAGCAGGCTGAGTTGACTTCTTTTCTTGCAGCAATGAAGTAGAGAGAGAGAGAGAGTCCAAGTTGATCAATCAACACAATCAACAATCTATAGTTGTATCTGGTATCATACTGTTAGAGATATTCACATACTTCCCAACATAAATCTGTCCTTGATACCATGATTTGGCCAAAGAGCCCACTCCCTTATTGGCATCGCCATTAACATGCTTGACACACTTCCAAGTATCTCTAGAAATTCATACTACTAAAGAATACAGATCTATGCAGCTCTCATCAATAATCAACAGTTACAGGGCAAAAGATGATTCTCAAGCCCTATGCTGATGCACGCGTTTGGCTTCTTTGCTTGTCTTAGATTCCACAACAGGTGTTTCAGTTCTTCACCTCACCATTAAAGCACGAGGCCCAAATCATTTATAGAGCTGGCATTAAAGATCAACTTAAAGAGATTACACTTTGTTTCCTCCCCTTACTAGGGCTTCCGCAGCTTAAACTTTTCAAAAAGAATCATCTTCCAATCGTTGAATAAGTTATAACCCTCATCCAGGTGGCTCGAAATTATTAGCTAGAACATGAGAATTTCTTATCTAAGTGATTCTGTATTTGAAATTCCAAAATGGAACCTTCAAATGGGAATTTATAAATTCTCTACTATTGGAATTCAGCAGGTTTTCTTAACACCCCTTCCAGGCATTCCAGTCTCAACAATCATGGAATTGTCCTGTTGCAAAATGGCAGACAAGATTCAATTCCACCTAAGAACTCCAAGCTACCAAACAGACCTCAACGAGCAATTGAAAATCATCCTCGCACTGATTTCTCGGAGTTTACCAACATCTAAACACACACAACACAAACTCCTGAGTTCATTCATAGATTTGTATGGTTAGCACAAATTAATCTTCTCTTTAAGGGAGCAATTAAAAGAAATAAACTAAATTAGAGGCATTTCATGTTACATCATCGATTATTTGAAGGTATAGTTTGAAGCCCCAATATTTTTGCTCAGTTTGAAAAAAGCCTTGAACACAAGCTATCCCATCAAATAACTTTGATTAATATTATATTTACTTAACACAAGCTATATAATTTTAATCCATCATTTCCAAAATCAAAGTTGATCATAAAAAGAAAACAAAAAGATTTTCAACACAAAAGTGAAATATCATATGCAAAAGACCTGAAACAGTTAAGTAAATCATATTTACTGGCATCAATTCTTTGAAATTCAATTCCAAAATTATTATTTTTTTAAAAAGTAAAGAATCAAAATTAAAACAGATTAATAGAGAGAGAGAGAGAGAGGACCTCAAGCTGATTGTTGGACAGATTCATCGTTTTGAGGCTATGAATCCTTCCCATTGCTTCAGGGATTATCCGCAGCTCCCGCTCCGACAAATTCACCCTCTCCACCTCCTTCCCCAACCCCACCTCCCTCAGCACTGCCACCACCTCCTCATCCACCATGTCATCCTCCGCCGTCGGTCTCACCTCAGGCGCTGGCGCTGACGAACCGTACATCCGCTCGAGCCGCTCCTCAGCTGCCCGGAGCTGCTCCTCGTACGCGGCGTGCATCTCCTCCACCTGCAGCACCGCCTTGTACGGAAGAATCTCCTTGAGAAGATCGGGCGAATCTGAACCGTCCATTTCGACGCGGGACTCGATCTCAGCGATCCTGACACGTGCGAAGTCGAGGGACTCGTGATCGGGGCGTGGGCCTAGGTCCTTGAGGATGGATCGGGTTTTGGCGACGTCGGAAATGGCTTCGCCCATGGATGAGATGAGATTGGGGTCTTTAAGATGCGGCATCTGTTTTAGAAGAGTTCCTTCTTCCAGGGCAAGATCCGACGGTTCCTCGACCTCGATCTCTGATGAAGATGGAGAACCGAGGGTAGAGATTTGCCCGATCTTGGTCATGACGAAGGACAGGATTGGAAATTTCTTCGGATTAGGATCCATTTTCGAAGAAACATGAATGGCAGAGAGAGAGAGAGAGGAGAAGAAGAAGAAGAAGAATGTTACATTTCTCTGATACGTGGCATGAAAGCCGAACGTCAGAATTTTGGACAAGAATTGATTAAATAAAAAATTGATGATTAATAATTTGATAAATACGTTAAAGTCAATGTCAAATAAAATCAGTGAATTAAGTGGTTGTTGATTTTTATTACTTTAATTAGATGAATACCAGTGATTTTAACACTCAATCTTAATGGTCAATTCATAGGAATTTGCAAATTTTGTTGCGTGTTTATCTGTGTAAGTTTTATTTTTAAGTTTTAAATCATTAGGTGTGATAGAAAAAATAAGAGAAAGTGTGATGGCTATCTCATGATGAAAATCCGACTCTTACTTATTTTTTTATCAAGTTAATTAACATTATTAAATTATTTAGAATGTATTTTTAATTAAATGAATATAAAATTCAATTATAATACAAGAGAAATGATTCCATATTGTCCATAATGCAAAAATTCTAAACTGATCATTAATGTTACTTATTTATTTAAATTTATATTTCATTTGAAGTATTGTTAAACTATTGAACCTGCTATTAAAAGATTAATTCAGAGGAACACAATTAATTTTATACACCTTCTAGTAAAGCCATTTTCATAGTTTAACAAAATCTAACGAGAGAAATACATTGAAAATACATGAACTTTGGATAAATTAATGCACAAATTAAATTCCTTATAAAAGAGTCAATTTATCCAAGTATCGTTATATTCTCATTGTACTTCGCAAAATGTGATTCTTTAACAAAATTTTAAATATTAGAAATAGATTAAGATGGGTGACATCAAGATTTTCAAACGGATTATAATCATATGAATTGTGATCAACATCATAAGCAACTTCTTTATTTATATATATATATATATATATACCGAATTTCCAAGATTTGAACTTAAAATTGTCACGTGAAAAATAAATACATTTACCACCAAACTATAATAAGATTGTGTATATCTAACACTTGAACATAAAAATGTGCTTCAATGTGAAAAAATGCACTTTAATCGTGTTTTCATGTTAAAGTGCATGCAGGATCGGTCAGACATAAGTTGAGGCCTAAAGCAAAAAATCTATCACGCCCCAACCCGAAGGGTGGGCCCGGAACGCGACTGATTTTTTTTTTTTTGAAAGATAAACTAAACCAATTCACAAGCATTTTAACTGGGCCAAATCAACAGTTAGGCCCAGAGGTCACACATGATCCCAACATGTGGACTCAAACACATACCATTAGTCTACCCCACATAAGAGACATAACAATAACATCAACACATAACATGAGAAAATCAACCATTGCTTTCAACCTTCAAAACATTGTCTCAAACCACTACAAAGGCAACATAGCCTAGTACATCAAATTAACACAAATTAAATACCACATCCGGTATTTAATAAAAGTAAACGGTTCAAGGAACCAACAAGAGAAGATTAGGGCATTCCTCTCTGGGGGAATCTCAAAACACTGCTTCAACTTATCCCCCCTAAGCTTGATAAAGAGGGTCGTCCTCCTCGGATTTATCGCCTGAAAGGTAAGTGGTGTGAGCTAACTAGTCCAATGAAGGAAATATAACAATGCAGTTTAAGTAAAATAACAGGTTAGCAACAGTTCAATAATATCACATGCTTGATAACAATAAGCATAATCTCATATAAATCATCAACATCATCAATTACTGCTATCATCCACCGTAACGCTTACCGACTACGCTGAGACCAGTATTAAGTCCCGACACGGTCAAAATACATCCTTGCAAGTACATCTCCGGCTCTGACTTAGCCGATACTGACACCCTCAAGTCAGCAACTGACGACAGCATGGTCCGCCCATGGTCCAGTAGACATAAACCATCTCTCATATGGCCGATATTGGTTCAATAGCCCAGGTACGTGGAAGCAGTCTTACATACTCATACGATCAACATCGTAATATCACAATCATCATCAGCACTCTTACTATAGTGCATCATGTCTAGGCACATGAGTGGGTTCATCAAAACTGAAACCACTCATTGCTCAATACTCATCTCATCATAAAACCTGTTTATAAAATCTGCAGAGTTAAGTTCCCTCACCATGATGTGTGGTTTACGCGGTATCTGTTCAAACAACACACAAGTGCACAATCAATATACATAACAAATACGTACACATACGTAGTATTTGGAAATCATACGTTTTCCCACAAAATATCCAGGGTTCATGGAATTGAGTCTCCTACTTGGTTTCTATCATTTTTAATTTATCATAAGCACAATATAATAATAGAAAGGGGCTCAGTCCAAAACTCATATTGTCTTTTGGGCATTGACGAGATTGACTTATTGAGTTAGGTCTAGATCCTCAGGTCACTTCTCGGTTGTCTTCTGGATAGGACCAGATCTGACATTTTGAGTTAGACCTCGAGGTCACCCAGTGCCCGATTATAGTGTCGCCTGAAAGTGAATCACTTAATGCCCGACCAATAGGGTCGGCCTGGAAGCGGATACAATAGTATTTACACTATAAATAATAAGAGAAAAGGGGTTAGTACATTTTTAATTAATGAGGGGGTATAAATCATCACATCATTAAACACATCAAATATTAATCAAGATTAGACAAAAACAACAATCAAATAATATTTTAACATTTAAAAACTGGGTCCCTCGGAACATCACCTCGGAATCGGGTACAGTGGCTTCGGATCATCCGAACCACACCTAATCTAAGTCACTGACCTCGGAACATGGTCTGACTTCGGATCGTCCGAAGGTTGGGTCTCAGACCTTCCGAAGTCCATCCGAACCGTTTAAAAACAGAGAAAACAGTCTCTTTGGGTCTGTATGCTCGGAACGTCTGAAGTCTGGGTTCTGAACGTCCGAGTGGGTTCTGTCCTTCTGAGCTTGGCTCGGTGCGTCCGAAAGGGTCTGGCTCGCCTCGGGCGTAACTGGGCTTCAAGTGAAGCTCAGAACGTCCGAGGGTGAAGTTGTCGGACAGTCGGTCCGAAGGTTCGGACCTTCCGAGAGTCGTCTTCCCCACTGTCTGCAAGACAGTGACGGCAGTCGGGCAGTGAAATGTCATCCCGGAAATGGAGGGTCTCCCGGACTCGGTTTTCACATCCGTCTGGTCTGATGGACTCCTCTGGGAGTTCTCTTTCCATAGGGAATGGTTTGGAGCCTTGGAGCTCACTAGGTCATCAGATTTTAAAGTCAAATCCTCACGGGTACATGAAACCCATGGTTTTCCTTAGATTTTTTAAACGGCTTCTTTCACTGAAAACAGAGTCAAATTCGATTTTGTTTGATTCAAAACAGATTGGAATTTGAAAAGGAATGCATTGGATACTTTTGTTCGAGTCTTTTTTTAACACTCTTGCAAGTTGAAATTTGAGCCTTCCTATTAGGGTTTTACAGTAAAGTTATCAATAATTTTGGGCCTTCTAACATTTAGGGTCTTCAACAACCATTTTTGTTGCCTTTGAGTAGAACCGGCCCTAAGTTCAAGTTTCTGTGGATTCTACAACGGTAGTGTGATGGTGGATAATTTTGCTCAAAAAAAATTTGACTGTGTAAGAGACCCTTGGACCCAATTTTAAATTTTTTAAAGGTGTTTATCCAATTACACTACTTTTGAGGTATTTTCAGCAAATAATTCCTATATTTTAAGATTAATAGAGAAAAAATAATCATAATAGGAGAAGTCAACTGAGTCACTGAGCTGAAAACTCAGTAATGTCGAGGTAGAGTATAGACGATGTTCAAGTACGTTAATTTAGAGCGAGTCGCATCAGTCTTGATCTCAGCAACAGCTGGGCCCACTAAGACATGACGTTTGAGACTTCGTCATTCGTTCCTTTTCCTATTTCCCACTATGTCCCTCGCTTCCTTCCACGGCCGTTTGAAAACAAGAGAGACAGGGAGGGAGCGATTTTTCTTCAGCATCTCTGCTCAGAAGAGGGCCTTCATTTCCGTCTCTGATGTCTTCAGGTGCGTATTCCTCCAAATTCCCCCTTTTCCTCTCGAAACAACACACCCAAATCTCAGAACGGGAATATATCGATAACCTTGTACCTATACATAATATAAAAGGGAGACTTTTTAGGATACCAAACTATCTAGAGATGTCTGTCGTATTTTTCAAATTTTCATTTTCGTTTCTCTAGTGTGAATAAGTCTTTTCTAGCGATTTCCTATATCCCTCCCACGGATTTTTAAAGGGCATATGGTGTATTTTCAGCGATTAATTTAAGGTCACAGGCCACGTGCGAGCACGTTCAATCACTAGTATATACATGTCTTGAGAGATTAGATATTTATCTTTCAGATAGATATCGGATGTGGGTTTTCTCTAATTTGATTGTCTCGTAATGGATTTGTACGAAACGGGCCAATTATCATTCTTTCATCTTCACATTATATTCTAGTTTTCCCATGTTCCTCCTTTAACTCCAGTATTTGAACTGAAAATAGAAATGGGTTTAACAATATTTGGTCAAAAAATGGTTCTTTTCTGGAAAGTTCTTTCCTTTTTCCAGAGTATGCTTGTAGGGTTCTTAGGAATCATGAAATTGCTAAGGGTCTGTTCCGATTCTTGAATGGAGATAAATTCATTGGAAGGAAGTTAGGGCGTGTTTAGTAATTGGAAGATTATAAGATAGGAGATCCTGAGAATGAGAGAATGGAAGAAAATCTTCCCATGTCTTGGTAGATTAAAATCTTGTCGTTTGGTTATTGTTTCCACAACCCTGCCAAATTCTAATAGATTAAAATGTTTGTGTTTGGCAAAGATATTAAAGATCTTGGTATATTAAATTTTTTGAAAATTAAGATCTTTAAATATTTTTTTCTTGACAATTAATATAAAAGATCATAGTGTGAACTTTACCCATCCTTAACAACAATTCATAAAATTTAATGAGTTTATTAACACTAAGAAAATAATGTCCACTTATTTCTAATATAAAGTACTATAGAAAATTTCTGGGGTTTTCTGATGCCTGACTGCGGTTGTTAAGAAGATGGAAAGCATTGAATATATATATATGGAATGATGCACGTGAGAAGAGGAGGTTTCATTTAGTCCCTTGGAGTCAGGTGTGTAAGCCTATGGAAGAAGGATGTCTTGGTATCTAGCTGTTATCTGTCATGAACTCAACATTACTTGAAAAATGGTTGTGGAGACTCAGAGATAATTCTGAAGGTCTTTGGAAGTCTATTGTTATTAAGAAATATGGGCTGGGTAATAATGGTGGCGTGCTTTCTTTGTGGGAAGGAGAATCTTTGGGTTTTGGAGGGGCGTCGGTTCTATCTCCAGTTCTTTTGAGGATAATATTAGATCCAATGTACTCGGGTCAGTAATTTGGGATTGATAAATGAGTTGGAGAAATGCCCCTAGCCAAGTTTCCTTGTCATTTTTCTCTCGCCTCGGATAAAGCGGCTTTGGTGAAGGATTGCTATGGGAGGATACATAATTATCTTGTTTGCAGTCCTCGGTTTCGTAGAGTTCTAGAAGATCGGATGGTTGAAGCTTGGTTGTCTTTAATGGATCTTCTTAACCAGGTCTTTATTGTAGGTGAAGGAAATTACAAAAGGATTTGGGAACCTGATGATCATGGGCTTTTTATTGTGAAGCCATTTTGTAAAAAGCTGATGAGTTTTGGGGAGATTCCTCGAGTGCATCCTACCGTTTGGAAGTATGGAGTCCCTCTTAGAGTTAAGGTGTTTAGGTGATTGGCTGGATTGAAGAAGATTATTACGATTGGTCACCTTAGAAGTAGAAGAATGATGATTGTTAATGCCTGCCCTCTTTACCTCTCTGATACTGAGTCTGTGAACCACCTTCTGCTGCATTGTCCATTTTCTAGTCTTATTTGGTATCATTTTATTCATATGTGAGGGATTGTTTTTTGTTTGCCTTCAGATTGATATTCTATGCTAAATGAAGCCGTCCTTTTGAGTGGTAGTTCTTTTTGTGAAGCTTGTGGAAAGTCATGGTGTTAGGTATCAGCTGGTCCATTTAGCTTGAGAAACAATAGGGTTTTTGAATGAAACTCTTCAAATGTGGTTCTCTATCTTTTGGCCAAATCATGCTGTTAGCATCTCAGATAATTGTAGAGATTGGGCTTCGGTAGATTGTGTAAAGAAAATTGTTAATCCTTCGTTGGAAGTGACCTGGTCTCCCCCGAATCAGGGGCCGTCGAAGTTAAAGTGTGATTTAGCAGGTTTTGGTGGTGTGATTAGGGACCACTTGGGGATCTCGCTTGTGTTCTTTCTTGGCCCCCTCTCGTGGTGTTCTGCTATTGAAGCTAAATAATGAATTAAAATAATTACTTCAGTCTCATTACTACATTATTGGGTTTAAAATTTGAAAATCGTAGTTAATGAACCAAATCAGCTTTTTTGAATAATGAATTCACTAGTTTAAGTTGCATTGGTATTTGTAGCTAATAAACACATGTTTAAAATGAACTATGAATTTAGAGTGATATAAATAGACATATTTTCTATTTTCTACATGTTTTTTTATTCCCATTCCAGTTATGAGTTTTTAAAAAATAATAATTTGTCAAATCATTTATAAGCTTCAACTCCAAATAAAAGATTTTAATAATTCTAATAATAACAATAATGATGACAAAATGAATTACTTCATTAATATCCAATAATGAATATGAAGCACAAAAGATTGTGAATTCAACTATCATATATTTAATAGGATGATAATAAAATACAAACTACATGGAATCTATGTACAAATGATATGGATAGATATACACAAAATGCGTGAAAGATAAATGTTATACACACATAACTTAATTGTGTTAAAAATATATAGGAAGAAAGAAATAAAATATAAATACTACACTACATGGGGAAAAAACCTTCATTTGAAAGAAATTTATACATACTAATTTTATAATATCTTGTAATATTTAGTGTGGAATTTTGCATGTACTTGCATGTATTTGTTTACTGTCAATTAAATCTCTTTCTAATAAAAAATGAGATGTTCACCTGCGCACTGGGGCACATGGTATTACAATATGCACCGAGGCGTATGGTCCATCAAATGAGGTGTGATGGGCCCGCTGAAATGGTCTTTCCTTTAATATCTTGTCTATCAAAAATCACCTTGATTAGATTGATCAAGCCATTTTTTTAAAGCCATAAAGTTTAAGAATTAAAAATAATTTAAAATTGATGAAATTTTGAGAGCTATAAAAGAATGGCTTGTAAAGGGACTATTGGAGACTATGGCTCCTCCTCCCCTTGGCCCCCTCGGTTCTGCCCTTGGGGGTGATAATGACTATGTTAATGCATTTATGTCTCACTTTTTTGTTAAGTGTGGAATATATATGCAGATTTTTGGTATATTAATTAATTGTACTTTTCATGCAGACTTGTCTTCTTCAATTCCTGCAGAAGCTGGGACATCTTTTGGTTTGCGAACCTTCCAATTTGCAGGAACACGACCCTGGCTGGGTATGTGTTATTAACTGTAGCTATTGCTTCAAAGTCATGGTATATCATATTTCCTTTTACACTGTACTTGTGAAATCCAGCAAGTTACTGGTTATTCTTATGCGACCAGTGTTACCTTGATCAATACATTCTTGTGTATTTCTTCTCTTCCTGAACCTGATCCAGTAACCAAGGATTGTGCCTGTTTTTTTTTCTCCTTTTCTTTTTTAAAAATTCCAGATCTTTATGGAGTTAGGCTTCGATCTAATCCTCATTTTGGAAGTGCAAGTAGCAGAACTTATGTTGATCCAGCGCTTATACATCGTTGCTTGCCTGATGAATTGCTCTATGAGGTACTGTTTCTTGGCCCTTTAACACCATTAGAAATCATTACAGAATAGAAAGCTCTGCAATTCGAAAAGAATAGTATTAATGGAGAGCTTGTAACCATTGAGTCAGCTAGCTGCTTACAATAGGCAATGACTTAAGGGCTTTTAAATGCCAACTAAATGCAGAGATCTCACCTCTTGTATTAAAATTGGAACTTTCTGTATAGGTGGGAGACCAGGAGGACATACTAACTTCTCTTCAAAAGTAGTACAAGAACAACATACAAAAGTCTTATACCAGGACTATCAGAAACCAAGATAAATCTTAGCTATTTATCAGTATGAATACCATCCCTTAGAAATATTTGAAAGCAAACCTACCACTATAGTGTGTCACCGGACCAAAATCCTGCTAAAAGCAACTAACGAGCCAACCATTCTTGGTTCTGCACAATGCATTACTTGTATTGAGTCGATAGTTGATGTCATCATGATTTTGAAATTGAGTCATCTAAAAGAGTCGGTGGTTACCTGGGGGTGACTGTATGCCACTAAGGACTCCGAACACGAATATTTCTGCCAAGAAAGGATGTCTTAAAGAATGACACTTGATTACTTCTAAGGCATTTAGTTGGAAAGTGTTCAATATAAAATATTAAATATAGTAGTAATAATGTAGTAGTAGCAGCAGCAATGTTTTCGTCATTGTTGCTGTCGTCGTTGTTTGTTCTATGAGAGAACTTGCAAAACAGGTAGGTTGCATGTCCAAGCGTGTTGACCAGGGACCACCTGTGTACACCTGAAAACTAAGATGGAGTGCTGGTAAAAATCAATGATTTGTGTAGGCTTGATATAAAGATATTGAAATGCAAAATGGACCACTATTGGATGTTAACTTCATCATGTTGCAATTAGAATTAAAAAAAAAAAAACTCGTCATAAGTTGAGGTATGAAGCCATAGGATAACTTTTGTTTTTGGAAATTGGAAGATGACCTTAGGCTGAACCCACAACCTTTGTGATTATGGCTATGAGCACCTCTTACCCAGCTATAGGATAAGTTCTACATGCTTAAATGGCATGAGAACCTATTCCTAGTGTACCAATCTGCTAGAAATCAGTATTCAGAGGATTGTTAAATATGTGGAGCTTTAAAAAATGGATGTATTTCTTTTAATTGATCTTGATGTATTTGTTCTTTTTTGTTTGTTTTTGAAATGGATTTGTTCTTTTCCAGTTAATCTTTGGTTTTCTTCTCCTCTTTGATTAAGATTAAACAAGGTATTAGAAAAGGAGAAATGCATAGAAACCTCATCCCAAATTCGAAATATGCAAGTTTCTTAAGGGTTTTTGACGCATGACAAGGTATAGGGTAACTCTAAATGTCTAAATGTAACCCCTAAAGATTAAATGGGATGAAAATAATGCTACCTAAATCTAAAATGGGCTGAAAATAATCAATCAGTTAATAAATGCAATTAATTAATATAAAATTTATCACACATAATCACTCAAATACAAGGAATACAAAGGAATAAATGGATTAATGATGGTCCAATAGCAGTTTGGTAATTTAAGAATAGAAAGGCTAATAGCCACGTGAGTTATAAGGGAGATGGGTGACTCTTGGGACTTAAGGCATAGGATATAACTTAGGCTTTTATTAAAATAAAAGGGTATACGAATGGAAAGACTGGGATTGAGCGGAAGACATGAGAAGGAAGGGGTTTGCAGCAGCGAGATGGAGGACTTGGGAAAGGGGCAGCAAGGGATGTTTGGGTTACGGCAGCAAAAATCTGGGGACTTTGAAGGGAAACGGAAGCAATAGGGAAGAGATGTGGGACTGGTGACAAGGCCAGAGGGGTTTAGGACAAGGGGTGAAGGTCTGGCATGGGTTTTGGAGATGGTGGCGACAATCTGGGAAGAACTTAGTGCTCACAGCAGCAACGTATGGGTGTTTGGGGGCAAGGAAAAGAAAAAAGAAAGAGATAGGAAGAGACGAAGAAGAAGAGAGAAGATAGGAGAGAAGAGTACCTAGCTTCACGCCCTCTTGGATTCCACCAACAATCACCGTCACACCATGAGAGGTATTTGCGAAAATCTCAAAATCTTATTCATTCATTCGAATAAGCTTACAAGAGAGAGGGGTTTATATAATACTATCTTATCCCCAAATAAGAAAATCAGAAATTACATTAATATCCTCTTCTAAAAATAAACTAAAATACCTACTAAAAAAATAAAATGGAAATAACAATAGCAAGGAATGGAAATAGCATAGATGGAGATGTGCTTGGGATGTGCTGGGATGCGCCGCATCAGTTCTGGGTTTTGGTTTAAGTGTTAACGAGTATAATTCCAAATACTACTATGAAGTACACTAGGTCTGCAACCTTATGGGTACCGTAGCCATACAGTTGCAGATATTGTCTATTTCAATTTTCTATTAAACATCCTCAATTCAGGATTATATTTTAGCTCTTGTTTGTACACATCAGATTTGTTTCTAAATTGGTTGCCACTAATTTTGAGATTTAGCAAAATCATTCCCCAGAATAGGACTCAGTATCTCTTCCTTTTGTATGTTTCTCTGCTTCCTGCAAACTCTAACATTAGATCATGAAAGCAATATAATGCATCCTCATGTTTTTGAAGCTGAATTTGATGTCTTGGAACTATATTTATTATATGTTAACTGTTTAAATAATTCCAAAAATATTTTAAGCTGAGTTAAAAGCCGTAGCATTTTGCCCTCATATTTCCGTACCATACTACCCATCATATTTGGAATTAGGAAATAGTATTACATGTGAGATATAGTTGGATTCCACCATTTGAATTGCTCTATTTTGGTATTTTTGGTACTTACGCATTATCTTTCTTATATATTTCTCATTTTCTCTAATTTTATTTTTCATGAGAATTGAGTTATTTCTTTTGTATGGGAATTTGATTGTTTGATTAATTTAATTTTCCTTTTGTCAAGTAGAATGTCAATTTTATTAGTTTTGAAAATATCCAAATCCAAATTTAATAATATGAAGCAAATGCAGATTTGTATTATGCATCTATGAATCCAGCATGATCTAAATTTGAATCTGACAATATGAAGCAAATGCAGATGCGGATATTACCGAAATCTGATCCAAATCTCTCCCATTTACCTCCCAATTGGTCAGTTGACCTGGTTTCAGCCAATCATCGAGTTACCTACCACCTGCCACTGGGATTTTCATTCCTTGTGGATTTATAAATTTATTTGATGAAATATTCCCTCTTTTTGCTGTGACGAATATGTCTACTATATCTCAACTGGATATACAGAAACTAGATTTTTCTTTTAAGCAACAAAATATACAAAAAGTAGAATTATGAGAAGAATTGAAGAACACTGTATTAAGTGCTCGAAGGTTTGTAGGTGAAGAAGTTTTGGATATTCTTGCTGTACATTTGTTTGAGTACTGGTCAATCCATTCCATTGGTCCCATTTATTTATTTATTTGCTTATTAATTTGTTGAAAGATATTGATCAAATATGGGATGCATTGTCAAGCCTCTAAAATGATTTTAGATTTTGTGTGTACATGCTTGTATTTCTGTTTTATTTTTAGTGGTGTTCACCAATGATGTGTGGAGCCTTGTTCTATTAATGGAATGAAAATCACTTAAAACAAAATATTCTTGTTAAGGTACATTACTAAATGGGTTGGTTCAAAACTGAGATGTTGGCCTCATCATTATGGTTTTATTGCCTAGGCTGGTTGAACTGAGGCACTGGGTTTTAGAACCATTTAATTATTCTTATGGTTTGGTGTGTGAAGGGAGGAGATTGTGTGGATCTGTGCTAATATATTTCTAGATATGTCCAAACCTCTTTATCATGACATCTGTCTGCCGGTACATTTGCATCTTGACATGTGTAGGGTCATGCATCATGGACATGGTTCTATTTATTGCAAGTATCTTTTCTTTTTCTGTACATGTGGCCGACATTTTGAAGTGATCTGAGTTTTTTTGCTCAGGCGTGTATGTGATGCATCTGACATGCTGCATGACTTGGCACATATGCTTCCCATTGCAGTCCTTGTACTATGTTGGATTACATCCATCTCTGTTATAAGTTAATGCCAATGTTATGAAAATCGAATTATATCGTAAAATTGTTATACATCTTGAACCACAAATCGTGACTCATAAATCGTAGAATCGTAGGATTCATGAGTGCTTTCCCTCAATAATATTTAATATATAAAATAACGTAAAATATATTTAAAATGTAATAATATGTGCAATTTTTCAACTTTCTTTCAATATTAAGTGAATATTATTTAATTAGTTCATTGGAGCTCAAATTTCAATGCTCCAACTCCTAAAAGTATAAGACCAATATATAATCTAACTATACCGTGAAAAGTCAATAATGAACTAAAAAATCCTTAAAAATTTGAAAGGTCTTAAATGCCCATAAACTCAAGTATTAAAAATCATTAAAACAAAATGTTTCATGTTTTCACACTCTTAATAACTCTGTAGTTCTATTATTTATATGAATCGTAAGATTTGTTAATAGATACGAATCGTTTCTCTTATCATATATCGTATTAATCGTAAAATACGAATCGTGTATCAAAAGATTTTAACAACAATGGTTAATGCTTGAAATTTTTCAGAATAATCTATTTTCGTTGGCAATAACTATCCATCCAATTAGTCTTGCTAGTTTCTAGTTTCTACAATATATGACCTCGCTTGCTGAAAAGTTACGTGCAATCAGGTCTTCGTTCGGATGACTCCCTACAGCTTAGGGAAGGCAGCATGTGTCTGTCGAAAGTGGAGATATACTATTCGCAATCCTATCTTCTGGCGTAGTGCTTGCTTGAAGACTTGGCAGGTAAAAGTGTAAACTTGTGTAAAATTGTACTCCAATGTGTTTCCGATGCTTATCATCCAAGCTGAAATGTATAATGTTTGCTCATGAAGCTGTCTGGAGCAGTGGAGAATTACAGGATTGTCCAATCCAGATATGAGGGCTCTTGGAGGAAAATGTGGCTTTTGAGGCCAAGGCTTCGCACTGATGGTAAAATTTGATCCTTTGTTTATTTATTTTGTACATCTTCAACCCTTTCTTTAGTGCTCCTTATTCTGCTGGTTTGCCTCTAGGTTAACTCTGGATGGGAATAAGGTCTCTTGCATTGAAAAAGAAAAAGAAAAAAAAGAAAAAAGCAGGAGTATTGGATGCAACCCTGAAGAACTCTCAAATATCTGGAAACCTGGTTATACGTAAAGCCCCTTCCCTGATTTATCCAGCAAATTAGAAATTCTAACAGAAAGAATCAATTTATTTCTCAAAGTCAGAAAATACAGCTGATATCCTCTCCGGTACTTTTGGCCAGAAACCTGGTTCAGAGTTGACCTTCAGCCAAAGAGGCTCTTTTTGTTCCTTGCTCGATTCCATCAATTGTGCGTTTTTCATGTCTGTGACCTTCAATCCAAACCTCTAGTCACATTCAATTACCGGGATACCTGAAGAGGTGGATATTTTCTGGATTGCATTGTGAAACATTTGCAAACTATTCCTTCTCAGGGTGATTACCAAATTTCTAAAAAGGAAGCCTTGATGTGGCTTCAGGATCTGGCTGTCTTGTAGAAAACAACAAATCTGTTGTAATCCATATTAGTATGTTCTCATTAAAAATTAAAGAAAAACAATCCGTGTTCCAGAAACTAAAAAACCACCATGGCCATTGTTATGTGGTGCATCCCCTTTCCTTTCTTGTTTCCGTGTGTTTTATTTTAGTGAGGGTAGTCTAGTTATTTTGTTGTTTATTTTTTTTTTAGTAAGATGAAAGTTTATTTAAAGCCTTGTAGCCTCCTTGAGGCAACACATACGATTGATGAAATAAAAAAATTGGAGTTTCCGCATACCTTGTGGGATTGAGATTGTTGGAGTGATTCCAAAGGGCGAGAGGCCACGGCGTGAGGCCACCTTCTTCTTCAGGTACTTCTTACTTCTCTTCTTTTCTCTCTTCTTTCTTTATTTTCTTTTCCTCTTTCCCCTAGCCATTGCCATAGCCAAAATCCATCCAAAATCCCACATACTGTTGCCGTAATACATCCCAAACCCCTTCCCTGCTTCCGTTAATACCCCAAAGTTCCTTCCTTGTTGTCGCCAGCCTCTCTATTACCCTCCTTTTTGTTCGCCATTCACAAATCCCTTTTCGCCACCCCATACATTGTTGTTACAGCCAGCATCGACCCCAAATCCCTCTATCCAGCCCCATATGTACTGCTGCAAGCCATCTTAGGCCTTCTTCCACTGCTGTTCCCCGGCCTTTTTTCGCCAAACAGCCATCGTCCTTGCCGCCGTCCCTCTCCTAAGCTTCCTTCCTTGCAGCCGCAGCCTTCGCCTCTCACAGATTCGATCACCAGCCCTTCTTTCCTTTTCTCTGCAAGCCTTCCATCAAGTTTGAAGCCTTCACATCTCTTCCTTTTCCACTAGTTCCTTCCGTATCCCCTCTTTATTCCTTCCTTGGAAACCTAAGTTATATGCATATGTCCATTTTAAACCATATACTTATTTGAACCCATATGCCACTCCATTTCCTTTTTTTTTTTTAATTTAATCTTTCATGTAATTGTTTACATCAGATTTAGGGAATATTTTACATGATTATTTGTGATAAATTTATATTAATTAATTGCAAGTATTAATTGATTATTTAATTTCAGCCTATTTTAGTTTTAGGGTGCATTATTTTCATCCCCTTTAATTTTTAGTGAACCAAATTAGACATTTAGGGTTACCCTATCCCTAGTCCTGCATCACATTGTCTACTCCAGGAGGCAGCCTATGGGTCATCATGAAGTCTTACCACATTACATACCAACCTTAAATCTTGAGAAGTAAACCAAAGTTGCTTTGGACTATGGTTCTTCTTCCCACAACCGTGTCCAAGATTTGAGTTCATCTCATATGGTGTTCATATATAGCATTATTGGACTCACCTGAATTGGGACAAGTTGCTGCAAATTTGATGGTGAAATATGGAAATTGGACAAGGTCTCTTACACTCTATGCTAATTATTCTTTATTTGAATTGGGCTGCCAGTTTGTAGATGTAACTTGGATCAAAATACATTCTACTATTTCATCCACGATGAGAGCGATAACTTGGATGATTGAGAATTTGAGATCGACGCATTAATATTGCCATATGTGCAGTGTCGAGTTGCAACAAAGATTTTATTTTATTTTATTCCATAGATGCAGGAAAGAAGTGCCAAGTCTAAAAGCAAATGGGTTTTCAATATTCATCCTACAAGGACATGAGTATTGCACTTGAATTTAATGGATTTTGATGTACAATCTGAATGGTTTCTTGTGGCATTTGTAGGAGCTTATGGCCTATCATGGCAATTTTTTTATTAATAAAAGATTATATACAATATACAAATGAAAGGAAAAATACAATGATGGTATATATTTGTTTCTGTGTCTGTGTTTGTACTGAATTTTTGTCTTGTATTTCTAGAGAAACTGTATTAACACCCAGATATATCTATTTTCAAGTTTTTGTCATTCACATATTTCTTGCCTGTATATTTGGCTGTCTTTGACCCGACTAAATCGTATTAAACCGAAACGTATCCCGTACCAAACTTTTGCCTTATGCCAAATGACAATGCATGTCTAACTTCTTATTATAGAAATACTCTCGTATACAACTATTGTCGTCTTGGTTGTCCTGGTATGAGCAGGATATATGTACTGATATTTTGGTTAGAAGTGTCATCCATAATTTTGGAGCAAGGCCAGAATTGAGAAGCCTGATAGATATAGGTGGACTGGCCCTTATCATATTACTGCATAAAGAGTTGAGTCTCTGACCTGCACAATAGGGCCTATAATGAATCTAGTAAACAAGGCCCGGCTCCAGCATCTATCATAGTTCATAGGAGCTTGGGGCTAATTTTAGTTAATATCTGTACCTGGACCTGACTTTGCACAGCATCACATCCTGGTCCCTTTATTCTTTAGTAGGCTTTATAACTAATCCATTCATGTTGCAAATAAATTAGGATCAATTTGATGTCACTCTAATTTTAGTTCATACGATGAAGCATTGTTTTTATGATTATGTTTTCTTACTGATTTTTCTTCGGCATTCCATTAAACCATTTATTTGTTTGGGTTTTCTTATATCAGGTCTTTATGTGAGTAGGAATACCTACATTCATGTAGGAGTTGCAGAGTGGAGGGTTCGGAACCCTGTACATGTGGTATGTTACACTTTCTAGGTATTGTTGTTATATTTGTTATAAACTCTCCTTGCTGGCCTCTATAAATGATTCCACATGTTGTCATTTCAACTTTCATCATCAAAACCACCAATCTGCCTATTGCAAGGTAGGAAAACTGGTGAGTCAATTCATGATTTGCCCGAGTCGGGAGGGCACTGAATCAGAGTAAAAAATGCGTTGCCTTGGCCTATGTTAAAAAATGAAATGACTTGTTATCTATTGATGTTTTTTCCCCTGTTAACCTATTTCACCGCACTAGTGGTAAATCCTTACTTGAGTCATGTTTATATATATATATATATATATATATATATATATATATATATATATATATATATATATATATATATATAACACCTTACCCTTTGAACTTTCTCGACTATTTAAAGAGGCTGGAGCATTATAATTTTTTTCCAACAATTGAATTAATCAATTCCATCCGTTACTATTCTTGGTGCACTTGCTGCAATAATGGTCCTTGACATGATTTTTTAAATCTATTATTGAAATGAATGTTGCTCCTCTGCTTGCTGGAAGCAAATTGAGATGAACTGAAAAATACAACTAGATTTCAAGTATTAGCTCCTTTATGCCACTCATTCTGATTGTTCCTTCTGCTTTTGCAGGTCTGCTACTACCGCTATTTAAGATTTTTCCCTACTGGGAAGTTCCTTTATAAGGTATTATTCTTAAATGGTTTAATGTTTTTAAATTATTTGAACAATCTTCTATTTAATTTATCCTAGCTGAATTTGATTCTCTTAATGCCATGTGGAAAGAATTCTTCTCATAAAGTCAAAGAGGTGGCAAGATCGATGAGTTCCCGTCCATCGAAGTCTGATTGTGTTTTTAGAGGTCATTACACGCTGGATGAAGACAAGGTCAGTTGTCTGTTTCAATTTTCAGAATTTTTATATTTTCATATTCTGCATTTCTGCTAAACCAACTCCACTCATTTGATCTCACGAAGAGGGTGTAATATATACATCTATATCTAAAGACTTCGAGTTTCCATTTCCTGCACAATCTCCCTTCATAAACTATATGATCTCTTATTTTTTTGGTCACTCCTGTTTGCATGTCATTTTCAGGTTGAAGCTGCTCTCTTGTATCCGGGCTTGCGTCCTACTGTTTTAAGAATGCGTCTAAGGTTTCCATAAACTGCTCAATATTTTTGTTTGCGGTGCTGGCAGTTATTAGTTTGTTTATCTTGTCTTGTTTGTGAAATAGTAGGTCAATATTGTCTTTTTCTTCTTACATATCACCGGGTGTCAGTACATTTTCATAGGTGTTAGCTGTTGCAAGAACATGTGCCAATATGAATCAAGGGTAGTTTCTCCCTTGTCATTCCTTTTTCCCCCTTGCAAATAGGGGTGTTCACAGCCAGTTCATGCTGGGTCATGCTTCAGAGCCCGAGCTCTTTTGTATATATAGAAACCCGAGCCTGCCTGAAGTCTATCGGGCTTTGCAAGGTTAAAGTCTGAGCCTGCATGTTTGGAAAAATGCTAAGCCCAAGCCCTTCCGCATGAGATCATTACAAATCTAACTGTTCAAGTTGAAAGTAGCATGATAAGCTACAAGTAGACTAAATTTGAGCTCAACACTCAATTTCTAGCCATTTGATCTTAGTTGTAAAAGTTCCCAAATGTCCTTGTCTTGATATTTTTAAAGATGCCTTGACGCAGGACAAAAGTGAAGTGTGCCCTAAAATGAGGTTATGGCATTCAAAACCCTAGATCAAGGAATGTAATGAAAGAAAATAAGAAATCTGTGGTAACTACTGTTGTATGCTTAACATATATAATGAAAACGTTGTTATAAGATGACATTCCATATTCAATAATTAAAACAAGATCTACGCATATAACATCACAAAAATCAAGAGATCAAAAGAGATCCATAGCATGCAAGCATATAAAATCTTAGAAGTAATCACAAATCGAGATTAGGGCTTTCAAATATCCCAAGATCAGATTCAAGACGTCTAGAATTCCACAAGCAAGTGATGTGGTGCAAATTCTTAATGAAAAATGAAGGCGTACTTGAATATAAACCCAAAAACACTTAAAATAGGTCAAAGAAAGGGGCTGTTTGGGAGGGTTTTTGTGCAAAATAGTGCTCTGTAGGATAGGGAACCAGATCGGAAGGCAAAAGAAGCCAAAACAGGGCAGATCTGGTCCTGTCTGCATGGTCGTATGGCCGAGTGGGGTCGGCCTGCAATGTTGAGATCTGGCCCTAGTTGGGTCAGATTTGGTTTTATTTGGATTTTTTTTGGCAGTTTTAGGGTTCCAAAAATGTGGGAAAATTGGGGAAAAATGGTCGGGGAAGTAAGAAAAAGAGAGGAAGATATTAGGAAGAAGAGAAAGGATAGAACCTGATTCCTTGGAGTCGCACCAAAATATCTTCTATCTCTGCTCTCCTCATGGGAAAAGAAGGCAAGGGTGGAATAGTAATAACAATAGAAGGTTCAGATGGGTCATCGGGATGAATAGAAGGCTGTGAGGGTGGTGGGTTGGTTAGGCCTTGGGATGTAATGGGGTGACTTCAGGTGTAATGGGTGGTCTTTTGTAGAGCACTAGATCCTCCACATTGAAAATTTTGCTTGACTGCCATGTTTGGTGGAAGTTCTAGCACTGATCTTTGAGTATGGTTAGATACATGTCTATACTTATAAGAAATTTTCATTTGTAAGAAATACGACTTGCTTGAACTTACCATGCTGACCTGCTATGCTCATTAGTACAGATGGACCTTAGCCCTGGTTTTCAGTCTGATCCAAAAGATCATTTAGCATTTCTGCATTTTGAATAGAATTGTTTTGTCCCAACAGGGTGAGAGGAACAACAGTGGGGGCCAACAATCGATTGGACGTTCTTTTCATTGTTACAAGTGGTGTAAATGATAGTGAAGCTAAAGACCCTGATGGGGATATGCTTGGAGTTGTTGAAGGGTGGCAGGATAATGAGACCCACAACCCTGATATTCCTGCAACTTCACACAGGAGAGGATTGGCTCCTTTTGTCTTTGTTCCATTTGAAGAGGCAAGTTCACTTCCGTTGAATAGACAAATTATTAGCCACCATTCATCATCATCACCACCATCACCTCTAGGTGAAGTGTGTGCAGTGTGTGAATCCACTGCCTGATAATAATGTCCTCTATATAATAATGATTGTTACTTTTCAAAAAATAAAAAAATAACGATTGTTGCTTATGCACATTTTACAGGTGGAAACATCAGTGCTGAATCTTCCAGTGGACAAGATGGATTACTTTGTTCCTGGTTGATAAACCTTGACAATTGCCAATCTGTAATCTGCATCGAAACAACCCCCTGGTTGTCTGTGTTCAAAGATATTACACGAACATTTGGTTCGTCTATTTCTGGATGCAGTTAATGCATTCTGTACACAAACAGTTATATGTATATGCCTGTATGTAGATGCTGCACTTTTTCATTTTGAAACATTGTGGTAATATATTGGCTTGCAAGTGTTCCAGTTTGGCCTCTTTTTCCATTACTCTGTTTAAGTTATATTTGGATGCCTGTATGTAGATACTGTACTGTTCCATTCTGGAACATTGTGGTAATATATCATCAAGTGTTCCAGTTTACTCTCTCTCTGTCTCTGTCTCTCTGTGTGTGTGCATTGAGGGTTGTGTCTGTTTGGTAGTCAAATAATGTAAGGACAAAGGGTATCATCTGTGGGGATTTTACGCTGGGTTTCATGTAGTTTCTCACACGTAAATTAAAAAAAAAAAATGTAATATCTTATTTGGTGAGGAAATGGCGTGTTGGCAGATTACAAGTTTAACTATTACAGTCATCAGAATTGTTTGTTGCCACATGTAAAATAGTTCGCTAAAATCAAATATGAAGACCTACTCTTTATAAATGTAAACTTTCCAATCCACGCACATTGATTTAGTCTACGGCTCGTTAGAGTTGAGTGAATTGAACTCAAGACTGCTTCATGAGGCGGGCATCTTGGCCGAGGGGCATCGTGATTTGTGCACCCTGTGACAATGTTGGTGGAGTAGGGGTAGTTATGCACATTGTGAAACAATGTCAAACTCAATTATGGATTCCACTCTAAATACAAGGGATGAATTTGACAATGATGAGGAATGGTTCAGAATTTTAATTGAGAAACAATGGAAAAAAGATCTTAAGCATGTAGTCTATCAAGTACTATATGATAATTGAACAAATATTGCTGATATTTTAAATTGTAAAATTTGAGCTTCATTTGATCATATTTGTCTTCTGATTTTAGATTAACAAAATTTAATGGTTATAAGTTGTTGAGTTTTTTATGACTTGTCTCATAAAATTATGATTATCAAATTGAGGAGTTTTCTTTGATTTATATCATTTTGGAAGTCCTTTATTCTTCCCATCCAACTATGTAAGGCCCATTTCATGATAAATGTACAACTCCTTATTGAAAATGGGTACCCCAGTCTCCCTAAAAGTATCTTAAAAATAAATATATCTCTTAAGTAATATTATTTCTTAATTTCAAATATTATAGGTAGTATGACGGAGATACATGAGTATATATTAGAGATTTATTCTCATACTTCAACAAATAACGAATCTATTAACAGTAAATATATTATTTGCCTTGTCATTTAGGTTAACAAGTTATTGGATTTAGATAAAAGTTAGATCTAAACAGATCCAAAAAATTCAATGGATCCAATTTACTTTAAGTCGAATGCTTTCAATTTTTAAATTTCAAATATTCACTTACATCCTTAATTTTTTTATTTTGAATTTACGTGTAGAAAACCTGGGGATACCCAGGGTAAAACGCCTACGGATGAGCCCATTACCCCTAGGGCACACCAAGTTAGGCCATGTGACTCGAACCCGCAACCTCCCACTTCCTGAAACGGGAGGCAACCAATTGAACTACACCCATGTGGATACTTACATCCTTAATTCAAAATTCTTTTTTCAGTAACTTTCAAAATAGTAAGTTTTACAATGGGCCTTCACTTGGCAGAGATGCATTATGGTTGTTCATACGTCTCTTAAGGTGGAGATGGGAAAAAATGGGTTATGGGATCCCCTTTCCAAAACCATCTTGAGTTAAGGCTTCTTGGTATTGGATTGATTTACTGTGCAAGACTATTTCTATATGTAAGTTAAAGGTAGTATAGTTATTGGGTTCAATTAGATTGTGCAGAGGATTCAGACCCAAAGACAGATTTGCTTCATCTACAAAGCCGTTTTGTTAAAGAAGATAATTACGAGTCCAAGTCTTGTTTACTAATTCTCAATTATATTTGTCATCATGAATCCAAGCAGTGACAGTGGGCCTGAGCTCATTGAGTTAGATAGCTGCTGTGTACAAGCACCCCCATCAATATATTCTTCATTGTTTTATCAGAGGTAACCCTGCTCTAGTTTTGACTTTTGACTGACAACTTCTCCAGCCAATCATAATCCCCTCCAGAAACAATTTCCCTGCAGGTTATATTCATTTTTAAAATGAATTAGATTTTGTACTGTTTTGGGTATCTGGAATTTTAGAAAATCCAAAATTTTGGCCCCTATTTGCCTGTTTTTGAGGGACATTTACCGGTAATCTTAGACTGGCTCATAAAATCTTCCAGAGGATTCCAGTTTAGGCCTTAAAAGTTAAAACTACATTCCAGTTTGGGCCCAGCTGAGAATCCATATTTAATGATTAAAAAAAATAAAAAACCTTGCTCCCTTATTCTATTGTTTCGTATGGAGGTAACTTGGAAACTAAAATCCTCAAGAAAGAAAAGGTTTTATTTTTCTGTCAAGAGAGGTCGCCTTATGGGGCGATTAAAGCAGGATTCTATGATTCCAGAAAGAGTGATACTCCGGTAGCGGAGCGGCGTAGCTACAATTCGCCTCCCATTAGGTTGCTTTGCAATTGAGGCAATCAGGGGAATTGAAAGGAATAGGATTTCAAGTAATATCTTAAAACAAATGCATACAAGCCAGTCATGCCGTGAATAAGGGCCCTCTTTCGTCCATCCAAACAGTTCAAGCCAAAATTCAGGATTACATCTCACAATTACAAAATTCAGGACCAACATTTTTCTGTTAAGAGAGATCCCATATGATAGGCCCATATTGGAAAGCCAGATTACAGTTAATTTTCAATTCGACTTGTTTAGGGTGAAGTCCATACCTGAATCTAAATGTTAAGCCCACCAAATAAACACGCCAGACTTCAACCAGCCCAGCCCAGCCCAGCCAAGGTCATTCACAACCCCACTTGCGAGGTCCTCATGCACATAAACATACCATATTAATAAAACCCATCGAAATGGTGCCAACAATGATCACGGTTGTCAAGCGTTCTTTGTTTGTGCTTGATGCTCCGATAAAATCAGATGGATAGAGTCCGATTGACAGTCAACCCCCCATGTGGCTTGTCATGGGCCAGGCCTTCCTTCGTCAAGTCCATCTACTTACACCAGGTTCAGGTCAGACTTAGGTCAGATTTAAGTCCACCCACAGCCTTACTTACTCCTATGTCAATGCATAAAAACAAGATCAAACAATTTGAAAGGGCATCGAGTGGTGTCATTCATATAATGTTAACGTTTTACTTCCGTGCACAAAGCATCAAAGCCCATGAATTCAAGGGTGGAAGAATTGGGAACATCTTATCAATAGTAATAATAGAAAACATACCACGAGGAAAAGAATAGCCATCTTTGATTAAGACTCAACATACAATTTGTTCTTGACTAAATCACAAATAGAATTGGAGAATCAAAACAAACATAGATAAGTTGCATCCCATGTCCTACTTTAAACATACCAAGTTTCTTCTCTTAATCTGCACGAGATTGGCCAGCTCGAGAAGAAAGAATAATGCCAACAATAAGGCCATAAAGAGCAAGTGCTTCAGCAAAAATTAGAATGAGAATCATACCCACAAACAGCTTTGGTTGCTGAGCGTTGGCACTGCAATAAGCAAACACAAAGTTATAACAAATGTCTTCCATAGTAAATGTTTACATATGATCTAATGACCCATCTGGCTGAACTCAAAGTGAATACAGCCCATCATAACAATATCAAGAAATAGCCAGTTAACTTTTAAAAGAAAAAGAATTACAATGAATAAAAAATCCCAAATAGATAGGATTTGTGGCCATTGATATGATAAATAGGGTAAAAAGATCCAAGTGAGAAACAGAAAACCATTTAAAAAAATCGATCCCAAAATGCATATTGATTTTTCACATCTTTACTAGTGATGATAATGAATTGCTCAACAAAAATGCATATGAACCATCATAACAATTTCAAGATATAGCCACTAATTACAATGAAGGAATCCAAGCAGGGACCAGAAAACGTTTTTAAACACCCAACACAAAATAAGTATTACATCTCCAAATTCAACTAGTGAAAGAGAAGCATTAAGTCTAGACGAACCATAAACGTGTATCTTTTCTTTTCTCTGCCTTATTTTTTAATATGCATTTCTATTCCTGGTACCAAATAGCATCTTTGGGCTTCATCATGCCATCACAAAATAATTCTTTGCAAATGAAATTGGAGCAATGCCAAGCATGCCCAACCCCATCCCTTTAAAGATACACAATGGCCTTATGGCATATAAAGGTAAAGCATAGCCTCCCAAAGGCACATTGAGGAACTTGTATCTCCCCCTCCCCTCTGATGAGAACGACTGACCCAATTGAAGAAAATGAAGATCAATACGAAGATAAAATTATCAAATTGGCTTTCCAATGTTTCAAGCATCCTGATCGAGGCAAAGTGAGACCCAAATCATGCAATTGGACCACCAACTTATTTAAATAAGGTAAAGCATAGCCTCCCAAAGGCATATTGAGGAACTTGTATCTCCCCCTCCTCTCTGATGAGAACAACTGACCCAATTGAAGAAAATGAAGATCAATACGAAGATAAAATTATCAAATTGGCTTTCCAATTTTACAAGCATCCTGATCGAGGCAAAGTGAGACCCAAATCATGCAATTGGACCACCAACTTATTTAAATAAGGTAAAGCATAGCCTCTCAAAGGCACATTGAGGAACTTGTATCTCCCCCTCCCCTCTGATGCGAACAACTGACCCAATTGAAGAAAATGAAGATCAATACAAATATAAAATTATCAAATTGGCTTTCCAAGTTTACAAGCATCCTGATCGAGGCAAAGTGAGACCCAAATCATGCAATTGGACCACCAACTTATTTAAATAATTGCTTATGGACCTAAAATGGACCTAAGGTCTCATTTTTGGTGTTTGGGCCTCCAAATACCCATTTTTAAGGCCCATCCTAAGCACAAGAAGAATTATGGGATTGCTTGCAAAGGGGGTGGAAAAATCCCTAAAAACACAAATTCCTGCAAAATAGGAGTCCTGTAATAGGATGGATTCCAAAAGAATCCCACGCAATTCAAGGAGGCAGTGCACATGGAATGACCAACTTTCACCTTGTTATTTTATTTTATTTTTTCTTATTTTAAATTAGCACACTTGTCATTCTCTGATTGGCTAAAATAATGTGTAACTTTACATACTAATTTGATGTATCAAATGATATCTGATTTATACAAAATGAGATTCATTGGAAAGCTTATTCAGAGACCTTTCCAACAAACCCAAATTTGCATAATTCTGACATACTGGACAAAAGTATGGGTAATATTGTAACATGCTGTCTTAAGAGTGGTGAGAATATTTATTTTTGGCAAATTTTGTAAAATAAAGGGCTTGCACGACCAAAGGGATCCAATACTAACTTGTGTTTTGCCAATTGCTTTGTGCAAGTTATCTCTCTTCTAGTTCTTTTGATTTCTAGTCTAAATTTCTCATTGAATTTGATTTAATTTATACATGCATTTTTAATTCTAGTTTTCATTAGAATTTATAATTCCCTTGTAAATTTCGCATGGTGTTAGAATCCCCAATGAGACTTTGAGCCTTAATATTTTTGCAAAGTGAAACTGAGTTTAGGTTATTTTTTCCAATTGGATTCAATTTTCTCATTTTAGAATGAAGATAATCTTTTTGTGCTCGATTTTGAAGAAGTTTTGGTGGATAGAAGATCCAAATCCCCATTTTCTAGATCTACTGTAAGTAAAAATTCTTCTAGATGTGAACACGAAGAATTGATTCTCAGCATGAATTTGACGTGAGACATTTTGATAAACTCAAATTGCCTAAATTTTCTAATAATGGATCTGATGATGTCCTTGAGTGGTTGAAACTAGTAGAAGATACTTTTGCATAGAGGAAAGTTCCAGATTCTTTAAAGGTGAAACTTGTGACTGCTAGTATTGAAGGAAGAATTTATTCATGGTGGACGCATACAAAGTTTACCAGAAGATCGTACAAAAAGAAGACAGTTAGATCACGAGACAAACTGAAACATCTTATGGTGAAGGCTTTCAACCAAGGCAAGGAAGTAAAGATGGATTAAACACAAAGGACAGTTAAATTTTTTTTTTATTACAGATTGGCCATACCAGAGCAGACTGGTAGAATCTCGAATACTCAGATAGTGTCTAAAACACCTCAAAAATCTCTTTCTAGATATGGATCTAGGTTATTTTTTCCAATTGGATTCAATTTTCTCATTTTAGAATGAAGATGATCTTTTTGTGCTTGATTTTGAAGTAGTTTTGGTGGATAGAAGATCCAAATCCCCATTTTCTAGATCTACTGTAAGTAAAAATTCTTCTAGATGTGAACATGAAGAATTGATTCTCAGCATGAATTTGACGTGAGACATTTTGATAAACTCAAATTGCCTAAATTTTCTAATAATGGATCTGATGATGTCCTTGAGTGGTTGAAACAAGTAGAAGATACTTTTGCATAGAGGAAAGTTCCAGATTCTTTAAAGGTGAAACTTGTGACTGCTAGTATTGAAGGAAGAGTTTATTCATGGTGGACGCATACAAAGTTTACCAGAAGATCGTACAAAAAGAAGACAGATCACGAGACAAACTGAAACATCTTATGGTGAAGGCTTGCAACCAAGGCAAGGAAGTAAAGATGGATTAAACACAAAGGACAGTTAAATTTTTTTTTATTACAGATTGGCCATACCAGAGCAGACTGGTAGAATCTCAAATACTCAGGTAGTGTCTAAAACACCTCAAAAATCTCTTTCTAGATATGGATCTTTAGATTTGAATCAAAGAAGGACAAGTTAGGTGTTTTAAGACAATTGAAATAAAGCATGATATGTTGAAAGCTGAATCACATGAAACTGATAGGGATAATTTCTTTTAAAAGAAATACGGTCGAAAATTTGATGGAAATTGTTGATGAATCTATCTTTTCTGTTAAATTAGATGAGATTCATAGCGATTAAGAGAAAATTTCATTTAATATGCCTGCAAAATATGATTATGATTTAGATGAAGAAAATGTTATACGAAGATGTTTTCTCTTTCATAGAAGGAAAGGACGATGGTCATAAAAATGCATTGATGTCCTCAATCAGATCTTCAAGAGTCACTTACGATGGCAAATCCATGTGATGAATTTCATTCAGTGGTTGATGAATTTTTGCACTTAATTGAAGAGCAAGATGTCACAACTGTTGATGATCATCATCAGTGTATCAACTTTGGTCCTTCATCAGTTGGTATTGGACATAGGGTCTCATTTTTTATGTTTAAGCCTCCAAATACCCTTTTCTATGATCCATATCCTAAGAATAAAGAAGAATTACAGGATTTCTTGCAAAGGTGGAGGAAAAGTCACTAAAAACATGGAAATCCCTAAATAGGAGTCTTGCAACAGCATGGATTCCAAAAAGAATCCAACGCCAATTCAAGGAGGTGGCACACGTAGGAACGGCCAATGATTGGCTAAAATAAGGTGTAACTATACAAACTGATTTGATGTATCAAATGATGTTCAGTTTATACAAAATTATATTCATTAGAAAGTTAATTTAGAGACATTTCCAACTAACCCAATTTTGTAGAGTTACCCAGTGTGTGTGAATAAGGAGGTTTGCACATACCCCACGGACTTAGTCAGGTGCTCTAAGAGGCATGGATACCTTGGATTTAAAAAAGAAAGGCCCAAAAAAAAAAAACAAAAACAAAAAAATGTTCTACTAAAATGCAATAACTGTTTTTTTTTTTAATTTATGTGTGGAAAACCGCAGGAAAACCAGCGTAACACATAGCAAAAGGCACAATATGCACAGAGTTCTGAATACAGCAGAATACAGATAAGTTTTCAGAAGTAAAACCAGTGGTTCTTATATGCCGTCATCTATCCTCCCCTGCTCCCCTAATCTTCCATCCACATCTCAAACGAAATAACATTTCAAATCAATGGATTTGCAGATCTACTATTTTTTCAGAGAGATAGAGATGATGATTATGTATAAGATTTGTCTTTTACATGAAATTAAATGTGAATTAACCCACAAAAACACTAGATATCAAAATGACGATGTCTAGCATACACAAGAAAGAGTAAATGCTCATGCAAATTAACTAGATATATGAAGCTTAAATAAAGCATGCTTAACAGGTTTCATATTAATGACATTGTAAGCAAATTAACTGAAAGAAGAAACAATAAATGAAAGATATAAAAAAAAAAAAAAAAAATCAAATAACAAATCCTAATGTAGATGTACTGAAAGTTAAAAAAAAATGATGCTTACAGAGAACAAATAAAAGAAAAAGAAAATTCTAAAGCAAATTAACTACAACACTGAAATTTAAACAAAATGAAAGTAGCAGATTCAAGTTTATACAAAACTATAAATGAATTAACCCAAAGAACACTAGATATTGAAACTATAAAACCTAAAATATAAAAGAAACAATAAATTATCACAGAAAGTAACTAATTTAGTGGTAACTACAGAAAAGGAAAACAAGAGAGATTACCGAACACCCGCATCACCAACAATCCCAATTGCCATTCCAGCAGAGAGGCCAGCAAGGCCACAAGCGAGACCAGACGATAGGTGAGCATATCCATCAAAAAGATAATAGGATTTTGCCTTAGGGTTTATACCAGTGCTGATGATCACGGCAATGATTAGACCGTAAATTCCAAGTACTCCAGCCATGACAACAGGAACAATCGATTTCATGACAAGCTCTGGTCTCATCACTCCCATGGAAGCCACTCCAACTCCACTCTTTGCTGTGCCATACGCTGCACCCATGCCTGAGAGAGAGAGAGAGAGAGAGAGAGAGAGAGAGAGAGAGAGAGAGAGAGAGAGAGAGAGATCAGGTTTGGGTACACAGAAAGAAACCCTAACCCTGAGACTCCATTTGGTTCACTGGAAAAGAAACTATTCTCTTGGAAAATAACCATTTTTTAACCAACTATACCATTAGATCCATAGGTAGTTTTGGTTAAAAATAACTTCTTTATTTAGATGACCAGGTGTCCAGTCCTCTTGGAGCATCCGACCAATCGGGCATGTGCAAGCCTCCCTACCCCACACACCGGATAACTCTACAAGGAGTCGCCCTTTGGAGTGGAGTGAGAATCGAACTAAGGATTCCCACCTCAGGGCGGGTTCCTGACCATCACTCCAACCCCTTTGGATTAAAATAACTATTTTCTTGGAAAGTAATTCAGAAGAATAACCAGTTCTTAAACAAAAATGGTAAAACCCATTTATTTTTTAGTAAAAATGGTCATTTCCTAGGAAAGTACTTTCCATGCATCGGAAGTTAGCCTACGCCTGTGTGTTCCCACACAGAATTTAAACGAAGCAGGAAAGGAAAATCTGCGACCTTCCCTTCTCAGTTTGAAAACATAAGCTTGGAAAATCTTCTTTTCCCAATCTATAAGAAGATTTCCAGCGGATGATCCCAGGTTGCTTTCCAGGAAAGTATTTACCTTTCCATGAGCCAACATTTGCATCCAATACAGATCTTCAGATAGGCGCAGAAAAGGAATTTCATGATTTTCCCTGCTCAATTAAAATTAAGCAAGTAAAATCTTATTTTTACCACTCAAGAAAATGATTTTCGGCAGAAATTCCCCGGGTTTTACAAGAAAGGAATCAAAGTGGAAAGGGCCTTAAGCGGAAACACTGAGATCGATTTCCATGTCCATTCCGCAAGATTCCCAGCCTTGGAGATCAGAAAAAGCATATTCTGAAAATGAAATCTTTAGTCGGTCCAAGGAGTAGGAGATCTATCTCCTTATAAGAGTTTCCCCTCTTGGTGGGGAATTTATGGTTTTGCAGAAGGGGAAAAAAGGGATTCATGCAGTAGGTTAGGGAGATTCTTCCCTGATGGGGTAATCCATAGAAGATTAAAATATCTCAAGTCCATTGATTGAAATTTGAGTAAAGAAAAGGGGAGAAAAGAAAGGAATTTTACAGGAGAAAACGAGGGCAGCAGCAGCGCCAAGGAAACCGAAGAAGGGAGCAGTTTCATCGCCGCTGAAGGTTGTTGAAGACATCTTCTTCTTCTTATTCTTCTATTAGGGTTTTTGTGGATTCGTTAGAGAAGAGGGGAGAAAGGAAGAAGGAACGAAGGAAGAAATGGATGGTCAGAGTTAACGTTCCAGGACTGAAAGAAGAAATTGACAGTGGTGATGATTGCCGGTTGCTCTGTACGGACGTGGCGAAAATGACTTTTCGTCCAGAAAAAGGACTTGTGATTTAACTTTAATTTAATTGGAGAAATTATATTTATTTATTTCTATTTATTAGAAGAATAGATATTTCTCAATAAAATAAAAATAAAAATAAAATAAAGAAAAAATTTCTTTTTGATAAAAAAAATTCAAGATTTTTGTCATTAATTTGTTTAAGATTCTCTGGATAAAGGACTAAATAAAAGATGTTTCAAATTGAGATATAAAAAATCGGTGAGAATTGGTTTGATGATAAAATTTCACTTTAAATGCGAGAGGTCTTAAGATCAAGTCAATTTCAACTTAAAATGGCTACTCTCAACAATGTTAGTCCGTTTGAATAGATAGAAAAGTTTGTAAATGTTCCAAGAATTAGTAAGATTTACAAACTATAAATCTTCTACGTTAGTCCGTGAAAAAACTGAGCCTTTGTATTCTTCAAATCTCTCCAAGTCCCCTCACTATCTCTTTTTTTTTTTTTTTTCTTTTTTAATCAATAAATTAAATAACATTTGTATCAAATTTGTACAGAAAATTTTTAAGAAATAAAATCCCAAATGCATTAAGTCTTTCTTTCTTTAATTTCTTTTTATACTTTGAAAATTTAAAAATATTATTGAAAAAACTAAACCAAATATTCTTGAAGAAATTATCTTTAAATAATATTTTGTGAACAGTAAATTTGAATGAGGTCTGAGCCCTCTTGATGTAGATTAACTTGCTTTTGCCCGTTTAATTCATTTAAGGGCTTGTTGTGGAAGAATTATTGTTGTTGGGTCGCTTTGAATATTTAACTCTTTATACTGATAACCAATTTAAAAGAATTTTCGATTGAATATTATAGCAAAGTTTTTGAAAAAAATTATATCAAAAGATAAAGATGTACCTGATGGATTGTTTTCTTTAATTGGATTGAGTATTTGGGAATGACACATTTAATTTTAACATTCTCTTTTATACCAAACACATAAATAAAATCAATCTACTGTCTTTAGTCCACAAGATCAGAATCAAATGATGTTTTACAATGATTATAAACATTAGGCGGAATAACATCATAAATAAATTGTGCATACCCGAATCCATTGCTAATCAAAGTTATATCTCTGCTGTCCTTTTTACTGCACTTTTTGTCTTCTCTTCCAAGCACAGATCTGAAACAGTTATGTTGATTCCTCTGCAATACACAAACAATGTCACGTCCCGACCTGAGGGGTGGGTCCGGAACGCGACTGATTTTTTTTTGAAATGAAACTAACTTAAGCATTCTAACTGAGTCCAAAGGTCACACATGTGGACCCAAACACATACCACAAGTCTACCCAGCAAATAAACATAAAAGTAACACAAGCATCTATATACATAACATGATCACAAATTTCAACCATTGCATTTATCCTTCAAAACATCACCAGAGTTATTACAGAAACGCAGTAGTTTAATACATTACGTTAAAATAAATTAAGTACCACACCCGGTACTTAATAAAAACAAAGGGTTCTAAGAACCAGAAAGCAAAAATTAAGGTATTCCCCTCAGGGGGAATCCCGAAACACCGCCGTAGCTTATTCATCCTAAGCTTGAAAAAGAGGGTTCTCCTCCTCGGGTTTATCTCCTGAAAGGTGAGTGGGGTGAGCTAACTAGCCCAGTGAAGGAAATATAACAGTGCAGTTAAGTAAATAACAGGTTAGCACAATAATCAACAGTTGTAATAAATATCTCATGCATGATAACAAAATAAGCATAATATCATCAACAGTCCCATAATTCATCATTTCTTTTCCAATACTGCTGTCATCCACCATAACCCCTAGATACTATACTGACACCAATTATTAAGTCTCGATACGGTCAAAATACATCCTTTCAAGCACATCTCCGATATGCACCTCAAACCGGTACTGACACACCTTGCCAGTCACTGTAGACCCACGTGGTCTAGTAGACCTAACCGACACCTTAGCTCGGCGATGGTTCAATAGTAAAGATGTACGTGGAAGCAGTATCACATCTCATATGATCATTATCATAATATTCATCATCATCATAAGCACTCTTACCATAGTGCATCCAGTCTAAGCACATGAGTGGGTTCATCAACTTAAAACCACTCATTGCTTCGAAGTCCATCTCAACTAACAAAAGCTGCTTACAATTTCTGCAAAGTTAAGTTCCCTCACCGTATATGTGTGGTTACGCGGTCTCTGTTCAAACAAACAGACAAGTGCACAATCAATATACAGATCAAATACATACACACAAGTAGTATTTTGAAATCTCACGTTTTCCCAAAATATCCAAGGTATATGGAATTGAGTCTCCTACTGGGTTTCTATCCTTTTTAAATTATAATCATCCACAAGATAATAATATAATAAAAAGGGGCTCAGTCCAAAACTCATATTGTTTTCTGGGCATTGACCAGATTGACTTATTGAGTTAGGTTTAGATCCTTAGGTCACTTATCGGTTGTGTTCTAGATAGGATTAGATCTGACATTTTGAGTTAGGCCTCGAGGTCACTCAGTGCCCGACAAATATAGCGTCGGCCTGGAAGTGAGATCACTCAGTGCCCGACCTATAGGGTCAGCCTGTTAGTGAATACAATAGTATTTACACCATACTAATAAGAGAAGAGGGTTAGTACAATTTTAATTAACAAAAAGGGGTACTAACATCGCATCACATGCATCAAACATAATCCAACAAAAATATATTTTTTTTCTTCTTCCTTCACTGTCTGCAACAGCAGAAAGTGAACGGGCGGCACTAAGGGAAAAACGAATCCGAAGACAGTTGGTTTCCCGGATTCGATTTTTATATCTAACCGGTCCGATGGATTCCTCTGGGAGTCCTCTTTCCATAAGGAGAGGTTTGGAGTTTTGAAGCTCACTGGGCCAACCGATTTTAATACTGAAAGCTCACGAGTACAAGGAACCCATGGTTTTTCCTTAAACTTTGAAATGGTTTTTCTTGCTCAAAACTAAACCAAAATCAATTTTTCTTGATTCTAAACCACCTAGAATTTGAAAAGGATTACAGTGGTTACCTTCACTAGCGTTCCTGGGCTGAAAATCCGATCTTTGAAAATTTTCCCTAAAAGCTTACGGTGGGAAAAAAAACATGGAAACAGAGAGGGAATCGGCTGGTTTTTTGTCTGAGAAACAGAGAGCTTGACAGAGAAGAGAAGGTGTGTGGGAGTTAAAACAACAGGGCTGAGGCTGATTTTATAGAAATCTGGCTGGAAAAGGGGGCCATCCGGCTGCATGCAGATGCGAGTGACGCCTGAAACAGTAAACATTGGTTGCAATTCAGCCCCTCAAAACTTTCCATTTTGCAAATAAGTCCAGGTTTTAATAAAAATCTGATTTTTAACTAAAACATGTTTTTAGAAACTCGAAAATTTTGATCCAACTTTACAAATAGGTTGGGCTTAAAAAAATTTAGCTATCATAAAAATTTTGAGATTTAAAACTATCTAAAAATCATTTATTTAAATAAAAACCACAATTTAACACTATTTACTTAATTAAACAAATGTTTAGTAAAACAATTTAGAAACCTGATTTTGGGGTGCAAAGGAATAACTAGACCATACTTAAAATGGTCTAACATAAAATACTTGTTTCAAAATTTATCTCACTTCGAAATTCATTTAAAATAACTATTTCTCCCTTTCGGGGTTTTGATGGGCGGTTTTAAATACCATTTTCTGAAAATAAAATTATTTTAAAATCAGAAATACAATTCCTTGATTAAGGACAACATTATCAACCAATAATAATCACATAATAACATAACTTATAAAAAAATAATAATAAGCGGTAAATTACCAAAATGCCCCTCCAGTTGGACGAGCTGGATCACTAAGCTTTTGAGCTCGGATTAGGCTACGCCTGGGCTTTCCTTAAAACCCTAACCAAAATCTTCGAGATTAACCAGTTAAACAAAATTATTAAGCTAAAACACGCCTAATCTGTGGCAGGGTATTACAAACAACACAAGGTTCCAAAAGCCTCTGGATTTCTCTTCTTTTCTTTTCCTTAATCTCTCTCAGTTTTGCATAAGGTAATGGATAGATAGAGAGAGAGATGTACTAAGTAAGAAGGAGGACCCAAATGACAGTTTCAAAGCCTTAAACCCACACTCCATCAAAGTGGGTAACTGACCCAATTATGTCTCTCAACCGTTACATGCAAGAGATATAAATGTGACCCTTGAGTTTCAAATTCTAAATGAACGTGGGCCACATCAAGAAGAGACTTAATCTTACATTCTCCCACTTGGTCCACATCATCATCATTGAATTTAAAACTAAGGTAAACATAAGGCGCGCGCATTATTTACATTCAAATAATCATAATACGGTTATCATCATAATGTTAATACTAAATAACCCACAAAAGCGAGCAATGGCGGTTGTACATCATTTTATCCGATATGGTCCCTTCCACCACTACAACATAAGTGACCCACTTAGTATAACCCTTAAGTGAGAAATTTCATAATGGTCCACATAAGTGTCTTAATACAAAGACTATTCCTGTTAGTGATAAATAATCACACATAATGTATACAAATAAAATAAGATTAAACAAAAATAAAATATCAGAAACACTATCAAGAGTACTCAAGTGTCAAATATCACATAAATACATAAGGCAATCCAAAAATACATCAATAACATCAAGATGAGTTACGTTCAAGACCCATTCTATTGGCATGTTCTTTAAAGGTCTTAATAGGTAACCCTTTTGTTAACGGATCTGCTATCATGAGCTGAGTGCTGATATGCTAAATAGACACTGTTTGTTTCTGAACTTCTTCTTTTACGACGAAGTACTTCAGTTACATGTGTTTCGATCCATTGGAGTACTTGTCGTTCTTTGAGAAGAAAACTGCTGCGGTGTTATCATAATAAATTCTCAGCTGCCTAGCAATGCTGTCGACAATCCCAAGCAATGGAACTGTTCTGATCGTAATACCTTTTGGGTGGATGGAGTGATGGAGACTCCTTATTGTATTCATATTGACCGGAGAGCTCTGTACATATAGTGTTTTTCACTATTCTCTTTAAAGATAATTATGTATAACACTTCTATACTTGGCTCCACCTCAATTGTAGATAATGAATTTTTTTAAAAAAAAAAAAACATTGTAGTATATTTAATTTAGCTTTCATCATACCTAAGTCTTCAAGTTAACAGGCATGTGGGTCTAAGATGTACTCTGAGTATCTGGAGACTCTAGTGCTTCATCCTCTTTCTATCTGCATGTATTAATTCTGCCATCAATCGTATTTCCATAAACTTAGGTTCTATTCATTATCTAAAATGATAAAGAATTATTCAGAATATGAATGATTTTGAAAAAAGTATTTTTGGTAAAAAGAATTATTCTTAAAAGTTGTTTTAAAATGATTTAGTTCTTGTTTTTTTATACAATTTAGTCTTCTTAATAGAGGTATTGTTTCTACTCTAAATAATAATTATTCTTATTTCATCTTGAAAGATCAACCAAATAGACCTTAGGCTGCATTTGGATGGAGGAAACCATGTTTTCTTCCGTTTGGTAATGAAAAGGAAGAGGCAAATGAATCTCGACTTTATCTCTCCCTACGACAAAACTTTTATAGAGACAAACAAATCTCAACCTTAGGCTGTGTTTGGATGAGAAGTAAATTTTGTAGAAATTTCTCTTATACAAGAATTCCCATTGAGTAGGGGTATATGAAAAAGATAAATTATTAATCCAAATTAATTTTTGATACTAAAACTAAAGGCTGATATTATTAGACATAGTTTGAACAATATGATGGACAAGATTCCTTCAACCTTTGTTCATTTGAAAAAGGTTCAAACAATTTGCTCTTCGATTAAAAGCATTTCAACAATTTTTCTATTTTTAAGATTATAGTATGAAAAGATGTGGCATGTGTGGAATGATCACACGCATACTAATGTATCAGAATATCCTACAGATGGTGATAGATTGGTTAGAAAGATCTTTCTTTGACTATGTGGCCACTAAAAGTCATCTTGATTGAATTAATTAAACTGTATTTTAAAAAAGCCATAAAGTAAACAAATTAAAAGGTAATAATTTAAACTAATTAATTTTGAAGAGCTTAAAAATGTAATTTGATTGAACCAATCAGGATAAGTTTTGATAAGCTACAAATTGAACAAAAGACCTATTCAATTGATTCATCACCACCTCATTTGATCACCTAGAAATTAGCACGTACCAAAATTAGTACAAAGAGCCCAATGGTCACACTTAAGCTCACATGGATAAGTTAGTTTGAAAAGCCTCAACCATTATACTTACAAAATTTTATCTTGATTGAATAAAAGAAGTCATACTTTTAAAATTCTCAAAATTTCGCATTTATCTAACTATAAATCATAAGATTATTTCAATAAGCTTTAAAAGTCAAATTGATGCCGAATTAAAAAATATAATTACAGACATGGTTTTTCCTCTCCAACCAACATTATGGGGCTTTTGCAACTAAAATCTACAAATCCGTTAAAATACAAATTAATACTATTAAAATTGTTCGATATCTTTTAAAATATACTCAAAATGTAAATATATACTCTCTCTATCCCAAATTAGTTGTCTTATATAAATTTTAAAATTGTCTTAAAATAATTGTCTCATTTATATTAGAGTAGTATAAAATATTTTGAAAATAGACGATATCACGTAGAGTGCTAGCCTTATATATAGAATTCTTTAAAAATTACAAATCTTTCAAATGAGACAACTAAAATAGGACAGAGAGTATTTTTTTTTTTTTTTCCCGCTATCAGCAACTCGCATTTCCTTCTATTATCATTTTCTACTGCGAGCTGATATAAGGGTTAGTTCCAGCCGGGCCAATACTCTCCAACAAGTCAAGAAAATTGGCATATTCATTACCCTGATCCAATTAGTGTACTTGGAACCTAAATCAGTCCAAGAACAAAACTGACTGGCACAACCAAAACCTGTTCCAATTATACCAAAATGGTGCTTATATAGGTACATTTATTATTTATTTAGTACTTCAGGTTCGTTTTTTTTTAAAAAAAAAAAAAAAAACTAAGTTGATGTCATGGTTTTGACCCATTTCGACTGAGCCATAACAAATTGGTTTGAGCTCAGTTTACTTCAAAAACTCTAAAGCAAATGAAGCCACATCTGGGAGAAACCCACATATTACCACAAATGGCAGCCATGGCTGCAGGCTGGAACTTGCAGCAAAGATACAAGCATTTGAGAAAATAGCTATAGCGTCTTTTTCCCCTTACATGTATGTGAAATTCTCAGATATAAATATCTATACCATCGGTATGTAACATAATACATCTTCCAGAAATCATTTTCATGCTCTCAGCCCTTCTGCTGCCCACTGGTTATACTTTTCCCTGTGTCATGTATGATGGTTCCACCTTGCAGTTTGACAAGACATGGGATGTAACTTGTCCCAGATTCTTCAAAAGCAATTTGAAGACAGTCTGATATTAGACATTGTTACATTCCCAGCTCTATGTAGATGCTGTAACTAGGAGTTGAAAATTGACCAATTTTATTTGATTTGAGAAAATCACGACTTGCATCGCTTCAAATAAAGCAGCACACCAACACTTGTGATAGCAACTGCACCCACCAAAATCCCAGAATGGAGAGAACTCCACCTACTTGTTTCGACGGTAGAAAGATCTGGCGATGACCTTGCTGCAGCTTTATCTGAATCTGAGGGGTCGAGGTGCAACCGTAAAACCTGATATAGAAATTATCAACTATGAGTAAACAAAAGCCTTTTTCAGCTTAGGAAGTGAATACTCTCCTTTGTTTCAACAAGTTTAATCAATATTGAGCAGAAGCAATTTTCAATTAGTGGTTTGAAGATTGGAAGGCTTCCAAAGTTAGAACTGCTGACTTTTCACTATGATGGCATTCAACTGTTAATTATTTCTTTGTAAACTGGTTATGATTATCACTTTGACCAACCATTACATAGCAAGGCTGAGGTCATCCACCTTAGAATGACACCCCTTCCAATGTTATATGCTCATACAACAGCTCAAGTAATGAATAAAGACTTAAAGGTATTTTAATCAAGAGAAATGCTCAAGTACAGGACCACTGCATTCAACTGTAAATTACTTCCTTGTAAACTAGTAACAAATAAAGATTTAGAGGTGTTTTCATCAAGAGAAATGATCGAGTGTAGGAAACTTGATCATAATAAAGTCAGGTTCTGCATCTTAACTATCTACTTGAAAAAAATGCTATATTTTTTAAATTCAAACTTCACTAATGAATGGTGAAGATGCAGGACTTGACTTTATCATAGTTAAGTCTCCTGCACCTGATCATTTCTCTTTAACCAATGTTACTTGATACAAGAAAATCTTAAGCTACACACTAAGATCATTTCCTCTTGCTTGGAACTTTGATCAAATTTTCGCTCTTAATTTTTATCTAGAAAGTGTGGAATGTGATGCTTATTGCTCATTAGACACTATCAAGGCATAGGAAGTTGCGATAAAAAGGATAGCTCAACTCTAGGCCTTAATTTAGTACAAAATAAACATACACACCCAAACACACACTTCACTTTAGAGGACAAAGGTGCAAAGGCTTCTTGGAGGCCAAGGTGCACACATCATCGCGTGCCTTAATTAAGTCGATCAAAGTAGTTGAGAAACACAAGGGGCAAAGGGTTGTTAGAGGCAAAGGCATAAGGCACATGCCCAGGCATGAACCTACACACTTGCACACCCATGTTCAAAACATACGAACATAGACTTTGTCTCTTTATGATACCAAAACTAAAAGAACGCAATGGTTTTCTTCTTTTTTTCTTTTTTTTAATGATCTAAGAGAATCCAATGTGATCATCCAATTCCCATACTAAGTCAAGGAAGACCGAAAAAAATGAGCAATTGGCCCAAGTGTGAGCCTTTCACTGCACTCCAAGGGTATTGAGCCCTAGCACACCCAAGCCATAGTCAAGGTGCACCATCTCACTATTATGCAAACAAATTCCCAATAAAACTCACAATCAAAACCATATGAGTTTGCCCAATTTTGAGTTTTCAAACCATCACTAAGGAATATCAAGTCATAGTTTTCGCCGTAACAATACCTCAGAAATACCATCACACCTTAATCATGATTATACTCAAGAATCCAACAATACAAACTAGCTTAAAATTGATTGCTAACACCAAGCAAAAAACATGTGAAAAGATAAAAGTATAGGAGAAAATAATATGGTACTTGCAAAACCAAGATTTTATATCTCCTTATAAACTAGCTTAAAATTTATCACCAATACCACACGAAAGAATGTGTGAAAAAGATAAAAGTACAGGAGCAAATAATATGGCAATTGCAAAACCAAGAATTTGATATCTCATTAACACAACAAAAAAAAAAAACCCTAAACCAAGACCCTAATATTTCTAAGAACCAATCTAATCTTAAGAGAGGTCAACCACAAAATAATTAACGTTCTATAGTGAACTGATGAAAAGGTTCAACAGTATGAACTTTTAGATATGGTTTTTAACTGATTAGAGAAAAATTAATTTGGCATTGTAGAAATAAATACATCCTAAAGGGTTTGTGGAAATTTCAATATGATTAATTACCCAACTGATTCAGCAAGGCCACATCTTACTATGTATCTTACATTCTTACCTCATATTTGGCAAGTCCATCGAGCTATGTCTTCTTTCAATGTTTTGGGGGGTAGATTTTTTTTTTTTTGAAATGAAAACTGAAATAATATTAAATAAAATCACCAAAGGTGCAAAGAAAACTGTATAAGGCAAAGATAAAGAGAAAAAACCCCTCAACCCCTTACCCCCATGAGCCCAAGTACCAAACAAGGAAGAAGCTCTAATCTAAAGAAGCCCAATATTCTCTTTCCAGGCATGCAAAATGTCGCTCATGGATACATGTTGAAAATCCCAAAAGGAGACACCCAAGCTGCACATTTGGCCAAAATCCAGTTGGAAAGACGTTGCAGGCTTTCCACACAGTTCCTGAATACCCTATTATCGCGCTCCCACCAAATGCTCCACAAGGTGGCAAAAAGGGCAATGTGCCACAACACTGAGCATTTAGGGGAGACATGAAATAGCTTCCAAGTGAAGGAAAGCTGAGCTACTGAAGATGGAATAGACCACTGGACATTGAAACAATCCAAGAGAACACTCCAGACAATTGTAGACAAAGAGCAATGAATCAAGAGATGGTCCACAACTTCAAAAGCCTAGAGACAAAAAAGACAAGCACTAACCAAGACTCTTCCCCTCTTGGGTAAATTGTTGTGTTAGAATTTTATCCAAAATGGTAGTCCAAAGGTAACTGATGGCACAAGGTGGGGCTTTAGAGGACCAGATGGAGGGATCCACTATCATGCAAAGGCAAGGTGGTTGTTCCACTCGTAAAAAAAGACTTAACCAAAAAAGCACTAGAAAAATTAGGCCACTAAAGCAAGGAATCATCCTCCAAGGCACGAATCCGGAGCAGAAGGTGTAAGAAATTATCTGCTTTAGCGTTTGACAGGTTCTGGCAGAAGCGAATATTCCACACTATCAAGTTAGGGAAGGAAATCAGGTAGCTAGTGAGGTTGGAGGCACTCCAAGGATCTGGCCAAAATCTAACTCGGTTGTCAGGCCCCACTTTAAATTGAATGCCTTGCTTGAATTTATCTACACAAGAACAATTGGCCCTCCACATACTTGATGCTCTATGAGGAGATAGGTTATTATCCCAACCCCGGTTACCAATCCTGTACTTGGAGATAAGAAGGGACTTCGAAGGGGCTTCCTCATCAGAATCAATCCTCCACAACCATTTGAAAAGAAGAGTAACATTGACATCCCTCATGGGCCGAACTCCAAGACTTGCCGCTTTGATGGGAAGACAGACTTGATGCCAACTCACTAGGTACTCCTTCCTCTTCTCCTCTTGATTGCCCCGAAGGAAATCTTTCATAATTCTTTCAAGGGACAATTTAACTTTCTTAGGGCACTTAAACACAGACAAGAAGAAAACAAACAAAGTCGAAAGAACAAAATTCAAAAGAGTAATCCGGCCACCAAAAGGCAGATATATAATTATTCCCTCCATGAGACACGACGCTTGCTAAATTTGTTGATAATGGGCTCCCACAAAGAGTAACCAAGGGGACTAGGATGCAAGTAAGAAGGGTAAGGAGGCTATTTCACATCACAAAAGGCCTGCCATACTAGATAGCTCTTAACTTCCAAGGTTTATGTCAAAGATCTCACTCTTCTAGTAGTTGATGCTAAGAGAAAAGGAAAGCTCAAACCATTTGAGTAGTGAAATCTCAAAGACTCTTCTTTGGCCTCGCAAAGAATTATAGTGTCATCAACAAACTGGAGGTGGTGGAATCAAGAAGAGAATGTCCAATTCTGAAGCCACTAATCAAAGAGAAATTCGTTGCTTTTGAAAGCAGAAGGCTAAGAGCCTCTACGACCATTAGAAGAAAGATGGGGAGAGAAGGACTCCTTGCCAAAGTCCACGAGAGCTATGGAAAAAACCTTTAGAGGACCCATTGATAAGCACTGAGAAATGAGTAGAAGAGAGTCTACGACCCAAAGACACCATTTTCTACCAAAATCTATGCTAGAAAGGACAATCTGAAGGAAAACCTAATCAACCATGTCACATGCCTTCACCAAAGCTAAACTGCAAATGATACCTTTCCTTCGGGATTTGTGTTGAGAGTCAATACACTTGTGGGCCGTAATAACGGTATCCAAGATTTGCCTACCATCAACATCAGCCAATTGAAATGAAGAAATGAGATCTGGGAGAAGGGCATTCAGTCTGTTTGCAAAAAGTTTTGACAGGATCTTATAAGGGCTGCCCAATAAATTGATTGGCTGAAAATCCTTGAGCAAAGAGGCCCTATCCTTCTTGGGAACAAGAACAATAAAGGTTACAACAATCTCTTCAAAAAGGGTTGCCTCCTTTGATGGAACTCCTCAATGAAAGCCAAAAGGTCTTGCTTAACCACATCCTAGAAAGTCTTGAAAAAAGCTATAGGAAAGACATCAGGACCCGACGCTTTTGTGGGCAGAGACCATGGCATGGAAGAATTTGGTATTTTTATCACCTTCTCTAATCCACCTTTCCTAGACCTCCGCCTCCATTTGATCTCTTCCTGGATGCTCTTAGCTCGATATTGATCCCATATATCGAGAAAAAGAAGATAGTCTTGTTCAGAAATAGTGTTTGCTTGTTCGTCGATGTCAATTTGGTTAATGCCATTGAGAAGAGAGGCAAGCGACTCAGTCAAAGAACTGAAACATGAGTGTTGCCAATTTTTTAGTTTGCCCCTCATTTCTGATTAACTTCAGCCCACCAACCAGCAACAAGATCATGAAAACCTCTTTCCTTAAGCCGGCAACGTTCCAAACAAAAAGGAGAGAGACCCCAAGATTCCTAAAAAGTGTCAAGCATCAAAGGCCAATGATCAGATATGGGCCTAGGGAAAACTGAAACATGGGAATCAAGAAAAACCTCCAACCATTCTGATGTAATAAGGAATCTGTCAATACGAGAGAGAGGGAGAGGGAGAGGACCTTTCACGTGAATTCGCCTCATGAAAGTGGTAGATCCACTAAGCTGAGGGTGGAAATGTAGTTAGAGGACTGGCACATAATGTAGGCGGTCCTAGTAACTCTCGTTCTTTCATGGGGATATCGGATGATGTTGAAGTCCCCACAAATACACCAGCGGTCACACCACTTACCACTGGGAGACTGGATTTCTGAAAGGAAGACAAGCTTTCTGGAGTCGCCACAAGGGCCATAGACAGAAGTTAAAGGTCCAAATTTGGGAATAGATTCGATCTTCCAAGTGGATAGAAAGAGAGAACTAGCCAGTGTGACTATCTAGCTGTTGAGTTTTCCTGGGTCCCAACAAATAATGATGCCAAATTTGGAGCACCTTTCAACTCAAGAATCTTTTTAGGCAATTTTCAACACTGATTTAGCATAAAGTCCAAGGTTGGTTGGTTATCTTTTGATAGTCTCAAAGGATTGGTACTACAATCAACGAATCCTAGGTTTACTGCTGTGCTTTTGCTTCCCTATAAAAGCATGGTGGTAGTGTTCAGTTTTTCATTGGATTATTTCTTCTTACTCCACTTTCAATTGATGGATGTATGGTCTCACTTTCACCTGCTCTTTTCTAAACAAAAGGACATGGAATAAATAAGATCTCTAGTTAAGGTAGCATTTCGATGGGCTTAAAAAGAGCAATTATCCTTTTTCCTATTGGATGATGACTTAAATTCTCACTAGAGAATTACCCAAAGTTGATGATGGGTTTGGTTTTATCAATATGTCGGATACAAAATAAAACTTGCTTTTTCAAATATATGAGTTGGATCCTCTATATGAACTTGGGATACCATCATAGATCCAAGTGGAGGATCTGATTTGGATATATCTAGTAGGATGTGTGCATCATGGCCTAAATGTAGGCAACATAATGGTGTTTTGTGTGATAGAAGATTGCCATGTTGATTAAAGGTGATCCTAATTGAAATGCTGCGGTGGAGTAAAATGTCGGAGATGAAAAAAGGCAAGTAAATAAAATACTGGCTGACAAAATGTGTATTCTATTATTGGTAAGTAATATCAAAAGATTTAGAATTAGAAATGATTTTGAATCTATAGAATTAAAAATTATTGCACCAGCAGAAGGTAATCCTGATGGATGAGAAGATGAAGGAATGTCGTTTAAGAAGGATTGAACGTACATAGATGAGAAACAGCCACAACACAGAGACTTGAAAGTTTACAAGTGGAAGGAAAAAAGTAGAAGAGGAAGGCCTTTAAGAACTAGACCAATAGGGTATGAAAGGAAATGATGGATTTTGGAGCGATGGGAAATGTGACTTTCTATAGCCTAGAATAAAACATAGAACTCAAGACCTTGACCTAGATAGATGGGAATGTGGATTTTGATGATGCTAGCATTTTCTATTCATGAATTGATGAGAGTATCGGGTTAATGCCGTTTCGTACTAATGGGGATGAGCAACAATAAGGTGCTATCAGAAACGGCTTTTCTCAATTGCAAGTACCTCAAGTGAATTAGTACTTCAATCATCAAATTCATTTGGAGTTTAAAAAGTTTTTTTTCCAAGTGGTCGATTAATAAGGGCTTATTGAAGCTTCGCCTTGATTAAAAAAGAACTCGTACATATCAAGGACATTTACCTTCCACCCAGCTGACCTGGCATGGACCACAGCTCCAACAAGATCGCTATCGGTAGAAAGTAGAACTTTATCGCCTTCGTCATCTTCATACTTCAAAAGGAAATAAAAAGAAAATGAATCTAAACAGGCACTGGACAAGTAGGAACAAAAATGACTGCAGCTCATTGACATGGACTGAAGCCTCACCAAAAGCTGTGGATGACCATGATCACTGTCAAGCCCTATTCTTTGCATGATCGCAGACAAAAGCTCACTTAAACTCTCAGTACCTGCATGAAATCCAGAATGTAAGGCCCCCTCTTATTCTATTTACATCATGCAACCCAAGCTTAAGTCTTGGGCTCTTAGCTTCATGTTCATGGTTTTACTAGGGACATATTTCCTTAGAGCCCATACCACAGATGAAACGATGTACACGTCCCTTGTGGTCCTCAAATTTAAAGGAAAAAGAGTTCCCAAGACCCAGAGATGGATACATAAACTTGGATTCAGTGCAGTCTGATGTCATTAGTGCAGATAATTCACTGTAAATCAACATACAGCAGCATCAGTGACATGACAGAAAACAAGTAGATTGCCAAAACACACCATAAAGAAGAAAGCAAAAATGATACCTCTGGGTCTCATAATCATCATCTGGTGGCTCAAGGGCAAGAGCAGAATCCCAGAACTTCTGCATCATTGTGCTTGCCATGTCATTTACAGTATCAGAGCCTCCTTCCACCTTAAAGAATCAAATAGCAGATCAGTAGATAATAACTCAGATAACAATGGGTGTAACAGAAGTGCAATCATACAACTGACAACAAGATAAGACAGGTCTATGATGCAACAATTGACAACTGCTACTCAGAATAAGTATGACAAATTCCTCAGGATGGCATCAAACACTAACAGCATAAATAATCAAATAACAAGTGTGTGTGAGTGTTTTTATGACGGAGAACCACAAGACTCCCATCTCTCCCCGAGTACGAGGGTGTTGGGTAAAACTCTGGATGCGCACAACCCCTTGAAAGCCACAGGCATCGGGTGACTGCGGGACTCGAACTTGGGACCTCTGATTCCTGAGCGTAAGTGTCTATCAGTTGAGCTACACATTGCAAGGTCAAATAACAAGTGAGTCGAAACAAACATCTCTCACACGGCCCTAACCAGAATAAAAATGACATTCCTTATGATGGCATCAAGCATAACAGGACGCCTATCCATCCCCCCTCCACATGAAGACCAACCCATCACCCCTACTAAATGCTATGTTGTGGTGGATATGGGAGAACGTGTCAGAATCTGATGAGTATGAAATAGATTTGGGTAACCTAACATCTGGAATAGACTTAAATCAACATTAAAAATAATGTACAAATTTTAGTCTTAATTACACAAGCAATACACATTTCAAGATGTCAATTAAGTTTTTTTTTTTTAAAGGCAACTTCATTAATAAAAAAAAGGGAGCAAGCACAAACCACAAGCAACTCAGAAAAACAAAAAAGAGGAAACAACCCCAGAATTACATGAAAGTGTTTACAATCTCCGAAGAAAGAGAAACACCCTGACACGCTAACTCATCAGCCTCTGAATTGGCTGACTGAGGAACCCAGGACATTGAATATCCGTATGATACCATGGAATGAGGAATCCTGTCCATTTTATCTAGATAACACCAAGGAAAAAAAGACCCCGCAGCCCAACTAACAACAATCTTCGAATCACCTTCTAAGATACTCCCAATTGTTCCTAACTCAACCAACGCCAAGACACCCCTCCACAAAGCATATAACTCCACATCTAGAACAAAACCGTTATGAAGAGGACCTGCAAAAGACAACACAGAATCACCAAACCTATTCCGAATAATCCCTCCATAGCCTGCTAAACCAGCCTCTTGCACACAACTTCCATCAAAATTAAGTTTAAGAAATCCCGTTGCAGGAGGAGACCAAGCCACGGACCTTACTGGAACTGGCTAAGGTAAGAAATGATCCATTGAGTTTCAAGCACGACAAATATCTAATATCATAACTCCCCGGAATTTTCCAGAACCCACCATCCACCAATCCACTCTACTTTTAATAACTTCAACAAGGTGCGTTAACAGAAGACTCTCTCCCTTTAAAAATCCGGGAATTTCTCTCCATCCAAACAGACCATACAATACTCAGAACTGTAGCTTTCCATAGAGCCTCTCAAGATGTCAATTAAGTTTCAAAGAAGATCGGTATCATTTTGTCATATTAAAATCAAAGTTAGCACAGTATCAAAAGAATCAATAAACATTCAAACACAAAGATGTGTCTGTCATGGGTACCCCACTCATTTTAAAGTTACCAGTTCAAAACAGACATTGAATGGCTTCCATCCACGTGAGTCCGACATCTAAGGTGCATCATTGGATAAGGACTTTGCATCAATTGCAAATCAACCAAAACAAAAGGGCATATAAATAAGATCTTTACATCAATTGCATGTTGTGCACAACTAATGACTTAAGCTATGGGCCTCAAATGATCATAAGAAACAGCATATCACAATTGACAATTTACTAATTTTATGACCCGACATTGCATCATTAAGAGGCTATTAGAATATGGACTATCAATTTCACTATCATTGTCATCTTAATTAAAAGTTGTCTCCCATCTATCTAGGTTATCATAACTCGCTTGTTGACTTATCCATAGATTTACTGTACAATCTCAACTCATTGGGAACGATGTTCTTAATGTGCCAGATTAATTGCCATAAACCTTCTCTAAGTCAATAAATAGCATATGCAACATTTCCCTTTTTCTCCCTAAATTTTTCCATGAGTTGTCTCAACACAAAAAGTAGTTTCTGTTGTTGAACTAGCTGCATAAACCCCAACTGGTCCTTCGAAACTTTTTATTCTTCTCTTAAACATCGTCTATTATTCTTTTTTGGAAAGTGCATTCCAAAGTTTCATAGTATGATTCATCAATTTAATACCTCAATAGCTGGTATAATTTTGAATATCTCCTGTATTCTTATAGTATGGGAGTATGGGACCACATACTCCTATGCCACTCTACATATTTTTTTTCAAATCTACGATTTCGTTAAATTGCCCAGTTAGCCAAGTTAGCTAACTAATCCCAATTTCATCTAATAAGGTCCAAACATTTCTAAAGATATTATCAGTTCGTAATGCTCTATGCTTCTTCATCTTGGTCAAAGATGGTTATTAGCCTTGCATTTGCTTCTAATTTCAATGTGTTATGTGCACTCATATATTGTATTTATAAGATCTTTAAAATGCTTTTTCCGTACATCCTTCATTTCTTTCCATAAAAAAATAATCCTCCATTTTCTCACCTTTCACCAAAGTCTAAAACAATAAAATTCTTTCATTATCATCTTTAACACATCTTACTCAAGTTCTCTATTTCTCTTCTTTATATTAACAAGCTTGTAGATTCTCTTTCCTTCCTCCTCCATTCCTAACTTATTAAACAAATGGTATAAGCTTCATATTTGGCTTTACTTACAGCTTTATTAAGACTCTTTTCAATATCTTATAACTTTCTAAGTATTCTAGTCTCTTCATTTTTTATCACTTCTTAATATGTTTTTTCTTCTCATCAATAGTCATTTGAACCTCGGTGTTCCATGACCACGTTTCTTTATGCATATGTCTTAGTTCATTTAAATCATCCTAGCATGTCTTTGACTACCGGTTTTACACAACTTGCCATTTTACCCCACAGCTCATGTCATTGCTCCAATCATTTCCTAATACTTTCTGTTTGAAAAAAAAAAACCCTCCTTTTCCCCTTTGAAATACTACCAACCTTATTTTCAAACAACCCCTCTCTTGTTTGTTATTTTGCTTTATCATACACATTCAAAACCAAGAACCTATTTGAGTTGTAAGACTGGAATAAATTTACATCTTCATGAAATGTTCTTTGTACATGTCTTGGTAAAAAATAATTATTTGTGACTTATTAAATCCAGTTTAACAGTCACAAGATGTTTTTTTCTTGAAAAAAAAAATGTAGCAACTATTGTTAGACCAAAGGCCATTGGAAAGTTATGCGCTGATTCTCCAAAATTATACCCAATATGTATGCCTCAAAACCATCAGTTTCATTTCCTACCCTCCAAAATTGTACCCAATATGTATGCCTCAAAACCATCAGTTTCATTTCCTACCGTCCATTTAAGTCACCTATAGTTATTATATTTTCTCATTATCTAAAAAAAAAGATATTTTTCCCGATGGCCATATCTTCCACTGATTCATCTATTATTCTCCAAAATACCTTTCTATCAACTTCCTTCAGTCCATATTTGGGGGTATCAATTTATCATTAAACACCATTCATAATTTACAAACTCCAATGCATGTTCAACATGGATAACAAAACAAATACAAACAGTAGAACTCTTTTGAACTTGGAGGATGAAGCCATATCACAAATATAAGCACCCTATTTACAGAAAAAAACTCTCGAAGTGAAAAACTGAAGACCCCTTCAGTTCATAAGCATTCATCTTAAGTAAAAATGTAAATATCCTGTAGAAGTGATCCACACATTCTAAGTATGCAATTCAAACATAAATACATCTGAGAAAGTAAAGTCTTACCAAGGAAAGTGCAGCATGAGTTATCTGTAGAACATCCAGACAAGCAGCAATGCATCCATCTGTAAAATTAAGTCCAGCATTTGATTGTAAGAGAACCCTACATAAATCTAAGATATCATTCCCCAAAGTTTACTTATCTTCCTCCTCAAAAAGATTTACCTTTATCTACGACAGGGAGATGCAGAAACTTCCCATCATGCATTATATGTAATGCATCAAGAATTGTTGTGTCCAATGTTGCACATTCAGGATTTACCGTCATCACCTTGAGAAATAAATGGTAAAAAATTATTTATAATAGTCCAGTGTTTTCAACATAAATGTTAAAATTGCCAGTGTACACAAAGCTGACACTGGAACATATGCAATGATTATATTGAAATTAAGCACTATACTGTGGTATCTACGTCATCCATGGATTAACTATTCCAGAATTACACATGCATAAATATCACCAAAAAAACGAATCCCAGTGCCCCTCAACTTTCTCAAGGTATCAAACTTTTAGCATCTCCAATTGCTAGGACACAGATAAAGGATCTCTATCAGACATGGGTCACACATGCATTTCTAATAGCAAAAAGCAAGAGCGAGTTTCTATAGAAGTAACATCATCATCATTAAATTATATGACAGTACTAATCTACTAGTTTCATATATATTATACACATAGCCCAAGAACATAGATTTGTATACTAGTTATATATCACTTGACATCTCAAGTACCACATTTAAAACTATCAATATTTCCTCAATCACTTTGATAACGAGAACGTTACAAGTTTGCCTAAAGCAAGGAAGAACCAATAGTCAAGCTTAAGATAGCTTTCTCATTAACTACTGTCAATTCAAAACCACCTTTTGTAAGAGATTGTTAGTGCTTCTAGTTTAACCCATAAAAAATAAAAAATGATATAAAATAAACCAGAATTACACTAAGAGTGCACAAGAAGAAACCTTTTCCACCAGAGTCAAGTCAGGTGAAAGATTTTGAGTCACAACTCGCATAAGGATATCCTTCGAACTGCAAGATAGTGCAAGTCACCAGCCAGAAGGACCATTCAGAAAGTAAATAAACACCAGCTAAAATTATCAGTGGACATAAATTTTCTATTATCTCAATGGAAAGAAAATCAGCAGAAACAAAGGGTTTATACGTAAGAATCCCCTGAGGCTTGTTTCCTGTCACAATAATAACTGAATTAACTCGAAATTCTCGCATCTTCTTTGCAGCAACATAGACAGGATCTGATGGTGATACTGTTGCAACTCTGCAAGATGGAAACAATCTCTAAGCTTATAAGTAAAAAGCCTCTCCGGAAAATAGAGATAAAGGGAAAACCCTATCAGAGAGAGACCAGAGCATCAGAATGTATGTAACTTTAACCATACTTGGTATTTTCATTGATAATTGTTGATAAGGAAGGCTTAAACATTCGCTCCCGAAGTGTTTCTATGAAAGCATTATGAGCTGCAGACAAGCCGAAAGCATTAAATTTAATCCATCAATTTAGTTCCTATAATATAATTCATGGAAAAGAAAATAGTAAAAAGCATGAGTTTAAGCATATGGCAAAACAAGATCCTAGTTCTGGTCAAGAGTTTTACACCATGGGAAGTGGGGTAGAAGAACAGAAACTAAATGAAGCAAATCTAAACACACCAAAATGTTTTATGCTACACAGTAATGTACAACTGAAGAGAGAGAGAGAGAGAGAGAGATTCATCTGACATGTGCTATTCAAAAGATCAACTTAATAGTAAAGAACCAATAAAACTCTGTTTTCTCATATAAGCAGAAGAGGAAAAGATCCAATCCAAACCATTGATTCACCAAGAACCTCCTAGTCTCATGATGCCAGGCTGCTAGCCATCCACTTATGATCATTTGCCTTTCCTTTTTCCAGACTTCTCTTCACATTAAAGGTTAGAAGATAGGACCTTATCATCTGCAAGATTTATATCCTCCATCTGGTGGAGGTATATGAATTTCGGGATTGTGCTTTGAAAGGCATGCTCAGAAAAATGAGCTTTAAATGGGCCAGTTTGTCTTTACTACTTTCCAAAATAGCAGGATAGGGGGCCCAAGTCTCAAAATAAAATAGGCTTGGACTTGGTTATGCAGGAATCCAGCCTACATACAAATCCCACACCCCCCATGAATTGGACATGTCCACAATCTCTCTCCCACACAGCCAGGCATGCACACAACAAATAGTCACACACACTAAAACAAAACACACAGCTGCAGCATATGTTCCCATGTATATGCAAGAACTGACCAGAAAAGGTGCTTCCCCACTGACGTTCAACACCCTCAACAGCAGCTGCAATGGCACTACCCTTCTCTGCGGCTTTCTCCATTCTTGATATAGCATCATATAGGCATTTTGTAATATCCAATATAGCAATAACTTCACCATTTTCTACAACAGGGAGGTGCCTAAATTTCCCTGCAGAACATGAGGTAAAAAAAAAAGAAAAAAGAAAAGAAAAGGAAAGAAGCTAAATAAGATACAACTGTGTTAATGCACAGAACATGGGAAATAACTGTTTGATGTTCTAGTAGCATAACCACATATTTTTTAGAGAAAACTCAATGCATGACCACATTAATGCTTTATAAAAGAAGTAACAAACATAGATTCAAAAGTTCATTTGCTCACAGTAAAGAATATCATTATGACACTGTCTTAGCCAGAACTATTGGTGCAAAACGTAGATAACAAAGTATGAAAATGTCATTGCTGTTGGAGCATTAGCATTGAAGGGCATTATGACAAAGTGCTACCATTACTATAATTAGGAGTGTGAATGATGCGGCGCACAACACGAGTTTCCATATTTAGTAAGTTTTCGTATCTAGATTTAGGTTTTCCAGCTTTTCATTATTGTATTTTTTTTCTTTCATTTATTTGTTTAGTCCATTAGTTGCGTTAGTTTCGTCTTGTTTGGGAAAATTTACTGATTTTACATGTAATTAGGACTTTCTAGTCATTGGGGTATTTTGGTCTTTGTTTATTTGAGGGCATTTTGGTCATTTTTATGTTTTCAAGTCATTATATATGTGATGTAACCCCTCCATACGGGATTGACACTTAATGAATGAAAGTTTATTGAAGAAAAACTGCATCTTCTTGCTCCATGCGAATTGGGCTTCACTGGTGAGAATCCAGACTTTGGTGAGAAGTCAAGAAGGGCGAGAAATCCTTCTCGTATCCATGTACTCTTTTCTATCTCTTGTACCTCTCTCTTTGTTTCTTTTCTTTTCTTCCAAGAACAAAAAGCCCTTGAGCCATTGCCGTCACCTTTCATAGCCACGCCATCTGCTATCTCAGATCCATCCAGGATCTGTCCCATATCCATCCCCAATCTATCCCATAACAGTCCATGTTTACCGTCCAGAACTCGTCCCAGAGCCATCCCAGAGTTGTCCCGACCGTCCCAGACCCGTCCATAACTCATCCCAGTTCCGTCCATTTCACTTCCTGCTACCACTGCTTTTCCTTAATTTGGTTTGGTAAGTTATATACTTGTTTACATTAGATTTCCAAAAATTGCTTTAATTATTTGTGGTAAGTTTATATTATTGAATTGCAAGCATTAATTGGAATTTAATTTCAGCCCATTTTAGATTTAGAGTGCATTATTTTCATCTCTTTTAGTCTTTTCATAACTATATTAGGTATTTAGGGTTACCCTATCCTTTTGTCCTGCGTCAGTGAACCATCCAAAATTAGCCAATACATTTTTGTGGGCTTTTTTACTTTCTTGGACCAGATACATAGACTGCTGATCAAATGGTTATTTTGCACATGCACTGGTAGTTGTTTTCTCAGTGTTCAGTTGTTGGAGTCTTCTGTTGATCTTCTCCAACTTTGGTGGGTTGATGCAGACACAGTGGATAGTTTGGTGAGTGATGTGGATTTAAACAGTATTGTGGATGATTGCACTGGCTTTTATGAACCATTATGATAATGGCAACCCAAATTGGAGACCGGCTAATGAGACCTCTCATTTCATAGGTCCAAGTCCAAGCCCAAGTCCAAGTCCAAATTCAATACCGACAAGCCCAATCCACCAAGGCCCAAGACTCCCAAGCCCTAATCCATCTCCATGTTGGCACCCCAACCCCATGTTTCTCCCCACTTGGCCCACATTCACCCATACCCTATCCTATCTATGCTATGGTCGATCCTAACTTGGATACGCAGATAGATTAGGATTTTTTTTATTTGGTTGATTTGAATTTGAATTTCAAAATTCTAGATTTATGTTGACTCTTTTTTTTTTTTTTTTGAGACCCAGGGAAACCTCGAGCCCACCTTGGCGGTCTGTAGTCATGTTGCCAAGGTGTGCTTACACCTCGCCCTCCTAAAACCCTGGGGAGGACACCCCACACCCAGATAGAGCGCCCTCAGTTAACGCCACCAAGGATTGAACCTGCTACCTCTCACTGAAAGTAGTGGGAGGCAAACAGTTGGGATACCCAGTGTTGGAGACTTGGTAGGATTAGAACTCTAAGTGTTCAATTTTGATTGGTTAATGTAAAATAAACCAAATCCACATGAGAGTTAGGGTTATCACAACGTCTTAGAGATAGAGTCCTAGATAGCATCTAGCTAGTTTTTAGGTTGCTTGGGCTATCCAAACACCTTCGACGCCGAAGCCTTGTGGGATTTCTCTTCTTTCTATTTTCTTATTTAAGCACATGTAAGGCACCCTATTTTGGGCACCCAATATTTGAGAAATAATATTACTTTTGCTGCAAATTGCGCATTTATCAATTTGAAGTGGACTTTGGTTCAATTTTGAGAGACTTCGGTATTACCCAGATCCTCGGATCGAAAACTCGGGCTTGGGTCCAAAACAAGTATCATGTTTCAATAATCGTTTGCATTGTGTTTGAGTTTCGATTAAGGCTTAAATTTCATTATTTTCTCTTTTTAATTCAATTCATCATTAAATTAAAAGAGGATATTTTTAATCTTAACTCATTAACAAAAGCACTAGATTCATGGGAAACTTGTCATCGTTGACCGATTATTAATTGGGCTTCGGCAGGTAGCTCGTTCGCAGATACTCAAACAGCTAGGGGTTCTAACAACCATAAGATTATTGGGCCCGAATTCCTGTGAGTATTGGGATTGTTCGGTGAAACGACCCATGCTTGCGTCATGGGTCCACATGAACTTCTAGATGTGGGGAGGAACAACTATGTACTTCTAAACCAATCTTGGCAGACATAGTATGTTACTTTGAGGAATATATTGATTATGAATGACAAAGATTGATGAGAAATCCTACAAAAAGAGCATCCACATTTCAATTTCCAGTGTTGATGGCTTAAATTTGTCTTTGAAAGATAGTAGTTAATTTCACTCCATTAAAAAACTATGTCATTGTCTTTGAAGGATGGCTATCAATTTCATTCCATCTAAACACTTAGCATTTGTTATAAAAGAATGGATATCGATGCTAGCTATGTAAATGAGCAATTCTGGCATGCAAGCTAGCTCGGTTCAGCCCATCTACGGCTCAGCTTGGCTTGTTACAAGACTCAACTGCAAGCTTGGCTTTCGGTATGTATACAGGTATGTCTGCACATAAGTTTTGTGTAAATGCAAAAATTCATATATAAAAATGTACTTTTATTGTATGATTTCAGGAAAAAGAAATATATTTCTCTTGTATGACAAATATAGTTAGTAACTGAGTATATATATATATATATATATAAAATATAGTACATATATTATAATTGTATTGAATGTTGTTCCATTTGAACTTGAGAAAGTCTCAAACTTTATGTGCAATATCGAGAAAACAGAAAAAATGGACTACGCTCAATAAATCAAGTCTCAATTAAAGGAAATGAAGTCTCATTTGCTAGTTCAATCCCTAATGGCTCTATCAATGAGGCAGAATTATTTGCTTTATGGAGACGCATTAGAAGTTCATAGGAATCTTGTTGCAGGTGATTCTAAGATACTTGTGGGGTGGGTGCTGGGCTCTCCGTGCCCGTGGCTATTTCTGGTTAAAATTGAGAAAATTCATAGTGCAATTTCTATCTTTGATTTGCTACTCAACCAGTTAACTTGGCTACCGATGAGATGGGCCGTGAGGGGTTGCGATCAACCATGAAAATTGTAAACAAATTTTGGATTCTTGAGAATATTTGGCTCTCTACGTATGGGGGGCTATTTATAGCCTGTCTTTTTGTATTCTTTGAATGACTTTTAAATTTAATAAAGTTACCTTTCAAAAAAAAATTAAAGCAAAATAAAGTCAAATGCTCAATTAAATGTTGACCAGTTGAGGTGACCTCAGGTCCTTAGGTCACACTGTTAAAATATATTAATATATGGTATTTAGATTATGATTGATTGTGAGAGATTATGTAATCACTCAATTAGGAAGTTAGGATCAAGAGTGATCTTTTGAGATAGTGCAGTAGCCAGTATCTATCAAGATTCAGCATGTACTCTATATATTTTGATGTTATTCAGTGGAATAAAACACCAGAAAAATATTATGGTGAATTTTATAGTCCCTCTCATTTTCTAACATAGTATCTGCCAGGTTTGATTAGCGATCGAGAGTGCCTCGGTCTTGATCGGATAGATAGATTCTCCTTGGCATGTCAATTCTTTGTGCCCCTCCCTGACCCATTAGCGGTTGTTGTTTGTGCCTCAGCTACTCCGTAAGTCCTTGTTTCCATCAATGCCTCTGCGCTCATCTGATTATGCACCACCAATAGTATCATCTCCGTCAATGCTCAGATTAAGTTTTAGCCTCATGTAGATCTTGTTGCCGACGGTGTTGGGATCCTTACGGCTGAAACCAAATCTCTCTTTCTAAGTTCCTTCATGATGGGATTCTCTAGGTTGATCTCCATTGTCTTCTTGCTCGACATGCATCATTGTCTTCCTCCTCTATGGTATGCATCTTGCTTTTGACTCGGATCCGACAGCCTACATTGGAATTAAGAAATGTTTGTGCCAGTCATTCTCATCGGTAGGGATTTGATCGAGTTCTAAATGGATCTTTTTGAAGGAGGATTGATCATCTCATCCTCGTCACAAACAGTATCCACGATATGTTCTCGGCCTCAGCACATTGTAACCTCTATCTCGCCTCCACTATCAAGAATTTGTGATCTTGGAAACTCCTTTTTGCATTTAGCATAGATCTGGATCTCTACCAGCAGATCTAACTAATCATGTTCGAGTTCTCTGCCATCCTCCTAATTTGAAACTACCCGACCCATAGACACCTTAACTAGCCAACACTTGCTTCACACCATTCGGTGCTGGTCTTTGAAGTGGTGTCTTCAGCTATAGAACATGCCCATGGAAAATCTTGGTGGAGAATCTTCAGTTGGCCCATCAAAAGCTCTATCTTATCATTGATCTGATTAACATGGTGGAAACAAATGATGCAGTAACAATGACTGGTATGACAAGGCCAAAGAAGCTACCAAATGAAGTTTTGATCAGATCATGGACCTTTAAATCTCGCCACCATTTGATTTTCTCTCGATTTCCCATTGCCTGTTACTATTAGTTTTAAGTTTTTTTATGTTATGTTATTCGTATGTTATTGGTGTTTAGCCTGCCTTTTGCAAACTCACCTCAATCTAGTCTAGCCTGCAATCCTTTGCTCTGGTTCGGCACACTGGACCAAAATATGTTAATACATGTTTTATATTGCCCCCACCATCGGTTTAGTGGCTCATCATCATCATTGTCACCATCACAGTCATTGTCTGATGTTGTCATCATCTTCTCACCGCCATTGCCAGTGCTACTGTGTATTTGTTTGTGTCCCAATTTGGGTTATTTCTCTGTTGGATATGATTGTTGTGGCAACAATTCAGTTCCTTTCTGATGTAGATCTATTTGAATCTATTATCCAGATATCATCTGTTCCGGATCTGTTTGCTTCTATCTTCGATCGTGGTTCTAGCCGTTGAGATCAATTGAATCTTTCAGTCTCATGTGCAAAATGTCGATCTCTATTTTTTTTTTTTTTCATCCAAAATTTTTTCTACACACGTGGCATGTTGGTTTTGTTCTTGCCTTCACCAACACATTTCAACCGTTGATCTGTTTCTACACCATCAGATGGCATCGTTCGACCATTAGATCATGAAATTAAATAAGTTCAAACTCAAGTGTGACCCACTAGAGTTTGAGGGGGGTGTTAAGATATATTAAAATCTGGTATTTAGATTATGATTGATTGTGAGAGATTATGCGGTCTCTCAAAAATAGGAAGTTAGGATCAAAAGTGATCTTTTGAGATAGTGCAGTATTGATCAAGATTCAGTATGTACTCTATAGATTTAGATGTCATTCAGTGGAATAAAACACAGAAAAATATTACGGTGAATTTTATAGAACCTCTAATTTTCTAACACACGCAACTCCAGCTTGAGTTTGGCAAATATTCAAGCCAAGTGATTTACAGTCATTGACATGAAACATTAAAAGAAAGAATTGAAATGAGACACATTTGAGAGACCTTGAAAATAACCCTAATAAATGAGAAAATGAGAGATCTATTTAAGGTGGTTCATACGCATTTAGAAGACTAGAAACAACTTGCGAATGAAGTTTATAAAAGATTGCAAGTAGAAGGAGCGAGACAAAGAGGGGGGTTATTCAGAACCTATATCAATGAGATGAGAATGATATGATGGATTGTGGAGTAATGGAAGATATTATTTTTAAATAGTAGAATGGACAAGTAGAACCAAAAAGCCGACCATAAATAGATAGGATTGGTGGCTAAGATGGTGATGAATGAATGAATAGCACAAATCGGTATGAATGGGTAATTATTTTTATGTTCAGATTCAGTTTTACCAGTCTTTATCATTTTAAGTTTGTAGTAATTTCCCAAATTAGAATACCATAATGACCTAAAGTACAATTATCTTAGGTAAAGTGAAAAGCCTACCAAAATGGAAATAATAGGTAAAAATTACACTCTTCTTTGAAGTAGAGTGTTCCTCAAGTGCAAAATTTATCATTATGAAATATGTCATGGATAAATGATCATCATTCCATGTAATTTTTTTAAGTATCAAACCTGCTCCTCATCTTTCATTTTTTTTCATTAACTGTTTTTTTCTGTTTGCAGCAATAAAAAATTGTTTTCCTCAGTATGCAGTAATTTATCTGAGTTTTAAAGAGCCAATCCTTTTCCCCTCGATTTTGACTAGGGACGAGAATAATGGAAACCATTCTATGTACTTAAATTCGTGGATTTCCACAACTTGGTATATATTATTTTCACACCTCATCATTTGCACTCAAATCATCCAAAGAAGCATGTAGACATTCTTCCATTCTACTGCTTTCCCATCTCTCAACCAAGATTCTGTTATAAACCGTGTCACCTGGTGAGCTCAAAATTAGTCAATTATGGGCTATGGGTGGTTACAAGAATCCACAAGATTCAACATAATTCTGATTTATCTAAGGAATTTTGGGCTACTAAACAGGCCCTTTATCTTATGCACTGAGATTTATTCAGCTTTCTTTAATCAAATGTAAACTAATTTCAAGTATATAAATAACTCATGCATGGCAATCACCATTGTCGTCATCATCTTCATCATCGTCTTCGTCACATCCTTCATCCCATCTATCTTGTGTTGGCTTTTTGAGTTCTACTTTTGTACCCTATCACAAGGCATGTTCTTTGTCATGAAAATTCTATCATATCAAGTTTTACCATATCAATCCATATCTTCAACGTCAAATTTAAGTGCCAACCAATAAATGACTAATGACTTTTTTTTTTGTTGAATGATATAAATGATGACTATGACAATGAATCAACATCTTTAATGGTCTTCCCCTTATCCTAGCACCTTCTACTTGTAATCATTCAACTCTTGAAGTTATTTTTGGTCTTTCTACAAATTTGCCCAAAGGCCCCAAACCATCTTAACTAAAGAGTCCTTTCTCTTTTGTTCTACCACAGCGACTTTTATGTTTTTTCTAATGAGCAGAATCGATCTATAACATTATAAACAATAGTACTAAAGAAAAAAATAACGGTACCAAAGAGAAGCAACAAAATTAACCTTGAACCATCTTTTGCAGGGCTTCGATGGCAAGAGAGTCAGCAGTAACAAACACTGGATTCCTCGTCATGATCTTTGAAACAGTTGTTTGCTCAGGCCTTAACCCCTCCGCTATCACTCTAGTCGCTATATCCTGCATCCCCTAAAAATAATAATTAAAATAAAATTCCCAAATCCCAATAGAAAATTCGAATAACCAGGCGAGCACCAGAGCAAACGCACCTTATCAGTGACAATTCCAGACAGCAAAGCATTTGAATCAGTGAGCAGAACAGCATCGACACGCCGTGCAGCCATCCGCCTGCAAGCATCCGAGACAGTTGTTCCCTCAGGAATTGTCAACGCCTTAGACAGCCTCAGCTTCTTCACCGTCCTTTCGCCAGGTACAGACCTGAATTTCGAATAAATCTCAATTGGTGGGGAATCAATAAAACGGGGAGAGAGAGGTTAGAGAAATGAATTTACGATGATTGGCGAGGAGGCGACAAGGGCCTTGCTGGGTTGCCATTGGCGACACCATTCTCGGAGGGAGCAGCTTTCTTAGTAGAGGCAGCTGGGGCCCGCCGAGAATTGAGATGGTTTCTGCGTGGATTGGAATGTGGTGGCTGGCCGCTCATTTTCTTCTCGTAGCAAATGAAATTCTGAGAAATTAGGGTTTGGAAGCGAGAGAATGAAAAAAAAAAAAAAGCAACCCAAGCTTTTGAGAAACACTTAATTAGGGTTTGGGAGATGGGAGAGAGGGAAATGGAAAGAGGAGGGTTTTCTACCCTTTTCCCTTCCCCTTCTCCTTCTCTCTCCAGGCGTTAGTTCGAACCTGAAACAGAGGGGAAGAGATTTTGAATCACTCCGTTAAAACGCAAAGGATCAAAATTTGAGTAATTTGAAAATAGCCTTTTACTACACTCGCAGAAAACCTCCTAATATTTAGACCGTTTAAACATGTAACCTGGGAAAGTCCACTAACAGACGCCCCGGTTGAAAACCTCATTGCTCTCAGCCGTTGTGAGTATAAATGTACAATTATATAATATTAAGATTAGTGAATGAATAAAATATTATTTAAAAAGTATTAACAGTTCAAAATGAGTCATTATGTTATCATATTTTTAATTTTCAAGATAAAAAAAAATTATTATATCAATTTTTTATCTATTATAATTAATTTTAACCATAATAATCTATCAAATAGATATAAATTCAATTGAATCTAAATATAAAAAAAAAATTAAAAAAAATATTTCTCATTAAATGAGGTAAACATGAAGCATGCATGGCTAGAAGACAGTTTACCTTTACTTATCTATTTTTATAGTTTTAGCCTTCTTTTATTTGTAAACATATTTTCATTATCACCATCATCATTATGAAATTTCAAAATTTCATTTAAATAGAGTTTTTTTTTAAATTTTACTTCTTCATTTAACTATGTCATAAACTATTCATATCTGTTTCATTCTTTTTCTCTATGTTCCAAGTGTTCTACCTATCTTTTTATTTACAATTTGTAACTTTAATCTTTTATTTACATGGTCAAACCACCCCAATGAATTTTCCTCAAATTACTCTAAAATTGTAAACAAATAATATTTCAAAGGTCCATTAAAATAATAATTAATGACATATTTATAAAATATGTATAAAAATATATGCACAAATGCAGTTGGGTGCAATGTGTGTAGGAATAACATTGATGAGAGTTTAAGCTTCAACCATCTTATCATTCAAAGCTTCTAATATTGATGATTGAAATTTTGACTTTAACAAATCACGGATTTTTTGATAAATTATCTTATTTCGGTAAAAATGAATGAGGATGAAACTATACTTACATCCAATCTATGTGATTTCACGTATATCTCAGTTATATAGATTTGTTTAATTTTCATAAATTACCTCATAGAGTATTTCAATGAAAGTAAAAAACTATTTAAATTAAGGTATATCTAATTGTTGAAAGGGGGTTTTGCAATTGATGTAAGAGTTAGAGGTACATTTGCATTTATTCAAAATACAATATTTTTTACCATTGAGGTGGTATTTGCAAATTACTCAAAAATCATCATTGAAAATCTTCAAGATAACCTGTGAAGGTTGGTTTACCCGTCAACAACCACGTGATATGCGAGGAGGTGTTGGGTTCAAGTTACTCTCAACATGGAAGGGCCACTCCCCTTAATATGATTCGGTGTGTATGGATAGGGAGGTTTGTACATGTCCAAAGGATTAGTCCAGTGCTAAGAGACATGGACACCTTGGTCTTAAAAAGAAAAATAAAAGATCTTTAAGATGAGATCTTGTTTATGGTCAACCTTGTTGATGTGGAATCACATTGGAAGATGAAAATCGGAGGGAGAATTTCTTCATTTTTTATCGTAGCAAAGGTGAGTCCAAACTATCTAATTTTAGCTCCAAAACAGAGTGTTTAATGCATATTGTCATGCCCCGAATCCCAGGACACGTGATTAATTTTTTTTTTTTTTTTTTTTAACATTTCTCTCTTTACCCACCCATCTATCTCACACATAGGATTTGGGCCAAGGGGATGAGGCTCATCTACTTAGGGCCTTAATGGGGCCCAACAACCCTATCAAAAATCCAGCAGTCTCACCTGAAAGTTGGACGTTTTGACAAATAATTCCACCTGCTAAAATATCCACCATCCATCCATATCTCATGTATCACAAATTTTATTCCAAATCCTTCTAATATCATTAACTCTTTCTGTTGTAGCACGGGTAGGACCCATGCGGGTGAAAGAGTCTTCTTCCTCTCCCAACCGATTCATGGCTTTCCTTCCCGATCCCGTCTCTTACAGAGGTGGAGAAACTTTTGTAAGGGAAAATCCCAAGCTCAGCAGAATCGTTTCCTACATGGAAACTACCAAGATCGGTAGATGCAATCCCACCGATGAGCCGACTATAGCCTCTTATAAAAGGGTTACCTTGGCCACGATGGAAGGGGATACAAAAGAAATTGAAAACCCAGATCCTTCTCTATTCTCTCTCTGTTTGCTCTACCTCCTCTTCTTTCTCTTTGTTCTTTCTTCTCTCTTCTGAGACAGCGGGACTGCTGCTGTCCTTTTCTTTCTTTCTCTTCCTTTTCTATTCTCCTGCAGATCTGTTACTATCCAGATCTTTCTAGCTGCTACCAGAATCACATCGAGCAACCCTGTTGTTGCTTGGATCGACGCCTGCAGATTCAGCCAGGCCCCTTCTTCTGTTGATGCCTTCAACGCTCCTGCTTGCTGTTGTTCTCACCTCTTGCTGCCCTGTTTCAGATCCAACAACAGAGGTTCTACTACTGTCTAGACTGCCGCCAGTGCAGCCCCCTTCGGCTGCTGCTTCTTCTTCAACCTTCAATCCAGTTCCTTTTCACACCATTCCAAGACATTCAGTTGTGGGCCCATTGACCCCATCTTCCATTTACTCACACCCGAGAACCCATCAATGTGAGCTAGAGTTGCTACAATATTAGTTGTTCACAGCTGGTTGGCCGTCAAGTCTAGTTGGTGATCGTCCGACATTGAGGAAGTTCTCCACATCCTACATCCGCTGCATCAATTGGTATCAGAGCCAAATCTCATCGATTCTCATCGAGTGAGACTTTCCTCGACATTTTGAAAAAAAAAATACATGGCTTCAGACGGTAATCAGTTCGTCACTCAGACTACATTCAAGGAGTTGCGGACAATAGTGATGAATATGTCTGCAAAGCTTGATCTTCTTTGTGATCAACAAACTCCACTCAGGAATGACACTCAACATAATCAAGGCAGGAGATCCCACACACCTCACAATCCATCCGTTGATGATTCCTCCAGTGATGAAGAGGTGGAGATTGTCCTGCAACCGCATGAGATAGGGCAACCTGATAATGCCTTGCCCGGTCGAGACTACCGCATGAAGGTGGACTTGCCGTCTTTCAATGGACAAGTCAAAATTGAAGAGTTCCTCAACTGGCTCTCAGAAGTTGAGGCATTCTTTGATTGCATGGAAACTGAAACTCCAAAAAGGTTAACTTCATCACCTACAGGCTCAAAGGTGGAGCTTCTGCATGGTGAGAAAACCTTCAGACCACGTGTGGGCAACGGAATAAGCCTCCTATCAAGTCATGGCCGTGAATGAATAAGTTGCTCCGAGCACACTTCCTTCCAACAGACTATGAGCAACGTTTGTTCGAGCAATATCAAGAATGTCGACAAGGAACTCATTCGGTTCAAGACTATGTAACTGAATTTTATCGCCTATCTAGCCGAAACAATTTGGCCGAGAGTGAACCTCAACAAATCTCACGGTTCTTAAAAGGTCTTCGCACAACAGTCCGCCTTAGCGTTGGGTTCCAACCAATTCACGCCTTGAGTGACGCAGTGTTGATGGTCGAACGAGCTGAAGAAGAATTAGACCAACTAGGAGGAAGAAATACACCAGTAACTAGATCTACTCATCCGTCGGCCACTTTAGCTACCACATCAACACAGGTGCAACCTCATCAATAGGGTATACTCCCTCGACCTGCACTTGTACGTAATCCAGGTGGCCCACTAAAGATCAATGAGAACAAGGACTTGCCAAAAATAACCCCTATGCTCAACCTATGCCCAGAAAATGTTTCGTTGTGGTCAACCAGGTCACCTCTCAAATATGTGCCCTACTCGTCAACCTATTGCCATTGCCACCAACAACGGCAAAGGAGTGGAGCATGAGTACATAGAAGGGCAATGTGAATATGTTGCAGATGATGATGATGATTACATTGAGTATGGAGACGAAGGACCTGCTCTGATGATTCGTAGATTGCCTAACACGTCAAAACAGAGCCCTCCATTGCAACATCCTAACGTTTTCAAGACTCGGTGCATTGTCAACCAAAAGGTGTGTGATCTCATCATTGGTAGTGGATGCATTAAAAACATTGTTTCTCAAAAGTTGGTTGAAAAGTTGGGTTTAACAACACACCCACACCCATTTCCTCATTCAATTGGATGGATCAAACCCGTGGGAGAGACACGTGTAACGAGACAATGTTACATCTCCTCCTCTATTGGACACGCCTACAAGAATCGCATTCTTTTTGACGTTGTCGACATGGACGTGTGCCATATTATTCTTGGGTGTCTCTGGCAATCAGACGTCGACAGCACCCACAAGGGTTATGCCAACACCTATACTTTGTATAAGCATGGAAGAAAAATTACTCTCACTCCTATGCATGGCCTATTGTCGACACCTAAGAAGAATGAATCATCCCTTCCAGTTTGTGGTGCCAAAATGCAAAGTTCGAGGTATATGAGGCGTATCACATGCTTCATGTGTCAACAGAAGGGGCATATTGCATCTAGATTCCAACAGCGCAACACCAAACCACGAGTTGATCACGGAGCCGCTCATAACCCCAAAGAGCGACGTCCCACACGCATGAACCAGAGGTGGCATGTGAAAAGTCAAGATCACATGTTGCAACATCTTTTCAATGATGGAAGTGAAAATAAAGAAGATCGTGCTCTTGTATTGCATTCCTTGGATACGAACTCGAGGTCGAGTTCTTTTCAACCGAGAGAGACTGATGTAGCACGGGTAGGACCCATGCGGGTGAAAAAGTCTTCCTCTCCCAGCCGACTCATGGCTTTCCTTCCCGATCCCGTCTCCTACAGAGGTGGAGAAACTTTTGCAAGGGAAAATCCCAAGCTCAGCAGAATTGTTTCCTACATGGAAACTACCAAGATCGGTAGATGCAATCCCACCGACGAGCCGATTATAGCCTTTTATAAAAGGGTTACCTTGGCCACAATGGAAGGGGATACAAAAGAAATTGAAAACCCAAATCATTCTCTATTCTCTCTCTGTTTGTCTTCTTTCTCTTCCTTATCTTCCTCCTCTTCTTTCTCTTTCTTCTTTCTTCTCTCTTCTGAGACAACGGGACTGCTGCTGTCCTTCTCCTTCTTTCTCTTCCTCTTCTATTCTCCTGCAGATCTGTTACTGTCCAGATCTTTCTGGCTGCTGCTAGAATCGCATCGAGCAACACTGTTGCCGCTTGGATCGATGCCTGCAGATTCAGCCAGGCCCTTTCTTCTGCTGATGCCTTCAACGCTCCTGCTTGCTGTTGTTCTCACCTATTGCTGCCCTGTTTCAGATCCAACAACAGAGATACTGCTGCTGTCCAGACTGCCGCCAATGCAGCCCCCTTCGGCTGCTGCTTCTTCTTCAACCTTCAATCCAATTCCTTTTCACACCATTCCAAGACATCCAGCTGTGAGCCCATTGACCCCATCTTCCATTTACTCACTCCCGAGAACCCATCAACGTGGGCTAGAGTTGCTACAATATTAGTTGTTCACAGCTGGTTGGCCATCAAGTCTAGCTAGTGATCGTCCGATATCAAGGAAGTTCTCCACATCCTACATCGTTGCATCAATTTCACCACATTACAGTCCCAAAACAGTCCACTCACAACATCACCCTACAATCTACTAAGTGCTATAAGGGTACTTAATTACATACAATCATCCATGTTAGAATCAACATTACTTCATATAGCTATATGAGGTCATATAATACATGAATTCGACATATTCACATTCAAAAATACCAAAACATGCACTTGGGATCTTCAATAAGTAATTTCTATCCTTGCCTTTGGGGTACATGGGACCCCGCCTCCGGTAAATCTCCTGCATCTGTGAGGGGTTAGTACACGTATAGACAAAAACAATGTATATATAAAACACACACTCCATGTAATGATTCCCACATATGAATTTACAATAAGTATAATAACTTAGGCAACACACTCATAAATGTTCACAATTAGTACTACACATCACACAATCCAACACAAAACAGTCAAAGCCTCATAGGAAGTAGTCATCCATGGGTCATAGTATACACAACCTGGCCCACTCCATGGTGAAACACGTCTCAATGTGCCTCTCCACACAAGGTGTTCCCTACATAAAATTTAACGTCACATCCCGCCAACACAAGATTGTCCACTTTAGGTCCACACGGGCCCTCACGGTTTTACTTTAGTGAGTGAACCTCAAGTTTGCTCCTAAAAGGCCTTGTACTAGAAGAAGGGATGCATATCATATAAATATATATATATATATATATATATATATATATATATAACTCTTCACTAGCGATGTGAGACTTTCCAGCGCCCTCTCTGGTGCTAATCTATCTTTCCCACACTGCCCCTATGCACAGGGGTATCACCAATGTTGGCCCTGAGATTTCAGGGGCCATAGGCGAATTCTTAAAGAGGAACCTTTTTACAATTTGTGAAACATTCATTTTTTTTTTTTAATGAATCGTTAATATTATTCATTCAAAAGGAGAGTCCACAAAAAAATGAATGTACAACTCATAGCCCAGGCAAGGCAGGGGAACAAAAAATCAAGCCCAAACAAACAAATGCCGAGAGACATGGCCCACAACATAGATGGGCAAGCCCACACCCTGGGCCAGGGAAATAACCCCTACAAACAATCAGTTGTAGTGGGATCCAATACCAAAAGAAAAAAATGCCAGAAGAGTTACCAGCCAACAGGTAATTTGGAAAATACAAAGCGCAAGAGTTCTTGTCGCCAGTGAATTAAACCTTGCCAAAACCGAATCTGCAGAGGAGGGCTTAATCGCTCGAACTTGACAGCAGTGGGGCCAAAGATTGTTGGAGGAAGTCATTTTCTCACAAAGGATAAGGTGATGAAGAGGAAGACCCATCTGAAGAATAGAGAGCAGAGTGGACTGTAACAAAAGAAGCAAAGGTAAATTGTGCTCCAACTACAGCAAAGGCATAATCAAATTTATAACAAAGTATTATTTTAAATTTATTCTACTCGGGTTTTAAGATACAAAATTACTAATTAAATTACTATATTCAAGTTTTTCTAACATATCTTTTTCAATAGATAAGATAGCTAATCCATTCAATCTTTCTTATGACATTTTATACCTAAGATAAGATTTTATCAGTTTTAACTTTGAAAAACTTCTTTCTGCAGAGGCAACTGTAACATGTATAGTCAAGATTATCCTATAAACAATCCATGCATTTGGAAAACGAAAATTCCTTTTTATATAATTTAGCACTTCAATTATTTCTTTTACTTCTTTTGGTAATCCATCTTTCAAAATTTGTAATTCTAAAAATAATTCACTTCCATCAATATCAGAAATCATATCATGTCTTAGAAAATCTTCAAACTTATTACAAGAACTCTTCAAACTATCATCATTTAAAGAATTTAACTTTTCCAAATCAAACAAAAATCCAAAAGTATCTTTATATATTTGAAATTGTTCAAATCTAGTCTTAAGTGACATAACAGCTTGATCAATTATATGTAAGAACTAATTAACTCTAAAAGATTCTTCAAGTGACTATGTTATCTCGTCACTAGCATTCTCATCAAAATGTTTTTTCTATGAATAATACGTTTTTCACGAAATATAGGTTCAATTTCTATTTCTCTATCAATCTCTTTAGCATCAATCATGGCAGATTCAAATCCATTTTCTATTTGAGTTTCAAAAAAAGAAATCAATCGTTTTAAAGAATTTAAAGCAACACCAATATTCATGCCTTTTGCTTGTAAAATTTTGCTAGTTTTATTAACTGCAAACAATATATTATACTAAATAACCATGCTAAATAATAATTCAAAATTTTCAATTTTTAATGTTACTAAATTTTCAGTATCACTCTTTGTCTTAGGATCTTCGCTAAGTCAATTAAATCATCTCTAATTTGTGGAGCTTAGAATCTAAGTGCTTTTACACTTTCAATGTGACTTTCCCAATGTGTTTGTGATAATGACTTAAGTATGATACCTTTAACATAATCTTTAAAAACTGTCGACCGCTTTGTAGCAGACGAAAATACATTATATATATGTTGTATAATTCCAAAAATGTTTTACCTTGAGAACAAGAATTCACCATATCACAAAGTGTCAAGTTAAGACTATGACAACTATAAGGAGTATAGAATGCTCTAAGATTTATTTGTAGTACCCTATTTTGTACTCCTTTAATTTTCCCTTTCATATTAGAACCAATATCATATCATTGTCCCCTTATATCATCAATATTAAGTTCAAGAGTTTTTAGAACATCTATAAGTTCATTAAAAAGTCATTGTCTCGATGTATCGTCCACCTTTAAAAATCCTAAGAGAAACTCTTCTATTTTTATTGGATTTGTTGAAATATCCACACAACGTACCATGATAGATATTTATTCTTCATGACTTATATCTGGAGAACAATCAAGGATAATCGAAAAGTATTTTAAATCTTTGATCCTTTTAATTATTGCATTCTTTACCTCACCCGCTAACAAAAGTATTAATTCATTTTGAATTTTATGACCAAGATAGTGGTAATGAATTTCTTTATCTTAAATACGTCGAATGTGTTCTTGCATTATATGGTCAAGTTCGGCGATCATTTCAATAAAAGTTAAAAGATTTCTTCATAAATCTTTTCATTGTCTCCATAAAATGCTAAATTGTTTTTAACAAGAGTCTTCACAATACCAATTATTCTTAATAGTACTTGTCTCCAATGTTCTCTATCTTTATTAATTTGTTGTTCACAATTTTATCAATTTTTTCATTTTTTTGCAATCTTAATTTCAATTATATCCATCTTCTCATATTAGTAATGTGGTCATTAGTAGTTTCATGACTCTTAAGTCTATAACCAAGATTTTCCAATCATTACGTCCTTCATCTGTCAATTGAGTTTTGATTCCATCTTCCTTAAACAACTTACAGCAAAAACAAAATATTTTTCAAAAGCAATTGAGTAAACTAGCCATTCTCTATCTTATTTTTCTCCATTTGATAAATTTCGAATATAATGTACGATAGAAAAATGTCTATTGTTTGAATCTTTAGGAAGTTAATATCAGTATCTCTTATGGGACCTCTTTTTACTAATGTCTCTCAAATTTTGATCAATACTTTTTCAATTAGCAGGATCATAAATGTTTAAAAGAACATGTTCATTGAAATTTTCATTTTCTTCATTTTCATCCTTATTTTCATTATCACTCTCATTCATATATTCTTCATGTAACGACCCGTCCCTCTACGGGCACGTTAAAACTGATCCAAACTCCTAAAAACAATCCAATACAATTTCAGATACTAACCATAGCAATCCACCAGTAAATAAAAAACCGTAAGCATCAATCATGATTACAAATTATAGCATCATCCCATTATTACATTCATCCCACTTAATGAAATGTGCACATAATTCAAATACATCAGAAAGTCGTCAATTACAAGATGGGACCCTTACAAATTAGAAAACTGCAACTCTATGCCCAACGTCCAACTGAGGATCCCGCCAACCTTCCCTCTATGAAGTACCTGTGAGGCAAGGGGGTGAGCTCTACATACCCAGTGAGGGTAACACATGCATCATAAGTCATCAAGCATACACTGCACATAATCATATGGACATATCAATGTCTACGATGTCTACATGCATAGCCATTCAAACGTGTGCCCTACCCCTAGCACATAGGCCAACGTCAACCGGGCCTTTAGGACATCCTCTAACCAACCGAATGCAACTCCCTTATGTGCCCAACCGCAACAGTCCACCCATCCACGGTTGCGCAGACTAATCCTTAATCAGATCGGGGTCTCTAGTCCTCAACTAGACCTATGACCCTCTCATGACAACCCGCACACATACCACGACCAACTTAAGAATCGGACTCACTAGAGTCTCAAAATGATTACCACACGGGAGTAACCACCTCACTAATCGTCAACGAACTGCCAACCAAACTCATCTATGGTCTCATCAACCAAGCACCAGAGTCTCGATAGTCAAACCCATAACCTTGGACCCTATATGCTGGTCTCCACACGACTGATGTATCCATCTCTCACAGAATTCTATAGGCTTTCTACCGAGTGAGCTGGCCGAACTCACTCGTTAGACGCCTATAAACTCCTGGTGAGTCAACACCGACAACACAAGTCTCAACAATGAATCCCAACACCATAACCGCGGGTAAACACACTACCACATCGTACTACAGGCTGTCCCCACCATACAGGTGTCCTAACCTGGAATATCTCATCACATCACATCGCACCAACCCTCGATCAATGAGCGGGCGAGCACATCCTCAACCTACTCGGTCATCCGGGGAATCACAAACCATACCAACGGGAGCTGTCCCTCACCGCATCGTCCCTCGACCTAGGTGAGCACCTCCTCAGCCTATTCGGTCATCCAGGGAATCACAAACCATACCAGTGGGAGCTGTCCCTCACCGCATCGTCTCTCGACCTAGGCGAGCATCTCCTCAGCCTACTCAGTCATCCAGGGAATCACAAACCATACCAGCAGGAGCTGTCCCTCACTGCATCGTCCCTCGACCTAGGCGAGCACCTCCTCAGCCTAATTGGTCATCTAGGGATCCCAACTATGCCAGCGGGAGCTGTCCCTCACCGCTCCGTCCCTCGACCTAGGCGAGCACCTCGTCAGCCTACTCGGTCATCCAGGGATCACAAACTATGCCAGCGGGAACTGTCCCTTACCGCTCCTTCCCTTGACCTAGGCGAGTACCTCCTCAGCCTACTCGGTCATCCACGGACCACAAGGCATACTGGCGGGAGCTGTTTATCACCGCACCATCCCTCGACCTAGGCGAGCACCTTCTCAGCCTACTCGGTCATCTAGGGATCACCTCACCCGTCACACATTCGGGTATCGGAACCGCAAGGGACTTCTAAGGTTACCTTGGGTGAACCAACATTCAGCCTGATGGCCTATCTAGGGTTAACATAATTACTTCCCAATTAGTCCTTATCTGGGACTCCAAGGCACCTTGTTCTCTAAATCAGATTACGCCTCTCTCATAGGTATGTCTGGGAAATACAAGACGGACCGACCATTTGATCCATGCAAGGGGTTACGACTACCCATTTCTAATGACAAGGGAGTCTGAATCCCAACCACGCGTCCACTGTACGGTCCCACATAACATCCGCACCCTAACTACCCGACAAGCTAGAGGGAGTCTCTAGATCCTGATGTGGCCTAGTACCCATGCCCCACCGGCATCCCACATATGCTAACTATATGCATGCACAAATACCGCTACACACACTATTAACATAGTTCATTGTATAATAATCAGATTCATATATATCATTATCTATCACGGGTTGGTATGTAAACATCCAAGCATGTTACAATGTCTAGCAGTCCAAACTAATCATCATATAGTCATATGGCATTTTATCACCAGATTACATCACATCATGATCAAACATACACCACCACATATCACACATTCACATGCTGACATCTTAACATATTATCAACCAAAATAAACTCTGATCATGTCGCCACACAATCAATCAATTATGACATCAATTAATCAATTCATATATGCCTCCGCGGGCATCGGATACGAATACACCCGGATGGGGGCCCGCCACATAATGGTATCAACAGTTCCCTTGCCGAGTGGCTCATAACACCGATGAGCCCCATTCGCCGTATTCCGTACCCGCACATTTGATAGAGAAGTAAGATGCATGGATGCATGCTAAAAGCGATGATGAGTTCCCTCACCTGTGTGTCCTTGAAATCCAATGCGAGAAAACGAGTCCGCTGGGTTGCAGGAAGTTCGATTTGTTGAAACGAGAGCACAATGATAAGTAATCGAGCAAAATGAGTCAAATTAAGTCTGGACTACAAACGAGCCCGAAAGCGAGTCGGGTCCAAACCGAACTGAAGTGGGCCCGAAACTGAAAACTGGGTCCAAAATTGGACCGAACTGGAAACTGAGCCAGAAACTGGAAACTGGGTTTGAAATCGGGTCTAGCCCGAAATTGGGTCGAAACGGGCCTGGCCGAACTGGGTTATGCATGAAATCGGGTCGGGCCGAAGGCTGGGCCAAGAAAGGCCCGAAAGAGAGCCGAACTGGGCCTGGGTTACCAAAGCCCAGAAATGAACCCAGCCGAGTCAACTCAGTGACTCGACTGAGTTGGCTCAGCACCCAGCCAAGGAAACCGGGGAAAGGAAGAAGGAAAAGAAGGGAAAACCAGAGAAAAATAGGGAAAAAGGAGGAGGGGAAGACGAGAGTGGGCCCAACCGGATCAATGCCGGACGGCGGCGATGAGCAAATCCGAACGGCGAGAAGGGGCGAGCAGCGACAGGAGAGAAGAGAGATTGAAGAGATGGTGGCGGCAACGCTTAGGGTTAAGAAACAGAAGAAAGAAAAGGGGAGAAGAAGAAGTCGAGATCGAGAGGGGAGAGAGAAAGAGAAAGGAGTGGCGGCGGCGGCAAGGGGGTTTTAGGGTTAGGGTTTATTGGAAGAGGGAAGAAGATGAAAGAAAGAAGAGGGAAAGCATGTGTTGCGGCGGCACTGTAGCAATGCGCTACAGTGCTGCCGAAGATGAGATTTTAAAGGGAGGGGGGTTAGGTTTAGGGTTTTCTTTTCTTTTCTTTTCTTTTTTTTAATAAAATAAAAATCTCCAGTTTTCAAAATATTTTAAAAAGCTCGAAGAAGTCAAACGACAAACGTCGGGGGAAAACGTGTGATTTTCAAACTTTTAATTATGAAAGAAAATTCAATAATTCAAAATTACCAAATTGCCCTCTGAGTCTCCGAACTCAAAATCGGGCAAACCAGGACCCACCACAGGGCCCACACTCACCTACTGCTACCAAGACCCTAAAACTCTGAAAAATAGGGCCGGGTCACTACACTTCATTCACCAAATTAATATCATTACGTTCATTTATAGTTTCTGTTTGTTTACTTTTGCTAAAATACCTATTAAGAGATCTTACTTGAGATTCAATTAATTCTTGAACTTGTTTTTGCCTCTTTTTTTTTCATGTCCTGAAGGATATTTTCTAGTAGACATAATGATAGTGATAACCAATACAAAATTAACAGCTAGATAATCAAAATTAAATAACAATAAAACCTGATTTGATTTACGAATAAACCAGAATCGTCCGCCGCCCCGTCCACAAGATTAATCACAGTCACAATCACATAATCAATTTCACTGCAAAATATCAACATAAGAAAATCAATTTAAATATTTAATGAGTAATAGGAAACTGAACTTTCAAAATAATTTCTAAATCTTGATAATAATTTTTTTATCAGAATAGAACCTTGCTGTTTGATAATGTATAACACTTTAATGGGAATGAAAGGGGGCTGATTATGGGTAATTGGTTTGATGAGCTTAATGAATCTAATTTAATTAAAATAAAGGGTCTAAGTTTGTGGTGCGTGAACATTAACTGGAATGGGGTCAGGGACGATGGTGGTTGTTTGGAAAGGGTAGGTAGCAAGTGTAGACAATGGAGTGTGTGGTATGGGGTTTGGCTGATTGGGATTTGGGAAGAGGAAAAGAAGAAGAGATGGAAAGGTAATGGAAGAGAAGAAAGGGACTGATTGGGTTTACTGATTTGGGCGATTGGAACAATGGAAGAAGATGAAGGTAAAAGAAGAAGGGATGAAGAGGCAGCTACAGATAGTGGTACCTGAATGAGTTGCAGAGCTTGGGGAAAACCCAAACAGCAGTGGGCTTCAAGATATGAAACAGTAGAAACGGACAGAGGAAGAAAATAGAGAGAACTTACCGATTTAATGAATGTGGGAGTGATCGATCGGTCGAGGAAGAAACACGGGCCAAGAGTGGTTGGTTTGTTGGGGAAGAAACACGGGCCGAGAGTGGTCGGTCTGTATGAGAAGAAACGCGTGACGAGAGACAGCACAAAGAGAGGAGCGCGAGAGAGAGAGCTAGAGACAGAGAGGCAGAGAGCGAGAGAGAGAGAGGTAGTAGAGAGGAGAGCGAGAGAGAGGCAGCAGAGGTGAGAGAAAGGCAGCCGAGTGAGCGAAAAGAGGCAAGAAATTAGGTTTTTTTTCTTAGGGTTTTCAAAAATAGGAACTAAACATGTGGGATGTGGCGTGTTGAGCATAGCGCACGCTATGCGGAAGTCAAACGAACGGCGCACTTGCCTGTGTGCGGAAGTGGAAATGAATGGCCTGTTTTAACGCGTGCGAAAGTGGAAACGAATGGCCTGAAACGTGTGGGATTTTACTGGGCTTATTTACAGAGTTTATGGATTTTGGGGCCCTAAGTGATGCCCTAGTTCGCCTAAAGGCAAGGTCGGGCCTGGGTATCACAATCCACCCCCTTTAGAATTAGAGTCATCCCCAGCTCTGTCACACAACACATCCACAACAGAGAGTTGAACCGTTCTCTGATATTATTTGTAACTCCCCGTCCTGTCAGCACAATATTGTCCGTTTGGGCCCACACGTCCCTCACAGTTTTGCTTTGGTGAGTCAACCTCATACATAGGGGAGGAATCTCATATATATATATATATATATATATACTCCACTAGCGATGTGGGACTTTCCACCGCCCTCTCTGGCGCTAATCTCTCTTTCCCACACCGCCCCTATACACAAGGGTATCACACAAAATAAGGCTTGAGAATGTGCGGCACAAGAATACTCTTTGCCTCTCTACACATCTCACCCATCCCCCCACAAAGCGTGCCACGGGTCATGCCTGTGCATCTCCACAAATCGTTGATGGTGCCTCTCTATGCGTTGCACCCACCCCCCACCAACCAATGTGTGCCACGAGTCATGCTTGTCTCTCCACATATCATCAATGGTGATCCAATACGCGCCGTATTCATCCCCCCCACAATGTGTGCCACAGGTCATGCTCGTGCCTCTCCACACATCATCGATTTTGCGTCACACATCTCAACCATCGTGATACATCTCGCATAGGCATCATATTTTCACTCTCTATACATTACATGCCCATCACCGAAGCCATGCATCACTTCATGTAATCAATCTCATTTACATTCTCTACACACCACATACTCATCACCATTATTATATATTATATCGTATAATTGGTCTCATTGTCAACACACCCACCAACTCATCATACTCACCACTGTTAGGGGTAGGCACCACCACCCCCACATGGTCAAATATCACTTTTAAAGGAGAGGTTTCTTTCACCCTTCCCCCATATTATCCACACAAGTTAAGCTCGTAGTTATCTCTCACGTCATTCACACCAATCAATTCACATATTATACTCAACAATAAAACCCAAACATAGCACATCAAATGAGCAATTCAAACATAAATGTGGAGAAACCCTCACCTAGTAGCACTACGGCGAGCTTGGGTCGCCTATGAGGTGACAATTGTCCATGCTAAAAGGGCTAGGTGTTGTTTAACAAGACAAAACACAAAGGAACATTCATAAGTCTTTGTTTAAACAAATTGGGCCTCAATTTTACACTAGGGGCAAAAGCCTCAACTTTCTTAGGTTTTTAGGTAATCCATTTTGAGTAATTCAGCCGAAAAATACCATTGGAATTGAAAGCCCCAAGTTTTTCCACACATTCACGACTCCTTTCAAGAAAAGGACCCAAATCTAGAACCAAACCTCCCACATTTAAGGGTTCTAGCTCCCAATTAGCTCATGTAAGGGAAAATCTACATTTTCCCCCACAAACCAAACTTACCTTAGGGTAGTCAATTAAGCACCAAAAATTCAGGAAAAAATCTAAAAAATTTCAAATAAGGGGAATCTCGCACTTTCCCCCAAATTTCATAGCCCAATTTCAAGGCTAGGCCTTATCTTAGAAGGTCAAATCCATTCAAACATGAAATTTAGGGCTTATGTTGTCCAATCACAAGTCTACCTCAAAAAGAGTTAAACAAAAACTCAATCTCCACAATTTAGCCCTGCTTCAAGACCTAACCCCCAACCTACTCCTCCAAATCTAAACTAAACATCCATCTTTTGGAAAATAAATCTCCATGCAAGTCAACCTTACTTAAAACCAAGATCAAATCTCCATTTGAACAAATTAATACTCTCAAGACCATCATCCCATCCTTAATTAAAACGAAAACATCTTAGAGGAATTTCAAGTTGAAAAGGGAGAGAGTAAATACCTCAAGGAGGAAAATCTGCAAGGAAGGCAGTGTGCTCCAGTGAGAAACTCGAGGAAGAGAAGCTTGGAGGTGAGGGAAATCCAATCCAATCACATGCAAATGGAGGAAGAAGGGGAGAAAATGGAGGAAATTGGTTGCCTGAAGGAGAGGGGTTCAGTTTGGAGAAGAATGGGTTGATTTTGGGGCAAAACGGACTTGTGTCAAGTGTGTACCGCCCATTGTCAGTCCAACCTACGGGTTTTCTCGATCTGACCTATAGGCTTTGTTGGTCTGACCTACTAGAATCATGGGCCCACCCTAAAAAGACTCATTTTTCAGACTAAAAATGTTTGTCTCTGTTGGTCCGATCTACAGACGTCAAATGGATCCCACAAGTCAAACCTACTATCAAATCACACAGTTTTGAAGTCAACTTAAGGCAATAGATCGAATCATTACACATATGGACCCACCTATGACCCTGGGGCCTACTTGCTAGCATGATGGACCTCATTTGAGGGGTTGCTAGGCTAAAATCCCAACACCAAAGTGGAAAACAAAATTCTTATATATGGGAGCACAAAAATCCTACATTTTCTCTCATTTGGCTAAATTCTCTCTCCATGGGCATATGTGGACTCTCCATAGATCACTCCAACTAGGTCATGGACTCTCAATCCTTCGTGAACTCTCCCTTTTGGGCGCATGAACTTGAAAGCATTTGATTGGCTTGAATACATCATCAATCCTGAGTGACCAATTGGTTGGTCATAACTCATGACTGGCAGAAAAACTAACAATAACTTTGTAGGCTTAATTTAGATTTCAAACGATATCGGATTTTCACGAAATTGATTTGTTGGAAAGCTTGTTTAATAACATTCCAGCAAACCCATGTTTGTACAGTTCCAATTTACGTAAATAGATTTATGATATTTTTTATGCAGGTGTTCAGAAGGTGATGGAAACTCTAGTGTTTTTCCCCAATTCAACTCTTTACTCCTACATTGTTTCTTCATGGGCATCTGGAACTCTTGGCAAGCATCTCCAACGTGTATTGCACTTCCAATTTGATTTGCATCTCATCCCATTGAAACTTGGACGCATGGCAGGAGAGGTGTTTTGATTGGTCATAGGTCTTAGGTGGCAAATTCCTATTGGATGTAATTTTTGTTCTCCATTTTGATTTGCTAATGTTATGTGATTGTAACTAGGGTTGGGATTAGGGCATCCTGTAGCTTGTTTTTGTTTTTGTTTTTTTCCTTCTTCCATTTTTTTTTTGGTATAAATAGACCTAAGGATATGCTATAGTGTCATACGAATTTGACATCAAATTTGGTTGAAGCAATTCCAAGTGAAGTTAATTCCCAATTTGGGATAAAATTGTCTTATAAGTTTCTTTTGAATCCTAGTTCTTTGCTTTGCTTAGAATTAAATTAATGCTTGCAATTTTCATTTTAAATTCAACATTTGAATTGATTGAAATCTGATTGCTTAATTGGAATTGCATTATTTTAATTTAATTCATTCAAATGGAATCTAGTTTCAATTAGAAACTAGCTATCACCTTAGATAATCAAGTGGCTTATCTTTTGTAAGAAACCAATTTGATTCTTCCTTGAGTGAAGTTGAATTTGATTTATTCTATTGAGAGTTTAGAAAGGTTTTGTACAATATCTTAGCCTTCATCACTTACCCATTGCAATATGTAATTTCTTCAAATGGTTTGTGTCAAGGGCTTTTAGGTGTTTTTGAATATCATTAACTTTTCAGTTTAAAAATTTTGATTTTAATTTATTGTAAGTGTAATTTTTTTTTTTTGAATTTACGTGTGGGAAATCGCAGAATACCCAGCGTAAAACCCTCACGGGTTGGCTCACTATCCCTAGAGCACACCAAAGTTACGTCATGGGAGCTCGAACCGTAACCTCCAGCTTCCTGAGGCGGGAGGCAACCAGTTGAGCAAATACCGTAGTACCTTAATTAATAGACAATAGAGAAATAATTGATGCAGGAAGTGCAAATATGAGCCTAACATTGAAATCTAAAAAATATTAAATTTAAATATAATGTCTTAATGATTGATTTAGATTTTGGTGAATGTAAAGTGAGAGCAGGGGTTGATATAAGATAAATAGCCGTCAAAGGGATGCCCTAACTACGAAATGAGTAGAGATTCATGCAATGTTCAGAGAAGGGCTTCGTTAGCCATTAGAAATTTAGAATTCGATTAATGGTTTAACGTGGCTATTTTCTCTTTTTTACTAGTGTATTATTCACTTTAATTTAGTGATACATTGTATAAGAAAATATCTTTATTGAAAACTTTGGAGCCATTTGACCAAGAGAATTCATTTAAAATGTAATACTGTATTTTCATCTAATAAAGAAAAAGTATTTACAGGGAAGTTCTTGACGATTTTTTTTTTCAAAATAGTGAAAAGTTGTTTAAATACGTGAGATATATTTTCAGAAAATCTTAAAATTTATTTGAATGTTTCAAGGCATTTAAAAAAATACAAAAAAGTTATTTGAATGTAATTTTCTTAAGACTAAATAAATTTTTTCAAATAGATTAAAAGTTATTGATGTAACGACCCGACCTGAACACAGGGCTTAGAGCTCAACTCAGTAAGAAATTGTCCGCTTTGAGCCTCGCACACAAGCGAGCCCGCACGGTTTTTTGTTCTTGGGCCCTGGCTCACATGGCTAAAATGAGTCTTACGAGTTTAAGGTGGGCTGGTCTCATATAAACCCTCCTCATTTTTCCTTCACTACTGATGTGGGACTCCCCACATCGGTGGTGTGAGGGCAGGGTATCACAATCATCCCCTTAAAAGCCTCGAGCAGTCCCTGGCTCGACCCGGCATAGCTCAACAATACCAGGGAAGGAGGAAGGCCGACACAATCCGAGTATAGAACTGAGGCTCTGATACCATTTGTAACAACCCGACCTGAATACAGGGCTTAGAACTCAACTCAGTAAGAAATTATCTGCTTTGAACCTCGCGCATAAGTGAGCCCGCACGGTTTTTTTTTCTTGGGCCCTGGCCCAAAACACGTCTTACGAGTTTAAGGTGGGCTGGCCTCATATAAACCCTCCTCATTTTTCCTTCACTACCGTTGTGGACTCCCCACATCAGTGGTGTGAGGGCAGGGTATCACAATTGACATCTATTTTGCTCAATGATGCCATAATCAATCTATCTTCCCTCATTTTTCTTTGTCTTTATTTTTATGAGAAGGTCTTCAGATCTCTTAAAACACTCGATTAATCTCGGAGCATGTGTATGCCTTCTTGTCCACACATACCAAATAACTATACGGAGAGTGACCCTTTTCTCTTTCTTTTGTTACTAGCCTTAAAATCCTAAATTGAAGTTCTATTTTTTAAAATTCTATACTCCTTTTTATTTAAAGCGTTTTTATGAAACTGGATATTTGCTCAGTGATATGAACTTGTATTTGGGTCTTGAAGCCATTTTTCATTTTTATTTTGTTTTTGAGAACGTAAGCAAGAATATTATTCCAGGGCAAAATGCAAAATCGAATCGAATTGGCATCGATTTTTCATTTTTGAAAACCTAAAAGTCACCGAATCGAATGAATATCGGGTTTGTAACTTTGTATTTGATTTTTGAAGCATATTCATTCATTTAAAACTTAATATAATTTGATTTGGGTTTGTAATCAGAATTGAATCGTGCCAGTTTTTTTCTATTTTTCCAAATTAATTTTTTTATAAAAGATTAGATTTCATTTATAAAGATTTCATATTGAGAAAAAATAGAAAATGTTTTTAAAAACTAACAGTTGATTGACTGTAATATTAATACAATGTTGTAACAACAAAAATGCATGATATATTATTAAGGTGTCTGTGTCTCTTAAAGCACATCTTACGTATCTTACTAATGTAAAGGACTGTACAAGCCTTCCTACCCAGATATACAAGTGACTATACCGAGAGTGATCATTTGAGATAGAATGAGAATCAAACTCAGATTATTTCAAAGACGGACAAATTGGGCTAGAATTTATAAAGATTTTCAGATGTATTTGTCATTATTAAATCAGTTATCTTATTAATATGGAATGGTATTTCTATTTAAATTTGAATTTTAGATTTAATAAAGTGGAGAAGATATTTTAAAAAATTGTACATTAGCAATAAATTTATGAAAACAGATTATCAGAAATTAATTCTATACATTCTTTTCATTTTTTATTTGTAGTATTTTTATACATGAAATTCATTTTATAAGATTATTTTCATTTCAGTCCCTTTTTTCCCTCATTTTTATCAAATTTTACTGAAGATACGAGTACAATTTTGTCATCATATTCATTTCGTACTAATTAACTAGATCAATATCTTGGCAAAAAATTACTAGAATTTATTTTCCAAATTTCTGATATTTTTTGCTATTTTTTTTCAAAATTATTTAAATTTCAATTTTGTAACTAAAAACCCCATTTTGATGTCTAAATGTCGGTTAAATAATATTATTATTATTTAGAAATGATATCGAGATTTTTCTAACTGTTTTATAATTTTTTTGAAATTATTTTTAGTTAAAAAAGGAGGAGAGAGACAACGAATTGGCAATACGTATTTTTAAACGCCTAGACTGCCACTTTATGGCATGGGGCCAAATTTTGAAACAATGTCAAGCACCTTTAACTTTTTTCACCCAAGAGCCTCATCTTTAATTTGGGTGAAGGGCAAAATCCAACCCAATATACAGTAAAACCTCTATAGCCTATATTTCATATATTACATTATAAAAGTTATTAAATTAGAGAGACTATCACTATCCTTTCAAAAAATCTCTTTAAAAGTCTCTCATCTATTACTAAAATGTCATTTCGACTTCACTTTGTGAAAATAAATCACACATTTAAGTCTATATCAGATTACTTTTCCAGAATTTAAATAATATAGTTTGTGAGGTCCTTAGTAACTTTTACAATAATTTTGTATTCTGAACGTATAGAATATTACTTATTAAAAAATGGTTTGAGCAATGCATTTTTTATTTTAAATGTATTGAGTACTGAGTTAGAGATTTGTTATATTTTGAATGGGCCTAAGGTCAGGACCAGCTGCCAATATTATTTTAGACAGGTTATAACTTTATTCAATACTACATTATATAGAGTTTACTGTGTATTTTATTTGCTCTGTTATAATATTTAGTTGTTATTATTTTCACTGTCACTATTTTTAATTGAATATACTTTAAATGTATAATTATTGATTACTTGTTTTAATAAGATGGCCATTGTTTGTGTTCCCCATTACATGTGAGATGATGTAGAGCTTCTGTAACGGAATTCTTCTTTTGAGAAATGATTATATAGTGTCATCATCGTCACTTTAGAATTGATTGGAATAATATATAACTCTATCGACATATTTGATATATCAAACGATGTCTAATTTTCACAAAGTTAGATTTATCGGAAAGTTTGTTCAGAGAACTCTCCAACAAACCCAGATTTGTGAAATTCTGACATATGTAGTCAAAGTTATGAACAATTTTCTAACCCGTTATTTTAGAGTAATGAGAATATTTATTTTTGTTATTTTTGTATTCCAAACAGTATAAATAAAGAGTCATGAAAGACCATAGGCTGTGGTTGTGTGTGTTTTCTCAGTTAAGTTCTCCCGTTGAAATGAGTTATCTATTTTTTATGTTTTCTTGTTGAATTTAATATTTGCATTTAATTATTGTGTAATTTTTTTTTCTGAGAATTCATATTTATTTTCCATTGTTTTGAAAAATTCTTGTATGTAATTTTCATATCAGTGTTAATTTTGCCGTGTATTTGCTTTTATCCAATAATTAAATCTTGGGTTATTTATTAATTTTGGATTTTCTCTTTTGGCTTTGTACCTTAGGGGTAGAAATTTATTCGCGTTTTTTGAGTTATGGTAAAATTCAAAGATTTTTCAGAATCTCCCCTAGGTAATTTGGTTGTGGGTTTTTTCTCTAAATTCTAGCTTAATGTCATATTCAACTTTCCTCAATCTAGTAAATCCTAGATTTCAAAATATTTTTCTTCGATAAACTCTTGTTTAGATTTTCTCTATACTTTCTAAATTCCTTAGAGCCAAACTTAAGTTTCCATAGCCAATTTTCAGAAATTTCATTCTAAAACCTTTAATTGAAAGACAATAGATTTGTTTTTACCAATTTGAACCTTGGTTTTCATGAACTTATGATCATTTCATGCTTCTTTTATTTAGTAAGAAGTCGTAAGCTAAGGTGCAAATATCGGCCGATATATATCGGTTTTTTCAAACCGAACAATATCGGCCGATACGATATGTATCGGCCGTACAGTAGTAATATCGGTCGATATGGCCGATATTCGGACCGAAATATCGGCCGATATTCACAAATATCGGTATTTAATTTTTTTTTTTTTAAAAACACCGATACGGTTTTTACACGGTTTTCCACGGTTTTTTGCAGTTCGCCACGGTTCGTCAGGATACGGCTTTCACGGTTTTTTGCAGTTTTTAACGATTTTTTGCGGTTTGTAACGGTTCGTCACGGTTCGTCAGGATACGGCTTTCACGGTTTTTTGCAGTTTTTCGCGGTTCGTAACAGTTCGTCACGTTTTTTTGCGGTTTTTTCACGGTTCCGATATCGGAGGAGAGAGAAAATGTCGATATCGGGAGGAGAGATAAAAATATCGGCCGATATATCAGCTGATATGCATATCGGCCCGGGCGGTATTTTAACCCCTGGTCGTAAAAATCTTGTGAGACAAATCCATTGTTTATAAATATATAAAGCTTATAAACTTTTTTGTGTTCTAGGAAAATAATCTTGACTATATTTTGATCACATCTATTATTTTAGTTGATACATAATTATAATTTATAACTAAGAGATTTGAAAAAATTTGGACCAAAATATTAGAGGAAATGACAATAATTGTCCAACATTAATTTCCCAATTTTGAAAGATCTTAGAAATACTGATATCTTTTTTTACTTCACGCGTAACAAACCGTGGAAAATCCAGATAAAATCTCCACGGATGATATCCATTACCCTTAAGCACATTGAATTAGTTTATTTAAAGTGAACTATAATAATCTTAGGCCGTCGATACAGACACCCGGTTTTCCTGCCTCTACACACTCGAATTTGAATTTTTGTGGCAAATTACCATTTTACCCCCACATTTCAAATCATTCGAATGAATGCCCAGTTCATTTTGGCATTCATTGAATGCCCAAATGTAATTTCAATTCATTCGAATAAATGGGCTGAACAGTAACACAGAATACTGCTCAACCCATTTATTCGAATGAATGGGCCTCATTCATTCGAATAAACTATACATTCAGAATCCCATTCGAATTACTGTTAAATAATAAAATTTATTTTTAAAATTTTAAAGTTATTTTTTGAGCACTGTGTATTTTCAAAATTTCTTAAATTAAATATCCGGACTAATTACTATAACCTCATAAAAATACTTTAAGACTTTAAGGTCTTTTGACACTTCCAAATGCTTAAAACACAGTGTTTTACAAATAAGGGTATCCCTCGGCTGTGCCGAAAATACATTTAGGAGTGTCAAAAGACTTTGAAGTCTTAACATATTTTTATCAGGTTATCGTAATTAGTCCGGATATTCAATTTGAGAAATTTTAGAAATACACAGTGCTTAAAAAATAACTGTCTATGCTTTAAAGAATATTTTATAGCATTGGCAACATAGACAATTATTTTTTAAGCACTGTGTTTTTCTAAAATTTCTCAAATTGAATATCCGGACTAATTACGATAACTTGATAAAAATACGTTAAGACTTAAAGGTCTTTTGACACTTCCAAATGTGTTTTTGGCATAGTTTAGGGATACCCTTATTTGTAAAATACTGTGTTTTAAATATTTAGGAGTGTCAAAAGACCTTAAAGTTTTAAAGTATTTTTATCAGATTATCGTAATTAGTCCAGATATTTAATTTGAGAAATTTTGAAAATACACACTACTCAAAAAATAACTTTAAAATTTTAAAAATAAATTTTATTATTTAACAGTAATCATTGGATATAGTTCTGATGGCCAAATGAATGGGCTTAGAAATATTTTGTATTACGGTTCAGCCTATTCATTCGAATAAATTAAAACTAAATTGAAAATATAGAGATAAAATGATAATTTACCCAAAAATTCAGATTCAGATTCGCAGGAAAATGGGTCTTTGTAGACTCTTTAGCATAAAATTGTATATAATAATTTGTTTCATACCTTCACTGCTACTCTCTCTGTCTCTTTCTCGGCTACTGTGTCGGCAAGTTCTAACTTCTAAGAACCTTTGTGCTTTGGATGTTGTCTTCAAGTCCAATGAATATTCATAGAAAATTCTTGTGGTGGAGATTCTTGATTATTTTTTTGGTTTTTTTTATTAACTATTGAAAATCACAAGGAAGTTAGGGTTTTATGTAGAAGATTTTCCTTTTATATTATTTTTATGAAATTAATTTTTCTCACTTAATTTTATCAAATTTTAAGTTTTTTTACAATAAATTCTATCATGTCCGATTGTACTCCCTCAATCATTGTTTTTAGTAATCTATCAATTTTCTAATGTCTTATAATTAATGACATTTCATCATCTTATTTTAATGGGAGCAACTTATGCTCTTCCTTTAGTGCCCTAATTAGTAATTCATCTTTTATTATTTTATCACACATCCATCCATCTTATTACATTTCCATCACTATTACTTATACTTCCATCACTCAATATTCTTGTAATTTTTCTCAAATAGGGAAAAAGAAAACACTTCTCTCCTCTTTAACAATATCACAAATATCGATGATATTTTTAAATTTATTACCTTTTAATAGACAAAATACTATTATTACGTTAATAACATATATTTATCAGCACTGTCTTTTTTAACGGCAAATCACCTTAAATAAAATCACATTAAAAATACAATAAATGATAAAAATCCCCTCTATTGCTAAGAACCATCAAGAAACTTCTCCCTTCCTTGCTCCTCCACAGCCACTCATTCACACTTCTCCTTTTTGGGTTATTATGTAACTAAGAAAAAGAAAAGGGAAATATGACTGTCACAACTCACAAGTCACAGTAGCTCTTTGTTTGTTTTCAAACGTGTGACCGATACAAAACGTTATCTCCAGCATAGGACATAGGAAACGTGGTCTCTTTACTGCCCATCAAAGCCAAGCACCACCCTATCTTCATCTCCTCTTCTCATGATAAAAATGATCATACATTATTTTCTGAGAAATCTTACCTCCTTAGAAGAAATTTATTATTATCATTTTCTCATTCTTCTGAAACACTCCCCTTCAAAAAAAAAACCCAAGAACCATGGCTCAAACCATGCTCATGTCGAGTGTCTCCAGCCATGGCGTCGACTCGAACAGAGAGACATTGCTCCAATTTCAAATTCGGCGACTTCGACCCACTCCGTTCTCTCATGTCCTTCTTTTTCCCTCCACCTGTCAACGCTTGCCATCGCCTTCCACTTCATCTTCTTCACCCACATTAGCCCTCTTTAAATCCAAGACCAAAGCCCCGCCGGCAAAAAAGGTGACTGTTACAGAGCTTATATTTCTTTCTTTACTTGTTTCATATTTTAAAGCTAATTAGAAATAGTTTTTATTATAAAAATTTGATGATTATCATATCAAAACATCAGTCTTTTCTACTACTCTTCTTCCTTTTTCTTCCATGTTCTCTTGACATTTTATTCTAACATCTCTTGTTTAGTGATTTGCTTCGAATGAAGTTAGAGGATTACTATGGAAGGAAAGCTTATTCTTATCAATTTTCATTTTTAAAATTTTCTTTTTTCAGGTAGAGAAGTCAAAACCAAAGGTTGAAGATGGTCTCTTTGGGACCTCTGGGGGCATTGGATTCACCAAGGCAAATGAGCTCTTTGTGGGTCGTGTGGCCATGATTGGATTCGCCGTGAGTCCAAAATATATCTCTGTTTTCTTGTTTATATTTTTATATAATTATTATTATAGTTTAAAATTTCAAAATTTAAAGTCGACTCAAAATGTCACTGTGTCAAGTAACTCAAGAATTTTTGGATTCAATATAAAAAATGATAAAACTCGCTGACTTGCTCAACTCAAAGTCCTTTTAAGTCGAGTCAACTCAAACGGACTTGTACAAATTTTAACTATTTAATTTGTAACAATCAAATTAACAGTTAAATTATTGATTGTTCATTGATTTGATGGTTTGCATTGTAATACAGTTTTTGGGCCGCCTCTTACTTAGATGGGCCCATAATTTGTATGGTCTGAATTTATTTTGTATGCCATTTAAAGATAGGGCCACAATAGTATGGTTGACTAGTTTACTGATGGCCTAAGATTCAAATTCTGTCGAAATTCAACATTTTAGGCCCTTGATGGGCTGAAAAATTCAGCTGATATTTATGACATTTCGGCCCATTTTGGAGTTTAATTTTTTAAAACATAAACTTGGCCAAAATTTTAGCCTGATAATAAAACTGATTTTTTGATGGGTCTGATATTTTATGATATTTATATATCATCCTCAAAATCTGAATTTTTTTTTTCTCCAAAGTTTCGGTGTGCACAAAAATCATACATATAATTCAAGCTTGCTAAAAACCTCAAAAAGTTTGAGCGGTTGGACAAGATTTTTTAGAGTTTTTTTTTTTTAATTTTTTAGTAAAATTACTTATTCACTTGACTCAAAATTTAATTGAATCGAATTAACTTGAATTCACTTAGTTCAAATTGTTTGAAGATTTTGAAATTTGAATGGTTAACAACAGCAATTGCTAACAAGGTGTGCAGGCATCCTTGCTGGGAGAAGGAATCACAGGCAAAGGTATTCTGGCCCAGTTGAATTTGGAGACTGGAATTCCGATTTATGAAGCCGAGCCCCTCCTCCTTTTCTTCATCCTCTTCACACTCCTTGGAGCAATCGGAGCTTTGGGTGACCGGGGTCGCTTCGTCGATGATCCTCCAACTGGCCTCGACAGGGCAGTTATCCCACCGGGAAAAGGCATCCGATCAGCTTTGGGCCTGAAGGAAGGGGGTAAGCCCATAATCTCAAGCTCACAACTCTAATTGACATCAAATTGTCAAACTCTCTGCTCTAGCGAATCATTTAACGAATAAAAAGCATATAATAAATGTTTTTACCACCTTCAAATTTTATCGTCATTATCATCAAAATCATTTCTTCCTCAGTGAGGTTGGTCTGACAGTCAAGAAGCTCTCTTCGTGAATCGAAGTTTTGAGTTCGATTCATGTTCAAACTCCTCCGGGCCACTCCCTATAGAGTTATTCTTCATTAACTTACCAGTGTGTAGATTGAGAGATATACACATGCTCGTGAAATTAGTCTCACCTCCAACTGGGGTGGAGATACCCATGTTAAAAAAAATAAATCATTTCTTCCATTCAAAACATGAAAATAAGTATTAATTACTGGATTGTCTATATTTGATTGAAGCAGTATGAGTAATGGGTTTTCTATTTTTATCTTTTGTTGTTTATTTTAGGGCCACTTTTTGGGTTTACAAAGTCCAACGAGCTGTTTGTGGGAAGATTGGCCCAGCTTGGAATAGCATTCTCATTAATTGGAGAGATCATTACAGGAAAGGGAGCATTGGCCCAGCTGAATATTGAGACAGGTGTGCCAATTAGTGACCTTGAACCACTTCTGTTGTTCAACGTTGTTTTCTTCTTCTTTGCAGCATTGAATCCGGGGACTGGTAAATTTGTCACAGATGAAGAAGAAAACTAGGCTAGCAAAAGAACTTATAGTTTGTGTGTTATCTTTTCAGTATTTTGTCCTCTGTTATTCCAACTTATAACTAGATTTGCTTTCTTAATCCTTAATTTCTGTCATTTGCAGTGTGTGATTTGTGTTTCTTTTGTTTAGAAGAATAAGCAAGTTTGTATTAAAGTATTAAATTTGTAGAGCAAGAGTAAAAATCTGAAAGTTGCAAGTATTTCTTCTTGCAACTTGCAATGATATAATGTTGCAAGATTGAGTTACATGAGTGTTAGATAAGCAGTCGGTCATCGGTGAAATTTCGAAGTCTCCAATTGATCAAAACCATCAAATGCATTCCCTTGCTTTATACTAAAAGAAATGAATTAATCTTGAGGAGTTGGTTTAATGGTCAATTCCCACCCTTGTTTATGGGAGGTCTTGGATCAACACAAAAATGGCCATTCTCCTTAGTTCTGTACCTAGTGTGTGATTGGGAGGTTTACACATACCCAAAGAATTAGTTAGGTGAGACGCTTGGAAAGTTCAGGTGGAACACTTGAATACTTGGTATAAAAAAAAAAGTAAAAGAAAGGATTTTGATATATAAGTGGGCTTATAAAATATATTTCATGTGATATGATCGATTGACTTCAAAATATATTGTATATTTGTAATGACCCGACCCGAAAACAAGGCTTAGGGTCTAACTCAGTGTGACATTGTCTGCTTTGGGCCTCGCACACAAGCGAACCCGCATGGTTTTGTTCTTGAACCCAGCCCACATGGCCAGGCCCAAAAGGCCTCACACTAAAGTAGAGGTGGGTGGCCTCAAATAAACCCACCACTCAATCCATTCCAAACCGATCTGGGACACTTCCACATCGGTGGTGTGTAGTTTGGGGCAAGGTATCACAATATTAATTTATTAAAAAGTTGGATTAGCACCACTTTGAGCTTGCAAATGCCACCCACATTGATCAAAGTCTTTTAGGATTAGACTAGAGGTCTTGAGTTCGACTCTTTTTGTGCTTATATGATACACGAAGGTTGCATGTGTTTTGTGTATCTATGAGATTGGTCTCGACTCTAATGCAACGTGAGAATACTTATGTTATAAAAAGAAAATCTATTAACTGTGAAATCTTAGTCTTACACTTGTCGGGTGATTCTTGGATGCGGAGAAATAATTTGTCAAAATGATATTTTATCAACTTTGATTGTTGTTTTCATGAATGAGGTAAAAACATTTGGAAACATTTTTTATGTATTTCTTATGATGGAAAAATTCCTCCAAAAAGGTATTACATTTATGATGCCTTTTCCTCTTCAATTGATAAAAAAAGAAAAAGAAAAATGTGAATTACTCCATGAAATTCCAGAGAATCCCTGCCTTTCACATCTTCAGATTGTGAAATCAAAGGGAATTGGATTTAAGTATCTAATTTTATTCTTATTTCTTTTATGGAGTTGATTGTAAAAATCACTGCCCATTGCAACATCCTATTTGGCATAGAGAGGGTTAAATTTAATATGAATTTCACTCGGTTATTTTTAAATGTAGACCTCAATTATCACAAGTAGTCATAATTTATGTGCATCAAATTATGATACTAATGATCATAGTTAGCCTTTATGTCATCATCTGCATGTGCCAAGGTCAAAATCCATTTTTCAGATTAAAATCTCTAATTTTTATAAATTTATAGTAATTGAACACACACTAATATATTTCACCATTTAATTAAATTACTGGAGAATCAATAACGTTGTTTATAATTTTGAAAGAAAATTATATCAAAGAGAGACTTTGTCACACTCCGATCTTCAAGACATGTGACTATACTTTTTTAAACCCTACCAATGCGTCCAAGTCCCCACACATGTGGGACTTGAGCACAAGGAAATAGAAACCCACCTCTAGAAGCCCATACAAAGGGCTTGAGGATTCTACCTAGAATCGGCAAAGTCTCTCCTAAAAATAGAACTACTGGGGACTTCTCCCTAGTCAGATTTTATCTCTGATTTTTTCATCACATCCCATCACTTCACAATCATACGCTATTATCAATTTCCACACTACTCTTTACTCATTCTACATATGCCCAAAGCCCCATATGTCCAGTCTGTCTTAAGTGTAATCAATGAAAACACATTCTTAAACATTACATCAACATGGTTTAAATATACATTAAACATTCACAAGCTACATGCTATACATTCCATGCCAAACTCAAAACACAAAATAATAACTTGAGTCTTCAAGATGGGCAGCTCCTAGACTCGTCCTAGGGGTCCCTTGGACTCTGCCTCCGCGATGTTTCCTGAAATTTGTAAGAGTGAGCATACACTAGTCAAGTGAAGAAAATAAACATGCAACACACATACACACCATGTTCACATTTACTCAACCATTCCCATGCAATGCCCCATATCAAGCATATCATGTGATGCAACACCTCACACAGTGTCACCCAGTCACACCATAATCTCATCGCTCCATCACACTCTGGGTACCACTCCGCCTCAGGCCGTATAACCATAACGACCCTCGATGCACGTCTGACACGACTTATCCTGCGTGTCTGGTGCGACTTATCTTGCGCACCTAAGCATAATCGTGATACATCATCCTAAAGAGGTTCACACACATAGACATGATTCTCTACATCATACATTCCATGCATATAAGCATATTCACAATAGCATATTTATTCATAGGAATTCACATCCACAATCAGTCATTCAAAACACGCCTCGTTCATCAAACCCATGCCCAATTGTGAGGGGATTCAATCACATGATTCATCGCATTCAATCATTTAATCATAATAACATCAATCAATGTGGGAAATCCAACATACAACACACCACAGTTCACTCATCACGTTCAAATGTCACACCCATTTGACTCTTTCCCCAAATTTCAAACTCATCTTTGGGCTCGGATTTGGGCAGTTTACAGGTTCATTGGGGAGACTCAGGGGTATAAATCTCACCCGATACCGTGCGTATCGGCTGAGATATCTCGGGTTTTCGAGGCCCGAGATATCTCGGCCGACAGAGATAAAATAATTCAGCCGAATATCAGCCGATTTTTTTTTAAAATAAAAGAATATCAATTGTGGGCACAGCCAATATCTCGGCCGATATTTGCCCATATCGGCCGATATTATAATTTTTTTATTTAAAAAAAAAATCTTTTTTTTAAATGTTTTTTTTTCAAAAATAAAAAGCCACCGAGATTTCCAAAAAAAAAATTGAAGAGAGAGAAAAAATCTCGACCGAGATCTCAACCGATGCGAAAATTCCGCCAAAATCTTGGTTCGGACGAATTTTCAACTCCTGGGGAGACTACACACGGAATCACATCCACACATGGCAATGACACACGTGCACATTGTCGCTAAATAAGGGTCGGGTCACGACACTTTAAGATCTTACTTTTTTCGAGGTGTTGAGTACATCCAAAGTTTTGTCTAATGTATTGTAATTATAGAAAAGTAGAGATCTTGAGGTTCTCCGTCATCAAAGTAAGAAAGAGAGACTTGAAGAATTCAAAGATAACACAAGCAAAAGAAGGCTAGCCACTCCCTTGGCTAAAAAAATATTGATTATACTTAAATAGTGAATAAAGTACATAGCCGACTCAATTGGCTCAACTTGATTCATGTCAATTTCTCCCTAAATTCTTATTGTATAAGCCAATTTTTAATATTTTAGATTGTATTAATGTTTTATTTTACCAATTAGGGCTCACCTAAAAATTACACCACCTGAAACTCTGAAAGAGAGAAAGGTGTAGGCATCGAAACTTGGCTGTGAAAATTGGGTAGGCTGATTTCGGTCAGGCTTTCGGCCAACTGGGCCCGAGCCTAAAGTTCATGTGGAGACCAGAGCCTGTGTCCAAATAACATATTTGGGCCCAACTTCCAACTGGGCTATGACAACTTGGTATTTTGTTTAGGCTCACACTCAAATCCTGAATCCAACCATAAATGAATAAATGAATAAATAAAACAACAGCAGGAGAAGAAGAAATGAAATGTAGAGCTTGGGACCTGAGTTTTAAACATATTGGGTTCCATATGGGCCTAATGCTTCGGTCTAAATATCAGCCATTTTGACTCAGCAAGCATATCTTTAATTTTTTTAAATTAAAAGTGATATTTTAAAATTTTCAGATAAAATAAACCAAACTCTATTTTAAAAGATAGATTTTGAATTTTAAAATGTCAAAGAAATTACTTAAGCAAATGGACTTTTATTTTAAAATGAATTAAATAAACTAATTTTTTTTAATGATCGGTAAGTAGTTCATTCAACGAGAGGGGGCACTCCTCTATAAAATACAAGGAAGATAGAGGACACAGCAGCCCAACACAATGAAATAAAATAAAAACCCACAGCCCGGGCCGAGCGAAAGATAAAAGGCCCCAACAAGGAAGGTCCAGAGATACCAGACCCAAGCCCAAGACAGAAAAGAGGGTGCCAGCCCAAAACAACCAAAAAACTGAAGAAACCCAGGCCCAGAAACTCAAAACAATCAATCCGGAACACCCAACCAGGCAACAATAAGATCTTCACCACCACCACCACGACCACCATTCTCATCAATCAGAAGCTCAGACTTTACAGGAATCTACAAGAATTTCTTCAAGAAGAACAACCGTCGACGATTTCTTCAAATTGCTGAAAACAGAAGAAGGATCCGACAGAAGAAAGCAGCAACCGAGAAGGGACTAGAGGCAAACAGAAGCCAGAAGGAAAAGAAGATAGAACAGTATTGAACACCCCTCAAATGCCTCCTGTTCATTTTTCTGATAGAGCTTGTTCCAGAAATATGAGAAGAATTTGCAATACAAACAACGCCAATGTGAGTAACGTTACCCAGGAGCTGGCTGTGGATCAGGATTCTGGAGTGCATTATTGCCAGTCTGTTGATTATTGGCTCGATTTAGCTCGGGCCAATCTGATCTGTTTTTGCCTGGCCCAATTTGCATCTCTTTCTTTCGTATGAAAATTATATGGTGAGATTTGTTTCCCTGAGTGAGAGAGAGATTGAGAGAACTTGTATTCCCCTCTTCAGATAGTGAGTTTCTCTGTGCTGTCCGTGGATGAAAGCCTTTGGCCGGACCACGTAAATCTTTGTCTTCTCTCTTTGTGTGTGGATTGCTTGAATTGTTTTATGCTTCCATTTGTGTTTGTTTAGTTGGGGATTTCACACAACACAGTCATCAGCTCGGTGTTTGTGGAATTGGGAGGTCTTTACATGCTCTAAGAATTAGTCAGATAAAGTCTCCTTCAAATAAAACGCACGATCATATAAAGAAAAACAGTAAGCATAGCAGCAAGAGTTTTCAGATGAGAAATTCAGAAATGCAATAGAAACGTCGCCCCTACAATAGAATAAAAATTATTTTCAAATTTCACCATCTATTTTTCACGATTTTAGAATAGATAGACAAATTCTTGATTTGTAATTAATCCAAATGCTACTATTTTCTGCCGTACGAAATTCGTTGGTAATACTGGAAATGATCTAATTCTATCCAAAATTCTTCTTAAAACCCCTTATAAAATTTTATCATACCATTCTCACTAAGTCACTGTTATAGTGATTTGTCAAAAATCATTTAAATATTAAAAAAAATCTAACATCTGAATATGATTGAAAACTTATAAAGCATGATACAGCAAACCAGCAATTTCATGCTTAGACCTCTCGAAGGTAAGAACTTATAGAAAGTGTGCTTCAGTTGTTTTTATTTTTTTAAGCTCCAAAATCCATTTTGTGGAAAGAACTAGGTTTTCACTTGGTTCTTTTACAACTTTTTCTTTCTATAAAAAGCTGAGTTTTTAAAGTTTTTAATAGATACTAAAGAATGAAGTTGAACCAGTAATATTTTTATTTTTTTGAATTTACTGTGAGAAATCGTGGAATACCCAACGTAAAACCCTTTTTTAGATTTTTTTTTTATAATTATTATTGTATCTTATTAATATTAATATAATCAGAGTACAAATTCATGAATAATATTGTAAAGTATTCAAAATAAGTGTCTTAAAAAATTAAGCTCGTACTTAAACGTATGCTTTGCATTTTAAACTTTAAGACTTGTTAACTCTATAATTGCCCTTAGACTACCATGACTAAATCACTATAAACTACTTCACATTGTTAAATTATTATATACATAGCATCAAAGCACATACAAAAAATAATACGATTTTTTAATTTTTACCATATATATACATTGCATAATACTTGAATTGTAAATATTATTTTTTTAAGATCAAGATCTTCTGGCCTCTTAGAGAACCTGGTTAATTCTTGAAATTCTTGAATTACAAATTTTAATAAATAAATAAATATCAGTCAAAATTTTTAAGGGATGAAATATATAAATTTTCAAAATTTCAATTAACATTTAAAAATTTCAAAGTGGAGAGACAGCCATAATATCTCATGTGCTCCTGAGTGGAAGTTTTCAATGAAGAAACCTAGTGAAATTCCTTGAACCTACACAAGCATCCAAAATCCATTAATGTAGACTTATGAACTTGACACTTGGAAAATGACTTCACCATAATGTCCACTGCTGGATTAGGTAGAGATAGGGTATTGGGATCGTCCACGAGTCCCTCATCTGACCTTTTAAATTTGGGTCAAGTCATTTCCTGTAGTTTATCATTTGATTCATGCACTTTAGCAGTCACTAATTTAGTATTTTAATTTATTAATATATCTTTAACAGTTCAACACATCAATATCTCAATAATTTAGCACTTCAGCATTTCATTAATTTAACACTTCAGGATCAGTGTTGGAGTTGTAAATGAGTCTCACATCGATTGAAAAAGGAAGAAAATAGAGAGTTATAAGGAGCTGGAGAACTCTACCTATCAGGTTAGTCTTTTGGATTGGAAATCGAGGCTCAACAAGTGGTATCAGAGCTAGCCCCCCAAGCCAACGCATGTAGACTCAGGATCCCTTAGTCGAACGAGATGGTTGGTGACGATGTTTGATCTGTCGAAGAGTATCGTTTGAGGGGGATTGTTGGGGCTTCAAACGAGTCCTACATTGGTTGAGAAATGGGAAAAATAAAGAGTTGATTGGACTGTTAGAAACTGAGAAACTGCATTCAATAAGGAGTATTACACACATATATATAGCCTTAGCCGACCCTAGGACTATTACACTTCTAATCTAAATACTAATCTAAATACATCTCTTAATAGAAATAAACCCAAACTAAGAATCCTAATTAGATACTAATTCTAATATATTCAACATTCCCTCTTAAACTCAAGTGGTTCACCACTTTGAGTTTACAATTATTTAACAAAACAAGAAACTAGTAACTAGATAATCCAAGTGTCGACTGACGCTATCTAGTAGAGCGAAAGCAAATCAATGGTGAAGATGTGCCGACCAAGCCAAAACTGAAGACGTGTGTGCCGACGAAGCCAAAACTGAACCAATGTTCCACGTCTGCTGCAAGTTATAAAACCAAAGCCGAACTTACTCCAACTCTCCCTCCTTCCACTTACGGCCAAACGACTGAAAGAAAATGCCCAAAGTTACTTGCAAAATCAATGCCAATGCCGATGTCAATGCCAAGAACCAATACCAACGCCGTCAATTCTAATGCCACTTCCAATTCCAAAGAAAGAAATGTCTTAAGTGCGAGAAGACTGCGAACTTCACAAAAATCAAGAAACCAAATCCTCCAAACTATGGTTGCAAACGGAGGAGACAAAGTGCCAAACAGCTGCAAAGGGTACCAACGAAATCAAATCTGCCTGAAAAGAGATAGACAAAGGCAAATACAAAACTGGACTACAAAGGGGCTGAGTCAAAGTCCAGTAACAAGGAAGACAAGAGGGAAAACAAATGCAATCAATCGAAGGAGATGATGCAAATCAAGATCGATCAACATCGGAAAAGAAGAAAGGGACCAAGAGAAAGAAAAGGAAGAATCAAGGGCATTCTCACAAACTGAACTCAGATGCGGGGACAAACTGATCAAAACTTTTTTTTCTTTTTTTATTTTTTTTTCCTTTCGGAAGGAAGCAAACCGATACCAAGAGAAACAAAGTTGCAAAGGCAGGCAATACAAGATAGCAGATCAGAGACAAGAGACAGAACAATAGATATTGATGAACAAAAAGAGACAATGGTTGACAAAGGCATGCAAATCACATGATCATTTTTTTTTTTAAGGACCAACGAACACAAAATTATGCAGATCAAAAGAAGGTTGGGCGGAAAGACCCCACGATCTGGCAGCAAGGCAGATCTGAGCGTCTGTTGATGCAATAAGAAGGCCAAGCAAAACAGAGAGCATGGACTGAATGCAAAGATGAAACCGATTGCATGGCTGCAAGGCGAGATCGACAAGGGACTGCTGGTGAGGACAAGTAATGGGGGAGATCTGAGGACGAACAGATCTAAGCACATCAAGGAGGCAGAAGGGCACGGGCGACAGATTTGGAAAAATTGCAGGTCCTAACTATGGTGAATCAGAGAGGCAGCAGGGCGTCTCAGATCTGGTGGGACTGCAACATGCAAAACCAAAGCCCAACTTTGGGATAATCCAGCAAAGAGAAGACGAGATCTGGTGGTGTCGGGATGACTGCAGGGCAAGACAGAGCTGAACCGGATCTGTGAGGCGAGAAAGGGCAAGATGTTGTTGCAGAGAGCGGCAGGCAGGAAGCTACAGTGCAAGCAGAGATGCTGAGGCTAAGATCTGGATGGTCTGTAATGTCTTGCACAACACAAAGCGGAGGTCTGCTGGGATGGAGACTTCACTAGTGGAAGCAGCAAAAGAGGGGGCTACGTGCAGAGGCTGCTCAGATCTGGTAACAACGGACATGGATCTGGAAGGATGGTGGACGCGGGGCATTTGCAGATCTGGTTTGCTGGATAACTGGGACTGCTTGCAGCCACGAAGGCTAGATTCAGATCTGGATCTCCACAGCGGGGACTCCAAGCAATGCTAGTCTTCTCTCTCAACGAAAAGCGGGGCTAGAAGACGTGCTCGGCACAAATCTGGGGATGCAAGGGTGCTCGACACAAATCTTAGGGCTCGGATTTGGGCAGTTTACGGTTCATTGGGGAGACTCAGGGGTATAAATCTCGCATAATACCATGCGTACCGGCTGAGATATATCGGATTTTCGAGGACTAAGATATCTCAGCCGACAGAGATAAAATAATATCGGCCGAATATCGGCCGATTTCTTTTTTTAAATAAAAGAATATCGGTTGTGGGCACGGCCGATATTTGCCCATATCGGCTGATATTATATTTTTTTATTTAAAAAAAAAGCATTTTTTTTAATTATTTTTTTCAAAAATAAAAGGCCACCGAGATTTCCAAAAAAAAAAAAAATTTGAAGAGAGAAAAAATCTCGACCGAGATCTCGGCCGATACGAAAATTCGGCCAAAATCTCGGTTCGGCCGAATTTTCAACCCCTGGGGAGACTACACACGGAATCACATCCACACATGGCAGTGACACAAGCACACACTGTCGCAGATGCGCAGATGCTCAAAATAAGGGTCGGGTCTCTACACTTTAAGATCTTACTTTTTTCGAGGTGTTGAGTACATCTAAAGTTTTATCTGATCTCTTGTAATTAAAGAGAGGTAGAGATCTTGAGGTTCTCCGTCATCAAAATAAGAAAGAGAGACTTGAAGAATTGAAAGATAACACAAGCAAAAGAAGGCTAGCGACTCCGTTGGCTAAAAAAAATATTGATTATACTTAAATAGTGAATAAAGTACGTAGCCGGGCTCAACTTGATTCATGTCAATTTCTCCCTAAATTCTTATTGTGTAAGCCAATTTTTAATATTTTAGATTGTATTAATGTTTTATTTTACCAATTAGGGCTCACCTAAAAATTACACCACCTGAAAGAGAGAAAGGTGTAGGCATCGAAACTTGGCTGTGAAAGTTGGGTAGGCTGATTTTGCTTGTGTTATCTTTGAATTCCAACTGCGCTAAGACAACTTGGTATTTTGTTTAGGTCACACTCAAATCCTGAATCCAACCATAAATAAATAAATGAATAAATAAAACAACAGCAGCGGAAGAAGAAATGAAATGTAGAGCTTGGGACCTGAGTTTTAAACATATTGGGTTCCATATGGGCCTAACGCTTCGGTCTAAACATCAGCCATTTTGACTCAGCAAGCGTATCTTTAATTTTTTAAAATTAAAAGTGATATTTTAAAATTTTCAGATAAAATAAACCAAACTCTATTTTAAAAGATAGATTTTGAATTTTAAAATGTCAAAGAAATTACTTAAGCAAATGGACTTATATTTTAAAATGAATTAAATAAACTAATTTTTTTTTAATGATCGGTAAGTAGTTCATTCAACGAGAGGGGCACTCCTCTAAAAAATACAAGGAAGATAGAGGACACAGCAGCCCAACACAATGAAATAAAATAAAAACCCACAGCCCGGGCCGAGCGAAAGATAAAAGGCCCCAACAAGGAAGATCCAGAGATACCACACCCAAGCCCAAGACAGAAAAGAGGGTGCCACCCAGGCCCAGAAACTCAAAACAACCAATCCGGAACACCCAACCAGGCAACAATAACATCTTCCCAACCACCACCACCATCACCATCATTCTCATCAATCAGAATCTCAGACTGTACAGGAATCTACAAGAAGTTCTTCAATCCGGCGAAAGACGACAATCTCTCTGTTATTTCAGTCAGTTTATCAACAGAAACATCCATGGGATCAAGAAGAACAACCGTCGACGATTTCTTCAAATTGCTGAAAACAGAAGAAGGATCCGACAGAAGAAAGCAGCAACGAGAAGGGACTGGAGGCAAACAGAAGCCAGAAGGAAAAGAAAATAGAACAGCTGAACAGTATTGAACAACCTCAAATGCCTTCCGTTCATTTTTCTGATAGAGCTTGTTCCAGAAATATGAGAAGAGCTTGTAATACAAACAACGCCAATGTGAGTAACGTTACCCAGGAGCTGGCTGTGGATCAGGATTCAGGAGTGCATTATTGCCAGTCTGTTGATTATTGGCTCGATTTAGCTCGGCCCAATCTGATCTGTTTTGGCCTGGCCCAATTTGCATCTCTTTCTTTTGTATGAAAATTATATAGTGAGATTTGTTTAGATTTGTTTCCCTGAGTGAGAGAGAGATTGAGAGAATTTTTATTCCCCTCTTCAGATAGTGAGTTTCTCTGTGCTGCGTGGATGTTGACCAGACCACGTAAATCTTTGCGTGTGGATAGCTTGAATATTTTTATGCTTCCGTTTGTGTTTGTTTATTTGGGGATTTCGCACAACACAGTCACTAACTCGGTGTTTGCAGAATTGGGAGGTCTTTACATGTCCTAAAAATTAGTCAGGTAAAATTCCCTTCAAATAAGACGCACGGTTATATAAAGAAAAACAGTGAGCATAGCAGCAAGAGTTTTCAGATGAGAAATTCAGAAATGCAATAGAAACGTCGCCCCTACAATAGAACAAAAATTATTTTCAAATTTCTGTAAGTGAAGTCTCCAAAGCTTACAAGCTGTTCAACCCTCTCACAAAGAAGATTGTTACAGTCCATATAATGTCTTTTTTAACTTGTACACCTTCTCCTCATTTCCTTATTGTACGTACCCAAGAGGCTGCTCAACAATTTCACCATCTAGTTTTCACGATTTTAGAATAGATAGACAATTTCTTGATTTGTAGTTAATCCAAATGCTACTATTTTCTGCCGTAGGAAATTCGTTGGTAATACTGGAAATGATCTAATTCTATCCAAATTTTTTCTTAAAACCCCTTATAAAATTTGATTATAATACTGGAAAGTGTGCTTTAGTTGTTTTTATTCTTTAAACCCCAAAATCCATTTTGTGGAAAGAACTAGATTTTCACTTGGGTCTTCTACAACTTTTTCTTTCTATAAAAAGTTTAATTTATAAAGTTTTTAATAGCTACTAAAGATTATAAACAAGTTTTTTTTTTTTAATTTATGTGTAGGAAACTATGGGATATCCAGTGTAAAACCCCTATTTAGATTTTTTTTTATAATTGTTATTATTATATCTTATTAATATTAATATAATGAGAGCACAAATTCATGTAATAATATTGTAAAGTATTTAAAATAAGTGTGTCTTAAAAAATTAAGCTCGTACTTAAACATATGTTTTGCATTTTAAACTTTAAGACCTGTTAATTCTATAATTGCCCTTAGACTATCATGATTAAATCACTACAAACTACTTGACATTATTATAATATAATATACATAGCATCAAAGCACAGACATAAAACAATGCCATTTTTTTTTTTTTTTTTACCATATATATACATGCATAATACTTGAATTGTAAATATTATTTTTTTAAGATTAAGATGTTCAGACTTTTTAGAGAACGTGATTAATCTTTAAAATCCTTAAATCATAAATTTTGATAAATAAATAAATATCAGTCACAATTTTTAAGGGTTGAAATATATGAATTTTCAAAATTTCAAAGTGGAGAGACAGCCATAATATCTCATGTGCTCCTGAGTAGAAGTTTTCAATGAAAAACTTAGTGAAATTCCTTGAACCTGCACAAGCATCCAAATTCCATTAATGTAGACTTATGAACTTGACACTTGGAAAATGACTTCACCATACACCAACTTGTAATGTCCACTGCTGGATTAGGTAGAGTAGGGTATTGGGATCGTCGACGAGTCCCTTATCTGACCCTTTAAATTTGGGTCAAGTCATTTTCAGTAGTTTATCATTTGAATCATGCACTTTAGCAGTCACTAATTTAGTATTTTAATTTATTAATAAATCTTTAACAGTTCAACACGTCAATATCTCAGTAATTTAGCACTTCAGCATTTCATTAATTTAACACTTCAGCATCTCAGTGTTGAGGCTGCAAACAAGTTTCACATTTGTTGGAAAAAGGGAAAAATAGAGAGTTATAAGGAGCTGGACAACTCCACCTATCACGTTAGTCTTTTGGACTGGAAACCGAGGTTTAACCAGTGGTATCAGAGCTAGCCCCCCAAGCCAACGCATGTGGACTCAAGATCCCTTAGTCGAATAAGATGGTTGGCGATGATGTTTGATCTGTCGGAGAATATCGTTTGAGGGGGGATTGTTGGGGCTTCAAACGAGTCCCACGTTGATTGAGAAATGGGAAAAATAAAGAGTTATAAGAGATTGAACAACTCGACCTATCAAGCTAGTCTTTTGGACTGGAAATCTAAACCCAACAATCACTAATTCAGTTCTTCAATAATTGAGCAGTTCAACACATTAACACTTCAGCATCTTAGCACTTACTGGGTGGCAATGGGTCAAGTCAAGTTGCAATTGGGTTGGGTTAACTGCAGTTAAAAGTTATTTTCTACTATTACTATAATTTATGGGTGATAATAGGTTGGGTCGGGTTTCCTATAATATATTTATGATGTTATGTTAAATTATATTTCAAGTAGTTCTACTTAGTAATTGAAACTAATTAGACTCGAACCAGGACAAAAATGGTTTGATCAATGGTTTAGTTTTTATAACATTGGTTTTAGCATTTCATTATGTTCATAAGTACGTGGCAATAGGTTGAGTTGAGTTTTATTTGAGTTCGAGTCACCAATCCCAACCCAAAACTCTTTATTTAGTAGAGTCTAATTTGAGATTAAGCTTCACCAATTGATAGTGAAACTTGGCATGTATCTTCATACAACTACATCTAATCATTTAGTCTTAAGATTTTGGACCTTGAAAATTTGATTGCGATAGTCACTTTTCAGTGACTTCCACGTAAAGTTATGATAATCGAATGAAAATGTTCTCCTTGAATTATATCATACATTAAGTCCTCCATTAAACCTGCCCAATCATCTATGGTCGTATCCTTGATAAATATGTTGTCTCTCCATTCAAAACAAATACTCCAATTTCTCTATCGATAATTTTTTAATTTATGAAATTATATGGTTCTATTATTCAACCTCTATATTCTAAAAATTTAAAAATTAGTCTAATTTTTAATGTCAAGCATTTCAAAAGTATTAATTTTTTTTTTGGAATTTACGTGTAGGAAACCGTGGGATACCCAGCGTAAAACCCCCATAGATGAGCCCACTACCGCTAGGGCACACCAAGGTTAGGCCATGAAGGCTCAAACCTACAATCTCCTGCTTCCTGAGTCGGGAGGTAATCAATTGAGTACACTTTTTAAGAGGAAGAAAGGTGGATAGACCATTTGTGTAAAAACACGTCCCTTCAACACAATATTGTCCGCTTTGGACCCCACGTAGGGCGGCCTGCACAGCTTTGCATTGGGTCTGGCCCACAAGACCATGCCCAATAGGCCTTGTGCAAAGGAGAGGGGAGCACCCTCTTACAAGCCCACGCCCCCTCCACCTCACGGGCGATGTGGGACTTCTTCCCACACCCCCAGGGGTGTTACAATCCACCCCCTTTAAGACCAGAGTCGTCCCCGGCTCTGTCACGTCACATTGACAAGGGGTCTACACAAGCAACACAACACAGAAGGGTAGAGGGCTCACACAGTCCGAGTGTTGAACCGTGCTCTGATACCAAATATAACAACCCGTGCATTCAGCACAATATTGTCTGCTTTGGGCCCCACGTGGGGCGACCTGCACCACTTTACATTGGGCCTGTCCCACAAGACCAGGCCCAAAATGCCTTGTGCTAAGGAGAGGGGAGCAACCTCTTATAACCCCACACCCCCTCTACCTCATGGGCAATGTTGGACTTTTTCCCACAAACTTATATGGGTGGGGTGTTACAATTCGGCTGAGCTTAATATGCCAAGTACTCATGTTTTATAAAGCTCATATACCCGAATTATGAATTTTTGATCCTTGTAAGAAATAGGAAAAAAAAAGTATTTTAATAAGGTCCATGAAGAACATATTTTATGAGATTTGTACAATAATTTGTTTTTTAATAATCAAGGTGCCCAAGTCTTTTAAAGAACCCACTAATATCTTCAAGGTATGTGAAAGCTTTTCAATCCACACACATCAGGTACTCTTCAAGAGTGATCCTTTGGAATGGAAATCGAAATTAGGACTCACACTTCATGAAGCAAATTCTTGATCAACACTCTAATCCTTTTAGATTATACGAGAACTTTGATTTATGGGTTTATAATAAATCTAATGGATCTAATATCCTCTCACACAAACCTATTCTAGGAATTGTATCTGTATTTAATTTAAATTAAATAGACTTTTTAAATTCATTAATTAATTTAATAAATTTTCATCTATCACTTCTTTTATTTAATTAAGATAGAAATTTTATAAAAATTATATATAAGTTAACTCTTTGAAGCTCACACATCTATGTAGATCTTGACAATGTCATTAGCCCGTACTCTCTAAAATTTTATAAAAATCTATTGTCAGGAGATCCAAGATATTAATGTGCCGCCCATTTATTCCCATGTGACATATTCATTTAAAAATGGTGCACATCCTAAGGTGGGTATACTCTTTTAGGAGAAATGGATTTTAGTGAACATATTCCTAAATGAATCATTTGGAAATAAAAATTTGAGGAAAGTGATCCGGTCAGTGCACTGATTTATTGAGACGTGAAATAGTCCAAATCGGTGCACCAACCGGATCATTTTTCTTAAATTTTCAATTTCCAAATGATCCGGTCAGTGAACATGTCCGGTGCACCGATCCAGTGAACCGATTCACTGAAAAGTGAACAAATTTCTGAAAGTTCACTAAAATCCGTATGGACGGATGAAGTAAAATGGGCAATCCAGAAAATTCGTCTCCTAAAAGTATATTCCCGTGTTAGGATAGCCACCCTTTAAAAAGTTTTATATGAATTAGGATTTACCATGAGCTGAGATTATTCCTCTGAACTTCTAAATTAAAATCGTTGAACGAATGTCGCTTACATTTTTCACTGAAGGGCACAAGTGCATGTAAAAGATCACAAAAAACAACTCTCAGGGTTAATTTTACAGCTAATAACTCATCTCAAGAAACATAGGTATTGTATTCAATTAACGCTCAACTCTAAAAGGACATTTTCTAGAACTTTATTATGTATGTACGGATGAGACGTCTGAACACCTTCTCTCATGATACAAATCACAGAAAAGATCCAACGGCTGAATTTTTTTTTTTTCTATATAAATATCGATAGAAATTGAGTGAGGATAGCAACAATAAGATGAAAGAAGCACCTCACAAAAATCCAACGAGAATGAGAATCAGCCAAAGACTATTCCAAAGACTATTCCAACAGAATTCTCAACTTGCATGGAATAAGAATCTTTTACAGTTGATCCTAAAGGGTTGTCCTCCATGTTTTAAAGTCTAAACTTTGACGTGTAAAGAGGGGAGTTGAGTTGGAAAGCATTTAATTGAGGGAGAACTATTGAGTTAAATTTACAATATCAATAGGATCCTTTAGATATTATTAATAAATAAATTTAAATTTAGATATAATATTTTATCTATAAATTGTAAACTATCAAATATAAAATATGTAAAAATAAAAAATTAATTATGATATTTTATAAAAAAATGATTTACAATAATAACAATTCTAAATAATAAAATAATTCCATAATCTAATATAATAAATTTTAAATCTTCTATCATTATTGGAGGCAAACTGCATGAACTATTTTATATAGAGGAATGCTCTCCTAGTAACTAGTAATAGTCTTTACAAGAACTTCATACAAATATCTCGATGGATCTCACTTGGACTATATGAATATAGTCGGGTTTAAAAGTTCTTTAACTTTCATATATTACTTAACAAAATTTTCACTTGATTGAATAAGTGAGCCTAAGTGGTACCCATTGGTCGTTCTCATAAAATCTTATGAGAATTAATTATTGGGGGATCCCTCTTAATATAATATATATTAATTTTCACCTGCAAGTTAATTTGCATGAACTTTTGTGCAAACTTTAAATTGTGAGACCTATCGTTGATCAAATAAATCAATTCACGCCCTCATACCATCATAATCTCCCATAAATTACACTAGTATCCAATTTGAAACCAATTCGCCTTTTAAAGCCCATCTATCTAATTTGATAAATTTCCACAATTAGATAAATGTGAAGTTACGAAGGCTTTAAAAATTGTTGCTTCTATCATTAAGTCAAGATGGAATTTTATAGCCATCCTAAGTTAGGGCTTTTCAAACTCACTCGTTCATGTGAGCTTAAGTGGGATCATTAAGCCCCTTGCACGAAACTTTAGTGCAAACCAGTTTATAAGGGATCGCTACTACATATAAGCTCTCCCTTAGGATTGAGGGTGCTACCTAGGCCCCACATGGATAGGTGGATTTGAAAGGCATTAGCTTCTATATGGTGCCTCTAAGATTTTATATTCATTGAATAGTAGAAGTCAAATTTTTTAAGACTTTTAAAGGTTCACATTTATGTAACAATAGAAATTTATTGGATTTTATTTGTGGCATTTAAAAGTCAAATTGATCATAAGTGCAATTCACAGATGGTAGGTGAGTGTGAAGGGGTAATTAGATCTATTAGGTTTACTATATGTGTGATGGCCCCGACCTAGAGGCCTTGAAGGCGAGCCCAATAGGGCCAGAAAAAGCAGTGAGTTGGGAAAAAGTCCCACATCGCCCAGGAGATAGAAATTTTAGGGGTTTATAAGTGGGAACAGACCCTAACCCAGCACAACGCGTTTTGGGCATGTGACTTTGACCAGCCCCAAAGGAAAGCTGTGCAGGCCAATAAGTGCCCAGAGCGGACAATATTGTACGGGTCAAGTCGGGTTAGGGTCGTTACAAATGGTATCAGAGCCCAAGGTTCAAACTCTCTGCCTGTATGGGTCCCTTGCCCCTCCTTTGTGTTGAGTCGAGCTAAACCCAGGACGGCCCAAAGGCCCAGGCAACCGACTGTGTTGTAATCGAGCAAAGCCTAGGACGGCTCTGGGCCTAATTGGGGTGGATTAAGGCCCTGATCCAGGAGCCCAGACGTCCAAGTCGAGTCGAGGGTGGCTCTTGGCTTAAGTGGGGTGGATTTTGATGGCCCCGGTCCAGAGACCCTGAAGGCGAGCCCAATAGGGCCAGAAAAAACAATGAGTTGGGCCCTGTTGGTCCGACCGACGACGGACTGTTGTATGGGTCTGAGGATGTGGAAAAAAGTCACACGTCGCCCAGGAGATGGAAATATCAGGGGTTTATAAGTTGGAGCAGACCCCTAACCCAATATAGCGCATTTTGGGTCTGTGAGTTGGACCAGTCCCAATGCAAAGCCGTGCGGGCCAATGTGGGCCAAAAGCGGATAATATTGAATGTGTTAAGTGGGGTCAGGTTCATTACAATCTGACTCTCAAACCAAAGTTTATTGTTATTATATATATATAGTTGTCAATTCCGTTCCTTTCTAGTATGATCAAAACATTTTGGATCTAATTAAAATTTTGAATAGATCGGGTTCAGTTATTGTAATGAGTTCAATTTGGGTCTGTTCCAAATTGTTCCGATCTGCTCCAATTGGAACCAGGGGTAGAAAAATCGGCCGGGCCGATATCCCGGCCGATTTTTCATATCGGCCGATATATCGGTTCGGCCGATATATTGGCCGAACTTTTTCTCTCTCCTCCCCGTTTTTTTTTTTAAATCCAAAAAAATACAGTAAATGCAGATAATTATGAGCTTATTGAATATGTAATTTTTTCATAAAATATCGGACATTTACATCTTCTAATATATTTTTGAAGTTACGATAGCTGGAAATTATATAAATAGTAATAAAATGGTGAAAATTACAAGGAAAAGGATATAAATGAGGAAAAAATTACATCCCTGTAAGAGAAGTTAGTATACAGTAAATAACAGCAAATAAAAAATTTTCATTTATTATTTTATAGGTTTTACCATTTACTAACATTTATATGTCATAATCTATAGTTAATAATGAAATAATTACAAAAAGAAATAAAATAAAAGGAAAAAATTACATCCCTGTAAAATAAGTTAGTATACATTAAATAACAGCAAATAAAAAAAATTCATGTATTATTTTATAGGTTTTACTACTTTCTAAAATTTATATGTCATAGTCCATAAATAATATTGAAATAATTACAAAAAGAAAGTAAATAAAAGGAAAAATTTCATCCCTGTAAAAGACGTTAGTATACATTAAATAATAGCAAATAAAAAAATTTCATGTCTTATTTTATAGGTTTTACCATTTTCTAACATTTATATGTCATAGTCCATAGATAATAATGAAATAATTACAAAAAGAAAGAAAATAAAAGGAAAAAATTTCATCCCTGTAAAAGAAGTTAGTATACAGTAAATAACAGCAAAAAAAAAATTATTAGTTATTTTATAGGTCTTACCATTTACTAACATTTATATGTCATAATCCATAGTTAATGATGAAATAATTAAAATAAAGAGTAAGTGAATGTAAAAAGTGTTGCTGTAAATTTTGACATGTTTGTAACAGTAACTAAGAGCAAATGAAAAATGTTCATCTATTATTTTATAGGTATTATCATTTTCTAACTTTTTTTTCATTTATGCTATTTTATGTTGAAATAGTTAACAAAAAGGAATAAATAAATGAAAAAAAATAGTAACTAACAGAGTACACAAAAAATAACTACAGATACATTCAGATGGAAAAAAATTATAATACCTATATAAAGCTTTTATTTACTACATATCTTATTTAACTTCAAGCATTTTTTAACTTTTTATAACACTTTTATGTTATTTTTGGCTAAAAAAATTAAAATAAAATACAGATAAATCAAAATAAATTACAAAACTTACAAGATCAGTAGATCTATAAATGAAGAAACCTTTGAACGGTCTGGATCGTTCGGTTTCAAACAAATCCGGGTCGTTTAGAACTTAGTTAAATCAAGTAATGAAGAGTGAAATTTTTTTTGGAAGAGAAATAGTAAAATCTGGTTTTCTCCTTGAAAATAAGGTGTGAAATTTGAGATGTAGGTGAATGGTATTTACAGAAAAAAATTGGACCAGGTCGATTTTTCAGATTTAAAAAATAATAAAATATTCACGTATGCCGGACCAGCCGAATTCTGCAGTCCGCCGTACACAGAGATGTGAGGGGGAGAAATTGGTTGACAGGTGAGATCTCGTCCGAGATCTCGTCCGAGATCTCGCCCGATATATCGGACATGAGATATCGTCCGATATATCGTTAAAATATTGCCGAACTTGAGTTGGGCCCAGGCCCGAGTTTTACTGTTTTTTTGGGAAAAAACGGCCGATTTGGCCCAAATTCGGCCCAGATTCGGCCGAGATTTGGACCGATATATTGGTCATCTCGGCTGATATTTATTATAAAAAAAAGCTTTTTTAAAAAAAAAAAAACAAAAAACCGAATTTTTAAAATTCGGCCGATATGATGACCGATAATTCGGTCATATCGGCCTAATTTTTTTTTGTACGGCCGATACTATACGTATCGGCCGATATAATTCGGTGGTTGAAAATCCGAATTATATCGGCCGATACGCACAGTATCGGCCGATATTTTGACCCCTGATTGGAACAAAGCTAATCCGAACAAAATATGCCTCATCTAGGTAAAACGAGCCAGAATGTCCCATTTCGGCCCTACGTGTTCTGCTCTACAGTTTTCTTTTTTCTAAAATTATTTTAAATATACATATAAAATCCAATGGTACATATAACAAATAAATTTTATTCTACAGTTAGAAAGAATTGGAGCTTAAAATTAAATTTAAAGTTATTTGATCTTAGTGGTCGAAGTCATTAGGCGTCCTTAATTTTAAAAAGCCTGGTGCATTTGACCTCTAAGATCAAGTGGGTAGAAAATGAATTTTAGGCTAAAATTTAGTCTAGTTGTAGTTCATGAAGTATGTTTTTAATCCATATGGTTTGATTTAATTTATATGATAAAAATTTGAGAAAAGAAATGAAATAGATCCAGTGTGCCTATGTGTTTTAAGTTTTGACTTTAGTTTTGAATAAAACAAGAATTCAAGTTTTTTTCTTGGGTATTTTTTGGATTTTTTTTTTGTCTAACTCAATTTGTATTTGATTCTTGTTAGATTAAAATTGAAACATTCTTGAATTAGTACTTGATAATTACACTATTAAGAATTGAAATTATAAGCATAAGTAAGTATCTAATGATAATTTCTGTTTTATTTATATAGATTAGTGTAAAATGGTAAAAGTAACTAATTTAAATGTATTTAGAACTTTGCACTATTGTCGTCATATTTTATTTTATATATTCCGAAAGGGAATACCAAAATACAGTAAAATTTCGATAAATAAATAATCTCGCTTAAGTAATAAAATATTCTGGTCCAAACTCGGGCCATTGTACTAAATTAATAACCTCGTTAAATGCATAAGATAATATTTTTGTAGAAATCCTTAAGGACCGAACGAAATAAAAATTAATAATTGATGAAGTACATAAAAAATTAGCAAACAAAAATTTCATAATACAGCATTGAGTAACTTTTTACTTGACAACTTTTATTTTCTCAATTCAACTCTTTCTCAAAATATGTATTATTTTCTCAATTCAACTCTTTCTCAAAATATGTATCTAAAGTTGTCTGTCATTTCTTTGTATCTAAAATATTGCTATTTTTCATCTCATCTGACAAATATTCTGTTGACTTTTTAAGAGTGTTTGATATTGTTGATTGGCTGATGGACACATGAAACTTTTGTTGAACCCATTGTTGCAAATCTTTTTTACTAGAAGAGGCATGTTCCTTTTTGTACTCGCACAATGTCCTCCTCAATTCCTCATCTCGTCTGTAAATGTAGATTTTTTTACTCCTTCCAAATGAGACGCCATGAAGGAACAAGATCTGGAATTGTAAAGATTTAGAGTCTAAGAGTCTAAAACTAATAACTATTTGTAGAGTTTATCTTTTATATACTTAAAACATCTTTATCTTCTACTTGGAACCTCTTTATCTTCTACAACATTAAGTTTTGAAAACAAATTTCTTCCTTTTAGGAGTCTTTCTATCTTCTACAATTAATAACCATCTCTTCTCTTTTAGAGTCTCTTGGACTTCTATGTATTAACTTTTGACCACATCCATTATCTTTTGATCTATAAGCCATATATGTACAAGTAGTAGAAACATAATACTCTATCTAAATTAATAAATTATTCATTTATCGATAAATCAATAACCCCACTAAGATAATAATTTATCTTAGTCCCAAGAGTGCTATTTTATAGGCGTTTTACTGTAATCAAAATGCCAACAAAGATATTTCTTATGAAAAAATATTATCCTATGAAAACAGTGGAAATATAGTGTTGATAACAGCAACATATGAGGTAAAATCCAACTATATTAAGGTCTCTAAAATTCAAACAAATCATATTTGAGTTTATCTAAGTCAACACAGACTCAACAATAGTTCTCACTTTGACCTTGTGTAAATCTTTTGGCCAAATTCCTTCCCGCATAGTCAGCTTAAACTTAATATCTATTTCAAATAGTCCAGACCTCTAGAGAATTTGATTAATCCTTGGAGTATGTATAAACTTTCATATCCATACACATCAGGTAACTCTATAAGAATATCCATAAAATCCGATATTTGAAACTCCATCTATAAATTGCAAGTTAGCATATAACAAGGTTGCAACTTGAGTTGGCTCAGTCCCGACACGCACAAGGGAACTCAAAATATGTACTCTTAACTCGGGTTGGCCCGAAACCCAACCAGGCAAGCCTGATTTGCAGCCCTAATATATGACTTGTTGCGTGTCGATGAGAGGTAGAGAGGGATTGTTTGGTAACGATAAGGAATGGTATTAAAACCCAATTTTCCCCTATGAAAACTTTGTCTTGTGAATTTTTTCCTTGAAATTAAAACAAGTTTTTTATTATTTGTGCCTCTAAATCTAAGCAGTTTTTTAAGATCAAACACCTTCTAATATTAGTTAAGACGTAATTGAGTATTTTTTGCAAAAAAATATGATGCCTCTATCTATGTAGAGAAATCAGAGAAGAACTTGACCAATGTCATTTGCATGTGATGCACCAGTTCTTTTTTTTTTTTTAATGAGGTTTAGTTTATTTCAGTCATGGTCCGGACACAGGCCCATCAAAAGTAAACTGGAGCACAGTTCATAAATAAGAGAGGCCAAAAAGCACATCCAGAAGAAACAAAGAAAACAGTTATAAAGAAAATATACCGTTATACAAAAGATTCCCTTGTACAGTGAAGGGAAGAACAACATCCATACCAAGTTTGATAAAAAAAACTTGGAGCAGTTTATTTGTTGGTAACAGTGTAGTTAAGAGTGCGAAGAAGAACATGAATGAATTCAATGTGGATTTTCGGTCTTCAGTCGATATGAACTTCAAGTCTTTTTAAAACTACCAAGTTAAGGAGTGCATGATCATTAATTGAATGTGATGCACCAGTTTGAACTTTGAAGATAGAGAACAATGAATCAAAGGCGTGGAAGACGGTGGCATCCTTGTCACTGAAAAGATATTTTCTTATGAAAAATGAGGACCGTGACTAAAGATATTAAGCTTCAGATGTGGTGCATGAGTTACTTAAAATTATTAGATAAAAAATTTAAGTCAAATACAAACCTAAGAGTAGGCAACACATTTTTGCCTTAAATCATTTAATTTTTAAAATCCAACCCAATCAAATTAAATATTTTAATACATAACATACATAAAGTAGATTCAACGTTGTCAAATTCAACCAAGTTAACCAGTATGGAATAGAAATTTACTACAGACACATAAGTGTAGTTCAACTGGTTATCTCATATTTAAGAAAGTGGGAAGTTGTGGGTTCGAACTCTCATGGCTTAATATTGGTGAACCCTAAGAATAGTGGACTCACTCATAGGAATTTTATACTGGACATCTCGTTATTTTCTACACGTAAATTTAAAAAATAAAATAAAAAATAAAGTGATCATATTCAAGAGAATCCAATAAAATTGAAGTGATGATGAGAATCTTACTTCACGAATTAAGAGTCTTAAGTCTGATTTTTCTTTTTTCTAAAATATCACTATCTGTAAAATTATCTGATGATGTACATGTGAGATTTGTATATATCTTGAAAATTAATTGATTTTTAAATAAATACTTTTGTTATTAAAAAAAATTAATTATCGACGAAAAAACTTTTGGAGTACCAAATCCCTGCAGTCCATGCTCCATGGATACGTTACAGGATTGCATTTGGTGAGTGAGAATGACACGATTGGTAGGCGGAAAGTGCGGAAAGGAAAAGCCACAGCCACTGCCACTGCCATTTGTCTCTCACTTTTATTTTTATTATTTTTCATCTTTAAAGATCTTGTCCAACGTCCCATTCACATCTCACATCGCCTCTTTTTTAACTTTTTTTTAATGTAATTTTGTAAATAGGCCCATAAAGTTTAATCAATTGTAAAATGCCACCGAGCCTTATCCATGACAAAAACAATTGCAATCGAGTCAAGTAGGATTAGGGATTCATCCCAATTCCATGCATAAAATTCTACGCATGATATTCAGTGTAACTTAGGAAAGGTAAAATACAAAAATGTACATGTATAATTTAACGAAAAATGCAAAAGTAGACCACCTGGTTTATGGGACCCACTGATAATTTATAAATTTGAATTTGATTTTTAAAATAAATTAGATATTATTTTTGGACTTAAACAAGCTCCTGGACAATGATCTTTAAAATTCAGCCATATAAGGCTTCGAGTAGTCAACACTATTTCGAGGTTGCTATTGTGAGGGACGCACGGCATTGAGGGTAGGAAAAGAGTCCAGTGTTGACAAAGAGTAGATAAGTTGTGGAATATTTGAAAGAGTACTCCTCCCTTCTAACACAAAGTTTTTGGGTCAAAATGAAATTGTGAAGATTTTTCAAATCCAAAGTAAATAATATTATATTAAAAGAACGATTTGTTACATCATTTTTGTCCTATAAATTGTTTAATCCAAGTAAAGCCATTCTGAAAATAAGTTTTCCAAACTAAAAAATCATATTGGTGAAACTCTAATAGCCATATGGTCCAAGTAACATAATGTAAGACTTTTTATCTCTAATGTGGACCACATGGTGTGTGGGACCCAATTGTGATGGTAGATGGTTTCCAATATTGGATTTGGTTTCTAAAATAATTTGGATAACTAATTTTAGAAGAATTTCATATGTTTTGAAACTTGAGAGGATTTAGTAATCTCTTTTAAAGAAGGTTTCTATGATAGAAATGCTCTCTCTTGTATCAATAGTGGTTTCTATGATTAGAAATGATCTCTCTTGTATCAATAGTGGTGTATAGATCTTTCTTCCTACTCTAAATGGAGGTGTATAGATCTCTCTTCCTATTCTCAATAGTAGGGCTGAAATCGGGTCGATTTGGGTCAGATTTCTTAAAATCAACTCGACCCGAGTCAATATTTATAAAATCTGACTCAAGCTATTAATTCGAAATTCTCTACTCGACCCGACCCAAATTCTAACACGGCTCAATCCGAATTCTGAGCCGACCTGCATTCTAAATCCATTTTAGTCGGGTTAGATTGGGTCGTGTCAAGTCAAGACAGGTTAAATTAAAAAATCCTCAATCCGACTTGACTCGAATTACGTATGAATTTTTTGTCTTTTCAACCTGATCTGACCCGACCCGCATAATTTCGACCAAACCTGAGTTTCACCACTACTCAACAGCAAGAACTCACTTAGACACTCTTGGTTTCTCTTTGGGTTTCCATCCATCAGAGAAGATCTTCACATTTAAGCCTCTTCTTGTGGATCTAATCCATTTTTCTTGTGAGCATCAAGTGTAACCACAACCGATTGATTGGAACATCAAGTGAACATTCAAAAAATGGCTATCCACTAAGTTCAGTTATGAAATTATTTTAAAGGTTCTTATATTGTATAATCTAGATTAGATTATTTTGTTTGTAGAAACATTAAGATTTAACAACTAAAGTTACTTTCAAATTATACCCTTTTATATCTTTTATTGGTGTGACAAATTTCAATTAATTGAGCTTTCAAAGTTTGTTAAAATATCAATTAAATGACTTTGTGAAATTATCGTAATACAATAGTACAATAGTATAAAATAATATAATGGAGAGGAAGTATAAAATTTCTAAATGAAAATTATATGACAGTGTGCAGAAAAAAATGTCAAATCACTATAACTAAATGATAGCAAAACAAAATCCTTCTTACGTGATTTAGTATCATTCCGCACAAAGTCCAAATCAAACAATTGATTGATGAAATTTGAAATTTTACTTAACCTAACACCAACAAAAGGAATATATTGAGAAGAAAATGACGGCTAAGATTGGATATATTGGTTGATATTTATTGGACTCCACTCAAAATCTAAAATCAATAAATACCCTATTTTGATTTTTATCGATTTCTTATTCAAACTTATGAATATCTGAAAATTGATAAATATTGGATTTTTTCAAAAATCAATGAAACTAAAATGGCCAAAATATCAGGAAAAATATGTCAAATATTAGTTCGACTGATATTTTCTAATAGTTTCAATGTTTCAATTTTTTTTCAAATTAAGATTTTTCTTTTTTCTTTTTGCAAAAAAATCATGAATATGGAGAAAAGATATGGGTCATTATGGAGCAGCAATAATATGAAATTCATATCTGGTGTTTAATTATATTGGTTTTTTCATCTTTTAAGATTTTTTGCACATTTCTTTCAAAATTTTAACATTCATAATAATATCAAACTTGTGGGGTTTTAAATTTTCCTAATTTTTATCTCTTTAAAAAAAATCATGGCCAATACTATCACATATCGACTGTTTTCTGCTAATACAAATATGTATCAGTGATATGGTAAATACAGAAGTATATCGTCCGTACCGATTTTAAAACATTGGACGAAAGTAGTTAAAATCCTTCTTATTCACGAATCTAATTCTAAAAATTTAATATATTATACAATTTTTTTCCTTTTTTATTTTAAGTACTGACACTATAAAACCCTAAAAGATTAGTTTAATGGTCAATTCACACCCTTGTTTGTGGTCAATTTCCACTCTTGTTTCTGGGAGATCTTGGGATCAAGCCACCCCTCCCGACAATACACAAGGCCACTCCCCATACTTCTGTACTCTGTGCAAATTGAAAGATTTACACATATTCTAAAAATTAATCAGGTAGGATGCCTAAAAAATTTGAATGCAACGCTCGAATGCTTGAATATCTCAGTAAAAAAAATACTTACACAACAAAAGCAAGTAAAATCCTCAAAATAAATTAGAGTACGAACTTCAGTGGTAATTTTTTTCTATTTTTCTCTATTTTTTTACATGAATTTTAATTATCTTTAGTTCATTTCTATACTTTTCTATTTTTTATCTAAATTTTTCATATAACTATATTTTAAATATTAAATAACAAAGATCCTCTCAACTTGTCCAGGAAGATCTAAAATCTGTATGGACGAAATTATTGAATGGTACGCGGCATCATTCAAGTGCGTGCATGCGGCACCTTATCCTACGTTTCCGAGCAACTGGAAATGAGAGCAGAACTGCCCATGTCTCATTTATGTTTGCCGGGCCCACTAATTCACTCTCCTTTTAGATGATCTTTAATTCGCAACTAGTTTCTAAAATGAGATATATAATTAAATATAAATATTTTACAATTTTAATTTAAATAATTTTTTTTTTTAAATTTACATGTGAAAAACCACAAAAAATCTAACGTAAAACTTCCATGAGTGATATCCATTACCCTTAGGATAGAGCAGGTGAGGGCATGAGGACTCAAACCTGACACCTCTTATTTTCTGAGGTGAGAAATTACCAGTTAAACTAAACCCATATTAGCTTTCATATTTAAGTCACACTCTTTAGTTCGATTTTTATTCCAATTTAAAAAGTCATTCTCCATCAAGTTATCCAATGTGTGTAGATAGAAAGACTCGCATATGCTTAGTAGAAACTCTAAGAAGTGTAAAGACTTTAATTATAAAAAGATAACATTTCATATTTTAAATTTTAAAAGAATATTAAAGTTATATATATATATATATATGGTATTTTTTTTATGTGGATCCCTTTGTTTCAATGCATTTTAAAGTTGAAAACTTCAAATTTCTAATATAATCGATCAAGTTATATTATATAAATAATTTAAAAATATTTTACTGAACTTGAAATTTGAAAATATTTTGCATAGTTGAAATGCTCAAATACATTTGAATATATTTATACAAAAGAATAAACACATTTTAAATTTTGAACTGTAAAATGTTCATGATTAATATATATATAATATGTATATAATTCAACTCTAAAAAGGGAAAAGGCCATATATTTATGAAATCTTGACCTTTGAATCTCAAAAGCGTCTTCTTCTATCTTTTTATTGAACTTGTGAAGTATGAACTGGACTCCACTTGAAAAGGAAAACTTTGGATTCAATCCAAGTGTTTTGTAAAAAATAATTCAACATTACAAAAAGAATCTAAATTGAGTCTTGGACGTGTCCTTATTTAAAAATACCTAAAATATTTATGTAAATGTCATATTTTTTCTTCATCAAATGGTTTATCATATATGTCTTATTCTAAAATACAAAAACTTTAGACCATTGCTTCCATTTTTCAATATTGATTGGTAAAAATAAAGTGTGAAGAAAATAAGACCCTTTTTCTTTTTTCTTGTATAGATTAAGGATTATTTCTCGAGAGCATATAAAATAGACTCATTCTCTTTTCTTCAAAAAGATCCATTTTATATGAATAAAATAAAATAAAATGTAAAGGAAAAAAAATATTTTCCCTCTTGATAAATAGTGAGTTATAAAGGAAAACAAAATCGTCAAATAGCTACGACATAACATCATAATATATTTCATGAAGCTTAATAGAAGATGTAGAATTTACTTTAACAAAAAAAAGCCTCATAAAAATGAAGGAAACCCACCTACCTTTTATTTTGTGCTAAATTTTTTGTATTTAATTTAAATTTTCATCTATTTTTTTTAAAGGAAAAGTTTGGTTATTAAAATTTAAATCTAATTACACTAAGAGGAGAAATAAAGAAAAAAAAAAAAAACTGCTCCTAGAAACAACCTATTCAATCCAAATAGAGGCCGGGGCCACCGCATGAGTTCATCATCCTAAACAATCAGGTTAAGACAATGTGAAAATATCAAAACAATTAATTAAATATGAAAGATATTATAACAGGTGTATGATTAATTTGAAGGCTAGCGTAACATGTCTCTCTCTTCTCAGTTCATTTGGACAAGGACTGATGGCGACGCTAGTGATCTTGGCCGTTGGAGAAAAGTAGAAAACTATAAAATTAAAAAATATCTATTAATACTTTAGATTTTTAGAAAAATAAAGGATTGGATAATGAACCTTACTCATAAACCATGTTACAAATATTCGCTTTATTTTCAAATTTATCATATTTTTAATGACAAAATATCACTATCGCGTTAACAACGTGTATTTATCGGCATAGCAGTAAATTTCCATTAAATTACATTAAAAATGCAATAAATAGTAATGTCATGATAAACGCCCCGTAAATTCTTTATTAAGATTTTCATTTTATTAATATTTTCATTTTATTACTTTTTAGATATTATAATTTCTGCAGAATTTTCTGTTAATATCCTGGTAAAAATTAGAGAATTTGAAAATATCCTAATATTATCAATTGCTGTTTATATCCTAAAAATGATATTTGTGAAAATGCTCATAAACAATATTTGCATTCGGTCCAAAAATTGCCACGTGGCATGTAGAAAGTCGTACACTTTTTATGAAAAAAATTGCAAGTGACAAAACTGAATTACGAGTTTATATGATATTTTAAGTTTGATAACATTTACTATTCAATGATATGCATTACTCATACAAATTTAAAATAGAAATTATGGATTATAGATCTTTTTAGTTATTAAATTTAGCTATTTAAATAAAAGAATTAGATGATAATCTGAAGTTTTAATAAAATTGTTTGCAAGAGGAGTTTAAAAATCAGTGGCCCAATGTACATCGTCGATATGGATATAAGTGATAAATTGTCAATACTGTTTCTTTTTTCTAAATATTTTTAAAAATACAATAAAATAAGAAAAAGTAGAAAATATGAAGGATTTAGGGTGATTATCTTTCTAAGTAACGATCATTGTTATGGAGTTTAAGAATTTTCAAAGTCAGAAATTTTGATAGGATAAAACATATCTTAAAATTTTAAAAAATGTCCTAAAATTTTGAAAAATATCTAAAAATTATATAAAGTAGAAAACTAATATGATGAAACACGTAATGTGGAATTTATGTTCTCAAATATCCAGAATGACATGGATCTTCGGTTACAATTCATAAATTTTTTATTGTAATATTTTTTTTGAGTTTTATAAAAATGTTGGAACGCTAGAAAAAGTATAAAAGCACCCTAAAAATTATATCAACCACATAAGGGTTCTTCATTTATTTGTAGAAATATTTATATAATATTTTATTTATTTTTTACAAGAAATTAAAAAAATGAGGAGTATCTTTGAAAACTTGGCTTTTATCATTTTTTTTCAGAAAAGTCTTAGAAAATCACACACTCTATAAATTTTGTGAATGACAATAACACATCTCAATTAATTTAAAATTATCTTGGAGCCAAAATTTTAAAAATTTATGAAAACAACTCAAAATGATCTAAATTGATAAAAATAATTTAAAATAACTCAAAATTAAATAACTTACTTTTAAATATATTTTTAAAATTACACTAAAATTCAACTTGAAAAATAGTCAAAACAATTTTTTCTAATTAAAAAAATTAAACAACATGTATATATATATATATATATATATATATATATATATATATATATATATATATATATATATATATATATATATGACGTTCTGGTCGCTCCAAGAATTTGTATCAATTGATATATTTTGTTAGCCGAAAAGCGATATGATCAATATATAAGATAATAGATATGTTGATAGTGGATAGTGATCCTCTCACAGACATTTTGTATAAAGAGATACAAGATTTAGGATATTGCCTATTTCAGTGATTCGATTTCCTATTCTATATGAAAAAAACAGTTTCAGTTAAATAAATTTTAGTAATTTGGTCAGTGAGCCAATATATACCTTAGTGGAAAGGTCAGTGATGTGACGACACGAGCCGATTTATACCAAGTAGAAAAGTAAAATAAGTAATACCTTAAATTCCGTATCTAGTTACATAAAACACCTATGGCAAGATCGCTACTCGTTCGTGATACTTAAACTTTTGATTTGTAGCATAACAAGCATTTACGTAATTAATGAAATTAGTTTGTTTAGAATGATTACGTCGGAATCTACCCCTTTAATTTATAGGTGACTTCATTATATAATTTAAAGTTTAATAACAAAATCCAACGACAAAATTATTATATATGTAATTCGTGAGCTGCACATGTACGGTCAGCACGTGTGGCAGCAGTAATAAATTCGACGACACCTTTGACATGTGCCACATGCATGGATGGACTCAACAACCCGCATAATGCTCTCGTTCACTCCGTGCATAATCTCTATTTTCCTCTAATTACGAAAAACTACATCGGCAGTCCTATAATTACAACTGGATCCTACATTTTGATTACAAATATAAAGAATGTAACCTAAAGTTTAAAAATAATATAATGTATCAGCTGATATTTTTAGTCCAGATTTTTACTCTCATATGATTAAGTCTTGTTGAATTAAATAATTTTTTTATTGAGAACTTTAAATTTTAAATTGTGATTAAAAAAATTAATTATGTAAATATATTGAAATTAACTATCATCTTTAACTAATTTTGAAATAAATAATCTATATATTGTAAAATGTTAGAATATATATGGTATAAAATGACATTTCATATTTTATTGTCCATCTCTTAGAACTTTAGCCTACCACACATAGAAAACATTTTCTACCTGATGCAAATTTTGTTGGAAAATAGTTTTAATAAAAACATTATTTTTTTATTTTAATTTTTTTAAAGAAGTATTGCCGACTATAAAGATTAAGTAGTTTGTACAATCTGAAAATTATATGTTAATTTAACTCGTTAGATTCTTTCTTAGAAAAAGCTACAAGTATAAATTAAAAAAATGTTATTCATGTTTATAATAGATTGTAATATAAAATAAATTATAATTTTACACAGGCATTACAGGCTAATGAATCCCACCCATTAAACTTAGAATTGTGTCATTTCATTGTCATAAGTAGTAACAATGTCAAAATTATATATTTAGAGTAAAATTTTTGAGTTTTATTTTTAAAATTGAGTCTAACATAAATTGAGCTTATGCTATATAACCTTTCGTAGAATTATCTTTGATTTTCTACTTTTATGATCAAACTATCTTAAATAAGTTTTTCTCATTTTATCATCGATTAAATTATTTTTAAATAATTTTTGATTAGTCACATTTAAATTTATCTTTTAGCTATTTAAGTAATTTTTTTGAGTTTTATTTCTAAAATCTTATATATTTAGAGTAACCTTTCGTAGGATTATTTTTAATTTTCTACTCTTATGATCAAAATATCTTAGATAACTTTCTCTTGTTTTATCATCGGTTGAGTTATTTTTAAATAGTTTTTTTGATTGGTCACATTTAAATTTATCTTTTAGATTTAGTCTACTCATCTGGAGGTACTTGTGTGTTATTTTAATTTTTTATTTACTTTTTCTTCTTTATTCAAAACTATGCTCCATAAACATTGTGCAATACCTTAAATAATTTTTTTGAAATTAAAATCGATTATTAGCTATCCAATTGAAATAAATAAAAATTAATCACATCTCATAATTAAGTTTTGACTATTATAAATTTGATGACTAAAACAATTTTATAAATTTTAATTCTAAAATATTATATAATTATACATTTAATATAATAAAGTTCACTAATCTTTACAATATCATATACAAAAAGATGTTTTTGGTTTGTATTAACAAAAGATTCATTTTTAAAAGAAAGGAGTTTTCAACTTTTGCAATTTAAGAATTGATAGAAAAGGGTAGCCTTTGCATTTAAAGGAAAAGGGAGGGAGTGATTTGCAAATTTCTATTCATAGCAAAGCGAAAAAGAAAACGCACCAATCTCTCCCTCTCCGTATATCTTCGCTCTTAAAAAGTGGACGAGAGATTCTTCCATTCCACCGTTCCTCTCTCCGTTTGTCTGCCCATACCTTACACCCGTCGCTCCATCTCCCATAACCATCTTTCACCCCAAAACCAACTCATTTTCACCTGGTGAATCTTAAAATCACCTATCAGAAAAGAAAAACAAGATCCAGAAAAGCCCCAAAGGTCAAAATCCGCGGTTTCTCCTTCCCCACAAGAAACCGGCCATTCCGCAGATCGAAGCAGAGAGGAAAATGCAAAAAAAAGCATTCACCAACGCCGAGCATGGAATCCCCTGCTCTGCCACGTGATTCCCATTAAATTATTCCGAGATCCGTTTCTTCCTCTCTCTCTCTCTCTCTCTCTCTCTCTCTCTCTTGTCAATCCCCTTTTGTCCTCTTTCCTTAAATTCACCTCCTTTTCGCTCTCTCAACCCAATTAAGAAGAACAGCAATAAGAAATTTGAAAAGCTCTGAGGATCTGCAATCTCTAGTGGCTTTTTCAATTCCTCCTTTCCACCTTAGAATGTGAAGAAGTAAAGCTCGGGAATTTCAGAGGATTTTGGGAGTTTCTGGTGAAATTAGGTGAAAATGGAGAAATACGAGCTGGTGAGAGATATCGGATCTGGAAACTTCGGCGTCGCTCGGCTTATGAGGAACAAGGAGACGAAGGAGCTCGTCGCTATGAAGTACATTGAGAGAGGCCACAAGGTTTGCAGATCGGACGGTTCGGATCTCTCTGATTCTTTTTCCTTTGTTGTTTCAATGGCTGAGATTCAGATTTGTGGTTTTGGATTGCAGATTGATGAGAACGTGGCAAGAGAGATCATTAATCACCGATCGCTTAGGCATCCTAACATAATTCGATTCAAGGAGGTGATACTTTCATCAATTTTCCTTTTTTTTTTTTTTTTGTAGTTTTAGCAGACATTCCATGGAGGTCGACGATTTCGAATGATTTAATCAAGATTTTCTGCAATTTTTCATTTTCATGGAAGAGGTTGAAGATTTTTCGCGACGTTTCTGGGTTTTACTGGATTTTGATTAAGCTTTTCTGTCAATTTCAATCTATAAGGTTTTGCAGACGCCTTACTGGAGTTTGATCGAGATCCAGAAAATTTCTGTTTTTACCGATATCTCTGTTTTTTTCTTTTTAACAGAAATTTTCTGTTTCTGGATTTTTTTTTTTTTTGTTTTCATGGTATACATAGCATTTCTAGTCCGCTTATCGCGCCTTTTTCAGGAACACTACTTTTATTTTATTATTTTTTAATTTTTTTTAGGAGCTTCATGGCATGTTTAGCATTTCTACGATTTTAGTCGAGTTTTTTTTTTTTTTTTCAGACATTTTTCGCAGAGATTTGGTCTCGTTCTTAGCAAGTTCTCTTTCTTTCGGAAGCTGTGCTTTTTTTTAAACATTTCATTGTGTCGACTGTGCTTTTCCATCAAAATCACTTTTTGAAGCTTTTTGCAGAGCTTTCATGGCAGTCTTTAAGTATTTCGAGATTTTCAGTAAATTTACGTTTTTGGAAGCTTTCTGCATAGCTTTGATGGCGTTCTTGGACTTCGTTGGATTTTGGTCGAGCATGACCAGCAATTATCCCTTTTTCGGAAGGCAATTTGCAGAACTCTCATGGGTGAAAAATGCAGGTGGTATTAACTCCAACGCATCTATCGATTGTGATGGAATACGCTGCAGGTGGAGAGCTCTTCGAGCGCATCTGTAACGCTGGCAGATTTAGCGAGGATGAGGTTATCTCTCTCTTCTGCAATTTTTTTTTTTTATGAAAACAGTTTTTCATATTCTTTTTGTAATTAATTTTAATTAATCCTTGTAATAATAAGTATTGTTTGTTTTTCTTTCTTTTTTCCAGGCGAGATATTTCTTCCAGCAGCTGATTTCTGGGGTTAACTACTGTCATTCCATGGTAAATGAAGGAATTAGATATTTTGAAAATTATGTTTGGGGGATTAATGAATCCCACTATGGTGCTGTCTTAGATAAGAGATTAAAATCAAATTAAAAGATAGATTGGGATTTCATGGGATAAATCTTGTTCTAATCGTTTTCATCCCTCAATAGTATTATCAATTATTTGTAATTTTATTTTCTCAACCATCTGCAGTGGAATTTTGGGAACTTCCCATTAATGGGTTTACTTCCTTTTTTTATTATTTACAGCAAATTTGCCACAGAGATTTGAAGCTGGAGAATACACTGCTGGATGGAAGCCCTGCCCCTCGCTTGAAAATCTGCGATTTCGGTTATTCCAAGGCATGTGCATTTGTAATTTAGTGGTGGAATTTTTAAAAGAAATCTTGGTTTTATTTGGAAACCGAGATTTCCTGAAATCTGACAAACGCAATTGTTTATTTTTCAGTCGTCGGTGCTTCATTCAAGACCTAAATCGACGGTCGGAACCCCTGCTTATATTGCTCCCGAGGTTCTTTCCAGGCGAGAGTACGATGGGAAGGTATATAGATTCTCTCTCTCTCTCTCTCTCTCTCTCTCTCTCTCTCTCTCTCTCTCGTCCTTTTCACTGATCGGAAAAGGGACTATTTCAGATCATAATTGTATTTTATGGTCCATTAATTACACTTGAGGTTTGGGTGGGATGAGGTGTAATATTCAAAATGCAAATCCGTTCAGACACGAAATCCAAATGCCTGCCTTTTCTTGGGATGAGGATGAATGCGTCTGTGTCATTGCATTTATGCGGCTCCTTCAAATTTAGCTAAATGTCTTCAGTCCGTTGCTGCTGCCTTTTAAGCTAGTGTGTTGTACTGTGTTATGGTTTTCCTCCTCTTCACACCTTTTTTACAGGAGGAACTTCCGTGTCGTGAACTTAATGCTGTGGGTCCTGGATGAAGTGTTACATGTCTCCTCGTGATTTTTATGTGGTCCTTCCTCATTGTTCAGCCAGTGGCAGACCGTAGTATTCTCCCATGTTTTCCTTTAAGATGACTAGTCATCATTCAGACGCATCTATCATTGGATGGACTGAAACTTCGATATGTGGATGGAACAAATTGATGATTCCATCGATGGGAGGATGATGTCCTACAAACTCTACCATAACATGTGAGAGAGAGAGAGAGAGAGGGGTCATAAAATTTCCCCATTCAAAATCATAAAATCAGGACTATTTTATGAGAGTAGAAATTTACCCTCATGTCAGTTTCAGTTTTCACACATACCGTTCAAAGATATGTGCTCCACTTGACGAATTAATGAGCAGTCTTCCTAAATAGAGAGGTTTATGTAGCCTCTATATTGTTCTTGATCATGTTTGAGGGGTGGTATGAGCATCAATTTGGGCCTAGGCACCATGTACCCGGTGAGAAGGTGGTACTCCAGCTTATGATGACACGAGATACCCAACTTATGACAGATTATGGGCGCCATGTCATGAGAACTAAGTGCCTATTTAAAATAGGACTCTTAGATGACCCAAATCCTTGATATTGGATCCCTAAATCTTAAAGAAAAACTTTGTTAGCATGACACTCCTTAAAAATGGATTTTTAAGGCCCACTTTGTTGGATCTGATGTAAAAAGGACCATATAAATAGTTCTTGTATGAAGTTTTGCCTCTATCTGATGGCTCATTATCTCAACTTTAAGGAGTATGGATTCAATTCATGTCACTATGTCATCATCATCATCATCTAAGCTATTTTTCCCATCAACCTTGAGGCTGTAACAACAAGCCCTTGCCAGTTGTGTTTCATGTTCCTTTAGGAGAGGGGAAAAAATTTAAGTTGATAAAGTAAATTTCAAATCATGAAAATTCAGCTGCTGCATTTAATCCTCTATATTTAGATTCATCATATGAGCCAGCTACTGAAATCAGATAAGAACCAAGGAAAACATGATGGCCAATTGTGGGACACCATGGGACATCAAATTGAATCTACATCCAAATAATCAACAAGTGCACATATAGAAAAGTGAAGTAAAAACAAATGCGGCAAGTTCTTGTATTCTCGAGCGGTGTGCAGGAGAAGTCATGTGATAGAAACAGATGAGAGTTGATAGATGTAGAGACTCAGAGAGAGGAGACTTACGTCCAGAGGCTTTTGATACCATGTATGAGCTCTTGCCAGTTCCCATTCGTGCATACTTGTGCAGGACATGTCTCTCTTATTTATAGGAACAATCCAAGATCAAGAATCCCAAATACAAATACATATGATATGATTTATTCAAAATTGAAAAACCCCAGGGATTTCTATTTACGGTATTGTGGCCTTGCTATCAATGGCACAACTCTCTTTTAATTAAAGCAATAAGAACTTTAAAAGGAGAATAAAATAAAATAAAAACTAGCCTATTTGTATGAGTTTCTTGTATAGACAGACAGAATAGGCAGTGGGTTAAAAAGAAGAGAAACTTGTTACTGAAGAAGGAAAAAGGGTAGATGAGAAACATGGGTTGAAGGAAACTGTTAAGATCTGTCAAATGAATTGCTGCTGCAACCTCTCTTTGGAAACTCTTCTTAAAAGCTGCATTTTTCTTTATGTTAGTGGACCCTCTCTCCTATCTTAAGATATGAGAGAGGTTGAATGAAAGACATGGGTTGAGGGCAATTAATTGTTAGGATCTGTTAAATGAATTGCTGCAGCAACTTATCTTTAGAAACCTTTTTTTTAAAAAAAAAAAAGAAAAAGAAACTGTAGTTATTTGTAAGGTTTGGACCCTCTCTCTCCCATCTTAAGAAATGATAGGGGTTGAATGGTAGTCTTACACCTCAGGTGGAAATGTGAAACTGTTCTGCCTGAAGCTGTGGATTGTTTCTTCTTTGTTTGTCGAAGTGTTAAAGTTTCAGATGAAGTGATAGATCATTTTGAAATGGACTGATCTTTGTCTGAGACTTTTTTTTTAAACTTCTTTTAAGGTTGTGATTCATTCTGTTGTTTACCAGAATGGAATGACCCTGGCCCTTTATGGAGTGAAACATATTGGATGACCATATGCTGTACAGTGATAGGCGTGTCCATGAAAGGGGCAAAACAGAACTTCAAACAGAAATAATATCTGATTCTGAATTGCTTTGTGGACATCCTGTCAAACTGATCTGTCTGGTTGTCTGCTGCTGTGCTTCTGTAAAATGCAGTAATCCACTCATGCAGCAGAAGAATATATTGGAACAAAAGAAGGCATCTTCAGTCACAAAAGGAAAATAGAAGCTTCACAGTATTCAGTTACACGACTTAGCAAAATGACAACAAGGCTTCACATCAATAGAGAGGTGGTACACCTAAAGGACCTAATATTTGAATCGAGAAGATTTAATGTGAAACTCAAAACTGTATCTTGATTGGGTAATATCAAAATTGATTTACTGCAGCATGTACACGGAATTACTGTAGCACTGGGCCAGTGCCTGTTAGGTCTGTATCTGGCCTGCATCAAGGATTCATATTTTAATGACTGTTTGAATCGGCTAGGGTTGTTCAGTTGTTTACTTTGGTCTTTTTTTACTTCTACAAGCTGTATTTATTTAGATGAATCCGTTAGTGAACTTCATTTTTCATGTTATGTTGTTTCTGCAGTTAGCTGATGTATGGTCATGTGGAGTAACTCTCTATGTTATGCTTGTTGGAGCTTACCCTTTTGAAGATCAAGAAGACCCCAAGAATTTCAGAAAGACCATTAGTGTAAGCCTTCCTTCTCTCTCTCTCTCTCTCTCTCTCTCTCTCTCTCTCTCAGACAGAGGGGCATACACAAACACCTATCTATCTTTCTCTCCCCCTTTAAAACAACTCATAGAACTGTATTCTTGCAGCGTATCATGGCTGTTCAATACAAAATTCCTGATTACGTTCACATATCTCAAGATTGTCGCCACCTTCTTGCTCGAATTTTTGTTGCAAATCCATCCAAGGTATGTTGAAAATCAATTTATACTCTTTTTTTTTGGGAAATGGAATGTCAAAATTTTGATATTGGTACCTGTTTACTTTCAAAAAGCCAGGACATGGAACTGAGATGTCAATCTCTGCATAAATTGTCTTGTTCAATTCCGTTCTGTTGAATATGGAAGATCCAAACCTACACTTGGATCCTTCATGGACTCGACGCCATTCCCTATATTTGCAGTTACGAGGCCAGAAGAAAACTTAATATGGCCTATATCAGTTACAAGTAAAGAATCTCTAATTATCATTATCCCTTGGGTTGTCCGTGTCTGCAAAAAGATAATTTTTATTTGGACAATTCTATTCTCCATTTATGTGTCTAGAAGATAGCAAAACAGGTACTGCTTGGAAGCCCGAGAGCTGTATGATTTTCTCTGTGTACATAGTATGATAAATAGAACTAACTGAAGTGAGAAATTCCAATACTTGGATACAATTGTAGAACATAATGGGTGATTTGATTTGAATATAGGCAATGTAATAGGATGGGTGCAGGGTGTGCAAGTGTAGTCAAGCTAGTGAGGTGCCATGGGGTATAAAAGAAAAATCAAACTTGCCATGCCATTTGGATCTGTATGTAGGGCAATGAAGAAAAAACAAGTAGATTAAATATTGGTTATGGAGGTGCATGCATTAAGAGGGATGTGTGTTCAAGAATAGAAGAAAGAATTATGAATGAGTGCATTAGAGAAAGCCAGAGCAAAGGTTGCTTTGATGGAAGAAAAGATAAGGTTTAGGCACAACCATAGAAGATCAGAGGCAGGCTGCACCATATCGGTCCATACATCCTTAATGGAAAGGAGTTCAGTTCTGCTCCATAATGTGGTACGTGGTAGTTTGTAGGTCCATCTCTTTATGTCCTTTTGTGCTAGAGAGAGGACCACTATGCCCTCGTTGTGGGTCCATGTTGGGGTGTAGGGGAATGCGATTGTGCAACTTGGATGGATTTTGATTCTAGTCATGTTTTTATCAACCTTAAAAATAGATCTTACAAACAAATGTAACCTTTCAAAAAAAAAAAAAAGATCTTACAAATGTATGACCACGATCCCTGATAAGGGACATATCTTGCTCTGTAATTTGCGATGACTTCTTATCTTTTGCCTCAATTGCAAAGGCTACCCTTGTGTTTTTGGCAATTGAAGACCCCCTCTCAACCAATTTGTTAAAAACTGATGCATGTATCAAACTGTTTTAGGAGAAGGTTAGGTAGGATAGGGTTAAACTGATGTCAAACTGGGTCAAACCCATGATATCAGCAAGATGTCATTAGCAAGATTAATTAATTAATTAATAATAAATAAGTTAAAAATATAATTATGTGCAAATAACTGTATATGTCAAATGTCAAATAAAAAACATGATAAGTTTCAAATCTTTTGTGGATTATTGAGGATCAACTGGCTCAACCCTTTCAAACCACAGGTCATTGAGGGTTTTGGAGGCCTTGAACTTTGAAAAGGTTTTAAAGATAAACAAACCACATATGGTAAGGGTTAGGGTTGAACCACTAGGAAGGATGGGGTTTTAGAAACACTGCTCTCAACATCTGAGTGTCCGAATGCCCTTAAATATTCAATGCACCTAACTAAGACAAACCCTTATAATTCTATGAAATATGTTTAGGGCCACATGATTGGAGGTAGGTGAGGTTTCACCTCATGCATCTACATAAGACGAACACTCAAAATAAATGTTTACTAAAGCCAAATTTTCAAATACAGAACAACAAAAGATATATGATGATGAAATTAGGGTCAAACTTCGCCTACTAATCCATGTGACCTTTCTTAAATTTCACCCAATGACGTTGGCCCCTTGCATTTCATTGTGTTCCTCAAACATTGTCTTCCTATTTGCAACTCTTTTTCTGAAGACAATTACTTTGCCATGACTACTCTTTTATTAATAAAAGGGAATTCAGGACATTGTATATTGAAAAGAGAGGGCAGGTTTTGTGGGGGTTAAAGAAGGAGGAGAAGGGAGGGGGTTTGGTATTGGTGGTGGTTTGTAACTGATACAAAAGATATGGTATTCTTTGCAATTGGTGAAAACTTGCAAGAGATTCTTTATAATTGCGGCAAAGGATAGTGAGATCCTTGGAAATTACCCATTTTACCCTTGATTAATTTAAACTGCACCCTTCCTACCCTCTCTATCTTTATGATGGGGTGGTCACTTCTAATCCACCTTTGAAGTGTCATAGGCTAAATATCGTTATTGTTTTGAAGAGGTAACTTTTTCAGGTATCTCAAACTTGTGGTGACATGGCCATCATAACCATTCTAAAGAGTGGGTGTTCATAAATTAGGTGGTGTTCCACTAAGCAGAGTTTTGCTAACTGAACCACAAGTTGTCACCGTCACTGGCAGCCAACTTGCTTAAGTAATCCATCTTGTTAGCTGTGCATCATTGCTGAATCATTTCTTTATCAAATTAATCCTATTTATAGAACAAAGAACTTTAAGAGATTTAATATGAAATCTTGCAAATGTCAGTTTCTATTATTTAGCTTGGCTGGACAATTAGTTTTACATCGTTGTCATCAACATCATCATCAGTACCTACAGATGGCAAAATGGTTGATACTATTATTATTATTATTGTTATTATTGAGAGATGTTATTTAGACTGGTGAGCCCTTTATATGCTGCTGTTCACTGGTGTAAGCATAATTGTCTGGATAGCTAGCTCATTTTGGTCTCCATCTTGGTTTAGTGGATTGCAGAACCATTTCATAAAAAAAGATTACCATTGCTGAAAATGTAAATGTTTTTCCATGATTCCTCTTTTGAACCATGGCACTTGGTCAGCCAAGTAAACAATTCCCCCCGCCTCCCCAACCACACTCACACGCTTACGCACACAAAAAAAGGTGGGTTAGTCAGTCGTTCTTTTGTTGATGTATACTTCATTCAAATATGGGTCATGATTTGGAATTTTGGATACTCGGGGGTTGACAGAAAATACCAGGATGATAACTCTAGTTCCTATTGAAAACTTGTTTTGTCAACACATGCAGAGGATTACACTCAAAGAAATTAAGAACCACCCATGGTTCTTGAAGAACTTGCCAAGGGAGCTAACAGAGTCAGCTCAAGCAATCTACTATCAGAGAGATAACCCAAGCTTTTCTCTCCAAAGTGTTGAGGAAATAATGAAAATCGTGGGAGATGCAAGGAATCCCCCTCCTTCGTCAAGGTCAATAGGGGGTTTCGGTTGGGGTGGTGAAGAAGAGGAAGAGAAGGAAGAAGAGGAGGAACCAGAGGAAGAAGATGATGAAGACGAATATGATAAGAGGGTGAAGGAAGTGCATGCAAGTGGGGAGTTCAATGTCAATTAGGATTGTTCTTATGTGTGTGTGTGTCTCTCTCTCTCTGTCTCTCTCTCTCTCTCTATTTTGGTTTCCCTTTCCATTTGAACTTTAGATTTTTGTAGGCTGTTTAATAAGTGTGTGTAAGAGTATAAAAACTCCCTTGTATGAAGAATTGGATGTCTGTAGACTTGTGTTGCTATTGTATGGGGTATTTGATATATATAGCTTAAGACTGGACAAATTTAGTATCAATCATGTCATGTTGGGAAGGCAGTAGACAAAGCAATGTAAAATAACATTAAATGGGAATTGTTATTTAAGAGGATGTGTGTCTTTTTTAAATATGTATACATTCATATACATTTGTTTGTATTATTATTATTTTTTGTCTGCTTAGTACCGTATTAATTTATATTCCATTCCATTCATTTTGATTGTTAATATTTTTTTGATGATCAAGGTATTCAGGCGTGTCATCTGTATTGGGATAGGGGAAATTTGATTGCTAATATTGATTTTAATTTGTTATAATATTTTATAATGTGGATCTTACAAGTAGATTATATAATTTTGAAAGGTACTAGTTGTGTTATACCCTTCAAGTAGTATAAGGTTATTTATTAATTTATTTAATAATTGAAGCAAGTAAATAGTAAATACATGTCTAATTAAGAGTTTAATCATATTTTAATTATTTTACAATTTTAATATCAATGTAAAATATATTATATATCGAATCAACAATTTATTTGTAAAAATCAAAATCAAAGAAAAATAGCTGATTTACAAAATGAGGAAGAGTAATATGGAATTATGGATACACGAAAACAAAAAAGTAAGGTTTGGTGGAAGCAATTTTAATAAATTTTATATTTTAGCTTAAGACTAGACAAAATTAGTATATTCATGTCATGTTGAGAAGGCGATAGCCGAGGCCCTGTAAAATAACATAAAAGGGAATTGCTATATAAGAATTTAAATACATTAAATGGGAATTGGCAGAGGATTACAATTAAAGAAAATGGAATGATCTTAGAAGAAACCTCAACTAGAATATTGAGCCATATATTAAAGACTAAAAAGTTTGTGATTGAAATTAATTAAAAATAATGAAAGTTAAGAGTTAAAAAAACACGGTAGTGAATGGAGTTCAGTAGTCCTATTTTGCTTCGTATATTTTAATTGATGGTGAATGGAATTGCCCCATTTTATAAATTTTTAAAAGTTTTTGTGTATAATGTTGTTATTAGCTAGATTCATAAGATCTCACTTCATGTATTGATTTCTTTCAATTTAATTCTGATGATGGGTAAGGTCGGTTTTAACGCCTATTTATATCGTGATGTTAAAGATAAATTCTAGATCCAAGATTTTAATGATAGAAATTCTAAGAAAAATCTATTTATTTCTCTCTCTATCACTCTAAAGAAAAAAAGAAGATGGCACTAATTTCAATAGGATAATTTTGATTTCGGTCAAAATTCACCGAAGAGGTTTGGTGTTCAATCGAAAGCAAAATGAACATAAATTTACATTCTGAATGCAATTATTTGTATAATTAATTGAGATTCACAATTAAATGTCATAAAACAATTACTTAGCATGTGCAGATTGGGAGGTTTACACATGTTCCAAAGATTAGTCAAGTGAGACACTTGGATAACTTGGTCTTAAAAAAAAATGTCATAAAACAATTTATTTGTACGCATAGAAATTAAATCCGGCACTAATTCAATTTGACAAACACTGAACCCAGGGGTCAAAAAAATGCTTCGGTCGAAAATATTCTCTCTCATCTGTTTTTTCCATTTTATTACATTTCTCTCTCCTCCGATATTCAAAACCATAAAAAACCGCTAAAAACCATTCAAAACCGTGAAAAACGTAAAAAACCGTGAAAAACCGTATCGAATTTTTTTTTTAAATTAAATAAATTTTAAATACCGATTTTTATGCATATCGGTCGATATGGTGACCGGTCCGAATATCGATCATATCGGCCGATAATCTTTTTGTATGGCCGACACATATCATATCGGCCGATATCGTTCGGCTATAAAAAATCGATACATATAGGCCGATACGATATGTATCGACCGATATTTCGACCCCTGACTGAACCTTCTTAAACTCAAATTGATTGTAGAATTAAAATTTAATTACGCAATTGAAAATATGCAAGTCATGAACATTCAATTCACCATGTAAAGTAAAAAGCCAACATTTAAAAGAAATTAAATTTTAACTCAAACACACATCAAAAATTAAGAACTAAACTAGGTTCCTTAATTGTCTGGTGGTTGCTAGTGTAGGATTTCTCAAATATTAGGATTAACAAGATCCATTAATTACAAAATTTGGATAAATATGAGTGCTAGTGTGATTTCTATCAAACACAACCTCAATAGATGTACTCTAGTGCCAACTTTTATTAGTTCAATCTAGGAAAACAAATCTCAGTTTTTAAAAGCTTAATATCTAACAATAGAAGATTTCCTGCATCATTGTAGCATTTGCAAGAAAAGGTGTAACATATATAAAGAGAAATCAAATTACGATTTTGTTAAAATTGTGTTTCACTTCATTCAATCATGCTAGCAATACTTTGCAAATGATATAACATATATAAAGAGAAATCAAATTATGATTTTGTTAAAACTGTATTTCGCTTCATTCAATCGTATTAGCAATAGGATCGATGACTTACCCATAACTAAAACAAAGAATGGCTTGCACCCTATCGCCTAAATAAATTCATGCATGTCTCTAAAGTCATATTTATACAGAGACAGAGTTAGAGGAGAGTTGGAGGGGTCGGAGTATTTTTCCATGGTTCTCTTACTCTTTCTTTGCCTTGTCGTGCCTCCTCCATTGGAGTAGTAAAAAATGGCCAATTTTGGACATCCACCCGTGTCTTGTCTGTGCCTTTGCAAGCTCCACCACCCCTTTCATCTCTTTCTTCATTTCTTGATTGTAAGCTTTTTCAAAGGTCTCTGCTTCCCGCTCAGAGCTTCTGCTATGAACCCAAGTTCCTCTTCTGCTGCCGCCGTCAAACTCTATTGTTATAAATGAATCTGTGGTATGACAAGAACAAAACCTTCAGTTTGTATATTCCACTCTTATGTAAAGAAAAAAAATCTACCCATATGAGTATACGTCAGCTGGTTATCTCTCGCCTCAGAAAACAGGAGATCACAGGTTCAAGCTCCTATGACCTAACCTTGGTGTGCCTTAGGATAGGGGTCCACCTGTGGGGGTTTTACGCTAGGTATCCCGCAGTTTCCTATACATAAATTCAAAAAAAAAAAAAAAAAATTCTAAATAATTTATTCAATTTTTTTTTATTGATAACATGAGTATCTCAACTCCATATTATTCAATTTATTCACTAATTGTATATGACTTTACTCAATTGTACGTTGAAGTTGTCTAAGCACTCTATCTATCAATTTAGAATGGACACTATTAAATAGATTTAATAAATCAATTTTTATATGCTGACTACATATTTAATGTCCATTTTGTTTGAACTGAAACAATGATTATTTACAAATTGTACAATAAACTTTTATTTCCAATTATGCTCACCACGCTCTTGTTATTTGATTATAATTTTGAATTCTCAATTATTCTTTTTTTCATAAGGGTGCCCATCTTAACACGGGCATGCTCTTTTAGTAGACATGAGTTTTTCGGATTTTCTACTTTGCCTTCATCCGTAGAATTCGGCTCACTTTTTCAGTGAATTGGTTCACTCATTGGTGCACTGTCCCGTACATCGATGAGTGAACCGATTTATGTGTAAAATGATTCGGTCGGTGTATAGATTTGGACTCTCAAGAAATCGGTTCACCGATTTCCAAGTGATCTGGTCGGTGTACCGATAAGTGAACCGATTTCTGGATATGGATGAGGGACAAAATGGGAACTTTACTAAAATCCTGCCTCCTAAAAGATAAAGCCCGTGTTAAGATGGGCACCCTTTCAAAATTGAAAAAAATATATTAGCAATTATGACATAAGATTGGCTGAAGTTGTATGTGAATTGCAACTTCTCTGACTTAACTAATCTGATCTAAGCAATACTTTGTAAAAGTAGGAAACTACTTAAAAAAAAGTGCTAGCCAACTCTTTTTCACTGACTTCCAAGTTGATTTACCATCATTTCTATTCTTAATGCAATAAATCAATTTGTTAACTGGTCTAATTGCTGTCAACTTAAGATTTGACCAATTTCTTTAGAAACTTCGATAAAAAAGTTATCAATAAAAAATTATCAATTTGTTGCATATTTATTTGAAGTGGGACCCTTCTCATGAGTCATGGGTTGTTGAGTTTATCCACAAATACATGGACAATATATAAAAATAAAATTCTAACAATTATGGGTACCTTTAGCCTTTTTTTTCTTTATAAATAAAACAATTCCCATGTGGGTAAATATACTTAATTCAAACAATTTTCTGAGCAGAATTCAAAGTCAAGTAGAAAATTCATTCTTTTTTATTTGAATTGACATTGGTGTAGTTCAACTGGTTGTCTTAGAGTTCAAACCCCATGGTCTAACTTTGGTGTGTCCTAAGGATAGTGGGTTTAATCTGTAGAGATTTTATGCTGGGTATCTCACGGTTTTCCACACGTAAATTAAAAAAAAAAAAACAAAAAAAATAAAGAGAAGCCATTCTTTTTAAAAAATTATGGTCGTTTTCATTATCAAAATTATTTATTCTGTTCTATGTATTTACAAATTCGACACTAAAAACAACTAGAGAAGATTATGGAAAATGTTTAGAATATATATACCTTCATCATCATCATGGATGGGGAACGAATCTTGATCAGCGTCGAGGAATCTAGTTTCCGGGCTGATGATGATCTGCTGCTTGTCACTGGCATCATATCTCCCGTGCTGGAATTTAAGCAGATTCAGAGGCCTCTGGTCAGCATCTTCTGTTGTTGGTGAAAGATGAAACTCTTGTTTTGAGACTAAGTCCACAAGCCTTTCTTTCAAACAAAGGCCACATATTCCTAGTGCTGCTACCTTTCTTGCATGGACATTGCAGCATTGCTTCTGTTCTAAACACGTACTCATCTTCAATCTTGTAGAGAGAGAAAATACCCTAATTTTACAGAATGATATAAGAATCTCTTGAGAATTAGAGAAAGAAGAATCCACACCCACGTAGGAAGGAAGGAAGAGAAGAGAGGGACATCGTATTTATATGCATGCAAATACTTTCTTTTTATGAAAAACTCTCCTAATCTAATCTAACTTATTATTTAATTAAATCAAATTTACTTAAAATAGATCTACTCTAAATCATGCCCTATTTTAGCTTTCAAAGTAGAGCTAGGAAGAAGAAACGTAAATAATATATACTTGGCATTTTTTTCCTTTTATAGAGAGTCCAAATTTATTATTAATTCATCGAATTAATAGCATCACAATGACCACATGATTGGGCATTTTAGCTTAGCACATCCTTTAAAAAGTAATTAAAAAAAAAAAACTTTCTAATGGAGCAAGAGGGATAAGATGGTTAGATAGAGAGGAAAAAGAAGGGAGTGTATTTAATGATAAAAATAGGAGGTGTCTTTTTTTTTTTTTAATTTACGTGTGGAAAACTGTAAGATACTCAGCGTAGAATCTCCACAGGTGAGCCCACTACCCCCTGCAATCTCCTGCTTCCTAAGACGGGAGGCAATCAATTGAACTACACCCATCTGAAGTGCCTTTTTCATTACCCTTATTTATTACTCCCTCTGTCCCAAATTAAGTGTCCTATATGGATTTTAGAATTGTCCCAAAATAATTGTCTCATTTAGTATAAAGTGTATTGAAAATGGATGAGATCACTTGAAATGTTAGCCTTCTAGAGAGAGTTCCTTAAAAAACACAAATATTTCAAATGAGACACTTAAAATGGGACGGAAGGAGTATATAAAAAGGACAAAATTTTAAACACATGTTGGCATGGAAGACAACTTACATGGCACTCTCTTCTATGCACTCCTTGACTAGATGTATTGTTACTCACAAAATCCTATGATGATCAAAAGGTTCAAAAGGTTCAAAAAGTTTTACTTCTTTATTTGACCCGTAAAAATTCATATTATTTGTCACTATACACTCTATCATATCTCTTATCACTGTATCTTCAATAGTGTATCTAATCTCCTAGTACTTGCATTTTCTGACCTCTCAACTATACATACTAGGGCTATTTCTAGTTTTCTACATATCCAAACCACCTCAAATAGGTTTACTTCATTTTGTCCTCAATTGGTGCGTGTTATTTTAAAAGGCCGCCCATCCTAACATACACAGACAAAATTTGTTAGGAGACATAGGATGGAGTGAAATTCACATTTTACCCCTAACAGTGTACTGCTCATCAAGTTACGGTATACTGATATGCAAAACATAAACATGCCGAGTGTCGTGTTATCAGTACACCGATAGAAGTAAAAAGTGAATTTCATTCCATCCCGTGTCTCCTAACAAATTTTGCTCGTGTTAGGATCGCTGACCATTTTAAAATTGCCTCTATTGAATTATTTCTCACTCCATCTTTTATAGTTAAACCACTTACTTAGCATATCTAAAGGTTCAAATCATATAGACTAATTTCTTAACTCTATTGTTTTATGAAAAACATAACTACTATAGTGTTTTCTCAATTATACTAAAAAAATTAATTTTTATCTGATCAGCAATCCTTTTTTTTTTTTACCTTCTTTTAAGAAGAATAAGCAAAGCTTTGTGCCTCTTTGGAATCATGAAAAAGGGCACCAACTTTAAAGTTATGTTTGATTTTAAATGGATTAGGCTGAATCAATTAGGTCCATTCCATTTTATCTATTCTCAATTATTCTGAAATCAGATGGCCATTAATGAAATCCCAGCCTGACTGGGATGGGTTGTGTAGAGAATCATTTAATGATCATGAAATCAAATTCCATTTGAATTTAGTAATCAAATTCCATTTGATACGTAGGGTATGAATTTAATGATTTTTTTTTTTTTTCAAAATTGAACCGCTAATTTTTCACGATGGATAAGAATGTATAAAGGATTTGAATCGATCATAAATTCCATCTAGTGCATAAAATTGATCTTCTTAATCATTTTTCTTTTAAGGAAAACTGAACTACCATGAAAATAAATCATGAATTGCAGTCACAGTTTGGAAAGAAGCAGGCCACTTTGTGGAGTCATTGTATAGAAAATTATCTAATAACTTTTAAGGATTGAAATAATTGAGATCTTAGTCCTGTGTTGATAAGGAGAAAGAGTTTGAGTAGAGTTGAGTCTTCTAATGCAATTAAGACTTTTCTTGTCTTCTATAAATACACAACTGTTGTATTTTTCAATAACAATATAATAAAAATTCTCTTTTTCTCTCGTGATTTTTTCTCTTAGAAGTTTTCAACGTAAATCTCTGTCTCATTTTGTGATTGATTTGTGGATTTATTAGTTTCTACATCCTTGATAAGATAGTCATGAGTATCAATTGGATGCCTTTTAGAATTGAGCCAATGGCTATGCACGGGTCAACCAGGTGAGTACTTTTGTTGAACCCCATGTTTGCTCTTTGCAATCTGTATGCTATGATTATCTCTGAATTTCCGGTCGATACGTCAGCCATACTCAACATATTGGCCAATATGTATTGATTGTGTATCGTCCGATATATATTGGTTGTCATAAGTACTCTTACAAAGGTGATTCTAAAGGCATTAGAAAAATAACTCTGAAAGCTACCCGAAGGGAATAGGGATTGAAGCGATTTTTTTTTTTTCACACTTTATTATTTAATTTGAGATTATTTAGAGACGATTTTTTTCTTTTTTTTAACTTTATTACAATTTATGTACAGGGTATAACTGCATAATAACTTTGAAACACAATCTCATAATAATAAAAAAACAATCCATAGCATCAAAATGATTTAGGATTCATAAAATATGATATAATTTAGTTGGGCTTTTGTCAAGTACTAGTGGATGCAAGGGTGTAAATATCGGCCGATACATATCATATCGGCCGATATATATATATATATATATATCGGTCTTTAGAACCTTTATATATCGGTTGATATGATACGTATCGGCCGATATCCGATGTATAACGTCGATATCGGCCGATGTTGGTAAGTTTTGTAAAAAAAAAAAAAAATTAAGAGAGAAATATCTATCGGCCGATACCGAATGTACCTTTAGACAAATGAAGTCAAGAAGAGAAACTGTTTCATGGTAACTACACTTTTTCTACTCGAAGTATCCAAGAGGAGAAAAAAGATGTACATACATTCAAAAGCATCCAAAAATTTTCTACTCTAGTTTATGTTAGATGATGACCAATTGGTGTGTAAATGGTAGAATTTGGGCTTGCCATGGATGTAACAATTGAGTAAAACATGTTGGCTAATAACTTGGGTCCATAATCCGTTGGTTGATCCATAAAGTGATCATAACATTTGATAATTTTCATAGCTTTCTGATCCATCATTAATTCAAATAAAAGAGACTTAATTGCCCGCTAATCCACGACTACTAAGATCCATCAACAGCCCAAGTACAATTTGCCAGAGGTTAAGGCCTGAGTTTAGGCCCAGGTTGTTCATATATATATATATATATATATAATATGGATTAGGGATCCACCATTGACTTCATGGATGTCAAAGAAAAGTATGAATCCGAGTAATGATCATGCATTGAAGTGGGCAGGCCCATAACTAACTGGGCTTATACCTTTTACTTGTTCTCCTAAATGAATTCGAATTTGGGTTCGATACAATAAGTGTAGGTCCAGCCTTTTGAGTCTTCCTTGATGGTTCCTAGTTCTACATAGTTGTATTGATGTAAAGAAGATCACATAGGTCATCGTATCTTTTAATTTTTGACTTATGTAAATCAATGACATAGTGAAACTTAAAAGTTCAAGATTATATAGAATGATAAATTAGTGGTAAAATTTTACGTACCTCGTATTCATATAGTTCTTTATAGAACGCGACTAGCTATAGAGCAACGGTTAAAATATCTGGCCGATATATATCGGCTAAAATACGACTGGTACACAAATTTTTTAATGAAATTGAAAGGGCACAAGGGTCACTAGTTTGCAAATTTGAATTTTACAATAGTTGTGATTTGCTGTTTAAAAATAATGTAAATTGATGAAATCTTGAGTGTTTTAAAAATATGACTTGATCAATTCGATTAATATGATTTTTTTATAGGTTACATATTGAACAAAAGACGATTCCAACAAATCTATCACTACATTATTTAATGGACACCGGTCACAGATAAAAGAATTTGACTAGGTAAATATGTTTGATAGGTCAAGCTCTACTTCATTTTGATCCTATTTTATAAATGGCTGAACTCTATTTTTTGATGTAAGAGGCTGTTAAACTTGTTGAGCTATGTTGAGTGTCTTTGTAAATTGAATAGTTGAGATGGAGAGAGCGACCGAGAGAAGGGAAGAGATGAGAGCAAGGAAAAGAGACTTAGGGTTTCGTGGAGAGAACGATCGAGTTTTAAGTACTTATGTGTTTATTGCTTAGTGAGTCCGACGGGCTCACGGATTGTCCGTGGAGATCCGTGATCCCGTCCGATAATAAATGGACTGTATGAGTCCAATCCATGTATTATAAACAGACCTTAGAATCCAGCCTGTTTACTTATTTATTGGACTGGGCCGGACGGTCCACGGGCCAGATCCAGATCCATTTACACCCCTATTTGTGATTTTACTTTGGATGGATCAAATGGCTGTTTGGTCTTCGTGGGCTTGATTAATTTACACAGGTATAAATATCAAAATTAAAATTTCAAATTGGATCATAAGTGGGGCTTTCTTCAATAAGCCCATTTCTATATTTGGTTGTCTACAAAAGGGCTTAAATGGTGCTTTGGTTTTTAGTTGCTTAAACACTTATGCTTTTCCTTTTGACATTGGGTCCAACATAATGACAAAAAAACATGTTCACAATAATAATTTCTTCTTTAATATGATTTGGTGAAAGATTTTGTACGTAAGAGTGCTGCAACAACTTCAGTATGGCATTTTCAAAATTTTCACATAAATTTCACGTAATTATTTTGTAATTAAATTTTTTGATATGTAATTAAATTCAAGAGTAGGGATGCAACTTGGGTCAGGTTTTGACCCAACTTGAGAAATCATGTACATCGGGTCAAGAATTTTGGGTTAGCAGGTCAAATCGGGTTGAGAAGATAAAAACCCGCATGAAATTCAGGTCAGGTCAGGTTGAGTATTTTACAAGTTAACCCGACCCGACTAAAATGGGTTCATAATATGGGTCGGGTCAGAATTCGGGTTAGAATTCAGGTCGGGTCGGGTTGTGAAGTTCGGGTTGAGAATTCTGGTCAGGTCGGGTTCCATATATATCAACTCTGGTAGTGTTGGGTTTTAGGAACCTGACCTGCCTATCCGAGTTGCAAACCTATTCAAGAGCGAACTTTGATTATGATAAATTTCAGTAATTTTTTATGACCAAAGTGTTCAAACGTCTTATTGGAACGGGACTATACCAGACTAATCATTGGAATATGTTAAAACCTTTTAATTCTGCACACATTTAATAAGCAACTACAAAGAGTGATCCGTTCATATTGAGCGTGAATCAAAATCAAAATCCCACTTCTTAATTGTCGTATCAATCCCTTGCGATTTAAATTTCAGTATTTAAGAGAGTTTAAAAGTCAACCTAAAGAAAAAAAAAATTATGAGAATGCTATGCTGAAGTGACTGATAGAGCCACTGATTACTTTCCACAATTGAAATGAGAGAGAGAGATTGAGAGAGTTTATAAATTTATTTATTTATAAGTGACAATAAACAATAGTACACCCTTACAACTGAAGTAGCCAACTAAGTGAACAAGACCCTAATTTATTTATTTAACAGGAAGAAAATGACATTCAAAACCATCAAAGGAACCTGACCAAATCTACAAAATTCACTCCCAATTTTTCACACCCAACAATTGTGCAAAACCTCTCTCTATCTAAATATTGAAATCTCTCAGAAATATATGTCCATCATATCTGCTACCAAATTCTCCATCATTTGATTCTCAACTTCTATTGCACACCGACTCTTTGACATCTCCTCTCCTGCTCATCAATATTAAATTAAACAAGTAATTAAAAACTCATCATAATTTAAAATAAAAAACAACTTGCATTATTTTTAAAAAGTAACACCGCAGAGAACAGAGACATAGTCTGTATCTATATAGTTCACTAGAAAAGAATTCAAATCATGCGATGATATAAATATTATGATGACTGCACAAGTTAAATTTCATTCTAATCTAATCATTTTAATTGTAATATTCATGACATTACATCTGATCATCAATAATGAAAGGATGTTTATCAAATAGCAGGAGTATGTCAAGTTTTTTTTTGAATTTACGTGTGGAAAACTACGGGAAATCCAGCATAAAACTTCCATGGGTGGAACCCTACCCCTAAGGCACACCAAGGTTAGGACATGGGGGCTCGAACCCGTGACCTCGCTTCCTAAGACAAGAGGTAACCAGCTGAGTTATACCCATGTGAGTAGGTGTATGTCAAGTTGAGGCATCTAAGATGGAAAAAAGGGTGTGTGAAAGGTTTGGAGTTGGAACTGTTCATGGATGACCTTAATTGTTCAACAAATGATATAATCAGGAAGAAATTTCCTGTATTTAGATGTTGGTTGGTTGGCGAGATTCTTCAGCAATTTAGGTAGGATAAGAACTCTGAGGATAGAAGTTTGCAGCAAGAAAGATCATAATTATTTTAACAAATCATCTCCCTGAAGTGTAAACCAAGTTTTCTATTAAGAATTGCTGAACATGGTTTAGTAGAAGAGGGTCATTAATTTTTTAAGTGTCCTGATTAACAGGTTACCCTCTCCCCAATTTTAATGCTGCACCATATTACAAGTTATCCCATGAATTGGGCCATTTGGTCAAGAAGAAATCTACAAAATGCTTGGAATAATATACATTATCAATCAGTGTCCTATGAGATCAGACAAAAAAAGAATTAGCAATTTTTTTTATTGAAGATACCATTAAAAACAAAATCTGGGTTTGGCAATTTTTTGAAATGGGCAAAATGCCATGTCGAAAAAAAAATAAGAATTATATAATTCCATTGAAATAACTTGAAACACATAGCAAGGGTATAATGTGGGTAATCAAGTCCAACTAAGAGTCAAATCTTATTATGTTCATATTTAACTTAACTCACTATTTTTCAATTCAATTCATATTTGGCTGCCTCCAACCCACCCATAATTTAACCCATTTTTAATTCGGGTCGACCAATTCAAATTGGGTTACATTAGGTCACAAGTTAATCCAAATAATTAAGTAGATAATTTACTCGGTATATGCGGATAAAATAGTTTGCACATATTCTACAGATTTAACGAGGAGAAATAGATACCTCAGTCTCAAAAAAAGAAAATGGATGTCTCCTTTTGTGGCCAACATCAGCACTTTCTCAGTTGAGAGAAGATAGGCTTCTCATTTTTACTACCTTCACGTGCTTATCTACCAGTCTACCACATTCTACTATTTTAAAAAAAAATATCAACGGTAAAATCGTTTGAACTTTCTAAGAAAATAACTTTCACCCAATACCAAACTCTGGTGAAATTGAGGAAAGGGGCAAACATGAGTTGAACTTACTGAAGATGGGTGAGTCCTTAGTGTAAGGAAGGGTCTTGAGAGGGCAGGAAGAGAGTGGAAGGACTGGTAGGTTTTCACAGTTGCAGATCTCAACCATGTATCCATCTGGGTCATGGAAGAAGAGCTGATCCACCTTCACTCCACCTTCTTCTACTACTGCTGTAACATACTCAATCTTCATCTCCTCCAATTTTCTCATCACCAACTTCATGTCTGAGCATTGGAATGAGATGTGGTTGTCTTTGGGGTTGATTACAACTTTCTTCTTAGGTGCATCTTCTGCTGAATTGCACTCCAACAAATGAATACCGATTCCATAGTTGAATAGCCTGAAAATACGTCATCATAGTATGAAATTAGAAGAAAAATATTGAAAATCTATCACAAAAGTTGAACATAATTTGTTCATTATTTAGTTTTTTTTTTTTAACATGGATATCTTCGTCTCAAATTAGAAGTGAGACTAATCCCACGAGCATGTGTAAATTTTCCAATCCATACACACTGGTTAAGTCGATGGAGTAGTAACCCATGGAGAGCGGCCCGAAGGAGTTTAAGATAAATCGAACTCAAGATCTCACTTCATGAGGTGGGCACTTTGACCGTCAAGCCAACTCCCTTTGATTCTAGGTTTCGATAGTTAGATTGAAAAAAAAATTTCTATCTCACAATAAAAAAGGTTAATATGATGCATTCAAGAAAGAAGTATATATCCTCCAAAATATGATCAAGTTCATTAAAAATAATTCGAAATATTGGCAAATGTGCAATAATGGATGAACATGGAGAAATTACACCTACTATCAACTGTTTTGTTTTTTTCTTTAATTTTATTGTTAGAATCTTGGAAAAATGTAGTATTGTTAGATGTCCGATATTTGAAACCTAACACCAAATACAAAATGCTGTAGTATTATATTATGGTTGAGAAAAGGGATTTAAGTACCACTGAAATGCCAAAAATAAATTTTATGTTAAAATCAAAATATTTGAAGATATTCAGATGATTTATTAAAAAAAAGTGAAATATGTATTTTGTTTGTCTTTTATAAAAAAATGAATAGAGAATCTGAACCATAAAAAATGTATTTTTTAAAAAATTCATTTATTATACGGATATTTATATGTGAATTGGACAACTAGGACACGGCATTGAGCCATAAAAGTGTCGTGGTACGTTTGGAATCCTTGCAGGCTTAAATGGGCCCTGTGAAGAAAGAGTTGAACATGAAGACAGGAGTATTTAACGTTCACGTGGCCTGCATGGGACAAGTGCCCCACGTAATAAAATTATGGTTCAACCTCATACATGTGCCTCCCTACCACGTAGACAGGTGGGGGCACTGGCTCTGAATCAAGGTTACAAATCTCGGTCGTTATATTTTTTTACTGTCAAGATCTCACAAATATCAGCTGATATACATTTAAACAATCGATATTTATGAGAAAGAGAGAGATATCGGCTGAGATTTGAAATATCGAAATATCGGTCGAGACACCGATACCTCAGTATCAGCGATTTTTGGACCCTGTTCTGATTAGATATGGTCGGCCCGGCCCTGTTCAGATCTGTGTGCCCTGTGGGATTGGGCCTATTGAAATTAAATCAGCATTCTCCAAGTCCACCGACAGACACTACTTGATCTAGGTAAGAGAAAAGTCGCATTGGCAGGACTAGTTCATGATAAAATTTGGTGGAGAATCTCTAGGAGAAATTGAAAGGTGGGGTTTATTCTGATACAGGAGAATCACATGATTTCTCCAACCTTGGTAGGAGACTAAAAAAATGTAGGAGAATCACATGCTTCCTTCTCCACCCACCGTCACACTTGATTTCTTCACCCACAAACAAGTAAGTGCCTAAACAAAGAAGGTGATTCTCCTGCTTTCTCTATACTTTCACCGGATGCAGACACAACTTAAGATTATATTGTAAATTTAGATAAAAACCCTTTGGACACTTAAGTTTTGATAATTTAAATCGAATTTTACTTTTATTTTTTAATGATGGCATGTGTAGAAAAACTAAATTTAATAATTTTATTATCAAATTTATCCTGTCTTGGAAAAAAGATAAAAATTACATTACAAGCATTGGGAACTTTTAATTGGAATATTTTTTCTTTTGGAAGACTAAGGTATCCGACAGTCTTAGGTTATATATAAACCTCCCAATATGTACATGTTTAGTACGTAATACTATGGAGTGACTTTTTATTTTGAAGGAGATTTGATCCCAAGAACTTTTACAAGAAAAGAACAATGTAGAAAATCATAAGAAAACAAGCTCACGGGATGGGAACACAGAGAGAAAAGTAAATTTTCTTCCTTCACCTAGTTTTCTATGTCAGAGAGGAAGAGAGAATGGATGACGCTGTTGAGGAGAAGAACTCTTAGGAAGGAAATGATTTCTCAAACGGAGAAACAATATCGTAGGAGGTGTTTGGATGTGGGAGAAGTGAAAAATCATAAATTCCCTATCAAAGAAGGGAGAGAGAATTCAAACTAACCAAAAAGAGAAAACAACTGAAGAGGAAAAACCCAATAAGAATGAAATGAAAAATGAAAAATGAGAAAAGAAGAGAACTCACCAAGCTCCCTCAAACTTGAAAGACGATGGCCGCTTGATTAAGACAAAACCCAACACTTCTTCATAGAACTTGACTGATCTACTCACTGATTTGCAGACAAAGGAGACATGATTCAATGAAAGCAGAGGAAGACAAGAACTCTCATTCTCCAACACTCTCTCAATCTCAATTCCCATCTCTCTCTCTCTCTCTTCTCTTTCTTAGAACTCTAAATACGCTTTTGCTACTATCCATTTCCCCTCTCTACCTCTATATATATACACCAGCACAACCAAAGTCATCCTTCTTATCTTTCCATACGTCATTTTCACCGTTTAGGCAGCAAGAAATCGTATCAAGTAAAAGCAGGAATTTCACACAAAATGGAAAATGAATAAAACACGTGAAAGAGATGCAACCATTTTAAATTCAAATCTACTACAGTACGGATACATATTTGAGTGATGAGCAGTGGGTGGGGTGGGGTCTTCCCTCTTTAAATTTGAAATTAAGTAAAAATAAATAAAAATATATATATATTTTTTAATTTACGTGTAAAAAACTGTAGGATACCTAGTTTAAAGCTCTACAAGTGAGCCCACTATCTATAAGGCACACTAAAATTAGATCATAAAAGTTTGAACCCACAACCTCTTACTTTTTGAAATGGAATGCAATCAGTTGAACTACAATAATGTAATGTTTAAAAAAAAATTGATGTGATGTGAAGCATCTTTCTAAAAAGCATCGATTTTATTTTAGATATGGAGGGCTGAATGTAATTTATCCAACATGACTAATTTCCAGAGACCCATACTGTCTTGACCTGCTTAACTCGGAGGCATGTGGAGAGCAAACCCACTCCATCTTAATCATTGCACTAAAACATTGACGTGACGTGAATCATCTTCCAAATAAGCTTGCTTACTTTCTGCATTCCTTGACAACCATGTTTTACCAAATAAGCTTTTCTGCAAGTTACCTCACCAATTCACCATATAATGGAATTTTTTATTCATTGCCATTGAAAATTGATTAGTTTTGATTTTTGAATGTGATGAATTTCATGCTTAACTCAGTTCTTGGGCTATTGAAATGGTCCACTGAATGGATGGTATGGATCCATTTTCAAAGTTTTAACTTTTTTTTTAATGAATAGGTTGGAGAGGTTGTTTCTCTTCATCACATGGTGTACTTGACTGAGCATGAGAAGAGCAGAGCAGCTAGGTTGGTTGCTTCCTTGCAACTGGCTATAATAATTTTTCTTTATAAGTTATCATAACATGACTTTCAATAAGAAGTTCAACATTCGTCACAAGTTATCATCCACATCACTTTCCCCTACAATGCTTATCCATCAACACCAGGCATGAAACTGAGAATTATTCAGCCAAAATAATGTCACAGAATGATGCCTTCTTCTTATGGTTAGAGGTCCATGTGAGTCCAAACATAATTATACATAGAGACATGCTACCTTGCCTCAGTATAAGGTAACTGTACAGAATGGTGATACTGCCAAATTTGACGATTCAATTATTCATCAGTTGATATCTAGCGTGTGAAAATAAAGGTAACTCTCGTTTACCTTTCTTTGGTATCGGTTGAAAAAATCTCAAGTTTCTCTTCTCTGCTACAAATCTATAAATTCTTTTACAGTAAGTAATAAATACTCTACTTTTTTTAAGAAACGAGAGTTTTAAGTTTGATTTTCACTTTACTCTAAAAGATTACTCTCTATTCAGTATGTGAAAATAGAGAGATTTGTAGATGCCTCGATAATTAATCGAGTGCTTATAAAAAAAATTCATAGTTCCTTTCCCCTTTCAACATATGAATTTCATCATATTTATGTATAAAATTTAGAAGGGAGAGAAAATATTAGTAGGTCAATTTTAGTGACTAATCAAAGATAGCTTTAATTCTATTCTAACATTTTGCCTTTAAATCATCATTATTATGACTCATGCTAATGTGAAATTTTATTAATTATTAAGATTAAATTCATGGAATCTAAATTAACGTCTTATATATTATTTAAGATTCATTAAATTTTAACATCAATATGAAAAAAAAAAACTGTCGGCCAAAGAAATTAAATGTGAATGTCTTTTTTAGTGTTTAGATGCTGCAGATCATAAATAATAGCATGGGTTATAATCATATTCTGAGCATTGAGACCATTCTTTTCCTTTTTAAAAGGAAAAAACGAATAAGATGAAGATTTTTCAATACTGGTACGATTTTTTAAATTTTAATTTCACCATTTTCGAAAATCTTAGAATTAACTTTAATATTTTTATTTTAAAATTATGGTTTTTCTTTGAAAGATCCACCCATATAATTTTGAGAACCGGTAAATTTCGAAAATTTTGAAACTTCTAGTCAACAATGTAAAGCCCACCAATACAGTCATCAAGTGTGGGCTCCACCTATTTTGTAGTTTTTGATCACCGAAAACATGTATGGGCCCCACCTGAATGATAGTTAACTAGAATCTTATATGGGCCAAACATTAAATGATAGTACATCAGTAACATTAAATGATAGTACATCAGTACTCTATACAATCATTATTATTTTAGGATGTACTTAGGAGTTAGGATAGCTATGTCAATGCTGAGCCTAGTAAAATACGCGTCTGGTTTTTAAAGTACAATAATGATGAATTATAATTCTACTCTTCACATTTTTATTTATTCAAACGAAATATAAGTTTATTTTAACATTCATTCAAATCAATTCTTCATTCGAATGAATTTTAAACACTAAATCTAGCTCATTCGAACATACAATATGCACACTACAGTAATATATAGTATATTATTTAAATAATAAAATTTCTTTTAAAATTTTAAAGTTATTTTTTAAGCACTGTATATTTTTAAAATTTCTCAAGTTGAATATCCGGACTAATTACGATAACCTAATAAAAATATTTTAAGAGTTCGAAGTCTTTTGACATTCCCAAATGGTTAAAACACAGTATTTTACAAATAAATGTATCCCTCGATTGTGCCGAAAATACTTTTGAGAGTGTCAAAAGATCTTAAAGTTTTAAAGTATTTTTATCAGGTTATCATAATTAGTCTGAATATTCAATTTGAAAAATTTTGAAAATACACAGTGGTTAAAAAATAACTTTAAAGTTTTAAAGCAGATTTTATTATTTAACTAATGCACCATGCATTACTATAACATCTGCACACAGTTATTTTTTAAGCACTGTGTATTTCCAAAATTTATCAAATTGAATATGTAGACTCATTACGATAACATGATAAAAATACTTTAAGACTTTAAAGTCTTTTGACACTCCCAAATGTGTTTTCGGTACAACCGAGCGATACCCTTATTTGTAAAACACCGTGTTTTAAGCATTTGGGAGTGTCAAAAGACCTTGAAGTCTTAAATTATTTTGATCATGTTATCGTAATTAGTCTGGATATTCAATTTGAGAAATTTTGAAAATACACAGTGCTTAAAAAATAACTTTAAAATTTTAAAGGAAACTATGCATTATTGTGCATACTTTACATGTTCGAATGAACTATTAGTTCATTCGAGCGAATAGACTGAACATAATACGGAACACTGTTCAGCCCATTCGTTCGAATAAACTAAATTTAGTCTTTAGGATTCGTTCGAATGAATGATTCATTCGAATGAATGTCAAAATGAACTGGCAGTACGTTTGAATGAGTAAAAAATGGGGGGTATAATTGTAATATGTCACGAAAATCTGAAATCGGGTGTGTAGAAGCAGAAAAGTCGGGTGTCTGTAAGTCCTGCCTTTTTTAAGGAAGATTTTATTGTAAATATAAATTTTTTAAATAAATGTGTCAATAAGAGACTTAAATATACCTAATTATTTCTCAACTCAAACTATCTCTATATCAAGTCATATTGATGCATTACTTTTAAAATATGTATGTTGAAGAGTTTGTCATCAATTTAAACATAAAATAGTTTTTTTTATTTTTTTTATTTTTTGTTTTCCATAATTAGATGAACTACAATTCTGATGCCACAGAGGAGATGGTGGTTGGATATATAGATTAAGAAATTGTTTTTACTGTGCCCCATGAGATAAAATTATTTTTTTATCTTTTACATTTGTAGTTTAAACTATTTGAGCTTTTCTTTTCTTTTTTACTTAGATTTTGAGCATTTAATGTGTTGATGAAAACTTATTCCTACTTTGGACTTGATCTAAATTCATTATTAGGTAGTGGTTGGGCTTGAATTAATTATAAGTGAACCCACCCTGTCTATAGAATCATGGGGTTAGAATATTTTAGACATAGGAGTTTGTCAAAGGAAATGACTTTAAAGTTTATTTTGGTACATGTGGGGATAATAGGTGTTGCAAAACATCTAAATTATGAATGGGTTCAATCTAAATTATTGAAGAGAAGAAGTGAAAAGTAAATAATTAAAAGTGCACAGTTGCACTCGATATTGGCTGATATCGGCTTAGATATTGCCTACTCCCACACCGATATTCAATTTCTTTTTTAAAATCACCTATATTTATTCATATCGGTCGATATGATTAGTTTATGATCGATACTTGTCGTATCGGCGAAGATAACTCGATTTCAAAAATTCGAGATTTTGTCCTTTGATATAAAATATTTTATAAGATTTAATAAAAAAAGATAGTGATATGCCAAATCATCTATCAAATTTATGTTCTTAGTAGCTCAGTTGAGAACAACAAATTAATAGATTAGAGTACTTTAAAAGTTTAGTTGTGTTTTTAATTTTTACTCTTTTTTTATTATTATTATTAGAGTCATCTCTGTCAAAATGACAAAAGTCTGCCCTAATTAACAACAACTCCATTTTCCCATTTTTCAAAGGTTTGGTGTTCAGGTGCCTCCATAGTCTTTGCTTATATCTCTTTCTTTCCCTTTCTAAAATCAAGTTAGGAACTGAAATAAATTAAATACTCAGATATGGATAATGTTATATTACTGTGACTCAAATTTTAATTAATTTAATATATTATTTGTGGATTGAAGATTTGAGAAGAATGAGTTAGATTTGTTACTTATAGCCATCCATCTAAAAGTATAAATCAAATAATAGAATTAAATATTCTAATTGTTTAATTTCTTATTAAATCAGATGTTTATAAATAATAAATAGAGATGATTTTTGATAAATCAATGCTTTGCACTTGTGTATTATATCTAGTGGGACACTGGACTTGCAATATTTCTTATTTTTAATAAAGAAAACAAAAATTATACAGAGCCCAATCACCTTGTACACCCCTGACACTATGTATTTGTGCACAACCTAAGTAGGGTCCATTAATGGTGATAGTTTTAAGAATTATATGTTAGATTAATTTACTCGTAATTTTAAGAACACGATTAGAATATAATTTAAAATAAAAACAATTGAAGCACTTAAAAACCATCCCATGAAAAGCACAATAATTTTTAGTAAGGGTAATTTTTTAATTAAAAGGGATTTTCAAGTAATTTTTAAATAAGGGAAATGGAAAGGAGAAAGTTTAAAAAATGTCTGTTTTAAAAAAAATAATAATAAGGGTGACGTGCCCTTGAAAGAAAATGGCGAAAAAAGAAAGAAGGTTATGAAAAAAAATATTTATTTGGTTGTTTTTAAGGAATAGATAGAAATGTTGAAAGAAAGCATTGTCACAAATACCGTTCTATAGATATTAACGGTGATTGGTATTATCAGGATATTTTCAAATTTTCTGATTTTTACTAGGATATTATTAGAGAAATTTCATAAAAAATATAATATTTAAAAAATAATAATAATAGATTAAATGAAAATATTAATAAATAAAAATCTTAATAAGGAATTTACCGAGAATATATCAGGATATTATAACTTATCATGATTTTATTAAAAATTTACTACCATAAAATAACGGTAATAACATTTTGCTCATAAATTTGAAAAACAGTGGGGCGCTGGCAGTTGGAAGTAGTTGGTGGTGGCCAGTGGGAACGGTTGAAAGGCAGGCAAAGAGATTTTCCTCGAGATTTTTGGCCGGGACTGGATTTTCTAGCGTGAAGTTGTACTGGGATAGATCTGATGGCGTGGATTGCGGAGGCAACAAAAGTTGTAAGTGGACAAGTAGACAGACGGTGAAAAATTGTAACAGCAAGCGGTGGTGGCAATAGCGACGTCGACTGAGACGACCAGTTAGCGAGGCAGCAATCAATTCTCATTCTTCTTCTTCTTTGTCTCTCAGGCGAGCGAACGAAGGACGGCAAAGAACTGCAGCTTCTTACTCCCAGAGGTTTAGCTTCATATAACCTCGTCAAATTTATAAATTTGTATACAGTGAGACTGTAAATGCCATGATAGGAGAATTGTGAAAAGGAGTAGTTTGTAGAGTTATTCTTGGACAATTTGATGATTACCATGTGTTGCAATTTTTGTGATTCATTTGCAAGGTAGGTCGTGTAAATTCAGGGCTGGTCCTTCCTATAAGCAGAGTAGATTGGTGCCTCAGAATCGGCACTGCGCCTAAGGCCCCTGAGATTTCAGAACATCTCAGGGTCAACACGGTATAAATAGAAGAGGGGTCTTCGTTTGTAATTCACTCTTCAATAAATTATTGATAGAATTTTTATCACTGATATGAAGGTGACGTTTGATCTCATTGACTCTCTTGAAGTCTCAACTTGAGATAAAATTTAGATCTCAATCTTCAAATTTGAATCAAAGACTTCAACGATAGAAATCCTAATAAAATTTTAATTTTACTAAGATAACTTCGTTGAACAAAATTCACCAATAAAATTAGGTATTCGATTGAAATAATTATAAAGGTGGAATTGTAATTCGGAATACAAGTTTAGTGCAATTAATTGAATCTTCACAATAAAACACAAATTAAATTAACAAATGCATGCACTTTGCCATATGCGGGCCTTTTCCCAAATGAAACTTGGGAGAAACAAAACCATATGCTAGTATGGGCCGGAAAAGAGAACAATATCTATACAAGTGAGGTCATGTCGTTACAAAATGTGATGGATGTCATGTGTGGGTGGGAGTGAGGCACTCGCAGACTACCATGGTAGGTGATCGTTAATGCACATTGGAAACAGACTCGTCCAATATAAGATTCATAAGTACCATACTTATACTTTATTGTATGGGGATATTTTTCAGTGGAAACTTAGAGAAAACAAAACCGCGTGCAAGTTTGGGCTAGCAAATTGAGGGACAGGTTATTACACCCAAACCTTACTATGTTTGCAAGATTCCATGCCATGTGGCATCCCATTGGATGATGATGTGGAAATTCCGCCAATCAGCGTTAGTGAAACAAATGGGCATTCTAAAGTGGGCTTTAGAGGCCCAAAACACCATGAATTGGCCTTTAGAGGTAAGAGTAAGACTAACTTTTTCAATAATCTAGGGTTTCTGTGGCCTTTTTGCTCATTTTTTAAGTTAAAAATGGAAGAAAATGAAGAAAATGGGATAACAGAGAAATCAAACTCCTTGCTTTTCCTCCAAAGAGAAATTAGCTCCTAATTGTACGGTTGTCTCTAGGAGAAACTTTTCTTTACTTATATTATTACTTAAAGGGTAACTATTTAGACATCTGACTTTTTTTTTAAGAGATAGTCCATTTTAAAATTTTATGTAAAATTATTATTTTGCTCCTCAGTTTTGTGTGGAGGAATTGTCTTTTTTAAAAAATTGAGGGACAAAATGGTAATTTTCATACAAAATTTTAAAATAGAGTATCTCTTAAAAGAAAAGTAGGGTATCTAAATGACCACCCTACTTAAAAAGGTCACTTGTCGATTCTCTTGAGAAAATTAATTTTCACAAGAAAATATATTTCTAGATGCGATCTATGTTATTCAACATATGTCATTGACTTGGGTATTGTTTTAGGCTATAAAAACCTAGCATTTATATTTTTGTGTTAAAAATATTATTTTTACAAAAATGAATAAAATGTTGTCTCACCAAAGGAGAATTTTTTCCTAATTTTCTTTTTTAAATTTTCCTATCTCATCTCACAGGAAATGAATTCATAAGAAAATGTTTCATAAATCATGTTTTATGCTGTTGGTAAAGAAGAGGGAAGACTCTCATTTTCTTTACCGTTTACTTTTCCATGAGTTGGTAAATGGCAAACAATTCCTAGAATTCCAGCTCAAAATGAAAATATAAAAATAACAAATAAATACTCAATATTTTTAAAATTTCAAATAAATGCCAAATATCTCTAAAACACCTTATTAATCTTGAAACCTATCACTAGTGATAACTGATAAGTTTCAAGTTAATAGAGTATTTTAGGATAATTTGAGTAGTTGTTTTCATTTTTATTTTATTTTTAAAAAAATAATTTGAGTCTGTGTCACACAAGTGAGGGCATCTCCAATCCCAATCTCCATCTCCATCCTCCTCCTTTTTCGAAAAAAAAAAGAACATAGATATGACAGGATCTTTTGTAACCCTAGATCTATTGTTCGATCCTACCACTGCTCCTTAGGTTGGTGGCCCTCATTGGTTTTACATCAAAGAGAAATTGGCCTTCTAGTTGTTCGACTATTTATGGCGGAAATTGATTTAATAGGCTATGGTTTAAGGAACCGGACTGTCCGACCCGAGTTGTAGGCCTAGAATCATCTAATAATCACAAGAAATCAAGTGAAAATGGTTAAGTATTAACTGATAATTAAACATGTGTGTAATGTTCTATGTGAAGTTGTGAAGATAATGTACAAAATAACTTTGATTGAATTAATAAACTATGATTTTAAAGACCAGAAATTTTAGCATTAGAAATTGATTTAAAACAATTAATTTGAGGGTGCTTTATAAAAAAATTATCTCTATGTTTCTAGTTATACAGATTTGATCTAAGATAAGAGATTAAACAATTAAAATATTTAAGTTTATTATTTGATTTATAGTTATAGATAGATGGCTACAACTATAAGCAACAAATCTAACACATTCTTTTCAAATCTTCCATACACAAATAATTAATTAAATTAATTGAAACTTGAACCACAATAATATAAGATAAATCCATATGAGTATTTAATTTATTTAAGTAACGTAACTTAATAAGGAAAGACTATGGAGGAAGTTGAACGGTACACGTCAGGAAAATGAAAAAAATGGAAAAGTTGTTAATTCGAGTGTGTTCTTGTCATTTTAATCAAAAGTTTTTTCTAATAATAAAAAGTGAAAATGTTCCTATCATAATCCTTAATTAATATGTCGGACAATCGAGTCCATCAACATGAAAACGGAATTGTACATATATCAACTCTACATGATCTTTTTTTTTTGTTTGGATTCGACTTTATTAAAAAATAACGCTATAAATTTAATATTGTGTCATGTTACGAAAATCCAACATTTTGTTTATTTATATTGAAAATGAACAAAATGTTGTCTTATCGAGTGAGGAAAAACCTTTTTCTGATTCTCATTAAATATTTTATTATCTATATAGAAAACAGATTATTTAAAAAGAGAGAGAGAGTGAAGAGTCCCATTTTTATATTTTTAGCAAAAACCCTTATTTTAAAATATAATAAAATTGTAAATATTGCCCCTAATTGTAAAATACTAAAATAGATTTGACGAACATGCTTGTAGCAAGTGCTGGTATGTATTGGGTCTTAAAAGAGTATGGTACCTATCACTTCGCACTTTGTATATTGGATATTTTAAAAATATTTAAAAGTTGAATAGAAATAATAAAAAAATAGGAAATGATTATATTTATGTTTTTGAGAAAAAGCTTAGATGGAGAAGAAGGAACAAATCCTAATTGGGTTGAATGTCAATGATTGTGTTATTCTTTTAAATAATAGTAACTTATATTTTAAAATACCTATATCATGACCATCCAAACCTAATCCCAGTAATCTAGAATACCATTAATCTAGATTGGTTTTTAAAGCATGTTCAGATGTGGATATTGGTCACCTAACCAAGACATTAGATATCAATCAACCTAATCAGAGAGGATTATTAATTTATTATGTGCTTAATTTGGGTATTTATGATATCTTATGGGTGTGAGGTATGACTTGCTTTCAATACAAAATATTGTATCCAGGGGTGAAAAATTCGCTCGGGCCTAGACATCGGCCGATAAATTTCTCTCTCTTCTTTTGAATATTTTTTAAATATCGATATTTTTTATTATTTAATTTTTCTGAATTAAAAAATAAATAAATAACTCAAAAGAAAGCTGATTTTTTTTAAAAAAAAAAATTGAAAACGATATCGGCCGATATCTGGGCCGATATTGGCCCGATATCGGCCGAGATATTAACTCGGGCCTACCACCTTTCTGATTTTTTTTTTTTTTTAAAAAAAGGCTGATATTATGAATATCGGACCAATATATCTCACCGATATATCGGCCGAGAACCACTGCGTACGGCCGATACGATAAGGCTCTGAAAAACTGTATCATATCGGCCGATACGTGATATCTTCACCCTTGATTGTATCATCAGTGATGAGCAATTTTAGTCACAAATTCTGTATGAGCTATTTGTATGGCTACCTATGGTCATGACCCATAACAAAGTTTGGGTTTGAAATGTTTATATTTAAATCGATTTAATTACATAAATTTAAATATGGCTTTTAAAATGTTGTCATTAATAAATACCAAAACAACAATACAACTTTATTACATTTAATTCTATAAATCTATAATAAATGAAACTCAGACACACAAATTTAAATTATTCTATAGATGTGGTCAGAAAATGAAAACTAAAAAAATTACACTGTTGCTTTGAGAATTTGTGTGCATGAACTAATTTGTAGATATTTTTGTCATTTAATATAGTGAAAATTAGTAAATGACAATTTTGCCCTCTGCAAATGACAAAGATGTTTACGTTTGGGATAATGATATTGATATGTGCATGATGAGTTTTAACCATGGTACACCATTCTTAAAAAAAAAGACTATTTTACCCTTTCTTTTTTAAAGAGGGAAGAGAGAAGAAGAAAAGTAACGGCAAAATAGTCTTTTCTTTTTAAAGGTGGTGCGCCATGATGAAAATTCATGGTGCACTGATCATTACCTCTATGTTTGAAGCATTTGCATATGATTCTCACAAGCAGCAGTAGATTAAAAGATTGGTATTCAATACTGAGCTACATTTATTAGATTACCCAACTACCTATATAATATCATTTATAATTTTCCATTTATCATAGAATATAAATAATGATCTGCATACAAAAGTATTAAATTTTAAACAATACTTAAATATAAAGTGTGAAGTATTACAATGTGAATATGAATTTGATAGTGGCAAAAGATGGGCTGGCCCATGTGAAAATAACATGTGGCTAATGTCATGTTTAGTGGACCATTTATTGTCTAATCTAATAATAATTATTGTCTAATCTAATAATAAGAAAGACAGAGACTCTTCATCACTCAATAGCCTGTGGTTTATGATTGATATGTTTGTTTATCAGTCACGTGTGCATGGCTGTATTTGAAAGGATAGACGGTGAGAAGACTGATTAGGTGATTGATGATTCCACTTAAACATCTTTAAATGACAACCATTTGGGATAATTAAATTATAAATGTGATCTTTGTCTACTGATCACCAAATTGCTCATTAAAAATAGAATCTATTTTTGGATTCAAATGTTTTCAATTTGGTTTTAGGTGTAATTCCCCACCTTGAAATCCATCTCAACCTCCAATACAAATCTAAAAGACTCTAACCGACTAATCTGTTTAATAATCAACAAAGTAATAGATTGATGGTTGTTTACTCAACCCTGATCTAGCCAAACTCACCTGCTATCTGGTTTACTTTGAACTACACCTAGCAAAATTTGACCGGACTCAATTACTCTAACTGAACTCGAATATTTTATATGAGTATAGGTTTAAACTTTTGTGACTCCAACTCAAAATAGATCTGAACTAACTAACTCATTTAATAAACATGTAAATAATGGATTGAGGGTTGTTGACATAAATTTAATATGACCTTATCTGTACCATTACCAGGTCTACTGACAATCTCAGGTGAATTAAAGGCATCTTACAAAAGTTAATATTGATTGTTAATTTAGAGAAAAAAAGTTTTATTGATCAAATAAGAGTGAGATTTGACTTGTTAGAATAAAGAATGTACCAATTATCCCATAGATATACTCTATAATAAAAGATTGGATAAAATTTATATATAGACTGTGACGTGGATATCGTGAGCAAGGACAGAGACGTGACCTGTCACACAAGGACCTTTGAAAAATCCGAGTACGTAAGCCAAGTTCATTAGCAGCTCAAGGCCGAGTGAAATCCTCAATTCCACTTGGATTGGAATCAGGGTCGAAAATTTGGCCCCGCTCAGATCTCTGTCGAAAATTTTTCTCTCTTTAAATTTTTTTTATAAAATTAGAAAAAAAATTTCTCTTAAAAAAAATTGCATGGCATTCGAAGCTTTGGAATATTAAATCGAAAGGATCCGAGTTTTAGCAAAATTTATATAATTTCTTTTAAAAATTAATCTGAGTCAAGAGAACTCACCATTTGATATTCCCAATATATTTTTTGAATTTATGTTTGGATTTCAATTAATTAATTCTTGAATTAATTACATCTTAAATACAAAATATTTACGTTCTAAATTAAATCTGACTTGCATCTGAATTTTGGATTTTTGAATTAATTCTTATTTTTAACTCGGCCTTTAATTGAATCTAGAAAAAATAAATTTGAACTCATAATTTTAAAAGAAAGAAAAGAAAAAATATTTTAAAAAACGCTGTTTGAAACCGAGTTGGGTGTTATAAAAAGAGACAACAAACGTGTTCATGCACCTACTTAGAAAAAAGACCAGCTTCTGTTAAACGTGTTAAGTTTTTTTCTGAAACGGTTAAGAGTAGACTTTCAATAAATAAAAAGATTACAAAACAAGGAGAAAATAGAAGGGTGGAGGCCTATGAGAAATAAGCCCCCTCCCAATATAAGAGTAAAAGAAAACCCAGTAACAACAACAACAAGCATCGCCCCAAACAAACTACACTGCCGGAGTAAAAAAAGTGCCTCGAGTTACCCCTTCAACACCGTTCCTCGCAAGGAAATCCGCTACCCCATTTGTTGATCTACTAATCTGAGAAAAGGAAACTTCCAAGCCCTTCGATAATTCCTTAATCTCCCTCACTAAGGTGATCAGTCTCTAAGGTGAACGTTTCAAACCCTTGGCCCATTTGATAACATTGGAAGAGTCACTTTTAATAATTAACTTCTCCCCCTCTAAAAAAGTCTCTAACGAAAGAGCTCTCTTAATACCGAGAAGTTCCGCCTCATTAGACTCCTTAATACCAACAGACTCCGAAAACGCGATATAAGTAAAATCCAGGTGTTAAGTTGAATCTTTTGTTGACGTTAAAGACAAATAGTAGTAGAAAGGAGTGGAATTCATATGCAAATTGTATTTTTTTAAATAAAAATGATTTATTCATGCATGGATCGGCCATGAACGTAAATTAGTTGTTCACATTTAAATTGAATTTTTTAAATTAATTAATTCAGATTTGTATTTACACATTAACTGTCAAATTGTACAAATTTGAATTAATCAATAAAATTAAATACAGTTAGTCATTTAAATCGATAATTTATCTTGAAGAAAAGTCGTGTGACCGCGACTCTTGGCCAAATTCCAACTTGAGGTGACCTGATTCAAGATCGAGGAGCCTACACCACCCAAATTTGCATCAGATGGGGTCTAAATAACATCGATATAAGTGTTTAAATGCTTTGACATAATGTAGAACTCATCTTATGATAGGTCAGCCGTCTTAACACGAGTAAAATTTATTAGAAAATACGGGATGGAATGAAATTTCCATTTTATCTCTACCGGTGTACCGCTCATTAAGTACCAGTGACTTCGCTCTATATGTATATGTTCTGCATATGGTACACCGCTACACTGGTAAAGGTAAAATAAGAATTTTATTCTATCCTGTGTCTCCTAACAAATTTTATCTGTGTTAGGATGAACATCCTAAATATTGTTAAATTTTTCTTATGATATTATGGAACCATTAAACTGTCCAAAGTGGGATCAAATAATCAATCTCTTAATTATTATAAAAATAAGAGAAATAATTAGATAAGTCCTTAAGAAACTACTATATACGTAGAACATATATTTCTAATGTTTCTGTGTTATATTTTCAATCATTTGTGAAGATTTAACAATGTTAGAGTAAGAGATGGTCGACAATGGCATAACATTGGGTCATGAAAACCAGGTCTGAATTAGAACAAACTATGTCAACTATCATTCAAACCTGACTAAGTAAATTCAAGTGATTGAAAGAAGGTTAGATGAATTGAATGTTTTTTAGGTCGTATCAATTCCAGCTTGAGCTTGGACGGATGCCAACAATGGTGCCATTCTCACGTGGTGGGTCCAAAATTTCATTGCAGGTCTTATCAACACAACCCTTTAAAGTGGATTAATCTTATCTTATAAGAATCATGTGCATCAGACATCTCATCTAAGGAATTTCTTTTTTCTTTTTTCTTTTTTCTTTTTTCTCTTTACTTCTCAGTGTTTACAGGCAACTGTGAATAGAACTACATAAAATAATGAATGAAAAAATAAGTCACAGATCAAATATACATAAAGAATAGAGATTTTACGTAATTCTCTTTCGGTAAATTTACGGGTACAAATCAGATCCATCACTCTTAAAGGCAGAGATTTTCCTCATTTAGGGACTTCTTTAGGTCACACTTTTATTAAAAATTTTGAAAAAATGATAAAAATAATGATTAGTTAAAATCTGACCTTTATATAATCATTTTAATCGTATAATAGAGTCAATTGATCATTCCAATTCTTAATTTTTAAAAGAAAAATAAAATTACAGAATAAATGCTTTTTATCATGATGTTTAATTCATTTTATTAGAATTATAGATTTAAAATTTGGAAAAAAAAAAATTGGCCAAATCTAAGTTAACTAAACTCGAAAGAAATTCGAGTCAAGCGAGTTAAATTGCAAAAAGTTTAAGAACGAAGTTGAAAAAATGAACTCAACATGCAACTTTCGGATATGAAATCAAACATGCTACCATTACAACACAAATCCATTTGCTAATAAAATAAATTTATAACACAAAAGAATATGTGGGAACTTAAAAATTGAATTCGACTTGGGGTCCTTATCTATTTGGAGGCCCTAGGCAGCGGCCTAGTTCACCTAAGGCAAAGGCCGGGCATGCTCTTAGAGCACCTTAAGAGGGTTGTGGAAGCCCCCCTACCACACATGTCTTATAATTTTATTAGTAGTGACCATTTAAAGTGGAGTGAGAATCAAACTCAGAATTGAGTGCTCTCGTAATTCATAATTTTACAATTTATTATGAGTATATTCTATGACTTAGTTCTTATATATTTTTTTTAAAAACTATAAATGGGTGGATGGAAATGCATTTAGCCATGTGAAAAGCACTTGCATCTTGATTTATTTGGTTGACTGTTGGATGTGCATCCCTTTAATGGAACATTCGGTACATCTAACATAAAATTTAAAATCTTATATTTTATTAGTGCATTTGAAATTTGTGGATCTTCTCATTTTTGTGACATTTATGGGTTCCATGTGTTATGGGAGTATCCATAACACCTTCTAATAAATGTAAAATTTTGTGATTCCAATGTAATATTATAAGCCAAAAGTTTATAAATTAAAAATAAATCAATGTGTTCGAGATTTATGAGTTTTAAAAGTATGACTTGATTGATCCGATCTTGATAATTTTATGACTTTCATATGTATCAAGTTTTTTATAGGCTCACGTGTTATTATGAGCCAATGCAAATTTTAATAATTTTTAATTACTTATAATTAGTGAAAATTAGAAGAAATAGTCTAAAAAATAATCTCAAGAAACATAAAGGAAAAAATAGTGCAGAAGGAAGCACAAAACTACCAAAGCAAAGGAAAATTACAAAAATCTAACTATATCAGCATACGATACTCTTTTTAAATCTAAATATGATAGATAGTATGCAAAACATATTTATTAATCATACATAAATTATTTATATTAATTACCATTTATATTGGCACATTATTAAATTAGATTTAAATCCACATACAAAACAATAGATGTTTAGCACAAATTTAGCTCATGATAAAAAAACATCAATGAATCTAAAATTTATATTAAAAAATTCAAAACAATTTATTGTATGTAAGATATTTTGAAGTTTTGAGTCATCGAATATTCATTTCAATTCCTAGTATACCTCATAGGTTTGTTAATGAAAATGGATTTGGTGGTGGCCCAATTTCGAAATTTCAAATCCATACCTGTTAGGTTTGAAATATTATTTCATTTATTATTCTAATTCTTCCCATCTCAAATTTTTTTTTTTTTACTACTTTTTTTATTCATTTTTAAGAAATGGTTGAACATTTGTCATTCTTCTTGAACAATGAGATGACAACCTACTTTTGAATAAGAGTACCATCCAAAATGTGTAAATCCATTCAAATTTTAGGGATGAGGATAAACGCTTTAGTTAGGGGTGAAACTTTAAATTTTAGAAATTTAAAAGTAACTGGACCTGATCCGATTCGATTTGAATGCACCAATTTATAAAATAACATTCGAGTTGAGTCGGATCAGAAATTCAAGTCGAGTTGGGTCGGGTTGAGTAACTCGGATCAGAAATTCAGATCGGATCAGATCGAGTTCAATAACTTTTGACGTGGTTGGATTGGATTTACTGAAATTCGACTCGAATTTCAATCTTAGATTTAGTAATAATTTTCTCAATATGTATCTCAGCTATAGATTGTCAAACAAGTCCACTTTATTGAAAGTAGAATGTAATATCGATATTATTTATTTAAATTTACATCAAACTTTTTAAAATTTTCAAATGATATATCAACATTATTAAATTGATTAAAATAGGTAAATAAATTATCCAGTTATTCAATTTCAATCTTAGAAAATTAAGGGATAGACTGATTGTGAATGAGCCTCAGCTGTCTCCAAAACTTAGAAGAAATATCAACCCATATTTGTTGAATTTCAATGAGAGAATATGCAAATTTTAGACTTTTTCGATATATAAGTTTTTTAATTATTAAATTTGGACACAAAATAAACTAAAATGGTACATTGTAATATTTTTTTGTACTTGGTACTTTTTTACCGTCAGTAAGTGGGCCATGCTGCTTTAGTGATAAAGCAAAGACACAGCCCAAGAAATGACTGAAAACTAAAGTTTTTTGTAGTTGAAAATTATTAACTTAGAAGGGGTCATATGCAAATAAAGTGAAATATTTAGTTCTTTTTTTAACGAGCCCCAAACGATATACCTGAATTTGGGCGGATATTTCAGATTTTTAGACGATAATTTTTTTCGCAAAACTTTTAAAACTAGGCCCAAAATGGAAGAAATGATGGTCAACATTTTTGGCCCACTAAGGGCCCAATATTTTGTATCTCAGCAAAATTAAAAACTCAGAGCCTGAGGCGGGGAACCAGGTTTGGGCATGGTGCAAACCCAAACCCATTTGAGTCATATAGTGGGATCAAGAAAAACATAAAAGTAGCTTGTCAATGGTTGATGGGCTTGAATGAAATAAAAGGGCCCACATGATTCCATACCAATTATCCCATCTGTTGTATCGCCCCCATGAGACAACATGTCAAGGAAGGAATTCGGGCGTAAATTTCATGGGCCTAGTAAATATGTGATATTATACAAATGTTGAGACTCCCAGAGGACTGGGCTCAAGCATGGTTCAGTATCCAAATTGAATTCAAGGTTTAAAACTTGGGCCTAAGCCCAGTAGTGACTGAAACCACAGATCAGGCTGTGCCGAAAGGGGCTCTATTTGATGAGTGTTGAGTAGCCCAAGTGGTCCTTGGCGTGGGGTTTTCTCCCTCATGTCCTGGGATCAAATCTTGGTGCTACCACCTGACTTATCCGAGTTGGATGTGTGGGCAATGGCGGTGCAGGCCCCAGAATTAGTCTTGTTGCGTCAATACCTCAGGGATACCCTCGTTATAAAAAAAAAATAAAAGAAATGAACCATGAAAACCTGTTGATATATGCAACAATTAGGAAAATGAAACCAATTTTCTTGGGCCCTAGGATGGGAGAACCATCAATTGATAAGATTCCTCTCATCCAATCTTACGGCATTCGTCAGATGGTGTAAACGGGCCGCGGAACCCTTTTTATTCTAAGTGCTTTTATAATTTTAATTCTGTATATTGTAACTAGTATACATATATAGATATATAAAACACAATTGTTTATCAATATTTCTAAGATAATAATGATAAATACATTACTTTTTCAATTTATTATTAACTAAAAAAAATGTAATGATAAATACATTACTTTCATTCAGGATCAAACCAATCCACATTCATCTTGGCCCTTCACTCCATATGATGTGGAATTGTTGCATTTCTGTACCCCAGTGACCACTGAACCAGAGTCATCACTTATCAGGGCCAGGGCCTTGAAACAAACAGTTGTGATACTATTTCCAGCACTCCGACTTAATTTGGACTTCATTTTAGTAAACCCCTTTTTAAGATAACATGGGTATCCCCACCCTACATTAGAGATGAGACTAATCTCACGGATACACGAAAAAAATTATTCATTAATTCCATAAGACTAAACTTGTAACGACCCGACCCGAATACAGGGCTTAGGGCTTGACTCAATGTAATATTGTCCGCTTTGGGCCTTGCACACAAGCTCGAACCCGCACCGTTTTGTTCCTGAGCCCTGGCCCACATGGCCAGGCCCAAAAGGCCTCACACAAGAGTACATATGGGGTGGCCTCTTATAACTCCTTACCCATCTTCCCTCCAAACCGATGTGGGACTTTTTCCCACATCAGTTGGAGCAGGGTATCACAATCAATCCCCCTAAAGCCTCGAGCCGCCCTCAGCTCGACAACATCAGGGAAGGAGGAAGGCCCACACAATCCGAGTGTTGAACTCGGCTCGATACCAAATTTGTAACGACTCGACCCGAATACAGGGCTTAGGGCTTAACTCAGTGTGATATTGTCCACTTTGGACCTCGCACACAAGCTCGAACCCGCACGGTTTTGTTCCTGGGCCTTGGCCCACATGGCCAAGCCCAAAAGGCCTCACACAAGAGTACATATGGGGTGGCCTCTTATAACCCCTTACCCATCTTCCCTCCAAACCGATGTGGGACTTTTTCCCACATCAGTTGGAGCAGGGTATCACAATCAATCCCCCTAAAGCCTCGAGCCGCCCTCAGCTCGACAACATCAAGGAAGGAGGAAGGTCCACACAATCCGAGTGTTGAACTCGGCTCGATACCAAATTTGTAACGACTCGACCCGAATACAGGGCTTAGGGCTTAACTCAGTGTGATATTGTCCACTTTGGACCTCGCACACAAGCTCGAACCCGCACGGTTTTGTTCCTGGGCCTTGGCCCACATGGCCAAGCCCAAAAGACCTCACACAAGAGTACATATGGGGTGGCCTCTTATAACCCCTTACCCATCTTCCCTCCAAACTGATGTGGGACTTTTTCCCACATCAGTTGGAGCAGGGTATCACAATCAATCCCCCTAAATCCTCGAGCCGCCCCCGGCTCGACAACATCTGGGAAGGAGGAAGGCCCACACAGTCCGAGTGTTGAACTCGGCTCTGATACCAAATTTATAACGACTCGATCCGAATACAGGGCTTAGGACTTGACTCAGTATGATTGATGTGAAATTTTAAATTACTCGCAAGCGTACGAACCGATTTATAGTATAGAGTATGAGTGCGAGGTCGTACCCAAGGGAAATCTACAAAATATATGTACGAAATAAAAAAAATCGCACTATTTAAAAATGATGTGATTTAAGGAAATAATTTTCTAAAACATTTAGTTATAATCTTAATTTAAAACAATGAATAGTTTTGATAAATCAAAAAAATAAATTTTTTACATAATCTACAATGGAATCGGGTCAAGCATTCGAAGTACCATGTTATCCGATTTAAAAACAAAAACATGGCCTAGACTATGAAATATTCTGGAATTATTAAACATAATTCAAGTTTCTTATTTAATAAAATTCTAATTAAAATAATAATTAAATCGGGATATTTCAAATCAAGCCTTAGGCTTGAGCGGGTTTTAAACTTGTGTTTCCCCAATTCTAAAACAACCGTTCTTAATAAGAACCTTAGACTGGAGAGACGGCAAGTCCCACTGATCCTAAAAGGGGTTCCACTTTTCATTGAAAAAATCCTCAAATTAATTTGTTTCATGAAGTTCTTAAAAAGAATTAAAATTAAATTGAAAACCATCATTATTTAATATTTAACAATTGGGAATATCATACATCTAAACAAACCGCCATGAATTTTATTTAAAAATTCAGAAATGAATTACAATTCTCTTTTGGATTTGACATAAAGATAAAAATAAAAATAAAATAACTTACAAGAAAATTATTTATTTTTCTCCTGTCTTTTGTCGTCCAACTTCCGCCTTCAATGTCTTGCCCGGTTCAACCTTCAACTGACCCGAAGCCTTGAATTTATAGGAGAAAAGGGATAAGATAGGGGTCCTTCAAACTCAGCCGGGATAAGAGACCCGTTCAAATTTAAACTCAGCCGGGATATAAGGATCGGCTAACCCTCTTCTTTCTTTCCTTTCTGCTTTATTTTTTCAAATTCGAACTCCAACTTCTATCGGTTCAGCTGCAGCTTTTTTTTCAAATCCTTGCTTTATCTCTTATCTTCCTTATCCTTTATCTTCTTCAAAAGACCCTGTAGAGTCCTAAGGCTGCAACCCTCTGCTGTACCTTATCTCTTTCTTATCTCTTCCTTCTCAGCTCTATCCAGCAGCGCTATCTCCAAATTTTATCCTTTCTTTTCAAATTCAAAGCTGATTGGATAACTCCTAGTTCCTACACGACATGCGGTGCTTGGCTGCTGCTTATCTTCTTATCATTTCAAATCTGTGCTTCATCTCTGCTTTCTATCCTCTTCTTTCTTATCTTTATCTTCCTTTTTGAGTTTCAAAGATAGTGAAAAACTCAGCTATCTGATCTCTCTTCTTTGGATTGGATAACCATATCTCCCTTTGGCTGCCGTTCTCTCTCTTTCTTATCTCCTTTCAACTGACTCTTCTTCCTGGCTGAAAGATAGAACCCAAAACCAATTAGAAGATCTTCCTTTCTCAACCTCTGCAACTGCCGATATCTCTAGATCTGGATCTGTGCTTGCTGCTACTGTCTTCTGTTTTTAGCTCTTCTTCCACTATCCCGGCTCAGTCACTGCCGTGTTCACTCTCGGCTGCTGCCTGCTCGGCTGCTGCTCTGACTGCTCTGCTGTTTGATCGTCGGAAAACAGGCCTAGGACTTAGGACTTTATAACGACTCGATCCGAATACAGGGCTTAGGACTTGACTCAGTATGATATTGTCCACTTTGGACCTCGCACACAAGCTCGAACCCGCACGGTTTTGTTCCTGGGCCTTAGCTCACATGGCCAGGCCCAAAAGGCCTCACACAAGAGTACATATGGGGTGGCCTCTTATAACCCCTTACCCATCTTCCCTCCAAACCGACGTGGGACTTTTTCCCACATCAGTTGGAGCAGGGTATCACAAAACTGTATGAATGAAGCCAGCTAAACTTGGCCGGGCCTGTGCCAACCCAAATCCAAACCGATCCAAATTTCATCTACTTCTGACTTAATCTAAACTTGGCCAGCCCAGATCCAACCCTTGACCCAAGCTAACCCTTTTAGAAAATAGTATTCAACTCAATAAATAGGATAAGCTAATCTATCCACACTTAAAGAAGTAGAGGGACAAAAATCAGGTCACTTATAGTTCGAACTTGATGGGACCCAACAATTTTGTAGATGTTTGGAAAAAGCTCCTACCTCTAAATTAGTGAAGGGAATGAATTATATTTTAGTAGATTTTTTTTTTATAATGTTTTCTAGTGACCACAATTGATTTTCAAGTAAATTTTGAACCATATTTATTGGTTTCGTTTCATACACTTGTTATAAGCATCGGTACAGTCCACATATTTTATACTTCGATAGTGAAATGGATTTAACAAATCTATTCAGTTTCTTTTTATTTCACTTATGATTTCTAATCACCATATTTTTGTGTGTTAACAAACAAAAGAAAGAAGATATTTTCATAGAAAAAAGTTTCTTACCACCATTTTCAATCAATCATTTTCCCATAAAATTTATGGAAGAGAACAATCAAACAAGAAAAGTGTGATCTATCCCCAAAGACAACTACACATCTGGTCCATCCAAATTTGGGAAAAAAAATTGGTTCCTTGATACATCTTGCCATTATGCTCGTATTGACAAACCGATACGTATCAGCTATTACATACTGATACACTTTCATTCACATTCGTCTATCACCCATCCGCATCTGTCCAGGCCTGTCGCAATGAATTGGTGTATTGCAGTCGATACATAACATATTAGCCACATTTTTTACACACAGATAGATGAGAAATCAAACTTCCAAAAGAAAAACAAAATATATATATATAATATATATAGATATGCTTGGTTCAGTAACCTGCTCGAGTTGTAATCTAGGTCACATGAAAAACATTGGGTCCCATTACTTGCCTAATCCCAAAAGGATTCACATGATATTACTGTACTGATTACATGACATTTTACTTTAAAAATGATAAACTCTTTAGCCCTTTTTAGTGGTCAAGTTGCACTTCAAATATTTGAAATGGTCTTGCCTGTCATTATCAAAATCAATCCTCGACCAACCCAAGCCCAGCCCGTTGACGGCCCAACAATGTACAAGCTTCATGCTTCGTTAAGAAAATAAGCTCTAGTGTGCAGCTAAATTTCTTGTGAGACAGCTGCCTTTTTTCAACATTCACCGATTCATTTGAATTGGTTGACACCTCTCTACCCTTGTTTTAAGTTCAAATTCTCTCTTGAATTTGAAAAATAGAAAACTAGCAACCTAATTTAGCTCATTGATCCATCTCTGAGGGCAATGAGTGACAAGAAGTCTATGTTAGCAAAGTTCCATATCGTTAGTGAATCTTTGGGTTATAAGATTTATAAGCGCATTGATTCTCTCTCCTTAATAGCCAGTTTTTAAAGATGATTTTTACCCATGTGTCTTAACATGTTATCAGAGCGGGAGTACTACAAGGAAGAGTTGGGTTCGTATCTCCAACCCTGTGTGGAGAGGAAGAGCCAAGTGTCTCCAACCTGACATTGAGGGAAAGTGTTAACAAAGTCTCACATTACCAGTGAAACTTTGGATTATTGAATTTATAAGCACATATGTTTCCTCTCTATAATAGTCATTTTTTAAGGATGAATTCTACCCATGTGTTTTAACAGTTTACTCTTCAAGAAAAAATGCGTTAAAATGATGGAAGGCTTCCTTACACACATGATGGGCATCTCTTCGTAATATTTTGTGTGGAAAAGAGTGAGATTCAAGTTGATGTGTTGTTCAATTTCTTAGGAAGATGGGCATTTAGATGAAACCACTTTGCAATTGAAAATGATTTGAAGGATACTTTCATTCCCTCAAATTTTGACTGTACCTTCTAACTCATTTTCATGAATCACTATCAATGTCTAGTAGTGTAGTTCAACTGATTGTCTCCCGCCTCACATGTAAATCCAAAAAAATAAAAAACAATCAATATGCATTATCATAGACAGGATGAAGTTTGTATTCATTTCAAGATGCATTTGGGTGGGAAAAATAAGGATCCATTACAGAAAATGGGTTTGCTCGAATAGACGGCATCTAGTTGGAGAAAAGTAGGTGAGCAGTCACACAGCTAATGGTTTTAAATAAATAGATTTAATAAAACCACCTCTTACCTAGTCAACTTTGCTCACTGTTTCTTTCAGAAGGAGAAGAAAATGGTTTTACACCTTCAAACCACCACTAACCCCAAATTGACCTTGCTCGTTACTTCTTCCACACGAAATATTACTTGGAGATGCCCATACCATATATGTAACAAAGCCTTCAATCATTTGAACCCTCATCTTTCCTTCAAGAGCAAACCTCTTGTCACTCATTGCCCTCAACCACAAGGGGTTGATCTGACGATCAAGAAGATCGCCTCATAAAATGAGGTCTTTAGTTCCATTCATACTCAATTTCAACGGACAAGTTTCTATAGACTTAATTAGTGTGCGTAAATTGAGAGGTTTATACATTCTAATGGAATTAGTCTCACCTCCAATATAAATTGAAGATACTCATGTAATAAAAAAATATGATTTTTCACGTTCTTGTTGAGGAGAAAGAGCAAACTAATACCCATAGCAAAATTTATATGGTTTGTTAGTAATACCCACATCCAAAGAGAGTGGATTTTGTTAAATATCTTTGAAAATAGGCATTATTGTAATTTGGAGGTATCTAGTCTCTCCCACATCCATCTCTCAATACACAATAGAGAATTCTAACCTTAGAAATCTCTCAAAGATTAATTGTATGACTACTGTATAGTGTAGGTCACAAAAGTACCCTTACATCCTAAAGGTTGAGGGCAGGTAAAGGGCTGCACTATGCCCCTAAGAACCAAGTTTCCTGCAAAGTATGGCCCAGATTATTATGAAATACAAGATCTCTCAGAACACTTACTCGTGCTCAAACCACATTGAAGCAGATTAAAAAAAAAAAATTCTCCACTCTGAAACTCTACTCTTAACTTGACCATATCCAAATAGCATAAACTTGAGTAAAGCTAGTAAAACTTAGCTTCTGTTCGGTACTACCAGTACATGCTACAGTGTTACTTTGAATATAACATATTTCATCAAGAGACAAATTACCATGCCCTTCTGAATCTAACAACTTAATTTTGACTTCCGATTTGAATGACTTCGTACTTTCATTGAACTGAAATATTTATTAGTAAAATGAAGACTACAAAACAAAAGCGAAAAACCATGTCATGTATATAATTAGTTGACAAGAGCTTGCAGCACAACTGGTTAAAGTTCATAATTATAGTTTAGATGTTGTGGGTTCAAGTTACATGGGTGCCAAATTGAGCAATCAGTCCATGAAATAATTTGTCAAATCCAAATATAAAAACTAACTCCAGATTGATGGGATAAATGGCTTAGAAGATGATGGTGGTAACCATAACAATGTCCTTGAAACATGATTTTTAATAGTTGTAGTATATATATATATATATATATATATATATATATATATATATATATATATCAATGTTGTGAAAATCGAATCGTATCGTAAATCGTTAATACATCTTCAATCGCAAATCGTGTATCGTAAATCGTAGAATCGTAAAATTCATAAGTGTTTTCCCTTAAAAAATATTTAATATATGAAATAACGTAAAATATATCTAAAATATAATACAATTAGCAATTCTCCAACTTTCTTTCAATATTAAGTGAATTCTATATAATTAGTTCATTAAAGCTCAAATTTCAATGTTCCAACTCCCAAAAGTATAAGACCAGTATATAATCCAACTATACCGTGAAAAGTCAATAATGAACTAAAAAAATTCTCAAAAAATTGAAAGGTCTTAAATGCTCGTCAACTCAAGCTTTAAAAACCATTAGAATGAAATGTTTCATACTTTCACACTCCTAATAACTCCATAATTCTATTATTTATACGAATCGTAAGATTTGTTGATAGATACGAATTGTTCTTCTTAACATATCGTACGAATCGTAAGATACGAATCGTGTATCATAAGATTTTAACAACCATGATATATATATATATATATATATATATATATATATATATATATATATATATATATATATATATATATATATATATATATACCATCTTTACCTGGTAGAACTTGGAACAACAGAGTACATTCTATTACACATCACCGTTTGGACCTGAATGTGGTCAAATTTCGAATTCTCTCTTTTCGCAACTAATCACACCACTCAATAGAGCAGTGTCAATTACTTAATTGTTAAAAAATTTGGAGAAACTAATCTCATGGATAGTCTAATCCTAAGAGCGCCGACCAAATGAGCTATCCATGCAGGTTTTTTTTGGATAACATAGGTATCTCCACCACTTATAAGCCCTGCATATTAGGTAAGCTTGAGAGGAGTCGGAACCATACCATTTAGTCTAATCCTACAAGTTTAAACCAACTGAGGCGGCAAGGGGAAAGACAGTTCAAACGCATTGGTATTGTTGTTCTAACTCAACCAAATACATGAGAAGTTGATAAATCAATGGAAAGGCAATAGTAATAGCATATTGTCATGCTTTATATTTAGCATATACGAAGAAGGCAAAATTGTTTATAATTCTAGGTTAAATTTTTTTTACTAACCATACCATAATGCTTGGCTGAAGGCCTAAGGCCTCAGTTATCCTCACTTCTGCGTGCTGTAGATATCAATCCAAGATTCACCATCTCCACTTGGTACCAAAGATCCAAATTGCTGTTTCGTTCAATTTGCACAGTTGATCGAAAGAACTCAAGTACGAATAATAAAAGTTTAAAACTGAAACAAATTTTGCATATTTCCAATAAATTTGAAGCAAACATTAAGACCACAAGAAAACATGCTTGTTCTCATCCATCCTAGTGCCATCATTCCATCAATCCCCATATGCCTTTCAATGGAACGCTCACTGCATGGTAAACAAAGGTATCGTGAAGGAAGAATTTATCCCAGGGCTGGGGAAACAAATTTTCTTAGTGAAAGCTATCTACCCTGATTTGGTTTTACTTCCTACTTCAGTAAAGAGCAAGTACAGAGCATTTCGAAGTTACCTTTTCCACATGATGGGATAACCAAAATCCCCACCAATGGATAAAGAATTCACATTTCCTTCAGTCAAGACTCCAAACTGAAGTGTAAAGTGAACTTTCTCCACGTCTAATGCTAGAAGGGAACCCCTAGTTTTCACTCTCCCCTCAATCAGTTTTGATGATCGGAGTTGGATCTCTTAATACAGAGGAATTTCAGAAACTTGTGTTGTAATTATTCATTAATCGACTATCAATATAAACACATATATGAATCATTGACAAATTCAAACTCTAAACCAATCTCATCTCTAATAAGATAGTAACACAAATTAGACTTCTAATTTAACAAGACATCTAATCTTATCTTAAACATCCCTCCTCAAACTCAAGTAAGTCAACCACTTGAGTTGCAAATTATTGAACTGAATAATCTAAAAGTCGAGTGATGCCATGTAGTGTGAAAGATGCGGACTAACGATAAAGATGTAATGGTGAAGTCAACAATAGAATCAATGTCCCATAATTGTAGATCAAACAGTAAAGAAGTAGAAGAGAATAGAGGTCAACATTTTGGCACATGAGATTGACAAATTTGGATGATCTCAATGCTGGAACCATGGTCAAAGACAAAAGCAGACAGATTAGGTGACAAATGAAGTACCACAGACAAATCTGCAGCAGAAAACTGGATGGGGCAAATAGAAGATATGAACCATTGCCACACCAATTAAATTCAACAAACAGATGGCCCAAATGGAGTGATAAATTAGACAAATGGCAGCACTGATGACGACAACAACGATAAAGAATAGAGCAGCAAGATAATGAAGGTGGCAATGATAAACATCCAAACCAATAGTGGAGGCAACACAAAATTATGTTTTGGGTTTTAAGTGTAAGCCTAATGAAAGGGATTGGGGAATAGTAGATGATAGATGCAGACAAAAGGACGTGGACAAGCTAATGGACAGGCAGGCAAGTGTGAACAATCAGTGTCGGTCAGGTGTAGTATTGGGATGACTCGATCAGATTGACAGCTGGGTGCCCATGGTGAGGGTGGACAAATGAATGGACTAGAGACAGAGGTGAAGTAGTGACAGGGTGCAAGGAATGTAAGAACTGTCGAAAACGGTGGAAAGACAAGCAAGATTCTGTAGGATGGGACATGGAGGCGATGGCTGTTGGGGTGCGAACATGAGTCCCACATCGGTTGTGAGGGGAAAAATCTAAGGACTTTTAAGGGACTGGGTCACTCCACCTATCAGGCTAGTCTTTTGGACTGGAAGCTCAATCCTAACAGTGGTATCAAAGACAGGTTCTTAAGCCAGAGCATGTGGACTCAGGGATCCCCTAGTCAAATGGGATGGTTGGCGACATTCTATCCACCAGAGAGTCCAATTCAAGAATGGGGTTGTGAGGGGGCAAATATGATGCAGCACACAATTGGGTCTCGAGTCCCCCAACGCGTAAACGCGAGAAGACCACCAAGAAATACGAGATTAAATTGAGAAAACCGGCAAGAAAATCAAAGAATTATAGAAATTTCCATTTTTTTCTTCATTTATAAAAAATAGAAAGATTAGATTTAGAAGTATTAGATTATTTCCTTTTAATCTTGTATTCTCGTTTTTTTTTTTTTTTCTAATTTGTTTCCAATTTTATATTTTGTGTTTCTTTAAAAACCCATTCCAAGGATTGTAATCGACAAATTAATATGAATTGAATTGGGATTTTACCCTTATCTCTCTCCCCTTCTTCTTCTTCCTCTCTTCTTGTTGGGTGGATTCCCAAGTTCTTCTTCTTCTCTCTCCTTCTCTTCTTCCTTCTATCTCTTCTTCCCTGATATTTCTTCTCCATTCTCTCTCTTCTTCTTCTTCTCTCTTTATCTGCATCGCTTCATTGTTGTTGCTTCAGCCAAATCCATTCTCACCCGATGCCGTGCTCGCCACACCCCTTGCCGTCCCAACATCTGCCCATCTCCACCACCAAACAGCCATCACACAGCCCGTATTCACCCAACCTTGTGTCATTCCCCCACCGCCCAACCATTCTCCTGCCTGCTACAGCACCAGATATGCCCACCAACGCCTGAGCAACACACCCCTTTCAGCCCCCGTCACTCCTCCTCACACCTTCGTCCATACCACCCAAACCCGTTCCCAGAACCACCACATGCCCATTGCAACCACCGCCCCTGCATCTCCATCGTTCCAGACCCTCATTAATCCCACCAACCCTCATATTATCAATGAACCCATTATGCCATGCACCCCCATTTAATGCCCCATGTTTTATCTTTTCTTCCTTTATTACCCACCAACCTTGTCCCATTCACCAATGATCATTGACAGGTCAAGCCACAAGTATTGATCCCCCTTTGACTTTGACCCACTAGCCTACCTCTTTTGATCCGTTTACCCATTGGACCCGATCTGAACCTATATCATCTCCAGACCCGATCCTACTGCTGCCTCAAAATCTAAGGACTTATATGTGAATGGGTCACTCCACTTATTAGACTAGTCTTTTGAGCTGGAAGCCCAGTCCTAACAATGGCCTGGCCGGGTGATAAAGTGGCTGGGGAGATGCGCATGCTCACAGGTTGGGTTGGGGCAAACGATGTGTCTTCTGACTCAGTTCCGCTCCCCCTTGTAGCCATGGTTGCCCACTGCATCTGCTATGTCAGGTCCCCAGACTGTTTGGTGTGCTTATGTGGATCTATAATTTTATATATATATAAATATCTAGAGAGAGAGAGAGAGAGAGAGAGAGAGAGAAAGGGAGCAGGTGTGGTTGAGGTAGGACAGGATGGCAGTAGGCTTGATTTGGGTGCAGTGGTGACACAAGTGCAGGGACATGATGTTGAGGGTAAGAACAAAGGCACAATAGATGGGCTTCACTAGGTTCTATTGGTGAGGTGTGGCTGGGAACACAAACAGATGAGTAAGGATGAGAGACAGATGGTGGGATTGGGACAGCCGGTGAAGACATGCAGCAGATCACAGACGTGCAACAGAGACGGTTAGTGATGGCGTTAAACAGGAGTTGAATGGTGGGCTGTTAGGAAAGCAGGCTAAAATAGAAGGTGCAGTGGGCAGAAGACTTATCGAGCTGACACTCTTAGCAAAGTCAAAAGCAGAGACATGGGTTACAGAAAACAGGAAAAAATGCCAAGAAGCGACCAAAAGCTAACTAATCAGAGGGTGGAAGCAGAAAAAATGAAACAATGCCAAGAAGGGACCAAAAGCTGACTCATCAGACGGTAGAAGCAGGAACAGGTCAAGGTGACAGAAGGCAAACAAGTGGTTATGGGTAAAGTGAGCACAAAGAAAAAGGACTCAATGATTCGATCAGGAGCCATTTGCTCTAGATCGCTAGAACCTAGTGATTGGTACCATGTTAAGAAAGGGAAATTTTAGAAACTTCTGTTGTAATCATTCATTAATCAACTCTCATTATATAGACACACATAATAACCATTGACAACTCAAGCTCTAAACCAATCTCATCCCTAATAGGAGAGTAACACAAACTGGACTAATCTACCAAGACATCTAATCTTTTCTTTAAAAGGTCAAGAACTAAATATGTGATCTCAGGCAACAATAACTAGTAAAAAAATTCTTTCACAGTCCTATAATTTTATCCTCATAAACAAGAGTCATAAACATATATGAAGAATGAAGATGAATATATATGCCATGTGGATTTCTCTCCAAAGTTCCAGTAAACGACCAATGCTGAATAATAGATAAACTAAAAGGATTGAAAGATTCTATCAGAAATTTTATTCTTAATTTCTCATCACCAGTCATTTTCCCATTAACTGAAGTCAGCCTTTGAGAATTTCATGTCTACACCATATTGCAGAATTCCCAAACCCAAGAGAAACAAGACTTATTTCTGTGACTTCTTTGGTACCCATATTTCCTCCAAATCTAAGACTTTGGGATGTAATATCCAAACCGGCTCAACTTATAAACTCTACCGCAAAACTCAGCTCCACAATATCATATCAATAGCACCCAAAATTACATTCAGAATCTCTTCAAAAACTATTGAAAAACACATCCTTCACATTCACAAACAGTTTAATACCATTCCACATGCATCCAACTGCAATCCCTTGCAGTGTGTGTTATCTACCTCTTTCTTTACACTCAAGGGTAAATTCCGAAAAGAAACAAATTATACAGACTAGGGAGGATTGTACAGCTCATTTTTGTATGCGTTATCCTACAGTGTTGTGGCTTCCTTTGTTTCCAATTTTTTAAATAACACCAAGTAAACAGGCATCTGATTCAAGGTACACATCTCTACTGAAATAAAAATTCAAATACCAGTGGAAACCAAATAACAAGACTTAATGTACACAAACAGATTATATGAATATCATTTGACAGCAAAAATGACCACTATGAATTACAACACAATACTCTAATTTGGAATGAACTATAATAATATGCATGGCCTGAACAAATAAACAGGAAAATTCTCCCAACCAATTGTTCTAAGTTACAAAGTCAACATCAAGATACAACAATCATCAAGTTATTACACATTTGCACACTAACAGTGATGTCAGATTGAAAACATAGATACGTACATTCCTAAAAGTTATACAAACAGTAGAAGTTTCGAAATAGGGAAATATATCTTGCTCCTTTGGCATTTGATTCTCAATAGCATAAGAAAGGCAGTTGTGTGGAATGAAGTTACCTCAATCACCTTTCAAAAAAAAAGTTACCTCAATCCTCCACATGGTGAGATATTTTAAACTTAAGAACCTGAGATGGCTTCTGATTTGACTTTCTTCCAAAGGTCCAACCACTCTAGTTCCTGTGACTGGGTAAACAATCTTCGTAAAATAGTTCGATAACTCTATTGGGCCAATTGCATGTACCATGTTATCAATCTGTCAATTAAGTCTCTGCCCGTCCATGGTAGGATGAATTTGGCTTCTCAGCATTTCCCATAGAAACGGATGACAAACCCAAGGCTTGATGAGAAGATCCTGAAGAGGGGGCTGGGGCTGAAGCTGCAAAGGTGGAGAGAGCGCTGACACTAGCACTAACATTTGTGCTGTTGCTGCTCACAGACCCGTCTGTGGCCTTTGGAGCTGGCGGTTTCTCAATCACTAAAATCCCTTCAAGCATCTGCACCACTTTTCCCATAGAAGGCCTTTGAGCTGGCTGCTCTTGGATGCACCAGAAGCTGACCTGAACGGCCCGAGCCAGTTGCTCCGCATCTACCTCCTGCTCCATGAGCCTCTTGTCCATAATGCTTCTAATGTTTCCACGGTCAAATTCTTCATAAGCCCACACAGAAAACTTCTTCCTGCCTGTGTCTTCAGACACATCAAAGTTCCTTCGCCCACTTATTATCTCCAGCAAAACCATTCCATAACTGTAGACATCAGACTTTGATGTGATCGGAAGATTAGCAAGCCATTCTGGTGCTAAATATCCTCTAGTCCCTCTAACACTTGTCAAGGTTCGGTAACGATGGTCTTTGGGATTAACAAGCTTAGCAAGGCCAAAATCCGAGACCTTCGCATTATAGTTCTCATCCAATAGTATGTTCTCAGGCTTTATATCACAGTGTACAATGCAATCTCTACACTCCTCGTGCAAATATGTAATTCCCCTTGCAGTTCCAAGTGCTATATTGAACCGTACTTCCCAATCCAACTTCCCAGACGACTCTGAGGAGAACAGAAAACTATCCAAGGACCCATTTTTCATAAACTCGTACACCAGCAGCCTGTGGCGGCCTTCCGAGCAGAATCCAATCAACCTCACCAAATTTAAATGATGAGTACTGCTTATTGTTGCAACCTCCATCCGAAACTGTTTCTCCCCTTGCTCGATTCCTTCAAGCTGTTTTACAGCAACCACAGTCCGATTGGCAAGAGTCCCTCTATAAACAGCCCCAAATCCACCAAAACCAAGCTTCTCTCGAAAACCCTTGGTTGCCCGCTGAAGATCCTTGTAAGAAAACTGAACTGGAGCACCAGAAGCATACTCAAGAAGGGCATATTGTGCTGATAAGTTTCCGAACTTTCGGTTGTTTCGACAGCACAACCACCATAACCCAAACTCTATGAGCGTCAAGGCAAAAATGGTACCCACAACAACGATTGCAACCACCCATGACTTCAATTTTGATGAATTGGTCTGTGTTTGATTGACTGCGGTTGAGGGCTCATTTGGAACTGCAGGGGCACAGACCTTCACAAATGAAGTACTAGGAAGCGCTGGCGACTGATACCCACTGACAAAATTCGAAACCTTCAAGAAGCACAGCCCGGTTCCATCGGATAAGGATGTCGATGCAACACAAGAACCCCCTGCAAGACAATTCAACCTGCATGCAGTGATCCCAACAAAGAACACGTCAGAAGTGCGCTCAGGAGGGTATGTCAAGAACTGGGTGTGCTCCATAGGCAACATTGTCGAACTCCCTGGGCAGTCTGCAATCTCCTTCTTCCTCTTACATCCCTTAACCGGGTTATTCGGATCAACAAACTCAAAATTCTGCGATGGGCAGCTGCAGATTGGATCCGAGTCATTGTAACTACAAATACCCATGTTCCCACACCACCCGAAAACCTGGCACTGATCTTCAACAGCAGACCACCGTGCATTAGGGACGGAAGTTCCCCTAGTTGCAGTATAAGCTCTCAAATTCCCATCAGAATCCAACCTAAGAAACCTCATAATGTCACCCCCTTCACCGTAATCACTGCTATAAGCTACAAGAACCGAATCGGGTAATGAGGCATCAAAAAGGCGCAGAATTCCAACTGATTGGAAAGTCAGGACAGGTGCCGTGAGGTTCAATTTCTGGCTAAAAGTTGAATTCAGCCCCTCATTGTAGTAAACTATGGATTTGTTCCATGTAAGAGTGCGATTTCCATTCTGTAAAAGTGAAAACGAATACAACCCAGATTGGAGACTCATACCAGAAGTGAAATTCTGGTTTTGCAAGATGCTGTCTGTTGGATTACTGAAAGTGTCCCAAACAGTAACCGAGCTTCGGTTCTTGAGAACGAGATTACCTTGGTCGTTAAGGGCAGCTTCTGTGACACCCAAGTTGGAGGTGTTAGACTGCCAGAGAAGGGTGCCAGATCCATTGGCGAGGAGGAGATTGCCGTCCGAACTGAACTGGAAGGTACCAGCTTGGTCAACCGAGACTCCAGGTCCGCCCGCTTTCCAGATGGCAACGTTAGAGAAGGAGATAGCAGCAACAAAAGACTGGGGGTTGTCGGTGTCAGGGAGGAAGGAGAAAGAGAAGTTTCCACCTGGAGATGGCCAGGAAGAGTTGGAATTGGCTCTGAGGGTTGTTCCTAGAGAAATGTCTGCAGATAGGAGGGGTTGAAAGAGAGAGAAAAACAGAGAAATTAGAAGAAGGGAAAGATGGAAAGAGTGAAACCCCATTTTTTGCTTTGGTTGCTATGGCTCTTCTGTCGGAAAAAATCTAAAGATAAGAAGAAGGCGGGGGAGGAGGAGCAGAATAGGATTGAAGAAGAGAGAGAAAGAGAGAGAAAAGAACAAGAAAAATGAAAGAACGAAGAGGAGAGAAAAATGAAGAAGAAGAGAAGGACGGAGAAGCAGAAGAAGAATCAAAAAGGAGAGAGAGAAATCATCAAAACAGAGAGAAGAAACATTGGAAAAGAAGGAAAAGGAGAATACCAAATTGTAATAAATCTATTATTTTAAATAAGTAATAGGAATTGTTCTTCAGTCAATGCACCTTGTTGTTATTATATTAATTAAGGTTGTAGAATATTTTAAAATCAAAATTTATAATAAAATATTAACTAATGATTAGATTTAAATAACTTAATAATCACTTTTAATACTAATTTTTATGAAAATATTTAATTTTAAATTTATTAAATGACACTCAATGTCTCACTGCATATTGCATATGAAAATTAAAAGAAAAAGATTCGTCGTAAAAAAAAAAAAAATTTAATAAAAATAATTCCCTTTTGTTGGCACTAGAAGTCTAGAAGAGATGAAGAGGCCAGGAGACTTTTCTTCAGGTCTGCTATGACTGCACTGGTGTCTATCGTAATCCCTGTTATTACGAAGGATGAGTAACGCAGGCGTAATATCGTGACACGTGGCATTTATCGATTAACTCTCTCAACCAAATTCAAGAAAATACTAATAATAATCAATAAACAAATTAAGAATTTATTTATCACATTTGTCTCTTGATCTAAAATAATAATCAAGCATATAATTATCAGCCGTTCATTATTATATTAGATCAGAACATTAAAGGCAATTCAGTAGCTTAATTTTCATATCTAAACATCCTAATTATTTTAAATAAGTAACAGGAATAGTTTTCAGTCAATGCACCTTATTAGTTATTATATTAATATAAGGTTGTATAATATTTCAAAATCAAAATTTTGAAGTAAAAATATTAACTAATGATTAGATTTAAATAAGCTAATATAATAATAAGATAGTAATTAGTATTACCCATTCAAATCAAATCATTAATAATCACTTTAATTTTAAATTTAATTTAATGGCACTCAATGTCTCACTGCATATTGCATATTAAAATTAAAAAAAAAAAGATACATTGTAAAAAATTCAAATAAAAAGAATTCCCTTTTGTTGGCATAGTGTTAGAGATTAAGAGCTGTAACGACCCTACCCCAACTTTTCAATATGATATTGTTCGCTTTAGGCTCATCATGCCCTCACGGTTTTGCTTTGGACCTGCCCATGTCCTCACACAGAGAGGAGGCTTCCCTCATATTAACACCCAACCCACCCACCTCACTACCGATGTGGGACTTTCTTTGAGGTAGGTGGGGGTATTACAATCTACCCTCTTTAAAACCAGAGACATCCCCAGCTCTATTACATCACAGAGGTAGAGGGCACACACAGTCCGAGTGTTGAACCATGTTCTGATACCACTTATAACAACCCTACCCCAACTTTCCAGTGTAATATTGTCCGCTTTGGCCCATATGCCCCCACGATTTTGCTTTGGGCCTTGGCCCACATAGCCAGGCCCAAAAGGCCTCACGCATGAGAGAGGGGGGTTTCTCTCGTATTAACACCCAACCCACCCACCTCACTACCGATGTGAGACTTTCTTTGAAGTGGGTGGGGGTATTACAAGAGTATAGTTACAAATATAGTTCTTAGGATATTAACGGCAATTAATAATATCAGGATATTTTCAAAATTTTAGATTTTTACCAGGATATTAACAGAAAAAGCTCAAGAAAAATATAATATTTAAAAAATAATAAAAATAAATAAAATAAAAATCTTAATATTGAATTTAACAGGAATTTATTGGAAATATATCGGGATTATCACGATATTACCATTTATCACGCTTTTATCGGGAATTTACCGCCTTGACGATACATATATATTCTTAATGCGGTAATGATATTTTAACGATAAAAATATGGTAAATTTGAAAATACCGCCGATATCTATGACTATGATTAAGAGAAAGAGACTTTCTTCAAGACTTTTGTGATTGCATTAATATGATGCTATCTAACATAATACATGTTGTTATGAGAGATAAGTAAAGCAAGCAGAAATAACACGACACGTGGCATTTATTGATTAACTTTTTAAACAAAATTCAAGAAAATAGTAAAAATAATTGATAATCAAATTTTAGAATTTACTTAGCACATCTAGAATAATAATCATGATTTAGAAGCACATAATTAATTATCAGTCGTTCATTATTATATTAGATTAGAAGATTAAAGACAATTAATTAGCTCAATTTTTATATCTTAGGGCTGAAATCAAGTCGGATTTTTTAAAACTCAATCCGGCCCAAGTTACTAATATATGGAATCCAACCTGATCCAACCCGAACTTTTAACCCAGACGTCTTGACCTGACCCGCCCGAATTATAATCCGACTCAACCCGAAACCAACCCGACCCGCATTTTGAACCTACTTTAGCCTACTTTTTACCTGGTCGGGTCGAGTTTGATTGAATCGGGTCGGGTTAACTTAAAAATCTCTTAACCCAACCCGATTTGAATTCAATGTGAGTTTCTAACTTCTTAATCCGACCTGACCCTTTGACCCGACTTTTATAACTCGAGCCGCATGATTTTTGGGTCGGGTCATGCGGGTTCGGGCCAAAACCCGACCCGAGTTTCACCCCTATCATATCTGAATATCCTAATCAGGGGTTTAAAATTCAGTATCGGCCAATACGATATATCGACCAATATATCGTTATCGGTTAATATTTTTCTCTCTTTTTTTTTAAACAAAAATGGCCGATATGATACAACTGATATTCAGACCTCTGAACCTAATTATAAGTGAGAGATCTAATAAACTTTATGTTTCCATTTTCAGAATGTCCCTATCGATACTTAAGTAGTTTACTCACATGGATGTAGCTCAACTAGTTGCCTCCTACCTCAGAAAGTAGAAGATTGCTGGTTTGAACCCCAGGTAATGACGCACTTGTAAAATTTCACGCTGGATATCATTTTTATTACGTATCTAAATTTTTTTTTTTTTTTGAAATGAAAGATTTACGTGGAGTGACAGCGCAATCTGCGGACGGACTTTCTTGCCCGAAGCAGACGCAGACGTTGCTTTTGACATTGAATTATTGAAAATACGACACCCTTGAAAAGCATCTCCAGCCAGATAGCCACCACCCCCCATTAAAGAAACTTAAATTAGCTTAAAATGGGTGAATTTTATTGATTTTTAATGTTGCTCTTTTGACTAATTAATGGTTATACTTATATTATAAGAATTTAAATGCTTATAAAAGTTAGATTTAGGAGGAGTTGACTCTTAATTCTAATATTATATTATTAAAATATCAGTATTCTTAAAATAAAAGATATTGTATTTATCTTTTTATCCACTTATTATCATCTAATTGGCGATTTAAGAACTGATAGTCTTGAATTTGATTCTCAATCTATTCCAAATAGCCACTCTTCATAAAATTAGCCAGTGTGTCTATAGGGAAGCTTCTACATGTTCCGAAGATTAGCCCGTTTCTCTAAAAGATTTGTACACCTTGATTATAAAAAAAAAACTAGAAATTAAGTACTATCTTTGTTTTTTTTTTTTCAAAAATATTATTTTTCTATAATAAGTGATCACTTTTATTTCAGTAAGCAAAAAATTACTACATAAGTATTAGTTCTATTGGTTTGAGCTTTTAGAAATATATTAAAGATTTTGAGTTGAACTACTATTGAAATAATTCAGTACATAAAGTTTACTGATAGTGTTTTGAGTATCTATGAAATTAGCCTCATTTTTCATATGAAGTGTCATATTATTCTTATTAAAAACATGTCATAGTTTTTATTTTGTTAATTTCAAATTTAATATATATGCCATTTTCATATTCTTTATTTTCTATAAATATGATATTATTAAAATCAAACCATAAAAAATGGAACATATGTAAAGAATATAATGCCATCAGAAACGTCCTTTTTCATGAGAAACTAAGGCAATTGAATTTAAAAGAAGCATGATTTTTATGGGCGCTCTTGTCTTGCTCAGTCATGAAAAATAAAAATAAAAAGAAAAGCATGATTTTTAATGTGTAGCAGTCAATATTTAAAAGAAAATCAGTTGTTTATGAAAAGAACAATACATAATAATTTCAAATTGGATAGGGATCTAATTTATTGAAGATAGGTCCATGTTGAAGGAGTTGTTTATGAGGCCTCCACAGGCAGATCTCAGGGGCGTTAGATAGAGTGAGATTTCAGGATCCTTTATGACTGGTATATTAAGGAATTTAAGTGTATAGGTGCCTTTTCTATCTGGAAACCCATAGGCGGCAGCCTACACCACCTATGCTGAGAGACAACCCTATTTCGATGGTACAAAGCTAGTTGTCCTAAGGCAATTAGACATGGAAGCCTGATGAAAATTTAAGGGCCGGTGTGGAAGATATTCGGGCCGAAAAGTTTGGTATTTTAATGGGCTATGTTAGAAAGTGGATTGATAAATATTTCTTTTGGTGTTAATTCTTAAGGTATTAAATAACTTAATTTTTTTATATTGAGAAAATATCGTTTCTAATATGTATCCTATTTTAAATTATGTATATAGTATTGTATATTTAATTTTCAAGCGAAATCTATGAAACGCCTACGGTGTTTTACAGCACCTTGGCACAAAGGTCCTGCATGGGGCTCATTTTATTTTGAATTCGATTTGTTACAATTATTTATTTCTTTTTAGAAATTAGATTCAACATTTTACAATTTTTATTTGATGCATCTTTAACAGTTGGATTACAATCCACCTTAATTAGAAGATACATGTTGAAATGTTGAGCTTATAAGATTCAAATCAATTATATAGACCAAGTTATATTTTTAAAGGCTATAAATTTTATAATTTTTAACTATTTTTTTTTTATTTTTAAAGTTTTACCTTTTACAGTAACATGTGAAACCTCGAAGCACCACCCTTATTGAAAGGTATATGTTTGATTCTATGAAGGCCATGTCTTTTAAAGGGGAACTGCATTTTTTTCTTTTTATCTTTGATGTCAAAATCTCTAATCATCTAATTTAGTTGATTCTCGAGGCTTACGCTCGGTATCACACGATTTCTCATACTTAAATTAAAAAAAAAAAAACCTTAAAAGCTATTTTAATCACACTATTCTCTCAGTAATATCAACCTCCAAGTTGGCTCCACAATATGTATCTAAAAGAACTCAAAGCAACAAACATTAGACTAAACTAAGGTCAATGAATACTTTTTAACATTCTAAAAGATAGGGCCTTCCTTCAACTAAGTCTATAAGATATATATCTTTTTAGAATCTTTAATTATAGCTTTAAAATATAAAACTTATTAATCTGATTAATATATTTTATATAAATATATAAATATTTTAATTATTTTATTAGATTTGAAAAACAGCTCTAACAATTAAATTTCAAAGTGGATGAGTCAGAGGATGATAACACATTTGTTGCAAGTTAAATTGGGGCAAGAGAAAGTGGGGAAAAGGGAAGATTAAAGACTTGCCACGAAGTAACTCAAGTGACAGGCACGACTCAGAGGTCTTAAGTTTGAGCCATGTTTTCACTCAATATTCGTGACTGCGAAGGGCTTCGTGCATTGAGAGTTTTACCCGAAACTCTCATACTCAAGGAAATAGGACTTTACTAACAAAATATTTCTAGTAATGAAACTTATCAGGATAGATTATAAAAATACACAAGCATATAGAATTGCATTAAATGTTAAAAAGTCTTTGAATGGAAGATAGATAAGGTTTTTCGCACATTTCATTAAACCATATTAACCCATTTATTTTAGATAAGGTCTTTAAAAATGTCCCACTGAACATATTTTGTTATTACAACTCTCTAATTAATAAAGAATGCTTTGAAAGAATTAAGTATTTGCAAGTGAATATAAAAGATACGTGTAGCTTCTGAATTGTTGAAAATATAAGAATAGCTTTTTATCATTGAATAAAAAATAGAAAAGTATTTACAAATTACCCATTTAATTTTTTTTTTATGACTCAAATTCTGATTGAATAAGAGGTTATATGTCTCTATTATTTTATTTTTCAGAGGCAAGCATGAGAGAACTAATATATGGTAAGTGTCCCTGTCATTTTCATAATTTGAGGGTTTGACAGATTCCAATTGAAGTGAGATTTGATTGTTGAAAGAGTAATGAAGGAGAGAAAGGAATTGGGTTTAGATTTTGTTTATTTATTTGAAAGGGGTCTTTCCACAAAAATTGTTCATTTGTTTGGGAGTTTCTATAAATCTCTGGAAATTCAAAATTTCTTTTAAATCTGAAAATTTTCTGCATAATTTTTTTCCGAGGATGAGGCCCCACTGCTTAGAAAGTTATACTGAAAATTTCAACGGAGTCCCAATTTAGAAAATTTCAACCACGGTCCAAAGAGGAGGCTGTGGGGTCAAAATCATCGTCCCATTCAACCCCACTTCTTGACTTTAATGGTCACTTCAGTTTATCCTCTCGTTTCTACAATCCTACCCTTTTAACATTTGCTATTTCTTTTAAAAATTACTTTTACAAAATACTCATATATAATTAATGATTTTCTTAATAATTTTATAGGAAACTGTGGAAAATCGAGAGTAAAACTTCCACGAGTGATTCCCAATACCTTTAGGGTACATTAGATGAAGTCATACGGGCTCGAACTTATAATCTCCCACTTCCCTAAAGTGGAAAATTACCAGTTGAACTACACTGATGTGGACATAATTGTCAAATAGATGAAGTGTAGGTTATAATTAAATTCATTTGATTCTAAACGATGGTGATGATAGACAATAAAAACAATAATCTATATGTTGTATAGTTGTTTAACTAGTATTTTACTTAAAAACGAGAATATTATGCAGTCTGGACTCTGGAGTGCAATTGAGTTAGTTTTCAATTTACTTGTCTCGATCCAACTCTAATTTCATATGCTAAGTAAAGTATGTTAATCAGTGGGTGTTTAAGATATGGTAAGCAAATTGTTGTTTAATACTCCACTTGTATTGTATATACTTCTAAAAATGCCAATTTTGCTTAGTTTTTCTAAGATACTTCAATTGCATTCATATTTTTTTATATGAACATATGATACAAATATTATACATATAATGTACAATTTACGAATTATATAAATATCTCTTGTGCCTCATTTTTTTCATTACCTAAAAATACTATAAATAAATTTTTTTTTTAAGTTTGTGTTCTTCTAAAATGTTTAGTAACAATAAAATGAAAGTGTAACACCTAGTGAAATTGAGCTTCAGGAGAAAAGGAGATGCAAATTGCAAGAAGAGAGAGACTGAAACTGAAAATTGGGTTTTTTTTGGGATGTGAGAACACCGATGTTTCTGTTTCTGCCTACACCTCAGTGTTTTCTCAGTGTTTTTCCCATTAGCGATGAAGCCATCAGGACCAATGACTCACACTGAGTGGATTCGTCAGTGGAGCTAGATCACATTGAAAGAAATTACTTTGGTTTTTATGGTCCATTGTGGCAATCACTATTGAACTCCAGCTAATTTTTCAGTCCAAATTCCCAATCATAGCCCAATAACCTAGAAATCCCTGAGTGACCTAAATAAATTTTAGGTGATCAAGCCAAGCCTGGAAAGACGAATCCAAGCATTCTAAGCTTGACCCACATCAATCCAAAAACACAAACTCCCATGGTCGTCCGTACTTCTATTTCCTCTCTCTCCAAGCACTCTGGGTCGTCCAACTCATCTACCTCACGTAGGGAATGGCGTGTGAGCAGAAGTGGAAAGAGAGGGAAGGCCCAACTTGAGATCTTCCGGGTCCTAGTCGGAGGAAGCCCACACGTTTCCTAGGCACAGAGAATTAGGTGGCATCATGGACTAGATTTGATTGAGCAGATTGGTTGGACTACAGGGACAGATTTGACCGTGGACACTCTAATTGGACCCCGTCTAATTAACATGTCTTATCGTTGGACTTGGATCATCAGATAATTATATTAATCCCACACACAAATGACCCAATTACCTAATTCCATATCCAAATAAGTCTTGCCCATACCCATTAAACCAAGTTAACCTTCCATGTGTTTTGACCGTCCCAAATCAATCTAAAAGCCACCCATGAGCCATGCAACGTCACCCACATGCCATGCAAAATCATGCACATCGATTTGCAAGGAAATAATGTGTTGTGGAGGATATGTTTACAAGATTATCACAAGAATAGGCAAAGGAATACATACCAGGTACGGCGTGTGATTTTTGTGGTAAGTCAACTTTGTCAACACCCACAACGTATGGCAATGGAGAGGATTTAGGTATTTAAAAATAAGTTTATGTTTTCATTTTTATTGCCCTAGGTTAATAGCTTTGAGGTGATATTTTCTTTATTGATTAGTTAGATTTAGCCAACCATCTCTTGGCCTTCGAAGCCAAAGCAAGGAGTTGGATTTGTTAGATATGTAACTTATTTTATATCTTAGGCGTAGTTTAATCCTTAATTAATGAGGGGTTTAGGATTGTGTGATGTATAAATACTTTCTTTGTATACAATAAGATCTACAGATTCTCTGATTCTATCATGGTATCGTGAGCCAATGCTTGATCCCGATCTTGGTTCTTCCTCTTCGTTTTGCGATTCGGTTCTTCCTGCATCTTCGTTTTGCAGCACGCTCTGCAATGTGTGTTTTTATGGGTTATGGTGAGGGACAAAAATGATATCGTTGTTATGATCCTGTTGCACGTAAACTGTATGTATCTCGTCATGTTGTTTTTCTCGAACATATTCCTTTCTACTCTATTTCATCTACTTCTATCACTGTTCCTAACTCTGAGCTTCTTTACATTGATCCTTTCTCTGATGTTGATGATTTGTCTGTGCCTGTTGAGATGCCTGCATTGCCTAATTCTATTTCTTCACCTCCTGTTGAAGTTGACTCCTCTGCAGATATAAATCCTCCCTCTCCACCGGTTGACTCTCCTTCGACTTCTAATGATGTGGATCTTGCTACTCCTCGCTATCCTTCGAGAGTTCGTAACCCTCCACATCGCTTTGGTTATTCTCATGATGATTTTGGTTATTCTTGTTATTCTACTTCATTTTCTTCCTTTCTCACTTCCTTTCATACTTTGTTTGAACCAATCTCCTATAAGGAGGCTATTTGTGATCCTCTTTGGCAACAGGCTATGGATGAAGAGCTTTCTGCATTGCATAAGACTCGTACTTGGGATTTAGCCCCTCTTCCTCTAGGCAAACGTGTAATTGGCTGCAAATGGGTGTATAAAATTAAGACCAAGTCTGATGGTTCTGTGGAGCGCTATAAGGCCCGATTGGTTGCTAAGGGTTTTGCACAAGAATATGACATTGATTATGAGGAGACTTTTGCTCCTGTTGCAAAGATGACGTCTGTTCGTACTTTGATTGCAGTCGCCTCCATTAATAGGTGGAGTTTGTCGCAGATGGATGTTAAAAATGCCTTCCTAAACGGAGATCACTTTGAAGAGGTTTATATGCTTCCTCCTCCTCGAGTTTCTCATAATCATGGGGAAGTTTGCAGACTTCGAAAGGCATTATATGGTCTCAAACGGGCACCTCGTGCCTGGTTTGACAAGTTCTCCATAGTGATTGGTTATCTTGGATTTCATTCTAGTGCTCATGACACAACACTTTTTGTTCGTTCCACGTCTGCTGGTCGTATTCTCTTGCTTTTGTATGTTGATGATATGATTGTGACTGGTGATGATTTTGACGGCATTGCACAGTTGAAGGTACAGTTGCACCAACAATTTGAAATGAAAGACTTGGGGCCCTTGCGATACTTTCTTAGGATAGAAGTTGCATTCTCTCCCAAAGGCTACCTTCTTTCCCAATCTAAGTATGCTGCAGATGTTCTACAGAAAGCTCGTATTACTGACACCAGACCCGTTGCGACACCTTTGGAGCTTAATGTTCATTATACTTCATCTGACGGTGTACATTTAGACGACCCTACATTGTATCGCGCTCTTGTTGGGAGTTTGGTTTATCTCACCATTACGCGGCCTGACATTGCATATGCAGTTCACATTGTAAGCCAGTTTGTCTCCTCACCGACTATTGTTCATTGGACCGCTGTTGTTCGTATTTTGCGGTATGTTCGTGGCACTTTACATCAGAGTTTGTTACTTCCCTCATCATCCACCTTGGAGCTACATGCGTTTTCTGATGCTGGCTGGGCAGGTGATCCTTCTGATTGTAAATCTACTAATGGATTTTGCATCTTTCTGGGTGACTCTCTCATTTCTTGGAAAAACAAAAAACAAGATGTTGTTGCTCGTTCGTCTGTCGAAGCCGAGTATCGAGCTATGGCCTCTACCACTGCTGAGATTGTTTGGCTTCGTTGATTACTTGCCAACATGGGAGTTTCACTTTCTGCTCCTACTCCCATGTATTGTGACAACAAGAGTGCTATTCAGATTACACATAACACTGTTTTTCATGAGCGCACCAAGCATATTGAGTTGCATTGTCATTTTGTGCGCCATCATCTTCAGCTTGGGACTATTTCTCTCCCGTTTGTGACTTCTACTTTGCAATTGGCTGACTTCTTCACGAAGTCCCACACTATTACCCGCTTTCAGTTTCTACTTAGCAAACTCTCGCTGCTTATTGATGTAGCCTCTTGAGTTTGAGGGTGGGTGTTAGATATGTAACTTATTTTATATCTTAGGGGTAGTTTAGTCCTTAATTAATGAGGGGTTTAGGGTTGTGCTATGTATAAATACTTTCTTTGTATACAATAAGATCTACAGATTCTCTGATTCTATTAGGATTAAGGTTTTTTTTTTTCTCATCTATTTAAGGACTTTTCTATTGCAAATTCAAAGCAATTAAGAATCATTTTTTTGAACTCCAAAAACTCAGTGGAGTTGGTTGTGTGAGTGCACACCAGGGCCTTGTGCCCATGGAGTTGAGCCAAACCCTTGTTATGGATAATCCCACCGTTGGATTGTACAATCCAGCAAACAATTACAATTCTATTGTGTTTCTTGTTGAGTTTCGATTATTCATTTGAATTGATGCTAGGCTTGTTCTTATTCAATCAATTCTTAATTTTCGTGTCTTTAAGAACATTTAATCTCAACTCAACTTGAACACTATAAGAGTTTTGGGAACCTTGTCGTTATGAGCTTCGGTCGTCAAATTCATAGTAAGGCAGAGTCTTTTCATAAATTTTGTGATTGGCTGAGTGAGTTCCGTATACATAAACGTCTTCAAATCCATTGTCTTGATGTGCTTGGGCATGTTGAAATTCGACTCAGGCGTACATCACTTAGTGAAGAACATTGCTAAATTTTAAGTCATACAATTTAAGATAGAATTTGCACAGGATAAATAAAAGATAAGACAAAAAATTGGAAATAGCCGGATAAATAAAAGATAGGACAAAAAATAGGAAATAGTCAAATTCTATTCAACTAAATAGAGGATACAAAGAGTGAGAAAATGTTACAAGACTCAAGAATACACAGGAAAAACTTCTTTGATCCTAGCCCCTCACGACAAAATTTCCTCTTTCTCAAAGTGCTCAGTCTCAAATACAAAATGATAGGATTTTGATACAAAAGTTCTAGATCTTCTCAAATGAAACAAGTCTTCTATTTAGAAGCTTTTCAAAAAAATTGTTTCTAGAACATAGTGGATCCGTTAACATGTGGCAAAAGAACTTTTTGAATCAGTTACCATTTACCATGAGGTCACTAGCTGAGAGAAGCAAATCTCTTTAATTGAATGCAATAGTTAGTTGAGACAATTGCCTAGGTAATAATAGAACAGTGTTGATTGGCTGAGAAGAGTTAAAGTTGAAATTGATTTAAACTATTGGCAAACTATTTTTTACTATTTTAAAAGTGAAATCTCAACAAATCTCTTCATGTGGTACTTAAAAATTTGTAAAATTATTTAATTATTAAAAGGCAATATTTTAGAAAATTATTCGTCTGTAAGAACTCAATGAGTTTACATATGTCAACAACTATATAAATATCGACTGATACATAATCTACACGAGGCGTATCAGCCTGTAAAAATTAGGCACCACTAATTGAGGGATTGATAGACCATCACCAAATTATATTTATACAACTTTCTTTATTTGTAACTTAATTTATTTATTCATTGATTTTATTTTTCCTTTATAAATATCATATTTTTTGCTCTTCCATCAACTGAGGAAGACATTCCAAATCCCATATAGATACGAATGCAGCCATGTCGACTGTTAATTCTGACCAATAATTTTTTTTTTTAAAGTGCAGGGGCACAGACTTTCACAAATGAATAACTTGGAAGCGCCGGCGACTGATACCCGCTGACAAAATTCGAAACCTTGAAGAAGCACAACCCGGTTCCGTCGGATAAGGATGTCGATGCAACACAAGAACCCCCTGCAAGACAATTCAATCTGCATGCAGTGATCCCAACAAAGAACACGTCAGAAGTGAGCTCAGGAGGGTATGTCAAGAACTGGGTGTGCTCCATCGGCAACATTGTCCAACTCCCTCGGCAGTCTGCCAGCTCCTTCTTCCTCTTGCATCCCATAAGCGGGTTGTTCGGATCAACAAACTCAAAATTCTGAGATGGACAGCTGCAGATTGGAACAGAGTCATTGTAACTACAAATACCCATGTTCCCACACCACCCAAAAACCTGGCACTGATCTTCAACAGCAGACCACCGTGCACTAGGGACGGGAGTTCCCCTAGTTGCAGTATAAGCTCTCAAATTCCCATCAGAATCCAACCGAAGAAACCTCATAATGTCACCCCCTTCTCCGTAATCACTGCTATAAGCTACAAGAACCGAATCGGGTAATGAGGCATCAAAAAGGCGCAGAATTCCAACTGATTGGAACATCAGGACAGGTGCCGTGAGGTTCAGATTCTGGTTAAAATTTGAATTCAGCCCCTCATTGTAGTAAACTATGGATTTGTTCCATGTAAGAGTGCGATTTCCATTCTGTAAAAGTGAAAACGAATACAACCCAGATTGGAGACTCATACCAGAAGTGAAATTCTGGTTTTGCAAGATGGTGTCTGTTGGATTACTGAAAGTGTCCCAAACAGTAACCGAGCTTCGGTTCTTGAGAGCGAGATTACCTTGGTCGTCGAGGGTAGCTGCTGTGACTCCCAAGTTCGAGGTGTTGGACTGCCACAGAACGGTGCCAGATCCATTGACGAGGAGGAGATTGCCGGCTGAGCTGAACTGGAAGGTACCAGCTTGGTCAACCGAGACTCCAGGTCCGCCCGCTTTCCAGATGGCAACGTTGGAGAAGGAGATAGCAGCAACAAAAGACTGGGGGTTATCGGAGTCAGGAAGGAAGGAGAAAGAGAAGTTTCCACCTGGAGATTGCCAGGAAGAGTTGGAATTGGCTCTGAGGGTTGTTCCTAGAGATATGTCTGCAGACAAGAGGGGTTGAAAGAGAGAGAAAAACAGAGAAATTAGAAGAGGAAGATGGAAAGAGTGAAACCCCATTTTTTGCTTTGGTTGCTATGGCTCTTCTGCCCGAGAAAATCCATAGATAAGAAGAGGAGGAGCAGAATAAGATTCTAGAAGAGAGAGAAAGAGAGGGAAAAAGACAAGAGAGAAGAAGAAGAAGTAGTAGAAGAAGAAAAATGAACGAATGAAGAGGAGAAAAAATGAAGAAGAAAAAGGAGATACAAGAGGAGAAGAACAGAGAAGAAACAGGGGAAAAGAAGAAAATTGGAGAGGAGGATAGAGAGGAGAATACCAAATTAAAATAAATTTATTATTAACTTTTATGATCAAACACATGGGACCTAAAATAATTCACCTTAATTTGAAGATACAAGTTTGAAATGTTGAGCATATAAGAGTCAATTTAATTGTATAGACCAAGTTATATATTTAAAGGTTGTAAGTTAGTTATTTTTAATTAATTTTATTTTTTATTTTTATAGTACCACCCTCATTGAAAAGTATATGTTTGATTCTATTAAGGCCCGTTATTTAAATTTATTTGAAAGAAGCACCTAAGTTTTCTATAGTTTTCAAAGATTTTTTACCTTTTTGCTAAAATTTCTAGAAAAGCCTTTTCATAATGTTCGTTAAAGTTTAATTATTTTCCTTTAAATTTAGTTATGCACGTAGCTAACAACTTAAAATTTCTCTCATGCTTGCCTATGAAAAAAACATATTAGACACGTAACCTCTTAATCAATCGGAATTTTGAGTCATAAAAAAATTTGAAATGGGTAAACTTGTAAATACTTTCCTCCTCTCATTTCATGATGTTCGACTTATTGAATGAAGGCCCTATGTTTTAGCTACTTGCATTAACTAAATTTACAAGTTTACCTAGCTAAAACTAAATTTACAAGTTTACCCATTTTAATTTTTTTTATGACTCAAAATTCTGATTGATTAAGAGGTTAGATGTCTAATATGTTTTTTTTATAGGCAAGCATGAGAGAACTGATATATGGTGAGAGAACTGATATATGGTGAGTGACTCTGTCATTTTCATAATTTAAGGCTTCGAGAGATTCCAATTGAAGTGAGATTTGATGGTTGTAAAGAATGTTTTAAAATTTGGTCCTAGGAGTAATCTATCTATTAAAAATCCTAAAAGCTAAACCCTGGAGCAATCCGTTTTGAAGGGAGGGTAGATTAAATAAGGTTCAACCGAATTGACCCATAGTCAAATCCGGTCAAACCTGTGCTATTAATATAATATTAAATTATTAACTAAAGTTATATTTCATAATTTTTTTTCACAAATCTAATTGTAAATACTAAAAATTAATAATTCAAAAATCATATTATCAAAAAAACCCAAATTTTCATCTTCATTTTCTTCATTTAAAGAAACCAAGGGTTTTTAAGGGTCAAGGGTCACGGGTTTATTAGAAAAACCAGATTGACCCGCTGGTCGTAGAGGGTTTTTAAGAGTTTTTAATCCAAAAGGGTCTTAAAATGACCCGACTAGTATTTCAAATGGGTCACGGTTGACCTGCGGGTCAACCTGTGGGTCGGGTCGGGTTTGATAATATTGGTTGAAAGAGAAATATGGAGGAGAGAAAGGAATTGGGTTTAGATTTTGTTTAAATTTACATGAGAAATAACTCCCATAGGTAATACCTATTGTCCTTAAAGCACACTAGATACGGTCACGAAGACTCAAACTTAACCATGAGGTGAAAGATGCTAATTGAATTACATCAATGTGGACTCATTTGTTTTGAGGGTTTCTAGGAATCTCTAGAAGTTGAATGTAAATCTGAAAATTTTCAGCATAATATTTTCCATGGATGACGCCCCACTGCTTAGAACGCATGAATATGTGAACCATTCAATGAAGTCCCAATTTAGAAAATTTCAACGACGGTCCAAAGAGGAGGCTATGGGGTCAAAATCGTCTACCCATTCAACCCCACTTCTTGACTTTAATGATCACTTCAATTTATCCTCTCATTTCTACAATTCTACCCTTTTAAAACAAACTTTCTTCTTTTCGTCTTCAATTTTTTCTTTTGTAAATGTTAGAGTAAGCCTTCTGCTTTTTCGGCAAATAATCTTCTTTTTTTTAATTTTTTCTTCATCTTCTTCTTCCTTCATGAGGAATGTAATGACAAAGCAAATATTCTCCTGATTTTCTCCATAGAAAAAACACGAATACTTGTAGATAATCTTTTCTATCTTCCAAACCCATTTGCTGTCAACATCTAAAACCATTGTCGGGTTAAGAATATCCGTTGTAAAAATAAAAACTCTTTTAATTGTCAAGTAGATGAAGTGTGGATTATAATTATATTCACTTGATTTTAAATGATGATGATGATGATAGACCACAGAAACAATAATCTAGATATATGCTGTAAAGTTGCTTAACTAGTATTTTACTTAAAAATAAGAATATTATGCAATCTAGATTGCAATTGAGTTAGGTTTTCACTTTACTTTGTCTCGATTCACCTCTAATTTCATAAACTAAACAAATTTCGGCCGATACAATATGTATCGAACGGTATTTGAGATATCGGCCGATATCCGATATATATCGGTAATATATATTTGCCGATATCGATAGATAAAGGTGGTCTTAAAAAAAATATAGGAGAGAGAAATATGCTCACATCAGGTTTTTTATTTTTCCTTATTTTCTCATATTTTTTGTGTTTTTTCCAAACAAAATAAAAAAAGAGGAGAGAGGAATTGCTGATACAGTACTAATCATCATCAATACACTCGTATCAACAAAACGTATTGAAAAATCCATTTTTTAATCCTTGCATATCATTTTATTATGGAGGTGAGTTACTCTTAAAGACTTTTTTAGTCTCTAAATGGGCCTTCAAGGTATTGTCCCATCTTGGGCCTTCAACATTAAGCATCAATCAAGCTTACAAATCTCGGTTGATACAGTGCGTATCAGTCGAGATATCTCAAGTTTTTTAATGCCGAGATATCTTGGCCGATACACATTTAAACATTCAATATTTGCCCCAAGAAAATTAGGAGAGAGAGATATCAGTTGAGATCGGTCGATATCTCGGCCGATATCCGAGATACCGAGTTTTTTACCCCTGGCCTCAATTGATTTTGCACATTGGGACTAAATGGACCATAGAATGTACCTCAATGGACTTAGGGGGTTTTTTGGCTATTGAGCTTTGATGGCTTTGAGATGATAGGATTTAGAGGGTTTTGATGTTTGGCTTTGATGGGATTTGGGTAGGGCTGAAATCGGGCTGAGTCGGGTCGGGTTTTTTAAAACCCAGTCTGGTCAGAGCTACTAATATACAGAACCCGACCCGAACTTTTGACCCGGACTTCTTGACTTGATCCGACCCGAATTATAACCCGACTCAAGCCGAAATCATACTCGACATGCATTTTGAACCTACTTTAGCTTACTTTTTACCTGGTCAGGTCGGTTTTGATCGGGTCGGGTCGGATTAACTTAAAAATCTCTCAACCCAATCCGATCCGACCTGCTGATACAACTTTCATAACCCGACCCGCATGATTTTCGGGTCGGATCATGCGGGTTTGGGCCAAAACCCGACCCGAGTTTCGCCCCTGCTTTGAGATAAAAAGCATTAATTTGCTTTTGATTGATGAGACACGGTGAGCTTTTGAGAAGCAAACTTTGAATTCATGGACTTTGAACTTTGAAATGGTCGCCTTAATGGGCTTCGGATAAATAGATTTTGAATTTTTTAATTCATGGGCTCTATTAAACCTTGAGAAAATGAGCCTTTAGTGGGCTTTTAAAGGAATATGTACTCAAAGGTGCAAGGAACTTTGCTACAGCTGCTTCATGGACTTTGAAATGGTGATCTTACCAGCTTTTTAAGTGATGGAATGGGTTCATGGACTGTAGACTTTAAAGGCCATGTTTGGTTGGAAGAATAAGTGGGAAGAGAATGGAATGAGAAAGAAATGAGTATGTATTTTTGAGAATTTTAATATGTCTACGAAGAATGGGTTTTGGTTAAAAGTTTAAAACATGCAATTTGTGATATAAAGCCTCAGGAAATGAAATCTTGGCCGATACGCATTACATCTGTAGCGCCTCTCCCTTTTCTCTCTAATTATCAGAGTATTTTTTTTATTTAACAACCTGAAGAAAGGGGAGAGTGCCACTGTAACACCCCATCCCGAAACAGGCGTGTTACTACCGATACTAAACCGAGATATCACACATTCCAAACTACCGACATATTTTTTTTTTTCTAAACATCAATAACCATAATAGAAAAGGAGATGCCATAAGTTCAGTTAACACAACAGTGCAATAGGTGGCTAGTACAGTCATCCACAACGATAAACAATATCCAAAATAAACACAAGGTTCTTTCTAATTAATAAAGGAAAGTAATTAAGCAATCTGAAAGCATCATCGCCTAAGTCTGGTCTTGGGACCCGCTGGATCCCGCATCCATCGAGCCACCTGAAAGACAAGGGGGTGAGTACTTCATACTCAGCAAGGGAACACATGCATATAATCACACAACATATATCACACACTGCATATCTACCACTAAGGAATAACAAAGATCCACGTACATGGTCCCCACACAACACGCACTCGACCCACCGTATGGGCCATTCGGTAGGTACTCAATCTGGCCCACGACCACCTTATCTAAACAACCTCAATCCCTTAACCAATGAGCAGGCGAGCACATCCTCAGCCCGTTCGGTCATCTAGATATCACAACTAAACCGGCGGGAGCTGTCCCTCACCGCTCCGTCCCTCGACCTAGGCGAGCACCTCCTCAGCCTACTCGGTCACACGAGGGTTACAACCCATGTCAGCGGGAGCTGCCCCTCACCGCTTCGTCCCTCGACCTAGGCGAGCACCTCCTCAGCCTACTCGGTCACACAGGGATCACAACTCATGCCAGCGGGAGCTGCCCCTCACCGCTTCATCCCTCGACCCAGGCGAGCACCTCCTCAGCCTACTCGGTCACACAAAGATCATCTCATTCATTTCACCTTTGGGTATCGGAACTACAACAGGCTTCTAAGGTTACCTTGGGCGAACCAACCTTCAGCCCGATGGCCTATCAAGGGTTGACACGACTACTTCCCCAACGGATCCCTATTGGGGACTTCCGGGCACCTTGTTCCCCAAGTCAGGTCACACCCCCCCCCAAAGGTGTATCTGGCGACCACAAGACAAACCGACCATTTTATTCAAGCAAGGGGCACGACTACCCACATCCAATCACAAGGCGGTACACATCCCTTCACGCATCCGCCGCGTGGCCCCACATAACCCTAATGTTACTTAGTGTCCAAGCCCCTCCGACATTCCACACATCCGACAAATGCATGAATGATTAACAATAGGCATGTGCAAGTACAAGTAATAATAGACATATTCTCAATGAAGCGACATCGAATCCTAGACAATCAGGTATACCACAGTCTACCATATACTAGCATGCTGATATTTCATCATGTTGTCAATCAATCGCATCTAAATTACTTAATCATGCACAACTGGTATAACATCAAGTTCATCTATCATTCTCACATCATTATCGGACGCGGTTACACAGAGTGGTCCCCTCACCGCATACTTATCTGAACGGTTCCCTTGCCGAGCGGTAGAACTAGATATAAGGGGTCCCATTCTGCGCATTCCGCATCCACATAATTCGAAGATAAATAAATGCAGAATTGTGTATGCTAAAAGTGTGTTAGTTCCCTCACCGGTGTGCGTTTGAAAATTAATCGCGAGAAGGAGGTTCCGTTGGTTTGAAGGGGGCTCGATCTGAAGAGATAAGAGCACAGAATAAGTAAAGGAGATAAAACAGGCTAAACTAAGCTCGAACTTAAAAATGGGCCCGAACTGGGCCGGGCCTAAAACTGGGCCCGAAATGGGCCGGGCCTGAAACTGGGCCGGGCCCAAAGCTGGGCTGGGCCTGGAACTGGCCCGAGCCCAAAACCAGACCGGGCCGAGCTGGGTCAAGGGCGAGCCGAGCTGGGCCCAGCTCAGCGGGGCCCACACTCGAACTCAGCTGAGCCAACTCGGCTGCTCAGCTGAGCCAACTCAGCTGCTCAGCCAAGTTGACTCGGCTGCCCAGCCGGAGGGGAAAGAGGAAGAGGGAAAAAAAACGCCGGAAAGAGAGGAAGAAGAAGGAAGAGGGAAAACCGAAGGGGGTCGGGAAAATCCATCGGAAAACCGGGTAAAATCAGAGGGAAATCGGAGAGAGGAAAGGAAAAGTCGATGAAAACCGAGGTGGGCTCGGGGAAGAGGGAAAAACCGACGGGAAAAGGGAAGGTGGAAGAGGAGGGGAAGAAGATACCTCGGTCGGGCGGTGACGGTGGCTCCGAGACGCCGGTCGTCGGGGCGAAGGGGAAAGAGGGCCGGAAAACGAGAGAAGAACCAGGGAGAGGGAGAAGACGGACGGCCGAGAGGGAGAAGGAGATGGCAGCAGCAGGGCGCCGCGGCACTGTAGCTGCGTGCTACAGTGCGCGGCGAAGAGAATGCTTATAAGGGGAGGGTTTAGGGTTTAGGGTTTCACTCTTTTTTTTTTTTTTTTTTTTCTTTTTTTTTTTTTATCAGATTTCCCCTTATTATTATTATTATTATTATTATTATTTTTTTTTTTTTACGAAAACAGTGTTTCAAAATCAGAAGAAAAATCGGATGTTAAACCTCGGGTGAGGAAAAGTGTGATTTTCAAATATTTCTTTTTTTTTTTTGACAAGGTATCAACTAGTTTAAATTACTAAAATGCCCATTCGAGCTTCTGAGCTCGGGGTCGGGCGAGACAAGGCCTACAACAGGATTCATCCCCTCCCCACTGCTACTGAGACCCTAAAATCCCGAAAAATCGGGTCGGGTCGCTACAACCTACCCCCCTTTAAGCAATTTCGTCCTCGAAATTATGCCAAAAGTCATACCTCGATCCTCGAAGAAACCCGGATATTTTTTCCGCATCGATGATTCCAGCTCCCAAGTCGCTGTCTCTCTCCCTCCACGCTTCCAAATCACCAGAACCTTAGGAATAGTCTTGCCACGGAGCACCTGCTCTATTCTATCCTTGATCTGCACAGGACCTTCGTCGAAACCGACATCCTCGCTAAGGTCCACGTCATCCCAGTTAAGCACATGCGACGGGTCCGGCTGATACTTTCGAAGCATGGAAACATGGAAAACATTGTGCACCCTAGCGAGTTGCGGCGGAAGGGCAATCCTGTAAGCCACCTCCCCGACTCTCTCCAGTACCTCAAAGGGCCCAATAAACCGTGGTGACAGCTTTCCTTTCCGCCCGAACCTTTGAACTCCAGGGCGGGGCGAGACTCTGAGAAAGACATGATCGCCCACGGCAAACTCCAGTGGCCTCCTCCTGCGATCTGCATAACTCTTCTGTCGGCTCTGGGCAGTCAACAACCTCTGCCTGATGAGTTTGACTTGCTCTGTAGTCTCTCTAACCATCTCTGGTCCTGACAAGACAACCTCACTGGTCTCTGCCCAACACAAGGGCGATCTGCACGGTCGACCATACAATGCCTCATATGGTGCCATCTGAATGCTAGACTGGTAACTGTTGTTGTAGACGAACTCAACTAGGTGTAAGTGATCTTCCCAGCTACCCACATGATCCAAAACACAAGCACGGAGCATATCCTCTAAGATTTGGATGGTCCGCTCCGACTGGCCATCTGTCTGTGGATGAAAGGCTGTGCTGAAGCATAACTGAGTACCCAGCTCTCTCTGTAAGCTCTGCCAAAATTGCGAGACAAACCTCGGGTCTCGATCCGAAACAATCGACACTGGCACTCCATGCAGTCTAACCACCTGCTCCATATACAACCGACTCAGTTTCTCCAAGGAATCAGTCGCCTTCATGCCAATAAAGTGGGCCGACTTGGTTAGTCTATCCACTATGACCCAAATGGTATCGTGCCCCTTGGGCGATCTTGGTAATCCAGTCACAAAGTCCATGGTGATGTGCTCCCACTTCCATTCAGATATCTTAAGTGGTTGCTCTACACCAGCTGGTCTTTGGTGCTCAAACTTGACTTGCTGACACGTCAAACATCGAGCCACAAACTCAGCTACAGCCCTCTTCATGCCGACCCAATGATACTGTCGCCTCAGATCATGGTACATCTTGGCACATCCCGGGTGTACCGCAAATTTCGTATGGTGGAAGTGTCGCAAAACCTCCTCACGACACTGCTCTGGTACATACAACCGACCATCGAAAGTCACCGCACCGTCTGCCCTAACTGCACAACCATGTGGTCCGTCCCCAGCAGCCACTCGATCTCGATATCCCATTGAATCTGAGTCAGTCTGCTGGGCTTCCAAGACTAAGCCATCCAACCCTGATCGTACTACCACATTGCACAAGGCCGCTGCTCTGGTCTCACCAATCAAGCTGGCTAGTACTCCTCGAGACTTCCGGCTCAAAGCGTCTGCAACAACGTTCGCCTTGCCGGGGTGATAAGAAAGTTCGAAATCATAATCTCCCAAGTACTCGATCCACCGACGTTGCCTCATGTTTAGCTCTTTCTGTGTGAACAGATATTTGAGACTGTGGTGGTCCGAGAATACTTCGAACTTCTCTCCGTAGAGGTAATGTCTCCAGATTTTAAGTGCAAAGACCACTGCTGCCAACTCCAGGTCATGAGTGGGGTAGTTCTGCTCGTGAACCTTGAGCTGTCGAGAGCCATACGCCACAACACGACCCATCTGCATCAAGACGGAACCCAGACCATCTGCAGAAGCATCACAAAAGACTGCATAGCCCAAACCTCTCTCGGGTACGACCAACACTGGGGCGGTCGTCAGTCTCTTCTTCAGCTCCAAGAAAGCTGACTCACAAGCCTCAGTCCACTCATAAGGTTGGTCCTTACGAGTCAATCTTGTCATAGGGGCAGCTATCTTAGAAAAATCTTGTATGAATCGCCGGTAATAGCCTGCCAGACCCAAGAAACTACGGATCTCGGTCACATTACGCGGTCTCGCCCAACTCATCACGGCCTCCACCTTGGCCGGGTCAACAGCCACCCCTTCCCCTGACACCACATGTCCCAAAAACTGTACCTCTGGCAACCAAAACTCACACTTGCTGTATTTTGCGAACAACTTATTATCCCTCAAAATTTGCAGCACGGTCCTCAAGTGTTGCTCATGATCCTCCTCTGATGCTGAGTACACAAGGATATCATCAATAAATACTTCCACGAACCGATCAAGATAAGGCCTGAATATTCTGTTCATGAGGTCCATAAAAGTGGCTGGGGCATTGGTCACTCCAAAAGGCATCACAACAAATGCAAAGTGCCCAAACCGAGTACGGAATGCTGTTTTCTCTATGTCACAATCCCGCACCCTTACCTGATGGTAACCTGATCGGAGATCAATCTTCGAGAAACATCTAGATCCTCTCAACTGATCGAACAAATCATCGATCCTCGGCAGTGGATACTTGTTCTTTATGGTCACGCGATTCAACTGTCGGTAATCTATGCACAGTCTCATACTCCCGTCCTTTTTCTTAGCGAACAAGGCTGGAGCACCCCATGGCGATGTACTAGGACGGATAAAACCAACCGACTGCAGCTCTGTCAGTTGCTTCCCTAACTCCAACATCTCAGCTGGTGCCATCCGATAGGGAGTGACAGAAATTGGGGCGGTGCCGGGGAGCAAGTCTATAACGAACTCCACCTCTCTACGTGGCGGTAACTCAGTGAGCTTTTCTGGAAAGACATCTGCGAACTCACATACCACACGGGGCATCTCAGCACCTGCTGGCCCCGAACCCTCCCAACTCAAACTGGCCACAAGTCCACCTAACTCATCTGCACTCGGACAAAAGGCAGCGTTCAGCCTCTCAACAAAGGTCTCGCCTGAAACAGTACTACCTGAAACCCTCCTGCGATAGCAGTCAATGACGACCCGGTGGAAACACAACCAGTCCATTCCAAGGATAATATCAAACTCTGACATATCCAAGATCCGTAGGTCAAACTTAAGATGCAAGCCACCCATGGATAGAACACAACCCCGACAAATCTGATCTACAACTACCTCACTACCCAGAGGAGATCTGATATGTAATGGTGTCTTAGCCTTTACCACTTTCAAACCAGAACTAAGAGCAAAATCTAAAGCAATATAAGAGTGCGAGGCACCCGAATCAAACAAAACACGAGCCAAGGAACCATGAAGAACCAACATACCCTGCATGACTGATGGTGGCAAGAACTCCTCTGGCTGTTGCATTAGGGCGTACATTTTGCTCTGTGCTGACTGTTTGGGCCTACCTCGGCCTCTGCCCTTCTGCGATGGCGCTGCTCTCGGTGCAGTAGGTCGAGTCGATGCCATCCGACCGTATCCATCAGCGGGAACCATCGCCTGGGTGGGCGCCACCACAACACCTCGGCCACCCCTCTGGGGACAGTCCCGCGAGATATGTCCAGCCTCCCCACAAGTGTAGCAATGAATGGCCCTAGGCCGCTGCTGAAATTGAGGGCAGTCCCTCCGAATGTGACCGATCTGGCCGCAGTCAAAACACTTAACTGGCTCGGGCTGACCACCCACTACTGGCACAATCGAACCTGAATGTGGTCGCCCGGGAATAACCCCTCGGGTCTGATAAGGCGCTGGTCGCCTTTTCTTCCTGTCATGGCCTCTGCTTGGCTTATAAGTATTCACTGATGCTGGCTGGTAAACTGCGCCGCTGGATCTCATGATGGCGCCCTCTGCTATCAGTGCCCGCTGTACCACCTCTGCATAGGTAACGCACCTCAAAGGCATAACCATACACTGTAGAGCCGGGTGTAGGCCCTCCTCAAACTTGCGGGCCTTATCCTCTTCTTTCGCCACCAAATGTGGAGCATAGCGTGACAATTCCACAAAACGGGCATCATACTCCCGCACTGTAAAGTTACCCTGCTCCAGTTTAATGAACTCACTGATTTTTGTTTGCCTCACTACTGATGGAAAGAACCTGGCTAAGAAGAGCTCCTTGAACTTGTCCCAGTCAGCTCGCCCCAACTCTCGGAGGGGCTCCTCAAGCCACCAACTAGAAGCCTCCCCCTGAAGGTGATGTGTCGCTAGAGTGACTCTCAGATCGGACTCTACAATGCCCAATGAATCCAGTAGGCGGTCCATCTCACCCAACCACCTCTCAGCCTCCAAGGGGTTCGCACCCCCATGATATATAGACGGAAAATAGCGCTTGAACTCTCTGAGCGCCACCATCTGTCTAGTTTCAAACTGTCCAACTGCACGTGGGGGATTAATGGGCTGGTCGACATGCTGAGCTATCAGATCTTCTTGTCTTTTCATATTCCTTTCATATGTCTCGATCATCCTCTCGTACCGGGCAAACATCGCCTCAGGGTCTCGGTGTCCTTGAGCAGGACCCTCAACTAGCACAGGGACCACCGGAGGTTGTTCTACTGCTCCCTCAGGTACTACCACCGGTGTGTTCTCCACCTCAGATTGTGGAGTCTCTAATACCTCTGTAACCTCAGGCATCCCATACGGCCCTGGACGGCCTGCCCCATTGGAACGAGTGCTTACCATCGCCTGTTCACAAATTAAGCACCGATTAGCCTTTAAGTCAAATAAAGAACTAAAACCAAACACAGCTCAAGCGTCAAGATTCAAACCATCCTACCAACACACAACAACAAAATCAGGGTGTCTAGTCCCCACCTCAAACTCGGTCTCATCTACCATACTTTGCGGGGGACGAACCTAGTCGTCAATCATTAACAACTCTCAATTTAGCCCAACAGCACAGTCCGAGAGTGGAACCGCGCTCTGATACCAAATGTAACACCCCATCCCGAAACGGGCGTGTTACTACCGATACTAAACCGAGATATCACACATTCCAAACTACCGACATATTTTTTTTTTTTCTAAACATCAATAACCATAATAGAAAAGGAGATGCCATAAGTTCAGTTAACACAACAGTGCAATAGGTGGCTAGTACAGTCATCCACAACGATAAACAATATCCAAAATAAACACAAGGTTCTTTCTAATTAATAAAGGAAAGTAATTAAGCAATCTGAAAGCATCATCGCCTAAGCCTGGTCTTGGGACCCGCTGGATCCCGCATCCATCGAGCCACCTGAAAGACAAGGGGGTGAGTACTTCATACTCAGCAAGGGAACACATGCATATAATCACACAACATATATCACACACTGCATATCTACCACTAAGGAATAACAAAGATCCACGTACATGGTCCCCACACAACACGCACTCGACCCACCGTATGGGCCATTCGGTAGGTACTCAATCTGGCCCACGACCACCTTATCTAAACAACCTCAATCCCTTAACCAATGAGCAGGCGAGCACATCCTCAGCCCGTTCGGTCATCTAGATATCACAACTAAACCGGCGGGAGCTGTCCCTCACCGCTCCGTCCCTCGACCTAGGCGAGCACCTCCTCAGCCTACTCGGTCACACGAGGGTTACAACCCATGTCAGCGGGAGCTGCCCCTCACCGCTTCGTCCCTCGACCTAGGCGAGCACCTCCTCAGCCTACTCGGTCACACAGGGATCACAACTCATGCCAGCGGGAGCTGCCCCTCACCGCTTCATCCCTCGACCCAGGCGAGCACCTCCTCAGCCTACTCGGTCACACAAAGATCATCTCATTCATTTCACCTTTGGGTATCGGAACTACAACAGGCTTCTAAGGTTACCTTGGGCGAACCAACCTTCAGCCCGATGGCCTATCAAGGGTTGACACGACTACTTCCCCAACGGATCCCTATTGGGGACTTCCGGGCACCTTGTTCCCCAAGTCAGGTCACACCCCCCCCCAAAGGTGTATCTGGCGACCACAAGACAAACCGACCATTTTATTCAAGCAAGGGGCACGACTACCCACATCCAATCACAAGGCGGTACACATCCCTTCACGCATCCGCCGCGTGGCCCCACATAACCCTAATGTTACTTAGTGTCCAAGCCCCTCCGACATTCCACACATCCGACAAATGCATGAATGATTAACAATAGGCATGTGCAAGTACAAGTAATAATAGACATATTCTCAATGAAGCGACATCGAATCCTAGACAATCAGGTATACCACAGTCTACCATATACTAGCATGCTGATATTTCATCATGTTGTCAATCAATCGCATCTAAATTACTTAATCATGCACAACTGGTATAACATCAAGTTCATCTATCATTCTCACATCATTATCGGACGCGGTTACACAGAGTGGTCCCCTCACCGCATACTTATCTGAACGGTTCCCTTGCCGAGCGGTAGAACTAGATATAAGGGGTCCCATTCTGCGCATTCCGCATCCACATAATTCGAAGATAAATAAATGCAGAATTGTGTATGCTAAAAGTGTGTTAGTTCCCTCACCGGTGTGCGTTTGAAAATTAATCGCGAGAAGGAGGTTCCGTTGGTTTGAAGGGGGCTCGATCTGAAGAGATAAGAGCACAGAATAAGTAAAGGAGATAAAACAGGCTAAACTAAGCTCGAACTTAAAAATGGGCCCGAACTGGGCCGGGCCTAAAACTGGGCCCGAAATGGGCCGGGCCTGAAACTGGGCCGGGCCCAAAGCTGGGCTGGGCCTGGAACTGGCCCGAGCCCAAAACCAGACCGGGCCGAGCTGGGTCAAGGGCGAGCCGAGCTGGGCCCGGCTCAGCGGGGCCCACACTCGAACTCAGCTGAGCCAACTCGGCTGCTCAGCTGAGCCAACTCAGCTGCTCAGCCGAGTTGACTCGGCTGCCCAGCCGGAGGGGAAAGAGGAAGAGGGAAAAAAAACGCCGGAAAGAGAGGAAGAAGAAGGAAGAGGGAAAACCGAAGGGGGTCGGGAAAATCCATCGGAAAACCGGGTAAAATCAGAGGGAAATCGAAGAGAGGAAAGGAAAAGTCGATGAAAACCGAGGTGGGCTCGGGGAAGAGGGAAAAACCGACGGGAAAAGGGAAGGTGGAAGAGGAGGGGAAGAAGATACCTCGGTCGGGCGGTGACGGCGGCTCCGAGACGCCGGTCGTCGGGGCGAAGGGGAAAGAGGGCCGGAAAACGAGAGAAGAACCAGGGAGAGGGAGAAGACGGACGGCCGAGAGGGAGAAGGAGATGGCAGCAGCAGGGCGCCGCGGCACTGTAGCTGCGTGCTACAGTGCGCGGCGAAGAGAATGCTTATAAGGGGAGGGTTTAGGGTTTAGGGTTTCACTCTTTTTTTTTTTTTTTTTTTTTTTTCTTTTTTTTTTTTATCAGATTTCCCCTTATTATTATTATTATTTTTTTTTTTTTTTTTTTTTTTTTACGAAAACAGTGTTTCAAAATCAGAAGAAAAATCGGATGTTAAACCTCGGGTGAGGAAAAGTGTGATTTTCAAATATTTCTTTTTTTTTTTTGACAAGGTATCAACTAGTTTAAATTACTAAAATGCCCATTCGAGCTTCTGAGCTCGGGGTCGGGCGAGACAAGGCCTACAACAGGATTCATCCCCTCCCCACTGCTACTGAGACCCTAAAATCCCGAAAAATCGGGTCGGGTCGCTACAGCCACGATGCAAATCAAGTCTGAATCCGAATATTTGACCCTTAACTGGCTCAACCAGTGTGTACACATGAAAAGACTCCACACAAGCTTAGCAACACATTAACTTACAATAATGCGGAAATAAATGCATTCATTTAACAATCTTGAATCCTTCCTTTTCAATCTAACCAAAGCATGATAATAATCTCAAATCAAATGTTCAATTACAATAATACAACTTTCTCAAATAACTCATAATTACGAAATGTTTCATTCACTAATGACATTAAAAATGACAAGCCTCTACGCAATTCTCCATCTTGCCTCCATCCATAGCTACACATGACTGACGCTTGGTCCAGCCTTATCACATTTCTCCTTTCCTGTATTAACTTCTAAAAGAATAGAGTATTGTGGGCTTAGTCAACGATCAGTAGGCTTTTCCATCAAAGTGGGTACCAACATGACATATATAAAAATCGGAGAAAAACATACAAGTTCTTCATATCATATAATTCAATTGCAATCATCCCCACCCCATATTTCAAAATCAATTCATATCTCATATATATAAAGCATTTAAAATCAGTTCATATTCATCTCATAAATCAATTCATAATCAACATACTTTTGATAACTCATTAAATCAATATGATGCAAATGCCATGGTACATGAATCAATGCAAACCCCCCTCATGCCCATGCATTTCTCTCTATCATATTTTTCATTCAAATAGCTATAATCATTGGCTATTATATCCGTAGCTTTCCTTGGGCACCAGTTGGGAGCTACTATCCAATTCCTAGTCTTTAACCGGAGTTATCGGGGGTATACTATCACCCATACTCTCCTGCGCAGGTTTCGGGTCTCTCACCCAGGAGCTTTGAGCCCATCTTAATTGCCCAATTCCTGTGTTCATGGACGCGACCATACAGACTAGTTATGATATTTCATATTTCTCATGTTAGAGTTTCACATCCCCTAACCTTTATCTCAACTATTCTCATCCCCCACAAGATGTATGCTTTCATGTCAAGCATCGATAAATAATTCAAAATATACATTGAAATTAAATACCATTTCCACATACATAACAGTCATGTGACACATAAAGAAAGTAGGAAAACTTACCTGATCTTAGCTGATCAGTGAATGAAGGTAATCCACAAACTAGCTTGGCGCTACCGGATTTGCTTTCGGTCCTTCATTCATATACATATGTCAAGAACATAAATTCACATATCACTAAATTGTAAATTCTAGAAATATTAACATTAAGATTATTCACTATTTCTTATGATTAAAGTGTTCATGTGGTCATGAGGCAATTGATCAAATCCTTCTACGTTTCCATTTCTTTTCCTCATTTCAGAATTTCTCTTGTATGTCTTCTCTATTTCCTTTACTTGCCCAGTTTCTCTTAAGGCATTGAGAGTTATAGATCAGGACCCTTACTAAGAAAGACCTAAGTATTTGTAGAAAATGGTCCCCTGGCAGTTGGGTGATCTGTACGTTGTGATTGGAAGCCAATTAGAACTTAAGAACATGGTCATAAATAAAAGGAACTTAGGACTTGCCACTTTCATTGATTCTCAATCACTTCTTAGCTGATTCCTTTTTGATTTGTTCTATTTGAAGGCCAGCCATTGAAATGAGACAGTCCAATCAGTGTAGTTCTAAATGAAAGCTTATAAAATTCACATGGTTGATCAATGGCTTGAATGACATTGGAAATCCATAGGATTCCTTCACAAAATCTAAGACTATACTGTCATGAGTTCTTGACATGCACTCTTTAATTCAATCAACACACTAAGAAACTCCAATCCACCCAACCAGTCCAGTTCTAACCCGATCTAAAGAAGGTTGGATCTGATTCAATACAACCCCCTTCAACAACTTCCCAACTTCTACACCACTAAAAAGAATAAACACCCAATCTCCAAAAATATTCAGACTAGCAGCACCTCAGTGCATGTCCAAAATCAGATCATACAGAACTGGTTGTCAAACTCATTCACTGCCATCATTGGTAATCAAGTCTCCGATTGAATTTCCCCAAGCAAGAATAGTCAGGCATAATAGGAAAATGCAGTAAGAATTCCAGACAAATGGGATGAAAGCCTTGGAGAGTTAACTCAAGGAAAAACTAATAATTGTTGTTATGCACATTAAACTCTCAATTTGGAACTGCATGCATTTAATCAATCCTACTGGTCCTAATATTTGATTGCAAAAGATACTGAATGTGTCCAAGATAAGCCTTCCTTGCCTTCCTTTGTTCCAACTTTTTTTGTGAATACCAAAAAAGATTTTACTATATGTATTTCAATCCGATACTCAATCCTAGTCAAGAGCAACAATCAGCTAACTGAATCAGCAAACCGAACCTGACTACAGAGTTCATAATGCAATACATGGATGAATTTACTCGTGATCAAATCATTGGATTTGATGCATTTTCTCAAGACCCAAGATACCTATTTAGACAATAATACAAACACCTAATGGACAGCATATGGTTAAGAACTCTCAAAGAGCTTTCAATCCCCAAGACACCTTCAATGTGTGGCCTTCAGGATGAGCTCACATCATTTGATGTCTCAGACCATGAATGGAATCACAAGAGGGCAGTTCTATGTTTTTGGTTAAAAGCAAAACAATAGAGCAGGAGTGAAACTCAGGAATTGGAGATTACCTTTTCATCTTTCCCTTTCCACTATGTACAACAAAGGAAATCCTTGGCTTTCTAGGCATCAGAAATGGTACCGAGTTGCTTCAGGACCTTGATTTCCAACATGTAAGGCCTGGTCAGCAACATGTGTTGTAGCAGTGCCCGTTTTCTCCCCAAAACCCATATCTGAAAATGAGATAGAAACTATCCGAAACAGGGGCTGCGTAATAAATCGCAGGATGGTTTAATTGAAGAAGAAGAAGAAGAAACAAGTCCGGCAGATCTACTAACACAGCGGTGCAAAGATCTCCGCCTTCTGCTAAGTCCATTTTTCCCTCACTTCCCCTTTTTCACCTTACCCCCTTCTCTTTCCCTCAGTGGGTAAAAGGAATAAATTGACACCCACTAAAAAGTGAGTCATTGGCCCTAATCTTTTATTTTTTTAAGCCTAACCTCTTGGATTAATTCCCCATGTGTTTTATCACATTTTAGAAGGTTAATATTCCCAATTTAATAAATAATTTCACGAATTTGAACCCGATCCCTGAATGGGGGAGAAAACCCGACAATTCCCGAATCAGTCCCATTTTCATCTATAAATCCGTATTTGTCCAGGGTTGATTCTAAATCATCGTAGACACTTATTTTAATCTAAATATTAATTTAGAAAATTGCACCAACCTTTCAACACGCTTTTCGTAATCCCTTTTCCTCTTTCCTTCTTCGTCTTTCCCTCTTTTCCTTTCCTTCTTCTCTTGAGAGTAGTAGTGCAAAGTGTTCTCAGTGGGAGATATGAGAGATTTGAGTTTGTCGTGTGATGAAAAGAGGGGAGAAGGGAAGTGCCGTATGCATTTAACAATGGAGTAGTGGGGAGTAGAGAGTCGTGTGCATGGAAAACGGAAACAACCCACTGCCGTGCGCATGATGTATAGGAATTACTGTTCACAGATTACTGCTCATGCGGTGGAAGTTCCACTTCCACCATGTGTGATTTGGTCAACTCTTATCTTGGCTTTTCCATGCCCCTTATGCCCTTGTGTTCTTTTAAGGTATTACATTTGCTTCATTTTGACGTGGCATACACCTTGTCACCCAATTAAATCTTATTCATTTAATTTCTGACCGTGACATCCGACGATTAATTTATAGATTAATTTCCTCAATTAATATTCCTCTTATATTTTCTAATTAATTGATTAATTCACATTAATTTCAATTAATTAATACAATTTCGATTTCTTTAATAATTTTGAAAATTAGAGGTGCCACAAATACTAACACCTTTTAAAATTTTCGTCCCGAAAATAGAAATGAGGTAGGGTTTAAATAACTTACATGAAGAGTAATACATCCTCATCTCGGATTCTTACTCCCATGTTGCCTTCTCATTGTCATGCCTTTCCCACATCACCTTGACGAAAGGAATTGTTCGATTCCTGAGTATCTTCAGTTCTGTGTCCAAGATTCTGATTGGTCGTTCGACATAAGATATATCGATTTGTACATCCAATTATTGTACATCTAACACATGTGAGGCATCTGAATGATATTTCTTCAACATTGATACATGAAAGACATTGGACAGCTGTGGAAGGAGTACAAGTCGATATGCAACCTCACCAATCTTTTGAAGTATTGGAAAAGGTCCAATATACTTTGGTGATAACTTCTCTTTCTTCCTGAATCTGATCTGACCTTTTCATATCGAGACCTTCAAGAATACTTGGTCTCCCACTTCACATGTTAAAGGCATTCTTCTCTTATCAGCATAACTCTTCTATCTACTCTAAGCAGTCAAGAGTCGTTGTCTTATAATCTTGATATGTTCTGTAGTCTCTTCCACTAGTTCTGGTCAAATGAGTGCAGCTTCACCTGCCTAAGTCCAACATACATGAGATATACAAGGTCTGCTATACAATGCTTCGAACGGTGCCATCTGCAGACTGGCTTGGTAGTTGTTGTTATATGAGAATTCCACCAATCGAAGGTGTTCTTCCCAACTACCTTTAAAATCGAGCATACAAGCTCTCAACATATCCTCCAACGTCTGTATGGTCCTCTCTGACTAACCATTTGTTTGTGGGTGAAAATCTGTACTGAATAATAGGTTTGTACCCATAGCTGCCTGTAAACTCTGCCTGTAAACCTGCCATCACGTTCTGATATGATTGTCTTGGATACTCCATGCAATCTAACAATATCTCTGATGTATCGTCTACCCAAGGTTTCTGACGAGTCTGTTACCTTAATAGGTAAGAAATGTGCGGACTTCTTAAGACGATCCACCATGACCCAAATTGCATCGTTGCCCTTAGAAGATCTGAGCAGCCCTGTCACAAAGTCCATGGCTATGTGTTCCCATTTCCATTATGGTATAGAATTAGGATTGAGTAATCTAGGTGGCAGTCTACGCTCAACCTTTACCTGCAGACAAGTTAGACATTTGGAAATAAAGTCTGCAACATCCTTCTTGAGTCCAGACCACCAATATTGCCTTCTGAGATCTCGATACATCTTAGTACTTCTAGGGTGTATCGAGAATTTTGATTGATGTGCCTCTTTCAACAATTCTAAACTGCACTCCTAAGGTACAAATATTATGCCTTGATACATAAGGCCCTGTCCTGGCCGTAGTTCTCAGTCTTCAACTGCTTCTCAATTTGCTAACTTCTCCCAGATTCCAGTCATCTCTGGGTTTGATCTTTGTGCTTGCTCTATTTTTGATGTCATAGTGAAGTGTACTATAAGACTATACACACATCCTCTACTTGTGATCAGAAGATTTAAATCTCTGATTGCTGACATCATTTCCCATTCTTGTCGGATTAGACTAGCCACTGTCCCATGGCTCATACAAGTGAATGCATCTGCGACTTTGTTTGTCTTGTCCGGATTATAACGGAAGGCAAAGTCATAGTCCTGCAGATACTCCATCAATCTCCTCTGTCTTATGTTGAGTTTTTCTGTCCGAACAGATACTTGAGGCTCTTGTGATCAGAAAAGACCTCACAATTTTCTCCGTAGTGATAATGCCGCCAACTTTTAAGTGCGAACACCATTGCGGCTAACTGAAGATCATGAGTGGGATAGTTCCTCTCATGAATCTTCAGCAACCTAGAGCCATAAGCTACAACATGTGCACCTTAGTCGAGTGTACAACCAAGTCCTTCACCCGAAGCATCATAATATATTACATATCCCTTGCCTCGCTCTGGAATAATCAATATGAGAGCTGTTGTCAGTCCCTCTTTCAATTCCTCAAACCGTCTATTGCACTAATTGGTCCATTCAAACTTGACTCCTTTCTGAGTCAAACGGATTAATAGGGTCACAATTTTGGAAAAATCCATGATGAACTTGTGATAGTACCCCGCTAATCTTAGGAAGCTTCTGATTTCAGTGACATTTCTAGGGGGTTTCCAATGTTTCACTGCAGCTACCTTTGCTGGATCTACTGCAATCTCCTCCGTCGTCACTACGTGTCCCAAAAGTTCACCTTAGACAACCAGAACTCACACTTCGTATATGCTCTGCATGTTCCTCCTCACTGGTAGAATAGATGAGAATGTCATCTATGCACACAATTACAAATCTGTCCAAGTAAGGACGGAAGATCCGGTTCATTAGATCCATGAATACTGCTGGTGCATTCGTCAATCTGATGGCATTACCACATACTCATACAACCCGTATCTAGTTCTGAATGCTGTCTTCTCTCTGTCCTTATCCCTGATTCTAATTTGATGATAACCTGACATGAAATCTATCTTGGAGAAATGACTAGACCCTCTCAACTGGTCAAACAAATCTTCAATTCTTGATAGTGGATATCGGTTCTTGATTCAGACACCGATAATCTACACACATTCTTAGGGAGCTGTCTTTCTTCTTAACAAATAAAGCAAGTGATGTACTGTGCTTGATGAAACCCAATAGGAGTAATTCATCAATTTGCTTCTTCAGTTCTAACGTCTCTCTTGGTGCCATTCTATAATGCGGAAGCAAAACAAGTGCAGTGCAAGGAAATAATTTAATTCCAAAATCAATCTCTCGTCTAGGAGGTAAATTCGGAATCTGTTTCGGAAAAACATCCGCAAAATCTTTCATTACTGCTGGTAAAGTGGATACAGGTGAATCCTCAAACCTGAGACTATTCAACAAGATTTGTCCTATCTCATCTAGTGGTTCTCCACATATAGACAATTTTCGTGTATCACTGTACACAATAAATCTTTGTCCTTCAGGTGACCAAAATGTCAACCTCCTGTGGTAGCAATCGATGCACGCATGATAGGTGCTCAACCAATCCATGCCAAAGATAACATCATATTCTGCCATCTCCATCACCAGATAATCAAATTTCAATTTAAAATTACTTAATTCAGTATCTACTGAATTACAAATCAAGTTAAGGGATGAGTCTCAATAGGGGATACAATAGTAAATTAGATGTCAAATGTTTTACTAATATTCCTGTGGGCGCAACAATGGAGGTATATATAAAAGTATGCGATGCTCCAGAATCAAATAAAGCAGTAGCATATGAACTTCCAACGATAGCCATACCTCGGATCACCGAGTGATCAACCGTCTCGGATGCCGGGACTAAAGAGTACACCCATCCTGAACTTGCTGGTGCTTGAGGCCGTCTGGGCTGATTTTGAAATTGAGACATATGCGACTGGTCGGTTTGCCAAGTGGACGAAAGGATGTTCGTGCTGGTGGTCCCTTGCGTAACTAAGGGCAATTTCTCTTCATATGGTCAGCCCGACAGCAACAACAGGCAAAGGTGCTAGCAGAAGATGGCGCGGGTTGTGTCCTGTTTAGCTGTGGACAATTCTTTTTGGAGTGCCCAGCCTGTCCGCAATGGAAACATGTGAACATACTGCCGGTAGACTGAACCATCGATGTAGAAGCCTGAGAACGTTGGGCACCAGATCTTAACCTCTTATTTGGTTGATAAGAGTTAGTACTACCTTGCCTTCTTCGGTGCTCCATGAAACTAGCTGTCTCCGCTAGATCCTTCTCCACCGTGATAGCTCTGCTCACTATCTCAGTATATGTCTTAGCAACTGGGGATATCACCCTTGACTTGATTGCAGGCCAAAGACCCCTTTCAAATTTCTAGGTCTTTTTGGACTCTGTGTCCACCATATAAGGAGCATAAGTGGACAGTTGGGTGAACTCCACCTCGTACTCCGTAACCGACAAATTCTTCTGGGCCAAGACTATGAACTCATGTGCCTTGCTCTCTCCTTCCTCCTCAGGGAAGTAACGTCCCAGAAATATTTCTTTGAAGCCCTTCCAGGTTCGGTCTGTCAGTAGATTATGTTCTTTCACTGTTTTCCACCACTTCGCAGAGTCGTTTATAAATTGTGAACTAGCTAAGAGAATTCGATTCTCTTCATCTGTGATATTTAACAATTCAAATATATAGGTCAGGCTATCAATCCATTTTTCAGCCGCTACCAGTCCCTCTGTGCAATAGAATTTTTGTGGCTGCTGCTGTTGGAAGTTCCTTACAGTGATTTGGCTCTCCAAGCTCTGTGTTAAGGAACTCGCAGTCTGAGTCAACTATATCACCGTTTGTACTAAATTTTGTAGAAAAGTCTGCATCTCTGGGGCTATAATAGGAACCACTATTGATTCCTCCTGTACTACCGGCGGAGCATCAGCCTGTACTTCTACTATCACCGGAGGAGCATCTGCCTGTACCTCTGGTATGACAGGAGTAGCACCACCACCAGTTCCAGCGACACGCGCTGAAGGTTTCCGTGCACGAGATGCTCTTTGGGGTGCCATTTTCCTATCTCAAACACGAGCATTAGGAAAAATTCTCATTTTGTAAATACATGCCCAATATCATAATATATCAACAATCTGTTAATGCCTTTATTTTACTTTCTAAATTGGAGAAAAATTTTAAAGTTTTCATCTCTAATTTTATCTTCCTGTATTTGGCATACCATGATTAACACCTTTTATTTTCGACATATAAGGGTTATTCAACTTCCAATTTCAGGGGTTACTCCTTACTTTGATTTTTCATCTCTCTGACTATTTCTCATCAAAGGTTGTTCTCAGATTAAATGCTTATTGTCTGATTCTCATTAAAGTAAATTAATTCGGCCTCGGTGTAGCAAACTCCGAATACTCGGTCAGTTAGGATTCTTATTTGTCAGTACGACATGATACCGTATTAATGTTACTTTACGAGACTCAACACTTTCGGTTTTGCTCTGATACCAACTATAGTACCCCTCCCATTTCTCCATAATTATCAGAGTATTTTTTTTTTTTTTATATTTAACAACCTGAAAAAAGAGGAGAGTGCCACGACACGAGTTAAGTCTGAATCTGAAGATTCGACCCTTAACTGGCCCAACCAGTGTGTGCACATGGAAAGACTCCACGTAACCTTAGCAACAAACTAACTTACAATTATGCGGAAATAAATGTATTCATTTAAAAATCTTGATTCCATTCTTTTCAATCTAAATAAAGTATGATAAAAATCTCAAATCAAATGTTCAATTACAATAATCCAACTTTCTCAAATAACTCATACCTACGAAATGTTTCATTCACTAATGACATTAAAAAAGACAAACCTCTACGCAATTCTCCATCTTGCCTCCATTCATAGCTACGCATGACTGACGCTTAGTCCAGCTTCATCACATTTCTCATTTCCTGTATTAACTTCTAAAAGGATAGAGTATTGTGGGCTTAGTCAATGCGTAGTAGGATTCCCCATAAAAGTGGGTACCAACATAACATATATAAAAATTGGAGGAAAAAACGTACAAGTTCTTCATATTATATAATTCAGTTGAAATCATCCCCACCACATATTTCAAAATCAATTCATATCTCATATATATAAAGCATTTGAAATCAGTTAATATTCATCTCATAAATCAATTCATAATCAACATACTTTTGATAACTCATTAAATCAACATGATGCAAATGCCATGGTACATGAATCAATGCAAACCCCTCTCATGCCCATGCATTTCTCTCTATCATATTTTCCATTAAAACAGTTATAATCATTGGCTATTATGTCCGTAGATTTCCTGGGGCACCAGCTGGGAGCTACTACCCAATTCCTAGTATTTAACCGGAGTTATCAAGAGTATACTATCACCCATACTCTCTTGCGTATGTTTTGAGTCTCTCACCTAGGAGCTTTGAGCCCATCTTAATTGCCCAATTCCTGTATTCATGGACGCGACCATACATAATAGTTATGGTATTTCATTTTTCTCATGTTAGAGTTACATATCCCCTAACCTTTATCCCAACTATTCTTATCCCCCACAAGATGTATGCTTTCATATCATGCATTGATAAATTATTCAAAATATATAATGAAATTAAATACCATCTTCACATACATAACAATCATGTGACACATAAAGAAAGTAGGAAAACCTACCTGATCTTAGCCGATCAGTGAATGAAGGTAATCCACAAACTAGCTTGGTGCTACCAGGTTTGCTTTCGGTCCTTCATTCATATACATATATCAAGAATATAAATTCACATATCACTAAATTGTAAATTCTCGAAATATTAACATTAAGATTATTCACTATTTCTTATGATTAAAGTGTTCATGTGGTCATGAGGCAATTGATCGAATCCTTCTACGTTTCCATTTCTTTTCTTCATTTCAGAATTTCTCTTGTATGTCTTCTCTATTTCCTTTACTTGCCCAGTTTATCTTAAGGCATTGAGAGTTATAGATCAGGACCCTTATTAAGAAAGACCTAAGTATTTGTAGAAAACGGTCCCCTGATAGTTGGGTGATCTGTACGTTCTGATTCTCAATCACTTCTTAACTGATTCCTGTTTAATTTGTTCTATTTGAAGGCCAGCCATTGAAATGAGACAGTCCAATCAGTGTAGTTCTAAATGAAAGCTTATAAAATTCACATGGTTGATCAACGGCTTGAATGACATTGGAAATCCATAGGATTCCTTCACAAAATCTAAGACTATACTGTCATGAGTTCTTGACATGCACTCTTTAATTCAATCAAAGTAGATGTGCCAAACAAAGTTCAGTCACACTAAGAAACTCCAGTCCACCCAACCAGTCCAGTTCTGACCCGATCTAAAGGAGGTTGGATCTGATTCAATACAACCCCCTTCAACAACTTCCCAACTTCTACACCACTAAAAGGAATAAACACCCAATCTCCAAAAATATTCAGACTAGCAGCACCTCAGTGCATGTCCAAAATCAGATCATACAGAACTGGCTGTCAAACTCATTCACTGCCATCATTGGTAATCAAGTCTCCGATTGAATTTCCCCAAGCAAGAACAGTCAGGCATAATAGGAAAATGCAGTAAGAATTCCAGACAAATGGGATAATAGCCTTGGACAGTTAACTCAAGGAAAAGCTAATAATTGTTGTTATGCACATTAAACTCTCAATTTGGAACGGCATGCATTTAATCAGTCCTACTGCTCCTAATATTTTACTACAAAAGATACTGAATATGTCCAAGTTAAACCTTCCTTGCCTTTCTTTGTTCCAACTTTTTTTGTGAATACCAAAAAAGATTTTACTCTATGTATTTCAATCCGATACTCAATCCCAGTCAAGAGCAACAATCAGCTAACTGAATCAGCAAACCGGACCTGACTACAGAGTTCATAATGCAATACATGGATGAATTTACCCGTGATCAAATCATTGGATTTGATGCATTTTCTCAAGACCCAAGATACGTATTTAGACAATAATACAAACACATAATGGACAACATATGGTTAAGAACTCTCAAAGAGCTTTCAATCCCCAAGACACCTTCAATGTGTGGCCTTCAGGATGAGCTCACATCGTTTGATGTCTCAGACCATGAATGGAATCACGAGAGGGCAGTTCTATGTTTTTGGTTAAAAGCAAAACAAGAGAGACAGGAGTGAAACTCAGGAATTGGAGATTACCTTTTCATCCTTCCCTTTCCAGTATGTACAGTAAAGGAAATCCTTGGTTTTCTCGGCATCAAAAATGGTACCGAGTTGCTTCAAGACCTTGATTTCCAACATGTGAAGCCTGGTCAGCAACATGTGTTGCAACCGTGCCCGTTTTCTCCCCAAAACCCATATCTGGAAATGAGATAAAAACTATCCGAAACAGGGGTTGCGTAATAAATGACAAGATGGTTTAATTAAAGAAGAAGAAGAAGAAACAAGTCCGGCAGATCTACTAACACAGCGGTGCAAAGATCTCCGCCTTCTGCTAAGTCCCTCTTTCCCTCACTTCCCCTTTTTCACCTTACCCCCTTCTCTTTCCCTCAACGGGTAAAAGGAATAAATCGACACCCACTAAAAAGTGAGTCATTGGCCCTAATCTTTTTTTTTTTTTTTTAAGCCTAACCTCTTAGATTAATTCTCCATGTGTTTTATCACATTTTAGAAGGTTAATATTCCCAATTTAATAAACAATTTCACGGATTTGAACCCGATCCCTGAATTGGGGAGAATACCTGACAATTCCCGAATCGGTCCCATTTTCATTCTATAAATTCGTATTTGTCCAGGGTTGATTTTATATCACCCTAGACTCTTATTTAAATCTAAATATTAATTTAGAAAATTGTACTAACCTTTCAAGACGTTTTCCGTAATCCCTTTTCCTCTTTCCTTTTTTGCCTTTCCCTCTTTTCCTTTCCTTCTTCACTTGAGAGTAGTAGTGCAGAGTGTTCTCAGTGGGAGATATGGGAGATTTGAGTTTGTCGTGTGATGAAAAGAGGGGAGAAGAGAAGTGCCGTGTCCATTTAACAGTGGAGTAGTGGGGAGTAGAGAGTCGTGTGCATGGAAAACGGAAACAACCCACTGCCGTGTGCATGATGTATAGGGATCACTGTTCACGGATTACTGTTCATGCGGTGGAAGTTCCACTTCCACCGTGTGTGACTTGGTCAACTCTTATCTTGGCTTTTCCATGCCCCTTATGCCCTTGTGTTCTTTTAAGGTATTACATTTCCGTCCTTTTGACGTGGCGTGACACCTCGTCACCCAATTAAATCTTATTCATTTAATTTCTGACCGTGACATCCGACGATTAATTTCCTCAATTAATCTTCCTCTTATATTTTCTAATTAATTGATTAATTCACATTAATTTCAATTAATTAATACAATTTCAATTTCTTTAATAATTTTGAAAATTCGAGGTGTCACAACATCGACCAAACTAAAGAAATATCAGCTGGATATCGGCTGAATTCGTTTTTTTTTTTAAAAAAAAAAAAAAAAAATCGGTTGTGGGCACAGGATTATCTTGGCCAATATTTGCCTATATCGGCTGAATATCAGCCGATATTTAAAATATCAGTCAATATCGGCCGATATTTATATTTTTCATTTTTTTTAAAAAATAGCCTTTTTTTCATTTTCTTTTAAAAAAAAAAAAACTCAGTTTTTTTTTTTAACAAAATAGCCACCGAGATTGAAAAAAAAAAATTGAGAGGGAAACTGTCTCGGTCGAGACCGAGATCTCAGTCTCGGCGATATTTGGACCCCTGTGATGCCTCATTGAACAATTAAGCACCATGGATTTTCATTGGCCCATGAAAAATCTGTGTGTATTTTATTAACCAACTATTCATCCACAGTTTCTTGGCTCAAGACTATTCCATGTTTTTGAGGCCCAACAATATGTATCACTTGTTGGTTCATTCCCGTTTCAAGTATCGTCTATTGGGACATTAGTCCCACAATTGTTTACTAGCCCATAGTCATCCATGTATTATTTTCTTGCCCATTGATGGTTTTTACATTGCTTCTTCCCTATGAAGAATGCATGGAGGGTTTGCCGACCCATTAAATGTCCACATATTGGTATCTGGCCCATTAAAGTTCACGTATAACTTCCCAGTCCATTGAAACTTTTCAGACCTAAAAATGTTCTACATGTCCAGTAGTAGTTTATGCTCGTTTAGGAGACTTTGTTTTAGGCCTAGAAATGTTGTAAGATGCCAAAAAACATCTTAGGATATCCAAGAAGAGTTATATGAAAATTTTCAGGCCCAGGCCCAGAAATATTTTATCATGCCATAAAACAACTTTGAAGGTCCAAGAAGTGTGAACAAAAATTTTCAGGCCCAGGCCTATAAATACTGCAATATGCCATAATTAAACATCTTACGAGGTCCGAGAAGAGTGATATGAAAATTTCAGGTCCTTGAGCAATTCTTAACAGGCCCAAAAACATCATTGGAGTATCAGGAGCATTTATTTGAGAATTTTTGGCCGTTAAGCAGTTTTTAACAGGCCCACAATTATTTTTATAGGTCCATCAAAAAATATTTTAGCCCAAGAATGATCTTAATAGGCTTTTACCATAAGTTTTCAAAGCCCACGGGTGTTTTTTGCAAGCCTACAACCAAGGGTCCAAATATTAGCCAATACCGAATTTTGAACCCCTGCCTACAACATTCAAGTACAAAAATTTTGGCCCGATAATCACTTTTAGGCTTATAGAAATGTTCATGGTGTTGACAGGCCCAGATGCAATTTTATAGGCCCACAAACAATTATGATAGCCCAAAGAATAAATTTCCATAAAATTTGGCCCATGAATATTTTAATGGATTAATAATATTTGGAAAGCCGAAAAAAAGAATTATAATGATCTTTTAGGTTCTAAAATTGTATTCAGGCCCAAGTCCAATGACCATGTCTTCGACAGTTGATGCCCATGTGTGAATTCAAACATACGAGACTTATTTGGATGGAAATTAGTATGGGACTCATTAGAGTTACGTAATTATAACTATTGATTATCTATTTAGACATGTAACCGCTTTCATTTGAATATGATTGTAGGTTTATCCATTCAAGTTTGGATAAAAAATAAATTTAACTTATTTGAATTTGAGTGAACCATTAAATGAGTCTAGTTAAATTTATGATGGACCATTTGGTGGACTTTGTTTCGAAGACCATTTAAAAGGACCAATTGATTAATTTGGATTGTATAGTAGAGTATTAGATGAGTCTATTTGAATTTAGTTGGATCTTAAATGAGTCAATTTCGGTTTGAATGACCATATGGTATTTGAATTTGAGTGGAGTAAATATTAGCAAATTTAGATTTGAACAAACAACTTGAATTGGTCTACTTAGAATTTGATCAAATCATTTAATGAGTCAACATTGAAATTAGGTGGAATATGCAGTAGCTCTTTCTAAATTTAAATGAGCTGCTTGAATTTGGAATACGATTCTTATGTGGAACATGGATCAACTACGATGATAAAATTTGATCAATTTCTTTCCAAGGAATAATATAAGGCCCAAAAAAATTTGAAAAGGAAATTTCACCCTTTCAATTCTCACTAAATTTTATTGTTGGCAAATTTTCTATAGTTAGCATTCTTCAAACTTTTTTTGTAATTAGTTTTTTTAGTTAATCATGTTTTTCAAAACAAAACTATATTACGGTAAACCAAATTGCTAACTATAGGCATGGGATATGAGTTGAGTCGAGCTATGAATAAGGTCATAGATAATAGATTATAGATACTACATTTGGTTCAGTTGGCTATGAACCATGTATCAAGTCATGTCACAAATCAAATTATAAGTTGGGTTAGGTGTACGGTCATGAATCAAGTTAGTTGTGTCATGGATTAGATAATAGTTCGAGTTGATTGAGTCGTAGTCATGGATTGGGTGATGAATCATCGCCAGGTTGGATCTCAACTCATGAATTTCGTTAGTATGAGAATCCAGGAATCATAGAAATTGATTCCTAACAAACAATACTAGGATAGGATTATGAGTTTTTCTTTTCTTTTTACGAGTAAGGTGTCAAGGGTCTCACTTGTATTGGAATAGGAAACAATTTTTAACACGACTAATTCTTGGGGCAAGTGAAGTCCTCTCAATACCACACACGCTGGGTCCACAACTACGAGGAGTGGTTCATTGAAGTTTAGTGTGAATCCAACTCAAGACCCCACTTCTTGAAACAAACTTTTTAGCCGTCATGAGCAATGTTACAACAAATGGATTCCTAATCTCAAAGTGGAGATTGCTTCCCTTTGAATTCTGCCATTATGAGAAAAAAAAGGGTAGAAATTTTGACTTTTAGCAGTAGCATAAGAAGTGTGAAAGGGTTTGAAGCTGTTGAGCACTTGCAGTTGTTTATTTTTGGTGGCTTCATGTTTCCTCTTTAACTGAATGATTGAATTTGAATCTAAGTATTGTGTTGTTCTTTCTACAAAGCAATGATAGGGTCAATAGTTGTTTTAATCATTGTGGATTGGTTCTGTGCTTTTTTTTTTAATAATTCTTGGTTATAATTCAATACTCTGTTACATTTAACAAGTGCTTCAAATTTTGGTCATGTTAGGTGGTTGATCCCACAAATCAATTGAGAATTAAGGGGGTTTGGGTTTCAAATTTCAATCAATGTCCAGTCCAATAAGCTCCTCCTATATGAAGAAGAGGTAGGTAGGTATTCAAGACAAGCGTCGAAATCTTGGCCAATATGCATAGTATCTGCCAGAGATAAAAAAATTCAGTTGATTTTTATTTTTTATTTAAAAAAAAAAAACAAATATTGGCATGAGCTAGGTCGATATCTCAGCCAATATTTATATTTTTTAATTTAAAAAAAAACAGTTTTTTTTTAAATGAATTTTTTTAATAAAAAAAAGGCCATCAAGATTTTCAAAAAAAAATTGAGAAGAAAGAAAAATATCAGCCGAAAATTCGGATGAGCCGAATTTTCGACCGCTGATTCAAGCTCCATTCAACTTTCAAAGTGTAGGTCAGTGAAAAAAGAGAAAAACTGAGTCAAGGAAAGAATGTATTATATGCTCTACGTTGCAAAAACTCATTAAGGTCCAAAAACTCTGAAGCCTTTTCAAGAAATCAAAAACCGAAAGGCCCAATAGTCCTATTGAGTGGAGTTCATAAGTCTAGAAACCCATTCTTTTGAAGTCCACTTTCTCAAAGGCCTAGAAAGTACATGAATTCAAAAGTCTAAAACCCATTTTCAAATACCCACTAAGCTTACCATGCCAAGCCCATTAAAGTTTACAAGCTCCAATGTTGATTCCCCAAAAGCCCTTTACATTTGATAATCCCAAGTTCATCAAAGCCCAATACCTTGAAGCCCATAATGCTTTATATCTAAAAGCTCCATATTCAAAATCCCTCTTAAGTGAAATCATCTCCAAAGCTCATCTAAATCCACGAAAGCAGAAAGCCTTTTTTTCTTTTAAAAAAATAACTACAAAAGAAAAGTCCAAGAAAATAGCTTATTTGAGTGTAAAAGTCATAGGGGTGAAACTTAGATGGGGGTAAAGTTCGACCCCAATGACTCAATCTGAGAAATTCACAGGTTTGGATTATGTATTTGTATATTCTAGATCGAGTCGGGTTGGAAAAAAACCTATATGAAATTTGAGTCAAGTTAAGTTAAGAAATTCAAAATCCACAAAATTCAACCCAACTCATCCTGACTACACCAAGTTATAAAACAGTAGCGATTACGGCTGAAACTCGAGTAGGATCGAGTCGGGTCAGAAATTCAGATTGGGTCAGATTGAATAATTCGAGTAAGCAATTTAGGTCAGGTCAGATTATGTTCAATAAATTTTGACATAGGTTGACCCAATCCAACCCATTCGAATTTCAGCCCTAACTAGTCCTATGGGGTGTCATTAAATGATGAATCTGAACTCTTTCAAAGCAATATTTTCACCCTTACTCTGTTCACCCTTCTATATGTTCTTTCTTTCAAAATTCTTCAGAAGATGAGAGAGAAGTTGAAAACTTGAAATCAAAGGAGCCTGCCTATGAGTGATTGAAGAGTTACTTAATGTAAAGGAAATGCAAAGAAATTTCTCCAAATGAATCTCCTTTTTTTCTGCCATTTGATTTTTAGTCCAAATTGAAAGACCAATCTAGTTACGAGACAAAATTCAAAGAACAAAACATGGTCCTCAGTTATTCACATCTTAAAATTACAAAACAGATGTTCTTGCAAAACCCTAGCAATCTTGTCCTTTAAACATTTAGAGTAACACCACTGGAAGTCTTGTTATGATGGGTGGTGTCATCAGAATACCATCCATGCTTTGAAGAATCATATTTCTCACCGTCGCCCCACAACGCATATGCCTCTTCTCCATGCACCGCATCGTCTCCGATCGTCAACTGCTCTTCCGGCATTCTCAGTGGTATCACCACTCTGATAATCAAGCAAATGATCGTCGTGGCGACAATATTCCAACCAATGATGAAGCCAGCACCCACAATTTGTTTAAGAAATTGGACGCCGCCTACACCGCGGTAGAAAGCTCCTCTAGAGTTGGTGACAGGCAAGAAGAGGGCACATAGCTCGGGTTCGGCCAAGAGGCCGGTTGTTGCACCACCTAGGAAGCCGGCGACGGCGTGGGTGTGGAAGACACCAAGGGTGTCGTCAACTTTCTGAAGTAAGGTCCATCGCTTGTGGACTATCATCATGGTAAACCATGGAATGCTGCCTGAGAGGATACCCATGACTATAGCAGCCCAACCTTGAACAAGGCCTGCCATGGATGATGCCAACAAAGCCCAGTAATGTAACAAATAGTAAATGTTTTTTTTTTTTTTTTTTTGAGTGGTAAAGATGAAATTTCATTAAAAGAAGGAAAAACATAATTAGAGGAAAAAGACAAGCCATATGGGCCTAAGAGGATTAGGCCCAAAGGCGAGAAACAAAAGAGAGAGCAAAAGAGCAAAAATACAACAAAGCAATCATCCACCCGGAAGATGAAAGACTCCCAAGAACAACCCTTCAACACCATTTTTAACAAAGAAATCCACAATGTCATTTGCCGTCCGACTGATAAGGTTGAAGGAGACCTCCAAGCCCAAGGGGAGACCCTTAATTTCCCTTACTAGGGTGATAAGCCTCCAGGGGGGACGCCTTACACCCCTAGCCCATTTGATAGCGTTGGAGGAATCGCTTTCAATAACTAATTTAACTCCCTCAAGACTCACTCCTAGAGTTAAAGCTCTCCGAATACTAAGAAGTTCCGCCTCATTGGATTCCTTGATCCCCACAGATTCTGAAAACATGACACGAATAGAGCCTATATGATCCCTAAGAACTCCCCCAATACCTGACGGACCCGGCTTACCCTTTGAAGCCCCATCCACATTAAACTTGAGAGTCCCCAAATGAGGAGGAGACCACTCAACCATCAACCTCCTTTCTTGCCGAGAGGTAACCATCATGCAACCTCATTTCTTGTCGAGAGGTAACCATCATGCAACCTTCCCAAGACCGACAAAGATCCACGGCCTTGAAATCTTTGAAAAACTTATTAGAACACAACCACGTGCTCAAACTCCATTTTGCTTTTTGACAAAGATCCCCAATATCCAAAGATTGCCCCTCAAAGATCCTAGAATTCCTCTCATTCTAGATGGTCCACGAAACAACTGTCGGGATAGAAACTCACGCTAGCTTCCTCTTTGTTCTAATACGGTGAATAAACTACGATTCCATGAGCCTCTCCCAAGAATCAGGAATTACTCAAGACACACCCATAAGGCTCAGAAAGCAACTCCATAACCTCCACGCAAAGGGGCAAGTGACAAGAAAATGATCAATACTCTCTTCCTCTATATTACAAAAGGGGCACAAAGAGTCAGCATCCATGCTCAAAAGACCTCTTCTTCTCAATTCCACCCTTGTTAAAATTTTCTTTTTAGCACAACACCAAGTGAATAACTGAACCCTCGGGGAGCAAGGCTACTCTAAATCAGATTCAGGGGTCCAGGAGAACCACTAACTTGAAGAGATGCTAGGACAATTAGAGACCTGACCGAGAAGATACCAGAGGAATCCCACACACACACCAAATCATCATCACTATCTAAATCCAATGGGAACTCACCAAGCTGGGCTAAGAGATCATTGACACTTTCCACTTCAAATGCCCTTAATTCTCTCCTGAAATAGTAAAATTATTTAAAATAAGTCCTAATTTTTAGTTTTAAATTTCATTCATAATTAGAAGTATTGAAGAATTGCAAAACCCAAATCTAATTTTATATATATATATATATATGCATGCATGCAGGCATATCCAATTTCGCGCTGGTTGATGGATTTGTTTAACTTATTTTATAAAAAAATTTTATTTCCACACATAATTGATTAAAGAAAATTAAGCATTTATAAAACTTACTTCAGATTTGGATTTCAAACTAAACTCGAGCTTTTTTAAGGTGATTTAATTTTTTATTTTTCAGTATAACGCTAAGAAAAACATTGAATTGGTATCATATTTAAAAAAAGAAAAAAAAAAGAAAAAGAAAACAAGTAGGTAGGAATCTTTGACACGAGATGCACCATTTCTTGGCTTTTTTCAGCTACAAATTTTAATAGAATAAAATTTATATCGGTGGATAAATTTAAAAATAAAAAACCACTTCATCAAATGCATTTCTATAGGTATGTATGTAGTTTTTAGATTTTTTTTTCCAAAAATCTCTTTGAAAAATGCACATGTTGAGCTCTTTAAAAATGGTATTTAAAAACACATTAATCCTTTTGTAAATAAATTTCTAATTTATCCCTATTTATCTAGTCTCATTCAATTAAAGACTTCAGTAAAATGGGTAAAATGTTCTATCATTAAGAAATTACTATTTTTATTTAAAAATATTCCTTTTTCATTAGAATATAAAAAAAAAAAAAAAATCAAGTGTGAATGCGTCAAAAGATGACCCAAATTTCCACTCCTTAGGAAGACTTTAGAATGAAAAAGTGACGAGTCTGCACAAGATAAAAGTGAGAGGAAGTCGACCATTGACTTTTCTAAGCAATGTGTGCACATCCTCCTAACCATTAAAATTAAATTTAACTAAACTTCATTAACAATCAAAATTAAAAATTAATTAAATTCGATTAGAAGCTTCCTCGCATATTATAGTATTAATATTGGACTCCAAAGATGTGGGACCCACAAATTCTTATTGATGCTCCATAATTTCCACAAGTGGAACTGGAAGGTGTCTGCTAGTGCGATGCATAGACCTTGACTTGGTGGGTTTACTTTCACACTTACCTCCCAACTCCCAAGTCTAGAGTCTAGGAGAAATTTTGTTAATAAAAAGAAAAAAAAAAAAAAAAATATATATATATATATATAGAATAAATTTAGAGAGAATGAATAAAAAAATAGTGAAATTACATATTTATCAAATTATCACATTTTATTGAATGAGGTATATAAAATAAATAGTTTAACATAGTAATTTTTAAGAATAAAGATTGCAGAGCTCAGATGATCAAATATTTATTCATATGATCTTCTACACACCTCATTCAATCACGTGTTTTGTAATTAGTTTTTAGAATTTTTTTTCATATTTCATTTTGAATTGAGTGAGTCAATGAATTTTATTAAAAAATTTAGATAAAATTAAATACTTGCACAAATTATTCATCTCAATTAAATTTTGAATCTAATTCAAATTTGAAATTTTCAAAATATAAATTAATTAGAAACATCTGAGCCACCCACCTTCCCAAAAATGACATCCCTGCTATAGAAATTAAAAAAAAAAAATTGTCAAATAGAGGAAAAAAAAAACAAAGGACATAACATATGAGCATAATTGTTGTATATTGATAAAGGGAGAATTATAAAAAGAAATCAAATTCATTGCATCCTTCTTACAGTGGAGAATCTATTGATGCCTTTAAAATCAAAAGTAGAAAAATAGTACTCTAAAGTTGTTTTTCTAATCTTATAGTAAGTGGTTGAAAAATAGATCAAATTGAGAAAGTGTGACAAGACACAGTGCTTAGTGAAATAAGTGAAAATGGGTGCAAGTGCAGCCTTTGTGTTCTCTTGCAAAATTTCTTTAGAGATTAAGTATCTTAAAATCTGGTGTACTTTAATGACATTGGGTATCCCTTGTAGAGGTTTTTGCTGTTTCCCACACGTAAATTACAAAAAAAAATATCTTAAATTATTTAAAATTTAGAAATAATGAAAAATTTCATGTTTATTACAATGGAGAGGTATCTTAAATTAAATTTAGAAAGAATGAACTATTGGGAAGCCCACCCAATCATCGATTAGATGGATTCGGATCTCTCTCAATAGTTTGGGCTCAAATGTCACATTGGTTAGATGATCATAACTAATAAAATCGAACAGAGTTGGGCCAAATTGTTCTAATCATAATTTCTCAATGCAACTCATGAAGATGTCAAAATTGAATGAGGTAAGTCTTCTACTTTCATACATTTGATCATCAGTTGACAGTGAAAAGGAAGGGTGAAATTTGGGTCGGGTTTTAATTCGACAAGTATGACCCGACTCAAGAAAATAGTGGGTTTGGGTTATTTATTTGTATATTTTGGGTCGGGTTGGGTTGGAAAAATAAAATCCATATGAAATTTGAGTCAGGTTGAGTTGAGAAATTTAAGATCAATCTGACCCAACTCGACGTGAGTACACCAAATTATAAAACAATATTCGAGTTGACTCGGGTCAGATATTCGGGTCGGTCGGGTTGAGTAATTCGGGTCAGTCATTGGGATTGAGCTGGGTCGAGTTCGATAAATTTTGATATAAGTTGAGTTGGATTTATTAAAATTCGACTTAATCTGATTCGAATTTTAACCCTAGTGAAAAGTAGACTTCACCTCGATCCCATTTTTACTATTCAAATAAAAATATTTTTCATTTTCAACCCAAAGTAGAAAGGAGGCATCTACTACTCAGAGATTGTAGGAGAATTCCCTACTTGATAGAATCTCCTTGTTAGAGATTGTAGGAGAATTCTCTATTTGATAGAATCTCCTTATTAGAGATCCAAGGAGAATTCCCTACTTGATAGAATCTCCAATTCATATGCACATATTAGAGTGTTAATCAACCAAATGGAGTCTTGAATCCACTAAATTCTAGCAATATTTGAAGACTCACCAGCGCCGGGTGTAATGCAAACCAATCCTGTGATCATGCCTTGAACAGCTCCAATCACTGAAGGTTTCTTGAAGAAGATCACATCGAGGCATGTCCAAACAAGAAGGCTAGTTGCAGCACATATGTTCGTATTCAACACAGCCATTGATGAATCGATGTTTGCCGAATACGGATCACCGCCGTTGAACCCAGCCCAACCCATCCACAAAAGCCCGGCACCGGTCAGCATCATTAGAACATTATTCGGTGGGAACCTCTCTCTATCCTTCGTCGATCGTGGCCCAACCTACAGAGAACAGAAAAACAGAGACTCAGATAAACAGAGACTCATCTAATTGTTACTAGACTAGTTAAAACTAGTTGTGATCAATAAATTCGGGCATGGCCCAATGAAGTTTTCTCTCAAGTTTACTGACCCAATAAGCGGCGACGAAGCCAGCGATCCCGGAAGAGAGATGAATAACATAGCCACCGGAGTAGTCAATTACTCCCCAGTGAAAGAGGAAGCCGCCCCCCCAGAGGCTAAAAGCTCCCACAGTGTAAGAGAAAGTGAGCCAAAGAGGAACAAAGAGCATCCATGCCTTGATATTCATCCTTCCCAGTAGGGAACCCGCTAATAAAATTAGCGTAATTGCAGCGAAGACACATTGGAAGTAGACCATGGATGCCATAGGATAGAAAGGAGTGGCCATCGCCGTCTCAATTTCTCCGTTGTGGTAGTAATGCGTAGTGGCCGGCAATTCAGCTTGTTTGATGAGGAATTTCTGGCCCAAGGCAGGCCCGGCCTTGCCCCAGAAGGGGAGGAGCTTGTTCCCGAATGACATCTTATAGGCCCATGTGACCCAACATATCCACACCGCTGCGTAGGCGTACAGGGCCATGAAAGCCGAATTGACGGCCCATTTCTTCTTGACTATGCTTCCATAGAGGATGACAAGGCCGGGGACACTCTGTAGGCCGACGAGGGTGGCCGAGATCATTTGCCATGCATTATCCCCTTTGTTCAACCAATCGGCTACCGCCGCCGATGTGTTGCCTTGGTAGGCCACCGGAACTGCACTCATTTTTGTCCACTGGTACACAAAGGGGATTTGATTTTAACAACTTGTAGCAGTAGGGCCACAAGCCCAAATGAGGCTATGGTTATAAAAAGAGAAAGAGAGAGAGAGAGATGGTGTTATGGGGACTGGACTTTATGAGAGTAAAATAGAGAGAGAAATTCAAAGAATTGAGAAGTCTAGAGTCGTGGGAGTCTTTCTACCTTAAAATATAAGAGTGGCAGAGAAATCTTGGGGAGATCCAGTTGAGTGTAAAATTAAAGCAACCACTAAAGAAGCATGATTCTGCTCAAGATTCTTAGCCTTATCGTTTCGATTCTAAGTATCCTCCTAGAGTTGACCACAAAGCCCACGGAATCAGTTCTTGTGCAGTTATGCCATAGTCATCTAAAATTTGCTTTAAAAATTTTAGACATTGGGTGAAGTTTGGATGTTTTAACTCGATCTACATGGCTCTTCCTGAGAAGTCAAGTAGATTGAGTTTTACATTTTTTAAATTAGAATTAGATATTGAGTTGAAGAAAAAAAATCTCAAATTAAATTCTGATCGGATCGGATCAAATATTTTTAAAATTGACTTGACTCGACCAACTAAAATATAGCAATTCAGATCAAGTTGGGTTGAGAAATTCCGGTCAAATTGGTTCGGGTTCAATATTTTTTTTCATATGAGTAGAGTTGAATTTATTAAAATCCGATCCAACCCCTCTCAAGTTTCAATCCTAACATTTAAATAAATATTTAGACATTGTGCAACTAGATGTGATGTAAAGTAAACAATATGAATAACGGGTATATCAAAATTTCAAATCAATTTCATTATTCTATCTATAAACTTAAAATTGTCATAAACCCATAACTTTATTCTTTAAAACTTAAAATGCTAAAATCAGATTAATAAAATAAGGTATTGAAACTTTGCATGCCTAATATTTATATAGTCACACTTATCTAATATACTTAATTTTGTAGCATCTATGATCTATTTGATAAAAGGTCTTACTAAAACTTTGTTCAAGTAACGGAAGTCTTATTTTAAAAGAAATGTTGATGCAAACAGGATAAAAATGGACATTACTAATATCTTTTAGCCAAAATGGAACAAGATTAAATATTATATTTATAATAAATTCGAATTCTCATACTTAAAATGACATAGCTTTGTAGATGTTTGTTTAACTTTAACCTCAAAACTAACCTATTCATATTTTTTACTAAATAGGTAGCTTTGGACTAATAACTTGCTATTTTAATTGATTTTAGTAAAAAGAATTCATATTTTTTAATGATAGTTAAGAGATTCATTCAAATAAAGAAGAACCCCTAAAAAAATTACAAGAAAATATTGAGCGTAGATGGACCCAACAAAAGAAAGAAAAAAAAAAAAAACCGAGTCAAATAAAAATTAAAAGGACCCAAAACCCACATCGAGACCCAAGCAACCAAAAGAATCTAATTGCTATTATAATATTTTAAAGGGATTTTTTTAAATGGAAAATGAGAGGGACATGGTGTGACCTTGTCCATGGTTGATGGCGCTTTGCATGTGACTATTGATGGGTTCACTTGGGTACTTGACAGTGACCCATTTAAATTCAAACATTAAACCTTATAATTTAAAATACATGATTAGCTAATCTCAATATTTTAGTGAAGGTATTAATATCTAAATTAAAGGTCAAATCTAACTTATCTCTAGATCATTCCATTGAATAGAGTCTGCCGCTTTTGTAGTTTAGACCTTGTAATCCTTGATGGAATCCAAAAATTACAGCTGTACACAATTATTTGAATTAAGATTGATTCCCACCATAGATTCTCGGAATCAAATATTCCAACTGTGCACATATTTTGAGATTCTTTTGACATACTGTTTTCACTTTTCAAAGTAATTTTAAAAATATTTAATTATTGTTTTCAGATAAAAGAGGTCGGTCTTGAAAACTCTTAAAATTTGAAAGATTTTAGGTAAAATTTATAAGAGGGTCTACTAGGCTCTAAAATCTCAGGGGTTCTAGTTTAAAATTATTTTTTAGACCTGTTATGAGAGGCTTTAGGCGGTGGCTCCCACTGCCTAATGTCAAGGTCAGCTCTGAATATTTCTATATGACCCTTCTAATCTCTAGAATTTTGTGAATGTTTATAAATTTTTCTACATTATTGATATTCCTTTAATTCCATACTTTTGGATTTCATTCTTAATTTTCAGTTGATTATTTTTTTAACAGATTGTTCATGTATTTCTTAAAATAAATGAATTTTGTAAAAAAAAAATATTTGGGTTTAATCGATATTATACGAGAGGTGAGTAAACTCCGCCTCCACTATAGAAACTTGAAATTTTTGTTGTCTGTATTAAAATTTTTTTTTTTAATTAAAAACGAACAAAATATTATATTTTTTTTAAGAAAACCTATGTCTTTTCCTCATTAAGATTTTTTTTTATTTTATCATGAAAAACAGATTCTATGGAAGAAGAGGAGGTGGTCTCATTTTTTTTTTTTTTTTTTGTGTTTTTGTCAAAGAACTCTATTCTATGAGAGTAGAGAGAAAGTTCTTATTATTTATATTTTTTTATCGTTCGTCAACTGAAAAATAGCATACAATCCCTAGATATCCTTCAAAAAGTTTACCTCATTTTGAAAAATATCCCATCTTACATCTCTACTAGGGGTTTGAAATGCTTATTTTTAACAAAATTGACTCTTATCTTAGAAAAATAATTGTAAAATAAGGAAAAAAAGTTATTTATATGAAAATAATTGGAAAAAATGAAATGAATGTATTGAAATAATTATAAAATAAAAAATAAGACATATAACAAAGAATAATAAATGAAAAAATAAATTAACGAGTAATCCATTGTAGGACTCCTAATGTAATGGTGTCAGTTAACGTTGAGTAAACCCATTAACTCAGCTTGACTTGACGGTTTAATTGACAGTCACATTAATTCCTTGTGGAAATCCACAAGACACGTTGCCTCTGAATGTGTGTGGGTACCAGTTTGAAAATTTTGGTTTTGAAATTGATTTTGAGAACAACGTTTGGATTAATTTGATGGGACTAAAAAGAGTTTTTTTTTTTGAAATTCTTATTTGTATTAATTTTAATTGAATATTAAAATCCAATTTAATTCATATTTGGTCTTATTGATTCGATTTTTAGTAGACCCGTTTAAGACTCTGACCTTTTTGTGAGTTCAAAGGTACTGGATAGAACTCTAAATGAATGCAAAACCAGAAGCCATATGGATAAGTTAAGCTAGAGAATCTACCAATGGCGCCTTCTCCCTTTCATATTAGCAAAGATATAATATCATATATTTTGACATTTTTATTAAAAACTATCTTTTCCAAGAATACAGTTACATTAAATATTATTCATGAGCTGAATAAGTTACGCACATATTAGTTCGGCCATCTTAACACGGGTGTTTTTTGTTAGGAAACATGGGATAAAATGAAATTTTCACTTTACCCCTACCCTTCTGCATGCAAATCTTAAGTAGAGGACAGTGGTGCACCTATAATTATAAGTAATATACCTATAATTCTGAGCGGTGCACCTATAATTTTGAAATTAATTATAAATTTGGCGTGCAGAACCCATCCATAGTGGTGCACTTATAATATGATGGTGTACCTATAATTATGAGCGGTGTACCTATAATTATGAGCGGTGCACCTATAATTATGAGCGGTGCACCTATAATTATGAGCGGTGTACCTATAATTCTGAGCGGTGCACCTATAATTTCAAAATTAATTATATATTTGGCGTACAGAACCCACCATAAAGGTGCACCTATAATTATGACGTTGTATCTATGAGCAGTGTACATATAATTCTGAGCGGTACACCTATAATTTCGAAATTAGCTATAACTTTGGCATGCAGAAGCCATCCATAGTGGTTCACCTATAATTATGAGCGGTGTACCTATAATTCTATAATTCTGAGCGGTGCACCTATAATTTCATTTTTTAAAAGGTTAGAAAAAGTGAAGGGCAAAGTGGAGTTTTCATATAAATTTTTTAAAACTCGTCTCTCCTAACAAAAAACACCTGTGTTAGGATGGATGGCCCACTGGACATTTACCATAAATACCATTATAAAAGTAAGGTAGCACATGTAGACACCCAGAAATCCTGCACCAATACACCTGATTTCAAATTTTTTGGTGAAAATACCGTTTTGCCCTTCCACTTCCACTTCCGCTGCACCACACGAAATTAGCCAAAGGGTTTCCATTCGTTCGAAGGATACCACCGAACCGACTGGGAAGGGAAAAAAATCGTGGGCCCCACCGTTGACCGAAACCCCAGGTCATCCTTAGCAGTAGATAGGTGGGCCAGGGGCGATCATGGTGGTGTCGATCCCAGGTGGAGAAGTGAAGGATCGATTCGGATCTAAGAAAAAACCCAAAAAAATTGGGTTTCGGGCACCCAAAACAGCAGCCGAAGAAACTGGCCAAAGGAGGGTCCCACCATACTCCGATCAGAGATCTGATGGTACAAATGGATAGACCATCAAAAAATGGAATAATTTTGGTGCCGCCAGATCTTCTTCTCGACCTTAGATCAGGTGATGGAGAAGGTTTTTGCCTGTGGGTCCCACCATACCCATTCTATTTTTTGATGGTCTATCCATCTGTGCCATCATATCTCTGATCGGAGTACGGTGGGACCCTCCTTTGGCCAGTTTCTTTGGCTACTGTTTTGGGCATCCGAAAATCCATGATTTGGGTTTTTTTGTTAGATCCAAGTGGATCCTGCACTTCTGACCCTAAGATTGACACCACCATGATTGCCCCTGGCCCACCTATCTACGGCTAAGGAAGACTATGGGTTTCGATCAACGATGGGGCCCATCAGGTTTTTTTCCTTATTCGGTCGATCGTTCGTCCGTCCAAAGGAACATTTCCTTCGGTGGTTTCAGTGGAAGTGGAAGGGCAAAACGGTCTTTTCACCTAAATTATTGAAATCAGGTGTACTAGGGTAGGATTTCCGGGTGTCTACATGTGCTGCCTAAAAGTAAACAGAATGGGAGATAGTAAAGATAGTAAAGAAAAATGGAGAACGTGCATCGTGCATACTCCTCTTGAAATGTCTTGTAATGGAACTTTGAAGATAATTTATATTAGAATATCACAACATGATTTTGTGTATAGTTGAACTATTAGATTAGTTCCACCATCCCAAGTAAAATATATTATATTTTACTCTCTCCGTCCTATTTTAGTTGTCTCATTTGAAATATTTGTATTTTTTAAGGAACTCTCTATATAAGGTAGCATTCATGTGATCTCATCCATTTCAATATATTTTATACTACTCAATTACAAATGAGACAACTATTTTGGGACAATTCCAAAATCCATATAGGACAACTAATTTGGGACAGAGGGGATATTTGTCGATTCTCTACAGTCTTTGTTTTTATAATTAAAATTTTAACCATATTTTAATACAATTTTAATTGTACTAAGCTTTTTTCTACTTACATTTTTGTGTTAATTGAGTTACAATACTCTATTTAATTGAATCTAATCATTGAAAAGAAAATGACAAAATTACAAATTAGATCAAAATACACTTCAAATCTAACCCATTTATACCAGTCTACTTGCCATAAGAAAGCAGAAACTTGAACTATTTTCATACTTTTCCTCAAAGTTTTGTGGGTGAAGTCCACATCTCACATTTTTTTTAATGATTGAGGTGTCTAAACTCGATTAGTTTTTGAAATATGCGCAAGCCTCTCTACTACTGGACACACTTGATAAAATTACATAGAGTGACCCTTTAAGATGAGATGAGATTAAACACAAGACTCCTACTTTTTAGACAAGTTTACGGCCAACACAGTAACCTTTGAAGTTAAGTCTACATCTCACATTGAGAAATCCATCTACATGATTTGTTTGGGAGGCTGGTGAAAGCATCAATATTTAAAATATGAAACAATCAATTAAGTTATTTGATCGCTTGAGTTTAAAATCAAATCTTTGACTAAAATTAAAAATAAAATAAAAACCTAATTGAATTATTAAACTCTATTCATTTTAAGTTAGAATTCACATTATAAATTTTTAAATCTTATGATACATAAATGATGGGTCACCCTTAGTCAACAAACTGAACACCAATTCACAAACTTCTTTCTCTAATCTAATCCAATCTAATGTGGGAACATTCTAATCATTGTATGGTACCTAATTAATTACATATTACCGTTATTAGATAGATACATAAAATTTCATAATTGAGCCAATTGTGACACTGACTCTATGCATGATTGAGCCAATTCTAATTGTTGTTTTAAGCTTATTTCTAAATTTTGGACCTTTCAAATCAAATGTCATTTACAAATGGATTAGACACTAACGACAGAGCAGGCTTTGGGTTGTCATCATTGAATTTGTATCTACACCTATCTTGTAAGTTGTAATTGGAATGGAAGCTTCAAAGATAAGTATGGCTAACATTTGAAATTATTAAAATTTGGATTTGATTTCAGAACAATGTTAGAATTTAATATACTTTAAAACGTATGTAAGACACTGAAATCTTAGTTAATATGAACTAAATTTCTACAATTAGACAATGATTTACTGCTAAGATTCACATGAGGGATGTCGCAAATGGGCGGCAAAATCTTTGGACCGCATGTAAGGCCCACGTGGCCCAATCTAAATCCATTTTGAGTTGATTTCATCACTGGGTCAAGATACATGCGAAGTTGCCCTCATTTTTACTGTTGATTTTTGGATTATGAAAATAATGAATTTTGAAATTTAATAGATCGATTTTTTTATGAAAAATATCATCTGAAAAATACATTTTGAACGAATCTAACCCCACTCAAGTGAGCTGCACAGGGCCATCTGTACAAAGTTGGGTAGATGGATTGATTAATGATTTACATATCTATAGAAAGTTTAAGTCTTATCTAATTAATAGCCTAGATCACTGCTATAAAATTATAATGTCATTAATTAGAACTCACAAATTCTGTATTTCATGCATGAATGTTATAAGAATCCACAAGACATGGGTTGAGTAAAAACAGGAAGCATAGGTCTTCTATCTCTAATTTTCTATAATTTTATGAAGGCATTAATATAGTGTTAAGATAGAAAGAAAGCTTTGATTATTTGATCTAACTTATTCTTGAGAGACAATATTAACTATATAAATTACTTTTCAATTGTTTTATGTGAAGTGGCAAGAGAGACGCATTGTCTAATTTGAGAATCTGATGACTCTAAATAACATTTGATGCACTCTTCTCTCTATGACTAACTTTTGAGAATGAGTTTTATTAGAAGAATATTATCATGTCATGATTTTCTAAGAGCAGATTCCACGTAAAGTCGCTGCATGTATGTAAGGGAGGGTGTGAAGTGACGAGAGAGAGTCTCATATTACCTAATTTGAGAAATGGATTACTATTTTTCAAATAATAAGTGAATTATCAATTCATAGTTTTCTAACTATCCCTCAACTAATAAGTGACCTCGAGTTGGAAATTGATGGTTTTGCAGCCTCATACCAAATAAATAAAAATATTGAGTAAGAGAATAATTGGTAGCTGACTAAAATTTTAATATAATGGGTTAGTGTCTCTATCAGCACAAACACATGGCAAGTGTCTTATTTTCACCAATTTAAAAAAACTCAAAAGACTCATCAAACTTAGAGAAGCCCATAGAGATTTGAGCTTCAAATTATTTTCATTCAATTCTTGTTATGCTTTACATTGGTCGACCATGGCTGAATTTATTGCCTTTCAAGCAACAAAAATCCAACTTGCTAACCTAGTGGGCTGCACGTCTAGGACCTGCATAAGTGGGCTTCTATCTTAATGGCCATCCAATGGCTGAATGCCATGTGGACGATTTCCATCATCAAATGGACCAAAAAATCAAGAAAATAAAAAATTATCTGCTGCATAAATCTGATCGAAATATGCTTGAAATCCCAGCCCTTGATCTTGATAACTTGCCATGTAAACAATTCTCCAAATCCAGGCCCAACCGATTCAAATGCACAGCTTTGATTAATTGATTCGTTGCTGTTTCTGCAGCAAATATCAGCCAATCATTCAAGTTTCTGCTGGATTTAGATGCTAAAAAAATCGTCCCAAATCAGGCTCAGCAATCTGGTTCACGCCTAGCAAGGTTTTCTTGCTGAATCTGAGCTTTCTAATTCGGGCTTCTTGTAGGCCGAAGGCAGCTCCAACACCCAAACAGGCCTTGACCCATGGCTAGTCTAAATGGGCTTCACTCTTCCTGTATGTGGGTCCATTACAGGAGTATAAATCTCGGCCGAGATATCTTGGGTTTTTGAGGACCGAGATATCTCGGCCGATACGATAAGTATTGGCCAGAAAAAAAAAAATTCGGCCAATTTCTTTTTAAAAAAAAAAAAAAAAAACGAATATCGATTGTCAAGCCGGCCAATATCTCGGCTGATATTTGCCTATATCGGTCAATATTTATATATTTTTATTTTTATTTAAAAAACAGCCTTTTTTTTTAAAATGAGTTTTTTCAAAAAAAAAAAAAAAAAAAGCCACCGAGATTTCTAAAAAAAAAAAAATTGAAGAGAAAGAAAAAGATGCCCTTAGTTCTCTCAATTGAAAAACCCTAAGCACCCAAAACCTAAAAGCCTTTCAATGGTTTTTTTATAACCGTCATTCACTGCACAGAGATGAAGGTGGCCGCACCGTTCACTGCAGGAGATCAAGTGCTTCTAGCTGCAGAGGAAACTGGAAATAGAGGAAGGAGAGATGAAGGGAGGAAGCTGCAGAGGAAACTGGAAATGGAGGAAGAAGAGATGAAGGGATGAAATGGAGGAAGAACCGAAGAAGAGAGAAAGAAAAAGAGAAGAAGAGATGAAGATTTATCCAAGAATCGAACCCTTCCTACTGCCTTCCTGCTATTTTGCGATTCGACTCCAATCCCGTCCCATCCAATTCCATGAACAATTCGTTTGCATTTAATGTTTATTTTTTTTTTTAATATATATTTCATATACGGGTTTTACATGAAAACTGGTCACGGGTTTATGTGAAAACCCGGGTTAAACCACGGGTTGAGGAGGGTATTTACGGGTTTGAAACCCATGTGGGTTTTTAAATAGACCCAACCCTTCTTTTAGCCCGTCATGGTTGACCCATGGGTCAACCCGTGGACTGGTCCAGGTTTAATAACATTGATCTCACCCAAGATCTCGACCAATACAAAAATTCGGCCGAACCTGTCCATTATAATGCTCATTAAGCCCGCTCTTCCCACCATCAACTCTTGCATCAATTTGGGATGAAAATTCATTAAAAAAAAATCATACGGTATCAAACTATCAACCTTTATTTTACCTTTAGGTGGGATTCTAAATTTGACGCTTTTATTTGGTTGGGCGCTTTGTATTATTTTATATTTCATATTTAATTCCATGCCTTATTTTACATGTTACATTTTATTTTAGAATTATAAATATAATATTTTACTTTCTTTTTTAAACGATCGTTCTTTTCGAGAGATAAGTTTTTTTTTCATATGAATCCATTTGGCTTCCCATTTAGACACCGCGGAAATCTGCTACAAGACACCGAATTTAAGATTTTAAGTGGCAATTACAATTCTGTCTTTCCGCGTGGAATCGATCGCCCGATTCTGTTTTGTAAAACAGATTCAATCGATTGATACATGCGATTGATTCTTTCAGAAAATCGATCGATTGTTTGCGATTGATTCAGGTGTAGCTATCAATCGATCCATTCAGGTTTAAGCTACAGCAATATAGTATATTATTTAAATAATAAAATTTCCTTTAAAACTTTAACGTTAGTTTTTAAACACTGTGTATTTTCAAAATTTCTTCAAATTGAATATCCGGACTAATTATGATAACTTGATAAAAATACTTTAAGACTTCAAGGTCTTTTGACACTCCCAAATGTTTAAAACAGAGTGTTTTACAAATAAGGGTATCCCTCGGCTGTGCCGAAAATATAATTGAGAGTGTCAAAAGACCTTAAAGTCTTAAAGTATTTTTATCAGGTTATCGTAATTAGTCCGGATATTCAATTGAAGAAATTTTGAAAATACACAGTGCTTAAAAAAATAACGTTAAAGTTTTAAAGGAAATATAAAACTTTAACGTTATTTTTTAAGCACTGTGTATTTTCAAAATTTCTCAAATTAAATATCCGGACTAATTACGATAATATGATAAAAATTGTAACGCCCTGTCCCGCTACGGACGCGTTATCTCCGAAACATCTCAAAAGTCGTAAAAGACGGTTATCGGGTCTTTTTTTTTTTTGAAAACGGGTACTACCTCCCGTTCGCAAACCACAAGCTCAAAAAGTCAAGGAGCAACAAACGACATTTGACTAATTGAACATAGTTATATAGTCATCTGAACAAGCATGTAATAAAAAACTCATACAAACTAGAGTCTCCAAGTGTAGAATATACACAAGAACATAAATGTTTAACTACTATCGCTCCTCCCCAGGTGCTTACTCAAAGGGCCCGCACGGCCCCTCTGCGATCGGGTACCTGAAAGGTAAGGGGTGAGCTAACTAGCCCAATGAGGATATAATGCTTATCACAAGTTAGCAATATAAGTGGATAATATGCATGCAAATGCAGAATATCATAACAACAAGGGTACTTATATGCATGAAATCTAAATACACCACAAGCCAATATCCGCCGACCAAAATCGAGACATCATCTCGATAACCCACATCGGGTCTTCCAACAAACTCTGGTCTCCCTATTAGTACCATCGGAAGACTAAGGAATACGCAACTGTCTCACCCACACGAGCCGTGTCGAAAAACCATCTCGACAACGCCCGGTGATAAAACACACAACTGCCTCAACCACACGAGCCGTGTCGGAAAACCACCTCAACCACGCCTGATGATAAAACACACAACTGCCTCAACCATGCGAGCCAGGTCGGAAAATCACCTAGACCACACCCGGGGGAGCCAATCTCTAGGGCAGGCACCTCAACCGCCGGAACGCAACGGGGAGACCCGCATCCCCTATGGGGGTCTCAACCGCCGGAGCGTAACGGGGAAGTCCTTCCAACAACCAACATCATCACATCATCATAAACATATACGCATAAAAAGATCCTCCATCTCAATATCCAACGGTACATTGTCCGTTGTGAGTTACCTCTCATGCATGTACATGACTTCATAATCATTTATAAGAACATAAGCATGTGTAACAATATATGCACGTAGTAAGATCTCAAACACAAACCCCATATTTACCATGGTCTCATTCACATATTATGAGTAGGCGCTCAACATAATTTCATTCGCATGTTATGGATAGACACATAACTTGTCGTCATTAAGTCTCAAGCATTATGTTTGACATCCAGCACATAACTTATTCTCATCATAAATTCGTTCAAATGTTATAGCTAGATAAACGACATAAGCGGTTACAACAATATAAGCATCTTCTAACATAACAAACCAAAATCAACATCATGCGAGTCAAAAGCACATAACAAGTTTCTTAAAGACACCCCTCTATGTTCGACATGATTGCATTTGCATCTTATAAATAAACACTCAAGGTATCATTAACATCTTCCAAGTGTCATATTCGATATCAATTTATCCAATTAAAGTTTCTCACAATAGTGTATAGTGGACAAGAGTGCACTCCAACAGACCCCTCTCCACATAGTCATTCTCAACGGTTCACCCAAACCGAGTGGCTTAAATAAATAGAGGGTCCCATTCGAATCACTCCATGTCCGGAAATACATATTTGATATATGCAATGCGTGCTAAAAACTGTGATAAGTCCCCTCACTTGTGTGCGCTTTCGAAATCCGAGTGAAGAAAACGGGTCGAAGGATTGAAGGAGGCAATGCACGGGATATCGAGCTCGAGAAACTGGGACGGGTCTGCAAAAGTAGGATGGTCCCGCAAAACTGGCTAAAACTGCTGAGAACGAGCTAAAGAAGATCCAGAAGCAATCTAGAAAGATCTCCAAAACACGCTGGAAGTGAGCCTGAAATGGGCCTGGACCGGGCCTAGAACTGGGCTTGGGCCGGGCCTATAACTGGGCCTAGGCTGAGTTGCTGGGCCAGAAGGGAGTTGGGCTTGGATTTGTTGGGTTGGAAGACTAGGCTCAAAAGGCTTTGGGCCAAATCTCGCGGCCTGTCGTTGGGCTCACGAAATGGGCCTAGAAAGCTTGGAGACCCAAAAGGCCAAACGGGCTGAAACAATTGGGTCGGGCCCCAGCTGCAACTGGGCCTAGGAAGCTCAACTCAGTTGCTGAAGCAATCAGGAAAGGGGGAGGAGATGAGGGACGACGGCGGCGGTGGTAGCACATTTAGGGTTTTGGAAGAGAATAAGGAGAGGGAAGGAAAGAAAAGAGAAGAGATGGCGGCGGCGGCGGCACAACACAAGGGGGTCGGAGCTAGGGTTTGCAGATGGGAGGAAGAAGAACCGAACAGAAAAGAGATATCTAAAGAAGAGAGAAGAGAGGTGGCAGTGGCGGTAGGAGGGAGGGAGACCAAAGACGGCAATAAGAAAAAGAAGAAGGTATCGCTGAGAGAAGGAGAAGAACAAGGAGGCAGCGGCGGCGGCGGTGACAAGGGGGTCTTAGGGTTTGCTCGGGAAGGAGGAAGAGAGAAGAGGAGAGGGAGAATAGGAAGAGGCGGCGGCTAGGGTTTGCAAATGGGAGGGGAAAGAGAGATTAAATATGGAGGGTCTTAGGGTTTGGATTTTTTTTTTTTTTAACAAAGGAAAAAGAAAGCATCACTTTCACAAAATGTTTTTAAAATGGTGACCAAAATGTGATTTTTAAATAATTTAATATGGCAAAAATAATTAAAATATTAAAATTACCAAAATACCCTTTGAGCTTCAGAGCTCGAAACAGGGCGAACTGGGCCCACCACGGAGCCTACACAATCCTCACTGCCACCAAAACACCAAAAACAACTTGGAGATTCACGAAACCCTCTAAGACTCCGAAATAGCGGGCCGAGTCATTACAAAAATATAAGACTTCAAGGTTTTTTGATACTCCCAGATGTATTTTCGGCACAGCCTAGGGATACCCTTATTTGTAAAACACTTTATTTTAAGCATTTGGGAGTGTCAAAATACCTTGAAATCTAAGTATTTTTATCAAGTTATAGTAATTAGTCCGGATATTCAATTTGAGAAATTTTGAAAATACACAGTGCTTAAAAAATAACGTTAAAGTTTTATATTTCCTTTAAATCTTTAACGTTATTTTTTTAAGTACTGTGTATTTTCAAAATTTCTCAAATTGAATATCCGGACTAATTACGATAACCTTATAAAAATACTTTAAGACTTTAAGGTCTTTTGACACTCCCAAATGTGTTTTCGGCACAGCCTAGGGATACCTTTATTTGTAAAACACTCTATTTTAAGTATTTGGGAGTGTCAAAAGACCTTGAAGTCTTAAAGTATTTTTATCAGGTTATCGTAATTAGTCCGGACATTCAATTTGAGAAATTTTGAAAATACACCGTGCTTAAAAAATAACGTTAAAATTTTAAAGGAAAATTTATTATTTAAATAATATACTATATTAGTGTAGCTTAAACCTGAATTGATTCAATCGATAATAGATCGAACAATCGATCGATTTTCTGAACGAATCAATCGCATGTATCAATCGATCGATTCTATTTTAGATAACAGAATCGTGCGATCGATTCCACGCGGAAGGACATAATTGTAATTTCTAGTCAAAATCTTAAATTCGGTGTCAAATAGTAGATTTCCGCAGTGTCTAAATGGGGAGCCATCCATTTTCATGATTGAATTTTTGTCAATCATATTTATACTAAAACGTTGAACTCCAACTTCTAAATTATAATTTCAAAAAGTTTACTTTGGCAAATTTTGCATATGTTAGATTTCAATTAATTGTTTTTATTTTCTTTCTCTATTATTCTTTAAATTCAGAGGAAATTTTCCACAAATGACTCTTAAAGAATCCACGAAATTTCGAATACCAAGTACTGGAATTTTTTTCTCTTATTCTCATATATATATATATATATATTTGTATTTGTTACTAATAAATTCCAATTCTATATGTTTCTATAAAAAAAAAATTGCCTTCTCATTTCTACTATTGTGATATATAGAAAATAACATAAATGAATTTATTATAGAAATAAATAAAGTTCTCATTTTTTAATTTTATAGAAAGATAATAGAGTAACTTTACTACATAGCTTCATGTAATGGTTTTTTTATTCAATATGTTAGAAAGAGAAGTCCTCCATTTAACGTTATCGAATTTTATTTTTATATTTATTTTAATAATATATTATTATCTTAGCAAAGCATTCTCATGTTTTTTATTTAATTTTTCAGAATATATATATATATATATATATATATATATATATATATATATATATCGTAGCATTACAAATATAATTGAAATTGATAGATTTCAGTTTTTACACTAGATATCTTCTTTTTTTTCTACCTATTTAAACTTTTTCTTTTTAAATTTTATATGTCACAACATTTTCACTTTTTATTATATATATATTTTTTATACTTGTGCTGTCTTTCATTTTTATTAATATTTGAAACCATTTTTAAATATAGATACCAAATTTCAGTTTTTCAATTTCGTGTTTATCTTTTTTATTTTATTGGTTTATATTTTTAAATTTTTGTATTTCTACATATTACTCATGAAGATTTTATTTTCATCTCTAAAATTATCAATATTTTCTTCATAGTTTTTTGTCTTTACTTTCTTTTATTTACAACTATTTTTCGTAACATAAAGAAATGATTTTTTTTTTTTTTTTAATGGTGCGCCCTAAACTCGAATTGAGTCACGAGTTTCGTGAGTTGTGACTCTGCGCGCCCGTAAGACCGATTAAACAGAAGCCCGCAAAGAAGGGAAACTAATAGCAGAGAATAGAGGCAGAGAAACCAAAAGCAAAGAAGAGGAAGAGGAAGAGGAAGAGGATGATGAAGAAAGCTTTAATTTTGAAGTTTCTGTTGGGTTTGTGGATGGTGACGATGACAATGGCCATTGAAGATGAAATAGGAAAATTAATTGGAGAAGAAGATGAGGACGATGAAGAAGAACATGCTTCAGTACACGTTGTGTACACGAACAATCTGCAATGTCGGATAGAAGGAGGAGATCCCAAACCCTTCCACGTTAAAACCCTATCTTCCGTCCTCGGCAGGTCCCCTTTTTCCTACACTTTCCCTCTGGATACTTGGAAATTGGAAAGCAAAAACTCTTTCGGAAAATAACCGCTTTTTCCACAAAATTTTCCGAGCAAGTGCTTTCTTCCTTTCTTTCGTTCTATTCACTTTCCGGGTTTTTTTTCCCTTTTCGATCTCTCTTTCTCGGCATGTCGTTTCCTTTTCCCACCCTTTCCATTTGGATGCATGGAATTGGAATGCGAACTACTTTCCTTGAAAATGACCATTTTTCCACGATTTTTTGTTTAAGAAATTTCTTTCTTTCTTTCTATTTTTTTTTTTTTTGGGTTCTTTCCACCTTCTGCTTTTTTCCCCTTTGTTCTCTCCTCCGGCATGTCTTCCTTCTCCCACCCTTCTCTTTCTTGGAAAGGGAAGTATTTTCTTGGAAAATAACCATTTTTCCTTTCATTTCGGCTTCTGGTATCCTCCGTTTACATCTCTTTTTTGTCTTGAACTGCAGTGAAAAGGCTGCACAGGATGCGTTGCTGTATGTATACAAGACCGCCGCCTGTGGTTTCGCTGCCATGCTAACTCCTCGACAGGTCAAACAGATTTTGAGTATGTCTTCACCCTTTTTTCATTACATTTATTTTCATTGTTCTGTTAGATATGGATGTACCCTTTCTAACACTCTTACCTTTGGATTGTTTGTTTGGATAAAATTAGGACTTCCATTAGATGTACTGCTACTAGTTTCCTTGTGTAGAAAACATAATTTCCCTTTTTGTATTAGATAAATTGAACCTTTGATCTTGATAGACACCTTTGATTTTCTTAAGTGATATAGACTGAGTGCTTCTCTTGATGTGTGGAGAGTGCATTATACTTGGATCAGGTCAAGTGACAATGCATGATCAAATAGATTTAGAAAGATCAAATTTGGTTGGCTTCATCATTCATAGTTCACAAGAATACCTATTACTGTTGTTCTTCGGGTGTTCAACCCTCCTCTTCCTCTTGGCTCTCTTTCCTAAATGGATTTAAAATAAAAATGAAATTCCTGATCCATTAAGGCCTTAGGAACGGAACATTTAATTTTTTGCCTTTTTAATCTATCGTTAAGGCTGAAATCGGGCAAGGCTGAGTCTGGTAATACATGGAATCCGATCCAAACTTTTGACCAGACATCTTGACCTGACCCGAATTATAACCCGACTCAATCCGAAACCTAACTCGATCCGCATTTTAAACCAACTTTAGCCTACTTTTTACCGAGTCAGGTTGGGTTTCATCGGGTCAAGTCGGGTTAACTTAAAAATCTCTCAACTCAACCTGATCCGAATTCAATGTGGGGTTTCTGATTTCTCAACCCGATCCGACCCACATGATTTTCGGGTCGGGTCATGCGGGTTCTGGCCAAAACCCGATCCGAGTTTCACCCTTACTATCAGTATTGCAATAAACGTCAATAATCCATTTTTAACTTACTAGTGAGAAGCACACTCTTCGTGCAAGTGACTTTGGTAAAAAAGATTAGCAATAGACTATCTTTTATGTTCTGTAGTAAAATTTTCTATTTTTAGATACTAATATCAAAATGGTGGACCAAATCCTTCAAAGTTCAAACTTTTCAAATTCAATCATATAATCTCTTTTTTCTATTCTTAGTAGTTTTTGCATGATTTGCTACTATTTATTTAATAACATCATAGGAGTGGACCAAATTCTTGCAATTCACCAAATTAAATTTTAGACTTTTTTTCTATTTTTAACCACTTTTAGACAAATTGTCCCTTTTTTTATTTTGACATGGAAGCAAATCACAACTGTTTAATTATCAAAAAGTCAAAATTTATTTGACGGCCACCTTAAACTCTCTCTTTTCTACGTAGGTACGTACACAATGCAGATCAATATCTATTTCTATATATATTGAAGGGATGTATGAGGATCGAATGATCTTAATCTTTTACTAACTGATATGGAGCTAAGTTGCATGGGTACAGGTTCAAGTGTCGGTGTCGGACATGGGTATGAAGTGTCTGACACGGCAACCCCCAAAAGAATAGGACGTAGGGACACGACACTATATTTAAATAAAATTAAATCTAAGTTTATTTTAAATGAAAATAAGGTAGAGAATAACACCAATAGAAAATAATATGCTAGTTTTACTCCATGAAGAATGGGTTCGAGTGTCTAACACAATGTAAAAAACACTAAGATAGTCTTCGAAGAATGGGTATAGGTGTCTGTAAGTGTCCACATGGGTACGTTACAAATTTTGAAGTGCCCATGCAACATGGCTGTGGACATTTTAAGGTTTCTACATGCCTTAGGTGTTAGCAGGTTTCTGCTGAGTGATCATACACATTTTTTGTTTGTGCAATTTGCCTTAGAACCCTAGGCTGCATTAGATTAGGAATTAGATTGTATGAGCTGGTTAACATGCTCTTAGAAAGCTTCAAATTGATTGATTGATTGATCTCAGTTAGGAGGTTAGAAGTTCCTTTCAACTTGGAACTAGAAAGGTTCTCTGTTTTTATAGTTTTTTAGAGTATGTATTGAGTTGTAATATGTTTTAGAAAGTAATCTTTATAGGAATTTGATTCTTGACTAAATATTGTCATCATCACCATCATTATAATCAAGCTAGTAGTAGTCAAAGCTGTGCCTTAATTGCGCCTATGCCCTCTCCTAGGCTCAAAACCCATTTTGTGCCTTGTCTTAGTGCATTTTGTATAAGCTTATTTCTAAATTTTGTTTGTAATAGCTACTAAATATTATAGTTAAATAAAAGTAAGTGGTAGTAATAATTGATTAAAAAATAATTTTTAGATGTATTTTTGGTACTTTGGATGATTAGTATTGTATTTTGGTAATATTGATAACAGTAAGGACACAAATCTTCAAATCTGCATATATTTTTAAAGTATCTAAATAAGCGCGCCTAGAAATATTAGCTCGTCTAAACATTCACCTTGCATCTTAGGCTCCAAGACCTTTTGGCACCTTGATTGTGCCTTGCGTTTTAACTACTATATGAGCCACTGATCTCATCCATCTACACCTTCTGAAACACATCTGCTAAGCATTCCAAGCTTCCTCCTTCACATAATACGCCTGTCTCTCACATCGCATTCTCAAATTCCTCGAGAGTGACTGCATTGGAGTTTTTGTTTCCTACTCTCTGCATTTCTTGTAAGATAATGTACTTACTTTCCTGTGTCATTACCTGTTTCATTTAATCGGAGGTGACTATTAGTGATTACAGTGTTATTATGGCAGAGTTACCAGGTGTTCTTGAGGTAGTCGCTAGCAGAAGATTCAGCCTCCATACAGGACCCAGCCGAGGTTCATTCAAACATCATCGTACCACGGCCAGGGATATGTCTCTATAGAACTTTCTCATTCACCCCACTTTTGTTTTTATATGTAATTGACCAACTCTAATTTTGAATAAGCAGCATTTGAAATTTATAATTTGTTATATAATAAGTGGGTTTATTCACAAATAAACTCAAAATGTGAGATATTCATCATATTGTATTTGTTTTATATTTTATTTTTGTTGGTATAGAAATCTATGCGCCATATTATTTTGTCAATTACATCAATGCCAATAAGAAAAGCCCATCTTTCTTCAGCTATCACTACTTTGTGGATTCTTTGAGTTGTTTGGTTATGGTAGAATGCGTGGGAGCAAATGAAACGGCTAGGGCCCAGAACAGATCGGAATAGCCCGAAACAACCTGAACAAAACCCAGTATCAAACAGAAGGATAGGCTGTTCCATTCTGTTTTTCACTTCAATCCAGTAGTACATTCCAGTTTTACTAGTAATATGACACGGGTTTGACTGGCTTTGACCACGGTTGAACCCGAACCTTATTTAACCCAACCTTCCACCGACACAATTTGCTTTACAGTCCAATTCTGATAACATTGGTACATTCTGCCTTTTCTAGTTGGAAAATAACAAGATTGACTACTAGATTTCAAATATATCCATAAGGGAGATGTTACATTTACCCAAAGATTGTACCCTTAAGATCATGTGGTAAGTCACAATGGATTAGACTTTCAAGAGTTAGTTACAAAAATACCAATTGAATGACTCATGTATTCTTTGGAAAAATAATATTTTACTTATCTGTCACCTTTTGTCTAACTCTTTATCTCAAAACATTCTATAAGATTTTAGATACATTTTGCTGATTTTAAACTTTGCAAATTGAAGTATACTAAATTTTGTCCCACCCTTGCAAATTTGGACCCCATCTAACTCCTTACTATCAATGCATTAACCACAGATGCTAACAAATTGATCAGAAAATTCCTCATACTCTCTGTCTTTGAAATTTTTAGTATTTTTATCTACCAGCCTTAGCCAATCTCTTCTAGCTCTTTTAGCCGACTAAATCCCTTTTGACTCTTAACAATTCATGAAATCTGACTAAAAGATCCATTGGGTTCGAATTTCCATGGTCTAACTTTGGTGTGCCCTATGGGTAGTGGGCTCACTCGTGAGGGTTTTATACTGGATATCCCACAGTTCCCCATATGTAATTTCAAAAAAGGTCTGACTGAAAGATCCTTTTCTATTTTATCCCAATTTTGATTTGAACATTTTTGCTTCTTTTCCTAAAATTTTCATTATCTTTTTAATAATTTTGATTTTCAATTGAGGTTACCAAAGCTATTTATTTTTGACTTTATGGTAGTATTTATTCTCCTAGGACAGACTGGATTCAGGTATTAAGAAGAAAATCTGTCTTTCATATCATTAACCACTGATTTAACTCAAGTATCTATTTTTAATTTATATCAAGTATCTGTTATGTTATTGAAAAATACGTCCTATTATATCATATAGAATTGCTAAAAAAATTAGTAGTAGGAAAATGAGTATTTTTATAGAATTTTTTACTAAAATGACTTGTGAGAATCTATTTTCTAATTTAATATTTAAATTTCTTGCCACAGTAACCTATGTAAAGGAAAATCAATTAAAAAAGTTTTAAGGTGGGTTATAGGCTTGCAGCAACACATTTGATAATGGGATGGATGGGTGAAAGAATGCTGTCCATTTCTTTTTAATTTGTTTATATTAAGTGGTATTTTATAAGATTTATTTACCTTAGATTTGTACATCAGCAAAATAAATTAAGGACTTTAGATTTCTTAATTATTGGAAAAAGATTTTTTTTTTTTTTCAGTATCTTTAGCCACACCCAGGGGTAATAATCTCAGCCGTTATGATATGTATTGGCTAACGGCCGAGATTACCTTTATCAGCCGATATCCGATATATATTGTCGATATCGGCCGATAAAGGTGGTTTTTAAAAAAAAAATAGGAGAAAAAAAAAATTATCGGTCGATATCCGAAAATCGGCAGATATCGGATATCAACTGATACCAAGATTTATATCCCTTGCCACGCCCTTTAACTCAAAAGAAATGAACAGTTAGAAAGAATTTTATCTATTTTTCTAGTTTATATCAAGTGATTACACATATTTAAGAAAAATAATCTATTTTAGATTTACATATTAGAAGGATGGGTCAATAAACCCATTCATTTAATATATATTATGTACTTGGAAATTAACTCCTATTGTATATTTATATCATATAGAATTGCCTTATTTCTAAATGAACTCATGATCAAGAAATTATTTTGAACAGGTACACTATTTTATAATCCCTCCGTCTCATTTTAGTTGTCTCATTTGAAAATTTGTATTTTTTAAGAAACTCTCTATATAAGACTAGCACTCAATGTCATCTCATCCATTTTCAACACAATTTATGCTAAATGGGACAACTATTTTGGGACAATTCTAAAATCCATATAACACAACTAAATTGGGATAGAGGGAATATAAATTTTGTAGGAGAACAATTGACATGGTAAGTATTTTTATAGATTTCATTTAAGCAAATCACTTGGCGAGAATTATTTTTCATGGGTTGACAAAGCGAGAATATTTTATAGAAAACATTCTCTCTTTTTTTTTTTTAGGAAAATGACAGGTGAGAATTTATTTTCTAATTTAGATTTTTATTTTCTTACTATAGTAATATGTATAAGGAAAAAACAATTAAAAAATAAATCAGATCTGATTGCTTGTTCACAACATTTTCAATAGATTAGTCACTCCATTTAACTCACCTCTATTTATCTAGATCAGTTTATTTAGATTTGGTCAAGTACTTATATCAAATCAGCTCATTTAATAATTGTATATTATAAATGTGGTAAAAATATTATAGAGATAAATAAAAAATAAACATTCATTGTTTTTTCTTTTACCAAAGTGTACAAGCTTCTTAAACCACCCGACTAATCTTCAAGACACGTGCAAGCCTCACTCTACACACTTTAGTAACTCTATGAGAAGTGATATTTTGAGTGAAATCCAATTCCACTTAATGTGTTTAATCCAGGAACTAGTCTCAGGCACCCTAAACTTAATGTAACGACCCATCCCACTAGTATGATATTATCCGCTCTGGGCCTCATACACGGCCCGCATGGCTTTCAATTGGCGAGCCAACCCACTGTTGCTCCCAAAAGACCTCATGCTAGAAGGAGGAAGGCTACTACTTATATACCAGGAAATTTCCAATGCAACTAGCAATATGAGATTTTTTGAAGCGGGGTATTACAATCTACCCCCCTTAAACCCAGAGCCATCCCCGGCTCTGCACACACACCAGCAAAGCCCACACCCTCAGGCATAGAGTTGAATCATGCTCTGATATCATTTGTAATGACTCCTCCCGCTAGCATGATATTGTCCTGCACGACTTTCAATTGGGGAGCCAACCCACTGTTACTCCCAAAAGGCCTCATATTAGAAAGAGGAAGGCTACTACTAATATACCAAGGAATTTCCAATCCAACTAGCAATGTGAGACTTTTTGAGGTGGGGTATTACACTTAATCCAGTAATATCTAAAGGGTGGGCATCCAAACACGTGCGTTATCTTTTAGGAGGCATGAGTTTTAGTAAACTTCCTATTTTGCCCTCATCCATCTGCAGAAATCGGTTCACTTATCGATGCACCGAACAAGTGCACCGAGCGGATCACTTGGAAATCAGTGCATCGATTTCTTGAGAGTCCAAATCGGTGCACCGATCGAATCATTTTACACATAAATCGGTTCACTCATCGGTGCACCGGACAGTGCCGATGAGTGAACCGATTCAGAAAAAGTAACTCGATTTCTGCGGATGGAGGCAAAGTGGGAAATCCGAAAAACCCGTGTCTACTAAAAGAGTATTTCCGTGTTAGGATGGCCACCCTATCAAAAATATATGTATGTAAATATTCTTTGTGCCAAGTAGTATGTGAGCTTATATGATGGTTTTGTTTCACTGGTCTAACTAAGTATGGATCTATAGGTCAGTGTGCTTTAGGCCCTAGGCATCTTCTGTTTAAATGAATAAATGAAGTCTTATAAAAAAAATTTAATAAAATAAAATAAAATAAAACCCTTTCAAGTTAAAAGGTTTTATGGGCCTAGGGTTTTTAGTTCATTCATAAAGGTCTCTTATGGGCCTGCAGTTTTTCGATTTAAGATCTCGGGCCTGATTAGAGACCCAAGTTGGGTCACCCAACCAAGCTTGAGTTGACCTCAATTAAGACTTTGATGTTTTCACTAAGCTCGATATATAGTATGCTTTTCCATCGAAATTTGAGTCAAACTTGACCTTAGATCAGCTTTGCAAAATTGAGCTGGGGCCTAACTTGAAGAAAATCCCAACTCGGCCCAACCCGACATCCATCTGTAGTCACAAGAGGAGAAATAAGGTGACCAGCATTAAAATTAGAAACTTCAGATAATAAGTGACAAAAACAATCAAGCAATGCTATTCAACCCAACGCCACATTTCAAAAAATTTAAACTATTATTACATATTTCATTTAATATTTTAAAACCCTACCGTTCTCAGCGATTCAACCTTGACTTTTACCGAATACAGTTCGGTTATCTTTAAAACTTTTTCAATGTACAAACACTCAAGAGTAAGAGGAAATGGAATGGAATAAACTGGATGTTTTTCGGCTTAGGCTAGGTCCAAGTTCATCTAGCTCATTCCATTCCATTTCATGCCACTTATTCTTGAAACAAAGGATAGAATTAATGAACCGTAGTTCGAAAAGGTTGGTAAGATCGACTCTTGATAACCTCCAAAAGGTTTGGAACTTAATATTATGTTGGACTATTGGACTATTTCGTTATTTATAATAGTAATTAGTGTGAACAAGACTTTTTTTTTTTATGAAAAATGTGATTATTACCTTTTTATATTTTGTGTTTTGTATTTCATGTTTTACATTTTATCATTATTTGCATATTATTATATTTTAGCTAATTAATTAGTTAATTTATATTATATAGCACATTATGTTCATGTTACAGTTTTGAATGAGTTTAACCACGATTAAACCTCAATTGAACTCTATCCAACCCACCTGAGCAGTTGTTCTGTACAACATCTCCAAAGTCCCACCTTAATCAGGCCACACAAAAGTTTGAGGTAAAATTCAGAAAAAATGGTGTCAGTTCCTCTAGAGGAACAAGTAGCAAGCATGGCTTCACCTAAATGAATACATATAGCAGCGGCAGATATGGTCTACACTTGTTTGGAAAACTAGGATGATGGAATTGGCTTTGGTGATACAAAACAAAGAGATTGCAGACTGAAGGTTAAAATCACATTGGAGAGTAGGAGAAGAATTCTCTGCAAATCATTGTTATGCAATAGATAATAATCCCACCATTTAGCCTCACCTGCAGAATCCCAATCAAATGATTAGTGGTTTTTCACATTAAGGCTAGGACAGAATACGTAAGTAGGCGTTCATCTTTTGATGTAACTGGCTCTGAAGTCGCACCCAAGTTTGCTAATTGAACTCCTTCCAACTGTGCTACCTGCTCTAATCAATGACAAGTATCCCTTCAGGGCATTCCACCATGGACAAAAGGTAACAATTTGATGGCAAAGGAGAAAGAATACAAGTACACATCCTTCAAGACCAAAAACACAAGCTCAGCCAGAAGGAAAATAAATCTAAGAACAACCAGAACACAAAATCAGCCCCCGCCACAAGTTGAAACAGGAAAGAAGGCTAGATAGAAGAAGAACCCAACCCCCAATCAAGCCTATATTTATTACATCCTTATCTCAAGTTAACAGATGTGACTCAAGTCTCACTTTGAACCTTACTATGAAAGAATGGTACAGTACAATTGAAGGACCTTCCCGTTCGTCTTTGGAAATTCTTCAGTTGCACCCTAGAAGAATGAATCAGATGAGGGCAGGAAAAAGAGCTTTGTAACCATCTCAGACCTAGACACTTGCAGACTGGGCAAAATTTGGACCAGCACCTCCACCGGTTGGGTTAAAAACACAAAATCAGGGATGTGCTTGTAACAAATTAGAGAAAACAATCGAAGTAACACATTTACCCCACCTTTGATCTCTCTCATTTACAAGTCATCTATAGTAGTTTTTTCTAATCCATTTTAAAACTATGTTTTCATTCTTTTACACCTTATGTTCCGACACCTACTAAAACACCAAGTCCTCCCTAAACATATATCAACTAAGCCATGGTGGTAATTTGTCTGGAGCATGAACAGATTACACAGACAATAGCTTCCATTTGCATTCCATGTGAAACTATTTTTCACCTGTTCTTGAGAGTTTTTTTTTCCCCAATTTTCTTTTGGGCATCTGCAGAACTGTCAGGATTTTTTTTCCGCACTTGTAATTTTCATTAGTCATGTGGCAGATTTTGTCTCACTTTAGCGTGTGCTTCAGAAACCCTAAAGGAAAAAATGTGCACTGTTTTATGTCACTCAAAACCACATGAACTAATAGTCTTTGACTTGGCTGAAACCCTAGTTAGAAGAGGACATTTATATAGCTGTTCGAAGGGAATCTTTCTTTCTATCATAGAATTTAGCAGCATTTGAGATTTTCTTTTTGAAGATTGATGATTGTTAAAGTACTTGATTGAAGTTGCAAATGCAGATAGGTTTAAGTTGTCCAACCACAAAGTTATAGTTAAACCCAATTTTAGTGTTCTCAGGGTCTCAAATATTTCTATTGGTTATTAATGAGTTTGTTTAGTTCTGTAGACATTTCTTACTTCAAGACCATTGACATTTTTTGGGGGAGTTCTTGTTAAATTATCCGTTTAAGTCACTTTCATGTATAATAAAATGAGGGGCCTGCCTTCTCAATTTGATTCATATTTTATTTGTGAGATGTAACCTGTTTTTGGAATTAGTTGGGTTTGGACTAGTCTGTTTATATAATACTATATTTGCAATTTTGTACACTTTAATGTGAAAACTGGCACTGCATTCCACTCTAATGTGAACAATTATCCTTGTCTTTTTCCATTGGTTGTTTAATCTTTGCTTTGTGTAAACTGACAAGTTAGTTTTGCCTTCATAAGCCCAACTATGTGGGGCCACCATTTTATATGTACACAATCTAGGGTTCATTTGGGTACATATAGTTGGCTGGAAACAAACTTTATTTTCAGGAAATACATTTTCCTGAACTCCCTCACCTCCTAATTTAATCTTGTTGATAAGACCGAGTCCGTTTCTTATTTTATGTTTTGCATGAAAGACACTTAATTGTGGAGCCACCTCAATGTGTGCCTTTGCTAGAAGTGACTACAGTGATAATGAATAGAATCCAAGACAGTGAATTTAAATATAAAAAGAGTTGTAAAATGTTGTGCAAGTTCTTCAAAACATTATAACAAAAAAAAAGGGTGACACTAACATAAACAGATTTTGAGCGATTCGGCGGATCCATTTCTAAACATGAGATCTGCAATGAGTAAAAATTAGTGTCATGCATAGTTATCTAATAGAATCAGTAAATTAGGCATGTTGAGAAGGGGGAGAAAGAACTAAAAGGAAATCAAGATCAAGTTATTTTGCATTATCATGAATGCAAAAGGATAAGTACAAAATCCTGTAATATCTTTAAATTAGGCATGCTGAGAAGGGGGAGAAAGAACTAAAAGGAAATCAAGATCAAGTTATTTTGCATTATCATGAATGCAAAAGGATAAGTACAAAATCCTGTAATATCTTTAAATTAGGCATGCTGAAAAGGGGGAGAAAGAACTAAAAGGAAATCAAGATCAAGTTATTTTGCATTATCATGAATGCAAAAGGATAAGTACAAAATCCTGTAATATCTTTCTTTTTAAATGCCGCAAAAAGAATTGCTCTACATATCCACATGATTCTTCACAATATTAAAAGAATGAAGCTACCAAGTGACATTCTACTACTGAATCCAAAACAATGGGAGTGTACCTCTTAGAACTCGAATGAAAAGTACTGACCAATCAATATACAGGGGAGAAAATACTAGTGGTACTCGGAATGTGGATGGTATAAGGTCACCTGGAAGCTTATGGGTGCAATTCAGAAAAATTATGTCCAATACTCTTTAAATCTGTATTCTTCTTTGTTGAAGGCAGTTGGCACCTTGCCTTCACTGTAACAAACCACACAGAGGCTGAACCTAGAGGTAGTTTCTTTAAATCTAGGTCCAATAATTGGGTACCTGCACACATCACAAGAATGCCGGCAATGTCGAATCCTATCACCTGTCTCAAGCTTCACCAAAGTATCTAAGATATCAAACCCTGAATCCATATCCTCAAACATGTGAACGAATTCAGGATATGAAATCATCACGTTTTCCTCTTCATGGACTACATGAAAATCATTCACCCCTTGCATGGGCAAGTAAATAACCCTCAAATACCTTAAGTAAATTGAAGCATCTGTTTTTCTTATCTGACCTTGAACTCCCTTCATTGAGCGCCACAAGAGGGCATCAAATGCAGCACGCTTGCGCTTTTCAGGTGGCCCCATGCACACAGGTGCTATAATTGCATAAAACATGCCCAAATCCACTCTGCCTGAACCAGTTGCATCCAGTACCTCAAAAATCCTTTTGTCAATTTCCTTAATCGCTCCTTGAAAAGCCTCAGGTTTGAGAAAGTAGAGCAATTTTCGGAGAGTGACTTCTAAGGAAGCTTTTCTAATAGATATTTCTGTCAGACCATTTTCTGAGTATGATACTGAAACTTCAGGTTTGGTTATATCCATCTTCAAGAGACTCACATCACAACTGCACAACCTCGTGATTCTCTGGAAGGCTCTGATCTGGAGGGCATTAGCTAGATACTCCCTCTGTGTGGCCTTGCTACTTGTCTGCTTGAACTTGGATGAATCAACAACAATTGCATTTTCTGCTTCTGCTAAACGTGAATTGACCTTACCACGAAATTCCAATTTAATTATGGAACTCAGCCCTCCTTTGGGCTGGTTCTTGAGCTGCTTCATATGCACAATTGCATCATAAAGCTCAACCCGCTTTGTCATCTTGAAAGCATCTGTCAAAGATCTCTTTGCATCCTCTGTTTCCCCTGCACCCCACAGAGCAATGGCCCGATTCAGCTGTGCCCGCCAATGGTTTGGCCGGATAGCAAGGACTCTCCCATACATCTCTGCGGCTCTTTGATACCGACCCACATCCATGAATAACCCCCCAAGATTGTATAATGCATCAGAATGGTCAGGCTTCAAATCAATCACCTTTTGGAAAGCGACAATCGCCCTCTCCTCCTTGCCCATTGCGTGGAGCGCTGACCCAAGATCGCAATATGCGTCGGCATAATCCGGTTTTAGAAAGACTGCCTCCTCCAGTGCCTTTTCTGCCGCCCAATACTCTCCCACACCAAACAATGCGCTGCCCAACAGCTTTAATGCTCGGTAATGTGTGGGGCAGAGGATTGCAGCCTCACGATAATGGTCACTTGCACTCAGCAACATCCCTTCCCCTTCCAAAGCAATCCCCAGATTCACATGAACTTGAGGAAGAAGCGTCGACCACTGGTTCACGTCTTCCTCTGCTAACTGTAGAGCCAAGAGATAACTCTCTTTTGCCTCTGCCAGCCTATCCAATGAACAAAACGAATTGCCCATCCTAAAATGTGGTCGAACATCATTCGGTTTCAACTCTGCTGCACGTTTGAAGCTCTCGAGACATTCCACAAGCAGGCGGCAGTCATAGAGTGTGCGCCCAATCGCCATGTGACCATCAAATGCCTCATCTGGCGTCCGTGCACAGTCCACATTATTCCTAATTTCCCTTAATTCCTTCAAGAAACTCTTAAACTGACTAGAATTGCGATAAAAAACCTCCCTCTTGACGTCAAATTCAACACTTGATTCCACAGACCATCCATTTTCCGAAAACCCATCATTATCCTTCACGGTTTTATTAGAATTACACGCTCTAATGGTCTTCCTAATCAGCATTTCCAATTCTTCAATGATTTTCCATGTTTCCCAGTAATCAATACCGTGATTGGGGGACGCAGTCCAAGCAGGCGAAACCTCAGGGTTAGGGGCGAGGGTTCTCGAGAGCGTCGTCTGGTGGTTTGCAGACGAGGACCTGGGAGAGGAGAGAGTCGATTGAAAGAGGGGTACCTGGAAGTCAAGTGCAGCGAAGTCACGGTCGATATTGCCAGCGCCATCTTCATAGGTACGCAGAAGGCCGGCAAAAGAGAGGCCGGCGGCCGGGTCATCGATGAAGTTGGCGTAGCTGCAGAAGACCTCATCAAGGACGGCAGCAATCTGATCGGGGCCAAATTTCACGGTGGGGTTGACGGAGCCAATGAGCGCCGACATCTCGGTGCGGTCAAGGCCACCATCGCAGTTGGCATCAAAGCGTTCGAAGATCAACCGCACCTTATCTATCCGCGTCAAAGACGTTGTTTCCTTCTCCATTATTTCTTTTCTCTGGAACAAGAAAATATAGAAAAATAAAATAAAATAATGGAAATAATTGGTTTTTGTATTTTATTTTATTTTTTCCTGTCCGTTATGAAAGGAGGGGTTCATGCTAACGCGCGCGCAGGTGGCTTATTTTAAAGCCAGAGAAGAAGAAAAAAAGTTATTTGGAGAATGGAAAGGAAGGGGAAAATTGGCCTTCCTGGTAAGAGAAGGGAGGAATTGGGGCTGTGAATGCTAACGTGCGCATGTGGAGAAGGAAAAGGAAATTGAGGAATTTCGGAGAATGCAAAGGAAGGGGGATAAGGAAGCCAGCTTCGCACCAGGTGAGACGAGAAACGCGGGGTAGGGGTTCGCAATGTGGATAGGGCGCATTTTAAGAGGAAGAAGTTAGTTAGGGAAAATATTTGATACGCTGTGCTGTCTTTTAAGGTATCATCACTCGAACAAAAGAGATTGCCGGCTGTTTGTTTGGTAGTTGATGGGTGTATACGGGTCCCGTGTACTGGGTGGGCCCACCTCACGATGGTTAGTGGCTTCATTAAGGGATCCACCCTACCCTTTTTAAATTGGAGAGGTTGGAGAGTTATTTGATTTTAAATTTTATGAAAAAAAATCAAGAATTTATTTTAATCAGGGGTCAAAATATCGGTTAAACCGATATATCAGCCGATATGCATATCGGCCGTAATATCGGCCGATATTTTTATCTCTCATTCCGATATCAGCATTTTCTCTCTCCTCCGATATCGGAACCGTGAAAAACCGTGAAAAATCATGCAAAATCGTGAAAAACCACAAAAAACCACAAAAAACTGCAAAAAACCGTGAGACCCAGTGAAACCCGTGAACCCTGAACCGTGAAAAAACAGTGAAAAACCGTATCGGTGTTTTAAAAAAAAAAAAATTTAAAAAAATATTTAAATACCGATATTTATAAATATCGGCCAATATTGTGGCCGATATTTCGGACCGAATATCGACCATATCGGCCGATATTCGATATGTACGGCCGATACTTATCGTATCAGCCGATATTACTCAGTTTTAAAAAATCGATATATATTGGCCGATACGATATGTATCGGCCGATATTTGTACCTTAGATTTTAATTATGAGTATGAATTTAAATTGTATTAATTAAATCATACTCTTTAAAATGATTAAAATTTAAAGATCTTGAAAACCTGACTTAGTAATTCGATTTTTGCTGAATTACATATTTATTTAAAGGGAGAAATTTTTAATGTATCTATTGTTACTTCATTTATTGAATTACATACTTAAGTTTACAAGATAATGTTGTACGCAATAAGTTGTAAAATTGAAATAGATATTTATTGAGCTAACAAAAAAATAAGGATAATAAGGCTTTTAAAAATATCAAATTATGAGAATAAGAGAGGACATAAATGATTATTTGAAAAAGATCATATTGAAATTCAGTTGAATGAGCCTAAAGTGATAAAAAAAATTAGTTAAATCTTAAAATCAAATACTATAATTTTTCTCAAATAATATCATACAATTTTTATATTTATTTTAATTGTGTGTGGCGGATTGCACGTAACACAATCTTCTCTTAGATAATGACAAGTTTGGCATTTTGTGGGGTCCACTTTCTCTCCAAAAAGATATGCAAACAAGAGAACTAAGAAGAATTTAGGAGAAGTGTCTTCATTTCTCTCCATCCAAATACAACATAGATGGCTCTAACTCTTAGATTTCAAATAAAAATTTGCACTCCATTTTTATTATTGAATTTTATATTTTAAATATTATTTAAAAATACAATAAGCTAAAAAAAAAAAAATCTCTCATAGTTCTAAAAAGAGCCTACCAATGCACATCTTTTTTTTTTTAGCAGTAAAGAAGAAGATTATATTAAGAAGAAGCAGATAAAAAACAAGAAAAAAGAAACAAAAAGGCCTAAAAGACTTAGACAAAAAAAAAAAAAAATAACAATACACCAACCGCCAGGAAAAAATAAATAAATAAAACCCGCTCCAACAAAAAATTAATCTCCAGGAAAGCTGAAGACCCCATGAGTTGAGCCATCCACTCCGTTCTTCGCAAAGTAGTCCGCCACACCATTAGCAGAACGACTGATGTGGATAAAAGACACCTCCAAACCCTCGGTTAAATCCAATGCACATCCATGCACATCTATTTCTTAAAAAATGCTTTTCCTCAAAATCAATCCCTTTTGTGTTTAATCTTAAATAAAATTTAAACATCCAAATATATAAACTAACATATAATAACATATAAACTCAAAATTAAATCTAATTTTAAATCAAACACATCTCTTAATTAGAGATCAATACAAATTTAGAATCTTAATTACATTAAAACCTAATCTAATCCTAACAACTCATTGCCAGCACTGTCCCTTACCATACCATTTGTCCTATTGCCCACTGTAGATGTCGACTTGGTATACTCGCAAATCGTTTCTCTCGATCGAATTGAACGTGACATGAATTTGTAAGTTATTTTGAAGAGATTAAAATTTTCAATTCTTATTTATTAAATTTGCCTTTGTGGGGATGGACATGCACCTTATAATAAAATAAGCCTCAATATCAAGTGTTTATACATTTAGTTCTTTATTTCTTGGTATCTTGGAATATATGAGTGGACTCAATTATAAATATCTAGCAATACATGTGGTATTTTTTTTGAATTTACATGTGGAAACCCATTGCGCAAACTCCTGCTTCCTGAAGTGGGAGGCAACCAGTTGAGCTACACTCATGTGGGTGATACGATCCGGGCCTCCTAATACATGTGGTATTAGTTAGTCTAAATATATTTTTTTAGGAAATTGCAAGGAAAATATTTAAACTACCCACTAGAGATCTAACTCTTGATTGAGGATGTGAATTTGTCCAAAAAATCAAAAGTACAAGAATTTTGATATGAGAAAAGTAGGACTTGAGCAATAATTTATAGTTAAATGGGCTTGGGATTGAGCCTAACAAGAAGCCCATTTAAAATTGAGCTGGTCAATGCTTGATCCTAAGCCTGATGGTTGGCCTGAATAGCCCATGTATATTTATTATTTTAAATACATCTAGATTTATTAACTGAGACCAAACCAAGTGCACCTTTTATTACTGTTTTATGAAATTCACTAACGTATAAATTCAAAGATTTAAAATAAACTCTTTTAAATGAACTCAGATGACTTTGACTATTAAAATCAAGTCGTTATAAATTAAAATTGGGGCTGAAATTTTATCCGTATGCATTGCATTAAGTCTACTTTAAACCTTACAGTTGGCTTTTTAATGGGCTCAATTAAAATTAAAAAATAAAAGCAAAATGGACCAGGTACGTGATAGACACATTCATGTACTCGGGTTTTATTTCTTAGTTGGGCTACTCCTTTGAGCTTGGGCTTGAGCACATATGGGCTTCCCTTTTCGGATTCAGGCTCAAGCTTGGTGCAGCATAGGCCCGGATTGATTCTAGCCTGTTGCCATCCCTACTCTTGACATTCCCAAGCCCTTGATGTACAGCATCCCAGCCCACTTGGAACCGACTTCACAACATCGCTTCTTGATATCTCCAAGCCCATGATGAATTCCTTGTGGCCCATCTGAAATCAAATTCTTAACATCACCAAGGTAATAATCATTAGAGATCATGGATCAGGCCCGGCCCAACTGGAACAGAAACCTTGTCATCTACCATAAGCTAATGTAACAAATTTTGTTATGTTAGCATTCTCTATGATTGGGTTAATAATTTTAAGGACTTGACTTATATGCCAAAAGTTCTAGAGCTAAATGAAACACAGAAAACCAAGGTCTTTATCTAATCTCTTGTTAATTTGGCCCATGCTCCAATTAAATCTCACTCCTGATGTGATAAATCATTGATGAATCTAAACACTCCCTCTCATCTACTTCCGTGCCGATTTCTTAGATGGTCTACTACTCTACTCTATAGAGGCTTTTCACTCGAACTAGGTAGTCATTTCCACCTCTTTGGTAGGTCTCACGCTGACACTGAATAGCTCTTTCCTTCCATAAGTTGCCAACATCAAAATTCAAATATTGAACGTGATACGTAATTAGAATACCGATGGTTAAGGACCTGACAATACACTAAAAACTCCAGAAATGATGAAATATGGAAAATCAATGCCTTTTATCCTATCTCTTGCTAGATTAGCCAACGCTTAGTCTAGACTCCACGAAACATATAAAAATCATTAATGAATCTTGACAAATAAAATTACTATTTCGATTAAGATTTTTCTCAAATCCTACCCTCATGTTCATGAGTCAGAAAACTTGGGAGGAAAATCCAGTGGAAAGGGATCAATTGCTCCAACAACAAATTGCTTAAACTGAAATTATCTCATTATGGTTGATATGCAACGTTGCGTTACTCGTGCAAAAAAATCGGCTGCATTGTTGCCCGTTGCGGCCTGTATCAGACGCAACGGACACCGTATCGACTTTTTTTTTTAAAAAAAAAAAAGAGTAGTAGAGGCCACTAGGAGTAAAACTTATGGTTTCTTTCTCTTTCTTTCGTTCTCCACTTACCTTAATAGCATCAACTAACCCTTATGTTTTGAGAGAGAAGAAACCTATTCAGCACCATTTTTTTGGATTTCAAACTCGATTTTAAGTGATTCTTGGCTCATTTCGTGAGATCTACAACTTCTAAATTCAAGTTAGTCATTCCATCTTTCATTCTTACAATTTTTTTACGGGATTTTTTAAGAGTACCTTCATTTATCAAGGTATTAACTTCTAAATATCTCATTTTTTCTTTCTCATTTGTGTTTTATGAAATAATAAGGTATATTAGAGATTGAATATTTCATATATTTCGGTTATTGTTGCAGTATGAAATTCATGAAGGATATATGAAAACTTAGGTTTTTTAGTATGAGAATTGTGGATGGAGTAATTAGGAGATAAATATAATGTTTAAATGTTAGATCTCATGCATTTGTTTTCAATTTTTTAATTATAATGTTGGAAGTTTTTGTAACCGACATTTTTAACACATGTAAGAATGCTTGCACATAGGTTTAAAATATTGGACGCAGGGGAGCAAAATTCGATATCGCCCGATATTTTTCTCTCCTTTTTTTTAAAAAGAAAAAAAGGCTGATATGGGCCTATATTTGCACCCCTGATTGGACGTATCCACCAATATATGATTTATGACAATAATACAATATTACATCAGTAAAAGAAATTGAACTTCTTTTTTTTAATTGTCAATATTTTGAAAAATTGAAAACCTATCCATGCTCTGGATTTAAATCTTACTGACTTTTATGGACGTTACTGTCTCAAGTCGAAAATTTTGACATGTCTAAAGCTAAGGTCCAAATATCGGCCGATACATATTGTATCGGCCGATATATATCGGTTTTTTTAAACCGAGTAATATCGGCCGATACGATAAGTATCGGCCGATATTCTGTCAGAAATATCGATCACAATATCGGCCGATATTCATAAATATCGGTATTTAAATTTTTTTTTTTTTTTTTAAAACACCGATACTGTTTTTCGCGGTTTTCCGCGGTTTTCCAGGATTTACGGTTCTCCGGGGTGTTCACGATTTTTTACGGTTTTCGCGGTTTTCGCAGTTTTTCACAGTTCAGGGTTTACGGTTCTCAGGGGTGTTCACGGTTTTTTGCGGTTTTTTACAGTTTTTTGCGGTTTTGTCACAGTTCATCACGGTTTTTTGCGATTTTTTCACGGTTCCGATATCGGAGGAGAGAGAAAATGCCGATATCGGTATGAGAGATAAAATTATCGGCCGAAATATCGTCCGTATCGCATATCGGCCGATATATCGGCCGAGCCGATTTTTGAACCCCTGTTTTAAAGCATGGAAAATTTTTAAAAAGAAGTCAATTTTTTTTTAAAAAAAAAATGAAGGAATGAACGAGAGCAAACATTTGACTTATACTTCAACATGAATATTGTTATTATCTATTAAACTTTGAAAGTTCAAATTAGAGAAATTACAAAAGGTTAAACATTTGAGTAACATTTGAGAAATTAGAGGAAAATGAGCAAACAATTAGATAATACCTCCATTAAATTTCAAAAACCTCATATGCTTAATGTAGCCCTTAAAACCCCTAAAACACCGAAACTTAAATGTAACATCAACAGAGACACAGATCTTAGCTAATACGTATCAAGTCCACACCTGATACCCAAGATTTATAAACCATCCACACTTGATACCCGAGAATTATACAGCATAAAAAAGTACATTTTTTTTTTTTTTACTAATATATTTATACAGTTTATGCTTCAACATTTTTCTATCTATGCAGTGAAGGTAAGGATCGAGATTAGGGTTGAAATTTGGATCGGGTCAAGTCAGGTTTTAATAAACCCAATTTAGTACATGCCAAAATTTATTGAACCCAATCTGAATGGTAGACCCGAATTACTCAACACGATCCAATCCGAATTTCTGATCCGAGTCAACCCAACTGCTATTTTATAACTTGGTGCATTCAGGTCGAGTCAAATTACGCCACGTCGGGTCAGGTCAGATTGATCTTAAATTTCTCAACTCAACTTGATCCGAATTTCATACGGATTTTTATTTTTCAAACCCGACTTGACCCAAAATATACAAATACAAATAACCCAAATCCACTGATATCTCGAGTCGAGCCTAGCTAATAAGATAGCTACAGATTGACTGGGAAAAGAAGAATATTTTGAAATGGCTGCAAAAAAGGAGGAAACAGGGATGGACCTAAACCGAGCTCGGGTCAGGGTGTTGGGTCAGAACGTTGGACATGGGACAGGGTCAAAGGGGGGGTTCATACAACCAAATCCAATTGAACCAGATGTGGGCAGGCTAAGCTCCGGTTGGGTGGATAACTTAAAATTCCATGAGTTGAGTAAGTGTAGGGATATTCTCTTGGGCAAAATAGAAAGTGATGAAAGGAATGTGAGGGCAAAGGAGCTTCAGTTCCTCGGATGGGCCTGAGCCAAGTGTTATGTATGAGCCAGTGGGAACTTTGATTCAAAAGGGTACTTGCGCCTGTAGGATCATATAGGCAAGGAAAAAAATGCAGGGATTCGATTGTATTGAGGGCATAGGCCAATGATAGAAGGAGAATGTCTGAATGATTTGATTGGATCAATTAATTTTGAAGAGAGTATATAAAAACCAGGGGTAAAAATTTTGGCCGATACGTGAGTTTTGGACGTTCGAGATATCTCAGTCAATATGAGATGTATTGGCCGTATAGGCGAAATCTCGTTCAAAAAAAAAGAGGCCGATTCGGGCAATCTCGGGTCCACCGTTTTTTTACCTCCCACAAAAACTATCTTTCAATGACTTTCTAAAGAGTGTGAGTCTAAAAAATAAAGTAGATACTCTTCGATAGAGGATTTGTATAAAAAAAAAAACATTGCAAGGACAATCTTTAGAAAGTCTTCTCCTTTATTTCGTGTTTGTTTATTTTATTAATAAAATTTTGTTCCTGTTTAAAAAAAAAAAACAATTTCTATCTGTGTAGACGTTCATGGATGCAACGGTGGACCTTAAGGTTCAAATATTGGCTGATACATATTATACCAACTGATATGTATTGAATTTTAAAGGCCGATATATATCGGTGGACCCACTAGAATATCATTAATATATCATGATATGTATCGGCCGATATTCAGTTTTTATATTTTTTGAATTTTTGTAAAAAAATCGTCCTTATTTCCTAACAAAAATTACCTCTACTTTTTTTGAAATGAATAAAAAATAAAGTTCTCATTCCATCAATTATTTTTCGTATTTATTTAATTCCGAAAATTAAAAATTAAAAATAGAACAATATTTCCATAATAAATCAGATTTCAGCCAATACTAATAATGGTTATAACCATTATTATCCGATGTTAAAATATTTCAAACATTGTTATGTAATATTCTTCAAACTCTTTATTTTTCATTTCTGTAATGTTTCGTTATTTTTTTAGAACATTTGAAATTCTCTAATTTGAAACTTAAAAAATCTATTTAAACATGTAAACAACCGATACTTTATGAAAAAAATTATGTTTTCATAAAACCCATGATTTTTTTCATTTTCTAATTTTTTTTTGAATTTTTTTGAAAAAGAAAAATATTAATCAGATGAGAAAGAATAATATGGATGATATACAAATATTTCCACAATCTAAGGAGAGAACATATCTTCATTTTGATTTTTGCCTTCTTACAATTGTCCTTTCTAAACCATTAGAAAATATATATAGTTTTCAGTCGTCACTTCAACATTTAAATAGAATTTTTTCCTTCCAAATCCATCCTAACAAATTATTTTTTAACAATGCCATTGTAAACAAATATCATCTTCATTAACAATTTAAAACTACTTATTTCATCTACAAAATTTATTTACCATCAACCAATTACCATGATAGTCCTGTTTATAGACACTAATATAGTAACATCTAATGAAATCAGAAGTCCAAAAAGATATCTAGGTAAACCTGCCAAAGGATCCATCTGACGTACAAATCCTATTTTCCTGCCATTTTGGAGATGTTGAGATTATCATAATAGACCTATATTTTGCCACACTTTAAACTTACAGGCCAATTTTTTATTTTTAATTACAAAAAACAAATTGGCTAAAATTTCCAATATGACCAAAATACCAGGGCTATTATTTTCCATTTCCTTTTGATTGTTTATCATTTTCTAATGATGATAATGGCCCTTTGTCAATATCATAAACAATGAGACCCTCTTCTTTCAAAGAATCCATCTTCTCTGCAGGAGTGAAAAAAAAAAATTATGAAAAAAAAAATGTTCCTCACAATGCTTCTTTCATTTGCAATGAAATATAAAAGTACTGATGTCAACAATAAAAAAATCCAACATCCATAGCCCAACACAAGACTAAATTTCATAGTGCCTATTGGTTGACATGAATATGCCCTAAGCATATCTTTTTTCTTTAAAGTCTCACCCATATTGAGACGGGAGACAATTTAACCCGACTAGTCCATGGAATATGTGCTAACTTCCCAATCTGATACACACCAAGTAAACAACTACAGAGAGTGGCCCATTGAAATTGAACGTAAGTCAAACTCAAGATCCGGCTTCTTGAAGCCGCCGGTGCCTTGACCATCATGCCAACCACAAATATGGCATTTTTTTCTCATTCCAAAACCATTTTTCGTTGAGGATAGAAAAATTTATTGAAAAAAATAAATAAAAAAGATTTTCCCCTCGCCAAAACAGGGCTTCATTCATTTTCAAAAGGCAAAGAAACAAACCATCAGCCTCAATGGTAGTAGAGCCTTCCTTCGTCATCTCACTTCAAAGAGAGAGACTACCCAATCTACATGATGACACCCTGCAAAATTCTACTATAATAATAATAACAACAACAATAACAATTGAAGAGCTTACATGAATGAAAATACTAAATACTCTACGCTACAACAGGATGTGAAGAAAATCGAGAGTTACATGAAGAAAACAAAAGAAAATGTTAGTGGAAAAAGCAGCCCCTTTCATAATGTAAAGACATGAAATGATCGACCGCCATATGCCTGTGTTCATCGTTGATTCTCATTGCCTTTAGCGACTCCATCACTCTCGGAAGCCAAACCGTGTCTCGAACATGTTTTAGTGTCTGCGACTGCAATAGCTTCTGTCCCATGCATGAAATATCAATCTGCAACGTCCAAACATACCATTAATATGGTTTGTATATGAGAAGGTAGGCATGTTCTTTCAAGTGGGAATCATCTCATGAATGATGACGACTCAATCAGACCCAACCCCCACCACCAAAACATTTGATTGTGCTACATGTTTCTTATGTATAGAATGCTTGATCAACACTATGGTCTTGATTGGTATCTAGAATAATAGAGTCACTGAGAGTATATGTTTGGTGGATAGAATAGTTCAGAAAAAATAAATCGAAAGACTTTGGCTCTTGTTAAGTTTGTATCCCTTTTGAATCTACATTGAAAAGTTGGTATTGTTTCCATTCTGAAGGAAAATTATTCTCATCCTATCATGAATGGCCTACTTCATTCCTCGGAAACCTACTTAAAACACAAATTTGAGGAGATTTCTGCTGAAAGTCTTGCGCACCAAACATTGGATAACCATGGGCATGACAATATCCAATTGAGATGTTTCAGCAGAAAACCACCCAAAGAATCATTTCATGTGGACTGCCCGAACCTTCACAAATGCTGACGGAATTCCCAGATGAGTTTCCAAAACATTCCCAAAATAGTGGAACCTTCTCAAGCTATTAAGCAGTTAAAATAAATTACAGCACAGTCCCTAAAACAATAGAACTACTAAGCCATGATAGCCATGAAAGAACTATAAATAAATTCACAATCAAGACTGTTCATATGATGGAGATTGCTCTAAAACTTTTAGGCTGACCAATTCTGACCACCTAACCTTTGGTCATCATTCTACTAAAATGACGATTATCTTCTTACTAAATTGATGATTTTCATCTTAATTTTCTATCAGGACAATATGGTTCTTAGATGCTCCAATCTGAAAGGCTCTGGGCACTGCATCCATAGCACAACCAAATCAACAAATTTGAAATACACATAAGACAGACGATGCATCACAATACATCATGAAACTACAAATTTCTCTTGATCTTCAGGAGCTTTTTCTCCCAACCTTCATTAATCAATCATCTTCCAACTTTATTACAACCAGACGAACCAAAAAGATTTCATCTGTGCAAAAGTTATATTTCTGTATATAAATGGAACAAATTAGCTAAGATTCAAAATCTGAATACTTGCTTTTAGAGTTTCCACTCACCTGGTCTGGAAGACCTCATCAAGGCAGCTTTCAAAAAGGTTGAATTTTGGGCATAATTTTGTCAGTGTAGTTAGAACTTGTGGGAAGAATTACAAAGAAAATAAGACATGAAATAACTACACTAACAAGAGTTTGACCAATGTGACATTCTAATATTAATCTTCACTTTTGATCTTCATGTTAATTCGCATTTGATCTTACAAGGATTGGTTGTCATGCAAACATTGCAACCTTTGAATGTTTTACATTTTAAATTCCCATATCTCTAATATGTTACATATCTAGGGGCCTTGAGATCTACACTTAGTATAAGTAAATATGGACATTCTTATTTACTTTCTTTCAAGATATTTATCTTTTAGTTTATTTTTCAGTTTGAAAATAAATTTTAATAAGTTTCTCACCTTTGTGACTGACTTTCTTTTTTTTATTACTAATATGGATGGAGCTTTTCTAATAATTATTGTCCTTACAACATAAATGTACATTCTAGACGTAGATTACTTCGTATAATACCAGTCATATTTTAGATGTCCGTTCTACATGTAATTAATTTATTTTTGAGGTTCTTTTCCCTTTGAAAATCATTCACGGTTCTTCCTGTTTTACAACTAAAGCAACACTATGCATGTATTTATCTTGCCTCGTATGACATCATTGATATATCCATCGCTTTGTTAAATTTTCTAATATCTAGTATTTTCAAAAATAATTGTTCTTCCTTTTCATTATCTAGCTATTTCTATGATTCTACTACACTCTAAACATCTACGCTTCTTGTCTACTTCATTGTATAATAATATTTGAGGCAGTTATTGTGGTACAATAATAATTAACAACTAATTACTTTACATGTTTCAATAATTTAATAAATTCATTTTTCTAAATAAAAGCACTATCAAGCTTTTTAAAATCTAAATGAAATGAGTAGACATATTTAGTCATGAGATGAGGAAGAAAAAATAGCCTACCAAATCAGTCTTGCCAACATTGTGACCATTGGGTCACCAAACTTCTACATTTATCATATCAATATTAAGCAACATACAATATGGAATGCCCGTAGTGGTAATGTAATTGAATGTAGAAGAAATAAATATTAAATAGTATCATCTTAAAAAAAAGAATAAATAATGCCATCCATAGAGGCATATTCTACGTTAATTAGAAAAAGCAGGTTATGCCCAACGCTATATTTTCCTAAAGACAAAATTGCCCTTCTAAGCAGGGGTTTAAAAATCGTTATCGGCCGATACGATATGTAGACCGATATATCGTTATCGGCCGATATTTTTCTCTCTCCATCCGATATCGGCCGATATTTCAGCCGATATTCACTCGTTCAAAACCGGTACATATCGGCCGACACGATATGTATCGGCTGATATTTGTACCCCTGCTTCAAAGAAATGGAAGATTGTCATTTTGGGATGCATCCTAAATAGAAGTCAGAGGGTTGCCTCCAAAAAAAAAAAAAAAAAACAAGTTGCCAAACATAAAGAAGAATTATAAAGAAATTTAGAACTCCACCTTAAAAAGTAACTATACCAATGAGGACCAACATGCAACACATTAATCAGTAGTACCAATAAGATCAACAACGGATGAATGGTAAATGGTGTATAGAAAAATTTCAAGAAACAAGTGTACTTTGGGATACAACCAACATATATTATTGGATGTTATATCAAAATTACCATAAAATAATTCTAGAAAAAAGCTACACTAGCAAATCTTCTTAGTGAGACTCAATGAAGGACTACCTCTTGAGTGAGCTATGGGCCACACAAACGGCATGTGGGAAAGGTTTTATCACCAACTAATCATCCTAGTCATGCCATCTAGGCCTTGGAAGTTTTGATGGATCTAAGTTATCGATTTGTTATAGGAGAAATCAAAGGATAAGATGATCAAATGAGAGTAAAGTTTCACTCACCCTCTAGCCATGTAATCCTCTATATACATCACACCCAACTATGGAGATGCCCGAGACTCGTTTAATGGAAGATCTTAGTAAGAAAGTCTGCAGGAAAGTCTTTTTTTTTTTTTTTAATTCCATGAACTATAATATTTATATTAGTACTTCTAAACCTGTACTTTTAAGCAAATTAACGGTACATGAATGCTACATGCTTATTGTACATGTGAGATTACAACAAATTAGTGCACTGTGGTCAAAATAAACATGCATATGATAACAAGTATCAGATTCTTTATCCTGGTGAACATAGAATTGCAAGGGGCCTAAGCACAAAATCAATGTGAGTTGCAATCGCAAGACACCCAAGTGAGGCACACATTTGATAAGTGGTTGAAACTGGATCACTGTCCACTTCTGATTGGATGTATTGTTGGCCAATCAGGCACCCAATTTCTCATACAATAAATATTAGTAACTGGGATTTGTTTAGCCGGACTCCATAAATGGCATTGAAATTATGAACCATGCAAGAGACTAGGAGAACTCCATACTAGTGTCTTCAACTATTATCATTTCGAAGAGTTTAAAGATTCCTAATTGACCCAGGGTCATAAATTGGATCGTTAATGTCAAATTGCTTCTTTATGATTGACATCATAAAGAACCACACATGACAATCTTTAAATAACCACCAAGTACATGGACATTGTACCTAAAACAAAATGTAATACATGATCTTGTTCAATTCGCAGTTAGAAATCTTCAAATCTTTTAAAAATTCAAAAAGTTCTGCTAAGAAAAATGGGTTTGAATGTCAAAGGTTAAGCAACGAGAGGTGCATTACGAGTAAATAACTTGGTTCAAATTTGCAATTACGTATATATTGATGTATTATGTATGTATGTATGCATTTACGTATATATTGATGTATTATGTATGTATGTTTGTGTTAAGAGTATAAGGAAATTCACATCCAGGAGTTATAATCAGAAGAATCAATTTAAGAGACGTTGCCTCACATCACATCTCCCCCTTTTAGTGTTATATAAATAGTGTTTGTTGTCGTTTAGACAACCATGCACCAAAAATAAAATAATTATTAAACTAAGATTATCATCACCACCATGCACAAATAGAAATTCATAGTTTTTATTATATAATCTAAATTTATTGATTTTTATCCATTTTTTATATTTAACAATTTAATTTATGGGCAATCAGATCAAACAGTGTCATGTGTAGGGTTCCCTGGTGGGCTATAGGTTGTCATGATGAAACATCAACTTAAACACTTACAAACGACATAATTACAACACCTGATGCTTTTATTGCACCAGGAAGAAAAAGGGCCCATTTTCCAACAAACATCACAAACGTGTGATGATATTAGAAAATGAATAATCCACCCAGTATTAGAAACTCTTTGGATCCCTAAAATGATTGTAAGGACCCATCACCATTTCCACTTTCTTTTCTTTTTTTCTCGATTGTAATCGATCAACATGAATAAATAAATAAACCCAGTGTTAGCAACTCTTGGATCCCTAAAATTATTAAAATGGTCCCCTCTAAAGAAATCCATCTTCTTTTGTGTAATCGAGTAATCTCAGAGAAAAGCTGTGGGAAAGAAGGAAAGCAATTCTAGGCTTGATTAATGGCTGTCCATTTCAAGGAAGGAAGACTTCCGAGAGATTGATGCAGGACCAAACCTTCGTCTATATACTAAACGAGAAGGAAAAAGAAAAGAAGAAGAAATAAAACTTCCACAATGGGAATACTTCAAAGAGTAAGACGAAAAGGAAACTGAGCAGTTCCCATTTGATTTCTTCCTTTAAAATTAAATAAATAAACCTCTTCATGACTTATTAACATGCACACAAGAAATACGCGATCCAAGAACATAATAAATGAGTGAAAGACAACTCAATAATCATGTTAGCGTGCATGGCTTGGACACTATTTTTTCTATTCATATTTCACAACGGTTATATGATAATAATAATACTTCAAACAATCTAAAAAGCCAAAACCTTCCAAAGGAACACTAAAATCAGCAGAAGAAACAAACCCACCGAACTAAATTCCACATGAAACCCATGCATGGTCATCATGCAAATAGAATATATTTAGTAAGGACAGGCCCAAAGATTTCAAATTTCAGATTTTAAAATACCCAAAATAATCCCACATGGAATGAAAGCTCTGGCAAAAGATAGAAAATGGCGAAGAGAGTATTACCATTGGCTTACCTCAGCTTCTGTGGTGAGGCCAAGCTTTCTAACCAGATATGTCTTGACCATGAAAACCGTCACGTTTTCATCCCTTCAGAGATCACATCACATTTATGCAAAAGAAAAAGACCAAAGCAGAAGAAGAAATTATTAGGAAAAGGAAAGGTTGGGAAGGCAATGAAATGAAGTGAAAAAAAACAAAGGCAAGGCAAGCATGTGTTTATTGGGTTAGGGTGGGCACTCACTTCACTCTAATGTAGGCCTTGGGGATCTGTGGTAATTGTAAAGCTTCACCTCCTCCATTCCTGCATCATCATAAATAAACAAAATCATATTCTTCTTTGCATTTTCATGAAAATAAAATAAAATCATTTCTGCATTCAAGCTTCACACGTTCCATTTCTGCGACAGAAAATATCAGAAAAAAAAAACACAAATGAAAAATCCAAATCATATTCTTCATTTCATGCAGCCAAGGTAAAACAACAGAAGGTAATAAAAAAAAATAACCAGACTCATTTATCTCATGGGAGGGGGGGAAAAATCAATACAGTGGCAAAGCATCATCCCTTTCCAGCCCATTTCTACAATTGTAGAACAGAAAGATTAAACAAAACCCATGGAAAAAAAAAAAGACTAATAGATATTCTTTTATTCCATGAAAAAGGAAAAAAGAAAAAAGAAAGAGCTCTTCCATGGTAAATGAACAAAAAAAAAAACAGCTCACATGCATTATTTCATTTTTTTTAACCTTCTCTGGTAAATCGTCACCCCCTTCATTTTCACAGCATAAGAAAATCAAAATAAACAAACATAAGCCCAAAACCGAATCAAAGCCTTATGTCATGCAAAAAGAGGGAAACTGGTATTTTTTAAGTTACAACACCGAACGTGTTGTTTAAAAGTAAAATAAAATAAAGTCGGGTTCATCATTTCATGCAGAAAACGATTCTTACCGGCTTGCAGACGCACGGAGGCAGAACCAGAGGCCGGTTCTGGGCCTAAGACCGGTCGGTTGGACCGGATTCAGATCGAGCAAAGTGGACCGGTTAGGGTCCATTCGCCATGATGACGATGATGGCAGCAATGATGTCAATGAAGCAGATGAGGCCCCATCAACATGAAAAAGAAGATGTTGATGATGATGACGATGAAGATGATGCCCGTGACCAAAAATATCTTCCCCACTCTTTCTGACACCATCATCACCGCTCCCTATCCCCAACCCCAATCCCAGAACTACTTCTTCCTCCTCCTCCTCCTCTCCAAGGGCCCGGCCCGGGGGAACAGGTCCCGGTTCAGGACCAGCGATGGAGCGGGCCGTTGATAGGCCGAGTCCGAGCTCGAGCCACTCTTCTCCGTCTTTGTCGTCGTCGTCTTCCGGCTCCATGCTATCTTACGCCACTTTTGGCCAAATTGGTAAATATTTCCTCTCCGTGTCTCGCCCTTTATGGAGCGGCAAGACATCTCATTTTCCTCGGAAATGCTTTTTTAAGAATATTGTCTTTTCCACGGATTCCACTTTTCCCTGTTCTTCGCTCCCTCCCCTCTCTTCTCTCACTCTCACTCTCACTGCCTTGGGATTCGAACCCGCAAACCCCCTATCCCTCCGCACGGAAATATAGAAAACGATGAAACCTCCTTTCGCTCCTTTCCGAGGCCGGCCTTTTCCACCCTTTTCTTGTTTCCGCACTTTTCTTGGATTTCTGATTTCTGCGATTTTTCGATTTTGGCCTCTTTCTTCTTCTGCTGCTCACACCTGCTTCACTGTTCAGCTACGGATCTTTACCAATTTGCGGGGAAAAAAAAAAAAGGGACGAGAAGAAAGCGCGGGATTTGAAGGAGAAAAGGGAGAAATCTCAGTACCTTTGGAGTCGGGCGTACGGACACCGGAGCATTCCTTCCGATCTCTGTCGAAAAACAGATCGGGGAGATTTCTCTCAGATTTCTTATTTTTCAGTGTCTTTCCCCCCAGATGTGAAGAATTACGAAAAAAAAAAATTAGGGAAAATTACTGAAAAAAAAGAAAGAGACAGAGAGGGGAAAAAAATCAAAGGATATCTAATCCATCCCATCCTCCTCGTCCATCAATCAATTCAAGATCAGAAGAGAATATAAAATATTAATATGTTTTTAAATTTCCTGACTGAAATTTTACATTATATTATTGTTTTTTTTTTCCGTTTATTAGAAAAGAGAAGAGAGCGGGAAGAGAATTAAATTAAGAATAAAAAAACAATAAATACAGAAAAAGTAAGATGAAAAGGAAAAAGGAATTTAAATGTTTCAGCGATTTTCCCCTCCGAAATTGATGCCGGCATATGGCGAAATGAAAATCGCCCCCGACTGCAGCGGTTCCCAACTTATATACCTCATGCAACTGGCACGTTTCGGTTTTCCCGCTCTCTGAAGGCTTCAGAAGCACAGTTGCCACCGGCAAATAGCTCCCTTGGTGACTGGCTATTTCCGTTTCCGTGATATTTTTTAAGCCTTTTTAATTAGTAAGATTGTCTCTTGATTTTAGGATTAGTACAAAATTTGATTAATGATAAAAGATTTTTATTTTTATTTTTATTTTTAAAGTATTCTAACTTAAAACGGTAAAATTGAATATACTTAATTAGTAAAATCAAAACTATCTTTAGCTTTTTATCAAAATTGTCTTTTAAGTTGAGTAGTTCATTTGGCATTAATATATAGGATTAGACTAAAATTTAAAAGTTTGACTCCTTCTAAAATTATTTAATATATGAGACTTACATATAATTTGGGTAAAATTACACTCACCTTTAAAGTAGGAATACCTATGTTATTAAAAATATCTTTATATTTTATGACATATTAAGTGCCTCCATTTTAAAATTTTAAAAAAAAAAAGTACTTCAATCAATAACTTACTTTTTCATTACAATAGATGAAAAGATAACACAAAAGTTTAATTAGTATTTTATTTTCTTTTTATCATTCTAATTTTATAACTTACCTTTAAAATTTTAATATTACAATAAATCTCTACCATGTAAGGGAAAGTTTGTCCATCCATATGCACATTAAAGAGTTGGTATATACACTTCACATTTTTGTCCCTTTCATTTTAAAAAAAATGTTGTACAAAAACTAACTACCTGGATTTAATTTTGAAAAGTCAAGTAATTGTGGTTTGTCATATGAATTTTAGAGTATAAATTAAAGATAATTATAAAATATCCCTTTCTTTATATCTTTTTACTTCTACTTTTTTTTTAATTTATGTGTGAAAAACTGTGAGATATCATTCGTAAAACTTCTACAGGTGAGTTCACTACCCTTAAGATACACCCACGTTAGGCCACGGGAGCTCAAACCTGCAGCCTCGGCTTCCCACGTTCTTTTACTTTTTGCCCTGTCGTATAACGTTTTTTAGGGGTTGTATCGTCTTTTCCCTTGCTTTATACTTAAATGATTTTTTCAATTAAATTCTGTCACATTTCTTGTTTATCTAAGATCAGATGCACCAAACTAATTCATATTCATCATGTATTATAAGATCTAGAGAAATTTAATTATGAGGTTCACATTGAACTTCACAACTTAGAATTTCTCAGTTTGTGTGTGTAATTTGAAGATGTTGCGTGATTGATTACTAAATTTGAAGGTGTAAGCTCAAGTCAGCAAAATTTGGTCTCCTTAAGTATGATGTATTTTTGGTATCTAATTTTATTTAATTAACACGTGTTATCAAGTTAATGCTAGTCAACTTAGTATTAGGATATATTTAGACATTAAAATATATTCAGCTATCCGGAATCTGCTAGTTTCACCGTAAAAAAAAAATTGTGACAAACAACTCATTTCTCTCTCCTCTTTCGGTGGTTCGTCGGACCATAATTTTCGATGCACCTGCGGGACTACCGTTTCAAATATTCATGCAGTCCAATAAAAAAAAATTATAAAAAATCTCTTTTTCCATGATGCCATACATGTTCGCCGCCTACCAGTTTGCAACCAATCAGTGTGTTGCCATTTCACAGCCAGTCAGTATGCTGCTATTCAACAAGTCAACACAGCAAATCAGTGTGCTGCCATTCAACAAATCATCGCAACCAATGAGTGTGCTGCTATTCAACAAGTCAGGACATCAAGTTAGTGTGCTGCCATTTAACAAATCACCACAGCCAGTCAATATGCTGCCTTTCAACAAATCTTTGCAGCCAATCAGTGTGTTGTCGATTCATCTCGTTTTTGCAATCAGTCAATGTGCTTGTTCATTCAATTAGCAGTCAATTAGTGTGTTGCTCATTCAACAAAATTCCGTGGCCAATAAATGTGCTATTTTTCTGCAATTTTCAAGCTTCACGTTCCTTTTAATACACATTTCATCTTGCGGAGCGTGTTTTGTGTTAAAATTTTATTAGATTATATTTGATATTATTATATTTTCTATTTTAATGCCTAAATATATCCTAATACTAAGGGTTATCTCAACTAAGTCATGTCTGATAAAGCGATCCCTATTAGAATCAATAAATATTGATGTCATAAAAAAAAATTAATATATATATAATGTCCACAAATTATGTTTACCTATTCTTTTGAATTTTTGCGACAAGATAATTTCCATTTTAAGATTCCTTTGGAACAAATTAATAAATGATGTTGAGTATTTATGGAATTGAATAAATCAAAATTTTCTATGCTTTCACGAATTAAGATGTATGAAAAGTTCAAAAATTGTAACAGAAGATACACTTTGTTATAAGACACTTGAAAACAATAATTTCATATCAAATGCCTAATATTGGTCTTCCATTTTTTGAATATTTTGATATTTTCTTTCATTTTTTATGACATACTTTATTAATATTGAAACTTTTGCTATCAAGAGTCTAATAATCTACAAAAGAATTTTTTTTAATTAAAATAAGTTCATAATAGGTTTTTCATTTTTCTCCTATTTTTATATATTTTTTATTTTAAAAAAATTACTAAATTTTTTAAAATTTTGTTATGTATCATTCGTTTTGTGTGATATGTTTTATATCGCTGACATATCTATATCCACTAATGTCTAAAATTAGAAATTTTCAACTGGACCTTAAAATTTATATCTAAAATCAATGCTAAGCAGTGTACTATAGTAGTTTTATATAAAAACTAATTATAATTTTAAAAATAAATTTCATATTTACATAAATTTAATAAACATGATTCAAATAATATATTGTATAGGAATGGAATGAGAAAAATAATAAATAAAATCTTTTAAAATATTAAGCCCACACAGGTCACGTCCATCATCCACATGATAGATTTTTTTACATTTCTAATCAGAAGTCCATATCTCATCATTGTATCTGAAAATTTCTAATAAAATTGAAATATAAATAAATTATAAAAAGTTGATAAAATCGTTTCCTCGTAACAATTCATCTAAAGCTTTAATTTGGAGTTGTTGAACTATATAATTTCTTAATTTAAATCAATTGACTAGTAAAAGTAAATTTAATTAATCAATAAAATTTATTCATAACTACTGTTTTAGTAATTTGACTAATAGAATCTTTGATTACTAAAGTTCTTATTTAACTTTAACCTCTATCAAATGCAGTTCAACTGTCGTTAAAACATTTTTTAAGTTTAAGCCTTCAAAAATCCCTAATAACGTAACCTCTTTATATCTACAAAAGCTCTTACCCATTGGCTTTTAAAACTAAGTTCCGAGCCTACCACCAATTTATTTTGTATGTTGTATTTTTTATTTTTTATTAAACATTTATTTTGTAATTTAAAAATCTAACTATGGAGATTGAATTTGTACTTGAAGGCATATTACTAGATAAAATTTCAGTTCAAAAATCAATTTTTACCTCGTTGATCTTAATAGTTAAAGTTGATAGGTATTCTTGAAAAATCTACATCAGTGACTTTGATTATTAAGATCGAGTGGTTAGAAATTAAATTTTGAAATGTGAATTTAATATTCTTTAAGTATTTAATTATTTTTTGAACAATGCGGTTGAGTTTTTAATTTATAAATTAAATGAGCCTAAAAAGCCAATGAATCTTGACCGACTTTAAATAAAAACATGACTGAATTAGGATAGCGGAATATAGGATAACCGTCTACATCGTGGACCCCATTTCTTTAGGTCAAAAGACCAAATCGTGACCATTCATTTTGTGGTATGGAGTCTTGTAGATTGGACGGAGGGTCCGGTCCACTGATGCAATCATGCAACCACGTTCAGTCCCACCCACCGGAACACGGCGACAGAGCTTGGATGATGATTTTTCTTGGTAGTGTTTTGTTTTCCCACCTCTAATCTGTTGCGGGCCCCACTGAGTTGGAGGATTTGATGTTGGCTTGGGCACGATTTGCATGCTTGCTTCACCCACTGTTCCACTCGAATTATTTTTTTAGGTGTTTTAGTTGACTAATTTTTGAGACATGTGTAGATTTCTCAATCCGCACATGACGGTTAAAAAATCAAGAGTAATGGCCTTTTTTGTATTGAGGGGAATTTAAACCTAAGACCTCCTATAAACAAAAGTGAGAATTGACTGTCAAATTAACTCCTCAGTATTTTTATCTCTCACTTCTTTCACTCTCTCTTAACCGTCTTAATCTATTTAGAGATTCACCAAATGAGGTAATCATGGATTAACCCTGAGTGGTTAGCTTGATAGGTTTTAGAATCAAGCTCCACTCAACACAAAAACGGTTACTCTCCTAAGTTCTATATTCGACATTTGCAGATTAGGAGTTTTACACATGTCCTAAGGATTAGTCAGGTAAGACACTTTGATACTTTGATCATAATCATAGATTCAATTGAAAATATTATTCTTTAAATACACTGTTTATTAAAAAATATTTAATTAAATTAATAAAACTATATTTTTTAAGACATATAAAATTTAATTAGTTTAATTTATTTTTATTATTAAAATTTATAGTTTTAAAAAATATAATCTTATTAATCTTATCAAAATAGATTTTAAAGAGTTCAATAGTTAAAAAAACTTCTTCAATAGACCTGTCACCATCTTGAGTCCACGTGTGCGAATAGTAGTGGACAAGCTAGTGTCCAAATATTCGTCCTCTTCATTTGGAAGCCCACCTGCCGACAAATTTATTTTCCACACTCGTAGATTTAGAATCTTAAATTCTGATTGAAAAAGAAGTTCTAGGCTTCAAATTCTGAAATAATCAGCAAATTATTAAATATATTGGCTAATATAAGTTTTTTAATCCAACTCAAAAATTGAAAACTATAGGTTAAAATTTTAGTTCGCAAGTGCAATCCATTGATTCATTATTGAAAATTTGAAATAGAAATGAATAAATAAGGCCTACTTCAATCTTGATCATATCATGTATACCAGTAAAATTAAATTCATGATTTTGGATTGCATGTTATGGCTGTATTTGGATGAAGGGTAAATTTTACTCGGAAATATTTTATACCAGAGATTATTATAAATATTATGAATATCTCTTGCTTTCACTTAGAAAAGAATAAAAGTTGATTTTGATATGTCAATGTGTAGTCTAATCACATAATGTCACCTTAAATAATATCAATTCTCGAAGTAAAATCATGTTCACCCTACACTTATTTTAATAATCTAAAAATAAACTTATCGAGTTGCTGTAAAGGTTGAAAGAAGAGGAATTGGACATTCATATTGACTGTGTTTGGATGAAGGGTAATTTTATAGGAGTCACCCTTCACGTGAGTTACCCTTAAGTTTGGGGTTATCTTTTAATACTCCAAACTTCAATGAATGTTAAAAAAAAGGTAATGAGAGGGATGATTTTTTGAATTTTTATCTTTATTTGTGGTAATTTTTAGATTACCAAACAAAGGTGAGGAGGGGTGATCCGGAGCCAACCCCCTTACCCCCATCCAAACGCAGCCACTATTGAATCCCCCCTCTATTATTATTTTTAAAATTCGCAACCAGAATTTTATATAATTAATAAATGTTCATTGTTGTAACATTATAATAATCTGTTTAAATTTAATAGATAAAAAAGAGAAATATGCTAAATTTAAATATAAATGATAATTTAAAAGTATTAGAATAAATAATTTTGATTATGGCAATAATAATTAAAATATTGTAGTAATTAAAATATTAGATAAATTATAATCAAATATCTCTTTCACATGAGCCAGATGTTCTTGTATTGTATCTCCTGCAAACTGGTGATGTTCTATCGAATTTAATGCTGAGAAGAACTAAGATACAATATGCAAAGTACACTCTGATAAATAATTTAAGTTAGTTCAAAATAATTGAAGACAAAAAAAAAAAAAAAAGTACAACTTCTATATCATTTTGAGAGTTTCTAGTAAAAATCTAAAAATACTGTATTGATATTTATTTTTGTTGATTAAATTAAAAAAATTATTTAATCTACTCTTTATCCTAACAAATCAGAAAAATTATAAAAAAATATTATAAATCATGATATATAAGAGAAGTATTTTACCGTCCACAACTTTTAAAAAATAAAGAAATTTCACTATCTTTTTCTTAAATCTCATAAAAAACTAACGCTTTGATTTAAAACTGTCAATGCATGTATAGTTAAGTTGGCAACATGTATAATTATGTTTTACGCTAGGTTTTTTACGCTAGGTTTTTTACGATTTTCAACATATAAATTAAAAAAAATCTAAAAAAATAATTATAAAATTTTAATAATATAATTAAAAATAAAATAGACCATTAATATGGAACGAATGACAATTATATGACTGAGAAATTCTATTGGCATGCATTGATTTCTTGCACTTAATAAATTTCAACACCTACTTTAATTTTGGAAAATCATCTGCTGTCACTCATCATGGGAACGAGAGTGGTGATAAGAAATTCCAAATTTTGATATTTCAAATGTCACGATAGACTGGTCCTTTAAATAATTGAAGAAAAAAGTGAAAAGGGTTGGAATTTAGTTCCCATGTCAATTTACATGATTTGGATAGTGGGCCTCACCGAAATTATTAAAATCTAAAATTTATATAGGTCTAGCAATTCTATAGGTCTTTCAAATTATTTGGAGATTTCACTAGTACTGTCTAAGATGTATTTAGTCACTTTGCATCATTCAAATAATTTTTTAAGATTTAAATTCAACTTTATTTAATACTCATTTTAATAAATTATGATAAATTTCATTTAAACAATTTAATTATAATATTTATATAATATGAATACTTTTCATTATAAAATGAATATCATTAAAATATTTTCTAATTTTTGAATTTACGTGTGAAAAATTATAGAAAACCCAACGTAAGACTTCCACAAGTGATATCCACTTCCCTTGGGATACATCAGATGAAGTCATAGGGGTTTGAACTAGACAGACAGAAGATTACTAATTGAGCTATACCATTTTGAAGTTAACTTGAATGAATGGTTTATAGAAACTTTTTTTTTTTTTTTATCAATTCATGTTTGAAATTGGCAAAAGAAAAAAAAGCATGATCTTATTTTCAAATATAAAAAAATATTTTTGATTTATTATTATTTTTAAATAGTTGAAGATCTGTATATTAAATCTTATTTTTTGTAAAGGCGAGAAGATAATTTTGTGGTGGAAGAGGAGGAGAAGCGTGCGAAAGAGAGCTCTTTATTGTCGGTTGGAATGACGACAACAACACCCTCCCACTTCCATTGATGACGTCACTTAACGCCGTTAGCAGTGGCATGTGATTTGTGTGGGAAGCCTTGAAATCGACGTTAAACGGCATGGGGTGCGTGACGTTATCGTCACGTATGCACCTACACCGGAGCATGACTTGTGAAAACAAAAATATGTTATTTTCTCTTGCAGTCCAAGAATATAAATATGAGCTTTTCTAATTTTAAATGGACGTGACCAAAATATAGCGGTTCAATATAAGAGAATCGGTTGATTTAAAATTATTTTTCATAAAAAAAATTAGGCTCATTTGAATTTTAGAAGTTATGATTTTCAAAGAGTTAAATATCAAAATTATAGTCAATTTTAAATGAATTTTTATTTAATTGTAAAATGAACCCTTATAAATGAAATTATATTAAGTACAAATACAATTCACAGAAAATAAATAAGTGTGAGAAGAAGATAGAGTAAACTTAGATTCCAATGGTCCCACATAATTCGAGGATAGAGGATTGCAATTATTTCTTTAAGGCTGCGTTTGGATAAGGGGTAAATTTTAGAGGGGTTACCTCTAGTAAGGGTCACTTTTGAGTAGGAGTGATCCTTGAACTGAGATTACCCTTATCTTATTTGATAACTGCAGTGGTAAAGTAAAAACTTACCCTAAGGGTAAAAAATCTTCTTTGGTAACTATAAGTAAGGATAACCTGATATATTAATATTTTTTAAATTTTTTTATAAAATATAATTTTTAAATTGTTTTATAAAACATAATTTTTAAATAATATTCATAAAGTAAATCCTAATAATATAACTTATAATAATATTATCTATTTTTTATAAATTATTTTTCATAAGTATAATTTAAAATGAACACTTGCATTCTAACAGTAAATAAATAAATATTTTTTTTATATTATTATTTTAAATCCCAATGAATGAATAAAAAATATCTATATATCTCTTCATAAAAAATTATAATTCTAATTTTTTATATGAGTTTAATAAAAATATTAATTCTCATAAAATTATTAATATGTCATGTTACCCCTGCTTACAATTACCCCTACTTAAAGGTAACCCCTACAAAATTTACCCCTCATACAAATGCATCACGTTGAAAATATTGATAAATTTTTAAAATAAATATTCAACAAAATAAATTGCTGATTACCTCAAAAGAGATTACCATGAACCTCAAACTCTTTTGAAGTTTCGAGATTCTTTCGAAATTGGACAGAATCCACTCCTTAAAAATAGGACATTTTGACAATTATGTTTCATAAAATTTTATTTTAATTTTTATATTATATGAATTAAATAAAAATAATTAATTCTTATAAAATTTTTATGCCAGATTACCCATGCTTACAGTTACCTCTGTTCAAGGGTAACTCCCGTAAAATTTACCCCTCATCTAAATGCATAATGTTGAAAATGTTGACACATTTTTAAAATAAACTTACAAGAGAATAAATTGCTAATTACTCTGAAAGAGATTACGATGAACCTCAAACTCTTTCGGAGTTTCGAGACTTTATCGATATTTCGACAGAATCACACCTTAAAAGTAGAATATTTTGACAATTATGTTTCATAATTTTTTTTTTATTTATTTATACTAGATAGATTTAATAAAAAATATTAATTCTCATAAAATTGTTAATATGTCAGTTTACCTCTACTCAAGGGTAACCCCCATAAAATTTACCCCTCATCCAAATGCATCATGTTGAAAATGTTGACACATTTTTAAAATAAATTTCAAACAAAATTAAATTTCTAATTACTTGAAATATATTATTTTTTTAATTATATAACATTATTTTTTTGAAATATGTTAATTTTATAATATTTAATTGATAAAGAGAGGAAGTCAAGGGGTATTGAGGGGTAGGGTATTGTGAATACCCCAACCTCCCAAGGGGTATTCAAAAATAGGATGAAAAGGGTAAATTTTCAAATTTTTACCGTCACCCTCTTGTTACCAAGTGACGGTAACAAGGGGTAATGGGGGTTACCCCCTCTTACCCCATCCAAACGCAGCCTTAAGTTTTGCAAGATTCAACTCATTGCATTTGTTTCTTTTAAGCTTTTTTTTTTTTTGCGTTTTTTTTTATTATAGCAGTATTTATTTTAAGTTAAATTTTTTGAGTTTTTTAACCTTTGAATTTATGAAATGATCATTTACAAACAAAGTTTGGATGTTATCAGTGTATTACAATACCTTTGAATATGCTTGCACACTAGGTTGTATGGCATTGCGATGTTTATATGGGTACGGAGTAGGGGCCGAAAATTCGGCAGGCTCGGCTGAGATCTCGGTCGAGATTTGTATCTCTCCTCCTTTTTTAAAAAAAAAAATCTCAGTGGTTTTTTTTAAATCATTTAAAAAAATAAAAAAGCTGTTTTTTTAAAAAAAATAAAAAAATATAAATATCGGAAGATATCTAGGCCCATATTCGTCTGTATCGGACAAATATCGGTCGAGATATCGAACGGGCCCAAGCCAATATTTGTTTTTTTTAAATAAAAAATAAAAATCGGCCGTATCGATAATTTTTTTATCTCAGGCCGATACTATGCGTATCGGCTGAGATTTCAACCCCCGTTATGGAGCCACCAAATAAGTGATGATGGATCGAAGTTTAAGCATGTGCCCTATTAAAATCATATTAATTGGATCCGAGTCCATGGTGTCTTAACTCTTTTAAGTATATCTTTTAATATTACAAAAGTATTTTACATTTCTATTAGTGTTCTACATATTTTGTATTAAACTATATATATTAAAATAACTCATTTTTATTATTATTATAAACCCACGCAGGGTTGGAGTAATATGAAGGCTTAAACAGTGAGAGTGTGAGACCATACCTATCCTTCAAATTCAGATTTTAGGTTTGCATCCAATACAATTCTAATCTAAAATTTGACTAGATGGCATTCTAAAATGAAAAGGACTAACACTTGATTCTACCTTAACCCAATCATTTCATGGCCACAGATAGGGTTGAAATCGGGTCAAGTTTCTTAAAACTCAACTTGACCCGAATCAATATTTATGGAACCCAACCTGAGCTATTAACTCGAAAGTTACAATCTGACCCGACTTGAATTCTAACCCGACTCAACCCGAATTTTGACCTGACTCATATTTTGAACCCATTTTAACTGAGTTTGTTAACTTGTATATTCCGCAAACCTGACCCGACTCTAATTACATATGAGTTTTTATCTTCTCAACCCGACCCGTACGATTTCTCAGGTCGGGTTGACCCGAACCGAGTTTCACCCCTAGCCACATATCTTCTGTCGTGCATATTTATAAGAGTTAATTTTGTCTTTTTATTATTTTTCATTCAATTTTATTTTTGGCAAATTTTTTTTTAACGAAAATCCCATCTATATTTGTGTATTAACTACATCTCATCATCATTATCATCATAAGAGTAGTCAAAACCCCACATATATAAAACTGACATTTGACTTTTACTTTCTTATTCAACCATATCATAAATCATATAGTCAATTATCTTATTATCTATTATCATATCGCTCTTCTCCGCATTTCAAATAGTCTACTTCTCTTTATATTTATAAATTTTAATCTTTTACAAATTGTAATCTTTCAGCTCTACGTACTGGACAATGGAGTCTCATCAGATGAAATTACATTCCAATTGTGACAATTATCTAGTACCAAACTACCAATTAATTATGAAAAATGTATATAGTGTCATGCTTCTCCAATTCATTCCATGCATGTTAGGACAACGTTCTAATCACGTAGACCATTGACATGATGACACTTTATGGGTCCATAAGAGTAGGTAAGGATGGTCTAATCCCACCATTTTCTATTTTCAGCTTATATCATTAATGCCATGTGTTTAGTTCTTTCTTCATGTTTTAACCTTTCATTTGCATGTCAATATGTAATTAGGTCAAATGTCACATGAAAATAATATATATATATATATATATATATATATATATATATATATATATATATATATATATATATACTTCCAAAATTCTATGGACCAAACAAATCTTTGTAGACCACTTATTAGGCATCTTCTTACTTGGAATTGCAGAGTTGGGGGACTTTCCACTATGGTTGAAGTTAGGCTTCAATTCATATATATTGACTAAGGGGTATAAGTGTTGTTAATATAGAACTAGAACATGGGTCAAATTTTTTTTTTTAATTTCACTTTATAGAAAAAAAAAGACCTATTTCAATGTTTTTATTTCAAATTTTACAGTGGATGTCATTTTTTTTTTTAAGATTTAGAAGTAGGTTTTTCACATACAATGCACATTTTCCCTTCTAACTTTTTTTTCATTTATATGTCTTGAGTTATTTTTACCAATTCTTTATTTTTGCTCGAAGATAATCAATATTTTAGAATTTTAAGAACAAATTTAATGAAATTATGTTTGGATATTATGGAATTGGAAAGAGATATTTTGTTGTGAGTGATATAGTTTATATCATGCTTGGGTGTTTTTTTTAATTTTCTTATTTTTGTAAAATTGAGGTGTCTTGAAAAGATTCGTTAATTACAATCAAAGTTAAGGGTCCTTATGAAGTAATAAAGGACATGAATTTCACATTAGGTGTTAGTTAATATTGGATCTCCACTTTTTCATTTTATTTTTTATTTTTTTATATTGAAATTTTTGACTTTTAAGGATTTAAAGATCTATAAAAAGCCTTCATTTCAATTCAAACTATGTTCATATGGATTTTTCATTTTTTTTTCTATTTTCTATTTTTCCTTATTTTTTTTCAAAATGGAAACTTTTCATGTCTGATTTGCTCATGATTAGGCCAAACCATTTTTTTAAAACCCCAAATATAATGTGATTTTAAAAAAAATTATATCTTAGATCTATCAGATACAAAATTGAAATAATTCCAACAACTCGATATTTTAGCCAAATTTCCTATATTTCAATCTATTCGACTGATATTTTGGCCCATTTTAGACATTTTGGTCCAATTTCTATTTTTTATAAAAAAATATATATTGGCTAAAATGACCAATATGATCGATATGGCAGTTAATTTTTTTTAGTCACATGAGAATTAAAAAAAACCTATCATCCAACATTTCAGTTTCAAAATACTTTTAAATTTAAAAAATAAAAAATATGAGTGGCTAATTTTTTTTTCTCTATCTAAGATTACTATTACTACCTATGTATCAGACTTTCACTAATTAGATAAGGGTTACCATCGAATATTAAAAACCTTGCTTGACGTGTCGACAATGCACTTGGCAAATCTGGAAAGCAATCATTCAAATTCTGTTTTCTGTTGTATAATAATGTAATTAAATATACTAAATACATTTAATACTGATTAAAATAAAAAATTGGTCTTATAAAATAATGATTACATAAGGACTAGGAATGGAACTCGGGTCGAATTTTAATAAATCTAATCCAATCCATATCAAAATTTATTAAACCCGAGCCAATCCAATCCGACACAATTGCTGATCCGAATTAATCAACCCGATTTCAATCTCGAATTTCTGACCTGACTCAACCGCATAGTATTTTATAATTTGGTACACACCGATTGAATCGAATTACGTTGAGTTAGATCAAATTGATTCTAAATTTTTCAACTCAATCTAACTCAAATTTTATATAATTTTTATTTTTCCAACTGGACAGAAAATATAAAATACATAATCTAAAGCAACTGATTTTTTTAATTGGATGATTTAGGTCGAGTTAAAACTCAAGTTAAATTTCACCGCTAGAAAGGACAAACCAGTGTACGTTTTTAGCTTTGCATGTATGGACATTATAATTGTATTTGAATGCGGTAAAGGTGTCATTATCGTATTCTAAACAATGTTAAAATGACCTTTAATAAACTGAAAATCGTATCTCTTTCTAAACATTTATGCTTAAAACTTAAAAGATTACAAACTGATGAAAATGAATGAAACTATGACCAAATTAGTAGAAAATATAAACGTGAGAAGTTCTGGGTTCAGGTCTCTATAATTTTAAATTTGATGTGTTTTAAAAATAGTAGATTCTTCTTTAAAGAAATTTTGTTGGACATTTACGATTTTTTATATATAAATTGAAAAAAGAATTAATAAAAAATAGTAAAGCATTAAGGACGAGAGAGAGAGAGTCATGGTCGTAGGGAGGGGTAGAGTTTGTGAAGCTTTTTGGCGTTGTCTAACTAGACTGGGACAGACCACCAGAAGCTCTTCAACTTTCCATCCCTCAAATAACTATGCACCACGTATGCCTTGCCTTGAAAATGACTAACACTCGTCATCTTCCTCCTTCTCTTCTCTTCTCTTCTCTTTTAGCTTTTGACCTTTTGCAGGTAAATCTTCAGCTGCCACGTGAGATTCAGATACCAGAGAATGGAGATGAAAAAGGATTAGCAAGGGTAGATGATGATTATTTAATCTTTGTGTGAAAATTTTACAGTAGAAAACATCTTTCTTTCTTTTAATAATTTTTTTTTTCTATGACAATGAGTCTCTTAAAAAGGAAGAAAATATTATATTTCTTTTACTCTACACAAATAATTCTTATTTTTAACAGCTACTAAAGATTAAAATCTTGAATATTTTTCATTCAATTTAATACAGCTCTAAGTGTGAGTTTCCTAAAAGGCAATTTTTGCATTTAAATTGATTAAGGGCAGTAGAGAATTCACGCTAAGTTGATTTTGTGTGCGAGAGAAAATTCTTCTTGTAGACTGAGTAAATCGAAGGATGAACATTTTATATAATTTTGCTTTGTTCAAATGACTTAATATTTCACATCCAATCAATAAGATTACAATACTGGGCTTAATGTAAAGTGATATTGATGTAGGCATCACACTCAGTGATGGGGTGAAATTTTGGTCCGCGCTTGACTGCAGCTATTACGAAGTAAATCGGGTGGCTTGGGACTTGAATTGAACGATGCCGCGGATGCTGACCCACATATGGGCCCAAATCCCTCTTGGAATCGTATGGCTCCTAATTGGAGTATCTTCACCTCTGTATCTAAAATCCAGACATGACCTTCATCATAGGCCACGTCCTTAGTGATGTCTGCATCCTCCCAATTCAGTATATGTGAAGGGTCGAACTGATATTTTCAGAGCATCGACATGTGAAACACATTGTGGATTTGGGTGAATGGCAGTGGCAACGACAACCGATAGGCCACCTCGCCTCTCCTCTCCAATACCTCGAACGGTCCACTATACCTAGGAGATAATTTCCCCTTTTTGCTCAAATCGTATCAATCCATGTCTAAGTGATGCCCGAATGAATACATGATCACCAACTGCAAATACCAAAGGCACTGCCTACGTTCCACATAGCCCTTTTGACAACCTTGTGCCGTCAACATACGTTGTCTAATCACTACCAGTTACTCTGAAGTTTGTTGTACCATATCAGGGCCAAGAAGAGTTCTCTCACCCACCTTTGTCCAACACAACGGTGACCAACACGACCTTTCATAAAGAGCCTCATATAGAGCCATCTGGATGCTAGATTGGCAACTGTTACTATAACTCCACTAAGGGTAGATGATCCTCTCAACTCCCCCGAAAATCTCGCACACATGCTCAGAGCATATCCTCCAATATTTGAATGGTCTCTCGGACTGCTCGTCTGTCTGTGGGTGGAATAATGTACTGAACCACAATTGGGTCCCCATCTCCCGCCATAAGCTTTGTCAGAATCTCAACACAAGCCATGACTTCCGGTTGGAATCAATGGACACCGGCACAATATATCGCGCGATAATTTCCTTGATGTACAATATGCTCAATGATTCCAATGAATCTATCATCCTCTTGGCAAAAAAGTGAGCGGATTTAGTCAATTTTTCCACAATCACCCATATAGAGTCTCGGCTTTGGGGTGTCCCTAGCAAACCCATCATAAAGTCCATCGTGATGTGGTCTTATTTCCATTCTGACACTGGAAGATTCTGTAGTTCTCTGTCGGGTCGTTGATGCTCGGCCTTCAATTGCTGACATGTAAGACAACGAGTCACGAACTTTGCCACATCCCGCTTCTGGCCTTTCCACCAAAATTTTCGACGCATATCACGATACATCTTGGTGTAACCTAGATTTACGGCAAATCAGGCATGATGATCTTGGTCCATAGAAATAGTGTTGTCAAATTTTCAATGCATTAATCGCTACAGTCAGTTCCAAATCGTAAGTGGGGTAATTTAGTTCATGAGGCTTCAACTGATGGGATCCATAAGCCACCACGCCGACATCTTGAATTAACACGCAGCCTAAGTCACTCCTAGAGGCATCATAATATACCATATATCATAGCCCTCGCTCCGACACTACTCCAACATGGGATGTAGTGAGTCTTTCCATCAAGATCATGAAGGGTTGTTCGCAAGTCTCATCCGATTCAAAGGCGACCCCTTTCTGGGTAATCGTATCATAGGTGCCATAGTTGGGCAAAGTTCCTCACAAACTAGCGATATTAACCCGCCAACTCAAGAAACTGTGGATCTCTGACACATTCCGCAGTCGTTCCCAAATCACTACTACCCCTATGTTGGCAGGATCTACTGTCACGCCATCGGCAGAAATCAAATGTCCTCAAGATTGCACTTCATTCGGCCAAAATTCACATTTGATGAATTTCGCATACAACTTGTGGTATAATAGAATTTGTAACACTGTTCTCAGGTGTTGCTCATGTTCTGACTTTGAGGTGGAATATACTAGTATGTCATCAATAAATGCCTCCATAAAACGGTCCAGATATGGTCGGAAGATGCAAGACTCCCTCATCATGTACCATACTCACAACTGGAATGAAGGACAGGCTCAATCTGCTAGCAAACCCAACTCTTGTCAAGAATTGACCAAACACTCTCTTCTCGTTGCAATATATCACCACTTTGTGGGTCGACAACTAGTCCATACCCAAAATCACATCAAATCATGTCATGTTCAATAGTAACAGGTTGAATCTAACTCTAGACTGCCTACAGTCAAGGCACAAGTCTTGCAAATTCTGTCCACTATTGTCTCATTCCAAGTAGGGACCTAACATGTAATGCGATACGCACTGACTTTGTCTCCAAGTCCCAATAAATGCGCAAACAATGATGCGATGAAGGAATGAGATGCAGCGGAGTCAACTAAAACATGTGTCCAAGAGCTATAGAAAGGTAGCATACCTTGCATCACTAGAAGCTAGGTTGTCTCTTTTGTCTGTGGTGTAACAGAATATACTCTGCATTGCGCAGTCCGTCACTACCACTGCCAGACCTCTATCGTGAGCTAACTGCAAACGTTTGTGGGGCCTGCTGGACATACATATGAGCAACCCTCGGAGCCTGTTAAGGTATCACCCTCTGCTTGTGCCACCTCTCTGAGGACAATATCTGGTGAAGTGTCCTTCGTGTTTACAATTAAAGTAAGTCTTATTGTTCGTCTGAGTCCGTTGGTTACACGTCTTGGTGGAATGTCCCATCCGCCCACATATCTGAAACTTCATCTGACGTGATCCCGCATCACCATCATGTCCAAATGCCTGCCTAGACCACCCAGAAGTGGATCCACGTGGGGAATATGAGCGTTATTTCTTCTTTTTCCCACGGTGGAATACCCGTGGTCTACCTCTAGAAAAGGTTAGATATGGTGCCCAACTAGCCTTCTGAGTCGTCACCTCTGCTAATAACACATTGTCTACAACCTCAGCCTAAATCGACAATTGCAGTAATATAACCTGACTGATAATGTGTGTAGTTAAGCCTTGCTCGAATCATCTGGCCTTGGCCTTGTCGTCCATTACCCTGTGCGGTGCGAAATAAGTGAATTCATTAAATCAAGCCAAATTCTGTGCAAGTAAGTTGTTCCCTAGAGTCAAAGCCAACAAGTTATTCACCTTGTTCTCACAGACCACTTCTGGAAAGTACCAGGGAAGGAACATTTCTTTGAATTCTTCTCAAGTTGTATCACTACTACCCCGTACAGTTTTCATAACTTTCCACCACATGCGGGCTTCCCAGGCTAACTGGAAAGTCGCTAATTGAACTTGGTGGCATGATTTGTGATGTCCATAGTGTCTAGGATCATTTCTATCTCTTTTAGCCACTCTTTCACAACCATGGGATTAGAGTCGGCTTTAAGAGGGAGGATATTGCTGCTTGAATTAACGGAGGGCTATAATGGATTTGTTCTGGAAAGACAACTCCAGATTCTGCCCATCCATATTCTCTTGCTCCCCATGTTGCCTAGCCTCCTGGACTAACCACTACACTTTTTCCCTGATGGCCTCATTTCCATTGGAAGTCACCCTGTCAGTGCGATTCTCAATATTTTCTAGATTTTGATTGGTGTTGTTGGACTTGTTCTTGCCATCTTCTGAAACAAGAACAAGTGAGTCAGACTGAACCCACATTTAGCACCTCGATGCGCAAATAGGATAGAAAGGGGTATCAAACCCATCACACAACAACCAAGAATATAAACAATGTATAAAGTCATATCAGTGTTCGTTCCCTAAATAACTCAACGTTATCCTATATTAGTCAGAGTTTCAACTCTCATTCTCACATCCCAAGGGAGTGTGACACTGTACTCTAATATCAAACTATCACAGCTCGACCCGTCGAGCACGTGACTGGGGATAATTTTTTTTTTTTTTTTTTTTAAATCTTAAATTCCTACAATAATAAGATACGTGGGAAACATGCGTACGAATACCTTTTTGGAACCTTTAAGTATTTTGGGCTAGAGAATCCTATCGAAATTTCGACGGAGTCTACCCTAAAAATGGACTTTTTTGGGCCAATCTTAGTCTACAATCATACATTTTCATTTCCCAATATCATAATCTAAACATTTTTAGATTTCATAAATATACTCAAATCCACGAAGGGTCTCAACATAATGCTCAACATAAATCCAAAGAGTCTTACTACAAGTCCATACATCAATAAGTTTTTCAATATACATGGTTCTTAAAATACCAAATTACATCACAACATAACCATGTTAATCACAAAATAACAAAATATCCCTCGAACCTTGCTGGTGCAATGTTACCTGAAATTGCAAGGATGATTGTGATACCCTGCCCACCCTTGTAGGAGTCCCACATTAGTGGGGAAGGAAAAATGGAAACGGGTTATATGTGGCCAGCCTCTCTTGACCAATTGTGAGGCCTTTTGCACTGGGCCACGTGGGCCCGGGCCCAAAAGCAAAACCATGAGGGTTCGAGCTGTGTGCGAGGCCTAGAGCGGACAATTTCAATTTGAGTCAAGCCCTAAGCCCTGTATTCGGCTCGGGTCGTTACAAATTTGATATCAGAGCCGATGTTCTACACTCGGACTGTGTGGGCCTATCATCCTTCCCTGGAGTTGTTGAGATTTACCGGGTAGAGCGGAAGGCGGCTCCAGGCTTTAGGGGGACTGATTGTGATACCCTGCCCACCCTTGTGGGAGTCCCACATCGGTGGGGAAGGAAAAATGGGAAGGGGTTATATGTGGACAGCCCCTCTTGACTAAGTGTGAGGCCTTTTGGGTAGGACCACGTGGGCCCTGGCTCAAAAACAAAACCGTGCGGGTTCAAGCTGTGTGCGAGACTTAGAGCGGACAATATCACACTGAATCAAGCCCTAAGCCCTGTATTCGGGTCGGGTCGTTACAATGATAATAAATGCATGTTATGCATCTGTGAGGGACATCTTCTCTACGACATAACTCATAAAAGACATGCTCCTCTACGGCATCTACGTGATCCAGTCACCATAGCCTTTGCCACCGTTCCCATACAGTTTCATCTAGGTTCCCATGTAATGCCCTGCTCCGACCTTCTAGCACAATAGTGTCCGCTTTGGTGTCGCACCTAGGCTCCCATGGCTTTTTAATCTGAAGACCCATGCTAGGGGAGCCCTCAAAAGGCCTAATGGAGACAACCTCATATATACTGAGGATTCTAGACCCTCACTAGCGATGTGGCACTATGAAACACATCCACTGGCGCTAATCCCACCTGCCTAGCGATTTTATCTACATGTAGCGCCCTCTGTCTTTCGACCGTACCCCCCCCCCCCCCCCCCCCCCCCCCTCTCTCTCTCCTTCTGATGCAGGGTACCATATCCCATGGCATTATGGTCATTCTACCCTTGCACATGGGGCTGGTCATCTACACCAGTGGACTCAAGTGGGGGAGTTCTTACAATCACAAGTCATCTCTAGCCCTCGTACGTAACCCAACCCTAGTTCTTCATGTTACCATACACTACACATGCGTCCACTTACCCATCAAATGTTGACATGCCCCAGGCCCAACATGCGTGAGTAATGTATGTGGACTTATAACATCAATATACATAAAAATGCATGTTGCAATATCATCATATACAGGAGATGGCAAGCATAACAATATCATTTGGGGTCATACCATCATTGCGTACTGCTAACACCGGGGTCGGTCCTCAGCTGTGTCAACAACACCAGGGTCGGCCTCCAATTGAAGTTCCAAACAGAACTAACATTAATTCCTCCACGGAAATAATATATCAACTTGCAAGTGCTTAAGGTCTTCACGACCTGGCTTACTAGCACATCCAACCCAGTGGTTCAAGACGGCGCTCAGCCAACATCAGTAGTTACAGCCCAGTGGCCAATATCAAATTTTTAAGGTTATTATCTTTAACAGACTTAACCTAATATCATACTCATTCTGTGCAAATGCATGACAATGCAAAACCATGCATGACTCTCAGTGCCCTTCTTACATAGGGACTTACCCCTAGAGAACCCAATGAGTTTTGATCTTACCACTTGAAATATTCATGTCAACAGTCTTGCATTTGATAATAATCAATATTCACACAAATATATAAAACTGGATTTAATAACACGAGTGGCTTCGCCTAGTTTTTACCCAACAATTCCCAGACAGTTCATTGGTCCATACTGCGTTAGAGGCTATAAGTCCTCGACTCCCTAACACTATTATTAACGCCTACGTTCTACACAGTTAGAACATTTTACATTACTTACTTGTAGGCAGTGTTAAGTCTCGTATTCTAGACCTATATAGCATTTTCCATCTTAAATGTCCATTGGTCCCATTTCAATCTAGTGTTAGTGGGTTTAATATACAATACAGTATAGTATCGGTTTGAGTCTCCTCACCTTCTCCGGTTGAATTTTTCACAAAAAATCTGTAAGATAGAGTAAAACGTATAAATTTTCTATTTATCAGTATATCCACATAATAATTTTCCAAACCCCGTGCTATTTTTCAGAAAATATGATATGTGTAATGAGTTACCTAGGCTCTTTCTATTTCTTTACATTATGTCAAAAAGTTAATTGTCAGCCATTCAAAACATTACAATAAAATGAAAAATGTAAAGTACTCAGTGCCTCCTCTCGTATTGTCTTCTAGAAGGACAATTAAGACGTATTGTGAGAGGCCCAGAGGGTACAAAGACAGTAAAGTAAATAAAAGTACTCAGTACCCTATCCTCGTATTGCCTTCTGGAAGGACCACAGAAATGTATTGAGAATTTGGCCCAGAGGGTACAATACAGGAATTTAAACACATAAGGTAGGAAAATAAACATACAATAGTCAGCTGGGATTAATCTTTTTCCCGATTTTACTTAGGTTTGAAAACTATATTTTGAACATAAAATAATACAAATCTTGAGGGTGAAATTTAAATTTTAAGTGGAAATATATTTTTCCCTCCATTTAGAAAATCTTATTTTTAAACTCTTAATACTAAGTCATTCTACTTCTAACTTGCTCTGGAGTTAATAGAAATATGAATAAGATTGTTTTGATACCTTGGGTGCAAAATTCCGTCTAAGATTGACTAAGTTTGAGAATCCTCAAAGGAACACAGGAAAACACGATGCTTACTGCTGTTGTTGAAACCGAACGAAGAAAGAAAAAAGAAAGGAAAAGAAAAGATCGAAAAGGAAAGAAAGAGGCGTTGGAGTTTTGTTTGCCTTTTTTTTTCTTTTGCTCCAATCCTTCTTTCCCTTCCATTCCTTAAATAAGCACCGAGGGTAACCCCGACCGCCCACGTGGCAACCCCAACCGCCCTTGTTGCAAGTTGTAGCATTTTGATAAACATGCATTAAATATTTTATTATTTTATTAATGTTTCTTTTTTTTTTCTTTTCATTTACATCATTTTTACCATACACGTTGCAAAGCTACATATTTGTAGCTATTAAAACTTATCTTCTTAAGATATTTTACAATATTTTATTATTATTTTCTTTTTACCTTATTATTATTTTCTTTTTACCTTTTACTTCTATACGCCATCTCTCATTTGGGTATTTCAGGATCCGACTAAACTGATACAATTGGTCCACTAGGTCAGATATTAAAAACTAAGCATGGTATTAAAATTTAGAGTAAAATCTATGTAAAAAACTCAGTGTTTTTTTGGCTAAAAATCACTGTTTGAACAAGATCTCTTAATTTTGAAGGATCACTTTGAAAAGATCTAACCTTATAGGTTGATAGAGTAAATTTGTCTGATAAAAACATTTTAAAGTTTCAAAGTGTTTCGAAGTCAAAAACCACCATTTCAAAGTGAAAGAATATTTAACGGCCTATATTTAATGGCTTAAAGTAAATATCAAAAACTCACTATTTTGGAGTGTAAAGAAATACACAACTTAGTTATAATACAGATGGAGTATTGACTCTCTTAGTATGTTTTTAGGACTTTCTCTACCCTATCAAATTGGAGTTTTACCACTTAAAAACTTAGGGGTAAAATAAATTAGCGAAACTATAACAAGATTGGCATGTCATTAGGTCCGGAATTTAAAAATATGTATTAATCTAAAATTTGAAGTTCAAATTAAGTCAAATGATTGAATTTCTATAGTAGCCAAGGTTCAAACCTAAAATAATAATATTATTATATTTATAACTTGCCCATATACCTTTGAAACTTAATTAAAAGAGCTATCGGATTTGGATCGAGTCAAACTCAAATTAGTTGAAAAATTTATTTGATAATCTTCATGATTAGAGGAAAATAATTCAAAATTAACGGTTAAAGATTATTTAATTAATCACAATTAATTATAATTAACTTCTAAATTGGACTGGCGTATTACACCTACATATTCTCCATTCACTGGTAAAATTTAATAAATTAAAATATATATTTTAAAATAAATGGTGAAGTTATAAGGACCTGATCTCATTATAGCCTAATCTTCTCCACTTAATCAGTTTAGTTATTTTAAACACTATTTCACCTCTTGGAATTTAAACTCAATCTCAAATAACATTTGTTCATCATATCTCCATCATTGATTAAACATCACGGAGGAAGTCAGGCAGACTTAAAATATTTGGATTGTCTAATATGGCATATTAAGTGAGTCCCACTGCAAGATGATGAAAAACTGGTAGTTACAATGTTACTCATGAGAACTATCAAACTGTTTAAAGCAGAATTTGCTAAACATTTTTATTTTTATTTTGGATTTTATGATCAAAATATAATAATTAGATAAATATTTTACTTTTATAATATTTAATCCAATAGTGAGATGTATAAAATGGACGTCAGAATTAAAATAAATTTGAAGTGTAAAAACATCACTACTTTCAGTAAATCAGATTAATCATTAAATGGTGTCCTCATATGATCGTGTCTAAAGTAAGGGTTATAATCTCGGACGATAAGTACCGTATCGGCTGTATGTAGATGATCTTGGCCGATATTAGTGATATATATTGGCCGATGTCATTAAACATCGGTGGTTTTTTTTTTTAAAAAAAAACATTGATTCATTGGTGGGTGCAGTTGATCTCAACTGACATTGGCCGATCCCAGTTAAATATTGACCGATATTTCTTATTTTAATTTTAAAAAAAAGAGAGAGTCATCTTTCAGTTTTTTTTTTTTTTTAAATCAGAAAAAATTAAAAATGACCAATATTTTTAAAAGAGAATCTTATCGCAGAGATGTCAGTCAATATATCCACCGATATCGCCGAGTCTACAGGAATGATATTGTTACCCCTGTTCTAAACAGACAATTTGCCTGGGTATTTTTTTACTGAAATTAATCAATATTTTAAAAGTAAAAGTCAATGATTTATTTGATATAAATGTCACATCTAATAGTTTTATTTATAATAATAAATCGATCCATATTTAATTATTTATCCACAATTTGAACTTTATCATAGAGTAGGCTTCACGTTTGCCTAAGGGTGGCAATAATTTACAGATAATAATAAATTTTCTATCAGACTCAGCATCACTTGGTCTTACTTGAACTCTTATAAAAATTAAAAAATTTAGTCAAATTTGAGAAAATTTTATTTTTAATAGAAAATTAAAAAAAAAGTTTTTTATATGAGCTTATTAGGGTATGAGAAATTAAAATAATAGACTAAGTTTTTTAGCTTAAGTAGATAACACGAGTTAAAATAATAGATAAAAATTAAATTAAACTAAATATCAATTTTAATTCAATTAAAGTCGGTTTGGATTCAAAAATTCAAATTAAATTAAATTAGGTTAATTTAAAAAAATTCTAAAAAATCTGATCTGTTTCAAATCGAGTCGAGTTCATCTCAAAATTACAGGTGGCTGTTGTGGGAGAAGAGAGAAAAAGAAAAGAAAATTAGATAGCCGTGAAGGAATAGAAGAACGTAGGTGGTGAAAAGAGAGACTCACAACTCGCATGTAAGGTGAGAGGAACATGACGTACGTTGGAATAGGATGACTGTTGGGAACAAAGGTCGAAATGTCGGTCGATACATATTGTATCGGTCGATATATATCAGTATTTTCATATAAAACGATATCGGCCGTACAAAAATATTATCGGCCGATGTGGTCGATATTCGGTTTGAAATATCGGTCACAATATCTGCCGATATTCATAAATATCGGTATTTAAAATTTATTTTTTTTATTTTTTAAAAAAAAACACCGATACGGTTTTTCCACAGTTTTTAACGGTTTTTTGCGGTTCATCACGGTTCGTACGATACGGCTTTCGCAGTTTTTTACGGTTCATCACTGTTCGTCACGGTTTTTTACGGTTTCGATATCAGAGGAGAGAGAAATGCCGAAATCGGAGGAAAGATAAAATTATCAGCCGATATATCGGCCAGGGCATTTTTTAAACCCCTGGTTGGGAAGACCTTGACCCTACTATTTTAAAAACTCCTTCTACATATTTTTTTTTTAAAATAATTTGATATTATAGAGTTCAACTAATCAAATTCTATGAAATCTGTCACATAAATATTATATATTAAAATAATCTTAATTAATTAATTAATTGAATTTTTTTTTAATCTATTTGTGAAAAACTGTAGAAAATTAAATGAAAAATAATTTACAGATGATATCCATTACTCTTTTAAAGTACATTAAATTAAAGCATGAGAGCTTAAACTTCACACCTCCTATTTATTGAGACGAGATGTTAACTTATGAAAGATTTTAAAATAATCAAATCAGATGTAATCAAATTCAATTGCTTACGTTTACACGGTGGGGGCTTTCTTAAGGTGATTTGGTAAACGTTAGTCTGCCATTCAAATCTGTTTTCCTTCTTTTATTTGTTGAAACTTGAAACTGAGACCACTCCTCCATTCATTCAACGTAGAAAAAAGAAAAACAAAAGGCAGAGAAGAGAAGATAGGATTACTACGTACGCCAGCGTCAGAAGCAGAGATGATTGAGTGAGAGAAAGAGAAGAGTAGTAGGTCGCATGTCAGCCAGGCGTGCCATAAACGGACCCACTCTCACTTTCAAAACAACCTCACTTCCATTTTTCACACGTGACATGTACACCTCAAGTTGTCTGGGCATTTGCCTACTGCCAGCGATCTTCCCATGAATATTTTTTTATATAAACATAGGTTTTATTGTGATAAATAATTTCCTTTCATCTGTCATATTAAATAAAAAAAAATATCAAAAATTTATAAACAGTATAAATTGATTAGTCAAAATTTATTAATAGTACAAATTGACTCGCCAAAATCAATAAACAGTTCAATCAGCTCGTTGAAATTTATATAAACAGTAAAAATCAGCCGTCGAATTTTTACTATTCATACGAAAGGTAAAATAAAAAATACACTAAAACCCGTATCGCTAAACACAAAATATCCATCAGAGGATCGCTGGCCTTTGTATATATTTTCCATTTTTTATATATAGTTAATTGGAAATACTCCTTTTAATATATTTATTAATTAAATAATTACAATAATAAAATATATCCAGGTCTCTTACAGCACCTAATTAAGTTCTAAGAGCATATACAAACCTTCCTATTTATACATACCATATAAATACTTCATTAAAAATAAATGGACTAATATTGTTGGATAAAATGTGTAGAACACGAAGTTAATAAGTGAATGGTGATAATTCATATACAATTTATTACGTGATTTTGGTGGTTGAAATTTTGAATTTGAAAGTCTTGTATTATTTTAATAAGGGGTATAGGTTACGGTTTTTCAACGCCGATTAATATTGGTTGATACGTATTCTACCGTCCGTACAACCTTCATCTCGGCTGATATGGCCGATATATATCGGTCCGATATCAGACAAGATGATTTATAACGGTATTTAAAAAAAAAAAAATCAAAACGGTGATGGCCCAGAGTCAAAATATTGGCCAATATTTTGAATATCGGCCGATATCAGCCGATATTTACGTTTTCAATTAAAAAAAAAAATAAACAGTTTCTTTTTTGGTTTTTTATATTTTTCAATTCAAAAAAAATAAAATAATAAAATAATACGTATATTTAAAGAAAAAAAACAAAAGAGGAGAGAGAATTATATCGGCCAATCGGCGGATAAGACGTTTTTTACACCTCTGCTTTTAATGACTCGTTTTATGGAGATAAAAATAAAATGATGAGAGTAAAATTTTATCCATATTACATAGGGGTGTTCTCCGTAGGACTTCAATAAAAAAATCCCAAGCACATCTGACAAAAGCCCAATTATTTTGCATCTTGTATCATTTTTTTATTTTTTTATTTTTTTTATGTAAATTGAAAATATAATCATACATATTGAAATTATACTTAAATATATACTATAATTTTTTTTTTGTCTAATATTCAATTTCTAACCACTTGGTTTTGATTAGGGGTACAGATATTGGCCGATACGAAACGTATCGGCCGATATGATACGGATTTTAACAGCCGTATAATATCGGCCGATATGTATTGTATCGGCCGTATAGCCCATTTCTCGGCCGATATATCGGCGATATATATCGGCCGAGATGATTTATATCGGTATTTAAAAAAAATAAAAATAAAAATGGTGATAGGCTCTGGTTGAAATATCCGCCGATATTGGCACAATATCGGTCCAGATATCGGCCGATATTTACATTTTCAAAATTTTTTTGAACAGTTTCATTTTCGGTTTTTTATATTTTTTAATTCAGAAAAATAAAATAATTAAATAATACTGATATTTACAAAAAAAAAAAGAGGAGAGAATCATATCGGCCGATATTTGTATATCGGTCAGGGCGTTTTTTGCACCCGTGATAGTCAAAGTTGTCAAATGTCATTGAAAAACTTAAGCTTGGAGAGTTTGACCGTTAAGATCAGGGGTCAAAAAATGGGTAAGACAGTTACTCATCGGCTGATATATCAATGATATATTTCTCTCTCTTAATTTTTTTTCAAATATCGGTCGATATTATTTTTTTAATAAAAAATAAAAAAATTATAAATCTCAATCAATATCAACCGATATCGATCGATATATATATATATATATATATAATATTAGCCGATATCAGATTGATTCTTTCCATTTTCCACTTAATATCCTGTTTGTGTTTGGTATGTAAAATAATAAAAAATCATTAAAAATAAGAATTATTATGAATAAGTGTGTGGAAAAATAATTCCCAAAAAGTAAGTAATGTATGAGATATCGTCTTCACTAAAATCATTCCCATTCTCTTTATGAAACATGCCCTTAACTTTTTTGCACCTTTTCATCATCTTTTAAATTATTTAAAATAACTTTTGATACATCCTTTCAAATTAGGCTCGTGGCCAGTAATGCATGTTTTAAATTCAAAGCGCCATTTTTAACCTAATTTGTATTTTGTTCCTTTTTTTTTTCCTAATTCGTAACTCAATCCACTTCTAGAAGGCCAACTCATTGTTAATTAAGGTCAATTAATTAAAATTAAATCAAGTAATGAGTTAACTTATACAATCAACTAATTAATGTGACTTATTTGAAGAAAAAAACCTTCATTATTAAAATGTAATTACTTTAAAATATTCATTCTAAAAAAATATGAAGTAAACTATGATGTGGTTTCAATATCATATCATATTGGTCGATACGATACGTATCGATCGATATTTGCACTCCTACCACACATGTTGTTGAGTATGAATCAAACTACGATCGCACTTGACTTTCTTGATGGTAAGACCAACCCCTTAAAATTAAAATTGATGAATGATTCAGGAATGAAGCTTCTTAAATTAAAATAAAAACATTTTAATTCATTAATTAAATTTAAATTTCAGAAGTTACTTTGATGGTCAATTCTCACTTTATTTCTTGGTGGTCTTCGTATTAAACTCTTTCAACACAAAAATAGTCAATTTCTGTAGCTTGTAAAATTTATATATGCTTCAAAAATTAATTAAATAAGTGTTTGAATATTTTGTTTTTAAGAGAACTTATAATTATATTAAATTGAAGGAATTTTTCAGAATTGATTTAAATAACTAATTAAAATACATTTTATTTGACAGCATTATGATTTAAAAAATCATCTGGATTCATTACAAGACTGACAAAATCAAAGTAGGTGCTGGAGCTGATCTGAACTGGAGAAAATGAAGTTGAAAAGGAAAATGACGAGTCGTGATGATTATGATTTGGCTTGAGTAATGATAATAAACTGTGCATGGCCTATTATTATTTTTTTCTTTCTGCATGGAATGGGATCAAAGGTAGCGCGATTGCGCGCTCTACTACTCTATTGGTTTGGGCTGGTCTGGTCTCTGCACCTGATGTGACCCTCTCTCTCGAAGAAGACGAAGAAGAGGCGAACCCACAATAATAGAGCCCCTGTTGTGGTCAATAGACTTTAATCATTGCAGTTGTTTCTTTTCTTTCTTACTCTATCATGCCATCCTATCTTTTACTCTGCAGTGTGGTCAGACCTGAACTGAACCAGACCAGACCAGGCCATCATCAATGTCAGAAAATCTCCACCACTCACTACTATTGATAAGGAATGAGGAGAGAGAGAGGGAGGAGGGGGACGTGCCAACTGCCATACCCGCTGCCCATGCATGCCCTCTTTGCTTACTCTTTTGGATTTCCAAATCTATCAAAATGCAAAATTTTCAATGAATCAATGATGCCAATTGTACTCTGGAGCTTTCATGTCTCTGGGCTACATGAGAGTCCAGCTACCCATTTTCCTATTGCGAAGAATAGCTTTAAATGACCACGTGGCATATGTAAATAGGGTCAATTCGTTCAAATATAAAGAGAAGAGGTCAAGTCTGCAACACGTGAGTGGTCTGCGTCTCATCTGTTGGAGACTGGATTTCGTATTACGATAAAAAAAAAAAATATCTCAATTTGTGCACATTCTGTAATAGAAGAACGACGGAAACTTTATCTCAAGATTTCTACACATCAGAGGTTTAAAATTCAGGTCGGCTAAGATACGAGTAGATTTTTTACATGATATCTTTCACTCTTTATTTTTTTTAAGATATTAGATATGTATTTTTTTCTTTTCTTTTCAGTTGATATCTTTCACTCTTTGTCGATAAATAGAATAGACAGCTATTTAAGACCTCTAAATAGATAGGATTCTTAAGTCTATAAACTCTTTTATTATATAAATTTAAAAAATTAAAAATTAAATATAATAAAATAAGTCTAAAGTAATAAGTTCAACTAGTCAACCGTTCACCTATTTGATTATAATATTTTATTTGAATGTTTTATGTATGATTTTTTTTTATAAGTGTATAAAGAACTCATCTTAAAAAATTATCTAGAACCTCTGAAATCTCAGAGTCGACACTTAATGAGTCTATAAATTTGTAAATTGATTTATACATGCGAAGAGAGAATGAAGATTTCTACAGTTCTACCCTCTTCATTCAAGTTATTTGCAATGCTTGCTTGATCAAGTGATACTTTTTTTTTTCCTCTCTTTAGATCGGTTTCATTTTTATAATAATAGTAAGTAAATTTGTTTATTCCCTCATCTGTCAAGTTGGGGCAAATCGAACTTGTTATTCTTTCCTCCATCTACTTTCACTCATCGTTGTCAATCTTCATAGGTTTCTTTGGTTTCCCATACAAAGCCTTGGCCATCTTTGTTGAATCAACATATCCTTCATCTGCAACAACAAAACCCTACTCCATTTTTGATATTATCCGCTTTGGGCTCTACTCGATCTGTACGGTTTTGCTTTGGGCCCTGGCTCACATGGCCAGACCCAAAAGGCCTCACAATGGAGAGAGTTGCTCCTATCAAATAAAGCTCCCACCACCGAAGTTCCCAACCGATGTGGGACTTTTGGGTGGGGGTGCTATAATCCACCCCCTTTAAGACCAGAATCATTCATGGCTCTGTCTCATCACACTGACAAGGGTCCATACACAGGCAAGCAAGTTACACAAGTAGAGAGCTCTCACAGTCTGAGTGTTGAACCGTGCTCTGATACCATTTGTGACGACTTGACCCTACTCCATCGTGATATCGTCTGCTTTGAGCCTTACCCGACCCGCACGGTTTTGTTTTGGGCCGTGGACCACATGGTTAGGCCCAAAAGACCTCACAATGGAGAGGATTGCCTCCTCTCAAATAAAGCCTCCACCACCCAAGCTCCCAACCGATGTGGGACCTTTGGATGGGGGTGCTACATCATCTGTATTTGTCAAAGGGTGAAATTGTTTTTTTTTTTTTTTTTTCCCATTTGAACACTTGAACTCTTTGTTGCTATCATTCTCAAACGACCTGTGCTCTAAATACTAATTTGTTGGTAAACAAATGGACCATGATGTAGTAAATACACAATCAAACAAGCACACAAAACATACAAGATTTACGTAGTTCGGCAATTTGTCTACGTCGATGTGAGATGGGAGCAACTTCACTATTTTGGAGAATAGATTTGCAATACTCTTTTTTTCTCACCTTTCTCAAAATAGATGAATACTTGTAACCCTAAAAATCTCTCAAAGATACAATATATAGATGTCATCTAAGTACAAAAATTCAAAAATACATTAATATTTAAAAAGTGTTTGCTTTAAGAGACTTTGCCCCCCAGATTAGGGGCTAGTGTCCAATATGGCCAATCATATTATATCAACATAACAAATATTCTATTTGAATTTCATTAGTTAAAAAGGTTACTTTTGTAACAAAACTCTTTTTATTGATTTGAGATTACTAGAGTTGAGACTAATTTGTAGTTTGTCATTAACTACCTCAAATTCAAGTGTACTTGGCCTATTCATGAAAATATTTGATGTTAGAATAAAAAAAAATGAAAATATTTGATTTTTCATTATTAAATAAAATTAAAAAACTGTAACTTTACTTACCCAATAAAGATGGAAAATTATAAGTACTATATCAAGTTAGGCTTTTAAAATCAACCCATCAATGTAAACGTAAGTTGGACTATCATGCCATTTGTACTAACTTTACAAAAGATAGAATATTATAAATACTATATAAAAACTAAGACCTTTTAAACCAACCTATTATGCATGCCTAAGTGTAACCATAAGGCTATTTGTACCAATTATAATGCAAACTAGTTAGTAGATGATCCTATATATACATATGTGCTACACTATAGTCCCACAAATACACAAAATCACCTGCATATCTCGTGTATCAGATAATCTCGGGAGGAGTCGAACCCAAGACCTCAAGTCTATTTCTAAAAGTTTAGACCAACTGAGCTACCTGTGCAAGTTACCTCAATACATTTTGAAGTATTTAAGAATTTTTCAACGTTGCATATGCACGATAATGCCCAGGTGGCCTAATTGGACCTACATGGGCATGGCCACGAGGTGGGGTACGATCTATTTGAAAGATATATTCCAAATGATGTTTCTCATAAGGAAGCAAGTTCATTGAATTTCAAAACTCATAATCTTTAAGGGTCTCAAATTCAACAATAATAAGGGAAGTATTTTTTAATGGATTTAAATCCAACGATGAGATCAACTCTGAATGAGTTGAAATTAGGTAGGGAGAAGTAGGATAAGGTGTGAGGGGGTATGAGGTGTAAAGAGAGCTCGAGTAAGCTTACTTTGGGTTTTGTTGCCCATGGGTGACGTTGCTCATAGGAACATATATAAAGGGTGTCTTTTCATCCTTATACACTAAGAACTGGTGTTTATGCAATTGGTCACGAAGTTGCACTTAATACTATTTTTTATTTTCTTTATTTACTTAAAAATCTAACCGTACTGATTGAAAGTAGACTTGATTGATTTTTAGCCACTTGATTTTAACTGTCAAAGTTATTTGACATCAATGAAAAAATTCAAGAACATTTGGTAATTTCGATTGTTACAATCAAGTAGGTATTCACGGAAATGCTGGTTCGTCGAGCATGTGTATCAAGATTGACTTAAGAAAAACCTTTTGATAGTGTTAAGTGGGAGTGTCTCTACAGGATTTTGCACCAAATGAACTTCAGTCAGAAGTGGTTAGATCAAGATTTGTATTGACTCCCCTTCTTTCTCTGTATTAATTAATGGGTTACCTCATGGTTTCTTCCAGAGTAGCAAGGGTCTTCGCCAAGGTGATCCTATTTCCCCTTTCCTTTTCTGTATGATCATGGAATCTTTTTCTTGTACCATAGGTAAAACTATTTCTGCTGGAAGTATTCTCTGTCCTTTCAAGGCGAGTGACTGTATTATCTTGCACTTATTCTTTGCTGATGATCTCCTTATTTTCTGCTCGGCTGACCCTACCTCGGCATCAACGCTCAAGCATCTATTGAAAGACTTCCATGCATTCTCTGGATTAGCTTTTAACCCTTCTAAAAGCAATATTATCTTTTCGGGGTCAGTTAGTAACAAATCTGAAATTCAAGCTATCTTTGGTATAGATGAAGCTAGGTTGCCTATCTCTTATCTGGTAGAATTTGGATCTTTGATTGTGACAATCTCATTGCCAAAGTTAGGAAGAGGATCAGTAGATGGACTGGGGTCCTTCTCCCCTTTGTTGGTAGGTTGGAGTTGCTGCGTTCGACTATCAATAACCTCCATATCTATTGGACTAACTCCTTCCTACTCCGTAAGACTTACTTACTGAAGATCGAAAGGATTATGAAAGACTTTCTGTGGGGCTCTACCAACAAAAGAAAATTGCATACCATTGGCTAGCACAAAATCTGCTTCCCTAAATCTAAGGGAGGCTTGGGTCTCAAGAGTGTTCTGGCGGTAATAAAGCTTGTATCATGAAACAACTCTGGTATATCATCATTAAAAGAGATAATCTGTGGTTCAGATGGGTTTCAAAGAAATACTTGAAGGGTAAATCGATTTGGCATGTCAGGTTACGACATGACTCCTCTTGGGCTTGGAGATCTCTTATTTATGTCAAGAACTCTGTCAAGATGCACACCTTATGTATCATTGGTAATGGTGACAATGTGAATTTTTGGCTGGATCCTTAAATCAAGCCTGGATTCATCCTATTGGAACATTTTGGGGGGAGGCTAATGTATGGCATGGGGCTTCCTCTGGACTGCCCTGTTAGCAACTTTATCCACAATAGTGACTGGAATTTGTCTTCATCTTCCTCATCTACTATGCCTGCCATTAGAGATATGCTTGAGGCTGTTTCTATCGCTATCCATTCTATCCCTGACAGATGGTGTCGGACTGCTGGTGATGACGGGTCATTCAACATTGCGTCTGCCATCCGTACCAACTACAGAGACTTTGGTGACCCTATTTCGGTCAATCAAATTTGGTTCCCTAGTTGCTTGAAAGGTCACTCTACTCTTGGTTTGTTCTACTTCAACAATGCCCTCAAGACGAAGCTCCTCCTTCACAACTTGGATTTGGTTAGGGATGTTAGTTGCGTTCTTTGCTTCTCTGATGAGGAGTCTGTTGGGATTGTGTGGCTCAAATCCAACATCTATTGGAACCCATGTCGGATTGATCAAATTCACTAATGGGCCCGGTGCTTGAGTAATTAATACCAGGTGGTGTAAGTTAGTGTGGCTGCTTGACCTTATATGATAAGAAGCCATATGTAAATAGAACTTTAATCTGATCATAAGTTCTATACAAGATGGAATGCAAAGTGAGCATGACATGTGTCTCGGAAGACCCAGGTTGGCAGATTGGCTTTTCATGAGATAGTGGAGAAGACTAATCAAAACACATGTGGAGCTACTCTAAGTAAATATTGCATAGGATGTGATTTACTTGGGAATCTCCTATGACAGCAAGGCTTGCTTAAAGTTACACGGCATGTAGATGTGGGTTTCCTTATATGCATATGATACATGACAATAGCAAGTAAGACTCTACAATCAAGGAAGGTCACGGCAATGGGATATATATATATATATATATATATATATATATATATATATATATATATATATATATATATCTGTTCAGCGGATATACAGAGAAGAGATCAGCCTTATTCATAGCAGCCAGCATGGAGTGCAGAGAGGAGGGATCCAAGGTGTAAACAACAGAGCAGAACAGTCTGTTGGACGAGTGATATTGAGAGGAAAATATCATCAGTGAGGAACACAACAAGAGATTGGTCTTCACGTCTGGTGATCGAGTTCACGCATGCTTCGGTTTTCTTGGGTTATATTTAACTCAATAAAGATATCTTTTGTATCTGTGTTTATTATTTCTCTCATAATAAAATATTTTGCGCTTCGTAGAAGTAGGCCGGGTAGTGCCGAACCACGTAAATTGCTGGTGTTTGCTTGTGTTTATTTTCCCATTCGATTCTTGTTTATTCCGTTTTAAATGCTAACAAGTGGTATCAGTAGCTTTAGTTGGAGACCAGGGATTCATGGGTGAACGGGATACAACATAGTAAGAGGCTTCGGGTTATCGGAGGTGATGGAGATCAACACCGCCGAATGATTAACCTCAATGGAGAAAATTACTTATTGTGTAAGGCAAAGATGGAAGATCTTCTGTATTATAGAGATCTCTACAAACCGATCGCAGGGAGACCGAAGGTGCCAGCGGTGGAGTCTTCCGATGACAAGGGGAAGACAAAACTGAAGGTTAAGATGTTTGATGATGAATGGAACGATCTTGATTGGACGTGCCTCAGTTTTATTCGATAGTGGATGGATGACAATGTGTTTCATTTGGTGTCCACTGAGACGACGGTGCAATCTCTCCGGAAGAAATTGAAGGGATTATATGTGGGAAAGACTGCGGGCAACAAGGCGTTCCTAATCAGAAAGTTGGTGAATCTGAAGTACAATGAAAATACTTCGATTGCGAAGCATCTGAATGAGATGCAGAGTATAATCAATCAACTCTCATCCATGAATATGGTACTTGATGGTGAGTTGCAGGTCCTACTACTTCTCAGTTCCCTACCTGACAGTTGGGAGACCTTGGTGGTGCCATTCAGCAATTCAGTGATAGAGGATATTGTCACTATGATGTCTATAACAAGCAGTTTACTGAATGATGAGATAAGAAGAAAATCTTTGGTGCGTTCTTCGCAGACACAATCTCATACACAGGCTCTCTTTACAGAGAACAAAGGGAGAAACAATAGCAGAGAACCTCAAGATCATGACAAGCTTAGGGGTCAAGGTCAAAATCTAGAGGGAGAGGTGGAGCAAAGCTTAGATATTTTTACTGTGAGAAAGAGGGGCATAAGATGATGGATTGCAACTAGAAGAAGTGTGATCTGGAGGCCAGATCACAAAGTTCAGATCAATCAAACGCCGTACAAAATGACATGGATAATGATGTAGGTGTTGTCGTGTGCACTGTCACCACAGGTATGGATAAATCAATTGATCAATGGATTCTAGATTCTGAGTGTTCTTACCACATGTGTCAACGCAAAGAGTCGTTTGACACATACAAACCCTGTGATGAGGAACCTGTCTATGTGGGCAATGGTGTGAGTTGCAAAACCATTGACGTTGGGACAATCAAAATCAAGATGTTCGATGGTATGGTGAGAACGTTGGAGAATGTGCCGCATATTCTTGAGTTAAAGAAAAATTTGATTTCTTTGGGGACACTAGACACTGATGGATTTACCTTCAATTCAAAGGATGGAGCTCTTAGAGTTACTAAAGGAGCTATGATTGTCATGAAAGGAAAAAAGGAAAACAATCTGTACACACTGGTGGAGAGTATAGTAATCGACCGACAGAGGGATCCTACTAGTCGGGCCGCAAGAAGGAGGAGAAGAAAACAAAAAGTCAGGTGACATGTATGACTTTAAAAATAAAGTTTATTTTGCAGGTTGTGATGGTCCGTCCGAGTTACATGGTGCTAGCAAAGATGGAAAGGCAAAGGGGACGAAAAATCACACCGAGAAAAAGGCGGTGGGTTTGACACAGTCGGTAGCGAGTCCAACAAAGCCCGGTGACGAGCGTAAAGTTCAAGCGAGGCTTGGGCTTGGGCAATTCTTCTAATTGAAGAAGGCAGGTGGAGCATCCCTGAGCGTGGGGATGCGTGCATCTCACACAGAGATGTAGATGGGCTGCAGTTGCAGGTGAAGCAAGGCCGTGAGCGGCTAATGTGCAAGAGAGGTGCAATGGAGGTCATCTTCGGAGTTGGTGAGTTCTCGCCAAGGTGGAGATTGTTGGGATTCTGTGGCTCAAATCCAACATCTACTGGAGCCCATGTGGGTTTGATCAAATTCACTAATGGGCCCGGTGCTTGAGTGATTATTGCCGGGTGGTGTAAGTTAGTGTGGCTGCTTGACCTTGTATGATAAGAGGCCATATGTAAATAGAACTTTTATCTGATATAAGATGGAATACAAAGTGTGCATGGCATGTGTCTCTGGAGACCCAGGTTGGTAGATTGACTTTCCATGAGATAGTGGAGAAGACTAATCAAAACACATATGGGGCTACTCTAAGTAAGGCAACTTTATATTGCATAGGATGTGATTTACTTGAGAATCTCCTATGACAACAAGGCTTGCTTAGAGTTACACGGCATGTAGCAGTGAGTTTCCTTATATGAATATGATACATGGCAATAACAATCAAGGAAGGTCAAAGCAATGGGTTATATATATATATATATATCTGTTCAGCGGATATACAGAGAAGAGATCAGCCTTATTCATAGCAGCCAGCATGGAGTGCAGAGAGGAGGGATCCAAGGTGTAAACAACAGAGCAGAACAGTCTGTTGGACGAGTGATATTGAGAGGAAAATATCATCAGTGAGGAACACAACAAGAGATTGGTCTTCACGTCTAGTGATCGAGTTCACGCATGCTTCGGTTTTCTTGGGTTATATTTAACTCAATAAAGATATCGCTTGTATCTGTGTTTATTATTTCTCTCATAATAAAATATATTTTGTGCTCCGTGGACATAGGTCGGGTGGGGCCGAACCACGTAAATTGTCGGTGTTTGCTTGTTCTTATTTTTCCGTTCGATTCTTGTTTATTCCGCTATAAACCCTAACAGAGTCACATCTTCATTTGTTGCAATGCCCCTTCTCTCGTCGTATATGGCTACTACTCGTGGATAAATTCCTCTATGCTTCTCATTCGGATGACATTGTCGAGGACTCTACTACTATGGTTCAAAGCAAGAGTGGTCGCCTCCAGAAGCTTCCAGCTAAGCTTGCATTGCTGGCTTTAATTTGGCATGTTTGGAATGAAATGAACATCAGGATTTTCTGCAACTCGACTCGAAACCATGAGCAAGTCTATTTAAACATTATTCATGATATCAGGAATCGTCTCTACTTCCTTTGTTCCAACTCGGATCTTCGTACTGTGAGGGAGCATTTTCTGCTGTGTGGGACATCCCCTTGCCATTCCGGCAATTCCTAAACCCCCAGATCCAAGGCCAACTGTTTATAACTACGGCTTTCTCATCATCCATAGCTTTTTGGTTGAGGGGAAATCAACGATGGGCGCCTTCTACTGTTGTAGAGTTTCTGGGATCGATGGGTATCTCTTCTCATCTATACTTCGGGTTTGGATGATACCTTATCTACTCTCATTTTTGCTCAGAGGGTCCTATTGTTTCTTATTCACCATGGGCATCGTCTACATCAGCTCTTATGAAAGGATATGGTTTCTCTCATTTCTTGCTTAGTTGTCAAAAATTGGTCCCACTATGGCCATGTTTGTGCTATCAGGGCCCTTATTAATCTTTTTGACCCTGATTGCCCAAAGATCGCTTTCTCTGGGAGTTCTGACATCGAGAAGTTTTCTGACCACCACTCCTATGACAACTCTGGTATCTTCCTTCAGGCCTTGCCTAATATTTAATTTGGGCCAGACTATTTTGTTCTTTTACTTGTTTTGCCTGATTGTGGGTTGCTTTTTTTAAATGTGTTGTTCGGCCTTATTCTTTTTTAGCCACTAATTGTGGCTGCTCTCTGCTTGGCCAAAGCTGTGGGATTTATGTATATTTGAGCTTTGGGCTTTCTTTGAATGAAATACTAACCTATCATTAAAAAAAAAAAGAAGTAGAAATTAAGTTTTTGGCTAAAATTTTAATTGACGGTAATTTATAAGTCTACTCTTCATCTATATGGTTATATTTTCAAGTGAAGAAACAAAAATTGAAAAAAATAAAAATAATGTCAGGTGCAACCTTGTGACTATCACATTTGATGAGATAGACATGGACATGGGCATGAATGAGTAGATGGTGGAAAAGTTCATAAATATTTCTTTCTCCGTTTAATGGGGTATCTCTTTTTATGCATACAAATTTTTTTGTTGGTAAAAAAAGTGAAAGGCATCCCATTAGTCCATTGTTGTTAGAAAATGAGGACATCGAGGTCCATGAAGAAGAAATTGATAATAAGATTGTCCAAATTGCTCTTGAATTTTGTGAGAAAATTGATTATGGAAATATGATCCTTTCTAAGGGTCTAAATGGGCTTAGAAGCAAAAAATAAAGAGCCTATTTGATGGGTGTATGGGTTAGGGCCTGATCTAAAATGTCTAAATGTCCATTAGCAATGAGCAAGGAGAAGTAATGAGATAAGAAGAAAAAATAAGCTTCCATATTATCATCCTTATCTCATCACGATCAAAGTAGCAAAAGGAATATTCTCTCTTTTGCAAGGCTTGGGCCCACCTACCTTGGGGATATTATATTTTTTGTTTATTTTATTTTTTAGTTCCTTGATATGTAAGGTTGGAATTGATAGATTTAGGAATGATGGCACATGGTACTCATAAATTATGACATTGTTTGTAATTTTTTTCAAAATTTTCACTATAAATAAAGGGGCCATAGTCATTCCAACTCAATTGTTCACTTTACTTTATACAAGTACATTCTTCCTCTTTTAATTTTTTATTTATTTCTAGTTTAATTTTACATTGAATTTAATTATTTTGTTCATGCAATTTAATTATAGTTTTCATTATAATTGACATTTCATTATGAATTTTGCATGATTTTTAAAATTCCCAATGAGATTTTGAGCATTATCTGGATTTTTTTTCTGAGTTAAATTGATTGGTGGTGATCCATTAAAACTTTGGATTTTCTCCTTCAAAGAAGTATTGTTTCTTTGTTAGATTTTAGAATTCTTAGAAATTCAAGTATTATCTTGAACTCCTTCTTTTCTTAATGATTGGATAGCTAATCATTCAAAAGAGAGGAGCCCAAAGAATATAAAATATAAGCCCAGCCCGGGCCAGGCAAGAACAACCCTCAAAAAGTGGGGGAAAAAATCAAATGGGGCCAAAATACACAAGCCCAAACAAGAAAGATTACGAATGAGAAAGCCCACAACTCGTGCCAGAAGCAAGGTAATAACAAAGCCCACAATCTGGGCCGGACTTAAACCAAAAACAAAGCAAAACCCAGAAAGAAATAAAAAAAATGAAAAGCCCACAACCGGGCAACGATCCAAACAGCAGTCCAGACCCAATTAAGAAGTCTGCAAACCAAAACATGAGAAATTTCCATTACTGTTACCAGAGGATAAATGAGCAGACAGCTCCTGTGAATCGGCATTCCTGTAGCTAACAATTCTTGGGGTCCCTGAACCGAATTTACCGAGCCGAGAAATGACTGCTCTAATGTGACTACGATGAGACCAATTCGAAACAGATGAGGAATTTAGTTGCTTCACAATCTCATTACAAGGCTTGACTTGAAAGAGTGGCATATCGCAGCTGTGCAGAAGAAGGATGATCCTTTGTGGGAAGAACAGGATGGATATATGGTTGCATCCAACTCAGATTGTGAGGTGGAATGAAACCCAGTTAAACCTGTGAATCTGTTTTCATAAAGAGCACCCATGAATCGTGCAATTAGCAGAGAAGACAATATCATCCAATCTAGTAGGATCAGGAGGTTTAGGTGGAATCAGGGGTCCAAAATTCGTTGATTCCGAGATATCGGCATCTCAGCCGATATCTTGGTATCTCGGATCTCGGCTGAAATCTCTCTCGTAATTTTTTTTTTTTAAATATCGGTTGTTTAAATGTGCATCGGCCGATATCTCGCCAGTACGGCTGATACTGTACGTATCAGCATAGATATCTCGACCATAAAAAACCCTAGATATCTAGACTGATACGCACAATATCAGCCGAGATTTGTAATCGTGGGTGGAATAGAAGTTGCAGGTGGTATATTCCACAAAGCCCATAATTCATCCCTCATACTTTTAACATCAGAGTTGGACATGAGAAAGAATATTTGATTTCTGATATCATATAGGATATTGTAGCTTAGCTTAACATGGTTGCTAGCAGGATTGTTAAACCACAGATGCCAAACCATAGCAGGAAGGGTTAACTGCGCTGCCAATTTTTCAATGAACTCTGAGTGAATTTGAAATTGGATTCTCTCAATCAAATTAAGTCCGTTTCGAATTTTCCGTGATTCAGCTTTTAGAATTTGGATCTTAAATCCAACTTGTGATTAAGACCTTTGGAAGATCTCATGGTCTCGACCATCGACCTTCCTCAGTTAGAAGTCAGAACCTAGATTTAGAAAAACTTGCTATTTTTGGAACTACTACTTTGAAAATTAATTTTGTTGATGGTAATTTATTGGGTTTGTTACTTCTAAACTCAATCTTTAAATGTAGAAGAGATCATCTCATATCCTTGGCTTACATCACCATCACAGCCACCTCCATTTTTACCATTGATTTTTGCACCCTTAAAAATCATAACTTCTAAGATCCAATAAATCATAACTTCTAAGATCCAATAGACCTGATTTTTAATAGAAAGTATCACCAGAAAAATACCTATCAAATGGACCATGACTCGACCCATGACCCCCAACCATGGGGCCCACAAGGCCACCTGGACATTGTTGCACATGCATAACATTGAACATGGCTATATATATATATATAATGGGCCTTGAACAAGTATATTTGCATTCATCTTTATATGTATGCCTCGTATCATCTGATCTACTTGTGAAAAAAAAATGGACCGGCTTATACACATCAAAGTCCATGTTATAAATAAGCCCAACTGATTTAGTTCAAAATACAAGACTAATCAAAGATTTCATCTACCATTATCCAATCATCTGCATCCAGTGAATGTAATGATGCATAAATTTTCTTGTCCTCTGGACTCCATGTCATACAGAGGATGGCCTCACCTTCTGATGGAAGAGTTTGTTTCGAAACATGATGAAAGTTAAAAGATTGTTTTTAAGACCGACGTATCCAAACGTTTCACTTGACTAAATCCTTGAGACGTGTAAACCTCCCAACCCGCATACGCTGGGTACAGAACAATGGAGAGTGACCCATTTTGTGTTGATAGGGACTTGGATCCCAAGATTTCCTGCAAATAAAGACGGTTTGACCAACCAAATCTCAAGGCTCATTTTAATCCATTGACATATGTTGGTTTTTGGGTGTTTGCTGCAATGGTAAAGCCATGTTAACAAAACACTTCCACTCATTTCACACTCTTCAACAATTCAGAAGGCCCCATCTGTTCTTAATTAACACAGCATCAAAGAATCCACAGTGATTAAGGTTCGATCAGACAAAAATATTGAGACAGCAACAACAATCGGGCAAAAGATAGTTTCACCTGCCATGAAATACAACATTCTATGGGACATGAGAAACTTCTCAAATTAGCCACGGGAAATTCTTTACTCAGGTAGAAGATGGTTTCACCTGCGGGTCAATGTGATTCTAAGTGCAACCCACATTCCACCAGATCATTTGAGTCTTCGCGGAAAAAAAATAACTTTGCCAGATCCCAAGTGAAAGTGAATAAGAGGCGAACAACCCTGACTTCATCAAGACTATACACAAGATTAAAGCCCTTATAACTTTAAACTGAACTTCATCTGTGAAACAGAGCAACAAAACATCTCAAGGGGTTTTATTTAGTAAAACAGCATTTTCTATCACTGCCGGAAAAAATATACACATAGCGAGCTAGTGAGTTCTGGAACAGTCTATATCCTTGAAAATATGACCATAGACATTCAAAACTACAAATTATGAAAAGAAACATGAACAAACTACAAAGCTGAAAAGCATGAATCCCTTTTATCCACTTCATCATCGTCAACAAGCACTTATAAGCTTGGGACCCCACATTCGCCAGACAGATTGCCTGTTGTTATCTCCACTTCTCCAATCTGCAGTCCTTCTCTTCAAGTTGGCCCCTTTCTTTTTGGGATCTTCTGAAATAGAATCCCTGATAGGGAGCTGAGGGCTCCCTATCACTGATGTCTCTGCAATCTGTTGAACCATCTTCAACACCTCACTCATCCTAGGGCGTGACTTTGGGTGTCGAACTAAGCATCTGTTTGCAATAGTGGAGAGCTTCTGAACAGACTTCAAGGAGTATTGACCTTCCAGTCTTGGGTCCACAATCATGGGAAACTTTCTAACATCTGAAAGGTAGGGTTTCACCCACTCTAACAGTTTTTGTTCAGTTTTTGGACGATTTCTGTCCAATGGGCGCCTGCCTGTAATGAGTTCATAAAGAACAACTCCATAACTCCAAACATCACACTTAGCCGTGAGGCGTCCTGTTTGAATGTATTCTGGAGCTGCATACCCAATAGTTCCTACAGCCTGTTTTGACATAGACTCATAAGAAACCAAGATAACCAAATCGTCCTGAACAATCATAACAAAGTTTGGAAGGAAGAAGATTAACATGCTTCTAAACATTGGAAACTTAGTTCCACACTGGTACATTTCAATACTAGGATGCCACCATGAAACAAATAGACAGCAAGTAGAAATAGCACAGAATGGGCAAAATGGAAGCAAGCTAGTGAAGTGTGATCAACAAATGCAAAGTTAGCTAGGAGGGACCTTTCCATAAGACAGCATTCCATAAGACAGCAGATAGCCTCAAACATTACATGAGGATGAATGTTTGGTGAAGAAATAGAATGATGAGAACTACAAGAGCAGAGACGCAGATTTTATAAGATGCAGGTGTGGGGTAACAAGAAAGTATGTAACTATGACCAAGTACATAAATAGGAAACTTAAAAGTTACACTAAGCTACTTTATATTTTAGAAACAAGATCTAGGAATGTTATTAAAGATTGTTTCAGCATGGGTTAAATTAAAAGATACCCACCAAGACCGAATAGTAAGATTCTTCAAATGAAGATGAACCCAAGGGATGACTACTTGTTGAGACATCTTAGCCAAGTTTTGAAGAGATTAAGATATCCAATGTTTGGACCACCAAGAATTGCCCGAAGGAATGTGTATGAGAGACCAAACTCAATCATTTTGGCTCCTAGGAGATAGACCATGACTCATGTTTTATTTTGAATTAAAATTCACTTACATATCTTAGACCATTACAAATGAACTCACAAGAGATCAAGTGAGTTCATATAGCACAAAATGATGTGCCATGAGGAGAGAAAGATTGACTTACTAAAAGTCTAGAATGTACTCTTCCTACCTATAGTACATATTCTACTTGGAAAGTCATACATTCCATTCATAAAAAGAACAGATTCCATCCCAAGACAGAGAATCAAAGTGTTACAAGAAACTAGGAGAAGAGGGAGGCCAATAAAAACATAGTATGTGGTGAGAAAGGGCATACTAAATCATGGGAGACATGGAGATCATGATGGGGTTTCTTGTTGCGGGATCTTGTTTTGGGGATGTTTGGTCGCTATATCATTTGTAGGGCTTTTCTTCTCCTTTTTTTCCCCTACCACTATAGTGTTCCCAAATAGACCTGGCAAAATCTTACTCGACTCATTAACCCCTTTAACTAAATGGTAAATGGGTTTGGGTAGATCCAACCTGTTTGGAAAAAGCTCAGCAAGGGTGTATTTGGCAACTAGGAGATTATAAATTAAGAAATTCTAAAAAAAATAGGAAGAAAATCTATAGAATATTTCCGTTTGGTAGCTAAAATCAATGTTCTGGCAAATTTTGGTAGATTCAAATATTGGTATTTTGAAAATATTCAAAAGATTCTAAGATATTATTTTTTTTTAACAAATAACAACTACCATATGATATCAACGTATGCCCATTCAATGGCAACTATTAATGTCATCTAAGAAATTCATTTACATATATTATAGTGTCCATTTATTTTCAGTAACTATTAAATAATAATAAAACAAAAATTCTAACATGAACAATTTGTCTAAAATCATAAATGACAGCGAGTCAACAAGTTTTTTCGAGTATTTGTATTTTTTCCAAAAACTTGGTCAAGTTTCTTGACTTAATGGGATTTCGAGTCGAGTTTTGAGTTTTCAAAACCTAGGATACACTAATGTCACAGACTTAGAGTTAAACTCGTGATTTGCCAGTGCAAGACTTGACCAACACCCGTGGTTGTTGAACAAGTCAGCCTTACTCAGACTTACTCAATGCCAAAAGGTCAGTTCTATCAAACTCAAACTCAAGAGTTGTACATAACTCAGAGCAATACAAGTTTTCTTTCCAAGTAAGAGTGCTTGTTCCTTGTTTTGCTTTTTTTATGCATTTATGTTCTTTGTGTTTGTTGTTCAAGTGCCGCATAGGCGAATCACGAATTCAACTATAAGTTTGTGACACTATGCTACATAATGGAGCCACCGTACTCTCATGACTCGAATTAGATTAAATGATATTTGACATTGAGGTGAGGCTCATTAGCCCTAAAAAATCAAAGAAGTCATTGTTGATGTGAGAATTTATAAGAAGTTAGTCTAATCAAACATGTGAAGTCAACACATTTAGACTAACTAAATAAACAATTGAAATGAAGTTCTTTGTTTATTGTCAACTCTATTTGTTTAAATCAAATAGATAAAAAAATTAAAGTGAAAAATTAATTTCATAATAATAATATTGACAATCACTAATTTGTTTTATTAATTTATTATTGATAAATTAATATTGTTAAAATTAAACTTAGTCGTGACTCATTTATGTCAGATTTAAGTTTTTGTTTTATTTTAAAAAATACAATCAAGACTTTTTTACCAAGCTTAACATCGGAATTGCCATTGAATAGATATTGCACCCTACATAGTTTGATGTGATGTAAAGTAGACTATATATATTTTGACGATGAAGAACCCCAAGACCCCACCTCTCCCCGAGTACGAGGGCATTCGGTAAAACTCCGGATGCAATCAGCCCCTCGCAAGCCACGGGCATCGGGTTACTACAGGATTCGAACTTGGGACCTCCAATTCCTGAGCTAAAGTGTCTACCAGTTGAGCTAACCCATGCAGGGTATGTAAAGTAGATCATATGAGCAGGTTGTCTATGAAGTTTCACCCCCATTCGATCATTTTATCACTTGATTTTAAATTTTAAAAAATCAATGACTTGTACTCATCGAAATTTGAAGGCCAAGATCATGTGATTAGAGTATCAATTGATGATGAAAATTTATATACTTTACATCTATGCAATCAACTATCAAATGCAACCAATTACGTCGGGCTGATCATCCATTTAATCGGAAGTCTCAAAGTCTCTATTGGAAAGTCTCATTAGACTAACTATATTGTGGGGCTGAGAGGACAAAAAAAAGAATAATGAGAAAGGAAAGGGGAGGTGAGACAAAAGTGTCGGAGAAAGGAATGGTGAAGTCTTAGAGGAGCATGGAATAGTTACATCATTGAAACAAAATAATGCAGCTAACACAACAGAATCATTAAAGAAAAGTTAATTTAGATTTGCATTTCTACACCAGGATACATTGGACTTCTCCAGAAAATAATAATAATAAAAGAGGAGCATGGAATAGTTACATCATTGAAACAAAATAATGCAGCTAACACAACAGAATCATTAAAGAAAAGTAAATTTAGATTTGCATTTCTACACCAGGATACATTGGCCTTCTCCAGAAATCTACAACAGTTATGTTAAAAATAAAATGGCAAGTCAAACACTTGTTTCAGGGGACACCATTGAGACAGGAAAGATAAACAGAGATATTCTAGATATTTCACTGCCTCAAGTTTAGTGAATCCAGTACATATAAAACGTGAATGGCATCCAACTTATTACACCTGTAGGTATCACAATGGATGTGCCAAAACCCAAACGCTGCCACATTGAGTTAAAAATTGAGCAGTTGGATGAATTCTAGGGAAAAGAGAAGATCATGGAATAATGATTGACATTCCATTATCTTTTCACCATAAGTCCTCCAATAAAATTGTTATGCTTGTCTGATCAGTCTTTTTTGGGCAATGGCTCATCAAAGGCCGACACCTGACAGACAGAAAGAAATTTGACTAATTTAGCAGCTTACTAAACAAACCAGTGCCATGCTGCTACTTCCATTATTTTCCACAAAATGTGCAGGATAAGAGACACTGTATCTATAGTTTGTTCTTGATGGACATACCGCTGTTGAAACATGACTCAATCCTTCCGACGGACCCTGTCTAGCCAGCCCAAAGTCTGAGAGTTTTGCATTCCAGTTCTCATCCAAGAGAATATTTGATGTTTTAAAATCTCGAAAGATAATCTGTGCAAAAACAATACATATACATCATCAATGGAGTACATGCAGGGCATATCAAGATCAACATAGCTAACAATAACCACATCACGTGGTCAGAAACATTAAACAGAGAAGAAGTAAGAAATTTTGGAGACAGCTCAATCATTGTTGATTTGAATTTGGATCGTCTAGTGCTGTAGCACTAACAAATTATGATGCCATCAATTACCTCTTGTCACATGGACAAGGCAAAGGTAAATTGGTCATACGGAAAAAAAATTATGTTATCCTACCAAACTGAAATGACTAATTCGATTTGAATATAGTCCACGTGGCAAGTGATCATTGGTAGCACCATAAGCTGTCTAGTGCTAAAGCATTGGAGGATCCTTGGCTCTGTTGATTGGGCCGCACTTAATATAGAGAACTTGAGGTGCAAAAAAGTTGCTAAATGGTGCTTGCATGGTAGTATGTTACAATTTGGGGGAGGATGCACATCAAAAAGGGAAAGCACAATAAAATAAAAGGGGAAAATAAATATACATTTTCTTATTACTCTGGATACAGTTCTAAGAATGCTATAAGAATGGTCAATCCTCTTGCTCGAATTATTGTCAATTGGACCCTCATTGTTTTTCCTTCTTCCCCCGTCCGCCATGTCTCAACATGAACCTGTTTCACTAGTCTGACCCCCTTTTCATTTCTATTTTTTAATTTGAAGATCCTGTTTCATCTGTTCTACTAAGATTTAGGCACTCACTTTGTTCATCTCTTAGTATGCAAACATGACAAACTCGATGGAAAGAATCTACATCTGTATTTCTTGGGTACCCAATTAATTAGGATGGATACAATTGCCATCACATGAAAAAAAATATTTCAGGGATATTGACCTCTTTTAGTTTGTTCTTTTTTTTTCTGTTGGTTGATACAGTTCTTCTCTTCAAGGGAAGTCATCACCAGGTGGTGAGGGAATATCTCTGATCCTTCACACACTAATCCTATGATATTTTGTGTGAAAAAAAAGAGGCAGTACCAAAGAAGTTCTTAGACATGACAAGAAGCTCAGATGAAGATGGCTACAACCATGCAAGATGGTTCACAATAGACACAATCAAGGTGCAAGGTCCTAAAGCCCAAGGCACAAGGTGACGTGCCTAGGTGCAGCCTAATTTTGCTGGGCGAACTTATTAGATAGTTTAGAATGTGCATATTCATTAATTTGTATCTTTATGACATCAACATTACCAAATACAATCTTATTCATCTAAAACACCAAAATACATTGACAATGGAGCTTCCAAATCAAATATTTATTTACATAGACAGGTATATCATACAGTTATTAGAGTTTCTAATTAGACATTATAGCTAAGACTTCGTATTAACAACGATATCTAATTCAATGTTGAGAAAATCGAATCGTATCGCAAAATCATTATACATCTTGAACCGCAAATTGTGTATCGTAAACCGTAGAATCATAAGATTTATAAGTGTTTTCCTTCTAAAATATTTAATACATGAAATTATGTAGAATATCTAAAAGGTAATAATAATATGGCTAGATGATGGTATCTCAAGCCTACTACCAGAAAGATCTAGAATAGATGGTCCAGATCATGCACTGATCTAGTAGCAAATTTGAAGATTTGGCTCAACCCATCCATTCACATCATCTAAACCATTTGTTTGTGGGTCGTACCGATCCAACCGTTGATACAGAGTCATCTGGGCATTTGTCTTTGTCATCTTTTAGTAGCTTTACATTGATTAGTTTATTTGTGTTTTAATATTTTTTTTAAAGGTAATTTAAGATTTTTATAGACATATTGTACTTATTTATGGTTTTAGTCGTCCACATGAGTGCATTCAATCACATGGGTCTCAGGTTTCTAAGAGATTTTTTTTTATTTTATAAATAGTTGTAAGAGACACTTTTGAAAATGATGATGAATGAATGATTGAGAACTTGGAGAAAGTTTCTTTGTAAGGTTTGGTGTGAGGCCATCCATTCCTTGTGTGAGATAAGGTACCGTTTTTTTTTTTTTCTTCTCTTCTCTCTCCCCTTCCCTACAACCTTCTTTCCTTTTATGCATTTCTTTTTGTTCCTTTCTTTTCGCCCTTATTTTTTTGAAGTAGTGAAAAAAAAATTCTATTAATAAGAGTAAGAATGTACAAGTATAACGCTGACTACAATATGAGGGTTATTCAAGGCAGCAAGAAAAGGAAAAACAAAACAAAAGTGAAACAACATGTGGATAAAGCCTCGAAGTTCGGGGTTCCGCATAGAAGAATAAGAAAGCACCCATGAGATAAAAGACCCCAAACCCCATACACCCCCTTTTTCCCCCTTATTTACACATTGTTTTCACCCTTTCTTCATCCAAACCCAAACCATGACCCAACCGCACCATTGACCTACCCATTCTTCTTTATGGAGATCCGTATAGGTACGTACTTTGCCTATTTTTCACCCTAACCCCTCGGATTCTTATATTAGACTCGTAGATCTAACCCTAACCTATTGTTTGAACTTATTTGAGACCTAGTTTTGCTCGAAAGTCAAAGGGAAAAAAAAAAACCCAATCCCTTTGGCAAACCCTAGGTGGCCCCATAGCCCTATTTTATCCTTTTGGGTGATTGATTTTGAAATCTAGAAGACCTAGTATAGGGTTTGGCAAGACTTGATTAATCTTTTGGAAAATTATTGCACTGAAGAACAACAATAAAATAATAAGGGTATTATGTATAGATATCATTCTTCTTTTTGAAGCTCTTTGATTAATTGTGGGTGTGAATTGCATATTTCTTGTTTTTTTATGACCAAGGTGTCCAGGCCTCTTAGAGCACCCAACTAATCCTCGGGGCATGTGCAAGCCTCTCTACACACACACACACAAACCGGTAACTCCATGGGGAGTGGCCCTTTGGAGTGGAGTGGGAATCGAACTCAGGACTCCCGTTTTGTGAGGTAGGTTCCTGGCTATCACTCCAACCCCTTTACATCTTATGTGAATCATGGATGTCGGTTGCATGTCATTTTACTATTCGCCACACATTTTGCATTCTCATGGCATCCATCTAGCATTTAAATCTAGGGTTTTCAATATTTTGACATGTCCTACACCATCCATCTACTTGCCTCCTCTGGCAAGTACTAAATTCTAGACATAGCATTATTAGGAGAAATGCCTTCTCACCTTGGTGTGAGTTACTAAGATTACATATGACAAGAATGAAGTTTAGAAAAGAATAAATAAAGAGAGAAAGAAAGAAAGGTGGATTATCACAAATCATTGACATGAGAGGTTTATCCAAAAAAAGTTACAGTTGAAGCAAAACATTACCTCTCAATGCCAAATGCCTGCGATGAGGCTCATATTTCAAAAGCAATGAAGATTTGATACACATTTTCCATTCCTTGTCATGTCATGGCCAGCATTAGAAAGACCACTACCATCTATGATGACTTGCTTGATAAAGAAAAGGAATCCAAGATACGTTTGCCTAATCCAAAATGAAGCCAATGCACACTACTAAGTAGACATGCTAACCATAAGAGCTGTCACTAACCTGCAGGAGACCTCAAGTATAGCTCAGACTTTTAAGGCCAATAATTTTAGCAGGTGGGGCTTGTGTTGTGGGGAGTCTAGCTGACTGACACTTCATCCCAAACACCCCATGCCATCACCCCCCCCCCCCACCCCCCCCACCCCAACCGACTTCCTCAGGTGAGACTTCATACCGAGACTACCCTTTAAATGAGTCTTGAACCCCTACATGGATGGATGTGATGTAAAGAAGACCATACTAGTAGGTGTATGAAGTTTCACTTTCAATTAACTATTATTCCTTGATTTTGAACTTTTAAAATCAATAGCTTAAATTAACCAAAACTTGAAGCCAAGATTAAATGGCTAAAATGATCATTTAATGATGAAGTTGTACATACTCCATATCCATATACTCACCTATCCATATGCTGCTCTAGAACCATATGACTGTGGCACCCAAATCACAGGGATACAACAAATAAATTGCAGATTTCTCTTTTCGTTGCATCAGACGAAATGGCTCGACAAGGGTTGTCTCTAGACATGGAAGTTGTTAATAACTTTTTGTAATTTTGGAAAGAGGGGAGAGGGGGAGAGAGTGGGGGGGGGGGGGGTGTTTTGTATTTTTCTTTTGGTAGCCTTCCTATAGCCTACATTTTGTTCCTTCTTGCATATTACTTTTTTCCTTTTAATGAAGTTATCTTTCAAAAAAAAAAAAAAATTAAGGACAATGATACTGTTGTAACAGATTGAACCGGCTTAGAGAGACATGCCTAAATTTTTTATCATGTGAAACCATCTAAGCCTGTAAATGACACATGCATACTACATTATCTGGAAATTAAACTAAAATGTAAAAGTATTGTAGGAAATTCTACAATGAACTAAAATATCAAACAGTACCAGTTTCCCTGTCCAAACCACTTTTTTCTTTCTTGTTTTAGTAATCTGTGGCTGATCTATTTAATAACAAGTACACCTAATAGAAAATAAAATTAAATACCTGAAAATCCATTTCTTCATGAAGGTATGTTAAGCCACGAGCAGCATCCTCAGCAACTTTTAGTCTCATGGACCATGAAAGAGGTTTGGGGAGTCGAGTAAATAAATGGTCTTCTACACTTCTGTTGGGCATAAATTCATAAATCAGAAGTCGCTGGATTCCTCTTTCATCATCTTCAGCACAATACCCTATTAACTTGACAAGATTTGGATGTTCCACCACCCCAAGAACATTTACTTCTGTCACCCATTCTTTATGTCCCTGAGAGGCATAGAGTTGAATCATAAGAAAGATGACTAAACTGAGAATTAGTAATCATATGATTCATGATTGCAAGCGTTATATCCAACTATGTAAAATCACAATGACGCGTGTTGTTGTCAGGATGGCACCTTTAAAAGGCTAATAGAAAATCCATATTATTGAAAAAAGGTTCTATCCCATCTCCCCTAAAAAAAAGGTGTGTGTGTGTGGTGGTGGTGGGTGGGGGGTGGGGCTTATCAGGAGTGAGTATTGCACACACAGAAAGTAGTACGCATGTAAACCAATTGGCATATCTAAACATCTGCAGAGGAGCATTGCCACCCATTCATCTTTCACTGAATGACTCAGGGCCCTACCACGATGGGTGTGCCTTATCATGATGCTCCAAGATACACACGAAAACAATTATATCATACTGTAACAAAAGATACCAAAGCCTACCCAAGGAGTACGAAATGGAGAGCCAACTGTTCAGGAGGCTACTATGCATCTGTAACAAAGGGTTCATGCTAATCATTCTAGCACAATACCTTGTGAAAGTATCTAGATTACTATGTACTATCCAGAACAGAAACTCATCTAATGGCATGGAACCTGCCAATTAATATTGGCACAGTGTGATTGTCGACATAAATTCCACCTTTTATCTATCAGTGAAGATGGATAGGCTTCAAGATTTAGAGACATACCCTGGGTCCTGAAATCAAGGTCTAATCATAGGATCCTGTACTAAATACTTTATGCATATTAGGATAGCCCTTGGCCAACTATGTCCCAATGTGTTTTCTGTGCCCAGCCTGGGTTAGGGTCCAGAAGGCCAGGAGACCTCATTATCCTTTTCCTTGCTGATACCATTAAAGGAACCTCTTTCTCCTGGGCATTGCCATTCAAGAGCAGCAAACCCATCTGAGCCCCAATACATGGGGGATGGGTGCATTTGAAAGGTATTCAAGATGATGCTTAAAAAAAATTCAAAGTTCATTGGATTTTAAAAGCCATGATTTTCAAGAATCAAAAAATAAATGGTCAAAATGGAGCCATTTTTGGAAGAATTTTATCCAATGGTGACATCAACTAAGAATGGGCATGAAGGAGAAAGAGCATTTGAGTGGCCCCGGTGAGCCCCACATGAGGCTCCAAAAGTTGTCACTCATGAAGAACAGAGCTTAGGTGAAAGCAATTTACAGTGTCCTGTGCAGTTAGTTTAATCCTAGTAGAGAAATGTTTTCTTATTTGATGTACAATTCTGCAATGTATGTTACTCTCACTCACCTAAGCAGGAACAAAATACTACCAAATGACTAAATGAGTAGGAGAAAATCCATTTACAAATTGCGGCTCTTCTCAAGAGACCTTTCAAGAAGATTTGTATCTCACAATCTGCAGCTAAATTGAAAAAGAGATTTTACCAAAATGATTATCATGAGCACAATGATGCTCCAAACATCCATCTGAAATTTGTAGGCATCATTGCTCACCAAAAGAAGAAACTTATAACAAGTTCCTATTAAATGAGAGGGAAATTCAAGTCCACAGCCAATGTTTCAAGGATTCTTGTATACTACAAATGAAAAAGAAAAAGTGAAGAGCTAGGCACAAATCAACTTAAATCACATTGAAAGGAAAAAAATTCCTTAATCAGAATAAAGATGGCCTCAAAATATGGACTTGTATGAATGAATAAAATCTTACGGTTCCATCTCATATAAAATAAGAAGTTACTTTCCAAAACAAGAATACAACAAGAAAGAAGCCTTGCCTGTACTCCTTTTCTGTTCAATTTCTTAACTGCAATATCCAGCTTGCCACTAGGGTCCTCAGTGCTCTTGATTGTGCCCCTATAAACACATCCAAATCCACCTTCTCCAATCATTAGTGAACGATTGAAATTTCGTGTTGCGGCCTTCAGTTCTGAAAATGCAAACACCCTAAGGTCGTTCTGTCTATTAGACAGAATTCTGAATGGAGTTCTCCCCAAAGATTCAGCACTCATGTCTGAAACATTTTGAGAGCCGAATTCAGATCCCGATCTTCTCATCTCACGCTCAGTCAACTCAGAGGCATTAGACTGAGTTGATGCAGACTTAGGGGTCTTGGCCTCTTCCTTCTTCTCCCCATTGGAAAATTGGAAACACTTCATATCACCAAGGATAAAAATACTGATTTCTTTTCTGCAGATAAAAATCCATAAAGGGATGTTAAATGTCAAATCTCTATGCAAAATCATGGTTTAGATCATGTCATAGCTAGCTTGTTAGCATGCATGCATGCATGCAAGCACTGAGTTATACACAACTACAAACACCCATACTCACATCCACACACACGCACATATAACACATCAATGCACAGATGCAGCTTGAATGCAAGTACACACACCCATGTCCACATCCACACCCAGACACATTTAAGCGTGTGTGTACACCAACACACAAACAGAAGGAGAGAGAGAGGGAATGAAAAGCTAGTGGACAAATCCATAAAGTTATCTGCATTGTTAGAATAGACAGATAACACGGACCAAGGTCGTATTATGGATTGTGAATGGTTCTATAACTCTTCCAAGTGTTGGTATTGCATCATGTACCAGTCTCGAGCTTGGGTAGAAGAGGGGAGTTGCATCAAATTGGCAGTCATGGTGAAAACCTTTTATGATTTCCATTTAATATATAAATAACAGAAAAAAAAAAAAAAAGCCAGCACAAAAGGAGATAAAGGTTTCAGTGATGATGGTGATTCATGAAAGGTTGTACTTAGCATTTTAGCACTGAATTCATGCATCTGAATCAGTGCACATGAGCTCACCAGGAATCTCTATCTTTAGTCCAGATAATAAGCAAGGCATTTAACTGTTTAGCAAGCAACAAATAGGAACCTGTGTTTCTACCTATTCAAGCAAACACACTCCAAGTGAATGCCTAACCAAAAGACAACTTTTTCATACACAATAAATCCATATGGGAGGGGCCACCGACCGTGAATCTAAACCATTTGCTCAAAACCAACCCACTTTACTTTTGTTAAGATACGTTTAGATAGATTTATGGTCATATCTTAAGATAATGATTGATTAGGTGTTATGATGGACTAGGGAAGGGTTGACTGTGGTTATATCCTGTAATTCTCCATTGTAATCCTATTTATATAGTTTAGTATAATGAAAGGAATACACTAGTTTAATGATTTCTCTAATTCTCTAGCACCCTTGAATTGGCAAGCACCCCCTGACACCACACTCATCAGAGAGATATTCACCCCTCCATCTATCCATGTACACACAATCCAAGTGCATGTCAACCACATTGCAATTTCTCTATACTCAATAAATCCACACGGGAAGGCACAACTAATGTGAATGTAAACCATGATCGAACCCAGCCACGTTCCCTTGAATCGAGAAGCACCCCAAGTTACTGCTAATCAAACTGATAACAGAATAGATTGGCCCACCTTGAGGAGTGATCAGATTAAATCATGTCCTATAACATGGCTCAATCCAACTGTGTTGAGAATAATACTTCAATCCATGACCACCGATGAGGTGCATGTAGCCCTTTCAAGGTCATTCCAAACTAGAACCCAAAATCACCTCATGCTCCCATCGCAGAAATCATTGATTAATGACAGGCTCAACTATATTCACCATTGGATGGGGGCCCATTGCAGATAATTGACAAGCACATGGGCAAGATGAATCTAGGCATGCTTAAATTGATCCACTGTTTCATATCAATCAATGAGAGCAATGTCAGGCCTGCTCCCAATCGCAGAGACAGGTTTCAAAGCTTATATCGAAAAGCAGTTGTAGATTGATTAGATAGTAGCGTTCAAGAATTTCTGAAAACCAGCCATTCTGCAGCCAGCATTCCCAGAATCCCACTTATGGTATTTCTGCCAACTTGTTTCAAAAAGCAAGTTTCAGAATTGTCACACATTTAGACCATAAAGACCACTTTGTCAAGATCTTTAGAATCTAGACAGTTTTGGTCTTGTCTCTCTCTCTCTCTCTCTCTCTCGTGTAGTCATTTGAAGGACACCACCTTTCATGAAATCATAATTTCAGAAGATTCATCTCATAAGCCAGCATTCCTCTACTTCTTCCCGAATTCGAAGTCAAAACTAGCCAAATATCCATTTTCAAATGAGAAAAATGAAAAACAAACTAGCCATCCCTAAGGAGAAAAAAACTTTAACAAATCAGACTTTGACAGCTGAGTTCCGATTAAAAATTTGGAAAGCATGGGGGAAAGCCTTTTTTCTTTCTTTGAAACCAAATTCCAGAGAGGGGGGGTGGGTGGGAAGGGAATACTTACAAATGCTTCCTGAAACGTCTGCTTCCTTTTTCTTTCAGACCAAATTCCAGAAACTCCTCAAAACGCCGCCTTCAAATGCGGAGGTTTCTTCCTCCTTTATTCCAATCCCAATTCCTGAAACTATTAAAAATTCCTCGTCGAAAGTTCTTTTCTTCTTTTCTTTCAGTCCCAATTCCAAAAACTCACTCAAAATCAAAACCAAAAAAGAAAAAGAAAAAGAAAAGAAAAACTCCTCCAAATGTTTTCCCCCTTTTCTCTCCTTCAGACGAACTTCCAGAAACTCACCAGCAAAACAAACAAAGACCCACTTTTTCTTCCAATTTAGAGAATGGATTCCATCTAAGTCCCAAACATAACACCAGCAAGAACTCCCTATCTTGCGGGCAGTACAGAAACTAACAGACAAGCATTGCATGAACTTCCAAAAGCCTGACTCCAAGTCAACAAAAGGCGGCTGGGAATCAATCAATCAGCTTACCCACCATAATCAATTCACTAAATTCATGAGTGAAGTGGCACATAGATTCATGTGAAAAGGGTCCTTGAAAAAAAAGGAGATCAAGATGAAAAAGAAAACGAAAAGAGACGTGAAAACAACAGGTAAAGATCGATTGATCCATTTGGAAGTCAGGGAAAAAAGTCTACTCTCATCTCTAAAGTCCAACTTTGGTGGGGCCAATGATAGGAGCCGTATCATCGCAAGATCAGGAGGTGGGCCCTACTGAAGATTAGCATTTAGCCACTACATTTCACTGATGTCCAGATCTCATGAATTATTTAAAAGTATTACAGAATGCTAGTATGAAGCATCGTGCGAGTTACAATCTTATAAAACATAACTTTTTATTTATAATTTTTTTAATTTTAAATATTAATATAAAAGAATGTCAATGGAATTTTCAAAAATTATTAAAATTTAATTATAAATTTTTTTTAGTCAATTTTTATATATATATTTTCTATATTAATATAATAACATGATAAAATTGAATCAAATCATTTCTACTAATCAAATCTCATCTTAGAACCTAAGGGTTCAAATATCGGTCGATACTGTCACGCCCCGACCTGAAGGGTGGGCCCGGAACGCTACTGATTTTTTTTTTTTTTTTAAAGATAAGTAAACTAAACCACAAGCATTCTTACTGGGCCGGATCAACAGTTAGGCCCAGCGGTTACACATTAGCCCATCATGTGGACTCAAACATGTACCATATGCTTCCCCCATAAAATAGACATAAACAACATCAACACATAGCATGCTCAATTCAAATCCAACATTGATTAATACAAAGCATAAGAAAATCAACCATTGATTCATCATTCAAAACATTGTCTCAAAACTACAAAGGCAACATAGCCTAGTACATCAGATTAACACAAATTAAGTACCGCATACGGTACTTAATAAAAGTCAACGGTTCCAAGAACCAATAGGAAAAGATCGGGGCATTCCCCTCTGGGGGAATCCCAAAACACTGCTTTAGCTTAATCGCCCTAAGCCTGAAAGAGAGGGTCCTCCTCCTCGGGTTCATTGCCTGAAAGGTGAGTGGTGTGAGCTAACTAGCCCAGTGAAGGAAATATAATAATGCAAATTAAGTAAATAATAGAACATGTTAGCAACAGTTCAATATCACATGCTTGATAACAATAAGCATAATCCCAAGTAATATATCAATATTATTAAACCACTGCCATTATCCACCGTAACGCCTGCCGACTAGACTGAGACCAGTATTAAGTCCCGACACGGTCAAAATACATCCTTACAAGTACATCTCCGGTTCTGACTTAGCCGATACTGACACCCTCAAGTCAGCAACTGACGACAGCATGGTTCGCCCATGGTCCAGTAGACATAAACCATCTCTCATATGGCCGATATTGGTTCAATAGTCCAGGTACGTGGAAGCAGTCTTACATACACATACGATCAACGTCGTAATATCATAATCATCACAGCACTCTTAGCATAGTGCATCATGTATAGGCACATGAGTGGGTTCATCAAAACTGAAACCACTCATTGCTCAACACTCATCTCATCATAACACTTGTTTACAAAATCTGCAGAGTTAAGTTCCCTCACCGTTCTGTGTGGTTTACGCGGACTCTGTTCAAATAACACACAAGTGCATAATCAATATACATAACAAATACATACATATACGTAGTATTTGGAAATCATACATTTTCCCACAAAATATCCAGGGTTCATGGAAATGAGTCTCATACTTGGTTTCTATCCTTTTTAAATCATCCACAAGATAATAATATAATAAAAAAAGGGCTCAGTCCAAACTCATATTGTCTTCTGGGCATTGACTAGATTGACTTATTGAGTTAGATCTAGATCCTCGGGTCACTTCTCGGTTGTCTTCTGGATAGGACCAGAGCTGACATTTTGAGTAGGCCTCGAGGTCACTCAGTGCCCGACTATAGTGTCGTCCTGAAAGTGAAACACTCAGTTCCCGACCAATAGGGTCGGCCTGAAAGCGGATATAATAGTATTTACACTATAGATAATAAGAGAAAGGGGGTTAGTACACTTTTAATTAACAAGGGGGTATAAATCATCACAATTAATCAAACACATTAAATAATCATCAAGATTAGACAAAAACAATGATTAAACAATATTTTATCATTTAAAAACGGGTCCCTCGGAACATCACCTCGGAACTGGATACAGTGGCTTCGGATCATCCGAACCACACTAGACTAAGTCACTGGCCTCGGAACATGGGCCTGACTTCGGATCGTCCGAAGACTGGGTCTCGAACCTTCCGAAGTCCATCCGAACAGATAAAAACAGAAAACAGTAAGTCTTGATGGGTCTGCATGCTCGGAATGTCCGAAGACTGGGTCTCGAAACGTCCGAGTGAGTTCTGTCCTTCCGAGCTGGGCTCGGTCCTTCCGAACTTGGCTCGGTGCGTCCGAAGGGTCAGGCTCGCATCGGGAGTAACTGGGCTTCGGGTGAAGCTCGGAACGTCCGAAGGTCATGGCTCGGACCGTCCGAAGATCGGCTCTCGGACCTTCCGAGAGTCGTCTTCCCCAACTGTCTGCACCAGCGGACAGTCACGGCGGAAAAAACAGTGAAATGCGATTCCAGAAAGGGAGGGCTTCCCGGATTCGGTTTTCACAGGTGTCTGGTCTGATGGACTCCTCCGGGAGTCCTCTTTCCATAGGGAATGGTTTGGAGCTCAGAAGCTCACTGGGTTATCCGATCTTAATGGTAAATCCTCACGGGTACATGAAACCCATGGTTTTTCTTAGATTTTAAAACTGGTTTTTCTCTATCAAAACAGGGTCAAATTTGGTTTTGTTTGATTCTAAACCGATTAGAATTGAAAGAGGAATGCAATGGATACCTTCACTTTGGCTCATGGGCTGAAATTCGGATTTTTGAAAAGTTCTCTTTAAGCTTACTGTTACTGAAAAAAAACAGAAGCTAAGCAGGGGTCGGCCGGTCTGGATTTCAAAGACAGAGAGAAGAGAAGAAATACAGAATTTTGCTGGGAGTTTCAAACCGATGAGGACGGCTGAATTTATAGGAATTCAGCCTGGGAGAGATGCCGGAATTTAGCTGCGGCGATGGGAAGAGACACAGGAGATCTCATCATTGCCGGAAATTCGGCCGAACAGCAGTGCATGCGCCTGCATGGTGTGTGCACATTTTCTGCTGTTTGCAGATCAGCCCTCCAACAAAATCTAAATTGCAAATAAGTCCCAATTTTATAAAAATCTGATTTTAAAACTAAAAGTAATAATTTAAGAACTCAAAATCCTGATCCAACCTTACAGATGGGTTGGGTTTTAAAAACATTGATCACCATAAAAATTTCAGAAATTATCTCTTACTAAAAACCCTTGATTTAAATAAAAATCATATTTTACCCATAATTACTTAATGAAACAAATGTAAAAATAACCAATTTGTAAATCTTATTTTGAAGTGAAATGAAATAACTAGACCATTCTTAAAATGGTTTAACACCAAGTACCATTTTCAAAATTTATCTCCTTTCTGAAATTATTTAAAATAATTAAAACTTCCTTTCGGGGTTTTGACGGGCGGGATTTAAATACCATTTTCTGAAAATAAATTCATTTTAAAATTAGAAATGCAAATCCTTCATTAAGGAGAATATCATCCATCAATAATAATCACATATCAATATAATTTATAAAAACATAACAAAAAGCGGTAATTTACCAAAATACCCCTCCAGCTTGACGAGCTGGATCTCTGAGCTCACGAGCTCGGATTGGGCCACGACTGGACTTCCCTCGAAGCCCTAACCGTAATCTCCGAGATTAATCGGTTAAACAGGAATTAACAAGCTAAAGAACGCCTAATCTAGGGCAGGGTATTACAGGTACATATCGTATCGGCTGATATATATCGGTTTTTTCAAACCGAACGATATCGGCCGATACGATATGTATCGGCCATACAGAAGTTTATCGGCCGATATAACTGATAAAAGGTAGTAAATATCGGCCCCAATATCGGCCGATATTGGTAAATATCGGTTTATTAAATTTATTTGAGGTTTTTTTTTTTAAAAAAAAAGAACGATATCACCCGATACAGACGATATATCGGTCCTTATATCGGATCAAATATCACCCGATAAACTATTTATCGGTCTAGAAAGAGTGGTTTAAAAAAAAAAAAATCTGTATCGGTAGTGGGACCCACTAGATATTGGCGATATTATGTACTAATATCGGCCGATAACCCTGAATATCGCCCTGTATCGGTCACAGTCAATATGAATACAATATTAATATTGGCAATATTTTGATCGATTATCGGGCGATATATCGTTCAAAATATTGCCCAGGAATCCTGCTCCAACAGGCTGTGGGATTCTTGCTGTTTCCCATGCCTTGATTTTTTATTAATATTTCTGAAACCCGTGATCTGAACCAGCCGAACTCCTCTATTATATGAATACCCTATACATCTCTTCATTCAACCACTAAATCATTTAGAAACTCACTCATCCAGCAGTGGTATTTTCGAACTCCTATCCCCATCCTACAAACGTTCATCCGGCTTGATTGGAAATCCTTGTGTATTATTGGCTTATCTTAGAAGATCATTCCGTTCAAAGTATATTTCATAGATTGATCTTCATTTTCATGTAAGTTTTTATTCCATTTTTATTTTTTAGCCTTCTGATCTAAATATTTTATGGTTTTAATGTATAGTTTAATATTTAAGGTATTTTTTGTAATATATTGTTGTTTTAGAAATATGGATTATTAATTATTGTTAGTGATTTATTTATGCTTAAACATTTAGCATAGAAGTTATTATGAATGTATGCTATTTTTTTCATGCAGATTAGTGTTTTTTTTCATTTTCTTTTATTTTCTAAAGTGAAATGGCCCCTATAATGTACTACAAAACATTATAAGAATTACGAAATAGTAATTATTGGGAAAAATTGCTGATTTTTTTTTTATAAAACACCCCTCTGATTTTAGAAAGAAGGTTCTGTGAAAAAATATAAATTTCATGCAACGTAATTATTAATTTAAAATGTTTAAACAAAAACCTTGATTTCATGTGATAAATTGCGAAAAAATATGTAAATGTACCGAAAAAGTATGAATGTTTTTTAAACCAACCCTCTCAGTGTGTAGTATTTTTATACTGTAAAAAAATTCAGTTTGAAAGTAGATGAGCCTTTTTCTTTTTTAATTTTATCATTTAATCCCCCATTTTCATGTGATAAATTACGAAAAAAATATGTAAATATACCGAAAATGTATGAATATTTTTTAAACCAACCCTCTCAGTGAGTAGTGTTTGTGTACTATAAAAAAATTCAGTTTGACAGTAGATGAGGTTTTTTTTTTTTTTTAATTTTATCATTTAATCCCCCATTTTCATGTGATAAATTACGAAAAAAATATGTAAATGTACCGAAAACGTATGAATATTTTTTAAACCAACCCTCTCAGTGAGTAGTATTTGTGTACTGTAAAAAAATTCAGTTTGACAGTAGATGAGGTTTTTTTTTTAATTTTATCATTTAATCCCCCATTTTCATGTGATAAATTGCCCAAAAAAGTGTAAATGTATCAAAAAAATCTGATTCTTTTTTTAAATGAACCCTATCAGTTTGTAGTGTGTTATTACTATAAAAAGTTTCAGGTTCACAGCAGATGATGCTTTCTTTTAATTTTATCATTTAATCCCCCATTTTCATGTGATAAATTACGAAAAAATATGTAAATGTACCGAAAACGTATGAATATTTTTTAACCCAACCCTATCAGTGAGTAGTATTTGTGTACTATAAAAAAATTCAGTTTGACAGAAGATGAGATTTTTTTTTTAATTTTATCATTTAATCCCCCATTTTCATTTGATAAATTGCCCAAAAATGTGTAAATGTATCAAAAAAATCTCATTCTTTTTTTAAATGAACCCTCTCAGTTTTTAGTGTGTTATTACTGTAAAAAGTTTCAGGTTCACAGCAGATGATGCTTTCTTTTAATTTTATCATTTAATCCCCCATTTTCATGTGATAAATTACGAAAAAATATGTAAATGTACCGAAAACGTATGAATATTTTTTAAACCAATCCTCTCAATGAGTAGTATTTGTGTACTGTAAAAAAATTCAGTTTGACAGTAGATGATTTTTTTTTTTTTTTATTTTATCATTTAATCCCCCATTTTCATGTGATAAATTACGAAAAAATATGTAAATGTACCGAAAACGTATGAATATTTTTTAACCCAACCATCACAGTGAGTAGTATTTGTGTACTGTAAAAAAATTCAGTTTGACAGTAGATGAGGTTTTTTTTTAATTTTATCATTTAATCCCCCATTTTCATGTGATAAATTGCCAAAAAATGTGTAAATGTATCAAAAAAATCAGATTCTTTTTTTAAATGAACCCTCTCAGTTTGTAGTGTGTTATTACTGTAAAAATTTTCAGGTTCACAGTAGATGATGCTTTCTTTTAATTTTATCATTTAATCCCCCATTTTCATGTGAAAATTACGAAAAAAATATCTAAATGTACCGAAAACGTATGAGTATTTTTTAAATCAACCCTCTCAGTGAGTAGTGTTTGTATACTATAAAAAAATTCAGTTTGACAGTAGATGAGGTTTTTTTTTTTTAATTTTATCATTTAATCCCCCATTTTCATGTGATAAATTACGAAAAAAATATGTAAATGTACCGAAAACGTATGAATATTTTTTAACCCAACCCTCTCAGTGAGTAGTATTTGTGTACTGTAAAAAAATTCAGTTTGACAGTAGATGAGGTTTTTTTTTAATTTTATCATTTAATCCCCCATTTTCATGTGATAAATTGCCCAAAATGTGTAAATGTATCAAAAAAATCTCATTCTTTTTTTAAATGAACCCTCTCAGTTTGTAGTGTGTTATTACTGTAAAAATTTCAGGTTCACAGCAGATGATGCTTTCTTTTAATTTTATCATTTAATCCCCCATTTTCATGTGATAAATTACGAAAAAATATGTAAATGTACCAAAAACGTATGAATATTTTTTAAACCAACCCTCTCAGTGAGTAGTATTTGTGTACTATAAAAAAAATTCAGTTTGACAGTAGATGAGGTTTTGTTTTTTAATTTTATCATTTAATCCCCCATTTTCATGTGATAAATTACGAAAAAATATGTAAATGTACCGAAAACGTATGAATATTTTTTAAACCAACCCTCTCAGTGAGTATTGTTTGTACTATAAAAAAATTCAGTTTGACAGTAGTTGAGGTTTTTTGTTTTAATTTTATCATTTAATCCCCCATTTTCATGTGATAAATTACGAAAAAATATGTAAATGTACCGAAAAGATATGAATATTTTTTAACCCAACCCTCTCAGTGAGTAGTGTTTGTGTACTATAAAAAAAATTCAGTTTGACAGTAGTTGAGGTTTTTTTTTTTAAATTTTATCATTTAATCCCCCATTTTCATGTGATAAATTGCCCAAAAATGTGTAAATGTATCAAAAAAATCAGATTCTTTTTTTAAATGAACCCTCTCAGTTTGTAGTGTGTTATTAATGTAAAAAGTTTCAGGTTCACAGTAGATGATGCTTTCTTTTCATTTTATCATTTAATACTCCCATTTTCATGTGATAAATTGCCCAAAAATTGTGTAAATGTTTCAAAAAAATCAGATTTTTTTTTTAAATGAACCCTCTCAGTTTGTAGTGTGTTATTTCTGTAAAAAGTTTCAGGTTCACAGCAGATGATGCTTTCTTTTAGTTTTATCATTTAATACCCCCATTTTCATGTGATAAATTGACCAAAAAATGTGTAAATGTACCTTTTTTTTTGCATTTCTTAAACAGCAATGGCTAAGAACAATGAAGATCCAGCATGGTTGTTCAGTGAACGACATAGTAATAATAAAATCAAATGCAACTTTTGTGAAAAAATGGTATCACGAGGAATAACCCGTTTAAAGGCACATATAACCGGAAAGACGGGAGATGTAGCCGCTTGCAAACGCGCACCAACACAAGCGTAAATTCTTTGCAGGCAACTACTGGAAGTGAATGTCAAAAAAAAGAAAATAAGGACTGAAGCAAAAGAGCATGCTACCAGTCACATAATGACCGACTGTTTAGAAAGTGAAAGGGAGGGCCAATACGTGGAAAATGTCCCGTCGTCTTCAGAAGAGGATCCAGACGAGATTGAGGAGGATAGAAACCTGCGGCGTGCAATGCGAATTAGTCGCCGCGAACATGAGATGAGAGGGCAGAGTGGTGCAGATTAATTTCTTTAAATTAATTGTTTAATGTAACAAAAGCAATTTATTTCTAAATTACATTAAAATGCCAAAAACTGAATTTTAATACTCTACACAAGTGGTGCGAGTGGATCAGGGACTGCGTGTGGATCATCCAGACAAAAATCTGGACTTATGGGCCGATGGAATTCCATTAAAAATGCATTCAGTGTAGGAGAACGAGCAAGGACTGAACGCTACGGTGTAAATTCGGATACAGTTGGTGCTGGTGATCCAATGTGGGACAAACCAACTTCCCTGAAACAAGGAAAAATAAATCAAGTAGACAAAGAGACGACAAAACAATTAGTTGGGACGGCAGTCACTAAGTTTTTCGCCGACAACCATCAGCCACCGACGGAAATCTTAAATCCATATTTTAAGTCTGTGTGCTTTGCATCCGCAACTGCTGGACGTAATATCAACTTCCCATCCCCGTATGAGACTTCTACCACGTTCATCCCCCATGAAATACAGCGGATCCGAGAATGGGTAAATAATTTTAAGTCTTCCTGGGAGGATACGGGAGTAACCCTTATGTCGGATGGCTGGAAGAGTGACGATAACCGTAGTATCGTTAACTTCCTCATTTATAATCAATGTGGCACAGTGTATCATAAATCATACAACACATCAGGCCGAGTAAATGATGGTGACTTTCTTTGTAGCTTGATGGTGTCTGTCTGTGAAGAAATTGGACCTGAGAATGTTGACCAAATTGTAACGGACAATGGAGTGGGCTATAAGTCGGGAGGGAGGAAGGTCGGGAACACATACCCATGGATCTTATGGACCCCCTGTGCGGCCCACTGCATAGACTTGATCCTCAAAGATTTTACTAATGTGAGGAATTTGGGAACTTAATTGACTACTGTAAGGATGTCACCACATTTATATACAATCATGTTAGAATCTTAGAGGTAATGAGGAAGTACACGAAACGTCGTGAACTACTGCGACCTGCAGTAACACGTTTGCCACAGTATTCCTTACGATGCAGAGCTTCTTAAGAAGTAAGATAGAATTGATGAAGATGGCGAGAAGTAGGTCCTTTGCGAATGCGTTCGACATGAGGAACGCTGAACATCAAAGATATTACCAGAACATTACACACTTATTTGTATCTAAAGTGTTCTGGGACAGTATCGTATCGGCCATCAACATCTCTGCTCCCATAGTCACAGCACTCCGATTTGTAGACGTAGATAAGAAGCTGACGCTCCCCTATATATTTGAATGCATCATAAAGGCTAAAACTGAAGTTGCGAAAGTTAATCCTCCGGTTCAATTCATGGAAATCATCAATGACAAGATTAATCAATTTTTCATCTCCAACCCACAGTTCGTTGCAGGTTAGTTTTTTATTCGCTAGTGTGTTTATACCTTATTATTGTGCATATCTTATATTTAGGCTAATCGCATTGTATTTTACTTGGCAGCATATTATTTGAATCCCTTCTCAAAGAAATCTAATGAGTTAGGTTTAGAACTGTCGACCGACTCAATTCGTAACTGCGTAAGACGGACGTTGGAGATTATGGGTGTCATGCATCCTGGTGAACGGGCGACATGTTTTAGAGATGTATTACTTTTGTTCATTATGACGTAAATATTTTCGATGATTTGAAAGTTGTTCATTATCCGATAATACTAATTGTGTTTCTTTTTGTTTTGAAGTTACACAATTATGAGAATTGCTTGGAGTCATTTGCGAATGAAGCTGCCGATGTTAGGTTGAGAGAAACGGCGACGATGAGTGCTACACAGTGGTGGACATATTTTGGCAACAACTCACCTATATTGAGGAAGTATGCCATCAAGCTGATGAGCCAGACGTGCAGTGCAACTAACTGCGAGCGTAACTGGTCGACATTTAAATATGCCTACAGCAAGCCTCGAAACAGATTTTCATCTCAAAAACTGAATGATTTAGTGTACCTACACTACAATCAGAGGCTAAGGGCAAGGAATTTGAGGAGGTACCCCGAGTTGACACGGGTAGATGCCGATGATTTTTTCGTGCCGATCGACCTCGAGTCTCTATTTACCTATAACGATCCATTAAGTGAATGGATCGAAGAGGAAGAACAACCTGTACTTCATGATCTAGATATATCATTTTTAGATCAAGGTGTAGAGTTGTGAGAATTGTAAGATTCCGAGGAAGAGGCGGAAAATGAAGGTCGCCGCCATTCAATCAGTGTGTCCCGCCCTCCAAATGTGGGTCTAGAACGTCAGACAAGTATAAGGATGGCACCACGTCGTCATTCTGTTAGTGAACGGCCCACTGGGGCAGATGGGGTATCTAGCTCTTCACAGAAGAGGAGATCAATAAGAGGAAAAGAACCTGTTGTTCCGAGCAGCCAACCTAGCAGACGTGATTATGGGTCGGCTAGATCTGATTCTGATTCATCTACCGATGACGGTAATGGGTCAGATGATGGGTTGGATTTTACTCATCCAAATATTATTGTGGATGTTGAGCCTGCAAATCCACCGGGGTATTATCCCAACATGAGTGAAGTCCATTACCAACAGGATGATAGGCAACATACACCTCCTCATGGAGGAACAAACTTGCCCGGTCAAGGATATGTATCTTTCGGATATACGCCCACAGGATATTATGGTCAACCGAGCTATGGGCACTTCGACACGGACTCATTATCCAGTAATATGCAGTCCATGTCGATTTCAGATCGTCAGTCGCAACCCTCATCTGATAGTTGGCAGTATCACAATCCATCGTCAACATCCGACTACACGTCTAATGATGAGCGACTTCCGCAAGAGACGTATGCAAGATTTTATTTCCATGTCCCGGGTTATCCATATGAAGAGCTGGATCCATAGTAATATTACATTTGTTTTGAGAAAATTTGGTCAAACTTTGATGTATTTGGTGAAACTCAAGTGATTTCAAGTTTTTAACTTTGAAGTATTAGCACTAATCATTATTATTAGATTTAATATATTATCTTTAAACCCATTAAAATTTCTACCTCTAAGATAGAGCGAACTCTTTATATGAAATTCAATTTCATTGAGATCTACTTAAAATGAAATCAAATTTTGATAGATAACTAATAGTATACTTTGATCTCAATTTTTGTTAGTCTAAGCTAAGATAATCGAAATCCCTTTAAAAAAAAAAAAAAAACAATACCATATTATTCAGAGGTCTTCACTTATAAAATACTATTTTACCTTTTAATACCACTTCTTGAAAATTTTAAAAACATGATTTGAATTTTAAAATACTATTCAATGAATGTGAATTTTTTTTTTTTCATTTACATGTACATGTTCCTCTCCATCGATCCGGCAAAATCCAAACTCAAAACATTTAGGCCCATATTAATCATATGAAAAAAAAATCAAGAAAGGAAATCCTATTTGTAAATGTGATAATTGTTTTATAATAAGTGACACTAATCTCATTAAAAATTATGCTAAGATTAATTAATTATATAATAGGATCTACTTCTTCTTGAGAGTTGAGAGGATTGATGGGACATTTTCCTGTTTTTATAAGTTAACATCATCTATTGTTAATTTTAATATTAATCGTATTCGAAACTTAAATAAATAATTTGAATATGTATACGACCGATATTTAATGAAAAATTACATTTTCAAGAAGCCCCAAATTTTCTGACATTACCCAAAAAAATTCGGACAAAAATGCAAAAAAAAAAAAAAAAAACTGATGAGAGAGAAACTTACCGGCCGATATATCAGCTTGGCCGGTATTTAAATCCCTGTTTAGAACCACTTTTCTTATTTTATAGCTATTTTTGAATGAATTTTGCCTTTTTTATTTGTAAACGTTGAAGTAAATTATAACTACTCAATGAGCAAAAGGTAAAAATTCACTTAATGTACATATAAACTATCTCTTTATATATAGCTAGAGTAGAAGAATTTTATTTTACAATGTATGTTTAAATTATTATTCATAGAAGTTGGTAATTTAGAAATCCAAATTGATTAAAATTATCTCGATTGAATACCATGATCATTCAATACAAGATGATAATTATAATTTTTCAATTTAAACTATTAATTATGATAATTGTCATTCTATATTAAATAACTAATATTATTTGATAAAATAATTTTTCATTTAATATGTGGTTTTGTAAGAAGAACATCATTATCGTCATCATAGCTAAAATTCTATCTATCTAGGTTTAGATTTTTCAAGTTTTATTTCCCATTTGACCTTATCATATGAAATTCCGCTACTAGAATAATGTAAGACCTAAAGGGGGGGTGTTGAATAGGTCTGATTTTAAATTTCAATCCCTTTTTAAATTCCTTAATTAAATGCACACAAATGTATGATGTATGATATGATCCAATTTATTGCCTTTTCAATTAAACATCATTAACTGTAACAACCCGACCCGATTTTTCAATATTTAAGGGGCTTAGTAGTAGTGGGCCCCGCGGTGGGCCTCCATTTGCCTGATTTCGAGTTTGGCGACTCGAAGGGCATTTTGGTAATTTGAATTACTGAACTTCTTGTCATGCCAAAATATTTTAAAATTACACATTTTTCTCCCTTGATGCTCAACATTCAAACTGTTTTCAGGTTTTAAAATATAATTTGTTATTATTGGCCTAAAAGTTAAATCTGCCTCTCCTGAGTCACACTGAGTTGTCAATTCCGTGACTGTGTACGACTGAGTCCTGAGTTGTCAATTTGTTTGACTGAGTTGTGACCGTCTACATGTCCAAGACCGCATCTCTACAAGACATGTACAGTCAAATCAAGCTTGAAGCTTCAGAATATGCGAAGATTGAAAGGCAGCGCACTGAAATCGAAAGATCCTCATGATTGCCAACTATCACAGGTATATGGACCATAGGACTGACCTAAAAGCCTTAGAAGCCTTTTTGGTTAAAATTAGAATAATACAAACAAGGTTTCTAAATCCACTCTTTGCCTTATGGAGAGCTCTTGCTTTCTACCAAATATTTCCATATTTTCATGTGTCCTTGCCATCTAAAATTTTCATTATAGTTAAATCTAATTAATTGCATAGAACACTCATGAGCTCTCCACCATGTCCACGTTTTTCATAAAATCTCATGTTTCCAACACTTAGTGGAAAAATGGTTTTCTTGGGCATCTCAGAACTTCCGAGTACATTGTCTTGGAACGTCGAGAATATACCTTCGGATGATCCACAATGAGACATTCGGACGTTTCGAACTCCTGAATTCCACGGTCCTTCGGACGTTCTGAAAATAACCCTTCGGACGTTCTAAAGATTGTCCCAAACAGTCAAACTATCCGTTGCAGGGTCAAAATAGTTGTTGTAATATGACCGTTGGGAATCCGACCGTTGCAACCTCGGAAGGTCCGAGACCCATCTTCGGAAGGTTCGCAGATAGATCCGTTGGAACTTTTCTAGCCTTTAAAAGTAAGGCTTTTTGGAGAGGAATTGATTGATGACCTAAGCCCAATTTTTCCATACACTCTTCCAAGCTTCACAACAACTTCCAAAGCTTATATACTGCTTAGTAAAACACTCTAAGCTCTGCATCTTAATCTCAAAGACATTCAAATCTCTTATAGGCATATTTTGAGCATCTTATGCTCTAAGTTGAATGTATTAAGTGAAGATTCTTTCTAGGGTCTCAATCCTCATAGGAAAACCTTTATCTACCCTAGACCTTCTTGCTACCATCTTGGTTGGATTTCATTGGAGCATCTACATCAATCCAAGAATAGAAGGACAATCAAGAACAAGCCTAAGCTACTTCAAGTAACTCAAGACTTTGTTCTTGGTATATTTCAAAGCACCACTTCTTTCTATTACTTGTGAAATATTGTAAAGGGTTGGTGTAACCTATTGGCTTTCAAGAGGGGTGTTCTCTTGGTGATTAGGTCGGCCTACACCCGTGAAGTAGATCGAGCTTTATAATAGATTTCTTCTCCACCAGTGAAGGAGAAGGTTAATGAAATCCTCAAGTGGTTTACTTGAGGCGTGCATGTAGGTAAGGCTGCCGAATCACGTAAAAATTATTGTGTCACAATTCTCCATCTCCTTCACCTTATTTTGTGCACTTACTTTAGCTCATATCTTATTGCACACCTAATTTGCTTAAACTTAATCTTACTTGTAAATCACATTTAGAATATTAATTGAGCAAATTTGTATTGATTAATCATTAAAATGCCCAATATTTAAATATATTTTAAATTCTCCAATAGTCTTATTCACCCTCTCTCTAGGACTATTCTAGATATTTGGTTAGCTTGACCAACAATTGGTATCAAAGTAATGACTCTTGCTATTTGACTTAACCGTCTAAGAGTAGATCTTTTAAGCTAGAAATGTCTAAGGGTGATTGCATGGCCGTGATATGTCATCCAATACTTGATGGCTCTAACTATGGTATTTGGAAAGCCAAAATGAAAATGTACTTAATGATAATGGATGGAGCTCTATGGAAAATAATTTTATATGGATGGACTAAATCTTATAAGATTTACTTCTCATACAATGATATTGAAAAAAGCATGTATTCGACAAATGCTAATGCCCTTAATGCGGTACTTTGTGCCGTTTCACCAAATATCTTAGAGAATATCATATCTTGTGAAACCGCAAAGGAAGCATGGGATATGTTGGAGAAAATTTATAAAAAACCTAGGAAAGAAGATGCCTTAGAAGTGGTGTATTGTCTAGGACCCATTTAAACACTTGAACCTCAACAAGAACAAATTAATGAAGATGATGTAAAAGATAATACACCTACCATAAAAGAATTAAGTGAGTCATTAAATGAAATGTACAAGTAACTTAAGAAAGTTGGTAAAGAAAATATAAAACTAACAAAAGAACTAAATCAAGAAAAGTTGGAAAAAGAAAACATTCTAAAAGATCTAACATTGGCAAATCAAGTAAATCCAAAAGCTATTCAAGAAGAGTGCTTGAAACTTGAAGAATGCTTAAAAGTGGAAATAAATGAAAAGGAAATCTTGAAAATGATATAAGAAAACTGAAGCATGAACTTTATTCACTAAAAGAAGATTACAAATATTTGAAAATTGTGCTAAGTTGTGAAGAAAAAGAAAATGCTAAAATTAAAAATAACTTAATAATGCTAAAACTAATGTTCCTAAATCACAATAGAATCTAGAAATTGGAAATCAAACATTGACAAAAGAAGTTAATGACTTAAAGAGATATAAAGAAAAATTTGAGATGAAATTCACAAGAGGAGAAGAGAAGTTTGAAAAACTTCTAAAATTAAGCAAACCATTTGGAGACAAAACAGGTCTTGGATATGATAAGAAAAATGATAAAGGACCCAAGAACCAAACTATCTTTATTAAGGGTAAGTCTCCCTCAATTCCTCAAATGAAAGTCATAAAATGTTTTCATTGTGGACAATCCGGCATCTTATGTTTGAATGTAAAGTAAGAAAAGAAAATAAATACAAAAATCCAACTCAAATTAAGGTGCAAAATCTAAAGGAAAATGTTCACAAAGAAAATGTGAAAAGGATTAAGAGAAATAAAAATCAATGGAATTATACACTAAGAATTTAAAATCATGAACAAAGGCATAAGAACTTAACTGGAAATCTAAATCATGCCTTAACTTATAAATTGATTGAAGTCTTAAATGAATTCACAAGATTTTGTCAAATGAATAAGAACGCCAAAAAGAGAAAATCAAATGTTCATATGTTTGACACCGGTGGACCTCGAAGACCTTTTCCAAACGCCATATGGTTATCCAAGGCTAGGAGAGTGGATTAGTTTGGGTTATGATCTTGGGTGTGAACTTTTGTAAAATTTATATGATTCCATTTTGCATATTCAAATTAGATTTGATCATGTATGTAATACCGCTTGATTGTCTTGTTTCATCCAAGCTTTTCATGCCTATATCCTGTTGATAATGTGTGTGTGTGTCAACCATGTTCCACTTTGGTCCAAAATTGGAGCAAATAGTAATATCATTGGACCTAAGTAGAATATGTTGCCTAGCATTATGATTATTGGTTCACCATTGCCGTTGGCAAGTTTGAGTGATTTATATGCTTTGGCATCGAACTCTTGACTCTTAATGCAATGAAAACATTTTTCATGGCTATGATGTACATCATGCTTGTGGAGTCACAAATGTGTGGACTTGAACCTATCAAGGGTCCAATAGTATTGATTGTTGTGTGCTAGAATCAATCATGCTACCCAATACTAATGCGATCACGAAATGTTGAATCATATTTACCATCACTATTTCCATTTCCATGTCTTGAATTGAAATTCACTCGAATGGACTCTATGGTGGTTTGTGATTGACTAATTTTGATAATGTTGCTTGATTGTATTGAAAATCATTGGTGTAGTATTTCATACAACATGGTATGTGCGAATCATGCTTGAGTAGAGTGGTCATTGTTCAAATATTTAATTGCATGATTCTTGATACTTTAGGACCTCAAACGAATACCATCTCCATATTGCCCTTAGTGTTTTAGGCAAGTTTTTCTGATCAAATGGACACCTCTGTAAGGCTCAAAAATAAAAATAAAAACTCAAATCTAAATTCTTTTTGGAATCTTGTCTGTCTCGGAAAATCTGAATAATAGTCTCAGACCTACCGAAGTTGGAAATCATCGAAAGTGTCAAAGTCCTTATCTGGAACATCCGATGGCTATCAACTCTGTTATACCTCGGAACGTCCGAAAGAGAAAGGAACTTTCTTCGGAACGTCTAAAGATGTAGAATATGAACTGGATAATCTCGGAACATTCAAGGAATTAAACAACTTACTTCAGAACATTCCGAAGAGGCAGAAACTGCACAGTTTCGGGATTTATAAAACACGATCCGTAGTCCCTCTTTTCTTCATTCCCTTTTTTGCCGTGACTTCCATTCTTCGACCCATCTCTCCCTCCGAGCCTCTCTTCTCGAGTCTCCCTCCGAGATAAAGTTTCAAATCACTCCTCTCTCTTCTCCATTCACGTTTTCCTTCCTAAAAAACTCATCTCCTTCTCGGTAAACATTCTTTCGAATCTCTCTTCGATTTTGGGAGCTCATGATTGTTATTTTTGATAAAATCTCTCATAACTAATCTTATAGTTGGGATTTTCCTGAATCCATTGGTAAACTTACTTCTCCCTTGGTTTAGAACTGATTACTTGTGCTTTTGGGTAAAGTAAATACCAAGCTCTAGTGTAGAATCCCTAAAACTCACAGATTTCCACTGATTTCACTGAAAATCAAGGACAAGCAGGCCAAATCAGTCTTCCATTTGCAAATCTTTGTTAGTGACTTAGGATTCCATCCTTGGTACCTTCTCTCATTTTCCTTGATTTTTCCAAAGTATGGATGAAACTGCTTCCGACACTCAAACCTATAGGAGATGACCTCTATTTCTCACCAATCCTCCTGAGAGACTTCTCATGGATGTAGTTCCAGAGATGACTGAATACATTACAAGAACTGGAATCACTTTTGAACGACAGAGTGATATAGAATGTTTGGAACAATTTGATGTTCTACAAACTCTTGGGCATATCAACTGACTAAACATCTTGAAATGGGGTGGTCACACCTATCTTTCTCTTGCCAAAGGAATGTATGGTGCAATCTGGAGTGTGAACCGTGATTGTCTGTCATTTACCATAAGATTCACCAATGGCTCCCAAACACGGATTACACCAAGTCACATCTCCTCCCTTATCGGTGTGCCCCTATGTCCTGGTGGCCTCAAGTCTATTGATGACTCTGTCCTTGATAGTGAAAGATTACGAGTAACTGAGAAATTATGTGGAGTATTCGTCGAATGGATTGGGGGGAATGCTCTCCGTGCTTCCGAGTTTCTCCCTAAATTCCGTCTTCTGCACAAGGTGTTCCTATTCAATGTTTATCCACAAAAGGATAATAGAGGAGACTTGACTCCTTTTATGATAAATACACTGATTGCTGTAGATGCTGAACAAAACATCTGCCTTCCCTCCATAATCTGTCGGACCATCATTGATCATCGGTCTTGCAAAGGTCATTCTACTGCTCTTTTTGGATATATCATGTTAGAACTGGCCAAGAAATTAGGCGTCCCAATCCCAGATGAGGAGACTGTGTATCATAACCCTCTCAACAAAACATCTTTGCAGAAAATGGGACTCATTGAGCGCCTTCGTCTTCGAAGAATTATCTGTTCTCCTTAAGCACCCCCTGTTGTAGACGAATAAGTGAAAAATGAAGAACAAGCAGGAGGTGAAGAAGCCCATCAAGAAGGAGTACATGGTGAGCAGACAAGTGAAGAACAAGCTCCTCAACCTCTACTTCTTCAACGCCTAGCTACCTTAGAAAGAGACATTGCAGAGTTGCGTGAATCTCATTAGAGGAACATTGACGAGATTCGTAGAACTCAAAATAGGCATGGCTTATGGTTGCGGCAGATTCTAGATATGTTGAGCTGCAGACGTTCCGATGCCGATACTCCTTCCTCTTCTTATCAGCCCAAATCATCTCGTCAGACCAAATCATGATGGACCACTAGGAGTAGTGGGATGGGTACATACATTTTGGGCTCGTTGACCTGTTTGGTCAAATTTTGGGGATGTATTGAAACTCTTCAGCATGTAATATTTTGCAAATATGGAAATGTTCAAACTCTATAAGGCTATAGTTATATTTTTTTTGAGTTGAATGCTTGTCATATTATTCATGGATGCTTTATAGTCTTGATGGTTGATGGTTGGATATTAGTCTTATTCTTGGTCTCATGCATGTATGGACGGTTGGGTGAGCTCATTTGCTTTTATAGATGATGGTTGAAGTCAATTTTTTTTTTCAATTCCACATACTTGACCTTATATGATTCTTATATGAAAACAACTCTCATGATTTACAACTCACTCATATAAGTCATTAAAATTGTAGCATGAAGAAAAGGGGGAATGACTTATTCAAATGTGAAAGATGTTTGAACCCTTCATTAAGAGGAGAAATCTCCATAAGTGATTCCTTTATATAACGATCTAATGGAGTTCAACTTTTTATTGTGGTCATGAATGATTGAATGGTAAGAGGAATACAAATCTAAAAGAAAGGTTGACTTTCTCATATGCCTTCATGAAAAATGAAACAATTTGTATATTCTTATTGCTTTCATGAATGCATTACATGTGTGCATATGCATTTGGATGAATATTGATGAATTATCAATTGTGCTCACATGGATTGTGATTATCCCTTATATGCGTTATAGTTATACTATTTTCATTTTGGCAATATATATCATTGTGTTTCAATTGGTATCAAATACATCTGGCCTCAAAGTTAAATCTGTATAACAATGTGGTATCATTTAAAAGTGTCTTGAAAATACCATTGGCTTTCCCTCTCTCTCCTTCTTCCCCTATTCCCAATGCTTATAGTCATATCACATACCATTTGGAAATATGGCATTGTCTTAGTATAGCTCATTACATTTGTCCTTATATAGTTATATTTGTCTAGATGAATGATGGGATGCTATGACATATACATCTAAACCTTTGTCACACTCCAATATTAAAGAGGAGTAAATATGGAAACTTACATGACAAGGTTTATGATAACTTAGGGAAATTATACTTCTTTACATGACCTTCCACAACTTATGCACCATGATAAGTACTTGAAATGGCTTTTTGTCCATTTTTGACAAAAAAGGGGAGAAATATTGATATTATCGGACACACAAATGCTTTCATGGGAGAAAACTTTTGAAGGAGTCAATACATGAAGATTGGGGGAGAAACAAAAATGTAATATCAGTATCAAAGACAGGGGGGGCAAATGTGATTTTAAGATATACTTTAAAATTGAACACATATTTCTTATTTTCACTAACCATTGGGGAGATCACTTTCCACCAGAATATGCAGTTTATGTTGTGCTTACAGGAATATCACATGCATATTCTAAGGGGGAGCTGCTATGAGCCTTTAAGCCTTCAAATTTCATGAAGTCATGTTCAAGTGTATTGCGTTTATTGTAATATTTTATTTCTGTACTTGTCATGTATTTGAACTCATTAAAGTTGTAACTTGTATTTGAGTCTGTATAGAGTATTCTCTAGGTTTTGTCATGAAATTGACAAAGGCCGAGATTGTTGGCCTAAAAGTTAAATCTGCCTCTCCTAAGTCAGACTGAATTGTCAATTTCGTGACTGTGTCCGACTGAAGCCTTAGTTGTCAATTTGTTTAACTGAGTTGTGACTGTCTACGTGTCCAAGACCGCATGTATAGAAGACATGTACAGTCAAATCAAGTTTGAAGCTTCAGAATATGCGAAGATTGAAAGGCAGCGCACTGAAATCGGAAGATCCTCATGATTTCCAACTATCACAGGTATATGGACCATATGACTGACCTAGAAGCCTTAAAAGCCTTTTTAGTTAAAATTGGAATAATACAAACAGGGTTTCTAAGTCCACTCTCTGCCCTGTGGAGAGCTCTTGCTATCTACCAAATATTTTCATATTTTCATGTGTCCTTGCAATCTAAAATTTTCATTATAGTTAAATCTAATTGATTGCAGTGAACACTCATGAGCTCTCTACCATGTCCATGTTTTTCACAAAATCTCAAGTTTCCAACACTTAGTGGAAAAATGGTTTTCCTAAGAATCTCGGAACTTCCGAGAACATTGTCTCGGAACGTCCGAGAATATACCTTCGGATGATCTATGATGAGACATTCGGACGTTCCGAACCTCTGAATTCCACGCTCCTACGGACGTTCTGAACATAACCCTTCGGACGTTCCGAAGATTGTCCTAAACAATCAAACTATCCGTTGCAGGGTCAAAGTAGCTGTTGTGATATGACCGTTGGGAATCCGACCGTTGCAACCTCGGAAGGTCCGAGACCCATCTTCGGAAGGTCCGAAGATAGATCCGTTGGAACTTTTCTAGCCTATAAAAGTAAGGCTTTTTGAAGAGGAATTGATTGATGACCTGAGCCCAATTTTTCCATACACTCTTCCAACCTTCACAACAACTTTCAAAGCTTATATACTCCTTAGTAAAATACTCTAAGCTTTGCATCTTAATCTCAAAGGCATTCAAAGCTCTCATAGGCATATCTTGAGCATCTTATGCTCTAAGTTGAATGTATTAAGTGAAGATTCTTTCTAGGGTCTTAATCCTCATAGGAAAACCTTTATCTACCCTAGACCTTCTTGCTACCATCTTGGTTGGATTTCATTGGAGCATCTACATCAATTCAAGAATAGAAGGACAATCAAGAACAAGCCTTAGCTACTTCAAGTAACTCAAGACTTTGTTCTTGGTATATTTCAAAGCACAACTTCTTTCTATTACTTGTGAAATATTGTAAAGGGTTGGTGTAACCCTATTGGCTTTCAAGAGAGGTGTTCTCTTGGTGATTAGGTCGGCCTACACCCGTGAAGTAGATCGAGCTTTATAATAGATTTCTTCTCCACCAGTGAAGGAGAAGGTTAATGAAATCCTCAAGTGGTTTACTTGAGGCGTGCATGTAGGTAAGGTCGCCGAATCACGTAAAAATCATTGTGTCACAATTCTCCATCTCCTTCACCTTATTTTGTGCACTTGCTTTAGCTCATATCTTATTGCCCACATAATTTACTTAAATTTAATTTTGCTTGTAAATCACATTTAGAATATTAATTGAGCAAATTTGTATTGATTAATCATTAAAGTTTTCAATAATTAAATAGATTTTAAAATTCCCCAATAGTCCTATTCACTCTCCTCTAGGACCACCCCCTTCTAAGACTATTCTAGATATTTGGCTAGCTTGACCAATAGTTATTTTTGCAAAAAAAAAAGGAACCCCAAATCCACCGAACCCACCTAAACCTTGACCCCTAAATATCCTCTCTCTTCCCGCAGCACTGTAGCAATTGCGGCTACAGTGCCGCATGCCCCTCTTGCTCTCTCTCCCGTCTCTTTCCTCTCCTTTCTTTTTTTCTCCTCTCCTTCCCGTCTCCTAACCCTAACCTTATACTCCCCTCCCCCCTTCGGAGTCGCCGCCGCCACCCCCTTTTCTTTCTCTCTCTCTCTCGCGATCTCCTCTCTTTTCTTACCTCCATTCGGCCCAAATCCCCTTCTCCATCTGCAGCTCCCTTGGTCTTTTTCTCCACTTCGATTCGCTTGCCCCGACCATCGGATCCTCCTCTTGTGCTACCAGGTACTCGAGTTCCTTCTCCTCTCTTCTCCTTGATCTTCTTCTTTCTTTTTCCCTCTCTTTGGTTTTCCTTCCTCTTCCCTTCTTTTCCTTATTTTTCCTTCATTTTCCTGATTTTCCCTTTTCTTCCCTCATTTTCCTTCTTTCCCATTTGGTTGAGTCATTTATAGCTGCCGAGTTTACTCAGTCGGGTCTGACTTTGGAGCCCGATAGCCAAGCCCAGCTCGCTAGATCCGGCCCAGTTCTCCAAATTTGGTTTGGCCCAGCCTTCGGCCCGACCGATTTCAGGTCTGACCCAATTCGGCCCTGCTCGATTTCAGGCCTGGCCTGTTTCAACCCAGTTTCGGGCCCGACCCAATTTCAAACACAGTTTCCAGTTTTGAGGTCAGTTTCAAGCCCGGCCCAATTTTGGACCTAGTTTTCAGTTTCGGGCCCACTTCAGTTCGCTTTGGACCCGACTCGCTTTCGGACCCGTTTGTAGTCCAGAGTTAGTTTGATTCGTTTCGCCCGGTTACTTATCCTTGTGCTCTCGTTTCAACAGATTGAACTTCCTTCAACCCAGCAGATTCGTTTTCTCGCTTTGGACTTTAGCAACACGCACACAGGTGAGGGGACTCACCACCGATTTCAGCATGCACTTACGCATACTACTTCTCTATCAAATGTTCGGGTATGGAATGTGGTGAATGGGATTTCCTGGTATTATGAGCCACTCGGCAAGGGACCTGTTGATATCATTATGTGGCAGGGACCCCATCCGGGTGTATTCGTACCCTTAACTCATGGGAGTATATATGAGTTGTTTATTTGATCTCATGATGGATTGACGGCTTGATAATATGATTGGTTGAATGTGTGGTAACCTGCGATGGTTGCAATTGATGGCTAATCAATATCTTGTAGGATCGCATGCGGTAGATAGTAGATGGTATTGCCTACTATGCTTGTTTAGAACATGTTTTGATTGATAACGTGTTTGGATGATACATGCTAGTATGTGATAGTTAGAGATGTATACACCTGATGAATGAATGTGATATTATTTTGTATAACCACATTTTATTGTTTAATAATGATTGGCTGATAACATGTTCGAGTGCCAATATGTTGATCTACTAAATATAGCTATGCACATACTTAATTATGATTCATTATTTCCGTTTTGGTAACATGCTTATAAACAAATGTGCATGCATGTAACTAGTAATTGTGGGATGTCAGTGGGGCATAAGTACTAGGCTACACCAGGATCTAGACTCTCCCTAGCCTATCAGGTAGTTGGGGTTGAAGGTTGTGTGAAGCTGCGCAGTGGAAGCGTAGTTGAGCTATGGATTACCTAGTGGTGGATCTGGGTGGATGTACTTCCTAGTGTGGGTCAGTCTACCCTTTGTGGCCTTTTAATGCGCCTGTGGGAGAGCGTTGTTTGGCTTTGAGGGCGAGTACCCTGGAGTCTCAGTCGGGACAAGCAGTGAGGCAACCATGATGACCTAATGGAAGTCCCTAGGTTGAGTATTGATTCACCCAAGGTAGACTTAGAGGTCATTACAGACACGGTACCTGAGGGCGTGATAGATGAGGTGATCCTTAAATGACTGAGTAGGCTAAGGAGGTACTCGCTTGCTCATCGGTCGGGAGATGTACGGTGAGGGACAGCTCCCGCTGGTATGATTTGTGATTCCCGGATGACCGAGTAGGCTGAGGACGTGCTCGCCCGCTCATTGGTCGAGGGATGGTGTGATGAGATGTTCCAGGCTAGGACATCTGTAGGGTGGGGACAACCTACGGTGTGATGTGATGAGATATTCTAGGTATGACACCTGTAGGGTGCGGACAACCTGCGGTGTGATGTGATGAGATATTCCAGGCTAGGACACATGTAGGGTGGGGACAACCTGCGGTGTGATATGATATGATATTCCAAGCTAGGGCACCTGTAGGGTGGGGATCGCCTATGGTGTGCTTTGATGAGATATTCCAGGATATGACACCTGTAGGGTGGGGACAGCCTGCGGTGTGGTGTGAGATGATGTTCCAGGCTATGACACCTGTAGGGTGGGTACAGTCTGAGGTATGGTAGTCCAGGCTATAACACTTGCAGGGTGGGTACAGTCTGAGGTATGGTATTCCAGGCTAGGACACCTGTATGGTGGGGACAATCTGTGGTGTGATGTGGTAGTGTGTTTACCCGCGGTTATGACTTTGGGGTTCATTGTTGAGACTTGTGTTGTGGGTGTTAACTCACCTGGAATTTATGGGACCCTAACGAGTGAGTTTGGCTGGCTCACTCGGTCGAAGACCTATAAAATTCCGTTGGGGGTGTTTATACCGGTTGGGTGGAGACCGACGAGCGGGGCCCGAGGTCACAGGTGTGACTACCGGGGGTTTGTTACTCCGTCGAGGAGGCCACGGATGAGTCTGGTTGGCAGTCCGTTGAGGACTAGCGCGGTAGTTTCCCCCGTGTGATAGTCTATTTGAGACTCTAGTGAACCCGGTTTATGGGTTAGTCGTGGTATGTGTACGGGTTGTCTTGTGAGGGTCATAGGACCGCAGCGGATGGGCACATGAAGGAGTTGCCCTAGAGTTGCCTTGAGTTGGTTAGAGGAGGTGCTGGAGGCTCAGTTGACATGGGCTCGTGTGCTAGGGGTAGGGCACACGTTTGTATGGTCATGCATGTAGACATCCTAGACGTTGATGTGTCCCTTTGATCATATACAGTGTATGCTTGATGACATATGATGCGTGTGTTACCCTCACTAGGCATGTCGAGCTCACCCCTTGTCTCACAAGTACTTCATAGAGGAAGGGTTGGCGGGACCCTCAATCGAACGTTGGGCGTAGAGTTGCACCTTTGTACTTTGTCATGGTTCCATTTGGTAATTGAGGACTTGCTAATATATTTGTGATATGTGTTATTTTCATTAAGTTGGATGAATGTAATAATGGAATGATGTTATTATTCCAATTATGATTAATACTTTATTGGTACTATCGGTTATTGATTTGAGTGTGGATTGCGGAGCGGTACTTCCCTTTATTTTGAAAAAAAAAATATTAGCCCTGAAATAGTATTGGATCGGTTTTGGGACTTTGTACTAGTTTGACATACTCGTAGCGGGACGGGTCGTTATATTAATAAACTGTAATCGATCCAATGTGTGTGCAAGTGACAGATAATTAATCAAACCATTCAAGCAAATCATCAGCCACCATATATGTACAGAGATTTATAGTGGTTCGATTTCCAATCAACTTACGTTCACTATTAGACTTCGCAACTCTAGGGTCGTCCTAATATACTATGAATGAGCTTCACACCTAGATAGTATAACCTAATTTTTTTACAAAGGTTCGACCCAAATGGTCTAGTCCTCGATTTTTTTTTTTTTGTGGTTCGAATAGAGTGTTCTAGTCCACCTTACAATTAATTCAAATAAAAAGAAAAAGAGGAACACTTGCCTTGGGCCTTATTAGTCTTCAAAGAGTGTGTTCTTTTTTCCTGAAGTCTCTGCTGCTTCTACATTCAGATCAGGTCCATTTATCAGTGAGCTTTGGCACAACGAACATGGGTGCTAGGACAGGAGTATAACTGGTTTTGGGTCCTTAGAGAAACAATCTCATCTTCATAATAAACCAAGTATTGAATACTCAACCACAACCTTGTCAAAGGACAATGAAGATGGAGTGATGAGGGACGGGAAAGCTCCCTAGTGACTGTTTTATTTTCCAATCTTTAGGTCTCCTGTTTGAATTAAGTCAGCCGTGTATTTATAATGCAGTATTGCAACAGCTAAGTCTTGAGGCTTTCAGGTTGCCTTCGAGACCTCGAGCCTGTATTGAGTAATACAACTCTTAAGATTTCCAGATCTTAAGCCTTAGATCCTGTGACACTTAGTCAAAGACCACCTCACAAAATCGACACATGTAAGTGATTGTCAATCACAATATCTTTTATTCCATAATATCGGATTATGAGATGGCAAACAGATTTTCCATAATCTAAGAGGAGCTTCCTTAAAATTTCCAGTTTTACATGATTGCTAATCATGATAAAAGATTCCCAATCACAATGATATTTAAGATTTTGCAAAATCGTGAGGAGCCTTTCCAAATTCATACATGATTGCCACCCATGATTTCCAAAGATCTCTTCATAGTTATAGATAACAAGTCGATTTTTCATAATATTATCAAATCAAGAGGAGCCTTCTAGAATCTCCATATTTCCATAAGATTGCCAATCATGATAATATTTAAGATTTTTCGAAATCATGAGGAGCTTTTCCCCTTTCCAGATTTTTCTTACCATATCTTGTGAGATTTTTGGTCAGATATGGACAGTCTTGAGGCCTCGACAAAATGCTTGAAGCCTCGAGGCTGAGAGCCAAGAAATAATACAGTATTTTGACAGGCTTTCTCTCACCATATTTAGTCTCGAAGGCTCGAGGCCTCGAGGCTGAGACCAAATCAGATTTCCAATTTTTAACCATTTATTTCTAATGTGTTTGGGCTTGACCTAAGGTCCACAAGGGTCTACTTACTTGTGTGTCAATCACACGTCCGGTGTAGAATCTTCAATGCATAGTAGATTTTCTGGCAGGTTTCTGACATTTTCAAATCTTCCAAGGCAAAGTCCAAGTGAGTCACGTAATTGACAAAATAGGTGACTCGGGCAAGCTGGGACACTAACATCATACACCATAGAATTAGTTACTCCACTATCCATCATGCCTTTCTCTATTCCATCAACTTTTAATTATAGGAGCATGTCTGTAGTCTTCTAATTACATGTCAAAACCACCTTAGATAAGTTTCTCACAATTTACTTTTTATACTGGTTATTTTTAGACTATCCTTGACACGGTCATTTTTAATTATATCCTTAAAAGCTCTATCACCTTAATCTTTGTTTAATTTTCTTTATAGTCAATATTGTACTCCATAGAGCATAACAAGTCTAATGTTTGTTTTATAAAATTGTCCCTTTAAATGATAGGGAACTCCTATCATACAAAACTCCGCTAGTTAGTCTATATTTTGCCGACCTTGCTTCCATCTTATTAGATATATCTATGTCTAGTCCTCCATGAGATTCTATCTTAACAAAGCATCAAAACTTATCGCACTGCACAATTAGGTTATTACCAATTTTGATTAGATCACCCTCTCTATCTTCTTTTTCGATTAAAATCCAAGTATTTCACTTACTTCTAATTTTAAGCCATTTGACTCCAAAGTTCTCCTACAATATTCTAGCTTGATATTTAATTGGTGTCTCATTCACTAATTAAAATTATATCATCGACAAAAAGACATATACTACAACTCTTTATCTTGGATTTCCAAAGTTAAGTTCTTTATGATTAACGGATGCTCTTGTAAAAATACAAACAACAAAACTGTTGAGAACAACTTGTTTTGTGGGTTTATCATTAGGATCAGCAGTGGTAGTATGAGATAGTTGCAGGGTCAACAATGATATAGTAGTGATTTTGAAAGATTACGAAGTTGCAGTGTCATCATGGAGAGTATTCAAATTCGTTCCACTTTTGGAAGGTCAACAATGTTGAGGTACGGTTGCCTTATGAGGGTAGGTATTGGTTTTGTTCTATGTAATAAGGTCAAATGCCTATAAGTCTTTTCAAGAGGAAAGACAATGACACTGTCCCAAGAAGAGGTCGGTGAAGTAAAATGGAGCCCCCTAGAGAAAGAAAAATGTTAAGAAGGTCCCTTCTGAAGGGAGAAGATAATGGTGCTAATCTAGGAAGAAGGTTAGTGAAGCTAAAGAGAGAGTCCCCAAAGGGGGAAGGATGCCAAACAAGTCTTCTTAAGGGAGAAGGCAACGGCATTGAATAAGGAGGAAGGTCAACAAAGTAAATGAAAGTCCCAAAAGGGGGAAGGATTCCAAACAAGTGTTCTTAATGGAAAAGACAATGGCATTGACCAAGGAGCAAGGTCGGTGAAGCAAAAGCGTTAGAATCTATTAGATACTATAATATATTATTTCTTTATTAGTAGTTTCCAAGAGATGTATTTTTCTAGTTTAGAGCTTTCCATATTTATTTCATTCTACTTGCCATATTTGTATTTCTTTTACTCTATAAATAAAGTCCAGAGTCTCCTTAATTCACAAGAGAGAAACCACACTATTTTCACATGGTATGCATACCAGATGTTAATCCTTGGTCTTGATTTAGATTCAACACTTTCCTCTCTCCCTCTGCCGTTGAGAATTTTCGGCAAAGGGAGAGGCCATGCATTCACAGACTTTGTTACTCACATTCGTTTTTCTCTGTCTTTCTTTTCTCAAATTTTCCAGTCCCAAATTCCCCCGTACTTTCTCTCCTCATCTCTGCATCTAAAAAAAAACCATATCTCCTACTCCAGCGTTCTCCTCCAATCTTCAGATCGCCCTTTCTCCCGCCTGCATTTCAGGCAAAAATAAAAATAAAAACCACCCACTGTCAGCGATTCGAAGAGAGAGGGCCTGTTGTTTACAGTCAACACTTCTTTTTCTTCCCATTGTTCTCCTACGTCCACTGCAAACCTTTGCCCGTCGTCGTTGTTCCTACCATTGTCATTGCATTCCATTGCCCGTACTGTTGCAGATCTCTCTCGTCGTCCATCGCCATCCATACATCATCAACAACCAAAAAAAAAAAAAAATTGAGTTGTCTTGCTTGTCACCCCCTGAACCCGTATATGGGCCCGAAAAGCGACTAAATTTTTTTTTTCAACAATAAACTTTAACCATCCAACGTCATAACTGGGTTGGATCTTTAAGTTTACCAAAAACCCGATTATAGAAAATGTCACACGTGCTCTTCACACATGGACTCAAACATATACCATATGTCCCCATATATAAACCCATATCACACAACGAATATTTCCATTTATCTCATCAGTGTTACGAACGAAAACATAGCGGATATAATGTATACGACATTAAAACTTACAGAAATAAGTTTCTTATGCCACACGAGGCATATTTATAATAAAAACACACAAAATAAGCAAAGGTATGCTTAGTTTCCACGTGCGGGAAATCATAGACAATTCCCAAGTTTCGAGGCACCATTGGTTCCTCCTCTCCATCTTCCAGCTTATACCCTGCATTGTAAGGGACGTGAGCTACTAGCCTAGTGAGGAGAACTCAAATAAATCAGAAACCATGGTATGCATGTATCAATGCAAATGAACATATGATCCATTTTTACCTTAGGATCATTCTTATAGGATATTGTTTACCCTTATGGTCATATATCAATATTTACTATGAAATCTTATCTCATTATGCCATGCATGCATTAACCTTCATGTTATTAACAATTAAAGGAATTATTCACCAAGTCATACTTTGCTAATCAACTGGGATAATTATTCACCAAGTCAAATCCCATTTTTTCCACTAGGATAATCTTTCACCCTAAGATCATCTTCTAAGGTTTTTATTCAAGTTGTACATATTGTTAATATCGGGGTTGGTCCCCAGCCATGTTAACAACACCGGGGTCAGCCCCCATTTGAAGTTCCAAACAGAACTAATATTAATTCCTCCACAGAAATAATATAGCAACTTGCAAGTGCATAAGGTCTCCACGACCCAGTCTACTAGCCCATCCAACACCAACGGTTGATGGCGGTCGACCACAACCTACTAACACGTCCAACCCAACGGTTCGCAAACGGTGTTCGGCTAATTTCAGCAATTATAGTTCAACGACCAATATCAAACTTTACAAAGTTATTATCTTCCACATGTTTAACTTATGAACATAATTATCACATGCAAATGTGAAATGCATGATAATGCATGATTTCCAGTGCCCTCCTTACGCAGTGATTTATTTTAAGAGAACCACCATATTTCAGCCTTACTATTTGGTGTATTGAATACCAATACAAGAAATTAATAAGATAATCAATATCACACAAACATATAAAACTGGATTTAATAACATGAATGCTTTCACCAAGTTTTTACCCGACAATTCCCAGACACTCCATGGATCCATACTGCGTTAGAGGCTACAAGTTCTCGACTCCCCGACACCATTTTAACGCCTACGTTCTAAACAGTTAGAACATTTACATCTCTTATATGTAGGCAAAGTCAGGTCTCATATCTTGGACATATATATAGCCATTTTTATCTTTAATTGACCATGGGTTTCATTTCAGTCTGGTGTTAGCGGGTTTAACATATAACACAATACAAGTGTTGCTTCGAGTCTCCTCACCTTCTTCGGTTGAGTTTTTCACAGAAAATCTGTAAGATAGAGTAAAATGTATAAATTTTTCTATTTATCAGTATATATATACATAATAATTTTCCAAACCCCGTGCTATTTTCTAAAAAAAAATTGATATGTGTAATGAGTCACCTAGGCTCTTTCTACTCCTTTAAATTATGTCTGAAAGTTAATTGTCAGCCATCCAAAACATTATAATAAAATGAAAAATGTAAAGTACTCAGTGCCTTCTCTCGTATTGCCTACTGGAAGAAGAACCATGAAGACGAGTTGTGAGAGGCCCAGAGGGCACAAAGACAGTAAAGTAAATAAAAGTACTCAGTGCCCTATCCTCGTATTGTCTTTTGGAAGAAGCACCATGAAGACGTATTTGAGAATTTGGCCCAGAGGGTACAATACAGGAATTTAAACACAAAAGGCAGAAAAATAAACACACAATAGTCAGCTAGGGTTAATCTTTTCCCCGATTTTACTTAGGGTCGAAAACTATATTTTGAACATAAAATAATATAAATCTTGAGGGTGAAACTTAAATTTTAAGAGGAAATCTATTTTTCCCTCCATTTAAAAAAATCTCATTTCTAAACCAATACTAAACCATTTTACTCCTAACTTGCTCTGGAGTTAATAAAAATAAGAATAGGATCGTTTTGATACCTTGAGTGCAAAATTCCATGTAAGATTGACTAAATTTGAAAATCCTTGAAAGAATGCGAGAAACCCGAACGTTCGGCTGCTTGAGTGCAAAATTCGGCTGGTACGGCCAAAGCAAGAGAAAGAAGAGGAAAGAAAAGAAAAATAGGAGAGAGAGCGCTTGCTGTTTTGAAAGAGGGAGAGAGAGCGAAACGGCAGAAAGACTTTGAGGGTTTTTTTTTTTACCTTCTTGCTTCCTCTCCCATTACTCTCATTTATAAGTAACCGTATGCATTTTTAACCATACACGTTGCCTAAGCTATTCATTAGCTTCATAGGATTTAGATAACTATGCATTTATTATTATATATATTATATATATTATAATTATTATTACAATTATCACAACACTGACATAGGCATTTGACGGTGTTGTAACCGTCCAGCACAACTACAAGCTACAACAGTAACTTTGAAACTTATCTTACATTTTTTTTATTATTTTATAATATAATATTAGTTTATTCTTTTTACTATTTACATCTATGTCCTTTCTTTCATCTGGGTATTTCAGGGTCTCACTAATTGGTTTAGTAGGTTAGGTATTAAAAACTAAGCATGATATTAAAATTTGGAGTGAAATCTAATCTCAAAACCCAGTGTTTTTGCTAAAAATCATCGTTTTAACAAGATCTCTTAATTTTGAAGATTTTCTTTGAAAACATCCAACCTTATAGGTTGATAGAGTAAATTTGTCCGATAAAAAAAGTCCAAAGTTTCAAAGTATTTTGAATTCAAAAACTACTTTTTCCAAGTGAAAGAATATTCAACGGTCCATATTTCATGGCTTAAAGTAAATATCACAAACTTACTACTTTAGAGTGTAAAGAAATAAACAGCTTAGTTATAATACAGATTGAGTACTGACTCTTTCTGTATATTTTTTGGACTTTCTCTATCCTATCAAATTGGAGTTTTACCACTTTAAAACTTAGGGGTAAAATAAATTAGCGAAATTATAACGAGATTGACATGTCATTAGGTCCGGAATTTAAAAATAATGCATAATCTAAAATTTGAAGTTTAAACTAAGTCAAATGACTGAGTTTATACAATAGCTAAGGTTTACGCCTAAAAGAGCTATCGGATTCAGATCAAGTCAAACTCAGATCCGTTAGAAAGCTTATTCCATAATCTTCACGATTGAAGGAACACAAATCACAATCAAATGCTACAAATTATTTAATTAATCCTAATTAAACTCTAAATTGAACTGGGGTATTACATCGTTGCTTGCCCGATTCCAAAAAAAAAATGAAAGGAGAAGAAGAAAACCTATTCAGATCTCCGTCTCCAGTGTTGCTACATGCCAGATCTGGGAGTTCATATCCGTCTACTTGTCTCCATAGTCCCAATCTATTGTTGCTTTCAGCCCCAGCTTTCCACACCAACATTGCTTAGCTCTGTCACAGATCCCGACGGGAATGCCGTTGCTGTTTTTCTAAAAAGAAACCCATCTCTCTCTCCTCTTTTGGTGGTCTGATGGACCACACTTTTCGATGCTCCCGTGAGACTACAGTTTCGAGTATTCATGCAGTCCAATAATAATAATAAAAAAAATCTCTTTTTTAGGCCACCAACTCTCTTCGTTGCCTGTCAGTTTGCAACCAATCAGTGTTTGCCTAATCACACCCAGTCAGTGTGCTGCCAATTCAACAAATCTCTACAGTCAGTCAGTGTGTTGCCAATTCATCATTGCAGTCAGTTAGTGTGTTGCAGGTTATCTCTCATCTGGCCAATCAGTGTGCCATTTTTAGCAGTGTCCAAGCTTCTTGTTCCTTTCCATACATGCTTCAGCTTGCGGGGGTGTGTTAGAATCTATTAGATACTAAAATATTATTTCTTTATTAGTAGTTTCTACGAGATGTATTTTCCTAGTTTAGAGCTTTCCATGTTTATTTGATTCTACCTACCATATTTGTATTTCTCTTACTGTATAAATAAAGTCCAGAGTCTCTCCTTAATTCACAAGAGAGACACCACACTATTTTCACAAAAAGAGAACTCTCCAAAGGGAGCAGGGTGCCAAAAAAGTCTTCTCAAGGGAAAAGATAATGTTGTTGACATAGGAAGACCACTGAAGCAAAAAAAAAACTCCCCGAAGGGAGAAGGGTGCCAAGCAAGTCTTCTAGGAAGAAGATAATGGCGTTGAGACAGGAGGTCAGTGATACAAATAGGGAAGACAAATCGTCGTCCTTATGTACGTCAGGAAATTGAGGATTTCAAATTTATTACAAATCTGAAAGCCTAGGCTGATTGGGTTTCAATCAATCGAACATCTTCTCATAATGCGATTAATAATCCGTCTAAGAGGCCCAGTTCCCATGAAAGTCTATGTTTAGGGTTGAGTTAAGATTTAATTTAATTATTTTAATCCGATTTTAAAAATTTAACCAAACGAAGAGAAATATGAAATTTAATGCAAAAATCAAAACTCAAGCCTAAACAAAGAGTTAATTAAATTTTATGGTACTAACCTGGTTTTGGATCTGAAGATCCATATCACACGATCGAAGCCTCAAGTCCAAGACTCTGATAAATTCACCAAATCTCAAATTTGGATGAAGAATAATTTTTTCAAAAATTATTTTATTTAATTTGAACAAAAATAAAAAATTTCACCTAAATTTATAGGAAAAATAATGGCAAAAGACTATTCTTCTCTTTCCTAAAATTTCCTATGAAAAATAGAAATAAAAAACTTGCAAAGGACACTTGGACCGTCCTTATTTATTCTTTTAAATATGCATAAAATATCCCAATAATAATCCATAGACTTCTCCATTTCCAAAGGATTCTAGCTTGCTTCCCAATCCTTGCACACACCCAAAGGGAGAGAAACTAGGGACACTCAATCCTTGCACATGCCAAAATGGAGAAGACATAGGCAAAAAACATATGGAATTTTGGCAGAGAATTTGGAACACGTTTTGGAGAGAAAACATAGGGATGGGACGGCTAAAATTTCTTGGGAAGTTGACTTCGGTTAATTTGGGTGGGCTTAGGAATAATTAGACTTTCATTTGGGTCACTGGGATGGGGTAATTGGGTCATTCAATCGATGGGGCCCAATATGAAAGTCTTGATGATCCAAGTCCAACAAATAATGAGGCTAAATAGACGGGGTCCAATTAGTGTGTCTAACATCAAATCTATCCATGAAGTCCAACCAACAAGTCTAGTTTATGATGTTTGCATCAGTCACCGAAACAAAAGAGTCATGAAGGGGGAAAGATGCCAAACAAGTGTTCTCAAGAGAGAAGATGTTGAGCACTGAAATATTAAATTTTTACCCCTAATTATTGGACAAGTTAGCTCTCACATTTATGTATATTGGTGCATTTAATGTTATTTTTTAGTTTTATAGATTAAAAGTTGAGAATTCAGGAAATCAAGCTAAGTCAGTGGATAATTGCAAGTTTTGAGCCTAAAACAGAAGCTCTGAAATTTTAGTAATTAATTTCACTCCACTTTTAGGGTTTTAAATGTAACTTGATTAATCTGGATCCATTAATGAGAGTTTAGATTAATTCAATATTTTTAGATTTTAAAGTGGTGAGTTGATTATTAAATTTCGGAAGAGGAAACCTGCAATTAAAGAGGTAACGGCTGAAATTCAAGATTAATGGGCCAGAGATCCACTTCAATTGGGCCAAGTTAAGCTCCACAAGTTATCAGTGGGCCAGGCCACAGGTAGTCCATGTGCATTTCACATAATGGGCCAGGCCAATGTGCACTCCAAAGTCCAACAAAGGCCCAAGTCCTCAAGCTCAAGTCCAAGGTCCACTGACGGCCTATGAGCTCATTTATAGTCCAAAACTTAAGTCCATAACCCATTCACACGCCCAAGTCTTGTCCATTTCCATTGTTTAGCCACCAAGTCAACTTCTTGCCCAAGAAACCCAAAATCGTGTACAACTCCTTGTAAACCCTAGTTTTCCAACTTTTAATCTCCATCACCCAATTCCAATGAGATTTAATCCAAGCCATTCACCAATTACTCAAACCAAGATTAAATCTCAGCCGTCTATTCCAACCTTGAGCCTATAAATAGAGCACTAAGCACACCATAGAATTCAAATTTAACCTGGAGCTCAAAAGTGTTAGATTGTATTCTCTTGTCTTATATAAGGGTAGATTAGTCTTTTCCTTATCCTTTAGTTAGGGTTTTCTGTATATATATTACTATCTTATGAAATGATAATTACGGATTAGAATCCTAATATGGTATCACGAGCATCAGATTTCGCATAACAATTTGCCGTGCACTCTTGCAGATCGCCGCTCCTTCTTGCTGATCATCTCTTCCTTTTCCACGGCCAAGCAATCCCACATGTACTCTCTATGCATTGATTGCAGTAGTCTCTCCCCTGTTGTGCCAGATTTGATGATTTGCAAGTCACCCTCGGTTGCCCCCTTCATCCGTGCCACGATCTGAGATTTGGGGATTCCACTACTCACACCAATCGTTTGCCCCAATTTGCCGCACTTAGAAGCCTTGTCGATCCTCCCCAGCTCTGTTCGAGTTCCTTTGCTCGACTGTCGATGTCGTCTTCATCTGGTCTAGCCTTCGTTTGCAGCTCTTTTGTTAGCAGATCCACACCCACCACTCGTAGTCATTCTATTTGTTCGCTCCGATATGTCATACCCAGCAGATTTGCTAATCCTTCCCAGCTCTGTCTAAGTTACCTTAATAGACTACCGCTGCAGCCTTCCTCTGATCTTGCCTTCTTCGCAGCCCCTTTGTCAGTAAATCCACACACAACATCGTTGTCTTGCTCGACTGCCGTTGTCGCCTGCCATCTTCCCCTGATCCCGATCTGAGTTTGCAACCCCTTTGTTAGCAGCTCCGCACACGCCATCCCCAGCCAGTTGGTTTGTTCTCTACACTCGGTGAGTACCCAGACAACATCGCACAACAACTGTTGTTCCATCTAGGCATGAGGTATCGTTTTCGACTCCACACTTGCTGACTAATTGTAGAAATTTTCTTCTTCTCAACAGCCTAATGCATTTTCTACTATTTCTCCTTCCATAGGTTTGCCTCCTTCAACTTCTTCAAGTATATCTCCTTCCACCTAGATTTTTGATTCAGGAGCTATTCATCACATGACTCATGATATTTCTCTGTTTACTTCTTTATCTCCTTCTTCCACATCTATTTCTATGTTAACTGCCAATGGTACTTCCTTGCCATTGGCAGGAGTGGGTTCTATCATGTCTTCCCCTTTGCATCTGTCTGACGTTTATTGCATACCTCATCTCACTCTGAATTTGATTTCTATAAGTCAATTATGTGATTCTGGGTATCTTGTTAATTTTTCTCCTACTTCGTGCTTTGTGCAGGATCCTCATTCCAAGAGGTTGATTGGGACCGGCCGTAAAGAAGGAGGATTATATGTGTTAGAGCAACTCTGTGTTTTTGATGTAGCTACCTCTTCAGTAGATTTGTCATCTTTTCGTTTGAGTTCCACCTCATCTACTTTTTATTTATGGCATTCTAGGCTTGGACATGTTTCTAGTTCCCGTTTAAAGTATTTAGCTTCTACTAGTGTTTTAAGTAATTTACATTGTTGTGATATTTTTTATTGCAGTGTATGTAAACTTGCTAAGTTTTCTGCCTTACCTTTTAATAATAGTTCATCAATTTCTCTTGCTCCTTTTAATTTGATTCATTCTGATGCTTGGGGACCATCCCCTATTGCTATAAAAGGGAGGTCTCGATATTATGTATCTTTTATTGATGACTATTCTCAGTTTTGTTGAATTTATTTGATGAAACGTCGTTATAAATTCTTTACGATTTTTCAAACTTTCCGGGTACTCATTCGTACTCAGTTTTCCGCTACTATTAAATGCTTTCGAGGTGATTTGGGTGGTGAATACACCTCTGGAGATTTTTCAGATTTGCTTGCCTCGGATGGAACTGTTCATCAGTCCTCTTGCACTGAAACTCCTGAGCAGAATGGGGTTGCGGAGAGAAAACATAGGCACAATATTGAAATTGCTCGATCTATGTTACTCTCTTCAAGTGTTCCTAGCCACTTTTGGGAAAAGCGGTTCTCACCGTAACTCATGTGATTAACTGCCTTCCTTCTGCTATCACTTCTGGCAAATCTCATTTTAAACGTTTTATATGATAAAATTCCAGATTATTTCTCAATGGAAGTTTTTTGTTGTACTTATTTTGTTCTTCATCCTACAAGTGAGCGCACAAAATTATCTGCCAGGTCTGCCATGTGTGCTTTTTTTTTATTATGGTGAGGGTCAAAAGGGATATCGCTGTTACGATCCCAGTGCACAGAAGTTGTATGTCTCATGTAATGTTGTGTTTCTTGAACATATTCTTTGATGTTCTGTTCCTTCCAATCTTGCACTTTTACTACATCTCATCTAGTATATATTGACCCTTTCTCTGATATTAATTATGTATCTATGTCTGATCATGTACCTGCATTGCCTAACTCTGTTCCTTCTATTTCTCTACTCCTGTTGAAGATTCGTCCTCTGCAGATATTAATCTCCCTTTCCTACCGCTGCCTCTCCTTCGCCCTCTGATGGTGTGGATCTTGTCACTTCAAGTTATCCTTCACGAGTCCGTAAGCCTCCTATTCATTTTGGTTATTCATGTTATTATTCTTCATTTTCTTCGTTTCTCACTTCCATTCATACTATCTCTGAACCTACCTCCTATAAGGAGGCTAGTTGTAATCCTCTCTGGCAACAGGCTATGGATGAAGAACTTTCTGCATTGCACAAAATAGGTACATGGGAGTTGGTTGCTCTTCCTTCGGACAAACAGGCCATTGGCTGCAAATGGGTGTATAAGATTAAGACCAAGTATGATGGGTCAGTTGAGCGATATAAGACCCGATTAGTTGCTAAGGTTTTCACTCAGTAATATGGTATTGACTATGAGGAGACTTTTGCTCATGTTGCTAAAATGACCTCTGTTAGCACTTTATTCGCAGTTGCTTCTGTTCATCAATGGCATTTGTCATAGATGGATGTTAAAAATACATTTCTAAATGGTGACCTCTCTGAAGAAGTTTACATGGTTCATCCTCCAGGTGTTCCTCATCGTCATGGGGAAGTTTGCAGGCTTCGAAATGCGTTATATTGTCTCAAACAGGCACCTCGTGCTTGGTTTGATAAGTTCTCTATAGTGATTAATTCTTTTGGTTTTCACTCCAGTGCTCATGACTTCGCTCTATTTGTGTGTTCCACCTCTGCTGGTCGTATTTTCCTCCTTTTTTAAGTTGATGATCTTGATCGGTGATGATCTTAATGGCATTTCCCAGTTGAAGTTACAGTTGCAAAGCCACTTTGACATGAAATACTTGGGGCCATTGCTATACTTTCTTGGGATAGAAGTTGCATCTTCTCCCAAAGGCTATCTTCTCTCTCAATCTAAGTATGCCGCAGATGTTCTTTGCAAAGCTCAGATTATTGACACTAGACCAATTTTGACACCTCTAGAGCTCAATGTTCATTACACTTCATCTGATGGTGTGCCTTTGGCCGATTCTACGCTGTATCGCACTATAGTGGGAAGTTTGGTTTATCTCACCATTACACGTCCTGACATTGCATATGCCGTTCATATTGTGAGTCAGTTTGTCTCTTCACCGACCATTATTCGTTGGGCAGCAGTTGTTCGTATTTTGCGATATCTTCATGGCACTTTATATTAGAGTTTATTATTTCCTTCTGCTTCTATCTTGGAGCTACGTGCATTTTCTGATGTTGGTTGGACATGTGAACCTTCTTATCGCAAATCTACTACTAGTTTCTGTGTTTTTCTTGGTGACTCTCATTTCATGGAGAAGTAAAAAGCAGGATGTTGTTGCTCGTTCATCTGCTGAAGCATAGTATCGGGCAATGGCCTATACCACAACTGAGATCGTCTGGCTTCGTTGGTTACTTACAGATATGAGTGTCTCTCTATCTGCTCCCACCCTCATGTATTGTGATAATAAGAGTGTTATTCAAATAGAATATAATTCAGTCTTTCATGTGAAACACCCCGGATTTCCTTAGATTATAATATATATTGGATTGGCCCATTTGGATTTCAATTTAATGGAATTTGAAATTAAAAAGTGGAAATTGACATTAGATGGACAAGAAATGGATCAATTACCCAATTAAGACCCAATGGATCATGGGTGAGCTTGATTTTAAAGTAATTGGGTTAGTTTAAAGTAAATGGGTCAATTACTTAATTAAGACCCAATGGATCATGGGTAAGCTTAATTTTAAAGTAATTAGGTAAGTTTAATTAAATTATTTGAATTGGATAATTAATGTATTTAATGTATTAAAATCCACCTCATCAAGTGAGCTAGCATGTGAGTGATGTGGCATTGCCATGTAGCATGCATGTCATCACATGGAAGCCAATTAAGCAAGGTCCACATCATCAAGTGACATGGCCAAGATGGGACCCAAGTGCCATGTGGTGACCAAGTCACCACATGCATGGCCGGCCATGTCATGGTTGACTTGGTCAACCACTAATGAGTTCAATTGAGTTAAGGTGTTGTTGAATTGAGAAGATGAAGGGTTTTCATCTCAAGGGGCATGAAACCAAAGGACTCATTGGGAAGTCAAGGGGTCTCTTTGGTTTAAGCCAAGGGTCTCCTTGGTTAAACTAAGTGACACATTGGTTAAACCAAGCTATTATGAGAGGGAATGAAAAGACTAACTGTTATACAAAAAGACACAAACCAGGGGGCACTCCACACCCCTTGGTCGACTCCTCCACTTGTGAGCAAAGGATTTTCCTCTCCACTCCTCTCTCTCTCCAACCTCTACCTCTATACTTGGAGACTTAGAAGAGCAAAGAAAGAAGAAGAAGGATTAAGGAAGAAAAAACAAATCAAAAAGAAAAGAAGGAGACAGAAAGAAGGTATGTTCAAGGCTTAATAATATAGAAATGATTTCAAGGAAACCATAGGTTTGGCCATGGTGTGGCCGAACCCATGGGTTCCATGATTGGTTGGAATGGATGGCCAAATTGTGTTAAGGCCATGGCGTTGGAAATCCATCCAAGAAATGGTAATGGGTTGAAACAAAAATAAGGTGATATTCGAATCCGTGATATGATACTAAGAATTGAATGAATTATGGAAAAGACCCAAACCTTGGCTAGTGGGTAGAGTAAATTTACTAATTAAAGTATGAAAGATGAAATCCATGTTTGGATATGATAAAGAATGAATTTTATGGAGATTGGCTGTACAAGATATGCAAACACAGAGAACTGACAAAAAGTCAGTCGACTGAACTTGTGCCGGTAAAGCAAACACAAGGGATATCTGGGTGTTTCAGCCTACTGAATCTTATGATTCAGTCGACTGAAAGTACACTGGCTAAACACAGATGGGGTCTATTGGTATTTCAGTCGACTGAACGTATATGTACCAAACAAGTAAGTGATCTGGTGTATTTCAGCCGACTGAATCTTATGATTCAGTCGACTGAAGGTATACTTACCAAGAACGTAAACGATTTATTGGTAATTTAGCCGACTGAATATTTGATTCAGTCGACTGAATGTATACTGGCCGAACACACAAATGATCTGATCCAAAGTCAGCCGACTAAATTTATGATTCAGTCGACTGAAAGTGTACTGGCCGAGAACACAGAGGATTTAACCCAAAGTCAGCCGACTGAATCTATGATTCAGTTGACTGAAAGTTACGGGTCAAGTTTATACAGTACATAGTTGTGTTTTCAGCCGACTAGATTTTATGATTTAGTCGACTGAAAGTTTGTGGGTAGATCATAGATGGTATCTGGGTGTGATTCAGTCGACTGAACCCCAGATTCAGTCGACTAAATTGTAAATTTAGATTTTTGGATTATCTTCCAGAGCCTCTTGTAGGGTGTAAGGAGTGATGAAATTAAAATGGAAAATCAAATTAATATATGTGATTGAATTTGATAAGGTAAAGAGATTCAGAAAGGAGTTGTGATTCGTTTCACGCGATCGTTAACATTATCTTCACAAGACAGCAAGGATAGTGTACTGACATTGGTAGGATTCCTGCCTTATTGAGAACACTATGGAATATGATATGATACTGATTTTTATTCCAAATATGATGATTACTTTGGTTAAACAAATTGCATATGTTTATGAACTGATTTTCAATGATATTATGTGTTTCGAAATGAAATGACATTCTTGCATACATTACCTCATGCATGGCATAGGAGGGAATACATATGACCAACAAGCCAAGTTCTGAACGGTCAGAATATGACTTGGGCTTGAGACTAGCTTGCATGAAGCTATGTGAACTATTGAGATTTGGCCTTGTCCCGGTTGATAGAAATAGGTACGGCGTAATTTGGGCCAAAGTACTCCTGGGAAGGTCCCGAAACCCTGCGCAGAGAGAGGAGTTCACACTCCACCGATAGTCTCGGTTGCTAATTTGTGGATGGGTATATAGTGACCTGGTGGTTTCCGCCACAAAATACTGCGGACGTAATTGGCCAAGTAAACCTTGATATGGCGATTTATCAAGGAAACCATTGATATTTATTTAGGATGTGATTTGATATCGATATTGGGTGAGAGTTCATTTGGCATTGACACCCATGACATGACATATAAGTAAGCGTGATTATGTTATGGACATCATGCATTGTTTTACTATTTATGAGATATTTTGCAAATATGATATGATGTATCTACCTTGATTTATATTAATTCTATGTGTACCATAACCCTATTTGGAATACCTACTGGGCATGTTGACTAATGCCTTACTTCTACCCTATAGATGATGGAACATGGAATGGTAATGAAAAGGGCGATGGACCGGAAGGGAATCAAGCATAGGAGCTTGGGAAGATTATGTTTTAAATTACTCAGTTTTAATTTCAATGATGTATTGGGAGAACTATATTTTGGATTGTAATAACTTAGACTTATTTGCCATGGTTTGATGATATTTAAGTTTATGTTAAGTATATGGTGATTGGCTTTCCTTGCCTAATAATGACAAGTATATGAATAGTACCTTATTCATATAAGTAATTATGCAAGTATTCAGAAAAGCGTGTGAAATGTTTTAGTGGATTTAGTCCACGCACACGTAATGGTGGCCAATTAAGGGTCGCCTTTTGGAAACTCGAACTTGATTCGCGTCATGGTGCCCCGCTCTCTCTCACTCGTTTATAAAAAAAATATACTCTGATTTTTCACAAGTGAAAAAGGGCGGGGCATTACATCATGAGCGCATCAAGCATATTGAGTTGGACTGCCACTTCGTGCGCTATCATCTTCAGCTTGGCACGATTTTTCTTCCCTTTGTCTCCTCTGCATTGCAACTGGCTGACTTCTTCACAAAGTCCCATACCATTGCGCACTTTCAATTTCTTCTTAGTAAACTCTCGATGCTTAACTCTGTACTATCGTGAGTTTGAGGGTGGGTATTAGATTGTATTCTCTTGTCTTGTATAAGGGTAGATTAGTCTTTTTCTTATCTTTTAGATAGGGTTTTCTGTGTATATATATTACTATCTTATGAAATGATAATTACGGATTAGAATCCTAATAAAAAGGACATAGAGACTGGAAAATACACTAAAGACAAGGAAAATACACGAATTTTGCAAGTGAGGAATTTATTTTATTGTCTCTCATGTATTTTCTTCCAACTCTTGTACTTGAATTCTTTCATTAATTAAATAAGAGACATCTATTTTAGAATCCTGAAAAGTTTGATTATTCAAAGTTTCATTTATGCTTCATTTTAATTTTTAATTTGTGTTATTTGTAATTAAAGTCTTAGGTTGTGAATGTTGAACCTAGGATCCAAACTTTAATTAGATTTAAGATTATGAATTTTAATTAAAAGGTGTAAACTGAATCTTGAATTCTATGCGTTGAGTTTCATATCTATGTTTCTTATTTATTTGTCTATTTTGGGCGATGAGAGAAGAATTGCATAACCACCTTTAAATTATGCATTGATTTTTAATTTAATTCAAGCAAGCAAGAATTGGTTTCATTGGAAACCAGTTATTACTCAGACTTGTAAGTGGCAATGTCTTTGGTAAGAGGCTAATTCGATTCTTCCTTGAGTGAAGTTCGATTTAGTGCATTGAAGAGTTGGAAAGGTCTAGAATATTGATGTTAGCCTTCATCAACAAGTCTTCTCAAGGGAGGAAACACTGGCGCAAACCCGAACACACCTGTGACCCCGATCACACCCGATCCTGTCACAACAATCTCAAAGAAGACCTCCTTCAATGATGCCGTCTTCTTTTTAAAGAACACAGTTTTGGTCCTTTATTTCAGTTGACTGCTTTGTTGTTTGCCTCTCTGCAAACTCTTGGTGCTTTTCTCCGCACCCACAGATCAGCCCTCCTCTGACGCTGAAACTGTTCTCAACAAAGTTTTTCTCTAGACCTCTCTGTTATCCTGTATACACGTCTGTGCTGTGTGTACTATAGCAACCCTCTCTACTGTATATTTCTCACTATACAGACGTCTCTTTATTGTCTCTTGGCCTCCATGCTCGCAGCAACCAATCACTCCCAGATCAGTCTCTTTGGTTTTTCTCTGCAAAAACCAACGGGTCTGTTTCTCTGTTGGAAACCCACACACAATGCTTGGTCGTCTGAACCCAGAGTAGCACACGTTGAGTGATGTGATCTCACACACACCCTTCTTCCGTGGTGTATCTGTATATATAATTCTCTTACGGTCGTTGTCGTGTCCATCTGCCTCTCACTCACATTGGTTGTCCTTATAAATAAGGAATACAAACAGTCCCACACGTCAAAGACTCCTACACCAACTAATTCCAGTCAGTCCTGAGACTACCTTTTTTAACCCACTTGAAGTCCTAATAGGACACTCCACCAAGTGCTCAGAATTTGAGCCATACCCAACAAAGACAATGACATTGACCCAAAAAGAAGGTCAGAAAAACAAAATAGAGCTCCCCAAAAGGGAATGATGCCAAACAAGTGTTCTTAAAGGAAAAGACAATGATTCTAACCTAGAAAAAGGTTGGCAAAGCAAAAGATAACACTCCCCACTCCCTTCGGGGATAGGATGCCAAGCAAGTCTTCTCAAGGTAGAAGACAATGGCGTTGACCCAGGAATATGAAGCAAATGAGAGTAGATCTGGCAATATATTGGGTCGGTTCATACTCAGCTCGAGTTTTGTTAAACGAGTGTAGGCGGTTCAAATCTATTTTGCGTTTGGCTCGAATTTGGTTCTAGTATGCTTTACCCATTTACCTAGTTAAAGGGACTTTTCTAGCGAGCTACATATCAAGACTACCCCTAAGTGGGTGTAGATCTTGTACAATTGCATGCGTGAGGAAATAATTGGGTCTTGGTCAAGTCTATACCACCAAACGGTTCTTTACAAAAATCAGGAGATTGAATAATAGGAAGACGATATGCCTTAGCCATCTGATAACTGTTATATTTAAAGTCAACCTTATTTTTACTAGTGCTTAGAATGAGCTTATTTTTCTTCAAAAAATCTACTACCCGAGACTGAGGATGTCCGAGTCGTTGATGCCAAACATCATCGGTTGCAAAGCTTAACTGCCTCTTCATTGGGCTAAGAGCATACAGCAGTGCTACTTTTTGAAGCAATCACGACTCCTGTTTTTCTGTCCTTAATCACAAATCCCCATGAATCAAATTCAACTATATAAGGATAAGCAGATGTAAGTTGACTGATAGATTACAAATTCTTTTTGATTTCAAGAACCACCAGAACATTATCGATGTGTAGTTTGGTATGCCCCATATCAATATTTGCGTATCCAATATGAGAGATATCAAGAGAATTTCCATTACCAACAAAAACCCTATCGGTGTCATGAAATGAAACAAGAGATGTAACCTTACCTGGATCTGCTGTCATGTGAGATGTTGCACATGTGTTGGGAAACCAAGTCTTTTCTGGGTTATCATTAAGAGAAATGGCTGGGAGAGCCTGAGTTACATCATTTGGTTGGTAGATTTGATTAAATCGATGCCAGCACTCAAGAGCCGTGTGTCGTGGTTTGTCACATATTTGGCATCATACCTCTTCTTTTTATTTAGTTGATTTGTCATGACAAGGCTCTTGTGAGTTGCGGTGAGAGTCACCACGGTTGTTTTGAGCTGATTGATAGTCCTGTTGATTGTAACCATCAGTTTGAGAAGATTGAGATGTTCATTGATTAAATCCTCATCCTTTGGAATTAAAACCACCAGTTCCTCTAACTCTCCTGTTGTTTCCACGGTTGTAATTTGAACTGCCATATCGCTCTCCAACAAATGCCATATTATGATTAAGAGAAGAGGAGTTGCTTGGGTTGTGAAGGTTTTTCATAGTTTCATGACCTTATAACAGAGGAATAAGGTCACGATAAGATGGAATGGGCGGTTTGAGCATGACAGTAACAAATGACTCATAGTCTCTGCCTAGTCCTTTGAGAAGGCTAAAGACCTTATTTCGATCATCCACAGGTTTACCAATGGTAGCCAAATCATCACCGTAGTTTTTGAAAAATAGAATATACTTAGTCATAGAGTAATTGTCTTTGAAATGCAGTTGCAGTCCTTGAAGAAGATAAAAGTCTCTTTCCTATGATTCTTGTGCAAAAGAGTTCAGAAGAGCACGCCAAACATCGGCTGATGTGTCAAGTCCGACAACTAGCCCAAGAACGTTTTCTGAGAGAGTTCCAGTAATCCATCCATGGAGTAGTCTATCAGACCTTCTCCATACAATGTAATGGGGATTAGTTTTGGTAGTGTTCTCCCCACACCATCCTTTGAGGATACAAGGATCGATGTATTTGGCGTTGGAAAATCTCCATTTAAAAGGCCAAGCATGTCTTCACTTTTTACAAGACCCATGATTTGGGTTTTCCAGAGAAGAAAAGTATTTCGGGTAAACTTGATTGAGACGAAATTGCCAACATTGAGGGACGATGGGTAAGGATAAGTGCTGAGAGAAGAGGAATCCATCACTTGATTAAGAGATTTAAATGAATGATCTCAAAAGAATATTGTCTTCTTGTTGCCCACTGTTAAACTAATCGTGCCTTTGCATACGGCTGCCACAACTCACTACAATAACTTTCAGACAGCTTCTGCTCCTCTGCTTAGAAGACCCAGGACCAATCTGCCTTCCTCAAATACTTATGTATCTGTGTCTCAAGATCTACACTCAAGACAATGTCACAAGTGCTGCCTGTGTGTCCTCTGTTTCCACAATAGTTTTCTGTGAAACTCTAGAGTAGTTAACGCCTAGAAGATCCCTTTATCAGCCACCAATCAGATCTTTATACAGAGACTTTCAGTCGGCTGTCCCACCTCCTCACAAATACACCTCTTTATGGCTTTGTTTTCCCTCTCTCTACCCTCACTTTTTTTTTGTTTTTTTTTGGCAGCACCCAACCGTGATTCCCACAGCTCTGCAGCAGTGAGAAGTGAGACCAGCGATGGGCAGTAGGGGACAAATCCGATGACAGCGTCTTGACGCCCCTGGATTTTAGATCTCATGGTAGCTGGGAGGCGTTATTGCAAATCACAAAATCACTCAGATCTACAACTCAGGAGGATCGTTGTCTTTTGAATGGCCCGAGATCGCTTCAGACAAAACAATTTACGCGAAGGCGGAAAGCTCTGATGACCTTATAGACACACAAAAGATTGATTTTCAACAATGGGTCTTTTTCCCTTATTTTTCAATACTTGGGAGACCTCCTTTTTTATATTGTTACAAGCAATACACGATTGGAAAACATTCCAAAATTACAGCAGAGTAATCCCTTAAAGATAGGAGTTATCACGATGGTGTCGTGTGTGATCCCTCTTCAGTGACGTGCCTTGTATGTACACGGTTGTGCAAGTCTGGCTGCCGTGTGACAATATTCTTCTCACCCTGTTTTGTTGGTGATGAGTCAAGAGTAAGTCCCTCGTTGTGGGTCTCCAGATGCATAATATTTATCCTAATACAAATATGAATTTAATCAATAATATTCTCTCTTTGCATGGAATTCACTACTGCATATAAATGGGCCTAATCCATCAAATGTGGACCTATTCACCAAATAAGCCTAGTCTTTGCCCACTTCAAAATGGGCTTCAAAACAACTGAAATGGAATTTTCTTCCAAAGCTCTTGAAATCTTTGACAAAGGTTAAGGAAACCTTTACTTCAACTTCGGGATGCCCAAATACCACTCAATACATAAAGCCTCTCGTGAAGAATAGCCCAAAAGCATGAGGGTTGTACTTTATGGAACAATTTATGATATGAAGTGAACAATCCTGTGGCACAAAATATTTTCGGGACATCCATACAACTAAACACAACCAAACATTGACAAAATGAAATAACAAGAAAGAAATTGCCATTCTCGTATTGGCTAATCCTTGACATTGATGCTCCCTCAGAATCACTTCTTATGAAGCTCCAATGTAATGTATTGGGCTAAAATTGAGATATTACTACCAATGCCAACACACACAAATGATGGAGTGACAATTTAAAATTCGGCTCAATTAGATATGAGAACTCGAAAGTGATTATAGAACCAATGAAAGTTTCACTCACAGGGAAAATTTCGAAGTCCAAATCTCAAATATGTCAAAATTCTTTAAGGAATGAATTTGTGACGAGCCGGCCCGACCCATCACGATATTATCCGCTTTGGACCCCACTTGGGCACGGCCCAAAAGGCCTCGTGATGGGAGAGGGGTTGCCCCCTCTTAAATCCTCTTTACACCCCTTGCTGCTGGGGTGATATGAGACTTTCCCACATGTTAGCAGCAACGCTTGGTGTTACAATCCATCCCCCTTAAACCTGAACCGGCCCCAACTCTGTCATGTCAAATTGACAAATGGTCCACACACAGAGGTAGACAATGTCACACAAGTAGAGAGCCCATATAGTCTGAATGTTGAATCATGCTCTAATACCACTTGTGACGACCCGACCCAACTCCACCACGATATAGTCCACTTTGGGCCCCACCTAGGCCCGCACAATTTTGTTTTTGGCCTGACCTACCTAGCCAAGCCCAAAAGGCCTCATGATGTGAGAGGGGTTGGCCCCTCTTAAATCCTCTTTACACCTCTTGTTGCTGGGCGATGTGGGACTTTCCCACACGCCAACAACAACACTAGGTGTTACAGAATTGACAAAGGCTTCAAGCAATTTGAATTTCCAAAACATAATTGTGCAATAATTAATTTAAATACAAACATAAATTTGAAAATCACACAACAATAATCGAAATTTCATGCAATTAAATTGATTAAAGAAAAAATAAATTGCAAGAGGGAGATGGGGAGGAGTGAAATCAGGAACACTTTCAAAGATAATCTGAGGATTCTAGTAGGAAAGGGCGATAAGAAATCGTTTTGGACTGATCTCTGGTTGGTGGATAGACCACTATCCCAAGATTGTTCAAGGCAGTTAGGAATGGAAATGCGATTATTCGTGATTATTACACCATAAATAGGGGCGTTGTCACTTGGGAGGTTCAATTCAAGAGAGCATTTACGTAGTTTGAGGAAGAATGCTTAGCGCAATTAATTTTTGTTTAAAGAAATTTTTATGATAGGGGAAGAGGAAAATGGGTGTATTTGGATAAGAGACTCTTCTGGGGTCTTCAGTGTACAAGCGATAGTGAATAAAACATCCAAAACCCAAAGAGATCAATTTGTCCTAGCCTGACGAGGTCTAGCTCCGTCTAGGGTCCAGATTTTTGTGTGGTGCATTTTAAAAGGTAAAATTCTATTATGGGCAGAATTATCAAAGAGAAATGTTTTGAACTCGGGGGAAGATCTCCATTGCACGTTAGAATGTAAAGAATAGCAAGGACTCTTTGGAACTTCTTCACTAGAATGGTAGGGGTGTCACACATGCTTAAGGACAAGAAATGTACGAGTTGAGTTGGCCATGATGAAATAAGGTAGGGTTTGTGGCTTTGTGCCATTGGAGAAAGAAGCTTGTGGCTATGGAGAAAAGAACCCGAATCCATACTAGGGTTTGCATTGGTGGGGTCCATTGAGCTCCTAAGTAGGCCTCGGGCCCAAGTGTGGGATCCACATGCATCAAGCCCACCAATACATAGCTCAAATTGACTAGTTTAGCCTTCCATTTGACATAATAAAAAAATAAAACAGTTTCCTACCTCAATTTTCAGCTTCTAGTGTAACACCCCAAATTTTCCTTGGCTTATAAATTTATTGGATGGGCCCACTTGGATTACAATTTAATTGAATTTGAAATTAAAAAGTTGAGATGAACATTAGACGGGCAAGGAAATTGGTCAATTACCCAATTAAGACCCAATGGGTCATTGTGATCTTGATTTAAAGAAATAATTGATGAATTAGATATACATAAATTACATAATAAGAAGAGATAATGGAATTAAAATAATGAAATAAAATGATATATGGAAGTTTGAAAATAATTGGATAAATTTAGTTAAGTTAGCTGAAATTGGATAAGTTAGTGCATTTAATGCTGAAGCCCACCTCATCAAGTGAGGTGGCATGTAGGTGATGTGGCATTGCCATGTGGCATTCATGTCATCGCATGGAAGCCAACTAAGCAAGGATGCCATATCATCGAGTGAGGTGGAAAGTAGAATTGAGGTGGCATACAAGTGGAGGTGATACACCAAGTGACATGGCCAAAGTGGGACCCAAGTGCCATGTGGTGACCAAGTCACCATATGCATGGTCGACCATGGCATGGGTTGACTTGGTCAACCACTTTTGAGTTTAAGTCTTGAATTAGGGTTTTGCTTAAGTTGGGAAGATGAAGGGATAGAATGGAAGGCTAGGATTTCATCTAAGGAAAGATCAAGGGTGGAGATTAAAAGTTGGGTTATCTTGTCTAAGTACATTGTACTTAGACACTTGGGAACCCAAGGGTCTTCACCTCAAAAGCCATGAAGCCACCCTTGGGAAACTAAGGACCTCACTGGTTAGACCAAGCCATTATGAGAGGTAGGGAAGAGATTAACGTTTTAACATAAAAACCCAAACCAAAGGGCACTCCAAACCCCTTGGCCGACCCCTCCTCTCTTGAACAAGGATTTTCTCTCCACTCCTCTTCTCTCTCTCCTACCCCTACCTCCATACACTTGAAGATTTTGAAGAACAAAGAAAGGAGAAAAAGAACTAAGGAAGAAGAGAAAGACCAAAAGAAAAGAAGGAGATTGAAGAGCCAAAAAGGAGGAGCAACTCATTGAAATAAGGTATGTCTAGACTTAATAAAATGGGGATTAATCTAAGGAAACCATAGGTTCGGCCATGGTGTGGCCGAACCCATGGGTTCCATGTTGGTTGGAATGAGTGGCCAAAAATGTTATAAGGCCATGGAGTTGGAAATCCATCCAAAGGATGGTTATGGGTTGAAACAAAACAACCATAAGATCAATCCGGACCATCATGGATTCGGCCATGACATGGTCAAATCCATGGGTCTAACATTTTAAGGGTTTTGATGAATCATTGTTAAGAACTTGTAAGAGGGGGGAATGATCAAACATAAGGGAACATCGGTTCAGCCATAATGAATGGCCGAACCCATGCTATGATGATACTAGGATTGGATGGTTTATGAAAAACCCACTCTATCCACAATGGAGTCTCACTGTCCAGCAAAAGGAGAGGGGCCTTACAGTGCATGTTCTTGCAAACATAAAGGATTTGATCCAAAGTCAGTCGACTGAATCTTATGATTCAATCGACTGAAAATGTACTGGCCAAGCACATATGGGATCTGGTTGTGTTTCAGTCGACTGAATCCCATGACTCAGTCTACTGAATTAGAAGCTTTTACTTTGGATTTTCCTCCAGAGCCTCTGCCTATCTTGTGGGATACTGATTTTTAGTCGACAGTTAGTTAGAATGTTATTTCTGCAATCGACATCAACAAGAAGCATAGTCACTTCAAGATTGTTGCCAATGAGTTTGTACTCAAAGGGAGTCAAAACCAAAGAATGAGGTTCGACCATGTTGTATGGCCGAACCCCATTGATGGGTTTTTATGGAACATGAATACATTTAAAAGTAAATGGGACAATAGGGTTCTGCCATGTTGTATGGCCAAACCCCATTGAGGGTCTTAAACGGGTTACGGATTATGATGTGTAAATGCGTTGAGCAATGAACATGGAACTTAGATGGAAATAGGGATGGTGAAATTAAAATGCAAAATCAAACTAATATGTATGTTTGAATTTAATGAGGTAAAGAGGTTCACAAAGGGATTACGATTCGTCTCACGCGACCGTTAGAGTTATCCTTGTAAGACAAGAAATGATAGTATGTCGGACATTGGTAGGATTCCTACCTCATTGAGAACACTATGGAGTATAATATGACACTTGTTTTATTCAAAATATGACGAATACATGGGCTAAATAAAGGACTCGCCTCCTTTGCACCCCTCTTCGGGCTCTTTGCCTATGTCTGTGGAACCAGATCTCTCTTTACCTCTCTTATCTCCCTTTTTAGTTGATTCTTTTGCTTGGAGACCTCGTGGTGTTTTTGCCTTTTCCTTTCCTCAAGTCCCGTTCTGTTCGAGTGGTGGTGCTGGGCTCCTTTCGCCTTCCTCTTTGGCAGCCTTTGGACCTTCCGACTTCTGGTCCCTCTGGATGCTCAGTCCTGATCCTCTCCAGTGCCCTTTTGCCTCGGCCTCAGGTGCCTCAGGAGCTGGTGTTGCCCGGTTTGTTGCTCCGATGATCAACCTATCTCTGAGGCTGGAGCCTTACTGTTTGATATTAAACCGTGGAGAAGGTCCATTCTATCTTCACAGGCTTTGGTTGCGGCTAGCAGGTTGTGCCTTCCAGTGTGCTTCTAGGCTAGATCGTCGTCGGCTGTTGGTTTGCTCCCCTGCATCTTCAAGGCTCGGGTATCCTCTTTCCCTTCTATTTCTTTTCTTTCTGAGCAAGGGGTTTCTTCTTGGGGTGTCCCTTCTACTTCTTGGCTCATGCGTTGGCTTATTTCTTATGGCTCTCCTTTTTCTTATCTTAGCTCAGTATCCCATATTGACTCGTGTTTTCAGAGACCTACACTGGATGGTATAGAATTTTCTCAAATTAATGGGGAGACGGTAGGGTGGTTGGAGAGAGAATTTTCGAGGGTAGAAATTAAGGCGGCGTTGGAGAATCTGTAAGGTGATAAGACTCCTGGTCTCGATGGATTCAATTTTGTTTTCTTCAAAGCCTGTTGGGAGACTATGGGCTTAGATGTACTTAGGTTTTTTAAGGAGTTCCATGAACTTGGCATCATTAACAAAAGATTGAAAAATTCATTTATTACCTTTATTCCGAAGAAGGAAGGTCCCTCAGATCTTTCTCATTATCGACCTATTAGCCTTGTTGGCAGTATTTATAAGCTGCTCGCCAAAGTACTAGTGGACAGGCTGAAGAAAGTCCTTCCTAAGATTATTGGCGAGTCTCAAGGAGCCTTTACTGAAAATAGACAGATTTTAGATGGGGTTCTTATTGCCAACGAGCTGATTCATTGGAGGAAAAAAGAGAAGAAGCTTGGTCTACTATTTAAGATCGACATGGAGAAAGCCTAAGATTGTGGTCTTTTGGGAGATATTTGTTTGAGAGGATGGGACTTGGGAGCAGATGGATGTTGTGGATGAGAGGGTGTGTGGAGGATACAAGGTACTCAATCTTGGTGAACGGTTCACCAATGACTCCAATTTCAGCGAAAAGGGGTCTTAGATAGGGAGATCCGCTTTCACCATTCATATTCACCTTGATTGGTGAGAGTTTGAGTAGATTGGTGTTGAAGGCCAAAGAGTTGGATATTATTAAGGGCTTTGAGGTGTGTCCCAGGGGACTGGTTATCACTCACCTCCAATTTGCAGATGGTACATTATTTTTCTGTGACCCCAATAGTTCAGAGGTGTCAGGATATCGTGCAGTACTTAGATGTTTTGAGTTGGTCTCCGGCCTTCCGATTAATCTGGGGAAGAGTACACTAATTGGAGTAGAGTTTGAAAGTTCAAAAGTCAAAGATTTGGCTGAAGTAGTTGGTTGTTGTGCTGGCAAATTGCCCTTCTCGTACTTGGGCCTACCCGTCGGTGGAAACCCAAGGCATAAGAGTTTCTAGACTCCGGTAGTGGAAAAGGTTGAGAGAAGGTTGGCTGGATGGGGTAAAAAAATTCTCTCTCTGGGTGGCAGGATAACTTTAATCAAGTCGGTGCTGATTAACCTACCTACATACTTCTTGTCTTTGTTTGCAATACCAATCGGAGTGGCTAACAAGTTAGAAAAGCTCTTCAGGAAATTTCTTTGGGGCGATTATAAGAAGAAGAGGAAGGTCCATCTGTGGCATGGTTAGAGGTCACTAAAGCGATTGCTAATGGTGGATTGGGCATAGTTCCCTTAAGATTGAGAAACAAGGCCTTATTATGTAAATGGGGTTGGCGATTTGTTCGGGAATCGAATGCTTTGTGGGTATGAGTTTTGTCTGCCAAGTATGGAACACAGAATATGAACAGGTGGTGTTTGGGGGAAGAGGTAGATAAATCGGGACCTGGAGTGCTTAAAGCCTGGTGAAGGGTTAGTCAAGGGAGGTCGGGATCAGGTCGTTCTACAAAGAGCATCTTAGATTACTTGTGGGCAAAGGTGATCGAACTTTTTTTTGGGAGGACTTAGGATTGGGGATAGGCCATTGAGGGAGCGATACCCATGATTGTTTAGGATTGCTTTTGATAAATTGGCTTTAGTCCAAGAAGCTTACTCATTGACCGACCAATGCATCTTTTGGACTTTAGGAGAGTTCTCAGATTGTTCGAGGTTGATATCTTGAATGATCTTATAGCTCACTTGGAGGAATTCCCAGTGGACACGATAGGTGAAGATGAGTTGGTTTGGATGGGTGATCCTTCGAGTCTTTCTTAGTTAAATCCTTGATTGATTCGTGGAATCTATCTGTCAATGGCCTAAGGACATCCCATCTGATAGTTTGGAAAAACATTGCCACTCCTAGAATTCAGTTGTTTGTTTGGTGTTGTATGAAAGGGAGAATTCTGACTAGGATCGATTTATGTAGAAGAGGTTTGGTAAGCTTGGATAGTGACATTAGTTGCCCACTATGTAGTTTAGCTGATGAAACTATCGATCACCTTTTAGCCAATTGCCCTATGACGTGGAAGCTGTGGAATTTCTTTTTGGATCTTTTGGAGTGGCATGGACATTTCCTAGATCTTTGGATAATTTGTTGGGGTCTTGGTCCCTTCCTCTTTGTACCTGCAGAAGAAAATTGGCATGGATCACAATTCCCGCTTTGGTAATGTAGACAATTTGGAAGGAAAGGAATGCAATGATCTTTGAAGGCAAGATTGAGGAGATCAAGGATATTTGCCAGATGGCAAAATGGAGGTTGTGTGTGTGGCTGTGCTCGAATAAAGAGTTCAAAGATATTACAGCCTCCAACCTTCTTCATTGTTGGGAGGGTGGGATGATGTCTACTCCTAGGGTTAGAATGAAAATTCTAGAATGGCCCCCCCTCCAAGTGGTACGTTGAAGTTTAATATAGATGGAACTTCTAGGGGTAAGCCGGGCCCTACTGGTATAGGAGGAGCTTTAAGAGATCACTCGCGAACAATTCGCGTGGTTTTTTCTAAGTTCGTGGGAATCTTAGAATCTAATGAGGCTAAACTTCTTAGCATTGGGAGAGCCTTGACTCTAGGAGCCAGTCCAGGGGGAGAGGAAATTGGTGATTGAGAGTGATTCTTCCAACGCTATCAAATGGGCCGGGGGTTTGAAACTCCCTCCTTGGAAGTTAACTGCTTTGGTTAGGAAGATAAAGGAGTTAGTCTCGGGCCTTGAGATGTCTTTTGTTCATGTTAGCCAAACAGCTAATGGTTTGGTAGACTTCTTTGCGAAAAAACGGAGTGGATGGTTCGAATCGTGGCACTTCTGGTTACAAAGGGGATAATGTTTAGTGTACTGTTGATGTTATCTTGCTTGATATTACTTTTGTTGGATCTAAGTCTTTTAGACCTTGTAAATCTTGTTTGTTTTTCTTCTTTTTCAATGAAAAACTTCTTTTACTGTTCCAAAAAAAAAAAAAAATTGTATATGATTATGAGTTGATTTTCAATGATATGATGTATTTTAAATGAAATGACATTCTTGCATACATTATTGTATGCATGGCATGGGAGGGAACACATATGACCAACAAACCAAGTTCTGAGCGGTCCGGACATGACTTGGGCTTGAGATTAGCTTATATGAAGTTATATGAATTGTTGAGATTGGTCCAAAGAGCTCCTAGGTAGTCAGTCCCGAAACCCTGCGCAAAGGGAGGAGACCACACTCCACCGGCAATCCCGGTTAATTTGTGGATGGGTATACAGTGCCCTAGTGGTTGCCTCTTCAAACACTGTGGACATAATTGGCCAAGGAAACCATTGATTGATTTATGTTGTGGTTGGGTATGGACATTGGTGGAATTTCATTTGGCATTGACACCCATGACATGACACTTATGTTAGCATGATTATGATATGGAAATCATGCATTGTTTTATTATTTACAAAATATTTTACAAATATGCCATTAATGATGTATAAACCCTTGATTTATGATATTCTAATATTACACCTATTTATACCATAACCCTAATTGGAATACCTACTAGGGAAGTTGACTAATGCCCTACTTCTACCCTATAGATGATGGAACATGAAATGCTAAGGAAAATGACGTAGAACCGGAAGGGACCAAGCGTAGGAGCTTGGAAGATTGAAGTTTTAAATTGCTTAGTTTTGATTTCAATGATGTATTCGGAGGACTTGCATTTTGGGTTGTAATAATTTAGACTATTTGGGACACTTTAGGACTTATTTGCTATGGTTTGATAATCTTTAAGTTTTATTGAAATTTTATAGTGATTGGCCTTCCTTGCCTAATGATGTTATGAAATGAATAGTATCTTATTCATATAAATTATTCCGCAAGCAATAAGATAAGTGTGTGTAAATGTTTTAGTGGACTTAGTCCACGCACACGTAATAGTGGTCAGTCAAAGGTCGAGTTTTGGAAACTCGGACTTAACTCGCGTTGTAACGACCCGTTCTTTCTCACTTATAAAAAAATATATATACTCTGATTTATGCAAGTGAAAAAAGGCAGCGCGTTACATCTAGTGTGATGTCCACATCACATTTGTTTGCACCCACACTTGCTTGAAAATTCCACATTTTGTGGATTTTCCCTCACTCCAAATTGGCTTCCCATTTCATTGCAATTGTGTCTAAGGCTTCCACTTGCGTGAGGATTCTTGCAACAAAATTGGCTTCCCATTTCATTGCAATTACGATTTAGGATCTATTCCATTTGTCCAAGGCTTCCAATTGTGTGAAGATTCTTGTACAAAATTGTACGAGATATAGTTGATTTGGCAAGTGACATGACATGTTCTGTTGAATTCCTATAATTCTTATATGTGTTCAGTAAATGGGCCACTTATTTAGATTAGATTGGGCCAATTATCCAATACCAGCTTATGAGCCATAAAATCGTGCATTTCATGTTCAATATCCCAAAGAATCAATCTTTCTTTTAGTTGTTGAATCTCTATTGCATTGATCAACATGTGATATTCTAAATCCTCATTACTAATGGAATAACAAAAGATTTTTTTGGGCTCACTTTTGCCCTGCTTAAAGCCTCTACGATTTAAAAGCAATTGTAAAATTATCTTCATCAAATGAAGTTGATTATCTGCAATCTGATCATCTTTATTGTGAATGATGTGTTAGGGCATCGGTTTGATCGACTCTATGTATTGTCAATTCTGTGACCGAGCGTGACCGTGTGTGTTGGACATTGCCTTGGAAGAATGTGATAATGTCAGAGGATCTACTATGCATAGAAGAGTCTATACCGAACATGTGATTGTCACACAAGTAAGTGGACAATAGTGGACTTTAGGTCAAGCCTAAATATTCTAGAAATCAATGGTAAATAAATTGAAATCTGAAAAATGTTTAGTCTCAGCCTCGAGGCCTCAAGCATTTTGTCGATGCCTCAAAGACTGTCCATAATTGAGTGAAAATTTTGACAACTAGATTTCAGCGTGTGATCTCAGGGTCATCTGTCCTTTGACCAATTATCTTACAAAATATGGTGAGGAAAATCTGAAAAGGGTAGAAAGGCTCCTCATGATTTCAAAACATCTTTTGCCTTCATCGTAATTGGCAATCATGGTTATAATTGGAAACCTTGAGAATGCTCCTTAATCTAATAAGGGATAAAAGTCTCACTGTGATTTGCAATCACATGCAAATTTGGAAATTCCATAAGTCTACTCAAGTGATTGGCAATCTTACAAATCTGGAAAATTTCAAGAGGCTCCTCTTGATTTAAAAAAATATTATGGAAATCTTTTTGTCGTCACATGATTAGTTAATTGAATAATTTGATTGGCAATCATGGGCATGTGGCGGATGAGTGAGCTAGTCTCTGCTTAAATATTAGTAAGATGAAGGTTTGAAATTTGAAATTGAAGTGTGTTGTGAGACCCTGACTTGGCTAGACGGCCGAGTCCACTGAGGGCCAGGCCCAAGTGAAGAGAGTGGAGTGGGAGTGTGTGTGTTTGAGGGTGAAAACCAAGGTCCCATATCGGAAGTTGAGGAGTTTGAGAGAGGGTTTATAAGTAGCCTTTCCTTCCTCTTCCAGCAAGACGCAAGTCCGGGTCCGATCCAAAAACCGTGCGAGCTCGCGCTTGTGCACGTGTGTGCGCCGAAAGTGGACAATATCTTGCTGGGCCGAGCCCCAAGCCCTTTTTATGGGCCGGGCTGTTATAAATGATATCAGAGCGGAGTTCAGCACTCAGATTGTGTGGGCCTACTGTCTTCCACTGGATTCATTGGGTCGAGCCGGGGACGACTCTAGGCTTAGGGGGTGGATTGTGAGACCCTGACCCGGCCCAGACGGCCGAGTCCACTGAGGGCCAGGCCTAAATGAAGAGAGTGGAGTGGGAGTGTGTTTGTGTACTTAAGGGTGAAAACTAAGGTCCCAGATCGGAAGTTGAGGAGTTTGAGAGGGGGTTTATAAGTAGCCTTGCCCTCCTCTTCGAGCAAGACACGTTTTGGACTCGAACTTGGGTCGGGTTCGATCCAAAAACCGTGCAAGCTTGAGTGTGTGTACGTGTGTGCGTGTGTGGGCCCAAAGCGAACAGTATCTTCTTGGGCCGAGCCCCAATCCTTTTTATGGGTCGGGCTGTTACATGTGTTGTATTTCCATATATAGGCTCGAGGTCTCAAAGAAATCCTGGAGGCCTTGAGACTGAACTGTTGGGCAAAACCTCTATAAATATATGCTTAAGTCTTAATTTAAGATACAACTGATAAATTGGAAAAATATAGGCATTCTCCAGAGACTTTTCCTTCCCTAATCTCCTCATCTTCATCATCCTTTAAAGGAAGAGTTTAAGCATTAAATGTTTGTTTAATTGTGAAGATGAGGACATTCTTCTAGGATCCAAAAACAGTAAAACCCTTGTCCTAGAATCCATATTAATACTTATCAAAAGATGGACCTGATCTAAACGAAGAAGGCACAGAGATATCTACAAGAAGAACACACAATTTGAAGAATTGTTAAGGCCCAAGGCAAGTGTTATTTGTTTATTATTGTACGGTGGATTAGATCGATGTGATTGAACTACCTTCAAAAAATAGGTGTCAAGGATTAGACCAGGGCAGTCGAATCTTTCAAAACTATGTTGTAATATTTGGGTGTGACTCCCATACATAGTGGATTTGGGATAGCCCTAGAGAGGATGAGTTCAACAGTGGATGCAAGTTCAGGTGAACCGAACCACTATATATCGTTGTGCATGTGTGGTTTGTTTTAATGGTTTGGTTCATTTGTTTATCACTTGCACACATGTTTATTCCGCTGCACATATTGTTAAATTGATAAATTATTAAAAAGAAAAATAAAACCGGATCAAACCTATTCATCCCGTGTCTAGGTCCTGCATACTTCTAGTTATAGAATTTCATGATGCCCATGTATTCATTAAATAGAATTTAGAAGATCTTTGATTTAAGATTCTAAATCTAAAGAAAATAATAGGATGCTAATGTTTTTATAAAAATGAATACTGACTTTTTTTTTTTTTTTTAATTATTATTATTATTACTACTACTTTGATGATGTAAGGTCCGAACTCTTGTCAACCCAAAATGGTTGAGACATGTCCAGTTTTCTCCAAGTGATTCCTGTGTTTCCCCAGGCGAAACGCATCCAAACAGACACAAATTATCTTCCGCGCCAACGCAGTGGATAAGATGACATTCTCCTGTATCATCCTCTCCAGAAACTACCTTCCCATGGCTTCCGTTTCTTCTAGTTGGGCAGTTCCTATGACGAAATCTCCCCATTTCACCCCAACCCAGAAAGCCTATCTCCATTTTCCGCAACCCATTTCGTCCAAACCACCGAATCCCTCTGGGAAACGCCCATTTCTTTTAGTATCGAAATCTGTAAATTCTCCAGTTGCAGAGCGAAAAGGAGAAGAGGAAAAAGAAGATGAGGAACCCATGAGCATTGACAATCTTCATCGTTTCATCCAGCTGAATTTGGGGACCTGGAACGGATCCTTCAACGTAACTGTTACAAATTTTCACACTCATTTTCCTTTTCTTCTCTTTTCTTAATCAAGATTTTGGTCTTTGTGGAATTAGAAGGAAATAGTGGGTATGTTTGGCTGGATGAAAAGAGAAGTACTTATCTACAAAATAATTATACCTAATACTCCCTTGGAAAGAGATTATCAGTTTACTGGTTTGATGTGAACTAGATGACTAACTTTTTATTAAGCTGGTTTACCTGATCTTTTTTTTTTTCTCTCAGATTTATTTTAATCCCATTAATTGGACGTGTACTTAATTTAAACTCATTTCATAATACACTCACAGTGGGACTATTCTCAAGTGATATAAGCAGTTAAACAATCATATATAAAGTGACTTTTTCAAGTTTAACTTGGTCACGCCTATTAGATCTAGTGAACCAGTTCATTCTCACCATGTAATATAGATCTTTGAAGGGTTATTCATCCAATTCATAACAACTGAGTTCACCATGGATAAATTCGCCTTCTGAGGCATGTAAAAGAAAGTACTTATGAAAATAACGTTTCTTAACAAAACATAGTTAAATCTATTTTAGTTCTTTGTTAAAATGGTAACTTTGCAAGAAAGTACTTTGCTTCCATTGCATCCAAGCAGAGCCTGACAACATCGTTAAAATTCATTTGAATTCTTAATAAAATGTCCGTTTTCAAGAAAATACTTTATTTTCATGCATCCAGATTCAACCATAGAAATAATTTGGCCCTTTTTAATGGAGACATTTCCATGGAATTTCATTTCCTTGCTGTTTCTTTTTTTCCCTAATTTATTTAAATGCTTGATCTCTGTTTGGGAGAGGAAAGAAGGAATGGGTTTGGCTAATTTGTCCTTTGTGGCCTTTTAACAGCAATATGATTCTCATGGTCGATTATTGCAAACTGTGACCACAAAGCTCGTAGTGAGTTCCTATGGTGAGGATGAACTTATCAGTCTCCTACAAACGTAAGTTTTTATTCGTTGATTATTTAATCATTCTTGCAATTTTCTTTTCATTCATTTGGCATGAAATCCTGAAAGCTCAAAGGTCCCGAAGGGCCTTATAAACAATTAATAGAGCTTGGTGAATGCCAAGCCTGCACCAAACTCACCTGAAATGGATTACATAAACCAATTTATTTTCATCACTTATTTGATTGTGTTAAATGTAATGATTAGCCAAGTCCAATGGGCTTGATTTTTATGAACTCTTAGATCTAGGGCTGAATAAAGGCCAGGTTTGAGCTTGGCCCCCTTTTTCTCCAGCTTGATTTTCAATGCCTCAAGGACACTCAAATCTTGAAACTCTTGAATGAAGCTTGCGCTCACTTGTTTAAGCCATTTTTGTGCTTCAAGGGTTAAGCCCATTTATTTGTAAGGGTCGGTCTGGTGTTTGGTGGCTTTTTTCTTTCAGTCTGATGGCTTTGAATGGTCCTATTAAGCATAGTGTTCTTTGATTAAGTTGGTACTAGGAATATTCATATTGTTTACTAATGGAATTATTCATTAAGGAGAGCCATCTCTTGGATGAGGAAAGGTGGTAGAGTTCCTTGAGAGAAATAAATGAACCATGTTCATCACTTTGGTTTTCTTTTTCTTGAATTAGAAGACTACAAGAACTAAAGAGGTGACGGATATGTTGATCAACATCCAGGGTAGGTAGGGAAAGATTCTATGAACCTCTTACCAATGCAATCCATGGGGAAAATTGTACATATTGCAACTAGTGTATCTCTCTCTTATACTGTACTTCATTTTGTTGGTAATAGTTAATTTTGTTCAACTGCCATGCAAAAGTTGCTTCAGATGAAGGAGAAGGCGGTGGGGGGAAGAGTACATGAAGCTAGCAATGACTAATGCAGTAGATCTGGGAAAACATCCTAACATCCCTATATATCAAGCATAAGAAAATGAGACTCCTTCAGTGCTTGCACCTCCCTTAGCATGATCATCCTTGGATACACTGGTGATCCTCAGAATATGTCAGATAGAGAAACCTCTAGACTGCATGATCACAAACTTCCTCAACCCAATCCAGCAAATTTCACAGGTGGACAACATTATTGTTTATTTCTACTTCAACAATGATTTTTTTCATCCCTCAAAAAGAAAAAAAAAAAAACAAAAGATTTTTTTTTCACCAAAAAACCTCCTGTTCATAGTATTCCTTTGTTTTATGCTATAACAAATTCTAGTTCATAGTATAATTTTCTCTTATTTATTTGCTCACTGCCAAGTATTTCCCCCCTTTTCTTTCTTTTTTGACCTTTAGCTATATGACTTTATTAATGTAAACTATGGTCAAAAGATACCTTTTTTGAATGGTAATGTGACTCGAACTTGTAATGTTTGTGGCTATGATAATGAGTTCCTCCCAACTTTACTACTAAAAAGGTATGCTATTCCCCACAAACATATGCCCTCTTACAAGTTTAAGGCCACTATGGGCAAGATGGCCAGTGACCAAGTGCCCTCTCTCCTAACTTTTCTAAAGGCATAAAAGGATGTGTTGTCTTTATGGGTCAATGCTTTGACAATTCTCGTGGATTACACAAACCACATGATCCGATGCTTTTTTTGCCTTGAAAGGTATTGATTTTTCAGGTCCACTGCATGTGTTTCTAACTATTAAACCATCGAGTTATTTATATATCATAAATTCGTAGTGAATGAATAGTTACAGTGCATGGTTATTTTACTTGTTGCACAGTTCTCATTGAATATTTGAAATGGACAGTTTGTGTTTGAAATTTGCAGGCTATACATAAAAGAGCCTCCTTCGACAACTTCAATTTCAGGCTATGATCCTGAGCCTGAATGGGCAGAATACAAAATTAAAGAAACCAATATGTTCACAGTAGACAAGTACCAGCAGGTGAGATTAATGCTAATACATTTGACTTTATGAGAGTTAATAATATATATCATACCCCTTTTTTCATTGTTTCCCCATTGAGTGTTGCCATTCTTAGTCTGCAGATTGGCTTTTTTCCTGACGAGAAGGCATTTTCTTTGAGATACCAAACTGCTGGAATGCTAGAGACTGTATTGAGAGCAGGTGTTCTTGGGGAAGATGACACTGGTGAAGAGTCCCCCAAGTGAGTGATTGTATGGTTATCTTTCCCTTAAAAGTATTAAAAAATGTGAATTTTTACTAGTAAGCATTTCAAACTAGAGATTGCACAATGTCCTGCAACCTAAATATTAAAATGCATGCTTAAATTCCTCTCCAAGATCCATAACCTATTCTCCTCAGTAATCTTTTGCGACCAAGCTATATCTGCCTTCTCTTAAATTAATTACCTCCTCTATCAAATGTAACCATGTTCCAAGAAGCCAAACATAACTTAGGGGCTAACTTTTATAATTGCACCAGCCCTTTAATGTGTGGTGACCCTTGCCCTTTTTTCACCACAACTGGGCGTATTTGCATAGTTACTTGTTTCCTCAAATTTACGTATGTTTCATTTCCCTTTTCTTGAATTTGTTTCATGCTTCTACATGACAATTATTTAAAGTTTCCTAAATTAGAGTTCATTTTTTTATTCTCTCTTTTTGCACATCTCCCATCCTTCTACTATGGCTGCAAGCCAGTTTTGGAAAACATACTAGCTAAACCTTCTGACTGTAATGGGCTAAATTGGCATATCACTTACGAGGAATACCTATACATTGGAAGTTGTTGAAGTAAAATATCAGGCTTGACAGATATTTTTTAACTTTGACTGCTGGTTTGATGCACTTTCCTATTCTATTATTTGCTTAAGATTGTCATCCTATTGAATGCCAAAACATGGCAAAATTTTCAGTTGGACTAGAGAACTATTCTGTTTTCAGTTCGGTGATAATTTAGCCTACAGATTCTAAAAGGAACACAGACCCTACATGGGTAGCTGTGAACTGTTGTATAGACCTATAAAATATCCATGATATGTAGACACTGACACACCCCATCTATCCCCCATGCTACTTACATGCATCCCTTTGAGGGGCCCACTTGGAACCACAAGGATGAGCTCTTGGAAAAGATCCATGCTTGGGTATGGTTCCTATAAAAAGAAACTTGACTGGATCAACGAGGCCATGCTTTTTAATGACCAAAAGATTAACGGTATCAAAGGGATGAATTTAATCCAGCAGTCAGCATTACTCAGAATGGGATCAGTTTGTTAAGGATCCAATTCACGTGGCTAGGTGGTTTTGCCGAGATTGCAAGATACTTGAGGTCTTGGTCTTATGGAAAAATTGACGTAAAACGTCCATGATATATTTACTTTTTGAAAGGATTAGTTTCAGTCTTTATTGGTAACCTTAATTGTTTTCTTGTGGCATGCATTGTGTTGCATTTGCATTATATTTCTAAATTGTGTTTCTTATTATAAAAAATGTGCAGAAACTTAAAGGTCCCTTCTCGTCGGCCTTCGGTTGTTTGTGAGAACTGTCTTTATTCCCAAGAGAAAGATATGCGAGTAAGAGCATTCCATATAATGGATCCGAAGGGTATTCTTGAAATGTTTCTTATTTTTCATGAAGAAAGAGGAGATCAAGTGCCTAATGCCCATAATGTTGACATTTATAAGGTTTATGTGCAACTTTTACTTTTCAAAGAATGAAAAATCTTGCCACTCATACTTGATTAATCCACTTGCCTTTAGTAGCTGAGTTCAATCGATTATACATGAAGAAAGATGATACATGAACCTTTGTTTATTATTTTGCTATTTAGTTGTGTCTATTTGGTAGGAAGGGAATAGGCAAATCTTTGACGATAAAGCTTATGCTTGAGATTCAATACTTGAAAGCTGCAAATTGAATGTTGTCCAATTGGCTCTGTTGTCAAAAGCATTTTATCAATTCAGTAAAGACTGGACATCACTTATATGATGGATTTCTATTTGTGACGGTCTTCTTTCTTTTAGTCCTTTGGGACTTTTTGTACCTATTGATCTATATCCATTTTTTTTTCTTTAACACTAGGTGTCACACATGCTTTGCACGTCACATTACTTACATGTAAATGAATTGGATCCAACCATCACTCTTAACAAATCACAACCACCAAATTCAATTGGATATTCAAATTTCAAAATATTCTCCCCTAGTTTGAAATTGGTTGGGAGATTGGATTTGATAATTGAGCGTCGTCAAATTGTTTTTCTTTTCTTTTCATTAGATGAAGAACGTTCTTAAATTTCACAAATTAGAAAGGTTATAGATCAAAGGATTCCTCTTTCAATAATTTTTTTCAAACTCTCTTTAATCAAAAGCATATACGGAAATGTAGATTAAGAAAGATGGAAGGAGAAGGGGGGAGGGAAAGGAACCCTCAAATTTGGACCAAACATAAGATACATCCACATAGACTTGATCCGTGAACCCAAAGGCCATGTCATGACACAGAAAAATTGCTTTGAAATAGGCTTCAAAGTCTCGGTCCCTTGTTAAAATAGCAATATAGTGGGGACCTAGATCTCTGGAAACTAGCGTAAGAGCTTATCCATTAAAGAATCATGTTCATATGGCTGATGTTGCCGATGAGTGGCAAATCTATCTGGCCCTATGGGCTCGAGTGGGTGGCCCCAATCATGGGGATGGGTGCATATAAAGAGCCTTTTAGAACATTGCTGCTTGTAAAAAGTCAGGTCCATTGGATTTGAATAGTTATGATTTTCAAAGTTCTAAAATCAACGGTCAAAATGGGATAAGATTTTTAATGGATTTTGATCCTGTAGTGAGATGAACTTGGAATATATTCAAATTACGTCAGGATCCAATTGATGGGAGTAGAGTCCAATGAGGGGGAAAGAGGTACTTGTGGGGCCCAAGTGGGCCCCATGTACTTTGAAAGTTTTGTCGTCCATGGGTGACTAAAGCCTAGTTGAAAATTTTTCATTCATGGAGATCCCTAGACAAAAGATTTTTGTAATGGGGATGCCTGTTATAAAGAAAAAGTAAGTTTATTATTTTTTTTAATTTTCTGGAATGATTATAGAGACAATAGAAAGTTTCACGTTGTTTCTTGGGTCCAGGTTTGCAAATCTGTGGAGGGAAGGGGGTTTGGGAATTAGGCCGGTCCGTCAATTTAATAATGCCCTGTTGGGTAAATGGTTATGGCGTTTGGAGGATTCTGCCGGTGGTTTACGGAAGGAAATTATCCTTGCTAAATATAGGCTGCATTATTTTGGTTGGCGTGTTGTTTCTCCTTCTAGTAGGGCTTTTGGTTTTTGGCAAGTGTGTGTTCGATTTTGATGGCCTTTGAGAGTCATATTTGGTATCATGCTTATTCTGGCGATGGTATTTTCTTTTGGACATATAGATGGTTGTGTGATACTCCTTTGGTTCAGAGGTTTCCTGCTATTTTGGGGGCTAACAAGGAGGCAACGCGTAAGGAGTGTTATGATCTTGTTCAGACTAAGGCTGTTTGGTGCTCCTAATTCAGACGAGATTTAGAGGATTGGTTGATGGAGGGGTGGTTGTCTTTGATGGATCTATTGAGTAGTATTTTTATTGTGGGTAATGGTAATGATAGAAGAATTTGGGAGCTTGATTCTCATGGGATATTCTCTGTGAAGTCTTTTTGTAAAAAGTTGTGTAATGGTGATATTCCTCCGGTCAACCCTAGAATTTGGAAAGGTGTTTTGCCTCTCAAGGTGAAGGTTTTTGGTCGCTTGCAGTGTTGGAAAAGATTTTGACTATAGCTAATCTCAGATTAAGGAGAATGATTATTAGTCAATGCATGTCCACTTTGTTTATCGGATGCTGAGTCGGTCATCTTTTGCTCCACTGTCAGTTTGCTTCTCAGATTTGGTCTCATTTCTTTCAGATGTTTGAGGTTGCTTTGTGTGTTCCTAGAACTTGGGCTGATTTGGTTAATGAACTTGGGCTGTTTCTTTGCTAAGTATTGCTTGGTCTATATGGTTAGAATGGAATAACAAGTTTTTTCAGGGGAATGTGTCTCCAATTTGTATCGTATTGAGGTGATTAAGGTAAGGGCTACTTGGTGGATGGTGGGTACTGATAAATTTCGGGGCATATCTATCTTGGATATTTGTAGGGATTGGGCTTCAGTGGATTATGTGCAACCTCCTGCGGTTTCTATGCCTTCGGTTCAGTAGTCTCCTCCAGACTTGGGTCTTCTCAAGCTCAACTTCGATGGCAGCTCTGTGTACGTGATCTTGGGCTGGCAGGCCAGGGGGTGTTCATTCGAAATGATTCTGGTGATAGGGTGGTACCCTTTGTTGGTCCTTGGCCTAATGGATCAGTCATTGATGTGGAGCTTCATGCTTTATAGAAAGGTGTCTTGGAGTTGGAAGGGCTAGGGGTTCATCGGAGTATTCTTGAAGGTGACTCTAAGGTGGTAGTTGGTTGGGCTTCGGGATCCATTTGTCCCTAGATGTACCTAGATAAAGTCGAAAGGATCCGTCATTCTATGGCTTCTTTTGGCTTTTCGGTTTCTTGGGTCTCTTGTTCTGCTAATTTAGATACTGGTGATATGGCGCGTCAGGGGTTGTCTTTTCTTTTGAAATTGTTCATAAGTTTTTTTTTAAATTGTTGGGGTTTTTTTTATTGTATAGTTTTCTGTTGTGTGTGGTGGGTTTTCTTTACCGCCTTTTTTGGTCTCTCTTTTGTTTGTTTTCTTCTTTTGATTAATGAAGTTATCTTTCAAAAAAAATATTTTTTATTTAGGTTAAGACATGCTAAAATCTCCATTTCAAAAATTATTTGCATAAATATTTTCTATTTTTAGATACATGAAAAAAGTGGGCTAAATCTTTTAGACACCAAATTTTAATCACTTTTGCATGAATTTCTCCTATTGTTTAGATAATAAGATGATAATGGTGGACGAAATCTTTCCACATCACAAAAGAATCTTAAAATCTCTTTTCTTATTTTTATTCTTTTTTGCACAATTTTTTCATAGTTTTTAATACTAATATGGTAAGGATAGGTCCAATCTTTCAAATTCTCTAAATCATCTTAAAATTCCTTTTTTTTCCCCTAATTTTAACCAATTTTTTAGATGAATTTTCCCAGTTTTTTGCTTGCAAACATGGAAGCAAATCACAACTGTTTGATAAATGAATGGCCAAGATTCATTTAGTGGTCACCTTAAAATATCTCCTTTTATATAGATAAAGTAAAAACATTTATCATTATCTCTGTCAAAAAAAACAAAAGAAAAGAAAAATTTGTGTTTACACACTTTGCCCCTTTCACTTGCAGGATAGTACTGATAGGTTATCTCCATTTCTTGGTCAATGGAAGGGTCATTCTATCACAAAACGCAGTGGTGTTTATGGAGCAACAATTGCTGAAGTCGAGACTGTTGCTTTACTTGAAATGGATGACAACGGCCAGTTAATTCAGGTTTGTGATTCTTTAAATGCCTCTGTACTCCTTAGAGAATGGAATTACTAAGCAGACACCTCTTTCTAAAAATTGGTTTGCACGTTGTTTCTCACGGCAAAAGTCAGTTTAGATATTATGTTAATCTTTTGCTACTTTAAGAAACCAGAAGCCCAGAATGGAAAAATGTACTACCAATCTTTATGACCTAGACTCAAAAGAAATTTCCACACGCCACACTGCAACAACAGAATTTTGGACATTCCAATCATGTTTTCATATAATATTTCGAGGGCCTCATATTTTGAAACAAGTTGTTTTGCAAATACCTCCAAAGTGTTTTTGCACATGTATACATGTGTTCTTTAAGATTCATGTCATAGTGTTTTTGTTTTCTGTATGATATTTTATTGTGTTAAATCAATTCTGTGTTTGAAACACAACCTGCTAATAAGGTTGCCCACTAGCTCGCTGCCTTTGGAATCACTTTACTAATCTTTCTAGGGTGTCTTGGGTTTTTTATCGAACTTGTGCTCAGTCAATGGAATCGTAGTTTATTTCAAGGCTTACTCCAAGGTTGAAACTTGTATAGTATACTCTCCTAGCAGCCATCTTATGGAACATTTGGAAAGAAAGAAACTCAAAAGTCTTTGAAGGAAAAACAACAGATATCAATGATCTCATCAAATTAGTTAATCGGAGGCTTTGTGTTTGGCTTCTTTCGAGCATAGAATTTAGTGGTCTTAAACTTTCAGATCTCATTTCATCTCGGGACGAATGTATGAACGGTTTTAAAAGAAAGATGGAAGTCCAAAGACAAATGGAATCCTTCAGAACAGAATGTTTTGAAGTTCAATGTAGACGGGGCAGCAAGAGGGAAACTGGGGCTGGCTGGGATAGGGGGGGTGCTTAGAAATCATGAGGGAACCATGTCTATTGTTTTCAATGAGTCAGTGGGAACTAAAGATTCTAATAAGGTGGAAATTCTTACCATTAGGAGAGCTCTGCACATCTGGAAGTCATGTGGTCAAGGGAAACTCATTATTGAGGGGGATTCAGCAAATGCAATTGTGGGAAAAGGTTCAAAGAAGACCGCCCTGGAAATTGATCACTGTGGTTAGGGAGATTAGGTTGCTAGCTGGGGGGATGGATATATCCTTTACCAAGATCGGTAGGACAACGAATGGAGTGGCATATTATTTTTCCAAGCTTGGAGTTACAGACCTTTTTTCTGAAGTTTTCCTACTATCTGATTAGAGGAGTTTTCTTTTGTTCTCATTGTATTTTATGTTTTCTTCCCTCTTTTGTTTGGGTTTAATCCTGTTAGACCTTCTTCTCTTATATTTGTACTCTTCTTCTTTTAATATATTTCTCTTTGTTTCTGCTAAAAAAAAAAAAAAAAGATTCCATGAAACTGCAGTGTTTACCATTGACTTGGGTATCATCAAACAACACAAACCCCCCTTCCCTCCCCCCCTCCTCCTCCCCAACCCGACATGAGATAGATCAAAATTCAAATTACATATTTTTCATGACAAACCACTACTAACTTTTTTTATTCCCAAATTCATTGGTGTTTTAGAACTGAGATAATATTGTTACTTTGTTTCTTTTCACCGCTTAATTGGTCATTTGCATTTGAAAAATATGGTGATTATTTTCTTTGGTTAATTCTAGGAATTAAATGGGATGACTTAAGGTACATGTGGCTGAGATGCATATGCTCCACAGATGTGATTATTAATAACAAAGGGTAGAATTAGAATGATTGTGCAAGGGGTAATCTACACTTCTACAGGTGGCTCTGAAAGAAGAGAAAATGAAGGAGTAGATCCTATTGGTTTGGGTTTGTGAGTGAGAGATAGAATGCAGCCCTTGTTTTAAGAATTGAGGCTTGCCAGTTCAATGTACCCTAGGAAAAGGGGGGAGGCCAACGAGAATGTGGATGTAGTAGCTATGTGTGATATAATGGGCTGTAGGGTGACAAAGAACTTGGACTTAATCAGTTCAGTAAAATTCACAAACCCGAACTTGGATAGATGTGATAAGGCTTGGATGGTGATGATGATGCAATGAGTCCCTTGCTCAGTTTTTTCAATTCACATTCATTGTTATTTGGGCAAGCAGGGTCCATTGCTATACTGTAGGTTATAAATAGGTCAGGTTCAGTCAGGTAGTGGTTCTCTATGGTTGGTTCCTTCATTGAATCTACCAGACATGATTCCATTGCCATGAGCTCATACTTAGTTTTTGTACTATGGTAGTCTGCCAATTGTTCTAAAATTCCAGTTAAAATCTGTTCCCTGATTTCCATTTGTCCACTGTTTTAATTCTACAACAATGTAGGTTCTTGCCAGGGTACTTGAGCCTGGACAAATTAACTTGCCTGCCTGCGCTTTGATTTGATTGCCGAGTATTTTGAACAGTAAAGAGATTTATTTTCACTTTTCTTCCTTCTTTTTTTAATTTCCCTTTATATTTCCATTCTCACTGTTTCCTATGATCCCCAGTGATTATTTCACTTTTAATTGTTGTTCATACATAAGAGTTGGAAGGATAGTCAATGACATTACCCAGAGAAAAAAAGTTACCCATACACCAGATCATAATGACATTTATTATTCCTTATTCAGGACATTACTTCAACTACTACTGGGGGAAGTACCACTAATATTCATTGGACAGGCACTGTCTCAGACAACTTGGTTGTCTTTGATGGTGGCTTCCAGATGACCTTATTGCCTGGAGGGATGTACATGGGTTGCCCATGCGATGTTGGGAAGAGTGTGGCACAATCTCAATCTTTCCATTTGGAGTTTTGCTGGATGGAGTCGCCAGGTAAGAGGCAAAGACTTGTACGAACCTATGATATTGAAGGTTTAGCAGTGTCATCAACGTACTTCTTTGAGACAAGAGTATGACATTCTTCAGCTTCATTTTATACATCAATGGTTGAAACTTTTGTAATTCTATTTTTCATGTTGTAAGTAGTGATATGTCAACTTCTACATGCACATTCTTGAAATGTCAATTGCCCATGCTTCTGTTTGAGACCTTGAATATGGAGGAAAATTTCAAGTGCACACTGCACAAAGGTTTTGTAATCTTTCATATCCCACTGTACATGGGCCGGAAATCTCTTGATCTGAACGTGTAAATTTTGGGGTGAAGGATACTTGAGTTGCCAGTTGTGTCATCCAAATATATGGTAAATCTGAAGAGATGGTCAGTCAATACAACACATTCAGCAAACATGATTTAGTAATTAAGAGTTTAGGATCATCTGATCAATGATGGCATTGGGATTAAATCTCATTGTGGATTAAATCTCATTGTATGTGGGGCTCCCAGGTGATGCAGGTGAGAGTATGGTATAATTACTATCTGTGTGTGCACATGTGCGCATAGATGTTGGATTAGGCAGCTAGGTTTTCTGAGGTATCAAAACCCATTCTATGACCATGCCAGAAACTTGGTAAAAATGCAGTATGGTAAGTGCAGCATTAGCTCAGCTGGGATAATCATTCAAGAACTCGTAGGATTTACATATCCCAGTTATCATTTTTCCAGATTAATTTCTTCTGAAACCCCAGTAGCTATAAAAGATGATCATTTCTTATATGGATCCTGAAATTCCATTTCAGTTTAGCATGAGTCCAATCGCAAGTGAAATGTGTATCGATCAATCTCTCTCTCTCTCTAAACAACAACAAAAAAAAAAAAAAATCTATTTCAAGTTGTGAATTCCTGTTTGTATATTGTTAACTTGTTTTTCCTTGCTCACTTTGTTTACTTAAGTAGCTGCCTACTTCCAGAGGCTATTTAAAGTGATTATGATTTCTGAGATTACAGGTGCAAATTATTCAAGACAAGATTGTTTCTATGATGGCTGTTCAATTAATCACTTAACCTTTTATCTCACGATAATATCTCATTTTTATCTTTAAAAATCTGGTAAAAACGCGATATTATCGCCTTTTAACGGATTTCAACAGTATTTTGTTTTTAATTAAAACCTTCCCAAGTTCCCCTTGTTCCCAATCATATTAGGGTGTCATATGGCTACCAAAGCATGCAACTCTAACCTATGTTGTATTTCATCCATGCTCGTATATTAAACAAGTTGACCTCTTGGGATCAATAGATATTAGGGTTAGCTTGAGTGAGAAGGTCCAATAAGTGAAACCCCAATTCCCCATCAGTTCTGGACATACTGGATTAATTCCAATTGGTTTTGAACTACAAATTAGTTCACTTGAATAATTTGTTGTTTGATTTATCGAATAGTTAAATGTCAAGATATTATTTGTATTTTCTAATTATGTTAATGTGATAAATCATTTTTCAAATACTTGTTATATTCTTTTTCCTTTTTTTTTTTTATCAAGGTGTCCAGGCTCTTCGGGACATATACAATCTTCCTTACTCACATAGAACACATAATTCTAAGGAAAGTGACCTTTTGAGATGGTGGAGTGGGTTATTTGTTGTATTCTTTTGTTGAAGAGAATGCCTTAATTAAAAAAAGTTGATAATCAAAAGTCATTAGATCAATGAGCAACTTTCTTGCCCCAACTTCAATATATAAATATTAATAAAGTCTCTTAAGGTTATACATATTATGGTAGTGCAAATTACTAATAATTTTTCAACTAATTAATTTAGGCATGTGAACCATATCAAACAAATCATACTGGGAAAATGAGTTACTTCATCAAGCTAGAAAACTCAAACTACAAACTTAATGAGCTAAAATGCAGATTTAGTGAACGTATTCCAACGAACTAACAAATTGTGACATTACATCGAACTGCAAATTTCTTATTTGAATTCAAAATCAGAGTTTGAAAATTTGGAATTCAAACTCAACTTAGAAATTTCATCAAATAAAAAGCTCACTAAATTTTGTTGACTCATTTGACTTAAGGTCTTATTAATTCAACTCAGTCCAACTCAGCCAATTTTCTTTTTCCTTTTCTTAATATGGCATGAATGTAAAGAAGGGCTCGGCATTTAGACACCCCCGATTTCTATTAGCAGACACTGCATTTCCATTTCTGAGTGGAAATTACGTTTCTGCCCTTCTGCATGAAATCGACCGATCGAACCTTTAACGCATTTTCGCTTCAATCGATCAATCTGAGGCGAGTAAAATCATACGATTGATCTATGGGATTGTGCGATTGATCCCATGATTTCTCCTCTTGAGTAAATCGTGCGATTGATCCCAGTTTATTAAAAAGGACTAATGTGTAGAATCGTGTGATCCATGGGATCGTGCGATTGATCGTGCCAAGGCTCACCCGCTTCAACCGTCGAGAGAGAGGACGCCCGCAGCTTCCCTCTTTGGCGTTGCAGACGAGAGAATCATGAAAATACTCAAGGATCCCACCATTCACAATTGCTGGTGATTTTGGTAGAAAAATAGAGGCGGAATTTGAAAAGAAAAAAAAAAGATGAAGAAGAGAAGGTCTGAAAGGAAAGGCAGACAGACAGAATAGAGAGAAGCGACAGAGATTGCAAAGTGGTGGTGGTGGTGGCGTTCCTGCTTTTTCTTTTCTTTCATCTATCCGGCACACGGCCAGGAATATGTTCTCAAAGGATTGGAACTTCTAGAAGCTTTTCCGAGCTCCGGAGCTCAAGAAACGGTTTCTTCTGGAAATCACTGGAAATAACGAAATTGGGAGAAAGTTCGGCGGAATTTCCAGCTCCGAGGGGGAGAAATCTGTCGTGGAGTGCGCCCGAAACTCTAGAATCGTTGATGAAAGCAGAGGGCCGTGTGATCAACACCGGGATTCAAGCCGAGGAAAGGGAGATCTACGAGGCTGGAGATCAGGCGGCTGCTAATAATCATCATGGCGGGAAGATTAGGCTTTCAATGGTTCTGATGCAGTTGATTTCCCATGGTTCGATTTCTGTGAGAGAGCATGGAATCAATGCCAGAGGGGGTGGAAGTGTGTGAGTTGCATCGGCAAATGAATTCAAGAATCGAAGAAGGTGAGCCTTGGCACAATCAATCGCACAATCCCATGGATCAACCCCACGATTCTACACGCCTCAGATCGATTGATCGAAGCGAAAATGCGTTGCATGTTCGATCGGTCGATTTCACGAGGAAGGATTGAAACGTAATTTCCACTCAAAAATAGAAATACAGTGTCTGCTAAAAGAAATTGAGGGTGTATAAATGTCGCGCCGTAAAGAAGGCATTGAAGTATGACAAAATTCTTTTATCACAAACCGAAAAAGTGTGTAAGGTTTGTCGACAAGAAAAGCATTCACAACTTTATTGAAGAAAAGGGCCAAACAATAATTAGGGAGAGAAAGGGCAAACTAGAAGAGTAAGGAAGAGAGTAGAAAGATGGCTTTAGACAAGTAGAGATGATAGGAAAAAACAGTAGCAGAAATGATTGATGATATGAGAATTTAAAAGATCTATGCTTATTTTACACATGCAACAAATGTTCCTTCAAATAGAAATAATTATTTTGAGGAATGATCATATATTATTATCCCGTAAAGATCACAATAAATAGTGTCATTTAAAATATATGGAGTCCCCCTCTTAGAAATATAAATCGTTCATTAATTTTTAAATTCAATGGAGCATATATATATATATATATATATTTTCGATTATATGAAATTATTTAACCCACTTTTGGATGAATCAAATGATAGAATGTGATGAACTTTAAAGATTTTCTAATCAAGTACTTGTGATTTGATCCTTCCAACAGTGAGTCCAATAATTTTATAATGTTTAAAATAAATATAAATGTATCTCTATATTGAAGATTAATGAATGCTTTAAAATTTTAAGAAATAGACCGTACGTGTCTCAAATGGCACCATTTGTTATCAATTCTACCGTTAGAATACCATTAGAATATTAGCATGTGATCATTGCTTTATTCTTTTAAAATCTCATTATCTAATAAATTTGACAATATAAAAAGTTACTTTATTTATTGTAAAAATTAAAGACCTTTTGAATTGAAAATTCTTCTTCCCAACTGAAATCATTCTTGCGGTAGGTGTTTAGCGTTTTCTCCTCTTTCTTCTCCTTCCAATAAATATGATGAGGACATCCAAAGCCCAACACAAAATGAAGGAAGAATTTGATGAAGTGGTGGAAATGACCCTCTAATTTTATATCAAAGAAGATATTTTGTTGTTAGTACCTTTGTTTTGCTTAGGTGTCCCACACACTCACTTTTTTGAGAATGTTTTTCTCCCTTTTTTGAAAGAATCTTACCCAATAGGTCAGAAAAAAATAAAAATAAGCAAAAAGGGGACATTTTAAGCTTTCCAGCAAATCAAGAACTTCATTCTAAACCCAATAGCCATAGTATCGAGTTGGGCCTGTGTGAGTTTGTTTAGAGCCTCAAAGCCCATTTTTAAAGGTCCATTTAGGCTTTAAACGAATTCCACATCATCTCCTATTTCGCACCATATCCAAGGCCGGCCTTTGCTAAACGCGGGGTAGGCCACCGCCTAAGGCCTCCAAACAATTAGAAAATAAAAGAGGGATACTAATTGCAGTAGGGCTTCATCTTAAGAGTTTGCCTATGATCCCTTAGATTTTAAGGCATCTTAGAGCCCACACTGACCATATCCTCATCCACATCGCATGGATTCTTCAAATTTAGCAATTTTAGAGCATTGAGTTAGCAAGGACATGCCATGGGCGTGTGCAGGGACATCAAGCAAGTATCGAGAATAGATGGTTAGAGCACTCCAAATCCACCCAAGATCATTTAGGAATTTTATGTATTATTTTATGTTCTTTTTATAATAATTCCACATGGTATGTTGTCATTGGTGGATTAGGACAGCAATGGAATAACCCATGAGCAACCTTATCATTTTATTATTTTTCCTTTTTTTTTTTCAAATTTCACTAAAAATACATGGGCTTAGCTATTGTCCAAGACACACCATTCAATTAAAGCAATAAGAAGTTCTAGCAAGAGCTAGCTTCAGTTCTTTCCATGTTCTCGATGAGCTTTATCTTTTAAGTTCTTTTGAATTTAATTGTTGAATGTGAATTTAAGTCTTGCATATTTATGGTTTGAATTTTGTTTTTAAATTGAAGTGCCCAATTGATTTAAATTAGATGCACATTCAGCTATAACATACTTAATTCCATCTCAATTCTTCAATTGAATTATAATATCATTAGTGTTCAAATACATGATGTTGAGTTGATCTTGTGAGATTTAAGCCGAATTTTTTTTTTTTTTATATCAAGTGAAATTTAAATTTGGTTAATCCACACAAGAATCGAAGGGAAAGTTGACCAAAGGATTTCTAAGATTTGAAATCCTAGATCTAGATTGCATAATTTAGATATGAGTTGTTATTAATCTGAACCCATCAGAGAATGCAACGAGAGTAGCATCAAACCGCTGATTCCATGACGAGAACCGGTGAAGTAAGATTCTGAGAGGGGGAGTATTGTCGATCTAATGACAGGCGGTTCTCCTCCCCACTCCAATAATAAGGAAGCGAAAGAAAAAGAGAGGCCGAGGTTCTTCGACGCCAAGACCAAGGCCTTGTGCTGGCAGAAAGCGGATGTGGTGCCTGGTAGGCACCCGGAGCGGTGGCGCAAAGATGCAGCCGGCAACATCGTGTGCAAGCGCTTCTGGAACTGCCTTGGGTGTCTTTGCTATGAATACGACCACATCATACCTTTTTCCAAAGGTAAATCCCCACCAACCCATCTCTCCCTTTTCCTTGTTGCTTGTTTTCTTTCTTGATTATGAATTAATTGATTTCCCTTAGATGTTTGATCTTATGCTTGGGAGACTACAAAATCTGGGAGGTGGGGTTTTTACAAGGGCATGGATATGCACGGGAATTTGGTATTTGGAGTCCATCAGTTGGGCCATTCATGAAATAGGTATTACCAACCATTCCATCTAGGCCATTCATCAAACAGGTGGAAGGCTAATGAGGTTCGTCGTGCTTTTAGTTTACACGTTTATCACTAGGACCTACAGTCTCCTTCATTCCTTCATTTTATCACCGTGGATCTGTTTGTTTAGGACAATGGAGGAAATTTCCCAAAAGCACCATGCTTGTTAATTTTTTGGTAGTTGCTTTATGGGACACTTAAGAATGCACCCTCTCTATGGAGCCCATCAGAGAGGGGTTCAAATCATGGGCTAGATTGTAATGTATACAGAATCATGTGATGATTTGAACTGCCAAAGAGGGACTTTCTATGAAGAACCCCTATACGAGGGTGCATGCATGCATGCATAAATTGGTAATAAGTGGACTCAACTGTCAAAAAATGACTAGGAAGCACACTGTATAGGAGTGTTAATAGAAGCTCCTTCTTTCGGCAACTTCATTACATGTCATTAATTTCTTATGTTTTTTAGCCTGAGGCCATGTTTGGTGGGAATAGAATGGAATGAAATGAAAAAACTTCGGCTTGGCCATGTGCAAGTTCATCCAATCCAATCCATTCCATTCCATTGCATTCTCATTCTAAAACCAAATAGGTCCACTGTGTTTAGATGAGAACTTAAAATAGGGTTCTCCACCTTTTAGGTAATCCCTCACCTTTCAATTCCTAATTTCTAACTTCTTTTTTTCATGTATAAATAAAGTTTTCCTGTTTTTCAAGTCACCCTATTTGGTATCCCTTAGGTAGAAGTTTCACTAGTAAGTTGGGCAAACTGCATGAAAATTAGTGGTCAAATTTATTTGTTTTTGAATTGATTGTTGATTTCAATGCCATAGATTGGATAGCTAGATGGCCTTTGTGCTGTGATTTTAGTAATTAGATCGTCCCTAACCTTGCTATGAACATGGTGAGGTCTACTGGTCCACCACATGCACTTGTCAAGAAAGATGTTGCTACTAATTTGAAAAAAAAAGAAGCAGAGTTTATTTCATTTAAACTAGTATCTTCCTTCTTCTTTAATAAAATATCATCATCATTCAAAAAGAAAAAAAAAAAATGATGGGAGATAATGGGTAGTTTCACGAGCATAACCATGTCCCCCTTTTCTAAGTTTAAATAGCCATGTCCCCTTAATGGGTCTTTAAGCAATAAAACTACTTTATCTAATCGAATATTACAGGGCACAAATCTGATCAGGGAAACATGCTGTGTTACCATGTTCCATTGAAGAAAACAGTCTAGATGCTAACTGCTATTTGGAGGACCAGCAGCCTTGAGACGTTCCCCTCTAAGCAAGTAATAAATGGGCGACCATAAACAAGGAAGAAGTTTAGGATCTGGTGATCCTTCGATCAACATATTTTGCATGTAGTAAGCATGTCATGCTTTGGTTCTGAAGGGATTCCGAGTACTAGGATATGGATAAGAATTGTTGTTATGAGAGGGAGGTAGGATTCTTTGAAAGCATTTCCAATACTAGGATGGGAATAGGTCTTGCCGTCAAAGGATGGAAGGAGGGTACTAGTATTGGTGAACACAATAGATGATGGTGCAGCCAGTCCCCAACTGGAGTGATTGTGTCTTAGTTTATAGTATCCATTTCATTATTCTCTTCTTGGGTACTCATTGAGTCATTTCCATGACTACGAGAATGCAAAAACAGAGCATGTTGGAAAATGAACATCCTTTGGTTATGCATTTCATGGGTCTTGATCAAGTTGACACAACTTAAGGGTATAATATAGATTTTTTTTTTAGTAACTCTTTTTCTATTTTTTTTCTGCTTTTGGTGAAATCGGGTGTTTGAATAGCATACGCCTCTTTTCTTTGTTTTGGTTCAACTGTGGATGCTGTCTGTCAAAACCGATAGTTGGATGCTCTGATTACTGTAATCTACCCTCAAGGTGACACTACAGATGCTCAGTTCATCTTGTGGTCTGTAGAAGCTATGTTCTGTTGTAACTGTTGAATGAGTAAAATCAGTTGATAATGTCATTTCAGGATAGATTATAGCTGGCCTCTTTAATAATAATAATAATAGTAATAAACTGGGAATTTGTTTCAGGTGGTGCATCTACGGCAGAGAACTGCCAAATCCTTCAGTCTAGGGTGAACAGGTATAAATCAGACAAGGAATGGTTGGACAAGACAAAATTGGAGGTTTTTTCATGTGATGTCAAATTTACTGGTAACTTTCATGATCCTATTCTTGTTTTTTGAGATCTGTTCATCAACTTCCTTTTAATAAATTTATTATCACTGTCAGTTTCTGTCATATGAAGGATAACAGAGAGTATTCCTTCTTGATGGATTTTAGCAACCCATAGTTTAAAAGACAATTATCCATCACTCAAAAAAAGAAGAAGAAAAATAAACAGACCTTAAAACACATTATTATTTTCTTTTTCATTTCTCCAAGCCAAATAGTTAGATCCTAAGTTTCAAATTGAATAGATAGTAAAATAGACTAGAAACACGCTGAATAAGAATCGTTTTGTGCAAAATCCATGGTAATGCCAATGAACACCATTGTTAAAGTGTAGCCACTATGGCCATCTATATGACTTGCATCCCTCCCGGAGTGACAGAAGGCTTTGTGCATCACACACGTCACAGAAGTTGAACTTAAATTTTTTGTGTTTCACCCTAGTGGCATTCTCATCTGATGCTCTGTAAATGCTTTTATAGATTTAACCCCGAAAACACCTGCTAGCTTACTTGACATATTTCTAATTAAAATTGGTCAATAAAACAAGACGTCATTAATTGCTGATTTGGAATGGCTCACATCCTGTTCTAGTGTTATGAACCTTCTCCTAATTTAGATGAGTAGTAATACCATTAAGCACCTCGGTTTTGGGTTCTCTATGCCCGTGGGTTTTCTTGGACAAAATTGAAAGGATTCGGTATATTACTGTTTCCTTTGATTTTAAGCTCGCTTGGGCCCCTTGGTCAGCTAATTCGGCTGCAGATGATTTGGCTCGTCAGAGGTTATCTTTAGATTCAGAAATTGTAAATAGTTTCTTGTAATTTTGGAGAGGGGATATGTTCTTTTCGTTTTTGCAGGCTTTTCTTGGCCTGCTTTTTCCTTATTGTATTCCCTTTTGAAGTAATGAAGTTAAATTTTTTTTTTTTAAAATACTGTTAAGCACCATTTTTGTGTTCTTATTGGTTTTGTTTTTGTTTTTGGTGAACATATTGATTTTGCACAGCTGATTATTTTACATTCTTTGATGAGAAGGTGAGAATAACTTGTAGAACCGCATGGATTGTTGTTGTGCAGATAAGGAACTTGACATAATTGAAATGGCTGTTTATGGTGATGTCATCCGACCGGGAAACCAGTGCCGATGTAGAACTGTTGCTGAAATGCTTGGCCAATACAAGTCAAAGAACCCCTTAGCTGCTTGTGAGTTGCCGTACAAGGAGATGTCATAATCAGCAATAAGGCTCCGGAGAGAACTGTAACTGAACCAACTGGGGTTCCATTGGTGGTGGTGGTTGTGCAAAATTTGTAGTTTTTATTATATTTGTGTGAACATTCTCCATGGCTGGAAGGAAATTTATCTAGATTCCAATTGCAAAGTATCCAAACACGTTTGGGTTACTAGATGCTTGTCAGTCAATTGAGTTTTTAAATTAGATCAATGCAGATTAGGCCAAAGTTTGATGCAGCTGCAGATGATTTGGTTCTTCAATTGAGTTTTTAAATTAGATCAATGCAGATTAGGCCAAAGTTTGATCCATTTGAATTCTTTATTACATAATATTTTACTGTTTAATTAAAATATTATTAAATTAATTATATATTGCTGCTTCTAGTACTATTATCATAACCATTATCATTATTGTCACGTTCTGGATGATCAATGCAGTGAAAATCTCTTAGATTGGAATACTGTAATTCCAACTGTGACCGAGCATTTGATGTTCCATATGGATCAATGGGCCCATTACATGCCTGTGTAAGCCTGGGTTTGTTCTTGTCTCAAATTATGCAAACTACACACCATAAAATTTTGTACGGGGGGATGCTGTACTGATTTATGATGGTTGGGTTGGATACTAAAACTCAGAGATCCAACACAAGAGACGAGATCACTCCTTCAGGATTCGACGCATGCGATGGATGACCTGAAAAACTGTAGTTGTTGTTGGACCTCCGGAGCATCCAAAGGATCCTGGCTCAGAGGAACTGGTTCTGGTTAATTTTACTTATGATCCAATTCATAAATTTAGCCATTGGTTCAATAATTGCTAATGTCTGCAGATAGTAGTGTAAAAGAGCCAAGCTTAGCCCAGCTTGGAGATTAGCCAACATTAAACAGGCTATGCTAGTGAGGACTTGAGCTTCATGGATCATGCTCTAGCTTGCCGAGCTAGGCAGATTTGAGTGTTGGCTGGGCCTGCATCTGAAGCTTGAACTAGATTCAACTTTTGTGGGCCTGTCTAAACCTGCCACAGCGGTACATGGGATGTGTGAGATGAATAACGGCAGGGGCGTTTCACTCATGTTTGATCAGATAAGTCTTGTGATTTTAATTCTTTAAAATGTGACATTTCTAATGATTCTTGCTATGGCCTATTTTTTATTCCTACTCCACTTCAAAATGGCTACTTTCAGTAGATTTACTTCGTGTATGTAGGTAGAGAAGTTTACACATGTTTTAAAAATTAGTCAGGTACTATAAGACTCCTTTATACGTTTTACACCTTGTCCGTAAAAAAAAAATGGAGAACTATCCTCCTACATGTGATCAATGTTTTAAAACCCTACTCTTTACAATGGTTGAATCCCGTTCAACTCTGACTTTTACCAAATGCAGTTCAATTATCTCTAAAACTTTTCAAAGTTCAAACTCTCAAAAATCTTTAGTGATCCACGGTTCTAAGGGGCTGTATCAGTTTACCCTCAATAGTCCTCAAAAGGTTTGGAACTTATTATTTAGATTATTGAACTAATTTTTTATTCATAATTATAACCGCTCAAAAAAATTGGTAATTATAAGTAGAGTGAAGAAGACATTTTTTTTTTTTTGAAAACGTGGTTGTTAACTTTTTGTATTGTATTTGACATTTTACAGTTTATAGTTATTTATATAGTATTATACTCTTAACTTATTTATTATTAATTAATTTATTGATCAAGTTATTAATATTATATAAAATATCATACTAAAGTCACGAGTTTGACTACCTTAGTTACCATCAATTTTTAAAATATTACATGCAATAGAGAATTCATCTGTTATCCACTTTGGCTTCTTCTAATCAAAATCTGTTCTTCAAATTGTTTGTTCATTTTTATATTAAACAAAGCAAGATAAATTAAATAAAAGAATGATTGCTCACACACTAATATACAGTGTTACCTCGCATGCCCAAGCATACGGTCTGTCCAACGGGGGTGGTGTTTGATTCGCGAGAGAGGTATTTATTTGAGTATGTGATCCACCAAAATTCAATTAGATCGGATCAATCAAGTCATGTTTTTTAAGGCGGCAGAGTTTTGAAAATTACAAAATAATTTAAATTGATCAAATTTTAGAGAGCTTGCAACAAGTTTGAATTATATGAACATTATAAACTCAACTAGTACTAAAAAACAATTTTAAATATTCAATTATTAATGCCAACTATATATAGTTGTGATGCATGGCTATGGCGATAATGATGAGTTGATGATGATGATAAAATTTTACTTTTTATTTCTTTCCATCAAAAGAGAAAGATACATGATGAAGGAGATCTTACAAGAGGCTCTTACTAACTTTTTTTCTAAAATTAGATTAGGAAAATTCAGTATATTCCACCAGTCTCCAATGTTTCTATATCAGGTATAGATGCAAATATCGGTCAATACATATTGTATAGACCGATATATATATTGAGATTTTCAAGGCCGATATATATCGGTTGATACGATATGTATCATTATCGGGTTCACCGTCTCTAGCCGATAACTCAACCAATACATCGTGTAAAATATCGGCCGATTTTAAAATATCAGAAAATATCAGTCGATACATTTGCAAGTATCACCTAGTAATTTTTCTGATTTTTTTTTTAGAAAAAAAAATTGGGAGAAGAAAGAAAAATATTTGCTGATACATATCGGCCGATCTGATATTTTTACACCATGTATCGTGCATCCTTCTCAATTATAATAAAAATCATTCTTACAAGCATGTCAAGAATTTGAAGAGCGACCATTTTATCTTTGACTTGATTACAAATTTAAGGGACTTGAAGTTTCAGCCACTCATTTGAATCCTCTAAAGATATTTTGGTAGAAGGATTTAACTCTCCCTTTCACAACATCCAAATGCTACAAACAACGGAAAACAATAGGCAAGGCCATGCCCACTAACCTAACATCTGAAAGAGACAAAGGGATTCAATTCTTAGATCTCTGCAATCAGAGAAGATGCTTTTGGGAGTAAGGTTGAAAACAATGGGTCAAATCTTGGGCCACTTTAAATTAACCCATAAGGCCCAGTTAGTGTACGAGAGGTTACATTATTATTCAGCTTTTTTAAGACTTCAGTGAATAGAAAGCTAATTAAAAGACCATTTTTTAATTCAAACAGCAAAAGCATGATTTAGGTGTACTTTTGGATGTATATAAGAAATTCTCCTCCAATAAACTCACCTGTCAAAAACTCAAAAATAAAAAATTATGAAAAAGGATTGGGGTTGAATGTTTAAGAACATTGTTCATGTGGATAAATAATTGCCATTATCATCAAGTAATTTTTTTATCTGAACAAAAGTAATGGAAAGACTTAACCCTGTTTTTGTTAGGACTTAGATATTCATCCTAAAATACTAGCATGTTAGGTGGAATGACTTAAGTTCCTTATAAATCTCTGAATCTCTCTCTATAGACTCGTTTGCAGTCAGTCCCAACAATTCCTCCTCGAACGAGGCCAATCATCCCATCTGCCTACGGTATCTCCTGCGTCCGCATGAGGTAGTCTAAGACTTAGCTCTGAAATTACTTGTTAGGACGTGTGTATCCATCTTAAATGACTAGTATGTTAGGTGGAGTGATTGAAGTCCTTTATAAATCTAAAGATCTCCCTCTATACTTTCAATGTGGGATTCCTTCACAACTAGCCCCAACAATTTTGATGACCCTAAACTCTCTCTGGCTCGAAGTACCATTGAAGATTAAAATCTGTAGCTTTGATTACTTATGGGTTGAAGGTGCCATGCTTATGGTTTACAAATGAAGGTTATGGTCTTCGAATCTTGTGAAATTTCTACTTTAGATTTTCCCTTTCACCACATATGAAAATCTGTGGTGGAATTGTGAAATGGCATAAAATTTCAATTCCACTCAAGAATTTCAGCCCACCAAGTGGACTAGTAGATGAGAATGGAAGTGAATGCAAACCAAATGGAGAGAACAGAGGTCACCGATTTCCTGTTACAAAGTACTGCCTTCCAAATTCTGGAAGTGTTTGGTCTCAAAAACTAGCAGAAATAATGCAGATGCTGGTGACAATATAATAGACCAACTTTTTTACCAGCAGAATGATGGAACCCATTTTTACAATTTGAGAAAGCAAGGTACATTGCTGGTTTGTGCATTGTTTGCTCAAACCAGTTAAAAAGCATGGAAAAAAATGTCACATGGGTTCCTTTTCTTGGCCCATTAGCCAGTCAAAAATGACAATCCATTACATATGGCCACCTCTGCAGCTCCTTGTCATTGATTTAGAGTTGCACAACCTACAACATTGAGGTGTAAGAGCAAGGCTGATTTGTTCAACAATTCAGGTATAGTTCAAGTGTGGCACAGACAAATCTTGAGTGCGACTCTAAGTATGTGACATCCGACTACCTTTTCTTTTCTTTTTCCATCCTATTAGTGTGTTAACTACATAGTAGTAAGTAGCCATTAGCAAGTAGAGACTTAAGTTCAAGGCTTATCAAATGGAGTATTGATATACTTTTAAAAAAAAAAAATCTTTGAATGTATATTTATTTAGAGTTATCTTCATTGAATTAATCAATCTTTATTTTTTAACTTTTTAAAATTTGATTATTTTGAACTATTTTTTAGTTTCTAAACTTTGTGAAATTTAACATACTTTTCAGTTAAAACTTTTTTAACTTGGTCTAAAGGGATCGTTAAAAATTATTTTCCCATCAAATCAATCAAGTCATAATTTACATTTCTCAAAGTTTAGAGACTGAAAAATAGTTCAAAATAATCAAATTTTAAAAAGTTAAAAAATAAAAATTAATTAATTCAATCAAGATAACTTTAAATAAATATACATTCAAAGAAAAACATTTCTAATAAATATATCAACACTCCATTTGGTAAGCCTTGAACTTAAGTCTCTAAAGAGAAACTACTATGTTATTAACACATGAGTAGGATGAAATTTTACAAACTTTGGGAAATTTAAAATACCAATCAGAAAAAAATTCTTTACCTACACACACCAGATAATTTTTTTATATTAATAATCTAAATGTATCTATTTTTGTTATATTTATTATTATTGATGATGTCATCATAATTATTTTTTTTATCATTAACCTGATTTGCTCTTTAAAAGAGAAGCCTATTTTTTTTCCTTCTTCACCATATGTTTGATGACTGAATTAAGGACCACAAATTACAAATTGAAAGCTCAAACAAACTGTTCACATACTTGAGACAGAACATTATTGTATGGTTCTTTTAATGTAAAGTACATGGGCCACACAATTGAATGTATTCTCTTCTTATTCCTTTTACTAACACTACATTATTAAAGTGGTCCACATTCCACATTCAATAATTGTTGATGTGGATGTACAATTGGGCCTTGATTGAAGCCATCTAACCCCACTTGCAGGCTCAGTGGCATGCAGAAATAGGTCACTTTCAAAACATTTGTACACCCTTGACTGGGCCCCTTCCACACATAAGTTGTTCACATGTATCCATGTGAAGGAAGAAAAAAAAAATTAAGAAAAGAATGTCCGTGAGATACCAAAAGAAAAGAAGCCCCACTGACAAAAGAAGCTTGATTTTGGATTTGACATTTCGTCTGCCTGGGCTTCTCTTTGAATTTTAGGCCTGTGGGCTGGGAGTGGGCCTATTTAATGGCATGATAATTAAATACTTTTTGCAACCAAATGAGTATGGTCGGTTCAAGTCCACAGTTGTCAAATAGGTACTTGACTCAAAAATTTTCAAACTCATAATTAGAACTCCAGTTTAAGGATTTAACACTATTCTTTGCTTTGAGCTCGCGAGACTCGCATCGTTTTGTATTGGACCCAAGTTTCATTCTTGAACCCAAAAGACCTTATACTAGAAGGGAGGAGTCTTCTCTCATATAAACTTCAATCCTCTCCTCCTCATGGTATGGGACTTTTTCTTCCTTCCCATGCTACCCCTTTACAAGCATGCCCCTCTTGGAGTGGGGGGGGGTATTATAATCCACCCCTTTTAAGATTAGAGCCGTCCCTAGCTCTATAACAACACACATGCACCCGTCTAGCACAATATTGTCTGTTTTGGGCTCAAGAAATTCGCACGGCTTTGCATTGGATCCAAGTCTCACCCCAAAAAGCCTTATGCTAGAAGGGAAGGATATTTTCTCATGTAAACCTCAACCCTCTCCACCTCATGGGCAGGATAGAACTTCTCTCTCTTCTCATGCTGCCCTTCAGAAGCAACCCCTTCTTGGGGAGGGTTATTACACCTGTGCTTAGAGTTGAGACACTACAATTTTTAGTAATAATGAGGAGGGATAAAACATAGGACAAAGAATCAGTTTGCAGGTTGTCAATACGTATCAAGCGATACATATTGTTGCATTGTGCTAAGGTGTGGAATGCTGATAGAACCGGTATTATCGGCTGATACTGCATAATATTGGCCAATGTAGGTTTTTTTTAAAAAAATCAGTTTTGACCAATTTTTAAATTATTTTCACCAATAGTTTCAAATTTAAAGGTTTAAATTAAGTTATTTTCATAAATTTTTACCATTTTGAATTATTTTCATTAATTTCTTCGAGTTTTGACTCTAAGATAATCTCAAATTTCAAGTTTTTTTAAGAAAATAATTTAATGAAATAATATCTAGTGCTTAAATGGAGATGTGTAAATATTACCTGTAATTTGAAAGAATCGGGACACTTGATTCTCAAGCACCCACAAAAGGTTTGGAACTTATTATATTGGATTAATGAACCATTTTGTTGATTATGATTGTAATTAGTGACACTTAGACATTTTTATGAAAAATATGATAATTAAATTTTTAAATTTTATGTGTTTTGTATTTAACACTGGACACTTATTTTGATGCAACTTAATAATCACAATCTTAATCAGATTTTCTCATGTGTATCTAAACTCTACAATAATCTTTCATTGGAAGCATTTTATTACATTACGCGTGTTTTGTTCTTTTGCTGTGGCTCTTTTGGAGCATATGTTATGTGGTTGATATGTTCTTATCTGCAGAAGACATGTCGGTTTCAATTGTTTCGCCCTTTACTGAACTTGATGAATAATTTATACACGAATAAAAGCAAATGGCCCCATTGACAGAAGGGCTAGGGCCTGGGCTTTTGAAGATTTTCTAGTGATTGATGGGAAATGGAATCCATGGTTCTCTATCCTATATTGCTATTGGAACACTAAATTACTGTAACACCCAGCCACACAGGCAGCTGGGGGTGATGTGGGGTTTATAAGAGAGGGCGCAACCCTCCCCATAATGAGGCCTTTTGAACCTGAATTATTGGGCCAGGCCCAAAGCAAAATCATGCAGGCGTATAGATGGGGTGCAAAGTGGACAATATCGTGATAGGATGGGGTGGGGTAGGGTTCAACACTCAGACTGTGTGGACTCTACTTTCGTGATGTTGCTTGCATGTGTGTGTAGATCCCTGTCAGTGTAACATGACAGAACCGGGGACGGCTCTGGTGTAAGGGAGATGGTAATGCCCAGCCATCCAGCCAACTGATGGGCGTGTGGGAAAAGCCCCACATTGCCCAGGCAGCTGGGGTGATGTGGGGTCATAAGAGAGGGGGCAACCCTCCCTATAATGAGGCCTTTTGGGCCTGGCCCAAAGTAAAATCATGCGGATGTCCAAGTAGGGCTCAAAATGGACAATATCGTGATGGGGCAGAGCTAGATCGGGCTATCACAATTACAGTTGGAAATGTAGAAGAGAATTTTGATTTGGGTTAAGTTAGCCTACTTTTTATCAGGTCGGATCGAGTTGGGTTAACTTAAAAATCTCTCGACCCGACCCGACCTGCTGACCTGACTTTTATAACCCAACCCGTATGACTTTCGGGTCATATGGGTTCGGGCCAAAACCCGACCCGAGTTTCACCCCTAGTAGCAAGTACCGGTAAATTTGAGTTTGACTTTTAGTCAAAGATCAACTTAAAATGAGTTTGTCTGAAGTTTGGTGCAAACTTTATATTATGGGATATGTAGTGGATTTAATGGATCTATTTCCTTCCTCACATTTGCCTACCTCCCATCAATTCCACCCATACCTAATTTAACATGATGAATTTTCACAATTAGATAAATGTAAAATTTTGAAAATTTAATAAAGTATGACTCTTTTTATCTAATGAAGAATTTTTTTTTTAATAAGTAAAATACAAAAGCTAAAGGTTTTCAAATCCAACCTCCATATGGGTAAGGGGGGTCATCGGGCCATTAATTCTTAACTCTAGGGAAAATATTGGACCTTATGCTATTTAATTCTTAATTCTGAAAATTAAATCTCCTGTTTGCTAAGTTCATCTACATAATCCACTAAACAAAGAAACCTCTAAACAAATATTGGACACTTCTACTACACAAACTCCCTCAGTTATAAATTTTGACTAAAATCTGAAATATTGACTGAAATTTGGAGTGATTATTTTTTAAAAAATTATAATACATGTGAAAATTTCTGTTCTCATTTTTAGTTTTTTAGGGCTGAACAGATGGTTTGAAAATTATGGCATCAATCATGCAACTGTTGTTTCTAATATTGTCACAAATACAATCTGTTTAACTGGTTGCCTCCTGTATTTGAAAGTGGAAGATTGCGAGTTTGAACCTCAATCACCTAACTTTAGTGTGCCCTAGGGGTAGTAGGCTGACCCATCTTAGTTTAGAGATCATTTATATTAAAAAATCAAAGATTTTATAGTATTATAAATAAATATAGCAATAATATTAATTTACCAACCATCTCAAATAAACATTGGAGGGCTTATTATTAACAAGGTTGTGAGCCATTATCTGATTATCATAGTCTTCGTACTCACTCCATCTTCCTTCAGCTTCGTCGAGCAAAATCTGGTCATTCATGTCTTCTCATAGCTCTTTGTGATCATATGGAAGATTAACATTTAGAACAATTATATCTCTTTGCAATATATTTTCAACTTGATTTATTTGTTCTTCACAGACTTGGTAAGAGACGGACAAATAGGTAAAAAAATGGTTCTTTCATATGTAACCTTAAACATTCTAGAGTTCAAAATATCTCTTGCTATTTTTGTAAGATTAACATAATTCTTGACAAAGTAAATTTCTTTATTAAGAATATTAATCTCTCCTTCCTCGTTTTGATCTGGACTTGGGTCAAGGAAATCTCCATCTTTGCACTTGTTTAATAGCCAAATTTGATAGAAAAACAAAATTTGTTGGGCTAGTTCCATCCAATTGAACTTGTGATGCTGAATTTCAAAAAAGTCGAACAAATCAGAACCAATGCCAAAGAGAGTGTCTTCCCAGATTTCAAATAGGATCGAAATTCCGGGCTACTGATACCATTTGTTGGGATTTAATCCCCTATTCAAATCAATTAGCGGAAGCAATCAAATTAATCCAACTATGCAAACTATCAATCCATACGAAGAAACACATATTTAACGTGGTTCGGCCGAAACCTACGTCCACATACAACAATCGAAGAAGTTCCACTAAATCAAAGGATAGAAATACAAATCTCTCACAAGAATTTGTCCCTCTCTGTCACACAGTTTTTCTCTCTTCTCTCTTACAAAGATAAAGCCACGGTGGTGCCCAAGAGGGCCACCCACACCACAAGAATGAGACCCTCTTTGTTTTTAAACATTAATTAGTTTCCTAATACAGAGAGGTTTCGTAATTCAAAATAGATTTTCCAACCAAGAGTCCTATCCCAAAAATGAAAATAGAAAAGAGGTAGAGATAAGTAGGAGGAGGAGAGATAAAATAGGAAGCCTCTAACTTAGAGTCCAAAACAAATTTGGTTGCTCAAATCGAGCCAACCCAAAAATTATTAAAATTTACTGAAAACAAAAGACTTGAACAATTATTGAACTAAAGTAGTTTATTCATTGACTGAAATTCAACATAAATACAATGAACAAAATACCAAACTAGCTAGAAACATGGAACAACTAATCCCATAATAAACATACTCCAAAACCAACGGGATAAACCTAAAGAATAGGTCAATCAAACTGACTTCCTAAAGAATAGGACTCCTACAACTTATTTGTAGATAAACATAAAGTAATTAATAAAAAATAATTCCTAACACCCTCCCTTAAACTGAATATTCTTCAAATAATCAATTTAGAGAAAAAAAACTTCAGTTCTTGTGTATAAAAGACTTCACCCAACAATATCCTTCAAAGAGCAAACTCCCAACAATTTCCTCAGCTTCACAAACACTGGTAACTTGAGAGGCTTGGTTAATATATCAACAACTTGATCTTCACTTCTGCAGTAAACCAAATCTATAACACCATCTGTGCAAAGATCACTTAAAAAATGAAATCTCACATCAATATGCTTACTCCTCCCATGTAAAACCGGATTATTTGAAAGCTTGATTGTTGAACTATTATCACAAAATATTGGAACAGAACCCTCTTGATAATCATGCAATTCTTCAAGCATTCTTTTCAACTAAACTGCTTGACATGCACAAAAAGATGCTGCGACGAACTCTGCTTCAGTTGTAGACAAAGTGACAATTTTCTGTTTCTTTGATGACCAAGAAACTGGAGCTGCTCCCATCATGAACACATAGTCAGAAGTGTTTCTTCTATCATCCAAGTCTTCCGCATAGTCACTATCGGTGAAGCCAATAAGTGTTGCTTCTTCTCCTTCAATAACTGACAATTTTGCACCTTTCTTATAGAAAATTCTCAAGTCAACCGTACCTTTCAAGTAGCGCAGGATTCTCTTAGCAGCAAGGAGGTGAGATTCAGTTGGGCCGTCCATGTATCTACTGATGAGACTAACAGCATGCGTCATATCTGGTCTGGTTGCCGTTAAATACATGAGACTTCCCACAATTTGCTTGTAAACTGTGCTGTCAACCTTCTGTCCTCCAGGATTCTTCACAAGCTTTAATCTATCCTCAGTTGGAGTACCAACCGAATTGCAGTTCTTCATCTCAAAGTTGTCCAAAATCATCTGAGCATATTTTTTTTGTGAGATGAAAATTCCTGCATCAGTTTGCATCACTTCTATACCAAGGAAATAACTCATCAATCCAAGATCTGTCATATCAAACTCCTTCATCATGGATTGTTTAAAAACATCAATCATACCCATATCGTTTCCTGTGTAGATTAAATCATCTACATATAAACATACAATAAGAAATTTACCTCCCTCTCCAGATTTTGTAAAGAGTGTGTGCTCATATGGGCATTTGTGAAAACCTTCTCTAGCAAAGTAAGCATTTATACGACTGTACCAAGCCCGGGGCTCTTGTTTCAGTCCATATAATGTCTTTTTTAACTTGTACACCTTCTCCTCATTTCCTTGTTGTATGTACCCAAGAGGCTGCTCAACATAAACCTCTTCTTCAAGGTCGCCATGCAAGAAGGCAGACTTCACATCAAGTTGAAAGATTGGCCAGGATTTCTGTGCAGCCATGGAGAACACCAACCGGATTGTATCTAGCCTGGCAACGGGAGCAAAAACTTCTTTGTAATCAACACCAAACTCCTGTTTGTAGCCTTTCGCCACCAAACGAGCTTTATGCTTGTCAATATCTCCTTTCTCATTCAACTTGATTTTAAACACCCACTTCACACCAATTTCTTTTGCCCTTTTGGAAGGTCAGTCAGCTCCCATGTGTCATTTTTCTCTATCGCTTTGATCTCTGCATCTATGGTTTTTTGTCATTTTGTTTTTTTGACAGCTTCTTTAAAGGTTATTGGATCACAATCTAAAAATAAAGCAAAATAAGCAGATGTATCATTATCAGATTGATCATCTCCACTAACCTCATAATCTGCCATCCAACATGGTCTCTTCCTTTCTCGTTGAGGACGTGGGCTAGTTGGATTTGATGGCTGGACTTCACTTGGTATAATAACCGAAGAACTTGGTGGTTGTTGTTGCTGGACAATATCTTTTGTTGCTTCATCTTCATCAAAGCAAACTGGAATGTGTTGCTGCCCAGATTCATTGTCATTCCAATTCCATGTCTTATCTTCATTAAATATGACATCTCGGCTTGTAACAATTTTCTTTGTGAAAGGGTTGAACAGCTTGTTAGCTTTGGAGACTTCACTTACACCAATAAACACACATTTTTCTCCTTTGTCATCCAATTTCTTTCTTTTTTATCTGGAACATGAGCAAATGCGATGCAACCAAAAATTTTAAAGTGATCAACAGCAGGTTTGTATCCCTTCCACGCCTCTTCAGGCGTCATGTTCTGAACAGTAAATGTGGGACTTCTATTCAGGATATGAACACTTCAATTTACTGCTTCCGGCCAGAAATTCTTTGGAACACGACTCTTTGCTAGCATACTTCAAATCATGTTGAGAATGGTTCATCCTTCCTCTCATACACACCGTTTTGCTGTGGTGTATAAGCTGCAGTCAGTTGCCTACGGATGCCATATAGAGCACAAAAGCTTTCAAAATCTTTGGAGTTGTACTCTCCACCACGATCACTTCGAAGCACTTTAATAGTTCTCCCTGTTTCATTCTCAACAAGAGCTTTAAAGCTTTTAAATGCAGTCAAAGCTTCTGATTTTTCTTTCAAGAAATGAATCCACGTTTTCCTGTTAAAATCATCAATAAAGGAAATGAAGTACCTCTTTTTTCCATTTGATACTGGATTGATAGGTCCACAGACATCGGAATGAACAAGTTCCAACGGATTGCGGGCTCTCCATGCCTTTCCTTTTGGGAATTGATCTCGGTGTTGCTTCCCTACAACACATTATTTACAAACTTCGGAAGGACAATTTATTTGTGGAAGGCCAATCACCATTTTCTTCTCATGTAGAGTCTTAAAACCATTAAAATTCAAATGACCGTAGCGGAAATGCCACAGCCAAAGTCTTTAACTTTGACAGAGAAGCAAGACTGAACATCATGCTTGATATGCAAAGGAAACATCCGATTGCCTGTCATCTTAACTTGAGCAATTGTACCCTTTTTTGGATCATTGATCATGCAAGTGCCTTCCTTGATAGTGATGATGTACCCCTTCTCTTGGAGTTGACCCACACGAAGCAGATTACTCTTCAAATCTGGGACATAAAAAACGTTTGAGATTGTTTGAGGAGTATTATCTCTTGCTCGGATCTGAATGTCACCTTTCCCTACCACAAAAATTGCCGAATTATCTCCAAACCTCACAGTCGTTCAAAAGCCTTCATCCAAACAAGAGAAAACATCCTTATTACCACACATATGATTGTTGCAGCCTGTGTCTAAATACCACACATCTGGGGATTTTTCTTCAACAATATGACATGCCATCAATAGAATAGCTTCATCCTCCTCCTCCTCCTTTTCTACAAAGTTAGACTTCTCTCCTTCATTTGATAAGATGGTTTGACATTCAAACTTATAATGTCCATACCTTCCACAACGGTAACATTCTATCTTGGACTTGTCCCATTCATGATCATTTGGATTTTGATTGAACCGCCCTCTGCCTCTTCCTCGGCCTCGACCACAACCTCGACCTCTTGTTGATGAAAATTCACCATTGGTCATCACCTTCAAAGCTTGCTCTTCTCCAGTACTACGGTTCAACTTCTGCTCATGGACCAACAATGAACTTTGAAGCTCATCAACATCCTGTGATTCCTCAATTGAGCAAACAATATAGTCAAACTTCGGAGTCATTGAGCGTAGAATCTTCTCAACAATGGTAACATCTTCCATCTTATCACCATGGATGAGCATCTTGTTTGCAATCGCCATCGTTCTTGAAAAATACTCAGCCACAGATTCTCCTTGTTTCATTTGGAGAGTCTCAAAGTCTCTACGGAGTGCCTGCAACTAAGACCGCATCAACCTTGTCGAGCCCTAGTATTTCTTTTTCATGGAGTCCCAAATTAGTTTGGAAGTGTCCTTTTGGAGAATTGTCTCCAAAATCGTTCGATCAATCACTTGGAACAGGTAATTTTTTACTTTCAGATCCTTCAGGTTCTGCTCATCAATCTTCTTCTGATGTGCTTGTGTCACTGCTCCATCTAGTTCTACAATTCCTTTTTCAACAAGATCCCAATACTCCTTGGATCTCAGGAAATTCTCCATCAACATGCTCCAATGGTCATAATGACCATAGAAGCAAGGTATAGCCGGCTGCACATAATCCTCAGGTGCCTTCTCAGAAGCCATTGACTCTTGCTGCTGCAAGTAAGAAAGTTGTTGCTTGTTTTTTCAGGCCCCAGTTGTGGCTCTGATACCAGATATTAAAATTTACTGAAAACAAAAGACTTGAACAATTATTGAACTAAAGTAGTTTATTCATTGACTGAAATTCAACATAAATACAACGTACAAAATACCAAACTAGCTAGAAACATAGAACAACTAATCCCATGATAAACATACTCCAAAACCAACAGGATAAGCCTAAAGAATAGGTCAATCAAACTGACTTCCTAAAAAATAGGACTCCCACAACTTATTTACAGATAAACATAAAGTAATTAATAAAAAATAATTCCTAACAAAAATTCCCAATGAATCTTCTTCAATATTAGTGAATTCTAAGATTTCAAGAATGAGCCACCCACACCACACTCATGAGACCCTCTCTGCTTTTATAAACATTAATTAATTTCCTAATACAGAGAGGTTTCCTAATTCAAAATAAATTTTTCAACCAATAGTCTTATCCCAAAAATGAAAATAGAAAAGAGGTAGAGAAAAGTATGAGGAGGAGAGATAAAATAGGAAGCCTCTAACTTAGAGTCCTAAACAAATTTGGTTGCTCAAATCGAGCCAACCCAAAAATTCCCAAGAGTATCTTCTTCAATATTAGTGAATTCTAAGATTTCAAGAATGAGCCACCCACACCACACTAATGAGACCCTCTCTGTTTTTATAAACATTAATTAGTTTCCTTATACAAAGAGGTTTCCTAATTCAAAATAGATTTTCCAACCAAGAGTCTTATCCCAAAAATGAAAATAGAAAAGAGGTAGGGAAGAAGTAGGAGAAGGAGAGATAAAACAGAAAGCCTCTAACTTAGAGTCCTAAACAAATTTAGTTGCTCAAATCGAGCCAACCCAAAAATTCCCAACAATATCTTCTTCAATACTAGTGAATTCTAAGGTCTCAAGAGATAACTCTTATTGCAGAGATTTGAAATCCTTGACCCAATCTAGTTTGGTTATTAGTTGGTTCAAACGATTTTGTAACTTATGTCGATGTTCAATCTCTTTTCTCTAATTGTTCACACTTTATAGATATTTTGCCAAATAAGACAATTATCTACAAAAAATTTCTTTCATTCAAATTGAATGACTTATAAACATGGTCTATCAATTCACGTTGATTTAATGTTAGACAAAGTTACTATTGTCTGTTGGTTATGGGCTAGCAAACCAGAATTGGTTATGTTAGACTAGTTACTATTGGTGTGCATATGGATGAGTGAATTTGAAATACCTTGACTTGTGTATGGTATTGATAAAATTTAATCTTCATTAATAGGAGAAGTCATATATTTTAAAGCTCTCAAATTTCACATTAAGCAATCTATCATAAAAGTCGACCACCAAAGTAATGTAGATATGCAAACCACCGCAAGGACACCTTTACTTTCCCTTCCTTTTCTTCTCATCTCCTTCACAGTCGTTGCAGAAGGTTTGAGTCCCAGGTTTGGCCAAAAAGGAGATGCACCGAGTGAGAAAACAGAGAGTCGTGCTTATGTACAGAGATTATTGAAGAGGTAAAATTTTTTAAAGATGTAATTTCTATGACAGATTGATTTATCAGAGTAGTAGATAAAAAATCTGAAAGTTGAATGGGTTTTGTGATGCAGAAAAAAAGAGGAAAAAATTGGGTTAGGAATTTTGGATGATACCACTGTTGATTAACAAAAAGGAAGGGAAGAAGAAGAAGAAGAAGAAAGAGACCAAGAGAGAAAATGGTGCTAGGTTGGTTGATTTCTTAGGTTGTCCAATCGAATTTTGGGCTCCCAAACAAAAATTGGGCTCGATTTTGGTTGATTTCTGGGTGGTCAATTGATTGATTTTCTTCAATCAGACCAAAATTAATTATCTCTCCTTTTGATTGACTCTCGAGCTAAAAAATCAATTGTTCGGGTTTCATAGGCATTTTTTAGCCTCTAATTCTATTAAACCACTACTATATACTTTCTTAGCATTTTTTCTTTTAAGTCTTAAGGTATCCACACCTACTTGACTAAGCCTTTCGAGTGCAAACTTCCCTGTCCACACACATCCGGTAAAACTAGGTGGAGTGGCCCTTATATCTTCGAGAGTGGGATTTGAATCCAGAATTTCCCACAGTTTATTAGGACTTCTCAAATTTCTTAGCATGTTGGAGATATTGATTACTCAAAATGATACAAATGAAGACACCCTTTCTCAATACATCCTCTTCTTATTGTTCTCACATATCTAGACTCTACGGGTATTAAGTAGGATTCTAATTTGGTTGCTCAGCCCATCTTGAATTTTCATATAATCTTGAGAAATCAAGAGGGGTCTGCCAAGGATTTTCTTTTTAAATTGAAAAGATAATAACTTAGATAAAAAAGAGAAGTGGCTTGGAGAAAAAATCAAATTAGGTTTGGAGTTTGTTCTTTTCCTAACGAAGTGATAGGATAACCAAATTTCATTTAGGGGTGTTCTCGGGTCGGACTCGGGCAGGGCTTCACCAAAAAGATCTCGGCTCGAGCTTGAGTCCATCTGATTAAGTTCGATTATTTTGCATCTGGTACCATTTTTATTTTTTTTAAATATTTTTATGTAAATAGAAAATATAATTGTATAGATTAAAAGCATCCTTAAATATCTATCATTATTTAAATTTCAGTATAAAATTCAATTTATAGCCACTTGATCATGTTAGTCAAAGTTGACAAACATTCTTAAAATGATGACGCCTGGTATTTTGGTCATTAAGATCGAGTAATTAAAAATTAATTTTTCAGATAAAGTTTAAAATATTTTCAGTTTTTTAGTTTTCTTTCTACATGTGTGATTAGGTTTTCAATTTGTATATATTTATATATATAACTGTATAAACATTTAAATTAAAACCCATGGCCCGCTTGACAAAAGTCTTTGTCCGAACTTGTCGAGGTCAGGCCAGACTGTTCTGACCAGACTTGAATCGAGTTCAGACAAATGAAGACCCCTAATTTCATTTTAATTCTCGACCCAACCAAAATAAAAATCCAATTACAGACCTAAATTGGATTGATTTCCATTGGGCTAGCTTGTACATATAAAATTCGGCCATGTCGATTGCACTCAACTCCATCCAAATCATGATCTCATAAACATTTATTCAACACAGTAGTTGGACATCAATTTAAAAGCCTAATAATTGAGCCTCTCCTTTATCATTTAATAGTCAAATTTATTGGACAAAAGTCCATGTGGGGCTCGGCCATGCACTTGTGTGAGGTTTTTCAACAAAATGATCTTCCAATCAGACATACACACAACCCCATTAAATACCTTATCTTATCCAAGTGAGAAAAGTTTGCATTCCAAGAAGTCCAAAATTGAGACATTTTTCCCTCTTTCTCACTCGTTCCTTCCCAACTCTCCTCACTCATCCAAACAGCAAAGACCCAAAAGTCACTCTTTTCTTCCTCTGATCAGTGATCACCAATACTTTGTAGCTCCTGAGCAGGCCAGAGAGAGAGAGAGAGAAATGGCTGAGGGAGTTGTAACCTTTTTCATACAGAAGTTGTATGAGCTGCTGGAAGAGAAGGTGCATCTTATCCTTGAAGCAGAGAAGGAGGTCATGTTGCTTCGTGACAAGTTGGAGTGGCTGCGTTGCTTCCTCAAAGATGCTGACGGGAGAAGTAATGAAGATGAACAAGTTAAATTCTGGGTGTCCCAGATTAGAGAAGCCACTTACGAAGCTGAAGACATCATCGACGAATTTATTCTCCAAGTTGAGCAGCATCATCCAACAAATGTAAAGCAATTGCAACCAAGAACTGCTACCTTCATGGCTTCCATAACGAAATGCTTTGTCATGGTCCAGCAGAAGAAGACCCTCTGTGACATTGGCGAGAAGATTAATAGCATCAACACAAGGCTCCAACGCATTGAGGAGAATAAATTGAAGTACGGCATACAAGTGAAAAGAGACGGCAGAGCACCATGCAATCCTTGGAAGAAAGAAAAGGGGGGAAACATGGTAGAAGAACTTGATGTGGTGGCCATTGAAAAGGAAGCAAATATAATTGCCAAGCTGTTGATGGAAGGAGAACCTCGAAGATCTGTTGTATCAATCATCGGTATGGGTGGTCTGGGCAAGACCACTCTTGCTAGGAAAGTCTACAACCGCAGTGACTTGAAGAAACATTTCCGATGTTATGCTTGGATCTATGTTTCTCAAGAATTTAACACGCGTGAACTTCTTATTGAAATTCTAAGATGCCTCAAGGGGAAAGAGACTATCAAGGAAATGATTCATGTGGACAAAGAAGAGCTGATGGAGCAGGTTTTCGATTACTTGAGTGGGAAAAGATACTTGGTGGTGATTGACGACATATGGAAGAGTGACGCTTGGGATAGTCTTGCAGCTTCCCTCCCTGATGATGGAAATGAAAGCAGAATTTTGCTTACAACACGCAACAAAGATGTAGCTTTGCATGTATATCCAAGAAGTGAACCCTATGAATTGCGGCTTTTAACTGAGGATGAGTGTTTTGAGTTGTTGTATAAGAAAGCTTTTCCAAATGATCTTGGTGATGGTTGCCAGGAAGAGTTGAAGAAGGTGGGAAGAGAGATGGTGCAAAAATGCAATGGATTACCTCTTGCAGTGATTGTATTAGGAGGGCTCTTATCAAGAAAGGAGCCAACATTTAAAGAATGGACCAAAGTGCTGAAGAGAATTAGCTGGGAATTGAATGAAGGTAAAGAACGGATCTCCAATAAATTGGCTCTGAGTTACAATGATCTGCCTTACGATTTGAAGTCATGTTTCCTCCAATTTGGTTCTTTTCCAGAAGACTCTGTGATCAATGCAAATGATTTGATTCGGATTTGGGTGGCGGAGGGATTTGTAAAAAGAAGGGGAGATGAAACATTGGAGGATGCTGCGGAGGATTGCTTGTTGGAGCTAGTTCATAGGAGCATGGTTCAAGTGGCCAAAAGGAATTACGATGGTCAGGTAAAACGGTGTCGCATTCATGATCTACTTCGGGACCTTGCCATTAAAGAAGTCAAGGAAGTCAAGTTTCTCCAGGTTTATGGTAATGCAAACCAAGACACTGATACACTGACTACAGCACGTCGACTCGCAATAACTCATCATGATATCGATGCATATATTCGAAGAAATGGCTCGGCTCGACAGCTTCGTTCTTTGTATTGCTTCACTTAATATGATGAGAGACTTGGAGATACGGCATGGTTGTGCATCCATGGCAGATTCAAGTTTCTAAGGGTGTTGCACATTGAAGGTGTAGACATCTCAATGCTTCCCTCTCAAATTGGGAATCTAATTCATCTAAGGTACTTCTTGATGACAACATTAACAAATAGGGAGTTCCATAGACTTCCTTGGACCTTTAGCAACCTCTGTAGTTTGCAAACACTGCACATAGAAAATGGCAGCGTCAACATTCATGAAGATATATGGAAGATGAAACAATTAAGGCATTTAAAATTAGAATTGGGGGTTTTCCCAGAGAAACCTCAACGCGTGCAACTCCACAAATTAACCAACCTTCAGACCCTGTCGATGATGCAGGTTGGTGATTGGGTGAGGGATGATGAGTTGGGGAAGTTGACTTGTTTGACATCATTGGGTGTAAAAGGAGAACTGAGCTCATACCAGTCAGATTTGTTCAGCTCCATTGGCAAATTGGTCAATCTCAAAAAACTCAAGTTATGGGAATCAAATGAGGACCAGGTTCTGATGACAATCCCTTTATATCGTCTTCAACAATTGGAAAATTTGCATTTGTATGGATGCTTAGGCAAGCTTCCAGTGCTCCAAGATTTTCGATCAAGCCTAGCTAAGCTTGACTTGAGGGATTCCAAATTAGAACAAGACCCACTTCCAATGCTTGGGGAGCTATCAAACCTCAAGATTCTCAGCTTGCATAGATCCTACTTGGGAAGGAAAATGACCTGCTCTGCAAAAAGCTTTCCAAAGCTCCAGGACTTGAAAATTGGTAAAATGGACATAGAGGAGTGGAGAGTGGAGGAAGGAGCAATGATCAATCTTAGAGAGTTGGGGATAAGGAACTGTAAGAAGTTGATGATGATTCCAGAGGGACTACGGCATGTGACCGCCCTCCAAGTATTGCGCCTAGTGGACTTGTCTCATGACTTTCTTGCCAGAGTATGTGAAAATGGCGAGGACTGGCATAAGATTCAACATATACCATCTGTCCTGATTCCCCGTCATAGACGAACTAAAAGATAGTGATATGATTAGGTTCTTGCTCTCTTGTTCATGTCGCGGTTTGATAACATCCTTCATTGGTCCAACAATAAAGATACAATTTGCTAAGTTCATCTGCAGCTGCTGCTGCTGCTCTTGACAGAGGGGAACTCGAGTCATACTGTCCTAATGTTCTCCTATTCTTGTAATTTTTATCCATTGTCTATCTACATATGACGTCCAAACTGTTTTCTGTTAAGACTTTTTAGAGCTTGATCATTAGAGATATACTATCGATCTGATCCAAGTTAAGCTCCGCTCTGAGCTTGCAGGAGATCAAAGGGGGCAGCACTCCCTTGTCAATTTTGTAATTTCACATGGCGTTAGGTAAATTCTAATTATGGTAGTATATATTGTCATTTTGTAAGAGAGACGAACATTTGTAACGAGAGTCACCTTTTCTTCGTTTTGCCTTTGAACATAGTGGATCAGCCTAAACACTGTGAACGTACTGAAATTGAACATGAATATCTATGTTGTGCTTTGTTTTCTCTTTTTTAATTTATTTTTTCCGTTTTCTGATATTGTTGTTTGTGTGCAGCTGAGAAAAGTTATTTTTTCTCCCAAAACACTTCCGATTGATGCCCTTGCAATCACATAATTGAACAATCTTAACCTGTCAACTGGGAAAGATTGTTTTAGAAAAAATGAATGACCAACCAACTTTTCATCACTTGTTTTCCTGATCCATCATATCATTTTTCCTGCTCTTCTTCCATTACCATCCTAATTTCTTTAATGAAAACTACTGCTCAAGTTGAATTAAATCTCTAGCCTTTGTGGGACTGCCATTATTTTAGCTAGGGCTGAATCGGACCGGATCGGGGTCGGGTTTTTTAAAACCCAACCCAGTCCGAGTTACTAATATATGAAACCCGATCCCATTCGATCTGAACTTTTAACCCAGACGTTTTGACCCGACCTGACCCGAATTATAATCAGACTCAACTCGAATCCGACCCGACCCGCATTTTGAATCTACTTTAGCTTACTTTGTACCAGGTCTGATCGGGTTAACTTAAAAATCTCTCAACCCAACCCAATCCGAAATCAATGTGGGTTTCTGACTTTTCAACTCGACCCAACCTGCTAACCCGACTTCCATAACTTGACCATCATGATTTTCAGGTCGGGTCATGCGAGTTTGGGCCAAAAGCCGACCCAAATTTCACCCCTAATTTTAGCCATATGCAAATAAATGCCTTGGTTTCATAGCAAGCCCCATCCGTCTGTTACAATTGAACAAGGGTGACACTCTTCTACAAGGACAGTTAACGACGAGATACTAAACATGGAATTGAGAAATTCTTTGATTAATTTCTACTTGGAAGCCTTAATTATTGCAATAATAAGAATCTTCAGTTCAATTCAACTTTAAATAATTAGTGTATAAAAAATAATTTGTCAAAATAGCATTCTACCTTTCGAATTCAATTCTATAAAAAATAAGTAGTATTGAAAATGAGACACATGTTTTTTCTTCCACTGAATGAATTTGTCAAGATCACAAGTAGTATTAACATTTTCATCTTTTTCCAAAGAACTCATTTTTCATAGGAGGGGATAGGAAAATTTATTGAGGAAAATAAAAAAGTTTTCCTCTCACTGAAATGATGCTTTGTTTTTTTTATAAAATAAAGTTTTTTTTTATTTACAACAAAGGTTTTTAGGTCTCTTAGAGCACCCGAATAATTCTTGGGATATGTGCAAATCTCCCACACACACTTAATAACTTTACCGAAAGTAACCTTTGGAGGACTCTATGCTTCTTGAGGCAAGTTTCCATCACTCCAACCCCTTTGAGTTATGAAAATAAAGAGTTTGACGCAAACTTACATCAGGTTTTTATAACCGGCGCAAAACCGGATTTCATGGTACTTATCAGATTCCAGTAGAATTATTTTTATAGAATTTCTCTCTTCAATGAAATAGACAAATGATCTCTTAATAATTATCGTTCTCTCTAATCATTTGAGTGTTGGAATATTAATTTTGTTCGATGATTCATTTTTTATGATAGAAAATTAAAGAATAAAAATATTTGATGATACCACACTGCATACGATTTCCCATCTATCGATCATATTGTTTATATAAGAAAAAGTAATGAATGTTATTAAGAGGTTCCTATACAGATCCTCTCACTGCACAAAATGGGCTAGAGTTACAATCGTTGAGATAGTATTAAAATATATATTAATATTTATCAAATTATTCAACTATCTAATATTATTGGTTTTGAAGAACTATGTATCACTTAGTATAAACTATATAATAAATACTAATATACTTTAAATATCAGCCTACACACTAAAGATTAATGTGTTCAATAAAAAAAATTATTATTATCATTAAAGTTTCATTTTTTTAATTCTATTTTGTTGAAAATTATATTTTATGTCACTTATTATTATTATTATGATTTCAAATAAATCTTTTAAAAACCTCTTACTTATAGTATATTTTATTTGTAATATTTTAATTCAACATTTTAAATCTTATTAATTTGGTTCAACCAGTATTTATGTCGTAGTCATATAGTCTTATTTGAATACCTACATTAATTAACTAAAAGGGCCATTATTGTGAATTTGTAATCAATTATTCAGAATTGTCTCAAGTGAAGAGAAATCTATCATCTTAATCTATGATAATAGAAGCCATATTTTTTACAAGTGACATTTAATGGGTCAACGGTTTCTATTATATTAAAAACATAATTATAGAGTATTCGAGACTAAAAGATTAAGACCCATAGTTGGTAAGTATCCAATTAAAACTTCAAAATTAATATCCATTTCACTATTGATTTTGAAAAACATAAAATTAATGACTTCAAATGTATGGATGTAGCTCAATTGGTTACCTCCCACTTCAGGAAGTGGCAGGTTGTAGGTTCGAGCTCCCATAGCCTAATCTTGGTGTGCCCTAGGGGTAATGGGCTCATCTGTGGGATTTCACTACTGGATATCTTGCGATTTCCCACACGTAAATTCAAATAAAAAAAATGTATTTTTTTTAATTTACATGTGAGAAATCACAGTATGTATCAGTGATTGGGTGATCTCGTCCTTCAAAAACAATACAAGGAAGAATGCACTACCATGTGCATGGCCATTATCTCATGTGGAATTTTCAGTTTTTTTTCTTTAAATTAACATATGACATTATTGTTAGAATCTACTGAATATATCAAATAAGATATAATCTTCTTATACACTCAAGTACAATGTTTATTTTTAAATAAGTATATAGGAATTGGTAAGTTTATAAAAATAAATGACTTAATTAGAGGCTTGTTATTTTAGTTAAAAATTTATTTTAAGTTAAACTATTCATTTTTATAGCCTTACATTTATTAGGTAGAAAACTTTTTTTTTTTTTTGAATGGTTAATATATTAGAGAAAAAAAGGCACCAAAGGTGCAAGAACAGAAAAATTAGGTAGAAAACTTATTAGATAAATTCCGATGAATCGGTTTCCCTTGGCGATATTGCTTGTGTGGTCAGATGTATAGGAATTAGAAAGTATTTTTAAGATGATACTTTTCATAAAATCTGAACTTCTTTAGACTTAAAAAGTCATAATTTTCAAATGTCGAAAGATTAAGGGTGCCCATTTAGACACTCTATTTTTCTTTTAAGAGATACCTCATTTCAAAATTTTTATATAAAATTACTATTTTGTCCTTCAATTTTTAAAAGAAGACAATTCCTCTACACAAAACTGAGGGGCAAAATGGTAATTTCATATAAAATTTTGAAATGGGATATCTCTTAAAAGAAAATTGACGTGTATAAATAGCTACCCAAGATCAATAGTTAAAATGATGTAAATTTTAGATGATTTTTAAATCTAACATCCCACTCTAAATAGGTATAAATTGGATGTGGACATAATTAATGAGAAAGATGATAGTGAGAAAGAGAGATTTAATTATATACCTTGGTGGGCCCCACCTTGGAGAAAGTTTTCAAATTCATACCGCCAAAATGGGCCAAATTGTTTCATTTCAACATCAATAATATGAAACGAAGACAAATGACAAATACCCTTTTGTAAGGCTTTGTTTCCATCATTTTAATTTGTTTTAATCTATTTCGGCACAAACAGACAAGATAATTACATTTTGATTAAAAAAAAATATTGTGTTTTGGCTTTATAAATATAGGTAGTTTGCTTCTTATTATTAATTTCTTCTTCTTAATTTATATAAAATAATAATTTAATTTTGCTAATTTCATATTTAAACATTATTTTAAATTTTATTATTTTTTCTAATTTTAAATACTATTTTCTATTTTCCGTTATATTCCTCATTTCCTGATTTTGATTTAATTCACTGTTTTATTAATATTCCAATTCTGATCATTATTTTTAATTCAAAATATTTCAATTTTCCATTTTAATTTTATATAAATTTTAAATTTGTCATAACAGCTTTTTCGAAACGAAACATCGAAATGATAAAAACCTCAAAGCATTCCATTTTTAAAAAATCGAAACAACCTCCAAAATGGAATTAACTACTATTCTCACATCATTATCATTCTCTAAACTATTTTTTTCCATCGATATGAGATTCGCCTTTGTATTTAAATTTGACAAATTATTACCATGAGCTAATTGTGAATCTAACACCATGGGACTTGGAACTCGTAATAACTGGGCTGCACTATTGAATCTCTACCAGTTGACTACTATGAACATGGATTTGAATACCATACTTATATATGAAAAATATACTTTTATTTAATATGATTAATCAACTTAAAACATTATATCATTTTAGAGGGAAACTGAAAATTCCGCAAAAATTTGGTGTCGTATTTGTTGCATTGAATCCAGACACCACAAACATCGATAGGCCACTCTGCACGGTGTAGCTCAACTGGTAGAGACTGACTCAGGAAACAGAAGTTCTAGGTTCAAGTTCCACAGTAACCTGATACATGTGACTTGTGGAAATCTACGTGCATTCAGAGTTTTACCCAATGCTCTCGTACTTAAGAACAAGTGGAGGTTTAGAGTTCTCCATAAAAAAATAAAAAAATATTGATAGGACATTAAAAAAAAACTACATTAACCTAATTAATCTATCAAATTAATGAGTGACTTTAAATATGTGAAAGAGATAGGAGTGTTCTGTATCCCCTTTTGAAATTAAAAATGGAAGCCATGTAAAAGCTATGTTCATATTGAGTAATTGCATTCGAAGTCTTTTATAATTATTAGTCTCTTTTTTTCTAACGTGGAGTTTGAATAGAAATTTATGATGAAAAGCAACAAAACAGGAAAAAAGCAAATCTAATGGGGAATTGTGAAAGATTTTCCCTTTCAGTCAATTTTATACATTATCAATTTAATTAGAACTCAACCGAGTTCTTTATTGATTCACTCTCAGAATTCGACTTATCGGACCCATAACATCTAGCTACCGCATATATTGGAGAATCATCATTTATCATTTACATAAACTTCTTTCAATATCGTTTGAACTAAAAAAATTAATGACTCTATATAACACTTGAGGAGGGTTTAATGGTTAGATTTTAAGAGTGAGTTCTATCTTAAGAATATTAAAATAGTTTTCTTCATGGTATCAAAACAAGTTCCAGAGGTATCTAATCTCAATAACTTATTTATGAGAGTGAGTTCTATCTTAAATATGTTAACATAGTTTTTATTTAAAATTTTAAGATTTTGTAATAGGAATTTAGAAACATTCCTTTTGGGAAGAAAATAGATGGTATTAAAGTGAGACGAATATTGTGGATAAAAAAAATAGATAGTATTTAACTTTGATGAACATGGCATTCATGTATTTACATGTGACATCATTTTTTATTCCAACCATGATAACAATTTAACATGGCACTGTAGTACATGTGACACATGCCAACAAGATTTTTTTGGATGAAATGGCAGTCCCATCCAAATTGCTATTAATACAAGTTCCTTTTCTAACATGCACCCATTTATCTTATATCATATCTACCTATCTAATTATTGATTAGCATTAACTTATCTTAGAAAAAGGAGTACATGAATGTGTTTTTAGTTTTTTTTTTTTTAATTTACGTGTGGAAAATCGTAGGAAATTTAATATAAAATCCTCACAGTTGATACCCAATGTTCATGGCACACTAGGTGAGGCCATAGGTCTCGAATCTAATATCTCTCATTTTTTGAGACGGAAAATCAGCAATTGAGCTACAACTATATGGGCAATTTTTAAAAATTACATTGGCTTCGCCCGGAGTCAAACCGGAGACCTTCAGTGTGCTAGACTGACCTTTAATGAGCATTATTTTACCAAATTAGAAAAAGAGAAAAAGGTATTAGACATTGTCTTTAATGTTAAGCAATTGAAATCTGCAACCATTCAATCAAGGCTCTAATGGCTAGACCTACCATGCATGTTATAGGCACACTGCGTGTGAGTTTAGATCAGCTCTCTGTTATCTAATCTTTCGATAAAAAAATACTAAAATATTTTTTTTGAATTTACGTGTAAAAAATTCTCTTGCGAAATCTTAGGATGAGCCTATTTAGTATTAGATGGATTGGGTGAAAGAGTTGGGACAGAGATTTTTCAACGGAGACTCACTAATGTGGATTTTTATAAAATGGATGATGGGTTTTGTATCATTAAGTGCAATCATATAAGTAATTATATGACAATTGATAATTAGATAGTACTTTTTTATAATTAAGCAGTCAAACATGAACATTCGAAACGTTGAGCCCAATTATGCAGTTGCATTCCACTCATTGACATGTATCCCACTATTAGACATGTTTATCAATTGTTTGCAAGTTAACTAGCTTATCGATGTCATGTACTTATAAAAGTTGCAGATTCAAATGATATAGAAATCACATAAATAATAAATTTATAAAAAAAAAATTACCAAATTTAATTATGATTGTTAATTTTAAATAGATTAGATACATGACAATAATAGTAGTAACAATGGCATTTAACGGATTATGTGTAATTTATATTCCTCCAAGTAAAATGTGATGCAAATTGACGTTTGCATCAGGGGTTTAAAAATCGGTATCGGCCGATACGATATGTCGACTGATATATCGTTATCGACCGATATATCGGCCGATATTTTTCTCTCTCCAACCGATATCGGCCGATATAATACTGTAACACCCCAGTCCAATTTAGGAGTTAATTATGATTAATTAAATAATTTTTTATATCCGTTAATTATGAATTATTTTCCTCTAATCGTAAAGAGTATCAAATAATTTCTTCAACGGATCTGAGTTTGACTCGATCCGAATCCAATAGCTCTTTTAATTAAGTTTCAAAGAATATATGGGTAAGTTATGAATATAATAATATTATTATTTTAGGCTTAAACCTTTGCTGTTATATAAACTCAGTCATTTGACTTAGTTTGAACTTCAAATTTTAGATTATGCATTATTTTTAAATTCTGGATCTAATGACATGTCAATCTCATTATAATTTCGCTAATTTATTTTACCCCTAAGTTTTAAAGTAGTAAAACCCCAATTTGACAGGGTAGAGGAAGTCCTAAAAATATACAGAGAGAGTCAGTACTCAATCCGTATGATAACTAAACTGTTTATTTTTTTACACTCTGAAATAGTGAGTTTTTTATATTTATTTTTAGCCATGAAATATGCGCCGTTGAATATTCTTTCACTTGGAAAATGTGGTTTTTGACTTCAAAATACTTTGAAACTTTAGGATGTTTTTATCAGACAAATTTACTCTATCAAACTATAAGGTTGGATACTTTCAAAAAGAATCTTGAAGATTAGGAGATTTTGTTAAAACGGTGATTTTTGGCAAAAACACTGGGTTTTTGAGATAGATTTCACTCCAAAATTTAATACTATACTTAATTTTTAATACCTGACCTACTGAACCAATTGTATCAATTTAGTGAGACCCTGAAATACCCCGATAAAAGAAAGGACATATATGTAAATAGTAAAAAGAATAAACTAATATTATATTATAAAATAATATCAGAAAACAGATGAAAGATAAGTTTCAAAGCTACGGATGTAGCTTGCAGTTGTGCTGGAAGATTACAACACCGCCAATTGCCTATGTTACTGTGTGGTAGTTGTAACAATAATTATAAAATATATAATAATAAATGCATAGTTATTAAAAACCTATAAAGCTAATGAATAGCTTAGGCAACTGGTATGGTTAAAAAAATCCATACGGTTGCTTATAAATAGGAGTCATCGGAGAGGAAGAAAGAAAGAAAAGAAAAAAAAAAACAAAACCCCTTAAAGTCTTTCTACTTCTTTCAAAACAGCAAGTTCTCTCTCTCCTATTTTTCTTTCCTTTTCTTTCTCTTGCTTTGGCCATACCAGCAGCAGCCAAACGTTCGAGTTTCCCGCATTCTTTTAAGGGTTTTCAAATTTAGTCAATCTTACACGGAATTTTGTACCCAAGGTATCAAAATAATTCTATTCTTATTTTTATTAACTCCATAGCAAGTTAGGAATAAAATCGATTAGTATTGGGGTTCAAAAAATAAGATTTTTTTTAATGGAGGAAAAATAGATTTCCTTTTAAAATTTAAATTTCACCCTCAAGATTTGTATTATTTTACGTTCAAAATATAATTTTCGACCCTAAGTAAAATCGGGGAAAAGATTAACCCTAGCTGACTATTGTGTGTTTATTTTTCTGCCTTGTGTGTTTAAATTCCTGTACTGTACTGTACTCTCTGGGCCAAATTCTCAACACTTCTCCATGGTCCTTCTTTCAGAAGACAATACGAGGATAGGGCACTGAGTACTTTTATTTACTTTAGTCTCTCTGTACCTTCTGGGCCTCTCACAATACGTCTCCATGGTCCTTCCTCCAAAAGACAATACGAGAGAAGGCACTGAGTACTTTATATTTTTCATTTTACTGTAATGTTTTGAATGGCTGACAACTAACTTTCTGACATAATTTAAAGGAGTAGAAAGAGCCTACGTGACTCATTACACATATCATGTTTTCTGAAAAAATAGCACGGGGTTTGAGAAATTATTATGTGTATATACTACTGATAAATAGAAAATTTATACATTTTACTCTATCTTACAGATTTTCTGTAAAAAACTCAACCGGAGAAGGTGAGGAGACTCGAACCAACACTTGTATTGTGTTATATGTTAAACCCACTAACACCAGATTGAAATGAGACCCATGGTCAATTAAAGATGGAAAAAGCTATATAGGTCCAAAATACGAGATCTGACACTGCCTACATGTAAGGGATGTAAATGTTCTAACTGTTTAGAACGTAGGCGTTAAAATGGTATCGGGGAGTCGAGGACTTGTAGTATCTAACGCAGTATGGACCCATGGAGTGTTTGGGAATTGTCGGGTAAAAACTGGGCGAAAGCATTCGTGCTATTAAATCCAGTTTTATATGTTGGTGTGATATTGATTATTTCATTGATTTCTTGTATTGGTATTTGATACACCAAATGGTAAGGCTGAAATATGGTGGTTCTCTCAAAATAAGTCTCTGTGTAAGGAGGGCACTGGAAATCATGCATTATCATGCATTTGACAATTGCATGTGATAATTATGTTCATAAGTTAAATCTGTGAAAGATAATAACTTTGTAAAGTTTGATATTTGCCGTTGGGCTATAATTGCTGAGATTAGCCGAACACCGTTTGCGAACCATTGGGTTGGACGTGTTAGTAGGCTGTGGTCGACCGCCATCAACCGTTGGTATTGGATGGGCTAGTAGACTGGGTCGTGGAGACCTTATGCACTTGCAAGTTGCTATATTATTTCCATGGAGGAATTGATATTAGTTCTGGTTGGAACTCTAAATGGGGGCTGACCCCGGTGTTGTAACATGGCTGGGGACCGACCCCGGTGGTAACAATACAATCTGAGTAAAAACCTTAGAAGATGATCCTAAGGTGAAAATGAGATATGCTAATAACATGCCTTTCTATGACATGCATTGTTGCATTACAATCATTGGATTTTATGGTGAGTTCTCCCCACTGGGCAGTTGCTCACGTCCCTTACAATGCAGGATATGAACCAAATGAGGGATTGGAGGGACCAGTGGTGCCTCGTTGAAAGTTGAAACTTAGAAGTTCCTAAGGTTTTCCACATGTGGAAACCATTTGCCTGCTTGAATATGTTTGAGTGTTTGTAATAAATATGCCTCATGTGGCATAAGAAACTTATGTTTGTAAGTTTTAATGTCGTATACATTATATCCACTATGCTTTCGTTCGTAACACTGATGAGACAAATGAAAATATTCGTTGTGTGATATGGGTTTGTATATGGGGACATATGGTATATGTTTGAGTCCATGTGTGAAGAGCACGTGTGACATTTTCTAGGATCGAGTTTTGGTAAACTTGAAGATCCAGCCCAGTTTTGACGTTGGGTGATTAGAGTTTATTGTTTAAAAAAAAAAAAAAATTAGTCGCGTTCCGGGCCCACATTTGGGTTCGGGGCGTGACAAATACGGCCGATATTTCAGCCGATATTGTGAATATCGGCCGATAACGATATATATCGGCCGATATTCACTCCTTCAAAACCGGTACATATCAGCCGATACGATATGTATCGGCCGATATTTGTACCCCTAGTTTGCATAATGGAGCCCACAAATGACAACATAACCAATAACAACACATACAAACCATCATGCACTAATACAACGCACAAAGGTCCATCTACAACAACGTATGGACACCCAACTATCACAAAACAGATGACAAGGCATAATTTTCTACCAGACAGTCAACCCACTGTCTAAAACATAACGTCCTATCAAACGTATATCTCAAGTCATAGACTTAAATAGTACCTATATATCATCAGAGTCTAAAATCCTAGGCACCCGGTGATCCAATAATCAACCCCGCATGCACTCAATGCTCTAAAATCATAGGCCTTTAGAATCATACCCTTTCCACATACCTGCGCAATATCTGCGCCTAGTCACGTTACTCGGTACTACCCATAAGTTTCTTACTCATCTGTCTCCGATGCGGAATTTGTGACAACCTCATCCCTTCCCTATCTAAGGTGGTGGCACGACAGTAGAGTAGCTTGACAACATATTTCACGCGCCCACTTAACACTCGCCCACTCCCACTAGCAATGCAGGATCTATGGCCTATTGGTGTCACTCAGACCCACCTAGGACACAGAGTCGAGCCCACTCTAACTCATATCGTATGACGTATATATATATATATATATATATATATATATATATATATATATATATATATATATATGCTTACGTCAGTGTCTACCAATATCCATAATAGGTCAACATGGCTTAACTCCCACGAACAATATTCAACAATACACACTTAGCATGCACAAAGCCTATCAACACATCATAAACATTATCCCTATATAAGGATGAAGTCTTACCCATCGTATGAAAACAATCATCATACGCCTTACCCACATAAGCCATATCCATTGGATCCTAAAATATTACGGGACCCAATAATACGCACGAGGAGCTACATAGTCCATCCTTGGCCCAATCAACATATCCAATACATAAATCTCCTATGCAGACCTAATCATAACCTAACATATAGTAAATCCTACTATGCTCTACACAGATCTACGAGGCTACTCGTTTAAGTTGTATAATCAAATAACATGCATCATTCATAATCTCATACATAATCCATGCATCATTAATTCAGTCAATCACATAGCATTTGTGAAGGGTATTTAATCAAGTTGACGGGTCCGGCCTAGTTCTTTTGGGCAAATAATTATAAACATGAAACATCCAGAATCGATATGGTCAGGGCCATGCCCACGTCGTTCCATGTATACTCGAATCACAACAATACATAACATCATGTTTCCATTGGAAAAGTCAAAATGTTGATTATACACTGTATAATCTCAAATACAAATATAACAAATGGTAAATCCGATAAAATCACAAGCATATTCGATAAAACAACCTGTACCCAAACATCAATAAGGTTCAGTACTCACTACCTTAAATTCAAGAAGCTTCGGTCTCCTGAAAGCCAAAAGGAAACAAGCCCCACTTCAGCTTGAGAGAGAGGAATTTGACCTTCGAAGCAGGATCCATCGAAAGAGATAAATTGGGCTCTAATCGGGCAAGAACTCCATCAAAAAGAAATAAATAGAGAAAAATAGGGCAAAATGGCTGAGAAAATCGTCCTCAAAACCCAAAAATCAAGTCCCTTTAAATATAAAAGGCGTTACTTCGTCGCTAAGAAAGTTCCCAGCTCACCATCATATCATCCGATGCAAAACTTGGTCGCCAAGTAGCTAACTGTGCACCCATCGGATCATTCGATGCCCCTATCGGATCATTCGATGCCCCTATCGGATCTTCCAATCGACATTGTTCATAAAAACTCATAATTGGGTGCTCTCGGGGTTTTCCTCCGAAGAAAGATCAGATCATCTGATTCGAGATCAGATCATCCTATGAAATTTTGCAATTTTGCACCCATTAGCTAAAACGACCATAACTTGAACTATAGAGCTTGGATTTGGTCATTCTTGTGATTGTCGGAATGATCTTTGACCGACTATCAAAGCAAACAAATTTCAACAAATTTGGAGTTCATTTGATAGCCGTAAGATGCCACAAATGAAATCTACTACCAACCAACATGGTGATGAAGTCAACTTGGCCAAACTTGGGCCAAAAATCATTCCCCCACATCCTCCATGGAAATTTTAATTTTCAATAGTTAAGCGAGTCGGGTTGTTACAATTATTATTTCAAAGACTCTAAGGTTTAATTATCTATATACTTTAAATTTAATGCAATGATAAAGTATATCTCCACATGGATTCAAATTGAATATAAATTCAATTTATAAAATAATAATAAGTATGAAGAGAATAAATAAATAATTTTACTCTACTAAAGAATAATTTTTCAATTTACCTAAATAAATTCTCCTCTTGCGAGTGCAGAGTGTGACTCAAGTAGTTTGGCCTTCCCTTAAAATCTCTTTTTATCATGTAGTTTTGTGCAAGATGTCTATGATTTTATTAATTTAGGAAACTGCTAAGGACATCAATATTTTTTATAACAACAAACAGAAGTAGGTAATGATAAGTAAATAAAACAATATTTCAGATATCCATTATTATCAAGAATACTAGTATCCCTATCATTTACTCAATTTTTTTTAAATGTGCAATCAATTTCTCCAAAAATTAAATGCATTAAATTGATGTGAGTCAATTCTTGTCCTATCTTACCAAAAACAACTTTGACTCAGCAAATGAATTTTCCTTCTTAAAGCTTGACTCAATATTTGCAAAAATCTGAATTCTATTGAATCTTTGTGAATCAATTTGGGCTCATGTAAGCCGAAACAAGCTTGACTCGATCTCTCAAAAAGAATGGACGATGATGATATAACCTTAAAAGAAAATCCATATTAGTTGAGCCATTTCTTTTCTCAGACAAATGAACTGACAAGTTCTTTTTTATAATAAAATTGTCGAGATGGTTTATCCAACTAATCTTCTGTATAAACTTTCTAATTTATATACACAGGATAAGTTGAATTCGAATGACTCTTCTGAGTTGAATGTGAATCGAATATAAAGTTTTATTTTTTAAAATAAATTTTTGACAGTCAAATCAACTCTTACAAATGTATTAATAAGAAAATGAATTAACTCACCTCGATCAGTAATGGACCTGAAACTCAGGCGTAGAATTGGACACGAAGACAATTTATCTTGTCCATGGCCTGCTAAAGTGGGCCTCTTCAAGTTACAGTGACAGTTTACCAGTTTGAGGAAAAGTGTATCAGGTTGCTTCTCTAGACTAGGGCTAGGAAAGGAATACCATTGAATGAAGGCACTTCTTTAATTAATTATTTATCTATTTATGTTTTTTTATTTTTTTAAGTAGCATCTTCTTTGTTTTGCAGGAATCACCACCTTTGATTTATGCCTCATCTGAATTTTTGTATGACTCTTTTCATATCAATATTTAACATGCATTGTAATTTGTTTTGGGGGATTAATAAATGTCTCAATTCATTTTTTTCTAGGTATCTTTAATTTTTTAATCAATCTTAAAAAAAAAAAAAAATCGACATCTTCTCATAACAAAACTATCAATTTTTAAATGCTTATTATTAAATGAAAAATTGTCAACTATGCAATGTCTTCACCTAGACTCCTATGTGGGGGCCATCAGAGTTGAAATAATATTCTCTCCTCCTTGCAATAATTTATTTCTTGAATTGTATTGATACCCTTTCGAGTTGATTTCACAATTAGATTAAAAAACCATTTAAGATTAATTTCATTTTGACCTTAAAAAATCTTATCTTTAAAATCCAATAAGCTTGATTTTTATGAATTGCCTCATCTTAAAAATACTTTTTAAATACACTCATGTGATAGAAGTCGAGAGATGGTACGAAAGCAATTCATCATAAGTTGATGTGAGACTGCACTTACCTATTTGGATTTTGGAGAAGAGCTTACTAGGCTTTGCCTATATAGTCAATGGCTCCATCCTAATTATCTTCAAGTAAGCTAAAAATATTCATTGATGTGAGATTACACTTACCTAATAGAATACAGCTTAGATGACCTTTTCTAGACTATGGATTATAAAAAAAAATTCCACGATTTTCTCACTCTATTAGAATTTTAGAAAATAAATTTCCAAAAAAAAAGTTCAAAAAAGCAATTTTCACATCAATCCAATCACGAGCTATGACCCATGACCCAATCAACTCGGTTCACCCTGCAATCCATTACCCGTAATCAACTTAACTTTATCCATGATCTAATTCATACATTGACACATTGCCCGTAGTTTGAACTAATCAAACATAATATCTATGATCTATTATTTTCCACCATGACTCAACTCAACTCATATCTCATAACCCAACACCCCAGCCAGTGGACCAATCTGTCACGATCTAACTTAGTAATTTCTAGATAAGATTGATGCAGGTTAGGCCAAAGCCTATCCCAATTGCATAATTTATTATAAAATATTATAATTTTTAGTAAAATATAAGTTGAAATAACTTCATAATGTATATTATAATTATTTGTTGTTATTACTGTTATTATTCTTACTATCATTATTTATTTTCATTTGGGGTGCTGAGCAACTCCACTATGAAGAAATGATAGGATTATCATGATAAAAATGATTTTAAATTGAGAACTCACAAATATTATTAATACCTATGCACTACAGCTAGAAGAGACTGTGTGAGATGACTTTTGGCAGATCTGTAGATGATCTAGTGTGAAGTATACATTTAAATGGGAGTATCATAATTGGGGTGACCTAAATGAATATGTAGGAAGTACCAATAATGGGTATAGAATCACAAACGAAGAACATGAGTTCGAAGAAAGAAATGACATAGGGGAATCAATTCTGAGCTTCGTGGTAGTCTATGGTTTAGTCATAGATAATATTTTGTTCCAAAAGAAAAAAAAAACATATTATTACATTTAGGAGTGGGTAGTTTATGTTTCAAATAGATTTAGTTCTACTTAGACCTAGAGAAGTGATCCATTGTAGGGATTGAAAAGTTATCTCTAATGAAAACCTGTAATACCTTACCTCCAAAAAAGTCCCACATTTCTAGTTGCATTGAAAATTTCATGGTATATAAGTAGTAGCCTTCCTCCTTCTAGCATGAGGCCTCTTGGAAGCAACAGTGGTTGGCTCACCAATTGAAAGTTGTACAAGCCGTTTGTGAGGCCCAAAAGCGGACAATATTATACTAGCGGGATGGATCGTTACAAAGCCTCACAATACAAGATAGACTTCTAGTTTTGGATTTACTTGTTAAGAATGGATCACAAAATATAGCAACAAAGGACCCTCTTGATGATGGAATTTGAGAGGAGAAAAAACAAAAATAATTAAAGACAAGGTGTTTAGTAATGGAGAGTGGAATGATGATTCAAATCCTAACGAGATGTGTGGTAGGATATCTAGACTCATTAAAGATATTCAATTTGAAGATGGAGTTAATATGGAATGAGAGAAAATTGAGGGAATGATGAACAAAATAAAATAAAAAAAACAAAAATGAATCAAGCTTTGAAAAAAGATGATGGAGAATAGAGAGCTAGAACCGGATGACATTCCAATCAAAATTTGGTTTATTTTAGGAGAAAGTCGAGTATGTTGGTTGACTCGATTATTCAATAAGATTTTAGCTTAAAAAGGACGTCTGATGAGTAGTGTAAGAGCACAATATTCTATTTTTATAAAAAGAGGAGATATTCAAAATTGTGCCAATTACCGAGTAGTCAAACTCATAAGTAACAAAATGAAACTTTGGAAAAAAGTAATAGAGGGTCCCATAAACAAAAGTCAACAAGAGTAATAGAGGAGTTTATGCTGGGTAAGTCAATAACAAAAGTTATTTTTATTCTAAGACAACTTAAGAGAAATTCATGGAAAAGAGAAATGACCTTTACATGATTTGTAAACGATTTATAAACAATTATTAGATATTCAATACTATACAAAGCAGACTGTTGGGTGATGATGGAAAAAAACAAATAAACAGAGTATGATAAGTGAGATGCATATGCTACATTAAATGAATGGTTCAACCCTAAAAGGTAGAGTTAGAAGTGAACGCATTTGGAATAACTTAAAGATAGCTTGCAGATATGGTAGATTGAGAGAAACTTATTTGAGGTGATTTGATCATGTTAATAAAATAAGAAGAGGCTACGGATTGAAGGCACTAGGATAAGAGGGTGATTTTTGAAAATATGGAAGGAAGGGATTAAAAAAGGATATGTTAAACCTTTGAGTGACTAATGTTATGGTTTTTGACAGGGTCATTTAGAGAAGAAGAACTCATAAAGCCGATTCCAGATAGATATGATACTTGTCAATGATTATGATAAAGAAATTTATCTCAAATATTATCTACACAAAGTTGCATTTTTACTTTTTAATAGACAAATGTCTTTCCATAAATCATGAATGAATTGTAAATTGTGGATTGTAATATAATAATTGACATTAATTAATTCATATCATGACTGATGTTGATGATATTCTAAAATTTTGATATTTATAATTTATACTTATTGAATGTTTATTTTTTTTTTTTCAGACTTTAATATTAAAATCCATTAAAATAATCTAACAACAATATTTGAATTTAATCAAAGTTTTCAAGAATTACCAAACATTTGGCTCTTACAAAATTCTAGAAACTATCAAATAATATCAGTTTGAATCACACATAATTTTAAATTGAGAGACTTAAGGTTTACAATATTTGAATATAACATGTTCATAATCTTACATTTGCCAAACACAACCATAAATAATTTTTTAGTGGAAGCTTTGGGGTAAATGAACTTTTTGAAATATTTGAATATGATCTCGTGTATGTAAGAAATTTTCTTAAATACAAATATCTCGTAATTATAAATTTTAATTTTAATGTTTATGAATCTAAAAAATCTTACGCGTATGAAAAGAACACTTGCACTCTTAAAAATGTTATTTTTCAAAAAAAAAAAAGGGACTCTAAACCTCTAATTTGGAATTTATAATACATTTGTGATTTGTCAACGTAGTTGGAATATTAATAAATATCTATGAAATATTGATGTTAGTCTATATGGGTGTACTTCAATTGGTAATCTCTTTTATAAGGAGCCCACATGGCCTTATTTAGTGTGCCCTAAGTATAGTGGATATCACCTGGAAGCTTTACACTGGATTTCTCGAGGTTTTCTACACGTAAATTAAAAAAAAAAATATTGATGTAGAATTTTAAAAGCCTAGCATTTTAATATTGAAAAAAAAAGTATTAAATTGAGACTTAACGTACTCTTTTTTTTCCTTTTTTCTTTGTGGTCCCTTGAATTCTGGAATAAGTTCAAATGTACATAATTTTTTTTTCCTTTTTTATGACTAAGATGTCACTCATTTTTGAGATACAAAATAAATGGAACTTAAATCTACTCCTCACATGACACGTGTCCTTATAGAAATCAATCAAACTTGCCATGCCACGTACCTGTATTCAATACCTGTACCTGCACCTGGCTGTATTCAATACATGAACATGAACTGAAGTTCTTTCTGATTTCAAAGTTTTGATCTCAAGTTTTCTACTCTCATTTATTATATAAAAATAAGTGAATTATAGTTAATAATTTAAATGCGCGGGAATAAGTATTGGCCAGTTTGAAAATGATGTCCCCAGCAACAACAAGGAAAAGGAAAGCTCAAAAGCGACGTCAGGCCCTCTTTTTCTCACTCTCTCTGTGCAAAAATACAAATTCCTATTTTATTTTTTTGAAAAGAAAAGCGAATTTTATATAAAATTCATCTTTCCATCTAATCCTATCCACATTTCTTTAAAGAAAAACTTTCTGCAGATTTTCTTTTCGTCTTCCTTTCATCACTTCTGTTCTCTCCCTCTCTCTTTGTCTCCGTTCTTGATCTGGGTCCCCTTTTTATCTTTTGTTTTTTCACTTGATTTTTCTTTATTGGCTTTTGAATTTTTGGCTTTCGTTTAGAATTTTTGATGGATTGATGTGTTTTGTTGAATTTTAGTTTTATGCAGTGTTTTGCTTTATATTCTCTCTCTGTCTTAGTTTTTGAATTGAATATTCTATTTTTTAGTGGGTTTTAGTTGATTTTTATCTTTTTATTGGGTTTTTTATTCTCTTTGGGCTTTATTCTTTAATTGGTTTTGTTGAATTTTGAATTTTGTACATTGTTCTCGTATATTCCATTTAGTGGTTATTTTCCCCTTTTCGTTCCTTTATGGGTTTTGGAGAGATTAGGTTTTGCCTTAATTGGTAGTTTTCCTTTTAGGTTTTGTGTAATGGGGTGTCAATGAATTTTTCAGCTGAGATGGTTTCCATCAACCACTTTTTCATGTTAGGTGTTTGAATAAAAGCAATCTGTTACCCACCAATCTTTTCAAACTCTCTGTTTGCTTCGTGTGCTATCTTTTTACCCTTCCTTGGAATTGTATATAAAGATTTCATCTTGTGGAAGTTTGAATGGTTTCTTGGGGTGTTTTTGAAGCAAAGCAGAGAGATATGATGAGGCCTTTCTTGGCACTTTTTTGAGGCTTCAGATACATCATATAACTGTTCTTTGAATTTGGAGAAGTGTGGCTTTCTTTATATTGTTTTCGGGTTTTCCCGTGGTCGTGATTGGAGCGAAGCAACTACAATTTGACAGCTTTTGGTTTCTGGTGTTGGGTGGTGATCCATTAAGGAAATGGGTTCTAATGTTTCCCCGCAGCCGATAACCATTGTTGATCTGAGTTGTTGAATTTCGATTGGGTTGCATGAAATGGATCGCCGGAGCTGGCTGTGGAGGAGGAAGTCTTCTGAGAAAAGCCCAGGTGAAAGTGAAAGCTCGGGATCATTATCTTCTCATTCTGAGAGATTCTCTGATGATCAGGTGATTCTTTATGCATGTTGTGTTTTCAGTTTGGGAAATTAAATATCTCTGAATGGAATTATGTTTGCAGTTCGAATATAACCACGAAAATTGAAGTATGCTTTGATGCAATTCAGAAGTGACTAGGGTAGGATTGTTTTCCTCTCATTTCTTCTGAAGGCTGAAATACATTGACGACCAATTCCGGGTGGGGAAGGGGATACATATTTTGGTTCTCCATTGCACTCCAAACAGCCACAGAATGGATAAACGTCCATGCTACCATGAATTTCAGAAAAATCCCAATCTGGGGTCCCTCTAAATGGATGCTAATTTTGAATTACCTTAGAGATTTATCTTGTTTTAACGCCTAATTTATGATTGTCTGTTGGTTGCCTTTGTTTCACCCTCCTCAAGAAGATATTTTATTAGGCATTGCTGTGACCTTTTGCCCTCCATCAGGGATCATTTATAAATGCTCTTGCTTGAGATCCCCTGTTATGGTGGAGAGAAAAATTCCTTTTTACCCATCACTGTTGAGTTATTCTGCTAATATTGCAATATCCTCTGCCTTGTATTGTGCTCTTTCCTGTGTTCTGATTGTTGCCAACGCTGCAATTTTAAATTGTTCTGATATTGAAATTGCGAAGCTACATCAGTCTTTTCCAAATTGCAGTTACCAGGAAATGCCACTTCGAATTTAAAATACACATTCTAATAGATTATTAAAAAACATGCACTTCACATGAATGACACTAACAAAAAATTGGTAGTAGGTTACCCTTTCTGTACATAAAAATTTCCTGTTTTTTAGTTACTAACATGAAATAGGTGGACTGAATTATTCGAACTCAGAAAGTTTGATTGTAAAATTCATTCTCTCTTCTTTAGTCATTGTTATATGCATTTCTCCTATTTTTAGAGAATAATATGATGTGTACCAAATCTAATCCTAAAATCCCTATTCCTATTTTTTAGTATTTTATATGATTTTTTTCCTATTTTCATAATATTAACATGATAAGGATAGGTCAAATCTTTCAAACTCACCATGTCAAATCTTAGAATTTCCTTTTCCATTTTTGGTCATTTTTTAGATGATTTTTCTTATTTTCTTAACCTCCATTAAAAATTATGTGAGTCAATTTTTACACAAATTTCTAGATAATAACATGCTAAGGGTGGATCAAATCCTTTAGCTCACTAAGTCAAATTTTGCGAGTTAATTTTTTCACAAATTTCTCCAATTTTTAGGATAATAACATGCTAAGGGTGGATCAAATCCTTCCAGCTCATCAAATCCAATCCTAAAATCCTTTTTCTAATCTTTAGTCATTTTGTACAAATTTTCTCTAATTCTTTAATTAGTATTAGTACTAATGTTCATACTCCATATGAGAAAGTAATGGTGTATGCAATGGGCATAGTTGTTAAATTATTACGATTTATGATTTGAATCTTACGATAGGATATGATTTTTAAAGAAAACAATTTGGATCATTTAATAGGATACAATCCTTTTAATAATTCTTACAATTTTTCTCATTTAAATGTTAATTTTACCAAAATACGATTCCCATTTATGATCCAAGTCAATTTTCAAAAACATTAATCTTATAAGCTATCCATGATCACAAGTAGTTAGCAAGCCCATTCACATGACCTTTTTGAATCTTAAACAACGTTTATTTAAATGACAATCATCAAGTCATAACCTTTTTTTGTCATTTTATCAATAATAGTATGAATACTGAGTTCATAGAATATGAAAAACTTTTTTTTTTTACTTTTTAAATCTTTTATTAAAGATTTTACCATTTTTTAAGAAAATCATAAAAACACTTACATTTACAATACCATTTATGATTTTGATTTCAAAACATTGGTTATAAGATGTCAAAGCTTCATAATGTTTTGTCTGGTATCTGAACTTCTTTTGTAACTGGGAACCTTAGGTTCCAGGGGACCTGTACTTTCTGCATTGATTAACTTGGTTCTATCTCTGAATGAAAACATGGACATCCCGCATAGTTTCCCTTTTGTTGTTTCCTTCTCAACGGAAAGATTAAAAAGCAACCTAATCAACTCCTTGGTGCATTAGACTTGTTTTCCATTTGGATTTTCATAAGAGGTTGATGTTACCTAGTTGCTTCATGAAAATTTTGAACTTCACCATGTATCAGAAATAGAAGCAAGTGTAAACCACGACACTAAATCCACTTGGAAATTATCTGACCACCAATGTAGAAAATTTCCCTGCTAAAAGTGACTACCCAGTTGTATTTCTTTTCTTTTCTTTCCTCTCTTTTCCCTGCTCAAGGCCATCACAGTAAGTCTACCTGGGAATTATCTGACCACAAATGAAGAAAACATCCCTGCTAAAGTAATTTACTTTTGATTCAGATATCAATCCTTGGTTCCTTGTAATTCCTACAAAAAATCACCATAATAACCAAAGAAGCAACTGAAGCAGCATCAGATATATTCAGCCATACTTAATATTACTACAGAAACCACTAAAAGCAACACATGTGGTTCAATTGCAGTCCAATAAAAAGTTGATTGACTTAACTGGATTCACTGTATCTAACAAAGAACAACCAGCTTTTAATCAAACCCACCTAAAAGAACTATACAACATGAACAGGTCCAATCATCACTTAGATGGTCAACCATCAGATGAATTGCTAAATCATAGTTAATAGTCCAAAATCCACTTGTAAAACTGGATAGTTGGGACATCTAATCAGTTAGTTTTGGTTTATACTCTATCTGCATTCATTTCCACAATACAGACATAATAGATTGTTTATTCATATTTTATCTATAGGACAAGCTACTGTAACTTTTTTTGAAGATTTTTTTTTTTTTGTGTGTGTGTGGGGGGGGGGGTGTGGGGTGGGGTGAAGGGAATTTCCATTTTCTTTTGGAAGAGAATATTAAAGACTTTCTCATTGCTTCTTCTTCATAAAAGGAGATAACTGTTGCATTGAAATGGAAAATTACAAATTAGTTACAATTGATCTTTGTTCTTTGACCATCTCTCCACCATCTAAGAAGGTAGTTATTAACAATTACGTCTGAATGTATTGTCAAAACCAAACCTCTCATTTAAAGTTTTATAGCATTGATTCCTTGAATCAACATTTAGGCCTTCAATCAATTTTGCTACTCCAGATATCCCTTCTTTTGTGCCCTCATTATGAAACAATTTCAATGCTTCTGCTTTACCTGATATTTGAGTATGTTAGGTGACTCGTCAATTTGTGAGACGTTCACAGTAGACTTTGTATTGGGAAAACCATAACAAACACTAGCTAAAACGAATTCAGGATGTGCAACTGTTTCCTCTTACACATATACTGCATTATCATTTTGTTTGTGGAACCTTTTCTGCAACTTGTCTTGTTTTCAAAACACAAACAAAATGCGTAAGAAGATATTTAGTCCATAAAATATCATCATATCTGCTTTAAGGCATGCTGCATTTCATTTAGAAAAGAAGGATCAATTAGCTGCTGTTTGACATTCCAAAGCAGTAATGGATATGTAGAGTAATGGTTTTGATATCCATTAATGAAGCAGGAAGCATCAAAGGCATCTCCAAATCATGCCCAATCACCGGAAATTTCATCAAACATTTCTGGGGGTGAAGTTCAGGACAATGTGAAGAGTTTAACTGAGAAATTATCAGCTGCTCTTTCAAACATTAGTGCCAAAGAGGACCTAGTTATGCAGCATGCCAAGGTTGCAGAAGAAGCTGTTTCAGGTAACCATCCTTTATCAATCCATATTTTTCATGCGGATATGATTGTAATAGCAAGCCAACTAATATTTTGATGATGGAGAGGATGATATAGGGATGCTGGAAAAGTTGATGAATTCACTCTTCATTTTGAGATATTAACATGTCTCTATGGATAATGCAGTTTTAGTTTTTTTTTTTTTGTCCTAGGTGTTTTGCAGGGTTTCTTTTGAAGCATGGATGGGTGGTTTTCTTTTGTTTGTATTTTTCTTTTCTTTTTAAAATACTTTTTCTACCCAAACCTGATGCTTCATGTATTTTATATCTCAGGAGAAATGAATGTGAAAAATAGAAAATAGACTAGAGTTTTCTATTTTCCACATTGCTTAAAAAAGATGCATTGAAGGTGGCCCACCCCACCCCATATCTTCCAAAGAATTTGGGTATACATCAGAATGCATCTTTCTTCTTGAGATAATGATTTCAATTTTGGAATTCATGGTGGTTGTAGACTATGTGGGCGTATCAAGTAAACAAGTATTAAAGGTGCTCTAATACTAACTTAAAATGGTAGGTGGGTGACTGGAGAAAAATGAGAGAAATTTGAGGAAGAAGAAGAGGGAAGAGTTATCATCTCTTGGCCCAATGTGGGACAGTAACGGTTTTGTTAGAAGAGTTATGACATGGAATTTATACTCGTGCCCATTGCTCTGTTAGATTTTATCCTCAGATAAATTAATTTACAAACACTCATAACCTGTTGAATTCATAACAGTTAATTTTGCATGGTTTTGACTAAGTCCTTTTTCCAATACGGGGATAGGAACAGTACTTGGACCAATCTTTTCGGCCCTGATCCATTTTTTCCTTATTTTTCAGTCCATTTCCTGATCATTACAGTGGAACTTTATTTTGAATATCCAGGGAACAACTTTATTGCTGCTTCTGTTGTTGTTATTGTTCATGGTGTGACACAGAGTGCAATCATAGTAGTAAAAGATGTACCTAGGATCGAGGGCTGTCAATGGGTTGGATTCAGCTCCAGTCTGACCTCGGCCTGACCCAATAATCTCGTAAATGTGTGGGTCGAATGGGTAATGGGACTGGGACCAGGCCACATTTAAGGCCTGACAGTTTAATGTGTCGGACCCTAGCCAAGGGGTCTGACCAGCCTAACCTATCCCTTTGTCCAAAATATGATTCATGAATGAAATGACAAGAAACGAGGATAGTAATGAAGTAGTTTGACACTATTTAATAAATATATTTGATATTTGAACTCAATGGGGTTGGAGTGATGGCCAAGAACCCACCTCTGATAGTGGGAGGTCTTGAGTTCAATCCCCACTCCCTCAAAGGGCCACTCCCAGTCGTTTTACCCAGTTTGTGTGGATAGGGAGGTTTACACATGCCCCAAGGATTAGTCAGATGCTCTAAGAGGCCTGGACACCTTGGTTTTCAAAGAAAAATTGATATTTTCTTTTTAGAAAATGGCGTCTCTCTTCATTTTATTTTAGTATAAATTTCACAAAACACCCCAATATTAGTTTCAGAAGAAAAAAAATAAGGGCTAGATGACAAAAATGGTGAAGGAATCATGTTTCTGACACCCTTAGTCCCATCCTAAGACTCACATACCCATGAATCACTTACATTTTGCATTCAAACATGTCTATGGAAATTTCACACCATATTTCATTAGAAAGAGTTTTCTTATCCATACAATTAATGACCTCATTCCACCTATTGACATTATAGCAACACTAATGGGTTGGACCAACCTGACTTGTTTATTTTTTTTACGTGCCAAGTCAGTTTTTAGGCCCACTTTGTTATTAGGGTCAACTCGGTCTAATTTGTTTACTTAGTGGACCCTAACCATCACTAAGGGGGTTTTGCCTCAAACCTATTCTCTTGACAACCCTACTAGGCTTAGATCTATTTTGCACCTTGCCTAGCTGTAAATGAGGTTCACTTTAACTAGGTTTTGATCTTTTGGAAAAAAAAATCTATTGTAAGCCTTTTTTCCATAATACCCAATTTTGTAAAAAATCAAGTCGTAAAGAAAATTGTTACACTTCTTGAATCACGAATTGCAACTCATAAATCTTAGAATCGTAAGATTCAGTTTTTCCCCACAAAGTATATAAATATGTGAAATGACAATATATCTAAAATGTTATAATATGAGAAATTATTTAGTGTTCTTTCAATATTAAGTGAAGATATTACATATGACGATTACTTTGGAAGTCAAATTTCAAAGTTCAACTTCCATGAGCTACTAGACCAATATACTCCAAGCAATGTGTTGTCAATAAACTAACAATAAGCTAAAGAGCCCTCAAAAATCGGTAGGCCCTAGGTACCCAACAACTCAACCTTAAAAAGCCATTAAAATAAAAAGTTACATATTTCAAATTTCAAATAGCACGAAATTCTATCATCTATGGGAATAATACAATTTCAATACATTTACAGTTCCACTTATTTTATAGTATGAAGTGTAAGATTTGTATCAGTTATGGTAAGATTTTAACAACAATGATAATGCTAATTACATATTCTAGTTTCTATGCAACCCGTGAGGGTTGGCTTGGCGGTCAAGAACTCGCTTTAGATGCGGGAGGTTGAGTTCAAGTCACTCAACACAAAAGGGTCACTCCCCATAGTGTTACCCGATGTGTGTAGATAGGAAGGTTTGCAAATGCTTCAAGGATTAGCCAGGTGCTCTAAGAGGCCTGGACACCTTGGTCTTCAAAAAAAAAATCTAGTTTCTATGCATCATTTGCTAATAATACTTCTTAGTAACTTGAATAAGCATATAATATACTTGTTTACATAACATGTATCTACTTATTATGTTTGGAGCCAACTGTATATTAATATTTAATGTAATAAAAACACAGAATAATGAATATATATATATATATATATATATTCTAGAGTATCTAACTAAGTGTGCCTAGAAATATTACTCTCACGCTTAGCTGTGACTGCATTTTGCACCTTCACTACTATGATGCAGTTACTACAGGGCAACTGGATGCACATTTCTAAGAAAGCACCCTTTTGTGGGTCCCATAAGAAAGGAATGCAAAGCATGACGTAAGGTGGGAGGCTGACTCTCACCCTAATGTGATCATCCTATCCCTTGGTTTCATGGAACCTATTTTTCATGTGCCTACATAGAATGTCTTGGGGATGTTTAAATCCAACTGTAGACATCAATTGGATTTGTTAAATTGGGTGGGTTGCTAGAGAGAGAGAGAGAGAGAGAGAGAGAGGTGATAATGGATAATGGTCAGATTTAATAGTGTAAATAGAGTTTCTCTAGAACTCGACCAAATTGAGAAAATAATTCCAATCATAATGAAACTAGGGAGACTTTCCCAAGTACTCGACCAAATTGAGAAAATAATTACAATCATAATGAAACTAGGGAAGATGCCAGTTCACCCGTGGAAGAAAAAATGGTTTGATCAAAATATTGTGTTTTGTGTATGCATGACATGTGCTCGTTTCTGTTTCTTAAAAATTTCATTGTCATAAATGGGGAAGGTCTGTATGTCTGAGTTTTTGAGCCATTCTCTGTTTCCTTTCCTTTTTTATTCTTTCTAAATACTGTTCTCATAAGCAAGGAAATCTAATATTACTCAAATAAATTTATATTTCATACAAGGCCTGAATTGGATTTTGTTGTCCTTTGTTCCTTTTGATTTATATTTTTAGGCTGGGAAAATGCGGAGTCTGAAGTGGTGGCTCTGAAACAGCAGCTTGAAGCTGCAACACAGAAAAACTCAGGCCTTGAAGATCGAGTTGGCCACATCGATGGTGCTCTCAAGGAATGTGTTAGGCAGCTAAGGCAAGCTCGAGAAGAGCATGAGCAGAAAATCCACGAGGCTCTTCTCAAGAAGTCCCATGAATGGGAATCTTCCAAGTTCATACTTGAGAGCCAGCTCACTGAGCTCCAGACTCAACTGCAGGCTGCACAAGCTAAATTGGCTGCTGCCTCTGTTGATCATGGCCTCCAGCTGAAGCTTGAGGCTGCAGAGAAAGAAAATTTAGCTCTCAAGCATGATCTCTATGTGCAAGCTGAGGAACTTAAGGTTAGGACTTTAGAGAGGGAGCTGAGTACCCGGGCAGCTGAAATGGCTAGCAAGCAACATCTAGAGAGCATAAAGAAGGTGGCCAAACTTGAAGCTGAGTGCCGTAAGTTACGAGCTGCAGCTCGTAAAGCATCTTTAACCAATGATCACAGGCCAATTGCTGCCAACATCTATGTGGAATCATTCACAGATAGCCAATCAGATAGTGGAGAACGGTTGCTTTCAGTTGAGACTGATATCCACAGGATGGGCGGTGTTGAGTCAAATGAGTACGAACCAAGCTGCTCGGACTCATGGGCATCAGCTCTAATTGCAGAACTTGATCAATTCAAGAATGACAAGGTCATTGGTAGAAATTTAACAGTTGCATCCACAGACATCGATCTCATGGATGATTTCCTTGAAATGGAGAGGTTGGCATCATTGGCTGAGATGGGTAAAGATGGTCGTGGATCAGAGCTTGCTGTTATCACCGACAGAGCCTATGTCAATAATGGTCCATCAAAATCTGACATTGAAGCCATGCTTCAGAAGACAGCAGAGTTGGGAGAGAGGGTAAAGAAGTTGGAAGATGAGAAAGCCGAACTAGAGATGGCTTTAGTGGAAAGACAAGATCAACTTGATACATCTCAAAGACTGCTGACGGAAGCTGAGCAGAATTTGGTGGAGCTGCAGAGACAGCTGGCTTCAGTAAATATGTCAAAGCAAGCAGTCGATTCAGAACTTGAGGCATCAAATGGAATGCGTAAAGTACTGGAGTCACAGTTTGAAGCAGCAAATGTAGAGGTTCAGACTCTGCAGGCGAGAGTGGGTTCATTAGAATTGGAGGTAAAAAACGAAAAGGAATTGTCAGCAGAAATTACAACAAAGTGTCATAAATTGGAGGACGAATTGGCAAGCAAGAAACATGAAAGTGAACTACAGCAATCCGTGAGCTCCAATGGTGATTTGAAGATCAAACAGGTCAGTATTTGTGGTTCGCTTTTCCTGCATATATAAGTTCATGATTTTTGCTGTTGAATTTTAACTGAATTCAGCATGTTATAAGGGAACAAAAAAAGGCATCTCTTTGTCATTTGGGCATCTGCATCTCTAGGGATTAAATAGGTTGGATTCAGATTGGCAGCCATATCTAAATCCACATCTGGATATTATTCAGATATCCAAAAATTTAAATTGATCTGGGAATACATCTAAACCTGTTTATTTTGAGTTGGATTTTTGGACTATATCATCCATTGGCCATCTAACGATTCAATGTGATTCAATAGTTTCTTGAAAATTGAAATGGCCAACGGTTCTCATGTCCTTGTGTTGGGTTTTTTTTGTTTGGTAATGATGAAATTTTATTAATGCAATCATGATAAAATAGGAAATAAGAGACCAAGTAAAAAATTGATCCACTAATTTACTGGACCAATGATCTCAGGATAAAATCCTGCTACACTGGCTGAGATCCACTTTGTTAGGTTCAATTTGATTCCTCTGAAGACTGAAAACAAATATTAGACCTTACATTCTAAAATTTTCCATTTTTTCCATACCTCCCAAGCCATCACTTAAAGGGATCATTTTCCATAGAACATTCATGAGGGTCCGTAGTGTGGTAGGAGAGATCAAACAAAGAAAGTAGGGATACTAAAGAGTGTCGCAGAGAGTGCGAAAAGAAAATTACATATTAGGTACTAATCACCATCATGTGTTCATTTTGGCATCACGTATAACGGTAGAACCTATAAGTTTTCCATGTTTTTCAGTTTGATGATCCAACTTCTATGCAGGAAAAGGAGTTTGCTGTGGCTGCGGGAAAGCTTGCAGAGTGTCAGAAGACTATTGCCTCCCTTGGGCAACAGTTGAAGTCCCTAGCAACTTTTGAGGACTTCTTGCTCGATTGTGACATGCCTGAGCAGAATGGAGGAACACCAATTATTTCAGAACTCAAAAAATCATATTTGAACAACACATGCTTTTCAAAGAAGGAAGAATCTTCAAATACTGTTGATGGTTTTAGTCCTCGAAATGGTCAAGATAGGGAGTCACCTCCTTCATCTTCATCATCGTCATCAGCTAATCATGATTCAGAAAAAGGCCGAAGTGGTTTCAGAAAATTGTTTTCTCGGAGTAAAAATGGTAGCTGTCATGTTGAAAATCAGTGATGGAAGTCAAATTGCTCGTGTTCATTGTGCAGCATAATCATAGTTTAATATCAATGTGGTATCTATAAATTGCTGATAAATTGGTGGCTTAAGTGGTGATACAGTGATGAAAATGGGTCACATCAAGCATTGAATGAAAATGAAAATGAAAATGGAAGTTGAGAAAAGGTCTGAATACTGGAGTTGAAATTCTACTTATGTAATGGATTTGAGGGCATGTGAATTTTGTTCATGTAATATTTTTTTGGTTCCTGTAATATTTTTGTCCCATGTTTTTAACATTATTTTTGAATGAGACAAGTACTTGAGAATTGTGAAGAATGCAGAGATGGTATCTAAGAAAGAAAAGAATTCACAGGTCTTTGATATAGGGGTCAAAATTTCGGCCAGCATATTGTGTTGGCTGATACGCCATCATCGATACAATAGTATTGGCAGAATAATGGCCAATATGTAAGCAGTTTTCAGAATTCTGTTAAGTTTTTCAGAAAAAAATAGAAAAATTATAGCAAACTAAAGAAAAAAGAAAACTTATAGTATTGATATATTTTGGTTAAAAAAGGTCCTTTTATAGAGTATTAGACTCTTAAGAGTTGAAATTTTGATACGAATGAAGTATGTCTCAAATAATTGAAAAATATTTAAAAATGTAAGAAAATAAAAAATCAATATAAGGAAATACTTGATATGAAATGCATGTTCTCTAGTATCATATAATGACATGCATCTCTAATTACTATTTCATTAATTATCTTTTGTAAAAAAAAATTGAATTTGATGAAAATGTTGGAATATTAGAAAAATCACACAAACATCCTAAAAGCTATACCAACCACATTAAGGACTTTTCATTTAATTCAATTGTCTATGGTGATTTAAGTGTACATGGTGAAATTTAATTAGAAGGATTTCGGTCGATATCCTCGGGTGCCGATGCTGTTGATACAAGACAACAACAAAACAAAGAATGTAGCTGGTGGCTACAAACACAGAATAAATCTAGAAATCACTCGACTCATTAGACGAATTTGAATTCGAGACGTCTTGTGTTTGCATTGATTGAAATGAAAATTACAAAAGAATTCATTAAACTCTCTCTTTTTACAATGAAACTCTCTCTCTCTCTATTACTCTCTTCTTGGTGCTTGCTTTTGTCTTTTTGAAAAGCTGTCCTGGTCTCATGAATGCGTCTAGTTTATATAGAACAGTGAAGAGATAGCAACATTGAATCTTTGAATTAAATCCTTTTTAAGTTGATTCCATGTGGCTATACTTCTCAGTGTTAAACGGGAAAAACCACTACAATGTAGTAACAAACAAAGATGCAGGAAACTCCATCAACAGTCTGGAGTAACCATTTAAAAATAGGTAGATGTTAGGAAGAAATATGCAGAAGTAAATAATCAACGAATAGTCTCAGCACTATAATTGAGATCAAGCCATAAAGATTTACGTGGAAAACCCTCCAATGTAGAGAGAAAAATCACGGGACAAATCCACTGTAGAGTGCAAATAGCTTCATTGCTTTCGCACAAATTGTCCATTGAAGTTCCATGCTGATTAGGATAGAGTCCAGTGTAAAATAGCTACTAATGAACACCAGTTTGATCACTTGGTGACGCAGAAACATGAACTGCTCCCTGAACCACTGATCTGATGCCGCCAACGTGCAAGGGCTGAGTCGGCCATGAAATAAAAATGACCCATTTTGATGGTCTTGCCTGGCTAATATGGGCTGATACGATAGAACCATTTTACAGCCAGATACATTAATTGTACGTATCGACAAATATGTATATTGACAAAAAAAAAATCGCTACGAATTGGCCAATATGTATCATATTGGTCATTTTTATGACCTATTCTTTGATAAGCTGTCTAGTAGGTCTCATAAAAGCAATGACAATAGTTGATGTATGTCGGCTGGTCAAGCATCAGGGCCTCACTTGGAAGACTTGATTATTTTGAAGCCACAATCAGAATCCGACATATTTATTAGTTAAGCAATTTGGTTGGTTTAGTTTAAGCCAAACATAAAGTCATACACAGAGAGAGGCAATCATCTAATGTGGGCAATATAGAATAGTCAAAGAACTTGTGAAACTCAGAACTTAGCCCCTCTCATCAATACAGGAGAATCTACTCTAGCTGTGTCATTCACTTTCTACATTAACTAAATGAAGATTGATTAAATGATCAGAAAACAAGCACACCATCTGACACACCCGAAATATTTTCTTGCCATCAATCAGTCGCTTGTAGGGTTGTTCTTGTTACCTGTGTTACTGTAGATATGCAATTCATCATACAAACCACCATTGGATGATGGTTACAGTAGCAGTCCAAGGAGAGAAAAGAAATCAGTTCTTCACAAGCTATTTTAATACTTGATTTCCGGGATAATTGTACAGACAGACTCTGTCAAATTTTCAGGAAGTAGAAAGAAGAGGGGAAAAAAAAAAAGAATCAGGACTGTACACAAAAACAATCAAGACATGCATGTCATTGTATGCCTTGGTATCTGGCTAGTGTACAGCTTATTGTACAAGGACAATACAACTCTTTCATCACATTTGAACATAGAAGCCAGTCACTGGATTTTCAAGTAGGGCTGCCATGACAGGAATTAAATGCTGATCTGCACTGTTACTCTTTCCCGATGGCAAAGAAGAAGAATAAGTAATCAGTTCTGTTTATTGTTATTTGCTGAATGGTAGTTTCTTGTCGCCTCTCTCAACAGCATCTCTCCATAGCCTGTACCTTATACCGAGTTTGTCATACGACACGGGCCAGTTCCAAACGTTTGCCCCATTGATCATGCGTTCTTGTTGACCAACTACAAGTCTAAGATCCTCATTCAGAACCTGTATTTTGTTACCACAGGAAATCACCACCATGAAAAAAAGATAAGCAGTAATAAATAACAATCCAATGAGAACAACAACAAGGGCGATTTCTATTTTTAATTTATGAAGATAAATGTACTTCATTTTCCTTAAGGTTACAATTACAACAAGACCCATTTATCCTCATAAATGAAGACCCATTAAAAAATGCCTGGAGTTAAAAGAAAAATCAGAAATTATTCATCTAGAGCAAGCATCAAAATGCCTGGCATGGGTCATCCAAGGCAACCCGAAGAGGAAGTATGAGGAATTATGTTTTCCCAGATCCAAAAGGAGTACAGAATTTATATGCACCCAAGCTGAATTAGTGGGGGGTGGGGCTGATGGTCTGGCTGTTGAACATAGGCCCCACTAGTAAAGACGTATGTTTTTTGAGATCACCCATCCAAGATCCAATACATATAGTTTGTGTAATTTGGAATTATGTCTCAAGAAAACATATTCAGTGTCTCACTAATTTCATAGCCATATGCAATTTACACAGCTAACACCTACCATTTGTCAATGATTAAAAAAACAGTTACCATGCAGCAGAATTGGGCTATAGTGGAATTCAAATATGAAGTATTTACATAAAGAAGAACATCATCATCATCCCATTTCCTATCCATCTAGGTCCGCCCTATCAAAGACCATGCTCTCAGTTACTCGACGTTCTTCTATGTCCTTTTTTACCAAATATCTATCTAGGTCTTTAAAGGCCTACCTCTCCTCATCCCGGCCACTTGCAGTTTATAAATTCTGTGCATCGGAGATGTCTTTGGCCATCTAAATACATATCCAAACCATTTTAAGCATCTTTCCTCATCTTTACATCTACTGGGGCTACACTTAATGTTTTCCTAATATGGTCATTTCTAATTCTATCTATCAATGTAACACAATTCATCCATCTTAACATGTGCATCTATGTTGCCTAAACTTTTTCCACTTGTTTTCTCTTCATTGTCCAACATTCTGCTCCATAAAATATATCTTAGTCATTGTCTTGTAGGATTGCCCTTTAGCTAGTATTCTTTTATCACAAATAAGTCCATTAGCTTGTCTAAATTCTGTCAACCTAGCATCAATCAATTAACTATAACTATATCCAACTCAAACCCTCCACCAACCTCTACCATTGGAACCAAAATACTTAATTTTATTACACTATTGTACTAAGGGCCTGTTTGGTAGAATTATTCTCAAGAATGTTTGAAAAATTAAAAATTGAAATTTGAATTTTGACAAATTTTGAATAGAGGAATTTCATTTTTAATTCTAAATTTGGTTCATTTTGGAATTGGATATTCGAATTTTAAAATAATAACAATTTTAGAAATTTGAAAACCGTGTTGAATGTTTAAAACATGAATCACACAAATTTATTAAATGACACTTTATATTATATTATGTCCATGGCCTAGTAATTGAGTAAAGGTAATTCACACTTGACCATACTATTGAATTAAATATTAAATGGGCTCCAATATAGTTCTTATTTGTAACGACCCATTTCGCTACCACAATATTGTCCACTTTGGACCCCCACACACAGGCCCGCATGGCTTTACTTTGGTGAGCCAACCCACTATTGCTCTCAAAAAGCCTTATGATTTAAATTACAATTGGCTACAAATATGAGCATTAAATTGAAAAATTAATAGAAAAATTGACTTCATATGGGCCCACCTGATTTCATCATTAGCTAAATTATAAAAAGGAAACAATTAACGCGTGAGGGTTGTGGCTTGGTGGTCAAGAACCCGCCTGAGATGTGGGAGGTCTTAGGTTCAAGTCACTCTCCACACAAAAGGGTCACTCCTCATAATGTTACCCGGTGTGTCAAAAAAAAAAAACAATTTCATTCATCATCTATTAAAATATAGTAGAACAAAAGAATAACAAAAGTAATAAAAATTAATACCTAGTATGATGACAAAAATTAGTGGAACTCCATTCAATACAACATTTTTTAGCTCTCAAAATTTTAATCACTTCAAAATATATTTTTTAATTATAAACCTTTATGGACTTCAAAAACACAACTCCAATTGTTCTAACCAGGGTTTGCTAACTTCATATTCAAACATAAGTATTTCCAGTGGACCCATGTTTGACATTATTGGTGGGCCCCAAATAGGGTGTGCTAGATCGAATGCCACCATGCACCTGGATCATTTTAAAATTGTCATAATAAGAAAAAAAAATTAATCACAAGTAGGCTTAGCCACACACTTCATGTGGCACTCCTATGTAGATCCATATTTATCACATTTTTCAGATCCAATGGATATGTCTATACTTGAGTATGGAGTCAGCCAAGTCAATGCAAGGACAAACGGAGGTGGTGTCACAATAACAGCAATATTATAGTTGTGGGGCCAGCAATGTCCGTGCACATCTTTTTATTAAGAACTTCAAGATTTATATGGGTTTGAGACACTTAGACTTTCAGAAATAACAACTTTTCAAAAGAACTTGAAAGTCTAGAATTTTGATAACTTTTGGAATTTACAAAAATTTCATCTATAAAATTATAGATAAATCAACAGTGGATTTTAATTAGAATTTGTCAACTTCCGGTAAATCCAAAATTCCAACATCAAATTCTGAATAGTAAACATTCCCTAAATCATTATCACTTTTGACAAGTTCCTCATCCATATTCTCTATTCCACATAAAGAATAATTTGGTTATAAAATAATATAAAAATAAACATGGTTCCAATTTTAAATGAGGATTGACCAAAACCCTAGATGTATTCTTTTCACTTGTATAAATTTAAGTATGTCATATATTCAGATGGAAAATACATGATATGATAATTATATGGAAAAATGTGATGTTCACTGATGTTGCCTTGTGTCTCAATATGGTGACATTCTAGCTATGATTTATATCTATCCTTAACGAATGATAAATGAGGAAAAACCATCTAAAATTTTAACAGTAAAAGGAAACTTCTTATGTTGATTCTTACCTTCTCTGCAAAATAATTCCATAGGATATGTATGAATGGGATATGCTTCAACAGAGGAGCAAAATCCAGTGACATTCTGTAGAGTAACCTTGTCTTGTTTCTAGATGAAGGCAGGCAAACATGAAGCTGGTGCAGATGTGTTGAACACTGCCTGGTATTTTGTCCCTCCAATTTTCCTGGTTTTGAGATTCCAATTGTTGAGAGAACCATACAAGGTGGCCGGAATTCCATGTCTATCGGATATGGGTCCCAGTAACCTTGGAGGCCAGATGCAGGTGTCAAGAACTTTACCAAGCTGAAAATTCAGATTTATCAAGTCATGAGAAGTTTCCAAACATGAAAGGAAGTTCATCAGATAACAATTCTGTAGTCAAAAATTTCAAATGGGAATTCACACGCTTCATTTTCGGGGAACAGGTAACATGAGTGCCTTTTGATTTACACAAAATTTAAGCTGTTTGAATATCGGGCAAATCAATAGGATATAGTGTTCCACAAGACAATCACAATCGATCCTCTGGAAAATGGACAACAATCTATATCCAAATTTCAAAAAAAAAAATGCACTTTTGGCACATCAAAAAGCAAATATTTCCAGATAACAGATGCCATCTTACTTAAATTGCTGGTCATAGAGGTAGTTTACTATATATATAAATTGTTGAGGCAAATTGCGGATACTTGAGAATAACATGGTGCATTTTTTTCCATTTAAGTGATCTTCTATTATTGTTCATCTTGAAGATCTCACCTTGGATGGGTAAAAGTCTAACGGTCACATTGCTCAGAAAGCCTTACTACTCCTGTTAGAGGACTTTTAGACTCGAAAAATAAAGAGAGGAAAAGGTTGGCAAGTGGAACTTGAAGGTCTGCTAAATGGTAAGCCTGAAGCTCAACATTTATTCCATTTATATAAGATTAATCATTGATGATTTACGAATTTCAGGTAGTTTGGAAAATAGAGACAAACCTTGGCACACTCCATCCCTTCGCGAAGGTTGAGGTGTGAGTAAAAGGGGCATGAGCAAGGTCGAGAAGGTTGTCCAGAAGAAGCCCATGCTCCACTGGCAGTTCCATGACAATCTACGCCATTCACATGAACGCATAAGTTAGAAATATGTTATGATTCATTAACAGGGTTTGTATAAGCAACTAAGTATTTTGAGTCGTGATGATGGATGAAAAAAAAGTATTCACATGATGGTTATGGACCTTTTGGTTGGAATTCAAGCACCTCAGAACCTTGGGAAATTACATAAATATGTATACCTAAAATACATGTTACATGAAGATATCTACAGATGAATTCATTTTCTTTTGAATCAAAATCTGTAATTGTAGATTCATGCTCACAGGAAGTTCTTAGTACAGATACACATTGATGATTCTGAAAAGTGTAGAAATGCATACATGATTTTATATGCATTTTCAGATATATATATATATGGTGTAGGTGTCAGCTTAAAAATAGGATTAATCTCAGAAGATGAGACTAGTAAGTAATATGGTTACCTCTGCATGGATTTTAAATCCCTGAGGCGGTTGAAGAGATGGAAGGGTCGCCATTGGAGGTGCATCACCAGGCCATATCCAGATCATGCCTTCTTTTTCAAAGCATGGCAATGACCGTATTCTCACATTTAGCAAACGAGTGGATGGCATTTTCTCACATTTCCCGTCTGTTGAGTATTCCCAACCTGAAATTTAGTCCAACTCCACTGATCAGTTGGAAGTAAATTTTCATCTCTGACATATATCAAATAGTCATAATCAATTTAGCAAGTAGAAAAGGGTTCTTTAGTAGCTTCCTTCAAGTATAGATTATTTTCTCAAAACTCCCTACAATGAAGATCTTAAGCATTGATTCAATTCATCCAATATGGAATGCAATGTTTCATTTCCAAACAAATCCTAGGGTGAGTCTTTTGGGCCATAGTCCATCTGTTCGGGGCGCACTAGAGGCAAAGCTTCGACAATGAACCATAAGCCCCATGATTTATCATTCCATGCTCACATGTCACCACTATGTAGTTTCTAACTGCTTCAGTGTAACGAAATACAAACTGTAGTTATATCCATTGTCTTACTAAGTACTAACCATGGTATGGGCACTGTATCCGTCCTTCACTAACTGAACCAAGATCAAGGGGGCATGCTCTGTGAGCACATGTATTCTGCACACAACCTGGATTTCCATCTTTCCCACGAAAAATGACCCATGGCTCCTCAAAGCAATCTATAGGAATCTGAGAAGGAAACAATAAACTGTAAATTTCAACATGACTTTTCTAGTATATCCCTTTCTCTGTTCGAGGTAGAATTGACTCACCATTGTGTCATCTTTCAAGCCACTAGAGAAAGCCACAGGGTACCAGAAGTTCTTCAAACTGGGATGGTAGGGCCGGACGGGACCTGATACATCCAAGCTTCTTCTAGGTGATGGCTTAGTATTTACATTATCCATAGATGAGGAGGAAGTGCTAGGAGAAAGTGAACTTCTGTCAGATTCGGTTGTACTTCTATCTTGTAGTAATCTATCATTTACCAAAGCTTCCATGTATGCTAGTTTGTCGAGTGCAGTACCAACCCTCGCTTCAGAGATGTGAACCTGTTGAAAATGAAATAGAAAATGATTATGTAACCATGCATGGATAGAAGATCTGGTCTACATGTTCATCAAAACACGATTTATATGGCTAATATCTTTAATTGAGATTTGACCTGTCTGTGAGCTTGTGCTAGTTCTTCTTGCAACTCTGCAAGATCTTTCTTCATGGTGCCAATTGACTTGTATTCACGAGCTAATGGGTTGAGAACCTCGACGACCTATAAAAGTGCCAAAAGACGCCATATAAAAGCAGTATAAAATCCAATAACCATCTTTCAATCATCCTTTCAATCTAAAAAGAACCTCTCTAATCATAAAACTTGTAGACAAGACAAAAAATGCTTAGCTTCAGGTCATTTACATCTTCCTCAAAACCTGTCAATGCATCTCAACAAACCAGGAAGAGCCTTAAATAATATATGAAAAAGGGAAAAAGGAATTATTATTTTCAATTTGGAACTCTAAAGATTATGAATATTATAATATGTAGTTTAAGGAAATATTGAGATACAAGCTTTGGAAAAAATGGTCTGATGTGAAAATTGAATGCTCATCATGCATAGGAACAGGGAAAATCCTCTGTAATATATAGCTCATAATTATGAGCATGAGCACCAATCTAGTAGTCCAATTGATGGATAGTTTTATTGATTCATTTGGTCTTGTTCTAGAACAATGGGCTACTCCAATATAGATAGATCATACTGTGAGTCTGTGACAAGTCAAATTGTCCTAATTGTTTGGTTTTTAGAATCTTTTTATGACGGTCACCTTAAATCTTCATTGACTGCCAATAGCAAACCATCCCTTAGACCAACAGGATAGGAATGCTTTACCACAATCTAAGTTTCCCTTGCAAGGCATTATTCGGTACGTCTCAAGTACCAGATTTGCAGACGAGAGTTATTTATTGAATTATACATACATACATATATAGGAGCTCTTCCCTAAGAATGAGTTTGCACCAAGTTTGGTGCAAACAGCTAATAGGTGCAACTTGAGCCTAGAACGATGGGTGGGTTTCAGAGACAGACTTTTACATGATGTCTATAAAATTTCATTTTCATTGGATGAGAAAAGTGACCTCAAAATTTCATATTTATCAACGATGAAGATTCATTGGGTTAAATCAATATGCTTTAAAAAAAATGGGTGTGGTGCAATTTATGAGGGGTTGGTGGGTGTGAGAGCGAAATTGGATCCATTAGGTCTACTCTAGACCCTACAAACCGAAGTTTGTATGAAAGTCCCATGAGAACTGTTTTTTTTTTTTTGAAAGATCATGAGTACTGTTTTTAATAGAGAATTATTATATGCATATAGACAGGTTCACCCATGGGACATTGCATGGGTAGGCCCAAGGGATGGGATTGGGTCCATTTGGAATGCATTTTCAAGATGATGATTCTCATAAAAAATCAGGTCCATTAGATTTCAAAAGCCATGATTTTCAAGGGTCCAAGAATCAACGGTAAAATATGGGCAGTTTTGTATGGATTTCAATTTAACGTTAGATCAACTTAAAATGGGTACACATACTCGTGGGATTAGTCTCACCTCTAATATGGGGTGAGGATACCCATGTTACAAAAAAAAAAAAAGTTAAAATGAGTACAAATTGGGTAGGGATCCAATTGACGGGATAGGGTAGGGTGTGAAAAGGGTATGGGGTATAAGTGGGGCTCAGGTGGGCCCGTTTGGATTTTGTCACCCATTTTATATATATAGGAATGTCTTGCGTAAATCTATAAACATTACCTGTTTGTGTATTTTGACTGAAAAAGTGTCTAAAGAAGATGAAAAATGACTTTAAAAGGCCTAAAAAACTGATACATGACAAAATATGTAATAAACTATGATGTATGGGAGAAGCCCCCTGTGTGTGTGTATATCTCATTGTTGATACAAATTTAAAGTATGATCATCATTAAAACCAAAGAAATGTTAACAGTAACTAATTACCACAATTACATCATCCATATTTCATCAGCTACTTCGCAAATGAATTGATGGAAATTAAGGTAAGAATTTATTCAATCCAATTTCAAGTTTCAATTGAATGACCCAGAGCTTTTCAAGCCCACAACAAAGATACCTCATGAGCATTCCAAACAACCAAAATTCCTGCACCTACTCAAAGACTGAAACATAAAAAATGTACAACTCAATTAACTCATTTTGGTCTTGACAGAAAACTACAACAGCATCTCAATCATCCAAAAAAGCCTAAATCAGCACTAAAAATGAAACTACCTACTGATTCTTAAAGAATAGGATCAAACCAACAAAGAACATATTATCAAAGATTTACCTTCTCATGTAGGAGCATGATGGTCAACAGATCTTGGCGTGCCCTCCAATCGAGATATTGGATGTCAAATCTAGCCACCTCTAGAGCTTGATTCACATTCAAGAACTTTCCCTTTGACACTGGTAATCTAGTTCTAGGGTCCTCCACATCAAATAGGGTCCCCCAACCATTTGAATTCTTCTTCTCTGATCCATCTTCCTCTCCAAATATAGCAAATACCCTCAGTCTTCCTCTTACTCCCTACAATCGTCACAAACAGTCTTTATTTTTTCAAATACATACATAAATTAACGGATACCCACATACCCACATGTGTTTAAACTTGAAACACCTCTTTTTCACTTAAACAACTTAAATAAAAAACAAATATAAAACAGGTAAACATGGTTTTAGCTATGCCCAACACCATTTTCTTTTCCAAATTTTGAACCGATGCGCCTGAAATGTATTAAAATTGCATCCTCCACACCTTTATATTCAATTTAATGATTTATATATTCTATGCCTAATATACCTCACATGCCATCAACAATAAATATTTGAAAACTTCAGCAAAGACACTCTTTTACCTTGAAAAAGGACTGAAACATACTGCAGCATCGGTTCAAAATCGATATGTCGGCCAATACAAAGTCCAAGGAAAATTTTAAAACCATTGAAATCAGACACCCATCTTAGAAAATCATGCAAATAACATACATGGGATTCATTTCTCATGAACTTAGGCATATAACCATTTGAGATTAAGAACAGTAGTCAATGAAAAGCTTACCTTTCTTGTAATTGAATCGAATTTGGAAGGTCTGCAGAGGGAGATGGGAAGAGAGAGAGCAGCAATGGCTGTCATGGTGTTCTAGTCAGTGAGAGAGAGGAGAGAGAGAAAATGTTTATATTAGAGGCATGGAAATTTTATGTGGGGAGACTTGTTGATAAGAGGTGGGTGTTGCACGCGATCTACGCTGGCCTCCCGCAGCATGCCACGTGGAGGGCCGTGGAGGACTTTTATGTACGCGTGCAATGTTGTTCCTCCACAAGTTCTCTCCTTTGTCCAGAAGTATAAAGTCACGTTGGCCCTTCATACCCTGCCAGCTAGGATTGGGCTGATTTTTCTTATCTAACCATGTCTTCAGGTAGGGCCCTTAGTTCACTGTGACCCGACCAACAAATCCGATCCGACCCAAATATATCTCGAAATTTTTTTAAAAAAAAAACTCAACCTAATCTAACCCAAAATAACATGAAAAATTGAGCCGGATCTGAGTGGAAGAAAACTATCTAAGCATGCTCACACTCTGTCTCAGCTATTGATTTTGGCACATTAATCACCCTCTAAATTTAACAATCATAATCTATTAATTTTCATAGTTTAATGGTCTAAATATGAAAAAGAGACTTCTTCTATTTTTATTAAAAATATTTTCATCTCATTTTATATTTTTATTTTTATAAAGATTTTTGTTAGATTGAGTCAGAGCAGGAATTTAAACCTTCGACACATACGATATCGAGATCGAGATTTGAAGTCAGGGTGGGTCAAATTGAAAATAACTTTTGAGTTTGATTAGAAAGAAAATTTGTAATTATCTTCCTATATTGGACTATTACCATCTCTAATTCTGACCCATTTGATATATGGGAGAACTTATTTTTTAGGAATTGGGTAAGAATTTTTTTTGTGAACTTCACTTTGAAAAATTTATTGGAAATTTTATTACAAAATGAGTTCAGTGGGATGTTTTGCACCTCGATAGAAGTTTAAAGAAATAGATAACCTAATTTTGGTATGCCGTAAGGGTAGTGGGCTCACTCGTGGGGGTTTTATGCTAGGTATCCCGCGATTTCCTGCACATAAATTCAAAAAAGAAAAAGAATTAGATGACTAATATGGCAATATGGCATTTTGATAGGAGAGACATGAAAACTTTGTTCTATAAAATATGTTTGAGAGTGTTCAATAGAAATAATTATTTTCTTAATATCATATATTCTCAAATACAGGAATAGTTTTTTCAAGGAAAAATTAATTTGAGAACGAACATATGTTAGATGGCCATTTTGGCAAGTTAACCATTCTTTAAAAAAAGAATCATTTGTAAATGGGGACTGCACAAACATGCATTCTCTATTCCATTTTCTCTATTTTACCCTACTAAATAGTTCTTAATTTGAATATGAATTATAAGATAGTAATTGAGACTTTTCTATTTTTAAAATAAATATGTATATTTTTCAATACTTAAATAGTGACAGGAGGAAAAACAGAGAGAGAACGAAAATACTCTTTTATATAAAAAAAGTGAATTTAAGTCAAAACTCCAAATAATTAATCTAAAGATAATAATAAATGCACAAATGAGAAAATTATAAGTATACTTTTTTAACTATGTGATTTACAACAAATTAAGTGTCGATAAATAATGATTGGAAGAGGTTGAAGTGATGGCCAATAACTCACTTTTAAAAACAACAGTCCTAAATTCAATTTCTATTCCACTTTAAAGGAGTACTTTCATTTAAACCTCCAACGAACTATATCTAGTATAAATGTTTAATATTATTAATATAAAATTCATAATTAAATGTATTCTAGAAATTAATATTAATGAATGTATACTGGTTTAAAAGAACTAACTCTAAACTAATGGGCTTGGCCATAGTTTGCCCTCCACCTGCCGTACCGGAAAGAAGAATGCATGAACAGTGCAAATCGGCTCGCCGAAATTGCAAGTCGGCTCGCAAAAATTCATGAACAGTGCAATGTTCCTGAATTCGGCTCTCCGAAATTTCAAATCGGCTTGCCGAAATTCATGAACAGTACAATGTTCCGCTGAATTCGGCTCTCCAAAATTTCAAATTGGCTCTCCGAAATTCATGAACAGTGTAAGTCGGCTCTCTAAAATTTCAAATTGGCTCGTCGAAATCCATGAACAGTGCAATTCAGCTCTCCGAAATTTCAAATCGGCTCGTTGAAATTCATTTGAATAGTAAAAATCAACCCATTGAAATTTTATTGTTCATACGAAGGGTAAAATTAAGCATACGCTAAGATTCGTGTCTGTAAACATAAAATACCCATATAAGGATCGCTGTCCTTAACCCCCAAAACATTGAGTTTCAGGATCTTAAATCAGCTTTCAAATCTTCACCACACCATCAGTTCAAATGGAATTAGACCCATTCACTCGCTTTCAAGTTCAGGACACTTCTTACTTCTAAGGAACCAGCTGGGCCAATAAGTTCTACTTTAAAAATAAAAAAATAAAGTTTGATTTGGCCAGTTTGTCACTATCCAATTCTGACCACATTTTTTTCAAATTCATTTTTTATTTTTTATTTTGGGCAATTTGAACTGACAGATCATTCAATCGAGTCGCTCAAGAATTGAAATTAAATCACTTTACCAAAACAATTTAATCAGTTACTAATTATTTGTATGAAGTTTTTAGTCTTATTATATAGTTAATGTGTTAAATTTGATTTAGAAAGTAAAGCTTATAGAATATAAATTTCATTATAAAACATGTATGTCGAACCACTTGGATATTTTTTCTGCAAAATTTAAAACCTCTATCACTTAGGATCTGAAATTTAATTTATGGATTAAAGAGCATCTATTTAATTTTAACAAGTTTCCAAATTATGACCAATTCCACCAGTGTTTTTTTAAATATTTCTGTTTCAATAATTTAAAAATATTAGAGTAATTTCTCAAATTTATATCTAAAAAGTTTTTCTTTAAATATTAAAGTGATTTATATTTTTCTGATGTAAAATATAGAAAATAATAAATATTTCTCATAATCAAATTTTCCATCTTGATCTATTAGATTTTGTCTAATTTTTTGAGCAAATAATCTAGGTAATCACTGAAATATCTTTTTCTTTCCAGAATGATTTTTAACATTCATCTAGAAAGTAAATTTGGCTTAAAAAGATATCTTTGTATTCTTTGAAGTCTATCTAGTTTTACAATGGAGATTAAGTAATTGAGTTTGGATTTCATCTTCCTTTTTATATCCTGATCCTATGAAATTTTTTATAATATTGAGAAGAAGTGTTTCTACTACTGGAAATAAATTAATATTAAAAAATTAAGATATTATAATAAAAATTTCAAACATCCTCCAATAAGAATTGAAAGACCTCAAGTAATAAAATCAAATTCTTTTGATGGTTCCTCTATATATGAATGGAATATAGATGGACTATCAGACTATCAAATATTTCAAAAAATTCAAAAAATGTATATATATGCAAATATTTTAAGAACAGGTGATAATACTGAAGAACAAATAGTTGAATTAATAATATCAGGTTTCACAGGATAATTAAATAATTGGTGGAAATATTACATGTCAAAAGAACAAAAAAAGAGATGTAAAAACCTCATTCAAAATAGAAATCTTCTAATATTGTCAAAAATTTCATAGGATCAGGATATAAAAAGGAAGATGAAATCCAAACTCAATTACTTAATCTCCATTGTAAGACTGTAACAGATTTCAAAGAATATAAAGATACCTTTTTAACCCAAGTTTACTTTCTAAATGAATGTTATAAATCACCATAACAGATTTCAAAGAATATAAAGATACCTTTTTAACCCAAGTTTACTTTCTAAATGAATGTTATAAATCATTCTTAGAAAGAAAAACATATTTCATGATTACTTAGATTATTTGCTCAAAAAGATAGACAAAATCTAATAGATCAAGTTGGAAAAATTGATTATGATAAACATACCTATGGAGAATTAACTCAAAAGTAGGGCTGCAACTCGGGTCGGGATATATATAGAACCCGACCTGACCCGACTCGAATTCTCAATCCGAATCTCACGACCCGACCTGACCCGAATTCTAACCCGAATTCTGACTCGACCCACATTTTGAACCCATTTTAGACTAATTTTAGCCGAGTCGGGTCGGGTTAGGTTGGGTTAACTTATAAAATCCTCAACTCGACCCGACCCGAATTTCATGTGGGTTTTTATCTTCGTCCGACCGGATCTGCTGACCCAAAATTCTTAACCCGACCCACATGCTTTCTCAAGTCAGGTCATGCAGGTCGGGCCAAAACCCAACCCGAGTTGCAGCCCTACTCAAAAGGGATCAATAAGAGCATGGATGCACATTGTAAAGAGACAATTGAATTGAGTGAAATTTCTGAGCATAGTTGCTTGTTTTAATCTTCAAGTTGATGAGTCTGAGTCTCTTATTGGGTTTTTTTTTTTTAGTTTGATTTGATTTATGTGTTTGAATTAAATTTTAATTTTAAGTGTTGAATGTCCTTGTATAGTGAAATTAATTTGTTCATGTATTGCATGTTTCAATTCTTTAATTAAATTTTAATTTCACATTCAAATAAATTTATTAGAAGGTTCTCTGATTTTCAATCCAAATTCGAGTCAGATTAGAATTCATGCATGTTAAACTTTTTAATTACATTTAATTCAGTTAATTGTGTTAAAATTTAACATTTGAATTTTCAATTTCTCAATTGAATTGGATTTTTAGAACACCTAATTTTTTTGTTGAATTTTGTTCCGTTGAAATTAGAACAATTTCTTTCTTTCAAAGAGAGCGAGAGTTGGATATCTTGGATTTCATTCTAGAATCCTTGATCCACATCTGAGGATTTCAAGTCTAAAAATATTATTTAAATAGGTGTTAAATCCGATCTTAGTCATCATCGGTGTCTATGTTAATGCTTAAAGATTATTTTTAAATTTTAATAAATTTAGTTAATTGTAAATTATTCATCATCATTATTATCAAAATTACTAATTTTATCTACCTAAAATTATGAATGGCATCTGAAATTATAATGACTTGTAAACCACCTAAAAAGGATATAAAAGAAGTCGGCAAAAAATCTGTTTTAAAAAAGGACGCATATTCTAACACGGTCAAAATCTGTTAGGAGACACGGGATGGAGTGAAATTTCCATTTTACTCTTACCAGTGTACCGCTCATCAAGTAATAGTGTATCGATAAGCCACTTTTTAGATAATTAGGTGACCATCTACATATAATCTAACTTACTTTTGGTCCATCTGTGGCTTTACCATGTGTCACCCACTGTGGTCATACTTTAGTCATAAAGTTAAGTCTTCATTATTTTTATTTATTATTTTAAGAAATTGGTCAGTTGAATTTTTAAACTAAATTTTATTAAAAAATTATTTTGAAAGCATAAAGACATGTGAACTATTTTTTTCCTCTCACATGTATTATTTGATGTCAATTGGATCACTGTTTAATTAAACTATTTTAAGGAAATTTCACTACTTTATAAATTTTTAAATATTTTGATATTGAAAACTATATTCTTAAGTAAGTAGTTGGTAACATGATTTTAAAAATTAGCTAGAATGTACAACTGGATTTTGAGAAGCCAATAACAAGTTTTAAATTTTTATAATGTGAATTTCAAAATTTTGCTGTGATTCAACTTTCAACACTATTAGAATTAGAATTTGAAATTCAATTATAAGATATTTGTTCCACCATTTAATGATTTTATATACATGGGCGAGTTTATGCCTTACCTTATGCTTATATATTATTTATGCTATACATGTTTCCTCCAAAATATAAGACTGACTTAAACATTTAAAATTTAGGATGAAATTATTAATTTATGGAATCTACAATTTTATATAATTTTAGTTTATCTAGTATAGTTTGTAAATATTATTTTTTATAATTATAGATTCGCAAGAGTATCAATAGACAATAAACTTGTAGAAAATAATTTGTCTAATTCAATTGTAGGTACTCATCTTAGATGATATATATATGACTTTAATGATGACGATGAATTTTACATTTCGTAGAACAGGATTTTAAAGTCAGAAAATTTGAAATTATAGTTTATAGTCAATGCATCTCTTTTACTACGGTCAATTTACAAATTTTGGCTGAAATTTGTTGTTTTGGATTTAAGTCAAAATATTAATATTGGCAATATCAATATTTTTTTAAAATACTATGTTTGTCAAAATTTGGCAAATTTTAGTTTATATTGATCAATTTTGATTAATTTCACTTGTCGATAAAACAAAGATGGTCAAAATATTTAAATCCTCTTTAAGGATTGATAAATTGATTTTTTATCAAAATTTGTAACTAAGTTCAAGTCTTACTCACATATCTCAATTGCATGAAAGGATTCAATCAACACTCACCTTGGTGTTGCCTTCAATTTTTTTTAATAAATATACATCTAACATTTTGTGGGGCATAATAACTATATATAAAACACAATCCTTTGTTCTTAAAAAATTCTAATTCATCTAACATATTTTTAAATTAAAATAAAGATCATCAATATCATCCATCCATCTTCATGTTGGTGAATATGATAATATTTTAAGATTGTAGATCTTTTTTTTTTTTTAATTTAGACGTGGAAAATTTAGACACCGTCCTACTAAAACTCCCACAGGTGAGCTCACTATTCCTTAGGACCACCAAGATTAGGCCATGGAGGTTCGAATCCACAACCTCTCGCTTCTTTGTACGAGAGATAACCACTTGAGCTACACCCATAGTAGATCTTTTTTTAATAAAGTAGATTCATGAAAACATGTTATTAGGTTAAAGGTTCCACATGTGTCAAATTATTAAAACCTACAAGAATGAATATTCTCGCATAATGGATGGAGTTACGTCTTACATCTAACATTTTGTGGGGCATAATAACTATATATAAAACACAATCCTTTGTTCTTAAAAAATTCTAAGTCATCTAACATATTTTTAAATTAAAATAAAGATCATAAATATCATCCATCCATCTTCATATTGGTGAATACGATAATATTTTAAGATTGTAGATCTTTTTTTTTTTTGGTTTACATGTGGAAAATTTAGATACAGTTCTACTAAAACTCCCACGGATGAGCCCACTATTCTCTAAGACCACCAATATTAGGCTATGGGTGTTCGAACCCGCAACCTCCTGCTTCTTACTACGGGAGATAACCAATTGAGCTACACCCATAGTAGATCTTTTCTTAATAAAGTAGATCTCATGAAAACATGTTACGAGGTTAAAGGCTCCACATATGTCAAATTATTAAAACTTAAAAGAATGAATATTCTCGCATAATGCATGGAGTTATGTCTTACTTTCTTGTTCTATTCCTTCTATCAGTTTGGGACCTATGGTTTAAAATAATAGATAAATAATGAGTCAACTTATCTATAAATCGTAGGGTGTAAGCAACAATGATGAGAACAACAAACTAATAGTATGGATGAGTTTGATAGGTTTTCTTATTGTTTTTATTTATATATATTTTTAAAAATTGAAAGTTTTAAAATTCTAACCATCTACGACGAAGACTATTGATCGATCGCTTGAATAATAATAATTTTTGGCTTTGACCTAACTTTAATCTTGAAACATCATTTTCTAATTCAACTATCCACTTTTGTAGCTTACTAAGTTTCATGTTGAAGTAAATCTAATAAAAAAATTTATATGATATAATTGATAGGCCTTATAAAATATTAAATGTCGAATGGTTAAGAATGTGAGAGATGGGGGTTGGCCTAGTGGTTGAGAGAGAAGATTTGAGGATTGAGGTCTTGAGTTCAATCTCTAATAACTCCAATAAAGGGTTACTTCCCACATGCTTACCCGCTATGTGCGGATTGTGAGTTTTTTACATGTTCTGAAAAACTAGTAAGGTGCGACCCGTGTGCTAATACGTATATTCAGAAATGTAAAAAATGACAAGTGTAATGGATGGATGAAATTTGAAAACCTTCTAATGATTTCATCTTATGATTTAAAATTTTAAAGTTACGCTTTTCATAAATCATTGATTTTTTATGTAATATGTTATAAAATTATAATCATTAAATAGAGAAATCTCTTTTAAATTATTTTATCAATGAAATGTCTTATCAATCTCACATAGTCCAATCTCATTAACAAATCAATGTCCTAAACATCAGTATGTTAGAAAGACGAGATTGTGGGAGAGGACTCCAAAGAGAATAGAGAATGGATAAAAGGGGAATATTCTTTGTTAGAGCATTCTACTAGTAAGAGATTCTTCTTTTATTTTTTAATTTTATTTAATAACAATAATTAGTAGTAATAAGGAGAAAACTTTTTCTCAATGGAAAAGGTTATTTCCTACAGATAAATAGGAGAAAATCACTATTTTATCTCTTTAAATTTCTATATAAGTTAATAACATATGGTAAATCTATTTATTGTTGAAAATATTAAGTCAGTCAATAACAAAAATTCAGATAATGCCCATTATAGAAATTCAGAGGGAGAATGATTTAAGGGAAAAAAATTGGAGAAAAGGGCTACGTATTAGAAAATCTTAATTTTTACCATTCTCAAGGGGAAAAAGACTTTCCACCACTTTGATTAAAAAGGAAAAAAAAATAAAAAATTACAATGTTAAAAATTATTATAATAAATTTTACTTTTATCCATTCAATATCTTTATTATTTTCTACATATTTCATTCAATTATGTCTAACCCACTTCAAATCTTAATAGTATCCTTAAAATTTTCCTTTTTTTCCTTCAAATTGTAATGTCCAAAATCGTTAATTTTTTAATTTTTAATTTAAGTTATTTTGTTAAACAAAGAAAAAAAATCTTCTCCTTCAGTCAATCGGTATTTGGTAAATTAGGCATTAAGCAACGTGCTGCCCTCCTATATTTCTGCTTCGAAGTTGATGCAGACAACAAGAAAGTCCACCAATTACACTCGCCATCTTCTTCTCTCCTTCTCTCTCTCACTGTGTCGGACTGAGTCGAGACTCGACATGACTGATTCCAAGGTCGAGACAATATCCCGACTCGCCCAGTGGAGGATCGAGAACTTCGGCCCCGCCTCCTACCGCCGTTCCGATTCATTCAAAGTCGGAATCTGGAACTGGTAAAATCTCATTCCCTTTCTCCCCAACCTCATGGTTCAAAATGGGTCCTTGCAAATTCTCTTATTTACATTCCACCCCTTTCTCAAATCTCATTTCAGGCACTTGTCCATTGAAAAGAACCGGTATCTCTACGTGCGCCTCTTTCCTGAGCCCGGCCGAGTCTCCAAAGAGCAGCCTCCAATTGCCAGGTTTGTTCTTCGGGTTTCAAATGTTGGCGCAAACCGCAGGCCCTACATTTCCCCCGGTATATTTCTCTTTGCCTGCATCTGATCAATTGCTTGTAATTTTCTTTTCTTTTGAGCTGATTTTACTTCTCCTTTCAATGTGTGATTGCCTACTGTTATCTTTAAGTATCTGAATTGTGCTGTCTGAATGTCGAATTTCATGGGCTTATCAAATTATGAGTTGAGTTATAGTTTTATAGATGAAGAATATTTCCCATAATCGTCCGTTTTAGTATTTTTTTTTTTTTTTGGTTTGGCTCTAAAGTCGAATGTTTCTGTAAAAAGATGGTCCAATTCTTGTAGGGAAAATATAAGTAATATTTAAACCATTTTACTGAAAAAGAGTATTTTACTTGGTTAAAACTCGAAATTACGTGAGTATATTAAAGTAAGCTAGTACTATTTAAAGTGAGAGTAGTCTTTTTTTTTTTTTACTCAAACATGTTTATTGTAGTATAAATATGAATATTTAAACAAAAAAATTAAAAATATGTGACACAGAGATTGGGTGAAATAAGACCAAGTAGAGTTGCCGTAGGTGTAAAATGATGCCAAAATAGTTGAAATAGATCAAAAGGAGGACTTTTGGTACATGATTTTGTTTCAATTTTTGTACAGGAGTTATTCTCAAAAAAAAATTATACTGGGGTGGAACATTTCATCCATTTTGACTAGATAAAACGAAATTTGTTACTATTATTTTTTCAGCACATATTGGTTACTATAGTGCTGTTGAGCATCTACATTTTTTTTTTTATGTTTTGTTTGCTTTCATGGGTTCAACTCCTTTGATACTGGGAATGTCTCTAATCACCTGAATTATGTTGTTTATGCTTTGACTTTCATGGGTTTATTGCCATGCAACCTGCACTACATATGACTAGGGGTTCTACTGTTATGGATAAAAAAGTTTTTAAATGGATAATTGCGTACTAGTAATGTCTTTAATCATCTAAACCTTATTGTCTCTTTGATGACTTTGATGTGGGAAAGTTCTGGTTTTAGGAAGATAGTTTCAATCCCAGTAATCGCCAAGGCAAAAACCATTATGTAATGACCAGTATAAGAGTTAACCTACCAAAGAATCCCTTAATCAAAATTCCCTTCTCTTCAGAAGGAAGTTCTTGAATTATGCTTCAAAATTGAATAGAGAATTAGTAAAATGAAGATAAAAAACATGGACTGCAACTTGAGAGGATCTGACTTGGATATTGCGAGTATGACTAACATAGGGTGGGCAAAGAAGAGATAACCTAGTGGAATGTTGTGTCACCATCGAGTTTCACATTGGCTAAAGGGGAATTTTTATAAAGCAGAGGTTGGATGTGCATTATTATATGGAGTTTGATACTGGTTTAAATTACGTATGGTGGAGCTGTTTATGTTAAGATGGCCGTGTGGAGTAATAGAAAAAGGCAGAATTAAGAATGTGTTCATGACAAAATATCTAATGGTTGCTCTAATAAAGCTGACCCATAAATGTCCTCAATGATGGTTTGCCAGACCTGCACAAAAAACCAGGAACAACTGCATGACCGGTAATTGAAGGGTTATGAGTAAAAAGAGGAGAAAGAGGATTGATGGTTACTTGGAATGTAGTGGTAAAAAGTTTGGTGCAGTAAGGAACATGGCTTTTGGTAGGGTTGAGTGGAAAAATAGAACTTATAAGCCAACCACAATTAGATGGTGTAATGCTTCGATAGTTGTTTGCCCCATCTATTTGGAATCAAGTTTCCTAGTTCTACATTTCCATTCCAACCTATCAAAAATAATATTCTTTGTCAGACATTAATCTTTCATTTCCTTTCAGACCACTTCAACCGATGTCCTCAATGGCCTCCCTTCTCCTTTTTCCCTCTATTAGCAATCCTTCGAGATTTTGTATTTTTTTCCTTAATGATATTTGCAATCCTTCGATTCTTTGTATTGGAGATGTATGATGATGATATTCTTTATATTGTCTTCTCGATTACTATGTTTGGACCTTGAACCTTCTATATTTTGGACTTGTGTCCTTTGATGCATAATTTTATTTGGAACCACTAGTACAGGATCTAGATTTGGACTTAGGACCTTGAAATTGGATCCCATTTCCTGCTAAGCTCTTGATCTCCCTTGAGTTTGGGTCGATTGTATCCCTAGCTGTAGGGCATCTTTCTCAAACCCAAACTTCCAATGACAGCTAAAAAGGAGCACATTATTATGAAGTTGTAGAAATTATAAAACTGTATATTGTATTAAATCCCTATGCTATTACATGCATATAGCCTCTACCCGACCCTAGGGCTATCACACTCAGACTCAAACACTTAACTAATTACAAATCAAATACACCTCTTAATTAGAGGTAAACCCAAACTAGGAATCTTAATTAGATAATAACTCTAATTATTCCAACACACCCCCGCAAGCTGAAGTGTGGATAAACGCAAAGCTTGGAACGTGATGAAACGGCAGATGAACTGCAAAAGTGGCACACCGACTGACCACAAAGATTTGTTGAAGAAGCAGCACACTGATTGGCTGCAAAACTTGTTGAAGTGGCAGCGTTGACTGGCTACAAATGTGTGTTTATGTGGCAGCGTTGATTGGCTGCAAAATAATAGGCAGCAAACACCGATGACAGCCTGAAATAGAGAAAGAGGCTCAGATGATGGCAGTGGCCGTAAAACAATTGTCCGGCAAACAATGATTGCAATATGCGATAAACACAGGCGATGAATAGCCTGAAAAACCAAGGGCATAATAAATGTCAAAAAAAGGCTGAAGTCATCATATCGATCAATCAGATGGGAAAGGCCAGCAAACAATGACTTAAGTGATAAAGACCAGCAAATGAGGCTGTAACCATGAAAGACCACCAAATGGACTGAAGCAATAAAAGGCCAGCAAAGGCTGAAGTCATAAAAGACCAGTAAATAGGGTTATAGTCATAAAAGGCCAGCAAATAGGGCTGAAGTCATAAAAGACTAGCAAATGAGGTTCTAGCCATGAAAGGCCAGCAAAGAATGCCTGAATCAAAATCCTCCAAGTAAATAAGTGGATGAATTTCAGAACCAATGGACATGTGTCCAAAACATGCCGCCTCATTTTCGAGAAACGACAAAACAAGGCGTGCTCGAACGAAGGGCAAGTGGTGTCCCTTTCTTCGGCTAAAGAGGCCGTCTCATATTGGAGAAACGGCAAAACAAGGCTGCTCGAAGGCAACTAAGTGAGGAGAAGGGCAATTTTTGTCCCTTTCTTCGGAGTGTCGACGAAACTGATGAAAGTAGGAGGAGAAGGGCAATTTGTGTCCCTTTCTTCGGAGCGTCGATGAAACTGATGAAAGTAGGAGAAGAGAGGCAATTTGCGTCCCTTTCTTCAGTTCTCCCCCTTTCTTCTTGGCACAGATCATGGCAAGAAGAACCAACAAAACACGAACGGTGCAAAACTATATCTAGATTCGACCGTGACTGGCGACGGCAAACGGTAAGTAGGTGGGAGCCCTTTTCAAAAACGCAACACAAAACAAAGGAAGAGAGGTCTTTTTTTTTTTCCGTGATGTCCCTCCCTCCCCCTACCGATTAATCTCCTCCGGCAGAGGGAGAGAAGAAAAGACTTAGTTATTGAAGGTTCACATAAGAGGATCGTATTTTGGCTGATACCATTAGAAAAATAATAACTGTGTATTATATTAAATCCCTATGCTATTATATGTATATATAGCCTCTAGCTGACCAAAATAATTACACCTCTTAATTAGAGGTAAACCCAAACTAGGAATCTTAATTAGATAATAACTCTAATTATTCCAACAGAAGTCTTTCATTTGCAATACATAAACCCCCTTTGAAAATAAACTTACATACATGTGGCAATTCAAAAGGTGGTTTTGACTTTCCTCCCTAAAGAAGATCTCTATGGTGTCTTCTCTCTGTCCAGGATTGGCTAAAGTTACCTTTATAATGATGATTTGACCTCCCAAGGAAAGTCACCAAATCCGATCGTCTGTTCTACTTCCCCAGCCCTAGATGGATGGAAACTGGCTGATGATGAAAGAAAAAGAACCAACTGGCACCAAGTCTCCTGTGTCCTAAAATCATTCCATTTTGCAGTATAGGAGTCATGGATGTGCAGATGGAAGCGAAGTTGGCATATGGGGAAGACTTCATTATGGCAACCAAACATTTGATAACTCAAAAGAGTTTTTCATTACTAGCTCTTGCCTACAATTTTTCTTGTTTTAATGTTTACACTTAATTTGAGATGGTTAGCATCTAAGGCCACCCCTAATGCGTTCTCATATGACCCATCTCTAAATCATCACAAAACAAATGTCAGTTGTTAGTGATTTGAAGATGATAACAAATGATTTAAGACTTCCAACCCTGCACACATCCAGCAAGTGACATAATGAAACCTAAACATCATCTTCGAGTACGTTGGAAGACAGCATAGTTCTCATAGCTGATTCCTTAGCCAAGGAGAAAGTCAGGAGAGAAGGCTCATTCCTTGGTGACACTTCTCAGTTAATCTTACTATTGTTTCTCATTTCTATATATATATATATATATATCATCTCCAATGTCCCAGTAAATTTCTTATCCACAATTAAATCTCCATCATCATAATCACCCAAAATGAAATCTTCTTGAATGATAAATAAAACTGCAGAAGCAGCAGTAACAACAACAATAATAGGGATATTCTACCATTTGTTATGCACTTGGTCAGTTTACCAATATGGTCTGGTTAGCATGATGAGAGGTGTCTCATTGCTGACAATGGTTCCAATCACACTATTGTGTTCAATGCTGCTAATGTGTGGACCCAAAATCAAGTTGAGGCAAAAGAAGCCACAAGGTCACTTTTTAATTGCTAGTGTTTCACTAGGCATTGGCTTTACTATGTTCTTATAAATTAGCCTCAGTTGCCCAATTGTCTTCCATTAGGGTTTAAATTATGAACCTCCATGATGTTGGTGTCCCATTTAGACGATTGTAGATTCAAACGAAGATTATAATGAAATGTGCAATGAAAAGTCCAATTGTGTCAAGCTTATGTTTGACTTGGGTCCAGTCCAGTCCATGAAGATTGTTGATAGCAAATCAGATGTTAAATGTGTAGAAAATGATAATAGGTAAAAGAGAGGAGAAGAATTTTGGAGAAGAATTATTTTTTCTCTTTGTATTAAATTGTTTTTAACTGAAGGAGGATACATGTATAAATAGATTACATGGAGTCAATCATGATGGCTAAAAGGGAAATAAATAAAAGAATAATCAATTACACTAAATCATACACGTAATGTAGGGCTGCAACTCGGGTCGGGCGGGCCGGGTTTTCATAAACCCAACCCTAACCCAACTTACTCCATATTGAACCCAACCCGACCCGACCCGAATGAAAAAACCCGAAATAGTGAACCCGACCCGACCCGAGATTGTAATACCCTTAACCCAACCCGACCCGTCCCTTGACCCGACCCGGCCAGATCTCTCTCTCATTTGCACTACGCCTTCTGCTCCTCGCTGTCTTCCATGCCCAGCACTTCTCATCTATCTGGCTCTCTACTGGATTCAACCCTCTCGGCCATTTCTCCGACAACCCGATCTGCAGATCTACCACTTGTTTGCACCACCCCGTCATTGCTCCACAGCCACAACTCTCGTCAGATCTTGTCCTATCTCTGCACCCCTGCTGCCCATTCTCCTTGGTTGAATGATCATCAAGTGCCCAGATCTAAGCATAGGACTCGTCTGCACCAGCGCCCCACCATCCTTCCATCCTTTTCATCGCCAATCCCCAGCAATACCCATCTCTCCTCTCTCCTCTGTTCGCCTGCCCAGATTCTTGCTTCCTTTAAGCCTCCATCTATGTTTTCCCTCAGGTTCGTTGCTTGTTGTCTTTTGCAGCTCTGTTCAAATTGCCCCTCTCAGCAGATTGCATCTGATTGGATTTTCTAGGGTTGTTGCATCGCCGTTTGCAGTTCTTGACTCCAGTTCATTTTTTTATCTCTCTCCAGCAACCCTGCTAGATTTGGTGATTTCTCTGCCTGCTATGCTATTCTAAGTCATTCGCCTGCAGATTCAGTCACTGCCTCGTGCAACAACCCGAAGAGGAGGCGACGAGGGAAGGGGGAAAAAAGCTCGGCTGGAACAATGGAAATTGGAAAACAAAGGGTCTGTTAGGGTTTGTTTCAGATTTGGGGATAACTAGCCTTTTATATTAACTTATAAGAATAGGGTCGGGTCGGGTCGGGTCGGGTCTTCTCGGGTCGGGTTTTCTCGGGTCGGATCGGGTCGGGTTGAAATTTAAAAGCCTCAGCCCAACCCGACCCGAATTTCGGTCGGGTTTTTCTTTTCTCAACCCGACCCGACCCTATAGCCCGACTATTGTAACCCGACCCGCATGATTTCTCGGGTCGGGTCATGCGGGTCGGGCCAAAACCCGACCCGAGTTGCAGCCCTAACGTAATGATATAAATTGAGTTGAGAAGAAGATTCTGGTCAACTCAGCCCAGAAGTGGGTCCCACAACAAAATGTGTCTAGAGGGTTCAACCCGCATACAGGTTCATCTACTTGAGGACATGAATGTTAGTTCAATATTTCTAGATAACTAGTATTTTAAAGCCCTGCCCTCCTAGTGTTTCAACCCTGACCTTTTCCAAATGTGGTTCGGTTATCTTTAGAACCTTTTCTAAGTTCGAGCTCGTGAAAGCTCTCAATAACCCAAGGTTTGAAAGAGATGGTGCAATTGATACTTAATAACCCACAAAAGGTTTGGAATTTATTGTGTTGGATGGTTGGACTATTTGTTATTTATAATTGCAACTAGTGTGAATATGACATTTTTTAATCAAATTGTGATTATTAGCTTTTTTTTTATTTTATTGTTTTGTGTTTGACATTTTACATTTTATAGCTATACATATTATTATATTTTTAACTCATTATTAATTAATTAATTACTATTATTTTGGGCATCATGCTGATATCACATGGTTGACCGAATTTGACCATGGTTGAACCTCAATTGAACCCAATCTGACCCAACATTCTCCCCAAGAAGGTTTGATCCATTGGTTAGTATTTAAAGCATTGGATGTAACAAAAAAGTGGGTATGAAATGTGCAATTAGAAACAATGACCAGTTGTTAGGAGAGATTTGGGATGCATTAATTTGCTGGTAGGAGCAATGTGGTGTTGAGAGATGGTGGATGTAGCAAGTACAAATATTGAAGACTGTGTTTAACATTGGTAACTTTCATTAAGATGAGGAATCATTTGAAGATTGATTCCTTACATTGTTCCCATCAAGGATGATAAACTTATCATCTAATTTTACAGAAACTTTCCAGACTAGTTCTTACTTCCATAATTTTAGGTAACAAAAATCAGCGTGAGTCCGTTACTTGGTCTCCCTATTTGTATGAACTAATGAAGCTTTGCACAGCCTCTGAGGATATACTTGAAAAGCATGATTACTTTTTGGTTTCGGGCAACTGAACTAGATTATGCCAAGTACTCCTAGATGCCAATTTCCATAAGGATTGATCATCTGCTGCCAGTGCCACTAGTCTTGAGTATGTTGTCTTGTGCAAGTAGAAATAAGGTTTAAGATTTGCTTATTTGGCTTGTTTAAGGCTTAAATTTTGCATGTTCTTATTTACATCTTGATATTTACTTGTTATCACGTCCATACTCTGTTAACCTTAGTTGAAAATGTTATCAGGTGTGATGAGCTTACCTCTGTCTCATGTCTCCAAACTCTACGCCAATAGAAATCTAATGTGCTTGGATATGTTGTATAAGAGTACATTGCAGTTATGGAAGATTTCAATTATAGTCAAATTAATTGCAATTTTTAATGAGGACATGCTTTCCAGAAACTATAGTTCATTGTGTATATATAGTTTCATCATTGATGTAGTTGCTGCTAGAACCATAGTGAGGGATCTGTAGGTTATGTTGTCATACTTTCTTTCTGCATTCACTTTTTTAATATTCTTTTAAGTTTTTTTCTGAAAAAGGTATATAAGTGACTATTTGTACTGTTAATTTTGTCAGAGTTCTATCCGTTTGTACTCCACAAGAATCTGTGGAGTTCAGATGTTATGGCTTGTTTCATAATGTTTTGTTTCTGTTGAAAAGAAGTTGATTGATAATTCTTCAATTTTTCAAAATTCATTCCATTAACATTTTTTACAAAAGTGAATATCATCCTCCTCTCTCTCTCTCTCTCTCTCCCCTTCTTTCTTACAGGCCCTTGCTGTTCGTGTACATAGTGGAAATGATACAACCGGTTACCATTCACCAAATGAGATAGATTTAGACCTATAAGATATCCATAGAAAACATTCACAAAGTTGATAATATTTTTCATGTATGCGTTTGTATAATTTTACTTACATGTATAAATTCCATTGAATGTTTTCTTGGTACAGTTCATGAAAGATTGCTCCGGAACAGTGAAGACTTTGTGTGGCCTGTGGACACTTCCTTTCATGGGCGATTCATCATTGATGTAGAATTTTTAGATCTGAAGATCTACCCACTAAATGTGAGAATCTTTAATCATCCTTGAGCATTTAGAAAGTTTCAGTAAATCCTGTGCGAGGGTTTTGTTTGGATGTGCCTGAATGCACCCTATTCAAATTGATAGATAAGACCAACTGTAGCCTTAGGACACTATAGATTGGGGTGGAAATATTGGGATGAAGGATCCTTGATGCGGGATCTTTCCCATTCAGCTCCAATTTTAAGAGTAGCCATGCACTGGTTGGCTAAGGCAACCCAAAGTTAAGGTACACTCACACCTCCTGGGGCTTTTCAACTAAACTTTTTTTTTTTCCCCTTCTAGGGTGGCGATACCTATTCTATATGGCCAAATGAAGTAGCGATGCAGTCTCTTGCAAATAACAGCACTCTTCGATGCCTCTCTCGCATGCTCAGTGAGGGCATCCACGCTGATGTGACTATCAACACCGCCGATGGCACTCTGAGAGCCCATAAAGCCATCCTCTCAGCAAGCTCCCCTGTGTTCCAGAGTATGTTTTTGCATGACCTTAAAGAAAAAGAGTCCTCAACTATCAATATAGAAGACATGTCACTAGAGGCATGCATGGCTCTCCTTAATTACATATATGGGGACATAAAACAAGAAGAATTCTGGAAGCATCGTCTCCAATTGCTTGGTGCAGCAAATAAGTACGACATCGGCGACCTCAAAGAGTGTTGCGAGGATAGCCTTCTGGATGACATCAATTCCAGCAATGTCTTAGAGCGGCTTCAGGAAGCTTGGCTATACCAGCTGCACAAGCTGAAGAAGGGTTGTCTGATGTACTTGTTCGACTTTGGCAAGATCTATGATGTGAGAGATGAAATCAGTACCTTCTTCCAGCATGCTGATAGGGAGCTGATGCTGGAGATGTTTCAAGAGGTGCTAACAGTCTGGAAGCCAGTGTGACACCAAAGGCCCATGTGTTGGGTAAGTGGCATAATAGTTAGAGCATATGTATAATTTGTGAATCCTTTTCATGTCCTAGTATAGAGGTCTTGACTATGTACTGTAGTACTTGCATGTTCCTGTAATATAGTCACGAGTATGTAAACTTGTGTAGCATGATTTCTGTGAGCAGTCCCCATTCCACAGGTGGGGGACTAGTAATTCTCACAAAAAAAAAAAGGGTTGGGGGGCTGAGCCTGTATGGCTATCAAGGATCTGAAGAACTCACTCAGGATAATTACATTTAATGCGCATATTGCAGTTAACCCCATTGTTATTTGATGTTGGCCATCATACTTGCATGATGTATCTGCAATTGGGATGAGTTTATTTATGCTTTTAATTATTTTTTTTGTAGCTCATTTTTTTTTTGACCAAGGTGTCGAGGGGTCTTATCTTTATTTAGATAGGGGACATTTTAATTCGACTAGTCCTTGGGTAATGTGCAAATCTCCCAATCCCACCTTTGATCTCATGATATAATTTTTTCAAATTTACAAATTTACTTTGATGTCTAATGAAGTTTGAGATCAATTTCTTCATCCTCACCTTTGATCTCATGATATAATTTTTTAATAGTATGAAAATGAATATATAAAATTTAACAATAAAGATCACTTCAAATCTTCAATAGATGTTTTTGAAGGGTCTTATTTAAAATTTATGAGAAGTCAAAAATGAATATATAAAAATCAAATAATAAAGATCACTTCAAATCTAGATATTTTAAAGGATCTTATTTAGAATCTAAGAGAAGACAGAAATGAAGATATAAAAATCTAGGAATAAAGATCACTTTAAATCTTCAATAGATGTTTTAAAGGGTGTGATCTAGAATAAGAGAGAAGATAAGTAGAATAAAGGTTAGAGGGTGTGATCTAGAATAAGAGAGAAGACAAGTAGAATAAAGGTTAGAACTAGCAAAAGATTCACAATTAAATATTAAAAAATGTATGCTAAAAAGAGTATTATTAGGTAAAAATCCAATATGATAAATGTAGATGATGTATTCAATAGTTGTTTTTATGTTAAATTTAGTTATTTATGATTTTTATTTCATTTACTTTGTAGTAAAAAAAAAAGTCAATTGGTTGTAGACAGTAATTAATTGATATAAGTTTTTGAGGGACCTCAATGTTGAAAATGATTAATGAAAAATTATGAAAAATTTCATCTTAATGTACATCGATAAAAAGAAAAATATATTAATTACTTAAATATATATTTTTTATGATAAGAAATTCAAGACTTCACTTTCTCTCGAGTACAGGGACATTGAGTGATACTTAGATGTTTAAATTAAGTTTGAATAAAAAGTCAAAATCTTTACTGAGTTAGAGATATAATTAATTATAAAATATCAATTCACATTAAAATTTAGAATTGAGAAAAGATCTTTTCATAATTTTTCCAAATAATAATTTACTATCAAATCTATACTGTTTTGGACTTTCTAGTGATTTAGACACTTTCAACTTTGGAAAAGGAGAAATAATTTCTAGAAAATAGTGTCCTTTCTAGCAAAAGAAAAATGATTTAAGTATAAAATAGTTAGGTCATGATAAGTAAAGTCTTTCTGTATCTTCACCATCTAATTGAAAAATTATATATTATAAATATTAAAACCCACATAGGTGTAGTTTATCTGATTACCTCCCATCCATGGCAAAAAGTCATAACATCTCTTATAATACTTCTCTCTTCTCTAATACTCTTTCAAGAAGTAGAAAGCTGTTTCAATTCTGGCATCTTTCTCTTCTCTGGTATAATTTCTGTCTTACCGTTTATGCTTTTAATTTAAGTTTCATTTTCTAAGTTATTTTAAAATTCTTTTTTAAAATCTATCTCCAATAAAGTACTGATCAATTCTGCAAATTGAACAAGTATTTATTGTTGGTATCTCATCGTGTAACGCCCCGCTCCTTTCTACAGCCTAAACGGGTCGTGGCCCTCTCAACTGCAGGCTGAACGGGTGTGATCCAACGCATTACACATCTAATTGGTCTTACATCACAGATTTGTAGATGGAGAAAAATAAGTATATTTTTTTTTTTAAGATTATGAATGAAATAACAAACCCATCAACTCCTTCAAGTCCAATTTTTACACATCGCATGAATCATAATGTCATCGACAATATGAAATAAATAACATCTATTATCAACATCAAATCTAATCTCACTACTCACATCACATTCCATAAAATAAAACAAAATCAATATCCTCGAAGTTCTTAACTATTTCAAACCAACCAATCAAATCTCTCAAAATACATAATAGCAAATAAATAAATCCAATCACATGAATCAAGAATTATACTAAGAACTTAATATTCATCCTAGACATTTTCTAAACATCAGTGGTCTCCTCCAATCCTAAGTCCAGAAGATTACCTGCGATATAAAAGGTGTGATCTCCAAGCCTAGTGAAGGAATACAATAGCACATGTCCAAAATATGATATCTCCAATATACTCAATTTATCACAATTAAAAAAATATTAAAAGCCTAAGTAATTGAATATACATCTAATGTCCATGCTTTATGTCATGCAATGCACAATGTTCAATACCTCATTCATCCACAACAACACCTACTGTATTGGGTGGCCTACCCGCCGAAGCGAGGCTAATACAACACCACATGAAGTGGCCTACCCGCCGAAGTGAGGCTAACACACCACCACATGAAGTGGCCTACCCGCATAAGCGAAGCTAACACTACCACAAAATAACAGTCTACGTGACCTTTCATGGCTCAATAATCCAACCTTACCACATGTGTGGTACTACTCACTAAAAGCGAGGCCATACACTACCACCGTCATGGTCTACATGATCACACCTCCATACCCATCCCATGAATATGAAAATGCCATGCTCAATGCCATATCTACCATGCATTATCTTTATCATCATGCCACATGTTATGTATCATATTAACATGCCATGAATTTCATCATCAACACTATGCTCCAAGCAGGATTATATGAACTCAAATTAACATAAACATCATGTACACGTTTTAAAACATCAAAACTAATCTCAATGATATCACACATGCATAATAATAAATCATATCATAGTATTATTATTATGACAACACAATATCATAAACTCATCTCAATAATATAAAAAATAACTCTATAACAGTCAATAAAATATTCATCCAATTCGAACATAATTATTGGACCTTTCAACAAGGCTAGTGGCTAATTTTCAACTATCATGGCAGACTGAGTCCCCTCACGGCCATTAGAACATTTAGCATATCCCATTACACAACTATGAGTAAGAACCGGATTACAACCACTATTCCAACAAATACTCAGTCTATTTCATAAGTCCAATATTACATTCCAAAATGCAATACATCATGCAATATTTTTTATCGCTCAATCACATAAACCAAAAATAGAGAATATCATGTACAACCAAAGTATAGTGTATTGTTTTCCCTCACCTAGAAGTTTGCACAATGCAAGTGATGTTCGTACGAAAAGCCGAGTTGCTATCGAACAATTTAAGATCTGGAAAGTACTGCATATAAATTGATTTAAAGGTTCAAATACTATTGTTTTGAACATCCTAAATAATATGGATGATTTTCAAATATTTTTAATCCCGTAAGTTAACCCAAAGGTAACCTACCTTCAAAAAATTAGGTAATTTAATCACAAGAATGGCTAAAGGCTGGAAAGAGATGGAATTTGTATTTACAAGTCTTAATTGGTAGTTGGTGCTACATTAATATCTTATTGGAAAAAAATGTTTTCTAAGAAAATCTCTCTTCTCAAACAATTTCAAATCGACATAATTTAAACCATATGAAAGCACATGTATGGAAAAGAAGTAATTTAAAAAGGAAAAATAACTATGTTCGACTCAGCTGAAAATTCAAGTTAAATAATTCCCTTTAAACCATTTTGTAGTTGAAATAGATAAAAAAACTATTTTGTGAAAGTAATAAATCCTTGCAAAGTGGGTTCTTACAAAATAAAATGGTGGCAATAACATTGTTGATGATATTAAAATAATATCTTCATATTGTAGTTTATGTTCCTTTCTCAAAATAAGTTTAGGTACCAATATATGAAAGTTGTGAAGTAAACATCTATAGTACAAGATTTTAAATCATAACCCAATGGATATATAATTTCTAAAAATAAAAGTAGAAAAGAAAAATAGAATTAGATTTAGCAATAGTCATACTAAAGAGTAAGTATTCATGCAATTAACACTATTCGATGTGATAGAATGGAATAAGAATTAAAGTAAGGTAACACCAAAATAAGAATACTTTGTAAAAACAAAGAATAAAATCATTTAAACAAAGTTGCCAACTATTGAAATAAAACAACTATTAAGATAAGTAATTTTAAAAAAATATAGTTTAAACAATTTTTGAAATAATAGTGACTGGAATAAACGCTAACAAGCTTAAAATATAACCGAATAAACTAGTAAATATTTTAATTTTAAGTTAACTTAGGAATAGAATAATAACTAGTTAGAACCTTAAAACATTTACTATTTTAATTAAATAAGATGATAAAATTATAAGTGGAAAATACCGTGTAAGAAATCTCTTAGAACAAACAGTAGCTGCAAATAATTTTGCCTTGGACGGTGGTATATGGATTTTGTGATGTGGTAACATACAACTACCCATACGACGTATGGATAACCAGTTGAGAAAGGATCTATGAAAGAATGAAGCCAAGAATTAAATAAAAGAAGGGAAAGAAAAACTACCTGTATGCATGGCTGAAAACAACACAAAATAAACAAATTTATATTGAAATATTTGAAGACGAATCAGATTATATAATTCAAACAATTGAAAGAACTTTTTCATCTCAAGATGAAGCTTTTCTCTTCTTCTTAGATGATCAAGAAAAATTTAATCATCTAAGAATGAGATACAATTATTTACACATTGGCCTAGTCTAAATTGTTATCAAACCCTTAACTAGAAAATGACTAAACATACCGCCTTTTATGATTTAGTTTCTTTCAATTTTGCTGAAGGAACAATATCTTTTAATTGTATTCCTGATATAACAATTCCTTTAATAAGTAAAAATATTCATAAAGTAATTGAATTACTTGTCAAAACTGAAGGATTCAATATGGATCCAGGAAGTGAAAACATAAGAATAATGTATACAATATATTATAAAGCAATGAAATCTTTTAAATCTAATATTGCTTATAGCAATCTGATAAAAAATGAACCAACATTATTTCAAACTGATTTTAGAAATAAAGCTGTAATCCCTACTAGACCAACACCTGATCAGATTAAGATAATAAAAAACTAGAAACTAGAAGAATTATGTCAACCTACTCCAAATATAGAAACAAAATAACTTTACGAATATGTATTTACAAACAATTGCTGATCAAACAACTAGAATAGAAGAAAAGATTAAAGAAAATAAACCAAGAGCTGAAGAACAAAAGAAAGATAAAGAACCTATAATCATAGAACCAAGTTTTACCAAATCAGTGAAAATTGACCCAAATGTCATTTTAGAAAAGAAAGCTATAAAATTAGACCCTGGCTCCTCTGATGAATTAGTTTCTCAATTAAGAAAAAGATTAAAAATCTTAAATGAAAATCCTAGTGTACAAATGATAACATTAGATTCAGATGAAGAAAAACTAGAAATAAACAAGCTAAAATATAAACAGATAGATAAAAATGTAAATAGACTACCATATTTAAGAATTGAAAAACCTCAAACAATAACTCTCTAAATTCTTTTGATGGAAGTAGTATTTATGAATGGAATCTTGATAAATTATCTATAAATCAAAAAATTCAAGTAGTTCCAAAAAATGCAAATGTATGCTAATATTCTTAGATCAAATATCAATCAAGAAAGTAACATCTGTGATTTAATAATTGCTGGTTTTACTGGTCAATTATATGACTGGTGGATCAACTATCTAACAATTGAACAATCAGATCTAATATTAAATGCAAAACAAAAGGATGAATCAGAAAATGTAATTTTAGACCCTTATGGAAGACTAATCAATGATAGTGTTGAATGCTTAATAACAAATATAGCGAGACATTTTATTGGAAGATATCCTAAACTTGAACAAAATATAAAAGATTATTTACATAACCTAAGATGTAGGTCTATGTCACAATTCTCTGAATATAATGATTATTTTATGAATTTTGTCTATAAAATAAATGACTCACAAGCTGTCTATTGCCCAGAAAAATATACAGCTGGATTACCCCCATTATTTGGTAAAAAAGTAAAAGAAAGATTATGTAAAAATGATAGTGGAGAAATAAATTACCAACAATATACTTTTGCTGAATTACATCAGACAATAAATCAAGTAGGTTTGGAGATATGTAATAAAATGAAATTAGAAAGAAAAATTAAAACTGAACAATATTTTAATAAAAAAGAAATTGGTGATTTCTATGATTAGTTTGATCCCTTTAAAGAAGTAAAACGAAAACTTCTAAGTTAAAATATAAGAAATCAAGATATGAAAACGACCATGTTTCAAAAGGAAATAAGCAAAAATATAAATGAAATTATAAGAAACCTTTAACTAAAAACTTTAACAAAAAGCCATTTAAAAAATTCGATAAACAGAATCAAGTTAGAAAAAATCAAATGTAAATGATGTTTGTTTTAAATATGGTAAAAAAGGACATTTTGCTTATAAATGTTATAAAAATTATAAAAAAGGAATAAAAGCAATAATTGAAAGATTAAATGCATTAAATTTATCAACAAGTGAAAGTGAAAATGATTCATCTAATAACTTAGAACAAACGAGTAAATCTGAAAGTGAAAACAATATAATTAATAAAATAATGGATCAATTTGATATACGAAAGACTAAAGAATATGAAATTACCCAAATTGTAAATGTAACATTTGTATGATAAGATTATATGAAGATTCTGATCGTTATGAAGACGTAAACTTAGATGATTCTGATTCTTCGCCCTATATTAATGTCTTATGTGAAAAAGATCAAATTACTTTAGATACAATAATGCAAATAGAAAATACAGATAAACAAAAGGAAATGATATCTAGAATTTAGAATTAAATAATAAATCAGAAAGACTAATTCAAACAAGTCAAAAACCAATTCAAAGGATAAACTTAAACAATATATATATAAAAATTTATCAAATTCGATGAACCTAAACCTGTTAATATAAAAGATTTACAACAATTTGTATATCAACTAAATAATGAGATAAAAGAATTAAAGAAAGATATTAATCAACATAAAATGAGATTAGAAATTCTTGAACTGAATGCCAATATAAAAGTAACAGATAGAGCTTAATCTTCTAATCCTCCTCCTGAAAATATAGAGAATATCTTATTAAATGAATTAACAACCATAGCATACAAAAAATGGCATGTAAAAGTAATTTTAAGATTAACAGAAGGATATAACAAAAAAATTAGTTGCTCTATTAGATACTGGAGCAGATATAAATTGTATTAATCAAGGAATTCTGCCTTTAAAATATTTTGAAGAAACTAAATATTCTGTAAATTCAGATAATGGAAAAGAAATAAAATTAGCTTATAAAACTCCCGATGTAACAATTTGTTAAAAAGAAAAATGTATTCCTAACATTTTATTATTTCAAATGGATGGTATGTCTGAAGACTTAACTCCTCGGAATCAATTCCTAATGCAAATTGCACCTTACATAATAACAAAAGATGGAATTCTTACTACAATTGACAATACAGAAGTTATATTCAAATTTGTTTCACAAGAAAAATAAAAGAAATAGACCAGTTAAATAAAATAATAATCCAAAAGGAAAAATTTTAAATTGATGTTCAATTTGCTATAAAAATTTTAAAAATCTCTGAACAAATTCAAGAAAGTTCTTTTCTAGCCAAGAAAGAACTTTATGAAAAAACACTTCTTTCCGAATGCTGTTCTGAACTCCCGAACTCATTCTTGGGAAGGAAGGAACATATTATTTCTCTCCCCTATATAAAAGACTTCAAAAAAGAGAAAATTTCAACTAAAACAAGAGCTGCTCAAATGTCACCAGAACAATAAGAAATGTGTAAAAAAAAATAACAGATTTAAAAAATAAAAATTTGATAAAAGAAAGCAATTCTCCTTAGAGCTGCACTGCTTTCTATGTCAATAATGCCGCCGAACCAGAACGTGGTGTACATCACTTAGTAATAATTTTTAAACCTTTGAACAAAGTCTTGCAATCCATTAGGTTCCCAATACCTAATATTCAAGACATTCTTCACAAAATTTATAATGTAAGAATCTTTTCAAAATTTGATTTAATTTTGGCAAATTCAAATTAAAGAGGAAGATAAATATAAAATTGATTTCGTAGTAACTTCTGGTCATTACGAATGGAATATTATGCCCTTTCGGTTAAAGAACGCACCATCTGGGTTCCAGAGGATTATGACTGATATATTTAATCATTTTAGTACGTTTATGCTTGTTTACATTGATGATATATTAATCTTTTCTAATTCAATATCTCAACATTGGAAACATCTTGACATATTCAAAAGGATTGTAATAACAAACGGTTTAGTTTTAAGTCAAAGAAAAATGAAGTTATTTCAAACTGAAATTAATTTTGTAGGTTTTAAATTGAAAAACAACACTGTTGAACCTATCAACCGAGTCATTGAATTTGGTGATTAGTTTCCTGATGAAATTAAAGATGTAAAACAATTGAGGAATTTTTAGGATGTTTAAACTATGTTTCAAATTTTTATCAAGACAGCCAAGGAAAAGAAAACATTACAACATATATTAAAGAAAAATCATCCTGCTTGGAATGATGAAATACCAAGCCAGTAAAAAGAATTAAATAAAAGGTTAAAAATCTTCCTTGTTTAAATTTGACAAATCCTGAAGCCTTTAAAATCGTTCAAACAGATGCTCTGAAATAGGATATGTCGTATCTTAATTCAAATAGAAAATAATGAAGAAAAAGTAGTTAAATTTATCTCACGAACATGGAATCCTACTCAATCTAATTATTCAACAATCAAAAAAGAAATTTTAGCAATTGTTTTAAGTATTCAAAAGTTTCAATTAGATCTTTTACAAAAAAAAAAATCTATTAAAAATAGATTGTAAATCTACTAAAGAAGTCATTGAAAAAGATGTTAAAAATCTGACAAATAAACAAATTTTTGCGAGATGGCAAACTATTCTTAGCGTTTTTTATTTTGAAATTGAATTTGTTAATAGAACAAATAATTCTCTATCTAACTTTTTATCTAGAGATTTTTTGCAAAAATCAAGTATAACATCAAAGAAGCCCTCGAGGTAGAACAAGAGATCTTTGACACCTTTACCAATCTTCTGGTAATTGTGTTTGTAGCAATTCTGACTTTTTGGATCTTAAATCATGTAACCTCCTCGTAGGCCCATGAGCCCTTCCTCTGTCTTTCAAAAGACTCAACATTTGCAAACAATTATGAATCAAGGACCATTTGACATTTGTCCTGGTGCTCCCCTTTCTCTGAGGCCAAGACCTCATAGACCCAACATTTATAAAAACATGCCCTCTGGGGATCTCCCACTGCTTCTCAATTTTCATTTCCAACATCTATTCCAATTTCTAAGCCTGGACCAACATCTAAATTATAAACCATATTCAATCGCTATAACCAGTTGATATATACTTTGTCTGATACTTGTCATCTTGACTCAATTTCTGTTCGAGACATAATTTCCTACTGTTTTGCTTCTGACAATTATGTCAAAACATCTAGACCATACAATTTCCATCTTGCTATCTTGATTGAAAAACAAAACTGTGCTTTGGATCATTTTAGTAAAGATCAAAACAAAAGTAATTTTTAAGGTTATTTTCTAAACAACTGTGAAATTGGTTATTCAAAAATAAAAGTTTTGAAAGTTATTTCCGAAGAAAAATGGGGTGCTCCATTATTTCAACATATAACAATTTCAAAACCAGATATGCATGATTTAATATTTAACTATGGGGATTATATGGCTGCTTGGGAAAACATTTTGTTCTATCAAAATTCTGCCTTTTTACATTCTTGGTTTGTTCGAATAAAAATTGACAAAATTGATGAAATTCCTTTATGGTGGTTCAACAAATTTTGGTCTCCCTATGGTGCTCATAAGGAAGCTCTTCCAAAATTTGTTTTACCAACATTCAAAAAATATGCTTCAATTATGAAAGCTGAAAATAAAAAACTTTTTGACACAATAACATTTGCTTTTAACGAATGGGTTACAATGATGTTTTATTCTTTTTTCAACATCCATTGAATTTGTAAATGAGTTTTCGAAAAACTAATGGATTTGAGTCCTCCTATTCTATCTAGAAAAATTGAAATCCGAAATTGAGAAAACTTCAATTTTAATGAGATAATCTCCTATAGAGCTGAAATTTGTCAAACATATGAAACATCTGGAAATCCTGTAGTGAGATCGAGTGTTTGTTTCATTGATGCACTTAATGCATCTACAAAAGAAACACCTGCAACATCTGTTTCCCCTTTTTCTAAAAAAGTGAAACCCTTTCTCCCAAAATTTCAAAAGAAGCTCTGGTTACTGCTGCTGACCTCCCCAAGTTAAAAGATGACTGGATGAAAGAAGTACTTGCCTAATTTGGTAGATCTTCTAAAACATCTCGCGAATCATTCACAACAAAAGACAAAGGATTGATAGCTGAAAATTAGTTTGCTGCCCTTCAACAATTGCCCGAAACAGAAGATCAACTTCAGATTGAAGATGATGAAGCTCAAAACATATCGTCAAAAAAATCGAACCCTTTTATCACCGTCAAGAACAAAAAGAAGAAGTAGAAATGTATTTATACTGTATTTCTACATTGAAGACAAGTTTGCCTACTCAACATCAACGACTGTCTTTCTCTAAGTTCCCCTCAACAATTGACAGTGACGTTTCAATAAAAGTATTTGAAGAAATTACAAGCAACCAAACAAAATAGTCAAAAGCCACTTTTAATCCTGTCTCCCACTTGTTGTGTGTTGGCAAGATCTCATCCTCTGACTCCTCAAAACTGCCACATGTCATCCATCTGACTGCCTCCATCTTGCAAAAATTTGTTTATTTGTCAGATTTTTAACATTTTTTTCAATGACTTCTTTAGCAAATTTACAATATATTTTTAATAGAATTTTTTTGTTTAAAAGTTCTAATTGAAACTTTTGAATACTTAAAACAATTGCTAAAATTTCTTTTTTAATTGTAGAATAATTAGATTGAGTAGGGTTCCATGTTCCTGAGATAAATCTAACTATTTTTTCTTTATTATTTTCTATCTGAATTAAGATACCACTGTATCCTTCAGAAGCATCTGTTTGAACGATTTTAAAGGCTTCAAGATTTGCCAAATTTAAACAAAAAATGTTTTTAACCTTTTATTTAATTCTTTTTACTACCTTGGTATATTCGAATAAAAAATGACAAAATTGATGAAATTCTTTTATGGTGGTTCAACAAACTTTGGTCTCCCTATATTGCTCATAAGGAAGTTCTTTTAAAATTTGTTTTACCTACATTCTAAAAATATGCTTCAATTATAAAAGCTGAAAATAAAAAACTTTTTGACACAATAACATTTGCTTTTGACGAATGGGTTACAATGATGTTTTTTTTTTTTTTTCTTTTTTCAACATCCCTGGATTTGTAAATGGGTTTTCGAAAAACTAATGGATTTGAGTCCTCCTATTCTATCTAGAAAAATTGATATCCGAAATTGAGAAAACTTCAATTTTAATGAGATAATCTCCTATGGAGCTAAAATTTGTCAAACATATGAAACATCTGGAAATCCTGTAGTGAAATCGAGTGTTAGTTTCATTGATGCACTTAATGCATCTACAAAAGAAACACCTGCAACATCTATTTCCCCTTTTTCTAAAAAAGTTGAAATACCTCTCTCTTCTTCTTCCCTTTCTCCCAAAATTTTAAAAAAAGCTCTGGTTACTGCTGCTGACCTCCTCAAGTTAAAAGATGACTGGAGGAAAGAAATACTTGTGCAATTTGGTAGATCTCCTAAAACATCTCGCGAATCATTCACAACAAAAGCTAAAGGATTGATAGCTGAAAATTAGTTTGCTGCCCTTCAACAATTGCCCGAAACAGAAGATCAACTTCAGATTGAAGATGATGAAGCTCAAAACATATCGTCAAAAAAATCGAACCCTTTTATCACCGTCAAGAACAAAAAGAAGAAGTAGAAATGTATTTATACTGTATTTCTACATTGAAGACAAGTTTGCCTACTCAACATCAACGACTGTCTTTCTCTAAGTTCCCCTCAACAATTGATAGTGACGTTTCAACAAAAGTATTTGAAGAAATGACAAGCGACCAAACAAAATAGTCAAAAGCTACTTTTAATCCTGTCTCCCATTTGTTGTGTGTCCGCAAGATCTCATCCACTGACTCGTCAAAACTGCCACATGTCATCCATCTGACTGCCTCCTTCTTGCAAAAATTTGTTTATTTGTCAGATTTTTAACGTCTTTTTCATTGACTTCTTTAGTAGATTTACAATATATTTTTCATAGATTTTTTTTGTTTAAAAGATTTAATTGAAACTTTTGAATACTTAAAACAATTGCTAAATTTTTTTTTTTTTTTAATTGTAGAATAATTAGATTGAGTAGGGTTCCATGTTCCTGAGATAAATCTAACTATTTTTTCTTCATTCTTTTCTATCTAAATTAAGATTCCACAGTATCCTATTTCAGAAGCAATTGTTTAAACGATTTTAAAGGCTTTAGGATTTGCCAAATTTAAGCAAAAAAGGTTTTTAACCTTTTGTTTAATTCTTTTTACTGCCTTGGTATGCTCGAATAAAAAATGACAAAATTGATGAAATTCTTTTATGGTGGTTCAACAAACTTTGGTCTCCCTATGGTGCTCATAAGGAAGCTCTTCCAAAACCTGTTTTACCAACCTTCCAAAAATATGCTTCAATTATAAAAGTTGAAAATAAAAAACTTTTTGACACAATAACATTTGCTTTTGACGAATGGGATAAAATGGTGCTTTATTCTTTTTTCAACATCCCCTAGATTTGTAAATGGGTTTTCGAAAAACGAATGGATTTGAATCCTCCTATTTTATGTAGAAAATTTGAAATTTGAAATTGAGAAAAATTCAATTTTGATGAGATAATCTCCTATGGAGCTAAAATTTGTCAAACATCTGAAACATCTGGAAATCCTATAGTGAGATCTAGTGTTAGTTTCATTGATGCACTTAATGCATCTACAAAAGAAACACTTGCAACATCTGTTTCCCCTTTTTTCTAAAAAAGTTAAAACATCTCCCTCTTTTTCTTCTATTTCTTCCAAAATTTCAAAAGAAGCTCTGATACCAAATGAGGAGAGGAGAGGATCGTTCTCAATTTATAATGTTATTGAGAATTCTCCAGAACATATAGGTGTTTCAATCTTATCTAAAGAAAGAAAAGTAAAGACATGTGTTATGCATCTGTTAAAAGAGAAGAAAGTAATGCAACAAATAATTCTCTAGCTGACTTCTTATCTAGAGAATTTTTGTAGAAATCAAGTATAACATCGAAGAAGCTAGAATTTAAGATAAGTCAAAAATGAATATATAAAAATCAAATAATAAGATCACTTCAAATTTAGATAAGATGGAAATTAATATATAAAATCTAGGAATAAAGATCACTTTAGATCTTCAATAGATGTTTTAAAGGGTGTGATCTAGAATAAGAGAGAAGACAAGTAGAATAAAGGTTAAACTAGCAAAAGATTCACTCTTAAATATTAAAAAATGTATGCTAAAAAGAGTATTATTAGGTAAAAATCCAATATGATAGATGTAGATGATGTATTCAATAGTTGGTTTTATGTTGAATTTAGTTATTTATGATTTTTATTTCATTTGCTTTTTTGAATTTACGTATGGGAAACTGCAGAATACTCACCGTAAAACCTTCATGAGTGAACCCATTACCCCTAAAGCACACCAAGGTTAGGCCATGGGGACTCGAACCTATAACCTCCCGCTTCCTGAGGCAGGAAACAACCAGTTGACCTACACCCATGCTGGTAAATTCAATTGATCGCAGACACTAATTAATTGATATAAGTTTTTGAGGAACCTCAATGTTGAAAATGACTAATGAAAAATATGAAAAATTTCATCTTAATATACTTCAAATGCATTTTTTTCATCGATAAAAAGAAAAATATATTAATTACTTAAATATATATATTTTTATGATGAGGAATTCAAGACTTGACATTGAGTGATACTTAGATATTTAAATTTAAGTTTGAATAAAAAGTCAAATTCTTTAATACTGTTTTGGACTTTTTAGTGATTTAGACACTTTCAACCTTCAAAAAGGAGATATAATTTTTAGAAAAGAGTGTCCTTTCGGGTAAAAGAAAAATGATTTAATTGTAAAATATTTAGGTCATAATAAGTAAAGTCTTTCTGTATCTTCACCACCTAATTGAAAAATTATATATTATAAATATTAAAATTCACATAGTTTAGTTGATTATCTCCTATCTTAAAAAATAAAAAGTCATAAATTTGAGTACCCATGTCCTAATTTTAATGTGTCTTCACTCATAAGAATTTTTGAATAACATTGTCATATATAAATTCAAAATAAAAAGTAAAAAAATCTACATAAATCATTTGCCCCTGTCCTTTCTCTTGATAAAAAATAAAAAGTAAAATCCAAATCTTGAATTGATGTTTCAGATGTTTCGTAGTTGGCAGCACCTTCGACAACAGGTTGGCCACCTGCCGACGTCCATGCTACAAGGTATCAACACAACTTCTTCCCACCATCTCCAACCAAATGACACGTGTCAGAAACTCTATGAATGCCAAATTTTCCACCGTACACGTAATGAATTAATTTGAAATTGGATTCTCTTTGACCAGTGATTGTTAAATAATTGAAAATTTTACAATTAAAAATATATAAGAATCATATTTTCAGATTAATTAACTCACCATATTAAAAAATATAAAATAATTAATATCTAGATTTTAAAAATAATTTGATTTGATAAAAATAATTTCGAATAGATTGACATTTATATTTCAACCTTTTACATATATTTATTATTATAGATTTGAGAGTAAAGATATTTATTTCTCAAAGGCTTTTAATTTAATATAGTTAAATCATGAGTTCCAATTACTCAATTTTAAAGCAACATATAGCATTCTATAAAATTCACTAACTCTATTAAATTAAACTAGAGACTAAAGAGGGCAAAACTACAATACACTTAGGTGGACTATATTAATAAATTCAATCAACTGAAAATGCTATATTCTTATTTAGATTTAAATCAAATTAAAATGTTCAAACAATCATGCTATCGCATTAAGTATCATATTAAGTTATTTATTAATTTTTTTTATTTTAAATTTAACAATGAAGATTTATGATGATTTTATGGTTTACTTTAGACATATTAATAGTCCCATTGTGAACTATTTACCCATCTAACTTTTTTTTTTTTTTTTTTAATTATAGAGTTGTCTCACTCTTTATTATCTTATGATGCAACGCTTATGTGTTTAAGGTGGTGTATATGCTAGACTTGTAAGTTAAAAAACAAGGTATTTAGACATTTTTAATTATTAAACTTAAAATTATTTATTATAAATTAGATTGTGTGAATTAAATGACAATTTTTACAAATTTTTATGTTAGAAGGTAAAAATGAAATAGTTCAATATATCAGTTTACATAGTGTAACAAAATTCAATAATGAAAAGGTCATTGGAAATATAGTTCTTGAAGATAAAATATAATAACCAAAAGTAAGTATATTTCTAAATAATTCAGAACGATTATTAGTTTAATTCAAATAATTGAGAAAAATATGATGAATATAAATTTAAGAGAACTAGACTTGACTAAATGAGATGAATAGTTGATAAATTTTTAAATTTAATTGTTCAATTTATTTAATACAAATTAAATAATTTTTATGTTTAATAAAATTTATATATCAGAAATTATTTATTTAATTTTATGAGTTTTTAAGGCTCTATTACATTCCCAATTCATGTGATTTAAAATTGAATTACGACAATTACGGACACATTTATCACGTTCTCATTCCATATGAACGTCTTTATACGTTCCAACGTTTCCTTCTCTCTCTTCCCCTCCGGAGTCCGGAAAAAGGATTAAAGATCCTACATTTGTTTTTCAATCTTGCATCTGGAAATTGGGAATTGGAAATGGAAATGGAACGCAGTAATTGCAATCCAAACGCGTCTGCTTACGAACTTCTGTTGCAAGTGGCGTCGTTGGTCCCCAAATCCCACTACTTGTTGGGATTTCTCCTCATTTTCCTGATCTTTCTCTACAATTTCTTGGAAATCCATTTTCTCGATGATCTTTTCCGTGGATTCAGGGGGGATGCCGTCTCTCTCACCTACAATCCTTGCTCCGACATCTACCACGGTGTCGTTTCCAAATGCCGAACCCTCCGTGGCCGGTTTCTCTCTCTCTCTCTCTCACACACGCGCGCGCGCACACACTTACACATACATGGGCAAACCCAGTTAATATTTTTGTTAAAAATGGTTTTTTTTTTCCAAGAATTATCTCCATTCTGTACGGCTGTACTTGAGCTCAAAACTTATTTTAACCAAAATAGCAAAACTTATTTTCAATATTGTTCAAAAATGTTTCTTCGTCATGAAAAAATTAGTTAAAAAATGGTTGTCTTCCAGAATCTTCCCTGAGTTACCATTTTCTATCCAAATTTTTGAAACCAATTTCTCGTTTTACTTGAAAGGTGGTTATTTTCAAGAAAGCTTCTCCTTTCATGATTTAGTTGGGGTGTTGGATTCTTAGGTTTCTTTGTTCTGATGCTGTTGCTTTTGGATTCCGCTGTTTATACAGGTTCTTGCCCACACCTTGGCTTTCCAGCCCTCATTTGCAGACAGCATTTCTTTCTATAGTAGGCCGGGCTCCGGAATTCGATTACAAGAGGTAAGTTTTACCCTCCTGAGAGAAATATTCATGGTGATTTTTGCATTTCTGTAATTTCACTTTGCTTTCTACTTGCTCAACATGATGAAAAGATGTTTTTCTGTCTAATATATGAATGAATCTGGCCTTGTTGGGTTGTGATATGTGATAGAAGAAAACGACTAGAAAATTCAGTCAATGCTTATTGGGATTTGAAGGGGAAAAAACCTGTAAAATAGGCTCTAAGATTGTAATTGGATGCTTATATGTATTTGATCTGACCGAAAGCTTGATTTTATGGGTTTGTCATTATCAGCTTTCTCATTAGGGAAGTAGTAAGTACCCCTGTAAATGGGTTGAGATCAACCAGGCTGTGGTTTGGACTTGATGCACAGGCACCGGTCCAGCATGGGGGCTTAAATTTGGGTTCAGAATAGGCCCATTGGTCATGTTGTAGGTCTGGTTGTTTCTCTATGTGAAGAATATGCTAAGAGGCTCACAATGCTGTTGCTTCGGAGGTTTTAGTTCCACAGTAGAATATTATTTTTACCATTTGTAAGTTCAGAATATACACTGTTATTGAATTCTTGGCACATAAGAAACACCTGAAGGATTCCATGCATGACAACAAGTAGTTGTAGCAATGGCTTATTCACTAAAGTAGGATCCCATGTGCAGTGCATTCAAGGTGCAAGTTGCATTCAAGACAAAATGGGTTCTTGGAGCCTGAGGCACAAAGTGCATGCCTAGGTGTGAGCCTAACTTTGGTAGATGCACTTTTCATATTTGTTTATAATATATTTATATTTTTTAACTATGTCTATGCATGCTTATGATACCAATATTAGTTTGGCTTTTGTCATTTCTACTTTTCCACTACCTTCATTTTCAGTCCAAATCCATTGGAGTTTTTAGTAGTTTATTTACTTCATCAATTTAGGTCCCGGTCACTCAAATTAGGTCTTACTATATTTCTTCATTTGATGTTCTAAGTTCTTATTGTGTCACAGGCAAATGTTCCATGTGCCTGATGGTGGGACTATTGCTTTAGATTGGCTGGTGCTCTCTAATGGTATGATTCAAAGTCTTCTTTTTCCACCCTAGAGTACAATCTTTCAACATTCTACCATCCAATTAAGTATGAAATCATTTATTCACAATTGTACTGTGTTCCATAATATGGTGATGTTACACACAGGACACCCTGGGCAGTGATGCTATATAAGCACTGTGAGCTGGCTAAAAGGGGCTTACCTGGGCTGCCTGTGCACCCCCACACCCACCTAGTCGCTCAGAGTCTGTGGATGAACTTTGCCAACCTTTTAGATGTTATGTAAGTCCTGGATAAAACCTGCAGGGGATGCGTAGATTCGTGGTTATTGTTGGGGTTACATCTTAGAAAGAAATTGGCTTAGAACATAATCCCGGGGGTAGTATTGTGGTCACTTTGGTAAGAGAGGAACAATAGAATTTTAGAAAGTAAATCAATAGATGTTAATGATCTCTTTCAGATTGCAAAATGGAGACTTGTGGGTGGCTCCTTTCTAGTACAGCGTTTAAGGGTCTTCAACCTTTTGATCTTCTTTTGTCTTGGGAAGGGTGTATGTGCAATGCTAGGTGGAAAAAGAGATTCGAGGAGATTCGGGCTTCTCCAGATCAGGGTGCTATGAAGTTTAATATGGACGGTGTGCAAGAGGGAAACCTGGGCTGGCAGGAATAGGAGGAGTTTTGAGATATCACGAGGGTCGAACTACAATGATGTTCAATGAGCCGGTTGGTATTAGAGATTCAAATGAGATGAAAATTCTTAGAATTAGGAGAGCTTGGGCCATTTGGAAAATCCATGGGCAAGGTAGACTTGTGATTGAAGGGGACTCGGCAAATGCAATAAAATGGGCTTTGGGACTTAGGCGTCCCCATGGAAAATGATCACTACGGTTAGGGAGATTAGATCTTTGGTGATAGGACTTGATGTATCGTTTGTTCATATTAGCTATACAACTAATGGCGTGGCAAATTACTTTGTTAAGTTGGGAGTTGATAATGGCTTCTCAGCAGTCTTCCTACTTTGATTCTCGAGGATGCCTTTGTGATTGCTTTTTGATTTGAGGAATGTTGGTTACCGGCTATTTTTGTATTTGTATTTATTTCTCTTTGTTTTCTTTTGTTCTATTTTCCTTTTTGTATCTCCTTTAGGTGTCTCACTTTTAGACCTTGTATCCTTTTTATTATGAATGAAGTATCTTTGTTACTGCTCAAAAAGAAAAAAAATCATCTTGAGGTTTGGAAATTTCTAGACTTCTTGTTTTGGTTCGACTTAGGTCATCAGTACATAAAATACTAGTGGAAAATCCAATATCTAATTTGTTGATTTTTGATGGATATGGGTATCCATTAGGCGAAATTATTATCCAAATGGACCTTTATGCTTTAATACATCCTAAGCTTTTGAACTTTTAGTTTGGAGTTTATGTCATATGCAGATTAGGGTTTAGATGCTTTGGAGGAATTTTTATATTTTTTAAGCTACTATTAGAAAATGCATACACTTCCTATTGAAACATAAAGGCAAGATATTTAGATGAAATGTCTTTTGTAATTGCTTTATATGCAGATTCCAAAGCTGCAAGAGGTGATGCTGTCCTATCTAAAGACGATGCAACACCAATTATGCTGGTGATCCCCGGATTGACAAGTGATTCTGCTGCTGCTGTAAGTTTATCTGATAGCATGACAATTTTTTGTCTTGTGATGGTTGCAATCTTTGTTGCTCCTAAGAAGTTACAAGGCAAAGTTTACAAATTTTATCAAGTAGTTGAAACGAGTCAAATTTTTTTATCTGGACTTTGAGCTGATCTATGTGGAGGGTTTGGAAGGAACCTTAAATTAAATTACATATGCTCCAAACAGGCAAACACTCAATAATAAATATGATCTCTTGATCTTAGCATGCCCAGTACAACTGGCTGTTCAGATATTGGAAGTTCTAGAAAGTTGCAAAACTCTTGAAAAAGAAGGGGAGAGAGGGTGGGTGGGGAGAGAGAGAGAGTCTATGTTGGTTAGGCAACAATCTAATCACACTTAAATAGAATTACTTGCTAAAATTCTCAATAAGAAATTTCAAATTACATCTTATCCCCTACTATGTCTTTATTTTAACAAACCCCTTTGAAGTACTCTTAAGGAGCACACGTTCATGAGTGGATATTGGAGAAGGGTGAGATCAATGGATAGCCCGGTGCCTCCAGAACCGGGTGTCATGAAATTTAATGTGGATGGGACAACTAGGGGGAAACCGGGGCCAACAGGGATTGGTGGTGTGCTTAGGAATCACGAGGGATCTACATCAATCATGTTCAATGAGTTGGTGGGCATCAAAGATTCAAATGAGGTGAAAATTCTTAGTATTAGGAGAGCTCTGACCATTTAGAAAATCCACGGGCAAGGAAACTGATGCAGAGTCAGGCCCAGCTTCGAAAGCCCAACAGCCAGGCCCAACTTCACCCTTTTGTTTTAAAAGGGGTCTTAACCCTAAGGAGAAGGGAATGACCGAAAAAAAAATGAAAGAAAGCTTGAAGCCTCAGCCTCCATGATGTGCATGGTGATGATTTCTCCTTGAGGGTTTGGTGTGAAGCCAACTGAATCAATTCTCATATCTTCTTCAAGTATTCTTCTTCTGCTTCTCTTGTCTCTTCTTCTTCTCTCATCTCTTCTCTCTCTTCTTCTTTTCTCTCATCTCTTCTCTCTTCTTCCCTCTTCTCTTTTGTTTCTTTTTGGCCGGAATCTACCCAAACAAAACCCCATCCCTCTTTGCCGCTGCTACAGAAACCCCATCCTTGACCTTCTGCCCTCCTTAGTTGCCTCCCAAGCCTTCGCCCACCTTTGTAATCCATCCTACCACTTTCGCTTGTGCCTCAAAACCCTTCCCTAAGTGCCGCCCTGTTCTAAAACCCCCTCACTGTTTTCGTTTTCCCTCCCTAACCCAATCTGGGTTTTCCTCCAGCTCCAAACTCCTTACTACAGCCTCGTCCCTCATCCGAGACTCCTCTGAAGTTTTCGTTCCCTCATCCTTAGCCCTTTACACACTGCTGCAACCTTTTCTAACCCCTTACATTACTGCCGCATATCCATCAGTCCTCCATACTCCTGTTCTGAATCCTTCTTAGACCCTTTTCCTGCCCCAGATATCCCTTACAGCCATTGCAACCTGTTTTCTCCTCATTCTTGCTACTGTTCTTTAGATCCAGACCTCTTCTTAGGCCCCATCCTGCTGTCGCAGCCCTTCTCTGGGCTTCCTTGACTTCGCCACCACCCACCAATTCCCATCCTTCTCTGGGGAGATGAAGATGTTCTTTTGAGCACGGAATACAGGACTTTAATGAGGTGGAGCTCAACACAGGAAGGCAGGCATCAATGCTTTAAAAGGACTATAATAGATGTAGGCTAATGGTGGAAGGTGTCTCTTTAAATGCAAATTATCTAGATGTTTCTTTTCGACATGTTAGGAGATCATAATACAAGGTTGTCAATCTTTTGGCAAATGGTGGTGTTGAAAGACAAGAAATTTTGTGGGGTTCTTGTAATTGTATTTTGTTCTCTTTTTCTTTTTTCCTTGTAATACTTTCACTAATTGGAATTCCACCTTTATTACTGTAGTGCTAAACTTGCATTGTATGGCACCACTTTCATGCATGTAATATATGTGAGAACTATGATTTATCTTGTCCACCTTTTTGTTTGGCATGATTATCAAGTTCCTAACTTGAATTTTTACTATTTTGCTGCAGTATATAAAACATCTTGCTTACAAAATAGCAAAACGAGGATGGAATGTTGTTGTGAGCAACCATCGGGGATTGGGTGGCGTTTCAATAACTGTAGGTTCTCTTTGTGAATCCTAAATGTGTTCATTTTAATAAACATTCATGGTGATAGCAATCCATAGAGTTTGATTTATCGTGTTGTAAGTGCTATGGTTTAACGGCTTGATGATAGCACTTATTCCATAATCCAAAAAAAAGAAAGAGATGATGACATTGTAAACAGCCACACCCACCCAGCTAGAGCTGGGTGTGTGGGAAAATGTCCCACATAGCCCAGGCAGCTGGGGGATGGGGGGATTTTAAGAGAAGGGGGCAGCCACACCTCAACAAGAGCCTTTTGGGGCTGGCTTGGTGGGCTGGGCCCAGAGCAAAACCTTGAGGGTCCACAGACCCAAAAAGGACAATATCTTGTTGTGTTGGGTCGGATCATGACAGATACATTGTTGAAATGTGTAATGGATGTCTGTCTTATAATGGTAAACTGTAATACAAAGTTCAATAAAATTCATAAACCTTGTTCTCAGGTAGGATTCAGATCAGATATTGGGTGGATATAAATCTGGTTAGCAACATTGGAATCAAAATCTGACGTCCACCCTTATCCAACAAGGATCATAATGTCTGGATCTTGTTAACAAATGGATTTTAAATTACATTTCGGAACGTGTGGTTCCAAACTTGACTCATATATTAATTGAACTAGAATCTTGGATCTAAACCCATTTGTGATATTCATCTGGTATAATAGTTGGATCCACGCACATCATTTTTGGGTCAGATTGTTCTGGTAGCTGGGGTATCTGGATATACACCAGCAGTTCTAATCTTGGTAACTAGAGCAAGTTTGTGTTCGCAGCTACTCCATATGACTGAATCCTCTCATCATGGACCAAGATTTTTGATGATCTATATAACTAATTTTCATTCATTAGTAAGGATAACACAATGACAGCATATTAGATATATATCACTCAATTTACAATATACCCACTGTCCAAGAAATAAATAAAACAAAAAAAAAATCCTATTGCTCTCCCTCCCGCTCATACCTAAAAAAACCCTCTCCACTTCTTTGCCAGAAGAAAATGTCATCCCATTAACTAATTGTTGAACGTGTTGGAATGACAACTCCAAAAATTGGGCAGGAGTCCCATGGAGTTTTCTACTTCCCTTCTTCCCATGGATGGTATATTGTTATACACGGTTAATTTTATGAAGTAAAGCCCACTTGAAGATGAACTTACTTTTGAAGATTGTGTTCTTTTCTAGTGGCATTCTTTGTCTTATGCCATATCTTGTATGTATATATGTGCGTGCGGGCGGGCGTGTCCTTTTTTTTTGGAGCGGTAACAAGTAAGATTTCATTAATAAAATAAAAATATAATACTTGAGAAAAGATTTAAAAAAGAGCAAAATAACAACACAAGAGAGAGATCTAAAAGAGAGAGACCGCTCATCAAGATAACACAATGTTGTATCTTAAATTTACTTGTAAGCGCACGAACCATTGAATAATATAGCGAATGAGTGCGAGTTCGAACCCAAGGGAATTATTGAAAATATATCAAAAAATATTAAACAAAATATAAACTATTCATAATCTTTGGAATAAATTCAAGTAAAACATGCATTGGTGGAATTAATTAAGAAATCTAAAAATAACCTAAATCTGACCTAGATCTAATTAGAACACTTAAATTTAATTCCAACCTAGTTCCACCATCCAAAGAATTTTATGAACAAAAATAAATAAACAAATAAAATTTATTTATTTACACATTTACATTGGAAATTGTGTTTAAGATTAAGGAGGCATTATTTTCAATATTTTAAAAATAAAATTAAAACCTAGAACATGGAGCTCACATTTATTAATGAACATTGATTCAAATCGTTCATTCATAATTAATTTAATTAAGAAAGACATGAGTTTCATTAATTAAGAAATAATCAAATTAAACCTTGGGCCTAGAAAGAATGCATCATAAAATTCCAATTCTAAATTCTTCACCTACTCTTAAAAAGAGTCTTAGAATGGAAAATTAGGGTTCTAAACTGTTCCAAAAATTGGCTGTTTAAAATGAAAATTCTCAATTAAATTAAAGCATGCATTCATAAACAAATTTAAAATCAAATCGAATGATCATAATCAGTGAACATCAAGTGGAAAACCATGAATCTAAAGAGCTTGTTTCAATCTTATTCATAAAATAAAGAATTTAAAAATTACATAACATTGGAATAAAAATGAAGAATACAAGAAAATAAAAGAAGCCAACCTTGAACCCCTTGTGATTCTCGAAAGTCACAAAGCCTCCAATTTTTCTTCTCTTCTCTTCCTTCCTTCCTCTTCTGTGCTTGAGCTTCAGTCTCCAAAGCCAAATTCGAGTTTTACTGTGCCCCTGGACCTCAATTTATGGCTTGGAGGCCTGAAAACCAATGTGGGACTTTGGCCTTGGGCGAATTTTGGAGAGGATTTCTCCATCAAATTCGAATTTGGATATGCCATGATGATTCCCTGCTGACTCAACTTTCCCTTCTAATAGATCCAAATCCAAACTTTTCTCTCTAGCTTCCCTCCATGGTCCATACGAATTTGACATGTGTCCACTAGCCTCGTGCGATTTTGTCAAGTGGCTCTTTGGAGAGACTTTTTCCCCAAGTTTCTCTTCTTTTCCAATCTCAAGAGATCTAATCCAGTTGGCTCTCTATCCTCCCATTCGAATGTCCCTATCCATTCTTTGTGAAATTCGAATTTTGCTCTTATTTGTGGAGAGGTTCATTGCATATAATTCTCCATAGAATTCTATCTCAATCTCCTCCACATCACCATATTCGAACTTCACAATTCATCCATGCCTTGTATGAATTTGGAGATTGAGATGGAGATAGGTTTTTCCAATTGGAAACTCTGGACACATGGCACTTCAGATTCATCCAAGGTCCATTCGAATTCTACCATGGGCTTTTGGACTTGGACTTGGATCCCAGACTTGGACTTGCAGTCTGGCCTGGATTCGTGATGGACTTTGGCTCATAACTTTGGATGCAGGCTTGGTCTTCAGGTTGGAACAGTGGGCCCACTAGTGTTGTAAATTTTACCACCTTTACAATTTGAAGACAATCTAAAAATATTATCATAATTCAAACTATCATATGTGGATTTGAATTATAATAATTTACAATAAATTCTAAAATTAAGTGGTAAAATCACAAACGTTCCAAATTTAACAATTATGGCCCACATTCTGCATTTTCCTTCAATTTAAATCCATTTTCTTGTGTTTTCCAAAATACTCTGCAAAACTGAAAAACAACATTTTCTTGTTGCTTTTTAGTTTATTGTTATATGTATTTGCACCCCCGGTGCCTCTTTATCTACTAATATATGAATCATTTAAAAAAAAAAAAAACTCAAAAACAACATTAAACATATCTAATATACACAAAATAAAGGCTAACTAATCTAATATTCAAGGGTAAAATAGTCATTTTACAGTGTTCATCACACAAGTTACATAAAATATAATCCTAGCAGAACTACGCCCAGATTAAGTCCAATCAATCTCAATGGAAGAAAACCCCGGAGTCTGAGTTGTTGACTCCATATTTAGCGAAGAAATCTGCTACCCCATTTGCGGTACGACTAACTTGAGCAAAAGAAACACCCATTCCCAAAGACAGACCCCTAATCTCCCTGGCAATGGTAATCGGCTTCCATGGGGACGTTTGAGTCCCTTAGCCCATTTAATTGCAGTTGCCGAGTCCCCTTGAATGACCAGTGGACCTTGCCCAAAAACTTTCCAGATGGTCAAAGCCTTCTTAATACTGACTAGTTTTGCCTCATTTAAGTCTCTAATCCCAACCTCTTCCGAAAAGACCAGTGACGTTTCCTCCTCGCTATCCCTAAGCACTCCTCTTATCCTTGCTGGTCCTGGCTTTCCTCGAGCAGCCCCATCAACATTAACTTTCACTTTCTCCATTTCCTTTGTTTCTAAACAAACACTTTCTAAGAAGTTTTGTCATCTGTGGTGGAAGAAAGATTGATGAGGAAATGACTGCTTTACAAATGAATGACACTTATATGGTAGAATTCCTGGAAAGTAAACAAGCAGTTAGATGTCTTTGGTATCTCCATAAAGCATTCCCCAAATACAGATTTGGACCATCAACTTCTTTAATTGCAAAGGAGGATACTCTTTAACTTTGAGGGTCAATTGTTTTTAGATTTTTCCCCTTAAAAGAGTATGATTTCATTGAAAAGAGAGGAATTCCCATGACAGGATTGGTATAGCATCTGAGACATCCCAATTACATGATGTATAATTTTTTTCAGACTCTTCACTGGTTGCTAAGTTGAATATGTTAGGTTGGTTCATCTCATTGCAGCTATTTGGCATTCTCCATTATTCCATATTGATTTTAGAATTTCTTCTTCAAGGTAACTTGGATGAGGACATATGCACTCAGGAGTTTGATAGATGTGTACAAGAAGTCTTTATGGTTGAAATTTGCATCTGCATGTTTTAATTAATTATCAGTATCTAGTTTAGCTTAAGGATTTATGTCAGCTCAGGTTGAACATTCTGTGTTTATTTGGAATAGTGAATGAGGAACTGATGTTGTGATACCCTTGCCCAGCCACTGTTCACCGACGTGGGAGTCCCACATTGGTGAAGAAGGAAGAGGAATTTGGGTTTAGATGAGGCCAGCCCACCTTAACTCACAAGACGTGTTTTGGGTTGGGCCATGTAGGCCCGGGCCCAAAAGCAAAAACCGTGCGGGCTCACGTATGTGAGGCCCAGAGCGGACAATTTCTTGTTGAGTCAAGCCCTAAGCCTTGTGTTTGGGTCGGGTCGTTACAAATGGTGTCAGAGCCTCAGTTCTACACTTGGACTATGTGGGCCTTCCTCCTTCCCTGGTGTTGTTGAGCTGGACCGGGTCGAGCCGGGGGTGGCTCGAGGCCTTAGGGGGGGTGATTGTGATACCCTTGCCCAACCACTATTCACCGATGTGGGAGTCCCACATCGGTGAAGAAGGAAGAGGAATATGGGTTTAGATGAGGCCAACCCACGTTAACTCACAAGACCCGTTTTGGGCGGGGCCATGTGGGCCTAGGCCCAAAAGCAAAAACCGTGCGGGCTCACGTGTGTGCGAAGCCCAGAGCGAACAATTTCTTGTTGAGTCAAGCCCTAAGCCCTGTGTTCGGGCGGGTCGTTACAGATGTTTCAGTGGTGTATGTTGGTGATATTTTCAATGTGACTGTAACCACAAATTCTGTGAAAAATTGAAGAATATTTTTTACAAAATTTCCAAACTAAGGGTTTGTCCAATTTTGATATTTTCTTAGGTTTGAAGGCGCTTTGTGAAAGATTTTGATTTGTCTCGAAGGAAGTATGCAACAGATCTTTTGAGAGAAATATGATTGTTTAATGTGCAACCTGTTGATACTCAAATTGATTAATGGTACATTTACTGTTCAAGGAGAGCCACTTGATGATCGTAGCAGGGGTGTTGAGAAAGCGATTGTTGGTGTACCTTCAGAGTACCATATGTACTACTTATATTAATTAATTGTGTTAAAGTGAAGGATAGATTGGTCTATGCTATCATCATCATCATCATTGAAGCCATGATTCCATCTACTTGGGGTCAACATATTCATAGCTTTTTCTTGCAGCTAATTGACTGTGTTGAAGTCCCTATTCTTGTGAAAGATGGATTTTTCTTGTTCATGTGTACCACATTAGAATACATAATGCTAAAGTTTGCATGTTTAAGTTATGCATCCCACGTGGGATTTGAAATATGAAGCCAGCTTTTCTAGAATTCACACCTTTATGCGGGTTTGTGCAGAAAAATCCCATAGCTGTGATATTTTATCCAGTTCATTATTTATTTTCGTTAGTGATGATGCTTTGAAAAGCTTGTGCTTGGAATTGTATTTTCCATTTCAGTAATAAGTTGTCTTTCATGTAATTTTGCAGTCTGATTGCTTTTATAATGCTGGTTGGACGGAGGATTTACGTAGAATTGTTAACTATCTTCATCAAGAGCATCCGAAGGCACCTCTATTTGCTGTTGGCACGAGCATAGGGGCCAACATTCTGGTAGAAAAAATTGCTAAATGCTGGCAGGCTTTCTTTAATTTTTTCCCTAAAGTTAATGATGTTTTTTTTTTTTTTTTTTGTTTCAAGGCATAATGTTGATAATGTGTGAAGCTGTAAAATTTTTATTTTTTTAAAAAATTCCAACCGTTAATGTCATAAAATATTCTTTTTGACTTGTGTCAAGAAACATTATGCAAAAGGAGAAAAGATTAATTTTGATTTTTCTGGTTGAAGCAATTCATTTTGTTTTCGAGTATAAGAATAAAATTTAAGTTAGAATTCTCCTTTTACACAACAAAACTGTTGAAAGAACGAAGTACCATTTCTTTTATGAAATTGTGACATAGGAGTCAAAATTAGTTCATAGTAAGTAATATTTCAGTTGGTGCCCCATTCCTTGTGCCTACTCCGATTCGACATTTTTTATTCATTAGCTAATATGTGCTTTCTGATATATAACTCAAGACCTTTTTTTTCTATACAAAAGTAAGGAAATCCAAATCAGACAAGCCTCGAGTCATCATCATCATCAACAACCATTTCTCCATCTACTTAGGGTTGAATTTTTGAGTCCTAGTTTCCATTTTGCCTTATTAAAGACCATATCCTTTATCACTTTACATTCTATTATTTCCTTCTTTACCCCCTCTATTCAAGTCTTTAAAGGTTTGCACCTTCTTTTTGTCCCATTAAGGTCTCTTTGTTCTCTGATAGCCTCCCATTCTTCAAGTCTTTCAAAGATGCCTTGTTATTTTCCTAGGTTCTGCTTCCATTATCCCTTACCCACTCTGTGATCTTATGTTTCAATGGTTTCAACTTTACGGGCAGAGCAAAACCTGCCCACCTTTCTTTTCCACCTTAAAACTACACCATGAATGAGCATATCTTTGAATTTTGCTTCCCCCAGCCAACCATTGATGAACCAGAACAGGTGCAGTCCCCAATCCCTTCCTTTGTATTTAGTAAAATTGAGAAATGATATGACACCAGATTATATAATCTCACCTGAGAGCAAACCTTGAAGTAGTTGTCCCAATCGCTTGAGACCAGAGAATGGTCTAGTTTATTTATTGCAATCTTTTCTTTTCTAATGGACCAAGTAAATTGTCCCCAATAGTTGGTTTCTACCAAAAACTTGAAGAAGGCTATCCTGCTTCTTGACAACCTACCGCCACCCCTCTTCTCTGATGGATATCTAACCACATTTGAAGTCCTCACTTATGCACCACATCTGGACTATGATCTCCTAGCATCCTACAATTGTTGCCAAAAATCCTTCTTTTCACCCTTTGAGTTTGGGTTGTAGATTTTGGTAATTACCATTTCTATACCTTCATTATTAGAAGCCCTTTTAATTTAAAAAAGTCCTTTCACCAACCCTATTGTCTGAGATTGCAAATTTATCCATCTACCACATAGTAAGCATTTCCCCTAAGGCCCTTCTAAAGGATTAAAGGACCATCCACCTCCCCTCTCCCATGTAGATCTTGAATGATTGCTTGAGCAAAATTCTTATCCCATTGTGAAATAAGATGCCTAACCTTTGCCAATCTTTATAATTCTTATCCCATCTTCTGTTGAATAATACTTTTCTTCTCAGGCCTCTAGTCTAAAGAGATGTGCTCTTCTTTTGCCCTTGCTATTAGCAGGAAGCACTGTAGTTAACATTGGCCTCTTGTTTGAAGTGACGTCGTTAGAGGAGAAAGAGTTGTTGCTTCCATCACCATCTGCCATGCCACTGCTGATGTCATTATCGTCTGCCATCACGTTTTTTTCTTTTTACTTTTTCGGTGGCAACGGAAGTGGAAGAGGCATCATCATCGTCCCTCTTATCCTTATAATGTGACTGGGCAAGAGGATCCTGTGAGAGAACAAGTCTATATACCTCTTTAGTAGACTTGCAATAACACCCTTGGTGAGTTTGGTTCAAAGCACTGGATGGCTATTGATGCGGGATCGATGCTATCGGCAGAGCAATCCAGCCAAAATCGGAGATCTCGAGTCTTCGTCGAGATTCGGAGAAAAGATAATCCTGCGGCCTACGGCATGAAGGAGAAGAAATGAGAAAAAAAAAAAAAAGGAAAAAAAAATATTCTGATTTTTTTTCATTCCATCGTGAGAGTTGTCTCTCTCCCATACGTTACATGGTATTAAAAAAAAAAAAAAAACTCAAAGTAGAAACCTAATCTAAGGAGGAAACTAACTAATAATAGAATCCCTCCTTTCACGGTTGGGTCTTCTCCTTATAGACCTCCCGTTTTCTTTCATGTACTAAAAGTCTCCTTTTTAATAATATCTTCTTTGTTACCGCTCAAAATAAAAAAAAAACCTAATAATAGATTCCTAACCTAATTAAGAAACCTAATGACAATAGGTAAGGAAAATCTAAATAAATTAAAAATATGAAAATTGAATATGCTGCGTGTCCTACAACAGTCCCCCGGTCTTGAAAAAGAACTCGTCCTCGAGTTGGAATCGTGCAAAATAACTGCATCGGTGCTAGAGGAAGGGAGACTGAAGCGAGGTACCAAACATAGTAGAGACCAATTCCGAAGAGCCGAATGATGTGGTTGGAAGCTGCGCAACTTTCAAGGCATGAACAGATAGCATGATCCGTCTTTGTCATGACGAAGAAAGCTATGAAAGCACATGGCCGCAAGAAAGGTTGAATCAATCTGTACAAGAAGTGGTCTTCAACTTGCACCTTATAGGTGGCATAGTCCTGAGGGATGGAGAGGTGAACATGAGGCACCGAATATAGGACATGAGGCCGGCCGGATAATGTACAAATAACCATAGAGAGATCATTAGTATCCGTATTGGGATCAAGACAGGGTATGGAAGAGGGTTGGGTAATTGGCGATGGTACCGGTGGTAGTACTGGTGGTGGTGGTATTGATAGTGGAGGTGGTTGTATGTGAGCTGTAGGAGTCAAGTCGACCAGATAAGGGTGTTCAAAGTCATCTATCACTTTCATCATGTTGCTATATCTCTCTTTGCTATCTCTCTTTTTATGCAGTATTTCTCTCAAAGATGCGAGTAGGGACACGCGAAACTTAGCAAATATTTCTTGAAACTCAGATTTGGTAACACACTCATGACCATTGTTGGATGCCATTAGATCCACGTGACGTAGTGGGTTGATAGACCGAAAGGTGAGAGCAGGTTCGAATAGAGTCAAATGGGTAAATGGGTCAAGATGGATTGGGTGGGTCAAACTGGTTGAAAGTGTCCTACATCAGCTATTCTGAGATTTTGGGGAGCTTTGGCCTCCAAGCTTATGTCTATCACACTTGTAATCCAATGGGTTAGAACTTGCTTCTCACCAAAAATCCTTTGAGGAATGGCTTGGCCCGTCAACCATATTCACAATTGAGCCCACCCGCTCCACACACACCTCTCTCGCATGTGCCAAAATAGGTTTCTTAATACCCTGTGTAACAATTTCCATCTCCGATTCCTTCATAGTCCTCTTCCTTCTCCCATATGCTAATTTCAAATCGACTGCCTTCTATGCCCAATATCCATCTGCCATGACATCCGTCTCTTTCACTCCCTCACATGCCTTTGACTCTTTTGAATCTCTCACATGTGTTGCTGACGCAAGGGAGATGATTTTCCTCGTCGACTCAGACGACACTGTTTTGCTCTTTGCCAATAGTCATGAACCCACTTGATTGCCATTCCCAATAGTCACCAATAACCGACCCCTCTTTTTCTTCTTACAAAACACTCTTTCGAATATGAACTAGATGCCAGCCATTTTCAAACCAAATTGACCTTTTTTTTTATGGAATAAGGTTGCATTCCTTCACTTCCTCCAAGAGTCAGATAACCAAGCAATCCTCCCTAGTAAGGTTGCAGCAGTCAATCTCAATCACTTCACCAAACTCGCTTCCAAAAGCTCATAGTGCTTTCTCATTCCAATCGCGAAGTGGGAAACCGAAATAATGAAGAGACACCTTCTTGGTTGGCAAGAAGCAATGGGATCTCCATTTCTCAAAGAAGGAGAAGAAAGATCTCTAGCTTCCATTTATTTCCTTATCCAACATGCATGCCTCCTCTTCCATTGGTACGGTGATTAAGAACCAATAACCACCAAGACTACGAACATGTGATGCCTTCGTTCTTGAAGACAACAAAAATTGAAAGACCTTTGCTGTTGTGGTCTTCTAATAGCTTTGGTTACTTTCAAATTGAAGATCGAATCTTTTGTCTCTTGAAGGTCCTCTTCCTCAGCCATAAGTTCGAAAACAAGTATACTATGCTCATTCCCATGATCTTCCTTTTCCTTTACCATCTTTTCTTATTTGAGGAGTCAATCACTTCCGCTTAGCTTTTCCCCTATAACTGCCTTTTGCCACTTCCTTTCTCTCCTAAGTCTTCCTTCCCCGATAACCTCTTTCCTCTAATCTTTCCTTCATTGCCAAACTGGGTTGCCTGGACTAACAATTTGTTGTCGCCAACTATCAATTTGTTAACATTGATGACAAATCTCTTTGCTTGTAACCCATTTGCCATTCTTACAGAGGAAAACATTTTGCCCTTCGCATCCTTCTTGCAAGGAATGAAGATAGTTCCTTCAGCTCCCATTGACTAAAGATTGTGTACAACCACCTTGTCGTCACCATCTCTGGTAGGTAGGAAATGAACATGCTATTGGGCTCCCTACTCCTTGGAACATCTGGCCTTTCGGACTACCTTCTGTGAGCCTCCACCATCCACCTCACCGTGCCTGCTCTCTAATTCAAGGGTGCCACCATTTCCTCCCAGTTACTATTTTCCTTTCTCCATCTGGCCTAGAACCATAAGCCTTATCTAAATTTTTTGTTAAACAACCTAGTTAACCACCCAATTCCAGTTTCATTCAACTAAATTGATACATTTATCGGGATGCCTTTTGCTCCTAATTAGTTCTCTACTCTTCATTTTTGCTAATGGTATCCTCTCTTTTGTCATTGATATTTTGTTAATCATCCTTCCATTTGGTGTCTATGCTATTTGTATTTTTACATTTTTTTTGAAACATTGACGACTTAATACCATTAAAATAAAAGGAAGTACTAAAGCAAGGATCTGAGTATAGGAGATATATACTCATAGCCAAAGAAAAGGAAAAGAAACAAGAAAATAAGAAATAAAAAGATACAACAAATGATCCACCTAGCACAAGATCCAAATGAACCCCCAATCCCCAAGATTCAAGGCTGGTGGGATGAGAAAAATTCCAAGGATGGTCTTTGTAAGAGAACACCAACTTTCGTCAAGAAGTCTGCCATACAGTTTGATGATCGAGGTGAATGAGTGAAAAAGACGCCACCTCGCATGCACAACCTCCAAATGTCCCTAGCAATACCGATCAACCTCCACGGGGAGAATTTTCTATTACTAGCGCAAGAGATGAAATTGATTGAATCACCTTCCATAATGAGGTTACCACTCCAAAACCCAAACCAAACCTAAAGTGCTTTCCTAATTGCCCTCAGTTCAGCCTCATTAGACTCCATTAATCCTATTGATTCTGAAAAAGTTGCCAACATTCTACCCCTATCGTCATGTAACACACCTCCTATTTGTATTTTTGCTTAATAGATCTCTAGAATACATTACCCACCTAACCTTTATCCTTTTATCTTGAAATGAAGACTTGTGGATTTTCATCTTCACATCATCGAGGTCTTTAGTTCTCTCCTTTATTTTAGTGAGCTTATGGATGCTCTTTTCCTCATTTTTTTTCCTAATTCATCATCAATTTGGAGTTGGCAAATGGCTTGTTTCTTTTTTTTCTTTTTCTTTTTTTTTAATTCGTCCTTTTCCTTTTCTATGGGCCGATTGCCTACTTGACATCCACATGAATTGAACCACAACTTTGTGGTTGCAATAATGAACGACTTACCAACTGTGCTAGAGGTTCTTGTCATTAAGCTTTATATATAGCGTTGCTTATAGCATTGTTAGCAACATCTTTTGCTACCTCTTATCTTTCTTTCCAAATTTATTTATTTTTCTTCCATACATTGTATTCCATGTTTTGATATAAACATCCAAGGCCAACAACCTATGTCGTGTTGCAAGGCTTTCCCTTGAGTGATGTTATAATCCTTAGAAAACATGTTTGCCTTATGTCTTTCTAGAATAATATACGTCTGACCTAGTACATACACTCATGCAAGTTGTGGGGTGTTTCCTTCATGAGGTACAAATTATCTTTGGTTAGTTCAAAAACCATTGTGAAGTGAAGGTGTGATACCCTGACCCGGCCCAGATGGCCGAGTCCATGAGGGCCGGCCCAAAGGAGTGAAAGTGGGAGTGGGAGTGTGTTTGTGTGCTTGAGGGTGGAAAATAAGGTCCCACATCGGAAGTAGAGGAGTTTGAGAGGGAGTTTATAAGTAGCATTGCCCTCCTCTTCCAGCCAGGGGTAAAAAAATTGGCCGGGCCGTTATCCCGGCCGATTTTTCATATTGGCCGAACTTTTTCTCTCTCCTCTCCGTTTTTTTTTTTTTTAAAAAAAAAATCCAAAAAAATTACAGCAAATGCAGAAAATTATGAGCTTATTGAATATGTAATTTTTTCATAAAATATCGGACATTTACATCTTCTAATATATTTTTGAAGTTACGATAGTGGGAAATTATATAAATAGTAATAAAATGGTGAAAATTACAAAAAGAAATAAAATAAAAGGAAAAAATTGCATCCCTTTAAAAGAAGTTATTATACATTAAATAACAGCAAATAAAAAAAGTTCATGTATTATTTTATAGGTTTTACCATTTTCTAACATTTATATATCATAGTCCACAGATAATAATGAAATAATTACAAAAAGAAATAAAATAAAAGGAAAAAGTTGCATCCTTGTAAAAGAAGTTAGTATACATTATATAACAGCAAATAAAAAAATTTCATGTATTATTTTATAGGTTTTACCATTTTCTAACATTTATATATCATAGACCATAGATAATAATGAAATAATTACAAAAATAAAGAAAATAAAAGGAAAAAATTTCATCCCTGTAAAAGAAGTTAGTATACATTAAATAACAGCAAATAAAAAAATTTCATGTATTATTTTATAGGTTTTACCATTTTCTAACATTTATATGTCATAGTCCATAGATAATAATGAAATAATTACAAAAAGAAATAAAATAAAAGGAAAAAATTTCATCCCTGTAAAAGAAGTTAGTATACATTAGATAACAACAAATAAAAAAATTTCATGTATTATTTTATAGGTTTTACCATTTACTAACATTTATATATCATAGTCCATAGATAATAATGAAATAATTAAAATAAGGAGTAAGTGAATGTAAAAAATGTTGCTGTAAATTTTAACATGTTAGTAACAGTAACTAAGAGCAAATGAAAACTGTTCATCTATTATTTTATAGGTATTATCATTTTCTAACTTTTTTTTTCATTTATGCTATTTTATGTTGAAATAGTTAACAAAAATGAATAAATAAATGAAAAAAAATAGTAACTAACAAAGTACACAAAAACTAACTACAGATACATTAAGATGGAAAAAAAATTATAATACCTATATAAAGCTTTTATTACTACATATCTTATTTAACTTCAAGCATTTTTTAACTTCTTTTATGTTATTTTTGGCTAAAAAAATTAAAATAAAATACAGATAAATCGAAATAAATTACAAAACTTACAAGATCAGTAGATCTGTAAATGAAGAAACCTTTGAACGGTCTGGATTGTTCGGTTTCAAACAAATCCGGGTCGTTTAGAACTTACTTAAATCAAGTAATGAAGAGTGCAATTTTTTTGAAAGATAAATAGTAAAATCTGATTTTCTCTTTGAAAATAAGGTGTGAAATTTGAGATGTAGGTGAATGGTATTTATAGGAAAAAATTGGACCGGTTCGATTTTTTGGATTTAAAAAAATAATAAAATATTCAGGCATGCCGAACCAGCCGAATCCTGCAGTCCGCTGTACACAGAGATGTGATGGGGAGAAATTGGTTGACAGGTGAGATCTCGTCCGAGATCTCGCCCGATATATCGGACATGAGATATCGTCAGATATATCGGCAAAATATCGCCGAACTTGAGTTGGGCCCAGGCTCGAGATTTACTGTTTTCAGGGGGAAAAAACGGCCGATTCGGCCCAGATTCGGCCGAGATTTGGACCGATATATCGGTCATCTCGGCTGATACTTATTATGAAAAAAAAGTTTTTTTTTTAAAAAAAAAAAACAAAAAATCGAATTTTTAAAATTCGGCCGATATGATGACCGATAATTCGGTCAAAAATTCGGACATATCGGCCGAATTTTTTTTTGTACGGCCGATACTATACGTATCGGCCGATATTTTGACCCCTGCTTCCAGCAATACGAGTTTTGGGCCTGGACTTGGACCGGGTCCGATCCAAAAACCGTGCGGGTTCGCACGTGTGCACGTGTGGGCCCAAAGCGGACAATATCTTGCTGGGTCGAGCCTCAAGCCCTGTTTATGGACCGGGGCGTTAGAAATGGTATCAGAACCGAGTTCAGCGCTCGGACTGTGTGGGCTTACTACCTTCCACTAGATTCATTGGGTCAAGCCGGGGACGGCTCTGGGCTTAGGGGGGCGGATTGTGAGACCCTGACCCGGCCCAGACGGCCGAGTCCATGAGGGCCGGCCCAAAGGAGTGAAAGTGGTCCGATCCAAAAACCGTGCGGGTTCGTGCGTGTGCACGTGTGGGCCCAAAGAGGACAATATCTTGCTGGGTCGAGCCTCAAGCCCTGTTTATGGACCGGGGCGTTAGAAATGGTATTAGAACCAAGTTCAGCACTCGGACTGTGTGGGCTTACAACCTTCCACTAGATTCATTGGGTTGAGTCGGGGACGGCTCTGGGCTTAGGGGGGCGGATTGTGAGACCCTGACCCGGCCCAGACGGCCTAGTCCATGAGGGCCGGCCCAAAGGAGTGAAAGTGGGAGTAGGAGTGTGTTTGTGTTCTTGAGGGTGGAAAATAAGGTCCCACATCGGAAGTTGAGGAGTTTGAGAGGGGGGTTATAAGTAGCATTGCCCTCCTCTTCCAGCAAGACCGGTTTTGGGCCCGGACTTGGACCAGGTCCAATCCAAAAACTGTGCGGGCTCGCGCGTGTGTACGTGTGTGCGCGTGTGGGCCCAAAGCGGACAGTATCTTGCTGGGTCGAGCCTTAAGCCCTGTTTATGGACTGGGCCGTTACAGAAGGATGGAATCTCACGCATTTTTCCTTTGTCCAAAACTATGCCCACCATGTACAACTCTATACTATTTGTTTTTATTTCCTACATGTTTGTGTAAGTATCCTTCAATTATTATATTTTTTTGACTAACCTTAAGTGGGGTCTTCAAAGATTTGATCTGTGGATGACATAGGTGAGGGTCAAAAGACTTGTCACTTGGTATAAAATTCATGATCAATGCTAGAGACGGCTGATTGACGCTTGATTTCACTTTCTCTGAGTGAGGACTGATGAAGACTTAATTCTTGAACTAAAGCAAGAGCAGCTACTGTTAGCTGACTCAAAGAATCCAGATGAAACTATTTTTGAAGTGTAAATGACACTAAAAATCCCATAATGCACTGTTTAGGTTGATATGTGAATGGAAGTGGAACCTCTAAACCTTGCTTCTCTTTTTTTTTTTTTCCAGAAAATGGTGACTTTATTAGAAAGAAGGAGAACACCCCCCCCCCCCCCCCCCCCCCCCCCCCCCAAACAAAAAAAAAAAAAACAAAAAGAACCAGAGGAAGGAAAGGAATCTTGAGATGAGACTCCAAATCTTGAAAGCACAAGAAATTATAACATCCATAAAACAAATAAGACCAACCTTGTTTAGAAACAGGTTAACAAAACCCAAAAGGTTAGTTGGACCATTTCATGTGCAGTCCCTTTGGATGCAACCTTGTTGTTGGGTGTAGACCCTTTGAGTTCAGTCCCAACGGGTGCAACCCGTTTCAATACTACTTCTCTGAGTGTAAGCTTGTTCACGGGACGGGTTTGGGTTGGATTTTACCAAAAAAAAAAGGCCCGAGCTCGTTTACTTCCACAAAAGCCTAAGCCAGTCCGAAGCATGTCGGGCTTTTAAGGCCAAAGTCTAGCCCTTCCGATTAAAATATATAAAGCCCAAGCCCGCCGTTTGAAGCATGTTTATTTTGTAGTTGGCTGCAAGGTCGCACTTGGCACTGTTTTTATTTTTTAAAATTTTTAATTGTAACTTGAGAATATAACCATAAAGATTGAAAGTAGACTTAAAGACTTGCTACCAATTAAAGTTTTAGTTCAAAAATCAGTTTCTAGGCACTTGATCTTAGCAGCCAAAGTTGGCGACTTCGACTGTTAAGATTAAGTGGTTAGAGATTGAATTTTGAGATGAAATTTTAAAAGGTGGTAGGTATTTAAGTTTGTTTTCAAACTGTGTAGTTAGATTTTCAATTTACAAAACAAAAATTAAAAAAAATATAAACAGTGCCAGGTACAACCTTGTAGTATATGTATATAATTTATAAGACAATAAATGGGCCTAGAAGCTCGACGGCCCTCGACGGGCTTTAAGTAAAAGCTCGAGCCTAGCCATTTATATACATGGAAGTCTTCAAAAAAAGCCCGACCGGCATGATGATAAAAAATGCTTATTCCAACCCATTTATTTAAGTCAGGTTTGGACTGTTTGGGGGCTTGGTTTGGACGAATGAACACCCCTATTTTAGTGTAGCCCCATTGATGCTACCTTCATTGAGTGAAGCCCCATCTCATGCCATCTTAACTTGGAAAAAAAATAGTTTTCACTTTTTAGGGGATATCCATGGTTATATTGGAGATTTACACCATTGGCGGGGTCCATTGTATCTATTGATTGTTTAAGGTGGAATTGATTTTACTGATACAGTGGTTTGAATTTGTCAACAAATATCCCCTTTGAGGGCTGATGATGAAGTTTCAAACTAGTTGTCCTAGAATATTATATGTTTCTTTTTTATGACTGAAGGTGTTCAGACGTCTCACCCGACTAATCCTTCGGGGCATGTGCACACACACACCGAGTTCTTCGATGGGGAGTGGCCCGAAAATGTTGAGCATGAATAAAACCCAAGACCTCCCTTCATGAGGGTAGCTTCTTGACCGCCAGGCCAACCACTCCGGGTTATGTTGTGATCATATCATGTTCTGAACTTGTACAGACAGTGTCCTCACTGTTATCATGAGATGAATCTGGTGCAAAGATAAAAGTGGTTTTTGCCATTTGTCAGGTGGATGATTTCTCACATGATATTAGGCTTTTCATGGGTTGAAAACAACTTTGTGACCAAACTCTGCCTTGACTAGCCTTGGTTTTGAAAATTCCTTTATCTTTTGATTATTAACTCTGCACTGCTATGACAAGCTCCAATAGTGTAGTTGAAAGGTGTGTGCTGTTGCTAGCACAATGGTTGTGGGTTCAAATCATGTTGATTCAAAAATAGAAAGTACCACTTCTGGTTAAATCAAATGGCTTCCACTTGTGGCTCTTCAGCTGAATTATGGTTACAATACACAACATGACAGCATCTGCTTTGTTTCAACTGCCTTTTGCTTTCTAGTATAAATTACTTAAAACAAAACTCACCAGTACTTGGCACTTTTTTCTGATGATGAATTGGCAATGCTCTGTTGCGTACTCGAGAATAAAAAATGTTCAATTTTGAGTCGGATTATTCATTCCAGGTCAAATATCTTGGAGAGGATGGAGAGCGTACTCCTGTTGCTGGTGCTGCATCTGTGTGCTCTCCATGGGATCTTGTGGTGAGTTAACAGTGAAAATAATTGTGATCAAAATGTTTGGAGTTATACCTATTCCTTCTTTCCATTGGATCTTGTGGCTAGCACTTACTGGGATAAAAAAGATGTTTGGAATTATAGCTATTCCTTATCAAGTGGTAAATATTACATTCTGAGCTATTAAATTGAGCATTTTCTTCATTTATAGCTATTTTCCTGGAAAAGGTCTAGATGGATTCTATATGAATTGAAAGAGAATAAGTCTAATAATTAAAGTCAAATATCACTCGATTAGAAGAGTGGAAGAGAGGTTTAATTTTCTTCTTCTTCTTCTAAGTTGAAAAGTTGTGGGTGATAAGGATGAGAGATACTGCACTTAATCTGACTTGCCTGATTTGTCCACGAGTGGACCAGCCTTAGTGGGTCAGTTCCCAGCCAAAACTTGTCTCATCTCTCTCTCTCAAATGATACTTGTCCCACCTCATTTAAAGTGTCATGATCATAATATGCGACTAGGTGGGGTCTTTATTCCTGCTGGTTTACTAGGTGCTCAGCAGATTATGAATTAATCTGTTAGATTTGGGGGGGGGGGGGGGGGGGGGGGGGGGGGGGGGGGGGGGGTGGGGAGCCCCATATATGATGAAGAATGCTGTATGCCTTAATGCCTTCTTTGCAGGTTTGCGACAGGTTTATAAACCGTAAGCTTGTGCAAAGGCTGTATGACAGACTTCTCACAATTGGTCTTCAAGGTTATGCTCAATTGTATGTCCTCTCTACCTTCTAACCTGAGGCTTTTAATAAATTTGGTGGGTTCATTTTCAAAACACGATAATCCATTCTCTTGTATGTTTTTCTTCTTAGTCTATAGTTCACTGGGGACTTGTTCTTACCTAATCTCTCCTTGGCAGAATTCCTGTTATTTAGTCCTTTCCCTTTCTTCCATAAAATTCAACATTCTTTCTCTCAAAAAGAAAAAATAAATACTGGAATAATAAGATCGTGTTTCCTGCAGACATGAGCCCATCTATTCTCGACTTGCTGATTGGGAAGGAATAAAGAAGGTTTGTTTCGTTGTTTCGTTCCTTTTGTTGAGTGCTGATGAATTTCTTGGTGAATATTATGAAGTACATTAATCAGGAACTTTAGGGGGTCTTAATGGAGCAGGTGGTAGGCTTTACCTTAAGAAATTAGTCATAAGATAATAGGGTAACTGTGCACTATGAGCTTAGTTGCTACATGCATGATATGGTCTTTCGCTTTTGAAAAGTTGCAACATGCACTGATATGGTCTTTTGCTTTTGAAGTGTCTAGTCCTGGTGTGGGATGATAAAATGGTCAGACTGGTGCTATGGGTCTACAATGTCTGCTAATTCATAGGTGGCATGAAATGTGTAGGTGATTGCATGGATGGTTGATAGGTCTGTTACTTTTCATCCTTATCTGGTCAATGTAGCATTGTTAGTTGTATATGAAATCAGCTGTAAGAGCAATTTTCATTGTTGAAATGAAGAGGCAAAGGCAATAGGTTTTGAGTTGTTGCCAATCTGTTGGCCTTTTCTCTGGGTGGTTTCTTTTCCAGTTTTTGCTTCTTGGTTTTTTTTTACTTTTCTGTATTTGCACCTTTGGTGCCCTTTATCTATTAATATATGAACCATTTCAAAAAAAAAAAGAAGAGGCAAACGCAATAGGTGCATGCACAATCATGCATGCAAAGACATGCGTGTGCACGTGTACACGTTGCACATGGGGAGATTGCGCACCTGATTATTTGGATGCTCGTGCGGCCTCTTGCAATCTAACCAATGATCTCGTCCCTCAAAATCATTTACAATGCCCAAACATCTTGAGTGATGCCCAACATTGGGTTGAAACATCTTTGGGGCTTTGATAACCATACATAGTGTATCCAATTAAACACGTTCATTTTTACGCCCCACATCGATATATAAACCTTGCATCCCACCCATCCATGAGGTGTCCTGACATCTTGGTGCACTCCACAACAAGTCCTGAACCTGATCATGACCCTACACATGTGTGTATGTATATATATATATATATATATATATAAAACCTATATTTATCAACTGATGACCATTTTGTGGCATAATACACCATGAACTCTCTTCAGGATCACCTGTTGTAGGATTAAAACTTGACAAAATTGCACCTTTGTTTACCATTTGATCTTTAGGGGCTTCCAAACTTTAAGACTTGTGTGCGTGTGCACGCACCTCTTATCAAAGCATTTGACCTTATCAAATGCATCTTCCCTCAAAATCATTTACAAAGCCCAAACGTCTTGAGTGATGCCCAACATTGGTTGAAACGTCCTTGGGGATTTGATAACCATACATTGTGAATCCAATTAAATGCCTTCATTTTTAGGCCCCATATCGATATATAAACCTTTCAATGCCGTCCACCCATAAGGTTGTCCCAACATCTTGGTGCACTCTTCAGATATGAAAGACGCCAAACACAGTTTTCTCCACGCCGTTCTTGGAGAAGTAGTCTGCAACCCCATTTATTGAACGACTTACATGAACAAAGGATACCTCAAGTCCCCTAACAAATGCCTTGATCTCCGTAACTATCGTAATCAGTCTCCGAGAGAAGGAGAAGAAGAAAAAGAGAAGAGAGAGGGGGGGGGGGGGGGGGGAGATTTAAGTCTTTTGCCCATTTAATGGCATTTGATGAATCTCCCTCAATGACTAATTTTCCACCACCTAAACCTGCCCATATGGTCAAAGCTCGGCTTCATTAGTCTTTAGTCCCTACCGATTCTGTGAAAACCACTAGTGTTTGACCCCTGTGATCTCCAAGTACGCCACCTATACTTGGACCTGATCATGACCCTAAACATGTATGTATACATGTGTAGGTATATACATATGCACATATATAACGTATATTTATCAACTGATAACCATTCTGTGGTATAATTGTAGAATTTAATTATAAGAAAAAAAGGAAAATGAGAAGACGTGGAGAATAATTCTTCTCTGTAATGTATTGATGTATTTTCCTCTTAAAAGAACCAATTTAGGTAGCAAAAAAGGAAATACAAATAAAGAATATTTATCTACAATAAATCATACAACCACACAATTGACCTTCCAAAATAAGATAAGTTGGACCAATAATCCTGTATCGCGTCCCACAACACTCCCCTCAAGCTGGCTCGAAAATGTCGAACAAACCCAGCTTGCTAATAACCGAAGTGAGTTGATGTCGAGGGACAAACTTTGTCAATATATCTGCCAGTTGATCTTTAGATTGCAGATGAGGAGTGACAAGCCGGCCTTCAGAAATATGTTGTCGAAGGAAGTGACAATCAACCTCAATGTGCTTGGTCCTCTCATGAAAGACCGGATTGGAGGCGATGTTGATGGTTGCTTAATTGTCACAACATAATAAGCGGATCAAGGGGAGCAAAACCCAACTTTGTAAGAAACTGACGGATCCAAAGTAACTCGGCCGTAGTATTAGCCATCGTATAATATTCTGCTTTAACACTAGAGCAAGCAACAACAAACTGCTTCTTGGTACTCCAGCAGACCAAATCAGAGCCCAAGAAGATGCAATAACCAATGGTGTAACGGCGGTCATTAGGAGAGTTGACCCAATCTGCTTCTGAACATCTACGAACTGAGAGGGAAGACTGTCGTGCCAAGAACAATCCCCAGCCTGGATGAGCTTTAAGGTAACGAAGGATGCAAAAGACATCATGAAGATGAGTATCCCGTGGAGCCTACATGAATTGGTTGACCACACCAACTGCATATGATAAATCGGGCCAGGTGATAATGAGGTAAATCAGTTTCCCATACTTGCACTGAGATAGAGAGCGCGCCCTCGAGAAAAACGAGCGACCTCAATACCAAGAAAGTAACGCAACAGCCCTAGATCTATAATATCAAATGTGCACCGTAGATATTCTTTGAATGTAGAAATGCCAGCAGCATCATTACCTGTGAGAACAATGTCATCAACATAAACCACTAGAATCATTACCATAATGTGAAGATGGTAGGTAAAGAAAGAGTGGTCCATCTGACATCTGGAGAAACCATAAGGTAACAAAGCACTGCTGAACTTCTCAAACCAGGTTCGTGGGGACTACTTGAGGCCAAAGAGAGCTTTTCTGAGTCGGCAGACAGAGTGAGGCTCCCCTTGATTGACAAACCCTGGTGGAGGGAGCATATATATTTCATCTTGGAGATCACCATGAAAGAAAGCATTCTTCACATCTAACTGATGAAGTGGCCAGTCATGAGTGGTGGCGATGGAAATCAAGATCCGAACAGAGGTAATCTTGGCCATAGGCGAGAAGGTTTCCTGATAGTCCACCCCATAAGTTTGCGTGAAGCCTTTGGCAACCAGACAAGCCTTATACCTGGCAATGGATCCATCTGGATTATGTTTCATGGCGAATATCTATTTGCAACAAATGGAGTTTTTTCTCTAGAGGGAGAGGAACCATATCCCAAGTATGATTTTTTCCCAGTGTAGCTAATTCCTCATCCGTGGCTACTTTCCAGGAGTGATTTCGAAGGTAGTGTCAATCCGCTTAGGAATCTTAATGTTGTCTAGAGATATAAGAAAACTGTGATAGGAAGGAGAAACAATGTGATAAGACACAAAATGATCAAGGGGAAGTACGCTTACCTTTCTAAAGAGCAATGGAAAGTTCAGACTTAGTTGTGGTGGATGGATCTGGACTAGGGGCAGATGGGATAGTGGCGTTTGCTGGAGGTGGAGGAGGCCTGGGTTGCCTGTGTCTATACACCAGAGTAGGCTTGGCAGTGCTAGATGGAGTAGTATCGCCAGGAAGGAGAGGTAGAACAGGAGAAGAGGAGGAAACAGATGGGGCAGAAGTATGGGACCATCTCAAAAAATGTGACATCCATGGAAACACATGATTTTCCTGTGAGGGGATCAAGACACTTGTAGCCTTTATGGAAAGGGGAATATCCCAAAAAGACACATCGCACAGCCCTGGGAGAGAGTTTATCAACAGAGAATTGGTGAACAAAGATGACACCCAAAAACACGTAAAGGAGGATTGTTGATGGGTTTATGCAGGGAAATAAGGTCAAGGGGAGACTTCTCTAGCAGCACCCGAGATGGTATGCGGTCGGTAAGATAACACGAGGTTAAGATGGCTTCAGGCCAATATGACTTCAGGACATGCATGGTAAAGAAAAGGGAGCAGGCGACCTCAAGTAGGTGACAGTTTTTTCGTTCAGCTACACCATTTTGTTGATTTGTAGATGCACAGGAGAGTTGGGATTTGACACCATAGTCTTGTAAGAATTGAACAAGGCACTGACAAACAATAAATTGCAGGACAACTTGGGAACATGCAAAACAGAGGAAATGTCCAAGTTAGGAGTAATTGGAACTCTCCATTTCCCAATAATATCAGTAGATGAGCCATTAGCTAAGTTGACTTTACCACATGAAACAGGTGAAAGGGAGGAGAAGAGGTTGGATATACCAGCCATATGGTCAATAGCACCAGAATCGACAATCCAGGAATGGTGGTAGACATGATGTGTAGAGTATCCAGTACCTAATGGGGAGGAGACAGTATGAGAAGCCTCAGAGGATTGAAGACATTGCATCTGTTGTTGTAAGAGGGCAAATTCTTGTCGAGTCACGGGTGCAATGTCACCAGTCGCATTAGAAGAGGGAGGAGAAGGAGCATCAGTGAGATGAGCATGTTTCGGTCTGGCATGAAATTTGTAGCACGAATCAACAGTGATTGGTTATTTTGCAATATGTGCAAAAATGGGTACCGGTACCTTTCCGCCGTGGACCTCTGGTGTCCCGACGAGTGTCAGAGGATGGATCTTTTCCACGGGAAGTAGGAGGTGGAGAAGGTACGGAGTGAGTTGTGACCAAGGCAGAGCGTTCAGTCGGCACAAAGGGAGTCATAACGAGTCGATGTCGATCATCCGAAAGTAGGGCAAAGTAGACCTCAGCCAGTGAAGGAAGAGGGCGTTGCCCAAGCAGTTGAGCACATATAGGCTCAAATTCTGGATTTAGTCAGGCCCATAACTCAAATGTCTGTCGTCAATCAAGTAGTTGTTTATAGAACACAACATCATCTTGAAGCTGACATTTAACAGATTCAAGTTGATCCAACTACAACCAACATGTCTGCATTTTTTAAAAATGTTGAATCAATGAGAGCTCCCCCTACCGGAGATGAGATGCCGTCTGATATACCTCATAGAGGCGTGCTGAATTGTCACCATCAGAATACAAGGCTTGAATGGTGTCCAAACATCCTTAGCAGTCGGAAGAGTATAAAGCATACCACATACATGTTCTTCCACGGAGTGAAGTAGCCAAGACTAGACCAAGGAATTATTAGCTTTCCAAGTGCGATATGAGGAGTCATTCTTGGTTGGTTCGGTGATAGTGACATCAATATAGTTGGACAATTGCTTGGCTTCAAAAAACATTTTGGCGGAGTGAGACCATTGGAAGTAATTGGTCTCATTCAACAAAATTGTTGCGATCTTGCCAAAATGAGTGGACCTAGAGGAAGCCATATCAGGAATAGAAGTAGACGAAGAAGATCCCCCAGAAGAAGAAGCTACCTTAAGAGATTCAGTAGATGAGCCCATAATCCCGAAACAGAAATCCTCAAGCAAATGCAGTAGTTAGCAAAACTATGAGAAGAGTATCAATGGATACAGTCCAAACCAGGCGACGATAGATCTGGAAGAACAGATGAGCAACAATAGGGCCCACTGATGATGAAGGCAATAGCAATCAAGTGGTATTGCAGCATTAGTAGGAGGCGACACCAATAGTGGTGGGAAGAAGAGATGATGCAACAAAAACCAGCATATCTAAGCAGAAAGCCCAAAAAATGGGTCTACTGGCGTTCCCAGTAGCGGCAAGGAAGAGCAAGAAAGGGGGGGGCCCACTGTTGACCGAAGTCCATGGGATTGCAGCACTAGTAGGAGGCGACACCAATAGTGGTGGGAAGAAGAGATGATGCGGCAGAAACCAGCAGATCCAAGCAGAAAGGCCCAAAAAATGGGTCTCCTGGCGTTCCCAGCAGCAGCAAGGAAGAGCAAGAAAGGGGGGCCCACTGTTGACCGTTGTCCGTGGTCAACCTAAGGTGAGTGTAGAAGGGCCAGAGACGACTTGAGTGGAAGAAGTCCGATGGGAAACAAAGCTTGGATCTAGCGAATCAAAGTAGAGATTCAGGAAGGTGTGTTTTCTGGAGTAGAACTGGCAAAGTTGCAACCGAAAAAACAGAAGCGATGAAGGCAGGTTTGCAAGACTACATTGCAGAAGGATGGGTCCACCAAAACAACAGGTAAGGGTGGGGTGTTGTCGTCAGAGTCCTCGCAGTGACTAGATCAAACCCAGAAGAGAGAATCTTTGGACTCCACAGTAAGTCTTGAGACAAAAAATCTCAGATCTGGAAAATTAAAGGAGAGATTGGCCGCTACAGAAGTCCTCTGGGAACTGGAGCTGAAGATGACATCAAGATCGGGTGCGGAACAGTAAAACAAAACAAGAAACAATCGTCTGAAAGTGTTAAGAAAATTGTTCTGAAAGAAAAAAGGGAAAAGGAGAAGACGTGGAGAATAACTCTTCTCTATATTGTATTGATGTATTTTCCTCTTTGAGGATATATGAATAAATAGGAAAAAAAAGCCAATTTAGATGGCAAAAAAGAAAAAAATAAAAAATATTTGTCTACAATAAATCATACAACCACACAGTTGACTTTCCAAAATAGGATGAGTCGGACTATTAATCCTATATCGGGTCCCACAACAATAATACACCATGAACTCTCTTCAGGATCACCTGCTGTGGGATTAAAACTTGATAAAATTGCACCTTTGTTTACCATTTGATCTTAGGGGCATTCAAACTTTCAGACTTTTGTGTGTGCACACGCCTCTTATCCAAGCATTTGACCTTATCAGATGCACTCACCTCTTGCCAAATCTACTGTTGAAATCTTTTGGATCTCAAATAATCAAATCTTGAGCAATCTTATCAAGCTAAAGTTTAGACTGCCAATGGTGTTGAATTCATGAATTTTTTGAACAAATAGTCAAATGAGAAATTCCAAGCCTTTGATAGGGGAAAGTGAGCACCCTCCGTATTTCTGTTTCATTGAACTTTATTTTGGTTGTTTCTTGTTACAAGACGTTTTAATGATCGATCACACATTTTGATTTCTATTTCTTGGATCTATTTTGGAATCTTTGCAATGTCACATGAATTTTAAACTTATTTCCTGATGCATTTATCTAACCAACTTCATCCATTTCGTTATCTTTCTGGTGCTTTAACAGTCACGTTCTATTCGTGACTTTGATCAATATGCGACTTGCCTTGTTGGAAAGTTTGAGGTGTGTATGATCTACTTGTCCTTTCACCTGCGTTTTATATGAGAAATGCATATTGTTGGAAAGATTAAGATACCTCTGTTAATCTACTTCTCTTGTTTTTCACTTTGAATAACTAAGATGTATTACTGTTTTATCAGACTGTGGACACTTACTACCGTCATTGTAGCAGTGCAAGTTTTGTGGCAAATGTATCAGTGCCACTCCTCTGCATCAGTGCTTTGGATGATCCACTATGTACAAAGGAAGCCATTCCTCGTGATGAGTGCAGGTGCTTTTGTAATATATATATATATATATATATATATATTAATTATGAACGTTTGTTTACTATTTTGACTATGGAATTCTGATTCTGATATTTGTTGTTGCTGCTACTGCTACTTCTATTATTATTATCTGAATGATGAAATTTACTTCTCTTATAGGGCAAACAAAAATGTTGTTTTGGCTACTACACCACATGGAGGGCATCTGGCATTTTATGAAGGGATGACCGCAGATAGACTATGGTACTTCTAGAGTTCATCTCTCTGCCATAGCTCATCTTTGTTATTCTATGATTGTTAATTAGCTATTGCCATCTAAAACCAATCCACTGGATGCTAAGAGTGTTCAAGAATAGATTATCTCAATCTTTTAGCTATTTGATTCTTTTAGTTTTGGGAAAATTCCATATCAATATTAGAAATAATATTTCTAGCCTCATTCGCATACATACTAGTGACTCTAGCTTTGGCATTGATCATGAGGAAGTAGGTCATGCAATCATGTAGGATTCATTGCTGAAATCAATGCATCACATATATGGAAGAAATTCTTCATTATGTGGCTTGTGATCTGGAATTTGATACTTGGAGGCAAGAGATACCCTATATGTGTTCTTGTCCTTGTCATGGCACTTAAACATGATTTACATGTGGTTTTATTGACTCCATAGAAATAGTTTGTAACCTCTTATTCATACATCTAGAATTCTTAGTTTCTACATGTAGGCATAATATATCAATATTGTTAGGCTCTGTGGAGTCTGATCATCAGAGATGTACTGGTGGATCTGGTCGGGGGTCGAGCTAATTAGAGTAGTATACTTTTTTTGTTTTGTGAGAGAGTGAGTTGAACATCTGTAACAAACGGTGCTGCTTCTTCGTTTTTTGCCTTCGAGCATAGTGGATCGGTTTGAACCTTTTGGACGTACCGAAAGGAAATCACGTAAAATCTTTATTTTGTGGTTTGTTTCTCTTTTCTATCTTCGATATTGTTGTTTCTGTGAGATAGGAAAGACGTTTTCTCCCAACAAATATAAACTTATATTCATGCATAGACACATTATAGGCCAATTAGTTTTTTAGGGAGTGTCTACAAACTTTTAGCAAAGGTTTTGGCAAATAAGTTGAAAGAGGCACTACCAGAGGTGATTGGAGAATCACAAGGGCGGTTGTGGAAACAGATAAATTTTGGATAGTGTGATGATCACCAATGAATGGGTCCACATGAGGGGCAACGATAAGAAACCGAGGATGCTTTTTAAGATTGATATGAAGAAGGCATATGACTGTGGATTTGTCCTTTGTGGGATACCTTTTTTCAAAGGATGGGTTTTGGGCAACGGTGGATGAAATGGATGGTCGTGTGTAGAGGAGACTACATACTCACCAATAGTAGCTAATAGAGGCCTTAGAAAGAGAGACCCACTTTCTCCTTTTATCTTCACACTTGTTGGCTAAAATTTGAATAAACTTGTGGAAAAGCCAGGGAGTTCAGAATTGTTAAAGGCTTTGAAGCATCACCACTTGGATCGGTTGTCACACATCTCCAGTTTGCATACGATACCTTGGACACCCATAGTAGAGAGGGTTGAGAGAAGACTAGCTAGATGGGGTAGGAAATACCTTTCTTTGGGAGGATGGTTGACCCTTATCAAACCCGTGTTAGTTAATCTCCCAACTTACTACTTGTGTCTTTTTTAAGTGCTGAGGTGAGTTGCCAAAAAATTAGAATAGTTATTTAGGAGATTTCTGTGGGGAGATCAAGAGTCAAAAAAGAAAGTGCACTTGGTGGCTTGGTCAAAAGTGACTTAAGCCCAAGTCCAAGGGAGGCCTTGGAATTGCCCCATTACAGGTTAGGAATCAAGCCCTCCTATGTAAATGGGGTTGGTGTTTTGGTAGAGAGAGGGATGCCCTTTGGGTTAGAGTCTTGAGTGCTAAATATGGAACAAAAGATGGTAATGGATGGGGTTTGGGTGAGAATGTGGAGAAGTATGGTTCTATCGTGGTTAAAGCATGGCGGAGTATGAGCCGGGGTAGAACGCTTGTGGGAAATATGTATAAGGACAAACTTAGATAGTTGGTTGGAAGAAGAGAGAAGACTTTCTTCTCGAAGGATTTATGGATGGGCAATAGGCCATTAAAGGAAATGTATCCACAGTTATTTAAAATAGCCAGGAAGAAAAAAGCCTTAGTCCAAGACTGTTAACAAATTGAGGGCACCAACATATCTTGGCACATTGACTTTAGGAGAGATTTGAGGTCCGTTGAAAGTGATAGCTGGGAAGGTCTGCTAGGTCAGTTACACGAGTTTCCACTATCCTTGGTAGAAGGGGATGAGCTTGTGTGGACGGGTGATTCATCGGGTGCCTACTCGATAAAGACAATAGTAGATTTGGCCCTCCAACAACAAGATAGCACGGTTTCTTTCTCTCGTTTAGCATGGAAAAAGTTAGCTCCTCTAAGGGTTCAAGCCTTCGAGTGGTGTGCACTTAAGGGAAAGATTCTCACTAGAATGGACCTTAGAAGGAGAGGGTTGTTGGGATTTGAGGAGGATCTTAGTTGTCCACTATGCATCATTGGAGGAAACTGTTGATCACCTTTTAGTTGGATGTCCAATTGCTCAGAATTTTTGGATCAGTTTCGTTAATCTTATGGACATTCCATGGGTCTTTGAGAACTCTTTTGAAGGATTGTTGGGACGTGGTTCCTCTCATGACTTATCCCTAGGAGGAAGATGGCCTAGAACACGATTCCAACAGTCATTTTTTGGGCTATTTGGAAGGAGAGAAACTCCAGAATCTTTGAAGGAAAAACCACCGACGTTAGTGAGCTTTTTCAAAAAGCCAAATGGAGGCTTTGTGTTTGGCTACTTTTTAGTAAAGAATTCAAGGGTCTTGAACTCACCGATGTCTTTTCGTCGTGGGAAGGATGTATGAGTGGAAACCCTAGGAAGCCAAAGACTAGTCAATTGGTCACCTCCTCATAGGGGAGTCCTGAAACTCAATATAAATGGAGCTTCTAGGGGAAAACCGGGTCTAATAGGGATAGGTGGTCTCCTTAGAGATCATAATGGCCAAATATCCATGGTTTTCATAGAGTCAGTGGGGATTAGTGATTCAAATGAGGCAGAACTCATTAGTATCAGGAGAGCTTTGACCATTTGGGTATGTTTTGGGGATGGAAAACTAATTATTGAAGGGGATTAGTGTTGTGGGACCCACTTCAGTACACACAAGGTGTTGTGGGACCCACTTCTGGATAGGGTTGATTAGAATCACCCTATTTAGGAAGACCATATTAGTTTATTGTATGAGGTGTACGATTGATTGTAATTTATTATTATTCCATATTAGCCACCTTGATTGGCTTCATGTTTATTATATAAAGATGTAAACCTTTACATCGAAAACATACAATATAGAGAATTTCTTCTCTATTCCCTTTTCTATATTTATTCTTCTACAATTAGGCAAATGCTATCAGGTCAAAAGGATTGAAGCGACCTCCCTGGAGTTTGATTACCATGGTTAGGGAGATTAGGGATCCTGTTTCGGGACTTCATGTGTCCTTCGCCCAAGTCAGTCGCACGACTAATGGTGTTGCTGGCTTCTTTGCAAAGAATGGAGTCGAAAATTCAATCTCTGGCGTCTTCCACCTTTGATAAAGGAAGAAATAGAGGACTTGAAGCTTTTCTTAATGCAATAATTTTGGTTTTGTTTCCCTCCTATGTATTTTCTCATTTTTATTTTCAAGGTCTACTCCTTGTATTCCCTTTTTCCTCATGTTGGAGTTGTATTTGTTATTCCTCTATTAATATAATGCATCTTTGTTACTGCTAAAAAAAAAGATATTATGCAATGAAGTCAAGGTAAAGTCATAAAATGGAAATTTTATGAGCATGTGCCTTGTTTTGTTCTAATTGCTGATTCTGAAAATTGGAAGGCTCTGTGAGTGTGTTATACACTCCAAATCAGGACAGGTTAAGCCCTGGTGAACCTTCTTGATACTTAGAAATTAGTTTAGATGTTAGTGTGGATTGTTTGGAGGACATGACGAATTTGTTGAGGGAATTCATTGTTGTGATGCCTAAGAAGCTTCTATGTTAGCCCCACCTTGCTGGAAAGTTGACCACCAGATTGAGTTAGTGCCTGACATCAAACCTCTTGCACAGGCACCCTGAAGGATGACACCCTCCCAACTTGCAAAGCTGTGTAGGCAGTTGGATGAACTCCTGAAGGTTCATACAGCTTTCCAAGGCCCCTTAAGGAGCACTTATTTTGTTTGAGGAAACAAGACGGCTCACTATGGATGTGCGATGATTATCATGCCCTCAATAAGATCACGGTCAAGAACAAGTATCCCGTGCCATGGGTAGAAGATCTGTTTAATCAGTTGTCAAAGGCCTCTGTCTTCACCAAGTTAGACCTGTGCTTAGGCTAATACCAAGTACGGATTGCAATGAGCGATGAATCAAAGACAAGATTTGTCACTCGGTATGGTTCACTTGAGTATCTCTTAATTCCCTTTGGGTTAACAAATGCACGTGCTACTTTTGTACTTTTTTGAGAAATAACAAGATGGGCAATATATATTTATTAAAATCAAAGAAAATATACAAATACAAGGTGGGGGTCTAAGAGGATTAAGCCCAAACAAAGAAAAGGGTAAAAAGACACTCGATATGACAAATTGTTGACAATAACAAAGATATGCAACAAAATAACACTCCGTCGCTTCTTGAATAGTTACAAAGAGTAAATGCCTCTGTTCAATGAGTTGACCCTAACCTTTGCAAAGAAATCCGTTACACCGTCGGCTGACCACCTGACTTGTACAAAGGATACCTTGTACCCCAAACATAACTCCTTAATTTTCCTTACTACTGTGATCAATTTCCAAGGAGGCTTTTTAGTCCCCTTAACCCACTTGATCATATTTGCCGAATCCCCTTCTATGATTAGTTTCCCCTGGCCCTTAGTTCTTTACATTGTCGACGCTCTCCTGATAGCTAACAATTCAGCCTCGTTAGAATCCCTCACCCACCAATTCCGAGAACACCATGGAGGAAGTACCATTTGAGTCACGTAAAATGCCCCCTATACTTGTTGGCACTGGTTTTCCACTAGTGGTTCCATCTACATTAAACTTGAACACTCCCGGTGGAGGGGGTACCAGATCTCAGTAGTAATGCACTTCCTAGTTCTTTTGCTCATACACCCCTCCCAAGAAATATCAAAATCTGTCATTATGAGGTCTTTAAAGTCCTTACAAGCTGATAGGCAAGCACAAAGCCTCCACTTCGCCTTCGTGAGAATCTCATTTTCCTCTACAGCGTAATTCTAAAAAAATTCCTTGCATTCCTCTTCTCCATATAGTCCACAAGACTATATAGAGATAGGTGGGTCCCACCTAGCTCCACATGAATGGATGGTTTGATAGTTCTCACTTGGATTAGTTCAGCCAAGTTTTTTAAGCGTAAAAAAATTCAACTTTATTTGATGATGGAAATTTATCGGGTTGTGTGTGTGTAACCTTTTTTTTCCTTTTCTTTTTCCCCTAACATTCAACACTTATAGGTGGCCAAACCGTGGGTCAGGCTACAACCGTAGTTTTAATTGGTTAGGACTTGATCAGTTCTTTTTAGTCATTAAATCATCAAATGATGTTAATTTGTGGGTTCCCATCTTATGTAGTTTTTTGACCTGCTAGTTGCAAACCATTTAAACTTAAGTGGTAATCCTATCACTTACATAAATTGGTTTTGTTGCACATGATTTCATTTTTTATAATTGGAACCTTAGATTGCTATATCCCCACATACATGATATGAGGATTGTTCACGATTAGATTGCAGCACACTAGATATGTTTAAATTGCATTGTCGATAATGCATCTCAGTTGATCAGTGAGTTGTCCTCATTCATTGTAATTTTGGGGGCCATCATGTCTCATGGAGGGATGTTTAGATCCGATGATTTTCTATAATTGGAAGAAGGCCCTGCATAAAGACGAAGTTGACATTGCTATCAGTCAGATAGAAGTCAACTTTTAATTATTCTTTCATCGTATCATACTTGTTTTCATGGTGTAAATGTTGCTACAAAATGAAGCATGGTTATTCTCTCTTGCAGGTGGGCAAAAGCTGTTGATGAGTTCCTTAGCGTCCTACATGCTGGTCCATTCATGCATAAGCAAAAAAAGGTGTGATATTCATTTATGACTATTCTTCCTGTGTCCAAAAGGGTAAACCATAATAATAACTGAAAGACTGTAACAACTAAAATCAATTAGCAATTTCTTGATACATCCAATCATTTTCTATTGAGACAACTTGTGGAGAAGGAAAAATCCTACACACGCTTTTTTATTGATTTTGAGAAAGCATACAGAAAGGTGCCAAGGCAGTTAGTACACAGAAAGGTGCCGAGGCAGTTAATTTAGCGGACATTGGATGATTATTGCGTGCTAAATGGAAATTCATTGAGATTGTATGAGATAAACAGGGGTGTGGAGAGACTATAAGGTAATATTTTGGGTATGATGAGTATGAAAATTACTAGGTTAGACTTACAGTTTGCAGCTTTAGTAGATCATAGAATGGGGAGGATAAATTGATTATTGCTGAAAATGATTTAGTACATCACACTGGTAAATTTTGATATTTGGTTGCAACTGTAGAGCCAAACTGTCTAATTTTGGAATTTTGCTAGTTAGGTAACCATAGAGTGGGCCAAGTGCCGACATTCTATTTGAGTTTTGTGTTATTGAAGAATACCATCTCAATTAGATGGGTGCTTCTGGTTAGATGTAGGACATTGTATGAAACTGGAGTTAGAAATGAGTGCACTAGAGGAAATATAGAAATCGAGCTAGTAGAAGAAAAGATGAGGAAATGTTGTTTAAGATGGTTTTGGCACATACACAGAATTTACTCCAATGTGAAGAACTAAAGGGGTCATAAGTCATAACTACAATGTACTAGGAGGGAGCCATTAAAGACGCAAAATGATGTGATAAGAAAGGACATGGTGAAATGAGGTCTGACCAAGAACATGGTGCTTATTTATTTGTTTGTTTGTATGTTTATTTATGTGGTTATAACAGGGAGTAATCTCTCTCTCTCTCTCTCTCTCTCTCTCTCTCTCTATCTCTATCTCTATCTCTATATCCATTCTCTCTCTCTCTCTCCCTCCCTCCTGGTTAATCTTTTCCTATCTGCCACAAATTCCTTTATTTCATCACTTTAAAACATTTTATTGAAACTTTATCATCTTTGTCGATCTGTCTGTACTCACTTTCTTTGGGCCAATTGCCTACTCAGGCGTGTTATAAATCTGTCAGAATATGCCTCCAACATGAAATAGCTTCTTCTATCCTCTATAGATCTGTTTCCTACAGAGCCACTTCATTCTTTGAATTTGATATCTTACAATAGAAGAACATGAGCAACTGTTCTAGACATTTATATGATTATTTACGAACTGATGATAACAACAGCTTTTATGAAGCAGAAGCCTGTACTGGGAGGAATTAAAGGTGACAATTTTTGACCTGATAAGGAAAATTTGGGTTTGGGTCAATATTTTAGTAGAAAAGTTGAAGTTGATCTGACCCCCCCAAAAATCACAATAGTCTTCCATGGACTAGTTGATTTGGATTAACCCCAAACCCACTATTTATGTGAGGTGTAAACCTTAGTTCTAAATTATATCTTATCAAAACTCCTAACCCAGCAACAACAGCTGCCACACTCATCTCCGAAATACCTGATCTTGTCCTACTTCAAATCTCTCTCTCTCTCTCTCCCTCCCGCCCTCCACCCATCACTCTCTTCCCAGTTCTCTCACTCGATGGATATGTGAGGGTACTGGTACTTTTTCTTTCTCATCAATTACTTGGATGCTAATTGTGAGAAGGTAAAAAAACAGTTGCTAACTGCAGATCTCTAATTTGCTGTTATTTCACTCTGATTGCACATGTGAGATCTCTTGTTTTATAAGGAATCTGGGTTGGGTGGGGTTCGGTAAAACTAAATGCTTGTTCATTCCTATAGTCAACACGACCCAGCCCGACCAATTGCCACCCTAAGAGAGTGAAATAGATCATCTGCTGTATTTCTACCAACTGAGGTCGGGGAAGGGGAACATGGAATTCAGTTGATCACGACTACTGTTGTTAGTTATAACCTTTTTTACACTGAAAAATGGCCTCTTCCAAGACAGACATCCCTGTTTGCAAGGCCTCTCTTAACTGCCTTTTCCAGTGAGGGTTAATACCTTCCCTAATAAAGATTTAGAATACAGTATATGCTGGCCTTATCATTATCAAGTTCTTTATCTAAAAAGCTCACGTTTTGTGCTCTGCAGACACAGGATTCAGGCCTGTACTCTTCATTTGAATCATCAATTGATAAGGGTCCATATGTGAATATCACTGAAGATGGAATGGTGATGGCATTGGCCAATGAGCGTACAAATGAGCAAGACCCAGTAGAAATATCTGACGATCAGATAATACCTGACAAGGTAACAGAGAATCCAGTTGAGAATATAGACCAAATCAAACATAAAGAAGCAGCAAGTGAACATTGCATTCATGGAATTGTCCAGTCTTCAAAACAGAATTCAGATGGCAACTGCAATAGTAGGGATCTCCAGGAAATCACAGCTCCTGTGAAAAAATACATACATCAGCTTTCACGTGCAAACCGGAGATCAATGTGGTTGCTCACATACATAGCTATTGTAACAACTTGGCCATTGATTGGCTCTGCTCTTCTCGTTGTTTTCAAGAGGAAGCTGCAAAATGTTTTACCTGCAGCATGGCTCAGAAGGTGAAATCAGCATCAATGATATTATTACCTATGTCCAAAAAATATGTAATATTAGCTATATAATCTGTCATAATTGACAATGTAAATGTGCAAACATGGAATAAGGACAGAAGAATGGCTATGGGCATGATTTAGCCTTACCTGCCTAAATTATTAAAAGAAGTCAAAAAGTGGAGTTAGATAGAAAAATCAACCCAGTGAATTTTCTTGTCTTGTCAAGTTCAACGGGCATTAACTATCCTTTAGGGTTTCTAGAGCTTGATTTGAACAAGCTGCAATTGCAATCCAGTGTCATGAAGTATGTGGGATCATTTTCTATGTAACAATATTATCATGTAATTCCAAGTCATCCTTTATGAAAAGCTTGCTACTCTCTTGTATTCTGTAATTTTTAGGAGACTTGATGATGATTGATAGTGTGTTAAGGGTCGTTTCAATATCTGAAAATCCAGAGAATTAAATAGTATTTCCTGAAAATGTGAAAGAGGCTGTTGGGTGAGTTGCAAGGAGGAAATGACAGTTACCTGCAAGTTCATGTCGGGAGCTATTTTCAGGAAATGATTTCCTCGCGATTTCACAGCGAAGCCTGCGTGTAATCAATTGTTTGACAATTTGGTGAACAAAACAGTTGAAGAAAACTTGTTTCAACCAGTTTGCATTTGGGAAGGAATTCACCGATTCTACGATATTTTGAAATATGGCATGTACTATGGTTATCTCCCTTAAACACACAGGGCCACTTAACCGTAGTCTGAACCGATATATGCAGATTGAGAGGTTTACGTATCTCAAGCAGGGGTTAAAATCTTGGATTACTGAGATCTCGGCCGATATGGCTGATATCAGCCATATCGGATATCAGCCGAGATCTCGGAATTCCTAGATTTTAATCCCTGCTTGAGATATGTAAATATCGGATATCGGCCGAGATCTCTCTCTCTTTTTGGAAATATCGGATTTTTTTTATATTTTATTTTTTTCTAATTTAAAAAAAAAATGATAGGAGGCCTGAATCTGTAAGAAAAAAAAATGAAATCGAAAATATATATTGGCTTGGTATGGGCGAATATCGGCCGACATATCGGCCTGGGCCCACTGTCAATATTTCATTTTATTTTTAAAATAATAATTGATAGAATTGAATATCGGCTGATATTCGGCGATATCGGCTCATATTCCAATGGTACGACCAATAGATATCGTATTGGCCGAGATATCTTGTGCTAAAAAATCCAAGATATCTCGGCCGATACAATTAATATCCCTGGTTTCAAGAATTAGTCGGGTGAGATGCCTGGGCACCTTGATGTTAAAATAATAAAAAAATTAAAAAAAAATGACATGTACTATGGTTATGGGCTATATCAGAATAAAAATTATACCTAATATTAATATTATATATATGTGTGTGGAACTTGTAAAAGTATTAACCATTGGATCTAATGTTAAAAAGTGGACTATTAATTGAAAAAAAAAAAAATAAGAAGATAAAATCAATTTAAACCATTCATTGATAGCCTTAAATAAGATTTCCGTAAAACCCATAATCTAGCTTTGATTTAAAGATAACTTACTTAAATTATTTCATTTGATTAAGTTGGTATTGTTGAAATAAATTATGTTATTTAATTGTGCCCACTCTTATTATAATAGTACAATTTTTTCAAAATTTGAAGGCAAATTTTGATTAATAGAGTTTTGTCTGCCACGTGGTGTTTTCCATTTCCTACCATTATTGTCATATGTCATACTCTGGTCAGCTGTGGCGGGCCAAAAGGCCAAAATATAATTTAATTTGTAAAGGTAATCTTAAAAAGCAAGATGATGTGATGTGATTTGATCATTTTTCAAATAAAAAAAATAAAAATTGAGAAAAGAAATAATGATTAAAAATGTTTCCAAATTAATTAAGTGCTAAATACATGCATAAGAAGCTTCTAAGCATCCACTAAAACATAGAAAAAGGAAAAGTTTCCCACCCTATTGTTCTGTTCATACTTCCAGCCAAACAATCATCTCACTTGGTCATCTTTTGGGTATAGAAAAAGTCATAATATTAAATAGACTAAAAGTACAAAAAATGTTATAGAATCCATTATAAAATTTAATAAACTTTGATCATGAGATCATCAAACACTAATTTTATATTTTATAGAGATCCATTTATGCCTCTTTTGGGAACATCTATTGTGACAAACTATATTTTTATAGAGTTTATGTTTATGATGGAAATGAGTTAATTCGATAAATTTTTCTTTGAAAGTTTGAATAAGATGTATGATAAAATTCAACTTGAAAAAAAATCATTTCAAATAGTATTGCATATTTGAAAAGTATTTCCTTTTGTAACCTCATTTTTCTTTAGATTTGTGCATTTTCAGTATTTTTACTATTTTTTTTTTTTTGAAATTTTGCTCTAAGATAATAACATTTTGGAGTTTTTTATGAAAGCTTTTAATGAAATAGTATTGAGTGTTTATCGAATTAAATGTATATAACTTAACGTGATTGATATAGTTTGAAATCGGTTTCTTTCTAGGTTTTTTTTTCAAAAATTTCATGAAATCCAAGTTATAATTTTTTTATTTGATTTACAAGATAATCCCCATTTCTAGGTTTCTTGTGAAAATTTTAATGAAATGAAATTGAGATTTTATGGAATTAAATGAAGATGTCCTTAACTTGATTGATAAAGTTTTTAAGATGTTTGTGTGATTTTTCTAATTTTTCAATATTTACATAAAATTAAGTTTTTAGTAAAAAAAAGTCCATGAATTCTAATGAAAGAGACATGTCATTATGAGAAATTACAGAAGACGAATTTATTTTAGATGTTTTCTCGTATGGGTTTTTCAATTGTTTTAGGACATATCTTATTCATATCGAAACTCTAGTTCTTAAGAATCTAATATTCCATGAAGAAAATCATTTTTAAGCCTACAATATGTTCCATTTTTCATTATTTTATTTTTTCTATTTTTTTTAAATGAAAAGAAAAAGTTGTGGATTTTATCAATCAATATGTATTCTACCACCGGTATAGTGTATCAACTAATAACTATCGGCCAATAAATTTTAAACCTCTCTTTTCAAGTCATCTTTCGGGTTTACAATCTTAAAACCTAGTGAGAAGGTGCTAATTAACAAACATTAATTAACATTTCTCATTAATTGGTATTTATCATATTCTTAAAAACAAAAACGTGAAGTTCACACACCAAAATATTGGTTGATATTATCTAAAATATTAATTTGATATATATTTTGAAAATTTAATATATAATTGGCTGAAAATAAAATTTTATTCTCTAGAAACGATACAATATTGACCACGGTTTGTACAAGCCCTAATTGTATTTTATTTGGAGAGGTGATTAATGTGTTACTTTAGAGGAAAAGGCATACATCTAGTTAAAAAATCACTCATTGAGTCACTCTGTCAGCTGTGGATGGACCTCTTCATGGCCCAAATACAGCCCGAGCTTAGCCCAAATTTTTCTCCAAACGAATGGGCCGAATATCTACAACATCCCAATAGGCTATGCTCGGACTCATTTTTAGCCCGTTTAGACCGGCTTAGGCTAATGAAGAAGCCCATAAACCATATTGGGCTTTTTAGCCCATTTCGCTTATATACAGTAAAAGCTCTATAATATTATTACTTTCTAAATTAAAATCGGCAGTCGGTCCTCACTTTGGCCTCATTCAAAATATAATAAATCTCTCTAATTCAGTACTCAATTAATTCAGAATAAAAAATGTACTTTCTCAGTCATATTGTAAAATAATATTCTATAATTTCGAAATACAAAATTACTGCAAAAGTGACCAAGGATCTCACAAACTGTATCATCTAAACTCTGAAAAAGTAATATGAGATAAACTTTTGGATAAATTTCCTCATTCTGATAATGTCACGTCACACCGCAAGGGCGGTAATTTGGGCAGTAGACGTGGGCGACTAAGGGTTGCAGATGGAGAGGATCTAAAAGCGGCGATGGGCTGTAATATGGCTTTCAAGCAACAATAGCTGATGAGGCAGAAAGAGAAAGGAAGATAAAACGATTTCAACCGAAAAAACTTTTTTACAACGGGTGAGAGTTTAAGGAGTTTTTCTTGAAGGAATAATGTACATCAATATGCTAGACCCTCTAATTAAATAACCTATCTAATGTAATATTTGTAAGTGCCCCGGTTCGTCTGAGTCACCCATATTGTCAATTACGTAACTCAGTTGGACTTGCCTTGGAAGTATGTGAAGATCTACTATGCAATTGAAGAATCTACACCGAATATGTTATTGGCACACATGTAAGTAGACCATAGGAGACCTTAGGCTGAGTCAAATACCTTAGAAGTCAATTGTTTATAAACTGGAAAATTAAAATATAATTGACTTACAGCCTGGAGGCTCGTGCAGTCTGTCGAGGCCTCGCAACTAGTCTTTTGATGAGTTGTATTTTGGACAACTGTAACTCAACTGACCTTGTGTCTTGCTAACCGAGTCTCTTATAGATTTAAGAAATTAAATATGTATTCCTTAATTGGGAGTTAATTATGGAAATAAGGTATATCCACATGTTGAAACTCTAAGTGCCACCTCACATGATTTGAATAAAGAACCGTTGGGGAGTTAGCTGTCTTAGACAAAATTGGAAAAACTCCTCCAGGTGATTAAATATTATTTACAATCATCAATGTCTCTTAATGTAAATCCTTGATTGATAACTGAAATAAATCAATGGTCAATCATGCACAGTGGCATCTTAATTGGCTGGCCATATACCGCCACGAGGCCTCATTGGAATCCTCGAGGCCTCGTGGGCGTGACTGACTACAAAGAACATACAGTCTTATATATATCAGTGAGCTAAATGAAATAAGTACTGACACACTGTGTAACGTCCCGACCCAAAAGTGGGCCCGGAACGTCACTGTTTTTTTTTTTTTTTTTAAACTACACTCAAGAATTCTAACTGGGCCGGATCAAAGGTTAGGCCCAGAAACAAAGCCACACATGAGCCTAACAGGTGAAGTCAAACATATACCATGTGCCTACCCACAACACAATCACAAACTCATAATTCCATAAATGAGATGTTATTAAATTACAACCAGAGTAGCTACGGAATATATAGCGATTTAATACATCACATCAACACAAACTAAGTACCACATACTGTACTTTACAAAAACATATGGTTAAAGGAATCAAAAGACAAATATAATGGAATTCTCCTCAGTGGGAATCCCAAGGTAACGCAGCAGCTTATCCATCATAAGTTTCATATGGAGGGTTTTCCTCCTCGGACACATCTCTTGAAATATGAGTGATGTGAGCTAACTAGTTCAGTAAATGAAATATAACAATGCAGTCTAATGAAACATCAGATTAGTTAAATAATCAACATTTGAAATATAATATCTCATGCTTGACAATAAATTCTCAATATCATTCCATCACTGCTGTCATCCATCGTAACACCTACATACTACGCTGAGACCATTGTATTAAGTCCCAACACGGTCAAAATACATCCTTATAAGTACATCTCCGACCCTCACATGGCCGATACTGACACTCCTCAAGTTAGCAACTGTCGACACCCCTGGTCTAGTAGACGTAAACCATCTCACACACATGGTCGATATTGGTTCATTAGTTAAAGGCACGTGGAAGCAATATTTAAACACATATAATCAACATCATAGACATTTATAATCATCATAAGCACTTCTTACAACAGTGCATCATGTCCGGGCACAGGGGTGGGTTCATCAAAACTTGAAACCACTCATTACTCAAGATCCATCTCATTAAATCTGATTTACACCTTCTGCAAAGTTAAGTCCCCTCACTGAAATTGTGTGGTCTCGAAGTCTCTGTCAACATGCAAACAAATGTGTAATCAATAATTGGTCAACATACATAGCATTCAAAGACATACATACTAGTAGTATTTAAAAGCCATACTGTTTTTCGAAGAATCTCCAGGGTAAATGGAACTAAGTCTCCTATTTGGTTTCTAACCATTTTAAGTTAGAATAATCCACAATATAATAATAAATAGGTGCTCAGACCAATTCTCATATTGTCTTCTGGACAAGAACAGATTGATGTATTGAGTTAGGTTTAGATGTACAAGAGGCTCAGGTCGCTTCTTGTATTGTCTTCTGCACATGACCAGATTGACGTATTGAGTTAGGCCTAGAGGTCACTCAGTGCTCGACAGATATAGCGTCGGCTTGGAAATAAAGTCACTCAGTGCCCGACAGATATAGTGTCGGCCTGGAAATGAATACAATAAGTAACACTATAGTAATAAGAGAAGAATGGGTTAGTACATTTTTAAATTATCAAATAGGTATAAAAATCACATGAAAACCTAAGATCTAACTCATGCATCATCAATCAACTAAAATTTAACATTAAAAAACTGGGTCCTCGGAACATGCCTCGGAACCAGGTACTATGGCTTCGGACTATCCGAGCCACAGTCTAAACTAGTCCACAGAACCTCGGAACATGGTTTTGATCTTCGGATCGTCTGAGGGTCAAGTCTCGGATCGTCCGAAGGTGCTTCCGAACTCAAGAAGACAGAAAACAGGGTTTCGGAGGGTCTGTGTGTCTCGGATCATGCCGAGGGAAGCTCGGATTGTCCGAGAGGGGTTCAGTCTTTCCGAACAGGCTCGGGATGTCTCGGCAGCAGAGGCAGGCAACGGTTAGCCTCTGTCGCTTCGGGACTTCGAGCCAAAGGTAGGAACGTCCGAAGGGGTCACGCTCGAAACATCCGAAGAACAACTCTCGGAACTCCGAGAGTCGTCTTCTTCCTCTATCTGCAACAGCAGACAGTGACGCTGAACAGAGAGTGAAATGAGAATCTAGAAACAGTGTGTTTTCTGCATTTGATTTTCACATCCAATTGGTCAGATGGACTCCTCAGTGAGTCTTATTACCTTAGGGAATAAATTAAAACCTTACACTTAGATAAAACATCCGATTTTGACATCAAAACCAAAGTGATACAAGAAAATCCATATTTTTCCTTAAACTTCAAATTAGTTTTACACACTCAAAACTCAGTCAAATTTACTTTTACTTGACTCTAAACTAGTTAAAATTTAAAGATGAAGACAATGGGTACCTTCACTTGAGTTCATACTTTGAAAATACCGACTTCGAAAAACTTCCTCTTTAAGCTATGGTCAACCGAAAAATTGAAAAACAGACAGAGATAGAGAGGGAGTTTGATCTGGTTTTCAGACTTCACTGGAGAGGGAGGTAAAACCAGCTAGGAAGGCTGAGTTTTATAGAATGAGATAAGCCATGGGTGATGGCCAATGGGCGCTGCATGCAGCGGCTGACCGACGTCAGAACAATAACGAACAATGAAACAGTTCTTTGCAAATAAACCCCTGGCTAATAGTTTTGATTTTTGAAAAAAGGTCCAATTTTGATAAAAATCATTTTTTAATTAAAATATGGTTTAAAAAGCTTAAATAATTTTAATCCAACTTGACAGATAAGTTAGGTTTTAAAAACTCTAATCATCATAAAAATTTGGAGATTTAATTTTCATTAAAAACCATAGATCCAAACAAAATTCATAATGTGACACTATTTATTTAATTTAACTTGTGTCAAATAAAATAAATTAAAATTCTTATTTTCAATGTTTGAAAAAATAAACTAAACCGAAATAAAATGGTCTAAAATAATATGATTGTCTCAATAAATTCTCATTTCTACAATCATTTAAAAATATTTATTTCCCCTTTTCGGACAGTTTTAAATACCATTTTTTGAAATTAAAATAATTCTGAAATCAGAAATAGAAATCATTCATTAAGGAAGACAATATCATCCAATAATAATCACATAATGACATAAATAATAAAATAACATCATAGAATGGTAAATTACCATTTTGCCCTTCCAGCTAGACGAGCTGGATCACTAAGCTTTCGAACTCCAAGTGGGCCGAGCCTTGGCTTTTCTCAAAGCCTTAACCCTAATCTTCGAGATTAATTGGTTAAGATACGATTTATCACACGGATTACGCCTAATTTGGGTCAGGGTATTACACACAGAGAACCTCTTGGAAAAATTATAACAGTGTGAACAGAGAGATTAGCCTCCTCCTCTTACACCTTCTTCATCATCTTCTTACATGGATGTTTGGGTAATCAATACCCCAGTTCTGATGAAGCTTAAGGTGTTCACATAGGACCTTAAAACCAGTCATATTTATGTCATATACTGTTGTGCCAATAATCACTCTGATGGAGCTAATCTGATGGAAGGAGCACACAGATCGAGTAAAGAAGAAAATGCTTAAAGAAGATCGGATAAAGCCTGAGGCAAGTATTTCTTTTTTCTTTTATTTTAATTATTGTAAAGTGGATTAAAACAATGTGTTCGAACCACTCAAAAAAATAGGTGTAGAAGATTAGACCGATTGTGTTAAACCTCTATAAAAAACTAGGTTGCACTATTTGGATGTGAGACCCATACATATTAATTTGGGACGACCGTAGAGTTGGGAAGTCTGACAGTGGACGTAGGTTTGTTGAAACTGAACCACTATAAAATATTTGTGTTTATATGTGGCTGGTGCTTTGAATTGATTGCTTGGATTGAATACTGGGTCACATACACACACATATATTGATCGGCCAGTTTTATTAACAGTTGTTTATTTTACGATGAAAGGATCTCATTGAATAATTCATACACTTAAATTAAAATTCGGTTGAGAAATTTTAAAAAGGAATTAAAATTGAAAACTGACCTGTTCACCCCCCCTCTAGGTCATGCATTACTCTAGTAACGGAATTTCAAAATCTGCACTCTCGTCCCAACCATATTACATTAGAGAGGTTTTATTGTATATATACACATCTCGGCTATACATATGATTTCATACCTTATTGAAAGTATGTTGCTTCAATCTAGGTCAAGCACCAAGAATTGAGTTGGATTTGGATCCAGATTTCAATTTCACTTAAATCTGACCTATTTACATCCCTAATAACACAATTTGTAAAGTTGTTATAGCTTTTATTAATCATATCTATCAGTTAAAATATAAAAATAGAAAATTTCATCAATCATCATTTAAATTATTTATCTTATTAATTTGAGATTAATTTTTTTTAAAGTAAAAATATTTAAAATTATTTTTTAGAAACAAGTGACACTCTCATCTATTGTATTTGATCGATTATTATTAAACTAAAGTAAGGAATTACAGTAATATAATTAAATTCTGTGACACATTAAATATAAAGAATTATTTATAAAATATTATACATTAACTGATTCTAAATCAACATTATCGTTTAAATAATTCTTCTGTCTTTAAAGTGGGTAATCATATCTGTTATGCATTATGAATTTTATTTCCTTTTTTTGTTATTATATATTTTAATTATATTGTTATTTATTAAAAGGTAGGATTCATGTCGCTTCGTAAGTTCGTAGGAAAGGCCGTTGGTGGCGCATAGAAATAATACAATAAATTAAGTCAAAGAAAACTCAAAGTCATCAGATCCAGTCACGTTCTTAGAGCGGGAGTAACATATTTCATTTCATATTAGCAATTCCTACAACTCGGTATCACACTAAAATTTACTCCCCAAGACCCACTTCTTAATGGTCCAAAATTTCAATAAACTCTTAGAATTTTAGAAAATAGATTTTTGTGTTTTTTATGACCAGTTAGGTCTATTAGAGAACTTGATTAATTTTTTGTGACATGTGTAAGTTTTTCTATTTACATACACTGAGTAATTCACCTTTTACAGGAGAGTGGAATCGAATTCAGAACTCTTACTTTTTAGGACGATCCGAAATGATTGGTTAAAAGAATTTTTGTGTCTATTAAAAAATATATAGTGATATCTAAATATTACGTTTGATTTTAAATAGATTTCTTAACTGACTTTCTACTATGACAATATTATGAAAAAATTAATAATGGAGTAAGTCAAAATATATGACAGAAGTAGCCATATCGTTATAATTTTATATAATGTTTTAAAATATATGTGAATTATATAGTCAATGTAAATTTAAGTTAATAAAGGTTGATACAACTTGTTCATTTAGCTTTCGTTTTATAACTTTGAATCATGTGAGAAAAATATAATAACATCAACTCTTGCTTTTAATTTAATGAGCTCGTTTTGCTTTATAAATATATCTTATATCTTATTTTTTTTTAAAGTTCTATTCTTTTTTTATTGACATACAGAATTAAATATCTTTCAAAAAAATTTAAAAAAAAAAGAAAATTTTACTGTATCGATAAATAAAATGAAGATAACATTTTAAAATGTCCTTGATATTTTAAATTTTTAAAATTAAAAATCTCTATAAATATTTAACATAATCCAGATTTTAATCTTTTCTACAATCATCATAGGTCAAAAGAATCTAATCTCTAATATGCAAATACTAAAAGATGTCTTTTTCCTGAAAAAAAAAATTAGTCTTTTAGTTCATTTCGCTTATATACAGTAAAACCTCTATAATATATTACTCTATAAAGTTATAACTTGTCTAAATTAATATGAAAAGTCGGTCCCAACTTCGGGCCCGTTCAAAATGTAATAAATCTCTCTAATTCAGTACTCAATATATTCAGAATAAAAAATGTATTGTCCCAAGTATTTTGTAAAGTAATATTCTATATATTCAAAATACAAAATTAATCCAAAAATTACTAGAGACATCACAAAATGCATCATATAAACTCCAGAAAAGTAATCTGAGATAGACTTTTGGATGGTCTGATAATGTCATACCGCAAGGGCAGAAATCTGGACAGCAGACGTGGGCGTCTAAGGGTTGCAGATGGAGAGGATCCAATAGCAACGATGGGCAACAGTCTGTCTTTCAAACAACAATGGCTGATGGGACAGAAAGAGAAGGAAGATAAAACGATTTCAGCTCAAAGAACTCTTTTACAACGGATGAGAGTTTAAGAAGTTTTTGTTGAAGGAATATTGTACGTCAATGTGCTAGACCTTCTAATTAAATAACCTCTCTAATATAATATTTGCATCAAGGTCCCAACCATGTTACATTAAAGAGGTTTTACTTATATATATACACATCTGGGCCATACGTATGATTTCTTACCTTTTGAAAGTATGTTGCTTCTGGTTCAAGCACCAAGAATTGAGTTGGATTTGGATTTGGATCACTTAAATCTGACCCATTTACATCCCTAATAACACAATTTGTAAAGTTGTTATAGCTTTTATTAATCATATAGAATAGAAAATTTCATCAATCATCATTTAAATTATTTATCTTATTAATTTGAGATTAATTTTTAAAAAGTAAAAATATTTAAAAATATTTTGTAGAAACAAGTGTATTGTATTTGATCGATTATTATTAAACTAAAGTAAGGAATTATAGTAATATAATTAAATTCTGTGACACGTTAAATAGAAAGAATTATTTATAAAATATTACACATTTACTGATTCTAAATCAATATTATCGTTTAAGTAATTCTTCTGTCCTCAAAGTGGGTAGTCATATCTGTTATGCATTATGAACATTTCTTTTTTTGTTATTATATATGTTTAATTATATTGTTATTTACGAGAAGGTAGGGTTAATGTTGCTTCGTAGGAAAGGCCGTTGGTGGAGCATAGAAATAATAAAATAAATTAAGTCAAACAAAACTCAAATCCATCAGATCCAATCACGTTCTTAGAGCGGGAGTAACATATTAGCAGTTCCTACAACTCGGTATCACACTAAAACTTACTCCCCAACTCCCCCTTCTTATTTCTCAATGGTCCAAAATTCCAATAAACTCTTAGAATTTTAGAAAATAGATTTTTGTGTTTTTTATAACCAATGTGTTAAGTCTATTAGAGTACTCGAATAATTTTTGTGGTATGTGTAAGTTTTCCTATATATATACCGAGTAATTCTACGTAGAGTAGCCATTTGTAGTAGAGTGAAATCGAACTCAGAACTTTTAAAGATGGATCCCAAACCAGCATTACTCCAATCTCTTTATGTTGAAAGAATGTTTGTGTCTATTAAAAAATACATAGTAATATTTAAATGTTATGTTTGATTTTAAATAGATTATTTTAATTGACTTTCTACGATGACAATATTATGAAAAAATTAATAATGGAGTAAGTCAAACTATACGAAAGAAGTAGCCATATCGTAATAATTTTTATATAATGTTTTAAAAATATGTAATGTAAAATATATGTGAGTCATCCGGGCTGGCTATGTGAGCAATGGCGGGGCGGGCCCCAGGAGATTAGTCTTGTTGGGTCAATACCTCAGAGATACCCTCGTTATCAAAAAAAAAAAAAAAAGAATAGCAAAATTTTAGTTATATTAAATTTATAATTTAAGTTAGTAAAGGTTGATACTACTTCTCCATTTACCTTTCATTTTATAACTTTGAATCATGTGGGTATTCTGCAGTTTTCCACACGTAAATTCAAAAAAAAAAAAAAAAAAAAAAAAAAATATATATATATATATATATATATATATATATATAAATGAACTTTTGTTTTTAATTTAATGAGCCTATTTCGCTTTATACATATATCTTATTTAAAAAAAGGTGCTATTCCTTTGTTATTGACATACACAATTAAATATCTTTCAATTTTTTTTTTAAAAAAGGACATCTAAGAAAAATTACTGTATCGATAAGTAAAATGAAGATACATTTTAAAATGTCCTTGATATTTAAAATTTTTAAAATTAAAAATCTCTATAAATATTTAACATAATCCAGATTTTAATCTTTTTTACAATCATCACTGGTCAAAAGAATCTAATCTCTAATATGCAAAACCTAAAAGGTGTCTTTTTCGAGAAAAAAAAACTAGCTGATTTGAAATTTTGAAGAGCCAAATTGCACTGTTTCATGAATTTTGGCGAGCTGACTTGCAATTTTAGAGAGTCGAATTGCATTGTTCATGAATTTTGACGAACTAACTTGCAATTTCGGCCAACCGATTTTATTGTTCATGAATTTTGGTATTCTTTTTTCTTCGGTACGGCAGGTGGAGGGCAAATTGAGCATCATGGTAAAACCCGTGTCTATATACACAAAATGCCCTTGTAAAGATTGCTGGCCTATTTTGGGCGTTGGATAATCGACATTGATGGGTCTCACATCCCACCATATATAATGTTAGGTTGTGACATAGCAATATCATCTTTAAGTGTTCATCTACTTAGGATTGAGTTGGATAATTAATTGTTTTTGTGTTAGGTTTTGCTAATTAGTTTTTATGTAAGTATGATTTGGAATATCATCTTGTACTTATTTTATAACATAGATATTTTCACTTTATATTAGAGGTGAGATTAATTTCATTGATACACAAAATCATCAATAAGTCTCGAGTATTAAGTTAATTTGGAATTAGTCAAATTTAAGATCTCTAGTCTAATCACCGATTGAGATATTCATGCGAATTAATATCATTCTTTGATCCAATGAATTGAACTACATCATGATCACCTAAATTAAAATTATATTTAATTCATATTAATATTATCATTTTACTATTTTACCTTAAAAATATCAGATACTAATACATATGAAAATTTTGCATATAATACTGATAATATGTTTAACAAGATGGTCATCCTAACATGGGAGGAGTATTTTAGCATGCATGGGTTTTAGTGAACTTATCATTTTACCCCCATCTGTCCATACAGATTTTAGTGAACTTTCAAAAATCGGTTTACTTTCCACTGAATCGGTGCACTAGATCGATGCACTGGACCGATGCATCGACCGATCACTTGAAAACGGAAATTTGAGGAAACTGATCTAGTCAGTGCACCGATTTCTTGAGATGTGAAAGAGTCCAAATCGGTGCACTGATTCACTGAAAAGTGATCGGATCGGTGCACCAATTTCTGAATGTCTAATTTTTTAAAAAATTTGTATGGACGGACGGGGACAAAGTGGGCAGCTTGGAAAAACCGTGTCTTCTGAATGAGTTTTACTGTGTTAAGATGGACACCCTTTGACAATGGTCATGAAAAGTCTTACTTAGGATCTTTGGTATGTTGCATTATGGAAACTTCAAACTATGTTTTATGATTGCAAGGAGGGGTGAATTTGAATAGGGATATGAAGGGTCCATGCCCACTCGAAAGTATTGAAAATTCCTTAACATATGAGTTGGCTGAAAGAATCTTGATTAACTCACCTAACTTAATGTTTAGATCTCTATTTATATAAACTTAAATGCTTTTTAATGACAACATGAATCCGAGAACCTACTGAGAAAATGCTAAAATAAAAGAAATATGTTGATTTTAATGTAAATCTAATTTAAATCTTTCTAAATCGATGTGAGATGACTCTTGATTTTAATGTAATTTGATGTAATAAATAATCATCATTTTATTATAATTTTTTATTTTTACAATTATTTATTTTATATGATAGGATCCCTTAACGTATTACATATAAATTACGACTCTAATTTCATAGATAATGTAACATATTCTAATACTTAATATGGTCAACCTATATGTGCCCCTTAAATGCTATGACATTAAGAGTTCAATTCTGGATGCTCTCGAGGTGTACCGTAGTAGTTTATGTTGATAACTGACACTGATTGATCAAAGGCCAATGTCATCTTTTCTTTCTCCTCTCTCTCTCTCAAAACGCCAGGGGAGGTGCCAAGGAAGAGCCGCTCGCTGTCTCTCTCTCCCTCTCTCTCTCTCTCTCTCTCATAGAAACTGAAGAGAAGTCCCAAAGGCAGCCAAAGCAGCTACAGCCATTGAATCTCTGTGTAAGGGTTCTTATTCTTCGTTTATTTTACTTTTCCTGAATTTTTTTTTAGAAAGTTGGAGATTCGGAGATTCTGAAGAAAACCCATTTCGATTTGAGCTTCTTTTGTATCACGGTCTCTCGACTTCTGGGTATTGTTTGAAAGATTGTATTTGGGGTTGTTTTGCCCTTGACTGGAAGACGAGATTTTGTGGTGATTTGGGTATGGAAGATGGGATTTTTAGGTGGTTTTTTTTAGTGAAATTTAGGATTTTGGAGTGAAAATAGAATCTGGGTTTGGGTGGTTTTGGAGTGAAAGATAGGATTTGGGAGTTTTTAGAAATGAAAGATTGGATATTGGGGTGACTTGATTTTGGGTATATTTTTTTAGTGAAGGGAGGATTTTAGATAGATCATAGAGTGGGAAGTAGATGATCTTTGAAGTGAAATTTGTATTTTGGTGTATGTTGGAGGGAGGGATGGAATTTTGGGGCTAATTTAGGAGAATAGGAAAGGGCTTGTTGTTGAATTTTGGTGTTTTCATTGTCTTGTGTTCGATTGGCATTTGCTTTGTTTGCTGAAGAAATAGGATTTGAACATGGATCTGACACAGAAGCAATCTTCTGACACTTCAAGAATATCATCTTCGGCACCTAATTTATCAACAGGTTTCACTAAAAGTCAACAATTCACTGGTTTTGATTCAAATCAGCAGCAAAAATGGGACACTGAGAGGTATTGCACTGATATGCTCGATCAACGGTTCCCTGAATTCAACACTCCCTCGCAATCACGTTCTTCTGGAGCATATAATCCAAAAAATGAGGTTAAAAGACCCGATCAGTTAGATCCTGCAACAACCTTGGTCATCAATAACATGCAAGAGTGGGATCCAAGAATTATGCTGAGTAAACTTTCTTTTCTTGAGCAAAAGATTCATCAACTTCAAGATGTTGTGCAATCAATTATAAGTCAAGATAGCCATTTTCTGGGTCGATCTAATGAGCAAGTAGCTCAGCGGCAGCTACTGACAGCTGATCTCACTTCAATCATAATCCAGTTGATCTCGACTGCGGGTACCCTGCTTCCATCGTCGAAGAATATGCTTTCTGCAACTAACCCTCTCCTTGGGCAGTTGGGCAGCGTCCTTGGGTCCCCCTGCAGCTTAGGAGCTAATGTTGAGTTGCGACAAAATGAGAATATGCCAGTGGGAGGAAGCAATGCTTCAAATTTTGAGGGTCAGATGAAAGGAACAGATGGTTGTGGGGGTGGACAAAATTATGTTGATCAATCTGAACAATGCATCTTCTCGGTGGAAGGATCTGATCCTCTTGCTGTCGAAGAAAACGATATGAAGGACTATGAAGATGCTACAGAGGGAGAAAACCTTCCTCCGGGCTCATATGAACTATTACAGCTGGAAAAGGAGGAAATCCTGGCACCTCATACCCATTTCTGTTCGATCTGTGGGAAGGGATTTAAGAGAGATGCCAATCTACGGATGCATATGCGAGGTCATGGTGATGAGTACAAGACCCCAGCTGCTCTTGCAAAGCCTACTTGTAAGGAATCAAATTCAGAGCCGGTGCTTATCAGAAGGTATTCATGTCCTTATGTGGGTTGCAAGAGGAACAAGGACCATAAGAAGTTTCAGCCTCTAAAGACAATTTTGTGTGTGAAAAACCATTACAAGAGGAGCCACTGCGATAAGAGCTATACATGCAGTAGATGCAACTGCAAGAAGTTCTCCGTTATTGCGGATCTGAAAACACATGAGAAGCACTGTGGCCGTGATAAATGGCTGTGTTCCTGTGGCACTACCTTCTCAAGAAAGGATAAGCTGTTTGGGCATGTCACTTTATTCCAAGGCCACACTCCTGTTCTTCCTGCAGATGATACCAAAGGGCCAGCACCAGATAGAGGGCAAAACGACGATTCAGCAGCGAGGATGGAAAGTAAGGTATTTGGCTTTGGCTCAAGTACTGCTGGTGGTGTCCATGATGTGAATATGAAAGGTGATGCTGATTGTGGCTATTTCTCACAAATGAACTTTGATGCATGTAGCTTTGGTGGAATTGATGAATTCTCTCGGTTGCCTTTCGAAGTCTCTGAGAGTTCATTTTCTTTTGTACCTTCAGGGTCTTGTAATTTCGCTCAGAAAACTGGGGAGAATACTATTTCTGATGTCTTGTGATTTCTTTGCTATTTTAAATGATTAGTCCAGCTTCTATTTTATTGGTCATGTTCTTGTTCTCTCTGTTTGTGCATGTCATGGTGTCTACTACTTATCCTGTATACCCCAAATCCGAGTGGATTGGATCTCCATGGTGATGAGTATACATTCGTCTTGCATTATGAACTTTATGGTTTCAAAAAATCAACTTTAGATTAACATATGGCTGACAAATGATGATCATGATGATTGTCTTGAGGCATATTTGACGAGAACTTTTTTTCTGCCAAAACACACCCTACAAAATGTAAATATCCAACTATGAAGTTCTATCTTTATAATGTCTAATCTTCTTTTAGTCTTGTTGAATTAACTTCTTGTCGGTCGATCGAGAGAGAGAGAGAGAGAGAGAGAGAGAGAGAGATGGGAATTGAATATTGTTCCATAAAGTGTTCCTTTTCATTTTTCAACTGAAGTCATATGAAAGTGACCATGACGAAAGGAGTGATTTGTGACAGGTTGGTGATGAACATTAAAATTTGCAAATTCAAGTGGCAATGCCTAAAAAGAAAATTTAGCTCAGAGTGGCTCGTGATAAATTTAAGACAAAAATGCCCTTTATTATGTGGCACAGACCAAGTTTCTTCAAACAACTGAAATGTAGCCTCTTGAACTATTTACTCTAGTGCGAATTGAATGTCTTGCGCTTGCGCAAAACAAGACTTATACTTGACAAAAAACATAAAACTTGTGCTAGCACAAAAAATTGTGTTTTGCACTAGTGCAAAACTGTGTTTTTGTCAAGCGCTAGGGCAAAACTCAAACTTGCATTCTCTCATTTTTTCCCTCTTTATTATTGATTTCTATAATGACGGACGGCCATTGTCGAAAAGATTGAGAAGATCCATTTTGTCCTCGGGCCATAAATGCTCAATTTTGACATCTTCTGGACGTTTTTTTTTGCTTGAAACAACACAGATACTGCCACCAACATCATCCTTGACATACCTAGATTTCTCTCACTCTATCATTATAAAGTGATCGATCGTCAGTTATGGTGCTCAGATTTTTTTTCTTAATGGTAGAAATTCCTGAGAGTTTGGAACTTGGTTCTAATGATTCTATACCGATGAATGGTGTGAAAAAGAAAGAATCTGGGATGGGTTTTGAAGATACGAAACCAATGGTGACTATGGTAAAAGGAGAAGGATGTGAAGAGAATTATAGAGATGTGAAGTCGAAGATAGGAGTAAAAGAGGAATAGTCTGATTTGGGCTTTGCAGATTTAAAGCTAAAGTTGAAGTGAGGAAAATCTGATCTCGGTCATGAAGGGCATTTTTCCCTCAAAAATGACTTCTCATGGAAGAAGGTTATTTTCGTCCTAAATTTAATACGAGGCACTCTATGTGTGTGTTTTTTTTTTTTTTTGCGATATTGCCATCAGAGTTTACGAATTTTAAGCTATTTTCACTAAAAAATCTCAAATTTCTACCTCGGAAAATTTTTAATGGTGCTTTGACTTGACCAAGAAACTTCATTGGTATTTATAAAGACTGAGGAACTAAGTGCTCTATATATACAGAGGACTTCTCCCTTGAGAACAAATTTGCACTAAGGTTGGCCAATGGGTGCCACTTGAATACGCATGGACGGGTAGGTTTAGAAGACCTTAGTCTTATATGTCTATAAAATTCGATATTGATTAGATAAGAAAAGTCATATTTTTTGAGGCCCTTAAAATTTTACGTTTACCTGGTAGAAGAAGTTCATCGAATTAGACCAATGAGATTTGAACGTCAAATTGGTGTCAAATTCAGTACGATGCAATTCACAAGGGTAAGTAGGTGTGAGGGGGTATTGGATCTATTAAGTCTACTGTGGGTCCCACATGGCAAAGTTTGTATGAAAGTTTCATGAGAATTGTTTTCAAGGGAGAATTATTATAGTAGTGATTCCCTTCAAACGGCTCAATGGGCTCACTTGAGCCTACGTAGATGAGTCGGTTCGAAAGGATTTGGTTTCTACATGGTGCTTATAAAATTTTAATTTGATTGGATAAGAGAAGTTATGTTTTTTAATGCCCTCAAAATTTTACATTTATTTAATGGTGGAAATTTATCGAGTTAGATCAATGGGTTTTAAAAGTTGGATTAGTATCAAATTGGATACTGATGTAATTCATGTGGGTGTGAGTGGTTGTGTAATACCCTGCCCCAGATTAGGTGTGTTTTACCTCGTTAATCGTGTTTAACCTGTTGATCTCGAGGTTTTCGGTCAGGGCTTTGAGGAAAGCCCAAGCGAGGCCCAATCCGAGCTCGTGAGCTCAGAGATCCAGCCCGTTCAGGTGGAGGGGTATTTTGGTAATTTACCACTTTTAGATGTGTTTTTATAAATTATATTGATATGTGAATATTATTGGTGAATAATGTTATCCTTAATGAAGGATTTGCATTTATTATTTTAAAATGATTTTAATTTTCAGAAAATGATACTTAAATATCGCCCGTCGGAACCCTGAAAGAGAGTTTTAATTATTTTAAATAATTTCGGGAAAGAGATAAATTTTGAAAATGGTATTTGGTGTTAGATCATTTTAGAAATGATCTAGATATTTCATTTCACTTCAAAACAAGATTTACAAATTAGTTATTTTTACATTTGTTGAAATAAGTAATTATGGGTAAAATATGATTTTTATTTAAATCAAGGGTTTTTAGTGAGAGATAATTTCTGAAATTTTTATGGTGACCTAGTTTTAAAATCGATTTCTTATCAAAATGAGGCTTATCTGCAAATTATAAACTGTTTGGGGACTGATCTGTAAACAGCAGAAAAATCATCAACGCCATGCAGGCGTGCACTGCCGTTCGCCCGAATTTCCGGTCATCATGGATTCCCGCCGTCCAGTCCCATCGAGCAGCAAGCCTTCCGGCCGGAGAATGATGATCCATGGTTGTCCCGTCCCATCGTCGACTCTGCTTATGCAGCTGAATTCCGGCATCTCTCCTCAACTGAAATCCTTTAAATTGAAGCCTTATTGAATCGTTTGAACTCCCAGCCATCCTTTGCATTTCTTTCCTCTCTCTGTGCCCTCTGTTCTCTGTAAAACCCCGGCCGAGACCCCCCTGCTGTGCTTCTGTTTTTCAATAACAGTAAGCTTAAAGGGAGCTTTGTAAAAACCCGAATTTCAGACCAGGAACCAAAGTGAAGGTATTCATTACATTCCTCTTTAAATTCTAACTGGTTTTGAATCAAGAAAATCGAATTTTGAGTCCGTTTTGATTGAGAAAAAACAAGTTTTAAGTTTTAAGGAAAACCATGGGTTTCATGTACCCGTGAGGATTTGACTTTAAAATCGGATGGCCCAGTGAGCTTCTGAGCTCCAAACCCCTCCCTATGGAAAGAGGACTCACAGAGGAGTCCATCAAACCAGACGGATGTGAAAACCGAATCCGGGAAGCCCTCCCTTTCTGGAATCGCATTTCACCGTTTTTCCGCCGTGACTGTCTACTGTTGCAGACAGTTGGAGAAGACTACTCTCGGAAGGTCCGAGAGCCGATCTTCGGACGGTTCGAACCTTCGGACGGTCCGAGCCGTGACCCTCAGACGTTCTGAGCTTCAACCCGAAGCCCAGTCCGCCCGAGGCGAGCCAGACCTCTTTCGGATGCACCGAGCCCAGCTCGGAAGGACCGAGCCAAGCTCGGAAGGACCAACCCTCTCGGACGTTCCGAACCCTGTCTTCGGACATTCCGAGGCTTCAGACCCACCGAGACTTTCTGTTTTCTGTTTTTCCTGTTTCGGATGGACTTCGGACGGTCCGAGACCCAGTCTTCGGACGATCCGAAGTCAGGCCCAAGTTCCGAGGCCAGTGACTCAGTTTAGAGTGGTTCGGATGATCCGAAGCCACTGCACCCAGTTTCGAGGTGATGTTTCTAGGGACCCATTTTGAAAATGATAAAATATTGTTGGAATATTGTTTTTGTCTAATATTGATGATTATTTAATGTGTTTGATTATTTGTTATGATTTATACCCCCTTGTTAATTAAAAATGTACTAACCCCTTTCTCTTATTATTTATAGTGTAAATACTATTGTATCCGCTTTCAGTCCGACATTATAGTCGGGAACTGATAATTCACTTTCAGGACGACACTATAGTCGGGTACTGAGTGACCTCGAGGCCTACTCAAAATGTCAGCTCTGGTCCTATCTAGAAGACAACCGAGAAGTGACCCGAGGATCTAGACCTCACTCAATAAGTCAATCTGGTCAATGCCCAGAAGACAATATGAGTTTGGACTGAGCCCCTTTTATTATTATATTATTATCTTGTGGATGATTTAAAAAGGATAGAAACTAAGTAGGAGACTCATTTCCATTAACCCTGGATATTTTGTGGGAAAATGCATGATTTCCAAATTCTACATATATGTACGTATTTGTTATATATATTGATTGTGCACTTGTATGTTGTTTGAACAGAGACTGCGTAAACCACACAGAACGGTGAGGGAACTTAACTCTGCAGATTTTGTAAACAGGTGTTATATTGAGTAATGAGTGGTTTCGGTTTTGATGAACCCACTCATGTGCCTATACATGATGCACTATGGTAAGAGTGCTGTGATGATTATGATATTACGATGTTGATCGTATGTGTATGTAAGACTGCTTCCACGTACCTGGGCTATTGAACCACTATCGGCCATATGAGAGATGGTTCTTGTCTACTGGACCATGGGCGGACCATGCTGTCGTCAGTTGCTGACTTGAGGGTGTCAATATCGGCTAAGTTAGAGCCGGAGATGTACTTGCAAGGATGTATTTTGACCGTGTCGGGACTTAATACTGGTCTCAGTGTAGTCGGCAGGCGTTACGGTGGATAATGGCAGTGATTGATAGTTTGATGATGTTATTATATTATTTGAGATTATATTTACTGTTATCAAGCATGTGATATTGAACTATTGCTAACCTGTTTCATTATTTACTTAATATGCATTGTTAATTATCCTTCACTGGGCTAGTTAGCTCATACCACTCACCTTTCAGGAGATGAACCCGAGGAGGAGGACCCTCTCTTTCAGGCTTAGGGCGATTAAGCTGAGGCAGTGTCTTGGGATTCCCCCGGAGGGGAATGCCCTGATCTTTTCTGTTGGTTCTTCGAACCATTGATTTTCATTAAGTACCGGATGTGATACTTAATTTATGTTAATTTAATGTAATAGGCTATGTTGCTTTTTGAGACAATGCTTTTGAACGATGAATCAATGATTAATTTTCTTATGCTTTGTATTAATCATATTGTTATTATGTCTTAGTTTTTGAGAAGCATATGGTACATGTTTGAGTCCACATATCGCGCTAATGTGTAACCGCTGGGCCTAACTGTTGATCCGGCCCAGTAAAAATACTTGTGGTTCAGTTTATCTTTCAAAAAAAAAAAAAATCAGTCGCGTTCCGGGCCCACCGGTTGGGTCGGGGCGTGACAGGTTGAATAGATCCATTTAATCCAATATGCGCCCTGCAATCTAAAGGTTGTATTAAAGTTCATGCAAACTAGTTCTTACAAAACTTTTGTTAGAACGGAATGGGCACCACCGGGGCTCACATGGATAGGATAAAATATTCATATTGATTGGATAAGACAAGTTATCTTAAATTTTTACATTTATCTAATGGTAGAAATTCAAGTTTTAAAAGTCAAATTGGATATATGTGTAATCCATTAGGTCTATGAACTCTAGAAATCAAACTCATGAAAGTCTCATGAAAACTATTCTTAGGGGATTATATATATATATATATGATGATCTCTTGCATCCATCCTTACATCACATGTTTCGTGAGCTCACTTATATGTGACCCACCTATGTTGATCATGATTGCTCTATTGAAAATGTCTAGTTTTGAACTTATGTCCCTCAAAAAATATTTTGATTCGATAAATAAAACCATTGTTTTCAAATCCATACAAATCCAGGGGTTAAAAAGGTGATTAATATTTTTTAGAACTTTAAAAATATGACTTGACCAATCCAATTAAGATGATTTTTTGTAGACCTATGCTCAGATTTTTTTTAATGGACCCATCACAATCACCATACATGAGCCTTGCATAGGTGGGAATTACGAAGAGTGAAGCATAAAGAGGGGTGTGATCATTGTCTTATATATATATATATATATATATATATATATATATATATATATATATATATATATATATATATATATATATATACAACAGCGGGGCATAGGGATCCTATATGTTATCCATTTTATATTAAATTCGATCCGTAAAAAAATTCTCTCTTTTTAAAAGTTTTGATCCAACCTTTTATAATTTTCATTTAATGCATCATAACGGTTGGATTAATCATGATAGACTAAAATATTTATCAAATTATTCATTTTTTATCTTTAAAAAACAATGATTAAAATCATTTAATGAATTCCTTTTTGACAGTATGATATTCTCTGTGATAACCTCGGATTACATAGATTGCTTGATTGTGGATTGCAGTATGTGGATCATAATATTTCAATGATTCTGATCTGTTGAGTTAGACCCTTTTCTTAAAAAAAAATTAAAAAGTTATTATACTTTATAGAAAGTAGTAATAAAATATAATTAATTTATAAACAAAAGTTTATCTTAATATTTTTATTTAAAAAAAATAAAATAAGTTATTATAAGTTTTGCCTAAAATTTTAGGTGGAGTCGTTGGGATGGCAATCCACACGTGATTTGCAGTTTGCTGCATTTCAAACTACATCCATGTATATTTTACCTAGCTCTTCACAAGATGAAATCTACTTCGTAGTATAGCAGAGGAAAATTAATATTGGCCGATATATATATTATTGATATCGACTAATATTAGTTGTTTTAATAAAAAAAATAAGAGAGAGACATTTATCAACTGATATATCAACCGTTATCATTTTTTTAACTCCTGGACTAGAGCAATTGTATCATAACAAACTAATGCAAATGTTATAATGGGCCACACCATGGAACTCATGATCATGGTCCACCAAAGTTTGCTTAAAACGTACTTTGCTTGTGCCATTTCCAACTTCTATGTATCTTTCACTGTCACTATTGTAACCTAAAGTCTCATTTATTCGGTTTTCTTTAGTCTGATAAGACCTTATCTTCTTTTTTCATTGTATTATCAATCAACACTTACTCTAATGGGTCCATATGAGGAGAGTGACTTTCTTTCCCACATTAAGTCTCCCACATAGCTTATTCTCTTAAAAATATATTATATATATAAATATAGTTTTGAAAGGGTCAATCCTACTTTTGAGATGCCCTGAAATTTCAGGGGCTTTAAACGCAGTACAGACTTTGAGATTGTGAGTACAGTCATTGATCACATTGGTGGAAGTGTCAGGTGATGGCCTATTCTACCAAACCCTTAAAATGGTGATTGACTTATTAAAGGCATTTTAGAATTAGAGATAGATTAGCCTATCTATCCCTTCCATTTAAAAAATATTACACTACAACAGGGGTTAAAAAATCGGCCATGCAAATATATCGGCCGATATGCATATCGGCCGAAATATCGGCTGATATTTTTATCTCTCATCCCGATATCGGCATTTTCTCTCTCCTCCGATATCGGAACCGTGAAAAAGCCGTGAAAAACCGCAAAAAACCATGAAAAACCTTGAAAAACCGCAAAAAACCACAAAAAACTGTGAGGACCCGTGAAACCCGTGAACCCTGAACCTTTGAAAACCGTGAAAAACCGTGTAAAAACTGTGAAAAACCGTATCGGTGTTTTAAAAAAAAAATTTTAAAAAAAATTAAATACCGATATTTATGAATATCGGCCGATATTGTGGCCGATATTCAGGACCGAATATCGGCCGATATTCGGTATGTACGGCCGATACTTATCGTATCGGTCGATATTACTTGGTCTTAAAAAACCGATATATATCAGTCGATACAATATGTATCGGCCGATATTTGTACCTTAGCACTACACGGGTGTTGATTTTCTTTGCATTGTTCCAACAATTATATCAGATGTCTTTGGAAGAGACTTTATATTTATTACAGATTAGACTCTTTGACTTTATAGCTCTTTGAATATGATGAGTAAACATTAATCATTATTACTTTGTAAATGGATAATAAAAGTTTAACGCTTTACAATTATATTTCTAAGATCTAAAATTAAAAGAATAAAATAATCAAATAAAAATAAAGAATGTATTCATTGTTGTTTCTGTAAATTTCCATCCGGATTCTAGTTTCTAGGGAAAACACATTGAAAGAGTGAAATGTCATTCATTAACGATTTTGAACACGAGCCTAAGGATCACTGTCCTGATGAACGCCAAAATTTTAACTGCAATTCACACTTCTATGAACCTTTAGCGAAATAAGATTTAGATCTAGATTTTATAATTCGGATAAGGACTTCAAAAATCTTAAAAACCCATAAATCAATTTTGCAATAGCTCGTGTTAAGAGGAAACCCGATACTCAAATAGACCACCCAATTGAAGTTCACTCAATAGAAAATCAAGTTAGACTCAAATCTCACTAGATTTATTGGCACCATCTATACCAACTAATGAAATTGAAATCCAATTGAACCAAATTGAAGAATGGAATTAGAATTCAAGTATGCTATGGACAATTACAATTAATTAAAAGAAACAATCAAATTTTAAATTAAAAACATTCATGCATTCCCATGTGCGTGAAAATTATTTCAACAGTCAAACAACTTGAAATTTAGAAGAACGAAACTCACCAAACTTGAAGAGAACCTTAATGCTTGAATTTCTTATTGCTTTGCTTGAATTTTGCACGTACAAAGCATGGGCGGACCCATGCTTTTATAGCCTCTCCTAGTAAATAAATTGTAGGAAAAAAAAATTAAATCTTGCTAAACTCAATGGGTTCATATGCCCATGGACTTGCTAATCCTAAGTTCCATCAATGAGAAAATTCCATATAAAATTATTGCATCATAAATGAAAATAAAATAAAATTATTACATCATAAAAAGACACGGGCAAATATGGGCTTTTCATTCAAATTGTTGATAAACTTATTGGCTTCCAAATCTTATCCAGGTCCATCCACACGCCCAAGCAAAGGACCACCTTCCATTGTTAAAGCATCTACAATAATGGGTTTCGTTCCTCTTCTTTCCGCCTAAGATTGTAGGACGTAGGAGTAAGTAAACAATGTAAAAGATAAGCAAAATCTATTTGATTTAAAACTAAACTTTTAAAATGAAAAAAAAGACAGTAGAAGTACAAAAATAAAAAAATAAAAGAACTAGAAAATTGAAGGAGTCATGGTCGAAAATCCAGTTCAAGAAATGGGAGTTCTGACTTCACTCTAAACAGTCAATCTCTATAAATTTATCTGATTTATATGAATAGAAAGGTTTACAAGGGCCATTCGAATTATCATTCAGCACAATTCTCTCAATTTTCATAGCTTCCTATCTCGCTACTCCATATCAAACTTCTATTTTCTTTTTTCTTCTTAAAGGGCAGATGCAGAGAGATTGGTAACACAGAGTATACATGTTTATGAAAGAAGTTGGGAGAGAAAATTTAAGAGTTTGATGTAAGAATTAAAAGTTAGGAGGAGATTGAAAAGATTGAAAGAGAACATTTAGAAGTTGGATGATAGAATTAAAAATTGAAAGACACTGCCATCTAAGTTTATTTTCTATTCACTCGTATTTGTATCATTGTCACAGAGCTCGTTCTCAGAATATTAAAGATAATTGTTAATAGTAGGATATTTTCAAATTCTCAATTTTTTTTTTTTAAAATCTCATGGAAAATATAATTTAATAAATAAATAATGTAGTCGGAGTTTAAAAATATAGATGATATTTTAGAAATAAAAAATATATATTTACCCCAAGCTTTTTTAACATAAATTTAATGATAAAATCTCGTGATTTTAACGAAAAATTATCATTTCTAACGATAAAAACATACTTTTAAGAGGAATTTTAAAAAAAAACGACACACGTGGTAAACGACACACATGTATAACGTCGTAAACAGTTGGGTATCAAAGTCGTGTTTGTGGGCACCAGATACCACAAATTATATGTGGAATTACGATTAATAACTAATACTAGTAATAGAAAATCAAAATCTGGTTACTTATCCCGTCCCTACACGAAACTCCCGCTATTTCCTTTTCTTCAGGGACACGAGCTGCTCCGTAGTCCGAAGAGAGGATGTTGTGTAATTCAATCTCAACCGTCCGTTTGAATTTATTCTCCACGTGGAGTTCATCTGTCTAGTCGGAAGGAGTAGTGGATCACCGAGAAGGAAGAACCGGTCTAGCTGTATAGGATTGGGAGGTTATGTTACGGGCTGTAGCCTGTAAACACATGGCTTTTCTCGGCTCTTCCGGTTACAAGCGTCCAAAATATAATAGAACCAGGAGATTTAAGCAAAAACGGGTGGTTTATTAAAGGGGTTTTGTCCATCGGATTTATCGTAAAAGAGAGGATTTCCAATAACAAGATCTCTAGAACATTTCTCGTAATTCTCAGATCTGGAGGCCAGAATTTGATCGGAATTTTAGTGGAAACTGATGGGAGTTCGATGGGATTCAGGTGCAACATTTCGCCAAAAGATGGTAATTCTTCAAGGAATTCGCTTCTTCTGAAGGTGATCCGAACGAATTCCTTTTCTATCCGGTTCTTCTTTCTCAGTTTCGTTCTTCCACTCATTTTGGTCGCAATTTCTTATTTTTTACGGGATTTTCATGGAAATCTTCTCTGGATTTATTGTTGCGGTGTTGAAATTCGAACTTCTTTGGGGTTGATCTGAGGATTTGTTGAGATTCCTTTCCCCGGAGGATGAATCGGATCTCAAGCAGGATAAAGATCTGATCTTTTCTTGAAATTTGTTGATCTCCATGGCTGATTTTGAGCTCCGGTCGTTGTTTGTCAAAGGGTCGATACAGTTGTTGAATCATTGTCAGTCTTACTACGTTTCTACAATTTTGATATGTTTCTTTAAGAAAGATCAGTTTTTATGCAATTTTTCATTTCTTTTTCTTTTCTCTCACAATATTTTCTTTAAGAAAGATCAGTTTTTGTGCAATTTTTCATTTCTTTTTCTATTCTCTCACAGTATTTTGGTCTCGATTTTTTTAGATATTTCATTTGCGGGTGTGTGCGGTTTTCATTTTTTTTTTTTTTTTTGGCTCAAAAAAAATATCTTTTGCCTTAATTTGCATAAATTACTGGTATTGAATTGTCGAAGAATTTTCTTTATCTTGATTATTATTGAGATCTTGCTGTGTTTTTGAAGTTTGTTTGCGTAATGATCACTGAAACGTTTTAATGGTGCTTGAGATTTTTTTTTCTTTTTCACTTTTGGGTTATGATCTGGTATATCTGTTTGGATACTTGATATAATTTATTTAATTTCCTGTAGTTTTAGACATTTTCATAGAAAATTTTCGCTATTACATTGGCTTTGCATGCTTCCATAATGAAGGAACCACCATGGATTGAATTTTCGCTCATTAAAAGTACAGTTATGATCATTCAAAAAATTACAGTTTTATGATCATAGAGTTTTAAATAACTTCCTAAGTTAATTCTATTGAAACTGTTCTATCCCCGCTAAAGTAGGGGCATGGCATTGGAACATATGGTTGCTATTTTAGAATGAAATAAGACTTCTATTTGTACATTGCGTTTGGTGGGCCAATGCATCCACCCCATTGAAACATGTTTGTGGTGTACACCACTTAAAAATTCAACAATTGGGTCCAAAATCAGCTGACATTACTGGTCATCTGACCTTTCATTTTGATGGGTTGGATCGAATGGCTTGCAACTCTAGTTTTTCGTGGATGGTTGCTCTAGAAACATGCTTTCTTTTTAGTAGGGTTGACTGTTTCACTGCCCCACTGTCCCACATATGCCACATGTCAATAAATCTTTATGTTGGCATATTATTTTCTCCAAAATAACTAGTTTCAGTTATCATATTGAAGTTGCATAAAGATGGTCACTGTTAGAGATTTGAAATTCTATATTCTCATTATCAAGGGAATTATGTATAAATATACATTAATTGCTGAATTCACTCTCATAATTAAATGAAGTCAATCCAAACCACTCTCGTAATTAACCCTAATTATCTCCAATTATTCAACTAACCTCCCAATCAAGTACTGCTAACAAATTTATAATTTAGATCTTAACACTTCCCTCAAACTCAAGTGGGTCCCACTTGTGTCTGAACTTATTCAATTTATTTGCCCTACCGTCTGATAATTCCATCGGATCAAGCGGAAGAAAATCAATAATCGAGATGTGTCGATGAAGCCGAAAAACAGAACCAATGTGCCATATGTGGACCAAACTGTGGATGAGCTAAAAGACATAGATCGGCATTCTGGCATATGAGATTGACAAATCCCAATGATCTTGATGGCTCGAATTATGATCGAAGACAGAAGCAAACAGATCTGGAACACATGAAATCCAGATATCAGAATCAAACAAATCTGCATAAAAAATACTAAATCGCTGCCACAATGATCAAATCCAGCGAACAGATGACTCAAACAGGGCTACAAACATATACACATGGCAATGGTGAGTGAAGACGATGATGACACTAGAGGATGGCGGTGATGACAATGGTGATGATGACGAACAATCTAATAGCATATATTCAAATGTAGCATCAAAGAAACATAAATAAATTCATTGGTCTAAATTTATTTGTAGCACAGTTTCTAAATTGGTTAGAGGTTCAGGTTTGGGTGGATTGCAATGAGACGGGCTGCAAGCATAGGGGAGGAAACTGAGAGATCTGGATGCAGTAGTAGGAGGCTTAGAACTGGTGTAGGCCTGAACAGGGACAAGAGAAGGAAGGGCAGATTGGCAGTGTGCAGCAACTGGAGTGGGATAAGTATCGCAGAGCAAACTTCCGAGTCTTGAATGAGATTCAGATCGATCAAATGCAGGGACTGATCTTGCAGAAGGAAGAGAAAGTCGAAGATAGAGACCGAGAAGAAAATAAAGAGCGAGATAGAGATGCAGGCTATTGGAGGTGGCGTCCTAGCCGAGGTCATGGGTGAAGATCTGTCAGGCAGCAAGGAGTCAAGTAGGTTGACGCCAGAGGAGAAGAAAATGAAATAACGGCGTGTGTCGGAGAAGAGATTAAAGGGAAGAACCGGAATCAAGAGCAGATATTGATTTGGGCAGATTTAATGAGTTGGAGATCTAGTTTCAACTTGAAGCAGAGATCCAGCTGAGAAAAAGGAGAAGGGTAGAACCGGCTGGCAGCAGCAGAGACAACAGAGATCTGACTGAGAAGAGGGCGAAGAGAAGAACTGACTGGTGCTGAGAGAGAGGCGTAGAAATCTGGCTGAGACAGGCGCTGCAGTGGCCATAGCAGGTTGAAATCAGGTTGAAGTAGATGGAGAAGGGGTCTGAGAATGACATAAGGCTGGTGATGCCGAGGACAAAGAGTGTTAGCGGAGCAGATGCCTGCAGCCATGATTTGAGGTATAGTGAGGTGAGTTTGGGATTTGGAGATGGCAACCGACGACCCATCAAGACTACACCCAGTTCAGAAATCACCTCAGCAGAGACGAGGACAAGGTGAGCAACAGAAATGGAGGTAGGGACAAGGAGCAGGACAGAGATGGCGGATGTGGGCAGAGATACGTTTCATTTGCGATTGAGAGCGTTGGATTCTTGAGCGCTAATGAAACCCGACTGATACCCTGTCAGAGATTTGAAATTTCATATTCTCATTATTAAGGGAATTACGTATAAATATACAATAATTGCTGAAATCACTCTCTAATTATTCTCATAATTAAATGATGCCAACCCAAATCACTCTCCTAATTAACCCTAATTATCTCCAATTATACAATTAACCTCCCAATCAATTACAGCTAACAAATTTATAATTTATATCTTAACAGTACATTGCATGTGATGGGCCAGAGGACCCATATTCAAGACATATTCGTCTAGTTTCCAGCCACAAAATATGAGCCTAAACGTCATTGTTAGCTATCTGATCAATGATTTTGAAATCAATAATCATGACAAAACCATGCCGATTACAATGAATTAAATTGGATGACTAGCAATAATTTTATTATCTTGAGTTTTTAAGAACTCTCATGAATTGGATTTCACCATTTAACATTTGGTTTTATGCAAATGTTAAAACAAAATATGAGCCTAAATGTCATCGGTAGCCATCTTCATGTTTTTGAAATCAATTATCATGAAAAAAACCTTTCCCATCTTCTATAATGAACTGATGTGGATGGTTAGCAATGATTGAATTGAATTTTTAGGAACTACCATGAATTGAATTTCACCTTTTAACATTTGGTTTTTCACAACTGTATTGATCATTAATTTTCATTTTCATCTTTTTTTTTTTAATCTAACTTCAACAAGGACTCTTCTGTGCAACATTAGCTACATGTTTTCCTAATTTTCATTCTTCCTGCAACTCCTGATTGTCAATACAGAATCATATGCTTTAACTGATCAACAACACAACTGGTTTTCAAATGGCAGTTAATTGTCGGTTTCTCATGGGTGATTGCGAGAGGAACATGTATTTCATTCTTGATAAATTTAGTTGTTTATTGGTTATCACATGAAAAGAGGATTTCCCTTTTATTTTCTTGCAATTAATTGTTTTGAATCTCTTGAATCTTGGCATTTTTCATACAGGAGTTGTGAGGCAGATAATTCTATTTGAGACCTGCAAATGGCTCCAGCAGTGCTGTTTCTATGTTAATCTTGAGTTATTTTTATTGGTGAGTTCCTCTGAGAGATGGTGTTGCAGAAGAGACTAGACTATGGATTCAATGGCTATCAGGTGCCTGTTATGCCCCGTGCATCAAGATCAGTTAGGGTAAGTTTTCATAATTCTTCATTATTCAAATATTTCCCTTTAACTTTTTCCTTCTTCAAGTTCCATGTCAAAAAAAGAAAAAGATTCTTTAAAAGAAAAAAAAGATTGTCTAAATCCTTCTTTGGTCATGATCAGAGAAGGCGCTTATTTAAAAAGAAAGTGGAGGACACCCAGATGTATGCTTTTGACTTACTGGCAACTGTAGCTGGAGAGTTATTGCTAGAGAAAAACAAAGAGAGTAAACCATCTTCTTCTAATGTCTCAGTAGGAAGAGATCAGTTCCCAATCAGAAAGGATAGCATTAAACAGGAAGAATGGGAAGAAGAGAGGCCATTCAAACAAGAACCTTGTGATCAAGGAAGCTGTGATGACAGTGCATCTTTCTTCAGAATTGGTTCACAAAGACATGGCCCTGACCACACCACTAAGCAATGCTCCCACACTGAGGATTCAACTTTAGTACTTGCTTCTGTGATAACAAAGTGTGAGACACCAGAGGGCATTACTTGTGCTGAGTCAACGATTGGTGAAAGCCGGAAAGAATATGAAAAATTTCCTCGCACAATCCATGAAAAGTGTCATACAAAAAGAGGTTTCCTTGGCTGTGCAGAATTGCATGACAGAGCTAAGGATGAGCTTGAGAGACAACAGAAAGTGGAACAAAGAACTGGAAGCATAATAAATGGAATGGTGCCAGATATGTTCAGCTTGGAGGATCCAGTACACATGGATGCTAAGCCTCCTGCTTTAGTTAGTTCAGACAGTAGCGTTGACGTGCCTTTTTCTGGTACTCATAATCCTTGTAGTTCCTTCACCAGGTGTCTAGATGATGCCAAAGTAGTTAGTAGAGATGATGACGATAACTCTTCTGGGTGCACCCAACATGTCACCCCTACCTTGAAATCCTTCAGGCCTCCTTGCTATGGAGACTGGAGGATCAGAAAATTGCTAGCTTCCAAATACTGGAAAGCTACTCCAAAAATATTGAAGCATGGAGAACGCTCTAATTCTGGTATGTCAAATTTGATATTTTACAGCCTTATATGTTTCCAATAGGTTGCCACTTGCTCGATTTTGATGACTAAGATTTTACCAAATAACATCTGAGTAGTTTGTCCAAATGATGATGGTATCAGAGATGTTCCCAAAGCCTCTTTTCCGCAGCAGGAAAGCATGCTATACACGCCAAAGGACTCAGAGGTATTCCTTTAAGAGGAGGAAGCTGTTTGAGAGGACCTCAGTATCATCGACATCTGATGGGAAAATTAGTGGAATCAGTGTAAAGGCAACTGATCTAGGTACAACTATGCATCAGGGTGTGTTTCTACACAGTTGCATTACTTCTCCTTCCTATTTTTTATCTGAATTGTTAAAGTAGTAGCAACTTGTGCAGCAAGCAGGGTGCCGTTCCCAGTGATAGCTCATAAATCATCATTGGAAGCGAGGGATTCTCACGGTATGACAGTCTTTCATTTAATGACACTACATTCTTTGTGTGCTTTGTATCTGTGTTGCCTGTCATTTAAGTAGCTCCGTCTTTCCATCTGCACAGTGAAACTCAGAATCAAGTCCATCAGGGTACCAGAGCTTTTGATTGAGATTCCTGAAACAGCAACAATTGGTTCTCTGAAGGTACGCAAGTTCTTCCTTTCTGGTACATTAAAAAAACTTTTGCAAAATATAAATATGTACTTTGAATTGTAACTGGAAAAATAGAATGTAAAAATTATCCAGGCATCTCATTCTATGTATGTTTGTTGAAATAAAGACAAATGCCTGTCTGATGCTTGATAGTTTCATCTCAAGTTTGTCTTCACATTACCTTCCCTGAGTCTACAAACAGCTAATTTATGATGAAGTCTTGTACAGTTGGGCAAAAGATGCCCAGGGGTAATCCCATGAAATCTTGGTGGTGACTTATTGCTGGAAGTTTTGAATTTATCATTATCATTGCCATTATTATTATTTACTGAACAGGGTGTCAAAAGTGTCTAATGTGATACATTATAGAGGGTTGAATTTTGATCCGCTTGTGCTGTAGCACTGGACAATTTTTGGTGCCACTATGCCACTAATCTCTCGTAGCCTTGTGGATCAATTCGAGGGTGAATTGATTATTTCAGCTTCATAGGAAGTTACTAAATTTTTTTACTGTGACTAATTCACCCTTGCATTGTCCACATGGCAAATGGTGACTGGTTACATCATAATTTGTTAATGCTGCAATTTTTTCCTTTTTAATAAATTACATTACCTTTCAAAAAATAAATAAATTATTCAACCTTAATTAGAAGCTTAGCATTCTCGATCACCTTATTAGAAGTTAGCATTTTCTAACTACTTTGTATATTTTGTATTTCTTATCTTAGCATTTTCCAACTAACTACTTTGTGCATTTTGTATTTCTTATCTTAGCATTTTCCATCTGACTAGTTTGTACATTTTGTATTTCCAGCTGATTTAACTTCTCACCCTCTGCATGTTCAAAATATCCTTCTTTTGCCCTTTTGACCATTTAGTGACTCTTGTGACTGCGTAGCTATCTCATACTTTGCACATTTTGTATTTCTTAGCATTTTCCAACTGACTACTTTGTACATTTTGTATTTCCAGTTGATTTAACTTCTCACTGTAACGACTTGTCCCGCTAGCACAATATTGTCCGCTTTGGGCCTACACACGGACCCGCACGGCTTTTCTTTGGCGAGCCAACCCACTATTGCTCCCAAAAGGCCTTGTTCGGATATCAGAGTATACAGCGGCACAATATTGTCCTCTTTGGGCCCTCGGGTAGAGCCTCGCTCCATACCCTGCAACCCTCAAGATTTTGTTCCTAGTACATGGCCCATACACGCCCATTCTCGCGTAGGAGGCCTTGTGCTAGAAGGAGGAAAGCTATTGCTTATATAACAGGGAATTTCTAATGCCACTAGCAATGTGGGACTTTTTGAGGCAGGGTATTACAATGTACCCTCCTTAAAGCCAGAGCCGTCCTCGGTTCTGCACACACAACAACCAAGCCCACACCTTCAGGTAGAGAGTTGAATCATGCTCTGATACCATTTGTAACGAACCGTCTCGGTAGTACAATATTGTCCGCTTTGGGCCTACACACGGACCCGCACGGCTTTTCTTTGGCGAGCCAACCCACTGTTGCTCCCAAAAGGCCTTGTCCCAGTTATCAGAGTACATAGCGGCACAATATTGTCCTCTTTGGGCCCTCGGGTAGAGCCTCGCTCCATACCCGGCAACCCTCAAGATTTTGTTCCTAGTACATGGCCCATACACATCCATTCTCGCCTAGGAGGCCTTGTGCTAGAAGGAGGAAGGCTATTACTTATATACGAGAGAATTTCCAATGCCACTAGCAATGTGGGACTTTTTAAGGCAGGGTATTACACTCAGTCTCTGCATGTTCAAAATATCCTTCTTTTGCCTTTTTGACCATTTAGTGACTCTTGTGACTGCGTAGCTATCTCATACTTTGTGGGGTTTTCCTATCTTTCTTGAACATTTGTTATGTGAAAATTTTATTTATGACCCTTCACTCTTTCTGGTTGTGTGGCTTGCAGAGGATGGTTGTGGAAGCTGTGACTACTGTACTTGGAGGTGGGCTGCGAGTTGGTGTTCTTCTTCAAGGGAAGAAGATAAGAGATGATAATAAGACTCTGCTCCAGTTTGGTATTTCTCATGATGACAAGCTAGATGGTTTGGGCTTTTCACTTGAGCCTACCACACCTGTGCCCCCTTCAGTCCTTCCATGCCCTGAAGATTCATATTGCCTGCTCCCTTGTGATTCAAATCAACCACTAAGCAGGTAAATTAGGAGACAATCCAAGCTTCTTCTAACTAGCTACCAGTTTGAGGATAGGTTTGTACAAATGCCTGGAATATCAAAGACGGGATGGAATTTATTTAAACCACATATATGCACTCAAAATGCTGTCAAGTTATTATAAAATTTCCCTGTTTAAGTAAATTCTTTATGTCTGTATGCGAGTGGCATTACTTCTGCTGTTCTTTTGAAGCATACAAATAGGCAAACCTTTTGGAAAGGCTAATGACCAATTATTGTTTTCTTAATCATAAATAAATCCTCTTTGTTTCTTCATTTTGTTAGAAGGGAAAAATAGGTGACTTTTTCCTTTGTGTTTTTGCATAATCTCTGAGTGATGATTGAGTCTTCTTAAACTGTGCTTCAACATGCAGTTCTTCCTAAACTTATTCTGATTTATGGCCTGATTGGGCAAATTTCCCACAGGATTTTTTCAACGTGGGTGAAATGGATGTCAACTGTTCCCTATGCCTTTTGAAGCAGCATTTAGAAATGGGTGTGACCGTGGGCCTTATTATATATTTTCTGCCTCAAATTGAATTTGTAGTCATTGGAGGTTGGACCTGAAAACAAAGTGTCAATTTTGACAGAAAGGTCTCCCACTCACTCAACATTTTGGCCACACAAGATTTCTATTATTTCACTTGAAACGTTTCATGTGGAGATTTTGTGTGGTACCTGCATTACATAGATCTCTGTTTTCCTTGTTTGCTGTCACACTGAATTTCAAATCATATCTTGTTAATCAGAAACAGTCAAATGGTCAACCTGGAAAGGAAAGTATCGCACTCATCTTGGGATATTTTGGATGTAAAATGGCCTCCTATCATTTTTCTTCTTTAATGGCGAATATCTCACATTGAGATTTTTTTGCAGCTGCCCACCAATTCCTATCTCAGATGCTGTTGTAACTGAGGCCGCCTCTAATGGTCCAGGACCTCCACTAGTTGACTCTGGTTGCTACTCTGAGAGAGGCCAAGATTCAGTGCCATCTCCTGACGTGTCCTTAGAGAAAACAACACCAGATTCCAAAGCATTAGTTGCAATTCCATCCATGAATGTAGAGGCATTGGCTGTTGTTCCCTTGGACAAGAAATCAAAGCGGTCTGAGCTTGTTCAGCGCCGCATCAGGAGGCCGTTCTCTGTATCGGAAGTGGAAGCTCTTGTTCAAGCAGTTGAGAAGCTTGGCACTGGAAGGTATGTTGCCACTATGTCTGAATTCAATTATGTGATGGCTCCCCATCTTTGGCTTCTCTCCTCTGAGGTGCTTTCTAGATCTTCCATTTAGGGTGTTGGAAGTTCAATGTTTACTCCCTAACAACTCTGATATGCATGGGCTCAAAGATTTGCAGAACCCATGCCCCGTGAATGAGAAAGAGAGAAAAAGAAAGTTGGATTAGTGTACAATGCTTGATCAGACATCTCGCAACCCAATGATCCAAGAAATTCGTGACATTTTTTTTACCTGCTATTTTCAAGAAGCCTTATGGTAGCAAATGGCATGTGATTTCAGATTTTTTAAGGTTCGGTTTGTGAAGCTACATAAAATCCTATTACAACTCCTCACCATCAGATTTGGTCTTATTCTGCAGGTGGCGTGATGTTAAATTGTGTGCTTTTGAAAATGCTAAACATCGGACTTATGTTGACTTGAAGGTGGGCAAATTGTTTTGCAACTTTTGTCAAGTCTGTCTTTCATTTGCCTGCCTACCTGAAACTTGTTAACCATTGCTCATGAGTCACGAGTCAAGCCAGAGTTCTCCCTTCTCTGTCCTAATTAAGTAGCCATTTACCTTAGCTAATAAGATTACATTACTTGGTAGTTGGTTCTGTTGGGAAAATTCAGGTTCAAAATTGTCTCTTACCTTCTAGAAAGAAGACAATGGCCTTGCATAAATTCATATATTGAGTCTCCCTTCGTTAGAATTTATCTGCTAGGTTTTACTTCTTTGGAGAATGTGCGTGTTTGTTTGTGTGTGTGAGAGGGAGAGAGTTGTGTTTTTAATTATGTTTTCTTTTTGTGTGTGTGTATTACTATGGGTAGCAATGGATCCATTTGAAAGGTTTTTTCATTGAATATGTGGCTCATCAAAAATAATTTTGATTGAATCAATCAAGCTTTAAAGGTCAACAAAAAAAATCAACCGATCAAGTTTAGAACTTAAAAACGTGACCTGATAGATTCAATCAAATTGATTTTTGTATGGGCCACATATTCAATAAATATACTTTTTCAATGAACCAATTGCCTCCCTATTGATGGGCCTTGCACTTAGACGTGCAGGGTGATGCGATACACACCACTGTATTGAGTAATCATTTTACAATACTGATTTGATATTCCATCACTGAGTGATGTAAAGGGTATAATGGATGAGACTAAGGAGAAGGTACCAGTGTGTCTTCCTCCTGCACGAGTCTGCATGGCTGACATGCACAAGCAAATTTGGAAAGCAAAAGAGAGTATATATACCTTTTCATTAGGGCTGAAACTCGGGTTGGGTTAGGTCGGGTTTTAATAAATCCAAACTAATCAATGTCAAAATTGATTGAACTCGACCTGAATTGCTGGCCTAAATTACTCAACTCAACCCGACCAAAATTTCTGACCCGAGTCAACCTATACGTTGTTTTATAATTTGGTGCACTCGAGTCAAGTCGGGTTATGTCGGATCGGGTAGGGTTGATTTAAAATTTCTCAACTAAACTCGACTCAAATTTCATGTGAGTTTTTATTTTTCTAACCTGACCTAGCCTGAAATATACAAACACATAATCCAAACCTGTTGATTTCTCGGGTTGGGTCATGAGAGTCGGGTTAAAACCCAACCCAAAGTTTCACCCCTACTTTTAATTTATTTGTGGCTCTTGTATATTTACCATATTTTTGTTTGACTTTGCTTGTGTTGGGATTGAAATAGGATAAGTGGAAGACGTTGGTGCACACGGCAAGAATATCTCCTCAGCAAAGGAGAGGAGAGCCCGTCCCTCAAGAGCTCTTGGACAGGGTTTTATCTGCTCATGGCTACTGGTCTCAACAGCAAAAGAAGCAGCAGCAGATCAAACCCCCACTGCCACATTAATTAATTAGATTGTAAAAAGGGGAAAGTGGAAAGGGGAAGGCTTGTTCACATACATGTAATATTATCTCACCATGATTCTTTGCCCAAATCTCCTTTCTTGAGTTATTATTCTGGAAGGACAGTGTGGCACTTGTAAATGATCACAGAATAAGAGCTTGCTAACGCACTAGTCTCATACTAATTTGTGGTTGTAAATCCAAGTTTCTGGATCTGTTGTCATGGTGTAAATGTGTTCTTCAATGTTTCTACATTGTGCTTCCCTAAATTCCAAAGGAATGCTGAAAAGAAATGGGTTTGTGTTCTACATTGCCAGTCATATCTGTAAATCCATTTCCCCTTGTGAGTTGGGGATAGGACGGTGAATCTGTAGAAATCTGGGAGAAAGGAGTGTTCTGAAGTCAGACCTCATGTTGAGTTGTGAAAATTCGACGTTTTTGCTGTTTATATTTAAATTTTTATTTTCATTGAATATGAATGAAGCATTGTTTTGATGAGAGAAGTAAATCTCTTTATTTTTTTTCCGATATATTTCTTCTATTTCTTCCTTCTCCCTGATGGGAAATAGATTCCTTAAAAAAAATACAACATGTCCAGAACTTTCAAAATGTGGAAAGGTAGCAAACAACCTCTAAAGGTGGAAAGGTCAAAGGAGTGTGTAAATCAGTTTCTTTGAGGCATTTCCATGGAAAACGTAAGGGTCACTTTCATAAGAATGTAAACAGTTTTTAAGGGTGTGTCTATTTATTTTTCTCGTGAGAAATGATTTCAAATGTGAGAAAACAATACTAAGTTTTTCAAAAAAAAAAAAAAAATCCCTCCGAGGACTCTTCCATTTCCAGTGGTGCCAACACCACATATGGCAATTCATTTCGTGAAAAATGATCCACTTATTTTTCACCTCCATACCTTCTTTTCCACCTCCATTTGTTATGGACATCATTTCCATCTCTTTTTTTTTTTTAATCACGAAGGTGTGCAGGCTCAACTAATCTTCACATAATGTACAAGTCTCTTTACTCACACACTAGACAATTTTACAAAGAGTGATCATTTGAAATAGAATAGAAATCAAACTCTCACTTCTTGATGCAAGTCCTAAGCATTATTCCAATTTCTTTGGGTCATTTCCATCTCCTCTTTTATATAAAGGTAAAGATTTGATATTAGTGAATGAAAATATGATTTACATTTTAGTTATTGATAGGTGAAATTTTGGCTGAAGTTTGTTGGCCGCGGTGTAATTTGAAACATTATATCGAGAATATTAATATTATTTGAAAAACTTGTATTGGGACTAAAATTTGTCATATTTTGAAAATAATTTTGTTAAATTTCATTAAATATTGGTTGAATTGTAAGTCATTTTTGCTGATTTTAACAATATGTTCCGTTTACAATTTTCAGCCGATATAGTTGATATTATCAAAATATTAACTGAAAATTTTCAATCTCCTCAAGGACTGAAAAACTATTATTAATGATAAGGCATTATTACAAATATTTTTCAGGATCCATATGGATCCCTCACGTTTTATAGGCAGCTGGTAGGCTTTGTCCATCAGTAGTTTGTTGTGGAGTGAGATGGGTTATATTTATTCGCCAGTGTGTATACAAGTGCTTAAACATGGGTCTATAAAAACTCACTTTAATTACATTATTAATTAAAATTTTAAATATTATAAAAGTTTAAAATTACAAAAGCAATAAAAATCTCTAGTCTTAAAACTCAAGTTTTTTTTTTTGTTTTTTACACCAAACCGGAGGTGAGAAGATTATCTCGGGAGAAGTTGGCCCAAGATCAATAGTTTAATTTTAAAAATTTAGATCAATTAAACCAGTTATGTTTTTGTATTGGTTACATGTGCAAACTTCAAACTTAAATCATGTGCATAGGCTCAGATGTGGATGGCTCCATGCCTATATATGTGAGTGTTTTGTGTGGGCCATCATTCTATATTTATAAAGAAATGGATGTGATTTAATTTTTTTTTATTTTCGTTTCATTCTATATTTTAGATGAAATGGGTTGGAATGTATGTGATTTATTTTTTATTCACTATTAAAAATAGATTATAAGTATATGCATGGATGTCATACTTTTGTGGGTTTTTTATGTGATGGACTCGCTACATACAGTAAAACCTCTATAATATATTATTCTCCAACAAAGCTATAAAATGTCTAAAGTAATATCAGCCGTCGGTCCCGACCTGGGTCCCATACAAAATATAATAGACCTCTTTAACTCTCACTACATTCAGAATAAAAATTGTAATGTCCCAACCATTTGTAAAGTAATATTACATATATTTAAAATATAAAATTATTGCAAAAGTGACTAAGGACCGTACAAACTATATCATCTAAACTCCGGAAAAGTAATTTGAGAGGATCCAATGGCGGCGATGGGCGACAGTCTGGCTTTCAGGTGTCACACTCGCAGAAATCTGGACAGCAGGCGTGGGTGACTGAGGGTTGTAGACGAAGATGATTCAACGGCGACAATCTGGCTTTTAGGCAGCACTGGCCGATGGGACAGAAAGAGAAGAAAGATAAAACAATTACAGCCGAAATGAATCTTTTACAATGGGTGAGAGTTTGGGGAGTTGTTTTAGAAAGGAATATTGTATATTAATGTATAGACCTTCTAATTAAATTACCTATCTAATGTATTATATGCACTCTGGTCCCGGCCATATTACACTAGAGAGGTTTTACAGTATATGATTGAGTATCTTGGTGTTGATGTGGTTATTTGCCTTCTTATAAGCGGTTTCAATTCTTTGTATAAGTCCAATTCGGATTATATGTCAGATCTATGATTTTATGGGTTTGTGGTGGTTTAGATTTGATAAGATTTATATGTATTTTAACGGAAGAAGTGGTAAAATTACAACATTAATGGAAAACAGTATTTTCCTGATATTACCGCGATAAAAATGAAAATACCGTCAGTATTTGTTAAATTAATGACGAGGACATCGTTGATGAAAATCTTGAACAGGAAATTGTATCATTGGCCCAACAATTTTCTATGATAATTTTGGAAGGTGCAAAAATGGATGAAAATCAACTAATTGGGACTTTAAATTGGGTCAAGATCCATAGGTCTAGGGCCTTAATTTTAGTGTTTGGGCCTCAAAATTTATCTTTTTCCTAAGCCCATATGCTAAGGATAAATTAGAATGATGAGAATGCAAAGAAAGAATGGATGTGGTAGCCGTTTCTCGGGCTCCCCCTCCGAAATCGAACCTTAATTCTCCGTCACCCGTTACTACCATAGTAGGCCACTTATTTGTTATCATCCGACAATTCTTCCTTGCTTGAACATCCAACCATTGTATAGATATTGGATGAAGGATTGGATATACCTACAACAGGTGAATCTTTGATGCTTCAACATGTCATAGAAGAAAGTGATTTAGTTGAACCTTCTGAAGATGAGATTATTACTAAATTCTTGGACTCATTGTATTTTTCTTGACAGATGACTCTTGTTCTCAAAAGAAGTTACATCTGATTCTCCCTCATCTGAAGACTCCATGACATCCATAGTTATACCTTAGTCTTCATTTGCAAAGGCTCTGTTGAAGGAACTTTGTTGTCTTCCCCTTTGGATGATCTATCCAAACCACCATCTCCTGCATACTGACTAGAACTGATAAATCTAGATGAGGAAACAATAGATCTACTTGCCAATTTTTTTTCATCATCTCGAATTGAACGGTCTTTCTATAAGCATATGAAACTCGAATAAGTCGAAAGAAGTCATTGCAACTGCTATTGAGATGACTTTAATCTATCAATGAATCTAGTTACACTCCTGCTCCTCCGTTTCCATCAAATTGTTGAGTTGATAGAAGGTTGAATTCTTTTGCATACTCCACAATTGATTTATCGCACTATTTCAATCTTTGTAATCTGTGGAATAGATCAATTGCGATTGTACTCTCATAGGGTCAAGAATATTCTTATAACGACCTTGTCGTATCTAGCATGATATTGTTTGCTTTGGACTCACACATGCTCTCACGGTTTTGCTTTGAGATTTACGCTCATATATGCACACTCCAAAATACCTCATGTTGAGAGAAGGAAGGACGCTACTTATAAACAGGATCAAGGTCTGCCCTGAGATTTCAGGGGCCCTAGGTGAATGTTTAAGATGGGCCTTTTATACACTAACGAAAAATAAAATTATACATTTTTTTTACAGAGTGTGAAACATCTAAATAAAACATCATAATAAAATTTATAACAAAATATTATTTAAAATTTATTCTTCTCGGATTTTGAGATGCAAAATTACTAATTAAATTATTATATTCAAGATTTTTTAACATATCTTTCTCAATAGATAAGATAGTTAATCTATTCAATCTTTCTTCTGACAAATTTAATTTCCACTTGTGTATACATGCTGATTTTTTTATTTTTTATTACTATTTTATTGCATTTAAAAAGAGAAGTTGAAATGCTTAAGTATATAACGCATTTAAAACAACTAATAAAATAAATTTATGTTAAAAAATTGTTTAAAAAGAGAAGTTGAAATGCTAAAGTATATAATGCATTTAAAACAACTTATAAAATAAAATTATGTTAAAAAATTATCACTCAATTATAAACTATAAAGCACAAAATAATCATTCAAATTTAAATCTATTTTCTTTTCATTAAACTATCTATATTATAGTGAACACTAAGTTTCCTCATTTAGGGACTTATTTAGTTCACACTTTTATTAAAATTTCTGAAAAAAATGATAAGAATAATGATTATTTAAAATTTAACCTTTATATAATCATTTTAATCTTATAATAGAGTCAATTAATCATCTCAATTCTTAACTTTTAAAAGAAAAATAAAACTATAGGATAAATGCTTTTTTATCATTGTGTTTAATTCATTTTATTAGAATTATAGATTTAAAATTTGTAAAAAAAATTGGCCAAATCAATCTGAGTTGATTAAACTCGATAGGAATTCGAATCAAGCGAGTTAACGAGTCTTGTCAAGCCTTTTCAAGTTGATTTTAAATACTTCCCAAGTTATTTTACTTAAAAAAAATTATGTCTATTATTTTACTTAAAAAAAATTATGTCTAAATTTATAAGAAATTGTAAAAAGTTTAACAACATGGATACTCCCCAAGTTATTTTATTTAAAGAAAAATTATGAATAAATTTATAAGAAATTGCAAAAAGTTAAGTTCTTTTACTTAAAGAAAAAAATTAAATTATGTCTAAATATATAAGAAATTGTAAAAAGTAAAGTTATTTTAATTAAAGTAAAAATTAAGTATAAATATTGAAGAAGTGTACTCCGTTAAGATTTAAAGCCGCAACCTCCTCACTACCAATGCGACACAAATCCACTTGTGAATAAAATAAATATTAAAATAAAATTATAACATAAAAGAAGGTGCACAAACTTAAAAATTGAACCCGACTTGGGGGCCCTAGGCAGCGGCCTAGTTCGCCTAAGGCTAGGGCTGGGCTTGGCCATAGGCGACATAGGACAACAATTCCTTCACCGGCGACTTTTCAAGTTTGATGCCAAGGATCTATTGTCATCTTCGAAATGATGTCTTCTACCACCATCCCCATGTTCATGCCTGTTTCTCAGAAGGTTGAGAAGGAGATTTAGATTTTGGTGGATATTGAGATCAGGGGTCGAAATATCGGCCGATACATATTGTATCGGCTGATATGCATCAGTTTTTCAAGGCCGAACGATATCGTATCGGCCAGTCAAAAAGGTTATCGGCCGATATGACCGATATTCGGTCCAGAATATCGGTCACCATATCGGCCGATATGTATAAAAATCGGTATTTAAAATTTATTTGATTTAAAAAAAAAAATCGATACGGTGTTTTGACGGTTTTATACGGTTTTTCACGGTTTTGAATATCGGAGGAAAGACAGATGTCGGAGGAGAGAGAAACTTATCGGCCGATATTGCGGCCGATATTGTCGGACCGAATTTTGACACCTGATTGAGATTGGTTCCAAGCCATTATGTCCTTCATCTGCTTTTGGATAGCTTCAAGAATTGTTTGCTTGTTTCATAAATTTTTGTTGTTGTTGCCTTATCTGCTTTCAATAAGTTGCTATTATCTGAAATTGTTCAAGTCTCGCATTGGCCTTGCTCCCACTTACTTGCAGCTGTGGTTCCAACTACGAATTTCTACTTCTTATTCAGGCCCATCTCCCTGATTGCATTTAGTTTTTTTTAGTACGAAGGAGGAAAATCTCATTGAAACTCTTGAGATTAGGTTAGTTCTCCTAAACCCCTCATTCGAATGACATCCCGCACCCACACAGGATAGCCACCGGTTAACGCTATGGGGACTTGAACTCGCAACATCTCGCTTCTTAAAGCGAGAAATTACCAGTTCAACTACCCCATGTTGAGTCCATTGTTATGGCATTTGGGTCGCATGAGAAATTTAAAGTGTTAGAAGGGGTCTATAAGGGGTTCCATTTGGGCTAAAATATCAAAATAATTGGCTTATGGGCTAGTATGTTGGGTCAAGTCCTTACATTTATGTTTTTGGGCTTGATTTGGTTCAAGAAAGGGGTTCATTTGCTGAGCACAAGGAAAAAAATTAAAAGATTTTAAATTTGCTCCTCTCTACCTCCTAAACTTAGAAGATTCCAATCCCTATTTTGGAGGATTTAAACAAATTGGAAATAGAAACAAATCACTCCCCGTTAAGCAAGCTTGGGCACTAACACTTTATTGGAAAGTTCTTTATTTTTCTTTTATTTTATGATGCAATAAATGCCACATGGCATGATATGATTGGGCGAGTTCTAATTAGAAATTAGATGAAATAGCAAGGCTTGGGCTTGTGAGGCTAAGCAAAGAATTCTTTTTCTTTTTACAGCATGTAAACCTTTATATAAGGAGGTGTGGTTGGTCATAGTAGAAAACACAAGTTGAGTTTGATTCAAGTGAAGCATTGGTTGCTTTGGTGTTCTCCAAGTTTGGTAAGTTTGCTAGATTTGATTCTTTTTATTAAAGGAAAGACTAGAAAGAGGAGTTTTAGGTCTGGCTCTATGAGAAATTTGGAAAAATTGGCGTTATTTACTCTTCATCATTAGTGTGTATTATATAGAATACAATCTCTAAAAAGGGAAGGAAAATAATCAAAGAATCCTATGATTAGAGAAGATTACAATTGAGAAATCACAAGTATGGAAGGCTGAGTAGCTTTTCCTTTAATATGTTGCAATTTAATTTGGCGAGCCATACAGACACCCGAAAAATCGATTTCTACACACCCGTTTTTGAATTTTTGGGTGAAATTACCATTCTACCCCTATGTATAAATTCATTCGAATGAATTTTTCAGTTTATTCTCAGTTCGTTCGAATGAATGTACTCATCTGAACGAACACCTTAGTGTAATTTTTGAATTTTAGTGTGTGATTTTTGAATTTATATTGCATTTTAAATTGATTATTGCACAATTATTTTGTAAAGTTTTGAATAAAATTGAAGCATTTGGTTCAATTTTTCCTTGCTGAAATTTGTCCTACGTGAGATTTTGGACTTTGAATTAGCATTCTCTGTGAGAGGGATTTTAAGTTCTCTAATAAATTTCAAGTTCTCATATCTAATTAAGCCGATCTTAGATTAACTTTAAATTATCAATTTTGATTTCTTTCACTCTTTTGCTTCGATTTTCTAGAATGGCAAAATTTTCACTCATTCTAATTTAAAAGTATTTTAAAATTAAATTTGAATTTGCATTTAGTGATCACACCCAAATAAAACCGATTACCTAGTTCACAGTAAACTAGTACTCATCGAAGAATTCTTCATCTCTAGAGGGTCTATTTCAACCAAAGTGTTCATTAGTCATCAATTCACATGGCCTAACCAAGGAAAACGAATTATGTCGATTCGCAACATATCCATCAAATCGTATCGAAAAATTAACGGTACGTTGTGGCCGCAACGAATCACACTGTTGCAGCCGATTCACAATGTATCAACCGATACATATTCGTTGAATGGGCTACCTCTGGTAAAATAGCCATAACTTTATCATACGGATTCTGATCGAGGTGATTTCAGAGGCATTGGAAAGAGAACTGAGAACTACATGATGAGAATATGGATTGAAGCAAAAAAAAAAAAAATCGACACCTTATTATTCAATATGAGATTATTTAAGAGTTGAAATTTGAAAAAAAATTGATAAAAATAACTCATAATGATCATTATTTAATAGAAAATTATCAAAAAATTACTAGACTTTGTTTTCCATATTTCTAGATTTTTTGGGGTATTTTCCACTTTTTTAAAAATATTTTAAAATTCTCGATTTCGTAACTTCAAAATCGCATTTAAATATCTAAATGAATGCGGAATAATGATAAATTACATAGAAATGAAGTCTAGAATTATTTTGATTTTCTGTAATTTTTTAGATTTTTTTGAAAAAAAAAATTGAAGGAGAGAGAATACATATCGGCCCATAACGGCCAATATGTATCAATACACAGATACAGGTGTAACGGTGCACTGTATCGAGCACTGAGCATTTGATCCCAGGGCCCAACCCATGAATCGTTGGTAGAATCAAATGACCCATGTACTCCTAAACTATAATCAAATTCTCAGTCAGGACTCATGATTTCACCCTGCTTAAACACGTCTACATACAGAAATAGAAACATGCTGTACTCAAGTCAGGTTCAAGCTATGCCAAACTTGAGTCCAATTAGCAAGTGAAAAACCAGGGGTCGAAATCTCAGCCGATATGAGATGTATTAGCCGTACGGGCGAGATCTCGGCTGATATAACCGAGATCTCGCCAATATCAGTCGATACGGCCGAGATTTATAAAAAGAAAAAAAAGGAGAGAGAAAGAAATATCGGCGAGCCCGAGATCTCGGATAGGCCATTTTTTTTACCCCTATGAAAAACTCAATTCCAACCTAAGCCCAATGAACAAGTGATAAGTTTGATCCTAACCCCATCCATATAAGCCTAATGAACCTAACTGAAAGCCCGAGACTGAATATGAGCCCGAAAATAAGTATTTTGTGTTGGAGCTACTGCGAACGAGTCTCACAAATGTAGAGGGAGATTTAGAGATTTATAAAGGACTTGGTTCACTATACCTAATAGGCTAGTCTTTTGGGCTGGAAACCCAAGTCCTAACAAGTGGTATCCATGGGTTAAAATCTCAGCCGATACGATCTCAGTTTTTTGAAGGCTGAGATGTTTCGGCCGATACGATAGATATCGGGCAAAGGAAAAAGACGATAACAAATATCAGTTGTAGGCCCTAGCCGATATTTGCCCATATCGAACGATTATGGGCCTATATTTGATATATCAGCCAATATCGGCCGATATTTATATTTTTCATTTTTTTTTAAAAAAAAAACAGCCTTTTTCAATTTTTTTACAGATTTTTTTTTTTAAATAAAAAGCCACCGAGATTTTAAAAAAAAAATGGAAGAGAGAAAAATCTCGCCCGAGATCTCGGTCCAACCGATTTTTGCACCCCTGGTGATATCAGAGCCAGGTCTCAGGCTAGCTCATGTGGGCTCAGGAGATTCCCCAGGCGAACGGGATGACCAGCATCACTCTCTCCACCAGAGGGCCTCGTTCAAGGTGGAGATTGTTGGAGCTGCTGCGAACAAGTCCCATATTAGAAATGTAAAGGGAAATCTAAGGATTTATAAAGAACTTGGATCACTCCACCTAATAGGCTAGTCTTTTGGGGTGGAATCCCAAGTCCTAACATTTTGTACGATATGTTTGGCCAAAAATAATAATTAAATTATGTTTTCTATCAAGTATAGTATTTAATTATTATTTATTATTAATTTATTAAGATAAAATTAAGTGTACAATAGAGATATTTAGTTCAAATCAAGTATGAATTTTTCCATTTTATTTTTTTATGAAAATCTAACCGAATGGATTGAGATTAACTAAATAGTACTCCATATGGACCAAACTTCATCCTAGAAACCCAATTGAAGCCCTATGATTTTAGGGTTCAAAATTACACCATGTATCATTAGAAAAACGAAGATGTATGCTAATTTTACACCATGTATCAATAGAAAAATGAAGATGTATGCTAATTTTGACTAAGATCAAATGAATTTCAGTTAAATGTTTAGATGAAATTTAGCATACATTTTTTTTGAATTTATGTGTGGGAAACTGTGAGATACCTAGTGTTAATCCCTCACGAGTGAACACTACCCCTAGGGCACACCAAAGTTAAACCATGAGAGTTCGAATGTGCAACCTCCCACTTCTTGAGACGGGAGGCAACTGATTGAACTACACCTATGTGAGTAAAATTTAGCGAGCTTTCAGTCCAACTGATTGGATTTTTATAGTTCTACCAAAAAAATTACTGAAAAAAAAAAAGGAAGAAGAAGAAAGGTCAAGTGTGAGGTGCAACCTTATTTCCTAATAGATATATCGGGTATACTTTCTACTACGTCTACATAATTGTGCTGGGCTCAGTATTTTAGGACAGCAAATGTCTTAAGTCTTAGCTTGGCCCAACCTTGAGGGGTTGGCTTGGTGATCAAAATCTACCCTTTCTTATAGAAAGTCTAGTATCAAGTCGCCCTCAACACAAAAAAAATCACTCTCTATTGTTCTGCACTTGACATGTGTAGATTGAGAGGTTTATAGATGATCTGAGGATTAGTCAGATGAGACGATTGAATACTTAGTAGTTGGTATTAAAAAAAGTTCTTAACCTGACCCAAATATAATGAGACTTCAATTTTTTTTCCAAATCCAACTCTATTATAAATCGGGGTGAAATTTTTTACTTGAGCAAACCTTTTCTCGTGTCAAGTTATTTGGGCTTTCAGACTTTCAAGTCAAATGTCCATCCCTATCTACATACGAGCTCAGTTATCTCAAAATTTTGTTGACAAGCAACTCATTTCATAAAAATGAAAGACAATAATAAATGAGTAAACTTTTAGAATTAAACTAGAAGTCTTGAATTCAACTTCCTCCGGACTTACCTGATACATGAGGCCAACGGGTGGTTTCGTATATCTGTGATTTAGTCTCATCTCCAATATGAGGTGGGGATACCCATGTTATCCAAAAAAAATATATATATATAAAAACTATAACAAAATATTTATCTAACACTCTTGAAACACTCCAATCATGGCTTCAGCATATTATTCAAATATGTCTACTTTAAAATAAAAAAGGATGGAAAATCATGTGAATTAATGTTTACACTATTTTATTCATATTAAAAAGAAGAAAAGGGTGGAAGTAAGGCTTTGCATCTTGGGAAAACACACATACAGTTGTGTTGAACAAGGGTAAATCACTCAGTAGGAAAAATCCATGAATATAGTATAGATGATAAGATTGTAATTGTATTAAATTGTAACAGCATTTGCTCATGTAAAACAGACATAGCAACAGCACACCAATCATCTTCAAAGCCACTGCTATCATAGGATTTATAAGATATATATCACCCATCCATCGGCATAGGTAGTACCAGCAAATCACCTGTTGCTCACCAACTTGCTGCTGAACTCCCACAGCTTTTTCGCCAGTGCTTCGTTTCTCGCTAATGCACTTGGTGTGAACTCATTACAGTCAAGGAAGTATTTCCCAGTTACACCCTTAAGACTTGGATGCAATGCCGCATAGCATGTTGTCGCTGCTCCCTACAAGAACAAGTTCCATTTAAGTAGTGATTGTCGCTGCCTACAAAAACAAGCTCCATTACGGGCGTAATGGCCACCCATATCGGCAAACTGATTTTTTACCCCGACTATAAGTAGCATACAAACCATTCCAATATGCTCACCTCTGACCAACTTGTTTAAATTACATCGATGACATCCTAAAATGGGGGGAGGGGGGATGGTGGTTGGGGGATAGGAGACATTTGCATTGTGGAAGAAGAAGAATTCAATCTTATCATGATATTTTCAAAACACAAAATATTTTTAAGAATGGATGAAATTTTCTTTGGAAAATCCCTGATTGAAAATCCTGAAAGTAACAAAATTCCACAAACTTCAAAGATGAAAACTGATTTGGAAAAATGTTTAGAAGTATACAATCACCAAACCTTTTTTTTTGTGTGTGTGTGTGTGTGTGTGTCATTTGGTCATTTCAGAATAAACTGACATATTTGCTAATCCTCTGTTTAACAGTGCTCAACACCATTAAGTAAAAGAGCATGGCTCTTAAGTTGTTCTCTTCAGTGAAAAGGACAACTCCATATATATCTCTTACTTCAAATTTTTTTTTGATGACGGAGGGGAGAACCTCGAGCACAGCCCTACTAAATCCTCCTTTCGGGTGATGTCCCACACCCCCACAGGATAACCACTCGGTTATGCCACAGGGACTCGAACTCACACCATCCCACTTCTTGAGACGGAATGTTACCAGCTGAACTACCCCGTGTGGGGTTTTTTACTTAACTAATTTTTACTATTCCATATGTGGCATACCTGTGGTACAGTTTTCCAGAAAATATATGTGATCACCTGTAGTACCCCTGCAAGAAGCAGAGACTTTCAGGAAATTGGAATTGCCTTTAACAAACATATACGAAAGAAGCAGCGCACGTACTCATTAGAAGAGCAGAGTGTCTCATCAAGTTAGTCATGATAAGCCCCGGGTGGACTGAGTTTACTACAACGTTTGCACCTTCTGCCTGCTTTTAAATTAGTGGACTCAGTGTTAACTCTCTGCTGCAACTTAAAGAACTATTAACACTCCCACTCATAAATAATCTTAACATGATCAAAAGGTAAACTTAAAAATCTGATTCAATATAATGATACCACAACTTGTATATGTCATGGTTCTCCAACTGCAAACAGGTAAGATTCAGTCACTTTGGCCAATGAACTACTGAACCAGGCCTTGGTATGGAGATATTTCATCATTAACTGGAAATGAATGTTCAACAGGTGAAAAACACCATGCCTGCTCTCACACTTGCAGAATTCATTTGCTATTTAGATCCCATTAACACAAATGTCTCGTAACATTGTTTAAAGATAACATCTTATGCCATCAAAATTTCAACATACTCTAGGTTGCATGGGTACAAGTGACAATATCCAATACGAGCACAAGGTGTTGGACTTGGCGAACTAAAAGAGTTGTGACACTGGATATGGCACTATATTTAAATATAATTTTTATTTTAAATGAAAATAAAGTGAAAATAGCAATAGCAGAAAATAATATATTAGTCTTACTCTAAACAATCAAGTAACAATACCCTGCTATTTTAACTAGATTTTAAGAGCAACGTGTGAGTATATTCTAGTTATCTTGTAAAGCAACGTTTAGAAACACTAGAGCCTATGAAGAATCAGTGTGACAGTGTGAGTGTTCGACACTGGTTTGTGCATTTGCAAGTGTTTGGCACAAATGTGTCGCACATCTTGAAGTGTGTATGCAAAATAAGATAAAGTGATCTTTAGTATGATAATGTTATGAAATACCACGATCGGCGATAATATTGCTTGTTTTATTGAAATATAAACAAAAAGAATGTTCTATTCCACAGTTGAAAATATTTCAATAATATCTTCCACTAATATTTTATTTAGAATAATTATCTATTATAAGGATAATGATATTTGAAACAATGTTTGATCCATCTAGTGCCTACCATGGTAAAAGTTAAAAAAAAAAAAAAAAAAACGGGTCCTTGGGCTGATTAAATGAAGCTTCGTCAATCAAAATATGAAAATTTATGGATCTTCTACCTGTAAGTGCCGTGACAGCTCATTGGCATGCAATATATTTGCTAATTTGGATTGCCCATATGCCTTCTTGTCAGAATATCTGGAATAAAAATGACAATGAAACATCAATTGTGTAGCAGTAATTTTCCAATTTTCACTTCCAAGTAACATATGATAAAAAATGCACCGTGAATGATCTAGTTCCATAAATTTCTACGTTTTCCAGCTATTCAGAAAAAGAACTGCTTAAGAATTGACATATACCCGATTCGATCATTGATCCTATCAAACTGTATTCCTTCCTCATAAGTATGCACATGTGCTATTGATGATAGATTCACAATCCGTCCCTCAGTTCCGGTTTCTCTCGCCGTGTTCTTTATCTTCTCAAGTAGAAGATTCGTCAGGAGGAAATGGCCTAGAATGAGGAGGCAATAAAGTTGATGAGTGAGAACGCCCTATTCTGCACACTTTAATATGAAAAACACATTTGACCTCAAATAATAATATTATGAGAACTATAGATTCATAAGACCCTGTTACAACCAAAAATATTATTTCAAAAACCAGACGACCTTATGAGCATCCAATGCATCAGTCAAACTTGGAAGAGCCAGTGGGTCGATTCAAAGAATAGACTAGATTCTGTAATAATAATATGAATTTGAGTACTGAGTTTTCAGAATGTACACTTAGTCGCTTACCAAGATGATTTGTTGCAAATTGCATCTCTATTCCATCTTCCGATAGTTCATAAGGGCAGAACATAACCCCAGCATTGTTTCTGAAAAGCAAGCCAATAGGCTTCCATTTTAATTTGTATGTATAGATAGAGGAGATATGTGAAGGAAGTAATGAAACAAATTTTATGATGATAATCTCTATTGATAATGATTCAATAATACTGGCAGTATACTCATGCCAACAATGATATTTGATGAAATAATAGACAACAATATTAAGGTGAAGCAATAATTCTACCATTTCAGTTTCCAGTAACAGATCCAAATCAGAAAAAAAATACACGATGACTTACACACACACACACACATGCAGGTGAGACATTCATGGTGAGAAACTAGCGGCAAATCCTATAATTCCATGCATCAGATTTTGAAAATAAGACGAATATATTACATTAAGATGTTGAGAGGAAGACTCATAGAAAGAAAACTATCTGCAAATTCTCTGACAGACTTCAACGAGCTAAGATCAAGCCTCAAAATGTCAATTCTTGCAGCTGCATTGTCCTTGAGAATGAGCTGCTTTACATCATTTGCGGCACCAAGGTTCCTTGCAGCGATTATAACATGGGCTCCACGCAGAGCCATAACTCTTACTGTCTCCGCGCCTATGCCACTTGCTCCTCCTGGACAATTGAAATTTTCATTTCAAAATTTGGATATTTAATTAGATAAAAGGGAAATTAAATGACCAGTACTCATAGTTACTGGCATGCATTAGTTTTAATTTGAATGCACAAGTGAGTTTAGGCAGAAAATGTAGTTTCCTTTTCCACTCTTGGGAACATGACATGAGATGAGTATCACATGGTAAACTAGTTTCCTATCCTTTTTCCCTTCCTTTCTACATTGAATTACTATAATTACCAATCACCAATATTTATATGAGGCGGAAGGAAACACAGAACCTACTGGTGTGATTTTATATTCTATGACACCAAAAGCAGCTGAAAAAGCAACTACTCGACTGATTTTGGTGAAAGCAACATACATTGCAAATAGGGCTTGGAAACATATAAATCTATTATATCAATATACCTAGATCTTGGCAACACTTCATAAGATCACATATGCTAGAAGAATTACTAGACAAAATCTTGTATATAACAGAGGCTGGTGATTTGGAATCATTTGGTACAAAAGTCAGAATATTTCATAATAAAAATATTTTCTGTTAGTGATACATACCCTTCAATAGTGCCATCTAATCTAAGTTGCATGAATAATAAAATAGGTGTCGGAATATATATGATATCCGTACATGGTAGTGAACCAAAAGAAAGGACTGGTCGATTTAATAGTATGCACTGATCAGTTCAAGAAAAGTACATCAAGTAATAACTCTAAAAGTTAATTTCTTGAATACTTTCACTATTCATTTGATGGAAAAATGTTGGAATCCGTATGCATTAGCTCTAGTTGATGAAAAGAGGATGACGACCGGAAACTTAAAAAAATGTCATATGTTTCAGATAAGAACCTTTTTATTGGAAGTTTAAAATACACAAACCTTCATCAACTGACCTCACAAGGAACTCAAGAATATAGACCACCAGATCTGTTACTTGGTATTTGCATGTATGGTAACCAAAGAGTAAAAGAGAAGGAACTAGAATCAGTGTGAAACAACAATTCAATCCTACAATTATATAAAGGCTGTCCAAAAAACTAGTTCTCATAATTTTACAACAGAATAATCAAGAAAAAGCATCCAAGTCTGCAATAAATAGGGACCCAAGTATACACAACACAATCCCCTTTTTACTTTTTTCTAGGGTTTTGATATTTATACGGGCAATGTCTTTTATCTTACACGGGATAATCTATTTTTCCATTTCTGCCCCCTTACGTAAATATGTGCTTTCCTCACTCTTCCCACCTCCTTCTCTTTCTCCGTCATTCCTGAGTCGATGATAGACCACCGTTGTCGATCTTCGTCCCTTCCTTCCTCAACGGTCTAAAGCACCAATGCTTGGTGTATAAGCCAAGAAAAGTAAGGAAAGCTCTTGGCCGAGTGGGCTGAACTAGGCAACACCCAGTTCTGCCAAAAACAGAGCACTTGACATTCGATCTGGGCTATCCCAGGGAGAGAGAACCAGAAGGAAGAGGCGGCCTCCGGCGAAGCTCTGGTCGAGATGGAGAGCGCAGGTCGTTGGGCAACACCCATCCGTGCAAGGGAAGAGAGGGCAGTCCAGTCCCTGGAGAGCACCATCGCAGCAATGGGAAGGTGGTTTGCAATAGATAGGTGTCTAGGAATCCACCCAGATTCAGGAGGAGGAGAAGAAAGAGGAGGAGAGGGGAAAACAGTAGAGGAAGGAGGAATGATGCTTGGCGTTTTGGAAACCAGATGAAGACAGCACGAAACGAAGATGGAAACTGCTCGGGATTCCCGATTTCTAATTGCCGAGCACCGACGATGAGGCAGCCAGTCGAGTGATTTCCTTCTTCTTCTTTTTTTCCTTTCTTTCTTTACTTTTGTAGCTTGAATATGTATAAAAAGCCTTGCTTGGGTTGTTGATCATATCACTGATTATCGAATACAAAATTCTGAGTTTTTTTTTATCTTCATCTCCTTCCCTGTTCTCTGTTCACGTGCGGCGTCCCCTTCACCTCCTCCCCACCTTCACCAAACCCAGAACCTGCAACCCACCATCCAATTGCCATTCACCTACAACAGACCTCTTTCTTTCATTCAGACCCAACTCAAAATCCACTGCCTACTCAAACCCACTTCAACCACCTCTCAGGTCCTCCACCTACCCAGCATCACTCGTCCATCTCCCTCTCGACCAAGCCCAACCACGTCCAACGCCCTTCTACCGCTCACCCAACCTTCTCTATCACGCCTGAACCGTCCTAGGCCCTTCTACTTGTTTCACTCACCATTACTCAGCGTCCCTACTCCTCTGACTGTTCCCAACTCCCTGCAAGAGCCGTGCCTGCCACCATTCTCTATCGCAAAAGCATCTAAGCCTCAGTATAGATCTATTCCATGTAAGATAAAAAAAATTTGCCCCAGTAATTATCAAAACCCTTTTTCTATAGGCAACTCCAACTCAGTATAGAATATACCAAAAAATAGATCAGACTAAATAATTCCGTAAATACAATGTTCCGTTTTGTCTGCATTAAATCTGAATGATGTGCATACCTTTCCCAGCAGTATTTGCAATATGTTGATTGGAAGGCCAGGATGGTTCATTTGTAAAATTTTGAGGTATGAGCTATCACAAAGAACCCATTGGTGCCGTTTGAATGAGGGAAATGAAAATGCTTTCTTGGATCATAATAGCCATAATTAAAATATTGGTTTTAAGAATCTTTAGAACAAAATGGCCATTTTTCCAAGAATGTGCTTTCCTTCTATGCACCCAAACTCATCTATAACATTGTTGTATCTTGGAGTCAAATTTTATTTCTTCATCTGATCAAGGTCCTCTATCCATTTGACCACAGACCTAAAAAGGCTTAAAAAATCTTCAACATTTATACCATGTACTCCCTCTCTCTCTCATTAATGTGGATGGACACATATACAAGTCAACCGCTCAGATTGATGAACACTGCATCATACTTGTAGACAATGAAGGCCCAAAAGTCCACTATGCATATACTAATCAACAATAGTATCATCATTATCACTGAACGTCTGTCGCATCTATCTGGAGTTGGCAAGTAAGGATAGTGTAAATTCCCAAAAACTAAGCACAAGCTCCAAATGCTGCACTAGAGAGGGAAACAGAGAAAGAAACAAACAAAGAAAGAAAAGAAGTCCCTTCACAAACACCAACATGCAACAACAAAATGGCAACTTATAGCAAAATTGTAGAAAAGGATCACAAGCATAAGCAGAAACACCAAAAACAATGAAAGCAATCAAGCCCTATTAATGCCATTTATAAAATGGAAGGCAACCGAGATAGCTAGAAGAAAACCCATATCAAACTAAAGGAAGTCAACCAACACTTCAATGTGACACAGTCATCAATAAAAATAATCTTCAAGAAATCAATGTGAAAAATAAAAATCAGCTGATTGAAACAAAACCCAAACCTCTGTGTCGATGAGAACTTAAAATAGGAGGTACTCCAAGGGCAGAAGAACTTTTGCCCATCTTCTCTTCTGAGAACATCATCTTCTCCTAGAGGGGGAAGCTCCTTATTTGTGGGCCCTACTTTGTCTTCAAGAATGGATCCAAACAAGAGAAAATAGAGAAGTCTCCCCACTTCTCCCCACATCCAAACTTAGCTCTGACTTTGTGTGTGTGTGTGTGAGAGAGAGACAGAACACATGAGAAAAACAAACCCATAGGCTGCATTTGGATGATGGGCAAGGGATCCCTGCTTGGTATTCACCTTACAGGGGAAAACCCCTGCTTGCCTCTCTCCTTCACCATTTTGGATTACCCCCGCTCAAAAAGGGAAACTGTTTCCCTTCATCCCTTCATTGGTTGGAAGTGAATGACTTTGTCCTACATAGATTGATTAGTATTTTAAAAATTAAAAACAGTATTTCAGTTACTATTAGATCTACGTGTCTTTGCATTACAAATCATATAAGACGATACATTTCTTATAGATCTATGTAATTTTAAAAATTCAAAATTTTGACCATTTGATATGTAACTATAAATTAAACGGTTTTTATTAAGTAAAACATTCTACTTTAAAAATAATCTCAATTTTAATCATTTACTATATATCCTAATATCAGATAATAAAAGATACTTTAATTAAGAAAGTTTTGATAATAAAAGATACTTTAATTAAGAAAGTTTTATGTATTAGAAAAATATAGATTTCTTTCAGTTTGATTAAAAGTTTTAAAATATAACACATTTTCTAAAATAACAAAATTTTAATTTTTATTGAACTAATATCAATAAAACTGGTGTAATGTTTTAAAAACTAACCCATCTATCAAAATATTCTCAGAGAAAGTTTTAAATTGTTTTTAATATCAATCAAAATATATAATAAGTAGCTTATTTAGTATAATATATCATGAGTTATATAGGAAAAGTAGTCGAAATCTTAAAAAAAAAAATTACCATAATTTAAAAACATGCTAAAATTTTGAGGTGAATTTTCAAAAATTTCAGAGTCAAAATTTCAAAAATAAAATAAAATCATGAACCGATAATATATCAAATTTCTGATATTTTCATTTACCAAAAAAAAAGTAATTTTTTTTGGGAAACTTAGTACAAAACTTTTCTCTCATCCAAATGCAGCCATAATTACAAAATCCCCAAAAAAAAAATCAATGCAACCAGAACCTATGAAGTACAGAGAAAAGGAATAAAAAAAAAATCATCATTTGCCGATTGACAAAAGTTCAAAAAGAAATAAGCAGCCCGGAAGAAAATAAGCTAACATTAAATGGATAGGTATTGGCAATGAGATGGTCACTAACAAAACACTCTAAAGCATATGAAAGATCATTTGATTTGGGAGAAAAGAGGAGAAACATAGAGAAAATATAGTTACCTTTGATGATAATTTACTTTAAGAAATTGCTAGTTTTCACAAGAACATTTAGCTTAGTTTTTAAATACTCATCCATACAACAACGTGGCGCAAGGGATTAGTCTCACAACTTATTTCTGCTAGTCCAAATGCAGCCCTGAATGCCACCGACCTTCACTGTTAATTATTGAAGATGACAATGATGATAGTGATAATGATAAAGAAATAGGATAACCTAATCAAGGAAATCAAAGTGTATAAAAGAAGCACCCTCAATATAAATTCCAAGACAGGAGACAAAACATAATATAAAATCATGTATTGATGAAACCATGGTGAACGGAAAGATCCAGATCAGAAACTTCCACAAGAAGAAAGAAAGGAACCCAGAAAAGGAAACTCCATCAATATAAAACTCTAAAACAGAATAAATAAGAAATACCATCTACAGAACCATGCGATTAGAAACTATGAGGAAACAAGAGACCAATACCAACAAAGAAAATTGCATGATATCACTGAAAGCAATAGAGGATGCCTAAAAAAATAGAAAAAAGAAACAGGTGAAAAGTCACAGCCACACAAACCAGTCAAACCAGAACCATTAAAGTTTAAGATATGTACATCATCAAAGAAAACAGAGAAAACCCATTATCAATATCCAAAAAAACAGAAACAAGAACTGATTTTTGCCAATCAAAACCACAACATAATGAAAAAACTGACCTGTAACAATGGCTGTCAGATGACTTGCATCAATCCCTTCAGTAACCTGCTCAGCAGTAGATCCAGATCCAAACCCACTAGGTCCAGCCCTTCCAGTAATTAAAGAAATAAGACCCATCTCTCTTTCTCAATAGAAGAAACACCCAAAACTGAAACTTGAAGGCCTTCGCTCTGAAATAGAAAGCAACCCTTTTGAGCTCAGGAGTCCTCCAAATGAAGCACAACAGCAGGAGTCAAAGATCTGGGAAGAAGATATAAAACCAAACAGATGGAAGACTTCCACTAATTGTCTATTGTCATGAGACTTGACACCCAAGAGAGGCAGAAGTAGAAAAGCAAAAAGAGAATTTACAGGTGGGGAGTAGTTAGTAAATTGGTTGCAGAGAGAAAGAAGGTAGGAAATAAATGCAGAGGAATCCGTCTACTGCCAACAATGAACTGTCTTCGGCATTTTACAGCCATTGGACTGAATTAAATGAAGAGAATGAATGCTGCATTTGCTTTTCAAGGCCTTCTGATCCTCCTGCATTCTCTCGTCTACCCGTTAGCCGTTGGGGAAAGAAAAACGTCTCTCTCATTTTCTACACAATTAAGTTCCTCACAAGAAAGTCGGTTGTGGACGAGGGATGAATAGAACGCGGTAGTGGACGGTCGTTCACAGAGGAAGACACGTAAGCAGATCAAACTTTGTTCCCCGTCGATTCTAACGCAATTAATTGTACAAATTCCATTCACTGTAGCAATGCCCCTAACACAAATATGAGAAGATTAATAGGAAATTTTCACCAATTGACTAGTCACCCCATATTATTGGACAAGAAATCATAAACATAAATCTCAATTTCTCTCAACAAAAATAAAAAATACAAATTTTACTAAAAACCCAAAATCATGTGATTTTTTTTTTTTTAATATAACAGTACAAAATTGCGAGATACCAAGCGTAAATTCTTCACAGGTGAACCCAATACCCTTAGGTCATATCAAGATTAGACTATGAAAACTCGAACTTGCAACCTCCCGCTTTCTAATTCGGAAGGCAACCAGTTGAACTACACCCTTGTGAGTACATCATGTGAATTTTACTGTGAAATTAAATTTTATTGAAAACTAGAATTAAATTGCTTGAATTAAATTAAAAATATGCAATTGGCGAGTGCATAAGTAAAATTCAAATTAATATTACATCGCAAAATTTGAATTGCAAAATTGAAATTAATTCAACATAAAATTAAATTCGAATTCAAATAACATAAGAACAACTTATTTGCTCCAAGGCAAAAGACTTAAATTCACTTCACTACTTGAATGGGATTGGTTATATTGGTCGCCCATACCTAGATTTATGGAGGCATATGATTGAAAAAAAAGTAGAAGAGATTCCTCTTTAAGATGATGGAAAATTGTTGTTGAAGTGTCTATCTCTATGATTTGCTAATTACAACCAAACCAATCCTGATGCGCTATGTCGCTCTGTTGCATCATTAAAGAAAATATAAAAAATAAAACAAATGACTTCTAAATTAAATTCAGGGTACGAGAATTTGGATAGCTGATTTATGGCTAATTTTTTTAGTCCCAAATTAGGTTGGGCGGATCTTAGAATGGTCCTCTTTCCCATTTCAAACCCTTATCTAAAATAGAAAGGAGAAACTACTTTGTGAAGGTGGTTAGGGTTTTCTTCTAACTCTTTATTGTGGCTAGCCCATGTGCTCCTTCTTTTAGACTAAATTGAGCCTAAAATCATAGATTTGAAGGCCTAAGCAACACACCAGCCAATAAGCTAATTATTTTGATGATTTGAACCAATGTTATCAAACCCAGTCCGACCTGCAGGTTGACCCGCAGGTCAATCCTGACCCTGCTGAAACAAGGATTGGGTCATTTAAAAACCCTTATGGATTAAAAACCATTTGCAATCCGCAAGTCAATCCGGTTTTTCTAATAAATCCGTAATCTTTGACCCTTAAAAACCCTTTGTTTCTTTAAATGAAGAAAATGAAGATAAAAATATTGGTTCTTTTGAGAATATGATTTGTGAATTATTAATTTTTGGTTTTTATAATTATATTTGTGAGAGAAAAGATATATTTTTATGAAATATAACCTTAGTTAATAATTTAATATTATTTATTTATAATATTATATTAATAGAACAGGTTTCATCGGATTTGATTACGGGTCAACCCAGTTGAACTTTAGTTAATTCACTCTTTCTCCAAGACCTATCGCTCCACGGGCTAAATTTTAAAACATATAAGCTCCAATAAAAGTCAATTTGAAATTTTTTTGGCATTATAAAATTTTATTCGATTTAAGTGTCAATGCTGCATTGTCTTTAATTTCTCAGCTTCTGTCTCCCATAAAAAAAATTTCTTTTTTCATTTTATTGTATGTTATTAATGATGATGTCCTCATCAAATATCTATATGTGAGCCACTTTAAACCTCACCTGCAACCACCGCTCCACATTGAATTATATTTTGTTTATGGTAACCCTCCTAAATTGTATATTTGATGTATTCTCTATCTTAAAAAGAAAAATAGAAATTTAAGTCATCCACTTCTATACAAGGTGAGTCTCAGTATTTTCTACTATTGAGTCTTAAAATTAGATCTATTAGAGTAGATGGAAGTTTATTGAGAGTAAGTATCACAGTACCATTCCGAGTGTTACAATATTTCATTTTTCTAAGTTTTTTTCAATGTTTAAGTTTTAAAAATACCTTTTGTCCTTTATTTTCCTCAGCTCAAACTAAAGGGTGAGAATATCTTTGGAATTTACATCTAAAATCTTTTCATGTCTCTCTCAGATAACTCTTAGGATTCTTAGGATATATAAAATTTGTCATATTTTGAAGAGCCCTCGTTGTCTATCAAATGTATTCAAATATTAGTAAAATATTTATCATTAGATATATAGTTTAAACAGCTTTCCAAAAGTTCACCCAAATCTGATTTAATAAAAGGGTGCAAGTAAGGCAAAACTAAGAGATTCTTAGCATGGATGAAATTTACCTCACTTGGAGAGAGCTTATTTAGACCATTAAATGAAGTCCAAATAGGATCAGATAGATCATTCAAATACCTTTCTAACAAGCAGAAGAACTCCTAAATCCAAGCTCCATAGCTTAAGTTATGGCCGTTTTTAGTGAAGAGGTACAAAATTGTCAAACCAAGAGCGTGCCACCGGTCTCTGGAAATCAAAATAGATTTTGCTTTCTGATAAGACCGAGCCTCCGGTATTGAGAGAGATTGTGACGCCATATCCGTCCCTCCACGGACGCGTTACCACAGAAGCAAACTCGCTAGTAACACTCTATTGATATCTCAAGTATATTTTTTTCTTCTAAGGGATACCAAACGCTCTAACAGAAACCAATCACCTCTCGCAAGATAACAACAACAATAAGCGGATATCTCAAATATCAAAAGCAGTGCAATATCTCAAATTATTATATTCGTCTCAAAACAGTAATAACATAATAAAAAAACATATGTTCTCTCAAATAAAAGCAAAACAAGATAATATATCTATCAGTTCCAGCTCGTACTCTTTAAGCTCAATCCATGTGCCCCTGGGGTCTTGCCTCCATTGGAGTACATGAATGGCAAGGGATAAGCTCAACACGCCCAGTGAGAGAAACATATCTACAGACAATCATCGTCATACTGCATATATATATATATATACATATACATATACATATACATATACATATACATATACATATATTGTAACATCCTGACCTAGAGGTGGGTCCAGAATGCTACTATTTTTTTTTTTTTATTCTTTAATAACTCCTAACTGGGCTGGATCAATAGTTAGGCTTAGAAATAAATGTCATACATGCTCTTTACATGTGGACTTAAACATGTACCATATATTTACCTGTTTACAAGCACATATCATATAAACAAATATTTCCATCATAAAAGATAATATCATTTATGTTATCCAGAGTAGCTAACAGTAACGTGGAAGTTCATACATGTTACAAAATAAGTACCACATGAGGTACTTTACACAAAATATGTTTTCAAGAACCAATAGTCAAAATAAATGAAATTGTCATACCGTGGGAATTCCAAGTAACCGCAACAACTTATCCATCCTAAGATTGAAATTGAGGTTCTTCCTCCTCACGTACATCTCCAGAAATGTGAGTAGTGTGAGCTAATCAGTTCAGTGAAAATGTACATAACAATGCAGTGTAATGAATATCATGTTAGCCAAAATCAACATCATTATCATAATAAGTTTATCATGCCAATATATCAAGTCATCTTCATGTAACTGCTGACATCCAATGTAACACCTAGACACTACACTGACTATAAGCATTAAGTCTCGACATGGTCAAAATACAGAATCTTGCAAGTACATCTCTGACACACTTGGGCCGGTACTGACACAACTGGGCCAACAACTGACACACCTGGGCCAGTAGACGTAAACAGACATACCTGGGCAGGTAATCGACACACCTGGGTTGATAATAGTTCAGTAGTTAAGGGTACGTGGAAGCAATATCAATATCATCATAGCTCATAAGCATTTCATCATCATAATCACAATATATGATAAACAATGTTAGTATCAATAAGCACTTTTCACAATAGTGCATCATGTCTAGGCATATAAGTGGGTTCATTAAGTCTGATCCTTGAAACTACTCATTGCACTAGATCCTCTTAACCTGATTTACTCTTATTACAATGTTAAGTCTCCTCACCGAATATGTGGGGTATCGAACTATCTGTCAAACACACAAACAATGATACAATGAATTATAGAATCATTAATCAAACAATACGAAATATATTCACAGTATTTCAAATCTTATCCTATTTTCCAGAAAAATTCAAAGGGGAAATGGATCTGAGTTTCCTATATGGGTTACTATCCATTTTAAATTAAAATAATCAGAAGTATAATAGTAAGGTGCTCAGGCCACTTCTCATATTGTCTTCTGGAAATGACCATGTAGACGTATTGAGTTAGGCCTAGAGATATAAGATGCTCAGGCCACTACTCATATAACGAGTTAGGACTAGAGATCACTCAGTGCCCGAACCTTTCTTTTCTACTAAGCGGCGAAGTTAATCGCACAGTTATTTATAGCTACCGGGCTGCATTTCTGCTGCGCCACAGATAGAGAGTATCGGCCTGGAAGTGAATACATAATATAAATTTACATAATAGTACCAAAGAGAGTGTTAGTATCACTTTTAATTGTCAAAATGGTATAAACATACATCAAAACCTCTGGTCTAAGTTTTAACATAGAATTATAACTTAGATTAAGTTTCAAAAACTAGTTCTGGGTTCCTTAGAACATGCCTTGGAACCAAGTACTGTGGCTTCGGAACTTCCGAGCCACTGCCTAAAATCTGGGTTTTATAGAGCCTTCGAAACTTGAGTTCTGTTATTCGAAACTTCCGAAGTTCAGGTCTCAGAACTTCCGAGCCTTCTTCTGAACAGAAGCAAAGAAAACAGGAAAATCAGTAGGTCTTAGTGTGTCTCGGAACTTGCCGAGGTCTTCTCGAAACTTTCGAATAGTTCGGAACATCCGAGGGGGTGCCGGTACACTAGGGTCTGAACAGTAGAGGCAGAAATAAATATTTGGCCTCTGAACGCTTTGGAAGCCGAACAAAAGTTCTGAACTATCGAAGGCCAATTCTCGAATCTTTCGAGAGTCGTCTTCTTCCTCTGTCGCCTACTACAGAGCAATGACGGGAGGGACAGTGTGAATTACGAATCCAGAAACAGTGAGTTTTCTGGATTCGTTTTTCACACCCTTCTAGTCAGATAGACTCTTCAATGAATCCTATTTACATTTGGAATCAATTGGAACATTGATACTGTTTAAAAACATGAGATTTTAATAGAAAAACAATAAAACATGTGAAAATTCATGTTTTTCCTTAAACTTCAAAATTTATTTTGACACTCAAATCTCAACCAAATTTAGTTCTGTTTAATCCTAAACTGGTTAGACTTTGAAACTAAATCTAAATATTACCTTCTCTTTAGTTCCTACGTTGAATTTCAGCAACTGGGAAAATCTTCTAACTCAAACCAACGGTGAAAACCAAACAGAGGAGCAGTGGTTCTCTTTGAAAATTTAGTGCAGAATCCTAGTGGGAAATTGCCTGAATTTATAGCCAAAGGGTGGTAGGGTGGTAGCTTGCATGAGTCGATGTTGAAGCAGCAACTTCACCAGCCATGTAGGTGGTCCAATGATTTGAAAAAAATTTGCATTTTAGTCCTTCAAATTTATTTGCATATAAGTCTAGTTTATTTCATTTTTAAATTTTAACTAATTAAAAGATTTATTTAACTTAATTAATTTAATCCATCTTAAATAAAATGTTGGGTTTTATAAACTCTACATATCATAAATTTTGGAGATTCATATTTTATCAAAATTTTATTGATTTAAACAAAATTCACATTTTATTACTATTCCTTTAATTCAATTTTTTTTATTTAAAGGTTTAAAACCTTTATTTTCAAAATTTGAAAACATAAAAGAATGAGTTAAAGCAAAATTTAAAACACATATTTTTCTTAAAAAAATTTCACTTTTAAAATTTTGTAAAAATAATTATTTCCTAATTTTTGAGATCTTTTCAGGTAGTTTTTTTTATAACATTTTCTAAAGAAAAAATATAATAAAATTTCAGAATTTAAATACTTAATTAAGGAAATCCTTATTACTTAAACAATAACCAGACAATTAAATAAACATTAAAATAACACTTGTCAATAGTAAATTACCATTTTGCCATTTCAACTTAGATGAGTTGGATCATAGAGCTATCGAACTCTGATTGGGCCAAACCTGGAATTTTCACAAAGCCCTAACTGTAATCTTCATGATTAATAGGTTAAATTATGATTTATTTGAATAAATCATATTTATTAAGTCTAATTCGGGTCAGGGTATTACACACACACACACACACACACACATACACACACACACACACGCATATATATATATATGGACATAACATGAATAGAGTATCTACATGCACAATCCTCGACGTGTACTCTACACCCAGCATATGAACTGAGCATCTCGAACCACAGCACACACCCTCTAACCACTCTCACCAAAGGGTAATGTAATCTCATGTCCACACTATTCACCTCGGCCGCCTACGCATGGCAATCCCTAGTTAAGACTACGAATCGGGCTCCAAGCGTTGTCTCCCTGCCAAACATGAGCGGCCTTTAGGACTCCCACTCATATGACCCTCAGGATATCCAAGTTATCCCACCATCGTGTCAACATTAGATAATATAGATCAGGTCACAACACCAACGCCTCCTCGTGCTATCATGATCTCAGTGCTTCCTCGCATTATAATAGTCACAGTACCTCCTCGTACTATAGACCTCAGTGCCTCCTTGCACCAAACCAATCTTAGTGCCTCCTCGCACCAAATTACACCACCGCGCTATCAATGCATACTCGCACGAGCACACTGCCAGTACATACTTGCACTACCACACTAGTAATGCTTGCTCGCACTAACACAATACTAGTAACATGTCCGAAAATAGTTTGTCACACTCTAGGAAGCATACCAACCCATGCTCTCATAGCTAGAGATCTAAGTCCACATCTCTGTGTTCCACGCACAGTCAACTCAATCCACATCAAGCCCTAAGTACCCACACTATAATAAGGGTAATCTATATGTCATAATGTAACCTACTACCCATGACCTCCGTGTCACAATGTACTAGCTACTTGCATGATAATTACCTCTACGCATATTATAATACCACGTATGGAAAGCATATTACCAAAGCATCGTAGGTATCTACATCTATTATCTATCACATGATTTTCTACAACATATAAACATGACTATTAAACCACACAAATAACAAGTTATTCACTCAAGCATATTATCACGCAATCCTAACACATTATGCTATCACGAGCATGTGACACGAGTGTGTCCGAAGGTCCCCTACCACATAATCGTCTCAACGGTTTCCCTGTCGAGTGGCTCACAACACATTGGGGTTCCCATTCATCACACTCTGTGTCCGCACATCATATAGGAAAGTAGTATGCATAAGATGCTAAACCAGTGATGATGACGAGGACATCCAAGCCTCAATTGGAGATGCTAAAGATCATGATGAGGCGATGGAGGCATCAAGCCTAATGGACCTTAATTACATCGGTGAAAGTTGATTCGACTTCTATGACCAAATTGCCTACGGTAGACATTAGTGGACTCCGTCTAATAAACTCAATCACTTTGTTAGTTTAAGTCTAATTACCAATTAGGCTCAAATAATCCAGACATGCCTGTTTGTCAAAGTCCATACATTAAGCATGTCAGACTCATATCCAAGCCTACTCCATAAAGTCCAATTCTTAAAGCCTCTCCTACAGTGACACTTGGCACAAATCCAGTCATGCTAGCTAGAAAACGAAATTGGTAAGAAGGTTTTGACTCAGTGTTAGTATTTTGGCTATAACTGTTCACTCCAATGTCTGAATGACTTGATTATTTTTGGGTTGAAAATTAGACTTCAAGGGATACAACTTCGTATTTCATGAAATTATCGTGATTTGGACGTTTACTAGGTCAAAATCGAGATGCAAGTGGACCAAAGTTTCAAATTCGAAAATAGAAAGAAGGTGGACGAATTTTGCAAGTGATTTCCCTCCACATGGCCACTTGTTCTCCTAGTTTCTTTCTTAGCCGCTTTGTTATTTTTATCTTTTAATCTTAGCTTTTTATATATTTAGAGTACATTTGTAGGGTTGAGATAGAATGATCAAAATTAGATTACATTCTACCTTAAATAGGTTACTTGTTTTAGGAGTTTCTTATATAGACAAGGCTAATTTGATATTTTTGCATATTTTTCTTTACAAATACCTTATAGTAGTTGAATTTCATAGACAATTGAATATGATTATTTTGATAAAAGACTCTTGGAGTTGACGTGTGGATTCACGTCGGGCTTCAGCCCTTGGCGAAAGTCAGGTCCTTGGACTGGGACCAATTCTATCTTGTAAGTAAGTACCATTAGTTTAATTCAATTAGTCATTTTGGTTTTCTCATAGATTAGATTGTGCCATGTTCGAATTTGCCATTTTTCTCTTTTAATTATGCTTCTGCAATTCTTAATCATGTTCAATTAGAAGAAGTCTAATCTAGAGAATTCCATAGACTAATTCAAATTTCTAAGAAACTTGTGTAATCGGTTTGGACATTGTTAGAGCAAACCCTTACCAAGATAAAATCCTTTTACGAACCGTAATCGATTGCGTGAGTCTTTTAGACACCCATACTCTGAAAATGCACACCTACTGGCGAATTCTCACAAATTCGACCTTCGGCCTACATCATCTTCTCACAGTTGCCCTGCCTTCATTTTATCTTCTCTTTGAGACTATGGAATTTTGAGAAAATAAACATTCTATCTTGAGGTCTTATTTAATGTTAGTGTTGTCATAAATCTCTATTTCCCGCACTTCACTACCCCATAACCAATGGATTAGTTGTATTATCCCCATCTAGGCCCTTATGTTTTCTTTTTGGACTGAGAATGTTTCTCTCTTCCACCTCCGACCTTCCCACTGTTTAAACAGAGACCTTCTTTTTGGGTGAGCCCTTGCTAAACTCTCGATCTATTCTGTATATGCAACCAAATTAGGCTTCACCTTGACTGGATCTTAAAGTAAAATCGTGGTTCTGGGACAGAATTTTTTCTTGTTCTTACTCTTTTTAATTAAAATACTTGCCCTGACAAATTACCTCTTTACTTGGGTATTCTTTTCTTTCAACTCAATTATTACTTAACTCAGCCAAGTTATTAAGTTGACTCAGTTGAGTCATCCAATTGACTTAATTACATTCTTTTATCTGATTGGAACTTTGAAATCCTCCTAACAGAGAAAGATCAACATCTATCTTAATCAAGCTTAACTTCCTTTCATCCAAAACCGGCTTATTTATCCAACTATTTTTGGAAAAACACCTTTTAGGTGAGGGTTTCAACCAATGTTTTAAAATCCGACCCGTGCAGTGACCCATTTTGGAGGAATGTGGGTTAAATAAAGTTCAACTGGGTTGACCCATAGTCAAATCTGGTCAAACCCGTGCTATTAATATAATATTATAAATAATATTAAATTATTAACTAAGATTATATTTCATAAAAATATTTTTTTCTTCTCAAAAACCCAATTGTAAATACTATTAGTAATCCAAAAATCATATTTTCAAAAGAACCAAAATCTTCATCTTCATTTTCATTTTCTTCATTTAAAGAAACCAAGTTTTTTAAGGGTCAAGGATCATGGATTTATTAGAAAAACCGAGTTGACCCGCGGGTCACTGAGGATTTTTAATCTAGAAGAATCTTAAAACGACCCAACCCGTGTTTCAGCCGGGTCACGGTTGACCCGTGGGTTTGGTCGAGTTCGATAACATTGGTTTCAACACACAATAAACTAAATTTAAGTTATTCCATTTTAAATTTCTTATTGATAAACTCGATGAATTTCTTGATGTACTAGAGAGAATTGCATGCTATGATGTGATGTGGATAAACGATGAAATTTTATGATAGGATGTTATGATTATGAACACATATTATGGTTATATATATATATATATATATATATATATATATATATATATATATATATATATATATATATATATATATATGTTGATTAAATGCATAACTTATTTATTATTGACATGAGTGATAAATGATTTTGATGAGATTTGTATAACTAAAATGCAATAACACGGTGTATGCATCTATGATTATTTATGGATAGATGGGGAATGGTCAAGTTTAACATGGGCATCGCTCACCAAAATAAGTGAAATTCGTGAAGGATTAACCTTTGTTATGATTGTGGGTTTGGATTTAGTGCTCCAAGAAATGGCTTGACCCGTCCACCCTCATTTACGTGATGTTATAAACTTGGTGTGATGTGTACATGGTAGTTATGAATGCCTTTATCTAGATAAATATGTGATAGTAAGATTGATTATCATCCTTGTAAAGTATCTTGTCACTGTGATTGCATTCAGCATGCATGTAGGGACATCAATATGAGCATGCGTGTTAATTTGACGGTGTTGGTATACGTTAGAGTACTGTATGCACCACGTCATGTGAATGGCTGTGTTGGCACATGTGAGAGTACCGTTGTGCACCGCGTCATTAGCGCAACTATGTAGGTACACGTGAGAGTACGGTGTGCGCTCGGTTGCAACTATTGATGGGAGTGGACTTACTGGGCATATATGAGAGTACCATATGTGTTGGGTGGGAGCATGACTGCATTGGCATGGGTGAGAGTACTACATGCGCCGCATCATGTCCGTGATTGCATGGGCATATGTGAGAGTATCATATGCGCCGCATTGTGAGTTGTGTTGACATTGGTCATGTGAGTCCATCATGTAGAGTGGCATTTTGTATGAGTAATATCTTAGGTAACGAAATTGGATTTGACATATGTAAATAAAGTGGCATATGCATGTAATAGATGTGTGCTTGTACACCTTAGTGATGGATGAAGATACATTAGTGGTTAGTTAAAATATACTAAAATATTTTTAGTGTGTTATTATTTTCTTTACTGGACTAGTGTAGCTCACTTCCCTACAAATTTCAAGAATCACAATGGAAACGGGTTTGAGGAGCCCTGAGGAGACCTAAGCTAGGAGATCTGAAATAATAATTTCTAGGCCTACTTTATTTCATTAGAGAATCTGACACTTAATTGAATTATTAGAATTTGTTATCATGGATTATAATAAGTTATGTTGATTTGAAACGTAACTCCAATATATTTGAGTGGAGTTCATTAATATTTTGATGCTATTCTTTGGAAATAGAAATTTTGCTATGAATTGCTAAATTGTTATGAAATGGAATAGAGGGAAATGAAATTTTCCAAACGTCTTATTTTTAAGGGAAACTATGTCAGATTTTTGAGAAAATCTTGGATATTGGTAGAACTTAGAAATTTAGTACTCTCCATTGTGTGTGTTGATGAGATTTGAACGCTCAACTTAGAAAATAAAATATATTCTATGCTCCCGTCACATGGTAGATCATGACGTGTCAGTGTTATCGATTCATCACACGATTGGACATTACATTACATGACCATTAGCTCACAGGATCGAACATTACATGACCATAAGACTTCCTTTAATGGAGGGTCATTTCTCAGCAGGTAGAGCATCCTTTAGCAACATAAGCTGTTTTTTACTTAACGTGCCATGTCCAAATTAATTTCTCTTGCTCAAATCATTTTGCAGTTTGGGTGTTGTCAATGTTAGTGGGGGTGAGAACACTACAGAGCAACAATGAAATAGATGTGGGTGTGAAGGGTCAGAGATATTTTTGAACTTCATTAAATAAAATTCTATCAAACCTTTGAGGTGGGGTTCATCCCTTACCATGTGTCTTCATATGTTTAATATTGATGCTGATACAATAGTTCAACTTTGGCTTTAGATTTTCTCTGATCATCTTTAAGAGTCAAATTTGATTTTTCCTAAATCTATTTTAAGTGTAAAACCCCTAAATCAACTATAGTAGGGAATTGATTTGAAAACCAATATCTTTTCTAATGGGAGCATTGGATGATATAAAATTATTGTGTTTTTCCATTTTGCCCCTACTATGTGTCACTGATGAATTAAAAAGTACAAAGGCAAAATGTGAGAACACCATGGTTTTACATCATCCCATGCTTTCATTAGAAAAGTACTTGTCCTGCATCAATTTCTGTATATTAAAAAAGGAATAGATTTATGATATCATTCTAATGGTAAAGATAGCTTTTTTTTTTTTGGGTTAACCGGAGACCATATTAATAAAATAAGGGAAATGTATAACACCAATACAAAGGGTTTAAGAGGATTAGGTCAAAAAAAAAAAGCAAAAAGAAGCAAGAGAAAACTATAAAAACAAGAATAAAATCAAAAAAGCAAAAAAGGACAAAAGCTCTAATTTTAATACGCCTATGATCGCACCGTTAATAATAGTAAAGATGATTTCAAATGACATTATTTAAGAAATGTGGAGTTCATCTTTTAAGAATTGAAAATGATCATTAATTTTTAAATGCAATGATGCATACACATATCATTTTAGATTTTGTAGAAGTGTTGGGCCCGTAGTTGGATAGATTAAATAAGAGGAGTGTGATAAACTTCATCGAATTTTCCAATCAAATATTTTTCATTTGATTCATCTAGCGATGGGTCAAACAAATTCACAAAATCTGAAAAAGATATACGTGAATATTTTTACAATTTAGATTTTTAAAAAATAGACCCTATCAATTTTAATATGCCATTTTTCATTTTAATACCCACAAAAGAAAATGCACTTGAACTAAGAAAATATGATTTTTTTTTAAATTAACGTGTGGGAAATCATGAAATATTCAACATAAAACCTGTACAGGTGAATATACTACTTGTAGGACATACTAAAATTTAAGCATAAGAACTCGAATCTACAACCTATAATCTCTCACTTTCTAAGGTCGGAGTAAATATGAATTTATAGATAAGAATTCTGTAGGTAGAGCTATCAGATTTGATGTATGTGACATGTATCCGTTTTCTCACGCATTTACTAACCTTGTGTCCACTTGTTTGGTTGGTATAGTCATTATATACCTTCTTCATAAATAATGTGCTTCAGCTGTTCTGCAGATTAAAAGAAATAACCCATTTGTGCCGACAAATACATAACATGAATAGGGCCCACATGTAAGCTATTGGGTAAAGATTGTGGAGCCCACGTGGATTATTGTGTACCCGTGTAAAGAGCTGTAGTACTGGGACCATCAGGGAGTCCAATGATGACGGTAACAGCCCATTTTGTACTTTTTCAAGATTTTTTAAAAAAAAATTATGAGAAACAGTCAAATAGAAAAAAAAATAATAAATATTTACATTTATGATTTTATTAAAAACTTTATGTACAAACAACTTAAATCTAAGATTTTTATTGAAAATTAACGAAAAGACGACAAAGAAGAAGAAAAAGATAGAATATGTGTCAGTATGTGTCAGTTTGGAGTATGTGAAAATGTACTGGATGATAAAAAATAATTTGGCCAATATAGGCCACTATGTTGTCAGCGGCGATGTAGTGTATTTATTGTTATAAATATTGTTTTCAGAATATTAATGATAATTAGTAATATTATAATATTTTTAAATTCACAGGTTTTTTTCGAGATATTATTAAAAATATCTTGTGAAAAATATAATATTAAAAAATAATAAAAATAGAATAAATAAAAATATTAATAAAATAAAATCCTTAATAATAAATTTATTGATAATTTATTGGGGTATTTTATCGTATTTCTAACTCGATTTTAAAGGGATTTTACCATAAATTTACCGTGTGCCGGTAAATATGTATTATTAATGCAGTAATGATATTTGGTTGATAAAAACATTATAAATTTGAAAATACCGTCGATATTTGTGACATGAATTGTATTGACTCATATTGGCTAATACGATATAGTATTAGCCTTTTATATTTTTTAATTTTGTGAAATTTTATGCAGGTTTGACCATTTTTGGTTAGAATATTCGTATGTGCATAAGTATATTTTTAAAAAAAGATTAGAAGCAAGTTATTCAAGTGTAAAAGGTATTTGTCAATTCCTACTCTCTTTTTTACCTTAAGAATTGTCAATTTTGAGTTATTTTCATCAATTTTTTGAATTTTTTTCCTAAATTAATACCAGTTTTAGAGTTGTGAAATTAATTTAATAAAATGATATTGAGTGTTTATGGAATTGAATGGAGATGTCGTAATGTCATTGATAGGGTTTCTAGGGTATTCGTAGTGATTTTCCAAGTCTTTTAGAAAATATTCATGAACTCTGCATTTTTTAAAATAATTTTCATTTTGAGGTTTCTTGTGCAAAAAAAAAAAAAAAATGCAATGATATAAAAATGTTTATGGAATTAAATGAACACCTTTACATGTGATTGATATATTTTGTAGAGTTTTTCTATATATTTTGTAATTTTTCAATATTTTCATTAAATTTAAATATATTTTCGAAAGAAATTCATAAATTGTAATAGAAGATGCATGTCATTATGGACACTAGAGAACATGAATTTCATATCGAGTTTCTTCTCATATTGGTTTTCCATTTTCTAATTTTTTTAGAGGTTTTCAAATTATTTAACTTTGATTTTGGGGTTCTACTAAAATTTATTTAATGAAATGATATTAAGTGTTCAAGGAATTAAATGGGGATTCCTTAATGTGATTGATATAGTTTGTAGGGTGTTGATATGATTTTACAAGTTTTTTTTTAAAAAAAAACTCATGAACTCCAAGTTTTCTAAGATAATTCCAATTTTGGAATTTCTTGAGGAAAATTTTTAACACAATGATATACAAATGTTTGCGGAATTAAATGAAGAGCCTTTAATGAGGTTGATATGTTTTGTGCAAATTTTTCTAATTTTTTATTTTTTTAATAAAGTTTAGATCTTTTTACAAAAAAAAAAATCAATAATTGGAATATAAGCTACATGTTGTAATGCTCCTTTCCACTACAGGCACATTATCTCCGAAAAGTCTCAAAACATTTCCAAGGAACGGATATTGGGCATAATTTTTTTTTTTTTTTGAAACGGGGTAACTACCTCTCGCTCAACGATTAGTAAAAACAAACTCCATCATACTGATAAATATAACAGATAACCATTGACTGTTCAAATATGGTTATACAGTCATTCAAATAAACCACATATAATAATAAGTCCATAGAAGCAAGGGTCTCTCAACTAAAGCATAAACATAATTATGAAATATCTAACTACTATTATTCCTCCTTGAGGGGGCCTGCAATCGGAGTACCTGAAAGGTAAGGGGGGTGAGCTAACCATCCAAATGAAGGGATAATATATATATATATATATATATATATATATATATATATATATATATATATATATCACATGCATGAACACAAGAACATCATAATAACAATGGTTCTCATATATATGAAAATCCAACCACAGCATCAACTAATGATCCACCGATCAAATCCGAGACATCATCTCTGTAACCCACATCGAGTCCTTTAACAAACTCCGGTCTTCCTACCAATGCCACCGGGAGACTACGCAATACACAACTGCCTCAACTATACAAGTCGTGCTGAGGAAGCCCAAACTAAAATAAGGACCTCAACCACGCCCGGGGAAGCCAAACTCTAGGGCAGGCACCTCAACTGTCGGAATGCAACGGGAAACCCACATCCCCTGTGGGGGTCTCAACCATCAGAACGTAACGGGGAAGTCCTCCCAACAACCAAAATCATTAAATCATTATAAACATATACACATATAAACAATTCCTCCATCTCAACACCAAACGACATGTTGTCCGTTGCGGGTTACCTCCTATGTATGCACATGGTGTCACGATTAGGTATAACACTATAAGCATATTCTGAATATAACCAACCCAAAATCAACAATACACTTCATTATGCAAGTCAAAAGCATATAACGAGTTAATTAATCACACATGTCTATGTTCCACATGATTTCATTTGTATCTAGCGAGTAGACACTCAAAGTATCATCTACATGTTCCAAGTATCATATGACGTTCACCACAATTGCATATGGTTGACAGGAGTACATCCGAACGGACCCCTTGCCACATATTTTTTTAAACTGTTTTCCCTTACCGAGTGGTTTAAATAGTAAGGGGTTCCGTTCCGCTCACTCCGTATCCAGGGATAACAGTTTAATATATACAAGTGCATGCTAAACAGTGGTAAGTCCCCTCACCTGTGTGTGGAGTCGAAAATCGAAGTGAGTAACCGATTTGATATGTTGAAGGGAGCTCAATCTGGTGAAACACGGAAGAGCGAATAAGTAATTAAGGTAAAATGAGACCGACTGAAAATGGACCTAAAATTGGGTTGGGCTCGAAACGGGCTCTGAAAATGGGTTGGGCCTGAAAACTGGAAAACAGGGAAAATCGAGGAAAAATGGAGAAACTTAGTGAAAGCTAGGGAAAGGAAACGCAAGGAAAATCACAGAAAACTAGGAGAAGCTGAGGAAAACAGTGGAAAAACAAGGGAAAACTCCAAAGAGAATAAGAGGGGAAAATAAATAAGAATAAGGTACTTGGAATCGGCGAGGAAATGCGAGAAGGGCGGAAATCTGACAGTTGACAGCAAAGGTTGGGGTGGCAAGGGCTATGACTGTGGTCGGCTGAAGTAGCAGCCCAGTGTTGCAGAGGTCGAGGAGTGAGGGAAGAAGGAAATGAAGAAGAGGCGTGAGAGAGTGATGTAGCACGGGTATCGACCCAAAAATAAGAATCTAGCCCGAATTGGAAACCCGGCAAAGAATAGAAAAAATCCGGGAAATTTCTATTTTTATTTATTCCCATTGTTTTATTTGTAAGATTAGATTTGCTTAGGATTATTTCTATTTTTAATTTTTAATTTTTGTTTTTTATTTTATTGCCATTTTTGGTTTTGGGTTTTTATAAAAACCTCTCTCTAGCATTGTGATAGACAGATTATTGAATATGAATATTTGAATTGGGTTCTTCCTTGTTTATCTTCTTCTTCCCCGGTGGATTCCGGTTCTCGCTCGTGGATTCGAGTTTCCCTCCCGTTCGACGGTGTTCTTCTTCCTCTAAGGTTTTTTGTTGTCGCCGGCGTTCATCAACAACCTCAGAGTTTCGATGTCCTTCCCCTGCCTGCAAGCAGGAGGGCAAATCTTCCCTAACCAGCAGGCGTCGGATTTGCTACTACCCTGCGAGTTGCCCAGGTTTGATCACAAGACGCCTAGGCGTCGATCTGCCGATGCCCATCTTCCATCGTCCCTTCTTCCCATCTACACCTCCATCATAGCCGAAGCCGACAAATGCAACTTGTCTTGCCTCTACCCGAACCATGTATTAGCCTCCATCGTCTCTCCACATTCCCACCTCTGTTTCCCAATCCAATAAACCCTTTCCCAATAACCTAGTTCCAAGTTCCCAACCCCTTTCACGTTTGACCATCCTTCCTTTACTTTTACTATTTATTTTATTACATATCCGTACCACCTTTTCATTAAATACCATACTCCTCCAAAGCCCATCATTCTTTGACCGAGACATAACCATTCACCAATCAATCCACTCCCTTTGACTCATTTAGCCACCTTTATTAAATTTTAGTACAGGTATCGACCCGAAAATCAGAATCTCGTCCGAATTGAAAACCCGGCCAAGAATCGAAGAAATCTGGAAAATTTCTAATTTTATTTATATCATTTATTTATTTTACCCAAGTCACCCATCCAATTTTTAACCCGATTCGAACCCATCTCATCACCCGATCCTATGCTGCATCAATTGGTATTCAGAGCCAGATCTCACCGATTCTCATCGAGTGAGACTTTCCTCGACATTTTGAATAAAAAAAAAATTATGGCTTCCTATGATTCGAGTGAAGATGATGAGATTGAAGAATTTTTTATTCGACATGAGAAGTATAATCCCATAACTCAGGAGTTCCATATGGAGGTTGACTTCCCACCCTTCAAAGGTCAACTATACAATCAAGACTTCCTCGATTGGCTTTCGGAAGTCGAGCTTTTTCTCGATTACTGGAAAATCGACGAGGCGAAGAAAGTGATGTTCGTGACGTTTCGATTCCTCAGTGAAGCATATGCATGGTGGGAAAAGTTACACGCCACCCGCAAGCGACGAGGCAAGCTACCTATCCAGTCATGGCCACAATTGAAAAGGTTGCTACGCGTTCGTTTCCTTTCTGCCTCTAATGAGCAAAAGTCTAAAAAAACAAGCAACGTCGTAGTGTCTCTCCAACAGGAACTATCCCGGACCTTGCATCGGTCTCGATCCTCCCACTTGAACCACCAGACATAGACAATATCTCGACATTGGTCGAATCAGAGTCGACATCGGGAATCGTGCCTATTTCCAAAGAGAAAACTTCAGAACTTGAGCCCGCTCTCTTAGAATTTGTGCATGCTACCTCGGGATGCATGCCAACTCATTCAGAGACGATCTCAATATGCGTGCCATCTGCAACGAAAATCATGTCAGTTCTCCAAAAGACAATGTCCTCTTCACAGTTGCAACATGTGTCAACACCACTGCCAGTACTAATGTTGGAGAGCCAATCAATTGGATTGCCGGTATTCCAGTCGGCGCAATCGACGAATATTGATTTATTACTGTTGTCGCAGTTGCCACATGCATAACAAACGTCGTCAAAGTTGGATTTCATCGACAATGACCCATATTTTATCTCCTTTGATGTGAAGCCACTTTTCATTGTTTTTAAAGACGTCGTATATTATTTTGCTCCTATAGTCATTCTTGAATCTCGCACGCCTATTGAAATCACAAACGTCAAGGTTCATCATGGATGTCAGGATCATATTTTTTGCGCGTTCGAACCGTCGAAGTTCAAGAAACGTCTCATCAAGTATCGACGATTCTCACATTGGGTCCGAACTCGAGGACAAGTTCTTTTTTCAACCAGGGGAGACTGATGTAGCAAGGGTATCGACCCGAAAATAAGAATCTCGCCCGAATTGGAAACCCGGCCAAGAATCGAAGAAATCCGAGAAATTTCTATTTTTATTTATTCTCATTGCTTTATTTGTAAGGTTAGATTTGCTTAGGATTATTTCTATTTTTAATTTTCTATTTTTCATTTTTTATTTTATTGCTATTTTTAGTTTTGGGTTTTTATACAAACCCCTCTCTAGCATTGTAATAGACAGATTATTGAATATGAATATTTGAATTGGGTTCTTCCTTGTTTATCTTCTTCTTCCCCGGTGGATTACGGTTCTCGCTCGTGGATTCGAGTTTCCCTCCCGTTCGACGGTGTTCTTCTTCCTCTAAGGTTTTTGTTGTCGCCGACATTCATCAACAACCTCGGAGTTTCGATGTCCTTCCCCTGCCTGCAAGCAGGAGGGCAAATCTTCCCTAACCAGCAGGTGTCGGGTTTACTACTGCCCTGCGAGTTGTCTAGGTTTGATTACAAGACGCCTAGGCGTCGATCTGCCAATGCCCATCTTCCATCACCCCTTCTTCCCATCTACACCTCCATCATAGCTGAAGCCGACACATGCAACTTGTCCTTCTTCTACCCGAACCATGTATTAGCCTCCATCGTCTCTCCACATTCCCACCTCTATTTCCCAATCCAATAAACCCTTTCCTAATAACCCAGTTCCAAGTTTCCAACCCCTTTCACGTTTGACCATCCTTCCTTTATTTTTACTATTTATTTTACCACCTTTTTATTAAATACCATACTCCTCCAAAGCCCATCATCCTTTGACCGAGACATAACCATTCACCAATCAATCCACTCCCTTTGACTCATTTAGCCACCTTTATTAAATTTTATTTATATCATTTATTTATTTTACCCAAGTCACCCATCCAATTTTTAACCCGATGCGAACCCATCTCATCACCCAATCCTACGCTACATCAGAGAGGGAGAGAGATCGGAAGAGAGAGAGGGGAGAAGATAAGAGAGGGAGGAATTGCCCAAGAGAAAGAAAGAGAGGGTTGCGGCGCAGTATAGCTGGAAACACTACAGTGCGGCGGGAGATGGGTTTTAAAGGGTGAGGGTTTCCTTTGGGGCTTAGGTTTTTTAGGGTTGTTTGAATTTATTTTTTTTTGAAATAAAATAAAATCAAGGTTTCAAGACTTCTTTTCAAAAGAGATAAAATACAATAAAATCGAAAACCCAAAAAAAATCTCGAATGCCGAAAGTTGAGCGAGAAAACGTGTGATTTTTAAATATTTTCATGACAAAATATATAAGAATTACAAAATTACCAAAATGCCCCTTCAAATTTCCAAACTCGAAAAATCAGGTTAACCAGGACCCACCACGGAGTCCACACCCCTCTCAGTGCTACTAAAGTCCCGAAAACAACACAGAGATTCGCAAATCTCTCCAAAAAAAAATTGAGTAAACTCGAGATGGGTCATTTCATATGTCATTATGGACACTAGAGTTAATAAACTTCATATCATGTGTTTCCTCATATTGGTTTTTCATTTTCTAAAGTTTTTAAGGCATTCTTTATTTGTATTAAAATTTTCGCTCTTAAGGGTCTAACACTCTATGAAAAGGACCGCTTCCCTTTTTAGCTAAAATATACTCACACCTGGGCTTCTTATTTTCTCTATTTTTTGTATTTTCTAAATTTTTTGAAAAAATTCAAAATAGAAAATTGAAGGAGAGAAAGTACATCTCAGCTGGAAAATAACTGTACTATTATATATCAACTAGTACAACATATCAACATATCGATGATCTTATTTTACCAGAAAAGGCCCGAGTTGTGGGCTTTTACTTGTTCTTGTGGGACTTTCCCTCTTTTGAATGAATAAATTAACCAATCATTAAAAAATGGTTTATAACTTTTAACACTTTAGGTGTATAGTTGGTCAGTATGTTCCACTGCATTTAATCCAAAAATGTGCAAGTAAATTAAAATAAATCACTGACACCTAAATTGTTAGTCATTTAAATTGAATGCTATGAAATAGCCCTCATTGTTGATTAACCTTATTTAAAAATAATAATTAACAATAATTTTATTTTAAATTTAAACTTTTTAATTTTATGATATTTTATTTTTTTACATCGAAAATGATAATATCCAACAACTCGTATATTATTATAATTAAGAATATTTTTTAATCGACGTTTTCATTTTTCTTTCTCATGTGGAACTTTGGGCAGAAAGAGAAAGTCATAGAGCATGCGTCTGAGTGCTGAATTCAATTGCCATCTAAATTGCTTACAAAAAGAATGGTTTATGGAATATGGACATTGACTGTGACAAGGTCAAAGGGAGTTGTTGTAATAATAAATGAGAAGTGGATCCAATTGGTTGCAATTTGAATGCAGGATGGTATCCAAAACAAAGCTCACATGCCTTCACCTCACTCTTAAATGCCAACAGATATCCCATCAATTTGTAAAGGATTCAACTATAAATATCTAATATTTGAGTTCATTATTTTGGGCCAATATAGTTCAATATTAGTTTCTTATTTTTCATGTCAAAATTTATATCACAAATGTACTTCTAATCAATATTCACCAATCAATCATTTCTCGAATATAATTGAAACCATAGGTTAAATTTAAGATCCTTTTCAGGAAAAAATAAAAATACACTAGATGACAGATGCGACTACCTTTTTCAAGAGTACGATCATGCATGGAACAATACACGCTAGTTTTACCAACGCGAGTGCTAGTTTTACAAGTGCACATATGCAGCGCGGCTAAAAACTAGAGCTTATATACAACGGTATATATAAATGAAGGCGTGAAAAAGTATATGAAAGTTATTGTAGTCTAGTGATAAAGAAATTTATATCTCATACAAGTGACAAGTAACTAGCAATTTAATTCTGTTTGAAATTTATTTTAAAAATCTGTCAATATTTTCAACGTGATGCATTTTGATGATGGGTAAATTTCACGGGGGTTACCCTTGAGTAGGGGTAACTGTAAGTAGAGGTAAACTGACATATTAACAATTTTATGAAAATTAATATTTTTATTAAATCTATCTAATATAAATAATAAAAATAAAAAATTTATAAAACATAATTTTCAAAATATCCTATTTTTAAGGGGTGATTCCTTCGAAATTTCGATAAGGTCTCGAAACTCCGAAAGAGTTTAAGGTTCATGATAATCTCTTTCGGAGTAATTAACAATTTATTATGTTGGAATATTTATTTTAAAAATGTGTCAACATTTTCAGCATGATGCATTTGGATGAGGGGTAAATTTTACAGGGTTACCCTTGAGTAGGGGTAACTATAAGCAGGGGTAATCTAACATATTAACAATTTTATAAGAATTAATAATTTTTATTAAATCTATATAATATAAAAATTAAAAATTAAATTTTATGAAACATAATTGTCAAAATGTCCTATTTTTAAGGAGTGATTCTGTCGAATTTCGATAGGGTCTCGAAATTCTGAAAGAGTTTGAAGTTCATGGTAATCTCTTTCGGGGTAATTAGCAATTTATTATGTTGAAAGTTTATTTTAAAAATGTGTCTACATTTTCAACATGATGCATTTGGATGAGGGGTAAATTTTACGGGGGTTACCCTTGAGTAGGGGTAACCGCAACCAGAGGTAATTTGACATATTAACAATTTTATAAGAATTAATATTTTTTATTAAATTCATATAATAAAAAAAATAAAAATAAAATTTTATTGACATTATTGTCAAAATGTCCTATTTTTAAGAGGTGATTATGTCCAAATTTCGATAGGGTCTCGAAACTCCGAAAGACTTTGAGGTTTATGGTAATCTCTTTTGGGGTGATTAATAATTTATTCCGTTGGAAGTTTATTTTAAAAATGTGTCAATATTTCCAATGTGCTGCATTTGGATGAGGGGTAAATTTTATGGGGGTTACCTGGGTGAGTAGGGGTAACCTGACATAGTAACAATTTTATAAGAATTAATATTTTTATTAAATTCATATTAATATAAAAAATAAAATTATAAATTTTTATTAAGAGATATGTTGATATTTTTTATTTATTTATTGGGATTTAAAATAATAATATCAAAAAAATTCTTTATTTATTTTTTAATGTTAGAATGCAAGTGTTCATTTTAAATTATAATTATGAAAAATAACTTATAAAAAATGGATAATATCATTATAAGTTATATTATTAGGATTTACTTCATGAATATTATTTAATAATTATATTCTATAAAATTTCTCAAAAAACATTAATATATCAAATTACTTTTGCTTATACTTACCAAATAAGATTTTTTACTTTTAGGGTAAGTTTTTACTTTACCACTATAATTACCAAACAAGATAAGGGTAATCTTAATTCAAAAGTCACCCTCACTTAAGGGTGACCCGTAATTAGGGTAACCCCTCTAAAATTTATCACTCATCCAAACACAGCCCAAGTGCATGCATGCAAGCTATCTTTTCAACTCCATTGACGGATACCCCCTTTCCAACGGCATGCAGAGAAGAATTGGCATTTAACACTATAAATAAAGGTCATGGGCGTCCAATAGAATCCATCCAAGTTCAGTTTGAAGTTTTCCTCTCCTAAATTTAGTGAGCTATCTTGTCATTCTTCTTTTATGACGCGACCGTCACATCTAATGAAGATCCAATTGAAGATGATGGGGAGCAATTGAACTCAATCGATAAATTTACTCTCAAATTCTTAGAGAGACTTGACGAAGGGAAAAGAGGGCCTCATTAGCTTTCTAATGGACCCACATACACCTAAACTTGAAGCCCATTTGGACATGTTATGGGTCAAGGCCTGTTGTAAGTTGTTTTGGGCCTCAAAAGCCCATGAATTCAAGCACATTTGCTGCCAACAAGTTGGGCATCCGAAACCTGAAATAAAATGGTGTTGCCAAAAGAAAACATCGTCACATCATTGAAACAACTAGAGCATTGCTTCTGTCTGAGTTCTTGGGGCGAAACTATTCACACTAGCACTTATCTAATTAAAAGAATTCCTTCATCTGTCCTTGAAAGATACAAGGCTTGATTAGTAGCAAAAGGGGATATAAAGGAGTATGGCATCAATTAAGAAGAAGCTTTTGCTTCTGTTGTTTGTATGACTTCTGTTGAAGTTCATTGGGCCTTTTATTCTGTTTATCAATATATATGTTTTATGTGTACATCTATTTCATTTCTTAATTTTTTGAAATTTAGTAAAATACTAACCATTCAAATAGCAAATAGATTTGATAAGTTATAAGTACACTAAATTTTAGTCTATAATTAATTTTTGCCACTTGATTTCAGTTGTCAAATCGTCATGCATCCTTAAGAATGACTAAAATAAGAACGATCGGTGTTTTTTACTACTAAGATCTCATAGATTTGACTGAATTTTTTTCATTTGTAGTTCATCATGACTGCTATCAACTCGATGAGCTAATTTTTAATAAGATTAAATGGGAGGACTCGAGCTTTGTTTCTTTTCAAATGGGTAGGCTTGGGCTGATATAAAGGAAACTCCAACTTAAACCAGGCCCGTGAATAGGCCTACCCTTTAAGAGCAATGAAACTATGTCAAAATCCACCTTAGATATCCATTGCCCCAAGCTATTCTATTCATTTATCAACACCCTTTACTTACCCCACCCTTAGACCTAGTACTTCACATGCCCATAGTAGTCAAAGTGCAAGCCCATTCAAGGTGCAAAGGGGCCCTAAAATAGTTGGGAAGATGAAGGAGTTCCCACAAAAGTGTGGATAGTGTTGAGATGTGGCTCGGTTCACCACTTCTTCAGGCGGGATTTTCTCACAGAAAATACAATGGGGTACATGGCAATTCCCTAGATTCTTGGATTGGTTCTTATAAGTAGAAGATGCTTAGATGGTAATTGCTGTGCAATAGTAATAATTGTCTACAGCAAGGACCAATTGGAGGAAATTGCCAAAGAAACCATCGTCTGCAAGAGTGTATAAATTACACACGTTGGCTGGTCAAAGAGAAGACATACATGGCAACAAGATGTAGCCGTGTGGATTCTCTAGAGAGGAAGCACGGTGAAGGGCCTTCTGGCCTTTGGATGGTATGCATTGTGATGGCATCTTAGCCATACACGTAGAGAGGCTCCAGAAGGACATGTCTGGGTTGATTGCTGCAACCCATAAACGCTTGTGTTCGAGAAGCATGTCGGGATGTGCTCGTAGGACGTAGCAAACGTAGAGGGAGCAACACAGAAGTTGGGTTCTCTATTATGGGTATGAGAGAGATTCACATCAACTGAGAGATGACGTCGGTGTGTTGTATACATGGGTGTACAAGGGGCTTGGAACTTCGGGTTTAGACTCTAGACTCAAAGGAGTCATTATGTACACGTATCTTTCTCTTTCATATAGTGAATATTCTGTCGCTCCGTGGACGTAAGCCAAGTGGGCCTAACCACGTACAATATTGTGCTCTTGTGCTTGTTTTTATTCCGTTAATTTTGGTGTGTTTATTATTTCCGCTAATAAGCGCTAACAAGTGGTATCAGTAGCTTTGGTTGGAGACCAGGGACTCGTGGGTAATCGAAATACAACACAAATAGGCATGAGAGGAGTGTCGAGCACAAAGTTCGAGGTGGAGCTCTTCGACGTGACAGACGGCTTTGTAAAAGAAAAAGCAGCGGCAAGCCGCAGATCTGATACTGTCTGGAGGACAGCTCGACGGCCGGAGAGGGGCGGAAGTAACAGTGCAGTACCGCTGCAAATCTGGATTTTCAGATCTGTGAGTGGCAGCCAGCAGAAGTGTGGCTGGAAAGACAAAGCCCCATCGCCATAGCAGAAGTGAAGATCTGTGTGTGAGTTTTGGGTGTACCAGAGAGAACTTCATCCAGAGGACTGCTATATATGGTGAAAGCTGACAGTCGTGTAAAGAAGAGAAAACTTGAGGGTTGCTATTCTTAAGGCAACCATCGTCTCTGTCAATGGGTGCAAAGAGAAAGGTGCGGCTACCATTAAGTACACACGAATCAGTATAGAGGAAGGAGATTTGGAGCAGGCTACCGGATCCGTCACAGAGAACAGATCTGTGTTTGCAAGCCATCGCCGAGTGTACGGTTGTGTATAGCCGTGAACAGTGGCAGCACAGATTCATGTGGAGATCGGTGCTGTAAAGTGTTGGGCTTCTTCTTGATTGACAGACAGAGCGCTTGGCGAGAGGAACTACTTGGAGGCAGTTGGTTTTCTGTAGAGATCGACTGAACAACAGAGAAAAGGAGTCTTGCAGACTGTTGCAAGATACATAGAGACGTGTTTTCAGGGCAGAGCACGGACAACATACAGCAGCGATGGGGGTAGCAGAACAGTTCTGGTGGACTGCAAAACGCTGATTGAGATTTATCATTCAGCCAGTGGTGAGGACTGCAGGCCCAACAAGAGAGGAAACAATCTGCTACATACAATGACATTAGAAGAAGAACAGAGAGGTGTTTCTCGGATGTGTCAACAAGGGTTGCTGCTAGGAGGTGGCAATCCATATATCCAGACGTGTACAACTGGGATTGAATAGGATTGAATTAGAACACAATGGGTCTATGCATGTAGAGGATGCCATGGAGTGCAGGCAATAGCTTTCAAAGGAGCAGCCAAAGAGTTGTGCCTATCGACTGCATGTGTAGAGGCAAGTGGTAGAGAACTCAGCTGCTCGTGGAGCAAGGACGAGAGTGGCCAGTGCAGTGCTAGATGTCGTATCTAGTTTGTCTCCGGAGGATGGTGAATTTTCGTCAAGGTGGAGATTGTTGAGATGTGGCTCGATTCACCACTTCTTCAGGCGGGATTTTCTCACAGAAAATACAGCAACTCCTATAATGGGGTACATGCCAATTCCCTAGATTCTTGGATCGGTTCTTATAAGTAGAAGGTGCTTAGATGGTAATCGCTATAGAGGGAATAGGAGTCCAAAGAATGAAGGACTCTGCAATAGTAATTACTGTCTATAGCAGGGGACCAATTGGAGGAAATTGCCAAAGAAACCATCGTCTGCAAGTGTGTATAAATTACACACATTGGCTGGTCAAAGAGAAGACATATACACGGCAACAAGATGTAGCCGAGTGGATCCTCCAGAGAGGAAGCACGGTGAAGGGCCTTCTGGCCTTTGGGTGGTACGTGTGGTGATGGCATATTTAAAACTTGTTGTGCAAATTTTAAATTTATAACTCGCAAGCGCACGAACCATTTAGATAGTATAGCGATCGAGTGCAGGTCGAACCTATCGGAACTTAAAAAAATATATCCATGAAAATACACTATTGAATTACGTATTTTAAGTACTTTGAGAAATATGGAGAAAAATCATAAAGATGGAGTTATTTATCTAATCTATAAGTTTTAATCTTAATTTATAAACATTCTAGATTTAAACATAGAATCTAACAATTTAACTAATTTTAATTAAGATGATGTCATTAATATAAAAATATAAACAATCTCAATCTAATTTAAAATACAAAATTAAGATGCAATTAAATTATTTCCAACCTAGTTCATCAATTTCAAGAGTTTTTGGATTTATAAACAAAAATAAAATTAAAGGCACCTAAATTACATCTATACATATTTACAGTGGAACTGGCTCAAAGAATCAAGGAGGCATTATTTTCTATATTTTAAAGGTAAAACAAAGACCTAGAATACGGAGATCACGTAAATCACCAATCATGCATTCAAATTTTTCATCGATAAATATTCTAACAATTAAATCCATGGATTTCATTAAATTAAAAATCTCAAATTAAACCTTAGAATAAATAGAATTTAAACTTTATCTCCAAATCTAAAATATTTCATTGCACTCTTAAAATAAGAGCCTTAGATCGAAGAAGGAAGTCTATTCAATCTAAATTTTCATCACATTTAATTTGAAATAATTAAAATAAATCCACACATAAACTTAATTAAAGAATAAAAATAAAATCAAATAATCACCATACATAAATTGAATAATTGGAAAACCATAGACTAAATATTTCATCACACCTTAATTTTATTAATAAAACATGAAATTAAATTACAAACCAATGGAATTGAAATTAAAGGACAAGAAAATACAATAAGAAATTCAAAATCACCAACCTTAAAGAACCCTTGTGATTTTTGAAAATTACACTATCTCCTTCCCTTCTTTTCCTTCACTTCTTGCTCTCCAAAAATCTCAGTGCCAAGGTTCGAATTTTACAATGGAGGAGCCTTGAATTTATAGGATTTGGAGGAGGTAAATCAACAGTGAGGATCGAATAAGATGGAAAAAGAAAGGAGTGAGTGGCGTGGATGACTTTGTTTAATTGAAGAAAGGAGGTGACATTAGAGGGCTAGGATTGGATGGCTCCAAGATAGGAAAGGTATATGGATGGTTGATTTCAGTCAATCTTAAAATAGGAGAGAAACAAGAATGGAAGGTGGCTTGGGCACACATGGGATGGGCGGTAGCTAAGTTCTTTCTTTTATTTTTTTCTACTTCTTTCCAATCCATTCTACCGTATATTCTCATCTCTTCTTATTTCTATTTTCTTTCACTTAGTTGGGTCGGCAAAACAAACATAGAATGGTTGTACGTTGCTCTAATATGTTGGCTGAATGGAGTTTCCATGACAGCTGCACCATCTCTCTTTTACTACTGTATGACTTTACTTTTGTTGATTGCCACATCTTTCTTTTGTTGGCTAAAGTCACCACCTGGCTGCTAAACAACCCAAGGCATTGCTGTATATAATTTCTTAACTCATCAGTTAAACAGGTGTTGTTCCTGGCTGCCACTTGCTGTACAAAAGTCCTCTCTTCTTCTTACTTTCTCTAGGTTTCACACTTGAACCGCCTCTGCTTTGATTTCTCTGTTTTTTTCTTCAACTGATTACTTCTTTGCTCCAACGCTTTCTCAGCTCTGTATTTGGTTGCTTGGTACAACTGCTAATTGATTCCTATGTGTTGCTGGCTGCCAAATGATTGTTCTTATTACTGCAACTGCTGCTATATGTGTCCAAAAACTGCTCAAACTCCATATCAGTGACGTCTCTGCTTCTTCTCTTTGAATGCTCTGTTTGCTTGATGTTTGGCTGCTTTAATTATAGCTATTTTCCACATGTTTGAGCAACAATTCCATGTCTTTCCTTGGCTTTCAATGGTTGCAGCTTGGGGCTTCTGTTATCAAGTTCTCTCTATCTTGTGATTTGAATTGTTGCTGATGTTTTCTTCTGTTGTTTGGCTGCTACACCAATCAACCAATCTATTCATCTTCACTTTCCAAGTGCCACCTCTTTAAAATCAGCAAGTGGGTTCAGAGTTGCAGGCTTCAAATATCCAACATGATTTAAAATGGATCAAAGTTCTCCATTTAAACATACTTTCTTTCATTTTCACTTTTAAACTAACAAAACACAAAATTATACTAATTAGATAAAATTAAATCAAATAAGATACTAACAATTATAAATTGAGGAATAAAATATGTAATTATTTTGCACTCATCAGGTGGTACGTGTGGTGATGGCATATTAGCCATACGCGTAGAGAGGCTCCAGAAGGACGTGTCTGGGTTGATTGTTGCAACCCATCAGAGACGTTCGCGTTCAAGAAATATGTCAGGATGTGCTCGTAGGACGTAGCAAGCATAGAGGGAGCAACACAGAAGTTGGGTTCACTATTCTGCGTATGAGAGAGATTCACATCAACTGAGAGGTGACGTCGGGGTGTTTTATATATAGGTGTACAAGGGGCTCGGGACTTCGGGTTTGGGCTCTACACTCAAGGGAGTCATTATATACATGTATCTTTCTCTTTCATATAGTGAATATTCTGTCGCTCCGTGAATGTAAGTCAGGTGGGTTGAACCACGTAAAATATTGTGTTCTTGTGCTTGTTTTTATTCCTTTAATTTTAGTGTGTTTATTATTTCCGCTAATAAGCCCTAACAGATAGAGCCTGGGTTCCCGTAGTGGGCTTTAAACTATTTCGAAAAGCCGAGTTTTTGTTCATGGGTTTCTAGATAGTGTTTCTTCTACCTACCTTATATTTCTGAAAACCTCTTAGAAGTCATTTTTTGTTGAAACCAGAATTTCACACAGAGATCCCTAGATCAAGAAAATATTAAGCCTAATTTTTTTTCCAAAAGACCATGTGTAGGTCCAATTCTTGCAACAAGAAGCCACTAATTTTTTTTTTTTTTTGTGGCTTCCTGGTAACATTTCTTATGTCACAGGTCTTGAACAATATTTAATAAAAGTTTCTTTTGAAGCTACAATTAAGATAATCAATTTCTGGGTCATTGAAAACAGTGTCTAAAATTCAGCCCAAGCCCATATTGTGGGCTTGTGGCCAAGAAACTGTCTGGGCTTTAAAGGGCAATTTCTAGCTAGATAGAATTTGACGTTTACTTAGTTTTGCTGGTGTTCTTGAAAATATCATGGAACTTATAAAAACAGAAAAAAAATATGTAATGATCCTATTTCGGTGTTTCAACTTATAACGGGTTATCTTTTATAAAAAAATAATTATAAATTTACTTCAAATCTTTTTAATTTTATCAAATTATAACTTTATCGTTATATCAATAAATATTTATATTAATGTCATGAATTTTATTCATGTAACTTTTAATAGACTCATCTTAATAAAAAATAAGATAAATTCAAAAAACCAATGAAAATAATTGAACAATCCTACTATAAGATCAGGACAATTTATAAGCATGGTTGCATGATTATGATGAACGAACAACTTGAATAATTGATCTAATTATAGGATTGATGTAAATTCTTGATGCATATTATGATAGATGCGCTGGAAGGAGGAGGAGGGAAACTCCAATGAAATCCCACATTGTCGGGAACGAGCGTCTTGATCCTAGATATATGAGAAATGCTTAACTCTTCTCCACACAACGCATTTTGGGCGTGTGTCTGACGCACAAGTACCAACCCAAAGCCATGAGGTTGTATGGGCACCCAAAGCGATCAATATTGTGTTGGGCAGAGGTGGGTCGTTACAAAATGCTATCAAAGCCAATGACGGCTCTAGTTTCCAGATATGGAGATTGTGATAGACTCGCTAAACACGCTATGTGATAGATGCGCTAGTTGTAATGAGCGTGCAAGATGAGATAGATGGGCTAGATGGAGTAGGGAGAGAAACCCATAGACGCATAGATGGAGGAGGGGGAAAGTCCAATAAAATCTCACATTGCGTGGAATGAGCGTACTGATCCTGGATATGTGAGGAACACCTAACTCTTCTGGCGTTTTAGGCGTGTGTGACGCACACGTACCAATCCAAAGCGGATAATATTGTGTTGAGCGGAGTTGGGTAATTATACATATAGGTTGAGATTAAATATATAATTATAACTGACAAAAATTAATTGTATGATTAAAATAAATAATTGACTTAAATTAATAATTAATACAGTTGCAGTGTCTTCATACATGATTATGACAGATGAATGATTTGAATACCGTTACTAAAATAGATGAGTATTTTTATGTTAAGATATGATTAAGCTATTTCCTTAAAAGGTGATCTGCATTAGAACTTAATTGTTTATCTTTAAGTTGAAAATACATTTACTTAGGTGATTTTAATTCGCAAATTTCTTTGAATGTGACAATGTTAATTTTCAAAATTTTACAGTAAATTTTTTGCCTTTTTTTTATTCAAATCACCAAAATAAATGTATTTACCACGTTTCGAAGACATTTATACCTTCCTTTTTTCTAAAGTACCATTTCAAATCCAATGTACAAAATTAAAAAAAAAAAATCTTAACAGATCATCAATATTGTCAAAATGTTTTCAATTGAATCAAAATGTCTCTAATTATATGGATTAACCCAATCCAAACCTATTTAGCCATTTGTTACTCATTTCTTAATTGGTAGGGCTGCAAGTTTGGTTGGGTAACGACCAAATTTAGAAGATCCCAACCAAAAATAGCAACCCTTAAGTCAAAGATCATCGAGTTAAGTTTGGGTCAGTTCAAAGTTGTGAAAACCTTAGATAGTTTTGGGTTGGGTCGGTGGATTAAGTGAAAAACCCCAAGGCATCAAACTCAATTCGAAATATTTTAATATAATATATTATATTTTATATATAATTACATAAAGACATTTTATAAATCTTAATTGCCTATCTCAAGCAATTATATTAAGATATTTTATTTTTTTTCATTTTGGACCTATTTATTTTTAATTTTTATAGAACATTTTTATTCTATTTCCATTTTTGGGATCTCTCGTTTTTTTTCCTTGGTTTGGGGTTTTTGGCAATTTAAAATGTTAGGTTCTCCACTCTCCTTGTTGAGGTCTGAGTATTCTCAGTTTATGTGGGCTGTCAAAAGGTGGATTGTGTTAGGTATCTTGGGTCAGGTTGGATCCACATTTTAAAATCTTGATTTTGGGTGGGTTCGCATAAACCCATCTGACTTCCTTACCTGCAACCCCATTAAATGGTATAGAACCACATATTTTGGTTATGGCCTAGGGGCTCAACCCATACCTCTTCCATTTATAAGTGGATTTGGATCAACCTAACCTATTTGACAAATGAATTATCAACATAAAACCCATGCTCTTTGTTTAATGACCCATCCCTCTAGCACAATATTGTCCACTTTGGGCCTATACGGCTTTGCTTTGATGAACCAACCCACTGTTACTCCCAAAAGACTTTGTGCTAGAACGAGGAAGGCTACTACTTATATACCAGGGAATTTCCAATGCCACTAGCAATGTGGGACTTTTTAGGACAGGGTATTACAATCTACCCCCCTTAAAGCCAGAGTCGACCCCGACTCTGCGCACACAACAACCAAGTCCACACCCTCAGGCAGAGAGTTGAATCATGCTCTGATACCATTTGTAACGACCTGTCTCGCTACCACAATATTGTCCACTTTAGAACTTGCTTTGGTGAACCAACACACTGTTGCTTGCAAAAGGCCTTATACTAGAAGGAGGAAGGCTACTACTTATATACCAGGGAATTTCAAATGCCACTAGCAATGTGGGACTTTTTGGAGCAGGGTATTACACTTTGTAATAGAATAGATATGGATTGGGTCAAATTTTTATTACAATGAAGAACTTCAAGAGAGACATCTTTCTAAATATGAGAGCATTGGGTAAAACTCTAGATGCACAAGTCGCTTATAAACTACGGACATAGGGTGATTATGGGAATATTTCTTATTCGTTAGACAAAATATCTATCAGTTAAATTATCCCGTGCGAGGTCAATGAATCGTATATTTTAATTCTATTATGACTATTTTTTCTCTGATTAGCTTTAAATGGTGGTTCAAACCATATGATAGTTTTTTAATATTTATTTTTAAACTTAAAGAATTACATGGACAGACGATCTTTCTCCATACGTCACTCAAAATTGATGTTGATCATAAGATGATCTCAAATAAATTGTTTAACATGAAAACAAATGCGTTTGAATGATTTAGCTCCGAATTATCATTAGATGATGTTGAACTATTTGATGATTGTTTCAATTTTTTAAATTGAAAAAATATCCATTTTGACACTTATGTTCAAATTCCCTATAAGGTGGTAAACCTAGAAAGTGATTTTTAACCTTTTTTAAATTTTTTGAACTAAAGATTTTATCAATTTGAATAACTTTCATCTCTGATTATCTTCAAAAGGCGATCATAAAAAAAATTGACTGAGAGTGATATTATAAAAATCTTATGCTAAAATTTCAGTATTATTAGTCAATTTGCTAATTTATAAAAAACTAGGGTTTTCCAAATTTTAATTAATATTAGAAAAAAAATGGTCTAAATTTTTATTGAGATGGGACAGAGTAGCATAGATGGAGTAAAAGGAGAAGTTGAGTAGGAGAGGAACACATACACCAATTGAAACTAAATTGTTTTACTTTTTTTCCTACCTTTTTCTTAGTTTCTTATATACCTCTACTTATTTCACTGTTCTTCTCTAATTAGGTTTTCTATGCAAGCCTGCCACATAAATTATACACTTTAAATGTTCAGTATTGTACTTTATTTAGAGTAGCGATCTTTGTACGGAAGGTTTGTGTAATAAGACACGAATTTTATTCTATTATCAATTTTACCCTTCGCATAAATAGTAAATAGGATCACCGACCCTTCGCATGAACAGTAAAATCGGCTCACCGACCAAATCACTTACTGGCACTGGAAAATAGAGTAAAGCGAGCCGATTTACTCTGTTTTCCAATATTGGTCAGTGAGCCGGTAAGTGAGTCGATTTATTATTCATGCGAAGTGTTGGTGAACTGATTTTACTGTACATACAAAGGGTCGGTGAACCGATTTACTGTTCATGCGAAAGGTCGCTGAGCCAATTTACTGTTTATATGAAAGGTAAAATTGGCAATACACTAAAACTCGTGTCGGGTTATACAAAGCTCCCGTGGAAAAATTGTTAGCCTTTATTTATTATAATATAATAAATACTTAATATAATTTATGTAATAATTCATTTCACTCTAAAGGGCCCCTAGAGTAAGTTATTAATATAATAAATTATATAATAAACATTGGGCCCAAGATGGATCTTCTCAATCCAAATTAGAATGACACATAAACAATATACTAAAGTAAGTAAAGTGACCTCCAGACATGGATTCTATTAATCTTTTCTCTTACTAATTTGTCTTTTTTGACAAATCACTTGAAGCCTTTCGCAATCATCAAATTTTGTAAAGCCTCATCTATATCACAAGAGTTGGAAGAGGACATTCCCTTATGAAATCAATCTTCCAAAACTACACATGTGCCATTGCATCCACTTGGTTGAATCTCTACAAATCCACATGACATGACAATTATATTTTAAAATTTTAGACATCAAATTTGATTCTACTCCCAACAATTCTATCATAGTCTATGATGATAAAGATTGGTTGCCATCTTCTATCCATAACACAAATAATTAATTGAACAAATTTTCGCATTGACTTGCCAATTAAAGTGCATTGTTCTCATCATCATCACCATACGCCATCGAATACGAGAAGAAAGGCATTGGAGGGAACGAGACTAAAGCTAGTGACAAAAGTCATTGATTTAAAACAAGATCAAGTGCTATTGTTCCTTGTTGTTGTGACTTTCATTTTCCTTCCTTCTATCATTGAATTTTGTTTGTTTGGACTATGAGAAAACTACAAAATATGCAAGCAAAGTTAGGAAAGGCTGTCTTTGTCTAGAGACACTAAGCAGATGAACATGACCATATCCTTTCAATTAAAATTGGACAAGTTTTTTTAACATTAAATATTCTTACGTTGGATATGTGTGATTGAAGAATTTAATTTGATGGTTTAACTCGTTGTCACGTCGATTAAAGATACCTATGAACTAGGGCTGCAACTCGGGTCGGACGGATCGGGTTCCTTAAAACCTAACTCGACCGACCCGACCCGAATTCTTAGCCTGAATCTCACAACCCAACCCGATCCGAATTCTAACCCGAATTCTGACCCAACCCGTATTTTGAACATATTTTAGACTAATTTTAGTTGGGTCGGATCAGGTTGTGTCGAGTCGGGTTAACTTATAAAATCCTCAACCCGACTCGACCCGAATTTCATGCAGGTTTTTATCTTCTCAGCCTGACCCGACCCGTTGACCTGAAATTCTCGACCCAACCTATATGATTTCTCGAGTCGGGTCGTGCGGGTCGAGCCAAAACTCAACCCGAGTTGCAGCCCAACTATGAACATACATATTGTAGAAAAATCCAAAAAAAAAAAATAATAATAATTTATATATAACATACATTGAAGAATGATCCAATAGAGAGTTGGAAATCTTTGCAAATCATCCATTTTCATATATGGGACAATTGGATATTGCTAATGTCAAGACTGCGATGGGGATCTTTTAAGCATGTGAGGTGAGATGCCATTGGTCCTGCAAATTTTTTTGATATAAAGTTCCCTGCAAAGGATCTAACTTGTATTAAAAATGACTATTTTGGCGTGGTAGATTATATATGTCTAAACTTCATGTTGTTCGAGTGGACCCGGTTACTTGAAATCGATCGTTATCTTTCGATATCTATATAGAGTTAACTTTTTAAATTCTACTTTTCGTTTGATTTTATTGATACTCATATTTTTTCATCACTCTATATTTTATTGTATGATGTCTTAACTCTACCAATCATCATTTTCAATTGACTCTCTTTTTTAATATTTTTATTTTCCTTGCAAAATTATTGATTCTCCATTAGAAAAAAAAATCTACCCTTCCGAAGTATATTCTTTATTCTTGTGATAGAAAGTACGTGGCCCAAATTTCATAGTGATTGGATGTGCATGGCCATTCAAGAAACAAAAGACAACAATAATTGACAAATTGTAAACTGGCATATCAATTATGTGAAACGCTCAATTCATTGTGGATTTTGGATGTATACAAGTTGTCTTTTGGCATATTGTATCGCAAACAAAAGTTATTGAAACCTCGTACGAAGTAGTTCAACTTGCAAGCACTTTATTTTAAGAACCAGAGGTTTCAAATTTTGAATTTTACAGTCACCGGATGTCTATGATTTGCTGGGAGTTACTTGCATCCAAAGCTTAACCCAATACTATTGTACTTAAGCAGAGATGGAGTCTTTAAGTTTCTTCGTCATGAAATAACGAAAGTTACTGAATAAATCTAAATTCATGTATTGTCTGTTGGGGTGTGGGTTATTCCATCCATATGCAATTTTGCAATTTAAGCGAGTATAATATCAAATTAATCCCACATGAGTTTACTTTTTCTTATTTTAGATAACGTACATATTTTCATACAATAAAAAACTAAACAAAGAGTATTAGAGCAGTAGTAAAGGTTTCTAAATACATAAACATATCCAAATAAGAACTAATTAGTTACTAACTAAGAGGTTAATCAAAAGATTAATCAAAATCCTCATTGGAATCAGTCAGATCAGGGGCCTTTTTGTCCTTTGCTTATGTCAAACGGCTGTTGGGCTGTAGGGCGAGGCTCTCAAATGACTACTAGGCAAGGGTCGAAAATTCGGCCAAACTGAGATTTCGGCTGAATTTTCGTATAGGCCGAGATCTTTCTCTCTCTTCAAATTTTTTTTTTTTTGAAAATCTCGGTGGCATTTTTTTAAAAAAAATCATTTAAAAAATAAAAAGGCTGTTTTTTAAAAAAAATAAAAAACATATAAATATCGGCCGAGATATCGGCTGGGCCCACAACCGATATTCGGCCGAGATCTCGGCCATATCGGCCAAATTTTTTTTCTCTGGTCAATACGTATCATTTTTTTTCTCTAACCGATACGATATGTATCGGCCAAGATTTATACCTCTGCTATTAGGTATGGCTGGTACCTTCCAAGCCCAAGATCTAGGCCTATATCTTGCTCAAATAGGCCATCCAAGGTTATCTTCTCCTGATTAAAGCAGGCCAGGTCCAATGGATTATAGGAGGAAGTCAAATTGGGCCTGAGATGCATTTATATATCCAAGGGTCCAAGCCCGACGTACACACCCAAATTTGTAGAATTTGGTGAAGCTCATCTCTAATCCATTTCAATTAATACAAGAATGCCATATTTTAAGTCTAAATTGAATAGTTTTCCCCCAGTTTTGATCTAGTGTGAGAAAAGCCTAAAAAACATAAAGTTATCTTTCGGAGTTATTATATTGGACTCAAAATTGAGGTTTAGACCAAGTAATGCTTTCATTACAGTAGACCCAACTCTAACCCTAGTTTAAATTGCACAAACATTAAGGCTTTCTTGGGCTTGTTTTTAGGCATTGTCCAAGTTGCACTATTAAGCCCTTGTTCAAAGAACTAAGTGTTTGTTGAACTGTTGAAGTTACTAAAAAGAGAAAATTTGAAGAATTGGCCTTAAAATTTTCTGAGAAATTTGACAGGTCAAAAAGAGCTCTTTTCAAAAAGATTCTCGGGCAATGAATGGTCCATAGAAGGCCCATGGGATAGGTATATGGGCCTAGGCTTCATTTTTCATCTTTGGGATTGTAAAAGACTCTTGGAATGGGGTTACCCAAAATGCCTACATCAGCGTTCAGATCACTATAAATCAATATTTGTGCTGCGTTTGGATGGAGGGTAACCCATTACCCCCGTTATTCCTGTTTGGTAACAAAGGAGATGGGTAAAAAATCAACTTTTTACTTCTCTCCCTCAACTTTTGAAGACCCTTCTCAAGGGATTGGTCTTCAAATTACATGGGGTAACCCTTGATCAGGGGTTACCCAAGTAACCCTTCCAAAATTTACCTCTTATCTAAACGCAGCCCGTTTCATGATCTGTAATAACGTGGTTCACGATCCACAATGGCACAGTTCACATTTCATAGTGGCTTGGTTCACATTCTACATGCTTTTGGATTGTGGGCCATTTAACTTTCTGTTTTGGATCTTAAGTATTACACTTATCATAAGAGTTCTTCTCTTTTAACCTAAAGAGTTGGAGCGATGGCCACGATCTCATTTCAAGAACGAGAGTTCTAAGATCAATTTCCATTTTCCTCTAGGGGCTACTACTCCTTGTAGAATTAATCAGTGTGTGTGGGTGTGCAGATAGAGAGAATTACATATGCCTTAAGGATTAGTCGAGTGCTCTAAGAGGCCTAGACACCTTTTTGTCATAAGAAAAAAATATTATTGAATACCAAGCTATTATTTTTTATGCATCAGCTAAGTTTTCTTTTAAATGACGTTTATTAATTAAGGTTAAAAATATTTCACCTATTATCTAAATTAAATCTTTTAAGTATTGATCACTATTTTCTAGCAGTGGATTGGTATTTGGTCATAAGAATTCTTGATAAAAAAATTACATGTCTATTATTTTAATGTTTTACATATTATACAATACAAAAATAATAAATTTGATAAATGTGCCTTTTTTATAAAACTTCATTTTATCTTTTTATAGGATATAGCAATATATAATGATATATGAATTATTTTGTTTATAAATCATAATGATAAGTTTCAAATTTATTTAATATTTTGATTTATCACTTTTATAGTTTATTTTAGTGTATAAATTCTGAGAAGTTGAAACTACAATGATTACAAATTCAATTTTCAATTATTCAAGCTAAAGGAAAGAAAATGATCAATTAAATGCGTAATATGATTTTTCACTTATTTTTTTAGAAATATTTTAATGTGTACATGCTTATTTATTTAAAGACTAAATTTTAAGAAAATTAATATTTTATTTATCTATTTACTTTTACCATCTTAACCTTCTATTCGAAAAACATTACTAATCAAAGGGTTATTATTTAGTTGGGAAGATCTTTTTCTTTTATATAAATATAAATGAAGGGCTTAGGACCTAATAATCCTCCCTACATGGAATCTTAGACTGCCTGTCCTCTTTATTTCAATATTTCCTTTATTTATAAATAATATTCAAAAGATTTTCATCAGTAAGACTTTGTCATGAAAATTTTATATCAAAAATTGTTCTTTAAATGTGACTTTAATCATTTTATTATTAATTTGAGTTTGATTTCCACTCCATTTATGAACCACTCTACCTAAAGCGATATGTATAGGTAGTGAAACCTGCACATGTTTTAAAGATTTATCTATGTTTATTTACTTAGAGTGTATGTTTAATACTTTCTCCGTCCCATTTTAATTATGTCATTTGAAATATTTGTATTTTTTTAAGGAACTCTCTATATAAGACTAACACTCCTTATGATCTCATCTATTTTCAAGACACTTTATGCTACTCTAATATGAATGGGACAACTATTTTGTTATAATCCAAAAATCTATATCAGACAACTAAATTGAAATAGAGGAAGTATTATTTTATAGAAACATTATAATATTAAATCTTCATTAAAAAGGTATTTTTCCTTTTTTCTTTATGTAGAATTAAGAACAATATTTTGCCTTTCTCAATATCAGAGATATGAATAGAGTTTACAAGCCTCTCTTTAAAGAAGAACAAATCAATTAAGATACAGGACGACACAAGAGTTCTAACTCAAATTAGAATTGGGAGTTCCATTTCGATTAGAAACTGCCGTTAATGGTTTTGATAAGATATAGAAATGTATGGTAGATGTCACATCTTATGAAAGGAGAGAGAGATGAGAAGTGGAGCAAGTTGTCCAACTTACTTGGCAGTATGAATGAATCTGATGATCGTTGAATTGATGGGTGGAAAATGGTCACATCCAAACGGTGGAACGTGGAATGTGGAATCTTCTTTAGTAAAAAGTAAAGAAATTATCTTGAATTTTCTGCGATTTTTTATATATAAATTCAAAAAAAAATAAAAAAATTACCTTCGAGATCTCATGAGAGTTCCTTTAACACTCACTGAGTCACGAACAGCATTTGTTCTTTCTCCCTTCTAAGTTCTCACACAGACACCCCAAAAGTTATGAGGATGGGAAGACCTTTCAAAAAGCAAAACCATTCTTCATGATATATCGGTTGTTGATATATATCGGATATCGACCGATATTATAAATATCGACCGATACATATGATATCTCAACCCTTGGTTGCATCACAATAAAGAAAAATTTGATCGCAATGAACATTGTTGATACCTCAAACAAAGTAGCTCAACTGATTTACACATTGATTCAGAAACCAAAGCTCCCAAGTTGATTCTCATAGTCACCCGATGCATTTAGCTTGTAAAAAGCTGCTGTAATATTTCATAATAACATAGTTTATTGATTGAGAATCAATCATAGAATCATTCATCATATTAATCTTCATGTTCGACAAATCTGAACGACATAACCACAGGATCTAGATCGATTGATGTTTGAAACACGGATCAATCTTAATGCGAAAATCATAAATATCATAATAATGGTAACTTACATGAGTCCATTGAAGAAGAGAACGAGATCAGATCTTCCCTTAAGTGTCTTGAGGCTTCCTGAAGAAACGCACACCTTCTCCCAAATTCATGAATAGTGCTTAAGTGATGATAATTCGTGAATAGTGTTTGTGGGTTTTGGCCTTTGTTAGGCCCGCTTCATCATATCTCCACCATTTAAAGTCAAATTTAGTCTTTTTATTTTTCATTTTTGCAATTTTTTTATGGAATTTTTGAAGAAGACATTTATTTATCAAGGTATTAACTTCTAAATACCTCATTTTTCTTTTTCATTTGTGTTTTATGAAATAAGATAGTATATTAAAGGTTGATGAGGATACATGAAAATTTTGGGTTTTTGAGTATGAGAATAGTGGATAGAGTAATTAGGATATTAATATGATATTTAAATGTTACATCTCATACATTCATTTTTTTATTTTTTATTTTAATCCAATTTTTTTGTCTAACGTAAAAAAATGGGGGCTATTGAAATAAATTATTTTTCATTTAATCATTCAATTCTTAGTTTAATGTAGGTGTGATTTTGGGTATTACATTTTCGAAAATATTTTTTACAATTTTCTCATGAATTTTTTTTGGTGAAATGGAATTCATGGATTATTTTGTTTAAATTGAATTTAATGTGTTTGGGTATGGTAGATGTGGTATTTATAACATTCATATAATGTATAAATGTTAGATCTAATGCATTTCTAATTTTTTCTAATTTAATTTGAACTTTCGTTGTAAGGTAAATGAAAAATTGGGAATTTTTGGAAATAATTTGTAGTTTTCATTTAATCATTTAATTTAAGGTGTAATGGAGGTGTCATCTTGTGTGTTACATTTTTCATAATATTTTTTCAATTTTTTCATGGAATAGTATTTTTAACATTTATATAGTGTATAAGTGTAAGATCTAATATATTTCTATTTTCTTAATTTAATCTGAATTTTTGGTCTAAGGTAAATGACAAATTGTGTATTTTGGAAATAATTTATAGCTTTGATTCAATCATTTCAATTTTAGGCGTATTGTGACAAATATCGTTCTCGGGATATTAACGGCAATTGGTAATAACGGGATATTTTTAAATTCTAGGATTTTTACCGAGAATTTAAAGGGAAAATCTCGCAGAAATTATAATATTTAAAAAATAAAAAAAATAGAATAAATAAAAAATTAATGAAATAAAAATGGTATAAGGAATTTACCGGGAATTTATCGGGAACTTACCGGCAATTTACCGGGATATTATCGCGTTATTAACGTTTATCGCGTTTTTAACGCGATTTTATCGGGAATTTACCGGAAATTTATCGTCGTGGCGATAAAAATGCGTTTTTAACGCGGTAATGGTATTTTGCCGATAAAAACGCGGTAAATTTGAAAATACCGCCGATATTTGTGACAAAATGGAGGTGTTTACATTTTTCATAATGTTTTTAGCAATATTTTCATGGACTTTTTTTGGTGGATTGAAATTCATGAATGAAGGGTTTGATGTGATTGTATATTGTGGATGGATTATTTAAGACACTAATGTAGTCTTTAAATGTTAGATCTTAAATTAATTATTGAATTGGTTTCCTCATTCATTTTTAAATTTATTGTATTTATTATTTTGTGAGTTACATACTTGAAATCTTATGTGTAATGGATGGTTTTGTTTTATGAAAATTTAAGTGTAATGGATAATACTTATGTTCTAAACATTAGTTTCAAATGTATTGAGCATAAATCATGGATGATCCTTTTTTTTATTTTTCAACTTTGCACATCTATTCATACTAGCATAGTAGAAGTTGCAAGGATAGTATATGTTGTGATATTAATAATAATGATATTAACATTCAATTTTAATGTTTAAAACTGATTTATATTTTTACTTTATTGATAAAATTAATTTTTAATTAAGGAATTATAAATTAAAAGTTGTTTTTTACGGCATATCTTTCATTCTTATTTGACACTTCTATCTATTTCTATTCATATGTCGTAGAATTTTAAAGGCATTCCATGTAAACACTCGAGTTTTCTGCCTCAACACACCCTATTTCATAATATCGGATAAAATTACGCTTCTGCCCTTCATTTTTTTAGGAAAAAATGTTTCCTCCCCATCATTTGAACGAATGGGAAGAACATTTTTGACTTGTTCGAACCATTCACTAAAACAAATTTAAAATTTATGATGATTTTGTCTCTGTTCAAATTAAATATAGACTAAAATTAGTTTGAAACTTCATAACCATTCATGATAATTTTTTATTTTTATGACTAAAGTATTGAGTCATGTCCACATAGGTATAGTTCAACTGGTAATCTACTGAAATAGGAGGTGCTAAGTTTGAGCCTCCATGACCTTGCCTGGTGTGCTATCAGGGCAGTGAATATCACTCGTGGGTTTTACGTTGGGCTCATGTAGTTTTCCACATATAAATTCAAAAAAAAAAGTATTGAGTCCTCTTAGAGTACTCGACTCAATCCATAGATGGGCTTGTACATGCCTCTATATTCATGTACTGATAATTTTACGACGAGTAATTTTTTAAGATGGAGTCGTCAAAGTTAGGACTTTTGCTTTTAAGACAATTTTCTGAGAGGACAATATTCTTCGACAAGCCATACAGACATCCAGTTTTTCTTTCTCTACACACTTTTTTCAAATTTTTGAGTGAAATTATCCTTTTGCCCTTCCACTTAATTCTTCTGCATCCCTCGACCGAACCGCCGAAAGAAGCCTTCCTTCGAACGATCCTTCAATCAAATGCACAGAAGAGAAGAAAGGAAAAAAAAAAACGGTGGGCCCCACCGTTGATCAAAACCCAGGGTCTTACTTAGCAGTAGATAGGTGGGCCAGGGGCGATCATGGTGGTGTCGATCCTAGGGTCAGAAGTGTAGGATCCACTTGGATCTAAGAAAAAAACCCATAAAATTGGGTTTCCATTGCCCAAAGTAGCAGTAGAAGAAATTGGCTGGAGGAGGGTCCCACGCAAGTCCGATCAAATATCTGATGGTATAGATGGATAGACCATAAAAAAACGGAATGGGTATGATGAGTCTCGCCGACAGAAACTTTCCCGATCACCTGATCTAAGGCCGAGAAAAAGATCTGGCGGCAACAGATCTGCTTCCGCCAGATCTTCTTCTTGGCCTTAGATCAGGTGATGGAGAAAGTTTCTGCCAGTGGGACCCACCATACCCATTTCGTTTTTTGATGGTCTGTCCATCTGTACCATCATATCTCTGATCGGACTTGCGTAGGACCCTCCTCCGGCCAATTTCTTCTGCTACTACTTTGGGCGACCAAAACCTAATTTTATGGGTTTTTTTCTTAGATCCAAGTGGATCCTACACTTCTAACCCTATGATCGACACCACCATGATCGCCCCTGGCCTACCTATCTACGGGTAAGGAAGACCCTAGATTTCGATCAACGGTGGGGCCCACCATTTTTTTCCCCTCTCTTCTGTGCATTCGGTCAAAGGATCGTCCGAAGGAAGGCTTCCTTCGGCGATTCTATCGGCGGATGAATTAGTGGAAAGGTAAAAGAGTCATTTCACTCAAAAATTTGAAAAAAGGTGTGTAGAGAAAGAAAAATCGAGTGTCTGTATGACTCCCCTATTCTTATCTCAACTTTTTGTAGAAAAATTAATAATTTAATACACTATAATTCTGATTTAAATTTAATTAAATCCAACTTATTTAAATCTAAATCGTATTATCTGTGCAATGATTGGACATTTGGACTGAATCAAAAAGTTAAAAGTGAAAATAGCGAAATTAACCATGTGACCATAGCCTGTGCACCTTCCAAGGTCCAGATCAGAATCCATATCCACCCACACCAACAGCTTCTGTCACAGTTTCTTCTTTCCTCGTGACTTGATTGTACTGTACTATTATTGAATAAAGTTCAGAGTGGGTCGGATTTATGTACGGATGAGTTTAAATTTTAAACAAAAATAAATATATTTTATTTTTGAATAATATATGTGTATAATGAGTTTTTATTATACTTAAAACTATTGTACACCCTTTTTAAAAGAAAAATATTATTTTATCTATTTATATGAGTATAGCTCAATAGATAATTTCCTATCTCAAGAAATGAAAGGTGGTAGCTACAAGCGTCCATGATTTTACTTAGTATATTCTAAAGACAGTGGATTTCATATAGACATTTTACGCTGAGTTTCTCGTGATTTTCCACACGTTAACTAAAAAAGAATTACCATTTTACATATCATTACCCTTATTTTTAAGGTAAAAAAAAAAACAGTTCGTCTAAATCGTGTTTGTATCTGGATTACTCATAATTATAATAATAACATAACTATTAATCTAACCGTACAAGTTTAAAAACAAGTATATGTGACTATAATAATTTGATGGTATTTATTTAAAAAAATCTAAAATTTATATTATTTTCCATTTATTACTTTTCTGGAACCCCACTGTCTCATCATGTGCCTTATGAGCAACTCTGAAAACTCTAAACCTCCTCCTCATGTTTAAAGTTATAAAATCCTTCTTTCCCTTTTTCTTCTATTATTATCTTCTCCTTCCAAACCCAAACCCAGATTCAGACCCAGAGAGAGATCAGATCTGAAGAAGAGAGAGTCTTCACTTCCTTTCATCTCATTTCTTCTCTCCTTTGAAGGCCGAAAGGGATTTTTCTTTTCCTGATATACATATGATCGATCATCCATCATCTATTGATTATGGGTGTAAACATAACCTCCATCAAAACCTCTTCAAATGGAGTATGGCAGGGAGACAATCCTCTGCACTTCGCCTTCCCACTCCTAATCATACAAACAACTCTCATTCTTGTAATCAGCCGCTCCCTCGCCTTTCTTTTCAAGCCTCTTCGTCAACCCAAAGTCATTGCTGAAATCGTCGTATGCTCTCTCTCTCTCTCTCCCTCTCCATCTATATATAATATTTACATATAAGATTTCTTCCTCTTTTTTTTTAATTTACGTGTGGAAAACCACGAAAAATCCATCATAAAATTCTCATATAAACTTTTCTTTATCCTGATCAAAATTGTTTATAGACTTTACATGAAAGATAAAATTACACGCAATCTTTCTTAAGAGTTTTTTTCTCCTCAAAAGGTGAAACTATATGCCTCAAAGGCTCAAACATTACATGTCAAGTTTTGATCGAAGTGAGCTCTTTGGGCCTTCTCAGTTGAGGAATTTAGAAATATTTTCTCGAGTGACATTCTTTGTGGAATGTGCTACTCTTCAATAGTTTTCTATTCAATCAGTGTTGCTTCAATTTTTCTATGATTTGAGGCTCAATTTGTAGGTCTGTATCTCTCTCCTTTTTGTCTGACTGGTGTTTAGGGCTTTCTCAGTATTTCTTTGGACTTATTTGAATGAATAAACTAACCCTTCATTCCAAAAAAGACTTGTTTGAATGAATAAACTAACCCTTCATTAAAAAAAAAGTGTTTGCTTCAAGCTTTTGGCTTCATTTATTTGGGAAAGCTTATTTTATTGTTTTTTTTTTTTTTTTAATATTAACCATTTCAAACAAAAATATCGAAGACACCCACTATAAAGGAAATTAAGTTCGAGTATGTACATGTTGGACCTCTTTCTTCTTCTCTCTTTTTAATGTATGAGAGTAATCACATCTATGATCCATGTATATAGTATATACCATGTAAATCTGGAACGATATCTATTTTTTTGGGTATTTTAAAAATGCTTTTAATTTAAAAAAATTCAATTCTAAACTTTATGTATGATTTTGATTAACTTTAGTCTAATATATTTCTTTTTCATCTAAAACTATTTAATCAATAATTGTCATTAGATTAAAGACCAACTTAAAAATTTTAATTCTAAACAATTAAAGGGAGCACCATTCCCACTCTTTGGACTTCACAAATGTGGCCATTCTGTCCCAATACCATACATAATAGAATCCGATGTTTGGACGGTGGTCAAGTCAACCCCTTGTGGTTGTCCTGTCCAAACCTTTCATCCTGGATATTCTTATTGTTATTTTCATCAATTAGTCATAAAGAATTAGTTATTGTTATTATTATTATCATTATTATTATTAAAAATGTGATAATTGGCAAAGTTCATTAAGTAGGACTGTCTGTCATGAATTGATCTGATTTTCATCCGTACCAAATATTTTGATTTTTTTAATAGCTAGTTTATTTTTAATGTTAGTATCAGATGCCCATTACATATGCATTAAAATAAATCTTGCCATATAAATATGATATAAAGAAAATAATAATAATTTAATTTTTTTTTCCTCATCATTTATGAAGAATTCCTCTGTTTATTTATTTTCTCACTTTTTTCCTTGTCCTCATGTTTGATGGTTGGAGGGTGGGATATTGTTGGGCCCATCGGCACTGGGCCGGAACAAGGCCTACCTTCACAAAATCTTCCCCTCATGGAGCATGCCGATACTCGATACTGTGGCCAGTATCGGCCTCGTCTTCTTCCTCTTCCTCGTAGGCCTCGAACTCGATCTCAAATCTATCCGCCGTAGCGGCAAGAAGGCCTTTGCCATTGCTGCTGCTGGTATCTCCCTTCCCTTTATCTGCGGCATCGGTGTCGCTTTCATCCTTCGCAAGGCTGTCGAAGGCGCCGAGGAGGTGGGCTATGGACAATTCCTCGTCTTCATGGGGGTTTCACTATCCATTACTGCCTTCCCCGTCCTCGCCCGCATCCTTGCCGAGCTCAAACTCCTCACCACCCACATCGGCGAGACTGCGATGGCGGCTGCAGCATTCAACGACGTCGCCGCGTGGGTCCTACTTGCACTCGCCATTGCAATCTCCGGCAGTGGGTCCCACAAGAGCCCCCTGAACGCATTGTGGGTCCTACTCTCCGGTGTCGCATTTGTCACGTTCGTGATGGTGGCGGTGCGCCCGGCGATGGCGTGGGTGGCACGGCTGGCGGGGCCAGAGAACGACAAGGTGGACGAGGCCTGCATTGCCGTGACGCTGGCCGGGGTGCTGGTGGCGGGTTTTGTAACAGACTATATCGGGATACATGCGATATTCGGGGCGTTTGTCTTCGGTCTGGCGATACCGAAAGAGGGCGAATTTGCGAGTAGGCTAATAGAGAGGATAGAAGACTTCGTATCGAGTCTGCTGCTACCGCTCTACTTCGCATCGAGTGGACTGAAAACGGATGTTGCTAAGATACGTGGATTGGAAGCGTGGGGGTTACTTGGGCTTGTTATCGCCACGGCCTGTCTCGGAAAGATATCGGGTACGTTTGTGGTGGGGCTTGCGAATCGGATACCTGTGAGGGAGGCGCTGATTCTTGGAGTGCTGATGAACACCAAGGGATTGGTTGAGCTCATTGTCCTCAACATAGGCAAAGAGAAGAAGGTAACTCTCTTTCACTTTACTTTCTCTCCTCCGAATATATGAAGGAATGCCCGAACCTTAATGAATTAAATTTAACTCTGTACAAAAAATTATTGATTCCGAGCCGATCCGACCTGAGTTGCTAACTTGAATTACAAAATCCAACTCTATCCGAATTATTGTCCTGACTCGACCCGAGTTGTTGACCTGACTCGACCCGAGTTGTTGACTTGACAATCTGACTTATTTTTAGTCTAAATTTGGGTAAAGAATCAACAATATGTTATTTATGTTTTCTTGGGTTAGATCGGATTGAATTGATTTTTAAATTTCTAAACCTAGTTAGACCCAATATTTGTTAGACCCAAATTCCTAAGTTAACAAATATATAACCCAGTCCACTAATTTCTCAAATCAAATAATACGGGTTGAATTAAAACCCGCACGTTTCACGCCAATTTCAACACTCAAGAGATTGAGTAAGGTGGGAAGGGCGCAAAGGTGAGAAACTAACTAAAGTCTTTAACTAAATATGGAGATTTCATATTTTATACTTCAAATCAGGGGTCCAAAATACGCCCGATATGCATATCGGCCGAAATATTGGCTGATAATTTTCTCTCTCATCCATTTTTTCATTTTATTGTATTTCTCTCTCCTCCGATATTCAAACCCGTGAAAACTGTAAAAAAACCATGAAAAACTGTAAAGAACCGTGAAAAACCATGATATCGGTTATTTTTTTTTTTAAAAAAAAAAATTTAAAAAACCGATTTTTATGCATATCGGCCGATATGGTGACCGATATTCGGTCCGAATATCGGTCATATCGGCCGATAACCTTTTTTACTGGCCGATATATATGGTATCGGCCGATATCGTTCGGCCCTGAAAAACCGATACATATTTCGACCCCTGCTTTAAATTTAATTGATAATTTAATCTAACAATTTCTTCAAAAATCCATAATAAATAATTGTGAATTACTTCACAATAAATATTTTTTTGTGTAGAAGTGGAGTGATTCTTTGTCGGAATTAGAGAATGGAACATCTATCTACCTATATATATAATGTGTCAAAGAAATAGAATAACTTCAAATTAATTACAATGTAAGAAAGCGACTCCACAAGTTTCGAGATGTTGTTTAAAAATATTTCGAAATTTTTTAAAATTCAAAACTTCTAATATATATATATATATATATATATATATATATATATATATATATATATATATATAAATTTAAAAACCATTTATCACTATTTTTTAGTTAGATGCATGGATAACCCATTGACACATATACGGGGTGCCAATTGTCTAAATATGAAAGAACACAAGTTTATAACAACAACATTTAACAAATGTCACTTTATTACAAATTTATTAGATCCAATTATAATTTTTTTTTAATGAATTATTTCTTGTACTTAATAGTTAAACTTTAGAGAGATGGTTCTTTCATGTAATTGAGTAATTCAACTCAATGAAACCCTTGCTCCAGAATATAGGGAGAGGTGGGTCCCCGTTCTGTAGTCAAGCAGCCAGTAACCACGTAGCCCACGTGGTTTTAAGCCTTTTGACCAAATGAATCCCTCACCTCCTTCTGAGTGGGCCAGGCGGGACAAGTGCTGATCATACTTCTTTGGCTGCGTGCATTTGGGACCGGAGAAGGGGTAAATAGAGGGTTAAGGTAAAAAATTCAAATTTTTACCTCTCATTTTTTATTTATTTTTTAATATTTTGGACCATAATTTTTCAGAAAATCTTTGTCCCTCTTTATCTCCTCTTTATATCTATAGAATAATATTTTAATTGATGAATATTATTTAAAATTATATTTTATAAAAAATTATTTTTATTTTTTACATTATATAGATTTAATAAAAATTATTAATTCTCATAAAATTGTTAATATGTCAAATTACCTCTACTTATAGTTAGCAAACAAATTTTTTTTTCTCTCAAGTAAGTTTTAACTTTATTCATATAATTGCATAAGGGTAATGGAGGGTTACCCTCCATCCAAACGCAGCCATAGGTAATCTTGCATTAAATTTCTTGTGTTTGAAATATAATTAGATGTAAAAGTTAGAAAAATTTACTAAATTTTTTTTAACTGTTTATATTGTCTTTAACAATTAATATTTAATTATTTTTTAAAAAGGAATAATCATTTACAAATTGGTGTGTATAGCATTACCTCAAGTACTCAAGCAGAACTCACTTTTATTTGTCTATGAGGCTGAAAAAGAATTATCTTGACTGAATCAATTAAGATATATATTTTACAATATAATTTGACTGATTCAATTAGTATTGAGCAAAATATTTAATAAATAACTTTTTCTACAAATCTATTATGATTTAATTTAGTAGAGTTTATGTCTAGATATGCAAAATAATACCGTGCATACTAATTTAGTGTTGCATTTACAAGAGAATATATATATTTTTTATATTAACCCCAATATTATCCTATCTACTAAATGAAACATTAATCATGTAATTTTTAATCGAAAGGTAAATAATGTATAAAATCTATTTAAGAATCTCTCTAACTATTTTAAATTCTAAGAGATCCAATACACGCTTATCTTCAAGAAAAATTCATACAATCACTATGGCGAAAGTAATATTTACAGTTAGATGATTTAACTTTTGAAAATAATTAAAAGTTACAAGAATCTTATATGATAAAGTTTCTTCACAAAGGTTGTTAAAGCTATGTTTCCACTCATTCTCCTTTTGTATCTCGCAATTTTTAAAAAAGTAACGAGAAATATGAACTAGTGGTGCATAGATAATTCAGTTGGTCCAACTTTCTAAAATCAGACTAAAAATCTTAAATTCAATTCTTCTTAAATTTATCAGATATACGAGGTTTGCAGTTAGTTTTGTGTATCTTTGTAATTAATCTTACCTCGTGAAGATACTTATGTTATCTAAAAAAAAGTTCAATACCTGTTCATACCACTCCTATAATAATGAAATGTTTATGAACTTATTTACTTGTTTCATGTGATTAGTTGTTAAGTAAATTATTATATTATATCACTTTCACCCTTCTTTTTAATAGTTTAAAATTTTAATTTAAACCTCCTCAATAAAATATTCTAAAAGCCCCCTTTGGAATTTCTGAATCCATTTTCGTCTTCTTTTTATTCTGCTATCGTGCAGTGCACAATTATGGACATGATGGAACAATGAGAGACTTGTCATCAGAGAAAGTGATTGCACTGATCAAATTTCCACTAAAATAAAGCATCTTTTCTAACCTTTTCCATAACTTTTTCAAGTGACATGATTTGCTTTTCGATCACAGACAAGACTCTCATCCTGAGTTTTCTTCTCTCTTCTTTCCAAATTTCAAACAATTAATTGAAAATTTTGCTGAGGACTTACAGAGTTTAATACTTTAACCCTAACTCCAAAGTTTTATTTTTTATAATACAATGGTCTAAATTGTGCCACGTGTTGAAGCATGAGATCTTTAGTATTCCATTACTTTATTGTCTTCTTTTCATTGAATCTCGTGGTGGTGCGGCTGAGTAGTGAATGAGTGGGAAGTAGTGACCCATCACAACCCTCGTGGGGAAGCAAAACTTTCCCTTGAGTCAAGTTCAAACTCTCATAATTTTTTCTGATGTATTCTAAAGAAGTGGGTTTTATTTATGAAGGTTTTATGTTGAATTTTTTACAGTTTCCCAAAAAGAAATTCCTCAGATTATTTTATACTTTGTTCTTTTAATTGGCTTTTCAGATTCAATTTCTTTTACTTGATTTTATTAAAAGTATTTGAGAGATGGGAAGTTTCTAAGCAAGACCTGTTTACTCAGGTCTGATAATTGGAGTGTCCTCTTGTAATGAGTTGGACCCAATTTATAATTGGGCTGAGTTATGGACTTTGAATGTTCATTTGTATCTAAAATTACTTTAAGATTTCAACAAAGTGTAAAGTGAGCATAAATTACTGTTATGCTTTTACAGGTGCTTAACGATGAAACATTTGCTATTCTTGTTCTAATGGCGCTCTTCACCACTTTCATCACCACTCCCACAGTCATGGCTATCTACAAGCCCGCCCGCGGTAGTACCTCTCCATACCGGCATCGGCAAATCCAGCTCGAGTCCCCTGATGATGACCATAAGCAGCTTCGAATCCTCACATGCGTCCATGGGCCCGGCAATGCACCGTCAATGATCAACCTCATTGAGACCATCCGTGGCACGAGCAAGTCTCCTTTGAAGCTCTACATCGTGCACCTCGTCGAGCTCACCGAGCGGTCGTCGTCGATTGCCATGGTGCTTCGGGTCCGAAAGGATGGGCTCCCATTCTGGAACAAGTTGCGGGCATGGGGCCGCGACCCTGTTATGGCAGCCTTTGAGGCCTATGGGCAAATGGGCCGGGTTTGGGTCCGGCCCATGACAGCAGTGTCAGCCCTAGCAAGCATGCACGAGGACGTGTGCACGGTGGCTGAGGATAAGCGTGTGGCGATGGTGATACTGCCCTTCCACAAGCACGGGCAGCAGGAGAGTGACGTGGCAATGGAGAATGTGGGGCACGGTTGGAGGGAGGTCAACCAGAGGGTGCTTAAGGAGGCGCCATGTTCGGTAGGGGTGTTGGTTGACCGTGGACTGGCCGGGACTCACCAGGTGAGGCCGGGTGACGTGGCACGTTCCGTGTGCGTGGTTTTCTTTGGTGGGCAAGACGACAGAGAGGCGTTAGAGCTGGCCGGCAGGATGGCGAAGCATCCCGGAGTGAGGGTTGACGCCGTCAGATTTGTGGGAGGGAACGGCGCCCCCGTATCTGACGGCGTTACATTGAGGCCTTCACCAGATAAGTGTATCGAGAAGAGCTACAGCTTCTCCACTGCTGCCATGGATTGGGAGCATGAAAAGGTGCGTTCTTCTTCTCCCTTTCCTTCTAAAAGAATTTTACATCACTTAATTAGAGTTACACTCGACTTAGATTAAATTTTTAGTTGATTGAGTGGGTAAACTATTAAATTTTTAACAGAAATATAGCAAAATCTCAATTAAATTTAAAATTATAACTTGAACCATGTTCTTAGAATTTTAAACTCCAGCCACACCCACAAAAATCTTTACAAGATTTGTCCATGGGTAGTACATTTGGAGTAGGAGATTGTATTTCAGTAGTTGTGCAGCAATCCATGGTAACATGCACCTGGCAAATGCAATATTTTTTTTGCAGGGGCTCGACGAAGCGGCAGTTACAGAATATCAGAGGAAAACAAAAGGGCTAGCTGGGTATGAGGAGAAGATGGCGAGCAACATCGTAGAAAGCGTGCTAGAGATCGGTCGGAGTACTCAATATGAACTTCTTGTTGTAGGGAGGGGTCGGTTCCCATCAGCGATGGTAGCAGAATTAGCGGATCGTATCGCCGAGCACGCTGAGCTCGGACCGGTCGGTGATATCTTGGCTTCATCTGGCCATGGCTTGGTGTCTTCCGTGCTTATTGTTCAACAGCACATTGTGATCCATGCAGACACAACACCAGCTACAAAGGTTGTTGATCAACCAGTATAGTACCAAGGATACATGAACCCTTAATTTATTTCAAATGTATTCATATTATATGTCTAAATGCATGTTAGTCATAGCTTGAAATTTTGAAATAAAAGCTCGATTCACATGTCTTTAAGCTGAGTAGTTCAGGCAAATTAGATTGGACTAATCATAATATAAGGGCAATGAAAAATGAGGAAGACAAATTTAACATTCTAATCAGCTATAAAATATTTCACCCGTGGAGATTTTACACTAGATATCCAACAGATTCCTACAATTAAATTCAAAAAAAAATAAAATGCTTCATAATAGGTTAAGTGGTATGGAATTTATATTCATACTATTAAATGGATCACTCCACCTATTCCTCACCCTACCTAGATAACCTCGAATAGGTTATCCAATATAATATAATAATTTGAGTTGTACTCATCTGATTATATACAATTGATTGATGTTATTTTATTTACTCATTTATTAAATAAATTGATTTGAATATGTTAGTTAATAGTCATATAATAACTATTTAAAATATTCAACCAAAAAAGCTATCCAATAAATTAGTAAACAAATATCCACCTATCAAACAAGTGGGCCCCTTATGCCGGATCAAATAGATTTTGTGTATCAATATTAGATATTAATTGAATGGTCATTAGGACTATTGACATTATGCAGGATATAGAGTTGTAGAAGGTTTAGATTGATAATAGGTAAAATCAACAATGGAAGAGAATGAATCATTTATATGAGGGGCAATTTTTTAAAATAATCATGAATCTAAATCTACTATTCAATATTAAATATAGGTCAAATATTAATCTATTATTTTATCTTAATTTACAATGAAATGGGCAAGTTGCAATGTGACCTAGAATTAAATCTCATGTCTCCAATTAAGGGATGGTGAGATTTTCTTGTAAACTACATTGCGATTATCCGAGACATCTTGTCACATTCTCGAACGAGAAACATCTTCTCATGGCATCCCAATCCAAGTGTAAATGTCATGGCTCAATTTTCCAAGCATGATATTGTCCGCTTTGAGCCTACTTGACCTGCCCTATTTGGCTCTCATGGTTTTGCTTTGGACCTGGTCCACTTGGCAAGGCCCAAAAGGCCTCATGCTTGAAGAGGTGTCCTCTCCTCAAATAAACCATTTTCACATCTCCATCCTCGGCGATGTGGGACTCCTTCCCACAAGCCCAGGTGGGGTGGGTGGGGCGTCCTAATCCACCCCCTTAGGCCCAGAGTCGTCCTCAACTAGACTACACATTAGGGCCCACACAGGAAGAGAGGTGAACCTAGCTCTGATACCAATTGCCATGACCTAACTCCCTGAATATGATATTGTTTGTTTTGGACCCACTTGACTCGCACGATTTTGCTTTCGACCCGGCCCACTTGGTCAGGTCCAAAAGCCTCATGCTTGAGCCTTGAGGAGGGACTCTCCCCTCAAATAAACAATTTTCACATCTCCCTCTTGGGCGATGTTGAACTCCTTCCCACATGAGCTAGACATCATACAAAGCTCAATTTCTTTGATGCCTTTCTCATTTGGTGCATCTTCAACAAGAAAAGAATCAGTCTTGGGTACCTCCTAGTCTAAAACATGATTTACTGCCATAGGAAGACCTTAGTGACCCTCCCTTATTGGTTCTTGTTAACCTTTCTGTTTAAGCACTACAAGGTCCATCTGGAGCAAGATGACTTGGTTGCTATAAAACACAAAAGGTTTAACACTGTATAAACAATGATCAAGCTACATTATCAGTATTTTGGCAAGAAAATGGACACCATGGCACTTAAGAATCAAGAAATTACTTTTAAAATTGCAAGTGCATGGCAGCAAGCTGCAGTTAGGAGACCTCTTCAAGCAGCTTGCAAGCCTCCTGCTCAACCATCCACTGCTTCAAGCTCCTTGGTTCCGACACCACACACTACTGCTCCTCTTATCTCCAGGACACCAAATACTGCACCTGCTATCCTTGCCTTGCCTCTTCTGTGGCACCTGCTGCTCAGTCTGCTCCTACCCCTGCTATTGCATCGACCTCTCATCCCTCTCCATCTCATCCACCTACCTCCACCTCTCATAGCCCTTCACCTCCTTCTCCTGCCCCCAATAATTATTTTTAATGATGTAAAGAAGGGAGAGAGATCAGGACATTAGAATATCACTTTTGGCAGCTCTTGTGTTTTTATTTTGAAAACTGTCAAACATTTTGTAAATTTTTAATGCATACAAATCTTCACTCTTGAGTGCTCACACTTGCTTATTCTGATGCTTATGAGTTATGACAAATAGTTTGAATGGATGAATGTTTCAATGACTGGTTTGTCTTAATGGTTGAGTCCATTTATTGGATTATATAACTATATTTGATTGTTACAATGACTAAATCCATGAAGTGGGGGAGATTCAATGCTTATATGATAATATACTATTGTAATTGTAGTAAGGGGGAGAAAACTGAATGTGTAAATTGTTGAAGAAAGGGGGAGGTTATTTATAAACCTCAAAGATATATGTTTGAAGTGAGGGGAGCTTTATATTTGTCTATTTTAAGCAATATTTTGTCATCACAAAAAAATGAGAGATTATTAGCTCCAAGGTTTCAACCTAAAGGTATATGTGTAATTTTGATGATAACAAATCATTGACTTAAGAAATTTAATATTTTAAATGAATATTAAAATGAGATAGGTATCACGAAGAAAGACCTTGAGGTTCGAGAGAATACATGTATTAGATATCAAGCTCCATGAAAGTGAAGATCAAATTCATCCAATCATGTACATCACTATAATAGTTGAAAATCGAATGGCTGATGGACTGTGAAAATTCAAAGTGAAGATCCTTGAAGATTGAAGATCAAGATTGTGTCCATAGGCACAGGTTATGAGTATTAGATTTTATTTGTAAAGTTACTCGCTATGTTGAACACCATGGCTCAAACCCAACCGTATATGGACCTTAGGACCTCAAGACCTCATAGTAAAAAATCATGGATAGGTCCCTAAGAAAATTGGCCAAGATCCCATGACCAAAACAACTTAACTTAAATGGGCCCAATGTAAATTTTCTAAGAAACAGATTCATTGCTCTATTGTTACTCTGAACATAAGATGCATCAGTTATGATCGTGTCACCAATAGTGGCCAAAGAGCCTCGCAGTTTGTATGTACACTGTTTAGATTCTGCCCTAGTTTGAATCGGTTTACCGTTTTGGGCTGATCAGATTATCAGTCTGTAAACAGACTTGCTCTGTCTATTCTCAGTTATGACCGGGTCAATGCCATATGTAAAGAGGGTCGTTGTTTCATCGTATTCAAGTTTGAAAACATTAAGAAATGGCTCACAGCTATTTACAATCGGTTCACCGGTTTGCAGCAACAGTTATTTTTGGTACATTTATTACACCACTACAACGGCTAAAACTTGCATTTATTGCCGACCAATGGTTGGAAATTTGAAAAGTCTATAAGTGCAAGCATTTATGAACAATAAAAACTATTCATTCCACCTGTGATTTACTTGCAATCAATTGATTTCATCCTTGAGCTCAAAATCCCCAAACTAGTCGCAATCTAACTTGAGCCATTAATTGTTCAATCCTTGAGAAACTCTTAAGAAACTTCATTTGCATTTTTTTTATAGATTTATTCATGTGTTACAACTTGTAATCTTATTTCTTTTCCAAATGAGATACATTTGTAAGGGGTTGGTGTAACTCTAGTGAAAGAGAATGGTGTCTTAAACTTCAAATACAAAGAGATGTTCTCTACGAGCTTTGTAATAGTTTCTTCTCCACCTGTGAAGGAGAAGCAATGTATTTAATCTTCAGGTGGTGTACTTGAGGCGAGGGCGTAGGTAAGAACACCAAACCTCGTTAAAAATCCCGGGTTTACTCTATCCTTATCTTCTCATCTCCTCTATTTGTTTGCCTTCATTTATTAGTAAATTTAAATTTAAATTATCTATATTGTCAAACCCAAGAAACCCAAAAGTTTGCATTAACCCAAGTCACCCTCCTCTCGAGTTAATTTTTGGGCAACAATTGTATTTCACTCTAATACTAACTGATAAAGGTTGATGGTTAAACTGTAAATCAACTCACAAATCTTCAATGAAACCCTCAACGGAATAAAATTTAGATCCAAACTTTGTAATCCGAAACATGGAGTTCAATAATAGAAACACCAAAATTTCCAATTCCCAGGTTCACTTAGAGAAAGAAATATGCTCCAAATCTCAGTAGGATAACTTATGTAATGACTCAGCCCAACCTAACCTGCCTCCGAACACAGTACAAAATTGTCCGCTTTGGACCTCGCATGCGCATACACACACACGAGCGAGCCCGCACGGCTTTGCCTTTGGGCCTGACCCACATGGCCCGGCCCAAAACGCGTTGTACTATGTTGGTGGATGTGGCTACATATAAACCCAAGCCATTTTTTCCCTTTTCGATGTGTGACTCCACATCCACACCGATGTGTATCATCTTGCCTGGATGCTGAGGCCCCCTTCACAGGGTAGGGGTATCACAATCCACCCCCCTAAAACCTTGAGTGGTCCCCGGCTCGACTCACACAATCCAGTGGAAGGCAGTAGGCCCACACAGTTCGAGTGTTGAACTGAGGCTCTGATACCGATTGTAACGACTCAGCCCAACCTAACCCGCCTCCGAACACAGTACAAAATTGTCCGCTTTGAGCCTCGCACGCTCACACACATGCACATGAGCGAGCCCGCACGGCTTTGCCTTTGGGTCTGGCCCACATGGCCCGGCCCAAAACGTGTTGTACTATGTTGGAGGGTGTCGGTACATATAAACCCAAGCCATTTTTCTTCCCTTTTCAATGTGGGACTCCACACCCACACCGATATGTATCATCTTGCCTGGATGCTCAGCCCCCCTTCACAGGGTAGGGGTATCACAACTTACACTTTGTAAATTCACCACTGAAATTTGTTGTTTAATATAGAATATGGAATTAGACTTGTAAATCCAAAATTCAATACAAATCAAAACACCAAAGGCATGCATGAAATTTAATTCAACATAAGTTCAAATTGAAATCAAAGAACTTATAATGAATTAAAATTGAATTGTAGAATCAAATTTCAATTATGTAATGGATTCAAACAATTGAACCTTCAAATTCAAGTTACAATAAAAAACATGAATCACAAAAATTAAAATTAACTCAACATAATATCAAAATTAAATTTAATACAAAACTAAGACTCACCAAACCTTGAGAGACCCAAGCACCTTGCCTGAATCTTGTAATGCTCAACTCCACTTGTGCTTACAATAGTTGATCCTCCTCCAATTTATAGATGTGGATTGGAAAGAATTGCAGAAAGGAAATTAATAAAAAATTGTATGTACCAGTGGACCTTATCCTAATTGAGTGTACAAGCCCATGGCTTTCCCAAATCCTAGTCTTCTAAATTGAAACTCCATCAACAACATTTCAGTCATGTGGATTTATTATATTACACCCGGAAAATAAAAATTATATCATAAATCTATGTATAAGTCATGGGTGAATGTGCCATGGATTGTTGCTTATTTGAGCTCCCAATATTCTTCCATGAGGTCCACATGCCCAAGCAAGGATTGGCTTCTATTTTGATGGTTTCCAAATTGAATAAGTGGTCCCTCCTTGCTTCATTCGCCCCGGTATTGCAAACTTTGAAAAGACTCTTCCACATGGCATCCTACATGGCATGTGACTAAGCACTGACATGGCATGTGATGCGGAATTCATAACTTCAACTCTTATGCAACATATAAACCTCTAAATCTCTTCAAATGCCGAAGTTATGCTTAATGTTGAAGGCTAAGGTCGTAACTAAAAGAATTCGGATCACAAAAATGAAGTTGTTAGTCGTAATCTCTCACACTTTTAAGAACCCTCAACTTAAAATAGATTTTAGATCCAGATCCTCAATTATAAATCAATGACTTCAATGATTTAAACCCCAAAACCCTGCTCTCACTTTCACTATGAAATATAAGGGGGATTCTAATTTCACCAGGATAATTTGTTCTACACAAATTCATCAATTCAAATTAAATGTGGAATTTTAATTTCGAGTGAAATGGTTAGAATACAATTAATCAATCTACAATATAAAAACAAATTAACAAACCAATCACATGCAACTGTGTGGCTTTATTACATCATGCACAAAATTAAAACAATCAAAAAATACATCATACATTCATGGGCAAATTTGAATTGATCTTACCTTGAATTTCAATAACAAAATTCAATTTATTGCTAATTTCTGATGCTCGAAATCTAGTCCACTGCTGATCCACATGCCATTGCTTGATCTCCATTCTATTTCCAAGATTTCTAAAATGATGATTGGTGGTCCAACATGTCCCATGCACCCAAAGCTTGCTAATCTTGCAAGCAGGGGTACAAATATCGGCCGATACATATCGTATCGGCCGATATGTATCGGCTTTGAAGTTGTAAATATCGGCCTATGTATATCGTTATCGGCCGATATTCACAATATCAGCTGAAATATCAGCCGTATCATATAGGCCGATATCGGCTGGAGAGAGAAAAATATCGGCCGATAACGATTTTTTAACCCGTTCTTGCAAGATTCCATCATATATGACATCCTACGAGGCATCCAACTAGAATATGCATGGATGATGACGTCGGATTCATAACTCCACCAAATGGGCCTTCAAACATGGGTTTTTAAGGTCCAAAACATCACAAAATAAGCCTTGGCCCATAACTCACTCATATTGGCACATAATTGGCATGAAATTGGCTCCATCAGAAAGCTTGAGGGCCCTCTCTTGGCTGCCTCGTCAATTCTTACTGGAAATTGGATTTGAATTAAAATGGGCCCATCATCTTTTAATGGATCTTCATAGCTTCCGATAGCCACATTACACTCATACGGGCCCAACTTAGGATGACTTTGGGTCCATTAGAACTCATTAAAGGCCCTCTCTAGTCCATATCTATCCTATGATAAAATTGGAGAGCACTTTTTAAATTTCATCAATTTGGGCCTCCTCATCTGTAATTCAGTCAATTGGGCTTTGGATGCCCGCATGAAATTTGGAGAGAACCTGAACTAAGCTTCAATTGACTACAAAATCCAAAACCATGAATTAGGCATATATGCCCATATATTTATAGTATTTTGGGCTTACATCAAAAAATGGAAAAAAAAAATCTCTCCAACCTCAGACATCCACCTCCTTTTATTTCTTCTGAAAACTGAAATAATGAGCCTAGCCCATATCCACACACAAATGGGTCACTAATTTAGTGTTTTAGGTCCAATTGCACACTTTAATAAGCCTCTTTTGGAGCCTTTAAGTTTTTATATATTTTCTTGCTATTTTCATAATATTCTCAAATTCATCTTCAATTAATTATTCTGAGATATCTTCATCATTCCCTTGGGCTTAAAAGGAATTCATCATTGAACTTGTGTAATCAGGATCAAGAGCTTTATCAGATTTGTAAAGCTTTTGATCGAACACATTGGAGATGTCAGAAGTGTTCATGACTTGATGTGATCAGGGAGTTTGATCTTGTAAGGATCGTCATGAATGTTTTGCAACACTATTCAATCATCATAATTTATAGAAAAAATAATTTAAATATGGAGAAAAATAGTTTAAATGTAATATGTACATGTTTAAAGGTTTAAGGGTGAAACTCGGGTTGGTCAGGCTGGGTTTTGTTAAATCCTATCCAACCCATATCATACATACCTAGTTGAGTCCGACCTAACTTAACCCAATTTAAAAGCTTGAATTTTGTATCTAGCTCGACCCTAATCTAATCCAACAACATGACCCAACCCAATTCTAGTCTAAAAAATTATATTGATTTAGCTTTATACTTTTTTTTTTTTCCATAAACATCTAGATTGGTTCACTTTTAAAAAAGATAATATTTCACATTTAACGTTTAGAAAGATGACAACAAAAGTGAAAATAAACTACATTTTTCATTTTTAAAAGAACAATATATCCATATATTTAATTTTTGATAAAAAAATAAAAACACATAAACATAAAGTTTCATTAGTAAAAAACATGATTATCGGTTAGATATAAATCACATAATTATCAATTATATTTATTCAAAGGGGTATTGTTGGGTCAAAATTTTAATAGCCGAATCCAACTCAATTCTTGTATAATTTAGGTTTTTAATCCTTCAATTCAACTAAGCTCATAAAAAAATTCAATTAAGCACATCTAATTTTTCAGATGGGTCAAGCTGATATTCCATCCAAATTTCAACCGTATCCATGCTTAAAAACAATGAGGTGATATATAAATAGAAACAATTTAAGGGTAGCCATTTACACATCGAACTTTTGTTTCAAGAGAAATCTAATTTTAAAATTTTATACAAAATTATCATTTTGTCCTTCAATTTTGTACAGAAAAAATTTTTAACTGAAGAATAAAATGATAATTTTTACGTAAAATTTGGAAATGGGATATCTGTTAAAAAAAAAAGAAAAGTAGAGTGTATGTATAACCACCAATAATTTAAATATAATTTAGAATATAGGAGAAAAATAATTTAGAGGATACTGTGAAGTATGTCGCGCCATGGAGCATTTTGCCCTTCAATTTTGTGTAAAAGAATTTTTTTTTTTTAAACTGAAGAATAAAATGATAGTTTTTATGTAAAATTTTGAAATGGAATATCCGTTAAAAAGAAAAGAAAAGAAAAGTAGGGTGTATGTATAACCACCAATAATTTAAATATAATTTAGAATGTAGGAGAAAAATAATTTAGAGGATACTGTGAAGTATGTCGCGCCATGGAGCAGTAGCTCACAAAGCTGATAACGACGCTGGCCACAGGCCAGATCTGTTGTAAAAAAGGAGCAGCGGCAGCGATTTTCGTTTCTCGTCGGTCCTAATCTCAACCGTCCTTCTAATTCCTATTTGTACAGAGAGGCAGATGCAGAGGCGAGCATGTGATGGGCGTGGAAGGGGAGGAGATGCGCATGGAAGAGGAAGAGCTTCTTCGAGCCAAAGCCATCGCTTCCATGTCCAAGCCAAAGCCATCACCAAATGTTAACTCTAAAGAAGAAGGAGAACTCTCTTCTTCTTCCACTAGAGACGACGATGACGAACAACAACAACACCACCAAGTCAAACATCAGGTGATTAATTCCTTCTGTCCTTTCCCCTCTCTATTAATAACAATTCTGATTCTAAAAAGTCAAAACCCTCCTCGCCTTCATCAGCTTAGTCCATGATTTCTTTGCTTCGACTCTCAATTCTTCTTTGAGAAGACGGATGATACGATGAGATTAGAGAATATTATGTTCTAAGGTTTTCAACCATGGTAATTGGGTCTAAGTTGGGACCTTATCATTGAGTGTTCCTCCTCTTGGGGGAAATTTCGTGCATGCGGTTGGTTAATCGGTGTGCTGTGGACCAGTCGGAATTAATTAGAACAACTCCTATGAAAATCCCTTCCTCGCAAACCCTGATTTCTCGTTTTCTTACGCACTTTCTTCTTCTTCACGATTCCATGATTCCTTTGCTTTTCAATGGCCTTAGAATCTCGCATTCTGGAGAAGAGGAATGATGGGAAAAGAAAAGCTCACGATGTCCACATGATGTCATTTCACTCATTACAGTAATTAGTGCACAATTTAAGGGTTTTCCATCATGGCAAGTGGGCCTCTCACATGATATTTGGCCGACCTTGTCAAAATGATGAGACGAAGACAAAGAAGAAGGAAAACATTAGGTCATCCCTCCTGAAAGACCGTAAACTCTGCCATTACATGTTGGGGGCTCACATGGAAAAGAAACTGGGTCTAACTTCTGATGCTAATGTTATCGCCTGCAGCTTACCTATGCATTGAGTGGCTACCATCCTTGGTTTGGCCTTATTAGAACCTGAACTAAATATCAACTGTTGGATTGAAGTGAAAGATTGATGGTTAGATGAGAAGTTGAGTGGCAGTCCAAGTGGGATGGTCATTCCTTATGTGCGGATTGATTCAGGGTGGGGTCTTTCTGATGAGTGATTAGATATCTCATTCCCTTCTTAGTCTTCCTTTTGGCATTCTCCATCTTCCTTTTTGTTGAAGCTGCTGCGAACAAGTCCCACATTGAAAGTGTAGAGGGAGATCTAGGGGTTTATAAAAGACTTGGGTTACTCTACCTAATAGGCTAGTCTTTTGGGATGGAAGCCCAGGTCCTAACAAGTGGTATCAAAGCCAGGTCTCAGGTTACCTCATGTAAACTCAGGAGATCTCCCAGGCGAACGGGATGGCCGGCGTTGCTCTCTCCGCCGAAGGGCCTCGTTTGAGGGGGGGATTGTTGGGGCTGCAGCGAACCAGTCCTATATTGAAAGTGTAGAGGGAGATTTGGGAGTTAATAAAGGACTTAGGTCACTCCACCTAATAGACTAGTCTTTTGGGATGGAAGCTCAGGTCCTAACAATTTTATCACCATCTTATTGCTGATTTTCTTCTGTTGTTTTGGATGGCTTCCTCTTATGCTGTCTCTCTTTCTCTATGAAAACTCATTTTTTTTTTTTTTTTAATTTAGCCTTTTTAATTGCTCATTATTTTCTTTAGGAGATGCCTACTTCAACTGCTACTTGTTCTGCTAGTGTTGCTCCCCGACTTATGACAGAGGCTATTAATGTGGCTCCAGTGAGAAAACAGACTCAAGGTTCAAGCACAGGTATGTTGTTGTCGGTCAATGTCACTCATGCATTTCCATAAATGCCTATACTAATTCTGATGTGGCATAAATTAAGTATGCATTTTTGTAGTTTGTGGTGATTAATTTTAAGTAGTCCATTCTAATATCCGAAGCACTGGGCTACATATTGAACCTGAGCACAATTAAAAAAATGTTGAACCTGAGTTTTAATATGTTACACTGTTTTTCTTTTGAAAATTTAATATGTTACACTGTTAAATGCATGCTTTGGGGTTAACGTTGTTCTCCTCAGTTTCCTTAATTTATTTTCCATTTTTGGTGTTTGATGCACAATCACTATGTATATTGGTACCTAGGGCATTATTGGTGGTGACAACCTATTAAACGTGTTGTTTTTTTTTTGAAGGAAATACAGTAAAGCATACTAAAATGAGACACGTACTTTGTTGTAGGCAATATTTCCAGTTTTTTAATGTTTGGATGTTCAATATGAAGTCTAAAATCCTTACTCATGTTGTATGTCTCTGTCCTCATTGTCTGTGGGCATCATAATCCCTTTTGTGTCAGCCATTGGGCTGTTATCGAGCAAGAATGATTCCATTTGGCTTATGTTTGTGTCCAATATGTTCTAATATTTTGTCAGACCTAAAATTAATAATGGAAGTGGGCTGCTCCAACTTACTCTATGAGATGCACATGTACGGGGTTCCTCCACGTGCATCTTTTATTACTGACATACAAAGATTCTCTGTAATATACTTAATATAGACATACCTTTTATTTATGTGATAATATGCATAGATCAATGAGATGGTTAAATTTATATTAAAATGAAAAATGGCTAAGTTAGAAAAAACAAAAACTATGAAAGAAAAATTAATAAATAACAAAATTGCTTATTGACCACATTCTTTGTTAATTTTTATTTTTTTCTCGTCTTTCTTTGACAGTATACAAACTATCGCCATCAAAATGAATTGAGTGAGTTACTGGTAAAACAATGATGAATGATTGTGATGACTAGTGAATGCTTGGTCTCTGGTACTTGTATGATGGAGTTTTGGTATGAATCTGGTGATGGCTATGATGATGAAATCTTGAAGACTCCACTTTAGAAAAAAAAAAACCTTGAGGACTCTGATTCTCTAGAAGAATATCCTTTTTTTTGAGTCTTTCGGTTGGTCTTGACAACGTAGTCCTCCATAGATTTCTTTTTGCTTACCATTTTTAATGTTGTTTATATAGTAAAGAGAGGCAAATCTGGATCAATTTGGAAAGATGAAGCAACAAAACCAGATAAAATGAACCTAGAAAAAAGGAGAGAGAGAAAGACACTCAGATTTGGATCATGGTGAGGGTTGGTGGTCAAAGCATTCAGGAAATCCTGAAAACAAGACAAATTATTTTTTGAAGGGAGGGAGGAGAAGACGGTAGAAAGAGAGGGGGGGGGGGGGGAGGGGGAGGGGGGGACTAGTTAATAATGCTATCGCACCCTAAACACTTACGTGAGCCTAATATGATGGTTTCATGTACATGTCTAATCTATGAATCACTTATGTCTATATGTAGACCTAGTCAAATTCAGTCTGATGATAATGTTAGTTGCCTCTTCTTTGGTATGTTCAACTGTTGCTACCAACATGACTTCTTTGGAGGCATCACATTTTCTCCCCCGAAGGCTCAACCCCTACTTCACTCCACACTTGATAGTTGGGACTTGAGATTCACAACAGGATCATGTGGCAGAGTAAATTGATTTGTATCAACACCCATTTGATTGGTCATCACTCATCACTATCAAATTCCAAAATCCCATCTATCTATGGTCGTCTTTTTGAGTAATATTTTTCCATTTGGCCCTATCGTAAACCATGAAGCCAGTCACTCTATTGTCTATAACGTCTCTCTCTTTTAATCCCTTCTCACCATTGTTTCATTGGTTTGTCTCCACTTGGTACCTTTTATTTGCAACCTTTCAACTTACATACTGGGTTGTTCTTGGTCTTTTGCTTGTATGGCCAAACTACCTTAGATGGGTCTATCATTTTGTCTGTCACCATGATTTTGCCCAAACCAATTGACTGGCAATGAAAGAGAAGGATTTCTTTAACCCAATGTTCCATGATTGTAAGTACAAAATATTGCTACCATTTTTTTTTTGGTTTATTTTATATGGTAGAATCAGAATTGAATCCATAACTTGTTTGTTAGTGTGTTGAATTTATTACATGTGCTTTGTTTATTTTTTTTTTTTTTTTGAACATTGTTTTTGGTTTTTTGATTTTTTTTAAAGATTAGGGAAGTGCAATTTTTAAATCTAGTTGTTTACTTGAAATGTCTATTGTTTTTGTTTTTGAATTTGAATTTTTTTTTAATGTTTCTTAAAGATTAGGGTTATGTAATTGTTGATCCAATTGTTTAGTGACTTCAATATATATATATATATATATATATAATAACTTGGAGTGACTTGTTGGAAACATTACATTGCAAGTACTATGCATTTTCTTTGTGAATGTTTGTTTCTAATACATTACTACATGCTTGTTTCATATCATAAAAGTGACTTAGAAGTTTTGCATATAACTCTCTGAAACAGGCTGATATAGTTAGGGAAGCTGCCTTTTTTTTTTTTTTTGGGAGAAATTTTTTTATTTATAGAGTCTAGTGCTATAAGGGCATCCATCAAGGTGGTGGACTCCTAAAGTGAGGTACATCTCATTACATTTTTGACTAAGCTGAATTTGCAATAAATTTCTCACAGCTACATTGGTTCTTGAAGCGTTTAATTTCAACAACCCAATTTCCAATTTTTCCTTATATGAACACGCTTGAAGGAGATGATCATCTCCTTTGGAGTTGTCCTCATGCTACACGTAAAAATAATCTCTTTATTAACTTTGAATTCCAGACCAAGCAATTGAACCCAGGAAATATGTTTTGAAAATTCTTTAGCTCTCATTTTATGTGAGGTCTTTCACTCCCTTGGAGTCACCCAATACATGCTTGTTGTGTCTTGGAAGGTAATAACATTAACCCTAAGGGGTTGGCTTGGTGGTCAAAACCCGCCCTTGTTTGTGGGAAGTCTTGGGATCAAGTCCTCCTCAATACAAAAAGGGCCACTCTCCATTGTTCTATATCCGGCGTGTGCAGATTAGGAGGTTTACACATGCCCCAAGGATTAGTCAGGTGAGACGTTTGGATACCTTGGTCTTCCAAAAAAAGGTAATAACATTTTGAATGGGTTTGCACAGTAGGTTAGAGTTAATTCCACACTTCAAAAATATGGATCTAAGTATTGGGACAAGAACATGGCAAAACGGGCCCCAAAAAGCCCCTGTGTTTGGTCATATTGACCCATGCCCATATAGACATGTACCCCAACTGGGCTTTGGTGGCCGATGGTGGGGTTGGGTCCTGGGTTGGTTGGAGTTAGGATTTGGATGAAAAAATGGCAAAAATGCAGTGGAATGTGAGGAAAAGAAAGGAAGAATAGTGAAATGCATTAAAAAAAAGGGGAAAGGAGAGAAGGCAATAGAGAAGGGGAGAGAGAAGAGAAGATAAATGAAAGAAGAATATATTTATACCTTGAAGCATACAAGGTTCCTTCCACTTACTGAGGCAAGAATTACCAAAACTTTGTGGTGGGAGAAACTCGGAAGTTCTTTATTCATTCAATCTTATTTCATAAGTGTCTCTCATAAGGTTACTTATAAAAGGGGTTCTCTTAGAAAACCATAGAAACAACTTTAAGTAGCCGGAGACATTTGCCACACAATTTGTATTGACACATGAGAGAAACTTGGGCCATACAGAAAAAAAAATCCTAATAATTTCTATTGTCTATCAAAACATCAAATTAAATTTAATAAAAAAAGACTAAATGGCTGGATCACTAATTCATAGTCGGATCAACCTAAATGAGTTAAGATGTTGTATATGGTTGGAGTAAGGTTGCAGTTCATCATTTAGCTATATTGAGGTGACAATTTATTATACTGCCTTGATCTATATGGGTGCTTCTGAGATCTAAATTTGATGTTCATCACATGGTTTTTAATTACTCTCAAGTTGTGGGAGGGTCAAATTAATAATATGTTCAACCCAAATAGCAAAAAATGTTTCAAATTCGATGAGTTGGGTCTACAAGCACTTAGGAAAAGGAGTATTTCCATTGATGATACAATTAAGATGATCAAATTAAACTGGTTGCTAGGGATTGAGCTTGTAGATAAGGAGCACGTAGAGGTAGCCCTTTGGCGGTTAGAGAAAGTGTTTGATAATAAAAAGAAAATGATCAAAAAGGAGGCAAGAAGGCATTTTTTTTTCCTTTTTTAGGTTGAGTAGTATTGTGGAGTGAAAGGATTTTCAGATATGTATGTTTGTGGTGCGAACGGTATGCATTTTTTTTTTTTAATCTTTACTTTCTACTTGTTTCTTTGATTTTTAATAAATTTATTGTTCGTGTTTTTTAAAAAAAATAAATGTAATGCATTTTCTTTGTTTTGTTGGGGTGGAGGGCCCAGCTTCAACTCCTTTGCGACGTTAATGAGAATTTCTTATGATTCATTGCAGTTGTGCACATCCCATTGATTGACCTAGAACTCTTGAAATCTAGGTCTTTGAACTCGTGTATGTTTTTTTTTTATCTTTCTTTAATATAATATCTTACCTCTCTCAAAAAGAAAAAAAGTTTCATAGTCCTTGATTGATGATACTCACTCATGGATGACTTCCTATGTGTCATAGACACTTCCAAATGGGTGATATATCCATGCGGACACTTGTAGACACTCATACGTATTCTAAATTGACTATTTTAGTGTTTCTTTAACATTGTTTTCTAAGATGACTAAAATATTACAAACATTCCCCCTCTTAAAATCTTTCACCTAAATTTTTATAGTAAAACCAGTATATATATATTTAGTGTGATAACAAAGGAGAAACTTATATATATATATATATATATATATTTTTTTTTTTTGGAAAGGTAACTTCATTAAATTGAAAAGGAAGATACAAACAAAAAAAAAAGCTAAAGAGGCGGACATGGAAAGCCCAAAACCAAGAAAAACACCCTTACAAAAGACAAACCCACCCCCCTTGATGCAGGACAAGGGATAGGGTGACCCTATATGCCTAAATTTAAATAAAAATAATGCATCATAAAATCTAATATAACTGAAATTAATTAATCAATTAATAACGGCAACAAGAAAAGGTGTAGAACAACAGTAAAAGGGTTAAGAAGAGGGTTGTACAGGTCTAAGATATAGATCTAAATGTAGTAGCAGATTTGATAGTTCTAGAACAGATCTTGGACAGAACTAGGACTGGTCTTGGGGCTGTTTGGGGACAGATCTGGAGCTGAACTGGGACAAATCTGGGACTGAACTGGGACAGGTTTTGGAGTTGTTTCTGGGATAGATTTAGGACAAGTTTTAGAGTTGTTTCTGGGACAGCAATTCAAGGAGAAGAAAAGGAAAAAAGAGAAGAAGAGAGATAAAGAGATAGAAGTATAAGAAGAATACCCGGAGATGGAAAGATGGTAGCCTCACGCTAGGCTTCACGCCAAAAGGGCCTTACGCCAAAGGAATCACTCCAAAGTTATTTTCGTCGCACAAGCAACGGAAGAAACCTTCAATTTCATTTATCATTAAATGTCAATCCCATATGGAGGGCTTACATCACATATATAATGATTTAAAAAATGAAAAAGATCAAAATACCCTCAAATAAACAAATACCAAACTATCCCCAATGATTAGAAAACCCTAATTACATGTAAAATCACTAAATTTAAATATAGAAACTTGCTAAATATGGAAACTCGTGTGGTGCTCTGCATGACCCCTCCCCCGCCTGAAACATTACAAAAATTATTAACAATTTCTATCACCAAAGTCAACCCCTAACATGCCATTTCATTTGCAATTGAATTAGCAGAGTGAGGTATCCAAGAGACCTTAAAGTCAAAAGATGCAATTGAGAGACAAATCCTATCAATTTTATTTAAATAAATCCAAGGACATAAGAACCCAATGGCCAACCAACTACAACCTTTAAGTCTCCTTCAATTTGACTTCCTTCTGCCCCTAATTCTTCGAACTCCAAAATACCTCTCTATAAAGCAAACAACTCCACCTCAATGACTGATCCTGTTCTACCAAAGTCCTTCAAAACCCCGCTTATCCCCACGGGTCTAAGTTTGCCCCGTGAGGCCCCATCTACATTAAACACTCCACTGTGCGGTGGACACTAGGCTTCGAGTCTAGTCTTTTTCCTTCGCGTTTCAGATAAGCACCCTTCCTATTCTTAAACTCAGGTCCCATTTTGGAGATAACCCAACTTTCCATGATTGCCGAGAAGGATCTATGGAAACCCAAGATACTCCCAACAATGAAGCGAATCTGTTCCAAAGATTTCTCACTATTGATCAACTTTCTAGTAAATGATCTACATCTTCCTCTTGCTCTCCGCAAAGAGGACATGACAGGTCGTAGCTAGACACAAAGATTCCCTTCCTGCAGAGTTCAACTTTGGACAATATGTGCTTTTTAAGGGCACACCAAGTAAAAACTTGAACTCTTAGCAGAGCTACTCTAGTCTATGCTGAAAGGCTCGAACATCTCCTATTCTTTTTGAGCCAATTCCACCCCCCTCTTTACTGAATAAAAGCTCGATGGTTCATCTGTCCAAATTTGTTCATCTTCTATTCTCCCAAAAATGGGTACGACTTCTAGTAAAGCCTTTAGTTCTGATAAGCTCTCTTGCTCAAAGGCCCTAAGTTCTCTTCTAAAATCTATTTCCAACCTAGTCAAGCCCCCTTTGATCCTGAAACAGTCCATTATCCTAGCTTGCTTCTTCCTGGCTATCCAGAATAGTCTTGGGTAAATTTCTCTTAAGCGTCCGTGTCCTATCCAAATGTCGTTCCAAAAGAAAGTCTCATCACCTTTTCCTATTAGAATTCTCAACTTTTCTTTAAAAAGACTGCCTACCTTGCCACTTCCCAAAGCTATCCTCCACCACGCCCTCAAAACTTGTGATCCTTTTCTATCCACTTCCTCCGAAAGATTCCATTCGTTTCCTTCTCCGCCACATACCTAGCTACTAAGATCTTTCTCCACGAAGCATTCTTTTCTCTTCCAAACCTCTAGCTCCGTTTACATAATAGAGCGTGGTTCCTAGTCCCTGAAGGCATTATTCCCTAGCCTCCTTCTCTTTTGTGTTTAGTGACCTCTGACCGTTTATCACTAGAGGCAACAAGAACTAGAGGAGATAATCTCAATGAGAGTAAAAGATGGTGAAATAGGAGTCCATGACAACGAGGAACCTAAAGGCAGGGGGAGGGGGAAAGAGAGGTGTGTTGGGTGGGGGGTGGGGGGGAGTGCTAGCAAAGCTGGTGACTAGGCAGAAGCACTGATTGCTGAGCCAAGGAAGTTGACAGCTGAAAAATGCAAGTGAAGAAATCCCTAACTGCATTCCTGATACCTTCCTTGTTCACCACGCTTCTGCCATCTACTACAATCGATTGGATGCTATTGCTGGCCTTTCTGATGGAAAAATTTAGTGTTCTTATCCCCCTCCTTGAGCCAAAGAGCTCTAGATTTCTTCTCCATTCCACTTCCTTGAACAGTAAACAATCCCAAAGTTGAGCTTTGCACATTCTCTTCAAAGCCAACTTGTTTGACTTAAGATCCCTCTTTCTAGTAAAATCAGTATATTATTTTCTATTTATGTTATTTTCACACCTTATTTTCATTTAAAATAAACATATTTAATTTTATTTAAATCTGGTGCCATATCCCCCTGTCCTATCTTTTTGAGGTCACTATGTCTGACACCTCATACACATGTCGGATACTGACACTTGTACCTGTACTCATGCACCTTAGCTGGCTTTATATCTGTGTTGATCATGTGTACTTGCCCTGCATCTAGTGAGGCTGCTCAAATGGTTCCTTTTTAGACTCATGTATCCAAAACAGTTTTTAGATGCTGTAGATGGTTCTTGTAGTTCTGAACTTCTCATAATAATTCTTTCCTTCTCATATTGCTAAGTTGTGAATTTTTTATATCGACATAAAAATATGCTTCTATCTTTCAAAAAAAAAAAAATAATATGCTTCTTGCCTGCTGATTTCAAAACATTCCAATTTTTTTTTTGAAGCATTAACGATTAAATTTCATTAAAATAACGAAGGAGTTATATAAGCAGGAACGAGTACAGGAGATATATACTCAAAAGTGAAGAATAAAAACAAGATATCAAGAAAGCCAAACACAAGTAAACAGAAAAACACTGATACACCAAAATCCACCCCAAAAGAAAATCACTGAAGGTCCAATCCCTCTAGCTCCCAAGGTTGGCCGATGGGAAAAAAGCCAGCACCATCGTTAGAAGCTGAACACCAACTTTCGCCAAAAAATCTGCAACACAATTTGCTGACCGAGGCACATGAGTGAAGGAGATGTTACCCCTACTGCACAAACTCCAGATGTCCCTAGCAATACCAACCAGCCTCCATGGGGGGAATTTCCTATTACTAGCCCAGGCAAATGGCATTAGTTGAGTCACCTTCGATAATGAGAGTACCACCCCTAAACCTACACCAAACCTGAAGTGCTTTTCTAATTGGTCTTCAAAACATTCCATGATGACTTGTGTTTTGGACGATGTTCCCTTTATGAATTCTTTTACATGTCTTTTTCCCCTTTTATGTCATTCTGAAATCAACTGTGATGCCTGTTTCATGATGCATTTTTGCCAATGGCTTCCTGTTATGAATTATCTGATCAACTGGAGGATTACAGCATGCATGTGCAATATAAAATATGATGCTATGGTAGTCATTATGTGGTCATAGTAAAACATTGAGGCCACATTTTTTTTAAACACAGGAACTCTTGCAGGACGTGGATGTCTTAATATGCAGCTTCCAACTTCTATGTCACGAAATCAAAGCAAGCACTTAGAGATGAATCCTGTGCATTCTAAGCCCAGTACCCGTCGCACCCATGGCTGGTATAATCACTCAAAGTCGAATGATAACCTTGTCATACGTTTTTCTGATGATGATTCTGATAGTGACGGTGAAGAGCATAAAGAAAGAACCTCTGGAAGGAGTGATACCAAAAGCAGACTTAATAGGCATAAAGAACCAGTAATGTCATCACTGGGAAAAGCAAAAATCTTGCAACAGCCACAAAGCAAGCAAATGGGAACAATGCCGAAGAAAGTCTCTTCGAGTCGTAAATTTGTCTCTTCTGTGAAGCAAATTCCTGGTTCTAGTTTCAGGGGAACCAGTGCTTTTTCAGCTGTGCAAGATTCTCCAATTCAAAGGCATGAACTCAATAGGGCTTTGACTAGCCAGCAGGGTGGATATGTCCAAGCTGTGAATACAACAGATACAGAACTGGAAAATCTACGTCAGCAAATTGCAAAACGGGAAAATGAATTAAAGATTCATCTCAAATCTGTGTCTCAAATGAAGGAAAGATTGCCAGGTTCATATGGAGATTATCATGGGTTGAAGCTTGATACCAAGGTCGCGAGAATGAGAAGATCGGCTTCTGTTGATGCTATAAGATCGATTCCTGTTGAAAGGGAGAAAAAACGGTTGAAACTTGATGAACATTCTCATAGTAATCTAAATTCAGATGGGCAGATACAAATGCCAAGACCTGCAATGGAATCTGACTCTGAATTCAAGGAACAAGTGTTGGAGAACAGTTGCTGCGTTAAGGACCAAAATCCAATGTCATGTATCCAACATGTCAAAGCAGTTCCTATTGGCACAAGCCATCCATGTTCCAATAAGCAGCCAGTGCAAGGTGATGAAGTGGATCCTGTCCCATGTGGAAATCCTCTTAGTGAAGCTGTGCATGTAGAATCTTCTGTGTCTTTTGTTGAAACTATATTGTCTACTTTACCAGCGGCTATGGTGCCTCCTAAGCAATGGAGTTGTTTATCTGGTGCTGACATGCTTGCCTGTTGCAGTCGTTCGGGCAAAAGTCCTCAGCTAATGGATTCTTTGTTAAATAGAACCTCAAAACTAGAAAATATGGCATCCAATGCACAAGTTGGAAATGCTCGTACACTCAAGTTGCCTTCACCTAAGAAATCTGTAAGTTCTGATGTTGGTTATGCTGCTATGGCTTTTGTCGATTAACATTTTTTTTTTTAATCATGAATTGAATCAATCAAACTTTTATCATACCCCACCATCCCCACTCTTTTTGTTGGTTTTGCTGCTGTTGCTAATGCTTTTAACAACAGTGATGATGATGAAACTCATGATGACAGCAAAAGGAACCAAGAATAACATAACTTGAGGTTCTCTCTCACAAACATGAGGTTGCAGGCCTGATTCACCTCCGACCTTCCAAAGAAAGAAATTAGGAGTTTAACAAAGTTCAACAGCAAGTATTCTTTGGAAACAGAGACTTGGAAGCTTCATTTGCTTCTCATGGATATTGTTTTGAGAACCAGGGCAAACAGAGACATTTCAGTCCAAATACAAAAAGGCCGCATCAAAGCCTGCATTTATGGATGTGCCTTGTTCCAAAGGTCAACTCACTGGTTATATCTAGCTGTCTGATCCAAAATACTGAAATGGACTTGTGAAAAAAAAAAAAAAAAAACTATTGAATGGCTCACATGATTGCATTATACAGGTAGTCATGTAGTGTGAAACTGAGTTTGGCAGGAGAATAAGCTGCAGACTCAGATTCATGGTTGTGTCCATCTGGAAGGGTCACTGCAGTAACAACACCAGATGCTGTTGCATTGATTGTTAAACATAATTCTTTTATGCTGTATCTTCTGTTGTTATTTTTTCCTCAGTACTTCTGATAGGGGGGACTAAAGAGATGGGACAACTTATCCCATGGATGAAAATCTTATAAAATCTGATGCAGCATATTTCCACCTGCATAACTGATATTAACAAAAATAATTGCTTCTCGTCACTCTAGGATACCTTATTACAAAACTAGCCATAACTTTATTATGTGTGTTGGAATTTCATAAACTTGGGTTTGTTGGAAAGATTATTGAATAAGCTTTCCAATGAATCCAATTTTTTGACAATAGGACAGAATTTGGTATATCAAATACACCGGCAAAGATGCACCTTTTTTTCCTGCCAATCCTAGAGTGTCATATGTCCTATCTAAAAATAAAAAAATTTAAAAAATTTAAAAATGAAAATCACAGAAGAGGAAAAGAGGTGGCACCTAGATCTTTGAGAGATCTTCTATTCTTGTTTTTCAATTTAAAAGTAGGTGGAGAAGAATCTTCTAAGTAGGTGGAAACTCAATTTCGTCGCTTTTCTCTGCACTAAGGATGACAATTTAGCTAGAAAACCTGAAATCCCAAAGAGTCTGACCAGAAAAATAAAGGGCTTGGCTCTTATTTTAAAGCCTGAATGTTAATCGCGCTTGAGCCTGAGTATTAAAATAAAGCCAATTAAAAATTGAGCTGGGCTTGAGCTTATGTGTGCTTAGGCCCGAAGCTGAAGTGACGCAGGACAAGACAAAATGTGACCCTAAAGGTGACCCTAAATGCTTAAATGCGATTATGCTGTAACAATAAACTAATATGAAGCTGAAATTAAAATTAAAATTAATAATAACAATTAGAATGATAAAGTCTATCACAAATAGCCAAGAAATTCAGAGAGTTCAATGTAAACAATTAAATCATAATCCAAATATAGTTATAGATCAAAATAGAAGGCCTTTCAGAAGAAAGGGGCTTATCAGATCTTACGCGCACTTAGTACCACATCAAATTAGGACTGAAATTGGATTTAAATGGATATAAAAGACTAATGACAGTCTGGTAATTAAGGATAACAAAGGTCAGCTAACACAAGGCTGGAATATGTGGATTCACGACAAGTAGGGGCTGGGTTAAGGCTTTATGATGGCTGTATGGTTTGGAAAGGGGCTGGCAATGGTTGAATGGATCTGGGAAAGACCTGCAGTGGCTGTTTGGCTTAGGAAATGGTTTTAAAATAAGGTGTGGCAACACTATTGGGCTTAAATGGGTTGCAGCAGCAAAGTGAGAGGATAGGGAGGGGTATCGAGAACAGGACAGGGGCCAAGGAGGGGTGGCAATGTCGGGTAGGACTCAAGGAAGGGATGGCGACACAGCAGATGGTAGTAATGGATGCAGCAAATAGCAGGTGGCCTAGAAGGATACGGTAGGGGTAGGGATGGGTGGTTTGGGTCGAGTAAACCAAGAAAAATAAAAGGGAAGAAGAAGAGAAGAGATAAGAAGAGGAGAGGAAGAGAGGAAGAGTACCTGGAGAAGACGAATCACGACTTCTCGCCAAAAAGAACCAAGCTTCTCCCCGAAGGGGATTTTCGAAATCTCAAGATTTTTATTTCATCGAAAAACTGTCTTTGCCCAAAGGGCTACAAAGCCTTATATAAAGATATCTCTTACTTAAAATAAAATAAAGCAAAATTACAAGACTAGCCTTGCTTAAAATAAAACTAAAAAAAAACAAAAATAGCAAGTAAAGAAAAAACAGGGATGCACCGAGGGATGCACCGCATCAATCCCCCCATCTGAGAAAACTCGACCTCGAGTTCAAACAGATGAGAAGACACAAATCTTCTCACGCACGCGCCTTCCCAGTGTAGGGTCTTCATAGTGCAAAACACGTACACTTGAGGTCTTCAATGTCAACCAAGTGAATCTTCATCGAGCCATAATGATGGAGTTGGAGCGGCTCTCTTCCGTTGTCGCTGATAGACTCGGAAACTTGTTTTGTCATTGTTGTCATCTTTTGCTGTAGAGGAAGAAGACACCTCTGACGAAACAAAACTCTGATATCTCTTTAGAAGGCCTTGATCAAGTCACTGTATCTCACTTTCTGTCAACCATGTGGCATCTGTAATCGGTCTGTTTTTCCACTTCACAAGATACTTCTGATAACCTCTGACACGTGTAGAAACAACTTCCCCATCCAGAATAGATTTTATCTCCTCTTTCTTAGGTGGCAAGGAAGGCAAATTAGGTAAAGGTTGTGAAGGCTGAGAAGGTTCATGTCATGGGTCATGAAGTGGGTCAGGCAAGCCAGTAGAATGGTTAAGGGATTGATGTGATGATGGGCTTACAGGTGTAGCTGTTGGGCTTTGGAAAGGGACTAGATCTTCCACATTGAAAGTAGGACTAATACCCATATCAGATGGTAGGTCTACAATGTATGCATTGGATCTAACTCGCCTCAAAATTTTGAAAGGCTCTGCACTACGAGCATGTAACTTTTTCACAATTCCTTGTGGGAACCGCTCAGGTCTTATGTGGATCATCACATAATCACCCACATTAAATTCTTTGAATCTACGATGAGTATCTGCAGCAGATTTATATACTTCATTGCTCATATTAATTTTTCTTTTAATTTCAGCATGCAATTCATGTATGCGATATGCAAATGATGATGCAGACTCAGATGACCTATTTGACATAGACATGGGAATGAGATCTATAGGCTTCCTAGGCTTATAACCATGCATGACTTCAAAGGGACTCATACCTATAGATCTATTGATCGAACTATTATACGCGAACTCAGCAATCGGTAGAACAACATCCCACGTTCGCGTATTCTCTCCAACCAGACAACACAACAGATTTCTTAGGGTACGATTAACTACCTCAGTTTGACCATCAGTCTGAGGATGATACATATACGAAAACTGTAACCTAGTACCCATCATGTGCCATAGGGTTTTTCAAAAATAACTCATGAACCTAACATCCCTATTTGACACAATCGTCTTTGCTAACCCATGTCGTCTCACTATTTCTCCGAAAAATATCTTGGCAATATTAGAAGCATTGGAGGTTTTAAAACACGGAAGGAAATGGTACATTTTAGAAAAACGGTCCACAACCACTAAAATGGAATCGTACCTCTTAATAGTCTTTGGAAGTCCAAGTACGAAGTCCATACTGATATCCTGTCAAGGAGCATGGGGAACTGGCAAAGGCGTATACAATCCTGTGTTTTGCTTCCTTTGCTTTGCCAGTTGACAAGTTCGACATTGCCCAATAATTTTAGCCACATCTCTCTTGAGACTAGGCCAATAAAACCTGTCTTCAACCAGGGCAATCGTCTTGTCTCTCTCAAAATGTCTGGCCATACCTCCGGCATGTAACTCCAAACAAGAAAATCACGCAGGGAAGTTCGGGGAATGCGGAGTTTACTTCCTTTAAACAATAAATTATCCACCATGAGAAACTCTTTATTATTCCTTTCTTGGTCACTCAAGAGTGAAGCATACAACTCCCCAAAATCCGGGCATGTGGGATATTCATCCTTCAATTGCTCAAACCCGGTCACCTCTACACTCATGGAGTGTATTAGTGCAACCCTACGACTCAATGCATCAGCTGGCTTGTTCTTAACCCCGGCCTTGTGTTTCAACACAAAAGTGTATTCTTGAAGACATTAAAACCAATTGGCATGTCTTGAGTTTAATTTTTTCTGAGAATTGAGATATCTCAAGGCATCATGGTCCGAGAACAAAACGAATTCGTGTGGCAAAAGGTAGTGTCTCCAATGACGGAGTGCTTGCCTAACCGCATAGAACGGTCCTAGGTGGAATATCGCTGTTTGGTTTCATTCAACTTCTTACTAAAGTAAGCGATAGGATGTCCTTCCTGACTTAGGACTCCACCTATACCAACACCAAATGCGTCACACGCAACTTCAAAGACTTTGGAGAAGTCTGGTAGTCGCATGATAGGAGCTTCGACCAAACGAGTCTTGATCTCCTGGAAAGCTTTTGAGGCTGCTTTAGTCCATTGTAACTCTCCTTTTTTAAGGCAATCTGTGATGGGAGCCGAGATGGAACTAAACCCTCGGATAAACCACCTATAGAAGGTAGCTAAGCGGTGAAAGCTTCGTACCTCATGTATATTCCGCGGTTCGGGCCAACTTACTATGGCCTTGATCTTTTCGGGGTCTGCTGACATACCTTCAGATGAAACCACAAACCCTAAGAAGATAACCCTATTCGACATGAATGTGCACTTCTTCAGGTTTGCGTATAATTTTTCAGTCCGAAGAACCTCACAGACTAACCTCAGATGCTGCAAGTGCTGTTCCTGGGAGGTACTATAGATAAGAATGTCATCAAAATATACCACCAAGAACTTATCCATAAAAGGTCTCAACACTTGAGTCATCACCCGCATAAATGTACTGGGAGCGTTGGTCAAACCAAAAGGCATAACCATCAACTCGTACAGACCATCCTTCGTCTTGATGGCTGTCTTCCATTCATCTCCTGGTCTAATGCGGATTTAATGATATCCACTTTTGAGGTCAATTTTCGAAAAGATAGTAGCACGGGCCATCATGTCAAGCATGTCATCGAGACGTGGGATTGGAAACCTATACTTGACAGTGATCTTATTAATAGCCCTGCTATCTATACACATGCGCCAGGTGCCGTCTTTCTTGCGTGTCAGGAGGGCTGGCACAGCGCACGGGCTAAAACTCTCCTTGATGAGTCCTTTTTGTAGAAGCTTATCCACTTGATGCTTCAACTCTTCATGCTCCTTAGGGTTCATCCTATAATAAGGCAAATTTGGAAGTCGCCCCAGGGACAAGATCTATGGCATGTTGTATGTCTCGCATGGGAGGTAGTTCATTTGGCAAATCAGATGGGAATATATCTTGAAATTCCTTAAAGACCGGAACTACAACCTCTGGCAACTCAGTACAAACCTCAGGAGAGGTCTCTCTCGACACTAGGGCATACACAACTGAAGTTTCACTAGCCTCTCTTTCGAATTCTTTAGCAGCAATGATATGTAGAGACTTGGACTGGGTCTTTGATGGGTTTTCGGTTTGTCCCTCTTTGTGTCATCCTGTTTTGAGTGAGGGGGCCTAGGTTGCATAGGGAGGATTTTGATCTTCCTACTATTATGCTCAAAGCTACACGTGTTCGCTTGACCAAACAATGTCACATCATGATCAAACAACCAAGGATGACCCAAAATAATGTGTCCTACGCCCATACGGATCACATCACACCACACAGTGTCCTGATAGGTGAGGATATGAATGGGCACGGGGCACCATTGAGTGATCGGGATTGACGTGTCATTGACCCACGCAACTCGATGTGGATTAGGATGAGGTTCAGTTTTCAAACCCAATCGAGCAACCGCGCTGGTGGATACGACATTTGCACAACTTCCACTGTCCACAATCAATTTGCAAGATTTCCCGCCGCACTTAATGTAAGTGTGGAAAATGGCTGTGCGCTTCCAATCTTCTGAGGGTTGAGATCGAGCAAAGGCACATCTAACTACTGTAAGAAAATCTGCATCGATCTCCTCATCAAGTTCCTCATTACTCAAAAGATATTCACCCTGAATTGAGCTTCTATGTCATCTTCACGGGCAATCTCTTCAATGGGTGGTTCTCCCAACAAAAGGGCTCTTTCCTGGTTCCTGGTCTTAGTAGGATATTCACGAGCAAAATGCCCGAATCCCTGACAGTAGTAACACTGAGGACCATTCCTAGAAGAGCTCGCACTAGAAGCTCCCTTAAAACTTGCATCCTTGTTCTTGGATGGAGTACTGGTGGCTTGTTTGGGTTGACTCACCGTATTCTGCCGAGATCCTTGCGGATTAGGCCTAGAATTGGCACCCCGGGAGTCAAAATGTTTTGGAGGATTCGGCTTAAAGTAACCTTCTAAACCTTGGACTATTTGGTAAGTTTCCTCCAAAGTTTCCACCCCATGTAAGATAAGCTCACGCTGGAACTCAAGACGAAGACCTATTCTAAACCTAGAAAGGGTTTGGCTGGGGTTCTCATCCAATTCGCATCTCATAAGGAACTTATCAAACTTCTCAATGTACTCATCAATGGTCTGGTTGCCCTGACGTAGAGAGTTCCATTGGTCAATGAGTTTTTGTTTGTATCTGAGAGGGATATACTTTTCTTTCAAATATTTTTTCATCTCATCCTAATGTAGATTAACGGGTTCAACTCCTTGCCTCCGGAGTTTATGTTCCACTGTGGTCTAGAAAAGCCGAGCTTGTCCCACCATCTTTATTTTGGCAAAACGGACCCTATGAGGTTCCGACATATCATGCCACTCAAAGTAGAGATCCATGTCTGACAACCAATCTGAGAAAACCTTAGGGTCTGCTCATCCCTTAAATTCAGGGGCTTCTAATCGCACGTTCTTCAAGGCATGTTCCTCATGGTTGATGGGTTCTTGATGCCTGTGTGGTTGTTGGAATCTACCGTGACCAAATCTGCGGCCTCTATGGTCTCTATTCCTAAAATTCTCATTATCCTCATGAACTGACCCATTCTCATCATTCCTAGGGGTTTCAAGGGCTTCAATCCGGTTTCTCATGTCGGTTATGTCAGTACCCAAGGTATCTTGACCTCCTTTAAGGTCAGTGAGTCGGGCATCTAATTGGGCAAATGCCTGAGTAAACCAAACTGGTGGTTGATCTCCTGACATTTCGCTGGATAGTTCGGACTCTTTCTGATAGGTAACTGCACTCCTAGTGGTCATGTACGGGTACACGCACTAGTGTTCCTCTAGACTCACAAATATAGGGATGAATTCTGACTATATGCTATGACCTAAGGTCTATATGCAATGAATGAAATTTTCTTTTTTTTTAAAAAAAATAAAATAATAAAGAATACAAATTTTTTATTTTTTTTATTTTTTTTCTTTAAAAAAAAAATAAGATGTAACCTAAGACCGTGGGTGTTTAAGGAAACAATCCAACCTTGCTACTGATACCAAATTTGACGCAGGACAAGACAAAAGATGACCCTAAATGCATAAATGCGATTATGCTGTAACAATAAACTAATATGAAGCTGAAATTAAAATTAAAATTAATAATAACAATTAGAATGATAAAATTTACCACAAATAGTTAAGAAATTCAGAGAGTTCATTGTAAACAATTAAATCACAATCCAAATATAGTTATAGCTCAAAATAGAAGGCCTTTCAGAAGAAAGGGGCTTATCAGATCTTACGCGCACTTAGAACCACATCAAATTAGGACTGAAATTGGATTTAAATGGATATAAAAGACTAATGACAGTCTGGTAATTAAGGATAACAAAGGTCAGCTAACACAAGGCTGGAATATGTGGATTCACGACAAGTAGGGGCTGGGTTAAGGCTTTGTGATGGCTGTATGGTTTGGAAAGGGGCTGGCGATGGCTGAATGGATCTGGGAAAGACCTGTAGTGGCTGTTTGGCTTAGGAAATGGTTTTAAAACAAGGTGTGGCAACACATTTGGGCTTAAATGGGTTGCGGCAGCAAAGTGAGAGGATAGGGAGGGGTATCGAGAACAGGACATGGGCCAAGGAGGGGTGGCGATGTCGGGTAGGACTCAAGGAAGGGATGGCAACACATCAGATGGTAGTAATGGATGCAACAAATAGCAGGTGGCCTGGAAGGGTACGGTAGGGGTAGGGATGGGTGGTTTGGGTCGAGTAAACCAAGAAAAATAAAAGGGAAGAAGAAGAGAAGAGATAAGAAGAGGAGAGGAAGAGTACCTGGAGAAGACGAATCACGGCTTCTCGCCAAAAAGAACCAAGCTTCTCGCCGAAGGGGATTTCCGAAATCTCAAGATTTTTATTTCATCGAAAAACTGTCTTTGCCCAAAGGGCTACAAAGCCTTATATAAAGATATCTCTTACTTAAAATAAAATAAAGCAAAATTACAAGACTACCCTTGTTTAAAATAAAACTAAAAAAAACAAAAATAGCAAGTAAAGAAAAAGCAGAGATGCACCGAGGGATGCACCGTATCATGAAGTCTGGCCTGAAATTGCTACTATGTGCACATACTACATAGTAGCTGTGTTATATAACTTACTAACACACCTTATTCCCTTTCATTTAATACTCTCCCTAGTTCCCACTTAGCCTTACTGTACTTTCCACCTAACCCCTACCTACTTTTATTTACATACATACCTCACTTTCCTCCACACACTCCATCGACGTCTCTCACTAATTCTCTCTCTCTTCTCACTATGTGCTTGCGTGTTTGGTTTTTGCAATCTCACCTCTTTCAATTTTTTTTTATTTTATCAATAGAAGGAATATTGCCTTGGATTTTCATCGCAAAGAGACAAAGTAGGTCGCCCCTCTTTCTGTTCTTTTTTAAATTTAATTTTAAATAGATTTTTTCTTTAATTTTTTTGGCTTTGTTTTTTTTTTTTTTTCTCTCATTGTAACACCCCACCCACATGGGGGTGTTGGAAAAAGTCCCACATCGCCCATGAGGTGGAGGGGGGTGTGGGGTTATAAGAGGGTGCTCCCCTCTCCTTAGCATAAGGCCTTTTGGGATGGTCTTGTGGCTAGGTCCAATGCAAAGCCATGCGGGCCGCCCCACGTGGGACCTAAAGCAGATAATATTGTGCTGAAGGGATGATTTGTTACATTTGGTATCAGAGCACGGTTTAACACTCGGACTGTGTGGGCCCTCTAGCCTTCTGTGTTGTGTTGCTTGTGTAGATCCCTTGTCAGTGTGACGTAATAGAGCCGGGGATGACTCTGGTCTTAAGGGGGGTGGATTGTAACACTCCACCCACATGGGGATGTGGGAAAAAGTCCCACATCGACTATGAGGTGGAGGGGGTGTGGGGTTATAAGTGGGTGCTCCTCTCTCCTTAGCACAAGGCCTTTTGGGCCTGGTCTTGTGGGCCAGGCCCAATGCAAAGCTGTGTGGGTCACCCCACGTGGTGCCCAAAGCGGACAATATTGTGCTGAAGGGACGAGTTGTTACACTCATTTCAGATCTCAATCATTTTCTTTCTTTTCTAATTGTTGCTTTCCCTTTGAGATCTAAGTTCCCATTTGGATAGGCCTTCGATGGTTTTCTCTTTTTTCAAATCTAAGTTCTCAAATTTTTTTTTTTAAATTTGAAACTTATATTTTTATTTTAAACACCACCTTTTTATTTTTCGTTTTCAGTCAAGTTAAATTTTTGATCTCGATAAGTTTTTCAATTTTATTTTTCTAAACCTGTTTATTTTTTATTTTCAAAATATTGAAAATGCCAATCAAATCTCTGGCTTTATACTGGGATTGGGCTTGCCATTGGGCAAATTGAGCTTGAGCATTCATTTTAAGCCCGCGTCAGGCTTGGGCTCGAGCTTCTTCTCTCTTGAAAATCGGGCTTGGGCTTGGCAGAACTCAAGCTCAGCCTGAGCCCGCTCATTGTCGTCCCTGCCTTGCACCTCACATACAGGCCTCATAAATGGACCCTTTCAAGGCCAAAACACTAAAAAACGGGCCCTAACTCATAAATCTACTCATCAATATAGGTCCCTCTAGACTCCTTAAAGATCTCATTTTCCCCCGATCAAAAACTTTGTGAAATTGGTGTGCTAAGCCCATGTGGATGCCCTTATCATGTGGTTTGGTTGTATGAGTAGTAGACCAGAGATGACTTAGTTTGTAGAGTTGAGAGGTAGACCACTGAAGATGTAGAGGGAAGGGGTAAAAAAAGGACATGATAGATAGCGGAGTAAATGACTTTACGGTTTATGTAAGGGTCAAATGGAGAAGTGGAACTTGAAAAACTGACCCTAGATAGAAGGGATTTTTGTATTTGCTGTTGTTATTGATGATGATTGAGGTTAGACCAATGGTCATTTGTCGGACTTGTATATAAAATGCTGTTAAATGCAGTGAATGTTGTAGCTGCATTGTTCTAATCCTATTGTTCAGTTTACCATCAAGTGAGTTCCATACGTTGCTCTTTTGTTGGTTGTTATTTTATTTTTGTTTTATTCTTTACCAGTGAATTGAAATGTGGAAGCATCTTTAACATAAATGCACCCACAAGGGTGGGAGTGGGGTACAAGATTAATTTATCTAATTTCTTTCCAAACCACGAACCATGCCTCCATAATTTATTGAGAATCAGTGAGCAAATGAACTAATTTCTATTAATAAAATGCAGATCTGATGCCACTTTTGATGTGTGTTACTAATCATGGGTTGGTTGGAACTGGAGATTTAGTTTTATTGTTTTTTCAATTCTTTCATTCATTGTAATTCATTTATATATTATCATTTAAAAAAAAAAAAATCAGTTATGTATATCAAGACTGTAGTATGATGGCTAAGCAGATCTTCGTGCTGCATTGAAGGCATCTGTACGTGATGGAAGTGTTCTGGATTACTTGAATCAGACGAATGATGTGGGACAGACTAGCTCACACTTCCAATCATTATTAAAGATTGAAGAGTTGCTTGACAAGGAACTAGAAGAAGCACAGGAGCTGAGGCACAGATGCGAGCTTGAAGAAACACGTGCACAGAGAGCTTATCGAAGTGCACAGAGAGCTTTGTTTGATGCTAATGAGAAGTGCAATTACCTGTATAGAAGAAGAGAATTGTTGTCTGTGCAAGTACGAGCTTTTATGATGGATGATTCCAGTTCTTTCTGGTCTTTGGGATGGCATCTTGATGGAAAAACTGAAAGGGATTCTATAAAAAATGTTTCACAATGTAATTTGGATCAGATAGTCCATGAATCAAACATACAACGTACAGATGATGCTCCCCTGAATACATCTATTCAGAATATGAGTGGACATGACTTGGGGGCTGATTTGTGTAGTGAACCTGATGCTAGTACATCAGAATTATTACATCACAGGAATAATGGTGCTGCAAATGCACTCCTATCTCCTTCCAATCATCTTAATGTGTCTGGAGATGAAGATGAAGAGATGTTTCCAGCTGATGACAAAGCTGTTCAATCATGTCTAATGTGTGAGAACAAAAAAGAAAAACTTGACAGGACTGTAGATGCGAGTGAGTCAGAAAGGGATTTTAGTGAAAATGCTCAGGATTCTGCACTTCTTGAAGCTTCCTTAAGGTCTAAACTGTTTAAACGGTTTGGTACTAGGATTCCATCTAAGACCAGTAGTCTGTATCTCAACAAGGAGCATAATGATAAAGGTGCTTCTGTAGATGCTGAAAATAAGGAGGTGGCCAATGCAAGCACGGGAAAGCTGTCTCTTTTGCCTGACTTGCCACTCTCAGAGGCTGAGCATGTCCAAATGGATGACACTGAAGGTACTTCATCAACCCAACATGTGTGTTTGTGTGTTTTTTCCAATTGAAAATTTGAAACTATATATGATAATTAAGGTTTTAAGTCATTTTTTTTGCATTTGAAAATTTGAAAATGACTTCAAAACTTTATTTTTTTCTTCAAAAAAAGTTTCAAGTAATTTTTTATACCATATAAAAAAGTGATAATTAATCTTTGTCTATAATTTAGTTTTTGAGGCATTCTCCACTATAGATTAGGTAATTGGCAAATTTTGGTTGGTTTATCTTTTTTTTTTGAGCGGTAACTATAGGAATTTTATTAAGAAAGAGAGAAACATACATGAAGGGTAAGCAAGAATAGTCCAAGAGACATGGACCAAAGGCAAAAACAAGAACAAATAGAGATATAACAATGAGATGAACAGTTTCCGGTCCCAGTAGAAGAGAAACAAATAGACTCTCCTAACCCCTACTTGAGAAAGATTATAAGTGGAATACTCCATCCAGCTCTGAGTTTACTCCAACCTTCATGAAGAAGTCAGCTATCTTGTTAGCTGTCCGATTAACCTGTATAAAGGATACCTCTTGCCCCGTACACATGTTCTTTATGTCCCTAACCACTGAGATTAGTTTCCACGGAGGTTGTTTATTTCCCCTCCCCCATTTGATTGTGTTCGCCGAGTCCCCTTCTATCACTAGCTTCCCCTGGCCACAAGATCTCCATAACGTGAGTGCCCTCTTAGTAGCTAAGAGTTCTAACTCATTGGAGTCTCTAACCTCCACTGACTCTGAAAAGATCAAGCGGGATATACCCTTAGAATCCCGAAGAACCCCTCCTATTCCTACAGGTCCAGGATTTTCGATGACTGCACCATCTATATTAAATTTGAAAACCCCTATATCAGGCCAGGGCCATCTATCCAAAATCTTCCTAGAAACTCCACTCATACACCCCTCTCACGAAGTCAATAAATCCATCAACCTGTATCTCTTAAACTCCTCACTCACTGAGAGCCACATGCATAGGCTCCATTTGCACCCAAAACAATCTCTCTCCTCCGGTACTTTTCCCGCATAGATCTTTGCATTCCTCTCCTTCCATATGGACCACATGATTACCCTTGGGATGGTGTTCCATGCTTTTTTCTTTTTCAATCTAGGTACCCACCACCCCTTCATATGACCTATCAAAAACCCATGTTACCCCCATTAGGCCTGCAAAATAATTCCAAAGATGAGTCACCAACAGGCAAGATGCAAAAGGGTGATCCACATCCTCCTCTTGCCTACCGCATAGGACGCAATCGGTATCCTCTTCCAATCTCAACACTCCTCTCTTTACTCGTTCTTTTCTAAAGGAATTTTACCTTTTGCAGCGCACCACACTAAAGTTTGTACTCTCAAAGGGGCAATGCCATTCCAAGCTTGGGAGGAGACGTCAAATCGGGTGGAAGGGTCAGGAATTGCCAGATTAACCACTTCTTTCATTGAGAAGGCCCTCGACGAGTCACCTAACCAAATTCTGTAACGACCCGTCCCGCTAGAATGATATTGTCCGCTCTGGGCTTCACACACGGTCCGCACGGCTTTCAATTGACGAGCCAACCCACTGTTGCTCCCAAAAGACCTTTTGCTAGAAGGGGGATGTCACGCCCCGTCTTCCAACACCTAAACTGGCGTGATTTGACTACACAATTTTAGATCACCTGTTGCCCTAAACGGGTCTTTCATCATAAATCCGTGGCTATAAATTTTTTCTTTCAAACAAACATAACTACAATCACAAGCCACCAAACTCCTCCGTCCATAACCTGTTTAAAGACATGACATTCCATTCAATATTCTATATAACTTAAAGAGATAAATATCACTCACATAAATATTTCTAAACGCATCAACTTACTTACATTCCCATAACATCAAATTATAGTGTTCTCAAATTTAATCCATACTTGAATTTATTATCCAAGTTTCCACAAATTAAAAAAATAGACAAATAAACAAATTCCTCAAAGTCTGAAATCAAATAAAAACCAACTTATAATCTAAATGCTCAATTCTGCAATAAACTATGCGTTTCCAAGGATTCTTCATCGACTCCTCGTCTTCTAAGCTCAGTTTTGATTATCGTCCAGACCCAAGTCCAAGGGATTGCCTGCATTGTAAGGGATGAGCTCCATGCCCACCGAAAAAAATAATGACACAAACATAGCATATGATATCCCTATTTTCTCACATGACATTTTAAATCAACATAAATAACAATTTATTTCATGCTCATGCCTTTGCAAAAAATGTAATGCTCAATGCAAAATGCCATATTCCAACTCCTTATTCACATCTACTGATATTTGGTGGCCTTCCCGACGAATCGAGGTTAACACAACATCGCCTTAGTGGCTTTCCCCTCTAAAGTGAGGATAACACAACTTACCACCAAATAACAACCCTCATGACTTGTCACGGATATCACATCTCTTCTACTGTACTGGTCTTCCCACTTAAAGTGAGGCTAACAACACTACCACCGTCGTGGTCTTCGTGACAATCATGGATCGCACCCTCATACCCAATGCTATGAATATGAGAATACTATGCTCAATGCCGAAAAAACATGCATTAATATTCATAACATGCGTTTAGAATTATGAATCTCAATCTAAGCAGATTATAACATCATACTCAATATCTCATTTTCTATAGTATGCATAAACCTTGAAATAAACGTAACAATAGTTCAAGCATCATGATTATTTGAATTATATCAACCAACATACAAAACATATACAATCAAGATTAATCATTTAACGATATCTTACAAATAATTATTAATCTACGAATATAAATCATTGGATCTTTCAACAACATCAATGGTTAGATTCCACAATCCGGACGGACTGAGTCTCCTCATGGCCAATAGAATGTTTAGCCAAAATCTCCCTTACACTATTGTGAGTGAACATCGGATTTCTACCATTATTAACATACCCCCAGTCTATTCTAGATCCAACAATTATATTCCAAACATACAAGACATTGCAATATTTTCATTGCCTAACCACATAATATAAGGAATCATGTTCAAAAGTATGTAGTGAATTGTTTTTCTCACCTAGAATCGCGTGAAATGTATGTGCTAGCAAGGAATCCAAAGCTTTATAAACAAGTCTTTACTCCAAAGTTGCTACAAATTAATTTAGATGTTCTAAGCAATGAAAAACTGATTATTAAATCTCTTTGGAAAGGTTCATTAATTATAAGTAAGGTGTGTTGCTGTCCCAACTCTAGTCTTATAGGTCACACTAAGGTCCATTGTTAAGGGTGAAGGTTAAGTCCACATACTACATGGCTTAACCACACTAGGGGTCTTGTGGAAATATCTTGGCCAATGGATGGGAAAATAGAATAAAACTACGCTTAGATATCTACTGGGAATTCCATAGTCCCTTAATAAATACAGGGGGTAGGAAAATAACATAAAACTAGTAAATAAAGCCCTTTCAAAATCTTGAAGTTCAGATACATTAAAGGGGCTATTTTCGGGTAAAATAACTCATTTAAACAAATCTGGTACAAGCTGTATCAAATAATTTAATAATACTTTAAAGTAATGAGATCAATGAATTGATAAAACCAACAGTACACTTACATGTATTGGGTGGCTAAAAGTCACCAATGGTTGCAACTTTCAAGCAGTAAACTTTTATTCAGTAGTGTCTGCTGGCACACCTTTTTCAAAGATCTCAGTTATTAATAAAGGAGAAAACCATGGAAGATACTTAAATAATAGAATTAATTATCCAGTCTGTTATGAATCAATTTTAAATAATGGAAGGGAGGGAATAACTCAAGAGCAGATCGGCAGAGAAAAGGTTGGGCTTGATTGTTACAGATACTAAGAATGTCTTACAGCTACATAGTCTTACTTAAAACCAAGAAGAAAATAAAGTAAAAGTCTCTCGAAATATATTTGGAATTCATAAACTGTTTTGGGTATCACTAAGTAAAATATTATACTTCACAAACAGTAATCTGAATTTATGAATTGTAATGGGCACACCTTAAAGTACCCAAACCAAGAAGTATTGTGTAAAGGGGCCGGTTAACCAAAACAGTCACAGGATTGGCTGAATTGGAACAGTGGGACAGCAAGGGAACACCTAGGTTTTGGCTATGTTTTAAAGTCCCAATCAGTCCCAAAAAATCAGCGATCTGAAGACTGAAAAATCAGTCCCAGATAAAGGAATAGAGATGAAAAGAGAAGAGGTATAGTGGGTTTAATAAGTAAAACATCTGAGCAGGTAATTTAGAATACAATAATTAAATAATAGAGGTATGAAGAAACCTCCTAAAAAATTTTGGTTGTTCGACTGCATGGGTGTGTCAAATCCAGGTTAAGAGAGAACCAGGCTGGGTCTTTGCAGGTTCTGTTTGGTAAGCTACAGTGGTTTCTACAGGCCTGTTTTGAGACTGAAAACAGTCCTAACCATGGCGATACAAAAGCTGGATGAAAGGTGAAGAAGAGAGAAGAGATCTAAGGATGAAACCACATAAAAAAAAAAGAGAAAACAAAGAGAGACTTACCGTTCGTAAGGGGTTTTATCTCTGCGCGGATTGGAAGAGCAACACCGAGAAATCAAGAGGCTCGAACTGGCTGCCTGGATGCTCCTACAGGTGGCTACCTTCGTCGACTATGAAAGAGGGCGAAGAAGATGTTGATCGGAAGAGGGAGACACAAGGGTCTTGCGGTTGCGGTTTCGAAAGGGTAAAGGAAGAGAAGGCTTCTCACGGTCTTCTTAAATGGAGGGAAAGAGGTTGGTGAGAAAATCCAGGGTTTGCTTACCGAAAGCGAAGGAAGAGGAGGAGAGCCGTCGGTAAAGGAATCCCATGGTAGGTGCGGTGGTGGAGTTTGAGAGGGAAAAGGAAAGAAATAGGGAGAGGGACGAAAGGAAATCAGATGGGTTTTTCATCCATCGGGGGTTTAGGGATTTTGGGAGATAAGTCGAAGGAGACTTAGGGAAAACAAGGATAAAAACTCAAGGTGTGGGTCCAAAGGGCCCACACGATTTGTGTAATTTCTATTTTTGGTAAAAAAATCCGATATTTATATCTTTTTATATGTAAGATAAAAATCCCACTAGACAAATCTCAAAGTGAAAGAATTTTGGGCAATTAAATTTGACCAGGGAAGGTGGGTCCTTTTAAATTATTGATTTTAATAACTTTTCCTTTATTTCTCTTTTTTAAATTTGTCAGTCATCAATTAAATTTTAGATACTTAAAATTTGGAACTTATTTATTGATTTTTAATTCTTAATAGAATATTTCCAACTGAAATTCTAACTTAGGGGAATTCAAAAGTCCATGTTGACAACTTATTTTCCATTTATTTAATTTTAATTCGAAGGGGATAAATTTGTAAATTCTTATTGAGGAGAATGTGTGAAATCGGGGTCTATTATTCAATCCCTAAATTCAATTGTGTTTTCCCTAAATAAAGTTATCAAATTAAAAAACAAATCGATTTAAACTATAATAATTTTCTAATTTAATTTTACCCACTGCTACTGATCCGCTACTCCGGGTCGGGTCATTACAGGGGAAGACTACCACTTATATACCAGCAACGTGAGACTTTTTGAGGTGGGGTATTACAATCTACCCCCCTTAAAGTCAGAGCCGTCTCCAGCTCTGCACACACAACAACTAAGCCCACATCCTCAGGCAGAGAGTTGAACTATTCTCTGATACCATTTGTAACGACCCGTCCCGCTAGTATGATATTGTCCGCTCTGGGCCTCACACACGGCCCGCATGGCTTTCAATTGGCGAGCCAACCCACTGTTGCTCCCAAAAGGCCTCATACTAGAAGAAGGAATGTTACCACTTATATACCAGGGAATTTCCAATGCAACTAGCAATGTGAGACTTTTTGGGGCAGGGTTACAATATTGTAATACCCCACCCTAGAGGGGGTCTATAGTGTGGAGGAGAAAAAGTCCCATATTGTTAGTTGCTTTGAAAATTCTTTGGTATATAAGTGGTAGCCTTGCTTCTTCTAGCATGAGGCCTTTTGGGAGCAATAGTGGGTTGGTTCTCCAATTGAAAACCGTGCGGGCTGTGTGTGAGGCCCACAGCAGGCAATATCATGCTAGCGGGACGAGTCGTTACAAATTCTCTCATCTTTCTCTTCTCTTGCTTTCAAGAATTCTCGGAGCATGAGCTTAAACTGATCAAAACTATCGTAAACTCTCTCTGCAGTCTCTTGAATTGTATGTCCCAGATGGTAACTCCCCTGTCCATAATCTTGAACCCTTACTTGTCTATTACACACTGCCATATAAAGCCTTGGAAATACTTCTTTTAGTGGTCTCTCCTCCAACCAAAAATAATTCCAGAGCCATGTCTTATCTCCCTTTCCCACTAAGATCCTAAGATTCTCTCTATATATTCTCCCCTTCCCCTTACATCTACCTATTCTCCACTAAGCTCTGACTATTGGGGATCCGTACTTTTCCACCTCGTCTAATTCCCAACCTTTGGATTCTTTTTTTGTTTTCCTCATCACCCAAGAGAAAGTTCTTAAACAACTGTTTCAATTTTGAGACGACACCCTTGGGTATCTTGAACATGGACATGTAGTATATAGGAAGGTTTCCAAACACCGACTTAATCAAGGTAACTCTACCAGCTATGGACATGTAACTCCTACCCCACCCCGCGAGCCTTCTCTCCACCCTTTCCACCACCAGGGTCCAAAAACTTTTGTGCCTAGGATTATCCCCAACCAGCTAGCCTAAGTACTTAAAAGGGAGAGTTCCCACCCAACAACCCACCTTCACTACTAGACTTGTAAGAAAGGGTCTTCTGTTCCGATTCCAACTAGAGTGCTTTTCCGAAATTAATTCTAAGACCTAACACTAACTCAAAACACCTGAGAACTGCCTTATACCCCATTACCTCTTCTCTATTCGGTTCACAGAAAAATAGAGTATCGTCAGCAAACTGTAGATGTGTAATGGTCATCCTGTCCCCCCCGGTTGAGAATCCCCTTACTATATATTAACTCCTTAGCTTTCGCAACTATGTTACTCAACCCCTCTCCAACAAGAGTGAAAATGAATGGAGATAATGGGGTCACCTTGTTTAGACCTTTGGTAGCCTCTATGGGTGGCGTCGAGGATCCATTAACCAAAACCGAGTAGGTTGAGCCCTCAACATATACTCTCATCCACTTCCTCCATCTAGACCCGAAACCCATTCTCTCAAAAAATAACCTACGAACGACCAGTCGACGAAATTGTACGTTTTCTCCAGGTCTATTTTGAATAGTAATCTTGCCTTTTTGTCCTTTAGTCTTAAGTAAACTAATTCATTTGCAACGAGGACTCTATCAAGGATCTGCCTATCTTCTACAAAAATTCCTTGTGACTCCCGTACAATTTTAGGAAGGACCTCCTTCAATCTACCCACAACACTTCAATTAAGAGTTTATATACACAACCTACTAAGCTAATGGGTCGATAATGTGAGAGATTAGATGGTCCCTCCTTTTTTGGAGCGAGGGTTATAAATGCGTTTAATCCCTTGTTTATAACCCTGTTTTCGTGGAATTTGTCACGGCCCGACCCGACGGACACGTGAGAAACAATAATAATTTTTTTTTTTTTGAAACATATACAACTCATAGTCCAAACACGTGACACCTACACATGTTGCGAGATTCCTACGGATCACACGACTTATTGGACCATTGATTTGATCGAACTGAATTATCAGCTGCCTACGTACTCTAATGGAGACCAGATCCTGCGTAGTTCTCAATTCATTTATTTCATGGCACTAACCCCGTGCTATTCATGATGTCACATCAAGACATTCTAATTACCCTATCGTGGGCCTCATCAATAGAATAGATCTCATCTATCACGGGTCTAGCCAATCACGGGTCTGTACCAACCATGGGAACACCGTCAACCATGGGGTTAATGTTACACATGGGATAAACCTCAACCATGGGACCTATACCTAAATATAAATACATCCCTCCTCGGGGACAATACTCTAAATATGGGTCTAATCCTCTATGGAATCAATGCCCTCTGTGGGAATATCCATCTACGGTATACAGTACTCATCCATGGTCACAAAGTCCTCCATGGGAAAATAATATCTATCCATAGAACCGTCACGTCCACCATGTGACCAATACGCCTACCATGGGACCACTATATCTATCATGGGGTCAATATGCCCACCATATAATCAATATCTAGGCATGAATCCAATATGGCTACCATGGGAATAACATCCATGAGATTCATCATCCATCCCTGGTAACTCTCCTTCAGTGAGTATCATCTATCAATGGGTAATAACCATCCATGAATATAATCACTCCATGGGTATAATCCATTCATGGGCATAACTCATACATTCGTAGAACCAATATGTCTATCATAGGACCAACAGGTCTAACATAAGACCAATACGTCTTCTATGGGACCAACATGTCCACCATAATACCAATACGTCTACCATGAGACCAACATGTCCACCATAATGCCAATACGTCTACCACGGGACTAACTTGTCTAACATAAGACCTATATGTTTACTATGGAACCAACATGTCCACCATAATACCAATACGTCTACCATGGGACCAACATGTCTAACATAAGACCAATACGTCTACCATGGGACCAACATGCCTACTCTAACACCAACATCCAAGCACCACCAGGGGAACCATCATCCATGGGTATACACATCCATCCCTGGTAACACTCTATCAGTGAGTATTATCTATCCATGGGTAATAACCATCCATGAATATAATCCCTCCATGGGTATAATCCATCCATGGACATAATTAATCCAGGGGCACATCATCTACCATGAGATCTTCTATCCGTAGGAACAACACTCAAGTGAATCACTACGTGACTGTGGCAACAATATCAAACCATCATATCATATCATAAATATACCACGACCCTTAGCAAGACTTAGGGCCCATGACTTACTAAGCGGGAGACTGACGACTAGCGTGATCAAGTCTACCTCGCCCTGCATCCCTTCACCTCAAGGGTGATTCAGTCAAGCTCTAAGGCGGCCGGACCGCGTCTAACGAAGCTAGCATCACCCCCATGGGGTAAAATAATATCTAGCTCTGCGCATCAACTCACATCAAGTGTGCTAAATGGCCGTGAGAGTGCCCTCCAGCGTGTAGCATGTGAGGGACCTACTCCTCGACGGCAACCCTACTGGACCAAATCTCAGTAGCCGACCCCACCGTCCCGAATACCTCTCTAGAACGGTCAGTCAACCATCATAATCACGTGAGGGACGTACCCATACCACGTCTCAATATCAAGTGACCAAGTCACATATACATCTCAATGCCACAGTCTCCATATGTTCATATCGAGGCTTCCACTGTCTCACGGCTACTCTAGGCCCCCACTGTCTCACGGCTACTCTAGGCCTTACTCATGGAATCTATGTACTTATCTTACAAATGTGACACACAATGATCTACTGATCGGACAGTTTCCTTTTCCAACCGACTGAGGCATAATGTTATCAATATCACGTGAGGGACGCACCCATACCACGCCTCAATATAATCAATATCATGTGAGGGACGCACTCATAACACGTCTCAATCATCAATATCACGTGAAGGACACACCCATACCACGTCTCAATATAATCATCACGTGAGGGACATACCCATACCACGTCTCAAAATAATCAAGTGATCTAGTCACGTACACCTCAGTGCCAAAGTCCTCATCTGTCCATCTTAAGAATTTTCACAGTTCGCTAGCCATTATAGGCTTTACTCGAGAACAAACATATATGTCTCATCATATCAGGACTCCCAAGGCATCATAACCTCTTCGGGCCGCCTTCGAGGGATCCAACATCTAGCATTAGGGTCTATATTAGGGAAGGTATATCCTACCAATCCCTTTATACCCTTCACATTTGCTCAATATCTTACATCATCCTAAATATAAATGGATGACACAATGCATCTTTTGATCGAGCTGAGGCACAATGCTCTCAGTTGCCTACGTACCACATAGTGGATCAGATCAACCGTAGTTCATCATTTTTACATTTGTGTTAACATTGGGGAGTGATCCTACTTTTACTTTGAGGAAATCAAACAAGCCTTTCTCAGCATTTACATTACATTCCATGCATTCTCAATCATGCTAGCCTATCTCCATTGTAGCACAAGTTAACCCCCTTGGGTTCTAAGATCATTGACCTTAACTCACCCTTATCACTTAGTCTAACCCTTTATCAAGTTCCTCTTCAAATTATGAAAATTTGTTCTACACGTGGTTAGGTCGATCCACCACAACCATTATCAACATAGGTACTTACCAGTGATGTACACATCATTAAGTAATCCAAGCATGGCATTAAAACACATTCATCATGCTTATTATGAGTTACCCATCTAAGAATTTCGATCACAATCATGAGAATTCATTTGATACATACATTACTCATAACCATACACAAGTATGAGAAGTTATCAAGGTCTTACATTACACATCTTGGGAAATCTTGATTTATCATACATTTTATCATACTTTAACACATCATAAAACTATGAATTCTCAACTATAATAAACATCTAATCATAGGGAACTTGGGAAACTCATACATATGTATCTGATACAATATATTCACATCAATCACACATAGGCACATAAGGAGGTCAAACCATAACCTTACGCAACTATGCATTGGAATGTGCACAAAGCAACATGATTAAACATATTATCACACACCTTGTGAGCATGGAATTTTACAAATATTCCCAATGCTCCAAGTGTATGGCATTCTTCAATTTTACCCAATGTTATCAAACTCGAATCGTATTAAAATCGGTCTATGGGTGTGAATCGTGAATTGAAAATCGTAAAATCGTACGATTCATATATCCTTTTATTCCTATAACTATTTTGTTGACCTGAGCCATTACAGAATTCTTTAAAAAACCTTAAGAAAGTTTGGTCCTTCCATACTCCAACAAGTCTTAATGAATCTAAAATTAAAATCTTCTGGGCAAGGAGCTTTATCCCCTTCTAAATTGTCTAACGCTCGTTTCATCTCTTCCAAACTAAACTCCCTCTATGGCCATTCTGCCCTCTGCTCCCTAATTCTATTGAATTGAACACCTTCTAAGAGTGGTCTGGATGAACCGAATCCTCTCAATGAGGCCAATCTCAAGGTGCTAAAAGGAGAGAAATGATCGTTTTGGGACCACTCTGACAATGGGGAACGAGAAGGGAAGGGGATTGGGATTTGATCCTCAAACGGGAGAGGATACAATAAAAAATTATAAATTATAATAAAATATATATCACTAAGTGGATACTTGAGAACATAAAGTTCAATTAAGTATCTCTTTATATTGATTTCCTTCTTTATAAAATTTTGACATTTTCCAAAACATTAAACATTTTTCAAACTTTTAGAATGTATCAAAATTTTGACTTTCAAGGATCTAAAACTTCACTCATCCTAAGTTTCCCACTTTTCTTATTTTTTCTTATTTTATATATTTTCAAAAACGAAAACTAAGAGGAGAGAGAGAGAGGTTTAACACTGATACCATGGTATGAGCGATAGGTATCAGCCCCTGATTTGATGGCACTAAGCTATTAGAATGTGACGTGGCGTAAGAATGCATGCATGTGAAATGTCTCTTCAAAGAGCAATTCAAATTTGAAATTTTAAAGATTTTTCTTGAATTCAATTGGGTAAATTAGAAATTGAATTTTCTCAAATTTAATTGTCACTTTTTGAACTTACCTTAATCCAATTTGAAGTTGAAACAAAGATTTTACTGAAAACTCATGGAAGATTGCAAATTTCAACCATAAGCCTTCATCATTAAATATGTAGAAAAAACTAATTAAAAGCTAATAAAATTTGTTACAAATATTTACTGAAAATGTTAAAAATATAAAATATAAAATAAAATAATATCATGATAAATTTTTTTAAAATATTTGGAAGATATCCTCAATGGAAGGAAATATCAAAACACTTACCAAATTTGATGATTACCAGACCCGGTCACCATCCCTGGATAATGACGACATCTACAGTTTCTTTACAGCCAGCCAATAGTAAAGTCTTCAAAAGCAACTTCTCTGCTTTGTATCAACAATGTGACAATGATAAAAAAGGGTATGAAGCAAGGGTGTCCTGGAATCATAATAGAGTAAAGAATACTGATGAGAGGGAAAAATCACAAACTATATACTTGATACAGAAGAATAATCCTCTGATGGGACCCATGGTTTTTTGTTCTGTGTAATCCTGTGAGTATACATCATCTATGTTCCCAACCTCTAATTTCCAGTAGTGAATGTTAATCTCCAACATGCCCTCGAATTGAAACACTAGCATCTGCAGTTAGTTTCCTGTGATAATCGAAACAAGGTTAGTATGGTAAGTATTTCTGTCACTCTGCTTTTACGAGGGGATCTGTACTTCAGGTAAAAAGTGAAGAAAAGCTTCAACAAAGACTCAATTCTTAGGCATACAGTCTCCCTATAGCGCCTAATATAACAAAAACCAATTTTATAGCAATGATGCTGCCATCCCCCAGCTTAATCAAGTTTGACCCCTCTTCCATTTGCTGCCTCAACAACGGCATTCACATTCCCCAAATTTCTTAGACAAGTTGTAATAGGATCTCCACAACTTAAGTGAGAACAGATATGCTAATACAGACTGCTGGTGAAATCTCTCAGATATGTCCCACATTCTAAGATCATCCAATAGATCAGCTTCTTCTAACCATACCCTTTCAGGTGCTGCCGGAAAGGCCTGAAATATGAATTCACTAAGAGGGAACCTGCCCAGAACAAAACATTAGTAGAGGCGGGCAAGAGTGGAACTTTGAGCCATTAGCTTACACACTGACGTAGCTAATTGATGCAGGACAACAGATAGGGTAACCCTAAATGCCTAATGTGGTTATGAAAAGATTAAAAGAGATGAAAATAGTGCACCCTAAATCTAAAATGGGCTGAAATTAAATTCTGATTAATACCCGCAATGAATTAATATAAACTTTACCGCACATAATCTTGCAAATATTAAGAATCTAATGTGTTTAATGGGACTAATGGAAAATTAAGCAATTAGTCAATCCCGACGAATATCAAACCAAACATGGGTTGCACGGTTGCTTATTTGGTTGTTAAACTGGTTACTTAGGATTTAGGCACATGATATAACTTAGGTTTCTATTGAAATAAAAGGGGATAAGAATGGAAAAAGGCAAGCTACAGAGAGTTTGTTTGTGCAGTGAAAAAAAGGTCGAGATAGTAGCGATGGACGAGTGGAACTTGTGGAAAAGGCGTCAACAGGGGAGGGTTTTGGGGACACGGTAGCGAGGGAAAGACTTTGGAGGGAAGGCGAAAGGGGTGAAGGGGTCTGTAGTTTGTAACGGCAAAGGGAAAGGCTTTACAGAGGGACGACAGCCAAGGAAGGGAGGTTTGGGTGTTGCGGCAGCCAGGGATAGGAAATCTGGGGGTTGCGAAAACAGGGAAATGGATTAAAAGGGTAGGCAACAATGGATAGGGACTTGGGGATGATTCGGCAGTCACGCATTGGGTTAGGGATGGGTAGGCAACTGGGAGGGACCTTGGGGAAGAAAAACAAAAAAAAAGAAAAGGAAAGAGAAAAGAGAGAGAGATGAGAAGAAGAAAATACCTGTAGGGGATTGAAGATTTCACACCTTCGGGGCTTCTCGCCAGATTCCTGCGGCTACTCGCCTCTCCGATTTCTCACCAGAGTTCCATGGTTTCTCACCAATATCATGCACATGAGGCAAAGGTAAATCTCTTTATTTCATTCATCATTTGAACAAGATTACAGGAGGGGCTTTATAAGATTACCTTATCCCTAAATAAGGAAACTCAAAATTACATTAACTACCCTCATCTAAAAATAGCTTAAAACTTAATCACTTAATAAAGAAGAAAAAAAAAAAACACGAAACAAAAAAACAGAAAAGTGCTCTGCATCACTAATTGATAGTTGGCTGGGATGCCTCAACAAGATCAACCAGATCTGAGTGTTTCCCAAAATTCTCAGGCAAAAGTGTTGTGCCATACAGTTCTTTGAGAATTGAATTCATTAGAGAACAATCCAATGAGACTGGACCTAACATATTACTGATAAGATGTCTGACTCTTGGCTTCTTGATGCTTCTAAAAAACAATCTAGACAATGGCTCGGAGATTGGAAGGGATTGCACATCCACAAAGTAACTGACAAGAAGGCCTGGTACTTCTGTGAGACGAGTTTCTCTAGTCAAGTCAGTCCCATAAAAGAGAATAAATGCAACATGCTCTTTTATGCAATGGTTAAATTTTCAGCAGCAGCAATTCGATGCTTTTATCAGTTCCAGTGCTTGATGCTTCTCATTATCTTTCAACTCTACTGAAGGCCATTCCAATCCAAATGGTAGTACTTGCCTAAACTCAAGCCGTTGTACAACCGCTTCAGGTAGTTTCTTATAGATAACTAGGTATACACAACAAACCCAAAAGATACATTTATCGGATATCATCAAGCATCTGAGGATATCTAAGAGAGGGAACTGTCTACGCATATGAAAACCCTGTTCAGGCAATAGAGGATTGTATATTTCAAGATAATCTTTTCCACATCATCTGACGTGCATAAGAAATCGACCATCTGCAAGAACAGGTCCAAGACTGTTAATGTACATAAGCCAGAGTTCATAAGAACATTTGTTATGCTGGATCTGGAAAACAAAGCAAAGACACAGTATCATATTCAATGAATTATTTTTGGAAAATCAACGAGTAGTCTTTTCAACTAAGAAACGAAGTTAGAGATTAGAAGGATGCCCATCGAGAGCTCTCCTAATCGCTCTCAACTAAGAATCGTATTCAGCCCATCGCCGCTCACTGGAAAATGTTTTGGGAGGGCCACTGACTTTGACTGGGGCTACGCTGGTGTGTGGAACAGGAACAACCTTCCCTGGTGCCGGTCTCCCAGGTTTATCTCCTCTTTGAAAGTATGCAGGGTGAACCTGCAAGCTACGACCCTCCAGACCATGTCCATTGAGTTCTCGGACAGCTGTCTCAGCTTGTTCCTCATTGCTCATTCGCATGAATGCGAAGGTACGGCCTGCAATATCCTTTTTCCTGGGAACAAATGTGTCCTTGACCATCCCCCAACGACGGAAAACGCCCTGGAGCCAACTGTTTGTGGTGAAGTCCAGAAGGTTCCCAACGAAGAGTGTCACTGAAGGGTCTTTTCTGCTACTTTTGTATCTCCTCCTTTTTGGTTGCTGCCACCCTTCCCCATCCGCTGACTCCCTTCATCCCTCCTGGTCCTGATGCTGGCCACCGGAGTTCCGGTGGGGATCCTCCCCTCCCTGTGCTCTCTGACTCTCGCTGGTACACTCTTTTCTCGCTCTCTGTCTCTCACTCTCTCGTTCACTATCTCGCTCACTCTCTTGCTCTCTCTCGCTCTCAGCTAAACAAGCTTGTTGGAAGTTGGTTTTAAGCACTTTCCTTTTAATGAACAATTAAGAGTAAACTAGGGTCTTTGCCACCTGGTTCTTAGGTCGTAAGTAAGAGTGCATCAATTTTAGTTTATCATGCAAATGTTGGGATTTACTATAACTGGTTGAACAAATAAATACATAATCAGATGTGATTCTTGTTATGGTTATCTACTTTCTGCAAAATTTCAGTACTTACTAAAAGAACTACTTTGCCTTGGATGGGCTTCAGTCCTTGTGATTCATGCTTAATGTAACAATTGATATGCATGAAGTCAAGATTATCAGATTCCATGGTATGTATTCAACTTCACAAGTATGCATTTGATACTTTTTCAGGTCTTGAAATGCCCGGGAGCAGAAATTTTCAGGTTCAAATACATGATCAGGATCAGAGTTTTTGTGATAAGTTCAATTCAGATTCTGGCTATTGTCAGAGCACTGAACCTGCCCAGAGCAGCTCATTGAAAGAATCTTTCAGGCCAACCTCTGTATCTGTTTTCTCTTTGTCTTCACTTTTGAAGAGTGTATTCAGACATTTGAAGTTACTAATGCCAGAAAATTATGAAGTAATTCAGAGCAGCAAAGGTGGGAAGGAAGTTCTTACTAGGATTCTGGATGAAAAAGCTGTTAACTCCTACGAGAGCCTGATAAATGTTGTTGGGACACAGTCAGCTCAAAACTGTATGGGAGAAGCAAGTAAAGGAAAACTGGACTCTTGTAATCCTACAATTGATCCTTTCTGGCCTCATTGTATGTTTGAACTTCGAGGAAGATGTAACAACGATGAATGTACATGGCAGCATGCCAGAGACTACAGTAAAAATACGAGGATGCTTAATGGTTCTGTTCACTCTGGTATGGATGCCATATCATTTATTCTGTATGAGAGGTTCTCTATGATAAATCTTCATATTTATGATATTTTAAAATGCCTACCATTGGTCTACATTGCAGAGGATCAGAAAATTGCTGATGCACATGGTCTTCAACATGGTTCCGGCTGTTATACTTTGCCAATTCCAACTTACAGGATTGATAATAAACTTATAAAAGCTGATGGGCATTCATATGGATGTGTGCTTGCTCGATGCATGTGTCAATACTGGGAACGAGGTTTCTGCACTTACTTTGCTGTACCTTTTTCTATTCAGAGAATTCTACCTCCAGATGTACCATCCTTGCATGCTGGTGATGATTGTGCTGAAGATTGTGATAGTGCAAGCAGGCTCTCTTTGTATTTTCCCAATCCAGATGGCACAATGGTTTGTCGAATGCATTCTAAATTTATAATTTATCTTCCCTGCTGCTCAACGTCTCCATGCTCTGTTTAAACCACAGTACTAAATATTTATTATTTTACATTACTATGGTTGTCCTATCTTATGAATTATGGGCAATGCTAGTGTGATCCTGGCCAGCTATTCTTTTTGCATACAATGAAATATACATTTCCCAGCTAAAATGACTTGTCATATGGTTATGCTACCCAGATACATGCAAATAAATTTGGTTGCTCTAGCTTTATTTTACATGTTTTCAAGTATTTCCTTCAATTATATGGTGTCTGCTTTGGTTCTTCCCACACTTTGTTTGTTGCGATATTATGTCATTATTTCTCCTAGATAAATTTTGTTGTTGTTTTTATTTCTACTCTTGTAGCTTGACTTCTTTGGCTTTGTTCCCAAGCTACTTGATTCACAAAATCTTTTCTACAGGTAGGTAATGGCATCTGGGATTGCAAATGGTGGTTTTGCTGCACGCAGAACTCCGGCATCCTTTGATTTTTTCATTAATTTTAATATCTCAATTTGAATATTCTTAATGCTTTTAAAAAATTGGTTATTCTGGGGTCTTATGGTGTTGTATTTTTTAAAGCTTTTTATTCGTTTGATTTACTTTATCATTTTATCTGGTAGATTTGAGCTTACATCTGTTACAAAATGTCCTTCTATGTGCTCTTGGCCCATATTCTAGATTATTCTAATTGCACACTATCATGGCTTTTATGTAGAGACATGACAGGCAAGGTTTAGCTGAATTTGAACAATCATTGGAGTTGGCAATAGATCTGTTCTATATGAATGTCAAACAAGAGGGAAAGAAAAAGGTTATTTTTTTGCCATTTTCTTATGAAATATTTACTGCATTTTTGTGACCATTCTTGCAGTTTCTTGACTATGGTCATTTCACTGTTTTATAACTATTCCTAGTGGTGAAACTTGGGTTGGGCTTTGACTGCGACTCTCATGACCCGACCCGAAAATTTTATGGTTTGGGTTACACTTTTTTCAAATTAGGGTCGGGTCGGGTTAAGGAAAAAAACTTGCATGAAATTCAGGTCGGGTTGGGCTGAAGAAAATGCAACCCTACCTGACCCGACAGGGCTGACCTGACCCGATTTTCATAAGCAATATAAAAACTAATTTCTTAACCTTATCCATTCCTCTCGTGTGAGACCTCAGCCGTTCCTGCCTTAGTATTCCTGCAGTTCATCGAGCTCCTACCTTATGCGATTCTTCCTTTGATCGATCGATCAGTTCTTCTCTATTTCTCTGCTCTCACTTCTCTCGCCTTCTCTCACCTTCGTTCGCCCACTGCTCCTGAACAGTAACCGCTGCTGCCCCCTGAACGCCAGATACTTCCATCTTAGGCCACTGACCTTCCTTGGCGGACGCCCTACCGGCTGCTGTCCTAATCGAACCTTCTCCACTCTGACTGCTGTTTGGCTGAACCAGATCCCACTTCTGACTTTGGAATTGGTTGCTGTCCTGTAACCAGCGACAATTTTCCTTTCCCGTGTGAACTAGGTGTTAGCCAGTTCTATCTTCCTCACAATTCTTCAGGTAATCAACATCACCAGTGTATTCTGTAATTATTGTCAAGTCCTTTATGAATCTATCTGCCTATACAGTGAACCTGTTTCAACCAAATACTCATCCCAGGAAAAAGGCACAGAGAGGAGATCAATTAGAATGAACCCACATGCCCCTCACATGGATCAAAGACAACCAAAAGCGGAGGCCATTCTTCCCTTTCCATCATGCTCTTGCAGAGTCTCAAGGTTTCCAATTCTGTAATAGATTCCAGGCTACAAAACGGGTCCATGTTATGTGATTCAGCCTTGTAACTCTAAATTAACACTATTAAATGAATATCTTCAGATCTTTTGAAATGGGACTTCTGCTGAGTTTCAAAATTCCCTCTCTAGAGTTTTTCTTTCACCAAAGATGAAGTTTATTTGGATAATTTCAACAATTCCACATTACCTTGCTCTCTCTAACGCTAATATGCTTTTTTTTTTTTGAAAAGGTTTTTAGGCTGATTGTTGTTAAAGTAGGATCGCAAACACATATCATGTCTGGTCTAAAGTAAAAGTTGGGATCTTCAAGAACTGGTCTTTGAGTGATCAAACCTTGAGAGGGGGTATCAAAATGTAGTCTTTTAACTACCAAGCCTTGAATTGTTCTTTTTCTTTCTTTCAATTTTGTTCAGCAACAAGAACATAAAAATTGAGAAAATAGGTCGGGTCGGGCTGCATGTCCAATTCGGGTTTGGATGTGTAGGTCCAATTCGGGTCGGGGCGGGTCGGGTTAAAAAATTTTGGTTGCCAACTCGGGTCGGGTCGGGTCGGGTCGGGTTCAGCCATTTTTGACATGGGTTACAGTTGGGTTTATCAAAACCCGACCTGACCCACCCGAGTTTCAGCCCTAACTATTCCTGTTCCTATGTTGTGCCATGGTGAAACATCTTTTGCTATTTAGCTTCTGATTTTTGCAGGCATTAGATGTACTATACCGAGCTATTGTGGTGAATCCAACTTCCATTGTTGCGTGGATCATTTTTCTGCATATTTATTATAGGAAAGAAAAGCTTATTGGGAAGGAAGACAAGTTTCATCAAGCGGTATGTTACTACGTTCTACTGAAATAAACCAAGCTATGTATCAGTAGATTTAGTGATTTTCAAATCTTTATTTTTCTTGAAGAAGTGATTATATATGGATTTATATGTTGAGCCCTCGATGGGCATCCTTTTAATCTCTAACTTCGTTTCTTAGTTGAAAAGAATTACTCGTTGATTTTCCAAAAGCAATTCATTGAATATGATACCTGTATCTTTGCTCTGTTTTCCAGATCCAGCAAAACAAAGGTTCTTATGAACTCTGGCTTATGTACATTAATAGTCGCGTACAGAGTGGCGATCGGCTAGGTGCATATGATGCTGCATTGTTGACTTTTTGCCATTTACCTTGTGCTGTTCAGAAGGAAAGCATATATGGAAGTGCATGCATCTTGGACCTGTTCTTGCAGATGGTCGATTTCTTATGCATGTCAGGTGATGTTGAAAAGATTATCTTGAGAATATACAGTCTTCTATCGCCTGCACAGGATTTTGGTATGCCTAGACAGTTCTCTCTCTTAGATATCCTCAGATGCTTGATGATATCCGATAAATGTGTCTTTTGGGTTTGTTGTGTATACCTAGTTATCTATAAGAAACTGCCTGAAGCGGTTGTACAACGGCTTGAGTTTAGGCAAGTACTACCATTTGAATTGGAATGGCCTTCAGTGGAGTTAAAAGATAACGAGAAGCATCAAGCACTGGAACTGATGAAACTGGCTGTAGAGATGGTGACACAAGAGATTCATGATGAACCACATGAAACAGATCCCTCGAAAAAAACTTCCCTCAGATCAGCACATGCATTGGCTGTTAACCACGTAAGATGTCAAGCAGCACTTGAAGGCATAGGTAGTGTAAAGAATTTATTTATTGATTACGTGAAAGTGTATCCCACCTGCATAGAACTTGTTCTTATGTCAGCTCGCTTGCAGAAAGATTTAGGGGGTGATGTGTGTTTTGAAGGGTTTGAAGAAGCACTGTGTTGCTGGCCAAATGATACCCCTGGTGTTCAGTGTATCTGGAACCAGTATGCTGAGTATGCTTTGGAGAATGGAAAAGTTGATTTGACCAAAAAGCTTATGCTCCATTGGTTTGAATCTTTTTGGAAAGGCAAAGATCCAGAAAACAAGAAACAGAGTAGTGGGGAGAATGGTTTCCATTCTGACTGCAAGGATGAGTTGTTTGGATTGCTTAATCTCTCTCTTCATAGATTGTTGGAGAATGATGTAGATGAGGCTCGTCTAATTATAGATAAAGCATTGAAGCTTGCTGCTGCTGAAAATTTAAACCATTGCATAAAAGAGCATGTTGCATTTCTTCTCTTTTATGGGACTGACTTGACTAAAGAAACTCCTCTCACAAAAGTACCGGACCTTCTTGTCAGTTACTTTGTGGATGTGCAATCCTTTCCCATCTCCGAGCCATTGTCTAGAATATTCTTTAGAAGCATCAAGAAGCCAAGAGTCAGACGGCTTATTGATAAGATGATAGGTCCAGTCTCGTTGGATTGTTCTCTAATGAATTCAATTCTCAAAGAACTGTATGGCCCGACACTTTTGCCTGAGAATTTTGGGAAACTCTCAGATCTGGTTGATCTTGTTGAGGCACTGATGGATATATTCCCAGCCAACTATCAATTAGCTATGTCAGTGTGTAAGCTAATGGTTCAAACTTCCACTCTTGCTGGGGTCGCCTCTACTAATGTTCTGTTCTGGGCAGGTTCCCTCTTAGTGAATTCCATTTTTCAGGCCTTTCCGATAGCACCTGAAAGGATATGGTTAGAAGCAGCTGATCTATTGGATGATCTTAGAATGTGGGACATATCTGAGAGATTTCACCAGCAGTCTGTATTGGTATATCCGTTCTCACTTAAGTTGTGGAGATCCTATTACAACTTGTCTAAGAAATTTGGGAATGCGAATGCCATTGTTGAGGCAGCAAATGGGAGAGGTGTCAAACTTGATTAAGCTGAGGGATGGCAGCGTCAGTGCTATAAAATTGGTTTTTGTTATATAAGGCGTTGTTAGGAGACTCCATGTCTAAGAATCGAATGTTTGTTGAAGCTTTTCTTCACTTTTACCTGAAGTGCAGATCCCGCCCTAGAAGCAGAGTGACAGAAATACTTACCATACTGACCTTGTCTCGTTTATCACAGGAAACTAACTGCAGATGCTAGTGTTTCAATTTGAGGGTCTGTTTTAATTAACATTCACTACTGGAAATTAAGGTTTGGGTACATAGATGACATATACTCCACAAGATTACACAGAAAACAAAATGCCATAAGTTCCATCAGAGGATTATTCTTCTGTATATCAAGTATATAGTTTGTTATTCTTTTAGCTCTCTCTCTCTGGATGCTTAGCAAAAATTTCAGTTATGTTCAATTTTGCTCCTGTCTGACTTGCTGTAATTACTAATGAAATTTTGCTTACAAGAAGGAAGAGTAACAGTAGGGTTTAAGATTTGGTGTTGTTTTCTATCCAGTTTTCCTGGTTTTGATGGTCGTATTTTGACCTAACTTGATTGGAAATGGTAAACACCTTATGTGATAATGACTTGCACGCTGCAGTAGTTTCCTCAGATCAGTATTCTTTATTATGATCCAAGGACCCTCTTACTGGATCTGGCACTCGTGCTTCATACATTGTTGATATGAAGCAGAGAAGTTGCTTTTGAAGACTTTATTATTGGCTGCCTGTAAAGAAAGTTAGAAACTCTGTAGATGTCGTCATTATCCAGGATTGGTTAAGATTTAAAACTCCGGCTGTAATCGTGAAATTTAGTAAATGTTTTGATATGTCCTTCCATTGAAAATATGTTTCAAATATTTTAAAATAATTATAACAATTTTATTTATTTTTGATTTTATATTTTTATCATTTTGAATAAACATTTGTAACATATTTTATTAGCTTTTAATAAGTTTTTCTACATATATAATGATGAAGGCTTATGGTAGAAATTTGCTTTCTTCCATAAGTTTTCAGCAAAATCTTGGTTTGGATTTAATCCTTCAAATTGGATTAAGGTAAGTTCGAAAGGTGACTAAATTAAGTTTGAGAAAATTCAATTTTCTAATTTACCCAATTGAATTCAAGAGAAATCTTTAAAATTTTAAATTTGAATTGCTCGTCACATGCATGCATTCATTAGTTAAGCTACGTCACATTCTAATAGCTCGGTGCCATCAAATCGGGGCGATTCTTATCGCGGATACCATGATATTAGTGTTACACTACTTTCTCTTTTTTATTTTTTGTTTATTTTTTAATTACTTAAAATAAGAAAAAAAGGAAAAAATGGAAGACTCGGAGTATTTTTTTGTAAGTAATTACTTTTATGAAGTTTTTGATACTTGAAAGTCAAAATTTAAAGGAAATCAATATAAAGAGACACCTAATTGAACTTTATATTCTCAAGCATCCATCAATGTTATAACTTTTTATTATAATTTTTTTTTTTTTATTATAGAATTATATGAGTTGTATAAAAATGTTAAATTCGGACTGCAATTCTGGTCGGGTTTTGACCCGAACCGCATGACCCGCCCAAGAAATCATGCAGGTCGGGTTGAGAATTTAAAATTAGCAAGTCAAGTCGGATTGTGAAGACAAAAATCTATATGGAATTCATGTCGGCTCGGATTGAGGATTTTACAAATTAACCCGACCCGAATAGAATTAGATTAAAATGGGTTCAAAATGCAGGTCGAGTCAGAACTTGAGTTGATTTGTGTTAAAATTCGGGTTGGTCTGGTCAAGAATTCCAGATTGAGAATTCAGGTCGAGTCGGGTTGAGTTCCATAAATATAAATTCGGGTTGGGTCGGATTTCTTGAAACACGCCCTAGTTGAGATATTTAAAAAAAATATACAAAGACTTTAAAATTCTATTAATCACATTAAAAGCTCTTTATTTAATTGTAGAAACCTTTGTGTATCATTTTATTTATTTTTTTTACAAGAAATTTGAAAATAAAAAGCATCTTTGAAATCTTCTTTTAATAAATTTCAAAAAAAATATTGAAAAATTATATAGATATTTATAAACTATGTGAATAACATTAATACATCTTCTATAAATTTCATAAACACTAAATATTATTCCATTAAATTATTTTCAATTTTTTTTTGAAATTTTAGACTACCTTAGAGCCGAAATTCAAAAAATAATAATGAAAATAATTTAACATGGTGAAAATCATAAAAATAACTCAAAATAACTCTAAAATTGAATAACTTGCTTAACCCTTTTAAATTTTAGTATTTTGGTGAAAAAAAACTCAAAAATGGGTCAAAAGCAATTTTAAAAAAATAAAATAAAAATGCATTTGGCCAATATTGGCGATTCTGACCTTTCGAAAATACCACGTTATGGTCGGCTCTAGAACAATACATATGAGCCAATATTTGATTCTATGGTTCCATCAGGATTTTCATTTAAATGGGAGAGGGGAGTCTCATTTCCTTTTCATATTTTGCTAAAGTACTATCAAGATCCATTAATGTACTCTATAAATATGGCTCCCAACCCATAAGCCAATTATTTAAAATATTTTGGGACAAAATAAACCTTTAAGTGAGCCCTTTTTGCACATTCAAAATTTTCATGTGCTAGAAGTGTTATTTCAGGTATAGGTAACAACAATGACCTTTTGGGACTCCTTGGCCATAGATGTGTGTTACATTGTTCCTATACAAGGATTATAACAGTAATAATGTAATATACTTTTTATTTTGTCTCATATTCCAAGAAAATACATAGAATGTGATGGGAAAAAAAATTTACTATCAAGATCCATTAATGTACTCTATAAATATGGCTCTCATTCTGATGTAGCACAAAAAGGATTTCAAGTGGACCCATTGCAATTCTTATTTTATTTAGCAGTTTTATTTTTTTACATTGGGTTAGTGTCGTCGCTGGAATTCCAGTCACTAGTTAGCAAAGACTCCATAGATGGTCATAGTCGGTCCTATTGCCAAAAGGCTTAAACCTTAAGGAGGTGCAAGATTTGTGGAGAAGTGAAACACGTGAATCATTTTCTTCTGATTGTCATTTCAGGTCCAACCTTAGTATCGTTTGGATGGAGGCTAAATTTTGGAGGGGTTACTTGGAGTAACTCCTGATCAGGGATTACCCAGGCAATATAAAAACCTTTCTCGTGAAAAGGGTTTTTAAAGTTGAAGAAGAAAGATAAAAAGTTGATTTTTTATCCACCTCCCAGCCTAGGTCTCATATATGAGTTGGAGAGGCTTTTACGAGCAGGATAGTGGCCTTTAAAAAGAAAAATGGATATTGTATGAATAGAAAGAGAGAAATTTTAGGATTTTACTTTCATGAAAAAGACATTCGATGAAGTGCTTGAATGTGTTAAATTGAAACTCATCAAATGGACAACATCGTTCAATGACTTTCAAAATCCTAGAAAGAAAGGATGCTAACCCACGAAAAGATAGCCTTCAACAGAAGTTGCTAAATTTAATTTTGGATGGAGATTTCAATGTTGACAATAAAATGGCTCAAGCATATAATGTACTTCTATAAATTTTAATCATAAAGATTGAAACTAAAAAGTATTCATGTGAATGATACATGCGGGTAAACTTAAAAAAATAAAAAAAAAAACATTTCCAATTAAAAGTCCTAGGCCATTTTTAAATGCTTCAAAGTTTTATAGTGTTTAAAGGACCCATGTCTTAATGTAAAGGGGCATGTCATTCCAATAGATATCAAATTTGGACATAAAAATTCATAAAGGGACAATGTCTTTGGTGATTTGCTTAATAATAGACAAGTAGCATTTAACCATAAAACTGTCTAACTTCAACATGGTTTGGATCAATCATAAAAGAAAACTCTGTTTACAAAAAAATGGGGTGAAACACCATTTTTGGAGCTGACTGAAAATTTACCCTGTTTGATAGAATCGTTCATTACGGGAAATGAAAAGGGAAGCACAAAGTGAAAGCCATAAATGTAAATGAAATATAGATTTATGATGCCTTGCAAATTGGCAGGCAACAAGACAAATCAAGATACATAATATTATGAAAAATGAAATTGTATCTACATTGCCTTCAGTATCGAATCGCATGGAATCTTAACTTGTAGATTTTATGATTTTTGAACAGAAATATATAAATACTTTTAAAAGTAAAAAATGATAAAATGTTCTATCATCCATACATTTTGAAATCAAACTGTCAAAACTAATATATATATATATCCTTTTTTCTCAGGAATCAACTTTTAGTATAACTCACAAATTATCGAAAGTTGCCCAAAATTGTAGTATTCTTAAAAATCAAGATTTAAATAATTTTCTATAAAAATGAAACCAAATTATAAAATTTAAAACCATTAGTTGTAAGATTTTAAAATCTATTACAATACATTAAATTCTTTTTGTCTAGCTGATAAAGGCCAATACAGATACAGGCTCTTGTATTAGCATATTAGCTGATAGAGTGGAAGTACACTATACCACCAGAAATCAAATATTGGGATCTTAAGATTTATTGGATATGGCCAATGTGGTACACAAGCTGTATCAAGTAACCTACGTCGGAGGTCTATACCATTCTAGAAATCTTTTCTTACTTTTGGTGTTGACAAATTGTGTGTTCCATTTTGCCCAAAAATTCATGGTATAGAATGTGCTCCACAATAACAGTTCATGTCAATAGTTTGGAGTACTAAATATTGGGTCCTACAAATTCTCGAAAGTCTAAGTCTCACGGGTAAGTCAATTGATCTAAACTTCTAGGATTAGATTAGAAATCTTGAGTTCGACTCCTCCTGAACTTACCTAATACATAAGACATGCGGATGGTTTTGTGTATCTGTGAGATTAGTTTCACCTCCAATGTAGAGTGAGGATACGCATGTTACCCAAAAAAAAGTCTCAAGTGGACTAATTCAACGTACAAAAACAGAGATTTAAGTAGCAGAGAGTACTGAATTTCTGAAAACCAGAGTCATAATATTTCAGTACTGAGAGATCTTAGACGTATTATTATACAATTTGTTGAGCAAGAGCCGTAGAATGATATACCAGATCAACAAAAAACAGCTTGGAAAGCAATAACAGAGTCGATTTCAGCCTATACATGCTCTGCACATGGTCAGTTCATCAAAGAGGCCCCACAGACGAATCAATCTACACTGTTCATTCAATACGTGCAAACAAAGTTTCAAAAACACATTTACCAAATAAACGTCCTCAGACAAAACAGCCAACATTCTGTGTAGGAGAGGATTATATACAAGGGATATATGGTTAGGATCAACCAACCAAATCATACACTCATTTGAGAAGGGAGAGAATACAGCATACAACCCAGATGAATCTGAAACATGTTATAGTGATTACATGTGCTTTGGAACAACTGGCACCTCAAATGAAGCACCAGTTCCGGCTTATGAAATAATTTTAAAATTGAATACCCATCATTACAACTTACAATCCACAATCATGGATCCTTTGGTCTTCTCAGATTCCTCCAAGTAGAAAAAATCAACCCCGATATAGAGTATAATAAAGCCCCGATGCAAGACATAATAAAATTCCAACAGGAGGAAGGCCAATACCATGGATATAGCAACCGGAAAAACAGGCTTATCACATGGCGGGGATACTGTCCAACCTGTATCTCAGAATCAATGAAAAAGAAGTAAACATTGTTATCAAGAACATAAAAGTCTTGTGCCATATTCGAGGCATATATCAATTCAAATGTGCATTACCATCCAGAAAAATTATACCAAGAGAATTTGAACTGCTGATTCAGAAGAGGTGAGAGTGGAAGAGGGGATTGAAGAGAGCTTTTTAATGTGAATTGATTCAGGCTTGGGATTTTCAATGTTAAAAGGATAATTAGGTAACCACAGTTGGAAATTGCTCTTTCTACTATTTTCTATGAATTCTTTCGGTGAAAACTGAAGCATGGAAAGCAAAATTATTCTTGAAAGGAAATCAGGATTATTCAGAATCAAAGAAATCTGTTATCTTCGTTTAAAAAGACAATAAATTGTGGAATATGAACTTATATTTTTGTGTGAATAAGGAGCTCATTGCTGCTTGAGTGGTTACTATGTGGCAGGGAGACCCCTGACCAAGTTCAGTGCCAAGTAAAACACCACCATATTTACTTGGGTAAAAGGCAAGTGAGACTTCTCTAAAGGGCTGAGGGATCTTTCTTTCTTGGTTCATAAGATTACGATTTGGTTCCTCTAAAGTACTCATAAGAGTTCACACGTTCCGTAGGCTGAAGTTCATCAAAGGTCCACTTACTGGGAAAAGCAAATCCAGAGCGTTCCACGCAGCATGACGAACAGCTCTTGTTGGATACATGGGACCACCAGGAGATGTGAAGCTATAAAGGCATGCCTTCAACCGTGTACTTGTGGTCATCCTTAACTCAAACCCTATCAAAATTAGTCATAGAATATTAACTTGAACAGGAAAATCCAAAATGCAGCATTGACAATACAACGCTGGCATCTTAATTATTTCTAGAAGGATAATATGAGCTTCATCTGGAAATAATCATTACCCTTGAGAGCTCTCATTTGGGACATGTAATGTAGTAATACTGGCTCCACCTTCAACTTTTGAAGCTGACAAAGACCATAGCATATAAAGATGAATATAAATCTTAGTTCTGTCAGTGTACCACTCAAGAACCAATGAAAGTGTATATTTTTGCAGGCTTGCTATCGACATTCTTGGGCTGCAACTCCCTACTCAATTGCCACAAATGTATGAATGTGCACAAACACTGCAAACCTCAGCAACTACTGCTAGTTTTGTTGACAGGATTCTCTACCATAATATGAAATAGGGGTGGCAATATTTCATCCGACATGCAAACTCAACCTGACCTGACCCCAAAAAACTGGGTTTGGTTCATGCATATTTGGAATTGACACAACCCAACCTGACCCGAAATAAATCCAGGTTCCTAGACTCGTTCCTAGACTCGAACCCAACCCAATCCAAATTAAGAAAAACACCACTATAGAGATTTATTATTTTAAACCCATTGATTTTAGACCATGTACACCACCGAAGTTTAAAAATCTTAGGCAATTGCCTCAATTTTCTATAGCCCAACAGCCGCACATAAAAGGGAAGGCTCTTCTCTTTTTCATTTTCTATTAAAATAATATTTACTCACATTTTTAATTTTTTTCCAAATTTTTATAAACATTTAGGTTGAGTCGGGTCGGGTTGGGTTAGTAGTTAAAACATATTTAGTGGGATTCGGTCTGGTCAGATAGAAATCCTGTTAGTACCTATTGCCAACTTGACCTAAACTCAACCCAACCCATTGCCACCTCTAATATTAAACAAGGTGTCCGGCATGGGGTCCACACATTCATAACCGTCTACAATGTATCCTTGTAGACCTATGATACATGGACACGGGTATATGTTCCACGTTCACATGCAGACATGGTAGTGGGATGGAACATGCACGGGAATGTGGTGGACACGGCTTCATTTCCATGGACATCTTTAGGGAAGGAGGGGAAAAAACAAGAGAGAGCAAAGCATACCAGGAAGGTGGAAGAAACCATAATGTTTCTTTCTTTTCGTTTCTTTTTGGTTGCAGCCCTTCGCTTTCTTTATGTTTCTCTTTCCCTTTTCTTTTCATTTCTTTTTTGGTTGCAGCCCTTAGCTTTCTTTCTTTTTTTCCCTTTCTGTTTCCAAAATTCCAGTTGCAGAAACCGCTTTCCTTTCATTGCAGCCTTAAGCTTTCCTCTTTGAGAATTCCAATCACAAAAATCCTAACCTTATGGGTTTTGCTCTCTTTTTCTTTTTGTTTCTGGTTGCAGCTTTCCTTTTCTCCTTATCATTTCCAAAATTCCAATCGCAGCCCTCCACTGAATTCTTTTCTAGGCACAGCTTTCCCTCACCCACTTCCTTGGCATGTGGCTATTAAATAGACCATGTGTCTTTTTTTTACTCTCCATTTTGTCTTTAGTTTGTAAAATTTAAAATCTGGTGACCCAATTGAACGACTTTAGTTAAATATATAAATACATTTTAGAGATAATCAATATTAAAATTCAATTGACTCGTGGGTTTAGACTAAAATGTGGGCCTATTTATGTAATTTGTGCTTTGGAACTTTAAGATCGTTCTAGGTTTATTGTGTCTAGGGGAATAAATATATTAAAAAATGATGTATTATTTAATGTCAAATTTGGCCATATAATGAAATTGTCCTTTTATCAAAATTCTGAAATAATTAATTAAGATGACCTTATATATAAGTTTATGTATATGTCCTTGCTGTGCCTACGTCCTAATTTTTTAACATGGCATGTTCTGTATCCATTCCTGTGTCCATATCCGGGCATCATAGCTGTTGACATTTCAAATCCAACCAGGTTCTTATGAAAGAATCATGTACCTGATCCGTAAGCTCAATAACAAAAATGTCTGCCGGACCACCGACCAAGAAAGCATTTGGAAAAATGGGAAACTGGTTTAAGAAAATCTCAAGCTTGTCAACTGCATGCAAGGATCATACAAACATAAAATTAAAATTATGGAAACCTTATATTCAAGTAACATGTTCACAGACAAAGCTACCTAAGTCATAAAAGAATATAAATCTGGAGAGTGTAAGGAACAGGTCTCGCTGAGCCTGAAAACAAATCAAGGGATATGTCAATGTTCTAACCATTCAAATATGTTTCACAAATAATAACAAATTTCATAAGAGAACACTGTTTTAACTCAAGTTGACTAATAGATAGAACCAGTTTTGAGGACAAGCAGAAAAAAAAAACTAGTTAAAAGAGAGATAATCATGGCTAACCTGCAAGGAGATTTTATTTATGCGTGTAGGTACCAGTGCAACCTCTTCAAGAAGATACTGGTGCAATGTAGGTAACCATTGATCAGAAATCAAACAAAATTTAGGACATATCTACATGAACCACAGATTGCATTTGGAGAACAAAAAGTTCAGACATTCTGGGATTACTGTTTTTTTTTCCCAATCTCAAATTAGACAAGTGCTCATTGATTTAAGGAGTGAGTCAGTAGAACATGAGCCCACAGAATGTCCTTCCCAGTCTCAAAAGTGCTCCAAATGGTACAGCAGAAGAATAACCATCCATTCAACCAAAATATCCAGCCCAACTATGATTTGGGATGCATCAAAATGCATCTTTAATCTAGTACATAGATTGACTTATAAAAAAAAAAAAAAAAAAAAGTGTAACAGTTTCAGAGATCTTACACGGAACAAAGAGAAGAAACGTCTTTTGTTTGATTGGATGTCAATCCTACCAATGAGCATTGAAGACATACAAATTTCATCAGACAAAAAACTATTGGGGGAAAAAGAACAGCATGAATTGCCAACAACTTTTCTTGTAAAGGCTCAAGATTTTTTTTATTAAGTGATTCCTACTTCATCCAATGAGAAGGCCACATCATAAACATCATGGATCAAGAAAATCAAATAACTGAAGACATGGCCAATTAGATGGTGAATTTGTGCAAATGGCACTTCTAGCACACAGAAATTTTGACGGTATTAAAAGAAGCCCATTAAAGGCTCATTTGGGCCCAGAACTCTTAAATATTTGACTCATGGGACTAGCCTTCCCTTAAATTCTAATTTCGGGCTTGGTTTGACATGAGGCAATTTGTCAATTTCTTCTAACATTAAATCAATACAATGCAGAACACGTTGTGTCTTAAAAATCTTTGGATACTTAATTCAAGTATATCTCACCTCATGTAGATACATAGTTTGACCTATTGCCTGTGACAAGTTGCACAACATTTTTTGGTCTAATATCTTCAATCATAGAATATATGAAATCCACAATGAAATCCCCACGTTTATATTCTCCTCTGCACATATAGACAAAAAAATTGTGCCTTATGGACAAGCTACTAAACAATTAATGTGAGGTCGATTCCGCATATCCGACACATGGACGGACATAATTGTGCATCCACAAAACAACCAATTCGTTTTTATATCATTTACATATGGAGCAGCTTGTTCTTTCAACTCTGTAACAATTTAGTCCTAGTCATGTCACTATTGGGGGGACATATGTGGGCCCATATCTTGCAACGGCAAGAAGTGCTTCTTTACAATCTTCATACCTCAACAAATTAAATGAGAAGTTGTTCATCTCTGTGCTTCTAAATATCATCAAATCAACACCATCATTATCATGTTTTTTATCATTGTATGAATCAGATGTTGTGAAAAGCCAACAAATAATGCCAAACTTTCTCTTGATTCAGATGCAATAAAATTCCTGTTATCCCACTCCCTCCTTTGTCTTTTATGCCTTTTTTTTTAAACGCTATGGCATCCTTTGCCGTTTCACAATTATGGTCAAGAACCTTATAACACATTTTTACATCATGCAATGGCCTTTTTGCAAGGTGATTTGAAAAATGTGTGATACCACCTCAGAAAACTTCATCACAAAAATTACATTTTATTTTGTTTTCACCCAAATAAAGATGGTATCACCAAAAAACTTCTGGTGGAGCACGTCAGACATGAAGATAGAAAAGGGCAGTAGCCAATTAGAGAAACAGAGAGATAGAGAAAGCTTCTGAGAGAGAATTAGGGATTTATCCTTTTACCATTCCTAATTTCTTATTCACTCAAGAGTCAAGAGTCAAGACATTGTTTCATTACTATCGTTCAGTCATTCCATTACTTCCATACGAGGCCCTTTAGTGTTATATATATAAACTTCTGTTAAAATGACGATATATAGGATAGCACATTTTTATCACGTATTTAACGATAAAGACGGCAAAGGTGATAAATAGCAGGTAATAACGTGTTACCAGTATTTTTTTTTTTTTGGAAGGTAACATGTTACCAGTATTCTGGCAATTTTATTGCCAGAATACCACAGCTGTTAGTGGTGACAATATTGTTTGTGATGATACACTTCCACATGGGGACACATCAACAAAAGCTCCCAAATCAGAAATTCATGGTGCATATAGTTGTGCTAATGAGGGTGAAATTCAAATCCAATCTAGTGATTTTGGATCAATTCAATTTGCCTACATCAATCAGCTCGAAAAGGTTATCAAGCCTCTCTAGGAGTCAAACAGTCTTATTGGCCTCTTCTTTAGAAGATGCGATGAATTTTTCAATCCACTTTGACTGGTTCTGATGTAGAACAGATGGCCGATAAATTTTTGAAGTCGTACTCACGACGGGTCGACAAGACGCTAGGCCCACATGCTTAATCTTGAATTGGGTCCATGTCCTAATATTTTTAATTGCTATTTTAATTTTATTTAGTATGTTAATCCTATTTTAGAATTCTAGTTTTAGTAGGAATCTAATGTGGAAGTCATGGGAAACTTCTATAGTTAGAAGTCCACCTTAGGTGGAATTTCAGTCGGTTTAGGAGTCTTATAATAGTCAGTAGCTTGAGTTATAAATAAGGTTTGAAAGGTGAAGAAATACACACCTTAATTTCGAAATCAAAGAATACTCAAAGTTATCTCTGTGATGTCTATTCTTTTACTGCCTTGTTGAAGGTTTGATCTTGCTGGTTTATTCCAGTCCCCTTACCTCATACTTCCAGGCATAATCCCAGGAGGTCACCATCGTTGCTAGGGCCTTATCCCTGCATCTTGCTGCTGCCAATCTTCCGTCTCCTCCCAGCTCTTGCTGAATCGCAGCCAGTTCCAAGGAATACAGCCAGATTCCTCTCTGCTAGTATTCAGATTCAATCAGCTTGGATCGTACCATCTCCTTGTTCCTTACAGCCAGGTACCTGTCCTCTTAGTTACTGCCATCCTTCTTCTCCTCCTCCTCCCTTCGATCTCTCTCCTCTCTTCTCCCACTTCCGCCGCCATCCTGCTCCTCTTCCGCTGCCTTTCCATATCCCTTTTCCCTTTTCAGTTCTTTCCCCTTCTTCCATTCGTATTTCAGCCCTAATATTCCCTTGTGACTGCCCCACGTGTTTAACTTAAAACACATTCACACGTGTGTGAACCTTCCTTCAAGTGTGTGGTCCGATTATCGTCGGAATTGACTTAATTTGATTTTTATCCTCGCTTCCGCTACATTAGGTTCTGTCCTCTAGGCAAAGACAAGGGTCTCATGCTCACTCAACAATGGTAGGTGCCAATTTTCCATCTTGCTGCCCACGACAAGAAATCAACATCTACAGAATTATTAAATTTGCTTTGGGGTCAATGCGGATCTCCATTTTCTCTGGACATTTTGTTGCATTTGACGATTTATTTATGAGCGGTAACAAAAGATGAATTACATTAATAGAGAAGATATAAGTACAAAACTATCAAGGGGAAAGGGGTCTAAAAGGAAGTCGCCACTTGAGGATATTTTCTAAACCTTGAAGACAAGGTTTGTTCCCAAGGTGGTGGGAATAATAGGATCCGGGTTAATAAAATATTATAGGGTATTTTGATATTTATTTTATTATTTATACTTTTCAAATATTATTATTTTCATTTGAGTTGTAATTGTAAACCAGTTTATACTGAGTGAATAATGAAATGAATAGTGAAGATTTTCACTCCAAAAAAAAAAAGCTCTAGCAAAGGCATCAGTTTCTCCTCAAATTGAAACCAAAGTCGAAGAGAAAGCAATCGAGCGTAACCCCAAGCCTATTTATAGGCTAAGTGAATAGCGAAATGAGTAGTGAAGATTTTCCCCCAAAACACAAGCTTTGGCAAGGAAGACAATTTCTCCACAAATTGAAACAGAAGTTGAAGAGAAATCCCTACCCATTTTCTCTAATTTCTGCCATGTTTTCAATTTTCCATTTTTTTCGATTCAAGTTCGTTTAACTTTGCTTATGGAATCTGTAACAATAGGTTCTTTTAGATTTTTAGTGAATTTTTTCTTTGTGAGAGTGATATTCTATCTATTTGTTTCCCCTCAAAATTCTTGGGAAGTCTCATCATCCATCATCTTTCCATCTTGGTTGTTCATTCTCTTCATCCTGTCTATGTCAGGCCGAAACTCCATCTTAGGTAATTCCAACTTACTTTTCCCCTTCTTCATCGTCTTGTCAGTTGTTACAGAAAAATTCTAGTAGGAAAGAGACCCAATTTCCTACTTTTAGGTGCCTCAGGCAGGCAAGAAAAGCTACTATCATAACATAAAGACATCTCAGTCTCTCAAAATATCTAATGCATTCTCTGATTAGTAATGGACTGAAACCCTCCCAAGTGGATTAGAAAAATAGATTCCACATTTTCTCTTTTCTATGTTTATCAGATGAATTTAAAAAGAGCTGAAACATAGTTTATCAAACAAATTTGAAAAGGAAATCAGGTAAAAATTCAACTTCAATAACCCCCTAACATACCATTTGATGGTTAAGTGTAACTTATAAACAGTTGCTAAAATACGTACCAGAAAATATTTGTAGCACCTTGAACAAGGGCAGATGCATATCGGAGTAGGGAATCTGTATTTTCAAATGGAACTTCAAATAACTGCAAAATAGAATCAGACATTTTAGATACTAATCTATATCATGAAATGAATTTCACAAAAACTAAGGATCCAGTATACACTTCCTAAAGAAAATAGCCACACCAAATATTCAAACGGCAGCAACATTAACACCATAATTCAATATGGGAGTATTATATGAGCTCTAGGTAGACCAAATGTTCAAATGCAGCATTAACACCATAATTCAATATGGGAGTTAATATGAACCCACATACAAAACAGGAAACCAATACAATAAAAGTTGCCACTAGATTTTTCTTTTTTTATTTTTTGAGTGGTAACAGATGAAATTGTATTAAAATAAAAGTAAAGTACACAATTTCTTATACCCGAGAAAGAAACGAAAAAAATACGCAGCTACTCAAAGAAAATGTAAAACCCAGGAAACAAAAACAATTAATGCCACCCTTCTTTACAAACTCGTATCCAAAGCTAAAGGAAGAAAACAGCCTCGTATACCCGTCCCACCATGCGCTTTACTAAAAAGTCAGTAACACCATTCCCCTGTTGTAGATGTAGATACAAGTGTATTTCACATTTTACATGTGTTTTTATTATAGTTGGCTTGTGGTTGTCATATATTGTAACATATTCTCTTTCCTTTTTCATCACCTTGATTGGCTCCCTATACTCTATATATTCATGTATTATCTGCTATTAGAAACAAGCAATACAATATATAGAGAATTTATCTCTCTTTTTTCTTCCCTTCTCCTCCATTATTTTTTTTTTCTCATTTTCCTTATAACATGGTATCAACCAAGTTCGGTTTTTGAATTTTCTGCCTTCTACCATCGTTTTTTGGGGATTTATCTATTGCCTACTGCCCTCAGGTGTGCTCATCTCCCTTTCAAACGTCTCTCTCAATGGTTGAAACATCTCCTCAACACAAATTCACATTTTATTCAAACTGCAGCAAGCCTCGGGTGACAGTTCTTGGAACAGTTTTACTGTTCACCTTCGATCCGTATGAATATTGCTCATTGTCGTTCAATTCGTTTTGGTCTCTCCTTCCATCCATCAGGTGGGTCTTAGGGTTTGGTGCATTGTGGGCCCCTTATTTCCATTTTCGTTTTTGTTCCAAGGACGTTAATTAAGCAAATCATCTAAATAAAGCAACTAAATAACAAAATATATCATAACACATGCTAATTGAGTTTGCACATAAGCAATTTGACGATCCAATGGTGATGACATCTAATGGAGCAAAAGCAGATCAACAAGAATCTCAAAAAATCAAGCCTGATCGAAGCAGAAAAGCCATAACTGGAACTAGCCGACGTCTCGCAGCAGCATGTACCGGAACTAGTACTGGAGAAAGAAATGTGGAAACTCAGTTCTTCAAACAACAAGGCTGCAACACCACCGTATAGAGGTATAGTTCTCCAGAAAACGGCATGCCGCAGACAGAAAATGTTCAGGTGACTGGATCTGATGCCGGAAAGTGTTGGTTGCAAAGGGAATAAACGCTGAGAATGCTTCAGAAGACACATGAAGTAATGAGCATCCACTACAGAAGTCCGCCGCAAAGAGAAACTGATCCGAAGAAGAAGCCGAAATCCGGTGAGGAACAATAACATGGGCAGGAATAGTAAAACGGATAAAAACGTAAACCTCCATTCAACAAGACCAAAGAATAGGTCTCAGAGGGTTTCACTGGAATTCAAACTCAAAATCGCGCAATACAGATGTGATGTAGGGCCAAAAACGACTATAGAGTTGTGGGATTATTGGTTCAAATCTGAAGAAAGACTACAGATCTAAAGGAACAAGCAAAGATGACCCTATGAATCGCCCACAAAATGCAGGGGGGGAAAGTCTCTGAAAAGAGAGGTCAAAGAGCTAGAGAATCAAATCAGGGAGGAAAATGGTGGGTTGTTTGGCAAACAAAAGGGAGAGGATTTTATTTATTCAAGCGAGGATATGGGAGAAGGAAAAAAAACTGCAGCAGTGGGTCCCATAAATCACATAGTGGAGTGGAAGCCAGGTAGATCCAAAGCACAGTTAGGGGCGACACCACTGGTGGAAGTTGAAGCCAATCCGAGGGCTGCAAACTGAGATGGAAGCCAAAGACTAAAAAAAGTCCATTGCAGAGAAGAACGGTAAGAAGAAACTCTCCAAAAGTGGGCGCCAGTAGTGTTGGATTTCGAACCAAAAAACAATTATCCCCAATTTGGGAGAAATGAACAGCCAAGAGACCTTCCTTCTCCAGGGCGGACACCAACAATGACTGAGAAGAAATGCCAATAGGAGCCACCACCACTGCTCTTGATAGCCACTCATGGATTTCTTTCTCCTCCTCTGCATTCAACATAAGCTCAATAGTCTTCGTAAAGGGAATGGCCTACCAGAACCATTGACACTTTGGACTTGCTTTAACCCAAAATTTTGGACGACATCTGCCCAACTTTGATGGGTCCCAACTGGAACCCATTTCTTCACTTTGGCCAAATTGACTAAAGGACCCACCTTGGAAGTAGTCCCTCTGGTAGATGCAAGGTCGACCTTCTGGATTTCCTTTCTCTGGAGGATCGTCGGTTTCCTTTGTGACTTCGTAAAATCCTCCTTCTGAATCTCCCTTCTCTAGAATAGTGCCGGATTCACAATCAGCTTCCGTCCAGCCAAAATACGTCCATTGAACGCCACCGTTGCCTTCTCAGCCTGGCTACCTCTCGCTATTCTAACAAAGGCAAAGATCCACCCTGCTGCATCCTTCTTCCTTGGGACGAAGATGTCTGTGACGGTCCCCCATTGTCTAAAAAGATCTTGAAGCCAACTCTGAGTGGTGATATCTAGCCAATCCGACAAATTAGCTACGAATAGGGTAACGGATGGGCCTTCTCCACTACCTCGCCTCTTCCTCCCCTTCTATTGTTGCCAACCCTCCTCGCTTGAATCCTCCCGCTCCCCACTCCTGTCTCGTTTCTTGCCCTTGAAGCCCATATCTCCTGCAAAATCTCTCCTCTCACTCTTGGTATGGTCTCTCTCACTCTCTCTTTCGCTAACTCATCTCTCCTTTCCGTTCAAAAAATTTTGCAGAGTTAGTCATTCAACATATGTCAAAAGAATGGTATGAGACTTTGTGTTGGCCTCTTTCTAATTATTCCGCATGTGATCCCCTATTCTTCGTACTCGTAACTCTTTTTTGTTTTAATGAAATTTTCAATGTTACTGCTCAAAAAAAAAAAAAAAAAAAACTATAACAAAGAACACATGTAAAATGTGAAAATACAATTATATCTTCATCTACAATAAGTATCCTCTGAGAATATTGTCACTCCATATTTGCAGTCCAAGGATTAATTAGCAAACATGATGACGAAAGCCATCTCTCACTCTCAACTTGATGATGTTTTCAACAAGCTAGGCTTGATTGATATCTTTGTGCCAACTTGAAGGAAGTATTGTAGACGTAGAAATATAATCGTATTTCACATTTTACATGTGTTCTTTATTATAATTGACTTGTGGCTGGCTCCTTTTCCATCTCCTTGATTGGTTCCCTGTACTCTATATATTCATGTACTATCTCCTATTGAAAGGACAAGGAATACAATACAAAGAGAATATCTATATCTTTTCTTCCCTTTTCATCCATTACTTTCTTTTTTCCCTATTTTCATTTTAACAAAGGATACCTCTCTGAAGACACAAAATTCCCTAATCTCCCTAGTTACTAAAACTAGTTTCCAAGGAGGACGGTAGCAGTGCCTAGCCCATTTGATCGCATTCGCTGAATCCCTTTCTATTATAAATTTCCCTTGACTATATCTCACACACGAAGACAAAGATTTCCTAATCCCTAGGATTTCAACCTCATTTGAATCCCTAAACCCTTATCAACTCCGAAAACACAATGGGCGATACCCCATCTGAATCCCGTTGTACCCTTCCTATTCCTGCATGTCCAGGCTTAACCTTTGCTGCCCCATCTATATTGAATTTAGAGAAAACTGGTGGATTAGTAAAATATCCACTTTTTGTTTCTTTACGAAGCATCTAACCGCCACTTTTCTCCTGAAGTCTTAAGCCTCTCACATTCCAAGTGAGAATCTTCATTTGCAACCATTATCATCCCCAAAGCACCTCTGCAACCATCTCTTCCAGCCGTAATGAATTTTTAGGAATCTGATTCTTCCCATTAACAATGAAGGAGCGAAACCTCTTCTGGATCCACTTGATGAGAATGAAGAGGATCTATCCATTTCCCCAACCCACTTCAGGCTTGTTTCAGCCCTATCTTCATCGTAAAACTGAACACCAAGGGCCTTTCCTATTTCAAAATTTCTTCCCCATCTTCCTAAGAGTATCCACGTCCACGCAGAGCTTATTTTGTTCAATATGCAAACATGAAATTGACACAGTTTCTCACTCCTGATGGATATGAGATACCAAAGATTAATCTGATTCTATAGAAAGGACCTTGATGTAATTATCCTTTGGTAGAAAGGTCGACAGCATAAAAAACATGCTAGAAAAGATCCGCTACTTTGTAGTCATTGATCAAACCGCTACGATCAAAACACTCCAACAACAGCAAACAAATAAACTGAATGAGTACATAAGCAACAATTGGTGTAACAGTAGGTTAAGTTACAAAACAGGAACACCTATTGATATCTTAATCATTATCATCAAAGCCTAATTCCATTTATTAGAGGACAGCTACAAAATTGGTCATCATATTTGTGCATTAGCACCTTTTCACCTTCATTAGAATCCGAAACAATGAGATTGATATTCATAGGACATATAAAAGTCTGAAATATCTAGAGATATAAAAGAAAGTTTAAAGTATTTAAAGATATAAATCATATTAATTCACACGAGTTCTCACCCATTTGTGAAAAAGAAGTGCAAATATGTGAGATGCAAATGACTGGCTCCAAAGTTGGACAATCAAATCAAGGATAGGTTTTCCATTTTCAGGCATTCTAACAAAATGATCAGCAAGCACGTCATAAAAGCACAAACTGCTCTCTATTCCACCCTCTTCTGATGCAACTCTGCCTTCCTCCCTTCGAAGAATAATATCTGTTTCCAATTAGAGTGCAGTTAGAATACCCATATTCATTACAATTGAGATACAGAGTAGGAACAAATGGCATGTATAACCATGTGGTTCATGTTCCAAGATTGAAGAAGCCAATCCAAAAATTGGTATAAGTAGTAGAGGAAATACCAAAGTAATGCATGTCAGCTAGAAAACTAAAGGTATGTGCACCAGCAATATAACCAGTTCAAAGAACGCATGATACAATCCCATGAATGACTTATGCACCTCCATCTCACTCTTGAACATAAAATCCATTCCTGGTGCTTCCAACATACCATAGCATAAGTTTAAGGTGTTGAATATCCATACTTGTGATTTGTATAAAAGGCATGTGAATGTGTCTTACAAGTGTCATTTATGTTTTGCATCTGCGTGATAAGTTATTCTATTGGTACATAAAACTAAATGAATGGGGTTACAGTAGATACTGTGTATATAGTAGTTGTTCACAGCATAAGTTTATCAGATTCAACCTGATTTCAGGTGACAGTCAAAAAACATAAAAATGATGAGACTTGATCAGGACTCCATCAGATCGGCCCCAGTCAATACTCAGTAAGAATCAAAATTAGGTAAATTAAGATATACATATTTTTATATCAAGTTTTTATCCATACAAATTGCGCAAGATTCCATCAAATTCTCAAGTTTGACTGAGTGAACTTCTGAGTTTAGATGATTTAATTTTTTAACACAGTAGTCAGGGAGGAATAAGATTTAATCGACTTCAATCAAGCTTCTTCATGGAATTACGATTAATTCTGGAGAACAAGTACCCAGGCTAGAGAGATGTATATCATCAAACGCTCTCTTTCATGATTTATTTCCACCTTGTAATTTTCTTTCCATTGCGTAGCATCTCTACACCATGGGCAATTTTTGTCAAGGGGCTAGTTGTTTCCTTGGGCTCCTTCAGAAGGAGAGAAAGTTGGGTGGTAAAACAGTTATCACTTTTAAAGCCACAAAATACCTATATGGATAAGTACAGAAAATAGATTTCTCACATAGCTCTTTAAAGAGAGAGAGAGAGAGAGAGAGAGAGAGGTGCCTCTCCTCAAAGGAATAGTGAAATCATCCATTTCACTAGTGCAATCTATTTGATCTTCCAAAAAATTGCCTCTTGGATTTTTGAAAAGAAAGTTAATACATAGCTTTCTCCAATAAACAACATATATCACCACTAAAATCAAAGCCATTTTTCCAATTGACACAGGACAAGTAAAAATATTTGAAACGCTAGATCTAAATGATATTCGGATACCTATATCAGAATGCAAAATGTGTATGGTAAATCCTAAAATGACAAAGATGTTAGAGAGAGAAATTTATATTAAATAAACAATATAACAAAAGCTAAGGCAATTTCTCATTCATAATTAATCAAAGAGATTCAAAAAGAAAAATGACATACACATAGCTTTCAAGGTTGAATTGCTAACCTTCAATGCAAAATCCTTCAAAAGACTAATTAAATCATACCAAACCCTATCCTAGGTCTTCAAGATTTAAAACTCAGTCACCCAAGGGATGAAATAGGGCTATAGGGCCACCTAGGATTTGCCAAAGGAATTAGGGTTTGTTATTTTTTTTTTTTTTCAATTTTTGGGAAAAACTAGGTTTCAAATAGGATGAAACAATATGTTAGATCTACAAGTTTAAAATAGGGATCTAGAGGTTGGGATGCGAAATAGGGAAAAATGGGCATGTCTGTACGGTCTTAAGGACATGTAATTGTTGTGGGACCCGACACAGGATTATTGACCTGATTGACCCGACTTATCCTATTTTGGAAGGTCAACTGTGTGGTTGTATGATTTATTGTAGATACATATTCTTTATTTGTATTTCCTTTTTTGTCACCTAAATTGACTCTCTTTTTCCTATTTATTCATATATTCTCTAAGAGGAAAATACATCAAGATAATATATAGAGAGAAGAATTCTTCTCCACTCTCTCCTCTTCTTCTTTTTCTTATTTCTATATTACAATTCTACATGGTATCAAAACTAACGATTCTCTGGACGCTTTAGGAGGATATTGTTTCGGTTCTCTACGGACTTCTATAGCGGATACTTCCTTCTCCATCTATTATGCAGATCTGAGATTTTATCTCCGTCTTCACGATTCTTCTCTCCACTGTGGCAGTCTCTACTCTGCCTTCGATCCCTGCTCTGACGCAGATTGTAACAACAGGTTCACCTCCTTCCCTATCGTGGTGGCCTCGCAGATCTACCTTCCCGCATCTGGGTTTTTTGGCTATGTTTTTTCTCTTACTTTTTCGATCAAGAACCTGCAGCTCTCTGGTTTTCTGTCTGCATCCGTTCGATCTGAGCCATGGTTCCCTCCGGATTGCTCCCACTACGATAGTCCCTGGCCCACCTATTCACGCCTACGGTGGACATAGGATTTCTGCCAAAGGTGGGCCCCCCTTTTCCTGGTCTTCATTGCTGCTGCTTGCAACGTCAAGGACCGATTGTTTGGACTTCTTTGGGTTGGTCTGCTACATTCTGCTGTCATGATCCTTCTCCCTTCTACTACAGGTGTCACCCCTCACTGGTGATTCAATCTCACCTGACTGATCTTCACTTCATCTCCAGTGGGCCCAGCTTTTTATCAGATCTCTCTTCAAGCACTGCGCTCCAAGGGTCTGTTTGGTCTGTGTCTCTTGCTAGAGCCATCTGCCGTGACTTGGGCTCCTTTCACAGGTTTTGCCCTTGCTGCTCTCCTCATCTGCAGATTTTTGGCTGCAGCACATAGTTTTTTGGGACCCGATACACATGCTACAGTTGTCGGGATTTCCCTTTCCATCTGCACCACGTTTGAGCATTTCTGCTTCCGCATCATGGCTTCCTCTAATAATTCTCCTAAGATACCGTCTTCTAGGGCTTCTTCTTCAGCTGCTTCTATCTTTGATATGGCTTCCTCTGGGTCCATTAATATTGGCAATATCACAAGTGTTGTTGAATGAGACCAATTACTTTCAATGGTCTCACTCCGTCAGAATGTTTCTTGATGCCAAACAACTGTCTGACTATATTGATGGTACTGTCACCGAACCGGCCAAGACTGATTCTGCATAACGCACTTGGAAAGCTAATAATTATTTGGTCCAATCATGGCTACTTCACTCCATAGAAGATCATGTCCGTGGTACGGTCTATACTCTTCCGACTGCTAAGGACGTTTGGGACACCATTAAAGCACTTTATTCTAATAGTGATAATTCAGCCCCCCTCTATGAGTTATATCAGACTGCATCTCATCTCCGATAGGGGGAGCTCTCCTTAATTAGTATTATTCAAAAATATAGAACGTTGGTTGGAGTTGGATCAACTTGAATCTGTTAAATTTGAGGTTCTTGATGATGTTGTGATCTATAAACAATTACTTGATCGACGACGGACATTTGAGTTATTAGCCGGACTAAACCCGAAATTTCAGTTTATCCATACTCAACTGCTTGGACAATGCCCACTTCCTTCTCTGGCTGAGGTCTACTCTGCTCTACTTCGGGATGACATATGTCGATTTGTTATGACTCCCTCTATACCGACTGAACGCTTAGCTTTGGTCACAACTCACTCCGTACCTTCTCCACCTCCTACTTCCCGTGGAAAAGATCCATCATCTGACACTCGTTGGGACACCAGAGGACCACGGAGGAAAGATACCCATTTTTGCACATTTTGCAAAATGACCAATCACTCTGTTGATTCGTGCTACAAACTTCATGGTAGACCGAAGCAAGCTCATCTCAGTAATGCTCCTTTTACTCCCTCTTCTGATTGGACTGGTGACATTGCACCTGTGACTCAGTAAGAATTTGCCCTATTACAACAATAGATGCGGCGTCTTCAATCCTCTGAGGCTTCTCATACTTTCTCCTCCCCATCAGGTACTGGGCATTCTGAACATCATTTCCCACCCAAGGTTGTCAAAATCGTACGAGCACAAGTCAACTCATATGATTCGACTCGAATCGGCAGGTAAAAAACGATACAAATCGCATGTTAAATCGCAAGGGGTCCGTTACTCTCGCTACTTACGTTTAATGATTTCTTTCATGTCTCTCCCTAGTTTTAGGGTTTTTAAGTTTCGCACTCTCCTCTTTAAGTTTCGTGAGTACATGACGTGGCTTTAGTGACGTTTTAGATATTTACTTTCTTTTTTATTGTTTTAGTGATGCTCTATGGTTTTTTTATATAGTTTAATTCTCCTTTTAATTAAATACCTTTTCTCTCTTTTTTTTTTACATATTTATTTTTCTTATTTTTTTACCATCTTTTTCCATTCTTATTAAATTTTTCTTATTTTTCTATTAATTACAATATAAAAATATAGTTTTCTAATAAATAAAAACAATTTGTATATTTAACAGTTTTACAAAATATATTACATAAAATAAATTTCAAAGAAACCAAAGAAATTTAATCTATTTTATTTACATAAATTGAATTGATACAAGTATTTAAATAATTATTTTGTATATTTATAGACCTGTACTAAAAAAATCTTTTGTATCTATTTTAAAAAATAAATAGCTCTAATTTTTTTTATATATTATGATTCACGATTCACACCCCTAGACCGATTCACAATAGAATTCGAGTTTCACAACCTTGGTTAGAACACATAAGGGTTGTGGGACCCACATCGGAGCAGTGTTGACTAAAATCTCATTAGTTGTGTAATTGATTGTAGATAACCATTGGGTTGTTTTTTTTTCCTAATATAGATCCCTAGATTACTCTCATTTTTTTATATATACTTGCATCCATACAGTGTATCAACACACAATCAATACAATATTCAGAGAATTTCCTCTCTAATTTCTTTTCTTTACTCTCTTTTTCTACATCTTAATAGCCAATGAGTTAGTTCACATGAGAGGTAAAGAGAAGAAACCCGGTATCCTATTTAAAGTTGACATGGAGAAGGTGATGCGGAGCATATAGACAACAAGTTTTTGTGCCGTGCACAACAATCTCCATGTTTATTTTTTATTTATTTATTTATTTAGTTGGGGTATTTTAGCAATTGTTATTGGTTTTATTTTTAGTAAGAAGAAACTCTATAAAACTTTGTAGCCCTTTGAGGCAATACACGATTGAATGAATGAAATTGAAGTTTTCTTCCGTTGCTTGTACGACGAATATAATTTGGGAGTGATTCCTTGGCGTGAGGCCACCTTCTTCTTCAAGTACTCTTTATCTTCCTCTATCCCTCTTCTTCTCTCTCTTTTCCTTTTCGTTTTCTTCTTTTGCTGCCAAAATCTATTGAACCCTTCCACTTGACTTCCGTGACCTCTGCAACACCTTCCTGAAACCTTCCCAAGTCCATTGCTGCCATTGCATGCCATTCCCAGTCCCATACAGTTGTCGCCATTCCCATATTTTCCCATTGTTGCCGCCGTTTCCATCCAAACCCCTCTTCCTGCGTTCGTGAGCCCTAAACCTCTCCTCTTTTGTTTCCGCGATCCCTCATAGTCCAACCCCTCGCTGTCAGGCCTCCAAAACCGTCCCTCTGTTGTCGTCGTGGTCCTTCTCCTTCCCCTTCTTCCACTGCAACTGAAACCTTCCCCTTTTTTTTTTGGTTATTGTGAACCCTAACCCCTTCCCTTATCTTTTATTTTTTGCCTCTTTTACCATTTTACCCTTCCAAAGTCGTCCAATTAAAATAGGCCTCTGTTTGAGAGAGTTTCCGCCGCTTTTTGAGTAAGTGATCTGATTGCTTACACTAGATCTTGGAGTTATTCAATTATTTGTGGCTTGTTTATATTGTTGATTGCAAATTTATTAATTTTAATTTTAATTTCAGCATCTTTTCATTAAATTCTAATTATTTTGTTGCATTAGTTTGCATTTTAAACATTTAGGGTTACCCAATCATCTGTTTTGCATTAGAAGGCCTATGATTTTGTCGATTGGTCCTTTGTGGGTGAACTTTTCATTAGAATGGGTTTTAGGACTAAATGATGTAAGTGGATGAAAGCATGCATTGAGGACTCCTCTTACTCTATCCTGGTCAATGGCTCCCCAACACAACAAATCCAGGCAAATAAAGGCTTGAGGCAAGATTCATTATCTCCTTTCATTTTTACTCTTGTTGGGGAGAGTCAGAACAAATTAGTGGAAAAAGCTAGAGAAATGAAAGTAGTCAAAAGTTTCAAAGTGGCTTCGAAAGGTCCCATAGTTACCCATTTATAGTTTGAGGATGATACATTGTTTTTCTATAAACCGGTGCGTCAAGAGTTGTTGGGCTATAAGCCCATACTCAGATGTTTTGAATTAGCTTCGCGTCTTTAGAATTAATCTGGGTAAAAGCACTATTATAGGGATAGATTTGGCCAAGGACTTCATCAAGGACCTTGCAGAAGGAATGGGTTGTAGTATAGGCAAACTTCCCTTCATTTACCTAGGTTTACCAGTGGGGGGTAACCCAAGAAATAAATCCTTTTGGTCCCAATGATAGAAAAAGTGGAAAGAAGGTTGGTGGGTTGGGAACGAAAGTATCTTTCTTTTGGGGGGGGGGGGGGCGCGCGAGGGCAAGTCACCCTCATTAAATTTGTTCCGATGAACCTCCTATTTATTATTTGTCTCTTTTTGAGATGCCAAAAGGAGTTGCGAGGAGTAGAGCAGCTTTTCATAAACTTTCTATTGGAAGAAAAGGAGTAAAAAAAGAAGGTCCACTTGGTTGCCTGGTCAGATATCATCAAACCTAAATCTTCAGGCGGTTTAGGTTAGTTCCCTTAAGGTTGAGGAACCAGGCTCTATTGTGCAAATGGGCATTGAGATTTGGAAAAGAACGCGTCGCTTTATGGGCTCAAATATTGACAGCTAGATATGGTGTGGAGGAGACAATTGGTTGGTTTCTTAATGATAATGTAGAAAAGAAACGTTCCTCGATGTTAAGGTCCTGGTGGAAAATAGGACAAGGAGAAGAGGAGGTAGGAAGGCTTTTTAGGGACAACACTAGACTTATTGTCGGAAAAGGGGACAAAACTCTGTTTTGGAAAGATCTCTGGTTAGGAGAGAAGCCTTTAAAAGATGTTTTCCCAAGATTGTACAGGATTTTAAGGAATAAGAGAGCCCTGGTACAAGAGAGCTACAAAATCGAAGATCAATTAATATCCTGACATTTGGATCTCAGAAGGGAGTTAAGGGCTTTCAAAGAAGATAGCAGAAGCGATCTATTTGATCAATTACGGGATTTTCCAATTTTACCGATGGAGGAAGATGAACTGGTCTGAAGTGGGGATTCTTCAGGCAATTTCTCGGTCAAAGCTTTGGTGGATTTGGTTTACATCGGCAATCTAACGAGGTACAAAAAGTCAATTTTGCATGGAAAGGTAATGCTCCCTCTAGAGTCCAAATCTTTGTTTGGTCTGTTCTTAAAGGTAGAATTTTAATGAGATCGGAAATCAAAAGGAGAGGCTTATTCTACCAGGAGGAGGATCCTATTTGCCCAATTTGTGAGATAGAAGAGGAAGAAGTTGATCATCTTTTTTTAGGTGTCTTGGGTATTTGGTCGAACTTGTGCAGGGTCATTGGAATCATGGTTTACTGCAAGGCTTACCCCAAGGTTGAAACTTGCTTGGTATACTCTCCCAGCAGCCATCTTATGGACTATATGGAAAGAAAGAAATTCAAAAGTCTTTGAAGGAAAAACAACAGACATCAATGATCTTATCCAATTAGTTCATTGGAGGCTTTGTGTATGGCTTCTTTCGAGTACAGAGTTTAGAGGCCTTAGACTAACAGACCTCATTTCATCCTAGGATGAATGTATGAATGGTTATAGAAGGAAGGTGAAGCCTAAAGATAAATGGAATCCTCCATATCAAAATGTATTGAAGTTCAATGTAGATGGGGTAGCAAGAGGAAAGCCGGAGACGCTAGGATTGGTGGGGTGCTTAGAAATCATGAGGGAACCACATCCATTGTTTTCAACGAATCGGTAGGAACTAAAGATTCCAATAAGGAGGAAATTCTTAGCATTAGGAGATCTTTGCAAATCTAGAAGTCGTATGGTCAAGGAAAACTCCATATTGAGGGAGATTCGGCAAATGCAATTAAGTGGACAAATGGTCAAAGAAGACCCCCCTTGGAAATTGATCACTGTGGTTAGGGAGATTAGGATGTTGGTTTTAGGAATGGATGTATCATTTGTCAAGATCGGTCGAGAAGCGAATGGAGTGACAAATTATTTTGCCAAGCTTGGAGTTATAGATCTTTTCTTTGGAATTTTCCTTCTCTCTGAGTAGAGGAGTTTCTTATTTTGTATTCATTGTATTTTTTGTTTTTTCTTTTTTTGGGTCTAATCCTGTTAGACCTTTTTGTTTTCTTTCTTTATCCTTTTTGTACTCTTCTTCTTCCTTTAATCTATTTATCCTTGTTACTGCTGAAAAAAAAATCGGGTCAGGTTGGTTTGTTCAACACCCAACCTGACTCAAGTCGCATCCCTATGCATCATCTAACAACTAATTCATGGGTACAAATAGCAATCGTAATGGACTAGAATTTGTGGACAAATGGATATGCATTGGTATTATTATTCAGCAGAAATTTGCTATCTTTCATCCCTTGTCATGGTTACACTTCTGATTGCATCAGAAATGAATCTGCCAACAATAGGAATGAAACTATTATAAGCATATGAATTGAGAAGCATTTTTAAGATCACAAATGCTTACAATTTTTACTTTCCAACATAGAACTCAAGTTTTCCAAAATCAGTAAAAAAATTGTTTTTTTTTTTTTTTAAATTTTTGAGTGATATCAGTAATTATAAGATAGCTCCTGATATGCATTCGTTGTATTGGACAAACTATAACTTGCCATTCATATTGTTGAAAATTACTGATTCAGTACATATATAAGCCAATAAGCACAAGAGAATTAATGATGTACTGCATACATAAAAAACAAAATTGATTTGTACACACGAGAATTTCTATTGTGAACTAATTCACAAAAATTGGTGTGAACTTTCAATCAAAGCATTTGGATGAGAGTGGAAATGTTAGATTTTACACTTCAAAACTCAACTAATAATTCAATCCAAGGACTGTCCTTGACAGTTCACAACAAATCACTGTGAACTGGTTCACAACGGATAATTCTCAACACACCGGTGATTGCTGTGTTAATAAAAATAGTAGATATCAAACCATGGCAGGACCTAATCGGGATCAGTGTGGAGGATGATTTGCTTAGGAGTATAGCGGATGAGATAGATTGCGCAACCGGAAAACTACCTTTTACCGATCTACAACTACCAGTGGATGGGAATCCAAGGTCGAAGAAGTTATAGGTCCCAATGGTGGAAAAGGTGGAAAGGAGATTGGTTGGATGGGGTAAAATATTTATCTTTGGGAGGCAAACTAACCCTTATCAAATCCATCCTGATAAACCTTCCTACGTACTACATGTCCATATTCAAAATGCCCAAAAGAGTAGTGAGAAAGTTGAAGCAGCTATTTAGGAATTTCCTCTGGGTAACAAGCGGATAAAAAGAAGGTGCACTTGGTTACTTGGCCTAAAGTTACCAAGCCCAAATCAAAGGGTGGCTTAGGGATCGTTCCCCTTGAGGCTAAGAATCAAGCATTATTATGTAAAAGGAGGTTTAGGAGGGAGAAAGAAGCTTTGTGGTCGAGGGTGCTAAATGCAAAGTACAGCCTAAAAAGTATTAGAGGGCAGACTTTTAGCAGAAAATGTGCAAAGTTAAGTTCTTAAGTGGTCAAGGTATGGTGGAGATTAGGTAGGGGAGGAAGTCGGTGGGTAGCATGATTCGGTATAAATTAGGGTTGTTTGTAGGAAGAGGAGACATAACCCTCTTCTGGACAGACGAGGATCAAGGAAAAGTGTATGAAAGATGCCTATCCTAGGCTATATAGGATAGCAAGGAACAAACAAGCCTTAGTCCAAGACTGCTACGAAGTAGAACACGGCAATATATCTTGGCAGTTCAACTTCCGACTAAGCTTGAGGGTTTTTGAACATGAAAGGTTTGACAAAATGAAAGCCTTGTTAGGGGAATTCCCTCTATCCATGGAGGAAAAGGATGAGCTATTATGGTTGGTGACTCGTAGGGGGCCTTCTCAGTCAAGTCGATGGTTCATCTGGTGCATCAGTACAATGATGAGGCTCCTCTATGTTGCTTAGCTTGAAGGAGCCTTGCCCCCCAAAGGGTACAGATTTTTGTGTGGTGTGCTTCGAAAGGGAACTGTTCTCCAGAATGGCACTCAAGAGGAGAGAATTATTCAATTTGAATGATGATCTACATTGTATTCTATGTGGTCATATGGAGGAGGACGTAGATCACTTGTTTGTAGAGTGTCACGTGACTAGACAACTGTGGACAAGCTTTGCAAACTTGATGGGAGTATCTTGGGTAGTCGATAGGACTTGTGGAGGAGTCGTCGGATCCTAGTTTTTCCCGCGACTCAGTCCTAAGATAAAGGCCACCTGGAACACCATACCAGAGGTGAAACTATGGGTCATGTGGAAGGAGAGGAATTCCAGGATTTTCGAGAACAAGGAGCCAGACCAAAGCAACATCTTTCAAAAAGCCAAATGGAGGCTCCATACATGGCTTTTATCCGGCAAAGATTTAAAGGGCTACAAAATGATGGACTTTTAAAGCTCTTGGGGGGTTGTTTAAACAGGGGCCTAAGGAAAGTCAGAGCCCACATCTCTTGGCCTCCACCTCAACTGGGTGTTTACAAATTTAATGTCGATGGAGCAGCAAAGGGAAAACCGGGCCGGTATGAATAGGTGGAGCTCTTCATGATTGCAAGGGTACAACGTCCTTAGATTTTCTAAGCTGATCGGACGAAGAGATTCAAATGAGGTAGAACTTCTTAGTATTAGGTGAGTCTTGTCCTTATGGATTTCATCAAGTTAGGGGAAAATAATCACTGAATGGAACTCAACAAACGCGATCAAGCAGGCTATAAAAGGTTGAACCCCCCCCCTCTTCCCCCCTTTCGGAAACGGATCACAATTGTGAAGGAGATAAAGGCATTGTGTTCGAGTCTCAAGATTTCTTTTGCATTGGTCAGAGACCCGCAAACAGAGTGGCCAGTTCCTTCACAAATAACGGGTTGGACGCCACGGTTGCAGGCATTTTCTATCTTTGAGCCCCTGACATGTTGCAGGGAGAGATTGTTTTCATGTTTTAGTTTTTTGGATTTCCTGCTGGATGTATTTTTTCTTCTTGTTCTCAACTCTTGGGTTTAAGTCTCTTATGCTCAATGTTGTTGTTTCTGTATCTAACTTCAGAACTTTGAAATAATATCAATTCTTTATGGAAATCACCACCCACAAATCAAAAGTAAAAGGCAGACAAGTGAAATGTTTGTTTACCACGTGCTCGGACATCAACTTCCAAAGCTATATCAGCAAACAACTCCTGCAGCACGTTGAGCCTTTGGGACCGAGACGCCAGTGCCTGCATATCCAAATTTAGAATTCATTATTAAAATCAGCCTACTCAAGTAGTCACATATACACTATATATATTAAGCAGTAACAAGATGGAAAATGTCACAAAATGTAATAAGCAGTACCCCAAAATGTATTAAAACAAAAGAAATGTCACAAATTCATAAAGGGGTCTAAGAGGAATAAAGAAAAGATAAAACAAACAAGAGATATGGAGTCCCAACCAAAGAGTATAACAACAAGGGAACTCTAAGAATATAGGCCCCATGTCACTCCCTAACCTTCCCCTATTAGTTACAAGAGGAAAATGCCTTTGTTCAATGAGTTAACTCCGATCTTTGGGAAGAAATACGCAACCATAGGCTGACCACCTAACCTGTGTGAAGGAGACCTCATGGCCCTAACATAATTCTTTAATTCCCAGACTACTATAATCAATTTCCAAGGAGGCCTATTCATCCCCTTCAACAAATCCCTTTCTATGATTAACTTCCCCTAATCAATAGATCTCCACATTGTCAAAGCTCTCCTAATAGCTAAAAGTTCAACCTCATTAGAATCCCTCACAGCCACCAATTCGAAGAAAACAATGGAGGATGTACCATCTGAGTAACATAGGACGCCCCCTATTCACAATATAAAAAAGAGAAATGCATATAAGTGAATCTTTTTTTAATGCTTCATGATTTGCAACTTCATTCATGCAATTTACAATTTGTACCATTCTAAATATTCTTTTCTCTTTAAACAATGATGATTTATAAAAGAAAAGGAAAAACCAAATAACACAGACCCATGTCTCCTAAAGAAAGAAGACAATCATAGACAAAAAAAAAATCAAAATAAATTTTGAAGTTGACAAACCATTCATACTCGATTTGATTATGAAATGGGTGCAATGGTTCTAGCACCAAGTGGCTCCTCCTTGGGAGATCAACCTAGCAACCCTTCTGGAAGTGATTAATTTGAGGAAAAATTAGAATTTCGTAAAAACATAAATTTGCATGTATTTTAAAAGTAAATGAATTTATAAATATCAAATTTTATGCTCTTGGTGCAACTTATGCATGGACATTGGTATCTTATAGAAGGGTCCACAATGAATTGTTCCACTTTCTAGAGATCCACTCGTAGTCCATGATCAAAAGTACGAGGTTCATAGTAGGCCTCCCAAATAAGGGAGATGACCATCAATTTTTAAACTAGGTCACACATTTTTGGGTGGGATGTTTTTTCATGGGGGCCTAGGACCATGATGGATGGTCAGCCTCCCTAGAGAAAAGAACTATATCAACATATTGGATAGATGATCCATAAGTTGCATTGGAAAGATAATTTATGGATGGTACATCTCGTCCTTTGGAGGAGAAACAGGAGAGGAAGAGTCCAAATTGATGGTGAGGCAATCACTAAAGGATGGGAAGAGGAGGTGTCCAACAAGAATGACGGTTGAGGAAGTCTTGCCATTTTCTCCGTAGGAACCAAGTGCCATCTATCCTTCTCACTTATATTTGAATGATATCCCTCAAGTGATCCAGAATCTGAGGGAAACAACACCCTAAGCCAGGTTGATAGTAGATACTATTGTGGGACCCACATTCAGGTCATGCTACGTCAATAGCGACCAACACCCAAGTTTTTGGGATTTTTCACTTCGATATATATCTCCAGTTGTTGGATCGTGCTGCAACTTGGCAATAGTGTCCGCCCCTTGCCCACCTACCTTCGCCTATGGTTGACCTAGGGTTTCGGTCAAAGGTGGGCTGGTTTTCAAGCACTGCTGCAGAACTGCCCAGAACCCCAACTTTTGGAATATTTTTGCAAGATCTGCTTCTTTTTCACTGAGATCTGCCGTCTTTCCATCTCTCTGGAGTCGCCCATGCCTGGTCTTTAGATACCATCGAGGAACTTTACCCACATCACTGGTGGGACCCACTTTTGCGGCTGTTCTTCCCAGATTTGTTCCTCTGGTACTCAACAGTGACTTGAAGTGGGTCCCACAACAGATACAGTGTCACCCACTGCACAAAGTGCCATTTCCATCCCGACTCCTAGTAGTGACTCTTCCAATCAATTGGTTTTGCATCCATTTAGGTACTTAATGACCTAGGCTCTAGTTAGGAAAAAACAATGTAGGCCGTTGTTGGAAGGAGTGAGGGTTGAGAGGATTCCGGAGGAGAGATGGATAGAGAGAGAGTTCTAGGAGGACAAAATTTTGGAGGCACTAGGGAACATTGATGAGGATAAGACCCCGGGATCGGATGGATTCAATTTTAGATTTCTTAAGATCTGTTAGGGAATCATATGTGAAGATTTTTTAAGTTCTTTAGGGAATTTCACACTAGGGGGATCTTGAATAAGGAGTTGAAGAATTCCTTGATCTCATTGATACCAAAACAGGAAGGAGCCTCTAAGTTGGGATATTTTAGACCTCGTAGGTACTGTTTATAAATTGTTGGCAAAGGTACCAGCTGGAAGACTGAGGGATGTGTTAGGGAAGGTAATAGGAGAGACACAGGGAGCGTCTATTGAGGTAAATAGATTTTGGACAGAGTACTGAATGCCAATGAGATCATACACGCAAGGCACAAGGACAATTTTTATTTTTTTTAGCAGTAAAACAAAACTTTCATTAAAAGAAAAAAAGATGTACATAGGAAAGGAGAGTATGACTTGGGATCAGGAGAGATGAACCCAAGGAGAAAGAATACAACATCACCTGCCCCACAATATCCCATGTAAGCCAATCCGAGAAAACAAATACTGGAAGAAAGTAACCCATCCCCAAAAGCCCTACTCCTATGAATTACAGATAATAAACACACTGATTTGTTGAGTCCACTCATAGTTTTGCAAAAAATCTGCAAATCCGTTGGCCGATTTGCTGATTTTGGTGAATGAGATTTCCCGTCCCTTAAGTAGCGCCTTGATCTCCCTAGTCATTGATACGAACTTTCACGGTGGTTTTTTCACTCTGGATGCTCATTTGATTGCATTTGCCGAGTCACTTTCGAAAACCAGTTTGCCTAGTCTTAAGGTATTCCAAATAGTCAAGACTTTCCTAATGCTAACTAGTTCTGCCTCATTCGACTCTTTTCTGCCAATCGCCTCTAGGAAGACAGCTAAAGGTTCCCCTTCCCTTGTGTGATCCTGCAGGACACCTCCAATTCCTGTCGGGCCAAGTTGGCTATGGAAAAGGCATATGACCATGTCAATTTGGATTTGTTTGAACGCATGGGTTTGGCCCCAAATGGAGGAAGTGGATGAAGGCATGTGTCCAAGGTTCGTCATATTCTATATGGGTGAATGGCTCCCGAGTTGAACCGTTAGTGGCAATAAGGGGATTAAGACAAGGGGATCCATTATCCCCATTCTTACTCAACATGGTTGTCGAAGCTTTGGATGGTAAGATAAAGAAAGCCAAAGAGAATGGCATTGTAAAGGGGTTGGAGGTTAATAAAGGGGTGTGTCAATTTCCCACCTACAATTTGCAGATGATACTATCTTATCATGTGAAGCATCTAGGGAAGAACTATTTGGTGTAAAGACTGTCCTAAGATGCTTCGAATTGCTCTCTAGACTAAGAGTGAATTTAGGGAAGAGTAACATAATTGGAATCAGCTTGGGGGAAGAGGAAGTCAAATCCTCGGCGGATGAGATAGGATGTGGTGTAAGATCTCGTTTTCCTAGTTGGGTCTTCCCATTGGAGGAAACCCTAGATTAAAATCATTCCGAATTCCAATTGCTGAGAGGGTAGAGAAAACGTTGAACGCATGGAGTAAGAATTATGTTTCCTTGGGCAGTAGAGTGACACTCATTCTGTCCTGGTTAATCTCCCAACATATTTCATGTCCTTGTTTGAGTCGCCCAAGAGAGTTGCTCGGGAATTGGAGAAATTACAACGGTACTTTCTATAGGAAGGAGCAGAGGAGAAGAGGAAAATCCATTTGATTAGGTGGGAGGAAGTCAACAACATGAAGGAAAGCGAAGGCCTAGGAATCTTTAATGCCAGGGATAGAAATCATGCATTGCAATCAATGCAAATGGCCTTGGAGCATGGAAAGGGAGGCGCATTGGAAGAAAGTGTTGATTTGTAGATATGGTGTGCAAGATCCGAGTGGCTGAAGGCTAAGAGGGCTCACATGTAACTAAAACAATCATCAAACTAGGTAACGGTGAGGGATGAATCAGTTCTTCTTTCAGGAACAACATTAGGGTGTTGTCAAGAGTGTCTTTTTGGAATGACAAGTGGGTGTGAGAAAGGATCCTAAAAGACGGTTTCCCAAGACTATAAGGAGTCCATGAACAGAGAAGCCTTCGTTAAAGACTATTATGAGGAACTTGGGGAAGAACCCCAATGGATGGAAAGCTTTTGGAGGGACTTTAGGTGGTTTGAAGAAGAACAATACGCTGTACTAAAATACTATAGAAAGATGTACAGGTCTGCTTGGAGGAGGAGGAGGACAAATGGATTTGGTCAGACAATCCTTCAAGGGTCTTCTCAGTAAAGGCCATTCTTGGGGGAGTGTTTATGATCCCTAGAGCCCTACCCCACCCTGTACACTAGCGTGGCACGATAAAATTCCACCGAGAGTTCAAGTGTTCACTTGGGCTACTATTAAGGGTAGGATCTCAATGAAATGTAATTTGAAGGATAGAGGTTTGTAGGCAAAAGGGCCCTCGTTAGCTTGCGCTTTGTGTGAGGAATTGTTAATCATTTAATGTGTAGATGTAATTTCACCAGAGGTGTTTGGAATATGTTTCTGACTTTGATGAGTTGCTCTTGGATTTAAAACCGGAATATGGTGAATCTGATGACTGAATGGAGGATGGTCCTTTTGCCGGGAAAAGAGGGGTGGCATGGGAAAAGCGGACAATATTGTGCTAGAGGGACGGGTCATTACAAATGATATTAGAGAATGGTTCAACTCTCTGCATGTGTGGGCTCACTGCCTGTGTGGTATGACAGAGCCGAGGACGGCTTTGGTTTTAAAGGAGGTAGATTGTGATACCTTGCCTTCAATGTAAAGGGGCGGCATGGGAAAAAATCCCATACCGCCCATGAGGTTGATGTGGGAGTGGATTATATGAGGGAGCGCCACTCCCTTCTAGCACAAGGCCTTTTGGGCCCAAAGATGACACTTAAGCCCAAAGCAAAGCCATGAGAGTTTTTCAAGCCCAAAGCGGACAATATTGTACTAAGGGGACGGAACGTTACAGAACCGTCACCCAATTCTTGTCAAAGATTGGAGTCCAAAAAAGGGTACCAATGGTGGAAGTCTTCTGAGTTCAACCCTTTGGGATAGAGAGTATTGGGAGAGGAGTGCTACTTTTGTTTTCGTTTTCCTTTTGATGTGTTAATATTCCTTTTACTGGTATTATGGAAGGGGGAGGCGTAAACTAGGGGGTCCCATCTGGGGTGTTCAGTCTTGTATATATCTATTATAAAGTCCTTCCCATAGTATTGTACATTTAACTTATTTTAAGTAAAATCATTTCATGTATCTGCTCAAAAAATAATAATAATAATTTATGAATGGTAGCCTCTAAGACACAATTACTTGATCATCAAAAATGAGCCCAAAACTATCTTTTGATCTACATATCAAACTAAAATCCTTAAGTTGCATTGGACAGCTAACTTAAGGATGTTAAACTTAATGCATAAGTTGCAACCTTCAAGCATCTAAAGTGTGATGAAGGCTCTAAACAAGACTCAATGGGACTCCCTTTGGGGTGATTTCAATGAGAAGAAAAAAGACACCTAGTAAATTGGCACCAATCTTATCTTCCCATTAAGGACAGTAGCCTTGAGATTAGACCTATCAATGAAATGAACAAGGGACTTCTTTCTGGAAACTTGCTAGTATTCCACTCCTTAGAAGTCTTTGGTATAAAGAAATACAATATCACAAATAAAGGTTGAGAAGTTGACTCAAACCCTAATTAAGTTGTCTAGGGTCTAGATAGCAATTGGTGCTTGGATTAAGAAGTTTAAGGTTCAAATTTGTCTTTGGGCAGGCAATCTTTCCAAGAAGGACCTTTTGGAAGGATGTCTATTGTTGAAACTCTAATTTTGCTGCCAATTCCCGTCTTTTTTTCTAGGTTGCCTCTCTCCTAAAGGCCTCAGTTGCTAATAATTTAGAGCTTTTGGGAAAGTACGTCATTTTGGAACATAACAATTTAAAAAATATTCTCTATATATAGAAGCTGAAGATTTTGCCAAGTTCATCCTTTAGGCTAGATCTTGCCTCCATCTATTAAAGAATGACATTTGGATATGGTTGTGCAGAAACACAGTTCAAATGTGGAATGAAATATGAATCCACAAATTATTTTGTTGTTGTAATTTTGATGGTACAGTAAGCACTGAAGTAACAGCTCCTCCTTGGAAGACTAACTTGACACCCTCTGAACAAGTATGAAAAACAAGCATTCGTTACAAATTTATCTAATACATTAATATAAAAAAGTGTTCCAAAATTCTTGATTGAAAAGAGGTGACATTAGGGTCTCAACTGACTTAATCCACTTAGTCGGATGCCTATGGAACTGTGCAACATCTAGACAGAGTTTTTAAGGGCTTGAATCTGCTTGATCAAAACATCCACGAATACAACATGCACCCCAAGCCTCTAGTGTCATGAGACTTGAAATATGAATTGATAGATTGAACTCCAAATCCACTCAATTGGCGGGTCCAAAGAGTTCAAAAGTATCTAAGAGAACACAATGAGCTATGAACCCAAAGTGCATTCAAGACTCTCCACATAAAGGGAAGATTCAAAGAGCTAAGGTTCAAGAATGATCAATTCTTAGTCCGTAACAAAATAAAATTTTAAGATCAGTCGATTTAAAGTGAAATTTCAAAGATGCTCAAATTGAGAAAAGATCTAAATTTGAATTCATTTGTGAGATCTATGGCAAAATTCTCGAATCTCACCAAATCAAATCAATCCAACAAGATCTTGCTCCATTTGAGAAAAACAAATCTCAATTGATAAAACATAGGTAACTCTCACAACGGAGAATCAACAAAGGCCCAATCCTCATTAGATATCTAATTTCAAACCGAAATCGTAATACTCAATCGCAAATATTTATGACTGGTAATAGAAAAATTGCAGAAAAGAAATTAAATACAAGAGAAACATAAACAAGAAAATAAAAACTCACCAAACCAAGAGAGCAAGAAACCTCAAGTGAACCTGGGATTTGTCACCATGTGCAACCCAAGGCCCTTATTTATAATTTTTGTTTACAAAATTTAAAAAACAAAAAATCCAAGGGTTCACATGACCAAGCTTGACCCAATTACAAGATTCGCTCAAAAAACTAAATAATTATCCTAATGCCATGTGTCCAATGAGATCATCATGAAACAATTATTACATCAGGAAAATAAAATTAAAAAAAAAAAAAAGAAGAAAAAGAAGCAAGGAGGTGGCACCTATCCTAGGTGATCTTAGATCCAAAAATCTTGCATGCTATCTTGTAAAGGTGGTGGAGAGGAATCTTCTAAGGAGGTGGAATGCAATCTCGTCACTCATCCTTATCCCTTGCACATGGACCTCAAAAAATGGATCTTTTCAAGCCCAAATTCATGGAATAAGAACCAGTCCAATATATGTACCTAACGGGCCATTATTTAACATTCTTGATCCCAAAAACCTCCTAGATAGGTCCCTTTTTCTCTGATAAAAAACTGCATAGAATTTAAAGGCCAGTTCATCAATCTTGTCAAACATTTCATCATGTGGCCCCCTTGAGATGCCCACATCAAATATACTTCGAATTTATACGAAGACTCAAAACGTGTTCTAGAATGAATCTTTGTGAAAGGAAAAGATTGAAAGTGTCTCTTAAGAGTTCAAGTGGCATGAATTTCAAGCCTTAACACCCCATCCCCCAACCCCCACCCATTTATAGAGATCCATGACTATTTGGTGCTGCAGCCTGTAACAATTTGCCTAAGTTGCTTTGCTGTTGTAATTGTACAGCTTTGGTAATGCAGCCTGTACCACTTTGCATGTACTGCCCTGGTGCTACAGCTTATATCACTTTGCTACTGCAGCCTGTACGACTTGATCTACTTGTGGCCCACCTTTGACCAATCAAGCCGTATAAGGTCCAAATCAACCCAATCATTATCGGATTTCTCTAAATCTTGATTTATGATGTTTGATCAAGCCATCAAGGCACAAATATGTTACCACAACAAGAATTTGCAAAATTTTAGGTGACAACGAAACGCCTGACTCCTTAGGATCTTTTTTAAAAATAATAACAAAAAAAATTTATAAAGTCCACCACCAAAAGATATAAAAACACTATTCAAAAAAAGGAATAGAAAACACACTACAAGAGACCATACTGTCGAAGCTCCAAGAAAAACTATCAAAAACCACAAATTACATCAAAATAATGATCCAATAATGACCTCATACCACCCCACCCCAACCCTAGCCAAAAAGTCAAACGAGTCCAGCAAAGTGTCTCACATGCCTAAAAGTGATGTCCAGTGGCCTTCATCCTAATTACGAGGAAAACTTCCAAGGCCTAAATATTTCACTTGCCCTTTGAATCCCCTTCACCTGCAACCAGCCCATAGCCATCTCCCTCCATACCTCCACTACTCCCTAATAGCCATCAATTCCACCTCACTTGAATATCCAAGACGTAACATTTAATACTCCGCTCATGATCTTATGAAACACCCCACACCTTGTTTGCCCCAGTTTACCTTTAGCTACCCCCATCTACATTGAATTCCTCCATCCCTCAATACAAGGGCACCATCTTTCTTTGACCCTCCTGTAACGACCCGTTCCGCTAGCATGATATTCTCCGCTCTAGGCCTCACACACGGCCCCCACGGCTATCAATTGGCAAGCCAACACACTGTTGCTCCCAAAAAGCCTCATGCTAGAAGAAGGAATGCTGGAATTTCCAACGCAACTGGCAATGTGAGACTTTGGCACGCTCCATACTACAGACCCCCTTCTGGGGCAAGGTATTACAATCTACCCCCCTTAAAGTCAGAATCGTCCCCGGCTCTACACACACAACAACCAAGCCCATACCCTCAAGCAGATAATTGAACCGTTCTTTGATATCATTTGTAACGACCCGTTCTGCTAGCATGATATTGTACGCTTTGAGCCTCACACACGGCCTGCACGACTTTCAATTGGCGAGCCAACACACTGTTGCTCCCAAAAGGCCTCATGCTAGGAGGAGGAAGGCTGGAATTTCCAACGCAATTGGCAATGTGGGACTTTGGCATGCTCCATACTACAGACTTCCCCTCTGGGGCGGGATATTACACCTCCTCTTTCTACCACCTCCTTTCATGCAACCCTCCCAACACCTAATAAAATTGCTCACCAGAAAGGCCTCGAACCTTCACACTTTCAACCACTCAATCAATCTCACTGATTCATAAACCTCAAACCCATGCTTTCCTTCAAAAATTGTAAAATTCCATTCTCTCCACATTTACCACATTATTACCAACAATATGCACAACCGAGCTATGCATTCACATTCCCTTTAAAATACCATATTCCCATCCAGCCAATATCCTCCAAACATCCACTCAAAACCCACCTACAACCCATCAAATCTTTAAAATAGTAATAATAATAAACTAAGATAAAATGAAATAATAAAAAAATCCATATTTCCATCATAAATTCGCAACTTCCAAAAAGATGATCCACATTTTCCTCCTCTTTTCCACAAAAACACAAACTAAAATAATTTTTGGGGGCAAAGCTAAATTTGCAACCTCCTTCAAGACCCCTACCCTTCTCAAGCCACAAATGGTTAACACCTTCCCTTGAATCGCACACCAACCAAAAACTTGAATCTGATAAGGAGCCTCAATTTTCCACACAAAGGAGTAAGGAGCCTCAATTTTCCACACAAAGGAGCACTACAGTCTAAGAACCATGTTTGAGTTGCAGATCCTCAAAAAATCACTAACTAAAAACAAGCTAGAGGAGTTACCCACCCAAATTCTTCTATCGCCCACCCTACATATACAAACCTCACTCAACCTACATAATAATTCCTCAAACCTGTTGTGGGACCCACTTCGGCAACGTAGTTGACCAAGATCTTCCAATTCTAGAAAGTCAACTTAATCTATGTATTATTGATGGTAGATTGATTGTAATTAGGTATTCATTCATTTCTTTCCATAATCAGCCACATGATTAGCTCTTTGTTTAATATTTATACATGTAACCCTTATGATTCAAGATATTCAATATAATACAGAAGAGAAATTCTCTCCTCCATTATTTCCTGTCTTTTCCTTTTTCTATTATTATTTTTTACATGGTATCAGTCAGAACACACGATCCATAACTTCGTGATCAGACTTGCAGCATGCCTCTTTTCCATTTTTTGCCACCTTAGTGGGTTTCTTTCAACTTCTAGTTTTTCTTTTCTCTGCGGGAACATGAATTTTTTTGTCACCCCATTTGTTGTCCCTAGATCTGTCAGATTGATACAGATTTTAACTTGCAACTCGTGTCTACCCTTGCTTTTTTTTACCGCTCTTCTCATCCATATGGATCTCACAAGGGTTTGATCCACGGTGGAGCACCATCTTGTTGTTCTTGGCATCTGTATCAGGGACGTCCAAAGGGTGCATTTCTAGGTTTTCTGCCTCGATCTGGTGGTTGTACTGTTGAAGCCCCGTCAAACTACCACCGGTGTAGTCACCCCTGGCCCACCTATCTCCCCATATAGTTGTCCTTGAGTTTGGGTCAAAAGTGGGGCCCCTTTTGCTGATTTTTTCTAGCACTGCTGCAGAACGCCAACAGTGTCTGGGATCTTTCTTCCAATTGGGCTTTTATCTTGTTGAATCTTCTTCAAACCACCTTTCGTATTGTCGCCCCTGGCCCACCTCCCTCTCCATCTAGTTGACCTAGGGTTTTGGTCAACGTTCTTGCCCCTTTTGTTGCTCTCTATCTTGTTCCCAGCAGGCGACACATCTCCCAAACTTCTTTAAGATTGACTCTGATCTGATCCACAAATTCTCAGATCTTGATGTGTGTTTGCCCCTCATCCTCCCATCTTCGTGTACGGTTGACCGAGGTTTTCAGTCAACGGTGGGCCTCATTTTGTTGTTTTTTCAGCACTGTTGCAAGCAAGGTTGTCAAAATCGCCCGATTCTCTAGTCAAATCGCGAAGGGTATCACGATTCGACTCGCATCAATATCGAAATCCTTTAAAAAACACGATTTTTTAGTGAATCGTGAATCGTACAAGTCGAATCGTACGAATCGTAGACTCGTACGATTCATGTGGGAGAAGGAGAAAAAGAGCAAAAAACAGTTTTTTTGATGAAAAATGAAGAATTTTTGGAAACATAAAGCGTAACTTTTTGCATGATACCTATTTTTATTGTGCTAGCACATCTCTGATGATCAAGCTCCACAGAGCCTAACATGCCTCTATTTTTCTTTCTCTGTTTTCATTTTTCTCTTCTTCTCTTCTTATGAAAAATTTCTTCTCTTTTCTTTCTTTGCTTTCGTTTTTCTTCTGAAAATTTTCTTCTTTTTTCTTTCTCTGCTTTCATTTTTCTATGTCATCATTCGCATGACTTATGTAATGCTATGTATGTAATAAATTTCATGAAATAATAATAGAATTAAGTTTGCAGGTCAACAATTTCTCTTCCATAGTCATATAGTATAATGTATGGTGTATACAGTATATTGTTATCTTGTATAATGTATGGTGTACAATAGACTGCATTTTGGAATGTTAAAACTTGATTTCTAATGCATTTTATGAATCTTATGATTCTACGATTTACGATTCACACCCCTAGACCGATTCACGATACGATTCGATTTTGACAACCTTTGCTGTGGGATGCTTGGAATAGTGTTTTCTTCACAACCTATGTCTATTTTACTCTGGTTGACCTCCTTTCAGTCTGTTACTTCACTGCTACTGTCGCCCCAACCTGTGCTTTGCATCTACAACGCTTCCGCTCATCTTCATCATGGTGGGGTCCACTTCTGTGTGGCTACACAGATCTATTGTTTGGTCTTGTTGCGATTCCAGGATTTGTTTATTGCGCACATGGCTTCCTTTAATGCGACTAGTAACAGTGCCCCAGTGACACGACAGGAGTTTGTCTTACTACAGCAACAACTGCAGCGCCTTCAATCCTCTAAGGTTTCTAATGTTGTCTCCTCTCCATCAGGTATTGAACACCTTGCACACCATGTGTCCCATCATTTCTAGATTATCAATTCTGGTGCTACAGACCATATGGTGGTATGTCCACCCTCTTTTCTTCTTATAGCGACCTGCTCGCTAGCACAATATTCTCCGCTTTGGGCCCACACGCCTGCTCGCACGACTTTTCATTGGCGAGCTAACCCAATGTTGCTCCCAAAAGGCCTTGTACTATAAAGAGGAAGTACCCATCTTATATCTCAAAGCAGTTCAAGCTCTCCATGAGATATGGGACCTTTACACGCCCTCACTGGCAAATTTTTAGGACCCCATTCTCGCCCACACTATACGGGGGTATTACAATCCCCCCCCCCCCACCATTCCTTCTTCCTTTCCTTTAAGACCAAAGCCGTCCTCGGCTCTGTCCACACCACAGTCCAAAAGTTGAACCGTGCTCTGATACCATTTATGGCGACCTATCCCGCTAGCGCAATATTATCCGCTTTGGGCCCACACGGCTTTGCATTGGCGAGTCAACCCAAAGTTGCTCCCAAAGGGCCTTGTGGTAGAAGGAGGAAGTACCCATCTTATATCTCAAAGTAGTTCAAGCTCTCCAGGCGATATGGGACCTTTACATGCCCTCACTAGCAAATTTTTAGGACTCCATTCTTGCCTACACTACACGAGGGTATTACAATCCACCCCCATTAAGACCAAAGTCGTCCCCGGCTCTGTCCACACTATAGTCCGAGAGTTGAACCGTGCTCTGATACTATTTATAATGACTTGTCCCGCTAGCACAATATTATCCGCTTTGGGTCCACACGCCAGCTCGCACGGCTTTGTATTGGCGAACTAACCCAAGGTTGCTCCCAAAAAGCCTTATACTAGGAGGAAGTACCCATCTTATATCTCAAAGCAGTTCAAACTCTCCAAGCGATATGGGACTTTTACACGCCCTTAATGGCGAATTTTTAGGACCCCATTCTCGCCCACACTACATGGGGGTATTACAATTACCCATTTCACGTGGTATGTAACTTAGCTAATGGATCATCTATTGTTATGGCTGGGAAAGGGACAGTTACCGTTTCTCCTACTTTGGACCTATCTTTTGTTTTGTATGTTCCCAACTTATACATTCTGATGTTTAGCAATCTCTTTATGTCTCTCACATTGGTTTTCATTATTTTGTTACCCTTATTAATGATTATTCTTGCATGACTTGAACATATTGATGAAACACAAATTTGAGGTCTTTGATCACTACTGCACCTTTTATCAGTGGATTGACACTCAATTTGGTTGTAAAATTAAAGTTTTGAGAGTGATAATGGTGGGGAATATTTATTACACTCATTTCTTACTTTTTGCAAGATCATGGTAATACACTCAACTCTCTTGTCCTTCTACACCTCAAAAAAATGGTGTAGCTAAACGAAAAAACGTCACCTTCTTGAGGTGGCCCATTCTCCTTTTTTACCATGCATATCCCACAATTCTATTGGCCCAAAGTTGTGTTAACTGCTTGCTATCTTATCAACAGTCCTATTGGCCCGAAGTTGTGTTAATTGCTTGCTATCTTACCATGCATATCCCACAGTCCTGTTGACCTGAAGTTGTGTTGACTTCTTGCTATCTTATCAACAGAATGCCATCTCGCATTTTACAAAACCAGTCCCCTGTTGACCTTCTCTCATTACATAAATCTGCCCCTCATCTTCCCTTACATATATTTGGTTGTGTATGCTTTGTTCATCAATTCTCTGGTATAAACTCTCTCCCCGAGTTGTGTGCTATGTCTTTCTAGGTTACTTACCTTTCTACAAAGGTAATAAATGTCTTGATCCCCTCACTGGTAAAACATATCTCTCCATGGAAGTCACTTTTTTTTAGCGGGATCCTATTGTTCATTACCCTCTACCTATTCTCCCTGTAGATCCTAATCCCCCGACACTACCAAACCCATTCTGGTGTATCAACACCGACAACCTAGGCCGCCATCTGCCGCCGATTCCACCCACTCATCTGCCAGTGGTCCAGATCCACCAGCCTCTGACCAGTATGATCTTCCTAGCAATTCACAAACGTAAGTGTGCTTGTACAGATCATCCACTTTATTGGTTTATATCCTATCATGCTATTTCACCTTCTTATAAAAACTTTCTCACAAATCTGGACAGCATTAAGATTCTAAAGAGGATTGACATTGCGTTGAAACATCCCTCCTGGAAAGCAGCTATGGATGAGGAATTAGCCACACTTGAGAAGAACCATACTTGGGGCATGATTCATCTGCCTCCAAGGAAGACTCCCGTTGGGTGAGCTCAATAGCCAAGAACCCATCTCTTTAAGTAGGAGGTCTTGAGTTCAATTCCCACTCCCTCCAAAGGGTCACTCCCCATAGTTTTACCCGGTATATGGCTAATTCTTCATCCATAGTTGCTTTCCAGGAGGGATGTTTCAACGCAATGTCAATCCTCTTTGGAACATGGTTCATCTGCCTCCAGGGAAGACTCCCATTGGGTGAACTCAATGGGGTTGGAGCGATAGCCAAGAACCCATCTCTTCAAGTGGGAGGTCTTGAGTTCAATTCCCACTCCCTCCAAAGGGTCACTCCCCATAGTTTTACCCGGTGTGTGTGGATAGGGAGGTTTGCACATGCCCCAAGGATTAGTGAGGTGCTCTAAGAACATAAGACTCCCGTTGGGGTGAACTACCAGGACACGTTTTCCCAGTTGCCAAGATTACGTAAGAGTTGTTGAAAATCTTTTTGTACAAATGGCCTTTCTCTTAAAATTTTAACATGTAGAAACACTAAACTTATCATAGATCTCAAATTCATCTATTTTTTTATTGTGATTAAAATTGGAGCAAAAAGACAGCTGAAATTGTCAAATTACGATGGTCTTTCATTTACAAATTTCTTCCTCATTTTTATCAGCTAAGACCATGATGCATGGAGGCAGTTGACATGAACTTTGTTAACTGATGGGTTATTCCTCTTAACGCCATAGCATTCAGAGGAGACCTTTAATGGATTGAAGTGGAAGGACAAGAAATGCTCAACAAACAATTCATTTGAATTGGCATTTATTCTTCTGCAATTATATATATATATATATATATATATATATATATGCCTGAAAAAAAATTCACAATTCAATTTGATACACCAATGATTGTGATTCAACAGGAAATTTCAATTTCCAGAACATCAAGAAACCTCACATTAAGAACAGATCAAAACTCTCACTTGGTAGATTGTAGCAATCAACCAAATAAAGGCTGCAGTCAATAGGACCACAAATCCAATAGGAAACCCATGCCCTCCAGTGATCTCTAATAATCATTGAAGGAGGAGTTAATTAGATGCCCACGATCACCATCTAATTTGATGGGCGTCCAACATCTGACAATGACTCAAATGGAATTTTTAGGAAGGGAGTAGAGATCCAACCCCTTGCAGCTTTTTCTCGATCTCTTGGGTGACAGCGGTGAGGTAATCAGAACTTGAAGACGTTGCAGCTTGAGACATCCTTGGGGCAGGCTCCAATCCAAAAACGCATTTGATTGGAATCTTGGAGAAGAAGATTCTTCCAGAAGCGAAAAATCGAGGACTGAGTAAAGCCGGAGAATTCTGAGGAAAATGTATTTGAATCAAATTCCAGGAAAGAGTCGGAACTCGGAAATGGATATTGTCGGTGGAGAGGGACGGGTGAATTTCCAGTGGAGGAAGCGGTGGGGAGACATGGTGAAGACAGATGGAAAGAACTGGGACACGTGTAAATCAGCTATTGGATGATAATAGATTATGGCATGTGCCTTTATGAAACGGAACGACTATGAAATGAGAACGAAAACTCCCCCAGACTCGCTGATAGGAGGGTTTCAACGAAATACGCTGTAATATTTTTGATAATATAAAATAATAATATATGTAATTGATTGTGTTAAATTTGAATCTTATCCAATTATATTAGTATTATAATTTTACATTTTAAACTTTAAACTATTATTAAATTATCAATTTTTTGTGATTCATTCATAAATTTTGATAATAAATTAAGATTTTTTTCTTCAATTATATATTGTACGAATAATTATTCTAACCAATTATACAATCTCAACTAGTGATAAATATATAATCTTTCTATTAAAATTAGGTACTTCAATATCACAGACTTTAGAAAATCTTTTTTTCATTTAAATTTGTTGACACTCAGAGCCTTCAACATTCCTTTGACCAAAGGGGATCACACACCAAACCACACACGAGAATGATAGAATGGATCATACAAAGAGTAAACATAAATACAAAACTTAGATTGAAAACAAAGGAAAGTACAAGAACCTTCACACTCAAACTTTCATCCATATTTGGTACTTGGTAGAACTCTTTACTAGTTTTAGAGCAAGGAGCTATTCCATCCTATTTGTAGTCGAGCCTTTGAACATCAATGGCTAATATGTTGTCAGAATCCAACAACTGAAAACCATCGAGATCCTTTTCTAGAATTCACCAAACAAAATATCTAAGATCTTTGTAGACTCTCCTACACTTTTACACAACTATAAAAACTTTTGCACTTTCGTGTATAACTACATGTACTTTGACATATTCTTACATGTATGAAATGCAAGTTGGTTAGAGATAAATTCAATGTTATCTCGAAATCTAAATTTTGATCTTCAAATATGTAACTTTGGAGTAGGATTTTGAAGTCAGCTATTAACAGAAGCATGTCGGCTAGCTCGAAGCGAAGTTACACCATTTTCTATAGTTGTCTTCCAAAAATACTCTTTTTTAGTTTCTTTTTTTTAAAGATGTTCTCAAAATACATTATCGAAGAAACAAATTTCAAAGTTGAACGTTCGAAGTTTAGTTTGAAATACTGATTCGATATTTTGTTCAAGACTTAGTCTATTAACTCAACAAATGTGATAACAAATTCAATTATTTTTTAGAATGAGTTGAGAATGTTAAGATCTAATTGAATTTGTGCAAAGTCTATTATCAGATAATCAAAATTGTTATAAGTACAATATATAATAAGTATTCTTGTATATCTTTAACAACTTAGAATATCTTTTTTTTCTTTCATTCTAATGATAAATCAATATCTCGCAACAAGATATGTTTTCTTTGATATTTCTTTTTAAATTGTAATTCTTGATTTGGATGATTAATGGAATTGAGTTTCTTGCTCTAAATTGTTTCTCTTTTCTGTGCATAAAATAAGCCATGCTTACAATTTTCATTTTCATTTTTCTATCCTCCCATATTTCATTCATGATCCGAAAACAAGGAAAAGCATCACTAAATGCTTGAACTCGATTTTCTCCAATAGACCCTACCCCCGATAACTTTACATGCAAAAAGCAACTCTACTTTAAATTTCCTTTCAGTCATTCATCTGGATTTTTTCTCTTTTGGAGTTTACATAAATATCCCCTAAAGCCATGTCAAACTCTTCGTGGGACCTAAAATAGGAGAGACCATATTGGCATTGATGTCATGTAAAAGAAAGAGTATTTTTGGTATTTCTAAAATTTGCAATAGAAAACAATGTGTCCCAATTGATTTTTTTTCCTCAAATTTTAGTGCTTTAACTTGATTAATTCAATCGAATTGTCATTGGTGGCATCTATATTGTGACGACTCGACTCCTCCAACAAGATATTGTTTGTTTTGGGACCACCTGATTTGCACAGTTTTGCATTTGAGTTTGGCTCACTTCCAGGACCATAAGGCCTCTTGCTTGGAAGAGGGGCTTTCCCCCTTTAAATCCATCCACACACCCACTTCCCTGGGCGATTTGGGACTTTTTCCAACATGCTCAGGTGGGCAGGGGCATCACAATCCACCCCTCTTAAGCACAGAGCCGTTCTCAACTTGGCCGCAACACAAAGGCAGAGAGCTCACACATGCAAAGAGTTGAACTTGCTCTGAACCATTTGTGACAACCTGACTTCCTCCAGCAAGGTATTGTCCGCTTTGAGCCCATATGACCTGCATAGTTTTGCATTTGGGTCTGGCTCATTTACAGGCTCAAAATGCCTCTTGCTTAGGAGAGGGGCTCCCTCTTAAATCCACCCACATACCCACCTCCCTGGGAGATGTGGGACTCTTTCCTACATGCCCAAGTGGGCAGGGGCGTCACAATCCACCCCTCTTAAGCCTAGATCCATCCTCAGCTTGACCATAATGGAAAGGCATAGGCCCCAGACAGGCAAAGGGTTGAACTTGCTCTGAAACCATTTGTTATGACCTTACTTCCCCCCGCAAGATATTGCTTGTTTTGGGCCCACTTGACCAGTACGATTTTGCTTTTGGATTTGGTTCACTTCCAGGCCCAAAATGCCTCTTGCTTGGGAGAGGAGCTCTCCCCTCTTAAATCCACCGACACACCTACCACCCTGGGCGATGTGGGACTCTTTCCCACATGCCTAGGTGGGCAGATGCGTCACAATCAATCCCTCTTAAGCCCAAAACTGTCTTTAGCTCGGTCACAACACAAAGGCAAAGGGCCCATACAAGCAAAGGGTTGAACCTGCTTTGAAACCATTTGTGACGACCAGGCTTCCCCTAGTAAGATATTGTTCGCTTTGGTCTCACTTAACCCGCACAATTTTGCTTTTGGGTCTGGCTCACTTCCAGGCCTAAAAGGCCTCTTATTTGGGAGAGGGGTTCTCCCTCTTAAATCCACCCACACACCCACCTCCCTAGGCGATGTGTGACTTTTTCCCACATGCCCAAGTGGGCAGGGGCGTTACAATCCACCTCTCTTAAGCCCAGAGTCGTCCTCAGCTCGCCACAATAAAAAGGCAGAGATTCCACACAGGCAAACACTTGAACCTGCTCTAATGCCATTTGTGATGACCCGACTTTTTCCAGCAAGATATTGTCCGCTTTGGACCCACTTGAAACCGTTTGGGTCTACCTCATTTCTTGGCCCAAAAGACCTCTTGGTGGAAGAGGGGGTTTTCCCTCCTATATCTCCTCCCCATCCCTTACGTGGGCGATGAGTCAGTGGTCTTGGGAGGGGCTAATATAACACCTTATTTGGTAATATGTAGATAATAAACTATGCTGAATGCCTCAATGATCGATTTATCCTACTCGTAAATCTACCAACTTATTGTCACATGATTTTTTTAAAGATATTATCACATGAAATTTTCATTCACCTACTTTCCATCAAGAAAAATTATCAAATGCGAAGCAATTTAAAAATTTAGTGTGAATTTTTAACCACTACCCATGTATGAGTTCTGAAGATTACGTTTTTTTTTTCTAAAAGTTTTGAATTTATTTTAAGGTCCTACCCTTTTTATAATTTTAAAAAGGTTCGTTCAAATTCTCAAAAGGCCCTTCACATGAGTTCATTACTGTTAAGTCAATTTCTTCTTTGAGATTTTGTTTAAATGCATGTTACATGGCTCACTTGAAGGTCAATGCCACTTAGTGACTAGAGTGATTAGAAATAATTTTTGTCGATTAATAGCATCTCAAAATCCAATTAAATTCGACATACAAAATGTTGAACTTTTAAGACTAAAAAATCAACAAAAAGCGAAGGTTTGATCATGATCAAATTAGAACTATATCAAAATATAATGAATGTAAAAGATGAAAAGGACGAGACAACCGTCTCCAAAAGATATTTCAGTGTAAATTATTTGCTATGATCATAAAAAAAATTCTAAAAATTGACCTTAAGCCCCATATGGTCAAAGGAGAACTTTTACTTGGGGCTTGTTTAGAATTATGAAAAACGTAAAAGGCTTTACTCAAATAAACTCAAAAGATAGGAGCATTTTCAGAAAAATCCCTTTTAAATTCTTCCAAAAATTCAATCCTAAGTGTATTGATTAAAAGTTCACACCAGTTCATTCGGGGTTCACAACAGTATTTATCTTTTAAAGAATTTGAGTCATATATTGCTTATTAAGATGTACTGAGAAATCTGAGATTTCTCGGTAAAAAAACAGGCAAATCAGTTAAAAATGGAAGGCCTGCAGAACATCTTATAGTGTCAGAAAAAAACAATATCCATAGCAGATTCAACCAAACAATATTCCACATGCCTCTTACGGAATCAATCAGCTCCCTAAACTATCGAGTATCCCTCCAACCTATTTCAAAGCATGACAATCTTGTATGAAGCAGCAAACCTGGATGCCTCCTTACTAGATCAATACCTGGGAAGTCCCCGGTCAAACATCCGACCTGTTGGACATTCATAAGGAAGGTGGCCATGCCCACCACAGTTGTTACAGATAACAATGGCAACACAATCACGACTGATATGGCCTGGCTGGTCACACATGCGGCAAATGATGTAACGGGAGTGCCCGCCAGCAATCTCTGATGCCAGAATAGTCTTGGGGCACTGCCGTGCCACATGGCCTGGGATATTACAAACATGGCAGACAGGATCATCAGTGCAGTCACGAGCCAGATGACCGGTCTGGTGACAGTTGTTGCATGCCTCATCATTGGTGCAGTTAGCAGCAATGTGGCCTGGCTGGTAACAGTTCTTGCAGACCCGAGTGTCAAAGCCAGAGCCAGAGCCAGAGCCAGAGCAATCACGAGCTAGGTGACCCTTCTTCCCACAGATGTAGCAGATCGGATCATTGTTGCACTGGCTTGCAGTATGACCAGGCTCCTTGCAGTTCCAGCACACAGTTTTTCCAGTGCATTCTGATGCAATATGCCTAGCAGAACAGAGACAATCAACAATATAAACACACATTCAACTACAATGAGGACAAAAAAATCAAGGCGTCAATTGGCCACATGGAACTGAGCAGAATTGAATTCCACTCAGGAAAAATGGAAGACATGCACTGGTGTAATTTCTTATGTCCCCCTGTTTGGTGCTGTGTGTGAAACAAACCCAAATCGAAGAAAATGGAAGGAAATGAATGAAAATGGAGGATTAAGATTTCACTACCATAGGATGATAGTGGGGTGGCTAAATATAGACAAGCTAATAGAATTTTGTGTGATAAAAGAGTCCTTCAGCTAAAAGAACAGTTTTATAAAGCAATTATCAGATTCGCAATGCTCTATGTAGTAGAGTGTTGGGGAATGAGGAAAACACAAAGAAAGCTAGGACTATGAAGATGCGTATGCTACGTTGGATGAGTTAATCAACTCTGAAATATAGAGTTAGAAATGAATGCATTAGGGATAATTTAAAAGTAGCACGATAGATGACAAATTGAGAAAAACCCGTCTAAGGTGGTTTGGTCATGTTAGAAGACCAGTCACTGTCCCTGTGCATATAGTTGAAAGAATTCATATTGTAGGCACAAGGAGGAGATGTTGATCACTAAAAACGTGAAGGAAAGGAATAAAGAAAGACAAGTTAGCTTGCAGAGTGGTTGATGGTATGACTTATGATAAGATCAATTGGATGAGAAGGGACTCATAAAAATGACCCCAGATAGATGGGATTCTAGCATATGATGATGATGGTGTTGATGAACATTGATCCTCTCTCTCTCTCTCTCTCTCTCTCTCTCTCTCTCACACACACACACAGTCAAATATGAAATGATGTACCGATGTAATTTCAAGTATGCACCTTTTTTTTACCAGAAAAAATCTTCATGGAAACTGCTACCATTTTAAGGTTGAACATCTCCAATATATTTTACATAGACAAGCACCACAGAGAATGGTGGACAAGATGAAATTAGGCCATGACCATAAGACATGGTGATCAGACAGAGCCTATCAAAGCTTGAAAACATGAGTACAATTCAAATAGTAGCATGTTGGCATAGTAGTGGCGCTTTTAGTAGTAGAAAGTAGTTAAGATACATGATTTGCACGTAGCATAGAGTCATCCATTGTTCTATTTCATGACTAAAGAAATTAATCAATAAATAAGTATCTACTTAATGTCCAATCAAATATTAATCAATTAAATCCTTTAACATCAATGTGAAATACATCATCTGTCAAAAAAAAAAAAAAACACTCTATTTGGTAAAAAAAATAATGAAAAAAATTTACAAAAATGACAAGGGACATACGTAGTTGAATGCAAAAGATCAAGGTTTAAGGAGTAATCCCAAGAAACCTTGGATGATGCAACAACCTAAAGTTCATCTTTTCTTTTTATAGTTATTACTCAAGTTGCATATTTCATAGTCTTGTAAAGGACATTGAGCAAAGAAATTGTGTTCTCCCCATGATTGTCTCACAATCTTCAAATTCACCAAACTGATTCACAAAACCATTTCTTTTGTATTATTTTCCTTTTTGCATGAATTGTCTCTATATCTATTTAGATATTTTTGGATAACATGTATATCCCTATCCTACATTAGAGGTGAGACTAATCCCACCGATACAGAACACCATCCGCTAGCCATGTGTACAAGGTAAGCCCAAGAGGAGTTGAACCCAAGACCTTTAATCTAATCCTAGAAGCTTTTAGAGCAACTGAGCTACCCGTGCGGGTTAAATTTCTCTATTTTTAACTCTGTGTTTGGTAACTTGGATATTAGAAGCTAATCACCTTAAAATAGAAGATTAACATTTTTAGGGACCCCCCAACAGTCGATCTACAAAGGTAGTAGATCGCATTCTCTTACTGTCTCTAGCAAAATATTCGCTGCCTCTCCCCATTCCTCAATCTATCATGAAACCTGTATTGAGACTTTTTTAGTGAGACTCTCTAACGACAATTCCTATCAAATGGATCCTAAGGCACATGTAGTTGGGCGGTGATGTAAAGAGGACTATGTAAATATGTTATTTATAAAATTTCACCTCCATCTAATCATCCCTTGATTATAAAATATTTAAAAATCAATGGCTTATACTTATCAAAATTTAAAAGCCAAGATTATATGGCTTGAATATTAATTGATAGTGAAATTTTATATACTTCATATCCATGTTATCACTTATCAAACACATCCATTTATGTGGGACACATGGTCCATTTGACGGGAAATCTTGTTAGAGCATGAGCATATTGCTTGTAAAGTCTCGCTAGCCTCACTCATTTACCTTTGCCTTCAAAAAGAGAACATGTCTAATCCCATTATGTTACAAGCTATTTTATTTTATTTTATTTTCTAACTCCTAGTGTTCATGTTGAACACAATTATTTTGCTTATTATATTTTACTAGATATCTTATTTACTATTTTTTTTCACGTTGTATTATCCATCTTCTGGACCGTTGAACCATTATTAAGTGTATGTGACACATTTTTTTTTTTTATTTGTTATACATACATGTATATATCAAAAATAGTTTAAAGATAATATAAAAGATTGTAAATTAGTTAATATAACAATATTATCTTATTCGATTATGAACGTAATAATTCTTGCTTGAATTCAAAGATAAATTACTCATACAATGAGTTAACTCAAAATGTTACTTAGATTCACTAACTAAAATTTAGATAGTCTAAACACGTGGTTTCATTAATTCAATGAAATTGATATTTTTTTTTTGAAAGGTAAGAAATTGACTTTTTTTTTTTTTAGTCAATATTTGTACTTACCTTTTTAAGTGACCCATCCCAATGGGAAAAAGTAACTCCAATAATTTCAAGCCATCAACTTTTGAAAACTTGAAACTTATTTTCCTTGGATTTTGTCAAAGTGATATTTGGCCTTTGTATTCATATTTGGACCTTTCAAGCTGTCTGTCAAAGTAGGCCAGTGGGTCTTACATATTGTGCAAATTGGAAGATTTGAGCTTAGTCAGTTGGTTAGAATTTGTAATTGAAACTAAATGGATTTTTTTTTATAAATGTTAATAATTTTTCAAATGAATGGCATTTTTAATATGGGATCCATGTTCACAAATGAATGTTTTATATTACCTAGTCAATAATTTAGTATAGTATATGAAGATCTTAAGCTTCTTGCCAAATGCCAAAATTTGAATATACCAAGAATTGTCACGATTCTAACAGCAGTTACCAAACATCAAGATTTTAATCTACTATGATGAGAGTAGATTTTTCTCCTATTCTACCATTTTCTGAATCTCTTAAATTATAATCTCCTAATTACCAAATACACCCTATGTCTCCAAGAATTTATCTCAACCATAGATTAATGAATGGTCAAAAATTAGTTGACAATCACCTAAAACTCTCTTATATATGCCTAAGGTATATAGATTAAAGGTAGCAAGGATAGTTTCAATGTAGTAAAGGTAGTTTGAATGCCCTGTCTAGGTCCCTATGAGTTGAGCTAATTCTTAAGATGTCCTTGCATTTCCATTTATTTTAATTTCACCCCCGACATTTGAATATTGATTGCAATTGGGTCCCAAGCATGCCAACATATGAGTAATGTTGTGAAGTGATGGAACATTGAGTTAAGGCTCAACTGGGCATAAGACAATATACAAAATTGATTGGAAATTTGGAATGCAGAGAAGATAACATAGAGAGGTGTTTAAGGCTGTGTTTGGAAGAGGCAAAGTGAGGAGACTCTTAGTTTTCCTGTTTGGATGAAAAGGGAAGAAGAGGGACACGGCACGAAGGGTCCATAGAGACTGCTAAATTTCGCAGACCAAGCTCGTGAACACTGCTTGAGACCATAGAGAGTCTTCTTGAGTTCATAGACAGACTGAGGCGCACCTTCTTGACAAACCCAGGTAGAGGAAGCATGTACACTTCATCTTGGAGATCACCATGGAGAAAGACATTCTTCACATCTAATTGGTGAAGGGCCAGACATAAGTTGTGGCAAGGGATAGCAAGATCCGAATTGATGTAATCTTGGCAACAGATGAGAAGGTGTCCTGGTAGTCCACGCCATATGTCTGTATCAAGCCTTTAGCCACTAGCCGAGCCTTATATCTAGCAATGGAGCCATCAGGATTATACTTCAAAGCAAAGACCCACTTGTATAAAGGCAGAGGAACCAAGTCCCATGTATTGTTCTTCTCAAGTCTGGCTAATTCCTCATCCATTGCTACTTTCCAGGAGGGATGTTTAAAGGTCGTGTCAATCCTCTTTGGAATCTTAATATTGTCCAGAATTGTGAGAAAACTGTGATAGGAGGGTGAAACAACATAATATGATACAAACCGATCAAGTGGATGACTGGTACAAGCGCACTTACCTTTGCGACGCGTAATAGGAAGATCAGACCGATCCGAGGCGGGTGGATCTGGACAACTAGCAGATGAGTGGGTGGAGTAAGCGGCAGGTGGCGGTCGAGACTGTCGGCGTTGATACACCAGAATGGGATTGGTAGTGTTGGGGGGACTAGGATCAGCAGGGAGAAGAGAAAGGATTGGGGAAAGAGAAGAGGTACACAAAACTGAAAAATAGTAGTTGTAGCCAGAGAAGTTGTAAATAAAGAAGACACACCCAAAGACATGTAAGGGAAGATGGGAGACGAATTTATGTAATAAGAGAAGGTCAATAGGGGACTGGTTTTATAAGATACGAGATGGCATTATGCTGATAAGATAACAAGCAGTTAAAATAGCTTCAGGCCAATAGGATTTTGGGATATGCATGGTAAAAAGAAGAGAACAAGTCACCTCAAGGAGATGACAGTTTTTCCGTTCAGCGACACCATTTTGTTAAGGTATAGAAAGACAAGAGAGTTGATACCATGCTCTTGCAAAAAAGAAAGTAAGGAGTGTGACAAATATCCCCTCCCCCCCCACAATTGTCACTCTGTAAAACATGAATTTTACACCCAAATTAAGTGTCAACCCATCGGTAAAAGATGTGGAGGTGATCAAAGACCTCTGATTTATGTTTCATCAAATTTGTCAAGTCGAATGAGAATAAACATCAATAAATATGACAAAATAATGAAAACCAATGCGAGAAACAGAGGGAGATTGCGAAACAAAAGAATGTATAAGCGGAAAAAAAAAAAGTAGATGAATTTTTATTGATAGTTGATGGAAAATGAGATCTAATATGCTTGCCATATTGGCAATATTCACACTCAAAATGATTAAAAGATAAACTAGGAACAAGCCTTTTCATAACAGAATCCATAGGATGTCCCAGACGACAATGCCACAACCACACATATGAAGTGGAAGAGGTTGAACAAGCTTCTGAATTGCCATGGCGAGAGTCGAGAAGGTATAGGCCACCCACTTCACGACCATCACTCAATACCTACTTCGTGATCAAATCCTCAAAAACACAATGAGAAGGAAAGAAAGTGACTGAGGAATTCAGATGTCTAGTCAAGGCACTAACAGATAACAAATTGCGGGATAAATTGGGAACATGCAAAACAGAGGGAAAATCCAAATTAAGAGTAACGGGAATAGTCCCTTTCCCAACAATATCAGTATAGGAGTCATTAGCTAATTTAACTTTACCACATGAAACATGTGAAATGGAAAAGAATATGGTAGACATACCAACCATATGGTTAGTCGCACCAGAATCAACAATCCAGGAATGATAGGAGGTATGATGTGTTGAAAGCTCAATACCTGAAGTAGATGAGACAACATTGGAAACCTCAGAGGATGGAAGGCGCTCCAGTCGTTGCAGTAATAATTTAAATCCATATCTAGTCATTGGGGCACTGTCACTAGCCACATCTGAGGAAGAAATAACAGGAGGGGCAGCGGAGATATTAACTTGCTTCGGACGGCCATGAAGCTTGTAGCAGGAATTAATATAATGGTTGTTCATCTTGCAACATGTGCAAATACAGGTACCCTTCTTCCGGGGGCCTTTGGTGTCCCGACGAGTGTCGGAAGATGAATCCTTGCCATGAGAAGCAGGAGCCGCATGAGTGGAAAGGAGGCACAGAGGAATGAGTAGTGACCAACGGGGAGCGTTCAGCCGGCATAAGATTCATAACAAGGCGACCACTGTCATCCCAAAGTAATGCAAAGTAGACCTCATCCAGAGAGAGGAGAGGTCGTCGCCCAAGCAGTTGGGCCCGTGCAAGCTCAAATTCAGAGTTGAGGCCAGCTAATAACGCAAAAATCCTTAGATTCCTTTGATTCGGCATATTATTGCTTCCTTTGATTTTAAGATTGCTTGGGTGTCTCGGTCAGCTAATTCAACTGTAGATGAATTGGCTCGTCAGGGATTATCCTTTGATTCAGAAGTTATAAATTGTTTCTTGTAATTTCGGGGTGGGAATATGTTTTTTCTATTTTGGAGGGCTTCTCTTGGCCTGTTTTTTCCTCTTTGTATTCCCTTTTGAATTAATGAAGTTACCTTTTAAAAAAAAAATATGCAAAAATCCCTTGTTATTCAACATATTGCCAATGAAAAAGAATATCTGCAAGATCCTTAAAGGTAATGGATTGTAGCTGATCCAGCTCCAACCAACAAGACCGAATCTGCGAATAACAAGGATCTCAGACGACATCTCATCTTCAATAGGGGGAGTTATCACTTATCCCCATCGGAATATAAAGTCTTAACATTGTCTCAGACATCCTTAGTAGTGGGAAGAGTGTAAACCAGGCACCGGAATTGATCTTCCATGGAATAAAGAAGTCAAGACTGGACGAGGGAATTATTCAAGGTCCAATTGGAATATTTAGAATCAGTCTTAGCCGACTTTGTGTCAGTACCATCGATATAAGACGATAATTGTTTGGTAGTCAAGAACATCTTAGCAAAATGAGACCATTTAAAGTAGTTGGTCTTATTAAGCAAGATCGTCGTTATCCGTCCAATCTGTGGAGAACCAGAAGAGGCCACATCTGGAAGAGAATGTGTAGTAGAAGATGCTATAATGTTGAAGCAGTAACCAAATCAGAGAACTGTAGAAGCCGAGAAAGATAAAAAAACAGACCCAAGAATATTTTGTGGAAAATCTAAGAGAAGACAGCAAAAGTGGACCCCACAAAGCACAAACAAAATCGAAAGCCTCGTAGATGCAATATAGTGGTGGGGCCAAAACCAAGTACGGAAGTACTCTAAACAATCAGATCCAAAGAAAAAATCCAACAAATGGGGAAGTAGGTTTGCAAGTGTCTCGAGCAGCAACGGTAAATTGCAGAAAAAGTGGGTCCCACCGGTGATAGAAGAAGCACAAGCCAGGGGCGATTCTAGTAGGCTTTATCTGAAGCCTAAAAGGTCTAGGAGCACAAAGATCCAACAAAAGAATCCAAAGAAAATGGGTTACCGTCGTCCCAAGCAGCAGCGGAAAGAACCAGTCTGAATTGGGTCCCATGCAATCCAAATGGTAGATCAGCCGGCACAAATGGATAAAAACATGAAAAACGATAGAATTATGTGGGGGTACCGCTGTGGAAAATAACAATAGGGAAAAGGATAATAAAAGAAAAGAAAATATTGGAGGAGAGGAAAATCTCTCTTTTTAAATGTATTGTATTGAATGAATAAAACTGGAGGAGATTACAAGAATAAATAAGATATAGGGTCAATCAAGAAGGCTAATTTTGGTAACAAATAAAATAATGGCTAATGACAATCAATCATACATAATAGAGTTCACTTTGCATAATGAGAAGATTCAAGTCAATTGTAGCACAAAGGTCGGTCCCACAAGATCAATTGTCCTGTAGTGGGTTCCACAACACTCCCCCTAAAGCCGGTTCGAAGATATCGAGTAAACCTAGCTTGCTCAAAACATGATCAAGTTGAGACCGAGAAACTGCTTTAGTAAGCATATCTGCAAGTTGATCATTGGACCTAAAGATAAGGAGTGAAAGTACGACCAGCAGATATGTGTTCTCTAAGAAAGTCACAATTCACTTCAATGTGCTTAGTGTGTATTCATGAAACATAGGGTTTGAAGCGATGTTAATGACAACCTGATTGTCACAGAACAAGATAAGCAGATCAGCAGGAGCAAGGCCTAACTCAGAGAGAAACTGTCAGAGCCACAGTAACTCTGCCACAGTATTGGACATCGCACGATATTCCGCTTCAGCACTGGAGCGAGCAACAACAGTCTGCTTCTTACTGTGCCAGGAGACTAAATGACAGCCAAGAAGAAACAGTAACCAGGGTAGAGCGACGATTATCAAAAGAGCCGACCCAATCGGCATTAGAGTACCCACATGCAGATAAGGAAGACTGGCGTGCATAAAACAACCCCTTGCCAGAATGAGCCTTAAGATACCAATGGGTATCCCGCGAAGCATGCATGAACTGACTGACCACACCAAAAGCATATGATAAATTTGGCAGAGTGATAGTTACGTAAATCAGTTTACCAACCACTGATAAAAAGCAAGAGTATCAAGAAGAGTCCCTTCCGAAGCTAATAACTTTGTGTTGTAATCTAACAAAGTGTCAGTAGGTTTGCATCCAGAACACCGACATCCTATAGAAGATTGAGGAATACTTTTGCTAGGAGAGAGAGAGACCTCGAAAAGAATGAGCAACCTCAATGCTAAGAAAGTAACATAGGGGCCCTAGATCTTAAATATCAAATGTGCGTCATAGATATTCTTTGAACGTAGAGATGGCTGCATCATTATGCCTGTAAGGATAATATCATTAACATACACCACCAAAATCATCACAACATAGTGGAGACAGTAGATAATGAAATTAGGAGGGCACTTGATAGCCTAGAGGGGGAAAAAGCTTCGGGCTCAGACGGATTTAATTTCAGGTTTATCAAAACTTGTTGGGACACGGTCGACAAGGACTCCCTCCAAGTCTTTTGGGAATTTTACAACACTGGGGTGACAAACAAGGGGTTGAAGAACTCGTTTATCACTCTCATACCAAAAAGGGAGGGACTGTCTGAGCTGTCACATTACATACTTATTAGCCCAATAGATTGTGTATATAAGTTATTAGCAAAAGTCCTAGCGAAGAGACTGAAGAGCCATTTGTGGAGGATCGTCAAATCCTCGATTGGGGTCTTAATCACAAATGAATTGCTTCATATGCGATTAAAGGAGAAGAGGCCAAGGATTCTCTTCAAGATCGACATGAAGAAAGCCCACGACTTTGTAAACTGGACCTTTGTGAGCTACCACTTCAATAGAATGGGTTTCAATCCCCGGTGGAAGCAGTGGATGAGAGCCAGCATTGAAGGTACCACCTATTCAGTGCTGGTGAATGGATCTCCAACACTGCCGATGGCAGGAACTAGGGGCTTGAGACAAGGGGATCCACTTTCCCCTTCACCCTGATGGCCCCCCAACCAAATACACACAAGTTTAACATTGATGGGGCAGCTAGGGAAAAATCGGGACTGATAGGCATAGGTGGAATGCTATGTGACTGCAACGGCAGGACCTCTATAATTTTCTTTGAATCAATAGGTTAGAAGGTCTCAAATGAGGCAAAACTTATTAGCATTAGGAGAACCTTGTCCATATGATCTAACATAGGGAGGGGAAAGTTGATTGTGGAAAAGGGGACTCTACAAACGAAATAAAGTGGTTGTCTGGGCTCAAAAAGTCCCCTTGGAAATGGATCATAATAGTGAGGGGAATTAGGGCGTTCTGTTCAAAAAGAGACGTCTCTTTCTTCACGATTCAAAGATTGGCAAACGAGGTGACAAACCTTTTTGCTAAAAATTGGGTGGATTCTAATATGACTGGAGTGTTTCACATGTACCAGATGTCAAGAGTAGTAGTTTTGTTGTGTTTCATAGGAGTTTTTGATGTATGCATGGGTGTTTTGTGATATGATGGATCTTTCTTTCTTTCTGGCTTCCCGTGGGTCTATGCCTTTTAGACCCTACGGCGCCATTTCATGTACAGTTCTTCTTTTTAATATAATTTATTTGTTACCACTCAAAAAAAAAAAAGATCGACTTCATATGTGTGCTATCCTTAATGGTGAGTGCCACAAAACATAAAAAGTCATCTTACCCAGGAAGTGCACAGTTGTTACATACACGTACATTTGGACAATCTCTAGCAAAATGCCCAGGTAGCTTGCAATTATTGCATTTTCCAAAATGATCCCTGAATAAAAAAATTAGTGAAAAACAACAATTACTTAATCACGTAAATGAAAGTACGAAACTTTAAGGAAAAAAGTGAATTAGACAGAGAAGAACAGAGAAAATAAACAAGAACAGCCAGTTTTAAGAAGAAAACTGAAGTTGAAAGATATGGCAGAAAAAGTAAACAATACAAACCTCACAGTGAAATGCCAACGCAACATGTTGCAATGATATCAGTTCTTAGGAATTACTAACTGTAAGAGATGGGAATATTGAGAAAATGTGTGGTCTGACAAAACTTCATTTCCCTAAAATGGAGGAGGCGTGGGATATGCCTGATTGTTTCTCTCATTTCCTAAAATGGAAGGGGCATGGGATATGCCTGATTGTTTCCCTCATTTTCCTAAAATGGAAGGGGTACCTGACTCTCTCTCTCTCTAAACAAAGCCACATGGATGGCTCTCGCCCTCCCTCCCTCTCCCTCAATGTCCCTTACTAAACCTTTGTCTCCGATGGGGTAAAATTGAGATCATCAATGCCATGATAGGACAAAGATGAAGCTGTACTAAAGGAAACAATTGCTGTCTCTGTTTTTCACCAAAAAAAAGGGAACCAAATAGATTTCTCTAAGATTTTTCCTAAAAGGAGGAGGAATGCGGTGAAAGGAAGGAGAGGGGGGGTTTGTGGGGCAAATATGAAACCACTAGAGGTACTTGGATGTGGTCTCTAGTGTATATTGGAAAGTGGAAACGGGTAGTGGGACAAACCTGATTTATTTCTTGTGCATACATACATATTATGTGTGTATGTATGTATGGGGTCTCTATGAGATAGGCATGGATTTGGAGCATATTTGGGGGAATGACATTGCATGGATTTTCTTATATATCTCCTAGCAACGTGGAAAGGATTTCTGTAAAAAGGGCATGGATTTGAAACCAAATCATTAAATCACTATATATTTGTGATCAATTGTCCAAATTTTTGAAACACGTAACTTCTGACCTCCACATACTATTGTGCTCTACTTTTCAATACACACACATAGACTACTATGCTCTGATCAAACCAAAACCATTGATATTGTAGTTGTTGTGTGTGTACTAGCAATGAGATCTATGCAATGTGTAGGCTACATAATAACGAAAATTAAAAAATAGCAATAAAGTTTGATAAAGAAAGTGAAAACGTAAAATTTTTTAATGGTAAATGACAATTTTGGTATGTGAAAATTCATAATTTGTAGCAACTTAGCACTGCAGTTGTTCATTATCAAAAATATTTTCAGGAGATTTGAGAATGAAATTGATTTATGCAACTTCTAAAAAGTTAGAAGTGCAAATTACCAGAAAATTATTAACAAAACAGGAACCTCTTTTATTTTTTTAATGATGATATAATTTATTAAAAAGAAAGTGGAGAAAATAGGATGATACTGTTGGCCCCAAGAACAAAGGAAAAGAATTCCAATGTGTGTGCATGTTTCTTTTGTCAAGTTGAGGGAGCATCTTTTTCATGAAAACCAATTATAATTACACAAGAAACAAAACTTTTATGACAAAACACTACCAAAGCAATGCATTTCCAAAAATAAAGGCAAACAAACAATCATTGCAACTTCTGAGACACCAAAGTCTCAAGACCACCAGCCAATAAAGAAACACGTGAAAGCAATATAAGATAGTCAAGCAAAAGATACCTTTAAAACGTAAAAAGACTATAAACTAAAGTAACCTGTAACGCCGGTGATCCGTCCTATAAGGTGCACTCCGGTAAGTTGCACGCTCACTGCTGCGAAACCGTCGGGCTATTGGAGGGCTCCTGCTGCCATATGGACTCATCTCAAAACTGGAAAAAGAAATCGACTACAATACCTCCAGAAACTGCCCACCTAAACCACCTCCAGCTCAGAAACTCAACCCATCCAAATCCACCATTCACTGCTTCTCCCTGTCGACATCACTGCAAACCAAGCTACCACCCCATCATAACAAATCCATCTCCAGTTGCTTAGTCCAAAACTCTTACTCACAAGAACTAAATTTTCACACTTCAAATCCAACAGCAAACCAAATATCAAGCTAAACAGAGAAAGAAATAAAAGAAACATAAAGCAGACAAGAAGACTCTGAAACCATGAAAATATAAGCAAAATTGCATTTCAATTGTCACCCATGTCGTTAAAAAAAACAGTAATTAACTACCCAAAAAATACAAAACCCTACTCTCTATGAAACAAGAAATCAAATAACCCTACCCATAATTTCACCATAAACATTACCATTCACCACATACTCCAAGTCAAAAGCTCAATCTTGAAAACCACTTAAAAGGCAACAATTCAGCAACATATTTATCGCATCATCATCATCAGCCAACCTCCGATCTATTGGATGACGGAGGACCCCAAGACCCCACCTCTCCCTGAGTATGAGGGCGTTGGATAAAACTCCGGATGCACGCAGTCCCCCACAAGGCAAGGACATCAGACGACTATGAGACTTGAACCTGAGACCTCTAATTCTTGAGCCGAAACCCCGTGCGAGGTCTATCTAGAGTCATCTTTATGAGTTCTTCTTCTCCAATTGACCCAATCATAAACCATATCATCAGTCACTCTACAGTCTAACCTGTCCTTTTTTATCTCTTCCCTCCATGTCTTCACAGATCGTCGTCTCCTCCTAGTGCCTCCAATCTATAGCCTCTCAACTTTACGCACTGGAGTTATGTTTAGTCTTCTACTAGCATGACCAAAGCACTTCAAACAAGTTTCTTTTAATTTGTCAACAATAGGAGTTACCTTTAAAATGTCCCTAATGAATTTGACCTCTAACTCTATCCTTTAGGGTTAAACCACTCATCTCACATCGTATACACATCTCCGTTGTCCTAACTTTGTTTATTTGCCTTACTTTCATTATACAATACTCTACTATAGATCTCAGAAAAAAACAAATACTCTACTATGTATAGCATTACAGATCTAATAATTGTTTTATAAAATAACCGTTGTAGGCAAAGGGGGACTTTTTTATAGGACAAGACCCCACTAGCTTTTCTACATTTTACCCATCTCGCTCCCATCTTATTTGTTACAAGAAACTAAGTTTAAACCTCCTTGAGATTCTACTATAGAACCCAAGTATCTAAACTTATCACAATATGCAATTATGTTGTTTCCTATTTTTACTAGATTACCCCCACTATCGTCTAACCCACTAAAGTTACATTCTATATATTCTAGTTTGGTTCTACTAATTTTCAAACCATTTGACTCAAGTTTTCTTCTCCACAAATCTAACCTTGCATTAAGTTGTTATTTCGTCTCACTAATTAATATTATATCATCTGCAAAAAGCATAAACCATGGCACTTAATCTTAGATTCTTGACATTAAGTCGTCCATGAGTTTACGAGGATCCTTGATGGAGTCCTACTCCACAGGGAACTCCGTTGTCTCAATACAAACATTTCCAACATTAGTGGCTACACCCTCGTAACTCAATATAGTTCTTGAGGTTGTATTTATTTCTCAAAGTTCTCCAAATTAGTTTCCTTAGTACTCTATCATAGGCCTTTTCTAAATCAATAAAAGTCATATAAAGGTTCTTCCTCTTCAGCCTAAATTTCTCTACTAAGTTGTCTTAGAATAAAAGTAACTTTTGTTGTTGACCTACTCGGCATAAACTGAAATAGATTCTCGGATATATTTGACTCTTGTCTTACGCGTCGCTCTATTACCCTTTCTCAAAGTGTCATTATGTGACTCATGAGTTTGATTGCTCAATTTTTATAAAAAAGTGGCACAACTCTGAATATCTCCTTTATTTTTATAAAAAATGGACTATTGTGCTCTTGCATCACTCAATAGACATCCTTTTTTAGTATAAAATTTTGTTTAATAATCAGATACCAACACACTCTACTTTCACCTAAAATAGACTAAACTTCAATTGAGATGCCATCCGATCCTAGTACTCTATTCTTCTTTATCTTTTTCAAGGCTTGATTGTTATTTTGTTCACCACCCTAATTTACCTCTCTATTCTTCAACTTTTTCAAGGCTTGATTTGCTTTGGTTTTTGTTATTTTGCTCACCACCCCTAATTACCTCTCCTTTCATATTACCTCCAACTTCAAATTGAGTGTTCTACAAGTCTTTAAAGTAGCTTTCCCACCTTTCTCTAATTTCTTTTTCTTTCACTAAAATCATTTGGCTATTGTCCTTTATGAATCTCACATGGTCAAGATCCCTTCTTCTCCGCTCATGCACCTTAGCGAGCTTATAGATTCTTCTCTCCTTCCTTCTTTTCCAGTTTGGCATACAAATTATCAAAGACTTCATATTTGTGATGTGGGCATCACACCCAAAAATTGGGTGCAAGAAAGGTTCGTGTTCGACTATGGCAAGTATGAGACCCAACCAGCTGGTTCGGGAGCCTGAATTGGAAGATGCAGCACGTGCAGACCCATATGTGGGCCCAAGGCTCACTTAAGGTCATATGGACCTTAATTGGAGGAGGGTTTAATGTTCACAAACCTAGAGGACTGTAGCTCATGGGAAACATGTGGGGTTGACAAATGGCACAAATCTAGCAATCTAGGTTAAAATTGGATGGTTGAAAACAACAATAACTTGCAGACTACTTTTCAGGTATCAAACAAATTCGGAATTGGATGAAATTTTAAATGTGGATAACTTATTCAAAGAGCTTTCCAACAAACCCAAGTTTGCCCAATCCGAGTTACGTAGTTTGTGAACAGGTGCAGAGCCACTCCGAACCCTAATTTGAGCTCCTCCTAGGACAGTCCATTAGCAAAATTCTCTCCAACCAAAACGTGTGATATCTTTGGAAGTTCAATCCCACACAACTCATGGACGCGTGGATCCTTTGGAGAGTCCTTTTTTTCTATTTTTATTAATTTGTGTATCTTTATTGATTTTCTATTGGTCCAATAAGGCATGCTGGCAACTTAGAGTGCTTTTATAGGATAAATGTAATGCACATGGATTGCTCCCAATGAGAATCCAATCCTTGTGCCAATTTGGAGATATTTTTATTTCGCATTTAGCAAATTCGTGTAACCCTAGGTTGACCACAACTCCACCAAGGTCAAGTCATGAATTAGGGCTTTCTTTGAGTCATCTTGTAAGTTATTTAAAGGCCACTTCCTTGGCCGATTATCTCGGTTAATTAATAAGAATTTTTGGAACCAAACTCATTAGAGTTGAACGTGTGAAGCACAACCCTTGGGATGGGACGATCCTACCTTTGGATTGGAAAATCCAAGCACAAGTACGTTGGTTTTGATTTATGTTGTGGCTTGTTTAAGTTTGATTAAGGGCATTTCAATTCATTCAATTTCTTCTCTTTTCTTTCATCCTTTAATTGAATTAAAAAAGGTTTAATCTAACTTAAATAAGAACACATAAATTCCTGGAAACTTGTCGCCGTTGGCCTTTGTTCATCAAACCTCGGCAAGTAGCAGGTTCATAGACACTTGAATGGCTAGGATCCATCGACGGCAACAATGTTTGGATCCCGAATTCCTAGCGAGCCATCGATTAAGTTAAACACTGCCTTGTGCTTGGATCGATTTGTCTATACTTTTTTTTATGACCAGGTGTTCAAGCCTCTTAGAGCACCCAACTAATCCTCGGAGCATGCACAAGCCTCCCTACCCACCCACACACCGAGTAACTCTAAGGGAGTGGCCCTTGGGAGTGGAGTGGGAATCGAACTCAGGACTCCCACTTCCTGAGGTGGGTTCTTGGCCATCACTCCAACCCCTTTGGGCTCATATTTGTTTTACTTACAACCTTGTTGGCGGTTTTTGGAGCTAACTTGCAATTTTTCCAATCAACCATATTCCTTGATTTTTGCCATATCTTAAATTGTTTTTTCTTCTTATGTATGGATCTTTCTACCTCGACGTTTCATCACCACGAGTCCTTCTGCAAGCCTATTCTAATTTCATTAGTTTCACCCAAAACCTCTATGGTTATATCTTTAATGAGTTTAGACATCCTACCCCACATCGCATTGGGATTCCAATCATCAGCCCACTTTCATTACTAAGCACCTTATCTTTCAACTATTTTTGTCTTTTTCTCTCAAATTCCACCATCTAATTTTGGGAGGCTCCTATGTTGCTATTTTGTAATTTATACTTAACAGACAAGTCCAAAACTAAAAATCTATTTTGTGTCATCTGGCATTTACCAAGGATGACTTTGCAATCTCTACAACGAGTCACTTCTGTATGTCTAAGTAGAAAGAAGCCTATTTGAGATCTAAACTGGTCACGCTTAAATGTAATGAGAAGTTCTTCTTTCTTTTGGAACAAAATATTAACTATGACTAAATCATAAGCTACCACGAAATTGAGAATTGATTCCCACGTCTTTCTTTCTCCAAACCCATGTCCTCTACGCGTGGTTCTATACCCATCATTGGAACTCCATAGATTGCCAAAAAGCATCCCTCGTATTCTCTCCTAACCTGGATTGAGGTGTATAGGCACTAATGATATTTAGAGTTTCGCGACCTAAAATCACTTTTGTCCTATCGATTCTTCATAGAACTTCAATGATGTTCTCTTTAATAGTGCAACTAACCACCATGCCTACACCGTTCCTAGAATTACACTCCCCTACAAAGAAAAGCTTGAACCCCCCTCCTAAATCTCTAGCTTTGCTAACCTTCCACTTAGTCTCTTACAAGCAAGCTATGCTTATGTTTCTTCTCTTCATAACATCTATTGACTCTAAACTCTTCCTTGTTAGGGTGCTTAAATTCCAAGATGTCAGTGATAATTTTGAGGTTGCTTTAGCCCTATCTACGGACAGTTAGGGTTGTAAAGTGACCAAGTATCAAGTAAAGAGGGTAAAAAGAAAAAAAAAAGTCTGCGGAAGATTTGACAAGTAGGTGAAAAGCTATGAAGCACGGATACTCCGAAACCATTCGAGTATCCGTGTCTGGTAAAATTCCGACACGGATACGGTTCGGATACGTGTTAGATACGTATCCAATTAAATAAAATATATTTTAAATACAGATACGGATCAGATACGGCATCAGACACGTACAGATACGGCGAGATACGGTACACGGGACACGGCTAAAACACGGCATACGGCGAAAACACAGGAGAAAAGAGGGGGAAAAATGAAAAAATAAAATCTATCTTCCTGTTCTTCCCCTTCTCGCGAAATACCCTTCGAAACCTAAAATTTCGAAACCCTCTGCTCTTGATTCTCTGCACTCTGCTCTTGGCTCTCGATTCTCTGCTCTCCTTCGTCTTCTTCTGCATCTTCTCCAAGTATGCCTTTCTTCTTCCTCTTCTCTCCTTCTTCTTCTGTTCTCTTCTACTTCTGTTTTCTGTCTTCTTTTTCTTCTTCCTGATTTTCGTTTTTTCTCTTCTTCTTCTTCCTCTGTTCTTCTCTTCTCCGTCTTCTTCTCTCCATCGTCGTCTTCTTCTTCTTTGTCTTTTCGTCTTCTTCTTCTTCTCTCCATCGTCGTCTTCTTCTTCTTTGTCTTTTCGTCTTCTTCTTCTTCTCTTCGTCGTCTTCTTCTTCTCTTCTTCTTCTTCGTCTCTTCATGGAAATTTCTTTGTTTTTAGGATTAATGGAATCTCGTTTTTAGGCTCCCGAGTTTCTGTTTGTTTTCTGCTAGAACATGCAATTTTCATGTGAAGTATCATAGAGAACATCAGTTTCCTTTTTCTTTTTCTTTTTAATTTGTTTCATTTTTTTATTCAAGCATTTGAAAATTAACGGTTTAAAAATACATGGAAATATAAGTATTTTTATGTTAAAATTTGCTATTTTCCAGAATTTTCCCTTCTTGCAAATGAGCCTAGTTTCCATATAAATTTCAGCATTGGGCTATTGTTTATTCTCTGTTGGCATTTCCAGTATGCATTGATAGGTCATACTGAAAAACATGGAAAAAAAACCTCTGAGTTGAGTGAGTCAACTAGTCAACTAGTTATATTAAGTTTTCCAAATTGAGTCAACTAGTTATATTAGTTTCTAATCATGATATCTCCAACTTGATGATGAAATTTTAGTTAATTAATTGCTTCTTTTTTTTTCTGTCTATGTTTGTCGTCATCTAGTAGTACAGCTACAAGTAGATTTTGTTCCTTCGAGGCTATGGATGACCATTGTCCTCTTTGGTCATATGTTACAATACATCAAAGTAGAGATCTGAACGTTGGAGGTGGAAATAGGAAGTGGAAGTGTAATTTTTATAATAAGGATTTCAACGGTTCATACTCTAGGGCAGGGGTCCAAAAAACACTTCGGCCGATACTCCGGCCAGTATGCAAATATCGGCCGATTCTCTCTCATCTGATTTTTCTATTTTATTGCATTTCTCTCTCCTCCGATATTCAAAACAGTGATAAACCGTTAAAAACCGTAAAAAACAGTGAAAAACCGTGAAAAAACCGTATCGATTTTTTTTAAAAAAAAAAAAAAATCAAATAAATTTTAAATACCGATTTTTATGCATATCGGCCGATATGGTGACCGATATTCGGTCCGAATATCGGTCATATTGGCCGATAACCTTTTTTACTGGCCGATACATATCTTCTCGGCCGATATCGTTCGCCCTAAAAAACCGATACATATCGGCCGATACGATATGTATCGGCCGATATTTCGACCCCTGCTCTAGGGTTAAGGCTCATCTATTGAGGCAAACTGGTAAAGGGACTCAAATATGTTCTTCTGTTACTGAAGAATATTTAAGAGAACTCTTAAGAGTTGTTTCTGAGGCTGAAGAAAAGTCTAGACCCAAAAATGTTCCCTTACCCAATCGTTCCATTGCAGCTCTTATGGCCTCAGCGTCAACTAGTGAGGGGAAAAAAGGACGAGTTAGAGGTACAAGTGCTTTGGAAAAAAATATTTAAAAATGATGCTAGAGATCGGCTTACAAGTGAAATTGCTAGAATGTTTTATTCAAGTGGTTTGCCATTTCACTTTGCTAGAAATCCCTATTATCTTAGGTCATATACTTTTTTCTGCCAACAATCGCTGGGTATGTTCCTCCTGATTATAATGCTTTAAGAACCACACTTTTACAAAAGGAGATGGCAAACATTGAAAGGTTGCTCCAACCAATCAAAGGAACTTGTCATGAGAAGGGGATGAGCCTAGTTATTGATGGGTGGAGTGATGCACAAAGGAGGCCGTTAATCAATTTTATGGTTGCATCTGAGGGAGGCCCCATTTTCTTGAAAGTTGTTGATGGGTCAAAAGAAAATAAAGATAAGCACTACATTGCCAAATTGATGATAGACACAATTCGTGAGGTTGGGTCAGAGAATGTGGTGCAAATTGTGACCGATGATGCTCCTGTATGTAAGACAGCGGGGTTACTTGTTGAAGGTCATTACCCTCACATATTTTGGACTCCTTGTATGGTGCACACATTAAATCTTGCACTAAAAAATATATGTGCAGCAAAAAATACAAAGTGGAATGAGAATGTTTTTGCTGAATGCCATTGGATTACTCAAGTTTCAGATGATGCATGTTTTATTAGCAACTTCATTATGAACCATTTTATGAGATTGACTATTTTTAATTCCTTTGTACCACCGAAATTGCTTGCTGTGGCCGAGACACGATTTGCTTCCACCATTGTGATGTTGAAGAGATTGAAATTTATCAAGCATGGCCTTCAGGAGATGGTTATTAGTGAGGAATGGAGTGCCTACAGGGAGGATGATGTTGGAAAGGCTCAAGCTCTGAAAGAGATGGTTTTAAATGATGTATGGTGGGACAAGGTTGACTATATTCTTTCTTTTACATGCCCAATCTATGAGATGCTCCGGTTGTGCGACACGGATAAGCCAACCCTTCATTTGGTTTATGATATGTGGGATTCAATGATAGAGCAAGTGAAGGCGGCGATATATGGCCATGAGTTGAAGGAGCTAGATGAGCAGTCTACTTTTTATGGTGTGGTGTATGATGTACTCATTGCTCGATGGACTAAAAGTTGCACACCGCTACATTGCATGGCTCATTCTTTGAATCCAAGGTAAGTTATCTATTTCGATTATTTTTTTAGATTTTGAACTTCATGTTTTACAAACTAATGTTATGTTTTTCTAACCTATAAGTACTATAGTAGTGAATGGCTTGCTCAAGCTCCGAATAGGGTTGTACCACATAAGGATGCAGAGATATCTGATGAGAGAAACAAATATTTGAGGAGGTATTTCCCTGATGTGAATGAGAGGAAAGTTGTTCTAACAGAATATGCAAGGTTTTCAGGAGCTACTGATGTATTTGAGTCCTTTGATTGTTTACAAGACAGATGGGACTTGGATCCAAAAACATGGTGGGCGACCTATGGAGCTTCTATACCAAGACTGCAAACGATGGCTCTTAAGCTTCTTGTACAACCATGTTCATCGTCACGTTATGAGAGAAATTGGAGCACCTACTCATTCATCTACTCAATGAAAAGAAACAAGATACATCCTAAAAAGGCTGAAGATTTGGTGTTCATACATACAAATCTTCGTCTTTTGTCAAGGAAGAATGAAGGCTATGTAAAAGGACCAAATAGGGTGTGGGACATTGAGGGAAATCAGTGGGATCCATTTGACAGAGCTGAAGTTCTAGAGGTTGCAAGTTTGTCTCTTGATGAACCAGATATGGAGGCAGTTATTTTTACTGATGCCGGTGAAGGAAATGAAAAGATTGAAACCTTCAATCAGATTTTGTAATAAGTAATAACATGTATTTTGTAAATGACTTATATTTCTTATCATGTACTTAATAATTTAGTATTTGTTGAAATGTTGACTCTTTTTATCTCATTGTAGAATTTATGATTTTTTTTTTGTAAATGTTTGAATTTATTATATATATATTATAATTTTTTAATTCGGTGTATCTCGCCGCACCCGTATCCTAGTTTTTCAAAATTTGCCGTGTCTCGTATCGGATAGTGTCGTATCCGATACGCGTACCCGTATCGGTGCTTCTTAGCTGAAAAGACAGACCGGGTGTCTTGCCTGACGTCCCACCATCATAAAGAGGAAGAAAAAATACAAAGATACTAAAATGAAAAGAAAAAAGAAGGGGAAAAGAAAAAAAAGAAAGAGGATGACATAAAAGGGTTTTCTAAAATGCAAGACAAATAATAATAATAACAACAACAAACACAACAAAAAAGAAGAACAGCAATGGTAATAATAAAAAACACTAATAATAACAATGATAAATTCTAATGATAACAGTAATAATAATTAATGTAGTAGCACAGTTTGCTAGAAAATGAAATAATAATTAAAATAAAAAATATAAATAAAATAAAATCAAAACAAAGACAGAAAAATTTTGAAAGAAAAAAAAAAAAAAAGAGCTTGCAGCAGCCGCAATGGTGGCAGCAGTAACTGGCGCCCCAAGAGAAAAGGGCGAGAGGGAAAAGGGATAGCAGCGGCAGCGGCAATCAGCGCCACAAACGGAGAAGTTACAGAAAAGAGGAAAGAGGAAAAAGGGCATGGGAGAGAAAGGGTAGGAAGATGGAGGCAGTCGGAGAGAGACGAGGAGAAACGGAGACAGAAGGAGGAAAAAGTCTAAGAAAAATAAGAAATAGGATAGATGAGAGATCTTTACCTGAAAGTCTTGAATGGCAGAGCAGAAGAAGGCGTCCACGCCTGAAAACTAAACCAGATGGAACAGTAGAGCAAGACAGGTGTGGGAGAGCGCACGGCCGGCGAGGGAGTCGACCGTTGGGTGAATCGACCGGTGGAAAGTCGACCGTTGGATGTAGAGAGGTTGTGAGAAGAGAAAGCCTAGCGGAATATGGAGATGGTTTGGACTTGTGTCCTCGATCTCGTCTGAGTTGTGGAGAGAGAATCGAGCAGGGAGAGAGAGAATGGAGCTCGATTTCGTGGGTTAAAGGGAGAGAGAGAATGGAGCTCGATTTCGTGGGTTAAAGGGAGAGAGAAAACCGATATCGTCTGTGTCGGATTTGTGAAAAGGAGAGATTTATCACCGTCAATGTCGTCGGAGAGACGAAGAGAAGCTGAGCTCGTCGGAGAGAGGGGAGAGGACCGAGAGAGAAGTTGGGTTTTTCGAGTGAGAGGTGAAAGGAACCTCATTTGTAATGACATCGAAATAATATTAGCACAAAAAAAAATGGGAGGAAAAAAGAAAAAAGAGATCGAGTTTGCAAGAGAAATAGAAAAAAAAAAAAGAGGTTTTCAAAAAGGTTATATATTACTTTTAAGAACTCTTTTTTAAAGGGAGAGAAAATAATAAAATAATAATAAATTTTGTCCGATCTGTCCACACGCCATCATATCAAGTAGAATATGTGGAGTCAAAGAGTCCAAAGTCTATACTCGGGTGTAGCCTAGACCTTGGACTCTCCCTCTCCAATTGTAACACATTATCTCGCTACGGATGTATTACCACTGATACAATCTTGCAATTTACTCTAATGCTAACTCGGATACTTTTTTCTATCAGGAATGGGGAACACTCCCACTAACCAAACTCACCAATGGCAAACCATGATATAGAAGATAACAGAAACCAAAGTTGCAACTCCACACTGAACGCCTGATTGACGGTGTTCAGTGAGAGTAAACACATACTATCAAATATACACTGGATATAATCATAGGACACATCAATGTCTAAGATGCATACATGCAAACACGTGCTCTAAACCTGGCACGCGGACCAACGTCTATCACGCCTTCAGCACATCCTCTAACCACCCCAGAACAACTCTAGAGTAACCCCTTCATGTGTCCGTACACCTCGACCCGACCACTTCACTAGTGGTGGCCACCCTCATACCTCTAACGAACTCATGGATCAAACCCACACACACAAATGTGCACCTAGCCTCCTACTGGAGTCAATTCAACATGTACCTCACCCATGGTATACAGACCAACGTCCAACCGAGTATGAACCATTGATTCCCAGCCAGTCTTAGGACTCTCATAGGACGACTCCCACACACATCACAACCAAATTGAACCCACTAGAGTCCCAAATAGTAGACCCCACAAGCTAGACCCATAAATACTCCAAGCAATCCCATAACCACTCCGAGCAATACCATCACCGGCCCCACAAGAGCCCAACAATCGGTCATATAATCATCGGCCCAACCTACAAACACCCACGCAGTCCTAAGTCCTATAGGGACCTCAACATCAACAAATCATTCATAGCCCATCCACTGGTCTCTCATGGAATTCCATCAACTATCTACTGAGTGAGCCGACCGAACTTACTCGTTAGACGCCTATAAACTTCCAATGAATTTATACTCATATCACTCATACTTATGAGTCACACCCAAATACAATGGTCTCCCACTCGTGTAACATATCACATCTTAGGTTGTACCCACCTATAGTGTCATAGCCTCGAGCATCACATCACACCACAGGTTGTCCCCATCCCGAAGGTGTCATAGTCCAATAGCCATCTCACATCACAAACCATGATCACGAGTCGGGCATCATACACATGGTCTCTCGATCAATACTTGGGTGGTCCGCTGCTCAACCCATCACATCATCGGGAGATGATCAACGGCCTTGCCCTTGTATCATCAATAGGTACCACAAGTCATGTCTCATATAACCATCATCGGTTCTCAAGTGTCAGACTCCTTGTCATAGTCTGTAACGACCCGTCCCGCTAGCACAATATTGTCCACTTTGGGTCTACAAACGGACTTGCACGACTTTGCTTTGGTGAACTAACCCACTGTTGCTCCCAAAAGGCCTTGTGCTAGAAGGAGGAAGACTACTACTTATAAACTAGGGAATTTCCAATGCCACTAGCAATGTGAGATTTTTTTGGGGCAGGGTATTACAATCTACCCCCCTTAAAGCCAGAGCCGTCCCCGGCACTGCACACACAACAACCAACCCTACACCCTCAAGCAGAGAGTTGAACCATGCTCTGATACCATTTGTACTGACCCGTCCCACTAGCACAATATTGTCCGCTTTGGGCCTACACACGGACTTGCTTTGCGAGCTAACCCACTGTTGCTCCCAAAAGGCCTTGTGCTAGAAGGAGGAAAACTACTACTTATAAACTATGGAATTTCCAATGCCACTAGCAATGTGGGACTTTTTTGGGGCAGGGTATTACAATCTACCCCCCTTAAAGCCAGAGCCGTCCTCGGCACTGCACACACAACAACCAAGCCCAGACCCTCAGGCAGAGAGGTGAACAATGCTTTGATACCATTTGTACTGACCCGTCCCACTAGCACAATATTATCCGCTTTGGGCCTACACACGGACTTGCTTTGCGAGCTAATCCACTGTTGCTCCCAAAAGGCCTTGTGCTAGAAGGAGGAAGGCTACTACTTATATACCAGGGAATTTCCAATGCCACTAGCAATATGGGACTTTTTTGGGGCAGGGTATTACAATCTACCCCCCTTAAAGCCAGAACCATCTCCGACACTGCACACACAACAACCAAGCCCATACCCTCAGGCAGAGAGTTGAACCATGCTCTGATACCATTTGTACTGACTCGTCCCACTAGCACAATATTGTCCGCTTTGGGCCTACACACGGACCCGCACGGCTTTGCTTTGGGGAGCTAACCCACTATTACTCCCAAAAGGCCTTGTGCTAGAATGAGGAAGGCTACTACTTATATACCAGGGAATTTCCAATGCCACTAGCAATGTGGGATTTTTTGAGGAAGGGTAGTACAATCTACCCCCTTAAAGCCATAGACGTCCCCTACTCTGCACACATAATAACCAAGCCCACACCCTCAGGCAGAGAGTTGAATGATGCTCTGATACCATTTGTAACGACCCGTCCCGCTAGCACAATATTGTCCACTTTGGGCCTACACACGGATCTGCATGGCTTTGCTTTGGCGAGCTAACCCACTATTGCTCCCAAAAAATCTTGTGCTAGAATGAGGAAGGCTATTACTTATATACCAGGGAATTTCTAATGTCACTAGCAATGTGGGACTTTTTGGGGCAGGGTATTACATAGTCAGGAAAGCATGCCACACTAACCCTCGACTCTAAGGAGTTTCTCAACTATCACAATACTAGTCTCCTCGTCACAGTTAGGGAGGCATGCCGTACTAACTCTAGACTCGAAGGAACTGTCATCAAATCTCATTACCAGCCTCCTCGTCAAGTCAGGGAGGCACGCCATACTAACATGTGACTCTAAGGAGCCTATAATCAAATCTCTATATCGGCTTCCTCGTCACAGCCAGGGAGGCACGCCGCATTAACCCCCTACTCTAAGGAACCTATCATCAAATCTCGATACCAACTTTCTTGTCACAGTCAGGGAGGCACGCCGCACTAACCTCCGAATCTAAGGAGCATGTCATCAACCGCGTTGTCAAGTGCTACCATACCCCAGACTCTTAGCCAATGCGTGGGTGGCACGCCACTCAGCCCATTTGGCTCCCAAGACGCTATCATCATCTGCGCTCTCACGCGCCACAACAATCACTGTCTTCTAGCCACTACTCAGGTGGCACGTCGCTCGACTCGTCTGGTTCCTAGGAGATGCGCTTCAACCACACACTTGTGTGCCACAATGGCCACAGTCCCCTGGCCACTACTCGGGTTGCACGTCGCTCGACCCGTCTGGCTTCCTAGAGACACTCAAGGTCATCAGGTGGACCTAATCCTATCCACACGTCTAAAGTACACTAATCCCATACCGAACCCTGTCCTTCCCAATAGTAAGTCTTATACCGCCCTAGAGTAGACTCTATGCTACCAACACTCTGTCAAAGGGCAGTCTAACACACTCTAGGGAGTACATTAAACTAATACTCACCCACCTAAAGGTCTAAAGTCCACATCCATGTGCTCCATCCATGATCACTCACATCCACTCTACACCCTAAGTACTCACACTGTAATAAGGGGAGTTTATATGTCCTAATGTAGCCTAGTATCCATTTCCCACTAGTATCTCACTCCAGTACTAGCTACATGCATGCCATTTACTTTTACACATTTTATTATACCAAAACATATATATCATATCCAACAGTATACTAGGCAAGAACCATCTACTATTTACCACATGCATCACAACAACATAACAACATATTATCACATAAGTCATTTCACATATTATCACATCATCCCTACAACATGTTATATCATTAACAACCCAACATGTTAACACATGTTATCATGTTATCCAAACAACATGAAATCAAAATATCAAACCAACATGCTATCACATCATCCAGTCAACATGCTATCATAAGCAATCTGACACGAGTACACTCGAAGAGTCCTTTGCCACATAATCATTTCAATAGTTCCCTTGCCAAGTGACCGAGGCGGGATGTTACAACGGGAGTTAAGTTCGGACTTTTAACATCCGACCCTTAACTGGCCAAGCCCATGTGCGTATGAACTAAGTCCATAAGAACTGATCCACACATGGTACAATGAACTTGCGGAATTTACTTAGTCTAAATGATGGTTATAATAGATCCAAAGACTACTCCATTTTCCATTTCTAGATAGCAAATCATATAAACATTATCTCCAAAATTACTAGCATAGCCTTAAACTAAATATTCATACCAAACCATCCAAACCATAGTTAACTACATTATTACATGCCAATAACATCTAACTATCAAATTACATTGTCCAAATAACTTAAATAAAAAGTTCATAATTCAAAGTCCATTCAAAGCCCAAGCGCCTATGCTTGGTTTCCATCACGATCCTCGTTCTTCCCCTTTCCTGCGTCATCCACTAAGGATAGAGATAGGGCGTTAGATCAACGCGCCCAGTAGTGTTTCCGATTAGGGTTACCATAAGGTTAGTAAAACAACATGCAAATAATATAATAATACATGTTCATCAAAACCTCACAAAAACAATGCTATGTATGTTATGCTCATGTAATGAGTCCCACTCATCACAATTATACATAGCCTTCTCTTGACGGGATTCTCATCGTCAAGGTACCCCACAATGGTCTTTCGGACGCCCGACTGAGTGTGGCCTCTGGATTCCTCTTGATGGGATTCTCATCATCAAGGTATCCCACAGTGGTCTTTCGGACGCCCCGACGGAGTGTGGCCTCCGGTTTCCATAATCACCACCCCATGCTATGCATGAGATGTCCATGATGTCATGCCATTTGTAAATACATATTACCATACAACACTACTTTGAAACATGATAACTTAGCACATAACTCATCAAAATTAATATAAAACATCACATATATGTGTGGTTACAAAAAGGTAGGAAACCTACACTAAGTCACTTAAATTGACCGCTCTTGTGAACCGTCACTTGTTCACGACTTGTACACAGTTTAAGCAAGTCCGGTGGCCCTATTTATATAACAGCAAATCAAACATTTATCCATATGATTCCAACTTAGTCTAAGTCCCAAAAATCCACTTTGTGAGGTTCGGCCATACCCCATGGCCGAACCTCACCCATTTAAATTTTGGTCTCTCTTTTATTTAACTAAAACCATTCAATTAACTCAAACTTCCAAATGAACCTTGGTAGGGTTCGGCCATACAACATGGCCGAACCTTACCATTTTGGTTTTGGCCCATATTTCAAATCCTTTGATCATTCATCTTTGATCATTTCACCTTTGATCATTTCCTTCATATTTACAATAATGCCACTATACTAACCCTTTGTTTAATTTTGCTTAAAAACCAAAGTCCATAACCAAACCATCTTAGTGGGGTTCGGCCATACAACATGGCAGAACCTCACCACTTAGTTTTTGTCATTTAAATCCTTTATTAACCCATCTCCAATTACATTATAAATTAGCACTAAGTCCACCAAATGATCATTGATGGGGTTCGGCCATACTACATGACCGAACCTCATCCTATGGATTTTTATCCCATATTCCATCATCTATCATGGTTGGTTATTTACTGATACTAAGTCCATAGGTATACATATGTGATTCTTAAATTAAGAACATATCATCATCCATAATTTCCAACCATGATCTTACCCTAATTAATCCATAAAAACAATCCATGGGGTTCGGCCATACACTTAGCTGAACCCTATGGTTTCCTTGATGTAAACCCTCCAACATTTGTCCAGGGTTTTGATCAGCAACTTAGCCATAACATTAACATGGTTCAGCCATGCCATAGCTGCTCCAAAACAGTAAACTTATCTCCATTTTAAACCCTTTAAAACCTTCATTACATAATATGGATTTTATCTCTCAAACACCCTAAAAATTCACCAAGTATTTTCATGGGGTTCGGCTATCCCAAGTGGTCGAACCCTATGATCCATTTCTTATCCTTTTTGCATATCATTATCCATTCATTTTCTTCCATGGGGTTCGGCCATACTCATGGCCGAACCCTATGGTTCCTTTACCTCTTCCTTTAAACCTCTTAGCCATGATCATACCCTTTGATGGGTTCGGCAATACATCATGGCCAAACCTAATCACCTCCTTTTCATACTCAATGGTTTTTGTACATCCCTTTTTAAGATTTGGACATACAATGGACTGATCATGTTTCTTTGGTTACCTTACTAAATAAAAGTTATAGAACACCTACCGTTTCCGCGACTCCACCGATTTGATCTTTGCTTGTTCTTCCGTTCCTTTTGCTCTTCTTAGATCCTTAGCCCTTTAGCCAAGCTTAATCTTGCTGGAAACTCCTTGAAGTTGATCAACCAAAGTATTGATTTGAGAGAGGGAGAGAGATAAGAACTTGACCTTGGATGGAAATGATAAACCTAGAGGTGCAACTCCTTTTTCTCTAAGTCTACTTGTCTTGGTGGAGGGATCGGTCAAGGACTGATTGGTATGAGATACAATCAGCCAATAATCTTTGTCTTGCGAGATGAAAACCGTCCAAGGGAGAGAGAGAGAGAGAGAGTAAAAATGAAGCTTCTTTGGCTAATGAAATTCAGCCTAAGATTGGCACCCAATGTAACTCTCCTCCCATTTACTTCCATAATTTATTTCATGTGGGGGTTTCATCCTTGAGATGAAACCCGATGAAACCCTCCAACGGTTTTGACTCTTGGCTGCCCTAGATACAACCCTTCTCCATCACCTCTCCAAATGTGAACACACTTTGTAACTCCCATTTGTTAATACCTTCTTTGGGGTTTCATCCTTGAGATGAAAACTCCCAAGGTGCCCAACGGTTCTTTTGCATATCTTGTTGTATACAATCTTCCCCTCATTCATCTCTCATTACCATTGCATGTGAGAGTTTCATATTGAAATGAAACTCCCATAGGCTCCAACGGCTAGCTCTTGGTTAACCTTGTGTAACTGCCACTCATCATCAATTGCCCAAATGGGAGTTTCATCCATGAGATGAAACTCCTTGAACCCAACGGTTTTGATCTTTAATCTTTGGACCACCCAACCATCCATTGGCTGTCCCTTTGAAGTCCCATGCATAACATAAACCTCCATGCAATTCCAACGTGTAGTAAGTTTGAATTTAAAACATAACTCCTCAGATTTGTAACTCCCAAAACCGCCCCCCATTAATTTCTTATCTAGGGGGTTACATGCATAGCATAGCCTCTTCCATGCAGCCAACGTTTTTTTGGTTTAGAATTGGAATTTAAAACATCCACTCTCATTCACACACTTCACTTATTTATAATAATTTAACTCTCTCAACTCAACCCATTTAACTCATCAATTTAATGTAACTCAACTCATAAATTCAACTCAACTAAACTCCATTATTTATTTCAACTCAAACCAACTCAAATATTTAATGAAACTTAAACCAATTAAGCTTTGAGCTCACTCAATGATTAATCATGTCATTCACGACCCATTGGGTCCCATTTGGGTCCTTTGACCCAATTACCCTCTTTGACCCAAATAAATGTACCTTACCCATTTAACTTAATTTAAACCTTACACAAGTACATTGACTCTTACTTGAGCAACGGGTCCCACCATTTTTCTCATCTATGATCATAACCCTTCAATTTATAAATCCAATGGCATTTTCGTAAATATCGATATATTGAAAAATCTAGGGTATTACAGTTGGGTTGTTGGGCCAAACTTAGGTTGGTTGCAGAACTCGACAATTGAGAGGAAGAAAGACTGACATAGACAGACGTCGGACTGCTATGGAGGTCCCGTCGATTGAAGAGGTACAGGTGACTGAGATCAGGCAAAAGGGACGACAGGAAAGGAGAAGAGATGTAGGAAGGCTGATTTAGAGAGGGACAACTGCATGGGTCAGAGAAACAACAGAGGCAATTGAGTGAGAGAGGCTTTGTCGGCTGATGGCATGGGTGGAGGAAGGCAGTAAAGAGCTACTTGATTAGACCTAGAGGAGAGACGACGAACACAACAAGGGCTAGGTCTGGGAAGGCGGTGTCTAAACAACGACAAAGAAGAAAGTTCGGGCTCCGATCGGTTAAACATAGAGAAGGGGAGAGTGAGATGATAATGCCGGAGGAAGAGGGATAGGGTTTCAATCAGTGATGTAGAGAGGAAAGAAATGAGAGGATTGTTTCTAGAAATTGGGGATTTGAGGTGTGCATAGACAAAAGATTTGTCAGAAAGAGTTGAGAGGTATCGAGAATGAGAGACATCAACTGTAGAGAAAATGAGAGGGTAGATTGAAAAGGAGAAAGATGGATTGATTTTATTTTAAGTGGGATGTGATATGAAGAACGGGTCAGGTTGAGATGAGTTAGGTTAAACAAGTTTGCAAACTCAGGGGAAAAGACTTGGACTATGATTTTAATCAATCACAAATAGGTTTATGAAACAAAATCTTAAACTTGAAATCTCAATTTACTAAAATAAAGTCGGTTGAAAATCAGCGGGTTTTCAAAAAGAACGTTTTCAAAATCAAATTGGAAGTCGAAAAGTCAAAATTCAAATATTTTTAGAAAATAAAAATGTAGCATAAAATTACCAAAATACCTATCAAGCTCCCAAACTCAAATTCGAGCAAACTCGGGTTCGTTAGAGAGGCCACACACTAATATTTGCTAACAAAACTCCAAAAACCAACTTGTAGATCCAAAGATCTCTCTAGAACCCCGAAATCTCGAGTTTGGTCGCTACACAACCTGTGAGTATTCTACTTGACATGATGGTGGGTGGATAAATCAGACGAACCCAAGGTATTGTTGATGATAAAAACAAATAGAGAATTCGTTTGTTCCATGGTTTGAAGATCCGAAAAGGGTTGCGATCATTAAAGAGCTTAGACAATGGATCACATGGTTAGAGATAAGATCTAGATCATCTTCAGTCTAATCCTATCACAAGTCAGTTGGATCGAGTTATGATTCTAGATTGGGTATTGATTCTTCAGATAGTGAAATAGAGGCCTTCCATGCTTGAAGGAGACTTAGATATTATTGCTGAGAGCATAGGAGAAACAAACATCACCATGACAAGGCATGCAACAAATGGGATAAAATAAAATTAATTTTTTTTATGCTTGGCTCCTCTCCAACATTGGTGAGTTTTATTTTGGTTTAACTTTCAACAAATTAATTGTCTTTAATTAATTCTTGACTGTCATTTCAATTTTGATTTTATATTGGCATTTGAGAAAATTAAAGCACAATTAATTTTGTGTGAATTTAAATTGAAAAAAAAATACACCAAATTTTATTCCATAACGAATTGTTGACCTAGGTGAGATTAGGGCCTTTGTAGTTTTCTTGTAAGTAAAATTGCATTGGTTCCTCTAAACGATTTTCAATGACCCATATAAAATTGGGCCAATTTAATTTAGTAATTGGGTGATCGGTTTCGATTTGCCTTCCTTATTTTGTTTTCTTAGAGAGACAAAATTTGTATTTTATTTTCAGTTTTGAATCATTGGACTTAACCTCCAATTACATATATTGGAGCCTTTGGCAGAACCCATACTTGTGGCTGAGTATTCTCTGTGTTTGCTTTGAAGTTAAGTTTCATCAATTGGTGATCAAAGTCTAGATCTTCTGCATACCTGTTAATTTGGGAACACATGCTATTTTTGTGCACATATTATTTTTAGAAAGTGGTAGCAAAGTTACCATATCTACTAATTTGGTGTTTTATTTTTAGAAACTACTATTTTTGGACTTATTAAGTTTGACAATTGCTATTTTTGGAAAACAATATCTTTTTACTTTTTTTGGAGACTGGATTTTGTTGAGATTGTGTATGTCATCTTTCGAACGTCTTTGACAAGGAAAATGGCAAGACATAACTTAGATTGTGTGTCGGAAGAGAAGAGACAAATTTCAAACCTTAGAAGGGAAACTCAATAGGCCTATGCAGAAATTGATCGTCTAAAAAGGGACATCATGATTGTAGACCTGGCAAAGTGACATGAGGAAGTTCGTCGAAGATGTGCAGAATAGACAGTGATTTGGGTACTTCGACTTCATGCTCTTTTTATTTCTTTGAGAGATACGTAAATACTGTTGATTATTCAGATTCACTCATTTTTTATGACTAACCTATCTTTAGTGGTGAAGATGACATGGTGACTTCTCCAACAGATGATGTCACAGCCCAAATTCTTGCACATGACTAAGATAAAACCCAATACATTTCTTTTTTGTAAAAACCAATAAATATCCACATACACTCCAATAACAGACAAGGAGATCTCAACATTACATTCAAAGTTTACCATTTAAGTACATGACTATGATTTCGTAACACCTTACAATCCATATGAAAAACAATCTATGATATGTTCGGCAAAACACAAAAGTGGCTTCTTGACATCAATTTCCTACCTCGGTCCATGGGGTCCTTGGGACCCCGCTGCCTTTGTTTCTATAATACCCTGACCCAGATTAGGCGTGTTTTAGCTTAATAGCCTTATTTGACCGGTTAATCTCGAAGATTACGGTTAGGGCTTTGAGGAAAGCCCAGGTGTGGTCCAATCTGAGCTCGAAATCTCAGTGATCCAGCTGTTCCAGCTGGAGGGGCAAAACGGTAATTTACCACTTCTTGTGATTATTTCATAAATTATATTGTTATATTTGGTTGATAATATTCTCCTTAGTCAAAGATTTGTATTTCTGATTTTAAAATAATTTTATTTTCGGAAAATGGTATTTAAATCCGCCGGTCAAAACCCTAAAAGGGAGTAATAATTATTTTAACTGAATTTGGAAATGAGATAAAATCCAAAACTAGTATTTTGTGTTAGACCATTTTAAGAATGGTCTAGTTATTCCTTGACACCCCAAAAATGAAGTTTCTAAATAGTTTTATTTAACATTTGTTTAATTAAATAAATAGTATTAAATGATGGTTTTATTTTAAATCAATGGGTTTTAGTGAGAGTTAAATCTCCAAATTTTTATGGAGATTAAGGTTTTCAAAACCCAACCTATCTGTAAGGTTGGATTAAGATTTCGAGTTTATAAAATCATGTCTTTAGTTAAAAATCGGGTTTTATCAATTATAGGACTTATTTGCAAAAAAGAGAAATTTGGAGGGGCTGTTTTGGCAACCGACGCCTGAACAGTGTAAACACTGTAGCGGACGTCGGCAGCTGCTGCATGCGAATGCATGCAGTGGCCAGGTGACCACCATCCACGGATGGAAACTCTATAAATCTGAACCCCTTCTTGCAGATCAAACTCCCAAAACCTTCTCTTTTCTCTCTCAGTTCCAGCTGCTGTTTGAACCGAACAGCCGAGCTCCCTCCCTTCTCTATTTTCTTCCCAGTTTTCATTACCCGTAGCCTTAAAGGAAAGCTTTTCAAAAATCAGATTTTCCAACCCAGGAACCTCAGTGAAGGTAACCACTATGTTCCTCTTTCGATTCCAGTCAGTTTAGGATCAAGAAAAACCGAATTTGACTATGATTTGAGCAAGAAAAACCATTTCAAAGTTTTAAGAAAATCTTGGTTTTTAGTATCAGTGGGCTCTCGGGATTAAGATCTCATGGCCTACTGAGTTTTAAGACCTTAAACTATTCCCTATGGAAAGAGGACTCCCAGAGGAGTCCATCGGACCGGTTGGATGTGAAAATCGAGTTCGGGAAACCCTTTGTTTCCAGATTCGTAATTCATTGTTGTCTGCCGTCACTATCTGCTGGTGCAGACAGTGAGGAAGACGACTCTCGGACGGTCCGAGAGTCGATCTTCGAACGGTCAGAGGGTCAGACCTTCGGACAGTCCGAGCAGTACCCCTCGGACGTTCCGAGCTTCACCCGAAGCCCAGGAATGCCCGAGACTGGTTTGACCCACTCGGACGACCCGAGCAGAGTTCGGAAGGACCGAACCCCACTCGGACGTTCTGAGCCCCACTTTGGATGTTCCGAAGTGTACAGACCCACCGAGACCAGTTTTCTCTGTTTTTCCGATTCGGAAGGACTTCGGAAGGTCCGAGACCCGGTCTTCGGACGATCCGAAGTCAGACCCATGATCCGAGGTCAGTGACTAGTTTAGGTGTGGTTCGGATGATCCGAAGCCACAGTACCTGGTTCCGAGGCATGTTCCGAGGGACCTAGTTTTTGAAGTGTAAAACGTTCTTGTTTGATGGTTATTTGATATGATGTGATGTTAGTACCCCATTGTTAATTAAAATGTGTACTAACCCTTTTCTCTTATTACTATAGTGTAAATACTATTGTATTCACTTCCAGGCCGACTCTATTGGTCGGGCACTGAGTGATCTCACTTCCAGGCCGACACTATATTTGTCGGGCATTGAGTGACCTCGAGGCCTAACTCAAAATGTCAGATTTGGTCCTATCTAAAAGACAACCGAGAAGTGACCCGAAGATCTAGACCTAACTCAATAAGTCAATCTGGTCAATGCCCAGAAGATAATATGAGTTTTGGGCTGAGCACCTTCTTATATTATTATCTTATGGATGATTATAATTTAAAAAAGATAGAAACCGAGTAGGAGACTCAATTCCATGTACCTTGGATGTTTTGGGAAAACTAGTATGATTTCGAAATACTGCTTGTATGTGTACATGCTATATATGAATGCTGTGTATATTGATTGTGCACTTGTTTGCTTGTTTGAACAGAGACTGCGAAACCACACAGTTACGGTGAGGGAACTTAACTTTGCAACTTGATGTAAACAGGTTTAATTGATATGGTTATTGAGCAATGAGTGGTTTCAGATTTGATGAACCCATTCATGTGCTTAGACTTGACGCATTATGGTAAGAATGCTTATGATGCTGGTAAATGCTATGATCAGACTAAAAGTGTAATACTGTTTCCATGTGCTCTTGACTATTGAATCAATATCGGCCATATGAGAGATGGTTTACGTCTACTGGACCATGGGTGGACTATGGGCGTCAGTTGCTGACCTGAGGGTGTCAGTACCGGCTATGGTAGAGCCGGAGATGTACTTGCAAGGATGTATTTTGACCGTGTCGGGACTTAATACTATGATTGTCAATATGGTATCTAGAGGCTACGTTGGATAACAACAATAATGGAAAAATGATGAGATAATGGAAAAACGATGATGAGAATTTACTTGATATTGTAAATTTTATTATCAAGCATGAGATATTATATTGCAACTGTTAATTATGTACTAACCTGTTGTTTACTTAAAACTGCACTGTTATATTTCCTTCACTGGGCTAGTTAGCTCACCTCACTCACCTTTCAAGAGATGAATCCGAGGAGGAGAACCCTCCGTTTGAAGCTTAGAGTGGATAAACTGCGGCGTTGCTTTAGGATTTCCCACTGAGGGGAATACCCTTGTATTTGTGTTTTTTGGTTCTTGGAACCATTTTCTTTATAAAGTACCGAGTGTGGTACTTGGTGTGTGTTAATGTGATGTACTAGGACTACTACGTTTCTGTAGTTACTCTGATGAATACATAACATTCAACACACATGCACAACCTCTATAGCTTTACATATACACTTCTTAACCATCTTCATTACATCCACTAATCCCACCACAAATGGAGGAGGGGACATCAACATGTCTCTCATGCAATCTGAGTCTAGCTACCATATTCCATGTCATGGCCCTCATCTAGTCTCTGCCGGTAGCCCCCGGGCATGGATCCCAATATTCCAGTCCACCCCTTCTGACATCCACCACTACTCCAACCTCTGTGGTGCTTTCTGACCCCGACTAGCGACCCAATGCATCTGGACCATCCCAACACCTCCACCCCATGATGACCTCATTCCCCACCTTTAAAAATTTGGGGTGTCATGAATTGCCATTTTCCTACCAATTTCTCAACATATACTCACTTTCATCATCTTTCTTCAAATGACCAAGTTATTGGTTCACCTAAACTTCATTCACAAACAACACAATAGAGATAGAATCAATTTATTTCCATGAACATGCATGAGTAGATTATAGACAAATTCCATACATTCCATGATCTAAGGTAGTTTCCCTCACATCGCAAACTCAACATGATTTGCATTCTCATCATAATAATTAAATAGATATAAGCATGATTTACACAACATCATCATATCCACACACTAAATCGAGACGGCGATTTCATTCAAATAGTGTTCATAACATTAAAAACAATGTTCATCATCAACTTGGAGTTTATCTTATTATAGTAGCAAGACAACTCAATCATGTGGAATTTACAAGTTCTTCTACAAAGGGAAGAGTCCCCTGCCAACCATTACTTGATACCAAACTAACATATCATAGGAGGTACACCCCTACTTTCCTCCCTCCAACAACGAATGTAACGCCCCGCCCTTTATCACTAGCTAAGCTTTCCGAAAATCAGAGTCTATTTTTTTTTTAAAATAACAGAGTGAGCAAGAGCGGGACGTCACGACGCGAGCTAAGTCCGAACTTTTAAAGTCCGACCCTTAATTGGCCAACCCTATGTGTGCATGGACTAAGTCCATGAAAACGGTTCACACATAACAATATAAACATGTGGAATTAAAATCATAACATGCGGAATTATAATAGAACCTAATTCTATTCCATTTCAGATAGCAAAGTATGTCAAGTCTTTAATCAATAATTAACATAACATAATTATCCAACTAAACATCCAACCATAGCAAATCATCTAAATTATTATATGTCCGAAGTCTAATTACTCAAATTACATGTCCATAAGTAACTTAAATAAAATATAATCCAACCACATATCCAAGCTCCTATGCTTAGCCCTTTTCGCGTTCATCGATCTCCTTGTTTCCTGTATCATCCACTAGGGTAGAAGTAGGGCGTTAGAACAACGCGCCCAGTAGGTATTCCAATTAGGGCTAACACATGGTTAGTACAAAACATATATAATAATATCATAATGTCAAAAATCATATAATCCATGCCATGTCATGATGTCAAATGCAATGAGTCCCACCCATCACAAGTACATATAAGTACCCCCATATATGTCTTTCGGACGCCCCGGCGGAGTGTCGCCCCTCCGGTTTCTTCTTGATGGAAAAACACATCAAGGTATCCCACATAGGTTTTTCGGACGCCTCGACGGAGTGTGGCCCCTCTGGTTACATATCCTTCAGCCCATGCCATGCATGAGATGCCAATGAAACACATGTTATTTTATCATATAAACATAACATTAAAACTCACAATTTGAAACACATCTTTTACATCATAAAATTCATCAAAAATAAGATAAGAAACATTGTACATAAATCTATGGTTTCAAAGAGGTGGAATCCTACCAAAGACCACTGACGTGTCTTTGCGCTTTCGTCCGGTAACCGCTCACGATCGTACACACTTTTGTGAGGTCCCGTTACCTTATTACATAACAATTAATTAGACCCATGTTCCAATTGATTTCTTATCATATCTAAGTCCAAAAGCACCTTAGTCCATAAAACATAACCTTGTGGGGTTCGGCCATACAACATGGCAGAATCCATGGTCTTTCATTTTTTACCATATTTACATTTATGCCATTATTCCTTCCATGGTTAGTCACCTTTATTTATTCACTCATGTTTAGGTTCAAAACATAGGTCCATAAACATCTAAGTCCACCAACCTTCTCCATGGGGTTCGGCCACACACCATGGCCGAACCCATGGTCCATTAATTTTACTTATTTACAATATTGCCATCCATGGCTATCATTCCATTATTCTAATCATAAACCGATTAATCATCTAACATACATCAAACCTTAAGTTCAGCAAACATTCCCCATGGGGTTCGGCCATACACCATGGCCGAACCCATGGTCCATTGATTTCACTTAATTACATCCTTGCCATTCCTCTTTTTATCGTAGTTAATTACTTATCTTAATCCTCCCTTCCTTTAATCATATTAGGTCCATATATGACCCATAAAAATTGGCTCATGGGGTTCGGCCATACACCATGGCCGAACCCATGATATCATGGTTCCATCCTCCTTCTTAATTTATTTATAATAATAAATCCATAATTAAACCATAGACTTGATTCATGGGGTTCGGCCAAACACTATGGCCGAACCCTATGATGTATAACTTTCCAATTATATTAATTTCCATATTGAATCCATAAATCAAGGTTCCTTCCAAAAACAATCCATCATTAGATACTTTCTAAATTAATAACCATTTTCCATGGGGTTCGGCCATACACCATGGCCGAACCCTATGGTTCCTTTCTTTTAAACAAAATTATCAAAATTACTTACCGGTTCCGCGACTCCTCCGGTTTTCCTTGGCTCCGACGTGTTCTTCCGATCCTTTTCTTCCTTAGTCTTTTCCTCCTTGTTCTTGATCTTTCACCCTTGCTAGCTGCCCTTTCCCTTCTCTTGTTATGCCGTAAACACCTTCTTGATTTTTTTGTGTATTGCCGTGCGCCCCTTCCCTCTTTCTTTTATAAATCCTCCACTTAATCCTAATTAGAAGGTGTCAAGATCCTCTTTACTTAGCAATTCCCTTATGCCGTACGCCCTTGCTTCTCACTTTGGAGAGTCCTTTAATTTAGTAATTTCCCTAGTATTGTTCCTAACAAGGAAAGGACTCCTTTTAAAGAGATTTTAGCACATCATGGATTGCGCATAACTCCCACACGGCAAGGCATCCTATCTTCTTCATTTGGATCATCTTCTTTATTTGAATTATCTTCTTTATTTGAACTATCTTCTTTATTTAACAATCCCCTAGTGTCAAGGAAATAGACACCTTTTAAAAAATCTTATGCGCATCCTCTTGGATGTGCAAATCTTCTATACCCGGCCATAGTAATCTATCTCATTGTTAAAATCTTTCCATATTCCCTCTATGCGCATAATCATGGATTTGCATATCCCATACACGGCCATGCAACTTTTATTCAATTCATTTAGGTGTGTTGCCCATTTAATTTAAATTGGAACTTATACCATAACCGTTGGGTCCTAATTGGGTCAATGACCCAACACATTACCCATCTAAAGTTCATATTTAATAATTCACAAATTAACTGGGTACTTTTCATGTATATTAATAACTTGAAAATCCGGGGTGTTATAACGAAAATACAGGGACTACTCATGAAGATTCTAAGAATATTTCAAGCACTAATTTATTCTATATTCACACCTAAGGCTTGAGAATTTAAGTATTATCAATCCCATGTTACTAACTATCCATCCATCATCTCCTTACATCAATTTTATTCAACTTCACTAAGTATCAATAAAATGTGAGAAATCTTTGATCGAGCTGAGGCACAATGCTCTCAGTTGTCTATCTAACACATTGTGGATCAGACCAGCCGTAGTTCAGTTTATCTACTAGTTTCCTCCACTTCATCACTTCATTCACCTCGCACCAAGAAGTCAATGCATATATATTCCATTATGACACTCACATTGTCATATAACTTCAAATGTACACAAACAACTCCTGTACCCACCGCACTCTTTTTAATTTTTCCCATCTCCATCATACACACATTTCTCAATCACATAGGAACACATGATGCTCACCTAGAGACTTGCCCCTTCATCAAACTCATGGCATTGTGCTTAAACCAACAATTAGATTTAAGTTAAAAACTCACCAATCTCACATACTCCTCCTGACTCAACACTATCTTATATATGGAAAAACATACCGTCATCTATCTCCCAACATCTCATTATACTTTTCAAATTGTAGATCACTATGCTATTAATGTAGGCATTTCCACACACGTGAATTTCACCCACAAGTCTACAACTCATATTTCCTTATTACATACACTCATCACATCCAAGAATAGGATGCAACCCATAGTATGTAAACAAACCCAAACCTACCAACAAATGTGGAGAACCCTCACGCTTCAACACCACATATAGACATCATTTAATCCTACACCACTTCTACATTATCAACAAAACTCTACCTCAAGGTAATACACATAATATTCATTATGGTACTTTTTCAATGCAACATCACATAAATTCCACAACAACATACATAGTATTTTACATTTCATCACCTACCTCATCTCACAAATTTCAATGGTGATAATTCATTTAAGGTATGGGTGAACCAACCATTCACAACCACCTTTAAAACATAGGAATTCACTAGAGATGTACATATCATCACAACATTCAAGCATGTGAATCATTCATGACCTCACATTATTAAGCATTTTAACAACCATAAATCTAATGTCCATTTAGTTATATCATCAAACACATAACATGCATAGTTTATCATGCACTCCAACATGCTAGGGCATTCATAAATCTATGATGTTCCACTTGCATAGCCTTAGTGATGACTTAACCATGGGGATTTCACTCAATATACATACAACACATCACAACTAATTTCACATGAACATTATTTGAGCTATTCCCAAGCCTAATTTCACACAAGATATAAACTACCAAGTTCTACCAAACCTCCACCATTTCCAAGCCCCATGGAGCTCAAAGAGTACAACTCCTTATTCACCCAAGGTTGAACCCTACTTTTTGGGCCATACAAGTCCAACCCTAAATGAAACCCCAAATGTGAGGCTCATCCAACCCCAAATCACTTGCTTGGATGGAAATTTTACACTTTCCCCAATCTTTCCCAAATTTTCCACTCCCATTCCATGCCAACAACTTCATGCAAAGCCCCAAACTTCATCTTAGTGTGTTTTAGACAAAACCCTCTTTAAGTAATCACTCCTCTCCACAAACAGTTCAAAGCAATATACCCAAAGAAATCTGAACTAGAAGAGAGATTTACCTTAGAGAAGAGGAATCCAGAAAAGAAATTTGAATCCATGGCATTTGGGAATGGAAGGCCTTCAATCTTCACACATGCATGAAGGGGAGGAAGATGGAGGAAGGGGTCTCTCTCCCTCTCTTGTTCTCTCTCTTGTTTTCTCTCTTTCTTCCTCTCTCTCTTTCTCCCTTTTCTCTCTTTCGTTTTTGGTTGGGAAAGAAAAGAAGAAAGGAAATAAAAGAAAAAGAAAAAAGAAGGAAAGAAAGAAAAACAAAAAAAATAAACATGGGTTGCTACAGATGAAGAACAACTAGACCTTCTAACACCTATATATAACGATTATGGAGATGCTTATAGTTTTGTTGATATCCTTGATTTAATCACACAGATAGGCAATGACTCAGTTGATAGATAGTTGGAGGTTGTACAGATAGAACAGATGAAAAATCCTTCAGCATAAAAATCAAGATACTCGAAATTTCCAAAGGTATGAATGGTTGGAAACCAAAGAATTTTCTTAGTATTGTCCATAAATAACCTAAGAGAGACAGAGGAATAAAGTGTCTCTAGGTTCATTGACGGTTTGAAACCTGCTTTAGCCTATGCTCTTATTCCATCTGACTTTTATAGTGTTGATAATGCTTATCGAAAAACAGTTAGTTTGAAAGACTCCATAAGAGACATGGCAGAATGACATTTACATCTAGATCTAGTGGATCTAACGAATTTGAAGGTATAGAGGCAAAGAGAGCACTTCTAAGTGCAAGGAGGGCCTATGGGTAAAGGCCAACCTTAAGATTCAATGGACAAGGTGAAGATTAGATGCTTCAAGTGCAACTCTACCGAGCATGTTGCTTTCGAGTGTTCAATGAGTAACTTGAACTTGACAGATAATGCGAAGACATCAGAGGAGTCGTATTCAGGATTCAAATCTTTCTTAGAGGAGGAATCACACACAAGGACTCAAGTGAATCTTTAATGATTAACTTTCTTTGATTTCTCCATATCATGAAATGAAAGAGGATTGGTTAAGGACCAACATCTTCCATATATGTTGCACCATTGGCGGGAAAGTATATTACTTGATTATTGACAGTGGAAGTTGTGGGGACACGATCACTCAAGAGGTTGTCGAAAAGCTAAAATTGAGGACACAACCACATGAGCACCCTTACGAGATCTCAAAGTTTAAGAAAGGAAATGAGGTAACAATTAAAAGAAAATGCCTAGTTTCTTTTTCTATTGGCACTAAATATATGGATGATGTGTGATGTGGCGTAATTCCAAAGGATGCTTGCCATATACTTTTGGATATACCTGTAACACCCTGGAATTTCAAAGATATCAATTTACATGTATTTATTCATATTTACGGAATTGCCATTGTGATTTATTTGATATGAATTTAAATGGGTAAGGTGTTGGGCCAATGGTTCAATCAAGATCAATGGTTGATAATTATGTTTACAAGACCAATAAATGAATGAGATGTACTCAAATGGGTCAAAGGGACCCAAATGGGACCCAATGGGTAGCGGTTGACATAGTTGACCATTAGGTAAGCTTAAATCTTAATTTGGTTAAGATGAATTAAATAATTGAGTTTGGTTTGGGTGGAAATAAATGATGGAGTTTGGATGGAGTTGAATTTGTTGGTTGAGTTAGATTAAATGATTGAGTGGGGTTAAATGGTAGAGTTACATTAAACGGTTGAGTTGAGTAAAGTAGTGAGTTAAATTAAGTGTGAGTGTGGTGTGTAGATGAAAGGTAAGTGGTTGATTTCAAATTTCAAACGGTGGCTGCATGAATACTCCATGCATGTAACTCCTAAGTTAGAAAATAAGTGATAATGGCGTTACATGGAGTTACAAAGGTCAGAGGGGTATTTCAAATTCAAATTTATATGCACGTTGGAAATGGCATAGAGTTTATTGTTTGGGTCATCAAAGAGACAGCCAATGGGGAGATGGTGAAGCACATGGAGTTTCATTTTAAGATGAAACCCCCATATAAGATGTAAATGAAGATTGGTGGTTACATTGGGCTAACAAAGAATAGCCGTTGGTGTGGGAGTTTCATTTCCATATGAAACTCTCACATCCAAAGGTAATGTGAGACGTTAATGAAAGGGGGAGGTTACATCCATGACCATCTATGGGAGACGTTGGTTGCTTAGGGAGGTTTCATTTCATAGATGAAACCCCCAAGTAACATAAAGGATTTTGATTAATTAAGGTGAGTTACACAAGGTTAATCTTGGGCTGGTTTTGGTTAAACAAAGAGTGCTCATTGCACTCTCTATCTCTCTCTCTTTGCCGTTTTCTCCATTCTCATAACCAAGAACAACAGCTGATTGATTATCTTCAATCAGTCCTAGGCTGATCTCCTTTCATCAAGACAAAAATCAGCCAAAGGGTTTGGCATCAAGGCTTAGCACATTCATCCAAGGCCAAGCTCTCTTTCTTTCTCTCTCATTTTCTCTCTCAAATCCATATCATCTGGCTGAATTATCCCAAGAAGCTTGCAGCAAGATCAGTCACAGCCAAGAGAACAAGAAGGACTAGGAAAGGAATGGAGTATCAAATCGGAGAAAAAGATCAAGAAGTGAAAGACCGAAGGAGTCGTGGTAATTGGTAAGTGCACTTTGAACCATTGATAAATAAAGTTGGTTAAGGGAATGAGATCTGGCCATCGTATGGCCAGATCCATCAATGGTTTAGATATAGGATTATGATATTTAAAAATGGTAAAAAAAGGACCATAGGGTTCGGCCCCATTGGATGGCTGAACCCCATGGGAAAACTTGGTGATTTTTATGGTGTATGAGAGACAAAATCCATATTATGAAATGGAGGTTTTAAAGGATTTAAAAGGTAGATAAGCTTACTGTTTTGGAGTAGCTATGACATGGCTGAACCATGTCAATGTTATGTTAATTTGCTGATCAACATCATAGATAAATATTGGAGGGTTTTCATTAAGAGAACCATAGGGTTCGGCCATGTGTATGGCCGAACCCCATGGATTGTTTTTGATGGATAATTGGATTAAGAGTAGGATGGAAATTATGTAATCATTATGTGCTTTGATTTAAGAATAAGATAGGTTTGTCTATGGACTTAATATAGGTATATAATCAGCGATCAAAGATGATGGAAAGATGGACAAATCAGTTTTGTGAGGTCGGCCATGTAGTATGGCCGAACCCCACTAAAGGGTCACTTGGTGGACTTAGTGCTAAGTTCATAATTGGAATTGGATCAATGAAAGATTAAAGGATTAAAAGTTAAGTGGTGAGGTTCGGCCATATGTATGGCCGAACCCCACTAAAGTGGTTTGGTGATGGACTTTGTTTAAGATAAATTAAACCAAAGGATAAGCTAAATGGCATGATGGTAATTATGATGAAATGAGCCAAGATGAAAAGATCATAGGAATGGACATGTGAGCCAAAACCCAAGATGGTAAGGTTCGGCCAAACAGTATGGCCAAACCCTACGAAGGTTCATTTGGGAGTTTTGGGTTAATCAAAATGGTTTAGATAAATAAGGGTGACGAAAGTTTTAATGGGTGAGGTTCGGCCATGGCTATGGCTGAACCCCACTAAGTGGTTCTTGGAACATTAAGCTTTGCTGGAATTAAGTAGAAAAATGATTAACTTGCTGCTATGTACATAATGTATTTGGATTTCTAGAACGGTGTACAAGCCGTGATCGGAAGACGGTTCAAAGGAAGGGTCAAACAAAGTAACATAGTGTAGGTTTCCTACTTTTTTGTAACCACATATGATATTTGCTGTTTTATGTTGAGTTTGATAAGTTATTTGAATGTAAAGTTATATTTACAAATGGCATGTTTGCATAGACATCTCATGCATGGCATGGGATGATGGTGTTGTAACCGGAGGTCACACTCCGTCGGGGCGTCCGAAAGACCACTGTGGGGTACCTTGATGATGAGAATCCCGTCAAGAGGAGGCTATGTAGAATGGTGATGGGTGGGACTCATTACATGTTCATTTCATACATAGCATGTTTTATGGAATTTTGACACACATGTATTATTATGTTATTTGCATGTTTTTACACTAACCTTTTGGTAGCCCTATTCGGAAACACTACTGGGCGCGTTGATCTAACGCCCTATCTCTACCCTTAGTGGATGACGCAGGAAAGACAACGAATGAGGATCGAGAAGGGGACCAAGCAAAGAAGCTTGGGCGGTTTGAATGATTTGAACGGACTTTGAATGGACTATTTATGAACTTGTTATTTGATTTATTTGGACAATGTAATTTGATAGCTAGGTGATGTTGGCATGTAATAAGTAGTTAAGTAGATGCTATGGTTTGATTTATTTGGATGGTTTGGAATGAATGGTAGACTAAGGTTATATAGTAATTTTGGAGAATAAATTATGTACTTTGCTATCTAAGAATGGAAAATTGGAATAGCCATAGGATCTATTATAACCTCAGTTAGATTAAGACTATGTTAATTCCGCAAGTTGTATTTGTACCATGTGTGGATCGATTCTTATGGACTTAATCCATACGCACATGGGCTTGGCCAGTTAAGGGTCGGTATTTAGAAGTCCGAACTTAACTCGTGTCGTGACACTCCGCCCCGATCACTTGGTTGATTATTATATTTAAAAATAAAAAAATAAACTCTGATTATTTAGAGTGAAAAGGGCGGGGTGTTACTGTTGGTATCAGAGCAAAACGGGAAGTTGAATCTTCCGAAGTAAGATTAAGACGGTTTCATGTCTCACTGACGGATAAGAATCCCAACTGACTGACTCTTCGGAGTCCGCTGACTCGGGGCCTGATTAATTTACTTCGTGGACTCAGACTGAACAAATCAATCTGAGAACAACAGTGAAAGATAGCAAAAGTACAGTATTATAATTGATCTATCAAACGTAGCAAAATAGGATATACATCCCCCAATATTCCCCAAATTGAGAAAGAAAACAAACAATAGGTATATAGAAATTTTTCCCCAAAAACAAAAGAAAACCAAGATTGCTTATTTGGAAATCTCCCCAAAATAGTGAAAACACAAATTGTATGAAGAAACTAAGTCAATTATGTTTTCATGACTTAGGGAAAATGGCACCAAAAAGAAAGATCCCACAAAGCAAGAAAGGGAAAGAAAAAGAGATACCACTCATTCAGTATGAGGAAGGAAGGGAAAGATCTCCACCAGAGGAAGAGCATTCTCAGCCTAAAGAAGGGGCTGGAAAATCACATAATGAGGAAGAGTCACATCATTCTAAAAGGTCACATCACTCTGAAAAGTCACACCATTCTGAAGAGTCACATCATTCTCGGCGAGAAAGGAGGGAGCGGGAATACTCATCTCGGAAGGAGGAAGAAGGGAACAGTGGTGTACATATACCACATGTGCCGCCTGAACTTCAGGGCTTAGTTCAAGTAGTGGTAACCTCTGTACTCCAGCAACATATGAATGGGAATGAAAGTTCCAACGATGCCAGTGACCGGAGTATGGCTCGGGAATTCCAGCAACAGCGTCCTCCCTACTTCAAAGGGAAGGAATGGGCTGTCGGAGCCGAGCATTGGCTGAAGAAGATCACTCAGATCTTAAATTTATTTAAGATCTCGAGTCATACTAAGAGGATTCTACTGGCTACTTCACAACTGATAGAAGATGCCGGTAAATGGTGGGAGGTGGTGGAGAAGCAGAGGGCACTCATACCAGTTAGGGAGAGAACGACCATGACATGGAATGAGTTTTCAGCAACCTTTCTGGAACACTACTTTCCGGAGGAGGAGAAGGAGCGACAGGCGCAAGCCTTTCTGTCCTTGGTACAGGGCTCTATGACGGTGGCAGAGTATCACCGGGAATTTCTCAGTTTATCCATCTATGCATTCTATATGGTGGACACAGAACATCGCAGAGCAAGGAAGTTTGAGAGGGGTCTACGGCCAAATATCAGGGCCAAAGTGACCATATTCAAGTGCACCACATTGGCTGAGGTGGTCAGCAAGGCCACAATAGCAGAACAGGAGTTGAATGCAATGGTGCGGTTTGACAACCGCCGAGCTCCAAGTGGAAGCGGTGGGTTCCAGCCCAACAAGAGGTTCCGACCGAACTTCAGCAGACCCACACCATCTGCAGGGTCCACAGGGGGCTTTCGTCCAAGCCAGCCCTCCCCATCTGCATCAGTCACCCAGTCATTCAGAGGGGTGAACAACTGTTTCCACTGTGATCAGCCGGGTCACTTCAAGAGAGACTGTTCAATAAGCTCTCATATTCCAGAGGATCTTTCCGTCCACCAGCTAGACCAATGAACTCCCGGGGAGGCAGGACTTATAATCAGGCGGGTCAGACAACTAATCCTACCGGATCTGGACGACTATTTGCTCTGGCACCTCCTGAGGATGTGGATCATTCTGTGATTCAAGGTATGACCATTGTCAATAGTTCTTATGCTTATGCATTGTTTGATTCTGGAGCTTCGCACTCTTTTATATCTGCATCCTTTATAACTGCTACTGGTACACTAGTTCAAAAGCTGTCCACCACACTCACAGTAGTATCCCCTGTCGGAGACACATCTTTGGGACTCATATGCACAGCCTTAAATACAGAATTCGCTGGACTCAGATTTGAGTTCAATTATCTGGTACTCGACATGACTGAGTACGATATTATATTCGGCATGGACTGGTTGGCTAGTTATCAAGCCAATATTGATTATTATCGCCGAAGAGTGACATTTTGGTCACCCGAGGGAAAGCAGTATATAGTTCGTGCCGACAAGCAAAACAGACTGTAGGAAGGGTTGCACCATTTGGTGTTGAACAATATTGTCATCAACAAAGCACCAGTCACTGAGCTTCCAGCAATTGTGAAAGAATTTGCTGATGTCTTTCCAAAAGAACTCCCTGGTATACCACCTATGAGGGAGCTCAATTTTGAGATCAAGTTGTATCCTGGTACTTCACCAGTGTCTTTACCCCATTATCGGATGGCACCAGCAGAAATGTCCGAGTTGAAGAAGCAGCTTGATGAGTTACTCAGACTGGGTTGCATTCAGAACAACACATCATCATGGCGAGCTCCAGTGTTGTTCGTGACAAAGAAGGACGATTCACTCAGAATGTGTGTGGACTACTTGAAGTTGAATCAGCTAACTGTCCGGAACAAGTATCCTCTACCTAGGATCGATGATTTATTCGATCAGTTGAGGGGTTCCAGTCACTTTTCCAAGATTGACCTGATGTCCGGTTATCATCAAATCCGGGTCAGGGAGGAAGATATAGAAAAGACAGCTTTCAGGAGACGGTATGAACTATTTGAATTTGTAGTCATGCCTTTTGGACTTACCAACGCACCGGCCGTGTTCATGCACTTAATGAACAGAATCGTCCGTCCATATCTGGATCAGTTTGTTATAGTGTTCATTGACGATATCCTGATCTATTCCAAGAGTCAGGAGGATCATGCTGAGCATCTACGAATAGTATTGAACACCTTGAGACAGAACAAGCTGTATGCCAAAGCAAGCAAATGCGAATTTTGGCTACCTGAAGTCAAATTCTTAGGGCATGTTATAACAGCTGATGGTATAGCCGTTGATCCGGCAAAGGTGGCAGTAGTGAGGGAGTGGAAAGCACCAAAGAATGTCACTGAAATCTGTAGCTTCGGCTAGATATTATAGGAAGTTCATCATGGATTTTTCTAAAATAGCATCTCCATTGACTCGACTCACTCATAAAGGGGTCAAATATGAGTGGTCAGAGTTGTGCAATCAGAGGTTTGAGGAGCTGAAAGAGAGACTTACAACTTCTCCTATTTTAGTTTTGCCGGAAAGAGGCAAAGGGTATGAAGTACAATGCGATGCATCAGGAGAGGGACTGGGATGTTCACTCATGCAACGTGATCGTGTGGTGGCATATGGTTCAAGACAACTGAAGATACATGAACGCCTCGACCCCACACATGATCTGGAATTAGCTGCGGTGGTCTTCGCTCTCAAAAGCTGGAGACACTATCTATATGGTGAGAAGTTTGAAGTATTTTCAGATCACAAGAGCTTGAAGTATTTATTTGATCAGAAAGAGCTCAACTTGAGGCAGCGCAGATGGATGGAATACTTGGCAGATTATGAATTTGCGCTCCGGTATCATCCGAGGAAGGCCAACAAGGTGGCGGATGCTCTCAGCCGCATGTCTCATGCATCAGTGGCATGTCTGATCAGGACCAAATGGGAGATATTGAATACCATTCGTGAGTTCAATCTATATATCACAAACCATGGGAGTATCTACAATTTGATCATACGATCCAACATGGTTATAAAGATTGAACAGGAGCAGCGAACAGATCTGGAAATGGCAGAGATATGGGCCAAGATGTCTACTGGAGAGGTTATACCGGATTGGGAATTACGACCAGGACAGGGTCTTATGTTCTGAGGTAGAATTTATGTGCCAAGAAGCTGCAGAAAAGAAATACTGATAGAGGCACATCAGACTAAGCTCTCCATTCATCCGGGTAAAACAAAAATGTATCATGACTTAAAAAGACATTATTGGTGGCATGGACTTAAGAAGGATGTTGCAGAGTTTGTGGCTCATTGCTTAACTTGTCAGCAAGTTAAGACGGAACATCAGAAGCCACCAGGGTTACTCAAACCCTTATCCGTGCCAGAATGGAAATGGGAGCACATTTCCATGGACTTTGTGACGGGATTGCTGAGGTCCTTGAAGGGCAATGACACTATATGGGTCGTGGTAGACCGACTGACCAAGTCCGCGCATTTTATTCCTATCAAGATGTCGGATTCATTTGAGACATTGGGTTAGCGGTATATCAAGGATATCATCAGATTACATGGTATTCCTCGGACAATCGTATCTGATAGAGATGGCCGATTCACCGGCAGGGTGTGGCAGAGTATGCAGTCAGCCATGGGGACTGATTTACTGACTAGCACAACGTTCCATCCACAGACTGATGGACAGTCGGAAAGAACAATACAAACACTGGAGGACATGCTGAGGGCGTGCATGCTAGGCTTCAAAGGTGGATGGGAGGATCATTTGCCATTGGTGGAGTTTTCTTATAACAATAGCTACCAAGCAAGCCTTCAGATGGCACCATTCGAGGCTTTGTATGGTAGACCATGCAGGTCACCAGTGTGCTGGACCGAAGTCGGCGAGCCTGCGCTAATTGGACCCGAGCTAGTTGCAGAAACTACTGCTCAGATTTAGTTGATACGTCAGCATTTATTGACTGCACAGAGTCGGCGAAAGAGCTATGCTGATAAAAGGAGGAGGTTTCTCGAATTTGAAGTGGGAGATATGGTATTCTTGAAGGTCTCACCACGAAAAGGGCACATGAGATTTGGGAAGAAAGGAAAACTGTCGCCAAGATATGTGGGACCGTTTTCAATTATAAAAAGGATGGGGGATGTAGCCTATCAGTTGGCACTTCCTTCGCAATTGGCGTCTCTACATGATGTATTCAATGTGTCGATGCTGAGGAAGTACAACCCTACCCGTCTCATGTTTTGAATGTGCAAGACATAGATGTGCAAAGCGACGTCACTTATGTCGAGAAGCCTGTCAGAATAATAGAGACAGAGCAAAGGGTGTTGCGTAACCGAGCGATTCAGTTCGTCCAGGTGGTATGGGATCGACGTGGTGTTGAGGAAGCCACTTGGGAACTGGAATCGGAGATGAGAACATCTCACCCTGAATTGTTTGTATGATTTATTCTGGAATCCTACTTCGTTCGATTTTCGGGACGAAAATTATAAAAAGAGGATTGTATTGTAACACCCTGGAATTTCAAAGATATCAATTTACATGTATTTATTCATATTTACGAAATTACCATTGTGATTTATTTGATATGAATTTAAATGGGTAAGGTGTTGGGCCAATGGTTCAATCAAGATCAATGGTTGATAATTATGTTTACAAGACCAATAAATGAATGAGATGTACTCAAATGGGTCAAAGGGACCCAAATGGGACCCAATGGGTAGCGGTTGACATAGTTGACCATTAGGTAAGCTTAAATCTTAATTTGGTTAAGATGAATTAAATAATTGAGTTTGGTTTGGGTGGAAATAAATGATGGAGTTTGGATGGAGTTGAATTTGTTGGTTGAGTTAGATTAAATGATTGAGTGGGGTTAAATGGTAGAGTTACATTAAACGGTTGAGTTGAGTAAAGTAGTGAGTTAAATTAAGTGTGAGTGTGGTGTGTAGATGAAAGGTAAGTGGTTGATTTCAAATTTCAAATGGTGGCTGCATGGATACTCCATGCATGTAACTCCTAAGTTAGAAAATAAGTGATAATGGCGTTACATGGGGTTACAAAGGTCAGAGGGGTATTTCAAATTCAAATTTATATTCACGTTGGAAATGGTATAGAGTTTATTGTTTAGGTTATCAAAGAGACAGCCAATGGGGAGATGGTGAAGCACATGGAGTTTCATTTTAAGATGAAACCCCCATATAAGATGTAAATGAAGATTGGCGGTTACATTGGGCTAACAAAGAATAGCCGTTGGTGTGGGAGTTTCATTTCCATATGAAACTCTCACATCCAAAGGTAATGTGAGACGTTAATGAAAGGGGGAGGTTACATCCATGACCATCTATGGGAAACGTTGGTTGCTTGGGGAGGTTTCATTTCATAGATGAAACCCCCAAGTAACATAAAGGATTTTGATTAATTAAGGTGAGTTACACAAGGTTAATCTTGGGTTGGTTTTGGTTAAACAAAGAGTGCTCATTGCACTCTCTATCTCTCTCTCTTTGCCGTTTTCTCCATTCTCATAACCAAGAACAACAGCTGATTGATTATCTTCAATCAGTCCTAGGCTGATCTCCTTTCATCAAGACAAAAATCAGCCAAAGGGTTTGGCATCAAGGCTTAGCACATTCATCCAAGGCCAAGCTCTCTTTCTTTCTCTCTCATTTTCTCTCTCAAATCCATATCATCTGGCTGAATTATCCCAAGGAGCTTGCAGCAAGATCAGTCACAGCCAAGAGAACAAGAAGGACTAGGAAAGGAACGGAAGATCAAATCGGAGAAAAAGATCAAGAAGTGAAAGACCGAAGGAGTCGTGATAATTGGTAAGTGCAATTTGAACCATTGATAAATAAAGTTGGTTAAGGGAATGAGATCTGGCCATCGTATGGCCAGATCCATCAATGGTTTAGATATAGGATTATGATGTTTAAAAATGGTAAAAAATGGACCATAGGGTTCGGCCCCATTGGATGGCCGAACCCCATGGGAAAACTTGGTGATTTTTATGGTGTATGAGAGACAAAATCCATATTATGAAATGGAGGTTTTAAAGGATTTAAAAGGTAGATAAGCTTACTGTTTTGGAGTAGCTATGACATGGCTGAACCATGTCAATGTTATGTTAATTTGTTGATCAACATCATAGATAAATATTGGAGGGTTTTCATTAAGAGAACCATAGGGTTCGGCCATGTGTATGGCCGAACCCCATGGACTGTTTTTGATGGATAATTGGATTAAGAGTAGGATGGAAATTATGTAATCATTATGTGCTTTGATTTAAGAATAAGATAGGTTTGTCTATGGACTTAATATAGGTATATAATCAGCCATCAAAGATGATGGAAAGATGGACAAATCAGTTTGGGGAGGTTCGGCCATGTAGTATGGCCGAACCCCACTAAAGGGTCACTTGGTGGACTTAGTGCTAAGTTTATAATTGGAATTGGATCAATGAAAGATTAAAGGATTAAAAGTTAAGTGGTGAGGTTCGGCCATATGTATGGCCGAACCCCACTAAAGTGGTTTGGTGATGGACTTTGTTTAAGATAAATTAAACCAAAGGATAAGCTAAATGGCATGATGGTAATTATGATGAAATGAGCCAAGATGAAAAGATCATAGGAATGGACATGTGAGCCAAAACCCAAGATGGTAAGGTTCGGCCAAACAGTATGGCCGAACCCTACCAAGGTTCATTTGGGAGTTTTGGATTAATCAAAATGGTTTAGATAAATAACGGTGACGAAAGTTTTAATGGGTGAGGTGCGGCCATGGCTATGGCCGAACCCCACTAAGTGGTTCTTGGAACATTAAGCTTTGCTGGAATTAGGTAGAAAAATGATTAACTTGCTGCTATGTACATAAGGTATTTGGATTTCTAGAACGGTGTACAAGCCGTGATCGGAAGAAGGTTCAAAGGAAGGGTCAAACAAAGTAACATAGTGTAGGTTTCCTACCTTTTTGTAACCACATATGATATTTGCTGTTTTATGTTGAGTTTGATAAGTTATTTGAACGTAAAGTTATATTTACAAATGGCATGTCATGCATGGCGTGGGATGATGGTGTTGTAACCGGAGGCCACAATCAGTCGGGGGGTCCGAAAGACCACTGTGGGGTACCTTGATGATGAGAATCCCATCAAGAGGAATCTGGAGCCACACTCCGTCGGGGCGTCCGAAAGACCACTGTGGGGTACCTTGACGATGAGAATCCCGTCAAGAGGAGGCTATGTAGAATGGTGATGGGTGGGACTTATTGCATGTTCATTTCATACATAGCATGTTTTATGGAATTTTGACACGCATGTATTATTATATTATTTGCATGTTTTTACACTAACCTTTTGGTAGCCCTATTCGGAAACACTGCTGGGCGCGTTGATCTAACGCCCTATCTCTACCCTTAGTGGATGACGTAGGAAAGATAACGAATGAGGATCGAGAAGGGGACCAAGCAAAGAAACTTGGGCGGTTTGAATGATTTGAATGGACTTTGAATGGACTATTTATGAACTTGTTATTTGATTTATTTGGACAATGTAATTTGATAGCTAGGTGATGTTGGCATGTAATAAGTAGTTAAGTAGATGCTATGGTTTGATTTATTTGGATTGGTTGGAATGAATGGTAGACTAAGGTTATATAGTAATTTTGGAGAATAAATTATGTACTTTGCTATCTAAGAATGGAAAATTGGAATAGCCATAGGATCTATTATAACCTCAGTTAAATTAAGACTATGTTAATTCCGCAAGTTGTATTTGTACCATGTGTGGATCGATTCTTATGGACTTAATCCATACGCACATGGGCTTGGCCAGTTAAGGGTCGGTATTTAGAAGTCCGAACTTAACTCGCGTCGTGATACTCCGCCCCGGTCACTTGGTTGATTATTTTATTTAAAAAAAAAAAATAAACTCTGATTATTTAGAGTGAAAAGGGCGGGGTGTTACAATACCATGGCACTATGACTGGAATACTAAAATTATGGAAAGAGAAATAATTATATATTTTGGAAGGATGGACAAAAGATTGTCTTGGGGTGAGAGATTTGATTTGGTATCCGACCATAAGAGTCTCAAGTACTTATTCATTCAGAATGACTTAAATTTGAGACAACTGCGGTGGATGGTGTTTCTTGGAGATTATGATTTCCAAATCTCATACCACCCTAGCAAGGGCAATGTTGTGGCTAATGCATTGAGCCACAAATCCCAAGGCATAATGGCCAGTATAGGATCAGTCAGTGACAGATGCTTGAGACAGCAACATAGTATGACTTTCAGTTGGTCGAGCACAGTGGTTTAGTGTGGGTTCAAAATGTGGTCGTGCAACCTATACTTGGGGATAAGGTTTTGAAAGAGCAACAGGTGGACTCGTTCGCTACAGAGTTGAGACAAAAAGTTCTCCAAGGGCAAGGCCCTAAGGATTGGTCAGTTAGATCAAATGGTGGATTGGTTCTCCAAGGGCGATTGTTTGTACCTCCCCAGATCAGTGTAGAGAAGACGTACTTCGCCAGTTCCATCATTCCCAATTCGCAATACACCCAGGCTGTACGAAGATGCATCAAGATATTCAGCTACAATTCTGGTGGAAGGTCTTGAAAAAGGATGTTGCTAAGTGTGTGCGCCAATGTCTTACTTGTCAGTAAGTTAAGGCTGAGCACCAAAAACCTGCCCGTATATTAGTGGAAATGGGACCACGTTACGATGGATTTTGTGATGAGCTTGCCAAGGTCACCTAGGGACAGAGATTCCATCTGGGTGATTGTAGACCGTCTAACCAAATTAGCCCATTTTATCCCTATGAAGGTGAAAAACTTGATGGAGACTTTGAGCATATTGTATGTTAAGGAGATTGTGGTTCGTCATGGTGTGCCAGTATCAATTGTATCAAATAGAGATCCCAGATTTGTTTCGAGATTCTGGCAGAGTTTGTAGAGAGAGTTGGGGGCCCGATTATTCTTTATTATAGCATACCACCCACAGATAGATGGTCAGTCAGAGAGGACCATCCAAATTTTAGAAGATATGCTTCGAGCAAGTGTTATGGACTTTAGGGGAAATTGGGAAGGGCATTTATCCCTGGTAGAGTTTGTGTATAACAATAGCTACCAGTCCAACATTGAGATGACTCCTTATGAGGTTTTGTATGGGAGAACGTGCCGTTCTCTACTGTGTTGGTTAGAGGTGGGAGATCAGACCTTGTTGGGCCCCGATATGGAGCAACAGACTTCGGATCAGGTAGCAGTTATCAAACAACTCAGAGCCATCAGAAAAGTTATGTAGACTGTAGGCGAGGACCCTTGGAGTTCGCGGTTGGAGATCATGTATTCTTACGGGCGTGCCCACGGCATGGTTTGAAGCGGTTTGGGCACAAGGGGAAGTTTTCCCCTCGGTTTATTGGCTCTTTTTAGATTCTGGAGCGGATATGCGAGGTGGCTTATTTGTTAGCATTGCTGCCACAACTCGCCTGAATCAACAACGTGTTTCACGTGTCTATGCTTCAAAAGTACCAACTTGACCCTTCTCATGTGGTCAATTGGGAGGATGTGGAACTCGACGAGGATGTGATGTTTGAGGAAGATCCCATCAAGATATCTAAAACTGGTTTCAAGAAACTCCGACGGCAGACTATTCCACTAGTCAAAGCTGAGTGGAGACACCGCGGAGCAGAGAACATCGCTTGGGAGATTGAGTTAGCGATTCAGGAGTTGTACCCGTGGTTGTTTCTTCCACCAGGTATGAGTTATTTGTTATTCCAAATTTCGAGCAAGAAAATTTCTTTAAGGGGGGTAAGATGTGAAAGTTTCATTGAGTGCTTAGAACCGGATTAACCCTGAGAAAGAGGGAGAGGATGGGAGAGAGGGGGGGGGGGGAGGGGGAATAGGTTAATCGCAACTTTTAATGCCTTTTCAAATTTTACTTGATTAATGTGAAATCGTGTGGAATTAATCAAGTATGTGTGATATGTAATGTGTACAGGAAAATCAAACAATCACATACAAAGTATCAATACACAAGGTTTATAGTGGTTTGGTTAGCCAACCTACATCCACTGTAGAGACTCGTTAAACCTTGAGCTTTCCCCAATTCAGTAAGCGTTGGAATTACGCCAACACAATAGAATAAGATTTCCCCTATCCAATTGATTGGGACTTTCACCCAATTCATATCCCACTATTTTTTATAGTAATTCAATAGAAAAACTCTCTCTTTAATCCACTTCACAATATAATGATTTTTAAAGAAAAATCAAATTAAGGAAGCACTTGCCTTTGAAGCTCTTTACAAATATAGATGTATGCTTCCACGATCCACCCAATGTGTGCTCGACAATCCCGACGTTGAAGAAGACCCGCCGTGTAGAGCAATCACAATCCTTGGGTATACACTTTAGAAGATTGGGTTCTCAATCTCTATCCTAGAGATTTGGCTTAATCCTCCTCTCTTAATCTCAATCGCTGGGGATGGGATAGTTGAATGATTTACTTTTTATTTTCCAAGAGAGAATAAGCCTAGAGGTTTTGCCTTTGATCCTTAGGAGATTTCCTTACTGGTAGATGGCTCAATTAATTTGCATTCACTCCTCAACCAACTCCCAAAATGAAGTTTGTATTTATAGGCAACACAAAATTTTTTGGCACCCCGATACACACGATCGATCGTGTACTATCGATCGATCAACCGTGTTTGAAATCCAGTCCACTAACCAGACCGTTGTACATTTAATGCACAGTAACGGTAATAAAACGGTAACCACGCGATGGGTCGGGTACACGACTGATCGTCTGTGTTACGGATAACATATCATGGGTTGGCGATCGTATTGGCCTAATGCTATCTTGTCATGACAGTGCTTTGTTAAGACAAACTTCACTCGAACACAGGGCAACGGGTCGTGCACCCGATGAGTTATTGCCCTGTATTGGCGATGGGTTGTGCAACCGACTGATCGTGCTATACCACACAAAGGATCGCCGCTAGACGAAAGTATCGGCCCGAGCCTGACTGTATTTTTCGGTTGATATTCAACCTAGGCTCCATGTGATTGATCATGTGGACTATTGCTCGCCACAATATCCAACGAATGGACATCTTCATGATCTGTTGTTCCAGGCATGACTGTGAATGACAGTCCAGATTTGGTCTAAGCCCAAGGGGATTGATCGTAGACATGATTGTATCGGCCCTGTCTTAGCAATACATCATGAGCATGAATGTATCGTCCTTAGACCAACTGTGTTTGGCAGTCCATTGTATCCAGAACCCTTGACAATCTAGATGATGGTCCTATGACCACGATCGATCGTCCTGCTTTATGGCGGTGGATCGCCGACACGATATGTCGTCCATGATTTCCATACACATGTTGACCCGTTGAGTCTTCACACCTCAACCAACACTTGAGTTTTGATTATATAGCTTCTTCATTCACGACATTGCTTCACCTATGTCACGGAATTGACAAACAGGTGACATTGCACTAACAAGATGTAATGGCCCGACCCTTAAATTAATGGATTTATGATGTCATAATTAAGTCTGTACATGTGAGAGGTGTTGAGGGTCCCACCTTTTGGACACGTGTTCCCCAAAGTCAAGTTTTGGACTTGGACAAGTGGGAAAAATCTGGAAGAAAATAAAATAATATTAAATCTGGAGTTTCCATAATGATTATCAGGAAATATCAGAACTCATGGCAACAAGCTATTTTTGTGGACTTTAGAATGTTTTGGTGGGGACTATCGGAAGTCTGATGAGTAAATGTCGAAAGTCCGATAGTAAATATTGGAGATCTGATATCGCGGAACTTAAGTTGGGTATTTTAACCCAACTTTCGCGAATTTTGACCATTTTCGTCCCCCTTCCCCTTCCACCAGCTGAAACCTCTCTCCTACCAGCAAACCCTAGTCTTTTCCTTCCTTCCTCCACCCATTTTCGCCCCTTGCATGTGCTAAATTCGGATTTGGCTTCTCCTAAGCTTCCATTTGCTTAGATTAGTTTCCCCCAAAGGTAAGATCTTCATCCACCCACCTTGTATTTCCCATTATTTGATGGGATATGTGTGAGTTTCTTAGGGATTAAAGTGGGAATGACCATTTGGGTCTTGAATGGGGAAAATGCATGGAAACATTTGGGGATTTTCGAATTGGACCTTTGCATGGGCATAGGTTGAGTTAAAAGTGAGTTTTGGGACCCATTGGGAAGTAAGTAATTGAGGAGTAAGGGTCTAATGCCGTTTTTTAGCTAAAATGTTGGAGAAATTTGGGATTTTCTCGTGGGTTGAGTGGGTTGACCTGAGTTGGGGGTCAAACCTAGGGTTAAACTTGGGGATTTTGCTTTTAAACTTAAATTAGGCCTAATCAAGGGACTATGTTTTTTTTTTTTGGCATTATTTTCTATTTGTCTGATTAGAGCCTTCGAACCCCGAACCCAACACTGTAGAAGCCGAGAATTTGCGCGAAGCTTTGTGAATTCTTAAGGTGAGGAATGCTACACACCTTGTTTGAATAGTTGATTGCTCAGATGTTAATTTGGAATTGCTAGACTCTTATTAAGCTCAAATGCCTGATGAATTATGTTTCTAAGCTATGCTTGATGAGTAAAACATTACACATATGATTATGAATCCTCTCTTTGTGATAAATAACTTGATTACAAACTTAAAATTGATAATGAATATGATGTAATGATGGATGAAGTCCCTTATTTAGGGCTAACATGATAATTGTGGATACTCTTTGGGTTTGGACTATGAAGAGGGGAGTAGTAGGACAAATGGTGTCAAGCCTCCATGGGATGGGCTAATGTTGGGCCAAATTGCAGGGAATGCTTGATTGGGCCCAATTAGATATCCCAAGGCTATGATGTGACCCTCCTTCCATGGTCAACCCATTATCACGAGGATAAATCAAATGTATGATATTATGTCGAATGGGCAATGCTTGCTATCTTTATGATCACGTAATTATAGTGTGTTAATGACATTCGTGGTATCTCCATTATATTGTGTTTGAGTTTCCATTGTACTACTCACTAATGTGAACCTAGGATGAGTTACCTAGGGTGTGGGTATGGGAATTTGTATTTACTGGCCATGGTTACACTAGAAACACTAGAAGTAGGATTAGACCCTAGGGGTAGAGAGGACTTGAGTATGTATCTTCCCCCGCTTGGGACCCAATAGTGTAATGACCCAATTCCTTAGAAGAGATTAGAGCGACAATCAAACGAAAGAGTATTGTGGAACCCTATCGAAACGGCTGCGTCGGCTATGGAGACTTGGTCTCCGTAGGGTTGTCGTCGTGGAGTAGGTCCCTCACTTGCCACTCATTGAGGGTGCTCTCACAACTATTTAGCACACTTGTGGTGCATTGTTGAGTAGGGATAGATACTTGTATGCCCCACAGGGGTGGTACTAGCTGGTAAGACGCTCTTGTTTGTGCGCAGGGTTAGGTACTGTATACACCTTGGGTGATGTGCCAGCATAGTAAGGCGTTCTACGGCCACCTTGGAGCTTGGCTGAATCATCCAATGTGGTGAATAGGCAGGGCGAGGTAGACTAGAGTACGCTAGGAGTGAGTCACCCGCTTAATAAGTCATGGGTCCTAGGTCTCGCTAGGGTTTGTGAGGTGTTTATGATATATTGATTGCTCGTTCCCTAGAGGTATCCATTTGTGGGATTTGTTCCCAAGTGATGATATGATAGCATGCATAATGCATAGCATTCTGTTAGTGTTCCAATTTGATCGAGTCACCTTGTTATCAATTACGTGACCTAGAAGACCATTGCCTTGGAAGATTGAAGACAATGATACAAGATTCAAGTGGTGTGAAGATTGAATCAAAAGCAAAGCATTGGAAGTTCAAGTACATGATTCAACATCACCAAGTGTATGGCAAGCACCAAAGGTAAATTGACTATAAATGACTTTAGGGTTGACCCACACCTCTAGGAAGACCTTCCCTAGGCTTAGAGAATCAAAATGGTTAATCTATTTAAACCTAAGTGACCTTTGACATCCAACAGAACCAAATGGACTTAAACTTGGAAAGCTGATAAACTGTTAGGACGACACATCGTGTCCTGGCAATCTATCGCCTTGGACAGGGACGACCCTTCGTGGGCTATTGTGTTTTAAATTTAATTTGCAAGCACATAAACCATTAAATAGTGTAGTGAATGAGTGTGATGTCGAACTCAAGGGAAATCTAAAAAATATATGTATGGAAATATAACTTGGTACCATTAAAATAATGTGATCTAAGAAATTAAAATTTTGGGATTTAAGCTAAACATGATAAATTTTCTAAAACATGGAGTTATAATCTCAATTTAGCAAAATTCTAGATTTAGAAAACCAATATTTAAATAATTATCTAACTTTGGAATTTTAACAAAATAAGAGATCTAATTTTATCATACAAACCATTGATTTATAGATTTAATTAAAATTGTGGAGTGCATTTAAATAACCTCTATTTAATTTAAAATTGCAAAATTAAGAAACAAATAGAATATTTCTAACATAGTTCCATCATTCCAAGAATTGGTGCGACATACAGACACCCGAATTTCCTACCTCTACACACCCATTTTCGAATTTTCAGGTGAAATTACCATTCTACCCTAGTGCCTTAACTCATTCGAATGAATTGCCAGTTCATTCTTAGTTCATTCGGATGAATAAAGTCATCTGAACGAATGCCTCAATGTAAATTTAGTTCATTCGAATGAGTGGGCAGAATAATATTTATTCGTTCGAATGAACGGGTTGGTTCATTCGAATGAATTTATCTGAGAAGAATAATTTTTTACAGTTGTTCACTCGAATGTCATTCGTTCGAATGAATCAGCTCGTTCATTCGAATGAATGAACCTGTTCTGCCCACTCGTTCAAATGAACTAAATTTACACTACGACATTCGTCCGGACGACTTTATTCATCCGAAGGAATAACTCAGTGTAAATGTAGTTCATTCGAACTAGTGGGCAGAACAATGTTCATTCGTTCAAATGAACATGTGGGTTCATTCGAACAAATTAATCTGAGAGCAATGGTTTTTTACAGTCGTTCACTCGAATGTCATTCGTTCGAATGAACCAACCTGTTCATTCGAACGAATGAACATTGTTCTGCCCACTAGTTCGAATGAACTACATTTACCCTAAGGTATTCGTTCGCATGACTTTCATCCGAACGAATACCTCAGTGTAAATGTAGTTCATTTGAACTAGTGGGGCAGAACAGTGTTCATTCGTTCGAACGAACATGTTGGTTCATTCTAACAATCTATCTGAGTGGAATGGTTTTTTATAGTCGTTCACTCGAATGTCATTCATTCGAATGAACTAACCTTCTCATTCGAACAAATGAGAACGTATATAAGTTATCATGTACTCATTCGATCGATCGATCGATCAAACCCTTATCCCTTTCCCTCTTTTGAAGATTTTCCCTAAACCCTAAATCTCCCTCTCCCTCTCCCTCTCCGTCGTTCGCAACTCTTCATCATTCGAAGCTCTCCTTTCCCTCATTCGAAGCTCTCCTCTCCCTATCTGTCTCCCTTTGAAGCTCTCCCTCTACCTCTCCCTCTCAATCGTTCGAATTAATCTCCCCCTTTTAATCATTTGAACCAACGTGTATATCATTCGAACAAATCTCTCCCTCTCCCACTCCGTCATTCGAACCAACCTTTCCCTTTCCATTCATTCGAACTTCTCCCTCTCCCTCCCCCCCCATTCCTCCGAACCAAAGTGATTACCCATTTTCCATTCGAACTTTTCCCTATCCCTCTCCCTCATTCTTCCTCTCTTTCCCATTTTTTTGGTTTAAATGGCATCACAACCAGGGTCTTCATCTCAGAAAAGAAAATCAACAGCAACAAAGGGAGGGAAGAAATAGAGGAAGGACACAGCATTCGACCCCAACCATTTCATATCTTTGGAAGCCGCGACCCTATACAGAGATGATGTCACCACATGATCCTATATCTTTTGTAAAATTGTGGACTTTTCCTTTTTCACATCTTTTGGATTGAAAATCGAATCTTATTTTGAAAAAATGGGTTGAGGGTCTTTCTTGGCACTGAAACAGGATATGTATCCTAGTTTAGTTAAGGAATTTTATACCAATCTAAAAGGTATTGATGATGAGCCCATTGAAACCTCGGTTCGAGGCCGTGAAATTTTTCTTTCAAGGGAAAGATTGGACGAAAAATTTGATTTCCCCAAAGATGCAATTTTAAACTATGAAACAAGTACATAGCCTACTGATGTTGAAGGGTTCGATGTTTTGGTAGATCTCAACGGAATGTGTGGGAGGACTGATATAACAGAAAAGAAGACAACCCCTCTGAAGAATCTAATTTTGTAAGCACGAATCATCCATCACATAATTATTCACTGTATTTTTCCTAGAAAATGTAACACCCCGCCCTTTTCACTCTAATTTTCAGAGTTTATTTTTTTTTTTTAATATAATAATCATGTGATCGGGGCGGAGTGTCACGACGCGAGTTAAGTTCGGATCTCTAAATCCGACCCTTAACTGGCCAAGCCCATGTGCGTATGAACTAAGTCCATAAAACTGATCCGCACATGGTACATATATAACTTGCGGAATTAACTTAGTTTTAATCCAACTGAGGTTATAATAGAACCTATGACTATTCCAATTTTCCATTCTTAGATAGCAAAGTACATAACTTATTCTCCAAAATTACTAATTAATCTTAACTAATCGTTCAATCAAACCATCCGACTTAAAACAAACCATAACATCTATCTTAACTACTTATTTCAAGCCAACAAATCTAGTTACCAAATTACATTGTCCAAATAATTCAAATAACACATCCATGTTTAGTCCATTCAAGTCCATTCAATATCATTCAAAATGCCCAAGCTCCTATGCTTGGTTTTCATCTCGATCCACGTTCTTCCCTTTCCCTGCATCATCCACTAAAGATATAGATAGGGCGTTAGATCAACGCGCCCAGTAGTGTTTCCGAATAGGGCTACCACATGGTTAGTCAAAAACATGCAAATAATATAATAATAATACATGTGTGTCAAAATTCCATAAAACATGCTATGTATGAAATGATCATGTAATGAGTCCCACCCATCACCATTCAACATAGCCATCACTTGACGGGATTCTCATCGTCAAGGTAACCCACAGTGGTCTTTCGGACACCCCGACGGAGTGTGGCCTCTGGATTCCTCCTGATGGGATTCTCATCATCAGGGTACCCCACAGTGGTCTTTCGGACGCCCCGACGGAGTGTGGCCTCCGGTTAGAACACCATCATCCCATGTCATGCATGAGATGTCTATGCAAACATGTCATTTAGAAACATAACTTTACAATCATATAAGTTATCAAAATCAACATAAAACAGCATATGAAATAGTGGTTACAATAAAGGTAGGAAACCTACTTAAGAATCCCTTCAGTAACTGATCTTTCTTTCGCGTCACCTGGTCACGACTCGCACGTCGTTCGACTTCCGGTACCTTATCCATATACCAATCAGCAAGTCATAACATCATTTACTTATTCAATCACATCTACAACCCATCCACATCATGTGGGGTTCGACCATGCCCTTGGCCGAACATCACCAACTTAGGATTTAACTTCCTATTTTATTTAATCAACTCTTAAACACTTAACCCTTTTAAACATGTCTTGCTAAGGTCCATACAACCATACACATGATTATTCCACCTTTGATCAATAATCACTCTTTCCCATAATTTCAATCACAAAGTCGGCTACACAATAGGGTTACCAAAGACCCTTAGTGGGGTTCGGCCATACACATGGCCGAACCTCACCAATCTGGTTTTTGTCTCCACTTTCCATCTTATAACATGGTTGGTCAACTTAGTATTAAATCCATAACTCAACCTAGATAATTCTTAGATCAAAAGCATGAAACAAATCATAGTTTCCAATAGGATTCAATCCAACCATGACATCCAAAAACAGTCCATGGTTTACCCCTGATTTGAATCCATAACTTAACCCTAAAAAAAATGACATGGTTCAGCCCTATGTTGGCCGGCCAATAACAGCAAGTTAAACTTCCATAAATCACATCAAACACCATATTTTATATGGTTTAAAACTCACCAACATCATCAAAACTAACATGGGGTTCAGCCATCCAAAGTGGCCGAACCCTATGTCCATGTCTTGGTCCTTATGTATATGTTTTAAATCCTCATTTAGACAAGTATTAATCAGTATATTACTACTGCATTTTTACCTCTCAAAACCATAGAAATAAGTTAATCACTTTGTCCGAATGACCACAACATTTCATGGGATTCGGCCATCCAAGATGGCCGATCCAAATGGTCCATAATATCAATTTAAATCTACTGTTTAAACCCATATTAACTTCAGTCTTCTTGTCATTCAGATCCATGTTTATCATCCCTTCTATAACATGTAATTGAAAGGATTATAAACCTGTACATGAATGTCAGAAAAGGCTGAGGTTTTTATGGTCTAAATCAGTGGATTAAAAGATGGAAATGGACCATTGGGTTCGGCCACTTTGCATGGCCGAACCCCATGGAAACAAGTGGTTCGTTTTGATGGTTTTTGGAAGTTAAAACCATATAAGTTGGGATTGATATTAGATGTTGGTAATAGATTTAAAATGCATGTTTTAAGAAGGTTAAAACATGGATTTGGATGTTTGGTTCAGACCCAAGATGAATGATTAAATGTTTCAAAACCAAAGGGCATGGTGTTCGGCCAATAAGCATGGCCGAACCCTATGAAATTGGGTTAGTGATTGGATGATGTTTAATTAGTAAAACTCGGTAATAATATGTTGTTTATTACATGATGATTGGTGGTTTAAAAATAGTAAACATAACCATTGGGTTCGGCCTCCATGGAGGGCCGAACCCCATGTAAAATATTGTGGGTTTTCATGTTGGGAAACATGGAAACCATGGACCTTTATGGATTGTTTTTGTATGAAGTTAATTAAAGGGTTCTAAGAGGTATAAAGGCAGCAATATGATACTGATATTGCATGATTTAAATAACACCTAATGCATGTTTGAAGGATCAATTCATGGACATAGGGTTCGGCCAACTTGAATGGCCGAACCCCATGAAAGAGATTGATGATTGTTATGAATTTAAAGAGTTAGAAACCATCCATTATCATGGGGTTTCTATGGGATTTTAAATAGAATTATGGTTGCTGTTTTTATGGCTAAGATGCATGATAAATGATGAAAGATCATTAGGAGAATTGGATTCAAAGAACCATGAGGTTTGGCCATGTGAGTGGCCGAACCCCATGGGTTACTTTATGGTTTTTATTTGGTTTACATAGGGTTATGCTTACTGATTTGGGTTGTATGATTTTGATTCAAGAATCATGTAGGTATCTATGTACTTAATATCAGTAGATAACCAAGCATGTTGATGGACTTTATGCTAATTCATAATGAATGGGTTAAATAGCCTAAGCTTATGAGTAGTAGTTGGTAATGGTTCTATGTTAATTTAAAAGGTTTAAAATACCCTAATGGAGAACCATGTGGTAATGGATAAAGGAACCATTGGGTTCGGCCAAATGTATGGCCGAACCCCATGGAGTAAGTTTGGTGGATTAAAGATTGGACAGACCAATGGCAAATCTGGGAATACAAGTCAAATGAAGGGATTGATCAAAGGACTTACAAGATATTTTGGGTCTTATATGTGAATGGACATTTAAGTGACAATATGATTTATTGATTATTGTATCACAAGGTGACGAGAGTTGAACGACGAACAAGTCGTGACCGGGAGAAGCTCAAAAAGGAACGGATATTTAAACAAAGCTTAAGTAGGTTTCCTACCTACTTGTAACCACAGTTTTACCCCAGTTTTTCTTATGAGATTCTCTTTTTATTTTATGTGTTTCAAATGATATATTATGCATTAACAAATGGCATACAGGCATTGGCATCTCATGCATAGACATGGGATTATGAATGAGGTTCTACAGTGTTTCAAGTTATGAGTTACGTCTTGCCTCGGTGGTGCAAGTCACGCCAGGAGTAACATGATGGTGGCTATGAATGTACATGATGGGGGAGGCTCATTGCATGTGCATACTTCATAGCATTGTTTTACCTGTTTTTGATGATCATGTAATATGATATATATGCATGTTTTATATGCTAACATGTGGTAACCCTGATTCGGGAACCTACTGGGCGCGTTGATGTAACGCCCTAATTCTATCCTCAGAGGAGAATGCAGGTACAAGTAAAGGGAAAAAGAAGGTCGATGACCGGGAGGGGAGCCAAGCCTAAGTGCTTGAATGATGGATTGGATTACTTTATATTGCTGTCATTTGAATACTTTTGTTGGACATGTAATAATTCATTACTTGCTATGGTTTGATTAGGTTAATAACCTTTGGATCATTGATTTATCTTAATTAATGTCTGAGACTGTTACTTGCTATCAAGTCTTTCTATTCCGCAATTAATCTAGGTTATTCCGCATGTTGATGTTAGTTCCATGTGTGATTCATAATCATGGTCTATTCCATGTACACATGGGTGGCCAGTTAATGTTCAGACTTGGGTAGTCTGAACTTAACTCGCGTCGTGACGCCGCCCGCTCTCTTTAGATGTTTTATTATTACTTAAAAAAAAAAAAATTAGACTCTGAAATTCACGGAAAGGGCGGGGCGTTACAGAAAAGGGCATACAAGTGTGACTTGGTTCGATGTCTTTCTCATTTGGTGCATCATGAATGGAAACAAATCTCCCTCTCCCATATCATCATAAATCACATGCTAGCCTGCCGTAAGACAAGAAGATGTAGTCTTCCCTACAGTTTTTTTCTTTCTCGCTTCTTTGAAGAACGTGGAATCCCTCTTCCCCCCGAAGATAAAGTATCTATAGACTGAAATGATGGCTTTAATCGTTCTACTTTGAAGAAAATGAGATTCTAGCTTGACATAGTTAGCAACAAATGGCTTCTCAAAGTTGTTGAGGCACCTCAAGTTGAGGTTCAAAGTTTACCTGAGCCACCTGAGCCATTTGAGGCACGCGAGCCACATGAGGCACGGACTCCTCCTCAAGAAGGATCTGCTGGAATCAACATGTAGCAAATTCTTGATAGCATTTTGGCTCTGGAGGAGAAAATGGATAAGAAATATCATCATCTTACTGAAAGGGTGAATATTATGCAAAATCAGATTGTAGATACTTTGAGGTTGGTAGTGTTTTTAGCACAAGATCGTGGAATACGAGCAATATTAGGAGCATAACAAGATGGTAATTTACGAGCAAGGGTATCTAAAGAAGCAGTAGTAGCAGCTTTTTGTACCCCTGCTCGTCCGAGTCGATTAGGAGCAGCTTTTGGTACCCCTGCTTGTCCGAGTGGATTAGCAGCAACTTCTGTCACCCCTGCTCGTCCATGTGGAGTATCAGAAGCTTTTGGCCTCCCTGCTCGTCCAAGTGGATTAGCATCAGTTCTGGTCCCCTGCTCGTCCGAGTGGATTAGCAGCAGCTTCTAACCCCCTGCTCATCAGAGTGGATTAGCAGTAGGTCCTGGTCCCCGTTCTCTTCCGACTGAAGTTGCAAGAGCTTCTACCCCCCGTTCTCGTCCGACTGTACTTATTCCATTAGAGTCACCTCAGTATGTTGCATCTGTACCTCCAGTTGATGCACTTGTTTCACCTGCTGTTGCCTCTGCATCCACTCCTCCGACTTTTGCACCAGTTGATGCACCTGCTTCTGCCTCTACCTCCACTCCTCCGACTTCTGCACTTGTTGCACCTGCTTCTGCACATTCTACATCTGCTCCGGATAACTCTTCTATTTGATGATATTAAGAAGGTGGAGAAATTTTGTAATTTTGATATTTTTATATTGACATGTAAAAGAGATGTTGTTGTAAATTTCATATTTTGAATGAACATGTTCTATTTTCACAATCTTGAAGTACTCAGTTTTTCATGGTGGCAAGCTAGTGTGGTAGTATTATTGAAATATTTATGAAATATTCGACTCAATGATTAAATCAAATAAAGGGTGAATTGGGCCCTTACTTTAAGCATTGTCCAAATATTTATCAATTTTCTCACTTTTGGTAGAGGGTTAAAAAGAAAATATTGATTAAAATTTCATATTTAATCCAATATTTGAAACTGTGGTTGGAACTAAGCAAAGTCTTAGTACGTTTGATTTCTAATTTGCAAGATAAACATGGCCCAAATAAGCTGCAGTAATCGTGTCAAGTTCACAATTAGAGGATATGTCTAAGGGCTCTCTCTTTCCTCCATCTATCTAAGTTAAGCCATCAATGAATCTTAACATGTCAAATGATAAAGTCTAAAAATGAAGATGCTTAAAATGAAAATCAACTCATATAGATTTTGAATTCAAGCCTTCCACAACAGCCACATCCCTCTGCATCATTATATATCCATGTTCACCCCAACTTGTGCCCCATGAGTTTTTCACTAGCCAATATTTAATCCCATTACCGGTTGTCCCATAACCGACGGCAGTGACTCCAGGTCTAGTTGTGTAAAGCCTCGCCCTTTTTCAGTCGTCGAAAATCAGAGTATATTTTTTTTTTTTTATAAATGAGTGAGAGAGAGTGGAAACGTCACGAGGAAAGTCAAGTCCGAGTTTCCAAAACCCAACCCTAAACTGGCCACCTTTATGTGTGCGTGGACTAAGTCCACCAAAACATTTCACACACTAAAGAATATTTGCGGAATTATTATATGAATAAAATACTATTCATATCCACGTCATTAATAAGTAAGGAAGCCAATCACCATATAATTAACTGAAACTTAAATATCCAAAATATCATCAAACCATAGCAAAATAATCTATGTTATTACAATCCCAAAATTAAAAGTTCTCCCAATACATCAATTCAAAAACCAATTAAGTAAAATAAGCGTAAACTGTCCAAGCTCCTATGCTTGGCTTTCTTCACGTCCCATGTCATTTCCATTCCCTGTTTCATCATCTATAGGGTAGAAGTAGGGCGTTAGTCAACGCGCCCACTAGGAATTCCAAATAGGCTTATGTACACATAGGATTAATATAAAATCAATATAGAAAACATCATATCATGTTTGTAAACCATTTCATAAGTAACAAAATACAAGGCATGATTTCCAAAACATAATCATGCTTACTTATGCATCATGCCATGGGTGTCAATGCCAAATGATCCCTCATCCAATTCCATATCCAACCGCATCATATACAGATGGTCTCCCTGATAAATCACCATATCAAGGTATTCCCTTGGCTAATTACTTCCACAATGTTTTGTAATGTACCACCAGGTCCCTGTTATACCTCCCCACATATGTTAATCGGAATTACCGAATGGAGTGTGGACTCCTCCCCACATATGTTAATCGTAATTACCGAATGGAGTGTGGACTCCTCCCCACATATGTTGATCGGAATCACCGAATGGAGTGTGCACTCCTCCCCACATATGTTAATCGGAATTACCGATTGGAGTCTAGACTCCTCCCTTGTGTTCCCTCCTATGCCATGCATGAGAATATGAATGCAAGAATGCCATTTCATAGTAATTTACATAATATCATTGAAAACAAATTCATAAACATATATCATTTGTTATACTCAAAATAAACCTCATAGTTGGAATAAAATCAGTATCATATAAAATCCATAGTGTCTCAATAAGGTAGGAGTCTTACTAATGTCCAAGATACCATCCTTTCCTTGTTTTGCAAGAATACCGCTATCGGTCATGTGAAACTAATAGAAACTCGTTACCTTATAAAGTTCAAACATACATATTAGTTTGATTTTCCATCTCAATTTTAACATCTCTATCTCCATCTAAGTTCCATATTCGTTTCCCAATGCATTTATGCATTCCTTCTCCTTAATCTGTTTAAGATCCTCAATGGGGCTTTTACTAGCCCAAAACAGTCCACAAATTTAACACTTTATAGACTGAAAATCAGTCCCATCTGTGGCAGCTTTCACTATCCAAAACAGTCCACAAGTTTAACAATTTATGGAGTGAAAATCAATCCCATATGTGGTAGCTTTTACTAGCCAAAACATTCCATAAGCTCAACAATTTATAGACTGAAAAATCAGTCCCGAAAACCAGCCATCAACTGGTCCTAAAACTGGTCCAAAAATTCGTCCAAAACTGGTCCAAAATCAGCCAACATCTATCTTAAAATCAGACACCAAAATTAATAGTTTGAAGGCTGAAAATCAGTCCCAAGATTTACTGATTTTGAAACCTTAAAACCAGTCCTAAGATTTTAACAATTTTAAACCTTAAAATCAGTCCTAAGACTTACTGATTTTGAAACCTAAAATCAGTCCCAAGGTTTACTGATTTTGGAACTTTAAAAATAGTCCCAAAGTTTACTTATCTTGGAACCTTAAAATCAGTCCCAAGGTTTACTGATTTTAGAACCTTAAAAATAGTCCCAAGGTTTACTGATCTTGGAACATTAAAATCAGTCCCAAGGTTTACTAATCTTGGAACCTTAAAAACAGTCCAAAGGTTTACTGATTTTTAAACCTTAAAAATCAGTCCTAAGGTTTACTGATTTTGGAACCTTAAAAACAGTCCCAAGGTTTACTGATCTTGGAACCTTAAAATCAGTCCCAAGGTTTACTGATTTTGAAACCTTAGATATCAGTCCCAAGATTTTCTAATTTTGAAACCTTTAAAATCAGTCTCAACCTTATTCTATTTAATCATATTATGATCATGGCATGGGTTCTTTTCTTTAAATCCCATAACCATTCCTTGAATGGATTTCCATTTCCGTGGCCTCAATACAATTTGGCCATTCCATTCCATCAATTATGGAATCCATAGATTCGGCCACACCATGGCCAAATCTATAGTTCACCCTTAATCTTAATCCTATATTGTTAAACTCATACATACCTTCTTTCCCATCTCCTTCGTTTCTTTTTTATCGGAATTCCCTCCTTAATCCTTCTTTCCTTCCATTGTTTTTTAGCAATTCTCCAAGTACAATGGTGTAAGTGGGAGAGAGATCGAAGAGAGGAGAGGGAAATCCTTTGTGCAAGGTGTGAAAGTCAACCAAGGGTGTGAGCAGCCCCTTGGGCTGGTGTCTTTTAAGTAACCACCCACCTTTTCATTTCCTATCTTAATTGTTTGTCCAACTAAGGAGTCCCTTGGTTTAAACCAAGCAGATCCTTGGCCTTCCAACATGTGTACCTTGAGCTTCCTCCCTTGAGATGGAAACCCTCCATCTCCCACTTAACTCACCTCGAGATGGAAGTCTCCTCAACTTCCATCTTAACTCATCTCCAACTCAAACATTATTTAACTCACTTGAACTCATTCATGTAACTCTTAAACCTAAGACTTGAATTCACCTCTCAATTAAATAAATCCTTAACTCAACTCAAATGAATTCACTTATGGTTGACCAAGTCAACCATGACATGGCCGGCCATGCATGTGGTGGTTATCACATGGCACGTCGGTCCCATTCTTGTCATGTCACTTACATGCCACCTCACTTGATGAGGTGGATTAATGCATTGGGTCTTAATTGAATAGTTGACCCAATTAAATTAACCTTACCCATTTACCTTAAAATCAGCTCATCTATGACCCATTGGGTCCCAATTGGGTAATTGACCCATTTAATTACATTTACCCAATTACTTTCAAAATGAGTCCTATCCATGATCCATTGGGTCTTAGTTGGGTTATTGACCCAACTCTTTACCCATCTAAGGTCCATTTCAATCATTAATCTTAAATTCAATCAATTTATAATTCAAAGTAGACCAAATCCAATATATTATAAGTGATGAAAATCTGGGGTGTTACAATATTACCCTCTCTTTGAAATTTTCGTCCCGAAAATTGAGCAAAGTAGGGTTTCAAACAAATCATACAAATAGTTCAGGATGAGCTGCTCTCATTTCTGACTCCACTTCCTAAGTGGCTTCCTCATTACCATGTCGGTCCCATACCACTTTGACAAATGAAATTGCTCGGTTTCGTAACACCCTTTGTTCTGTCTCAATCACTTTGACAGGCCTTTCGACGTAAGATACGTCGATTTTCACCTCTACGTCTTACACATTCAGCACGTACGAGGGGTCAGGATTGTACTTCCTCAACATAGAAGCATGGAACACATCGTATTGTGATGACAACTGTGGAGGGAGTATTAGACGACAAGCCACTTCCCTCACCCTCTCATGGATTGGAAAAGGTCCCACAAATCTGGGTGACAGCTTCCCTTTCTTTCCAAATCTCATGTGTCCCTTTCGTGGTGAGACCTTCAAAAACACTAAGTCTCCCACTTCAAACTCAAGGAATCTCATTCTCTTGTCAGCGTAGCTCTTCTGACGACTCTGTGCAGTGAGCAGATGTTGTCGTATCACCTTAATCTGTTTTGTGGTCTCTGCAACAACTCAGGTCCAATAAATGCAGGCTCACCGGCCTCTGTCCAACACACTGGAGATCTGCACGGTCTACCATACAATGCCTCAAACGGAGCCATCTTGAGGCTTGCTTGGTAACTATTGTTGTATGAGAACTCAACCAGTGGTAGATGGTCTTCCCAACTACCCTTGAAGTCTAACATGTAAGCTCTCAGCATATCCTCCAATGTTTGTATTATGCGTTCCGACTGACCGTCGGTCTGTGGATGGAAAGCTGTGCTGATTAACAAGGTTGTCCCCATCGTTGACTGCATGCTCTGCCACACCCTGCCGGTGAATCGACCATCTCTGTCGGACACAATTGTCCTGGGGATACCATGTAGCCTGATGATATCCTTAATATACCGCCGTCCCAAAGTCTCAGACGAGTTTGTCATCTTGATTGGGAGAAAATGTGCAGCTTTTGTCGAACGATCTACCACAACCCATATTGCATCGTTGCCCTTTGATGACCTAGGCAACCCTGTTACAAAATCCATGGAAATATGTTCCCATTTCCATTCCGGTACTAGTAAAGATTTGATCAATCCTAGTGGTTTCTGATGTTCTGTCTTGACTTGCTGACAAGTTAGGCAATGAGCAACAAAGTCAGCTACATCTCTTTTAAGTCCATGCCACCAATAATGTCTTTCAAGTCATGGTACATTTTGGTGCTACCCGGATGAATAGAGAGTTTTGTTTGGTGTGCTTCGATCAACAACTCTCTTCTGCAACTTTGAGGCACATATGTCCTGCCTCGGAATAAGAGACCTTGTCCAGGTCGTAATTCTCATTTTGGTACAACCTCACCAGTTGACATCTAAGCCCATATTTCTTCCACTTCTGAATCTGTCCGCTGTTCTTGTTCAATCTTGGAAACCATGCTGGACCGTACCATCAGATTATACATGCTCCCACGGTCCTTAATGTACAAATTGAATTCCCAGATGGTTGTCAACATTTCCCATTCCTCCATAATCAAACTGGTCACTGTTGCATGTGACATGCGACTAAGGGCATCCACCACCTTGTTAGCCTTGTCAGGATGATATTGAAGTGCAAACTCATAATCTTGCAGATAGTCCATCCATCTGCGCTGCCTCATATTGAGTTCCTTCTAATTAAACAGATATTTCAAGCTTTTATGGTCTGAAAATACCTCAAATTTCTCGCCATAAAGATAGTGTCTCCAGCTTTTGAGAGCGAAGACCACTGCAGCTAATTCCAGATCATGAGTGAGATAGTTGTGTTCATGAATTTTCAGCTGCCTTGAACCATATGCCACTATATGATGATTTTGAGTGAGAGAGCACCCAAATCCTTCTCTTGAAGCATCACAATATACTTCATATCCTTTGCCTCTTTCCTGCAAAATCAACATAGGAGTAGTCGTAAGCTTCTCCTTCAGGTCTTTGAACATTCGGTTGCATATATCAGACCATTCAAACTTGACTCCTTTCTAAGTGAGTCGGGTGAGTGGAGCTGCAATCTTGGAGAAGTCCATAATAAACTTCCGATAGTAGCCAGCTAATCCCAGAAAGCTGCAGATTTTTATCACATTCCTGGGAGCTTTCCAGTCTCTAACTGCTGCCACTTTAGCCGGGTCCACGGCTATTCCTTCTGCTGATATGACATGTCCCAAAAAGTTGACCTCAGATAGCCAAAACTCGCACTTGCTTGCTTTGGCATATAACTGATTCTTCTTCAGAGTGTCCAATACTATCCTCAAGTGCTCAGCATGTCTTTCCCGACTGGTGGAATAAATCAGGATATCGTCAATGAAGATAATTACAAACTTGTCCAGATAAGGACAAAAGATTTTGTTCATCAGATCCTTGAACACGGATGGTGCATTGGTGAGTCCAAACGGAATGACCACATATTCATACAGTCCATACCGAGTTCTGAAAGCTGTCTTCTGTATGTCCTCATCCCTGACACGGATTTGATGGTAGCCTGATATCAGATCAATTTTGGAAAAATAGATGGAACCTCTGAGTTGATCAAACAGATCATCAATTCGGGGTAGAGGGTACTTGTTTCTGACCATCAGTTGATTCAATTTCCTATAATCCACACACATCCGAAGAGTGCCATCCTTCTTCTTGACAAATAATACCGGTGCTCTCCAGGATGATGTTCTGTTCCGGATGCATCCTAGTCTGAGCAATTCATCAATTTCTTTCTTCAACTCAGACATTTCTGTTGGGGCCATCTGATAATGCGGCAATGATACAGGAGCAGTGCCAGGGTATAGCTTGATCTCGAAGTCAATCTCCCTTTTTGGAGGCAAACCAGGGAATTTTGTCGGAAATAACTCTGCGTAGTCTTTCACTACCGCAGGTAGTTCAGCCATCGGTGCCTTGTCTAGTCTGATGTTGTTCAATACAAGATGGTTCAATTCTTCATGTAATCTCCTGGTCATAGGGATGCTCTGTCTGTTGGCATGTACTACAAACCGTTTTCCCTCTGGTGACCAAAATATCACCCTGCGAAGATGACAGTTAATGCTGGTCTGGAAGGTAGCCAACCAATCCATGCCAAATATGATGTCGTACTCTGTCATCTCGAGTACCAGATAGTTGAACTCAAATCTGAACCCAGCAAGTTTAGTATTTACGGAGGTGCAGATTAGACCCAGTGATGTGTCTCCAATAGGGGATACAATAGTTAGTGCAGTGGACAGTTGTTGTACCAAGGTGCCAGTAGCAGATATGAAGGCAGCAGATATAAAGGAGTGGGACGCTCTTGAATCAAATAATGCAAAAGCATAAGAACTACCAACTACTACCATACATTGAATCACCGAGTGATCCACTGTCTCTGGAGGAGGAGCCAAAGTATACAGTTGTCCAGATCCTGTCGGAATAGGTGCCCGTCCTATCTGGTTATGTGCTCTAGATGCTTGTGACTGAGTTGGTCGAGTTGGAGGATGAAAAGAACCCCTGGAGTGCAAAGGTCTACTGTTCTGCGGACACTCCCTCTTGAAATGGCCCTGTTGGCCACACTAAAAACAGGTGCTTACACCTCGAGGAACTTGAGAGATTGGTCCAGATGTGGAGGGCTGATTGGGATGAAAACCTCCAGTAGATCCAGTAGAAGGTGAGGGTCTTCCAAAGTTGGGTCTGAATCTCTTGTTAGGGCGGAAAATACTTCCCCCACTCTGACCTCTAAGGTTATTGTGATGACCCAACCCGGAATAGCGGGTCAGTCGAGTCGGGTAAAATTTAAAATAGCAAATGGGTCTCTTAATTGTGTCGTGTGAATTTATGTGTTATTTTTCTTTTATTCTTATTGTTTAAAATAAAATAAATAAATACACAAAAATCTAGAATTTTATTATTTTAGGTTCCCCAATGCACACACATTTTTCCCTTAATTAGAATTTTCAAATTTGTCCCCTTCAAGTTGAAATTAAGTGACCGGGAAATAAATATCAAATTAGATTTTAAATTTGCAAAGTTAAGGGTTCCAATTAGAATTGTATTATTAAAAGTCCAAAATTTATAAACTAATAAGATTTATTTAGCTGAGATTTTAATTAAGTTCAAATGATAAATTAAAATTTGAATTCTTTTTGTAAATAAATAAATAAATTAAGTGGCCATGATGCAGTGTGGGTTATAGTTGATAGATTGACCAAATCAGCTCATTTCATTGCAATGAAGATGACAGACTCTATGGAGACTTTAGGAAAATTGTATCTGGATCGAGTTGTTAAGTTGCATGGAATACCAGTTTCCATTGTATCCGACAGAGATTCTAGATTCCTATCGAAATTTTGGCAGAGCCTTCAGGATCAGTTGGGTACTCAACTTCATTTCAGTACCGCGTTTCACCCTCAGACGGATGGACAGTCTGAACGAACTATACAGATTCTAGAAGACATGCTTCGCACTTGTGTCTTGGACTCTAAGGGAAGTTGGGAGGATTATTTACCTGTGGTAGAGTTTGCCTACAACAACAGTTACCAGTCTAGCATCAAGATGGCACCATTTGAGGCGTTGTACGGCAGACCGTGCAGATCACCCTTATGTTGGACGGAACCGAGCGATAAAGTGAAATTGGGACCGGACATAATCAGGGAAACAACAGAGAAAGTAAAGTTGGTCCGACAGAGACTAATGACAACTCAGAGTCGTCAGAAAAGCTATGCAGACCGTAGGCGAAGGCATTTAGAGTTTGCAGTTGGTGATCGTGTCTTTCTTAGAATTTCACCTCGGAGAGGCATTCAACGGTTTGGTAGCAAAGGGAAACTATCTCCTAGGTTCATTGGACCGTTTGCAATCTTGGACAGGATTGGAGAAGTGGCATACAGGCTTGCACTTCCATTGCAACTCAGCAGAGTTCATAATGTTTTTCATGTGTCCATGTTAAGAAAGTACCAAGCAGACCCTTCTCATGATCTGAATTGGGAAGATGTGGAGGTCAGTGAAGATGCAACTTATGAAGAGAAACCAGTGAAGATTCTGGATACCAAGGATCAAGTTTTGCGCACAAAGACCATTCCTTTGGTGAGAGTTCTTTGGCAACATCATGGAGTCGAAGGTTCGACGTGGGAGAGAAAGGATGAGATGCAACGACGGCACCCAGAATTGTTCGATGAACAGGGTACGTATTTTTAGCTAAATTTCGAGGACGAAATTTATTTTAAGGGGGGTAGGTTGTGATGACCCAACCCGGAATAGCGGGTCAGTCGAGTCGGGTAAAATTTAAAATAGCAAATGGGTCTCTTAATTGTATCGTGTGAATTTATGTGTTATTTTTCTTTTATTCTTATTGTTTAAAATAAAATAAATAAATACACAAAAATCTAGAATTTTATTATTTTAGGTTCCCCAATGCACACACATTTTTCCCTTAATTAGAATTTTCAAATTTGTCCCCTTCAAGTTGAAATTCAGTGACTGGGAAATAAATATCAAATTAGATTTTAAATTTGCAAAGTTAAGGGTTCCAATTAGAATTGTATTATTAAAAGTCCAAAATTTATAAACTAATAAGATTTATTTAGCTGAGATTTTAATTAAGTTCAAATGATAAATTAAAATTTGAATTCTTTTTGTAAATAAATAAATAAATAAACACTCAAACCCGTGTGGGCCCATGAGACCCACACCTTAAAGATTTTCTATTCCTTTCCTTAATACACGGTGCTTCTCAATTGTTTCCCTTTTTATTCTCTCTTTCTTTTTTTTTCTTTTACTTTCCTTCTTCCCCTCTACTTCTTTAAGAAAAAAAAAAACAGTAACCCATCACGATGGAAATTTTCCCCAAAATTTCATCCCCTTTCCTTCTTCTCTCCTTCTTCAAGATGGAAACCCCTCTCCATTAAAATCCTATTCTACTTCCATCTCTCAATCCCACGATTTTTGGGACAACCCAACCGACCCCCTCCCTTATAAATTCCACCCGAGATCCTTCCATGATACCGGCCATCTTCAAGCGACAACAACCCGAACCCGAGCGAGAACGCCCTCCAACCATCGTAGGGCAGCGGACGACCATTCAGCCGAGTGATTCAGGTCAGCCCCTCTTTCTCTTTCTCTTCTCTTTCTCTTTACTTCTTTGGTCCTTCTTGTCAAGTGTACCCATTTTCCATCCGTGAACAGTACCTACCCCTCCCTTCCAAAGCTTGCTGTCCCTTCTTCCCTCTTCCACCGTTTTACATTTTCTCATTTTTATTTATTTGTTACTTGTAGTATCAAATTATTTTGAAATAAAATAAAATAAAGAAAGAAATCAAAATAACACTTATATTTTGGCCTCTTGTTTCAGTCAACCCCTTTTTGCTGTGATCACTTATCTTAGTGATTTTATTTTAGTCCACTTTATTAAATTGGGTTTTGGCCCTTGATTTTTATTTGTTTAAAGATGTTTTAAGATTTAAATATAGTTATCTATTTATTTATTTTATTACTTGAACACCAATTTTAATGGTATAAAATAATGATAACAATAATACATATATTTAGACCTTTTACTTATGTATCTAGTTTTCAAAATAACTATGGGTTATATTTTTAGTTTAATGGTTTAAATTTTCATAATGATTCCTATAATGCATTGCCATAAATCATCTTTTTTTTTCCAGAATTTCATTGACCAAATTTAACAGTTTAGCACAATTTTATTCAAGCCATAGCCCGTAGGTTACCCATGTTGTTGCAAAACCTCAGATTTTCATCTCTATGCTTAGAGGCTAATGACGTTATGTACATTGTAGCATTCATTCAATTAGTATTTCAACGTATGTAGTTAATTTATTGAGATAGTACAAGTGTTTTCCCACCCTTCTCATTTACTTTTGTTCACATCAACAAACCTATTGTTGTTTTTTCGTAAAGGGCATTATACCCTTCTTCTAATCACTGGTTAAGGAAATAAACTCTTGATTTCTCTTTTTATTATTTTTGTCTTCCTTCCGTCTTCCATTTAAGATCGAGTTTTCGTGCGTGGACTTTTGGGAATTTGTGATGACATCTCAAATGCATAATGATATATAGATATATTCACATATCAAGAGAAACTAGCCCAGACCATTGATTTAGCTGACTGATAGTAGGGACTGATTTTCAGTCTTTAAAACTGTTGATGTGAGTACTGTTTGGGCTCAGAACTTCACTCATACCTGGTCAATAAAACATATCCTCATTCTTCTCAAACTGGATCCTTAAACCAGCCTAGTTACTGTCCAATTTGGATATGTAGATATAAAACCCATCATGTACCTAGCCTCTTAACCTTTAGTTTTCAGTATCCATAGGTGAGGGCAGCACCCATCACCCATGTTCAATAATCCTCATACACCTATCTAGTCCATTTTATTTAGAGGTATTTGTTCGAAGAAATATTAATAATACTTGGAACTCCAAACAAATTTATATGCAGCACTTCCTGGATTCCCTATTACTTGATTTCAAATTGGAATGCGTGAGGATTCATCACCTACACTTCGCAAGCTTTTTAGGTGAGGGAAAACAATACACCATATTTTGTTGTGCATGATATTTTCTATTTTGTTTATGTGATGGAGCAATGTAAAAATATTGCCTTATGTAATGTGTTTTGAGAATATAATGTTGGATCTATGATATAGACTGGGTATATGTAGGAATAGTGGTTATAATCCGATGCTTACTCACAGTAATGTAAGGGGATAGGCTAAATGTTCTAATGGCCGTGAGGGACTCAGTCTGCCCGGATAGTTGGAAGTTAGCCACTAACCTTATTGAAAGGTCCAATAATTATGTTCGTATTGGATGAATGCTTTATTGTCTATTATAGAGTTATTTTTATGTTATTAAGATGGATTTATGATATAGTGTTGTCATAGTAATAACATTGTGATATGAATTATTATTATGCATGTGGGATATTGTTGACATTGATTTTGATGTTTTAAAATATGTACATGATGTTTATGTTTAATTGAGATTTTAATCATGTTTGGGTATGATGGCAATGATTTTATTCATGACATGTTAATATGATTCATAACATGTGGCATGATGATAAAGATGATGCATAGTAGACATGGCATTGAGCATGGCATCTTCATATTCATGGGATGGGTATGGAGGTGTTGGCCGTGATCTTTTATGATGACCACGACGGTGGTAGTTTCAGGCCTCGCTGTTAGTGAGAAGTACCACACATGTGGTAGGTTTGGTTTTTAGGCCATAAAAGATCACGAAGACTGATATTTGGTGGTAGTTGTGTTATGTATGCCCCATTTGATATGGGAAGTACCACTTTGTGGTAAGTTATAGGCCTCGCTTCGGCGGGATGGCCACCAAATACAGTGGGTATGTTGTGGAGGAATGAGATATTGAACATTGCATTGAGCATTGTGCATTGCATGGCATAATGCATGGATATTAAAAGCATATTATTTAATTATGTTTTAAGTTCATATCTATAGAGAATAATGATGATATTATGTTGGGTATGAATTATTGTATTCCTTCACTGGGCTTGTAGCTCACACCCCTTACATTGCAGGTAATCCTCTGGACTTAGGATTAGAAGAGACAACTGATGTTTAGAGACTCAAGATGAATATTTAATTTCTTAGTATAGTCGTGGTTTCTTATGATTGAATTTATTTTATTTGATATTACATATTTTGAGAGATTTGATTGGTTAGCTTGAAATAATTGAGAACTTTGAGAATATTGATTTATGTTTTATTTTATGGAATGGGATGTGAGCAGTGAGATTAGATTTGATATTGATAATAGATGTTATTTATTTTATATTGTCAATGACATTATGATTTATGCAATGTGTAAATTGGGCTTGAAGGATTTGATGGCTTCCTTATTTCATTCACAATCTTAAAAAAAAATATATACTTATTTTCCCCCAGCCACAAATCTGTGATGTAAGGCCCATTAGATGCGTTATTGCGTTGAGTAACGCCCGTTCAATTTGCAGTTGAGCGGGTCACGACCCGTTCAGGCTGTAGAAAGGGGCTGGGCGTTACAGTTGGTATCAGAGCTTGGGTTCAACTCGCGGACTGTGAGTACGAGGTTGACCCGAGATTAGAGACAAATTAGACCCTTTTCTATCATAAGTGAGTGAGGGTAGAAACTTTAAGAGGGTAGATTTTGGTAATGGAATATGATGTCTTGATTTGTGAATAACATATTAGTAGTCGAGCATATGTACTAATGGAAAATAATATTTGTGTGCAATGGCTTTTTATCTTACCGAATAGTAAAACTGATGTATTTCTCTTGGTTTTACTAGAATGGCTGGACCGAACAATCGCCGAGGAAGGAGAGGAGGTAAGGCCAGATCTACTAATCGGGAGGCTAGCAGAGAAAATTTCGTTGAGGGCGTAGTGGAGAGTACGGCTTCAGGAGGGTCTCTGAGACATCCTCCACCTCCACCACCTCCTCCTCCAGTGAACGCGGATCCAAATACTGTGCTGAGAATAACACAGGAAGTTTTGACAATAGTGCAGCGAACGCATGGCACGAATCGTGCTGTTCAGGAGACCAGAGAGATGGTGGCAATTCGAGAATTTAAGCGCCAGCATCCTCCCATGTTTAGGGGAGATTCGGAACCAGCAGATGCAGAGCGTTGGCTAAAGAAGATAGACAGAATTATGGATAGCATAGGCGTGCAAGAGGATGATCTCCGTATTATTCTGGCCACTATGCAGCTGAGTGGTACAGCAGAGGAATGGTGGACCGATCTGCAAGGACTAAATGAAGAATTAAATACTTGGGATGACTTTTATGAAGCTTTTCTGGCTAAGTACTTTTCTTCACAGGTTCGTCAGTCAAAAATTTCAAAGTTCTTTGATTTGAAGCAAGGCAACGACACTGTGGCTCAGTATGGGGCTAAGTTCAAGGAATTAGCACGCTATACTACAGATCTAATTACTTCTGAAGAGATGAAGATTAAGCGGTTTACACAGGGACTTCGTCCCTTGATCAGATTTTCTATGGATGGGTCGGGACTTACCACTTTTGCAGAAGTGTATCATAGGGCCATTGAGATTGAGGAGGCAGCATCAGAAGCCTTCCAGACTTCAAATCAAAGACCTTTTAGTGGGATGAGGTTTGATGATCGGAATGTTAAGAGGAGGAAGCCCGATACTCCTGTTGATCAAAGGACTTCTTCTAGGCAGCAACAATCATCAGGTGGACAAGAACAAGTGCAGTGTTTCAAGTGTAATCAGTGGGGACATAAGGCCAACAGATGTCGCCAATCTCCAAGGCCAATTCAGCAATCTCGAGGGCCAGTACAGTGCTATTACTGTAAGGAAATGGGCCATATCTCCACGTATTGTCCACAGAGGACCGGATCTTCTCAACCGCTTCCTGTTGTCCAGCCAGTTCCAGTAGCACCGGCAGCTCAGACAGGAGGCCAGCAGCAGAACACAGGACGTGGGCGTCCAGCAGCTCAGGGCCGCATTTATGCTATGGCTCCCATTGATGATGAGACTACAGAACCTCCAGTGATGCAAGGTATGCTATTATTGTTTGGTGAATGGTCTAGAGTACTTTTTGACTCTGGAGCTTCTCACTCCTTTATATCTAGTCTTTTGGTTGGTCGTCTGGATTTGTGCATGGATGAATTAGAAGAACCTGTGAATATTAAAACCCCCATAGGGAGATATACTAGAGTAATCAGAACTTGTAAATCATGTCTATTAGCGATTGGAGGAGTGGAGTTAGAGTTTGAACTACTTGTGTTGGGTATGACTGGGTTCGAGGCTATATTAGGAATGGATTGGTTAACGGCTCATAACGTTACTTTAAATTGTGCTCAGAGGAGAGTATCTGGGTGTTCACCTTCAGGAGTTGTCTTTACCGAGAAGTTGAGTAAATCCCTCGAACCATGTGTGACAAAGAACAAAATTGGTCACATAGCTAGTATCGGTTGGGAGAACGCAGAGCCGCTTGGATTAGAAATGCCTAAGGTGGTGTGTGACTTCCCTGATGTGTTTCCGAACGAGTTGACGCAGTTACCCCCAAGAAGAGAAGTTGAATTCTCCATAGACTTACTCCCTGGAACTTCGCCTATTTCCATGTCACCATATAGAATGGCACCAGCAGAGTTGGTAGAGTTGAAGCGTCAATTGGCAGAACTGACTAAGGTTGGTTTCATCCGTCGGAGTACATCTCCGTGGGGTGTTCCAGCTTTATTTGTGAAAAAGAAGGATGGCTCAATGAGGATGTGTATAGATTACAGGAAGCTGAACAAGGTAACCATTAAGAACAAGTACCTGCTTCCTCCAATCGACGATTTGTTTGATCAGTTACGAGGATCTAAATGGTTTTCTAAGATAGATCTTCGGTCTGGATATCATCAAGTGCGGGTGAGAGAATGCGACATAGCAAAGACAGCTTTCTGCACTAGATTCGGTCAGTATGAATTCGTGGTTATGCCTTTTGGTGTGACCAATGCGCCAGCTACATTTATGGATTTGATGAACAGAATCTTCAGGCCACACTTAGATCATTTTGTAGAAGTGTTCATTGATGACATCTTAATCTACTCGAGATCTGAAGAAGCACATGAATATCAATTAAGAACAGTCTTACAGTTACTAAGGGATCATCAATTATATGCTAAATTGAGTAAATGTGAGTTCTGGTTAAAGGAGGTGCAGTTCTTAGGTCATGTGGTCTCAGAAGGTGGAGTGGCAGTGGATCCAGCTAACGTCGAAGTGGTGTTGAAATGGGAGAGACCTCGCAGTGTATTTGAAATTCGTAGTTTCTTGGGCTTCGCTGGATATTACCGGCGTTTCATTCCGAATTTCTCTAAAATAGCAGTTCCTATGACAAAGTTGACAAGAAAAGGAGCTAAATTCATATGGAGTGAGGCTTGTAAAACAGCTTTTACAGAACTGAAGGAAAGACTGACTACTTCTCCAGTTTTGATTATTCCAGAGAGAGGTCGTGGGTATGTGGTCTGTTGTGATGCTTCTCGTGACGGATTGGGTTGTGTTTTAATGCAACTCGAACAGGTGGTGGCTTATGGGTCTCGACAACTAAAAGTGCATGAACAAAATTACCCAACTCATGATCTTGAATTAGCATCAGTGGTGTTTGCGCTGAAAATTTGGAGATATTATTTGTTTGGTGAGCACTTTGAAGTATTTTCCGATCACCGTAGTCTAAAGTACTTGTTCACTCAGAATGACTTGAATCTGAGGCAGCGCAGGTGGTTGGAATATTTGAACGACTTCAACTTCGAGATTTCTTATCAGCCAGGAAAAGCCAATGTGGTGGCCGATGCCTTGAGCAGGAAATCTCGAGGCGTTATTGCTAGTCTAGTGGGAGAACATGGTTTGGAGAAACTGGGCAGTGCAGTATCTCATCCAACTATAGTGGATCGGGTTTTGGCAGCCCAGAAAACAGACGAGGTGGTAGCCAAGATTTGCAAATCAATCATGGATAGCAAAGGCCCAGCAGGTTGGGTCGTGAGAACAGATGGTGGTTTGACTTACCAATGGAGACTTTATGTGCCACTGGCAGCGCAGTGTAGAGAAGAGGTTCTCAAGCACTTTCATCATTCGCAATTTGAAGTTCACCCTGGAGGAACAAAAATGTATCGAAATATGCGACAACAGTTTTGGTGGCACAGCATGAAAAGAGAAGTAGCAGAATATGTGGCTCGATGTTTAACATGCCAGCAGGTAAAAGTTGAGCATCAGAAACCAACAGGAAAGTTGCAACCTCTCGATATACCTAAGTGGAAATGGGATCATATCACCATGGACTTTGTAACTGGGTTACCAAGATCGCAGAAAGGCCATGATGAAGTGTGGGTTATAGTTGATAGATTGACCAAATCAGCTCATTTCATTGCAATGAAGATGACAGACTCTATGGAGACTTTAGGAAAATTGTATCTGGATCGAGTTGTTAAGTTGCATGGAATACCAGTTTCCATTGTATCCGACAGAGATTCTAGATTCCTATCGAAATTTTGGCAGAGCCTTCAGGATCAGTTGGGTACTCAACTTCATTTCAGTACCGCGTTTCACCCTCAGACGGATGGACAGTCTGAACGAACTATACAGATTCTAGAAGACATGCTTCGCACTTGTGTCTTGGACTCTAAGGGAAGTTGGGAGGATTATTTACCTGTGGTAGAGTTTGCCTACAACAACAGTTACCAGTCTAGCATCAAGATGGCACCATTTGAGGCGTTGTACGGCAGACCGTGCAGATCACCCTTATGTTGGACGGAACCGAGCGATAAAGTGAAATTGGGACCGGACATAATCAGGGAAACAACAGAGAAAGTAAAGTTGGTCCGACAGAGACTAATGACAACTCAGAGTCGTCAGAAAAGCTATGCAGACCGTAGGCGAAGGCATTTAGAGTTTGCAGTTGGTGATCGTGTCTTTCTTAGAATTTCACCTCGGAGAGGCATTCAACGGTTTGGTAGCAAAGGGAAACTATCTCCTAGGTTCATTGGACCGTTTGCAATCTTGGACAGGATTGGAGAAGTGGCATACAGGCTTGCACTTCCATTGCAACTCAGCAGAGTTCATAATGTTTTTCATGTGTCCATGTTAAGAAAGTACCAAGCAGACCCTTCTCATGATCTGAATTGGGAAGATGTGGAGGTCAGTGAAGATGCAACTTATGAAGAGAAACCAGTGAAGATTCTGGATACCAAGGATCAAGTTTTGCGCACAAAGACCATTCCTTTGGTGAGAGTTCTTTGGCAACATCATGGAGTCGAAGGTTCGACGTGGGAGAGAAAGGATGAGATGCAACGACGGCACCCAGAATTGTTCGATGAACAGGGTACGTATTTTTAGCTAAATTTCGAGGACGAAATTTATTTTAAGGGGGGTAGGTTGTGATGACCCAACCCGGAATAGCGGGTCAGTCGAGTCGGGTAAAATTTAAAATAGCAAATGGGTCTCTTAATTGTATCGTGTGAATTTATGTGTTATTTTTCTTTTATTCTTATTGTTTAAAATAAAATAAATAAATACACAAAAATCTAGAATTTTATTATTTTAGGTTCCCCAATGCACACACATTTTTCCCTTAATTAGAATTTTCAAATTTGTCCCCTTCAAGTTGAAATTCAGTGACCGGGAAATAAATATCAAATTAGATTTTAAATTTGCAAAGTTAAGGGTTCCAATTAGAATTGTATTATTAAAAGTCCAAAATTTATAAACTAATAAGATTTATTTAGCTGAGATTTTAATTAAGTTCAAATGATAAATTAAAATTTGAATTCTTTTTGTAAATAAATAAATAAATAAACACTCAAACCCGTGTGGGCCCATGAGACCCACACCTTAAAGATTTTCTATTCCTTTCCTTAATACACGGTGCTTCTCAATTGTTTCCCTTTTTATTCTCTCTTTCTTTTTTTTTCTTTTACTTTCCTTCTTCCCCTCTACTTCTTTAAGAAAAAAAAAAACAGTAACCCATCACGATGGAAATTTTCCCCAAAATTTCATCCCCTTTCCTTCTTCTCTCCTTCTTCAAGATGGAAACCCCTCTCCATTAAAATCCTATTCTACTTCCATCTCTCAATCCCACGATTTTTGGGACAACCCAACCGACCCCCTCCCTTATAAATTCCACCCGAGATCCTTCCATGATACCGGCCATCTTCAAGCGACAACAACCCGAACCCGAGCGAGAACGCCCTCCAACCATCGTAGGGCAGCGGACGACCATTCAGCCGAGTGATTCAGGTCAGCCCCTCTTTCTCTTTCTCTTCTCTTTCTCTTTACTTCTTTGGTCCTTCTTGTCAAGTGTACCCATTTTCCATCCGTGAACAGTACCTACCCCTCCCTTCCAAAGCTTGCTGTCCCTTCTTCCCTCTTCCACCGTTTTACATTTTCTCATTTTTATTTATTTGTTACTTGTAGTATCAAATTATTTTGAAATAAAATAAAATAAAGAAAGAAATCAAAATAACACTTATATTTTGGCCTCTTGTTTCAGTCAACCCCTTTTTGCTGTGATCACTTATCTTAGTGATTTTATTTTAGTCCACTTTATTAAATTGGGTTTTGGCCCTTGATTTTTATTTGTTTAAAGATGTTTTAAGATTTAAATATAGTTATCTATTTATTTATTTTATTACTTGAACACCAATTTTAATGGTATAAAATAATGATAACAATAATACATATATTTAGACCTTTTACTTATGTATCTAGTTTTCAAAATAACTATGGGTTATATTTTTAGTTTAATGGTTTAAATTTTCATAATGATTCCTATAATGCATTGCCATAAATCATCTTTTTTTTTCCAGAATTTCATTGACCAAATTTAACAGTTTAGCACAATTTTATTCAAGCCATAGCCCGTAGGTTACCCATGTTGTTGCAAAACCTCAGATTTTCATCTCTATGCTTAGAGGCTAATGACGTTATGTACATTGTAGCATTCATTCAATTAGTATTTCAACGTATGTAGTTAATTTATTGAGATAGTACAAGTGTTTTCCCACCCTTCTCATTTACTTTTGTTCACATCAACAAACCTATTGTTGTTTTTTCGTAAAGGGCATTATACCCTTCTTCTAATCACTGGTTAAGGAAATAAACTCTTGATTTCTCTTTTTATTATTTTTGTCTTCCTTCCGTCTTCCATTTAAGATCGAGTTTTCGTGCGTGGACTTTTGGGAATTTGTGATGACATCTCAAATGCATAATGATATATAGATATATTCACATATCAAGAGAAACTAGCCCAGACCATTGATTTAGCTGACTGATAGTAGGGACTGATTTTCAGTCTTTAAAACTGTTGATGTGAGTACTGTTTGGGCTCAGAACTTCACTCATACCTGGTCAATAAAACATATCCTCATTCTTCTCAAACTGGATCCTTAAACCAGCCTAGTTACTGTCCAATTTGGATATGTAGATATAAAACCCATCATGTACCTAGCCTCTTAACCTTTAGTTTTCAGTATCCATAGGTGAGGGCAGCACCCATCACCCATGTTCAATAATCCTCATACACCTATCTAGTCCATTTTATTTAGAGGTATTTGTTCGAAGAAATATTAATAATACTTGGAACTCCAAACAAATTTATATGCAGCACTTCCTGGATTCCCTATTACTTGATTTCAAATTGGAATGCGTGAGGATTCATCACCTACACTTCGCAAGCTTTTTAGGTGAGGGAAAACAATACACCATATTTTGTTGTGCATGATATTTTCTATTTTGTTTATGTGATGGAGCAATGTAAAAATATTGCCTTATGTAATGTGTTTTGAGAATATAATGTTGGATCTATGATATAGACTGGGTATATGTAGGAATAGTGGTTATAATCCGATGCTTACTCACAGTAATGTAAGGGGATAGGCTAAATGTTCTAATGGCCGTGAGGGACTCAGTCTGCCCGGATAGTTGGAAGTTAGCCACTAACCTTATTGAAAGGTCCAATAATTATGTTCGTATTGGATGAATGCTTTATTGTCTATTATAGAGTTATTTTTATGTTATTAAGATGGATTTATGATATAGTGTTGTCATAGTAATAACATTGTGATATGAATTATTATTATGCATGTGGGATATTGTTGACATTGATTTTGATGTTTTAAAATATGTACATGATGTTTATGTTTAATTGAGATTTTAATCATGTTTGGGTATGATGGCAATGATTTTATTCATGACATGTTAATATGATTCATAACATGTGGCATGATGATAAAGATGATGCATAGTAGACATGGCATTGAGCATGGCATCTTCATATTCATGGGATGGGTATGGAGGTGTTGGCCGTGATCTTTTATGATGACCACGACGGTGGTAGTTTCAGGCCTCGCTGTTAGTGAGAAGTACCACACATGTGGTAGGTTTGGTTTTTAGGCCATAAAAGATCACGAAGACTGATATTTGGTGGTAGTTGTGTTATGTAGGCCCCATTTGATATGGGAAGTACCACTTTGTGGTAAGTTATAGGCCTCGCTTCGGCGGGATGGCCACCAAATACAGTGGGTATGTTGTGGAGGAATGAGATATTGAACATTGCATTGAGCATTGTGCATTGCATGGCATAATGCATGGATATTAAAAGCATATTATTTAATTATGTTTTAAGTTCATATCTATAGAGAATAATGATGATATTATGTTGGGTATGAATTATTGTATTCCTTCACTGGGCTTGTAGCTCACACCCCTTACATTGCAGGTAATCCTCTGGACTTAGGATTAGAAGAGACAACTGATGTTTAGAGACTCAAGATGAATATTTAATTTCTTAGTATAGTCGTGGTTTCTTATGATTGAATTTATTTTATTTGATATTACATATTTTGAGAGATTTGATTGGTTAGCTTGAAATAATTGAGAACTTTGAGAATATTGATTTATGTTTTATTTTATGGAATGGGATGTGAGCAGTGAGATTAGATTTGATATTGATAATAGATGTTATTTATTTTATATTGTCAATGACATTATGATTTATGCAATGTGTAAATTGGGCTTGAAGGATTTGATGGCTTCCTTATTTCATTCACAATCTTAAAAAAAAAATATATACTTATTTTCCCCCAGCCACAAATCTGTGATGTAAGGCCCATTAGATGCGTTATTGCGTTGAGTAACGCCCGTTCAATTTGCAGTTGAGCGGGTCACGACCCGTTCAGGCTGTAGAAAGGGGCTGGGCGTTACAGTTGGTATCAGAGCTTGGGTTCAACTCGCGGACTGTGAGTACGAGGTTGACCCGAGATTAGAGACAAATTAGACCCTTTTCTATCATAAGTGAGTGAGGGTAGAAACTTTAAGAGGGTAGATTTTGGTAATGGAATATGATGTCTTGATTTGTGAATAACATATTAGTAGTCGAGCATATGTACTAATGGAAAATAATATTTGTGTGCAATGGCTTTTTATCTTACCGAATAGTAAAACTGATGTATTTCTCTTGGTTTTACTAGAATGGCTGGACCGAACAATCGCCGAGGAAGGAGAGGAGGTAAGGCCAGATCTACTAATCGGGAGGCTAGCAGAGAAAATTTCGTTGAGGGCGTAGTGGAGAGTACGGCTTCAGGAGGGTCTCTGAGACATCCTCCACCTCCACCACCTCCTCCTCCAGTGAACGCGGATCCAAATACTGTGCTGAGAATAACACAGGAAGTTTTGACAATAGTGCAGCGAACGCATGGCACGAATCGTGCTGTTCAGGAGACCAGAGAGATGGTGGCAATTCGAGAATTTAAGCGCCAGCATCCTCCCATGTTTAGGGGAGATTCGGAACCAGCAGATGCAGAGCGTTGGCTAAAGAAGATAGACAGAATTATGGATAGCATAGGCGTGCAAGAGGATGATCTCCGTATTATTCTGGCCACTATGCAGCTGAGTGGTACAGCAGAGGAATGGTGGACCGATCTGCAAGGACTAAATGAAGAATTAAATACTTGGGATGACTTTTATGAAGCTTTTCTGGCTAAGTACTTTTCTTCACAGGTTCGTCAGTCAAAAATTTCAAAGTTCTTTGATTTGAAGCAAGGCAACGACACTGTGGCTCAGTATGGGGCTAAGTTCAAGGAATTAGCACGCTATACTACAGATCTAATTACTTCTGAAGAGATGAAGATTAAGCGGTTTACACAGGGACTTCGTCCCTTGATCAGATTTTCTATGGATGGGTCGGGACTTACCACTTTTGCAGAAGTGTATCATAGGGCCATTGAGATTGAGGAGGCAGCATCAGAAGCCTTCCAGACTTCAAATCAAAGACCTTTTAGTGGGATGAGGTTTGATGATCGGAATGTTAAGAGGAGGAAGCCCGATACTCCTGTTGATCAAAGGACTTCTTCTAGGCAGCAACAATCATCAGGTGGACAAGAACAAGTGCAGTGTTTCAAGTGTAATCAGTGGGGACATAAGGCCAACAGATGTCGCCAATCTCCAAGGCCAATTCAGCAATCTCGAGGGCCAGTACAGTGCTATTACTGTAAGGAAATGGGCCATATCTCCACGTATTGTCCACAGAGGACCGGATCTTCTCAACCGCTTCCTGTTGTCCAGCCAGTTCCAGTAGCACCGGCAGCTCAGACAGGAGGCCAGCAGCAGAACACAGGACGTGGGCGTCCAGCAGCTCAGGGCCGCATTTATGCTATGGCTCCCATTGATGATGAGACTACAGAACCTCCAGTGATGCAAGGTATGCTATTATTGTTTGGTGAATGGTCTAGAGTACTTTTTGACTCTGGAGCTTCTCACTCCTTTATATCTAGTCTTTTGGTTGGTCGTCTGGATTTGTGCATGGATGAATTAGAAGAACCTGTGAATATTAAAACCCCCATAGGGAGATATACTAGAGTAATCAGAACTTGTAAATCATGTCTATTAGCGATTGGAGGAGTGGAGTTAGAGTTTGAACTACTTGTGTTGGGTATGACTGGGTTCGAGGCTATATTAGGAATGGATTGGTTAACGGCTCATAACGTTACTTTAAATTGTGCTCAGAGGAGAGTATCTGGGTGTTCACCTTCAGGAGTTGTCTTTACCGAGAAGTTGAGTAAATCCCTCGAACCATGTGTGACAAAGAACAAAATTGGTCACATAGCTAGTATCGGTTGGGAGAACGCAGAGCCGCTTGGATTAGAAATGCCTAAGGTGGTGTGTGACTTCCCTGATGTGTTTCCGAACGAGTTGACGCAGTTACCCCCAAGAAGAGAAGTTGAATTCTCCATAGACTTACTCCCTGGAACTTCGCCTATTTCCATGTCACCATATAGAATGGCACCAGCAGAGTTGGTAGAGTTGAAGCGTCAATTGGCAGAACTGACTAAGGTTGGTTTCATCCGTCGGAGTACATCTCCGTGGGGTGTTCCAGCTTTATTTGTGAAAAAGAAGGATGGCTCAATGAGGATGTGTATAGATTACAGGAAGCTGAACAAGGTAACCATTAAGAACAAGTACCTGCTTCCTCCAATCGACGATTTGTTTGATCAGTTACGAGGATCTAAATGGTTTTCTAAGATAGATCTTCGGTCTGGATATCATCAAGTGCGGGTGAGAGAATGCGACATAGCAAAGACAGCTTTCTGCACTAGATTCGGTCAGTATGAATTCGTGGTTATGCCTTTTGGTGTGACCAATGCGCCAGCTACATTTATGGATTTGATGAACAGAATCTTCAGGCCACACTTAGATCATTTTGTAGAAGTGTTCATTGATGACATCTTAATCTACTCGAGATCTGAAGAAGCACATGAATATCAATTAAGAACAGTCTTACAGTTACTAAGGGATCATCAATTATATGCTAAATTGAGTAAATGTGAGTTCTGGTTAAAAGAGGTGCAGTTCTTAGGTCATGTGGTCTCAGAAGGTGGAGTGGCAGTGGATCCAGCTAACGTCGAAGCGGTGTTGAAATGGGAGAGACCTCGCAGTGTATTTGAAATTCGTAGTTTCTTGGGCTTCGCTGGATATTACCGGCGTTTCATTCCGAATTTCTCTAAAATAGCAGTTCCTATGACAAAGTTGACAAGAAAAGGAGCTAAATTCATATGGAGTGAGGCTTGTAAAACAGCTTTTACAGAACTGAAGGAAAGACTGACTACTTCTCCAGTTTTGATTATTCCAGAGAGAGGTCGTGGGTATGTGGTCTGTTGTGATGCTTCTCGTGACGGATTGGGTTGTGTTTTAATGCAACTCGAACAGGTGGTGGCTTATGGGTCTCGACAACTAAAAGTGCATGAACAAAATTACCCAACTCATGATCTTGAATTAGCATCAGTGGTGTTTGCGCTGAAAATTTGGAGATATTATTTGTTTGGTGAGCACTTTGAAGTATTTTCCGATCACCGTAGTCTAAAGTACTTGTTCACTCAGAATGACTTGAATCTGAGGCAGCGCAGGTGGTTGGAATATTTGAACGACTTCAACTTCGAGATTTCTTATCAGCCAGGAAAAGCCAATGTGGTGGCCGATGCCTTGAGCAGGAAATCTCGAGGCGTTATTGCTAGTCTAGTGGGAGAACATGGTTTGGAGAAACTGGGCAGTGCAGTATCTCATCCAACTATAGTGGATCGGGTTTTGGCAGCCCAGAAAACAGACGAGGTGGTAGCCAAGATTTGCAAATCAATCATGGATAGCAAAGGCCCAGCAGGTTGGGTCGTGAGAACAGATGGTGGTTTGACTTACCAATGGAGACTTTATGTGCCACTGGCAGCGCAGTGTAGAGAAGAGGTTCTCAAGCACTTTCATCATTCGCAATTTGAAGTTCACCCTGGAGGAACAAAAATGTATCGAAATATGCGACAACAGCTTTGGTGGCACAGCATGAAAAGAGAAGTAGCAGAATATGTGGCTCGATGTTTAACATGCCAGCAGGTAAAAGTTGAGCATCAGAAACCAACAGGAAAGTTGCAACCTCTCGATATACCTAAGTGGAAATGGGATCATATCACCATGGACTTTGTAACTGGGTTACCAAGATCGCAGAAAGGCCATGATGCAGTGTGGGTTATAGTTGATAGATTGACCAAATCAGCTCATTTCATTGCAATGAAGATGACAGACTCTATGGAGACTTTAGGAAAATTGTATCTGGATCGAGTTGTTAAGTTGCATGGAATACCAGTTTCCATTGTATCCGACAGAGATTCTAGATTCCTATCGAAATTTTGGCAGAGCCTTCAGGATCAATTGGGTACTCAACTTCATTTCAGTACCGCGTTTCACCCTCAGACGGATGGACAGTCTGAACGAACTATACAGATTCTAGAAGACATGCTTCGCGCTTGTGTCTTGGACTCTAAGGGAAGTTGGGAGGATTATTTACCTGTGGTAGAGTTTGCCTACAACAACAGTTACCAGTCTAGCATCAAGATGGCACCATTTGAGGCGTTGTACGGCAGACCGTGCAGATCACCCTTATGTTGGACGGAACCGAGCGATAAAGTGAAATTGGGACCGGACATAATCAGGGAAACAACAGAGAAAGTAAAGTTGGTCCGACAGAGACTAATGACAACTCAGAGTCGTCAGAAAAGCTATGCAGACCGTAGGCGAAGGCATTTAGAGTTTGCAGTTGGTGATCGTGTCTTTCTTAGAATTTCACCTCGGAGAGGCATTCAACGGTTTGGTAGCAAAAGGAAACTATCTCCTAGGTTCATTGGACCGTTTGCAATCTTGGACAGGATTGGAGAAGTGGCATACAGGCTTGCACTTCCATTGCAACTCAGCAGAGTTCATAATGTTTTTCATGTGTCCATGTTAAGAAAGTACCAAGCAGACCCTTCTCATGATCTGAATTGGGAAGATGTGGAGGTCAGTGAAGATGCAACTTATGAAGAGAAACCAGTGAAGATTCTGGATACCAAGGATCAAGTTTTGCGCACAAAGACCATTCCTTTGGTGAGAGTTCTTTGGCAACATCATGGAGTCGAAGGTTCGACGTGGGAGAGAAAGGATGAGATGCAACGACGGCACCCAGAATTGTTCGATGAACAGGGTACGTATTTTTAGCTAAATTTCGAGGACGAAATTTATTTTAAGGGGGGTAGGTTGTGATGACCCAACCCGGAATAGCGGGTCAGTCGAGTCGGTTAAAATTTAAAATAGCAAATGGGTCTCTTAATTGTATCGTGTGAATTTATGTGTTATTTTTCTTTTATTCTTATTGTTTAAAATAAAATAAATAAATATACAAAAATCTAGAATTTTATTATTTTAGGTTCCCCAATGCACACACATTTTTCCCTTAATTAGAAATTTCAAATTTGTCCCCTTCAAGTTGAAATTCAGTGACCGGGAAATAAATATCAAATTAGATTTTAAATTTGCAAAGTTAAGGGTTCCAATTAGAATTGTATTATTAAAAGTCCAAAATTTATAAACTAATAAGATTTATTTAGCTGAGATTTTAATTAAGTTCAAATGATAAATTAAAATTTGAATTCTTTTTGTAAATAAATAAATAAATAAACACTCAAACCCGTGTGGGCCCATGAGACCCACACCTTAAAGATTTTCTATTCCTTTCCTTAATACACGGTGCTTCTCAATTGTTTCCCTTTTTATTCTCTCTTTCTTTTTTTTTCTTTTACTTTCCTTCTTCCCCTCTACTTCTTTAAGAAAAAAAAAAACAGTAACCCATCACGATGGAAATTTTCCCCAAAATTTCATCCCCTTTCCTTCTTCTCTCCTTCTTCAAGATGGAAACCCCTCTCCATTAAAATCCTATTCTACTTCCATCTCTCAATCCCACGATTTTTGGGACAACCCAACCGACCCCCTCCCTTATAAATTCCACCCGAGATCCTTCCATGATACCGGCCATCTTCAAGCGACAACAACCCGAACCCGAGCGAGAACGCCCTCCAACCATCGTAGGGCAGCGGACGACCATTCAGCCGAGTGATTCAGGTCAGCCCCTCTTTCTCTTTCTCTTCTCTTTCTCTTTACTTCTTTGGTCCTTCTTGTCAAGTGTACCCATTTTCCATCCGTGAACAGTACCTACCCCTCCCTTCCAAAGCTTGCTGTCCCTTCTTCCCTCTTCCACCGTTTTACATTTTCTCATTTTTATTTATTTGTTACTTGTAGTATCAAATTATTTTGAAATAAAATAAAATAAAGAAAGAAATCAAAATAACACTTATATTTTGGCCTCTTGTTTCAGTCAACCCCTTTTTGCTGTGATCACTTATCTTAGTGATTTTATTTTAGTCCACTTTATTAAATTGGGTTTTGGCCCTTGATTTTTATTTGTTTAAAGATGTTTTAAGATTTAAATATAGTTATCTATTTATTTATTTTATTACTTGAACACCAATTTTAATGGTATAAAATAATGATAACAATAATACATATATTTAGACCTTTTACTTATGTATCTAGTTTTCAAAATAACTATGGGTTATATTTTTAGTTTAATGGTTTAAATTTTCATAATGATTCCTATAATGCATTGCCATAAATCATCTTTTTTTTTCCAGAATTTCATTGACCAAATTTAACAGTTTAGCACAATTTTATACAAGCCATAGCCCGTAGGTTACCCATGTTGTTGCAAAACCTCAGATTTTCATCTCTATGCTTAGAGGCTAATGACGTTATGTACATTGTAGCATTCATTCAATTAGTATTTCAACGTATGTAGTTAATTTATTGAGATAGTACAAGTGTTTTCCCACCCTTCTCATTTACTTTTGTTCACATCAACAAACCTATTGTTGTTTTTTCGTAAAGGGCATTATACCCTTCTTCTAATCACTGGTTAAGGAAATAAACTCTTGATTTCTCTTTTTATTATTTTTGTCTTCCTTCCGTCTTCCATTTAAGATCGAGTTTTCGTGCGTGGACTTTTGGGAATTTGTGATGACATCTCAAATGCATAATGATATATAGATATATTCACATATCAAGAGAAACTAGCCCAGACCATTGATTTAGCTGACTGATAGTAGGGACTGATTTTCAGTCTTTAAAACTGTTGATGTGAGTACTGTTTGGGCTCAGAACTTCACTCATACCTGGTCAATAAAACATATCCTCATTCTTCTCAAACTGGATCCTTAAACCAGCCTAGTTACTGTCCAATTTGGATATGTAGATATAAAACCCATCATGTACCTAGCCTCTTAACCTTTAGTTTTCAGTATCCATAGGTGAGGGCAGCACCCATCACCCATGTTCAATAATCCTCATACACCTATCTAGTCCATTTTATTTAGAGGTATTTGTTCGAAGAAATATTAATAATACTTGGAACTCCAAACAAATTTATATGCAGCACTTCCTGGATTCCCTATTACTTGATTTCAAATTGGAATGCGTGAGGATTCATCACCTACACTTCGCAAGCTTTTTAGGTGAGGGAAAACAATACACCATATTTTGTTGTGCATGATATTTTCTATTTTGTTTATGTGATGGAGCAATGTAAAAATATTGCCTTATGTAATGTGTTTTGAGAATATAATGTTGGATCTATGATATAGACTGGGTATATGTAGGAATAGTGGTTATAATCCGATGCTTACTCACAGTAATGTAAGGGGATAGGCTAAATGTTCTAATGGCCGTGAGGGACTCAGTCTGCCCGGATAGTTGGAAGTTAGCCACTAACCTTATTGAAAGGTCCAATAATTATGTTCGTATTGGATGAATGCTTTATTGTCTATTATAGAGTTATTTTTATGTTATTAAGATGGATTTATGATATAGTGTTGTCATAGTAATAACATTGTGATATGAATTATTATTATGCATGTGGGATATTGTTGACATTGATTTTGATGTTTTAAAATATGAACATGATGTTTATGTTTAATTGAGATTTTAATCATGTTTGGGTATGATGGCAATGATTTTATTCATGACATGTTAATATGATTCATAACATGTGGCATGATGATAAAGATGATGCATAGTAGACATGGCATTGAGCATGGCATCTTCATATTCATGGGATGGGTATGGAGGTGTTGGCCGTGATCTTTTATGATGACCACGACGGTGGTAGTTTCAGGCCTCGCTGTTAGTGAGAAGTACCACACATGTGGTAGGTTTGGTTTTTAGGCCATAAAAGATCACGAAGACTGATATTTGGTGGTAGTTGTGTTATGTAGGCCCCATTTGATATGGGAAGTACCACTTTGTGGTAAGTTATAGGCCTCGCTTCGGCGGGATGGCCACCAAATACAGTGGGTATGTTGTGGAGGAATGAGATATTGAACATTGCATTGAGCATTGTGCATTGCATGGCATAATGCATGGATATTAAAAGCATATTATTTAATTATGTTTTAAGTTCATATCTATAGAGAATAATGATGATATTATGTTGGGTATGAATTATTGTATTCCTTCACTGGGCTTGTAGCTCACACCCCTTACATTGCAGGTAATCCTCTGGACTTAGGATTAGAAGAGACAACTGATGTTTAGAGACTCAAGATGAATATTTAATTTCTTAGTATAGTCGTGGTTTCTTATGATTGAATTTATTTTATTTGATATTACATATTTTGAGAGATTTGATTGGTTAGCTTGAAATAATTGAGAACTTTGAGAATATTGATTTATGTTTTATTTTATGGAATGGGATGTGAGCAGTGAGATTAGATTTGATATTGATAATAGATGTTATTTATTTTATATTGTCAATGACATTATGATTTATGCAATGTGTAAATTGGGCTTGAAGGATTCGATGGCTTCCTTATTTCATTCACAATCTTAAAAAAAAATATATACTTATTTTCCCCCAGCCACAAATCTGTGATGTAAGGCCCATTAGATGCGTTATTGCGTTGAGTAACGCCAGTTCAATTTGCAGTTGAGCGGGTCACGACCCGTTCAGGCTGTAGAAAGGGGCTGCGCGTTACAGTTATCCACAAATTTAACTGTCTCTGCCAGCTCTTGTTCAACTATGCTGGCTAGACTGACCACTTCTGCCAAAGTAGCTGCTTTGATGAAAATTGTGACTTTGGTCCTGATGCTTGGTCGTAAACCTCGCTCAAATTTTCGAGCCTTCTTATATTCCGTGTCCACCATGTATAGTGCATAACATGATAGGTGGAGGAATTCTTGATAATACTCGGCAACAGTCATGGTGCCTTGGACCAAAGATATGAATGCTTGGGTTTGACGTTCTTTCTCTTCCTCTGGAAAGTAATGGTTTAGAAACATCCCAGCAAACTGGTCCAAGGTCATCTCTGTCCTATCTGCCGCTGGAATTTGTGCTTGTTGAAGTTCTATGACTCTCCACCATTTGACGGCATCGTCTACCAATTGTGAAGTAGCCAACAGTATTCTGTCCTCATCACTGGTGATCTTTAGTAGCTTCAAGATCTTTGTGATATTTTCTATCCAATTCTCTGCTACTGCGGGTCCCTCCTTCCCCTTGAAATATCGGGGACGCTGCTGTTGGAAGTCTCTGACCATTGTTCGGTCTAGGGATTCATTGGTAGTAGTAGTAGTGCCTCCGTTGCCGTTCTAATGTTGCTGTAACACGGAGGTGACTACTTCCTGCACTAAGTTCTGCATCTCGGGAGGTACCACAGGAATATTCACGTTGTTCTCTCCATCTTCCCGATTCGGGTTCCGTCGGACACTTCTCTTTCTTCGTGGAGGCATTTTCCTAAGTCATTAAAACATTGGTTGACTTAGTTTTCTACTAAGGATTTGTGTTCCAATACTTTGAAATTACAATTGATTTGATCATCATAGGGAGGGGAAAGTTCTGTTTAATTCTCCTATATACATTTTGTATTTCTTTCATGGGGAAATTGCCTAAGTACCATCTTGTACTTCTTATTTTGGAGAGATTTTCTATATATCATATGATGTTTCTTGTTCGGGGGAGGGACAACCTATTTTTGCTATGTTTGATAGACCTACGATTTATAGTGATTGTCCTTCCCTTGCTGTTGTTTTTCTCATCAATGGTTGTTTTCAGATTAAATGAATACAGTCTGATCACATCAAAGTAAATTAATCCGGCCCCCGTACAGCAGACTCCGAAGAGTCTATCAGTTGGAATTCTTATCTGTCAGTGAGACATGATACCGTATTAATCTTACTTTGCGAGACTCAATACTTCCGATTTCGATCTAATACCAATTGTAACGCCCCGCCCTTTTTCACTCGACGAAAATCAGAGTATATATATATATATATATATATATATATATATATATATATATATATATTTAAAGAGTGAGAGAGAGCGGGACACCACAACGCGAGTCAAGTCCGAGTTTCCAAAACCCGACCCTTAAATGGCCACCTTTACTTATGCGTGGACCAAGTCCACCAAAGCATTTCACTCACTAAAAAATATTTGCAAAATTATTATATGGATAAAATACTATTCATATCCATGTCATTAATAAGCAAGGAAGCCAATCACCATATAATTAACTGAAACTTAAATATCCAAAATATCATCAAACCATAGCAAAATAATCTACGTTATTACAATTCCAAAATTAAAAGTTCTCCCAATACATCAATTCAAAAACCAATTAAGTAAAATAAGCATAAATTGTCCTTCTTCACGTCCCATGTCATTTCCATTCCCTATTCCATCATCTATAGGGTAGAAGTAGGGCGTTAGTCAACGCGCCCACTAGGAATTCCAAATAGGGTTACGTACACATAGAATCAATATAAAATCAATATAGAAAACATCATATCATGTTTGTAAACCATTTCATAAGTAACAAAATACAAGGCATGATTTCCAAAACATAATCATGCTTACTTATGCATTATGCAATGGGTGTCAGTGTCAAATGATCCCTTACCCAATTCCATATCCAACCACATCATATACATATAGTCTCCTTGATAAATCACCATATCAAGGTGTTCCCTTGGCCAATTACTTCCACAATGTTTTGTGATGTACCATCAGGTCACTGTTATACCTCCCCACATATGTTAATCGGAATTACCGAATAGTGTGGACTCCTCCCCACATATGTTAATCGGAATTACCGAATGGAGTGTGCACTCCTCCCCACATATGTTAATCGAAATCACCGAATGAAGTGTGGACTCCTCCCCACATATGTTAATCGGAATTACCGAATGGAGTTTGGACTCCTCCCTTGTGTTCCCTCCCATGCCATGCATGATAATATGAATGCAAGAATGCCATTTCATATCAATTTACATAATATCATTGAAAACAAGTTCATAAACATATATCATTTGTTATACTCAAAATAAACCTCATAGTTGGAATAAAATCAGTATCATATAAAATCCATAGTGTCTCAATAAGGTAGGAGTCCTACCAATGTCCAAGATACCGTCCTTTCCTTGTTTTGCAAGAATATCGCTATCGGTCACGTGAAACGAATTGAACCTCGTTACCTTATTAAGTTCAAACATACATATTAGTTTGATTTTCCATATCAATTTTAACATCTCTATCTCCATCTAAGTTCCATGTTCGTTTCCCAATGCATTTATGCATTCGTTAACCTTAATCCGTTTAAGATCCTCAATGGAGTTTTTACTAGCCCAAAAGAGTCCACAAATTTAACACTTTATAAAAACAGTCCCAAGGTTTACTGATTTTGGAACCTTAAAATCAGTCCCAAGGTTTACTGATCTTGGAACCTTAAAAACAGTCCCAAGGTTTATTGATTTTGAAACCTTAAAAATCAGTCCCAAGGTTTACTGATTTTGAAACCTTAAAAACCAGTCCCAAGGTTTACTGATTTTGGAACCTTAAAAACAGTCTCAAGGTTTACTGATCTTGGAACCTTAAAATTAGTCAGAAGGTTTACTGATCTTGGAACCTTAAAAATAGTCCTAAGGTTTATTGATTTTGAACTCTTAAAAATCTGTCCTAAGGTTTACTGATTTTGGAACCTTAAAAACAGTCCCAAGGTTTACTGATCTTGGAATCTTAAAATCAGTCCCAAGGTTTACTGATCTTGGACCCTTAAAAACATTCCCAAGGTTTACTGATTTTGAAACCTTAAAAATCAGTCTCAAGGTTTACTGATTTTGGAATCTTAAAATCAGTCCCAAGGTTTACTGATCTTGGAACCTTAAAAACATTCCCAAGGTTTACTGATTTTGAAACCTTAAAAATCAGTCTCAAGGTTTACTGATTTTGGAACCTTAAAAACAGTCCAAAGGTTTACTGATCTTGGAACCTTAAAATCTGTCCTAAGGTTTACTGATGTTGGAACCTTAAAAACAGTCCCAAGGTTTATTGATTTTGAAACCTTAAAAATCAGTCCCAAGGTTTACTGATTTTGAAACCTTAAAAATCAGTCCCAAGGTTTACTGATTTTGGAACCTTAAAAACAGTCCCAAGGTTTATTGATCTTGGAACCTTAAAATCAGTCCCAAGGTTTACTGATCTTAGAACCTTAAAAACAGTCCTAATGTTTATTGATTTTGAAACCTTAAAAATCAGTCCTAAGGTTTACTGATTTTGGAACCTTAAAAACAATCCCAAGGTTACTGATCTTGGAACCTTAAAATCAGTCCCAAGGTTTACTGATTTTGAAACCTTAGATATCAGTCCCAAGATTTTCTAATTTTGAAACCTTTAAAATCAATCTCAACCTTATTCTATTTAATCATATTATTATCATGGCATGGGTTCTTTTCTTTAAATCCCATAACCATTCCTTGAATGGCTTTCCATTTCCGTGGCCTCAATACAATTTGGCCATTCCATTCCATCAATTATGGAATCCATAGATTCGGCCACACCATGGCCAAATCTATAGTTCACCCTTAATCTTAATCCTATATTGTTAAACTCATACATACCTTCTTTCCCATCTCCTTCGTTTCTTTTTTATCGGAATTCCCTCCTTAATCCTTGCTTCCTTCCTTTGTTTTTTAGCAATTCTCCAAGTACAATGGTGTAAGTGGGAGAGAGATCGAAGAGAGGAAAGGGAAATCCTTTGTGCAAGGTGTGAAAGTCAACCAAGGGTGTGAGCAGCCCCTTGGGCTGGTGTCTTTTAAGTAACCACCCACCTTTTCATTTCCTATCTTAATTGTTTGTCCAACTAAGGAGTCCCTTGGTTTAAACCAAGCAAATCCTTGGCCTTCCAACATGTGTACCTTGAGCTTCCTCCCTTGAAATGGAAACCCTCCATCTCCCACTTAACTCACCTCGAGATGGAAGTCTCCTCAACTTCCATCTCCAACTCAAACATTATTTAACTCACTTGAACTCATTCATGTAACTCTTAAACCTAAGACTTGAATTCACCTCTCAATTAAATAAATCCTTAACTCAACTCAAATGAATTCACTTATGGTTGACCAAGTCAACCATGACATGGCCGGCCATGCATGTGGTGGTTATCACATGGCACGTCGATCCCATTCTTGTCATGTCACTTACATGCCACCTCACTTGATGAGGTGGATTAATGCATTGGGTTTTAATTGAATAGTTGACCCAATTAAATTAGCCTTACCCATTTACCTTAAAATCAGTTCGTCTATGACCCATTGGGTCCCAATTGTGTAATTGACCCATTTAATTACATTTACCCAATTACTTTCAAAATGAGTCATATCCATGATCCATTGGGTCTTAGTTGGGTTATTGACCCAACTCTTTACCCATCTGAGGTCCATTTCAATCATTAATCTTAAATTCAATCAATTTATAATTCAAAATAGACCAAATCCAATATATTCTAAGTGATGAAAATCCGGAGTGTTACAAGTTGAGTGCATATCCCATGTGTTTGATTTTCATTCAAATGTTTGGGAGAGGGAGACCGGAGCAAGCACATTGAGATAATAGAGGTTTTGCATCTCTCATAGAAAAAACTAATAATAGAGGTTCCAATTCTCTTAATGCGAGTTAAATGCAGGTATATGTACAAACTTGGGTTCAAACCTACTTGATCCAAAATGTGAGAAGACCAACCTAACTCTAGTAATTTTCTGCTGAGTTATTGATGTGGTTAATTTTCTAAATGTAAAAAAATGGAAAAAGATTATAGTAAGCCATGGACTCTGTAATGGACCGCCTAAAAGTCAATTGATTTCCATTTGTGTTATTTATATGTGCCATGGCAACTGTACTGATATAATGACAGCCACAAATGGGTTAAATACATGTTTTTTTTATATATTTTCCAATTTTAACTTTTCATAATCATTCTCTAATGATCATGTTTTTAAATGTTATTATAAAAAATAAAATAAAAGCATTTTCTCATAAGTTGCTACATGGTATTAATAAGAAAGAATATTGGTAACTGAACGGGTTGAAGTGATGGTGAGGAACCCCTTCAAGAAGTGGGAGTCATGAGTTCGATTTCCAATCTATTTGAAAGGGACACTCCCTATAGAGTTATCTGGTGTGGGTTGATAAAGAGGCTTACACATGTCCTGAGGATTAAACGGGTGCTCTAAGAGAATTGTACATCTTTGTCATAAAAAAAAAATAGGCTGGACATTTAGACACTGTTTTTTTTTTTTGCCAAGGGACACCTTTTTCTAAAAATTGTGTGAAATTACCATTTTACCCTTCCATTTTAGACTGTCCAAACGAATATATCAATGTAATGGTTAAATATCAAAATAAATCTAGTTCAATCGGAAGCCGTTCAAGAACATTCCTAACTTAAATATCAGAATAAATCTACTCCAATCGAAGGCCATTCAAGAGCATTCCTAACTTAAATATCATAATAAATCTACTCTAATAGGAGGCCGTTCAAGAGCATTCCTAACTTAAATATCAGAATAAATCTACTCCAATCGGAGACCATGCAAGAGCATTCCTAACTTAAATAGTAGAAACAGCATACAATAGGGCACATTGACTTGATATGGATATATTTTTATTAAAAATCAAAACTAAGTACATTTATATACTGACATCAATACATTTCCACTCTTATCTTCAACAGAGTACATTTATACTGAAATCAACACATTTTCCACTCACACCTTCACTTCATTGATTCCACCAATCTTGGAAATCGTCATTATCTCTAAGATCACCGGACCACTGCATAACAGTTTAAAAAATCACATTAGAACATATGGAAGAGTTATATGTCGATTGGTCAACACATATCTATATCAATTAAGGAAAGAACTTACTTGGATCATGACAGAAGAGTTACATGTCAAATCGTCAGAAAAACATTGAGTTGTTAGTCTTTATTACCTTATTATGACAGTAGAAAATATATGAATATGCATTTACTTGGTCAAGTTAAGACAAACTCGTTGTTTGTGATTCATGGAAATCATCTACATTAGGAGCAACATTTAAATCTACACTCGAAGATGCCTGTGTAGTAATTATATTCGGACAGGTTATAAAATTATGACCAGTATTTTTGCAAACCTTGCATCTTCTTCCATTCGTTGATTCTTTACAATTTCAAATGCAGAAGGATCTCGAAGTGTACATGTTTGGCCCTTTGATGAATTCTTTGAACCTGGATGACATTCTCTAAATATTGCATAATAGGGTGACTGATTGGCTTATCATGGATGGTAAGATTTTGAAGATGATTTCGGAGCACCTCTTAATCATACGAAGACAAATGTCCATATTTGTTCTTAATGCCTTCAAAGTGAACATGTAATTCATCCCCAGGCTGATTCCTTTCAATATTCAAGTCATCCAATGAGATCAAGTCAATTCTCCATTGTGGATGGATATCATCCAAATGTAACTTGTCCATCCATTGCATTTTGTGCGCACACAGTAGGCCCATGGAATCTGTAAACTCTTCTCTACAAATGGGTGAAAATGAACTGTTTATAAGCATAACATATTGGTTGTAAACCTCATTCAATGCGAATTGGGAAACTTTGCCATTCAATTCATCAAAGAAATGAATAGATACAATATGAGCAAACCGAATATTTTCATCCTCAAGTTGAATCTTGAACTCTTCAAATTGATTTTCAATGACATGGACTATCTTCTTTCAGACAACATTTAGGTCGCCAGTAAATGTAACAATATAACTTTTCAACACAGAATGTGCACCTTCAACCCTTAAAGTAGCTCGATTCTGAAAATGCAACCAGCCGATCCATTCCTTGACGAATTGTTTTTTATGTGGGGTCTACGTCCTTGTTAAAAAGTTCACTACCTGCGAATTATCTCTGAAATTTTGTTTTAATGCCTCAAACGCTGTATTGAATGCTCCTTCGGATGGGGACTCAATCAGGTCATTCCATTCGATAAAAAATGCATTCAAGACTTCAATTTTCTTAAAGAGAGGTTTACAACGAGTAACAATATTCTTGTTGATGTGCCAAGAACACAATACATGTACAGTATTAGGGAACTCCAAATCAATGGCATTCTATAACGCCAATTCCCTATCAATCAAAAGAACTTGTCGATCTGTAAGGCCTTTTTAAACAGCTATAATGCCCATATATAATTTTCAAATTTCTCATTTCTTAGAAATGCAAAGTATGAGTAGAAATTCTTATTGAAACTTGTCACACCAACTATATGAAGCAATAGCATATGATATTTGTTGGTTTTGTACGTGCAATCTATTAGAAAGACATTATTGTAGCTCTTGGTAAGTAAAATTGACTTTGAATGTGTAAAAAATAGATGAGACAGATTACCATTACTGTCATAGTCAAGAAAGTATTGGTAACCAGCTTCTTGAAGATCTTCTATTAGAGCTTCAATTGTAGTTCGACCCCTTAGTTGCTCTTTCCGAATCGAAGAACAAAAGTTATACAAATCAGTCGCTAATACTCCAATATCTGGATTTTCATTTCTAAGGGTCGTCAAAATTTGGCGCAGTGGTATATTGTTACTCCTCATTTTAATGATCATTTTTTCTCATCATCTGAAAAATATCTTGTACTTGGATGACCTAATAAATTCGATATATCATGATTGTGCTCCAAATTTTTTATAGTCAACTTTCATGACCCATCAACAATCTGTTTTCCTTTCACTTCAAAAGGGCAATTGCATTGGTGAGAGTATGCTTTCTTTTTTCTCTCATCATCTTTCAAGCTAATCGTGCTGCGATATTTACATCTTTTATCGCAGCCAAGAACTAATTTATTTTCCTTATTACATGACCTCTTGATGGTAGATACAAATCTTTATTCAAGAGCAATATTCTTAACATATTTTATAAGGTTCTATCGACTTGAAAAATATCTCTCAACAAACTCCAAGCCACTTGAGGATTCAAAACTACCTCTATCACTACAATAATAATGATTTCTAGAAAAAATGAAATAGGAGAGTTACCTTCGATTCGAGATAATAGATTCAGAGATTAGCTTGAAAGAGATACCTCGAACCGAAATAAGACATTGAGAGTGTGTTTAAAGAAAAGTTTAAGGGACAAGGGATTGAAAAAAAAGGTTTAAGGGAGAAGGGATTGAAAAGGGTTTTAAGCGTTTGGGATTGAAAAGGGGGTTGAAAATAGGGTTTAAGGGAAAAGTGATTGAAAAAGGTGGTTGAAAATGGGGTTTGCAACAGAGACTTGGTTTGGTCTCTGATTGATTCTTTTATTCTGCTTGAAGCCTTCTACCAAGAATCACCCTTTGGTGATGTCCAGATCGTGCTCCTCCTTTAATCGGCTGCTGCGCCCATTTGCTATTTTTTATCTTCAGCAACATCACCTCTTCTCTGGTTGAATGGTCTTACAAGTTGTGGGAGCCACTGATAACAACCCAAAAGCCCATATATTAAGTAATTCTTTGGAATTTTGAATGGTTGGAAAACCATGTGATCTTTTTCATAGCCCACTTTATTAAACATAGGTGGGTCCTTTGACACAGCTAGGTCTTTGTTCATGGTCTTGATATGTTGACTTTGTAAAATCTTTGCCTCAAATCCAACCTCACCATTACCCATTAATGAAAAATGTTGTTTTCATTGGCATAGTGGTACCCATTATTTTGAAAACCTCATCTACTGTGGATGAAAATAGTGAATTTCTCAGATGTTGTCCCTACTACCATCTCCATCATTTATCATGTGAAAATCTGGATTTTACTGGACCTAGATCATGGGCTTTCACAAATGGGCCTTCATATAAGGAATTTTAATAAATAATTTTACCACTTATACTTAATTCTAAAAAAGTACTAAATTAATCCAAACTCTCATATAACGGATTTGAATTAATTAGTTTACAAATAAATCCTAAATTGTGGTAAAATATTTATTAAAAATCCCCATTTTCCAAAAATAGCATTTTAAGCCCAAAAACTGTAAATTTCATCATTTGAACTCTCATATCTTGTATTTTCTCAAAATACACTGCAAAACTCAAAAACAGTATTACACATATCTACAAAATAAAGACTAACTAATCTAATATTAAATGGTAAAATGATAATTTTTCAGTGTTCATCATGGGCATACGATCTATCGTCTGGAATGACAAGGGTTCTGGTTGGAAATACACTGTCAAACTGGTCTGTTGACAGGACGATACTATCGTGGGCACAACCTATCGTATGGTACTTGACCGATCCATCAGGTACATGCTCTATCGGCTGAGATTTTTAATGTTCTAGTTTGAACAAATGTTGTCAAACTCAGCTGGCCCCAGGACGATCTTATCATCAAGTGGAGACCCATCGGCACTGGATTTCACGATCTATCGTGAAACACGACCATCGTATGTGATCGTTTTCTATCCGTTGGAACTGCATTAAATGCTAACAATCACATTGCAATGGCACATTTTTAAGTCATGATCCATCATGGTGCCACGACCCATCGCCATGTTAGTTCAGGAAAATTCTGGATGCCTATTTAAACTCCAGATTTTGGAGAGAGTTTTGGGGACACCTTGGACCCTTCACATAAGAAAATCTTAAAGGCATTCCTAGAGATCCCAACCTCTCACTAAGCACCCACATTGGTGAATCATTTCAAAGATCCAATCAAACCCTTGATCGAGATTAAGAGAGAGAGAAAAATAGATCTCGGATCAATTGTCATATCTATATCCTAGGACCTCTTCCCAAACTTGTGGTTGCTCATACATTGGCACATCTTCGTCATCAAGGACATTAAGTTGGAAGAGATCTTCAAGAAGCACATCTACACTGGATTCGAGCTACAAAGACAAGTGTTTCTTCTTGTGTTGATTTAATTTCTAAATCATCATTGTGAAGTGGATTAAAGCAAGATGCTTGACCCACTATAAAAAATAGAGGGATAAGGAAGTAGACCGGAGTAGGTCGAACCTTTCAAAATCTTAGGTGAGTGAGTGAAATTCCCATTCAATTGTGTAGTGGAATTTCTACTCTATTCATGAGGGTGTAATTCCCCACATAGTGTATTTGGAAAAACCCAAGAGTGGGTGAGTCCAATAGTGGATGTAGGAGAGATTTACTTCGAACCACTATACATCAGGTGTCATGGATGTTTAGTCTTTTCTGTGTGATTGATCTATTATTGGCACACTCTCTTATCACACAACACATCTCTCTTGATTAATCTTGTTTATTCCGCTGCAAATGTTTTAATTAATCAAAAAATTTGTGAAGACCATAAAAAATGGAGGTTGACCTATTCACCCCCCTATTGGATCAATAGTGTTCTAGCACTCGGGAACTTTCACATTCTTATATTCCATTTCATACGTTACCGTGTAGGTGTGTGAGTGTGTAGCATGTATTGATTTCCTCATTGAGCTTGTTTTGCTCACCTCGTAGCAACTTTAAGTAATGTTGCACTAGCGGGGTCAAAGGGACCTAAAGGACAGGCTTAGACAGACCAATGTTGTTTTCCACTCATTGACACTCATGAATTATGTTTGTTTTGATATTTTGTTTACATGGTTGTATTTATAATGTTGTTGTAATTGAGAAACCATATATAATTATGTTTAAACTTATGGATTATGTATTTTGAGCCCTTTTAGACCAATGCTATATGTTGAAGTCAGTGGAGATGTATTATTGATTGCCATGTTGGATATGAGAATGGATATGATTTCCTTTTTACAGGTGTACATTTTGTCGAGGCCAAGAATGACCCATATGTCCAATTTTTAAAGGAGACTCTGTCGAAATTTCGGTAGGAGTCCCACATCCCACTGATGGTCTAAGGTCATTGTGTATTGTTCACACGTATGCTTCCCATGTGTTGTGTATATACTTATTATGATTTATGTGAAAAAGAAAAAATTATCCCCATCATGATTTTGGATCGGGGCGTGACAAATCGGCTTAACTTGGGTAACTACACGAAGAAAGACTTTCGAGCATTGTTGGTACTCATCTGCCATTGGGATATCAATCACAATGTTTTTGTCTTTGGTGACTTTGAAGTGATTTTCACTTGGAAGTAAAGTTCGGGCCTACATGAAAGCCTAGGTAGAATTTTCACTTTTCAAAAGTCTCCAACGTGTACAATGAGAAAATTGGAGAAATCAAATCTGTCTCAAATTGTAGATTGAGATACCTGAAGCTGAAATTCTTCAAGGAATCACCTCAAATCCTCATATTTGTCTCGATTCGAAGCCAATTGTTAATCTACTCAAAATTGAGACAATTGGATCTCAATTGGAATTTCACCTATGAACAATTTTACTCTGAAAAGAAATGATCAAAGGCACAAAACCTCTTCATATCCACCTAAACCTGCGAATTGCAGATGTACCCAATTTGATACTTAAATTCATTGATCCAATTCGATAAATTTTCACCATTCGATAAATGTGAAGTTTTGAGGGCATTGAAAAACATACATTCTCTTATTGAATAAAGACGAAATTTTATAAACTCCATACACAAGCAAAATCCAATTAAACCCGCCTATCCATGTGGGCTCAAAGGGTATCATTGGGCTATCTGTACCAAAGTTAGGCACAAACTAGTATATGGGGATCAGTGACAAAGATCTCTTAAGAACAATTTTCATAAGAACTTTCATTTATGGGGCCCCACACTAGACCAAATGGATCTAATTCTCCTTGACATCCACTTATTGTGATGACCCGACCCCACCCAATGATGATATTGTTTGCTTTGAGCTCCACATGGGCGCGCACACGATTTTTCTCTGGGCTTTTCTTTATAACCACTCACCTCCCAACCGATGTGGGACTTTGGTGGATGGGTGTTATAATCCACCCCCTTAAGATCAGACCCGTCTCTGGCTCTGTCATGTCACAGAGAGGGTCCACACACATGCAAATAGAGCCCACACAGCCCGAGTGTTGAACGTGCTCTGATACCGCTTGTGACGACCCTACTTGACCCCATCCAAAGATAATATTGTCTGCTTTGGACCTAACGTGGGCGCCCACATGATTTTGCTCTAGGCCCTGACACGATTTTGTTCACACTTACCCCTATGAATTGCACCTATACACTATTTCACATCAATTAGACTTTTAAAGTTCATGGATTGAACTCGATAAATTTCCACATAGATGACTATGAAAATTTGAAGGTCTTAACAAGCCATAGTTTCTCTTATCCAATCAAAATTAAATTTTATATGCATCATATACAAGTCAAGATATTTTAATCTCACTCATCGTCTAGGTGGTGTCCTTTAGCCGTTATCGTGAAAGTCTCCCAAGAACTAGTCGTTGAGATTCTTATAAGAGAAGTTTTTCATCGAGTCCTCACATGCACGAGAATACGAGATTAACTTTGCCTAAAATGAAGAAATCCCACAACGAAAGGCAATTGCAAGAGGAGTTTTTCATTGAGTCCTCACAATAACAAAATGCTCAAATTTTCTCATGTGGAAAATCAAATAAAGCCATGGATTAACTCAAGTTGTGAGATTGTGGATGCATGTCGATTCGTATTTCCAAACGGGTGGAAGCTTCCTTCCCGCTGAAGAATGACCATTTTTTCTGCAACTATGCACTAGACCCATGGGTGGTGTTGTGGAAATGCGGCCACAATGACTTGTTAGTCTTATCAATTACTTTTTTTTTTCTTTGATGACCAAGGTGGCTAGGGTCTTTTAGATCATCTGACAAGTCCTTGGAACGCGTTTAAGCGTCTCTATCCATACACATTAGGTAAACTATGGACAGTACCAGCCGATATGTATCGTATTGGACATATATATCGATTTTAAAACCTATATATATCAGCCGATACGATATGTATTGGTCGATATTGGTGGTTTTAATTAAAAAGAAATAGGGGAGAGAAATTTTTCGGCCAAAATATCGGCCGATACTGAGATTTTAATCCCTGCTTTAGCATATAAGATTCGAATTCAAAACTTTCACTTCCTGAAAAAGGTTCTTAGACAACACACCAATCTCTTAGATTCTTATCAACTACTTGAGTGGTGCAAAACCTTATATCTGCTTACATTTTGGTGCAAAGGATCCATGCTCTCATCTAAACATGCTTGATAATGTTATGGTCGGTATCGTTTTCTTTCCCCCTCTAATTCTCAAACAAATGTAGAATTCTATCAATCTAGGTGAGACTCAACTTTTTTTCCTTTGTTTCTATTTTGACTGGGAATGCTAAAGAAAGTGGGCATTTTTATATCTTTATTTAGAGTATTTTGCAACCAGGTAAATATCAATATGCACCAATAGTTAAACAGTTAACAATGCAATATTTAATGAAAATACAGAATAACATTTTATTTTCATAAGATGTGAGGCCTTATTAAGGTGATCTGTCTTAATGAAAAGGCATTGTGAGGGTGACACTGAAAGCTTGACTTTCTTGAACTTCTCAAATTGCTCTTTTAGTCGATCAACCAAGTTACCAGCGATATAATAAATAAACAGCTGACTTAAAATGTGTTTGTAAATCATTTCCAAAAGTCTCTTCTTTTTTTAAAATCGAAGTGTCTAGGAGTCTCATCCGGCTAATCTTCGAGACACGTGTAAACCTCCCAATCCACACACACTCCATAAATTCAATAGAGAGTGGCCCTTTGAGATTGAGTGTTAGCTACTTTGTTGTTGCGACAAAAACACTTATCTTAAAGGGGATTCTAACATCTTTAATCTCTATCAGAATCAATAAAAATGATGACAAATATCTAAAGTTTGGGATGTTATTTCATTCCTACTCTATGCAGGGATGTTAATTCAATTTGAATTATCCCTATATGAATGAATCTAAGTTTTGGATACTTTTGTTTAAATCTCCAAATTTTTTCTTGAGAAAAAATAGGTATTTCTATTTTTCCTTCAGTGAATTTTGCAGGTAGCACCCCACTAAAGTGTTCAAAATGTCTTGTATCCCAAAATTTAAAATTTAGACTTCATTTATAAATCTCTTCTAGTTTGAGATTTTTAATTTTTTCAAAATTGGAGGGGGTTATCTCCATTTCTTCCCCTATGACATTTCCCATACGAAGATCTTGAAGTTCATTGGTTGGAGCTTCTTGAAATAATTCTTCATTTGTTTGAGGATCATTTTCTCAGTTTCTTTTTCTTTCATCATAAAAATGATTTGGTTATCTATCTTCATCTTCTGTTTCTGATTCAAGTTCATATTGAACTTAATCATCATACGACAATTCATATTTTCTTACAAAGGGCTTTGGTACCTTACATCCCACGTCAAGTTTTTCTTGGAGGATTTTATCACAAGTAGTTTGTCCCATTGAAGACTTAGAGATTTGATTTTTTACTTGTTTTGAAGCATTCGCTTTGAGACACTGATCCGGAATTAGCCTATAGGTGCAGTTTGCTCTAGCACCTAAAGTATCTTTCTGCAGCGTGTTCGTGCTGTTTTGGGCGTGTTGTTACATCTAAAACTGTGATTTCAAATAAGAAAGGGGAGAAGAGGGAAGAGTAGAAATAGTGGAATGACTTCGAGAGCGTCCTGACCTCCTAACTCCGTGAGTTCCTAAGAAATAATTTTTTCTTCTTATTTCTTACTATCAACTCTAAGCAATAAATAAATTACACTTTCTTCAATCAATGAAGAGATTACAGGATAAGAAACAACATTTCAAATTTAAATTCAAAAGTCTAAGGATAACCTTGATGATAACCCAATCAAGATTAACATCGATTTTTTATTACTGTTAACCAATCTATAGCTAAATACGTGTCCCATGCACGGCATGAGCCAATGAGGCACATAACATTCCTCCCTGCTTGGATCCGACATCATCCACGAGGAGGAAATCTGATAACTTGGCCTAGTGTTTATGGTAAAACTTCCAAAAGTCATCTTCATTCTTTGAGTCGCTCCCTTGCACCTTAGTCACCTCTTTATCCCTTTCTTCACCACACTTCTACTGCCCGCCTCTCCAACTATAGTTCCACCCATTTCTATCACACAAACATATGCTCGACCTTCTTTTTCATCAAGAGAAACAAGAGATATAGATTGAATCCAGTCTTTAGTGGTTGCAGTGATGTGTGGAACCATCTGGAATGTCTTTCCAAGATCGTCACATTTTCTTTCCTTGTCAATGACAAACATATATATATATATATATATGTCCTATGGTTATGTTGTTTTCTTTACTCACATCTAAGAAACAACTCATTGTCCCATCAAATCAAGGAAACTCAAGTTGTACCATACGAGTGGGAATGGCATGGTCAGTGTATCCTCCCGCTGTAAGAGACTCTCGAGCCGGTGACTTTACTGTTGAAGCTTCCTCGTGTTCTTGAGTTTGTCCATTGGAGAGCATCTCCAGGCGAGACTCTACTACAAGTCAATCGGTTCACCACGTCGTTCAAACGTCTATTTTGATTCTCCATCGCCTTCTTCAAGAGATACATCATCTCATCTAACTAAGTGTTGAAAATATCTTCGGCCATTGAAGGAACCTGACTCTGATACCTTACAGTGTGCCTGCACTGTTTTGGGCGTGTTGTTGCGTCTAAAACTGTGGTTTCAAATAAAAAAAGGGGAGAAGAGAGAAGAGTAGAAATAGGGCGTCCCGGCCTCCTAACTCCTTGAGTTCTTAAGAAATAAACTTTTCTTCTCATTTCTTACTATCAACTCTAAGCAATAAATAAAGCATACTTCCTTCAATCAAGGAAGAGATCAAATTAAAATTCAAAAGTCTAAGGATAACCTTGATAATAACCCAATCAAGATTAACATCGATTTTTTATTACTGTTGACCAATCTATAGTTAAACACATGTCCCATGCACAGCGTGACCCGATGACGCACATAACACTTTCATCCGGGTTTTATAAAAAAGCTGAGGATAACTGTTTTCACAAAGTTAAGAGTTCATTGAAAAATTGTATTAACGAGAATTCTTTTTGTTCACGACTTGTTTTGTGATAGTGTTTTTTCAAATGTTTTTAGGTATGTCATGAATTCACATATATCGCATAATTTTAACTTAGTGAGATCTATAGATCATTTACCAATGAACTCCTTTCCTATTTCACCACTGAACTCATCAAGGGTAGAGTCAAAACTCTTCTATCAATCGTTTTTAAAATGGTTTTCCTTCGAATCTTTCCAATGTCTCAATCAATTGAAAACATTTTCTTGGAGGGTAGCGGCTAAATAGTCAATGAATCCAGATGGTTTCTAAGTGGATCTATAATTAGTGATGATGACGGACATGTATTGTGCCCATTCAACCCTAAAGATTAGGGTGAACGTTAGTTAGGTCTAAATAAATTCCATTTTGACCTACAATATGTTTGTTCAGATCATCCCTCCTTTGTTGAATAGGGACATGTTCTTCTGGATAAGAAGTTGAACCTTATTTTGTTTTTATAGTTTTAAATTTAACTTGTAGGTTCAAGATATAATCTAGAAGTGTTTCTCTAGTTTCTTCTTCTCCTCCTTCAGAAGAAATATCAATGTTAGAAAGTTGTTCTTCTACCACCACGTTTACTGTTTCAAATTTTTATTCTAAATTTGATTCCTGTAATGATGTCGTTTCATCATTGGATGAATTTTCTTTTGTTAGAGAAGAATCAAAGAACTTGAACAATTATTCTTCATGTTCTAAATAAAAATCTTACACAAGTAAAATAAGTTTTATTTCTTTCGTTAACATCATATCTAGATTTCCACTATTCAATAATTGACTTGTAACCTTGGAAATCTTCGATATCTTTTTTCTGAAACTTCCTCTAATACTTTTAGAGTAGTGCCATTGAACAATCTAGGATGTAGGTATCATCACTAGATGTGGAGGTAAATAAACCCCAAAGAACTATTTTGTATCTGAGTTACTATTTAATTCAGTTAATATATTTTAGTTCTATCAGGCAGATCTAATTCGTAATATCCCCTACCGCTCAATACTTCATCTCTTTAGTGAAATTTCAATTCTAACAGTAGAATTAAATATATAATAAACTTGATCTGTTATTTGATTTAATATCCTATCTAGGAATATGGAATTGACATCATTATCTTATATATATATATATATATATATATATATATATATATATATATATAATAGATTGATTTTCCATTATTCTAGACTGAAAAGTGGTACCTAAGATCCTCCTGATTTCTTGCAGATGCAACTACAAAGCAATAATGCCAACAAGCCAACTAATGGCAACAATGGCTATGCCAACGTAATCTAAGAAAGAGCAATCAAGCATATAGGTTTTCTTTCATCTAGAAATTAAATGAAAGAACAACTATTCAAGATGGAATTAGAATAGAATCACAAACTTATACTTCCGTCCCATTTTAGTTGTCCTTTTTGAAAATTTAATTTTTTTAAAGGCGGGCTTTTCAAAAGGCTTATGAACTTCTCTCCAAGAGTAGATAGATAAATATGTGCGGATAGAGAGGTTTTTACACACCTCGGAGGATTAGTCGGGTGTGACGCCTGGACACCTCCAGACCTCAAAAAAAAAAAAGTAGATAGATAAAAAGAGAGAGAATCAAAAAAGTATATCAGACAACTATTTTGGAACAGTCTCAAAATACAAAATACATATCAGACAACTAAATTGAAACAGATGGAATAAACTAAATTGAAAAATAGGGAATAATTAAAACATGACAGCAACACAAGACTCTTTACAGAATTGGTAATGTGTTTCAGCTCTCAAGGCTCTGATATTTTCCTAGCACTCGAGGCTCTGACGTTTTCCTAGCACTCGAGGCTCTGATGTTTTCCTATCATAATCACCAGGCATGCTAGGGAAATAACATCATCACTAATTATATAGACAATTGGAGTTAAGAGGATCTCCAATTATCATTCCACCACACTTACAGTCCTCTCTTATATCCATGGATTGTCTCTGCTCCAGGGACGATATATCCATGGATTGTCTCTGCTCCAGGGACGAAAATCACTCTCTCCTCCACAGACAATCAAACAGCAGGATTTTATTGAGTAGACTTCTATTAATCTCTCAAACTTGGAATCTATCAATTAACGGAAACAGACTACCACAATTTTTCAGTTATGACCAAAATATCCAAAATATTGGAATCACATGCATTCACTATATTTAGAAGGTAATGGTCAGTACATATGGATATAGATCATTACACCATGTACTCCTAGGAAAATCATCTTCGACTAATTAAAAAAAGTCCAGGGGCAATCATTAGGAATACAGGGAAACTCACAAGATGAGCTCACCAACCCATCAACGTTTTTCTCACTCCGTCTAAAATCTGCTTTCTTGCTTGACTATTTGCGAGTGGAAACTTGTCGGTTTCTTCCAGAAGGAATCTGTAGACCTCCCATTGGCGATCTGATGTCGAGTGCCTCCCAATTTCAGCCTGAGCCAAATGCAAGAGAGTTAATAATATGACTTCACACAATAAGTGATAGGGAAAATGATAAAACCCCAATGTTAGAGAAATATGTTTTTCTTATATCTTTACTGAGAAAATGCAGATTCCAAGCAATTTCAAAGCGAGTGTGACATCATGAAAGACACGAGGCCTTCCTTTCCCACACACTTCAACTGGATTGGCTACCAGAAGTTCAGTATCAGGGCCACGATTGGCAATTGTCACCCGCAATGGATGTAGTATCTCCAACCTCAAACGAGATGATAGAGCACTCTGCTTCTTAGGGTCAACAATTTTTTTCCCATCTATCTGCTGGACAAACAGATCCACCTCACGGTAGCCTTTCGTATTCGATGAAAACCGCCCATAAGATACCTAGATGAAAAGTAGAACATTTCTTTTATCAGAAAATGGAAAACAAAAAAAAAAAAACGAAGTAGTGTTGCATATATTGCTTATTTTGAAATGCCACACAAGGAAAGTGACTGATATTAGTGTGCATTCATGATACTGTTGTTGTATCTAGATAAGTATACATGTACATGTTCGCTTTGAATAGCATTTTACTCATAATAAGCAGTTTTGTCATTAGTATGTGCATATCATTAGACTTGATTACACGTCATTAGTATGTGCATATCATTTAACAGGTTGGTCAACTTTTTTTCCCCTAGTTCAAGTATGATGCACCAAGATTTTTTTGTCTTTTTCATAAATCATACAACTCCAATTATAATCCACATAGAAATGACAACTTGTAGAAAAATGAAACAAAAAGATCATTGCACACCTGAATGCTGCAATCCTTTAAAGTTCTCATGATGTCATAAAGGAGACCCTTTTGATCAACACAATTTATTTGAAGCAAAGTGTGACCACGGCTCAAGGAGTTGTCCAAGGTTATGTTTGCCTTTTTAAGCTTTGATGAGTCTAGAGCAAGAGTTTGTGAATACTTTTCATTCTCTGATAGCTCCAAGCTAAACAACTCTTCAGCAACTGCTGGTGATAGAGAAGATAATCCCTGTTGAAAACTTTCATACTCTGGCCCTACTGAATGAAGCTCACAAGTTATACAGGATTCTCCCAGAATAGCATTCAGTCGCTCCATTGTTTCGTCTTGTCTCCTTTTTGTGTGCAAAAGTTCCCTAAAATGGAATATAGGCTTAAATCAGTCAATATTAGGCACATTTTATGATATCATGCATCTTCGTCCATAAAAAACATTGCATATGAAACCATTATTATCTACTTATTAATGAGATGAAAAAAATTGTTCGTATTAACCACAAGAAGGGTTCTGGTTAACTATTTATTTCACAATAACAAAAAGATGTAGGTCGAGTCACTGCTGACTTGGTGCACGCGAAAAGGGCATTATTACTTGCTGGTAGGTCTCACCCCGCAATCAGGTGAATCTTGTCTAAATTAGAATTAGATATTTTTGGATATTGCATTTTTTAGAATCAAGTTTTGATTTAGATTTGACTTGGAGAGAAACTTAAGGGACAAGTTTTGAAGGTTAGAATTTTGATATTTCTAATTACAATTAGCATGACTACTTTTAGTAGGTTTTAAGTAAAAAGTTTAGGATCTAAACTAGTAGCTTATATGACGAGGACGTCCATGATAACTTCCAAGATTTCAGCTATCAGGACAATATGGTTGGGGGATGACCAACAAATCTAATGTTGATTGATCTAATCGTTCATTTCATCAGATCGGTTATTGGGAGGAGTTGTTTTGTCCGTCGGATTGTGATTGGTTTGATCCAAACTGTTAAATGGATCCAGAATTACCATAGTAGTGGATTTAGGAAGCTTACTTTATTGTTTATTTTATTTTTATTTTAGTATCAATTTTATTGAATGTAACAAGTTAATTTAAAGGGTTTGTATTGTTCACACGTGTGTGCTTCTAGGGTTTCATAGATTTTTCTTATAATTACTTGTATACTCATTATTTCACATACAATACAAGTGAAGAATTTCTGCATGCTCTCTTGAGAATACTGGTAGTGTGTTTCTATCCCTCCTTTGGTGCGACTCCAAGAAATTATGTGCTTTCTATCCCTTTCTCTTCTCTTTTCTTCTTCTCCTCCCTTTTTCTTCTCCTCCAACTTTTTCCATTTTTCCGCATTTTCAGAACCCTAAACAGCCCAAAAATCCCAAACAAACCCAAATCTAACCCAACCAGGCCGGATCTCAACTCAGCAGGTCATCCCAACCCAAACTCCACTAACCGTACCACCGTACCGACGGACTGTTTTCAGTCCCGTTTTGCACCCTTTTTTTTGCTTTCCAACTTGATTCCATACCTTGTAGTGAACTTTTATGTACTGAAAACCCCCAAACAGCCCTTTCTTAGCCCCATTCCAAGTCTTTTTGGGTTTGGATTCAAGTAGGACTTGATTTTTTCATCAAGAATTCTTTTTCACTTGTTTGTGGAAGCTTGTCTTGAATCTGATATATATATATATATATATATGTTTGATGATGGAGGGGGGGAATCTCGAGCACAACCCTACTAAACCCCCCCTTCAAGTGATGTCCCACACCCCCACAAGATAGCCACCGGGTTACACCATGGGGACTCGAACTCGCACCATCCCGCTTCTTGAGGCAGAACATTACTAGCTGAACTACCCCTGTGGGGTCTGATCTTAGGATATTTGCAAGCCCTAATCTTGATTTGTGATTACTTTCAAGGTTTAATATGCTTGCATGCTATGTATCTCTTTAGATCTTTTGATTTTGTCATGTTATTTGCATAGATCCTGTTTTTAATTATTAAATACGGAATATTTTCTTCTTAAATCAACGTTTTTATTGTATATTTTGAGCATGTAGCAGTAGTTTTCATTCAAATTTCATATTTTTCTTTATTACCTTGTTAGATTTAGGGTTTTGAATGTCCTCACCTCATTTTTGGGCATACTTCACTTATGTCTTACGTCATTACGTCAGTAATATCTATGTGAGTGAGTTTGGTTTGTAATGAGTCCGATATCCCAATCCCATTCCACAAGCAAAATTGTACACTCTCTAATCTCTTTCTTCTCCCTTAGAAGAGGTTGGATTTCCATCACCAGCAACTTCAGATTTTCTAAAATCCACCATATGTATGGTTGCTTGAGAAGAACTCATCCTATGTGGATTTGTGTTGGTTCCTTTGGTGTCTCTGATGCATGAGTGATACCAATTCATGCAGTGTTTTCTTCAAGTTCCCATGCAAAGTTTCATGCTCTTCATCTAGTGATCGTGTATGTTGGTTTGGGTACATGATACAACATCAAAAGTAGCAATCAAATATATTAAAATTCTTAAAAGAAAAATAAACAAGTCTTGAATAACACTATTAAGATTCAAAACAAAGAAATGATGATCTGAAAGAAAACCATAAGCTCATGTGTTATTCTTCCTTTATATGAGATAACCTTATTAGAACTTCTTGCATTATAGTAAGTCCGCCTTTAATAATGTTGTTTCATTTTCTTTTCCATGTAATCAGACTAGAAAACATGAAATAAAAAAAAATATATATGAATAGGATAACCTGACTAACCACATTTATAAGCAAGATACAAGAAAATCATGTCCGTGAATTGCAATAAATTTAGTTAACGGGTTAAGAAAACAGAGAATGAAACCAGAATCCATAAAAGCTCTAAGATCAAATGTTAATTATTTTGATGACAAAAATAATGTTAAATTAAAAGAGAATTAGATAACACAATAGCAACATCTATTGATTAGCAAATAAGAAAGTCAAATTCTAAGCAAAATGCCAGTTAATCCAAGCAGACAGATGGAAACATATATGACACATTGAAGTACAATTGTATCATAACAACCACAAAACATTATTAAACTAAGAAATCCCATCAATGCATCCAAATCCGAAGCCTCACATGCCATCTGTGATGAAGAAAAGATCCATGACGCGGCCATCAGGAGTTGTCAAGACTTTCACTCGATGGATTGTGAACTCGAGTTCAGCAAGAACCTGAGTAACATCTACCGAAAAAGCCCACACAAATTCAATCAAATTTCCGGACATAATGGCAAATCACAAGACTTGCGTGAATTTGTTCAAGAAAAATTAACAGAAAAAGGAAAATGTACTTGTCTAGGAAAACTTCCCTTAAAATAAGCAAGTGTTTTGGTTAGCAGGACTAATTTCCTCAAACAGAACTCTTTTGATGGTTGTCCTCAATGTTCAAATCCATCAAGAATTCAGTAAAGTTCTTCCTGAATTCTGCAACCGAAAGGGAGTTGATTTGCAGAATTCAAGAAAATAAACATTCATTAGATGTCAAGTATCTCCTTAAAAATCCATCCAAAACACACTTCTAAAAAAGATGTTCAGAAAAATCTACTGTCTTGACTTAAATGACAGATATCCTGATGAGGACATCTTAGAAGGCCCATGAAATGAAGAATTCGATGAAGTAGTGGAATTAGCCATAAAATTTCATGAACAATTTGAAGGTGGAAAGGAGGCCCATTGAAGAGCCAAATTGGGCCGAATTTGCTTAAATAATTACCCGACATGGTAGATATAAGAGTTAGGGCCTGATTACTTTTTGAGGTCCATTTGCTTGCAGCAAGATAGAATTATGGATCGCAAAGTTACTTAAAATAGGTGGTCAAAGAGTCAAAGGAGGTAGGAATTTTCTAGAGAGATTCCACAAGATAAGCAATGATTTGGGGTACCTACCTTGGGATATTTTTGGATTTTCTTTTATTTTTTAATTCAAATAATGATGCCACTGTGATGTAATAAGAACACTTGTCCAAAGGAGGTTGATTTGTGCTTCCTTCTTTTTTTTTATATATAATTTGCATAGAACGGAAAGGAGATGGCAAGAGCACCAACCTTGGATTTTCATTGTATTATTTTATCATCTCCAACATTATATATAGAGGGCACATGCCCAAGGGAGAGATGTCCCAAGTTGAGTTGAAGTCGTGCTCTCTTATTGAGAAGTAACTTATCTTTCTTAGTCTTTTGATTTCTAGTTTTTTTACTTGGCTAGAATTTAATTATCGTTCTTGCAGTTAATTGACTAGAGTTCATTAGGTTTGTTTTAATTTTCATTGTGAGAATTTCTATTGTGTAAAATTTCCCATTGAGATTTGAGCCTCATTACTTTTTCCCATAGTGAAGTTAAGACTTAAGGGTGATACATTGCAATTTTGGATTTTCTCTGAAAAAAAGTCGGAATTCTGAGGTATTTTCTTGAATTTTAAGAGATTTGAGGATTTAGAAATTCATTGGTGAATTTGGATTTGGATCTCCTCAATTTTCCTTGAGCCAGATTCGAATTTTCCTTGGTTTTGTTTGAGAAAACTGAATAAAAAAATTCCATTAAAGACCTTGGCTGGATTTCTCAGATTTCATCCCTAGGCCTTTATCAGTTGGTGACTGGAGTAGGTTTTCTTGGTGAGACGACTTTCTGATTCCTATACGCAACATTGTAGGAGTAAAAACTAGATTCCCCCAAGGAGAAGGGCCTAAACCAGAATTGTATGATGTAGAAATTCAAGATCCACAGCTGCAAGAGGTCATAGCAAGATAGTGTGAAAGATTTGAAGAGCAATTTGCATAGTTGGCAAATTACCAAGAGCAGATGAGGCAACAACAAGAATCATGGGAAATTAGCAAACAATTCTTGAGGCTCTCCAGGCTCCGTTGGAGTCTAGATCCCCTTCTAACAGATCTAGAAATTCCCATGCTACAAATCTACATGAAGATTCTTTAGAGAGCAATGAAACAAACAAGAAAATTAAATTGATGGCAATTAATGGCAATTAAATTGAAAGGGAGAGCCTTGCATGGTTCAAGAAAATTAAAATGGAAAGGTAGGGCTAGGGAAGGAGAAAATCCAATCCTAGTAGAAATTGAAGAAATTAACGTAGAAAACCTTTTTGCCCACTAACTATACTCAAGATTTATTCCACATATTGCATAAGTTGAAACAAAGAGATAGATTAGTTGCAGAGTATGCAAAAAAATTCAACCTCCTTTTGGCTCTCGACAACCTTGTAGAATCCGAAGAATAGAATGCCACCAGATTCATCAATATATTAAGACCCTCAATTGCAGATGCTATGGCTCCTTTCAACTTCTTTGAGTTGGAAAATGTATACAGGAAAGCAATGCAACTCGATGAGTTACAAAAGAAAGAAAGTAGATCTAATCTTTCATCCTCATCTAGATTTGCTTTCCCTAATAGATCTATAGGTGATTGTGAAAAGGACACATCATCTAAGGCATCCTCGAAGCAAGCCAGCAAGATATCTACATTTGATCCTAAAGGCAAGGCCAAGTTGGACTCCAGTGATTGAGAGAGTGGAAAGGAGATTGTCCAGCTGGGGTAGAAAATATCTATCTCTAGGAGGTGTTGTGGGACCACACGTCACACATCTAGTGATGTGGGCCCTAATTAATGTCTAAGATTCATTGTATATTGAAGGTCAACACAAATAGATTGTAATTAGGATATATTTATTGTATTTCCTTTTTTGTTCCCTAGATTGTCTCTATATTTTCTATTTAAACACTGTATCATCTAAGAGGAATACATGATCAATATATTGACAGAGATAATTCTCTCTCCTTCTACATTCTTTCTCTGTTTTTTTCCTTATTTTTCATATTCCTTTTCTACATGGTATCAAAGCCAAGGAAGGTCCTTGACCTACGTTTTCAATCCCGTTCTTAGAACATTTTTTTTTTCTGGCGACCATCATTGTCACCGTCGAAGGCTCCGTCACCAGAGATCCCTCCTTCCTGTCGTTTTCGACAGAGGAATCCATCGGCAAGGTTGGATTTTTGTTTTGTGGCTTAGTGGTTTTTTTTTTAGCAGTTCACGACCGGAAACTCACTGTTTTCGGTTTCTAGTATGGATCTTCGTGGATCTAGCTCTGCTGCGCCTCGGATCTCTGCTATCGGAGTCTCCCCTGGCCCACCTTCCATCGCATAAGGTTGACCTACTGTTTCGGTCTACGGTGGGGCCCCCTAATTTGTTCTTCTTCTCACTGCTGTTTCTGCTCGGGAGAGTTTTTTTTTGGGGATTTCTCCTTCGATCTGCTGAAATTTGTTGCACACAGTCACAGATCTTTCACCTTTGGTTTCGCCCTTGCCTTAGGCCCCCATCGAACTGGAAAGTCCCACCTTTCATCTCAGGTGAGCCCCTCTATTTGTTGTTCTACATATCTACCTCTTGCGACGTCTGCACCCTTTCTTTTTTGGTTTTTTCCTTCGATCTGGTTGCCGATCGAACCAGCACATACTGATTCTACTCCCATCACAGTCGCCCCTGCAGCAGGATTCAATCACACTCGTGGGTCCCTCCTTTCATCACTGGTGGGCCCCTCTGTCTGCTGTTTTCTCTTGATATTTGCTGTCTGGGACGACTTTCTTCCTCATCTGGGTGATTTTTTAGGTGAATCTAGTTGGCTATTGCTCTACTACAGTCGTCTCTCATCATCTACAAGGTCTTGCATTGCTTCGTCACTTGTAGGACCCCATACGGCTACTTCTTCTCCGATTTCACGCCAACCTTGGTTTTGGGTCGGTTTATTTGGCTTGTCTTTACTGCTATCACTCTCTGATTGACGTTATGGCTGCTGCATCATCTTCTTCTAGTTCTTCTCTTAAGGATGTCGCCTCTTCCGGCTCTCCACAGATTGGTCGGATCACAACAATATTGCTTAATGAGACGAATTATTTTGAGTGGTTCCATTCTGCCACAATATTTTTAACTGCAAAGCAACTCTATTCCTATCTTGATGGTACTACTCCCCAACTGGATAGGACTGATCCAACATTCTCCACCTGGACTGCAAATAACTCTCTGGTCCAAGCTTGGCTTCTTCATTCTATGGAAGCCCATGTGCGGCGTCTCGTCTATACTTTTCCCACCGCCAAAGCTATATGAGACACTTTAAAGACTTTATATTCTGATGGCGATAATTTTGCTCGAATATATGAATTATCTCAGACTGCGGCTACTCTCCGTCAGGGGGAGTTATCTCTCATCCAGTACTATTCAACTCTGCAATCCAGTTGGTTGGAGCTTGATCAACTTCAATCCCTTGTTTTTAAGGATCCGGCAGATACTCTGACGTTCCACAAGTATGTCGCACATCAACGAATCTTTGCCTTCTTAGCTGGACTTAACCCTGAATTTGAGCCCACCAGGGCCCAGATTCTTGGGCAACGACCTCTCCCATCTCTAGATGAGGTTTACTCGGCCTTACTTCGAGAAGATCGTCGTCGTCTTGTTATGGCTCCACTGCCCACTGAACGATCTGCACTGGTCACCACCCATTCTTCTATGCCTTCTCTGGCTCATTAGCACCCTGCTTCTCATGGCAAGTATTTCCCATCTGATCCTCGAAGGGACACCGCAGGTCCACGGAAGAAGGGCCCTCGGTTCTGCACCTACTGCAAGATGACTAACCACAACATTGATTCATGCTACAAGCTTCATGGACGCCCTAAGCAAGCCCATCTCTCCGCTGCTCCTCCTTCCTCTGATGTGGTTAATGATAGTGCTCCTATGACTCGTAAAGATCTTAACTTCATACTGCAACGCCTTGAGCGCCTTCAGTCCTTTGAGGTATCCAATGTTGTCTCCTCTCCTTTTGTAACGACCCGTTCCGCGAGCACAATATTGTCCGTTTTGGGCCTACACACGGACCCGCACGACTTTACTTTGGCGAGCCAACTCACTGTTGCTCCCAAAAGGCCTTGTGCTAGAAAGAGGAAGGCTACTACTTATATATGAGGGAATTTCCAATGCCACTAGCAATGTGGGACTTTTAGGGCAGGGTATTACAATCTACCCCCCTTAAAGTCAGAGCCGTCCCCGGCTCTGCACACACAACAACCAAGCCCACACCCTCAGGCAGAGAGTTAAACCATTCTCTAATACCATTTGTAACGTCCCGTCCCGCTAGCACAATATTGTACGCTTTGGGCCTACACAAGGACCCGCACGGCTTTGCTTTGGCGAGCCAACCCACTGTTGCTCCCAAAAGGCCTTGTGCTAGAAGGATGAGGAATTCCAACTTATACCTCATAGAACAACTCTACTCATAAGCAATGTGGGACAAGTAGCTCCGAACATGTCTACTTTTTCTCTCCCATCAATGCTTACACAAACACGGGGTACCATTTCTAATACCCTGCACTAAAAAGTCCCACATTGCTAGTGGCATTGGAAATTCCCTGGTATATAAGCAGTAGCCTTCTTCCTTCTAACACAAGGCATTTTGGGAGCAACAGTGGATTGGCTCGCCAAAGCAAAGCCGTGCGGGTCCGTGTGTAGGCTCAAAGCGGACAATATTGTGCTAGTGAGACGGATCGTTACAAATGGTATCAGAGCATGGTTCAACTCTCTGCCTGAGGGTGTGGGCTTCGTTGTTATGTGCACAGAGCCGAGGACGGCTCTGGCTTTAAGGGAGGTAGATTGTAATACCCTACCCAAAAAGTCCCACATTGCTAATGGCATTGGAAATTCACTGATATATAAGCAGTAGCCTTCCTCCTTCTAGTGCAAGGCCTTTCGAGACAACCAGCAGGTTGACCCGCCAAAGCAAAGCCGTGCGGGTCCGTGTGTAGGCCCAAAGCGGACAATATTGTGCTAGTGAGACGGATCGTTACAAATGGTATCAGAGCATGGTTCAACTCTCTGCCTGAGGGTGTGGGCTTGGTTGTTATGTGCACAGAGCCGAGGACGGCTCTGGCTTTAAGGGAGGTAGATTGTAATACCCTACCCAAAAAGTCCCACATTGCTAATGGCATTGGAAATTCACTGGTATATAAGCAGTAGCCTTCCTCCTTCTAGTGCAAGGCCTTTCGAGACAACCAGTAGGTTGGCTCGCCAAAGCAAAGCCGTGCGGGTCCGCGTGTAGGCCCAAAGCGGACAATATTGTGCTAGCGGGACGGATCGTTACACCTTCAGGTAATGAATCATCTGCCCATCATGCCTTTCCTAATTCCTTGATTGTCGATTCTGGTGCTACCAATCATATGGCTCGTATGTCCACCCTCTTCTCTTCCTTTTCTCCTATTTCTAGTGGTCAGGTCAAATTAGCCAATGGCTCATTCACTAATATTGTTGGGAAAGGAATTGTTCCTATTTCTCATAATTTAGACCTTCACTCTGCTTTGCATGTTCCACATCTATCCCGCAATTTGTTATCTGTTAGTGCCTTGACTAAACATTTGAATTGCTCAGTCACATTTTTTCCTTCTCATTTTGTTTTCCAGGATCTGAACACGAAACAGGTGTTGGGTGGTGGTCGTGAAGTAAGTAGTCTCTATCTTCTCGATTCTCGCTATGGTAGCTCTGAGGCTTGTTCGACCTCTTCGTCTTCAGATGTGTGGCTATGGCATTGTCGTTTAGGACATCCTGCAGACTCTATGAATAAGAGTTCATCCATTTTATTTTCACTCATCCAATCTGATGTTTGGAAATCTCCAACTGTTTCTCGCACTGGTTTTCTTTATTTTGTTACCTTTATTGATGATTTCTCTCGCATGACATGGACATATTTAATGAAACAGAAATCTGAGGCTTTTTTTCATTTCCAAAAATTTTACCAGTGGGTTCAAAATCAATTTGGGTGTAAAATTCAAGTTCTACGGAGTGATAACGGGGGAGAATATTTGTCACACTCCTTTCTTACTTTTTGGAAAAACATGGCATCGATTCTCAGTTCTCTATTCCTTCCACCTCAACAGAATGGTATAGCTGAGCGAAAAAACTGTCACCTTCTTGAGGTGGCTAGATCTCTTCTTTTTACTATGCACGTGCTCTCGTCCTATTGGCCAAAAGCCGTATTAACTGCTTGTTATCTAATTAATAGAATGTCATCTCGCATTTTACAAAATCAGTCCCCCATAGATCATTTGTCTTTACATAAAACCATTCCTCACATTCCTTTACATGTCTTTAGATGTGTTTGTTTTGTTCACAACTTTTTTGGCCATAAACTTTCTCATCGGGCTGTGCGATGTGTTTTTTTAAGGTACACACCTTTTCACAAAGGTTACAAGTACCTTGATCCTATCACTGGGAAGACATACATATCCATGGATGTCACTTTCTTTGAGCGCGACCCATATTTTTCAGCTCCCTCTACATCTTCTCCTTCTCCAGTTCTTCCTCTTGTCCCTGACAATCTTCCTTCCCCAAGTCCACCTAAGCCTCTTATGGTGTACCAGCGCCGACAGTCTCGAGTGCCATCTGCGGCTGACTCCACCCATCCATCTGCACGTGCTTCAGATCCACCGGTCTCTGACCTGTCTGATCTTCCGATTGCGCTTCGCAAAGGTAAGCGCTCTTGCACTACTAGTCATCCCATTGATCGTTTTGTCTCCTATCATGTTGTTTCACCTTCCTATCAAAGTTTTCTCACAGTATTGGACAACATTAAGATACCAAAGAGGATCGACACAGCCTTTAAAAATCCCTCCTGGAAAGCAGCCATGGATGAAGAGTTAACTGCCCTTGAGAAGAACAATACATGGGAGATGGTTTCCTTACCTCCAGGCAAAACCCCAGATCTTTGCTTTGAAGCATAATCAAGATGGCTCTATTGCCCATTATAAGGCAAGTCTCGTAGCCAAAGGCTTCACACAGACTTAGGGAGTTGACTACCAGGACACTTTTTCACATGTTGCCAAGATTAACTTTGTGCGCATTTTGCTATCTCTTGTCACCACTCATGCTAGGCCCTTACACCAATTAGATGTGAAGAATTCTTTTCTTCATAGTGATCTTCAGGAAAAAGTTTATATGCTTCCTCCTCCGGGATTTATCATGCAGGGGGAGTCTCAGTCTGTCTGCATATTAAAGAAGGCTCTCTATGGTCTTAAGCAGCCTCCACGTGACTGGTTTGAGAAGTTTAGTAGTGTCTTGCTACCTTATGGTTTTACCCGATGTCAGTCAGATCACTAAGTTTTCATCTACCGTCTCTACTCTGTTGTGATGATTTTGGTAGTCTATATTGATGATATTGTACTCACTGGTAACAATGATGACGCCATTTCTTCATTCAAACAGTATTTTCAATAGACTTTTGATATTAAGGATTTGGGGCCTCTCCGGTACTTTCTTGGAATTGAAGTTGCTCGGTCCTATCGTGGCCTTTATCTCTCTCAGCGAAAGTATGCACTGGATCTCCTCCAAGAAGCTGGCTATTCTAACTGTAAACCTGCAGATACTCCGCTGGATGTGAACACCAAGTTATCTGCCTCTGATGGAACTCTCCTTGACACGCCAAGTTTTTATCAGAAACTAGCTGGCAAGCTCATCTATCTGACCATCATAAGACCAGACTTATCGTATGTTGTTGGTGTCGTCAGTCAGTTCATGCACGAACCACGGGACACTCACCTTCATGCAATGTTTCGAATCCTAAGATATATTAAGGCTCATCCCAGCCATGGTTTGTTCTATGCACACCAACCTACTTGCCCGGTTCGTAGTTATTCAGATGCTGATTGGGCCGGTTCTCCAGATGATCGCCGCTCTACGTCTGGCTCTTGTGTTTTCTTGGGCTCCCATTTAATTACCTGGAGAAGCAAGAAGCAGTCCGTTGTTGCTGGTTCTACTGCTGAGGCTGAATATCGGGCTATGGCAAATACTGCTTCTGAATTGTTGTGGTTTCGCCAATTTCTTACTGAAATGGGGTTTGCTCCTACTGATCCACTCATCATATTCTGTGACAATCAGGCGACCATCCATATTGCCTCCAACCCAATCTTTCATGACCAAACTAAGCACATTGAGGTTGATTGCCAATTTCTTCGTCAGCATAGGCGACTTTTCACTCCTTATTTGCAATCTAAGAATCAGCTGGCCGATATCTTCACAAAGTCAGTTTCTCGAACTCAGCTCAATTCCGTCGTTAGCAAGCTGGGTCTACTCGACATCTTCGAACCAGCTTGAGGGGGAGTGTTGTGGGACCGACAGGTCACACGTCTAGTGATGTGGGCCCTAGTTAATGTCTAGATTCATTATATATTGAAGATCAACACAAATAGATTGTAATTAAAATACACTTATTGTATTTCCTTTTGTGTTCCCTAGATTGTCTCTATATTTCTATTTAAACACTGTATCCTCTAAGAGGAATACATGATCAATATATTGACAGAGATAATTCTCTCCTTCTACATTCTCTCTGTTCTTTTTCCTTATTTTTCATATTCCTTTTCTACAGGAGGGAGGGTTGCTCTTATCAAGTCGCTCTTATTGAATCTCCTAATTTATTTTCTCTCTTTTTGAAATGCCAAAAAGGGTGGTGGATAAAATAGAGCAATTATTGAGGATATTTTTGTGGGGAGAGAGGAATATGAAAAAGAAGGTTCATTTGGTTGCTTGGTCGGAGGTTTGAAACCAAAATTCTAAAGGGGGGTTGGGAATTTTGCCAATCCATTTGAGGAATCAAGCTTTGTTGTGTAAGTGGGATTGGTGCTTTGGGAGAGAAAGAGAGGCCTTATGGGTTAGAATTCTGAAAGCCCAGTATGGTTTGGCAGACAATAGTGCCTGGTCTTTAGGGGATAAAGTGGAGACAAATGCCACTGTAGTAGTTAAGGCTCGGTGGAAATTAAGTGAAGGTAGAGGACTAGTGGGGAGAATATACTGTGATAAGACTAGACTCTTAGTGGGAAACGGTGACAAAACGAGTTTTTGGTCAGATTTGTGGTTAGGGGAGAGGCCTCTTAAAGAAATATTCCCAAGGCTATACAGGATTTCAAGAAACAAAAGGGCATTAATAAAGGACTGTTACAAATTGGAGGGCATTGAGATTTTATGGAACCTTGATTTTCGTAAGGAACTTCGATCTTTTGAAATTGAGAGTAGAAATTATCTTTTACCGCAGCTGCAGGAGTTTCCTTTTATCACTAGAGAATGAAGATGAACTGATTTGGACATGCGAATCGTCAGGTTTCTACTCTGTTGAGTCATTGGTGGATCTCGTGCTCAAGTCTTATTGTAACGATGAAATTCCCACCAATATGGCTTAGAAAGGGGTTGCGCCTCCTAGGGTCCAAATCTTCGAGTAGTGTGTTTTAAAAGGGAGGGTATTAACTAGAGTTGAGTTGAAGAGACGAGGAATGTTAAGGAATGAAGAGGATCTTTTATGTCCATCATGTAATTTAGAGGAGGATCTAGATCACCTATTTGTTCAGTGTTCAGTGGCTCAGAGTTTGTGGAGGAACTTTACTAATTTTTTAGATGTTCCGTCTGTCTTAGATAAAACCTCTGGGGGATGCATAGATTCTTGGTTATTGTTGGGTTTACAACTTAGAAGGAAATTGGCCTGGAATACAATCCCAGTTGTGGTTTTGTGGTCATTGTGGAAAGAGGAATAATAAAAAATTTGAAGGTAAATCAATGAATGTTGATGATCACTTTCAGATAGCAAAGTGGAGACTTAGTGTGTGGCTCCTTTTTAGCACAGAGTTTAAGGGTCTCCAGCCATTGGATCTTCTTTTTCTTGGGAAGGGTGTATGAGCAATTCTAGGAGGAATGTGAGGTCAAAGGAGAGTTGGGTTCAACTGGATCAGGGTGTTATGAAGTTTAATGTGGATGGTGCTGCAAGGGAGAAACTAGGGCAGGCAAGAATAAGAAGAGTACCGAGGAATCATGAGGGCCAAACAATGATCATGTTTAATGAGTCGGTTGGTATTAGAGATTCAAATGAGGCAGAATTTCTTAGCATTAAGAGAGCTTTGGCCATTTGGAAACTCCACGGGCAAGGTAGACTTGTGATTGAAGGGGACTCGGCAAATGCAATAAATTTGGGACATAGGCGTCTGTTGTGGGACCCACACGTCACACGTCTAGTGATGTGGGCCCCAGTTAATATCTAGATTCATCGTATATTGAAGGTCAACACAAATAGATTGTAATTATGATACACTTATTATATTTCCTTTTTTGTTCCCTAGATTGTCTCTATTTTCTATTTAAACATTGTATCCTCTAAGAGGAATACATGATCAATATATTGACAGAGATAATTCTCTGCTTCTACATTCTGTCTCTGTTTCTTTTTCCTTATTTTCATATTCCTTTTCTACATGGTATTGAGCAAGGTTGATTTCTAAAAAAAAAAAAGTTCGAATCCGTTGGACCTCTGTCACGGATCCTCCCTCTTTAGAGCTGTTGTTCCTCTACTATTCACGGATTTAAATTTTTTTTGGGTTCCTGTGAGCGTCTCCGGCAGTTGTTTCTTCTCTGCTATTGATCTCCTTCTTCGACGAAGCATCTGCCGGCGGGACCCTTTCTACCCCTGCTGTTTTTGACAGAGCTTTCCATCCATAGGGTTGGATCTCTGGTTTGACGCATTTTACACAAGTTTCTGCCACCTTCTTCCAGCGATTCTGTTGTTCTCAGAAAACCCAGTTTCAGTTTTCTGCTTAGATCGGCTGGTTCAAGGCACTTTTGGAGTTCGATCCTTCACTACTATAGTCGCCCCTGCACCTGTTTCAATCCCACCTGGTTGTGCCACCTTTGATCAAAGGTGGGACCCAATTTCGGGCATTCTCACCATTGCTGCCTGGGACGCCAGTTTCCCCAGATTTTGGGTATTTTTTGGTAGATCTGAGGGGATTCAGCCCTCTTTCACCTGGAATCTACACCACTACAGTCGTCCCTACCTTCTCCTTCCATCCCTTTAGAGTTGCTAGTGTTACCATCTTGGTGGGGCCCATTTTTGGTCCTTTTTTCGTTGCTGCAGTCCATCCCTTTGATGGATTTCTTCCGCTTTTTGGACCTTTGCTGCATATTGGTGTTGTGCAGACATTTGGTGTGGTTTTTTGCTTCGGTTGGTGTTGTGTGGGGTCCTTTGCTGCTGCTACTTCTCCTATTTCACACCGGCCTTGTTTTTTTATCGGTTTATTTGGCTTGTCTTTACTGCTATTACTCTCTGATTGACGTTATGGTTGCTGCATCATCTTCTAGTTCTTCTCTTCCGGATGTCGCCTCTTCCGGCTCTCCACAGATTGGTCGGATCACGACAGTATTGCTTAATGAGACGAATTATTTTGAGTGGTCCCGTTCCGCCACAATGTTTTTAACTGCAAAGCAACTCTATTACTATCTTGATGGTACCATTCCCCAACCGGCTAAGACGGGTCCAACATTCCCCAACTGGACTGCAAATAACTCTCTGGTCTAGGCTTGGCTTCTTCATTCTATGGAAGCCCATGCGCGGCATCTCGTCTATACTCTTCCCACCGCTAAAGCTGTATGGGACACTGTAAAGACTTTATATTCTGATGGCGATAATTTTGCTCGAATATATGAATTATCTCAGACTGCGGCTACTCTCCGTCAGGGGGAGTTCTCTCTCATCCAGTACTATTCAACTCTGCAATCCAGTTGGTTGGAGCTTGATCAACTTCAATCCCTTGTTTTTAAGGATCCGGCAGATACTCTGACGTTCCACAAGTATGTCGCACATCAACGAATCTTTGCCTTCTTAGCTGGACTTAACCCTGAATTTGAGCCCACCAGGGCCCAGATTCTTGGGAAACGACCTATCCCATCTCTAGATGAGGTTTACTCGACCTTACTTCGAAAAGATTGCCGTCGTCTTGTTATGGCTCCACTGCCTACTGAACGATCTGCACTGGTCACAACCCATTCTTCTATGCCTTCTCTGGCTCATGGGCACCCTGCTTCTCATGGCAAGTATTTCCCATCTGATCCTCGAAGGGACACCGCAGGTCCACAGAAAAAGGGCCCTCGGTTCTGCACCTACTGCAAGATGACTAACCACAACATTGATTCATGCTACAAGCTTCATGGACGCCCTAAGCAAGCCCATCTCTCCGCTGCTCCTCCTTCCTCTAATGTGGTTAATGATAGTGCTCCTATGACTCGTAAAGATCTTAACTTCATACTGCAACGCCTTGAGCGCCTTCAGTCCTCTGAGGTATCCAATGTTGTTTCCTCTCCTTCAGGTAATGAATCATCTGCCCATCATGCCTCTCCTACTTCCTGGATTGTCGATTCTGGTGCTACCAATCAGATGGCATGTATGTCCACCTTCTTCTCTTCCCTTTCTCCTATTTGGTCAGGTCAAATTAGCCAATGGCTCCTTCACTAATATTGTTGGAAAAGAAATTGTTCATGTTTCTCATAATTTGGACCTTCACTCTGTTTTGCATGTTCCACATTTATCCCGCAATTTGTTATCTATTAGTGCCTTGACTAAACATTTGAATTGCTTAGTGACCTTTTTTCCTTCTCATTTTCTTTTCTAGGATCTGAACACGAAGCAGGTGTTGGGTGGTGGGCGTGAAGTAGGTGGTCTCTATCTTCTCGATTCTCGCTACAGTAGCTCTGATGCTTGTTCAACCTCTTCATCTTTAGATGTGTGGTTATGGCATTGTCGTTTAGAACATCCTGCCGACTCCGTTCTCAAACAGCTTCTACGTAGTTTATCTTTTACTCATTTTGAATGTGAACCTTGCCAATATAGCAAACATGTTAGACATCATTTTTCTCCATCTATGAATAAAAGTTCATCCACTTTATTTTCACTCATCCATTCTGATGCTTGGAAATCTCCAACTATTTCTCGCACTGATTTTCTTTATTTTGTTACCTTTATTGATGATTTCTCTCGCATGACATGGACATATTTAATGAAACAGAAATCTGAGGTTTTTTATCATTTCCAAAAAAAATTCCTGTGGGTTCAAAATCAATTTGGGTGTAAAATTCAAGTTCTACGGAGTGATACAAGCGAGAATATTTGTCCCACTCCTTTCTTACTTTTTTGGAAAAACATGGCATTGATTCTCAGTTTTCTTGTCCTTCCACGGTTCAACGGAATAGTATAGCTGAGCGAAAGAACCGTCACCTTCTTGAGGTGGCCAGATCTCTTCTTTTACTATGCACGTCCCCTCGTCCTATTGGCCAGAAGCCGTATTAACTGCTTGTTATCTAATTAATAGAATGCATTGTCGCATTTTACAAAATCGGTCCCCCATAGATCATCTGTCCTTACACAAAGCCATTCCTCACATTCCTTTACATGTCTTTGGGTGTGTTTGTTTTGTTCATAACTTTTCTGGCTAGATACTTTCTCATCGAGCTGTGCAATGTATTTTTTTAGGATACACACCTTTTCACAAAGGTTACAAGTGCATTGATCCTATCACTGGGAAGACATACATATCCATGGATGTCACTTTCTTTGAGCGCGACCCATATTTCAGCTCCCTCTACATCTTCTCCTTCTCCGGTTCTTCCTCTTGTCCCTAACAATCTTCCTTCCCCTAGTCCACCTAAGCCTCTTATGGTGTACCAACGCCGACAGTCTCGAGTGCCATCTGCTGCTGACTCCACCCATCCATCTGCAAGTGCTTTAGATCCACCGCTCTCTGACCTATCTGATCTTCCTATTGCGCTTCGCAAAGGTAAGCGTTCTTGTACTACTAGTCATCCCATTGATCGTTTTGTCTCCTATCATGCTGTTTCACCCTCCTATCATAGCTTTCTCACAGCATTGGACAACATTAAGATACCAAAGAGGATTGACACAGCCTTGAAAAATCCCTCTCGGAAAGCAGCCATGGATGAAGAGTTAGGTTCCCTTGAGAAGAACAATACATGGGAGATGGTTTCCTTACCTCCAGTCAAAACTCCAGTTGGGTGCAAATAGATCTTTGCTTTGAATCATAATCTTGATGGCTCTATTGCCCGTTATAAGGTAAGTCTCATAGCCAGAGGCTTCACACTGACTTATGGAGTTGACTACCAAGACACTTTTTCACATGTCGCCAAGATTAACTCTGTGCGCCTATCTCTTGCCACCACTCATGCTTGGCCTTGCACCAATTAGATGTGAAGAATGATTTTCTTCATGGTGATCTTCAGGAAGAAGTTTATATGCTTTCTTCTCCGGGATTTATCATGCAGGGGGATTCTCAGTGTGTCTGCAGATTAAAGAAGGCTCTCTATGGTCTTAAGCAGTCTCCCCGTGCCTGGTTTGAGACGTTTAGCAGTGCCTTACTACCTTATGGTTTTACCCGATGTCAGTCAGATCACTCAATCTTCATCTACCGTCTCCACTCTGTTGTGATGATTTTGGTCGTCTATGTTGATGATATTGTACTCACCGGTAACAATGATGAAGTCATTTCTTCATTCAAACAGTATCTTCAACAGACTTTTGATATTAACGAATTGGGGCCTCTCCGGTACTTTCTAGGAATTGAAGTTGCTCAATTCAGTCGTGGCCTTTATCTCTCTTAGCGAAAGTATGCCCTGGATCTTCTCTAAGAAGCTAGCTATTCTGGCTGCAAACCTACAGATACTCCACTGGATGTGAACACCAAGTTATCTGCATTTCATGGAACTCTCCTTGACACACCAAGTTTTTATCAGAAACTAGTTGGCAAGCTCATATATCTGACCATCACAAGACCAGATTTATCATATGTTGTTGATGTCGTCAGTCAGTTCATGCAAGAACCACGGGACACTCACATTCATGCCATGTTTAAAATCCTACGATATATTAAGGCTCATCCCGGCCGTGGTTTGTTCTATGCACACCAACCTACTAGTCCGGTTCGTAGTTATTCAGATGTTGATTGGGCCGGTTCTCCATACGATCGCCGCTCTACGTCTGGCTATTGTGTTTCCTTGGGCTCCTATTTAATTGCCTAGAGAAGCAAGAAGCAGTCCGTTGTTGCTCGTTCTAGTGCTGAGGCTGAATATCGGGCCATGGCAAATACTGCTTCTGAATTGCTGTGGTTTCGCCAATTTCTTACTGAAATGGGGTTTGCTTCTGTTGATCTACTCATCATGTTCTGTGACAATCAGGCGGCCATCCATATTGCCTCCAACCCAGTTTTTCATGAGCGGACTAAGCACATTGAGGTTGATTGCCACTTTCTTCGTCATCATATTTCAGAAGGGCAAATTTTCACTTCTTATCTGCAATCAAAGGATCAGTTGCTGATATCTTCACCAAGTCAGTTCCTCGAACTCAGCTCGATTCCGTCGTTAGCAAGCTGGGTCTACTCGACATCTTCGAACCAACTTGAGGGGGAGTGTTGTGGACCCACACGTCACACGTCTAGTGATGTGGGCCCCAATTAATGTCTATTGAAGGTCAACACAAATACATTGTAATTAGGATACACTTATTGTATTTCCTTTTTTGTTCCCTAGATTGTCTATATATTTTCTATTTAAACATTATATCCTCTAAGAGAAATACATGATTAATATATTGACAGAGATAATTCTCTGTTTCTACATTCTGTCTCTGTCCTTTTTCCTTATTTTCATATTCCTTTTCTACAACGTCCTCCTTGGAAAATGATTACTACAGTTAAGGAGATTATAGCTTTGGTGACAGGGCTTGATGTATCTTCCGTTCAAATTAGCCATACAGTTAATGGCATGGCAGACTGCTTTGCTAAGCTGGGAGTTGATAACGGCTTCTCAGGAGTCTTCTTTCTTTGACTTTTGAGAGATTCCACAAGATAAGCAAGGATTGGGCATACCTACCTTGGGATATTTTTTTTTATTTTTCTTTTTAATTCAATTGATGATGTTATAGTGATTCAATAGGGATACTTGTCTAAAAGAGGTTGATTTCTATTTTTATTTAGAATTTCCATAGAATGGAAAAAGGCATTGTGAGCACTTATCTCGGATTTTCTTTGTATTATTTTATTCATTCCAAACATTATAATAGAGGACACATGCCCAAAGAAGAGACATCCTAAGTTGAGTTGAAGATGTGTTCTCTTGTTGAGACGTGAGTTTTCTTTCTTAGTCTCTTGATTTCTAGTTTTTTTTTTGTTAATTTGTTTGAATTTAATTATTGTTCTTGCATATAATTGACTATAATTCATTAGATTTATTTTAATTTCATATTGAGAATTTGCATGTTGTCGAATTTTTTCAGTGATATTTGAGCCTTATTTCTTTTTTTAAAGTGAAATTAGAATTAGAGTGATCCCTTGAAATTTTGGATTTTCTCTTCAAAGAGTTGGAGGTTCTTGATTGTTTTATTGAATGTTAAGAGATCTCGGGATTTTCTTAAAATCACTGGTGAATTTAGGTTTGAGTTTCCTTAATTTTCCTTCAAGCTAATTCCAATTTTCTTGGTTTGATTTGAGAAAACTGAATCAAAAATTTCCACCGAAGATCTTAGTCGAATTTATCATATTTTGTCTCTAGGACTTCATCATATCCAAACATGCATAAAGGAAACTGCAACATTACCATGTAACAATTCTTTCCGATTGAGGCAAAATACTTTCAATAGGTAGACTCGTGAAGGGCTGGGTTCCCTTTGATAGTAATAAGAAACGGTACATGAAGGACAAACTGATAAAAGCCGATTTTTCAAGCTTGCCCACCTCATTGTTGTCCACAAATGAGGAATGACCCAAAATACCACGTAACACCACTTCCCATCTGTCGAAACATCTGTATTCCAAATATATAAGAAATCACAAAACCCAAATCAGCAAACAAGAACAATAATTATAGGACATTTGAATCATGATATCAGCAAAAAAATACAAAGAGACATAAAAAAAATACCATAAAACAATAACCAAAAAGTCATACAACACCAAAACATGACAGCAATCAAAGAAAACAGAAGAAAATACACAAGAAACACCAAGGTAGGAATGATAACCAGGACATTTGACTCGTGATATTTAGAAAATTGAAGAAAAAAAATGAAAAGACGAACCAGCAAACACACATCAGATAATTATACGATGTATATCATTGATATCAGAAAAAAACAATGAAATCTAAAAAGCAGATTGCTGAATCACCAAGGGCCTGGATTCTTAGATGAAATTGGGATGTTTCATCATCACCATCACTTTCCTATCTATCTTGAGTTAACTTTTTGCTTCTTTTCCAATTAAAAAAAACTATATCCTTCTTCATTCCACAATCTATTTTGCATTTTTAATCATTATCCATTCAACTCAGGTTTTTAAAGGCATCCGTCTCCTTCTTTTACCTTCTACTTGAAGCCTTTCAATTTTTTGTATTGGGATTGCTTATGGTTTTCTAGATACATGCTCAAACTACCTAAAGCAACCTTCTCTCATTTTTTTTTTTAATTTTGTTAGTGCTATTTTCACTAACTCTCTAATGTGGTTATTTTTTACTAACTCTTTAAATTTCAATTTTACACGACAGATCCATTTTAGCACATGCATCTTTGTTTAGTTTTTCTTTTTCTCATTGTCCAACATTTCATTCCTCATTTGGCAATTATTTCACAGAGTCAACCATTTAACCAACATCATTCCTCATTTGGCAATTATTTCACAGAGTCAACCATTTAACTAACATCGAACTCTTTCATCAAATAACAATCTACTAGCCTGCTTACACTTAGTCCACCTTGCTCTAATCATATTGACAATATCTAAGTCCAATCTTTAATTTTATTTGATAGTTACTCCTATAGATCTATTCTAATCTGATGAGGCCATCTTGAAAGAAGAATTTGAAGAACTTGTTGAGTTGATCTTAAAATTTTGGTAAGATCAATAAAAGGTCATTTAAGAAGAATTGGTTAAATAAAGAGCTCGAGGCATTGGTATGTGGGGCTAGGCTTCATTTCATGCATTTGGACCTCTAAATACCCATTAACATGGCCCTATGGATATCCATAGTCGAAGGAGGAGTTGTGAATTTCCTAAGTTCTTTACTTATCAATAGTTTGACCAAGTTACTTGAGCCATATTAGGATTCTAATCAGTAATTATCATTTCATAAATAGTAATATATATACACAAAAAACCCTAAGTAAAGGACAAGAAAAGACTAATCTACCCTTATACAAAATAATCTAATACCATTTAACACCCGCCCTCAAACTCACGATGGTACAGAGTTAAACATCGAGAGTTTGCTAAGAAGAAATTTAAAGCGCGCAATGGGATGGGACTTCATGAAGAAGTCAGCCAGTTGCAATGCAGAGGGGACAAAGGGAAGAGAAATCGTGCCAAGCTGAAGATGATAGCGCACGAAGTGGCAGTCCAACTCAATATGATTGGTGCGCTCATGAAAGACTGAATTATGTGCTTTTGAATAGCACTCTTATTATCACAATACATGGGCGTGGAACCAGATAGAGAGACACCCATATCTGTAAGTAACCAACGAAGCCAAACAATCTCAGCTGTGGTAGAGGCCATTGCCCAATACTCTGCTTCAGCAGATGAACGAGCAACAACATCCTGCTTTTTACTTCGCCATGAAATAAGAGAATCACCAAGAAAAAGGCAGAAACCAGTAGTAGATTTGCGATCAGAAGGATCACCTGCCCAACCCGCATCAGAAAAGGCACGTAGCTCCAAGGTAGACCCGGAAGGAAATAGTAAATACTCTGATATAAAGTGCCACGAAGATACCGCAAAATGCGAACAGCTATTGCCCAATGAATAGTGGTCGGTGAAGAGACAAACTGAGTCACAATATGAACAGCAGATGCAATGTCAGGACGTGTAATGGTAAGATAAACCAAACTTCCCACTATAGTGTGATACAACATAGAATCGGCCAAAGGCACACTATCAGATGAAGTGTAATGAACATTGAACTCTAGAGGTGTCTCAACTGGTCTAGTGTCAGTAATCCGAGCTCTGCAAAGAACATTTGCAGCATACTTAGATTCAGAGAGAAGATAGCCTTTGGGAGATGATGCAACTTCTATCCCAAGAAAGTATCGCAATGCCCCCAAGTCTTTCGTGTCAAAGTGGTTTTGTAACTGTAATTTCAACTGGGCAATGCCATCAAGATCATCACCGGTCAAGATCATGTCATCAACATACAAAAGGAGGAGAATACGACCAGCAGAGGTGGAACACACAAAGAGAGTGGAGTCATGAGCACTGGAGTGAAAACCAAGAGAATCAATCACTATAGAGAACTTATCAAACCAAGCACGAGGTGCCTATTTGAGACCATATAAAGCCTTTCGAAGCTTGCAAACTTCCCCATGATGATGAGCAACATGTAAACTTCTTCAGAGAGGTCACCATTCAGAAAGGCATTTTTAACATCCATCTGCGACAAATGCCATTGATGAACAGAAGCAACTGCGAGTAAAGTGCGAACAGAGGTCATTTTAGCAATAAGAGCAAAAGTCTCCTCATAGTCAATACCATATTCCTAAGCAAAACCCTTAGCAACTAATCGGGCCTTATATCGCTGAACTGACCCATCAGACTTGGTCTTAATCTTGTATACCCATTTGCAACCAATGGCCCATTTGTCCTGAGGAAGAGCAACCAACTCCCATGTACCTGTTTGTGCAATGCAGAAAGTTCTTCATCCATAGCTTGTTGCCAGAGAGGATCACAACTAGCCTACTTATAAAAAGTTGGTTCAGAGAGAATATGAATGGAAGTGAGAAACGAAGAAAATGAAGAAGAATAACATGAATAACCAAAATCATCAAAGGAATAACCAAAACGAGTAGGAGGCTTACGGACTCGTGAAGGATAACGTGAAGTAGCAAGATCCACATCAGCAGAGGTCGAAAGAGAGGCAGCGGTAGGAGAGGGAGGATTAATATCTGTAAAGGACGAATCTTCAACACAAGGAAAGCAGTTAGGCAGTACAAGTATATGAGTAGACACAGATACATCATCAATATCAAAGAAATGGTCAATATATACCAGATCAGATGTAGTAAAAGTGCGAAAATTGGAAGGAACAGAAAAGAAAGGAATATGCTCAAGAAACACAACATAACGTGAAACATACAACTTCTGTGCACTGGGGTCATAACAACGATATCCCTTTTGACCCTCACCATAATCAAGAAAAACACACATGGCAGACCTGGCAGATAATTTTGTGCGCTCACATTTAGGACGAAACACAAAACAAGTACAACCAAAAACTTTCAATGAGAAATAATCTAGAAGTTTATCATATAAACATTCAAACGGAGATTTGCCAGAAGTGAGAGCAGAAGGAATGCGGTTAATCACATGAGTTACAGTGAGAACCGCTTCTCCCCAAAAAAGGCTAGGAACACTAGCAGAGAGTAACATAGATCGAGCAGTTTCAATAATGTGCCTATGTTTTCTCTCCACAACCCCATTATGCTCAGGAGTGTCAGTGCAAGAGGACTGATGAACAGTTCCATCCGAGGCAAGTAAATCTGAAATATTGCCAGAGGTGTATTCACCACCCAAATCACCGCGAAAGCATTTAATAGTAGTGGAAAACTGAGTACGAATAAGGGCCCGGAAAGTTTGAAAAATCGTAAAGAATTAAGAACGACGTTTCATCAAATAAATCCAACAAAACCGAGAATAGTCATCAATAAAAGATACATAATATCGAGACCCCCCTTTTGTAGCAATAGGGGTTGGTCCCCAAACATCAGAATGAGTTAAATCAAAAGGAGCAAGGGAAATTGATGAACTTTTATTAAAAGGTAAAGCAGACACTTTGCCAGTTTACAGCTACTGCAATCAGAAATATCAAAACTAGGTAAATTGCCTAAATCACCAGTAGAAGCTAAATACTTTAAACGGAAACTAGAAACATGTCCAAGCCTAGAGTGCCATAAATAAAACGTAGATGAGGTGGAACTCAAACGAAAAGATGACAAATCTACTAAAGAGGCAGCTACATCAGGAACACGGAGTTGCTCTTAACACATATAATCCTCCTTCTCTACGGCCGGTCCCAATCAACCTCTTGGAATGAGGATCCTGCACAAAGTACGAAATGGGAGAAAAATTAACAAGATATTCAGAATCACATAATTGACTTATAGAAATCAAGTTCAAAGTGAGATGAGGGATGCAATAAACGTCAGACAGATGCAAAGGGGAGGACATGATAGAACCCACTCCTACCAATGGCAAAGAAGCACCATTGGCATTTAACACAGAAACAGATGAGGAAGAAGGATATAAAGAAGTAAACAGAGAAATATCATGAGTCATATGATGAGTAGATCCTAAGTCAAAAACCCAGGTGGAAGGAGATATACCTAAAGAAGCTAAATGAGGCAAACCTATGGAAAGAGAAACAGTAGAAAAAGCATTAGGCTGCTGAGTGGAAAGAAATTTCTGCAATTGCTCAGCAAGTGTGGACAAGGAAGTAGTCTAAGACAATGAAGGAGTCGAAGATGATGCCTCATGCCTAGATGGAACAACAGTTGTTGTGCGATGTTGTCTGGGTACGGACACTTGTTGTTGTTGCTGTCGTTTAAATAACACCGGACATTGGGCCTTCTAGTGGCCTTTTTTATTTACAATAGCTGCAATCATCAACAGCAATTTTCCCACCTTGGCGCTGTTGAGACTGAGAGGTAGAAAAAGGCTTGGATTGCACAGCAAAAATGGTCTGACTAAGCATAGAGAGAAGACCATTGCCTGCATGTGTCTTCAAGCGAACTTCTTCTGCTAAGAGTTCGTGAACGACATAATCAACTAATGGAAGGGGACTACGATGAAGAATAGATCCACGAATAGCTTCAAAGTGATCACAGAAAGCTGACAAGAATTGAACAAGTCTCCCTTCTTCCCTATAAGTACAGTAAAGTGCAATGGAACTAAGTCCTGCGGGTTCAGTTAATGCAAGCTAATCCCAAAAGACAGTCATAAGTGAGTAGAATTGTTGAATACTCATATCCCCCTACCTAGCCACGCGAAAATCATTCTCTATTTGGTAGCGCTTAGCGAAATTAGACTGCTTATATAACATTTCCAAGTGATCCCAAATTTCTTGGGCTGTAGAAAACTTTGCAAGTTGCATACCAATGGAGAGCTCAACTGAGTTATTGATCCAAGTAATAATTTTTGAATTATTGGTAGTCCAAGAAACCAATAATTGTGCATAATCTGTCGCCCTTGTGTCTGTAGGAATGACAAGGTTTCCAGAAACATAGCCCCACATATTCTTGCCAGTCAAAAAATTCCACATGACATAAGCCCAATAAGCATAGTTAATATCATTCAATTTGACACTGATAGCCTGAAGGGAATCATGACGTTCACCAGTCATTGTGATCAAGTTTCAAAGGCTACACTTAGTTTGAATGGTAAGACAAGGCATAATTTGCTGGGCAGATCTGGTAGACCGGCACAAGCTAGTTGGAAGGAGCAAAATTGTTTTGTACTGTAGCGAATACTGTGCAACTGTAGCAAACTGTGCAGAACTGTAGCGAATACTGTATGGTACTGTAGTTAAAACTGTGCAGTACCGTATCAATACTGCACGGTACTGTAGCAAATACTGTGCGGAACTGTAGGTACTGTAGGCAAAACTTTGCAGAACAAATAACTGCAGATCTGGGTGAATGACGTGGCACCCAAATAAAACTAAACGAGTTTTAGTCTCTGCTAGGGCTTCTCTCTCTATTTCTGCGAACTAGGAACGAGAAACGTCTGAGGGAACAGGCGGCACTAGCGACTTCTGGGCAATGGATCTGGTGGACGGATCTGCGAAGAACTCTGCTTTCGTCTATCAAGTGCCGGATTCGAACTTTGGTACACCAGCAAAGGAGCTGCGAAGAAGGCGAGATCAGAGGAAGGATCTGCAAATCTGCTGGGTATGACAGAGCGGATCGATCAAATCGAACGACGGCGAGTGGTGTGCGGATCTGCTAAACAAAGAAGCAGCAAACAAAGGCGAGATCGGATGAAGATGGCAGCGGCAGGCGAGCAAGAAAACTCGGACAAGGAGGATCAGCAAGGCGTAATCTCCAAATCGCAGATCGTGGGAAATGCGTGGCCGTGAAAAAGGAAGAGATGATCAGCAAGAAGAAGCGGCGGATCTGCAAGAGTGCACGGCTGATCGGTATGCAAAACCTGATGCTCGTGATACCATATAAGGATTCTAATCAGTAATTATCATTTCATAAGGTAGTAATATATATACACAGAAAACCCTAAGTAAAGGACAAGAAAAGATTAATCTACCCTTATACAAAATAATCTAATACCATTTAACAAGCCAAACCTTGGAGAATTTGCACCAATTGACTGAGCCAAACCTTGGACAATTCGCACCAATTGACCGACTTTCCCATTAGCAATTTTCCTTTTTGTATTTGTTTCTTATTTTAAATAGGACATGTGTAAGGCTAGGATTGAAGTAGAGATTAGACAGGTTGGTGTACCTTAATTCAATAAGTTGTATCTTTCAATTAATTTTTATGACAAACACTATAAATAAGAATGCCATGGGAGACCACTAAGACACATCCCAGTTTGAGTTTTGTGCAATTATTTTTCTCAATTGTAGTGAGTACTAATTTATTTTATACTTTCTAGTTGAATTTAATTTTGCATTTTAATTTATTGTACAATTTTATTATCCTAGGAATCAGAAACTCTTCCATAGAGTGCTTGAAATCAAATATCAATTTCAATACCTAATCAGATCTTGATGAAGGCCTCAGCTAAAATTGATGAAGTCTTCCAAGGTCTTCAACTAAAAAATATTTAGATCTAATCTTTTGCAAAACAAGATCAAGGAGAATTGAAAATTTGGCTCAAATTAAGTTGAAAAACCCAATCTAAAATTCACCAAAATTCAAGAAATTCTCGAATTTCTCACAATTTAATTGCCAATGGAAAAATTCTCAATTATGAGGAAATCTAATTTCCAATTGGATTACTTAGAATCTAATTTCTCTTGATAAAAGGCTCAAAACCTCACTAGGAATTCAACACCATGTGAATGTATCAATGAAATTAAAATTCAATTGAACATTAGAAATTAAATTGGAAGAATAAAATAAATAATTCAAGCAAAATTAAAATTAGAATTCAAAAGAACAATAACAAGAACTAGAACTTACTTTCTAGAAAGCCAAGAGAGAAAACAACTCAGGGATTCAAATTAAGATTCATCTCTTTGGGTGTGCAACCCTTTATTTATAGTGCTTGGATTATAAAATTTGCTTAAAAAAAAACATTCCCGTCACTCCAAAACAGCCTATTACTAAATCCCCCATAACTTTGTTTACGTATGTCAGAATTGTGCAAATTTGAGTTCACTGAAAAGATCTCGAAATAGGCTTTCTAATGAATCTAATTGGGCAAATTCGACATCGTTTGGTATATCAAATATGTCTAGAAAGTTGCACCTTATTTCAACCAATCCTACAATGACAAGTGTCATATTCTAAAAATAAAAATAAAATAGGAAATGTGAAGGCGGCAATGCATACTGGATTGGTGGATTGAATAACTGCAAGTTTCATTCATCCGTTGCTATTTTCACTCCTTGTTGACCTTGGTCAATACCTTAAGATGTAAGAACTTGTAAATTCAAAACTAGAGAATCCTTCTCAAAAATGGACCTTGCAACATGAGTTTTCCAAGCCAAAATAAGTGAAAATGGGTTTGGAGCCATCATACATGGACACGAAAAATTAGCTTGATTAGTCCCATCAATTTTTTAGCAAAACTTAAACAAAGTGTGAACTGTAATATCATGGATGCGCCTGCATCAGATTTTGGGCCTTTTGATCAATTCCTCATTTGATATGGCGAAATTGCAGTTGATTGGTTGGTTGTCTGTTTGTAAAGAATTTCAGGACTTAGATCCAAAGAACTTTTATATGTCTTGGGAAGGCTGTATGAAAGGGGCGGATAGAGTTAGCAATTGTTCGGTTAAGTGGGTAGTGCCTCCTCTGGAATCATGTAAATTCAATGTTGATGGCGCAGCTAGGGGAAAACCAGGGCCTGCAGGAATTGGTGGTGTCCTTCAGGACGATAGGGGTAGATTACTAGCTGTTTTTCGGGAATCAGTAGGGTCAATGGAGTCAAATGAGGCCGAACTGAGAGCAATTAGAAGAGCACTTCAGGTCTGGTCTAGGTTTAGGGGTGGTACTTTCATTATCGAAGGTGACTCAACTAATGCCATCGCCTGGACTAGTAATAGGAAATTTCCCCCATGGAGGCTGGTTTGTACTGCTAGGAACATCTGGAGATTGTGCAGCAGGGGTAACATCACTTTCACTCATACGCCTCGTTCAAGAAACTGTATTGCAGACTTTTTGGCGAAAGCTGGTGTTCAGCTTCTAACACCGGCGGTTTTTTCCCTCCGGCCAACCTTGGGAGCTAGAGGGATCGGACCTTTAGTGATATCAGTTTGGGGTAGATTTTTGTTGTATCATTGATCTTCTTTTTATTTTTGTTATTTTTATAACTTTCTTCATATCTTGTTCTTATTCTTCACTCCAAGTATATATCTCCTATACTCAAATCCTTCTTATATACTCCTTCCTTATTTTAATGAAATTTAATCGTTGATGCTTCAAAAAAAAAAAAAAAAGAGTCAACCATAGGTTTAGCCAACTGAATTTCAAATTCCCTCAGTTGAGTTAAAATTCGTTGGAAATTGTTCTAAATTTTGGTGAAAACCGTAGAATTTTCCCAAAGCCATCCATAAGTATACTCAAATTTGGGACAATCTCAATCGAGTCTATTTTTGAATTTTTATTAGATCTAAATTCTTTAGATATAGATCTAGAAATTTGATGTAGCCTAGTGTCACAAAGGTTAGTAGGTTGAGACAGCAAAACGGGTTTTGTCTAGCAAGGAAAATTTGCCCAATGGCTCTAAGTACAAGGAACTTAGAGGAACTCCAAATGTAATTCACCAAAGGGGTTTTGCATTCTAAAATTTAAATTAGAACAGAAGGAAATCAATAAAATTGATCAACTAAAATCCATAGAAAAATCTAACCTAATTTGATATGGGAAACCCAAATTCTCTATGGTGAAACCAAAGTTAAATTTCACTCATCAAGAAATCAAACAAAGGTATAAATCTCACTAAGGTTGGAATTTGTTCACTGGAAATTCAAAACCAGAAGGCTTCAAAACGAATTCTGGTAAATTAAATCACAAGAAAATTAAACATGCAAAATAAAATAAAAAAAAAATTCACAAAAGGATAAAAATCAACTAACGTAAAGAGGAGCACCAAACTTGAATTCCAAACCTTTATTTAGTGTTTGCATTACAAAAATTGACAAAAATAAACTTTCTCGTCACTCTAAGACATCTGGTTACAAAATCAATCATAACTTTGTCTACGTATGTCAAAATTAGACATATGGACTCAATGGAAAGTTTATCAAATTAACTTTCCAATGAATCTAATTTAATAAAAACCCGACATCATTTGATACGTCAAATATGCCTACAAATTTACACCTATTCCTACCCAATCTTATAGTGTCATGTATTTTATTCTAAAAATAAATAATAAAAAACAAAAACATAAAGGAGGTGGCGCCCAAGTTCTTCTAGATCTTCTTAGATCCAATTTTGTACCATACCAATCTTCAGAAGGAGGAGGAAGGAATCTTCTAAATAGGTAAGAGTTGCAATCTCGTCATTTGTCCTTTTAACATGGGCCTCATAAATGGATCTCTTCAAGCCCAAATTAAAAGAATAAGGCGCTAACTATGTATGTACCCTATGGGCCTTCTGTTTAGCATTTAAGGCCTGATTGGCTTCTTAAAGAGATTCTTTTGTCACCTTCAACGTTTCCATAGATCTTGCCCCACATCAAAATCCCCATTGTAGTCTAATGTTTCATCTCTTTTGAACCTAAACTACAACATAATCATAGTGTGACACTAAGTCATTTCCAATTTAATTGAACTTCCATTACAATTTTCAGTTTCAATTTTAATTATAGCCTTAAAAGCTTTTCTTTGTAATTAACATTTATTAGTGAATTGATTTCTTGTTTTGTTACTCAAAATTATATCATCTGCATAAAACATACATATTGACAATTCATCTAAGATTTATGTTGTTGAGTTATCTATTACTAAAGCAAATAAATAGCACTTAAAGAAAATCCTTATTAAATTCTAACTTCAATCGAAAACTCTTTTATCTCATCACAGATCATTATTACAAATGATATCTTGTACAATCTTAAGATACACATTATTGATACATTTCCTAATGTATTCTTAAGGAGGAATTTTTTGTCTCAAATTGAAACAATGTTGAATTGAAAACTATGTCCAAATTAACTCCAAGTTTGCGTAACTCAAATCCTAGAGTAAGAACTTTGAAATTGTACAGAATTCCAATTCCGAATTTATAAATTCCCATCTGAATGTTATTTTAGAATTCCAAAGCAGCAGCCACTTGTTGTTTGGTCATTCTAGCAAAATTTATTATTTCCCAAATTCTAGAATTTGCAAATTCTCCTAACTCCCGATTCTGGGAATAGGAATTTCTTAATTGTAAGTGATACTTTTTTCTCTTTTCAATGATATGGAGTCACCTAGATATTGGAAGATGACAGTTTTAATAAATATTAATAAAAAAATGGAATTGAAATTTGTGGAATTTCAAATTCCCACTCTAAAATTCTAGTCTTAACTAACATGGAATCATCAAATTTCAAATCTAAATAAGAAGCCATCCTAAATAGAAGGAACTTTGACAAATATTGTTGTTGACTATGATGATAAAAGAAAATTCTAGAAGAGTTTATAATTCCTCAATTAGAATTAGCAAGTTATGCTAACTCTGGAAGTTGGGGAAATCCCCAATTTATGTGCATGGGTGTTAGTGTGCATGTGTTAGTCTAAGAATTATTAGATGGAATATAGAAAGTGATTTAGCTGAGATTACAAAAAGGCTATTGCAAACATGTGGTAGCATAATTTCACATCCGGAATTTGTATTCCAAATTTGGTGAATTGTAAATTATGTTTGAAAATTCTTATTGAATAGGGTATAAGAATTATATAATTAGAATTTCAAATAACACTTTCACATATGAACTCTTGTCCGGAATCAGAACATTTCAAAAAGTATTTTTTAATTTTATCAATTTGAACCCAACAAATATAAAAGGCCAGTAAATGAATAAACTAAGTATTAGAACAAAAAATTCTGCTGATTGCAGAATTCCAACAATTAAAGATTCAGCTCAAATTTACTGAAAGAAGACTCGAAGATAGAAGATTTAAATTTTTTTTTTTTTCAAAAAAAAAAGCAGAAATGGATGGTAACCAAAAAAAACCTGTATTTTTCATAGAATCATCGACAATAATTATACGATCATTGTACCCTTGCATAGATATACAATCAAAGAACTTTAAATACTTGAAAAAAGCAGAGAACATTTTTACTTTAATCATTGTTTTTTAAAAAGCGTGCAGCATTTAAATACTGAAAAATTACAACTATGGCTTCTTTTTTTAAAAAAAAAAAAAAGAAGAAGAAGAAGAAAGGCCTGAACCCCACAAATGAAAAAAAAAAAACCAGAAAATTTCAAAACCAAGAAATCCAAAAAACATGGAAATCAAAAAAAAAAAGTGAGGAAAGCTGACCGCTTCGGGAAATGGAGAGACCAAACTGGAGCAAGATTCTAGAGAGGTCGCAGCCCAGGCCTATCTTGTCGGGGCAATTCACACTGATCATCATTCTTCCCGCCTCTCCCTCCCTCTCCTCCATCTGTACTATATCCTCATCGTTCCTCCATTCTACTCCCATGCCGGAAAACCAATATTCCGGCCGATCCAGCGAACATGTGGGGGGCCTGGTGAATATTTCGGGGCGGGAGGGAAGTAGGGATATTCTTTTCGGTGCTCTCCGGCGAGGGAGAAAAAAGGGGAAAAGTGCACACCGACTGCCACTCTGAAAAATCTTCTTCCTATGTTGGTTTAGTCACAGCAGGTGTGTCTCTTTGTGAACGACATCTTTAAGGGACGGCTGGCCCACCCCACCGATGCCTGCAGATAATGGGCGAGCGAGTCACTGAGTCAGTTGGGAATGGATTGTAACTAGGGGTGTAAAATCCGGTTCGTGGACTATCCGGCCCAGATCAAGGAGTTCATTTGCGATATAGATTCTAGAGTCTAATAAGGACTCTCGGATCCGATCCAAATATCAACTAAAATAATGGGCCGGTCACGGACTGTCCATGGACGGTCCGAAATATTGAATACGTTAATAACTATTGGATAGGGCACGAAATCGAAGGATATCGAAGAACCTCTCTAGCCGTTGTTCTCTGTCGCCATTGCTCTCTCTCGATCTCTCTCTCGCCTCTTTCACTGCTCTCCCTCGATCTTTTCTCTCTTCTCTGAGTCTCTCTTTCTAAGTCTTTTTCTCTTTCTCGATCTCTCTCTGGTCTCTCTCGCCTCTTTCGCTGCCCTCTCTCTCGCTGCTCTCTCTCGATCTCTGCTCTCTTCTTCGAGTCTCTCTCTTTCTGGGTCTTTTTCTCTCTTTCGGTCTCTCTCTATCAAGATATAAAGCTCAAGCTCTGCTGCTTCAACGACAGAACCCCACCAAAACGCTTTATCCCTTTGGTTCTGCAAGGCCCAGAGAAATTGTCTTAGAAGAAAAAGGCATCAACTGGAGGACTCTGTAGAGGAGAACGTCAAGTACTTGATCCAGTCGTTCTGTGACCACTGCCGCTGTGTTGGTATGCAATATCTTGTTTTCAGTTCTTCCTGAATTCCATTAAAGTTGGGGTTTTGTTTTCTTATTGGTGTTGTCACACCCCAACCCGAAAGATGGGCCCGGAACACGACTGATTTTTTTTTTTTTGAAAACTAAGACAATACTCAAGAAGTCTAACTGGGCCGGATCAACAGTTAGGCCCAAAGGTAACACATGATCCCAATATTTGGACTCAAACATAAACCATAAGTCTACCCCAACAGATACAACATCAACACATAACATGAATACATAATTCCAACACTGAATTATTATTTCAACATCATCAGAGTAACTACAGTCGCATAGTAGTTTAATACATCAAGTTAACACAAATCAAGTACCACACCCGGTACTTCACAAAATAAACAGTTCCAAGAACCAAAAAGCAAAGATAAGGGTATTCCCCTGAGTAGGAATCCCAAAGCAATGTCGCAGATTATCCACCCTAAGCTTCAAACAGAGGGTTCTCCTCCTCGGGTTCATCTCCTGAAAGGTGAGTGGGGTGAGCTAAGTAGCCCAGTGAAGGAAATATAACAGTGCAGTTTAAGTAAACATCAGGTTAGTAAATAATCAACATTTGCAATATAATATCTCATGCTTGATAATAAATTCTCAACATCAAGTATAATATCATCATCATTATTCCCATAATTCATCATTTCTTCCATTACTGTTGTCATCCAACGTAACGCCTACATACTACGCTGAGACCATTATATTAAGTCTCGACACGGTCAAAATACATCCTTGCAAGTACATCTCTGGCTCTCACATAGACGATACTGACACTCCTCAAGTCAGCAACTGTCGACACCCATGGTCCAGTAGACGTAAACCATCTCACACACATGGCCGATATTGGTTCAATAGTCAAGGGCACGTGGAAGCAGTATTACACATTTCATACGATCAATATCATCAACATTAAACATCATGAGCACTTCTTACAACAGTGCATCATATCTACGCACATGGGTGGGTTCATCAAACTTGAAACCACTCATTGCTCAAGATCCATCTCATATAACCTGTTTACACCTACTGCAAAGTTAAGTTCCCTCACCGAAAATGTGTGGTATCGCGGTCTCTTTTAAAACAAGCAAATAAGTGCACAATCAATCATAAGTCAACATACATAGCATTAAAATGTATACACACAAGTAGTATTTCAAAACCATACTTCTTTTTCCCTGAAAATCTCCAAAGTATATGGAATTGAGTCTCCTACTTGGTTTCTAATCATTTTAACTTACAATAATCCACAATATAGAAATAATAAGGTGCTCAGTCCAAAACTCATATTGTCTTCTGGGCATGACCAGATTGACTTATTGAGTTAGGTCTAGATACTCAGGTCACTTCTCGGTTGTCTTCTGGATAGGACCAGACTTGACATGTTGAGTAAGGCCTCGAGATCAATCAGTGCCCGACAAATATAGCGTCGGCCTGGAAGTGAAGTCACTCAGTGCCCGACCAATAGAGTCGGTCTGGAAGTGAATACAATAGTATATATACTATAATAATAAGAGAAGAGGGTTAGTACAATTTTAATTTATCAAGGGCATAAACATCACAAGCTTCAATAATCAAGCAAGATTTGACATTAAAAAACTAGGTCTCTCAGAACATGCCTCGGAACAAGGTATTGTGGTTTCGGATCATCCGAACCACTGCCTAAACTAGTCACTGACTTTGGACTGTGGGTTTGGCTTCGGGTCGTCCGAAGATCCGGTCTCGGATTATCCGAAGGTCCTTCCGAACCGAAAAATCCAAAAAAAACTGGTCTCGGTGGGTCTGTGTGTCTCGGAATATGCAGAGTGAGGCTCGGATCGTTCAAGTGGGGTTCGATCCTTCCGAACTCGGCTCGGAACATCCGGGCGAGTTAAACGTGCCTCGGACGCTTCGGGCTTCGGATGAAGCTCGGAACGTCCGAAGGGTTCCTCTCAGACAGTCCGAAGGGTGTGACCCTCGGACCGTCCGAAGATCGACTCTCGGACCATCCGAGAGCCGTCTTCCTCCACTGTCTGCAACAGCAGACAGTGACGGGCAGACACTACATGAAATACGAATCCGGAAACAGTGGGTTTTCCGGATTCGATTTTCACATCCAACTGGTCAGATGGACTCCTCAGTAAGTCCTCTTTCCATAAGGAGTGATTTGGAACTTTTAAATTAAACCAGCCAACCGATTTTAACACTGAAAACACACTGATACAAAGAAAACTAGGTTTTTTCCTTACATTCAAACTGGTTTTTCACACTCAAAACTTGGCCAAGTTCAATTTTTCTTGATTCTAAACCGACTGAAAATGAAAGAGGAACACAGTGGTTACCTTCACTTGAGTTCCTGGACTAAAAATCTGGTCTTTTGAAAATCTTCCCTCTTAAGCTTACGGGTGATAAAACAGGGAAAAACAGAGAGGCAAGGGTCGGCTGGTCTGGTTTCAGCTGAGACTGAGAGATGAAAGTGTGGGAGGAGATCAGCTCATTTGATGGCCAATTTATAGAGAAATTGATCAAAGGGTGGAGGCCATCAGCCACTGCATGCCATTGCATGCAGCTGCTGCCGACGTCCCGAACAGTGTAACCACTGTTCGGTAGTCTTGGTTGTAAAACAGTCCTTTCAATTTTCTGGTTTTGCAAATAAGTTCCTACTTTGATAAAAATCCGATTTTTTTTAACTAAAAACATGATTTTAAAAACTCAAGAATTGAATCCAACCTTACAAATAAGTTGAGTTTTAAAAACTCTAATTACCATAAAATTTTGGAGGTTTAAAACTCACCAAAAACCATTGATGTAAATAAAAACCACCATTTAACACTATTTACTTAATTTAACTTGCATTAAATAAAACAACTTAAAGACCTCATTTTTGGGTTTTGAAAGAATAAACTAGACCATACTAAAATGGTCTAATATAATATACTTGCTTGAAAAATTATTTCATTTCCAAAACCATTTAAAAATTATTTATTTCTCCCTTTCGGGGTTTTGACGGGCAGTTTTAAATGCTAATTTCTGAAAATAAAATTATTTTAAAATCAGAAATAGAAATCCTTGATTAAGGAGAATAATATCATCCAATAATAATCACATAATAACACAATTTATAAAATAATAACAATAAGCGGTAAATTACCATTTTGCCCCTCTAGCTGGACGAGCTGGATCACTGAGCATTCGAGCTCGGATTGAGCCACACCTTGGCTTTTCTTAAAACCCTAATTGTAATCTTCCAGATTAACCGGTCTAAGTAAGATTATTAAGTTAAACTACGCCTAATCTGGGTCAGGGTATTACAGGTATTGGAGATTTGGATTCATTTCTTTTGGTTTTGATTGGATTCTCCATCTGGGTTAAGATGGATATATAAATGAAAAAAAAAAATCTGGGTTAGTATTTTTTAAAAATATAAATCTATTTCTGAAGCTGAAAATGGTTTGAAAATGCTCTGCCTTTTCTATTCTCTCATGCATCATTCATTCATTATTCATTGCTCATATTATAAGAGGTATGCGGTGGTTCTACCATGTGGGTTGAATGGAAAAAAAAAAAGATTAAATGGAGGTTGTTCTTCTCTAGGTGACACATGTCATAATCCAGTCCTATGGACATTGCTCTATGACTGAGAGGCCAATTCACTTCTTGGTTGAAAACCAAGTAATGCATACATAGGATTCCAAATGTAAATGAGATAAAAGAAAGCTTTCAGTCAAAACATAGTTAACCTTGAAAAGGTTAGAGATTTATAAATGGGCTCTCACCTAAATAGATGGAGCTACAATTCATTTTTATGCTCTATTTTTTTTTTTTCTATTTTTGATTTCCTGCTTCATTATATTCTGAGTATTAAATTATTAGATTATTATATGTAGTCTGTCAAGTGTCAAGTCTCTCCTTTTCTTGTGAGTTAGTATACAATCTAAAAATGGGTAAATGTGATAAACTCATTGATGTTTCCCATATCATCTATCATCCTCCTTATTCTTCTTATGGATAACTCTATTCTTAAGTGAGATTAGAACATAAATGAAATTTATTAAGTTAATACTTTTTATGCAGTACAATGTCTACTTCTAATGTGAGGAATGACTTCATTGAGGAGAATGAGATAGATGCGGCATCAAATACTTCTAGACCAAAACATATTGTACAAAGGACGAAGACATCTACTATTTGGAATGATTTTCATTACGCAGAGATAGATGGAGTTAGAAATGCAACATGTAATCATTGTGGTAAACTATTTACTGGATTGAGTACTAGTGGAACTTCCCACTTGTGGCACCACTTGCCTTTTTGTAAAAAATATGATCCAACACAATCTGGTAGCTTCAATGAAGTAGTGTGTCGTGATTTTGAATTTGATCAACAACGTAGTATAAAGGATCTTGCAAAGATGATAATTTTGCATGAGTATCCTTTTTCAATCGTTGAACACAAAGGGTTTATAAACTTTGTGAAGAATCTTCAACCACAATTTAAGCTTGTCTCAAGGACTACCATTCAGGGAATTTGTACGGGTTTGTTTGAAGAAATGAAAAGAAAGTATGTAGCGAGTTGGATTCCCTCACTAGTCGTATTAGCCTTACCACTGATATGTGGACATCGATCCAAACTCTAGGGTATAGCTGTTTGACGGCACACTACATAGATACCGAATGGAATTTGCAAAAAAGAATACTCAATTTCAAAGTAGAACAAGTTCCTCATAATGGAGATAACTTGTTCAGTTCTGTTTTCAAGAGTATGTTAGACTGGAAAATCGGCCGGAAGGTATTTGCATTAATCGTCGATAACCATAGAGTAAACGATTCTTTGGTTATAAAGCTTGTTCAAAAGGTGAGAAAGAGCTTAGTACTTGATGGTAGATTATTCTATGTGCGTTGTTGTGCACATATTTTAAATTTAATAGTCCAAGAAGGCATGCGGATAATAAATAAGGATGTTGATATGATTCGTGAAAGCGTCAAATATGTCAATGGATCACAATCAAGGTTGAAAACATTCAAAGACATTTGTAGCCATGCTAAACTAAACTTTAAAAGGAAGTTGATCATGGATGTCCCTATAAGGTGGAACTCCACATATAAAATGTTAGTTGTGGCCTTGTCGTATAAAGATGCATTCCAACGTTTGGTACATTATGATGTCAACTACAAAGAGAAAGTGGGAGCACCATCTTGGAGTGAGTGGGAGAAAGCTGAAAAAATTTGTAAGCTTTTAGAACCATTTTATCAAGCTACAAATGTGTTTTCTAGTTCTAAATATCCCACCTCGAATTTATTTTTTGAAGAAGTTTGTGATATTCGGTTACATTTATATGAAAATTCTATGGTTGATGATGATATCGTTGCCCCTATAGTGGATAAGATGATGGGCAAGTTTGAAAAATATTGGGACATTTGTAGTCTATCTCTTGTGATTGCACAATTCTTGGATCCTCAATATAAGATGAAATTGTTGGAGTTCTATTATCCAAAGATTTTTGGGGCTGATTATGCGAAGGATCAAATAGCTTAGATTTTATGTGATATTAAGAATCTTCATAAAGAGTAGAGGCTCAACCACCAGATAATAGTGCAAAAAGATAATGCATTAGGCAAAATGTTTGTAGTGGATCACCAACATTAGATAGAACAAAACGAGTGAAAAGGTTTGAGAAGTTTCTTTCTGAAAGCTCAAGTTCTGCTCATAAATCAGATGTAGATCTATACTTGGAGGAACCCAACTTTCTGAGGTCCGATGAATTTGATGTGCTGCAATGGTGGAAAAATAATGCTCCCAAGTACCCTATTCTTACAAAGATGGCCTGTGATATTCTAGCGATTCCAATATCGACTGTTGCATCAGAATCTGCTTTTAGTGCTGGAGGTAGATTTCTTGACCAGTATCGCAACTTTATGTGTCCAAAAACTGTTGAATCGTTAGTGTGTGGCCAAGATTGGTTGCGGAATACCATGCAAGGTATTTTTAGTGCTTATTTTAATTTGTTGCCTTGATTTCAAATTATTTCATAGGAGCATGTGACATCATTTATATTTCTTATGTTATGTTAGGTGAAAGGGAGTTGGGCTCTCTTGAAGTTGAGGACAGTAATTTGAGTTTGGGTTCTACATGGACTGCCAATGATGAGTGGTAATCCTTTAAGTTTTAAATAATTTTACCGATCAATGTCAATTCCTTTTATAGTTTTTCTTATGTTTGACTTGCACGATCTATTTTGCTATTGCAGTGTTGTGGATGACATTGATGCATCTACTTTTGCATCTCAACAATAACTCATGTTAAGGTAGTGTGTTTATAGAAAGAATTCACCAAGTCTAAATATGACATGTATAGTGGTACTCTATTCTCTTTCTGTAATCTCACTTTTTGTTCATGGCAGTGCTTATCATTTTCAAACTGGTTTTGATGCAGTTTTGGGGTTTGCTTTAGTGGTTTCATTTGATATTGCCATGTTGGAGCAGAACTAGTAAAAATGGGAACGAGGTTGAACATTGACTATATATTCTAATGACATTTAAGGCCAGTCTATCGACTTCTTCTGTTCTCTTAGTTTTCTTAATAAGGAGTTATCTTTTTCATTTTATACTGGATTCTTATGAAACCTAAGGTCTTGAGTGATGGAGAATTATCATTTATCTTCCATGAATTTTACCCCATGCAGGTTGAAGTTTCATGGGGTCGAGGAAAATCATCCACACTTGTTGCTAAGGATGAAAGCTTAGAAAAGGTAATAAGTATGGAGAAATGTTATCTTACAAGTTGTAGGGAATGTACTTATACTGTTTTTATTTTTAAAATTTCTTTGTTGTTCCCCTCAATTCAGGAAATTGTAGATGTTGCATATGTTAATTTATGATTTGAGGTTGCGTTTGGATGGAGAAAAGTGGGGAGACTTCTCTAGGGAAGTCCATCTTCTCCTTTTGGATCCATTATCCAAGAGAAAGTGGGACCCACAAACAGTGAATCTTCTCCTCCTTTTTAAAATGTTATATTTTTATTTCTCAATAGCATTTCATGAGTTAGTGAATTATTAGTTGAAATGTTTGAATAGAAACAAGGAATATTATTTTCCAATATTTTGTTAATGTATTTTCTCACTTTTGCTTTCTCAGGTCTGATTTTGGAAGTCTACGAAAGAGATCCCAACAAGTGGACCACATGATATTTTATTTTAAATGTATTATTTTATTTATTATTTGTTTTGTATTAAGGGTAATAAGCCCAATTTATTTTGTTTGTGTTTCGGACCCTAAGATGATCTTGATCGTCGATATGGTCACTTTATCAGCCTCTCACCATTGGAATTATTATTTCTAAGTTTTATAATGATAGATGATACTTTACTAGTTTTACAGTATATTTTTTATTTGTCAAAAACAAATACTCAAGAAAAAAAATGATAAAGGAATTAATTTTAATTACTCATGTGGATGTTGATGGATATATTAAAATATTTTTATCAAATTAATTAATATTTTTAAACTATTATAAAGTTTAAAGATTATTAAACAATTAGCTTGTTGGATCTTTAATAAGCTTGTTGGATCTTTTAACCCATAAATAAGCTTGTTGGATCTTTAATGGGCCGCGGACGGTCCAATGGGCTTGTTGGACCGCCCAGATCCATATCCTAATGGATCCTGTGTAAATGGGCCGGACTCGGACTGTCCATTAATGTTAATGGGCCAGAACCAGATCCTAGCGAAATGGACCGGATCCGGATCCATTTACACCCTTAATTTGTAACCATAACTAGTGAGTGAGTCACAGAGTTTACAAGCGGCAATGGACTAGGTGGAGTTCACACGTGTCAGTAACTCATTTATCAAGCAGTCCGGACATCCGGTACTTAAATTAGAACTCTGCTTTAAGATTTCATCCAAGCACTTTAGGGAATGAAAAAAGACTCAGGGACATTAATTTTATCTTTTTTATTTATTTATTATTATTTAAATAATAAAAGGATATATTAACATTTATTATTAAAATATTAGTATGTTATTATAAAAATTATCTATATTCTTATTATTTTTTAATTATTTGGGTTAAATTATGTAAACTAGTAAATTTTGAGTTAAGATAAACTGAAGTGTTTAACTCAAATCTTATTTTTAAAAGCTGGTCATTTAGACACCGTTTTTTTTTGCCAGGAGACACCGTTTTTCAAAAATGGTGTGAAATTACCATTTTTCCTTCCATTTTAGATCGTGTAATGCTTTCAGTTCGGACGATGAGATGTTTGTTTGGAAGGGTAAAATGGTAATTTCACACCATTTTTGAAAAAATGGTGTCTCTTGGTGTAAAAGAGCGTGTCTAAATGGCCAGCCTTTTTAAAAACTGATTTAGAATAATTTAAAAGGGTTGGAATGATGACGAAGAACATGCCTCATGAAGTCATAGTCCTGAGTTTCATTTTCATTCTATTTTAACATATTACTTTGTGTAAAATTATCAAGTGTATAGATATAGAAACTTTCACATATCTCGAGAAAAATGAGCGGTAAAAAACTCTTCATTTTTGAGGAACTTACAAAAAAAGTTTCAATTTTAATAAACTAGGAAGACATAATGACAAAATAAACATTTAAGAGAGAATTTGATTTATAAAATGTTGTTTAAAGAAAAAAATTAAATTGTCCTGTTCAAATCAAGGGTCCAAATCTCAGCCGATACGATAGGAATCGGCCATACTTTAAGATATCGGTCAGTATCTCGGTGAGACGTATCAGCCATATATCAACCGATATCGACAAAAAAAAAAAATTAAAAAAAAAAATTCAAATATCAACCGTGGGCCCATGCCGATATCTCGGTTGATATTAGCCCATATATGCCAAATATCGGTTTAGATATATTGGCTGATATTTAAGTTTTTTAATTTCTTTTTAAAAAACTGGGCTACGTAAAAATTAAAAAAAACACCTATATTTGTTAAAAAGAAAATTGAAGGGAGAGATATCGGCGAATATCTCATTTTTTCGAGATTTACACCACTAGTTAAATTTAAAAAATACTTTAAGGTAGTTCAGTCTAATAATAATTTGTTTTGACAAGATTTTGTATAAACTCTTATTTTATTTTTGTCTCTTTAAAATAATATCATTTTTCATTATAATTATTGTAATGTCATGTTGACAATGTTATTTTTAATATTTTATAACTTTTGGAAGAATGTAGCTTTAACACAACAGTTTGTGTATCATTACGTGTGACTCTGACATTTCAATACAAAATTGTTTGACTCACTGCAATAAAATTGATTCAATCATCATTTTTTAAATATTAATATTGTTGGCCTAAAAGTTAAATCTGCCTCCCCTGAATCAGACTGAGTTGTCAATTCCGTGATTGTATCCGACTGAGTCATGAGTTGTCAATTTGTGTGACTTGTCGTCACCTTGTTCGGGTGTCAAGACCGTGCCTCTAGAAGACCTATATAGTCAAATCAAGTTTGAAGCTCCAGCAGATACGTCATTTGGAAAGTATTGCACCGAAATAGGAGGAACTTCATAAATTTCAACCAACACAGGTATTTGGACCTTAGGAATGACTTAGAAGACCTAGAATTACCATTGGGACAAACCTTAAAATCCATAACTTAGAATTTGGTTGGACTAATTTAGATTTCTTAAGTTAGGTGAATTTTGCTCTATTTTGGGTAAGTTTTTTCTTCTATCAAACGTTCCCAAGTATTAGTAAAATTTTAATGATTTGATAGAGCTTTGATAGAGCACTAAAAGATATTTCAAAAAGTCGAATAACACCCAATTCGGAAATGTATAGCTCAAGTTATGAGCATTACAATAAAATGGTGTAAAATAGAACAAAACTGTTTTGTCATATACCCTTATTTTGAGAGATTATTTGAGGTATTAAATTCACTTTAAATTTGACCAAATTTTGTGAGTATATATATCTCTCAATTATCTTTCCAACGAGTCCAAGAACACCCAATTTGGAATGTATAGCTCAAGTTATGATCATTTTAATGAAAGGGTGCAAAACAGATCAAAATAGTTTTGTCATATACCCTCACTTTGAGAGATTATTTGAGGTATCAAATGGACCTCAAATTGGACCAAATTTGGTGAGTAGATATATCTCTCAGTGAGCTTTCCAACGAGCCCAAGAATCCCAAAACCGAATTCGGAAACCCACGTTATGGTCGGTTTAGTGGAGGTGAACAAAACTGTTAAGATTTGGTCGGGTGAAGTTTATGTTTCAGTCGACTGAAAATGCTGCAGATTGGTCTTTTCAGTCTCAGATGAGATTCAGTCGACTGAATATTTTATTTCAGCTGACTGAATTGTGCCCAAATGCTTCAACAATCATTTCTGGACATTTCAGTCGACTGAATCTTCAAGTTCATTCGACTGAAATCGCAACGGGAAGTTTTTAACGGCTCTATTCTTGTGATTTCGACTTCCAACAGCCATATCTTTAAGAGAGTTTTAAATGTATGACCTTAGGGCATTCCGAAAGTTGATTCTTGATGAGCAAAACCTTCTCTAACATTCTCCAAAACTCTCAATCATTTTAAGAGCACTAAAACTCCATAGTTAGATTACCAAAGTTTTTAAACTCAATCTCACTCACACTCAAAGTTCTCATAGGCAAATCTTGAACATCTTAGACTTACTCTTGAGTGTGTATTTGAGAGAACCTTTAGGGATAGATTGTATTTATAGGTAAACATTCTACCATCCCTAAATCTCTTCTCCTACATCTTGGTTGGGCATCATTGGAGCATCTACACTTCATCAAAGAAGCCAAGAAAATGGGAGGATCTTCAAGAACGTGCCAAAGCCACTTAGAGCATTAAGAGGCAAGCGTTCTTAGTATTTTTTAAAAATCAAATTCTTTCTATCATTGTGTAATTTGTATAGGGTTGATGTAACCCTTCTAAAGAGAGAAGGGTGTCTTCTCTCTTGAGCGTTATCGGTCTGATCTTCACCCGTGAAGAAGATCAAGCGTTATATAGGTTCGATCTCTACCCGTGAAAGAGATCAAGGTTGTAATAGGTTTCTTCTCCACCATCGAAGGAGAAGTTAGTGGAATCCTCAAGTGGTGTACTTGAGGCATGGATGTAGACAAGGTTGTCGAACTACGTAAAAATCCTTGTATCAAGATTTTCCATCTCTTCTCACCTCCTCACCTTACTTTGTGCATTTGTGTTTATTTCTTATATTTCTATCACACTTGTTTGGTAAAATTGTGTTTGTTGAGATTTCACTTCACATTCATTATTTATTATAAATCTCAATATCTTGGAAAATCAATTAGATTAATTAGCAAAGATCCAATTTTAATTGACCAAAATTTGAAAGAAATTTAAAATTTCGCAATTGTCCTATTCACCCCCCTCTAGGACAATCTAACTTAACCAATAAATATAAAAGTTGTTAATTTTTAATTAACAAATGACTCATGATTCGTAGTTTAATTTGCATTATTTCAAGTCTTTCATAAAATAAATTTTAATTTATGATCTACATCCTAAAATGCTTCTTCGATGACTCTCGAAACTTGACCCTCGTCAGTAGCCTGCACACTACGCATTGACAGCCGTCGGATGCTGATGGATTGAGATTTGAGCCCCACATGCCTCATTGTTTAAGGGACAAGAATGCTGAGACCCTTCATCATGTGTGGATTTTCTTACTCTAAAAATGCTGAATGTAAAGGAAGCAAGTTATAATAAGGTTATGTTTAGTAAAAATAGAACTACGAAGAAGTGAATGATATTTGATTTGGGTCAAACTGAAGCTGCAATGTGGTATTTTTTTTTTTTTATGATCAACTAATTTTTTAGTGAATGATATTTGATTTGGGTCAAACTGAAGCTGCAATGTGGTATTTTTTTTTTTTTTTATGATCAACTAATTTTTTAGTGTACATGCAAGTCTTGTCTATACACACTCCAAGTACTTTAAGGGGAATATTCTTTATAATAGTGTCAGAATTGAACTCATGACTCTCACTTTCTGAGGTGAGTTCTTAATCATCATTTCAACAGTTGTATAAATGTTGCATTAAACTCCAACAGGTGACAATTGGGTAGGTCAAATGGATTGGATTAGAGAATTTCACATTTTAATTTTAGATTTTGGAAGATATTCAATCTAAATCTAACTTATTTGTTAATATTGAGTTGGATTAACTTATCTACTTAAAGGATTGATATAATAAATTCAAATTTTAAATTCCATTTAAAAATAAAAAACTCAAATCCTAAATTTTAAGGTTAGGGTGTTATGTTAGTTTATAGTTTTTTTAGTTAGGTTGCCACTAAGTTGGGTTGGTGAGTGGTGATCCTCATAAAATATTGATGTGAACCAAATTCATGATCAATTGGATTGGAGTTTACTCTTTTTTAGATTTAACACTACATTTCAAGTTAAATTAATCAGATAGGATCGAATTTATACAAGACCCTCTTTCCATGCGCTAATACTATTGGTGAAATGGATTAAATTTATTTTGTATTTTTTTAATGATTAAGGTATTCAGGTCTCTTAGAGCACCCGACTAATTCTCGAAATATTTGCAAACTTTCTGAGGCAGGTAAAAAGTGGGAGTCCTAGCCATCATTCCAACCCCTTTATTACAGTTAAATAAACTAAGTTACTTATTTTCAATAAAATTTATGGTCTTAGAGTCCTTTTAAATCAAATTTAGGAGCTCCTAACCTAGCATAGAACATTTTAAGCAATGCATCCCCATTCCACCTTACACATTTGTAGACAAGCAATAAAACATTAATTCATTGGTGTGATAGTAAAGAGTTTGAATTTATAAAACATCTCCAATGAAGTTTGTAAACCCTAAAAATGAACTCCCATGACCTCACCTAGTGTGCCCTAAGGGCGATGGGTATCACCTGTGGAGGTTTTACACTGAATTCCCACACGTAAATTAAAAAAAAAAAAGATGTCTCTGAGACGAAATGATAATCCTCTCTTAGAGAAAAGTCTAGAATTTGTAGCCCTTCATATGCAACCGTCATTGGAGAGAAAGTTTTGTTTGCATGTTCGAAAGTGTAAGAAGGGGTTGGCGTGACGATCAAAAAGTTCCTTTTATGAAGGGAGGTCTTGAGTTTGATTTACGCTCAAACTCCTCTGAGCCGCTTCTCATGGAGTTACTCCTCATCGACTTAACCAATGTGTGTGAATTGAAAGATATACGCATGCTCGTAGAATTAGTTTACACATGCTCATAAACTTAATCTCACTTTCAATATGAAGTGGAGATATCGATGTTCCAAAAAAAAAAATCTTTTAATAATGTTCAATAATCCAGTGCAGTTATTAGATATACTAATGCACTTATAATAAATCATATCTTGTAATAACAATTAGTACACGATCTTTCAATGAGAAACTGTCACGCAAGCAAACAACTTTTGAAAGTTCAAATAGAACAAAGTGGAACCAACCTATCTACGAAAACTGTACCTCAAAGTTCAAGGAAGATCTTCAACCGTTGTCCAACAATCCACTCAAACATATGACATTGATATCTTAAGACATTTCTCAAGTGGCTATGTTGACATCTGTTCAACTATTCATCTCCATTGTTACAATTCTAAACTAGTCTCTTCATTAGCTTGACGTAGAAAAATGTTTTCCTACATAGTGATTTGAAGGAGAAAGTTCATAAAATTACACCACTTAGATTCAGAAGAAAGGGAGGGAAAAACCTTGTCTGTCATCTCAAAAAGTCTGTCTATGACTTAAAGCAATGTTCTCATACTATGTTTCAAAAAATTTAACACAACCATTAAGTCATATGGTTTTAAGTGGTGCCAATTAGATCATTATATATTTATTTTCTGACAACAATCTAAGATTATGATTTGCTTTATTATGCGGATTATATTGTTTTAACAAACAATGGTGAATCATCTATTCGAACTTTTAAGTCTTATCTTTAGGATGTTTTGACATAAAAAAATGTAGGACCTCTTTAATATTTTCTTGGCGTTAAGGTGGCGTGTTCTTTAGAAAGTATATATCCATCTCAACAAAAATATGTCCTAGATCTCCTTCAAGACACTACTTATCTTAGGTGTAAGCCTATTGATGCTTCATGTGACTAGAATGTCAAATTTTGTGCTGATAACGGAAAATTGTTTGACAATTCAAACTATCATAAAAATATTACCTAACGTTTTACTTTGTCCAACTATCATATGACTTTTGATTTTTTATATGCAGTTGGAGTTGTTAATCAATATAAGCATGCTATCTTTTGTTAAGAGAAATTCTCTCTTGCATATCTTGAAGACATGGAGAACTCTATTTATATACAACAAAATAAAAATGAGAATACATTTGAAAATTTTTTTAAAAAAGAAGAAGAAGATAAGCTTATCTAATCTAGTGGTAAGGCTACATTTGAATTTAAAAATAAAACAATCATGTCACTTAAATTATCCAATAGATCCCATCAAGTTGAAAGTGGGGACAAAACTTTTAGCTTGTCACGAAGGGAATAGAATTATCCAAGAGAAAATCCCTCAGTGAAGATGTAGCAATCTGATCAAACATTAGAAATGTAGAACACTTGCAATTGGTGCTGAACAACATGTTATTGTACAAAATGATAATCAATTTCTATTTATTTTGTACATGCATGAAACACTAGATTTTGTTGGGGTACAAACGAGTCTCATATTGGTGAGAGGAAGAAAAATATAAGGGATTATATGAGGCTAAATATCGTGGACTCAGGAATCTCCTACTCAAACGGGATGGTTGGCGACGTTCTATCTGTCGAAGAGAGGCTCGTTCGAGGGGAGCATTGTTGGGGTAGGAACGAGTCTCATATTGATGAGAAGGAGAAAAATATAAGGACTTAAATAGGACTGGATATCTCCACCTATCAAGTTAGTCTTTTGGACTAGAAGTCCAGTTCCAACATATTTATCGTAAGATAAATAACATTTAGACTATGAAAAAGAAGTAGAAGAGGGTCATGGTCAATGACACTAAGATCATCTAGAAAAGATTGCAGCAAGTCAACTCCGTGACAATATTTGCAAGACCTCTATATTCAGACTCAACACTTGAGTGGGCCAAAATGCGTTGCTTCCTCAAGCTCCAAGAGACAAGATTATCCCCAAGTTCCCAGCCTAATTAGCATCAGTAAAGGTCTTAAGTTGTAGAACAAATGGTTGAATGAGAAGTCCAAGTTCAAAGGTGGATTTGAGATATCGAAGAATTTGCTTACCAGCAGTCCAATAAGTAATAGTGGGGTTATGAATGAACTAGCACACCTAATTAACTAAATAAGAAATGTCAGATCAGGTCAATTTAAGATATAAAACCCCTATAAGTTGACAATACTCAGTGGCATTTTCTAGTGGATCAGCATCAAAACGTGACAATTTAGAATCCATAACTGATGGAGTCGAATTGATTTAGCTCTAACAATACAAGAATGATGCAAGAGATCCATGATTTATTTTGTCTGTGATTGATGGAGATCCTTGGGAGTGGAAATAACTTCAAACCCAAGACAGTAGGAAAGGGGTTCAAGATTTTTTAAAGCAAATTCATATTATAAAGAATGAATGAGTTGATGTGTTGCTCGAGTAGAACGACTTGTAAGAAGAGCTATCATCCACATAAATAAACAGAAGTAAAGTATGACTAATTTGTTAGACAAATAAAACCCTAAGGGCAGGGCCGGCTCAAGGGTAAGGTCCACCCCCCCCCCCACCAATTTGTTCATCCTTCCTCTTTTGCTCCTTTTCCTCTCTTCTTTCTTCTCTTTCCTCTGCTCTCTCTTTCTGAATAAACAGTTACTGCTGTTGTCCTCTCTTTCTTGTTTTTCTCTCTTCTCTCTCTGTCTGCAGTTCTCTGCCCACACTGTCTCTGCAACAAACTCTGCCTCCAGCCAGCACATCCCTGTGTTGTTCATGGTCTACTTGCTGCCTACATCGTCAGGCCTTCTTTGTCAAGCAACCAACCACGACAGCTGTAGATCTCCTTCTTGCGCAAGATCCATGTACCACTGCTGCTGTCCAGACGCTACAACGTCTGCTGCTGCTACTCGGTCACACCCTTGCTTCCTGCCAGCTAGAAGCCCAATGCCAAGTCGGTTGTTGTTGCCTCTGTGTTGCCCCGCCTGACGTCAGTTGTTGCCCAATCTCTCTTCTCTTGCCGTTCGAAGCTGCTCGCCTTGCAGCCATTGTCACCCCTGCTGTTTGCTGCAGTTCATTTGCCATCCCCTGCAGATCCTTCTCCAACCACACCCACGTCCACCATTGCTGCCCTGTTCAAACAGCAGCAATCCTAGCCCCCAACTTGTCAGCTCCATTCCCCTGCCCATACGACCACAACAACAGAAACCCATCTTCTTCCCATTCAACCCAAAAACAATCCTTTCCTTCTCTTTCCCACAGTCACGGCTTAACACCAAGGTATCTCCACCCTTGACCGCTAGCCCATGCACTTGCCAAAATCATTCAGCCTCCCAGGCCTATCATTGATCGTCTCATTGCCCATAATAGTTCAAGCTCGCCTAAGAGACGACCCGATGCCTCCGATCCTGCTACTAGTTGCGTCCTCCGGACTTTCGTATTAAAATAAAACGAAACGGCAATAATTTTGCATCTCAAACAAAAATAGATTTTAGATAAATTCTTTTTATTATATATAATTAAAATTTTAATTAAATCTTACTTATAATAATATATTAAATACTAAGAAAGCCCCATTTTAAATTTTTATTTTAGGCCTCAACTTGTGTCGAGACGGCTCTGCCTGAGGGATTAGTTTGATAGTCAATTTCTACTATTGTTCGCTGGAAGTCTTATACATATGTCTTAAACATTAGTTAGATGAGACGTTTGGATACTTTGATCTTAAAAAAAGGATTGTTCTACAAATAAAGATCAATCAATAATAGAAGAACAAAGCTCCAAGTAAATAATATATAAAGTAATTCAAGTGCAACAGACAAAGCTCCAAGTAAATAATATATAAAGTAATTCAAGTGCACCACACACATAGAGCTTGTTTGGGACTATAAAGGGCTTTGTGAAGCTTGCAAACACACAAAGGATGAGTATAATCCATAAAGCAAAATGTTTTTGTCATAAAAACGTTCGCCTATAGGGAGCCATGTAAAAATGCGTTGCTTACATGCAATTGTCTAATGTGCAATTTGTTAGAAATTGCAAGAGTGAGTACAACATGATAGTGGTGGGTTTTACAAAATAGGATCACGAATGCATATTATACTACATTCAAACAAAACAACAGGGTTACCAAGATTCAACATTTAAGTCATCAAGTTCCAAACCATTTCACAATTAAGTCGTGAAACTAAACCACTTTCAATGGTATAGGATCCGAGGGCATGAGAGGAATGCATGCACGACCGGTTGAATTCAAAAATTAAGTTCTGAACGTCCGAAGCATGAAGGCTACGAGTCACAGGGGTCCAAATATCGGCCGATATGATACGTATTGGCCGTATCATATTGGCCGATACCGAATTTTGAACCCCTGACCCGTTGTCTGTTTGCTTGAGAAAGTTCAGGGGAACTTTTCTAAGGACAAAATTGGAGGAGGTTCGGTCTCAGTAGGAATCTTGCTTAGCTAAATTAGCTACGATGCCAACCGTCAAGACAGAATTGAAGGCTTTCGAGGAAGCGATAAATTGAACCACCGACGAATCACCTAACTTTGCTAGTATCAACAGAAGGGGAGGAGGGCTGAATTGAAAGGGTTGGAAAAGAACTAGGTCTCCTTTCTATTTTGTGCTTTTATTTGTTTTGCAAACTATAAGTTATTTTGGATCTGTACACAACTCTTATTGCTACTGGTTGTTATCCTTTATTCTATTTCTTCACACAAGGTAAAATAAGTTGAAAAATGAAATTTCTCTTCAGCACAAAAACGGTTAATTTTGAATGAGCCTTCCCATTTAGGTTCGAATTTTGTAAATGGAAGGCCACCCCTGACCTTGGCCATGTTAAACAACACCAACTGTCTGTCTTTAAGCTCCTTATTTACAATATTCTTATTATAAGCCTTGGAAAGTTGTTGATAATCGATCAAATGTGTGAGTGCATTCAAGCGCTTGTCATCCAAGGCCTCAAGTTTGGCCAAGAGAGCTTGGGTGTATTCAGGGATATGAGTTCCAATCTAGGCTCTAAGTGTGCAAAGGCGAGTGGTGGCGCGATAGGCCCACAAAGATTGGTTCAAGTGTTTGTGCCACAAACTCTTATTATCAAGAAACCTATTTAGACAATTTTTTATTAGTACTCCCCTCTCGTTTAGTTTAACAGATATTTTAGGCTACTCCATTTTTTTATGTTAAAAGCATTCCTATTTAAAATTGTAAAATCAAGGGCAATTTTGTTTTTGCACTAATCAAATTTGAGTTATTTTTTACCATTTGTAGACAGACTTCTCTATCATTAGATGAAATTTTATTTTTCTTTTAATCATTTTGGGACAAACCATTCAGTCTTAAGAGTACATCTCAAAGATATCCTTAATTAATCATCAATCATGTAACCACATTCATGCTGTGATGAGGCCCACCATAACCAAAATAATATTGAAGAATATCAATCGTATTCATTTCCATTTCCATTTAAAATAAGACAGCAACATGTCCACAAGTAAACAAGAATATATAAAGGCAAATTAAAGAAATCCCATTGTTCCAGGTCCCAAACAATACTACCTATTTGATTATTATCATGAGAAACAGGGAACACTCCAAAATTCTGACCCCTCTTATTTATATGGAAAATTGAACTGGACATCAGTTTTTTGCAATGCCAAGCCGTTGTCGGAAATCCTCTTCCATGAGTGGGAGGCCCTCTCGCAATTTGACTTTAGGTTCCCATCCCAACAATTCTTTTGCTTTGGTGATGTCTGGCTTCCTTTGACGAGGATCATCTGGCGTATTTTCCACAATCTTCAAAGGAATAGCAGGACTGATTAACTGCAACATACAGTTTGGATAATGAGAGAAATTTCCTTAAAAGAAGCTTGAAGTGGGTAAAGTAAATTAATCAGTTGCAATTATAAAGTTGTTGATAGAGTCTGGAAAATAATCATACTAAACAATGCCACATATGGCACCTGTATGAGATTTGGGCTGGTCGACTTCTGGGAGATGTCATAAATCTCTATCATGTAAGTCGAGCCTTTGCATGGATTAGAGGACTATTGCACAAAGAATGCCTATGGTTTTGGATTTGTTTCTTACTTTTTGGTTTTGTTCACCCATAAGCCCTCCAATAAATAGCTAAAACCTCATGGATTTTAGGTCAAGATCCATACAAGGTATCAAGCCAGTTGATTGAATGGTATCCAGTGAGAAATGCAACACATTGATCTAGTGAATGTTTTGCATAAGCAAACATGAAAAGAAAAACAAACCTCCTTCACAGTTTCAGCTAGTTCCATCATTGTGAATTCACCTGCAACAATTGAAGTCATTGAGTTCAACTATTCAAATTCAACCACAAAACCTATACTTGTGCCAATGTTCGAAAATAACCTGGATTCCCAATGTTAATTGGTCCAGTATGATCTCCTTCCATGAGTCGAATAAGGCCATCAACCTTCAACAACCATAAGCAATGAGCAAGTTAAAAGTGACAACAAAACTCCCAAACTCCTCTACATAAGCCAGAAGCTCTTAAAGGAAAAAGGCAACAGCATACCATGTCCGAGACATAACAGAAACTTCTGGTCTGTGTTCCTGGAGCTTGAACTGTCAAAGGTTCACCCCTGCATAAAGTCAAGTAGAATGTGATGAAACAACAGCATACAATAATTTACAAGTAAGCAAGTATCACATAACCCTACTGATACATGAGGACAATAATTAAGCAATCAAGAAAAAAATTAAATAATGAAAAATTGTGAAAAAAAATGTTTAGAACCTACCGTAATGCTTGAGCAATAAAATTGCTAACAACACGCCCATCATCAATGTTCATGCGTGGCCCATAGGTATTGAAAATCCTAGCAATGCGGATTTCTGTTACAGAACCAAAACCAAGAATGCACATAGATTTATCATGATTTTATTGAGAAATATTTGTGATTTTATTAACATTAAAAAAACTACTACTATTTTTTTTGGAAATGTCAATGTAAATCATTTAACTTTTACCTATGCCATGCTGCCTGTGATAATCAAACATCAATGTCTCTGCCACACGCTTCCCCTCATCATAGCAACTCCTAACTCCTGTAACACACGACATTCTTCAATATAGAAACAATGACATACGCAAGCAGAGGACTCCATATCAGTACATGATTCTCCAAAATATGGACTCAAATGGTGTAAGTACATTAAATACAAGCCACGATACATGAATTACACATTTCTCCATTTCGAATTCTTACATGAATTACACATTTCTCCATTTCAAATTCTTCTTTGATTCTAGTATCTCCATCTCAACGTTGTTTTCTGTTATAACAAGATGCCACCACATGTATTCTTCTTTTGAAATCTAACTAAATTGGTGAGATGTTTGTGTTGAGTAAAGATTGTACATTATTTTCCATTTTTGTCATTTCTACATGTTAATTTCACCTTGAAACAAGGGAACTGATTTTTTGCACCGTGAGTATTTTTATGGTGCACCGAATTTACATGAAATTCCCATTTTACCCCTTGAACAAATTTAGTCACTAAGGTTCAGGATGCCAGCTCCTGACCAGAACGGTGAGTATGATTTGGAAGGAGAAAGGGGAAGGGGAGAAAAAGAAACTTGGGGAACACCGTCGACTGAAAACAGGAGCAGGAGGAAGGGAAGGGAGAGAAGAAGAAGAAACATAGAAGAGGAATCCTGGGGGAGAAACTCGATTTAGAAACTGAAACTCATTATAAGCTTACTAAGGTGAAGATCTAAGATCGAGAGGAATCCTCACCGTTCTGCACAGAAGCTGACATCCTGAACCTGTTGAAGATTAAATTTGTTCAAGGGCTAAAATGGGAACTTTATGTAAACTCAGTGCACCATGAGAAATACTCAGTGCAAATCCTATGTTTTGACATTTGCCATGTTGGATACCACATAATCATGCTGTACCTAGAGTACACTGTGTAACTATTTTTCTACAAGTATAATGGGAGAAGGGTTTGAGGATGGTAATAGATGAAATTCATATACATGATAACATAGGCAGTAACTCAGGTACAGTAGGCAGGCCCAACTTGGATGAGTACAGCCTAAAAACACCTGTAGGGAAGAGTATTAACAAGCATCTAACAAAAAGGTGGTGCTAAGTGCTAACTATTTCTCTAGATGATGCCAGAAATAAAATGGGAAGTATCAACCCATGTTCCATTGACTTTCTTAGAGGATAAATGGTCAAGTAGTACTATTCCTATCATACACAAATCATGTAAATGAAAATAATAAGCAAAACGGAAGTGTATGGCACCATTCACGGGCCCTGATACAAACAAAGTTGAAGGGAAGGCTATAGCTCTCTGAAGGGAATTATCAGAATATACTACTGTTCTAAAAGTCAAAACAACAATAAAAAACAGGCTCTCCATCTAGAAAAGGACATGAAAACAAGGACAGTGAGAATGCAAAGATGAAAGGATGTTGATGACATATCTGACTAGAAGCTTAGCCTCTAACTATTAGTCCCATGATCGCCAAAAGAAAACAGCAAAATCCAATTGAGAAAAGTTATGCAGCATAATCAAGGTCAGCAGAAATGGAAAACGCATATTAACTCTGGTTGTTCAGAAGGTTCTCACTTTTCCTTATTTTAAAAAACGAAATTCATTTGAATTTACAATTTAATTGTATGGTTGGATACTGTGGGGAAATGAGAACAAGTTCCAACAAAATAAGATGATTATTATCAGTAAATATGGTAAGCTATTTTCATGTAAGAAAGATTATAAGACAAGTTATAGGTTTTTGTAGTAATTATTCTCAAGAGAGTGGCCAATATGGTGATTCTAGATCCCCAGATCTCTTCCCCTTTAGACAGACTTTATGCTATATTATCCACAAGTTCACCCCATCCAAAAATCTGATGACCAAATATTGAAGCAGACAGCCAAGAATGTATTTAATCCAATACAATAATGAAAAGATAAGGGAATATAAAAAAAAAAATACCGATTGGATTCACATTTCCCCAATATTCCTCCTTTTGAGGATGTTCAAGAGGATCACCATACACCTCTGAAGTTGATGTCAACAATATCCTGTTGTAAGTTTACACAAAAATAAGCCAATTTAAAGTATCAAAATAAATAAAGAGGAAAGCATTCAAAACTTCCAAACCTTGCACCAACTCTCTTAGCAAGTCCCAACATATTTAGTGTGCCAATCACATTTGTCTTGATTGTCTGTGAATATCATGAATGAGAATAATCAAGACCAACCAAGTGGCAAAAAAGATGTTAAAATAAAAATACAAAAAGTAAAGAAACACATGACAGGAAACACGGCTGCCCATGGTTCATCTGACTAACTAGAAACTTGAAATGGATATCAAGCAAAGGAATAGAATGCCAAAATCCAACTTTTGTACACTGAATCACAGGTCATGGAACATCAGTCATCCCACAATACTTCCTAATATAATTTAATGTCATTGTATCTCATGCAACATCAAACATAAAGATTGAAGTAGCACAACACAAATGATATACCAAGATAACATGTGAATGCTAATGCATTAGAAAGGAACTTAAAAAATGATAATTTGAAACTTACAAGTTTAACTTTACAGTGACAAAGCAAGAGTAGATGAAATCAATAGTGATATATGCACCTTTACAGGGTTGTATTTGTAGAAAATTGGAGAAGCAGGACAAGCAAGATGATATATTTGGTCAACCTCTATCAATAACGGTTCCGTAACATCTGCAAAATAATAGATTAATGAGGTAAAGCCAAGTAGAAAGATGTTCATGACTTGACAGAAATTCTTTTAAAATATCACAGTTCCAAAAAACAAATTCTTTAAAGATCATGAATAAGAATTTCATGGAAATCACTAGATTAGATACTAGAAATAACTTTCATAGAAGGGAAAAGAAGAAACATAGAAAGGAGTTCAAAAAAAAGGAGAAACATAAGAATGATCAAAATCTGTTTACACAAGGAGACTCAAGGGAAACATAGAAGCCAAAGAGATCCCAATCGAATAGAAACCAGAATCTTGCACAGATAAGATCAACTAACTATTTCGTCAGTAACCAAAATTTCACAAACCTCAATAGAGTTTGCATATCCCACAGAAAATGAGAACACCAATTATCAAGTTGTTCTTGATAATGGTGACTTGTTCCTTCACAGATGTCACATAAAGACTAGAGAAGCCAACCAAGTGCCATTCCAAATTGATCTATTTATCACCCTATCAATGAGATATTGGCTGAGCATCCAATGTGGCTTCCAACCAAGTGCCAGTTCTACCACATGTTGGCTTGTCCATTAAACAAAGAATGCCAATAAGGAGCTTAAAACTTACAACTCATGTTATAGATTATGAACCCTGCTGACCCATTATTTTACTGTCTGACTTTACTATCTGAGAAAATTTTAATTCAATACATTTAAGAAATAATGACAAATAAATGGCATTTTTTGACGTCTAACCCAGATAAACCGACTACACGGTAAAAGAGAAGGGGTTGGGGGTGGTTCAGAGCTTGCATTCAAAAACACTTTCACTACCTACGTGACTAGATCAATTATCCCTCTGAATGCTTTTTCAAACCTATCAATTAATGCATGTTAAAATCAAACAGCAGTTGCACTAGTGACATCAACTTCACGGATCTTCACGAACAGAACCTAGACTTCCAACTTATAGGGACATGACAAGAATAAGACCAAGGCAAAAAGAACATGAACATAAATTTGAGCTTCTACATCAGACAGTATGAAGAGAATGTATCAAGAATTATTCAGAGAACAGGGAGTAAATCACTACATGAGTACAACCTCAAGTCTAGGGTGGAGTGAAGACAGAGAGCTCAAAGAGCTCAAAGAGCTTGCATCAGATAGATGGGAAAATGGCTACATTGGAAATAATGGTAATAGTCAAGCAGTGATTTACCCCCTTTTCATTTAAAGTAATAAAGAAAATTGTCAAACAGTGGTAAGAAGCACCTCTTTTTGCAACATTTTGTTATAGTATCTAAGTCTTTCACTCTGAAAATGGTGTTATATAGCCTTTTATATCAAAGCTCAAAAAACATAATTGAAACAGGTTGCATTATTTCTTGCAACCTAAAGAATTATATATAAAAAAAATGGAGTGCCAAGGGAATACCATGACGTATGAGTTCAAATCTTGGATGACCAATCCATTTCCTGAGATTGTCTTTTGAACCAGTGAAATAGTTATCAGCAACAATAACCTGGCATGAAACGGTAAAAAAGTGTCAAATATGTATCACCAATTTAGAAATACCTACCTATTTCATTTACATGAATGAACTTCTCCACTTCTTTTTAAATAAGAATGCCTTGAACTAGTAATTTCATTATTCTTTTATATATTTTGAGAAGTTTGTCCTGGTAGTAAATTCATAAATAACAATATTTGCCAAAATTATCTCAAAAATCAGATCTAGCATGTTACAGAGAATGTTTTCATTCCCAAATACGTCATGGTACTCTTGTAAATGCATAGTGAAAGACGGGTTCAGGCCAAAGGTAGTGCTTAGCTGCTAGAAATTTTTAGATCACTAAGCATCTTTTACTTATCATCAAATTTTCAAGAATTTTTTAGACAGTAGAACCCTTTAAAATGCAAAATAAAGAAAAAATGTCCCTAATATGGTAACAGGTCAAATGTCTGTGGAATTAACTAATTCTCTAAATGCAGAACAAAACATCTGCAGTCACATAACCAATGTAGGCAAGGACAAGAAACTCATCAAAAGGAAAACCCACCAAATGAAGGGATGTATCCCCTTACATTATTAAGGAAACAAGAATCACATAACATCATTAAGCTCTAATTCATATAAAAAGCTTTGTGATTCATGGATTAGAATCAAAGTCTGCTAAAAATTGGAGGTACTTTGAACTTTTAGTGAGACTGCCACACTAAGCACAATAAAGCAAATTCCCCGCGTGGTGCATGTGGGGTTCAACTAGATTGGTGTAGCCGAACTCCAGCTCTAGTTATCAGGCCTGGTATCAAGTGCTTGAGCCAGTGTATGAACTAGACATATATTATACTGAACAAGTTTGAAAAGGTCAATGAGTTGACTTGCAGCTCACCCTCTTGACAAGTTTTAAGGGCCACTGGTCAAAAGTTGGGGCACTTGCCCGACACAAGATAAAAAGACAGCTAAGGTGAATCTAACCATGTTTTAGGACTCAATGACCCGGCAAGACTCTTGACACTACTAAAAAGCATAACACAAAAATGAACAGGTGGACAGGAGACTTAAAGACAAGACGCTCGTGAAGACTTGCACTACGCATTCGCTCAACCACCATTTCGCCTTATACTGCTTTCTGTTTACCTTTTCTTCAAGAAATTTATAGAAAATAACTTCATGAATACATGTATACATTGTTTTGACATAATATTGAACATTTTTAATAATTAAAGAAAGACTTGATCAAATTTCCACATTTACAGACTTAGATCAAAATTTTAAGTTAGGAAAGTCCAGTCAAGGATCTGAGTTTCCAGCATTGATTTCAGTGACAAATTCCAAACTCAGCACAAAGCAGGCTGGACTCTGACTAGACCCTAATCCATACCAGAACTACTACTAGTTGAATCCAAATTCCTACCAGTCATTTCATTGTGCCACATCTTTATGGAAGAGTGAAGAAATCCTATGTGGTGGAAGAGCATAATTAATTCTCATGTAATCAATAAACAATATTTTTTGACTCATGTTCAGTCTAGCAGTATGATATTACGACAAAAGCCATAAAAATTTGAGAACATATATTTTGCAGATGGGAGTTTCGGACTTGAGCACCTCATTCTTTTCATTCTCCATCAGTTTGTCCACTAAATGAGAGCCAATGAACCCAGCTCCACCAGTAACCAAAATCCGCATATTAGCCTGTCAAACAAGTCAGGATTACTATTCTTTTCAAGTACAAGTACTATCTATATGACATAATAATTTTTTCATATCAATGAAGAACTAAACACTATAATCATAACCTCCATGAAATATTATTTTTGAAAAATTGGCATATTATTAAAAGCTGAAGAGTACTCATTCTCAACTTCCTAGTATCTGCTAACAGAAAGATGAATAAGTACATGGTTTTATAAGCAAAGAGTAAATTTAAAAATATGAACCATTGCACATGGCTATGACTAGGTTAGAAATCCGATAGACAGCACAAAATCAGCATACAATGAAACCCTATTTTTATAATGCACACCACCTATGATGAATGAACACTTCAAAGTAGGCAACATTTCCGTACTGTGTCATGTTGAAGACACCATTTTTTACGTGTAAAGCATGTCCTTGCCATATCCATGACATGTCCCTCCCCTCCCCCCCCCCCCCCCCCACCCCAACCCACACAAAAGAGAAAGTCATTCTTAGAATTTCAACTTTGACACCTATATTAGGTGATAAATACCACTAAACTTAAAGCATAGATTATTATCATTGGAGAGTATGTTTTCACATCCCTCATCAATGTGAATACCTTCCTATATCCACCCATCCCCATTATTAGCAAACATTCAGATGGGTCTTACAAAATAGGATGTTAAGTACATTATATGATTGGAGTGCTACTCATGAAACCATGATTGTGGTACACTAGATAAAGTGCAATCATGGTGCCAAGGGTCCTAGAGCCTAAAGCACAAGGCACACATTTAGGCATGAGCCTAATTTCCCAGGTGCACTCCTATAGATACTTCAAAATATACATAAATTCATTGCTTTTATCCTCATTGCATCAACTTTAAAAAACATATAAAAGTATTAAGGTATTCAAAAGAATCCACTAAAACAAAGTTCAAAACAAAGAATGTTTGCTACTTTTTTGTACATATTAGATCCTACAAAATGGTAAGGTCTGCATCATCAACAAAATACTCAATTGGTACAACCAATAAGTTAGAAATAACTTGGTGTTAGACAAGAAGTCCATCCATGGAAAACATCTTGTTGAATCTGAATGAGTTCTACTAATAAATATAGAACTTAGAATGCCATCCCCAGATAGACATGAGAAATTTCTGGCAATAAACTTGGTGTCCTTCAAGAGAGAGAGAGAGAGAGAGAGAAGAAGACAAAGATAATATGATGCTGATGAGATAAAGAAGAACACCTTTTTAGAAGATGAAGCATAAAGATACGAATCAAGCTAAGTCGGTAACTGGAATATAAAAAAACCATTATATTCATAAAAATCCGTAACTACAATGAGCCAATGAATCACTAATTCCAAGTAAAATACATTAAATTCTTACACAACAGCAAAAAAAAATCTTTATTAATTTTTTTGTCTTTTACTTATTATTTATATATTTATTTCAAATGCAAAGAAAAAGTTCATTCTACAAAAGTGTAAGTATACTACCATAAAAAAAAAATAAGAGTAAGAAAATATGTTTGATTTTAGGTAAAAAGTCGTGTTACGTCACCTGAAAGAATTTGGAGTTTCGCAGGGGAGATGGTGTTGGAGGGGGTTTTGGTGACGCTTGGTGCTCACCGTTAGAGATTTCTTTGGCCATTGCTCAATTCCTCTTACAAACCTACAACATTTCAACATCCCATCAAATTCAGCCAAAGATTTACTCTCATCTGTGTGAAAATGCCAATACTGCTGATAAAATTCCCAATATCAATTTTTTAAAAAGATCTACTTCAAAAAGATGGGGGCGGGGGCGGGGGCAGGGGTAGGGAAGAGAGAAGTAAAAGATTGGAAGCGATCCTTGCAATCTCCCATGCTTCCCCCAAAATATCTTTAAGATGCTTTCTGGGATTTACCTGCGTGATGGAAACCTCAAAACCCTAGAGAAGAAAAAACCTCAGTTTTCTTCCTACTCAGATCCTAAGAATACCTTCGAGGATCAAGATCCTAGGCTTATAATTTATATACAAAACATCCTACCTTCAACCGATCTGTCCTCTCTATCTCTTAACCGATTTTCTCTCTCAAATTGTCAAAAAATAATATTAAGACACACGTCTCTAATTTTAATTCTAAACAAGTTACTAAATTTCAACTTCTGTAAATTTGTCCTTATCATGGAAAAATTTGCAATTAGGTACTCATGGGCCCATATGAGTTGTCAATTTGCATATCAAAATTTTTTTGAAAGATTATTATAGTTTTCTAATTAAAAAGATTGGTTTATTAAATTTTTAAATAATTCATAACTCAACAAAATATATAAGAATGAGTAAAATTTATCCATTATCTGATTTTTTTTTATATATATTACATTTCAAACTTTAGTCATCAATCCAAGTGCACCCTTTTTTTAATTATTTCTATAATTTTTTTATTGAATTTAAAAACCAATTTCAAATTATATAAAATTTTGAGATAATTATTATAAATCATTAATCATCGTAACTCATCTCACAAAACTACATAGTTCCAATGTTATCAAAATCGGACCGAACTGTGGTCGAATTGGCAGTTCGACTGGAACCGCCAAGGCCGGATTCGGCCAGGGTTTAAAAGTTATTTTTGGTCAAAATCGCATAAAACTGGTCAGAACCGCAATTTTATGCGGTTTTGAGGACAAAATTGTGAACCTTGAACTGCGGCTCACAATTTTTTTATTTTTTTTTATTTTTCCCTTCAAAATTTCAAAAAATAAAATTAAAAATTGGATATATTTGAAATATAAAAGTTTCATGCCATTTTTATCCTATAACTTTCACCGTTTTGGTATATTACTTAGGCTTTGTCAAAAAATAATATTAATAAATAATAAAGTTATTGACACACAAGTCTCATCCTGGAATTTTAATTCTAAAGAAGTTACTAAATTTCAACTTCTATAAGTGTTTCCTTATCATCAAAAAATTTGCAAGGTGCTCATGAGCCCACATGAGTTGTCAATTTGTATAACAAAATCCTTTTAAAGATTATTATAGTTTTTTAATTAAAAATATTTGTTTATTAAATTAATAAATAAATAATAACTCAACAAAATATATAAGAATGAGTAAAATTTATCCATTATCTGATTATTTTTTTATATATATTACATTTCAAACTTTAGTCGTCAATCCAAGTGCACCCTTTTTTTTAATTATTTTTATAATTTTTTACCTAATTTAAAAACCAATTTCAAATTATATAAAATTTTGAGATGATTATTATAAATCATTAATCCTTTGTAACTCATCTCACAAAACTACATAGTTGCAATGTTATCAAAACCGGACCGAACCGCTATTAAACAGGTGGTTTGACCGGAACCGCCAAGGCCACAGTTCGGTCAGGGGTTAAAAGTCGTTTTTGGTCAAAACCGCATAAAACCAGTCAGAACCGTGGTTTTATGCGGCTTTGAGGATAAAACCGTGAACCTTGAATCACGGCTCATAGATTTTTTATTTTTTTTATTTTTTTTATTTTCCTCCGCAAAATATCAAAAATTGAAATTAAAAAATCGACATATTTGAAATATAAAGGTATCTTACCATTTCAATCATATATCTTTCACCGTTTTGGTATATTACTCAGAGTTTAAATGTTATTTGTAATATTTATATTAATTTATTTGTAAAAGGTATCTTACTTAATGTTGTATGTAATATTTATATTATATTATTCATTGACCGGCTTTAACCGCGGTTGAACCCAAAATGCCTCAAAGACAATTCGTTAGATGGTCCGGTTCTGATAACATGGCATAGTTGTATAGTAATATTTGGGTGGCCATCCTAACACGCAAATACTTTTTTAGAAGACGCGGATTTTTTCGGACTTCCCACTTTACCCCATCCATCTGTATGAAAATTTTAAAATATCAAACATTCAGAAATTGGTGCACCGACCGAATCACTTTCCAGTGAATCGGTGCACCAATTTGGACTCTTTCACGTCTCAATAAATCACGAACCATTAGATCCTCTCACGTCTCCTCAAATTCATGTTCCGAGTTCCATGCTGTCAGCCACAAATCGGTGCACCGATTCAATGGAAAGTGATTCAGTCGGTGCTTTGATTCATTAGAAAGTGATCTGATCAGTGCACCGATTTCTGAATATTTGATTTTTTTTTTATTTTTCCGGACAGATGAGGGTAAATGGGAAATTAACTAAAACCCGTGTATGCTAAAAGAGTTTTCTCGTGTTACGATGGTCACCCTAATCTTTAACTATCTTATTTGTAAAGTCATCTACTACATATGTTATTTTGATTTTATCTTACAAGTGATAACATGTATTAGCAAAAAAAAGAAAAAATAAACTTAATTGTAAATCATCTATCTAATTACCATCATTATTCAATAAACAATTGAAATTCACAATTAAGAAAACATAGGTTTCTTGATAATAAAGAATATTGAAATACCTTTATACCAATTGAATAATAATAAGTGAACAAAAGAATAAATCTTGTATTACTTATTATAAAAAAATACTGTTGTCGTTATTACTTTCTTTTCGTGAGCTGGAAATCTAAAAGTTCAAATCCAAATCCAAATGCATGGGATTTATAAAAAAAAAAAAAACCATTTGCTATTAGTGTAAAGAGCAAGTCTAAAAAGAATGGGTTTAGAGAGAACGAGTTTATTGAGAATGATTTTTAAAAAAATCATTAAATCATAAAGTTTGGTGAGATGTGTAAATAAATACATGAATGGAAATGTTAGTGTAATTTCATGCTTATTTAATCATCTCACTTCATCAAATGAACCCGATAAAATTAATAGCCTGCATTATTGTAATTTTTAAAATCAAAATTAATAGATTAAAATAATTAAATAGAAGAATAATTTTATGATGCCCTGTGTATTTCATTAAATCATATAAGCCTCTGACCAATTTTTAGATCTAGTCTCCTTAACCTGTTTTTTTATTCAATTTTAAGCAATGTACAAATTTAATAAGAGGCTTGAAATCCACGTAAAGAAAAGGGCGATAATTAAAGCGTGAATGAGGCACAAAGTAAGGAGTTTTGAGTTTTGATGGGACCAAAGCCCCAAAGAAGAGTTTCGTCTTTGCTTCACGTTTAGGTTTCCTCGTGGAGAAGGATCCTAGCATCACTAGGACTTCTATAATTTACAGTACAGCCATTGCGTTTTTTTTCCACAATCTAATTAAATTAAATATATATTTTTTACTTTACTCTAATAAAAAATTATCTTTTAGCTGTTCATAATTAATTAGCTTTTGTAAATCATAAATCAAGAAAAACATCGGTATATTATATTGTGTTTTTTATTCATATTTGATTTGTAGTTTTTTTTTTGGAAAATTAACATCCACCGTTGACAATATTAATTTTTATTCAGAGGGTCAAAAATAAAATCTTTGTTTAAACTAGGAATTTTGAATGCATATAGGATTCTCTGAATGTGACATGTAGTTTGTAGATAAAAATAAATTTTTATAACTTAAAAAGAATGACAGAAAACGTTAAATTCTAAATTATTTTAAATTATTATTTGATTAATAATACTTCCTATTGTGACGGACAATTTCAAGTGGAACTTGCTTAGTTATGTTATTTTCATGCATATGACGTGGAACAAAATTATCTTTTATCCCGATGACATTGAATGACGTCGGCGTGTTTATCCCTCGTCATTTAGAAAAAAAGGTTTTTCTTTTAAAAAAAATGGATGGATGAGATATCATTTGCACTGGACACTAATATTTTCTCTTAAATGTTAGTAGGGTCGAAACTCGTGTAGGTCGGGTTAATTTTAATAAATCCAATCAAACTCATATACAAAATTATTAAATCCAACTCAATCTGAGCAGATTTGTCGACCTGAATTATTCAACTCAATTCGACTCGAATTGCTAACCTGATTCAACTCGAGTGCTATATTAGATTTTTTTTATTAAGTTGAGTTGGATAAATTTGGGTTAAGTTGGTTAATTTTAAAAAAAGTTGATTTAATCCGATTCAAAATTAATTCAAATTTTTTTCTTCAATCTAAGCCGATTCTAATTTAAAAAATATAAAACTCAATCTACTAAATTTCTCAAGTTGAGTCATGTAAGTCAAATTCAAACCCGATCCAAGTTTCACCCATAAATATTAGCATGTAATTTGTTTTAAAATTTTCTAATTTGAAGTTAAATAATAAAATTCAAAAATCTCAATTCAATTAGATAATAATAATGACTACGTTGGTGAAACAAAATTAGTAAAAAAACACTTCCATCACACCATACCATATTGGGAAGAGACATGAATGTGATAAAACTGTAATAACACACATGCGACTGTCATGATTAATTGACGATGCTGATCAGCTGATGTGGATTTAGCACAAACTGACGTTGAAGACTTATCGGAACCGAAACTACTTTCAAACACTTTCTTAATTTCAACAATCTGACATGGAACACTTATCGTACAGGACACGTTCCAACACAGCAACACCGAGCGTAATTTGGGCTATTGCAACGTGGCATTGAGAAAACTCCCAATAGCTCTGAGATGTGAGTAAAATATACAGAACATTGGTTTAAATATAGAGTGGACATTTAGACACGGTTTTTTTTTCTCCCGAAAACATGGGTTTTCAAAATTTTAAAGAAAATTACAATTTTGCCCTTCTGTGTGAGCATGGTTTAGACATGAGATAAGAACATATTTCCTTCGTTCATATTATAAAATCATTCGGACCATAGTTCATGCGTAAATCATATTGTCCGAACTAAAGAATAAATATATATAAGATCGTCCGGACCATACACTCACATGGTCAGGACAATCTAAACTGAAGCTACGACTGCAAAATTTCATTCCTCTCAGTTAAAATAGTTCGGACTATTATTCATATGTAAATTCTACCGTCCGGACCATCCTATAAATGTAAATAAGATCGTCCGGACCATCCTCCACCATGGTCCCGACGATCTGAACTCAAGCAACGACTGTAAAATTCTATTGTTCTCAGTTAAGATCGTCCGAACTATTATTCATGTGTAAATTCTACCTTTCGGACCATCCTATAAATGTACATAACATCGTTCGGACCATCCTCTAGCATGGTCCGAACGATCTAAACTCAAGCAACGACTGTAAAATTCTATTCCTCTCAGTTAAGATCGTCCGGACCATCCACTAGAATGGTCCGGACGATCTAAACTCCAGCTAACGACTGTAAAATTCCAATCCTCTCAGTTAAGATCGTCTGAACCATTATTAAGAATCGTCCGGACAATGTAAACTGAGAAAGTGATTTTAAGTTTGAATCTCTACCCTTTTTCCCCTCTTTACATTTTTGTTCCATCTTCCCCTCTCGAAACTCTTGAAGCTGAAACCCCATTTCCAAACCCTTCCCACTCAAATCTCTTTCCAAACCCTTCCAACTCAAAAACCCCTTTCTAAACCCTTCTCCCTCAAACCCTCTTTCCAAAACGTACCACACCACTATCAAGCTACTCCCTCAATATCCTATCTTGGTTCACTGGTAACTCTCTCTGAAGCTACTCACTCAATCTCCTATCTCAAATCGAAGGTAACTCTCTCAAACCAAGGCTCCTCTCTATTTCTTTTTTTTTTTGAAATAAGTAGTATGGATTATATTGAGGGAGGTACATCCATATTTGTTGAAAATGATGAGTTTATAATGAGAATGATTTTGTAGAGGGATGTTATCCAAGTCGAGAGGATCTGGTCAAGTATGTTAAGAAGATTTCTATTACACAAGGATTTCTAGCTACCATCAAGAGATCATCAATTGTTAGGTCCGTCAGATCGGGCTTATCATCTTCGGTAATATCAGTGCACCCCACATTTGCTTGAGGGCGCCCAAAGCAGTGAAGCCATCAACATCGGTAGGCGTTGTATTTGTTCCATACTTAACAATTGCGGCCTTGGGGAGATTGAACATAATGTCCAATCTATCACATGAAAAAAAAATTCACAACCTCGGATTTTGGATTCAATGGAGTATTCATCCCTCGATTTTATGTTTACATAAAATTCCTTTACTAAAGTAGGATACATATCCGATTTTATTTCCAAGAATTTTTTCCAACGAAGGGATTCAAAATACTTTTTGGTTTTTAGTTTAAAGGGTGGAAAAAAGGAAAGATCGATGACTTTACCAAAGAGATAGGGTCGAGTGAACAAATCATCTTTGTAGAGGGTGGCAGCTTCCTCAGAGATGAAATGATTGGCGTCGAAGGTAGGATTTTTCCTCTGTTTATTCTGCGTGTTTGTAGAGGTAGATTTCTCCTTTCTATTTGATTAGCCTAGATTTGATGCCATGTGTATGTGGAAGGTTGAAGGTTGAAGGTGGAAGGTGGAAGGTGGAAGGTGGAAGTTCGAAGGTCAAAAATAAGGGAGTTGAGTGGGATTTTTCCTTTCCACGTCCGAAATTGATCGAACGATTGGGAGAAGTGAGAAATCGATCGAACGATTGGGGGAAGGGAGAGGAATCGTTCGCACCTTTGAGGGAGATCGATTTTTCGTTTGGAGGAAGGGAGAAGGTCCTTCAAACGAAGAGGAAGAAGTGGAATTGGGGAAAATTAGTTTATGTTTTGTTTGGCATGTGTATATAACTTACATAAATTGTCCGAACGATGCATAAGCATGGTCCGGACGATTTTAACTAAGAGGCCTAGAATTTCACAGTCGTAGCTTCACTTCAGATCATCCGGACCATGCTAGTGGATGGTCTGGATGATCTTATATACATTTATAGGATAGTCAAGACGATAGAATTTACACATGAATAATAGTCCAGACGATTTTAACTAAGAGGATGAAATTTTATAGTCGTATCTTCAGTTCAGATCGTTCGGACCATGCTAGTGTATGGTCCGGACGATCTTATATATATATTTATTCTTTAGTTCGGACGATATGATTTACGCATGAACTATGGTCCGAACGATTTTATAGTATGAATGAAGGAAACATGTTCTTATCTCACGTCCGAACCACGCTGACACGGAAGGGCAAAATGGTAATTTCCTTCAAAATTTTGAAAACCCATGTCTCCAGAAAGAAAAAATCCGTGTGTCTAAATGCCCATCCTAAATATATATATATATATATATATATATATATATATATATATATATATATATATATAATTTTATGTAGCACCTCCTTTATCCAGTTTAATAGAACTATTATATTTTAATATCAGAAAATTATTTTTTAATCTTTAAATTTTCATCTTTCTATCGAGATCACTTCAATCCCATGTGATGAGTCTATACGTAGATATGAAGGAAAAATGAAACAGTTTAATCAAATCAACAAATTCACTTTTTTCTCTCTATAGATTCTAATAAGTTTGAATGATTCATTAAATAATTTATTGTTCTATTATTTATTTAGGCGCCCTATATAGACACCTGAAAAATCTGCCTCTACATACCCGATTTTAAAAAATCGAGTGAAATTACCATTCTAGCCCTCCATGTGTATTCATCCGAACAAACTGTTAGTTCATTTTCAGTTCGTTCAGATGAATATACTCATCAGAACGAACAAATCATTGTAATTTCAGTTCGTTCGGATGAGTATATTTATCCAAATGAACTGAAATATACTGATTTGTTTGTTCAAAAGAGTGAACTTATATATGTTCAATTGTTCGAAAAGTGATCATTCGAACGAATATGCTTTTCACTTCCTCAAGCTTGTCCTCTTCAGACTTGGCCCTTGTTCTGTCTGCATCCCCATATTCCTCAAGTTTGTACTCTTCAGACTTGGCCCATGTTTTGGGTGCATTCCCATATTCAGCTGCTTTGCTTTGAGATCTGTCAGCAAACATGGCACTGCTTTCCTTTTTCATGACAGAATCCGAAATAGCACACCAATAACTTATACTGCAGGAGTTGCCAAAAATTACTTTTAGGAATTGCTGATTGATACTTGGTATCTCCAGACCAGTTCTTTATTGTGTGTCTTGTGCACCACATTTACTCCAGCATTCTTTGACATTTACCATGTTCAATTGTGTGTCTTGTGCACCACATTTATTCCAACATTCTTTGACATTTACCATGTCAAATTGTGTGTCTTGTGCACCACATTTACTCCAGCATTCTTTGACATTTACCATGTTCAATTGTGTGTCTTGTGCACCACATTTACTCTAGCATTATTTGACATTTACCATGTCATATTGTTTACTCATTAAAGGAACATATTATTTTTAGGGTATATCCAAATTGATCATTCGAACGAATGAACATATATAAGTTCATTTGTCCGGACGAACTGAAATTGCATACTCATCCGAACGAACTGAAATTACACTGATCAGTTCGTTCGGATGAGTATAGTCATCTGAACGAACAGAAATTATAGTTCATTCAGACGAGTATATTCATCCGAACGAAGTAGAAATGAACTGACAGTCCGTTCGGGTGATAGAACACGGATGGATAGAATGGTAATTTTACTCGATTTTTTGAAATCGGGTGCGTAGAGGCAGATTTTTCAGGTGTCTCTATGGGGCACCTTTATTTAATATCTAAACTTTCACTTTGATATGGGGCCTCTTTTTACACAACGTAGTAGTTTATTGAAAGGTCTATTCATGCTTATTCAATCGTGTAAAAATCTATCACGACTAAATCAAATGAAATAATGTTTTTAAATTCTTTAAATTTTGATGACGTTATTTTAACCTCCAACTTCTTTAGGCAGAAGGTAATCAGTTGAGTTATACCTATGTAGGTAAATTTTCTTCTCTAAATTTTGATGACTTAGAATTATTTTCTTCTCTGAACTTTCAATACCTATGTGGGGACTCCTTGATGTAGTATAGGGTCCTGATGTAATGATTTTAAAATTAAGATAGATCAAGAAAAAATCAAATTTGACTTTTAAGGGACTCTTAAAGAAAACCCAAATACAAAATCTACTAGAGGGATTGGATTTTTAGGTTTACTCTAGGAGTCTAGGCTTGTCAAACCTATGGGAAGATCACACTTCAGAAATTGGCCTGATGAGAAACTTTTTAGGAAGAAATCGAAATAAAATTTCGGCCAAAATCTTATCTTGGATATGCAAAATTGCACCATGAATTTTATACACAGAGTGAATAATGAATTTAAAAAAATTAAAATTACACAATTAAGAGTAAATTAAATAAAAATAAATAAAAAATCATAAAATAAAATAGATACAAGAAGAATATAAAGTTGCAAACTCAAAACTAGATGATCTATAGCCAATCGTGCCAACTTTATTTAGTAAAAAAAATTACATTAAACGCTGCCACTTAGTGACATAAGACACTAATCTCAAAATTAATTCTAAACGTATGTGTCTAAGAAAGAAATAGGGTGCAAGAAAAGTAGTGGGTTGGGTTGGATATTTGTATATTTCGGGTCATTCAGGTTGAAAAAGGACAAATTTGCATAAAATTTGGATCGAATTGGATAAAAAAATTTTAAATCGACTCTAACTAATCCAAATTTCTGATATAAAACGCTTCATCCTCAAAACCCTAATTCTCTTTAGTTATTTCTGTCGTTTCCTGCATTCGTCTTTGCACTGTAAACCCCCCACTTGATTTGTTAGGATTTGGGAGTCTAGATCTTTATTTTTTGAATGTATAAATTCCTCATTTTCTGCGCAACTGTTGTGCATTATTTTCTGATACTTTCACAGTTCTCTCTTTTCTTTTTCTTTTTTTAAGAATTTCATCCGATGATAAATCGGGCATACTGATACTTCAATTAGTGTGGTTGGTTATTGAAGCTCTCAGCTATTTACAAACATACACTCAGTGAAGAACCATGTCCCGGTAAATAAATTAAAGCAGTATAAACGGGCTGGATTACAGGTCCAATTCGGGTTGGACCGGGTCAGGTCAGCACTTAAATTCAGCCGGGTCATTAATTCTGTTAGGGTTGGGTTGCCGACTCGAGTCAGATTCAGCCATTTTTTACATGGGTTAAGATTGGGTTTATTAAATTCTGATCTTACCTTGCAAGTTTCAACTTTCAACCCTTGAGAGAAAGAAGAAGAAAAACTCCTAGGTTAGCTTACTTAGCTAAGAGATGACGTGAAATCCACGAGGGTATCGTATGAAATTTTTCCTCTTTCTTTCTTTCTTACTTTGTCAAACTTGATCATAAAGGAAAGGGGCCAGATCTAAATACCAAAAAACAAGGTCTTAAATCCATATCCTATGCCTTGGCCCCTCCATTTGTTAATAGTTTGGCTCTAAATCCTTCTAAAAATGTATCATTTTGGACCAATCAAATTCGTCAGGGACTTCCAATGCCATCTCAACAATGTCATCTAACTCATCCTTTGAGATGTTTACCATCACTAGCAGGAGTTCAAAATTCGATATCGACTGATATATCAGCCAATATAATATATTGACCGATATATCATTATCGACTTATATATCGGCTGATATTATTCTCTCTTTTTTTTAAAAAAAAATAAATACGGCCGATATGATATGATTTCAAAAGTATATCATATCAGCTGATACAATACGTATCGACCGATATTTAGCCCCTACTGTAGAGCTAGAAAAAAATTTGCTGTGCCGTTATGCCTTGTATCAATGCACTGATATGTGATTCTCTCCTCTGATTTTTTTTCAAAAAATCCAAAAAATAATAGAAAATCAATAAAATTCTAGACTTCATTTCTATATAATTATATCACTATTTCACAATCATTTAGATATTTAAATGTAATTTTGAAATTATGAAATTGAGAATTTTAAAATAATTTTTTTATAACTTAGAAAGAATGACAGAAAACGTTAACTTCTAAGTTATTTTAAATTATTATTAGATTAAAAGTACTTCCTATTGTTACGGACAGTTTCAGGTGGAACTTGCTTAGTTGCGTTATTTGCATGCATATGACGTTTAACAAAATTATCTTTTATCCCGATGACAATGAATGACGTAGTCGTGTTTATCCCTCGTCATTTAAAAAAAAAGGTTTTTTTTTTGAAAAAAAAGATGGTGAGATATCAGTTGCACTAGGCACCCAATATTTTAAATTTAAGATAGATCAAGAAAAATTCAAATTTGACTTTAAAGGGACTTTAAAAGAAAACCCAAATACAAAATCTACTTGAGGAATTGGATTTTTGGGTCTACTGTAGGGTAGTCAAACCTATGGGAAGCGCTATCTTAGCTCATAGACAATTTAGAAATTGGTCTGATGAGAGAGAGAACTTTTTACAAAGAAATCGAAATAAAATTTCAGCCAAAATCTTACCTTGGATATGCAAAATTGCACCTTGACTTTTATACACAGAATGAATATGAATTTAAAAATAAAATAAAATTACACAATTAAGATTAAATTAAATAAAAATTAATTTAATAAGAAAATCATAAAATAAAATAGATACAAGGATAAATTAATTTAATAAAAAATCATAAAATTAATTTGTTTCCTACTTATTTTTCTGAATGAATTTTTTTAGCGTTTCAGATACCATATCAGCTGAGAATGGAGTTTTTTTATTTTTCTCAAAACACCCTCTCTGACAAGTTGTTACAGCCGATGAAGGAAAAAAACGACATTAAAAACACGGTGGAGTCAACATGGGCTTTAAAAAAAATAATTCAGTGTTACAAACAAAATATCGAATGTGGACTGCAACGATACAATCAATACACGGTCAGTATTAGCCACAACGCCCTGTTGCATTGCAGCCGCAACTTATCGGTCCATGATAAGTCCGCTATGATTCAACCGAGTTTCATTTGATGGTCCCACTAAAAAGATCTATGCAAACATTTGAAGTCCAACAAAAATCACTATAACTATATTATGAAAATATGTTTCTAAAGAGTTCCAAATTTGATGATTTCAATTTTTTTAATCCCTAAACTCTCGAACTATATATGGGGTCTGCATTGGTCATGTATGATAGCTCTAGTGCGAAGGTCTATGTCCTGAGTTGGAAAAAAAATTTGCTCCTGGCAGAAAAACCAACAAAATTCAGTCAAAAAATTGAATTTGGTTGAAATTTGTAAGTGAGTTTATGCGTAAATATTATGTTTAAAAGAAATCGACTTGATTGGATCAATAAATCTAAATTTATTAAGCTCTCCAATTTTTTTTTGTTTTAAATTATTATTATTATATTTTTTTGAACATTTTCATGGGATATGAGGTTCAATTTGACCCTATATAATAAGTCAATTGAAAAGTTCTATATATGAATATGAAGTCAATAATATTCTAAGAAAATTCAACACAATTGGCATCATTTTTTATTGTTATTTCTTAATGCATAAATTAAGGAAAGTGGGTATAATCACGTGGAACAAAACCTCCCATCCATGACTAAACTTGCTTCCTTTGATGGAAGAGGATCACTCATGGACGACATAGAAATTCGTCACTCCATTGCACACGGATTGCATGGGCCCCCAAAATATGATCCAACCCAATTACTAGAAAATGGATTTGGACCCATACCTTAAAGACCTAAGCTCTTATTTTGTCAATTTTCAGCCCAAAGCTCTCCAAATTGAGTAATTCTTTAAGCAATCAATTTATGTAAATAATAATCCATGATATCCCACGTTAGTGGTGAGACTACTTCAACAAATATATCCCACATTAGGTAGCTTCAAAGGAGAGTCAAACTCGAGACTTCTAGTCTATTCCTAGAAGCTTAAGCCAACTGAGCTATACCCGAGCAAGTTGGGTCATGTTTTTATTTTTATTTGGATTCGGAATCATGTACTATTCCCACTTCGTTCCCCTCTTCTTTGTGGGCTTTGTTCGTTGTTGACAGTTCCATCTCAGGCATTATTCCCCCTCTCCTACTCCTGTACCCTTCTTAATGAAATTTCTCAATGAATACTTCAATAAGCAGCTAAAGAAGAATGAATGAATGAAAAAAGAGAAGGTAATGGACCTTCGCCTATATTGGCCCCTGGCAGGCTGAAATCACCTCTGTTATGCTTGACATTGCAAAGAGGAAGGGAAGAAAAAACACACAACGAAGAAAACGGGAAGAGAAACAAAATGAAAGGGAAAAAGAGTATGAGAGAAAAGATCGGAGAAGATGCTGGTCACCTTAGGAAGGACCCAATCGGGCTATCAAGTGATGATCATGTGAGGGGAGTGAAGAAGAAAGATGACGTAGCAAGACGATGAAAAATAGAGAAGAAAAAAGTGGAAAAAAAGAGAGCAAGAAAAAGCTCCAAAGCTTTAACCGAAGGGGTTGGATTCATAGCCAAGAACCCGCCTTAGGAAACGGTAGTCTTGAGTTCGATCCCACTCCATCCCAAAGGATCACTCCCGATAGAATTACCCAGTGTGTGTGGATAAGGACATTTGCACATGCTTGGAGGATTAGTCGGGTGTTCTAAGAGACCTGTACACCTTGGTCATAAAAAAAGGGCTACAAAGTCCTTACTCTATACCATTGAAGAAGAATAAGTGGACGGAAACCAACGGCACTAAGCATGTGAGTGTGTTGATATATGGTGCATGTAAGAGAGCATCAGTGATGGGCAGGGTGTCTATCTATAGGCCCTTGAGTGGATCAGCTGGGTCCTAGTTAGTGATTGCTTTTACTGACCAGAGCCAAAGCATCGATTTGCAAGTTTCCAGTACCCATCCGGTGGTTGCAGATGGTGCTTGGGAATGGATGGTTGAATCATTGCGTTTAATTGAATGCAGTAAAGGCACTGTAACCATCACTGCCTTGGACAACTGTCCACCTGTTACCAGTTATTGTAGATACCTTTGTTATTCTGCAGGTCAATAGGAAAAAGGCAGTGAAGCTTTTACTGCCTTTTGCCTAAATTGAAGTGGTTCTAGAATTCAGCAGCAAACTATTTAGGGGATCGTTACCTATGTTAAGATGATTTTGGTTGTGCACACTTCAAACAATGGTTTTGTTGAGTCCCCACCTTTGAAAATCACTTTATAAGACACTTGTTTCAGATAAAGAACCAAAATAGGCCTACACATCCATCATTATGGCCATTTCAAAAGATGGGACCCACTCTCTTGCATCACCTATTAAAAAGCCCACCTTTTAAGCCAGAGCCTTTGCTAGACCTCCTCATATGCAACATGTATGCATGTATGGGTGGTACTGCACAACAGAGTTGACTATGTGAGACCCACCTCTGGACATAGTTGACCAAAATCATCCTAGCTTGGAAAGTTGACTTTAACAAGCTATGTAATTTAGTGTAACTGATTATTCTTTTACTTCTTTCCTTTTTAGCCATTGTAATTGGCTCCTTGTAATCTATTTACATGCACTCTCCTTCGATTATAATACACAATACATTCAATATACAAAAGAGAGAGATTTCCTATCCACAATTTCTCTTTCTCCTTTTCTTTTTTTTCTTATTATTATATTCAACATGGTATCAGTTTGAATGATCTTCTGGACACTATAAGGAGATATTTTGTCCATTTTACTGTTCTTCGCTGGTGTCACTGTTCATTGCTAGAATCTGAAGTCGTTTTTTGGCTCCAATCTTTGAGGACTACAGTAGTGGACCCTCTTCTTTCCTCTCCCTTCTTCAGACATACTTGCAAGGATTTCCAGTCGTTTGCAGACTTCCAAGAAATCTACTGTCGCTGGTCCTCTGTACCATTTTTTTTTTCTCAGCCGTACATCTCTTCTCCGGCGAGGCTTCTGCCGACAGGACTCCCCATACCCCTGTTGTTTTTCCAAGGTCTATCCATCTGTGCCGCCAGATCTACCATTTGGACTGCGTGGGACCCCCCTTTGTCCAGCCTTTGCCATTGGTACCTAGGACACAAAAAACCCATTTTTCTGCAACTTGGATCAACACTACTGTTGTCGCCCCTGCATCAGGTTTCCATTGCACTTGGAGGCCAACCTTCCATCACCGGTGGGCCCCTATTTGCTGCCATTTTCTGTTGCTACCTGGGACGTCTCTGAAGCCAATTTTTGAGTATTTTCCTATAGATCTGAGTGTGACCAGCCCTTTTCCACTTGGGTTTTGCACCTTCACATTCGCCCCTGCCTCTGTCTTGTATCTATGAGGCTCTCGATTCGGCTTGTGACTGGTGGCTTCTGCAGCAATCTTCCTCTCGGAAACTACTACTGCTGGTGTTGCCCTCACCAGTCTTCGACATCTGTCCGGCTTCCACTTTTGGTTGTGCTTGGCTGCAACCTGCACTGTTACTTATTTTGGGCTTTTGGATCGGTATCTGACACACATGGCTTCATCTACTGCCTCTTCTATGGCTTCCCCTGACACCAGTAGGAACACCAGAGGCCTATGGACGAAGGGTAGTCGTTTTTGCACATATTGCAAGACGACCAACCGTTCGTTGCTTCATGCTTCCAACATCATGGCCGGCCACAGCAAGCTCATCTCTCCGCTGCCTCTCCTGTTGCTCTTTCTTCTAATGTGGCTCATGACAGTGCCCCAGTGACTAGATGGGACTTCAACTTATTACTGCAACGACTAGAGCATCTTCAATCCTCCAGGGTCTCTACTGTTGTCTCCTCGAAATCAGGTACTAAGCCCCTCGACCACCATGCCTCATCCATTCTTGGATTATTGATTCTGGGCCCACTTACCATATGGTTGGATATGTCTAACCTTTTCTCTTCCCTTTTCTTAGTTTCATATGGTAAGGTCAAACTATCTAATCGGTGATTTACTGATGTTACTGGTATTGGCATAGTCCATGTCTCTTCTACTTTGACTCTATCCTCAGTTTTGCATGTTCCCCATCTCTGATGTAAGTTATTATCTATTAGTACCCTTAATAAAGCATTGAATTACTCAATCACCCTCTTTACTTCTCATTGTGTCTTCCAAGATCTATTAACGAAGAGGATAATTGATGAGGGTTGTGCAGTTGACAGCTTATACTTCCTAGATTCTCATCCTGCCACATCATCTGGAGCTTGTGTGACCTCCTTGGACGATGTGTGGCTTTGGCATTGTCACATAGGGCATCCCTGATTCTCTTTTGAAGCAACTTGTTCCATCTATCTTTCTCAAAATTTGATTGTGAAAATTGCCAATACAGCAAACACAGTAAACCTGCATTTCCATCCTCTCCTCATAAACATACCTCTACTTATTTTCTTTTATACATTCTGATGTCTGGCAATCTCATTTTGTTTTCCGCACTGGTTTTTGTTATTTTGTCACATTTATTGATGATTATTCTCAAATGACATGGATATATATGATGAAACACAAGTCGGAGGAGGTCTTTCATCACTTTTGCAACTTTTACCATTGGGTTCAAAACAATTTTTCATGTAAAGTTAAAATTTTGAATATTGATAATGGAGGAGAATATTTGTCGCACTCTTTTGTCCAATTTTTGCAAGACCATGGTACATAGTCTCAACTTTCTTGTCCATCTACACCTCAACAAAATAGTGTAGCTGAACGGAAAAATCGTCACCTCCTTGAGGTTGCCCGCTCCCTTCTTTTTACCATGCATGTCCCAAGTCATATTGGTCTGAAGTTGTTTTAACCTCCTATTACCTTGTTAACCGCATGCCATCCCGAGTGCTACAAAACAAATCCCCTCTTGACCTTATCTCCTTGCAAAAACCAGTCCTTATTCTTCCATTGCATGTCTTTGGATGTGTTTGTTTTGTTCACCAGTTTTTTGGTGATAAACTGTCTCCTTGAGTTGTGACATGCGTCTTTTTGGGATACTCTCCCTTCCACAAAGGCTATAAATGTTTTGATCCCCTCACTAGTAAGATATATGCATCCATGGATGTCACATTTTTTGAGAGCGCGCCTTACTTTTGTTCAGATTTATCTCCTTCTTTTGTCTCCCTCTTCTCCCTACCGATATTGGTCCTTCAAGCCTTGCCAAGCCCCTTTTGGTGTATCACCGCAAGCAACACACGCCTTCAACTGCAGCTGACCCCACTCAACCATCTGCCAATGGCTCAGATCAGTCAACCACTGACCCTGAACTTCCCATTGCACTTTGAAAAGATAAGTGTGCTTGTACCGATCATCCCATTAAGCGTTTTGTGTCCTATCATGTTGTTTCTCCTTCCTATCACAATTTTCTTATAGCCCTAGACAACATTAAGATTCCAAAGAGGATTGGCACTGCTTTTCATGATCCCTCTTGGAAAGCTGCAATGGAAGAGAAATTAGCCGTCCTTGAGATAAATAATACCTGGGAGATGGTCCTCTTCCTCCAAGAAAGACTTCAATTGGTTGCAAATGGGTCTTTGCTTTGAAGCATCATCTTGATGGGTCCATTGCTAGATATAAGGCTCATTTGGTTGCTAAAGACTTTACACAAACATATGGAGTTGATTATGAGGAAACCTTCTCTCCAACCACGAAGATTACCTCTATTCGTGTATTGATTTCTATTACTACCACTCGTGATTGGCCCCTCCATCAATTGAATGTGAAGAATGCATTTCTACATGGTGATCTATAGGAAGAAGTTTACATGCTTCCCCCTCCTGGGTTTGTCAGACATGGGAAAACACATTCTGTATGCCGACTCAAGAAGGTTATCTGTGGCCTCAAGCAATCTCCACGGGTCTGTTTGATAAATTCAACAGTGTTTTGTTGTCGTATGGTTTTTCTCGGTGCCAGGCAGATCATTCAGTGTTTCTCTACAACGACAACTCATTGGTGATGACTCTTGTGGTATGTGTTGACGATTGTTCTTACTGGCAATAATGATACCACAATTTCTGCATTCAAAGCCTATCTAACCTTTAATATTAAAGATCTGGGGCCTCTCCGCTACTTTCTTGGGATTGAGGTAGCTCGTTCCCCCATTGGACTCTCTTTCTCAACGAAAGTACGCGCTTGATCTATTACAGGATGCCGGGTATTCTGGATGTAACTATGTTGACTTTCCTTTGGATGTTAACACAAAGCTATATGCTTCCAATGGGACCCTTCTTGATGATCCTGCCTTCTATCAGAGATTAATCGGGAAATTGATTTATCTTACTATCACTCAGCCAGATTTATCATATGTTGCTGGTGTGGTCAGTCAATTCATGCATGCCCCTTGTGATATTCATCTTCACGCTGTCTTTCGCATTCTTCGGCATCTTAAGGTTCACCCTGGACAAGGGTTGTTCTATGCACGACATTCTCACTTACCAACTCGTGGCTATTCAGATGCTAATTGGGTTGGGTCTCTTGACGACCGCCGCGCTACCTCTGGATGTTGTATCTTCTTGGGATCCCACTTAGTTTCCTGGCGGAGCAAAAAGCAAAAGGTTGTTGCTCGGTCTAGTGCTGAAGTAGAATATCGTGCCATGATCAATACTGCATCTGAGTTACTTTGGCTTCAGCAATTCCTTTCCAATTTAGGCCTTGCCCCGGTCGATCTGTTAATCATGTTTTGTAACAACAAAGTTGCATCAACATAGCCTCAATCCATGTCTTTCATGAACAGACTAAGCATATTGAAATCGATTGACACTTCCTTGGACAACAAATTTCTGAAGGTCGGATCTTCACTCTTTATCTCAAATCCAAGGACCAACTTGTTTTTATGCTTACCAAGGCCGTGTCCGGTACCCAACTTGATCATGCTTTATGCAAGCTGAGCTTATACGACATCTTCGCACCAGCTTGAGGGGGAGTATTGTGGGACCCACTACACAACACAATTGACTATGTGAGACCCACCTTTGGACATAGTTGACCAGAATCATCCTAGTTTGGAAAGTTGACTTAGAAAATATTGAAAGTTATATAATTTAGTGTAATTGATTTTTTTTTTTGAAAGGTAACTTCATTAATAAAGGAAAGAAAGATACACAGCTAGAAAGAGCAAACACAAACCGCCTACAAACCAGAAAATAAAAAAAGACAGAAAACTCAACAATTACATATAATAAATAACAGTCTCTGAAGATAAGAATACCCCCTGTTGAGCCAACTCATCCGTCTCAGAATTTGCCGAGCAAGGAGCCCAAGATATGGAATAACCATGAACTGAAATAGTATGACAAATCCAATCTATTTTATCCAAATATATCCAAGGGCAAAGAGAACTAGCAGCCCAACGGGCAACAATCTTAGAGTCACCCTCAAAGATGTTTTCCACTGCTCCTAACTCTTTCAAAACTGCCACACCTCTCCACAAAGCATGTAGCTCCGCATCTAGCACAGAACCATTCAGAAGAGGGCCAACAAAGGACATCACTGTAGTACTAATATCGTTACGAACCACTCCACCATAGCCTGCTAAACCCAACTCTCTCAAACAACTTCCATCAAAATTAAGCTTTAAATGACCCGCCGCAGGAGGAGACCACGTCACAGTTGTAACCGGATTCAAATGAGGAAGATATTGGTCCACCGAGTTCCAGGCTCTACATATATCTGATTCGTGACTACCTTGAACTTACCCGAACTCACCCGAACTCACCATCCACCAAGCCACTCTGCACTTAATAATATTAAGAAGTTAAAGAACAAATGTCTCTCTTCCTTTGAATATCCTGGAATTCCTTTCAAGCTAGATCGACCACACTATACACAGAATAGTGGCCCCCCAAAGAGACCTTCTGAAAGAGCTCCCAAAACAAACAATTTCTTCATTAAATAAATCTAACCAGGATTTTGCCAAACAAAATGACATTTCTAACTGCTGAAAGAAATAACACCGAATCTGATACGCAAAACGGCAATGAATCAGAAGATGATTAACTGATTCACCATCCGCCAAACACATGGGGCAAGCATTTATAATCATCATTCTTCGCACCCGTAAATTGTCTACTGTGAGAATCTTTCCCAAACCTGCCAACCACCCAAATACCTTCACCTTGAAAGGGGCAACACCCTTCGAAATTTTCAACTTCACACTAGGCATATCCCCCACATTTAGCAATTTAGTGCAGAAGGATTTAACCATTGTAATTGATTAATCTTTTATTTCTTTCCTTTTTAGCCACTGTAATTGGCTCCTCGTGATCTATTTATACATGTACTCTCCTTCGATTATACCACACAATACATTCAATACACAACAAGAGAGAGATTTCCTCTCCACAATTTCTCTTTCTCCTTTTCCTTTTTTCTTATTATTATATTCAACAGTGCCAACTCACTTTCACATATCAACCAATAGAATGTGTCACAGCTGAAAGTGTTTTTGCTCTAATTATCTATCCTAGTGACTAGGTAAGGACTAATGCTTCCATGGAGCTTATTCATCTGGTGCGTCTTAAACGAGTGATCCACTTAGTTGATGCTCCCAATGTTCAATCAAGTTCTACTTCATGATGCCTCAATATTAATAAGCTGCTAATTCACCTAGATCGAAATACACATTAAATGCAACTCCATTTCAATGTAAAACAAATGATGTGATGCAATAACTCCTAAAAAACAAGGAAAAAGTTAAACCTATGCAAGCCAAACTGCCAAACTGACATTAACCAAGAAGAAGGTTGTGTAAAACATCTCTATTTACAGTACATATATGGTAAATGAGCATCTGGTGTAATAGTTGAGAATCTACTACCAGCACAGCAGTAATTCAGGTAGTATTACTAGAATATAGACAATGATGGAAAGAAACATTAGAATTGGGTATCTGGATCATACATACCTGCAATAAGAGCAATGAAGATCCACAAGACGAGGATGCCTACTATAACAGTCCTCAAGATTTGGTCACAATTACCATTCAAGGGAAGATCAGTCATATGTGTGTCTTCCAACTCTTCTACCAAGTGTGGACTCAGTTCACCCTTACTGGTGTCCTCTAGATGTTGGGTACTATCGATAAAATGCACGTGACACTTAGTACATGTGCATTTCCCACCGAGAAATGAAGGGACTGACTGAAGGTATTCTGTTAGAATATTGTGGTACATTTCTCCTACCACCTGCAACTTTTGCCGAGTTGTTGGTTTCAACACCTGATATAATCATAAGAAATTCTAAACTGTGAGCAGAATCAAGACTATAGAGTCAAGATATTTTTTAAAAGCCAATATGAGTACTGAATCAGAAAATCCTAGACGCCGGCGGCCTAATAATTGGCTAGCCCACTCTGCATGTGTCAAATGCACAGGGAAAACATTTACATCTAGGGAAAAGGTTGGCTTGAGGTCCACATTTGACATACAAATGTCTTCTCCGCTCACCTGATAAGTGGACTGGGCTATGTTTTGGCCAGGACTGTAGTTATACAATGGCTTTGATGATGATGACTGCAATTACAAAGTGAGCAGCAGTTCTCAATCATACCAGATGTTTCACCATGTATTGCATTTTTATGTCAACCACAATAAGAAATATGCAAGAGAATTTTTTACAACTTTTAATCAGTTGAGGAACTTACTTGAATAAGAGTCTGTGCAATTACCCGAACAACTGGAGGAAGCCGAATGACGAACATGAGAGCAAGACGATTTGGAAAGTGATCTTGTAAGATGGTAGAGCAGGATCTCATCATCTGCATGGGAAACCTAAATGTAGATACTCCTTCGCAGTCCATCAAAACTGTAATTCTGGGATCTTGAATATTGACCAAATGCAGAACTCCATATTCTACTTGGGATACTACACAAAAAATGCAGTCACTACCCCCTTAAAAAAACCACTAAAATCTCAATATAAATAAACTTCGATGGTACTTTAAGAAAGAAATGAAAGCTTTCAACATATCATCAAATAAAAACAGGAACTTCAAAAATCATCATGAAAAGCTAGAACAAAAATAACTTCACCATTTTTAGTCAATTTTTTAAAAGACATTGAACCATTAGCATGTTCAATAATTCCCCTCCCCCCCTCCCCCACACCACCCCCGATCAAAAAAAAGTTCCATTGCATGGAAGTTTTGGATGATTTGCACGGCACTTTTCGAGAATGGCGATGTCTACTAACAATAGGGGTAGTAGAAGAAATGATGGAATGGTACTGTGAAATAATAACTAACCAACCGGCATGTTAATTGAGATAGTATCAAAAGGAACCTCAAATGTCATAGATTCTCTCTCTCATCGTTAGAGTACATTCCTTGGAACCCTCCAGTCTTTGGTCTAGGTTTAGTCCACATGTTAGGGGTTGCCCATTGACTGGATTGAGCTTTTGATGCAATCTATACCCTTCCACCAAATACTTGAATCGAGAACTGTTTATGATTTAGACAGAGAGAGAGAGAGAGAGAGAGAGAGAGAGAGAGAGAGAGGTTATCTAATCTCATGCACTATGTGGATAGAGAGACCATTCGCAAAAACTTGAGAGAGAGAGGATATCTAATCTCATGCACTATGTGGATAGAGAGACCATTTGCAAAAACTTGTGTGGTAATAAACTATTTATGATTCATGGCATGATGTTCCTAATTCAGTGATAGATCAAGAGCAAGATCACCATACTTTTCTATACTCAACAATCTTTAGTTGTTAAAAAAAAAGTGAGATGACTGAGAGTGAGAAAGAGCAAGAGAGAGTAAGAAAGAGGGTGAGGGTATCTACGATGGTCAGAGAGCACAGGGAGTGGAGGATCCCCACCATTTCTCCGACGGCCAGAGGCAGGTCCAGGAGGGGCGCAGGGAGACGGCGGAAGGGTGATGGTTGCAACCAAAAAGGAGACACAGGAAACCAGAGAGGACTCTTCAGCAACACTATTTTGTCGGGAACCTCCCGAACCACACCTCAAACAGATGGCTCTGGTGATTTTTCAATAGCTGGGGACCGGTTCAAGATTCTTTCGTTCCCAGGTAAAAACTATTGCTGGACGTACCTTCGCTTTTGTGCGACTGAGTACGAAGGAACAAGCAGAGAGGGTTGTCCGTGACCTTAAGGTGCATATTCTGGAGGGGCGCAAGCTGCAGGTTAATCCGGCACAGTTCCAACGAGGCGACAACAGAAAAACTGGCACAGGGGAAAGCTCCATCAGTCCATCTCACCAAGACAGTCCCATCTCAACTCCTAGGTCCTCCAAGTATCTATGGCGAGCGGTGATGGGCTGATGTGATGCAGGCAGGGGATAGGGTAACCCTAAATTCCTAATGTAGTTATGGAAAGGGTCAAAATAATGCTCTCTAAATTTAAAATGGGCTGAAATTAATCAGTTAATTAATAATGGCAATTGAATAATATAAATTTAATACAAATAATCACACAAGTCTTGGCAATCTAATGTAAATAATTATATAAATTTATCAAACTAAATTAAGGAAGGGTAGTGGTAGTAGGAAGAAACGGACGGATATGGGACGTGTTTTGGATGAATTGGGACGGGTCGGGTCGGGACAGCTCTGTGACAGCTCTGGAACAGATCCGGGATGGTTCTGGAATGGATCTGGGGTGGATCTGGGACGGATCTGGGATGGTAAGAGGAGGGTCTAATGGCTGGCAGTAACAACGGGAAGAAGAAAACAAAGAGAAGAAAGGGAAAAGAGAGAGATGGAAGAATATAGAATGTTCCTGGAAAGGGTTGAAGATTTCTCACCTTCGGGCTTCTCGCCAAATAGATAAAAGGGTATGAGAGTCCTCGTGAGAAGACACTCAAACTCGAAATAAAGCTCTCATGCTCGAGTCTTCACTATTAATGAAAATTAACATAAAGCCAAAGTCCAAGGGCTCTCGTGCAAGGGATGACTATTAACGAAAATAAACATAAAGTAAAGTCTAGTGGAAGAGGACTCTTAGCGATGGAAAAGGAACCCTAAAGGAAGCAAAAGAGGTGGAAATACAGGAGAAAAAAGAAACGACAGAGAAGAAGAACAAAGAGGCGGAAAAGGAAAAAAAATGAAGGCTCTTTTTGGTACATTTTTTTTGCTTCTCTCTCCCTTTTCTCTCTTATCTTCCTTTTTTCTTCTTCCTCTTCTTCCTGGTCTTTTCTTCTTCCTAGTCTTTCTTTCCTTTCTTCTTAGAATCGGACGAGCTTACGATTCTTTGAGTTGACTCGCACGATTTGCGAGTCAACTCACAAATCGTACAATTTTAGACATAACACAATTCTTCTCGCGATTTGACTCGTTGCACCTCCCGAGTCGATTCGAATCGCAAGATTCGAACCGTGAATCATGCGATTTTAACAATATTGATTTCTACACTATCTCCAGGAACATGGCATTGAATCACAGTCATCCTGCCCTTATACTCCTCAACAAAATGGAGTTGCCAAGCGTAAAAATCATCTTATAGACGTAACTCATACTCTCTTACATATTATGAATGCCCTTGAACATTTTTTATCTGATGTTGTGCCTATTGCATATTATTTGATTAACTGTATGCCATCTAAAGCATTGCACAGTAAGTCCCCCATTGATATCATTTTATGTATATTGTTTTATTTCTACCATTCCACTGAGAGTCTTCAGTTGTGTTTGTTTTGAGAATTGAGTAACGTCAGGAAAATATAGTCCTTGTGAATCCCTTTTACAATCAGCAACTATTAAACTTCTTTTGACTTTTTTTTGGAGGGTTCAACTTCTTCAAACAGTTATCATAGTAACAAGATAAATGCGCGTGTTCAATTCTCTATAGCGGTCAAAGGCATTTCTTAGTAGAGCCTAGGCTCCAGACCCATTTGTGTGTAGGCCCTCACCTAATTTTTTAGAAAACCATTTTTTTATAATAAGGGTTTATTTATTTATTTGGGGAATAACTAGTGAAGGTTATAGTTAATATGAAGTAATAGTGATAAGAACCCAGCAGTGCAGCGGTCAACTCATTCATCTCAGGGGATGAGTCACTCAAATCTGGACTCACTCGAGGAATAGGATTCCATCCATAATTTCTGCCAGAAAGAAGTCCAACCAGGACTAGCTCTCAAAATTCCTAGATTTCCAGAAGTAGCTACAGAGGATATGGGTTGTCTAAATAAAGTCAAAGGGGAATATATTGAGATTAAGCACAGGGGTGCTAAATTATAAGGACTGAGGACAATGCTTAATTCTAGGATGCAGCAGGTGTGAGCTTGTGTATGTAGCAGAAAATCTCTTTGAATGGAATTTTTAGCATAGAAAAATTACCAAAATATTGAGTAGGAGGCCATGAACCTCCTCGAATTGGTTCCGCCCAACAAACCACCTCATTCATTCTCTGTTTCTATGTCAAACCAAACCAGAAACTCACACATTTGGGTTGTAGAAACTCGCATATCTGAGTTTTCAATTTAGAAATCTATCAAACTGTTAGTGATCCTCAATTAAGAATTCTAGTTTTTAGATAACATGCTTGTTCATGTATATGATACATATACATGCTTATATAATGTGCTTGAAAGCTCCACTGCCAATATTACTCGGTGATTTGGATGACTAGTACTGTATTTTGTTAACGTTGATGCAATAAGGTCGGAAATCCAATCTACACATTTTTAACCATCTAAATAGGTTTGCATAGCAAAATTAAACTTGCACCTAGACATGAGCCTTGCATCTTAGATTCCAAGACCCCTTGGCACCTTAATTGCACTTTGCACCTTGACTATTAAGCAATTCACAATGATGGCTTAATCCTTAGGATCCACATCCCAATAAACGTGTGCCCCAGGTGATTATAAAATCCATCTAGTTACAACACCACACATGACAGAGAACCTAAGTTGCATGGATATGGGTGCAAGTGTCAAACTTGGATATCTAGGAAAAATTAAGGCATAGGGACACGGCACCATATTTAAATAAATTTAATATAAATTTATTTTAAATGAAAATTAGGTGTGAAAAATAACACCAATAGAAAATAATGTACTAGTTTCACTCTAAACAATCAGGGAACAAACAAATTGATACTTTAATTAGGTTTTAAGAGGAGAGAGGTGATGTAATATTTTTAGTCATCTTAGAAAACAATGTTAAAAACACTAAGAGTCCATGAAGAATGTGTGCCAGTGTCCACAAGTGTATGATAAAGGTGTGTCGCACAAAATTTGAAGTGTCCATGCAACATAGCATAGAATGACAATGTAATAAGAATCCATACCCACTGCTTGAGCAAAGCGAGGCCTGTCATGATACGATAAACTGGAGCATGCAAGTCCAAGGCGAATAATAAGGCAAGGGTGGAGCTCCACATCACATCCATGCCAAAATACCATATGTGACCACATCTCTAGTTCTTGTGCTGAAAGGATACTATAAGTTTCCCTCCAACGAATTGTCCTTTTGATTGAAGCAAGCAAGCAAGAAAAGTCACCATTTGCTGCAGTATAGAATTGTTGAAGCTCATCATCATTGATCCTGCAATATATCAATAATATTTAGTGACGGTTGATGGCAATGCGATTACAACAAATACTTAAGATTAAAAGGAAACAACAAAAGATTAAAATAAAATAATTAAATTAAGTGCTTAGGAATAAATAGATGGGGAGAGAACTTCAACAAGCTGTATGTCATGCGAGAAGTGTGAATCCTTCCTTTATTCAGCACGTGCGGCACTCACTCAAACAGTCCATCATCAAGCGAGTCAGCCTTACCACCAATATGATCACTCTTTGGACCAATGTAATCAGTCCAAACCATACCACACACAAACTTGAACACAAGAATGAGAAAGGGATGGAACAACCAAGACTTGGACAAGAATGCACTCACTTGTATTGATGAACAATGAGAATTACAAGGCTTTGGGGACTCAAGTTCTCACTCACACACTTAGGCTAGAACCCTTAGCTAGCACACCACCTGAAGCTATCCAACAAGCTTCAACACTTGGGGAGTTCAACTCTTTCCCAAGCACCACTCTCTCTAGCTTGACTCCTCTCTCAAGCTCATGAGTTGAGGGTTGTTTACAAATGAGCTCCTCACCTCCTTATATAGGTGAGGCCATGGACCATGAGTGGCTAGGATTGTCCCAAGTGGCATCATCCTACACCACATGAAAGTTCTAGAGACCTCATTCTAGAACAATCCAAACAAAATATCCTAGATATTCTCCTACGATGCTCCACACACTACTACCACATTCTTTAGAATTCTTCAAGTCTCCATAGACTCTTCTACAAAACTCTATACAATTCTATATTATTCTACAATCTTCTGGAAAACTCCATAATTCTCTAGCACCTTGTAGAGTCTTCTTAAACCATCTGGAACGTTTCGCGACATTTTTTTTTTCTTTTTTGAGAAGTAACTTCATTGATCAAGAAAAGAAAAGATTACAAAAGGGAGCAAGCACAAAACACAAACAACCCAGCAACAAAAAAAAAAACCCCAAAATTACATCAAATTAGTAACAATCTGCAAAGATAACGAAACACCATCACGAGCCAACTCATCAGCCTCAGAATTTGCCGAACAAGGTACCCAAGACACCGAATATCCATAAGACACCATGGAATGACGAATCCTGTCAATTTTATCTAAATAGCACCAAGGACATAGAGAGTTAGAGACCTAAACCCAACTGACAACAATCATAGAATCACCTTCTAAGATACTCTCAATTGCTCCTAACTCTTCCAATGCCAACAAACCCCTCCACAAGGCATATAACTCCGCATTTAACATAGAACCATTGTGCAGAGGACCCGCATAGGATAACACAGAGCCGCCACAATCATTCCGAATAATGCCTCCATATCCTGCTAAACCGACCTCTTGCACACAACTCCCATCAAAATTGAGTTTAAGGAGACCCACCACAGGAGACCAAGCTACTAATCTGACCAGAGATGGCTGAGGCAAGGAAAAATCCATTGAGTTCCAAGCTTGACATATATCTGAGATCACAATTCCCTTGCATTTACCAGAACCAACAATCCACCAAGACACTCTACTCTTAATAACTTCAACAAGATGTGTAATAGAGGACTCTCTCCTTTTAAAAATCCTGGGCTTCCGTTCATGCCACACAAACCACACAATACTCAAAACAGTGGTCGCCCAAAGTGACTTCCTAAAGGAACTACCATCAAAAACAACTTCTTCACTAAATGGATCTAACCAAGACTTCGGCAAACAAAAATCCAACCCTAACAACTGAAAAAAGCAGCACCAAATCTGATACGCAAATCTACAATGCACCAGCAGATGATTAACGGACTCCTTAGCAACCAAACATAGGGGGCAAGCTTTAACTATGAGCATATGATGCACCAGCAAGTTATCAACAGTCAGAATTCTCTCCAAGCCAACCAACCATCCAAACACCTTCATCTTGAAAGGGCAACACCCTTCTAAATTTTCAAATTCACCCTAGGCACTTACACAATACTTATCAGCTTATTACAAAAGGATTTAACTGAAAACAACCTATGAAAATCTGGTTCCCAAATACGGCTATCTTCACCACTCCCCACAAAATAAACACTACTCAACTAGGCCATTAACGCCATCCAATCCTCCAACTGACTTCTAAACTGGGGCCACCAAACAATCGTATCTTGACTAAAATCCAAATACACCATTACCTTAGCATCTTTATCCATGACTACAAAATAAAGCAGGAAAGGTGGATTCCAGAAAAGAATATGCTCTCCAGAATAAGCTCGATATCTGATAAAGGAGTTGAAAAGCACAGAGATAGATCCAACCCTTTTCCAAAAGCTAGACGCCTTGCTATTAACTATAGAGACTCACCAACCCAAGCTATTTTTAACCTGTACTTTTGCTGAACAATATGCTTCCATAGACCGTCTGATGGCTCCCCCAATCTCCATAGCCACTTACCCAATAGAGCAATATTAAACAATCGAAGAGGCCTAATTCCCAAACCCCCTTCCTTCACAGACTTGCAAACCTGAGACTAGGTGACTAAGTGGAACTTTCTCTTGCCCCTATCATCATTCCACAAAAAAAATTCTGAATACTTTCCATCTTTTTCATCACAGCAGTCGAGCACTTAAAAACACTTAAAAAGTATACAAGGAGCTAGAAAGAACATATTTAATTAAAACGATTCTCCCCCCAATTGATAAATACCTTCCCTTCCAACAAGATAACATTGTCTCCATTTTTTCTACCACCCGATCCCAACACCTCTTATATGGTTTCCCTTTACAGAGAGGAAGACCAAGAAAAGACGACAGAAAACAGCCTACTCTACATCCCAACACTGCAGCCAACTGAAAACACGAGCTATAATCAACATTTACCTCCATCAGTTCACTCTTAACAAAATTGATCTTCAACCCCAAACATAGCTAGATCCATAGCAGAATCGTCGAACCAACCTCAACTCCTCTATATTAGCGTTTAAGAAATAAAATGGTGAGTGATGTCAAGCTCTGCATGAGTAACATGAAAACCATGAATCAAACCCTGCAAAGATACAACCGGTAGCATAAGGTGAAACGACTCTACAACAATAACATAAAGGTAAGGAAACAAAGGATCCCTTTGCGTGATACCCTTCTCCATTCTAAAAAAGCCTTTGGGACTACCATTAACCAACACCGATAAATAAGCCGAGGCAAGACAAGAATGAATCCAGTTTCTCCACCTATCCCTACACCTCCATCCTTCCCAAAACATAATCAAGAAACTCCCAATCTACCTTGTTGTAAGCTTTCTGAAAGTCCAACTTCCAAACTACACCTGGCTCCCCATATTGGAATCTTGAATGAAGACACTCATGGGCCACCACCACTAAATCCACAATTTGTCTACCTTTAATAAATGCACTTTGATCAGGGGAAATCAGAGAAGGAGACATTCACCAAAACTTTTGCTAAAATTTTGGATGGACTTCCAAGCAAAGATATAGGACGAAAATCATTAAATTTTGAAGCACCACCTTTCTTAGGGAACAACGTAATAAAGGAGGCACCAAATCTTTAGAGATAATAACCCTTTCAAAGAACACATAAACAAAAGCAAAAACCTACGGCTTGACCAACTCCCAAAAATGCTTAAAAAAAAAAAAGAATTGGCAAGCCATCCGGCCTTGGAGCTCTATCTTCACCCAACTGCCAAACCGCAAGCTTCACCTCATTTTCCTCAAAAAGAGACTAGCAACGATGCTTGATCTGTAGTAAGAGCCTTGAATGGAAGAGACTCAGGCACAATAGACGTACCGTGAACATTAGCATACAACCCCATAAAATAATGGAGAATTTCACCGCACACCTCACCTATTCTCCACCAAATCCTTATCAACAGTAATGGAATGAATATAGTTCTTACGTCTTCTAGAACTGGCCATATGATGAAAAAAATTGTATTTTTATTACCTTCCTTAAGTCATCGCACTCTAGACCTCCGTTTCAATTTAATTTCATCTTGCATAGCTTTCCTCTTAAGGAAAGCCTTCAACTCAGTCCTTCTGATCAACTGGCCTTGTGAAAGGTGCCCCTCCACCTCTGCTGTACGAAGCAACTGCAATTCCTCCAACCATAAGATTCCTGGCGAGAAGATTCCTCACGACGCTCTTTGGCCCAAGACCTCATCTTACTCCTCAAGTACTTAAGCTTCTGCGAGAGGCAATACCCTTTCAGCCTGTCGGGCTAGCTTCCCTCCATCAACAATCAACTAACTGTTGAAACCCATCTTCATGAAGCCAGGCAATTTCAAATCGAAATGGCGAAGGGCCCCAAGAGTCTAAGCATGAATCTAACAAAATAGGGGTATGATCACACAGGACTAATCACGGCTTGTTGTACAGTCTGATGGAAGCACTCCAACCAGCTCACATCCACCAAGAACCTATCTAACCTAGCAAAAGAAGGATTTTCTTGCAGGTTAGGCCATGTGAAAGTAGCGTTCCCCAAAGGTAGATCAATTAATTCCATCTGATCAATCCAACTGCTAAAATCACCACCCACACACCAAGGGGAGGAAGAGTCTCCTCTAGTAGCCGATAATTCATTCTAAAACTCACTACGATCTGATTCTAAATTAGGCGCACATATACATTTGTAAAGAAGAACTCCCTTCCTGCTGAAACATCCTCCAAAACGACACCTGAAGCTCCATCAGAGGCTTTGGCAACCCACCCCATATTACCACTACCCCACACTGATCTGATATCACCATCATCTGGATCTTGACACTTTGTTTCCTGTAGAAGAATTATATTCGGTTTCTGAAAGTGTACAAATCTTTTCACCAGCACCCTTTTTGCCACTGCACCAATTCCCCGAACATTTCAGGAAAGAATTTTCATTTATTATCTACTTCCTCCTTTCCAGTGCCTACAACCACCAAGCCACAGTCACAGTTCACAAAATACTGTATATTTCTCAATTCCCTCTCCCTCTTTCTAGATTTTCTGACCTTCTGCTCTTCTTCCTGCTCTCTCCTTTCAGCTTCCCAAAACTCTTTCAATACACCCTTGAGCTGACTAGACCGCTGTTTGGAAGAAATCCCCAGTAACTTCCTTACCAATAGCAACTTATCATCATCGGAGCCATCATACAGCATAGGAGGCCTTTGAATATAGGTTTCCTTATCCAAATAAGCCCATCTAACTGCCTTACCAGCTCCCCCAGACACATCCTCCTCCGCCACTTGCACTGTTCCCTCATTTTCCGGCAGACCAGATGTCACCGGCGACATACCATCCTCCTAGACCTGTTGCAAAGGCACCGGTGACGCCTCTTGAACAGACGAAGTGGAAGAAGCAGCTTGTTGGGTCACTGCAGATTGTCTCGTCCCTCTCACCCCACCTACATCTTCCGCTCGTTGAAGGAACTGTAAGTTCTGGGCTGAAAACTAAAGTTGTGGCTGATTCGATGGCCTCGGTCTCTGGGCCTTGGACTGAGCTGTGGCCCAAAGAAACCCAGCCCTCACGGCGTCCACTGGATTGGACCAGTTTAGAATCCAACTGGGCCTTCCTGCCCAAGCCCATAACCAACGCATCCTTATACCTTCCGCAACATTCCGAATTCTTCTCGTGCGTTCTAGGCCATTCTCGAGCATTCTAAAAACTCCTACGCGTCTGAAACCTCCATCTTCCAAGCTCGGCCATACGATTTTGACACCAAAGCCGGCCTTCGCGTGTGTTCATCTTGTCACAGAGTCTTGATCTATGACATGTAGCTATCTTCTTCTCCTCCTCCCTTGAAAAATGTCCAACATGTAGCTAGCTTATTTAATTTAAAGAAGAAAGAAAGAAAGAAAAGCTCCAACTTCTCAACTCCACAAAGCTTAACCAACTATGATGGTTATCTGGGGTTTAGAGCTAAATATTTAAGTGGAAGCATATGGACTTCTCAAATATGTTGAGATTGTTGAAAATTTGTAGTGTTTGAAATGACATGTAACAATTTTTTTTTTTAAGAAATATAGGTAACCATGTAATTAGACTGACAACCATAATATCAAAAACAAACAATATGGGAGTCATTAGGGAAAGCTAAATGAACCAACTATCAATTGAAGATAGTAGATGAAATCAAGTCAAATGTCAACCATCCAAATTCAAAGGTAAGCTTTTGAGCCTGAAGAAGCTCCATATTTCTAAAGGTTTTCACAAGGCAAATATGAAAGACTATTAAACAAGAACAATATCACAACTTCATATGGAAATAATATATAATTATTTCACACATTCATGTGCTTCCATTTAGAACATAAAGCAACATCAGCCCTTTGGCATAAAGAGAAGTAGAGAGCCTATGATTCATGGATACAAGTAGAAGCCCTACGAAGCACACTAGTTGAGTATACACTAGTACAAGTTGTGGAATGGCTAGAAAATAGTCCTATTTCTTCTCCATGATTTTGAAAAATGCCAAAACTAAGGCGCAACAGACAATGTCATCAAAGAAAATTTAAAAATTTGATGGTAAATTGCAATTATAAACATGTATATTTTTATCATCATAAAAATATATAAACCTTTTATTTCAAAAATCATTTCAATAGATAAAAGATTAAAAAGTGCAAATTCCATTAAAAACAATAAAAAAGCATCTAATTCCAAAAAGATAAGTTTATTTAATTATAAAAATAAAAAATAAAATAAAATAAGCTAAAGAAATAGAAACTAATGATTATACCACATGGGCAAGTGAAACAAGGTAATACAAGGTAAAATTCAATGGATATATTAATGCAAATAAAAATAAAAATACATTCTCAATTTATTGAATTTTCAAATGATATCATCACCATTGTCATCGTCATATAGCAACAATCCCATCTAATGGGATCGGCTTTTCGAGTTCTACTTCTCCATTTCGACTCATAAACCATATAGTCAATCACTCCACTAACTACTATATCGTTGTCCCTTATTTTCACATTTTTAGTGGTCTACCCCTCTTCCTAGCACCTACAACTTGTAGCCTCTCAATTCTACGAAGTGGGGCTCTCTCTCATCTTCTACATATATGCCCAAACCACTTCAAACAAGTTTCTCTCAATTTTTCATATATTGGGGCTATTTTTTAACTTTCACTAATGTGGCCAATGCTCTCTTTCCTTCACTCATCCAACATAACATGGCTGTCTTTGTTGCCCTAATTTTGTTTATTTGTCTGTTCTTTATTGCCTAACACTGCTCCGTAGAGCATTGCAGGTCAAACAGTTATTTCATACAATCATCCCTTTAAATGATGCAAGACTCTCCTACCGCACAAAACTCCACTTTCAATCCTCTAAAAGATTCTACCCTAGATCCCAAGTATCTAAATTTATCGCAGTGTGCTACTAAATCATTTCCAATTTTAATTGGATCACCTTATTTAACTTCTCATTAGAAATTGGGTATTTTGGTTGCAAGGCTACAAAAACACCATTTGATGTGAAGTCCAAACTTAGTGTTTTTTAAAGTAACCCTCTATCTAGTCCTAGTTATAATAAGAGGCTGGTTAGGAAACTTATTTATTTGATTATTACATGACCTGATTTGTTCAAGTTGTTGGGTTCATAAGTCAATTTATGCATGCTCTACGAGATGATCATCTTCAAGCCATCTTTTGCATCCTATAGTACCTCATGGCTCATCTTGGCCTCGACGACTTCTACAAAACCAAAAATGAGCTTTCTATACGTGGTCATTCTAGTGCTAATTGGGTCAATTCCAAAGATGAATGTTAACCAAATCTGAATACAAGGCCATCACTAACAATACAAGTGAGTTCTTTGGTCTAAAGAATTTCTTCATGAGCTAGCCTCTTTGTTTCTTTGGTCATGTTAGTAGAAGACCAAACACTGCCCCAGTATGTAAAGTAGAGAGAGGTTCCGGATTGAAGGTACTAGAAGGAGAGACCAACCTTCGAAAACATGGAGGAAAGGGATGAAAAATGACATGTTAGACTGTGGAGTGACTTGATGGTATGGTTCAATGTTGTCAAACTAGAATCGTATCGTAAATCGGTCTAGGGGTGTGACTCATAAATCGTAAATCGTAGAATCGTAAGAGTTATAACATTTTTAATTTCTTTTAACCATAATTATTATTTATAGCTTGTTATATATTTTTTATATCTTGTTTTTTATACATTATAGTAGAATCGTAAATGTATAGCCTATTTTTTATAGCCACAGTTCTAGTGATAGAATATTATACAAAAATTAAATTTTAATATATTTTGTAAAACTATTAATTATACAAATTATTTTTTATTATTAAAAAATTGTATTTTTATATTGTAATTAATAGAAAAATAAAAAAGAGGTTTTTTAATAAAATTAGAAAAAGATGCAAAAACTAAAAATAAGAAAAATAAACATGTGAAAAATAAGAAAGAAAAAATATTTAATTAAAAAGAGAAATAAACTATATAAAAAGAATGAAGAATATCACTAAAGAAAATAAATATAAAAAACGTGACTAAAGCCACATGAAAAACTAATAAGGAATTAGTAAGAATAAAAAAATTAGTAAAAAATTAGAAAGAATATTTCTCATCTATTTTTTCTAAAATTATTTTATAAATTATAAATACACATAACATGACATAAACTCAATACAAATTTGACATTTATCATCCATCGTAAATAACTATCTATAAAAAATACAAAAATATATTAATATAAGATTTCAATAAATTTTATTAGTATTCATTAAATAAAAATTAATTTTTAGATTTTTTTATTCTTTTAAAATAGATTAAAAAAAATTTTAAGCACGAGAGTTTACAAAGGGCATGAAAGCGGAAGGCGTGAAATACGAAAGCGGAAGGCCAAATAACTTAAGCATGCAGAAGAGCTGCAAAAGGCATGAAAGTAGCACGAGAGTTTACATTTACTGAGGTTTAGGGTTTACATGTGGCAGCCGACTGAGGCTTAGGGTTTAAAGTGACGAAAACAAAGGGAAAAAAGAAAGAAAGGGAGAAATTAGAGAGAAAAAAAGGTATGTTGTTCTTCCTCCTCTTTCTCGCCCTTTTCTTCTTCTGTTCTTTCTGCTTTTTCTTCTTCCTCCTCTTCTTTTTTTCTTTCTTCTTCTCGATCGAACGATTGTCCCAGCTGGCCATTTTCGATTATTGACCATTTTCAATTTAGCATGCGAGTTAACTCGCTGGACCATCCGAGTCAAGTTAACTCGTAACTCGGACGATTTTAACAGCACTAGTATGGTTTATGGTAGAGTTATTTGGAGGAAAGAAACTCATAAAGCCGACTCCAGATAGATGAGATTAATGGCTGATGATGATGATGATTTTCTCTAAGTTTACCCAATACTTTAGAGCCATAGTCAAATTCTCCTTGGTTGAATTTTACAATTTGACCTGAAACTCCATACTGTGGCTGAAACTTCAACTCTTGAAAGTAGATTGCATTAAGGCCCAACACTCATTTATGCCAAAATTTCATGTGCACCCTTAGATCAATGGTCTAGGCCAATTAAAATGCACTTTTCACCACTAAATGACCTTTCAAAATGGAGAATTTTGGAGGAATCTATTTTTTCATATTAATCAAGGGCTATGCTTAAATTGAGTCTTCAAACTTCATTTTCTTGGGCCTTTTCTCCATAGTTTGAGTTTGATCTAATGGGCATAGGCCTTCTTTGAGCATGTTTCTTCTAAGTTTTAGATGGGTCCACTGAGCATGATTTCTATTTTGATTTTAGATGGAATGCTCCTGGATCACCTCAATGTGTAACACCTGACATTTAGATGGCTGAGTGCTACCTGAAAATGGGTGAGGGGGTTTGATATGGTCCAAAGTTGGCCTAGGTGGCCACAAGGAGATTGCATATTAGTGTGCATCACTTAAGGGTCCATAGCTAATCATTGGGATTCTCCCTTGTTCACTTTTGCGAGTGTGGACAGAACATCCCCTATGTGGGGCCCATTTGAGCACAAACATGAGTTGGAAAGATCTAAGCTTGGGTTATGGGGCCTACCCAAAATCACCTAACAATCACTCTAGCAAGGTCTTTTAAGGCAGAAAAGATCAATGGTTTCATAGGGGATGAGTTTTGTTCAATGGTGAGTATAACTAAAAATGGATCAAGTTGGGTAACAATATAATGGTGACTTTGAAAGACCTATGCTTGGGTTATAGGGCTTACTAAAAATCTCCTTAGTTGCATCACTCTAGCAAGATCCTTAAAGCATCAAAGATCAATGGTGTCATAGAGGATGAGTTTTATTCCACGGTGAGTGTAACTCAAAGTGAGTCAAATTGAGTAACAATACAATTCATGAGGTGGACTCCATCTAGCAGTTGTTGCAATTTACCAATTACTCAAGCTTTTGTAGAAAATGGTATCTTCCAGAAGTTTCCCTTCATCTAACCTCAACTTGATTTTGCTTTCTAGTGGAGTATCACTAGGTTTGCAATCATACGATCATGCTTTAAGAAGTAAGCCTAAGGCATACTTTTTTTGAGAGAGAATAAAACTTTTTTTTGTTCTTGAGGATTTCAATACCCAAGAAATCCTTCTCCAAGCTCCTTGATATCAAACAAATAAGGAAGCAAACCTTTTTTTGACCGGCAAGATATGGCTTTTCAGCTGGGTCCAAACTGGAATGCATTGATTGTCTAGTCCCAAACAGAGAATTTGTGTGCGTACTTTAAGGGACGAACTACTATATATGTAGGGTAACATAACAGGCAAAGAAGTAGAAAATTTACTACCAAATCACATGCGCGCACACACATACGCAAATGAAGCACCGGTCTTCCCCTCTTATCTATTCAAGCTAGAAAAATTTATCTTCATCCTATAAAACCATTAAACTTTTTAACTCCTAAATCCATGACAATGACGATGGCATGGAGCATGAAATTTTATCTGCCACAATCTACCTAATGACCTTACATTTCATCAATCCCCCAGTGAAGAATCTAGTTGGGTTCCATGACCAGTTACATTACCATGAACAAACACGATTACACAAAACAGAAGTTCAAAAGAACAGTTTCCATCATAATACAGATAAAAAATAATCAACTTTTCAAAAGAAAAGCAAGCAAAGATAGGTATATCAAAGTTGAATGGCAAAGTACACACCTTTCAGGTAAAGTAATTCCTTGCATCTCTAGTTCCATTTTAAGTCTTAGCAACCAATTTTCAGATACAGCAGAATCAAGGGTTTCATCGCCAGAGATTCTGAAAAGCAAAAAAATGATTATGAAGTATAACCACAAGTTAAAAATGATGGTGGAGGATTTGCTTACAAGGGGGGAAAAGCAGTTAGAGCATTGTTATTATTTTATTGTTGAAGAAACTACATGCTCAACCAAAATAATCATTTGGCAGAGATAAATGGAAGAATGTGAAGTATGAAAAAAACACTTGAGCACTTTCTTTAAGTTATATTTTTATGAGCAACGATTTTTTTTGCCACGGAGAACAATATAAAGTCATCAAGAGAGATGGGAGGTAATGCCCCCATGAAGGTTCCATCTTCTCCAAAAATAATCATAAATGAACCTGCAACTTTTATAGTTGCAATAATGAGAACCTTTTAACTGTCCTACTATGTTACAGATCAATGTCAATATCCAAGTTAACTTTTACTTTGTAGGAAACAAGTAAACAAGGACATGCAAAGAAAGCATTTGTTCAAAACCCTGACTAAGAAAAGAAACTCATGAATAAAAATGGGCAATTTTTATGAGCAAGCTGAAAGGAAGCCCACTTTGTATTGTCTGCAAGTGAATTTCTGTTTTAGATTTTGTATAAACCATATTAAGTTTGTCAATGTACTTTCAAACTAGTTACAGTTATTCACCAAACTGGTTCAAAAGAATAGTTGTTGGATTCATAGACCCTGACATGAAGATCTGCAATTTACACTGTTCTGATCTTGACATTAAAATAGTTAAGTAAAAAATGAATCTAAGTCAACTCAAACTCATCCATGAATTTGGTCTCAGATCGATAGATCCACATGCTTATTTTAATTGAGTCTTACATTTGCATTCTAAACATTTAAATGCACATTTTATTCATGAAACCTGAAATGCTGAATCTAATTTTAAGCTTAAATGCTTTATTTTTTTCCAAATTTCCATATTGTTAATGATTTTTTTTCCCAGAATGATTGGCACCTAAAGAATGACATGGGACTAAAAGATTTTAGTCACTATTGAGTCGATTTTGTATCAGTCACTACTGAGCCCCTAACTGGTTAAAAGATATTTAAAGCTTGAGCAAAAATATTTAAAAAAAAAAACACAAAAAAACCATAAGAAAAGAATTCCATATCCATAGAAACAAAATCACTTGTTAGAAAAATTCGCAATTTGGGATCTTGACTCGAAGCAACAAAAAATGTGCTGCGGTTAGAGAAAATAACCGCCTAATAGAAACGATGCCGGAGTGGTGGCGGAACAGTTTCTCAGTCTTTGTAGGTAATATTCCGGCGTGGGGTGCCAGCGATTTGATTAGAGTTTTCAGTGCGGCGGGAGTTGTCTTCGACACTTTTGTCCCTCTCAATCGTCGGACGGGGGGTTAGAAGGAATTTTGCCTTTGTTCGCTTTAAAACTGAGAAGGAAATGGACTTGGCCATTAAACTGTTTGACGGAAAATCTATTGATGGGCATACACTACGGGTGAATAAGGCTCGATACAGTCCTAAGAATCAAAGAGCCAGTGGTCCGAGATTTGGCCAATTGAAGGGGGCCGCAAATAAATCAATAAAGGAAAACAGGAGTGGTTTGCAAGTATCCCAAGGGTGGCACACCTCTCTCCAAAGGGCCACTAGCGAGGATTGACCGTTGGACTGAAGTGGTGGGATCAGGTATGGTGGTGGATTGAGTGAGGATTTTCGGGATACCGCTTCATGCAAGGTAGAGGGAGGTGTTGTGGAAGCTTGGGGTTTTTTTAGGGTTAGTGGAGGTAGTGGACGAATGATGCCCGACTATGGAGGTGGTTGAGTTTGTCAAGGTTAAGGTTGTGCGTCCTGTGGGTGCTGAAATTCCAAAAACATTATGCCTGGAAGTTTGCAAAGTTGGTTTCGATCTATGGACAGAGGTGGAGCCTCGAATATTAGTTGCGGTGGAAGATTTGGCTGCTCCAGGGCCACGTGTGAAGGAGAACAGTCTTTTGATGGCCTCTGCTTTGCCGGATTCAAAGGATGGAGGTTTTCAGGCCTCCCAGCATCAATCGCCCATTTCTTTTTCAAAGGAATCGCATGTTCCTTGTCAGGGTGTCGATGTTTCCCACACGTTAATCTAAAAAAAAAAAAAAACGGTGTCGATGTTTCTGTTCAGTCAAAAAACCGGTCAGAGTCAGAGAAGACAAATGGGATTCCAGTGGTAGGTAATCGCAGTTGCTCCGCTTCTGCAGCTTTCTCTGGATTCGCAGTAACTCTTGCTCCTGGAATCTCGGTTGAGCCGTTGGTTGTTGCTCTTCCTATTCACAAGGGGAAAGAGACGGAGGAGTTTGGAAGTCTAGGTCTTTCGAATCAAAAACCTAAGACTTTTAAACAGGTCTTAGTGGACCCGCGTAAATCTCACTCAGATTCAAAACTTAAGATTGCGGTGGGAACCCAAGTTCATATCAAACGGATTATTAGGCCTTTAAGTCAAGCCCAACAGAGACAGGTTATGTTCAACCGTAAAGGTGGATCCCAACACTCTAGCCCAGTTCGTTCCAGTTCCAATGGGCGACGACATTTCTCTCTTCCGCGTTTTTCAGTAAAGCATTTCTCTTCACCGCGTCAAGGCGGAAGTAACTCTAAGATGGCTTTCGTGTTGATGATGTTGGCGCGAAGGATTTTCATGGCAGAAAGGGTCGACATGGGGTAGAAGAAGCCCATTTTCGTCTGGAGGAGTTGTCCACCGGTGCAAACTCTTGTAGTATTGCTCATGTTCAAAGGGAATCAACGAATAGACCCACGGAGGTGCAGGAAGGATCTCAGGGTCATACTAGTTGGGCTTCAGAGGTGGAGGCTGAGGACTGCCTCCCTTTGGCAGTTAGGCCGGAGTCAACAGATGAGGAGAGGATGCTTATGATTGGGTCTATTCTCGGGATTACATCTCCGAGCATATCATTGCAGTTGAAAGGTATTTTGCTTGATTTCTACGAGGCAGAAAGGCGAGAAAAGGAGGAGGATACCAAACTATGTCGCACTAGAAAACAGGAGAGAGAACTTCAAAACTTACACTCTTCCGTAAATTATGACCGTGCTCTAGTTCTGGCTGAAAATGCAGCAGTGCAAGGCAGTCCAATGAAGATTATCTCATGGAATGTAAGGGGATTAGGGGCAGTTGGGAAAAAAATTCAGGTTAAGAAATTTGTGCTTTCCAAGAGGCCAGATGTTTTATTTCTTCAGGTGGAGTTAATCAAGCCAGTTTGGGGTTCAGGGAGTACGGGGTGGGTTGGTAAGGCATCCGAAGGGGCATCAGGAGGTTTGTGGACGATTTGGGATGCGTCAAAATTGTGACCATCAGTGTCGGAATGTCAAATGGTTTTCCATTGTGACCATTTTGGAAGAATTATCTACAGGAAAGTCGTCTCTTCACGAACGTATATGGCCCAAATAGTGATGCAAACAGAGAAGAATTTCTGGATGAGATTTCTTTAGGGAAACAATTATATAATTTGCCCTGGTGTGTAGGAGGTGACTTTAATGTGATTCGGAGAATGTCGAAAAGGAAAGGTTGTACCAGAATTACTTCATCGATGCAGAGTTTCAGCAATGGATAGAAGACATGGAATTGTTGGATCTGCCTTTGGGAGGTGCATCATACACTTGGTCTAATATGCAAGATAACCCAAGCTTAGCGCGTCTGGACAGATTCTTCATTGATTCACAATGGGCTGAGTGTTTTCATCACACCCCACAGTATGCGGCAGCCTCCGTTGTCTCCGATCATTTACCAATTCTTCTTGACTCATGTTTAGATTCTTGGGGCCCTACTCCATTTCGATTTGAATTGGCATGGCTGAAGGTAGACGGTTTTGCAGACTTGGTTGGTAATTGGTGCAGGGAGGCTTCTGTTACTGGTTGGAATGGTTATTGTCTCCTGCAGAAATTGAAGTATTTAAAAGGTAAATTGAAGGCTTGGGACTTTGCTAGGCGGAAGCAAGAAAAAGGGGAGGAACAACAATGGTGGGATGAACTACAGGAATTGAACCAAGTGGAGGAGATGGGTCCGCTTTCAATGGACCAGCTTTTGCGACGAAAGGAGCTAAAAGTAGCTCTACGGAAACTTGCCTTGAGGGAGGAGATAAAGTGGAAGCAGCATTCACGCGTCACATGGTTGAAAGATGGGGATCGGAATACCAAGTTTTTTCACCATGTGGCAAGTGCTACAAAAAGGAAGAATTTAATTCATTCACTTCTTGTTGAAGGGGAATGCATCGAAGGCAAGGAGGATATTTGTGACAAAATAATCCATTACTTCAGCGTCTTTATGCGCCTCCTGACAAGGACTTTCCCACACCACCTCCCTTTTAAGGAACTGCCAGAGGTACAACGTATTATGTTCGATAGTCGTTTTGAAGAGGACGAGGTGAAGGTTGCGGTGTGGGAATTAGGAGAGGACAAGGCACCGGGGCCGGATGGGTTCCCCATTATGTTTTTCAAAACCTTTTGGGTGGTAGTCAAGCAGGAGGTACAAGAGTTTGTTTGGGAGTTTTATGATAGAGGTCTCATTTCAAAGGATCTGGGTGCTGGATTTATAACATTGATTCCGAAAAAGCTGGGAGCCGCTGCATTGAATGACTTTCGGCCAATCACACTGCTTGGGAGTCCATATAAAATTTTAGCAATACTACTCGCAGACCGACTTAAGAAGACTCTTCCACTTGTTATTTCTCCGATGCAAAGTGCTTTCCTTGCAGGTTGTCAAATTGTTGATTCTGTTATAGTGGCTCATGAAAGTGTTGATTCCAAATTTTAGTCAGGGGAAGCGGGCATGGTTTGTAAGTTGGATTTCCAAAAGGCTTATGATAATGTCAATTGGTCTTCTTTGGATTTCGTAATGGAAAGAATGGGTAGTGGTAGATGGAGGAGTTGGATGCATTCTTGTTTATCGTCAGCTCATTTATCAGTGTTAGTGAATGGCAGCCCGAAGGGTTTATTCAGAATGGGAAAAGGTGTTAGACAGGGGACCCTTTATCTCTGTATCTCTACGTTATAGTGGCCGAGGCCCTTCATCTCATTTTTTTTTTTGGAAATAGTTCATATATTAACATATAAAAAGGCATCAGAGGTGCGAATACAAAGAGAAATACAAATAAAATCACAATCGCAAAAAACTGGAAGAGAGACCAAATAGTGAAGCCTTAAGTAAGATCAACACACTCTTTCCAGGCACGGAAAATGTGGGTCATAGAAATATTCAGGAACTCTTATAACGAAGCAGCCCAAGAAGCACACTTTGCATGAGCATGAATGCCACAAAGAAGAGCATTTAGGCGAGACGGAAGCAATATCCCTTCATCTCATGTTTCAAATGGTTTCCTCACAGGGATGGATTCATGGTTTTCAGATCAGAGAACCTGATTTGGTGGTTTCTCATTTGCAATATGCTGATGACACAGTCCTCTTTCTTAAGGCAGATGTGGAAGAGTTGAAAATGGTCCGAGATGTTCTAAAATGGTTTCATATTTGCTCGGGTTTGAAAATAAATTTTGATAAATGTGAATTGTTGGGAGTGAATGTGGCTCATAGATATTGTGAGGAATTGGCATCAACTTTGGGATGCAAAGTAGTTTCCTTCCAATCTAGGTACCTTGGACTTCCCATGTGCAAAGGAAAGCCTAAGAAAGGGTGTTGGGATGGGATCATCGACAACATGGAGAAGAAACTTGCTGCTTGGAAAGGAAAGCTTTTATCCATTGGTGGGAGAATTATTCTACTCAAATCTGTTCTTTCCAATCTGCCAATTTATTTTCTCAATGTGTTTAAATGCCCCGCATCGACGGCAAACAGGTTGAAACAAATTCAGTGAAAGTTCTTATGGAATGACGATAACGAGCATCGAAAATTCCATTTGGTTAGTTGGTCATAGGTTAGCAAGATAAAGAAGGATGGGTGGCCTTGGTACTCGGCCAAATCGACATTTCAACATGGCTTTGTTGGGGAAGTGGATATGGAGGTTGGACGATTCTTCTGGCGGTTTATGGAAGGACATCATTCGCACGAAATATCGGATACAAAGTCCAGGATGGAGAATCATCAATGCAAATAGAAGAGACTATGGCCTTTGGAAAGGTGTTTGTAATGTGGTACATGTTTTTGGTTGGCATATCAGGTATCGAGTATATTCTAGAAACTAGATCTTATTTTGGCAGGATAAATGGGTGGGGGTGAAACGACCCATCCGACTAGCATAATATTGTCTGCTCTGGGCCTCACACACGGCCCGCACGTCTTTCAATTGGAGAGTCAATCCATTGTTGCTCCCAAAAGGCCTCATGCTAAAAGGAGGAAGGATGTCACTTATATACAAGGGAATTTCCAACGAAACTGGCAATATGGGACTTTGGCAAGCTCCATACTATAGACACCCCTCTAGGGCGGGGTATTACAATCTACTCCCCTTAAAGCCAGAGCCGTCTTCGGCTCTGCACACGCAACAACCAAGCCCACACCCTCAAGCAGAGAGTTGAACCGTGCTCTGATACCATTTGTAACGACCCATCCCGCTAGCATGATATTGTTCGCTCTGCCTCACACACGCCCCGCATGACTTTCAATTGGCTAGCCAATCCATTGTTGCTCCCAAAAGGCCTCATATTAGAAGGAGGAAGGATGTCACTTATATACCAGGGAATTTCTAACGATATTAGCAATGTGGGACTTTGGCACGGTTCATACTACAGACCCCCCCTTCGGGGCAGGGTATTACAAGAGGAGGCTTCTTCGTCCTGTTCATTTCCCACGCTATTTTCTTTGGCGGTTAATAAGGACGCTACAGTACGGAAGTGTTTCAACGTTATTAATAACAAGATTATTTGGAGTCCAACATTCAAAAGAGAATTGAATGATTGGATGGTTGATGGTTGGATGTCTCTTTTGAATTTAGTAGAGACTACCTTTGTGGCTGGAACAAGTCCGGATCACCATCTTTGGAGTTGGATCCTCATGGCAACTTTACAGTTTCATCTTTTTCTATGGAGTTATTGAAATCAGAAGTGCAGCCTGTTGTTAACCCAAAAATTTGGTTGGGACTTTCTCCTTTAAAAGTAAAGGTGTTCAATTGGTTAGCAGGCCTGAAGAAAATACTGACCCTCGATAATCTACGATTACGAAGGATGCTTATTATTAATGCTTATCCATTGTGCTTGTCAGATGCAGAGTCGGTAAATCATCGTTTACTTCATTGTCCGGTTTCCTTTCAGATATGGGCCCACTTTTTCCAGCTTCTAGGTGTTCAATTTAGCTTGCCTCGTGAGTGGTCCGACTTGTTAAATGAAGAGATGATAATGTTTGGGACCTCCTTTCGCCGCGCTCTTTGGGAAACAAGGCAAAGTATATGGTGGTCTATCTGGCTAGAGCACAATAAGAGAATCTTTCAAGGAAAATCAAGCTCAGTATCGAATCTCCTTGACATCATCAAAGTACGAGTGGCCTGGTGGATAGTCGGATCATCACAATATAGGGGACTCTCTGTGTCAGATTTATGTAGAGATTGGGCTTCGGTTGATCAAGTCTTGCAACAATTACACTCTCGCCCTTCTATTCCTTGGTCTCCACCACCAACAGGATTACTAAAACTATACTTTGATGGTAGCAGTATGCAAGAGGAAGGGTTAGTAGGTTATGGAGGTTTGATCAGAAACGACTCCGGTCTTTCTTTGTTATCCTTTGCTGGTCCTATCCCACACATCTCTGTCATCGAGGCAGAACTTTTTGCCCTTTGGAGAGGCAGTATGGAGTTGGCCAAATTAGGTGTCCAAGGGAGTATTGTCGAAGGGGATTCATAGGTAGTGGTGGGGTGGGCAACAGGTTCTCAGTGCACATGGCGTTATTTAGATAAAATTGAGCAATTAAACAACTATTCTCGGTCCATAACTTTAACATAGCATGGGCCAACCGGACTTGTAATTCTGCTGCAGATGAACTACCTCGTCAGGGGGTGTTTCTATCTCTAGAATCTGTAATTGGTATATTGTAATTGGGAGGGTTGTTTTGTTCTAAGAGGTGGCCACTCAGTCATCCTTCTCTGTATATTCTTCACTTCTTTAATATAACACGTTACCTTTCAAAAAAAAAATCACAATTTGCAATGGCATCTATTAGCCTTCGGGTAGCAGCACAGATCTTTAATTTTTGCAACATTTTGGAGTAAATGTTGTATAAATTTGTTTTCATTTGGTGAAGTTTCTGTTAACCAACTTCTAGAAATAGACCAAAGGTCTGAGGTTTGACTCTTCCATGAGCAATCTGATACACGAGGCTTGGGGGCAGTTTCGTGTATCCATGGGATTAGTCACACCTCCACGTGGGTGGGGATACCCATGTTATTCCCCAAAAAAAATTCTGTTAACCAAGTTAAAAAATTTAAAAGATAAAAAAAAAAAAAAAGCATTAGTCTTACGAGTTGGACAACTTATTGACAATAAAAAATCCTACAAATACAATTATTTGGCATGATTTTGCATTCCATTTTTTTTCAAAAACAGATGGCAGTTGGTAGTAGTAATAGCAGCACATTTTTATAGATTTAAGTTTTTCTTCTGGGTATGATTATAGAATTCAGTGACAAGGAACAGCTGGCAACAGCATCATAAGAGATTTGAAGCACTTTAACTATGCTCTTATGTTTCTTATTCAAACATCTATGATTAATACAGCTACAACTTTACAATAGCCTTGACAGTTCTCTCATAGACATCTGAAATCATTTACATTGCATACCTCATATCAGAAACTGATTGTGTAGGTGGTGACTCAGGTTGTGCCTGAGACTCATCCATATTGTCCGAGGTTTCATTGAAATAGTCTGACTGATCAGAGATGGCAGTTGCAATAGACAGGAACAACAATGGTCTGGAGAGTTTCTGCCAAAATAAAAGAATAGCTAAGGATCAAAAGAATGGTGGACAATCTTTGACGAAATAAAGGAAATTAACCCAATAAAACATGGAACTCATTAAACTTTTTTTTTTTTCATTTCCCTTTTTTGGATGTGGTATGGTCCTACATTTTACAAACACTCCAGATCGTTAATATATTTTCAGAGGACATTCAAAACATATAGACACACAAACAGAAGCAGCATGTCCAGAACTTAGTATGGGGAATCGTTTACAGCATGAATCAAGTACAGGGCAGTTACTGAACTTCACAAGCATCACTCTGACTGCAAGAACTACCATACAAGACATAAGAATATCAAATGTATTGTAGCACATGAGCCATTTCAAAAGCTAGAAGTTTTCCAAAAGAGTAGTAGTGACGAAGGGGTCTCACAAATTTCTCTCCTCACAAATTCTTACATTTCTGTTTCTTTGAAGCTAAGATGTTGCAAGAAAAACTGACAATTTAGACAGCTGAGAAGAAAATGAATTATAGATGGGAAGCTCATTGCTGAAACCTTAGAGACTGTCGCCTCAAGCCACATTCACCCAACACCACCCAAAAGGTAAAAAAAAAAAGGAAAAGACCCAGGTACACCCTGTAGTACTGGCTTAATTTCGACTTAATAGAACCTTCCTAATACAAAAGTCAACCACACCCCCCCCCCCCCCCCCCCCCCCCCCCCCCCCCTCTTCTCCAACCCAAACCCCAAAACACGTAGTTCCGATTTATCTAGGACTTGAACCGGACCTCCTCAATTTAAAGTCCACCAAGAGAATACAAAACAAGGCAAAAGGAATTCATGTATGATGGTAACCGTCTAGCTCAAGCCAGGTCTGAGCACATGATTAACAAAAGGAAACCCGAGCTTGAGCATGGAACAAGCTAATATATATATACATATGGCCGAGCCCAGGCCTGACCAGCTGAACAGAATGCCCAGTCCAACTGAAGAACCATTCATGATTTCTGACCTTTCATTTGTTTCTTATTTTTCCAACCTATGGATATTAAATATGGCCTAACGTTTAACTAGGTTAGATTTAATGCCCAAGTTTAATCACCTTACGTTCTTATCCTCAACAGAGAATATCAGGAACAAATCCACGCTACCTGATCATTATCAGAGTGAAAAGAACATAATACAACCACTTAAATAGGATAAACAATATTGAAATACTAATAATGATTAAAGAAACATTAATATCCAACTAACACAATGTTTAGATGTTTAATCTTTGAACCAACCTGCATGCCTTTAACCAGAATCTTAAGAGGTGTCCATCTCTGAATCCACTTAAATGGGGGATAGCAAATGATTTGTAGTGCTTGAAGACCTTGCCAAATGTATGGACACCTTGTTTTGGACAGCCTCTGAAGCATACCCAAGGCTGCAACTTTAAGCAAAAAGAATACTATCGGGTCAGTAGATCCTCTTCCCAATCTAACACGTTTCAGAGAAACCAATGGCTTCAGAAGCTTCTGCAAATTCTTCTGAGTGGAGACAACTAAACATTGTTGGGATCTCTTGCTGGTTGTAACATTGTTCAGCACTTCTGAGTTCTTACTTGATCCAGACACGTGTAAAGAGTCTCCCATTGGAATGAATCAATAAAACCCCAGCATCACCTTCTTACTTAATTGAAAACATTAGAATTTAAAAGATCAGATATTCTTGAGGCCATATCTGGAAAGTGCTCAAATCATTTGGGGGTTTCACATTGCAGTGGTGCAACTCTAAAATTATTGCACTGCACCAGATGAAAAGCAGAACACCTCCAGTTGCATGCACCAGGAAGAAATACAACTAAAATGAAGCTTGAACAAAGCTAGCCTGATAAAACACCAATTTCAACATCAACATGACAAATGAAGATTGATGATAGATGTAATAAGAAAAACATGCAACTCCTTCGTATAATAATAAAGACTAGAGTGACCTTTCAAAAAAAAAAAAGACTAGAGTGAACAACTGAAAACACCATTTTTTGTCTTTTTGAAAAGGAAATCACTAAAAACACCATTGAGATTATAAAAGCAAATTCTCCACTGAATTTTACTACACTATACAAAATGGCATCAAGAAACTAAAGTATTCTCTTGAAAATCTTGGAGTTTATCATGCTAACAACACACCCCTAACAAGTGTAGAGGTAGAGGCTGTGTTTGGATGTGTGTGGGTGGGTGGGTGTTTGTTTTTTGGGGTTGGGGGGGGTGGGGTGGGGTGGGGGAGGGGAATTGGAGAGACTTCTCCTGCTTAGATTCATTCTCCAAGAGAAAGTGGCACCCATAAACAATGAACCTTCTCCTCCTCCACGAGAAGATGATATACTCCACCCTTTCCAAGAGAACACCATCTTCTCCAGCTGAGGAGAAGATTATTGCAGGTGCAACATGTCATTTAGGTTGCACCTGGTAACCCTTTTGTTATTTTTGGAGTTCAATAAAAATCTAAATATTGGGACTAAATAATCACTTAATGAGCTATTAGTGGATGAAATTTCATCTCAAAATTCATATTTTACCACGATCTTAGTGATCAAAAATGACCAGAAGCCTTTTTCCCTAAAGATGCCTAGTGATTTTGACTTCTAAGATCAAGTGACTCAGATTTGATTTTTGGGCTAAAATTTGATCCACATGTAGCTCATGAACTCAACTTCAATCCCACCTAATTGTTTTTCTTCATGATTCACAATGTAAAATAAATAAATACCACGGTACAACTCATATAGCCTTATGATTAGGTTCCCTTAACAACAAACAAACAAGTTTAAAGGAGATCTCCAAGAGATCTTAAGAGGCAAAAGTTCTCCTAATTTCTCTTACCCCTGAAGAATCTCCTCTTCTCCTCATCCAAACATAGCCATAGCGCGTACATGCTAACTACTGAAAAGCTAAGGAAATTTTTTCAATTATACACCCCAATGTACCACAAGGACTAGCACCATTCAAAAAAAAAAAAGGTACCATAAGGACTACTTGTCCTTAACAATTGCATGATTAATAAATCTAGATATACCACGTGTAATCCACTAATTAGGGGCTGTAACAGTGATATGATCACCATGATCTTTCCAAGAAATCCATCCACACGGACCCCACATGTGGGCCCTGCAGAGAAGGCATTTAAGGGATCTGAGTTATGTATGTGTATATATATAATTATATATATGGAAGCAAAAAGGTTTTTCTTTAGAAGCAATTAACAGGTAATAAGTGGGCCCACTTTTTCTTTCTAGCTGGAGTTGGATGAGGAAACAAGATTCAATTGATAGTAAATGCTTCAATGATGATTTCCTTGAACTTAGGAAATAAGGAAAATTGGACTATCTATATAAGTTATGATTTGGGAGACATTGAAGCAGGCTTCTCCTTTGCCTGATTTAGTTCCAATAGGCATTAAGGTGCGACCACATCAAAGCCCCTCGCCTTGGTCTTTAAAAAAAGTAATAAAAATAAAAACAAAAAACATACTTCCTTCTTCCTCCTCTTTCTATGAACTATGAAGCAGAAGTCTTGACCTCCTAGCTTGTATACAAAAGCTTGTCCATGAGAGGGATCAAGATACAACCTAGAAGATAAAAAAGGAGAAAGAACCTATGGCATCCAAGTTTTTATGTGTGGTTGCTACAAACCAGGGTATTGACCATGATGTACGTCTATTTAAACTTGCAGCCAATTAATTTGGTTTATTCACAAGATACGTTGGCTCATTAACAAATTAATACCCATTTATGAGGCAGTTAGCTTAATAATAAGGCCTCAAAAGGACCTCTATTTTCTAGTTAGAGGAATTTTTTATTTTCTAAACAACTGTGATATTCATTGAGAACACTACAAGCTATGATATGATAAGAACTTGATGCAAAAAAAAGTTCACAAGACACGTGGACCCATATTTGGGCTCAATTTCAAGCTATATGCAAGATGACCCATCTCTGCTCGAGCGCAAAGCCATCAATGTGGGATATGAAACACTCCACCCCACCAACTAGTTGAAGATCAGACCTAAGAACCCCAACATTGGTATGTTCTTCTCTCTCTGTATATAGGAGATCCTAATGAACCATGTTTGAAATTCTCCCAAAAATAATCCTACACTCAATTGTTTCAACACAGCATATTTGCTAGGATCTTAGGTCATTCAAGTAACTGGTTTGTTTGGGAAGCAATGATCAGGTGTTTAGACGTTCGGATCACATATCCAAGCATTATTCTTGTACTTTGATGGCTGAATAAGACCACCTCTCATGAACAACTACCATAGTTCATAACCTTTTCTCATCCACAATGCTACATGCTGAGACTTGAGATATCATGGGTGTTGGCAAAAAGTCGCATGTTAGTGGATGGGATTGAAGGGAGGTGCCTACAGTTGTTTCTTAGTGTTTGAATATCACAAGCAATGTTCTTTGCTAATGTTATTTTGACCCTTTTTTTGGATTTTGTGATTGAACCTATTCATGCCATTGGTGCAAACAGAGGTCATCTTTGAAATCTTGTTCGCATCAGACTTGAACAAGTGGACACCCATCACTAAGGGGGGAAAAAAACAATTACATGTTAAGCATGATCTTATCTGGTGCTGTGGTGTAGTCGGTTATCATGTCAGTTACCGTTCAAAAAAAAAAAAAAATGTTAAGCATGATCTTTCTTAAGAGTTGCAACTATCACATTAAGTCAATTCCAACCACCGGTGGAAAGTAAAAGTCAATGTTACTATGTTTACATAAACTTTTCCATCTGAACTCAAATAGTGAGATCACTAAGAAAATTATGCTAGAATGGCTAGTACATAAATATCTGGACAGTGCATGAAACAAGTTAAGGATGGGATAAAACATTCCTTGTATGAATTCAAGATGCCAAAGATTTACATCACTCACCAAGAACCCATAGCATAGTACAAGTTAGGAAAGAGTAATAGGAGAATGCTTCAGACAAGAACCAAGAAACTCAAAGAACCAATATGGGTTGGACAGTTAAGGAAAGAGTAATAGAAGAGTGCTTAAACAAGAATCAAGTAACTCAAAGAACCAACTTGGGTTTACACAAGGTAAGTTCACAATAGAAATTATTTTGGTAGTGAGACAACTTACGAAAAAGTTCAGGGAGACCTTCACTAAAAAAAATTAAATATAGATTTTATTGACCTAGAAAGGTCTATAATAGGGTATCAAGGAAATTAATTTGGCAGGCATTGAAAAGAAAAGCATCCCTAAGAAATATATGGAGACATAGATTAGATACAATTTCTCTACCTTTTTTCCTCTCTCTTAATCTTATCATGGTAGGCAGAGCCAGCGTCTCATAATTTTTTGGGAGAAGCTGCTACAATCATCCTGTCACTTTATCATCACTGTATTGGTGGAGCCCACTGATTTCTCTTCATCAAATCTCAAGCAAGGATATCTTTTCATAAAGAATTTATCCTTGGTAATCTACATATTTCTTAAGAATTTTCTTTAGCCTCTAGGTCAGTGAAAACGATGGACTTGTTCTTTACCAGAAAAAAAATGGGACAAAAAAACTGTGGAAATTCTTTATCCCAACCATACATCTTTTTAGAACTTTGGAATCTCTTTGCAAGACTCTCCCCCTACTGTTCTCATTTTTTGAGGGCCCACCCATCTGTGACCTCTGATCTTGGAACTGAAATGTGGGGTCCACACTACAGGTGTTTTCAATCAATGGCAATCACAACCAAATTGTGTTTTTTCTTCCTTTTTTAAGATTTTCGCTGTGTTTCACTTTCATTTCCTTTTGACACATTTGGTGCAGAACAAAATTCAAGGACTTTATAATTTAAATTCTTAGTGATCCACAACACAATAAAGCAAGGATCTTGAAATCTTTGAAGATTGTAAATCCTCAAAATTATGAAGATTTATGATTCTAAGGGTCCCCGTGGGATTTTGTATCCTAGATATGTAAATTTCATGGAGTGCATGGAATACATTCTCACTCACATGCAAAGCATGGGTTCGGTCCTTGCCTCCTAAGTGAAAAAGGGGGGGAAAAAACAAAAACAAAACCTCTTCATCCCTTTCTCCCTTTCCAATGCCTCCATTCAACAAAAGGGCATAGATTAACAATATCCAGTTACGCTATCAACCTCTTTGTACTACTTTTTTTTCCTTTCTTTAGAAAACAAGACAAACCTCTAATGCATTACTTTCAATAGAATCCCCATTATTCAATCCATATATTTCAATAACGTCAAAATAATTTGAAGAACTTTTTAAGTAATGATAAGGAAAAAACTCAAAATAATTTGAAACCAAAATAGGCCAATCCATGTATTTTTCTAAATCTCTTGCTGTCAATCAAAAGAAGAGGAATAAGCCCTCCACTTCACCAATTGTCATCCAGTCACCCTTGGACTATCCAGATCCATCACTTAATTGGTCTAACCTCCCATTGCATTACAAAAAGGTAAGTGTGTCTCTACTAAACATCCACTTGATCTCTTTATTTCTTATCATCCCATTTCACCCTCATATTGTAGTTTTCTTTCATACACAGATACCCCTCTATTCCTAAGAGAATTAATACAGCTCTTCAAAACCCTTGTTGGAAAGCAGCTATGAGAAAAGAATTGACAGCACTTGAAAAAAAAAAATAGACTTGAGATGGTGCTCTTCCCATGGGCAAGACTCCAATTGGATGTAAATGGATATTTTCTCTCAAACATGATCTAGATGGCTCTATTGCTCGCTATAAGGCATGTTTGGTTGCTAAAGGAATCATCCAAGCCAATGGAATTAATTAATAGGAAACTTTTTCTCCTACGGCTAAACTCACTTCTGAACAAATCCTTATCTCCTTTGCTACCACTCGTCAATGGCCAAAAATTAGCTAATATCAAGAATGCATTTCTTCATAATGATCTAAAAGAAGAGGTCTACGTGCTTCCACCACCCAAATTTAGTAAACAAAGGTTGTCATGGTTGGTATGTTGACTCAAGGCACTTTATGGACTTGAATAGTCTACACGGGCAAGGTTTGATAAATTCAGTAATGTTTTATTGATTTATGGTTTCTCTCACCGTCATCAGACCATTGTCTTTGTTTATCATACTAAAAACATTTAGATGTTTCTTGTTGTTTATGTAGATGATATTGTTTTAACAGAGAACCATGAATCCTCCATCACTACCCTAAAATGTCAATTCCAAGCTTTCTGCTAAGGATGGCGCTACTCTTGTAGATCCACGATTTTATCAACAGTTGATAGGCAAGTTTATCTATCTTACGATCACTCGACCTAAATTATCTCACACTATTGGCATGGTAAGCCAGTTTATGCGTGCTCCAACTCATGTGCAGCTGAAAGCAATTTTCCAAATTTTAAGATATCTCAAGCACATCCTAGTTGTGGCCTTTTCTATAAGACTCGGACTAAACTTACTATTTAGAGATTTTTTATGCCAATTAATTTGGTTCTCATGATGATCATTGGTCTACCACTAGCTATTGTCTCCTTTTGAGTTCTCATCCGATTCCCTCGCAAATCAAGAAACAAAGCATTGATGCTTGATCTAATGCGAAGGCAGAATATAGGGCAATGGTGAATACAACGTGTGAATTATTGTGGTTCCAACAATTTCTTAATGAACTGGGATTTGCTTCTTCCAAACCTCTTCTTATGTTCTGTGGCAATCAAGTTGTCATTAACATTGCCCCCAATCCAACTTCTCATGAGCATAAATAGCATATTGAGGTTGATTTTTCCTTTCTTAGACATCATCTCTTCCAGAAAGATTCACATTCCTATCTGAACTCAAACGATTAGTTGGCGGACAAGCTTACAATGGGCCATGTCTCGCTCAAAACTTGATAATGTTCTAAGCAAGCTGGGTTAGTTGATATTTATGCACTAGATTGAGGGGGAGTGTTGCAAGATGTATTATGAAAATGTATTTTTTTCTCTCTCGTACCTTTTACGGAAAGCATCTACAATTTTGTATAGTATATTGCAAATCAATGTACATACTATAGTTTCTCTAAAATATTGTCTGTAAATGAGAGTTTTTGTAAGCTCAAAATCAAACAATGAAATATAATTTCATTCTCCAAAATCCTATTATTCTCTTCCTTCTTTCCTTTTATTCTTTTATCTTCCCATTTTATTAACACCACGTAGCATACCATCAGTACCTACCAATCTAAATTTACACCTAGCCACCCCATCTACATTAAAAAACCTTTAGGAAGTATTGACCACTTCTACACAATTTCCTTTAATTCTTCTTCCTTATAAAACACTTGTCAAGATTAACCTTGCTAATTCCTTGGCAACAACCACCAACACAACCTAACTTTGGCACATTTAGTCCTTATCCACCCTCTTTCACTTTCCTATAAAAAATCCAAGCATTCCTCTACTTCAAAAGAAAGCATGAAACAACTATTAGATTCGTGTCCCAAGCAACTTTCCTTTTGACGTTGAGAACACACACCCCCCCCCCCCAACAAAAAAATCCCAAAAATAAAAAAGACAAGCAGTATTACTAAGCACCCCCATCATCTGCCAAAAACCTCCCAAATAATTTTCTAGAAAAATAGCACCCACTAAATAGGTGATAAGCATGTTCCTCCTCTTCCCCACACATAACATAGGTCATTTGAGTTTCTTCCTCCTCAAGTTACATTTAGCCAAAACTTTACCATAATTGCACTCCAACATAAAACTTGAACGGATTGGTGCCTAGCCCCACCATGACATTAACCATGATGGTTTATCCCCCTAGATACCAAAGCCAGTTTGAGACAAGCCTCCACCTAAAACTTCCTTGAAGAATCTCTTACACCCCATACTCCTGAAAATAGGTTTTCCCACTTTCTAGTCTCCAAACATATTTTAAAAGGCATCAACTAACAACACCACCCCCCTCCCCCCCCTTTCTTTTCTCTCTCTCCCCCCCAAATCATCTCATAACACCCTTTTATAGATAACTTCTTATTTACCACCATCCTATAGAGCCCACGAAAAACTTTAAGTTTCCTCTCTCCAAATGGATATTTTTACCTTTTTGTTGCTCATTCAAGTGCTGAGGCCAAGTATTGAGGTGTGGCAAATATTGCTTGTGAGCTATAAGGTTAAAGCAGCTACTCCTTGAGCTTTCCTTTTGTCATCCTAATCCATTATAAATGTTCTATGGTAATCAATAAGCAGTTCATATTGCTTCAAACCTATTTTTTTCAAATGGTAACTTTATTAAGGGGCACAAGATGAAGGCAAAAAAATAGAATACAATGAGAAGAACGAGAAGGAAACCCTCAAAGCACCCAAAAACTAAACAAAGCAAAAGCATGAAGGCCACCCCACCAAGCCCCATAACACCAACAAAAGAAAACGTGAAAGCCTACATTAATCCAATACACTCGTTCCAAGCATAAGAAATCTCAAAAATGGAAAAGTCTCGAAACTCCTGAAAAAAAAAAGAGAAACCCACACAGTGCATTTTGCTTTGACTCTTCTAATAACCTCTAAAAGGCAGTCTTCTTCAAAGAATTAAGGTCATTTCTTCGATGTGCTCTCTACTTCTAAGTTCATAGCCTTCGCGTAGGTTCATCGATATTACCCATCAAATAAAGGCATGTTCGGGAAGACCATCTAATACTCCTGAAAGGATCAGTTGAAACCCCTAATTGTTTCTGCAAGACCAACATATTTACCTAGGGAACTAGTAAATACTTCTACGAAGAAGGTTGTGATAGAAACGCCCAATTTCTTTTGTTTCTGAAAACCCTATTCTACTCTCCTAGCAAAGGTTCCAAATTTTGGCGACAAGAGCAAGCTATCATAGGATAAAAAATCTAAATAAGCCCCTACATAACTCCCAACATGGGGAAAAGAAGCAAAATCAGGTGCCATTGACCACTAAACATCACAAAGGCGGAATATGGAGGCCAAACATTTGAAGAAAAGTAACAATGGAGAATAAGGTGGTCCACATCTTCAAAGGCACAAAAGCAAAGAGGGCAAGCAATAACCATGATTCTATTCCTCTTGTGGATGTTTTCTTTAGTAAAGATCTTGCCCAGACCAACAATCCAAGAAAAGTTGACTGCCCAAGGAGAGGCTTTGGAGGACTAGATGCCCGGGTCAACCATAGCCACAAAAAAAGGAATTTATTAAACGAGTCTATGTGGTGTTAGGCCACTTATCAAAGAGTCCTCTTCAGCAAGATGTAAACATGTATTGCTAAGAAGGAGAAGAAAGGAAGCAAAGTCATCAGCTTCATGATTTGAAAGGTTTACTTGAAAGAGAGTATTCCACATAGATTGATCACCTCGAAAGGATAGGCAATCAACAACTAAAGCAACATCAGAAGTTGACAGGTAAAAGAGAGAGGGGAAGAGGTCAACTAAGGGGATAGATCCATTCCAATTGTCTTTCCAAAACTGAACTTCATTGCCACGACCAACTCTAAAATGCACATGTTGCTTGAAGTTCTCAACATAGGCACAAATGGATCTCTACATTCCAGAATCCTTTCGAGGAGTAGGGTTGATCTCCCAACCAAAGCTACTTACATTGTACTTTGCAATCAGTAGGGATTTCCAATGGGCTTCACGTCAAAGACGAGGCACCAAAGCCATTTGGCAAGAAAAGCTTCGTTCACTTTAGCAATAGAATGCACCCCAAGGCCTCCAACTTCAATGGAAAGACACAGTTGATGCTAGACACAAGATGAATTGTTTTCTTATCGAGAGAGCCACCCCAAAGAAAATCTCTCTCAATTCTTTCAAAGATCAATCACCTTCCTTGGACATCTGAAAGCCAAAAGAAAATAGGCTAGGAGAGCTAAAAGGACAAACTTGAGAAGGATGATTCTGATGTAGGACACGCAGCTCATAGGCCCAATTTTAGTATTTGTTATTTTTTGTATTTTCGCATTATTTTATTTTTAGAATTCTTATTTAGCAAGAAAGCCAGGTCGGTGGCTTTCCCAATTTATTTAGAAGTCTAGGATAAGCTTAGAAGTTCTATTTTCGTTTAAGAATAATTAAGAAGTTTCCTACTTTGATTAGGAGTTATTTTCTATTTTTATCTCTTTGTTTTCACTTGATGCGGGAGCACCGCCTGCAACTAAACAGGAAGAAGGTAGAAACATCTGCAACTTGGACAAAAGTAAGAGAAGACAAAAATAAATTAGATAAATCTGAATCTTTAATTCATTATTCGAATAGAGGTGTATCCCTCTCTTACATCTATCATATTTATAGGAAAACAAAGATATAAAAATAGAAAAGGACTCCTAATCAAAGTAGAAAACTTCCTAATTGTTCTAAAACGAAAATAGAACTTCTAATCTTATCCTAGACTCCTAAATAAATTGGGAAAGCCACCGACCCGGCTTTCTTGCTAAATAAGAATTCTAAAAATAAAATAATGTGAAAATACAAAAATAATAAATACTAAAATTGGGCCCATGAGCTGCGTGTCCTACATCAAATTCTGCCTCCAAAAGAAGATATTTCCTTCTCCAAGAGGCAAGCCTCTTGCTAAATTTGTTGATGACCGATTTCCAGAGAGAACTATGAGGTAAATGAGATGCAACCCATTCACTCATGCACATCCAAACACAGCATACATGTATTAGATTAAGGGCACAAGACCTCATGAATACAAATCCCCTAAGAAATTATCCAAATCAGTACTTCACTTTTGCGAACAAAATGTAAATTCTAACCAAAATGTATAAGAAAATTCAGAACACATCCAACAGATTCATACACCAACACTCAGATTCATGCACCAACACTCGTTTTAATTCGAATTCAAATCCCCTAAGAAATTATCCAAATCAGTTCTGTACCAATTCAAATTTTCAAAAAACAATTCCACATATAAATCAATGATGTGTCAAACAGTGGGGACCACTTTTCCAATCTAAATCCTCCAGACACCCTACACAAACATCCAGGTGATCCTCGTACACAGGAGTCTAAAGATTGTTATATATACAAACTATGGGACCCTGAGATCAAGCTGTTGGGATAACCGATCCAACCCACGATTCCATACCCAGACAGAGAGAAGAAGAAATTCTTAAAGGAGAAAGGTTCTTCAGAATAAAATCGCGAAATGGAAAAGAATTTCGGATTCTTCCTTTTTTTGGTGAAGTGGTTTTTTCTTTTCTGCTGTTGTTCTAGAGAAGTGGAGATGTTGTTATTCACATACCTTTCAGTTAGTTTGTCAAAAAGGCCATCGGATCAGATGGAAAATAGAAAAGCTGAATTTCTCGATCCACCTTTCTGCGAAAAGAGAGGGAGGAGAATACGTTTTCAGCAGAAAGGAGGGTCTGGAGGAAGATTTGCCGCTCGTTTTCTTCTTCTTGCATAGCAACTCAGAGGGAGAGAGAGAAGGGGAGACCTTGGCTTCTTCGGGTGGAAAGGGCCTTTGGGATGGAAGAGAATCGCGCCTCCATTGCAAGCATGTGATCTTGGCCACCACCTTGGTCGTCATTCACGTAGTTCCCATAATTCTTTTTCTCCGTAGCGCCATTTTCTCTCTTAAAAAAAATTGTTTGGCATTTCACCCTTTCTTACTTTGTCACCTTCATTTCAGCTCAGCATCATTGTCTTCTTTTTACAAAAAAAACCTCTTCGGCATTTCAGCTCATCTTTTCATTATTATTTTCATGGCAAATGACAAAATAATCTTCAAAATAAATTACTTAAGTGAAATTATATTATAATAACTTTTTTAATATGGGTATTTTCATTTTTATTTTTTTTTGAGATGCGACTAATTTCAAGACAGTGGTAAGTCGGAGAATAACCCCATAAAAAATTATTTATAAATCTTTGAATGTAAATATAAGAATTATTGTTCCAGAGTTGATTCATATGAGAACTCTTGTCTAAGAAATAATGCCACAAAAGAAGAGCCCAAAGTTCACTTATATTTATTATATAAAAAATTCTCATATTACCAACTAGACCCAATTTGAAATACCACAACGTTGGTAAAACATTTCACTTGAAAAGTAATTTTATCATTTGCCAACTTGACGTGTTAGTGCAAGACTTAAAAAAAAAAAAAGAATATTTAAAAAGAACCCTCTAACTAAAATAAATATTTCAAATTTTTCATAAAAAAATTGCCCTTAAAATGTTATACAAGCCTATGGTATGCCCTATATGAGATGCTTAAATGACACTAGTAATGGCCACTCTCACTTTCTATAAGAGCTTTGAAATTTTCATCTAAGCATATTTGCATGCCGCTCTTCTACTATTTCAAATAAAAAGTATACCTAAAGAACATTTTTCAAGCTGAAAATCACCAATTTAAGAATTGTTGCCATAAAAAATTATGCCTTAATATGAACATCCAAAATTAGAAAATTGCAATTGACATGAAACGAACTATCCTCTAACTTCGTGAGTAAAACCTTAATGAAAATTTTTTAACGTAAAATTTTAAAAGTTTTATAAAAATTTTGAAAATTACATAAAAACCATAAAAACTCTATCAATCACATCAAAGACTCTTCATTTAATGTAGAAACATTTGTATACAATTTTATTTTATTTTTTTTACAAGAAACTCGAAAATAAAAAGTTTCTTAGAAATATCAATTGTTATCAAATTTTCTAGAAAAATCTTGAAAAATCAAAGAGACACACTATAAACAATGTCACATCTCCATTGAATTCTATAAGCACCAAATATTATTTCAGTAAATTATTTTCACAAAAAAGTCAAAATTTGAGATTATCTTAGAGTCAAAACTCCGAAAAAAATAATAAAAATAACTCAAAATAGTTAAAATTGATGAAAATAACTCTAAAATTGAATAAATTGCTTTTAAACTTTTTTATATTCAAAATATTGGTGAAAATAACTTGAAAATTAGTTTAAACCGATTTTTTAATTTAAAAATAAAAAATCAGCGTTGGTCAAAATACTGACCAACATATTGGCCGATATTACCCTCTTGAAATCAATAAGATACATATCAATCAATATTATTGCCCAAGGTTTGTATAGTAAAAACTATGAAACTTATCAAATCATAAAATAGATTTTTAACTAGTGCCATCAAATCTTCAATGAGGTGTTACATAAACTAATGATGATATTGGTGGCCCCATTTGACGTATATCAGTATTGCCGCAATTAAAAACAAAAGTTCATTTTCCAATTAGTCTACATCAATATTTAGTACAAGATTAAGACTACTAAATTGAAGAGATGTTCTTCAACCTTCCATTTTAATTATTTCCGTTTCAGTTGTTATCTGAACCTAATATAAAGACAACATCTAAAATGAAGAATATGAGAAGAATTACTCAAAAAAAGAAAAAAAGCTTTGCCTACAACGTTTGGTTTAGCCTCAAACTAAAACCAAAGCCTTAATTTAGAGTTAAATCAGGCTTCTAAAGCATACCAGACAAAATCATTAAAGAACTAATGGTCAAATCGTGAATCCACACTATACTGTTGCAACTGGTCATTTCCTCATTCTAAAAAAAAGTAGAAGACGATGAAATTTGTATATATCTGATTGTGGTCAAGTTAAAAAACAGTTTCTTTCTAAAAATATAAGTAAAAAAAAAAACCTGTAGTTTTAAACCTTTCTTTATGTTTAGAATATTTTTGAAAAATTAAAAAAAAAAAAAAATGACCAAAGTAACCAGGTGTCTTTACGTGTATTGTAACATAGAATAATTTTAACATGATTAGTCCCTAGGGCATATATGATCCTCCCAATATCACATACACCATGTGCCCATTGGGGTTCGAGCATAAATCGAACTCAAGAATCCACTTCTTGAAATGGGCTTGACCATCATGCAACCCCTTGGGGTTACAAAAAATAATATTCATTTTAAATCTTAGAAATAAGATATTTACAAGTTAAGACCAAATAGACAGAGCCAATTGTAATCAATATTTTTATTCCATACTACCTTTGTATAATAATTGCTAATTATATGTCCAACCTTGTAACTCCAACTATCACCCGTCCCGCTCATTAAAACTGTGATCCCACATTGACAATGCCCCAATATTCAAGTATAGCATTCAATGCCTAAAGTAGAACATTGAATGCCTCCATCTACACCCCTTCAAAGGGAAACCCCCTAATTCTGCAGCAGAGCAGGCTAACCACCCTTATTTGTGGGATAAGCAGGCTAGCCATTTTCTGGGCCCTTTTCCTCCATACCTTGAGGACCCTCCTCTTCTCATCAACTGGTAAAATAGGCTCAACCTGAGACTACTAAAAAATTTAAATTACTCCACTAGCAGATGGTTCAAAGTTGGCTTGCATTGAGTTACCACAGTTTGTGAAACAAACAGATGTATTCAGATTGATGTTCGATGTAGGACTAACATGGATTGTTGTGTTATTGCATTTAGTCACTCAAAAAGTCTCCAACTGTATTGAGTCTGGTAGCAAGGTTGAAGCACAGAATGCTGCTAACTTGGGCCACTCAAAACTACTAAGAAATTTCTTCAAACCAATTGAGTCTAGGGAATATAATCTAAACAGCTAAATCCAAGACCACCTTAAAGTTCACAGTTTCTTCAAACCCAATTGAGTAAGAAGTATCATTGAAGCATTCAATGCTACACTTGAAATCTAAACCTTCAAAACCATAAGCCAGACGAAAGTTCTATGAAGCATCATATTTTGACAGAGCACATCCATCCCATTGATTCCACTAAATCTGCATGAATTTTGCAGACTCTGAAATCATTACAAAAGCTTCAGTCCCCCTGTTACATCATCAACCACATCGGCAGGTCCTGTCCAAGCAAAACACAGAAAGGTCAAAGTTGATGCATATAAATTATGACCAGTGAAAGAATAAATATGCTACGCTTCTTTTTTTTTATAACATGGGTATCCCCACCCCACATTGGAGGTGAGACTAATCCGACGCATTGTCACAAATACCGTTCTCCAGATATTAACGGCGATTGATAATATAGGGATATTTTCAAATTCTCGAATTTTTACCATGAAATTAACGGGAAAATCTAGTGGAAAATATAACATTAAAATAATAAAAATATTAACAAGGAATTTACTTGAAGTTTATCAAGATATTGTTGAAAAATTATCATTTATCGAGAATTTACCGCAGTATCGATAAATCTCGAGATATTAATGGCGATTGGTATTTTTCCAATAAAAACGTGGAAATTTTGAAAATATCACCGATATTTGTGGCATTGCTCCACGGGCATATGTAAACCTCCAAATCCACACACACCAATTAAGTCTACAAAGAGTGGCCCGTTGGGATTAAGCGTAAATTGAACTCAAAACCCCACTTCATGAGACGGGCTTCTTGCCACACTTTTCATGACATGGCAAAACATAATGTCTTCACGGCATTCAAGGAGATCAAATTCCATTGTGTAAATTGTAATGTCTTCAATAGTCCTAAATCAGAGGAAAAAAAGAAAAAAAGGTGGAACCAGAGAATCAGAATGCCTCAACTAGAAAAAATATTAGGTTAAAGAGCGTTAGTCAATAACACTTTAATGCACAAAGACATTAAAGGATCATTAAGTAAGAAAAGTACAAAGACAATGGCCACCTAGCATAAGAGTATATACACGACCAAGCACAGCAGAAAAACTAGACAACAAAGGAAATGTAAGTACAAAGTTCCTAAAGTAGGAAATTACAACCCTGAACTCAACCCCAACCCACAAACTCGAGATCAGAAATCAGAAGAACTCCAATGATGGCCACCGCTTCTACACTCCAACCTTAGCCAGAAAGTCTGCAATGTTGTTGGCTGAATGTGCAATGTGTGTAAATGATACCTCCAATCCTGCTCAATCTCCCGATGTCCCACGATGTTAACCAGCTTCCTATGGGGATCCTTCCACTAGCCTAGGTAGTGGCATTAATAGAACCACATTCGATAATGAGGTTAACCAGCCTAAGATTGGGAAACAAAAAATACGACACTATTACTGAATTGGTGGAGATGCTTAGGCCTGTTCACAGCCATGCTATCTTAGCCCAGCCTGTTTAGAAATATAAAAGTCGGAGCCCACCTGGATCTCGTTAGACATTTCAAGGCTAAAGCCCAAGGCACCTCCCCCCACCCCCACCCCTTTTTCCCCAAAGTCCCATTTGAGCCATTTTAGGGTCTTCTTTAATTTTTGAACTCAATGAGAAAAGGTGAGTGAAATTTTGAAATGTTCTTTTACCCTTTAATATGGGAAAAGCTCTTAAAAAGTATTAGCAGTCAACATATTAGCATAATGCAAGTAGTTGGGAGGGCCTACATTTGTTGCGCCATTTGTTAACACTAGCACGCGAGCTAGCACCTTCTTTCTTTTGAAGGTTCTTTCAGAAACTATCTAGTAAAGCTTACTGGAGAAGGGCTTTGTGAAGCGAGCCTCACTATATAGGGAAAGTCGTAGCGCACCTTACGTGATGGGGGTGCTCTAACATTTTTAAGCTAGTTGTTAGATGTAGCACGCTAACACGCCTTCCCTCCTCACTTCGGAAAGACTGAGCAATATTTTCTCAAGTTGAATGGTCGAGAGATTACGATACATCAGTGCAAAAGATTGAGAGAGGTTAGTGAGGTTGGTTATAGTAAGGCCTGGCCTGTAATGCACAATTTACAAAAAGGTAAGCAGCTAGGTTGACTGCTCCCATTTTTGGCTTCTTCTGGATCTAAATCTAATCCCATTTTGATTCTCCACAAGATCTTTGTTTCTTAGCAAACAGCAGAGCAAAGTACTCAAGCTACGATGACTCCAAGGGAGTTGCAATGCGCAGGTTGTGTAGGCCTACGTACATATCTGTGCAATAAAGTTTTTAAAGTTGGAAGCAAGATAAATTGGAGTCGGGATAAGGATAGGGAAGATTGCATATCCTATAGAAGATCTAACAAAGGCTTCAGCAGTCACAACATGAGCAGATTTGATGCTAGGTGCATATCCAATCCCAGAACCCATTGACATCATTGACTCGTAACCAATTGATCTAAAATCCGATCGGGAGGCCAAAACTACATCTCCCATTATTGGATCTCAATATTGATCTGATGAGTAATTGTTTCTATCTCTACTAGCTCCTCTGTGCCATTTCTATATTCGTTCAACTCGGTGTGTGCATACACCCTTGCCTACTCTCTACTTACACAGTCTCTCTACCCCATGACACCAACTTTTGCATTTCGGCATCCTACTCTCTTGCCCCTTTTTGTTGAACAACTGGTTCAAATGCAAGGTTCTAAAAGAAGAGCTAGGTTAACTGCTATTGATTCCTTTTCCCCTACTAAATAAGCTCTTGTGTATGATGGGTTATCTACAAGTCTAGGATCAAATGCAATCCTTTTATAGATTTTTCAATGAGAGATTGAGTTGGAGTGGTCGCCTGACACTGGATCTCCATCTGTACAAGGTGCTGGTTTTGGATCCCCATCTCTAGAACATATTCTTAAAACCTGACTTCGATTCTCGAAAAACAACGCTTTAAGCCTTCCCTTAAGCGAAAGGACACTTTTTCCTCAAGGGTGATGTTGTTCCACTAGGTACTTTGGCAAAGTCAACTACCACAATTCCTGTTTTTCCTGGAAGTGATGAAACTGTGATCCTCGCCACTAATGCCTTCTCTCGATCAATAGACTCTCTAGCTGCCTCTATTACGCTTTGCCCTTGTTTAGAACATTTGCTTCATGATGGTCTATCTGGCATATAGATTTGTTCTCTAGTACGGGAGATCGTCTAACAATGGGTAGCATGCCCACTAGCATTCCTATTATATGTGATGGTCCACCAAGGGCACGGGCACCACATTTGTTGGTCCTAGGCACACACTTTGGTTTCAAAAGTGTTCATGTTTGGATCGGGGCGTCAACATCTTCTAATGATTGTTGTATAGTGAACCGACCGACTGAGATAGCAATTGTTTCTTTTACGGGTTGGTATCAAGCTCGCTACGTAATCAATTCCATTCATTAGAACAACTTCCATTGAGTCTCTACACCTATCGTTTTTTGAAATGGGGTGCCTCCCCACTGTTCTATGACCCAGGACACATAGCTCAGGTCCTTATGTTGAAGGCTAACGCAGACTATTAAGGTATGCTCCCTTCCTGATCCAAAGCAAGAACGTGGTCAAGGGCATTTGGAGCTACCTCAATCAAATTCGACAAGATTCTCTTGAATCAACTCTTCTTAGGAAGAAGCTTTGTGTTCCTTCCTCCTTAGATGGGTTCTCACTAGAAGAGGAATCCATACCAAAATCTTCATCTGAAGAGGAATGGTCCTCCCCCAAAGAATGTTCACCTGGGGATTACATATATAAGAAGTACAGTTCATCCATGCAAAGTCATGCATGCACGACATTGTGCAGGTCTGCTTGTGGAGCCCACCAAGGTGGAGTCCAAGGGGTGGGGTTGGGTTCATTCAAAAGGTATCTTTTGGATGATGCTTCTCATAAAAATATCACTCCACTAGATTCTCAAAGCCATGATTTGCAAGGTTCCAAAAATCGACGGAAAAAATGGGGAAGATTTGCATGTATTTTAATACAACAGTGATATCAATGCAGAATGGGTTCAAATTAGGTAGGGATCCAATTCACGAGATAGGGTAGGGTGTGAGGGGGGTAAGGGGTTCAAATGGGACCTAGGTGGGCCCCAAAAATTTTGTCGCCCATGGACAATGTTATTCATATCCATGTCTAAGGCTGAAAATGTATGCCAAAGGAAATGCTTCCAAGAGGATGCCTTTGTTGCCTACATGCTCTTTGTCAATTCTCCTCCAAGATCTATTTTTGTCATGACCATTACAAGTTATATCTTTACAAGTTTTTTTTTTTTTTGAGAGCATCCACAAGAAGGTTAACTAAATGATACAAATGCAAGCTACCATTGTATTTTACCTTTTCCGCTACTAATTTATCCTTTTGTGACTGCTAAAAAATACATAATTTTAAAAGCATAAAATTGTAAAACACATTAGATATTTTAACAAAGAAACTAATAGCAACTCTAATTTTATTGAAATGAGAATACACCGTACCAAGAATTGCCATCACCGTCCTTGAATCTGAAAAATATAAAGTAAAACTATCAGTAATAATTAATCGATTGACACTTGGGGCTCCAACTAGGAGAGAAAAAGAGGAAAAACAGGAAAATGCTAAAGTAACAAATATTTGTTACTTTAGTAAGTAATAAAAATTAATTTTTCATATAAAATATTGTGGATCAATGGACTTTGTCATACTGAATATAGAATGTCATAGTATTCTAAAATTAAAATTAAGAACAAAGTTTAGTTTTAGCCATCAAAATTAGATGAGTCAAAATCAACAGTAAGATGGTAATTAATCTCAATGCATCTAGATCAAGTGGCCAACAATCGCTTTGGTCCCAATTTCTAGTTATGAGATACTTCACAATTCTAAATGGTGGTAGCCACTAGCCTACTACATGCCACTAGCCCACTAGTTATGACTTCTGTTATATTGAGTATGAGAATGTAAACAAGTTATATGAACGTACTCCAAAAAAGTACTACGTAATTACCCAAAAAATTACAGAACTCACTTGGTGCGATCTGTGTCCTCCCAGCATCAATTGTGACATGGGTTGGTAACTTCAAAGACTTTGCTCTTTCCTGTCATAAATGGCATCCATAATAAATGGGAATGAGATGATGACTAACAAATGTCGCAAGTTGCAACCTACTCAAACATAACCATCTAGTCATCTATTCTTTTGGTAATCAAGCATGTAGTAAACACTGAAAAAATAACTTTTAAATCCTCATCACAACTATCTTTTCCAAGAGATTCGTTAGTCAGTGGAGACAACAGCTGTAATGGGATAACAGCATTTGATGGGTCAAAAAGGAGAGGCGAGAAATGGGAATGAAGGTAGGAAAGGAGCGGAATATTGGAGAGCTCAAGTAGTTATATTTGATGACTCATATTATTTGAGATGTCCCTCAGTTTACAATTGAAACAAAACTGTAGCATGTTAACCATTAGTTAGCATTGATTGATTGATTTCGTATTGTTATAAATTTGTAATTCCCTCTATAAATAAACCCGTCACAAGAGACAGAATCAAGTTCTAGAGCACATTCTCAAAATTATTCTTCTTCCTCTTCAATTCTATAACACCACAGAAGTCATCATGGTACGCTGAGCTCCTTTCATAGTAGACTGTTGATCATCATCTTACAAGATCACTTTTTAACCTTCAATGGTTCTAAAGTAACTGATCTTATCATTGAGTGCTGAGGGGCCAGCCTAAGACTATCGGATGGAGTCGGCTCCTCCCAAACCATTTCTTATGCTCATTAATCTTTTCCAGAGGTTTATCAGCCAGCCAAGTCGATCCACGAACTCATTTTTCAGCAACAAGAATAGTGAAATTCCAACATTGCTCTTTTAATTTCAGTAGTTGAATTTCCTTCTTTTTGGCCATCCAACAATGGGAAGCCTGGATATACCACAATTGATTTCTTGGGCAAAAGTGGTGTGGAGAGACAAAATGCCATCATCTTTATTTATTTTGTATTCTCACTAGGTTTTTGTGGTTAAAAATGAGTATACACCTCCGGTATCAATAAAAATCTTTTTTAATTGATACAAGAGCTCAATTACCTTCTCAAAAAAATAATAACAATAATAAGACCAAGGCACTAATTGCACCCATTTGAAATTTGAATTCAAACTAAGACTCTTAAGAACATTGGCTACACCACAATTTGAAATTTGAATTCAAACATGGTTTCATAGAATTTGAATTCAAATTTACTAAGTAAAAGGAAAATCCACCTTGTTAAGTGGGATGACATTATCAAATCAATGGAGGGGGGGTTGGGTTTTGTTAAGCTAAAAAATGGATATGATTCCTAGTGTACATGGCCATGGTAATATATAATGGAGAACGCTTTGTGGAGGATGATTTTGGAGGCAAGGTATGGACATGAAAGGGAGGATGATTTTGAATAAGGGTTCTATTGTGATGAAGGCTATATCCAAAATGGTAGATGGGGAATGGCATAGGAAGGCAGGGAAGGTTTACAAGGGTTGAAATTGTGGGGAAAGGATGATGGGGTATTATTTGGAAGGATATGTTGGTGGAAGAGATCACACTAGAAGACACTTCTTTTTTATTATTTAAATGGTGAGGAATAGGAATGCAAGGGTGGCAGAGTCGAGAGGCACTTTACTATGGACCATGGACCATGGACTATGGACATAAGAGTTTGGGCTTTTAATCTGTTGGAGAAGTCAATGTTAAAAAGTGCACTACAGCCACATTGGTATGGAAGGGATCAGCTCCACCAAGGATGGAGGCTTCTATTGTAGCATAGTGGTAGCAAGTTTTTGACAAAATGTAATCTAGGCAAAGGCTTGTCAAAAGAGAGCGACTTGTGTTCTTGTGGAGATAGTGACAAACATGCTGATTAATTATCCCATGGATGTTAGTTGAAGAGTTATAGTATAGGTTTGTGAATTTGATGGGATGTATTTGGGCCTTAGGGGATTGTGTGTTAAAATTTGCAAGGAGCCCAGTTCAGGTGGGCTCAAGGCAAGAAGAAGCCTCCACTGAAGCTTATTATTATGTTTAGAGAGATTAGACAATTGTCTCTCTCTAAATGTTCTATTCATTCATGTCTATAAATCGGCCAATGGCGTGGTGGATTTCTTAGTGAAGCATAGCGCCTCTAGATCTGATTTGGAAAGAAAGGAAAAATAAACAGCTAGGACGTGTTCGATTTTGGAGAAGGTAAAATAATATGGGTGATGCTATATAAGGAGTTCAGTGGATATTTTGTTGATGATTTTGAGAGGGAATGGGAAGTATTACTAAAGGCAGGGGTGAGGAACATGAGGGTAGTCCCAAATGAGAAAAACATTAAAAGGGAATGTGCAAATTCAATGTTGATAGAGGATTAGGAGAAAACCAGATCCTACAGGAATGGGAGATCAAGTTAAGACATACTCTTTCAACTTCATTGGAGATTATTAGATGAACATAGGACAAAGGTGCTAGTTAGTCAGCAACCTTGAAACTTCGTTTGGATCATGTTGTTTGAAACAGCATCATCAGAAGGGACTCATCTAACACTAATGCAAGTGCTTGGTTGTCGCAGAAGAGGAAGGTTCCACAAAAGTTGTTAATAGTGATTAGAGAAAAGAACATGGAAGTTTACTTCAACGTGTTAGGCAGTCAACAAAGAAAGTAGCTAATTTTTTAGTGAACATGAGTGTGGAGAATCATGATATTTTTGTTGGTTTTCTTTAGGGGGAAGTTTGCATTTTCTCCATCTACTGTACATGTTTTCACTATAGCCTTTTTATATTGTGTGTGTAATTTTTTTGTAAATGAAAAAATTATTGTTATTGTTGCAAAAAAGAAGAAGAAGAGATTCAAATATAAAATAAGTTGACCATGATTAGTTTCTAAGAAATAGATGATTGTAACTCATTTTCCCCTTCTTTTCTCATTAACTATAAAAGTGCACATACAGTAGGCCCATAGGCAATCAGCTCTATGGACCTATTATAAACACAGCCTGATAGGCAGCAGCAGTATCTGAAAAACTCAGAGCCTATAGATCCAGCAGAGTCTTCTCTCAGCCTCGATCATGTTTGCTGTTTTCTGTATGTTTGTTGTGTGCCTATTACTATGCAACAGAAATCATTTTTTCAACAGCTGATTGCCTGTATACCTGATCTGGGCACCACTGTAGTTGCTGAAGCAATATGGAGATCTTATACAATGAAGTCTGGAGACGGATGATCTAGAAGCATCTGTATCAGTTTAGTTTATCCTGTGGGAGTCTGTATGTTAGCTTTATACTTTGTTTTCAAATGTCTTTCTGTAAGTGGGTATCTGTATACTTATTTCAGTTGTCTGTAAGCTGCTTATGTCCTGTTTGTCGACCTTTTGGTCTCTTTTGTTCAGTGTTTACTGTTAATTTTTTAATTTTTATGGAGTCTGTATAAGCCTGTATAGAGTCTGTATGTTTCTGCTTCTTCCCCTTCTTAGGAGGCATATTCTGTATTTTTGGGAGGTTTTCCCTATTCTTTGAATGAATAAAAATGCTAAATTGCTAATCATTCACAAAAATTATAAAAGTGCACATCATTGCAATGCAAATAAATCTTTTTTTATTTTGAAAGATAGCAAATAATTCTATATTGAGGCAGTAATTGAATGATGATTACTTGTAAAATTAGCAAATCCTCTTCACTTTCACTTTTCAAAACCACTTTAACTTGCCCACACATCTCCCACCTGAAAAGGGTAAAAACTCCGCAACAAAGTTGAAGAAAATATAACTTACTCATAAGTTATTCCGAATTGATCACAACAAATACAAATTTAACACAAGTATATAATGCTAATGTTTGATCACTTCTGACGAGAAGTAAAAATCGGTACCTATTTAGGGCTTTTGGTGCCTTGTAAAGGAGCTTCTTGTATAGACCCAAAGTTGCATGACTGCCAAAAGAGGTGGAAAAGGGAGTTATTCTAAATAACAAAAAAATAAACCAACAACTGTAAGTGCCCCGGCTCGTCCGAGTCACCCATATTGTCAATTACGTGACTCAGTTGGACCTTGTCTTGGAAGAATGTGAAGATCTACTATGCATTGAAGAATCTACACCGAACATGTTATTAGCACACAGGTAAGTGAACCTTAAGAGACCTTAGGCTAAGTCAAATACCTTAGAAGTCATTTGTTTGTCAACTGTAAAATCAGAAAATAATTGACTTTCAGCCTCGAGGCCTCGCAGACAATCTTTTGCTAAATCATATTTGGGACAGCTGTAACTCAGCATGACCTTGTGTCTTTTGACCGAGTCTCTTACAGATTTAGGTAATTAAATCTGTAATCCTTATTTGGGAGTTTATTATGGAAATAAGGAATATCCTCATTTTAAAACTCCAAGTGCCACCTCACACAATTTGAATAGATCCGTTGGGGAGCCTCATCATGGATGGTTGTCTCTGACTAATTTGGAAAGGCTCCTCCATGTGACTAAATGTGATTGACAATCATCAAGCTCTCTCTATGTAAATCCATGATTGCTGATTGAAATGATTTGATGGTCAATCATGCACAGGTGGCACGTTAATTGGATGGTCATTAACTTAATTGACAAACAAAATAATTTCAATTACATACAAAATCTGTGCTGTCTTTCCTTTTACAGTCACAAGGCCTCATAGAAATCCTCGAGGCCTCGTGGACATGACTGGCCACAAAAACAGACAGTCTTATTTATATCTAGGGTTGAATGAAATAAGTTACACAAAACCTTTTGGAAAAATAAAAGTGTCCATCTTCTCTTACATCTTCTTCATCATCTTCTTATAAAGATGTTTGGGTAATCAATACCTCAGTTTTGATGAAGTTAAAGGTGTTATCGTAGGCCCAGAAAAACCAGTCATATATCTGTCCTAAACTGTTGTGCCAATAATCACTCTGGTGGATCGAATCTGATGGAAGCAGCACACAGACATTGAGTAAAGAAGAAAACACTTAATGAAGATTGGATAAGGCCCAAGGTAAGTGTTTCTCCTTTCCTTTATTTTTATCATTTACGGTGGATTAGATCAGTGTGATTGAACCACCTTAAAAAATAGGTGTCAAGGATTAGACCATGGTGGTCGAACCTTTTAAAACTAGGTTGTAGTGTTTGGGTGTGACTCCCATACATAGTGGATTTGGGATAGCCCTAGAGAGGGTGAGTCCAACAGTGGATGTAGGTTCAGGTGAACCGAACCACTATATATCGTTGTGCATGTGTGGTTTGCTTTAATAGTTTGATTCATTTGTTTATCACTTGCACACACGTTAATTCCGCTACACATATTGTTAAATTGATAAATTATTAAAAAGGGAAATAAAATCAGATCAGACCTATTCAACACCCCCCCCCCCCCCCCCCCCCCCCTCCCCCTCCCCCTCCCCCTCCCCCTCCTCCTCCAGGTGTTGCATATTTCTAGTAACGGAATTTCAACAACAACAACATTGTTCAATAATAAAAAAATGGAAAGATAGCCTCAATTACAGCGATGCTTATATCAACCCCTTGCTTGTATGATACAAAAGCAGGTACAACTAAAACTTATTTTGAGAAAATGGAAAATACAACATGAAAACTTCTAAATAATGCATAAAAGGAGTTGCTAAGATTCATTTTCTAATTTTATTAAAAACACACAACCATAACTAAATTAAGAAGTGAAAAAACAAAATCTCTCTCTCAAAAAAATAAGAAGAAAAGAAAAGAACTAATCCAATCCAATGTTAAACTTTCAGCAAATCGATCATCACTTCTTTAGGAATAAATAAACAGTAGAAAACCACCCAAAAAAATTTAGAAAATTAATGAGTAAGACCAAAGATCATGCCTGCATTCCAAGATTTCTGACCAAAATCTATGATTCTTTAGCTCCATGGAGAAATCCATTATCTAGATGGCATTAGGAAATCCATGATAAAATCCCATAATCAATGAAATCCTCCAATGTCAAGATTTCTCCCATTCCTAAAAGGGAATAAGAGATTTCCAACCACAAGACAATCGCAATCAAAAAAACATCTAACCTCAACTTTCCAATCATATCTATCTCATGGCCCAATAGCCAATAAATTTTGAATAATGATAAAGCCAACAATCAATGGAGAAAGGAGCAAGAGACCCTAGTGAGGACAAATTGGAGGATGAATTTCATTTCATTGTTTATCCACCAAAACAATCTAGTTTTCAGTCAAGACTGTTTTTTGCACAAGTTGGGCAAGTTTCAATGTACTCATCCAGGTGGTTAACAAGACAGGAACAAGAATAGGGACCAATGTCCAGTCTTGGAAAAAGTTAAAAATTAAAGGAGAGGTGCAACAGTTGAGGAAAGAGAGATGGAAATTGTAAAGGGGGCCAATGTCTTTTAAGTACATGTTGTATCCTTTTGGTTCTATGAACTTTTTAGGTTTCTTTAGTTTTTTTTCTTAAAATTAGGTCCCTTTTACATCTGTTCCCCTTTACTGATATATTAAATTTTTTCCAAAATAAATAAATTAAGGATAGGCAAAATGACTCATGCAAATCAGCATATGATAGATGAAAAGGTTCAAAAAGAAAAGTATATGGACATGGAGAAAGAAATCCCAACCAAAAGCAAAATTATGTAAGAATGGAATCCCAGTTAGTCAAACACGAACCAATGGTGGGACTGGAGATGCCTTTAAAGAAAAACAACAGTGGAAAGAGAAGGGGATAGGTTGATTGTGGAGTCTTAAAAACAACGCTCATAAATAAATAAAGCATCATTGTTGCATACATTTGGGTGTTTATAATGTGGACTGCCTAATAGATGATGACCACATATCTATAGATGACCCTACATTATTTGGACCATTTAGGTAACTCCAAATGATCTCAACTTCAAGGTTTTCAAATTGAGTTCATGGGGATTAAAGCCTAAACTTATTTTACATGGTCCACGGTAAATTTTTGTGAGTAATTAGAAGTGGCACTATTGACAATAGAGCATTGGGAAATTTTAGGGCTAATTAAATTTCCATTACTTTCTACTTAATCTGCATTTGGTTATCACTTTCAAAAAAATGATTTGTTTATGAGAAATGATCATATGTTGTCATCCCCATGGTAGGTTACATGAGGATGAATGAATCCACCATCCATCAATTTTTTAAGTAGTTTTTTCACCAACGACTGGATGTATTTGTCCTGAAGTGAATGTGGATTAACTCATCCTCATGGCAACTACCGTGCAGGTGGCAGCATATGATCATTTCACATTGTTTATTATTGGGAACAATTTAGAAGGTTTAGTTTCACTAAGTTTATGAGATTAGTGAATCCAATTGTAATAGGATTATGTAAATCCTTGATTTTTTTATTTTGGGCACAATGGGACCCTCCAACTATAACAAAAATCCATATATATTAAAGATTATATGCACTTGAAGAAGTTGAGTGAAGCATTTGCTGGCCCTAGGCTATATTCCTTTTGCTGATGAATAAATCAATTGCCATTCATAAGAATAAGTCCAACGCTAATGTTGACTACCACAAAAGTAGAACCATAAAAAAAAAAAAAAAAGGGACACTTGTAACAAATATTCACAAAATACTTATTCCAAACCCTAGAAACTCCCAATTCCCAACTCGTACAATGTTCATTGCAAGAATTGCACATGAAGCATAAAAAGTTAAAAAATTATATAATAATATTATATAACCATGCCGAGTTTCGACGTACTGCTCCCATGACAAATCATACACACCTTCTGCAATTCAAAGTCAGATAATGAAGATGCTGTATACATCCAGTATAACTTTGATTATGTCCAACCTATCTTTTCTCCATATCTGGCAACATTCCACCATGATGTGGAATACAAGGAATGGACAGTCGATCTGTTTCCAATTGAAAAAATATGTAAATGGGGATCCATCCTTCAAAGCATTGACGAGGCAGGCCTCTATGCACTGTCTCATATTGTTCCAATAGCCGAAAACTGGAATCATTTTATTCTAGTATTCAAAAAAGTCACCAGCGCCCCAATTGAAGAAAGTCGTGAACTTCATATCAAGGCTGCTAGAGGAGTTGTAAATTATGCTCATGGAATAAATAATGTCGTTGAAATCCCAAATCAACAAGAGAATGACAATTGTAATGAACAAGAAGAGACAGGGGAAAACACAAAAGATGTACAGATGGAAGCTCAAGTACAGCCGTGTTGAGATCCAAATATGAAGGCCACTAAAGATGGATAAGTTCAGGTGAATGTTCAAGGAAAAACGGCATACAAGATCAAATTCTGCTAAAAAAAATTCGATGCTCCAGAGACTTAGCAATGGCCAAAAGCCACTGCTTGGGAAGATGATGATAATGGCAATCAACCCCGAAGAGGATAATGATTTCAATTATTAGAGTGTAAAGTGATAAAAAAAAAAAAAAAAAAGGACATGTTAGAGTGTAAAGTGATTGATGGTATGGTTTATGATAGGATCAATTGAAGCAGAAGGACTCATAGAGCCGACTCCAACAAGAGAATGACAACTGTAATGAGCAAGAAGAGACGGGAAAACACAAAAGATGTACAGATGGAAGCTCAAGTACAGCCGTGTTGAGATCCAAATATGAAAGCCACTGAAGATGGAGAAGTTCAGGTGAATGTTCGAGGAAAAACGGCATACAAGATCAAATTCTACTCAAAAAATTTCGATGCTCGAGAGACTTAGCAATGGCCAAAAGCCACTGCTTGGGAAGATGATGATAATGGCAATCAACCCCCAAGAGGATAATGATTTCAATTATTAGAGTGTAAAGTGACAAAAAAAAAAAAAAAAGGACATGATAGAGTGCAAAGTGATTGATGGTATGGTTTATGATAGGATTAATTGAAGCAGAAGAACTCATAGAGCCGACTCCAAATAGATGGAATATTGGTTGTTATTCATGATGATGATGATATGAAGAAACAAGTAGATGGATTTATAATGATAGGGATGAATATTTTAAGATAGATAAGTAGAGTAACAAACACGCTTTTTTTTATGATGAAGAACCCCAAGACATCCACCTCTCCCCTAATACAAGGGCGTTGGGTAAAACTCCAGATGCACGCAACCCCTCACCAGCCACAGGAACAAACACATTATGGAGACAATGAAAATAGCTTTGATAGATGAGAAAAGGAGAGAACCACTAAAGGTGAATTTGGCACATAAACAGGACTAGAATCGGTCACTCTGAGAAAAATTGATAGGCTACAAGTAGAAGGAACAAGGAGGAGAGGGAGACCTTCGAAAACATGGATGGAATGATATAAGGGATTCTGAGGTAATAGAGGACATGGTTTTTGATAGGATAGAATGGAAGAGAACAACTCAGAAAGCCAACCCTAGATAGATAGGATTAGTGGCACAATAATAATGATGATCTGACAACAGTATGTTTCACAGAGAAAGAATCACAATGTAGCTAGAGTTGAAGAGAGAGAGAACTATCCATGTAATCAAAATTCAGTAAGAGGCTACCTGCATTGGGCAGCAATCTTTCCTTTTCCCATCTTTAAATCATTCCTTACAACCAGAACCTAATTAGAAAAAAAATAAAAATAAAGAAAATCACATGTCATGCAATGCATATACACACGTGATGGAGCAAGCACTGTTGAAAGAGAAATGCCTCTTGTGTCGGGGTTGAATTAAATTGAAAGAAATAACAGATGAATGGTGATGTTTAGGATTTAGGGAAAGGAAGGGAAGAGAGAGAGAGTATCAACTTCACCATTTTGAAGTCTTCCAGGATGTCTGCGAGCTTTTCTATATCGATGGATTCTTGTTCCCGGCTCTTCTTACTCTTCTTCCCCCCTCCGCTCGAAGTGCCGCTGAGAAGAGATGAAAAGGAAAGACGAAGACCACGACGACTGGCAGTTAGGTAACCCAATACGAAGCAGCCCGCACCCAGCAGCAAGGCATTCAGCCATGAAAGATCCATCAAGATCATCATTTCGTCGATGTCCTCTCTCTATCTCTCTAAATATATATTGATGGATTCAGTTTGCCCTCCAATCCATCTCAGTCTGTGTTCGGCCCGTACCGGTCGACTATAAGGCTGTAACATACAGAGAGAACGCCCCTTTGTGATGTACCACTTCCTAAATCGTTCGACCGAAATGCCCCATGTACCTCTTCCTCACCGCTTCTTCCTCGGCCTGGTGCTTTTAGGGCTCTCCCGGATCGCTGGTTGCTTCAAGTCGTTTGTTTGCACCTTGGTTTCCCGGAAAACGGTTTTCAACGGACAATTTGATTTTTGTAAACAGAAATAATCAAATGAAGATTGACGAGGAATAAGGTTGGCCCTCGCTGGTTGAGATTTCGGCTGCGTTGAGTGTGTTCGGTGGAAAACCCAGATTTATGAGATAATTTTTCTCTTCTTTTAAATTAGCTTTTCCTTACCGTTTTCTATATAATTAACTGTGTTCCTTTTTCTTTTTGAATTTATTAGTGGAAACCGCAGGAAACTTTGACTCTGGTTGAAAGACAAATATTTTATTTATGTTTGTTTAAAATTAAAGTTTATAGGGCATTTAGGCTCATTTATTATTTTATTATATAAATTGAAAATCTAATCATATATTATTGAAAGAAAAAATTAAATATATATATATGCTATTATATTTTCAATTATATTTTTATTATATATCTAATCAATTTATACAATTATATTTTCAATTTAAAAAAAAAATTGTACATATGCAAAATAAATGAGATTTATTCCAACGGACTCGAACACTTTTTGCTTTTCCCGGCATCGACCCAATCCATGAGCATCCCTATGTGCAATCTTTATTCGATGAAATTTTATATAAAGGAAAAACTCCTACAAAATTGTCAACTTCATCCAAATATAGATTTCATGTAAAATGAAAACATCGACTGCAAATAATATATCATCCTCTCAAAGATTTCTTGTTAAAATTTCAATATTATTAGTCAATTAAATAATTTGTAAAGTTGAATTAAAAATAAAAATTAGGATTTATTATTGTACAAACTTTAAAGAAAATAGGAAAAATCTATACTTAATTTTTTTAATAATGGGCCAAAAATAGGATGAAAGGAGAAAAATAAGAAATTGAACTGTAGAGAAAGACATCCACAAAATAAAGTGTTTTATATTTGTTCAAACTTTTTTATATAATGTGGTTTGTCATGCAGCCATTTTATGGTTTCCATCTCTTCTTCAGATTGTACAGCCACCAATTTTCATCTAAAAGATCACCGACTGCAGCTGGACTTATATGCTCTTCTTTGACCCTCCCCTTTTGATTCTCAAGGGTACATGTTACTTGAAAGTCTTTTGTATCACTGTACTTGTTTGCGTTAATTATGAGTGACTTAATATAAGAAATTTAATATGAAGTGTTATGGTATATGTTTTTTTAGATAATATAGTATTAATTAGTGAGACGAAATAATAACTCAATTCAAGACTAGGTCTGTGGAGGAGAATGTTGGGGGTCAAATTAAAAATTAGTGGAATTAAAACATAATATGTGGAATATTACTTTAGTGGGTTAGACGATAATGAAGGTAACCCGATAAAAATAGAAAACGACTTAGATGCACATTGTGATGAGTTTATATATATGGACTCTGTGAGAAAATCTCAAAATAGTTTTGATTTAAATATAACGAATTTTATAAGTGTGGTGGGCAAATGTAAACAAATTATTGAGATCTTATATTATAAAAGAGTCTCCGTTCACCTAAAATAATAATTTTATAAAACAATTATTAAATTTGTAATTTTATACAAAGCAAAGTATTTGATAGTTTGAAAAAAAAAAGTTAGAACAATAGAGATATATATACTATATTAAATGAGTAGTTTAACCCAAAATAATAGAGATATGTATACTATATTGGTGGGACCTATCGGGTCCACCGAGACTGTCCAACCAATACATGGGACCTATACGGTCCACGGGAACATGCACGAGGGGTTACCGAAGCTACTCGGTTCAACCAACCAACCGACACACACATATACCCGCCATGAGATACATCTCGCCTCATTCCACGACAACGCATGCACCTCAATAGTATACGGATAATTAACATATTAAAATCATGTATATTGCATACAATATCATTAAAAGTATGATAATGGAGCATATAAATCAGACAACCAGACATGTTATACACCCATCATATATCTAATCAGTGCATATATGAAACATATATTCTCTAAGCGTGTAAATTTTGTATCCAAGATCTCATCCGGTAGACGGATTGGACCTTTCATCACTGGGTATTTTAAACCACACTTATATTTAATTATTCAATAGTTTACATCGTTACAGATCTCATCACTTTAGTAAGTAATGCCGATTGTCAATCTAGGCTTAACCCACATCACACCGATCAGTCAACTATGCATTTTAACCTAAAATGCCACATATTTTCATTTTACAAGAATATGCAAATATGCATGCAAAGCTATAAAATAAATAGGCTTGTTCTCCTCACCTGGCTTGGCTAAGATATTCGAGTTTCTCGAACGAGAAAGAATTGGTCCGACTAATTCAATTAGATAACTGACGGAGTTAGACACTATCTATTGACTTAAATTGGTCCGACCAACAACTCGGTTGTCCGATTGACCAAACACAATTATCCCGAAGAGAGAATCTCAGAATTGATAAGGCGAAGAGTGGAGGTTAAAACTCGGGGTCGGTTCAAAGTGCCTTTTATAAAAGATAGTTGTTAAGGTTTTGAAATTTCAATTTAAAACATTGTTCGAAAAGTCGTTTCAATTTAAGTGCCTAATTTATTTAACGAATAAGTGACGTTTAAAAAAAATAAACATTAAACTTCATTCTATAACATAAAATAATTCATATTTTTCTTCCAAAATTTGAAGTCCAAATCAATATCATATACTAGTTTAACTCAATTAAACATAATTATAATACTCAAATTTTCTCAAACTATACTTTATTTTCATCATTTTTAATAATTCAATAAAGTTTGACATGAAAACCGAAACGTCTGAGTTATTAATTTAATACCTAATGAAAACCCAAAGTATCAAAAATCCAAAGTGCAAGGTGTATACTGTATACAGGACTTATAAACAGGTGTCAAATTGCAAACAACACCACAACACTTCGTAATAGGGATTTTGCTAAATTCATTTCAGCTGATTTAACAAAATCAACTTTTGATTAAACCCATTTTTTTATAAATTAAATCAGCAATTAAAATAAAAATACATTAAAAGCCTAGTTTAAGAATATAGTCACTTCAACCAATTATTAAAATCATTTTATTTAATCAATTTAAACCAAATCTTGAAGCCCACTTTAAAGTTTAAACTATATCATAATTTAAGGTAATCAAATTAAAATAATTATTCCAAAAACCATCTTTTATTATTTCATTTTTACGTCTGTATACATATTTTTTCCATTTAAAAACCCAACTAAAATCATAAATCAAATGAGTAAGGAACTAAATAAAAACCATACCTAAGTTAAAACCCATCAAAGACGTTGGCTGAAAGAGAGTTAGAAAGAGAGAAAGGAAATAAGCAAAAGATGGAGGCAAAGTCTGAGAAAGAAGAGAAGATGGCAAGATATTTATCAAACTTTAAACTTAGGGCCCAAGGTAAATGGGATAAGATTTTAACATTGCAAAGGATTAGATTTAAACATGGACGAGGTGGGCAAGTAACAAAACCAAAAGAGAAAAAAAATAAAAATGTACACGTTGAAAGAGTCAATAGAAATGGGCCCACTTTAAGTATTTAAAAATGATTTTTTTCTCAAATAACTCTTTTTAAATTTTTATTTTTATTTGATAAATACTATGCATTAAACATAAACTACTAAAATAATTATTCTGTGATAATTTTAAAAATTCAAAAAATGAATTTGATGAACAATGTTAAAAAATTCATGATTTCCTTCAATACGCCGTAAGAAGAGCTCCCGAGCTCAGATTCAACCAAATTTGGACTTGTTGAAAAGCCCACATTGAGATTTATGTAACAAAATCACTCTTAATCCAGAAATTTCCATAATTTCCTAAAAAACATGATCTCGGGTTGGGTCATTACAGGGTTGAATATTTTTTATTTTAAGATTGGGTTGGGTTGAAGGATTAAAACCGAAATTAAATTAGGGTCGATCTCGATTTGGATTTTAAAAACCTAACTTGACTCGACCCGACATCATACCCATATGTATAAATATAGTTGATAATCTAGTTGTTTCCTAATGAAACTTTATTTCTTTGTATTTTTGTTTTTCTTCCCAAGCATTAAATGTCTGGAAGTATTATTTCTTTTTATAAATGAAGAGTTTTGTTTATTTTCAGTTTATTTGTCATTCTTCTAAACATTATATGCGTGGAAATATTATCTTTTCAAAAAAGTAAACTAATCTAAATGCTTATTAAAAGAGTAAAAAACTAAATCAATCCATAATTTCATGTTAGAATTGAGTTGGGTCAAATTCTTCAATTAGATCAGGGTCAAATTTGTTATAAAACTCAAGCTTTGAAATTAAATCTGGTTGAGTAAGGCTCAACTAAATATATTATGAGTTGAGTTGAGTTTAGCAAAATTTGATCTCCGATCAATTTGAATTTCACTCCTACTTTCTAACACAGGTACATTTGTATTTTCAAGCTTAAAACCATAGACATTCAACAGTGTTATGTTTGCAAATGTGTTGCCCAATATGATAAAATGATTTTTTTTTTTTTATAATTTGAAGTAAGATTAATGTATGTCATGAGGATAGGAAATTCTTGTTCTTAATATTCAATAAAGAAAATGGGATAAGTGAGGCTCAACTGGTCTACTCTTATATACTGAATTGGATCTCTTTTGTTTATAAGTGGGCTGATATAAAGTGTTGAGTTAAACTAGTGTTTAGGCCTGAAATTAATTGGATTTGGAGATTGAAATGGAGTAGATTTGGGTCAAGAAGGGAAAAAAAAATAGTTTTATATACGGATTTTTTTTTGCCTTTTTAATCTTACGTTGCATGCGAGTGGAAAGCAAGTGTTTATACGCTATTTTGAGTTGTAATTATTGGTCTCGATATTAATTATGTATTAGATGATACTCATTATGTCACGCCCCGATCCGAAAGGGTGGGCCCAGAACGTGACTGATTTTTTTTTTTTAAGATAAACTAAACCAACTCACAAGCATTCTAACCGGGCCAAATCAACAATTAGGCCTAGATGTCACACATGATCCCAACATGTGGACTCAAACATATACCATAAGCGTACCCCACAAAAGAGACATAATAATATCAACACATAGCATGATCAAATCAAAACCAACCATTGATTATTACAAACATCGATTCAAGCCATTACAGAGGCATCATAGTTCAGTACATCAAATTTAAACAAATTAAGTACTACATTCGGTACTTAATAAAAGTAAATGGTTCCAAGAACCAACAAGAAAAGATTAGGGCATTCCCATCCGGGGGAATCCCGAAACACTGCTTCAGCTTATTCACCCTAAGCTTGATAAAAAGGGTCCTCCTCTTAGGGTTCATCGCCTGAAAGGTGAGTGGGGTGAGCTAACTAGCCCAGTGAAGGAAATATAACAATGCAATTTAAGTAAAAATATAACAGGTTAGCAACATTTCAATATCACATGCTTGATAATAATAAGCATAATATCATATAAAACATCAACATCATCAATTTTTGCTATTATTCAGCGTAACGCATGCCGACTACGCTGAGACCAGTATTAAGTCCCGACACCGTCAAAATACTGTAACGCCCCGCCCTATTTCACCCATTTTACGAAAATCAGAATCTAATTTTTTTTTTTTAAATAGAAGAGTGAGAGAGGGCGCGGACGCCACGACGCGAGTTAAGTTCGAGCTTCTAAAGCCCGACCCTTAACTGGCCAACCCCACGCGTGCGCGGAACTAAGTCCACGAGAATGATTCACGCGTGGGAAGTAAGCTCGCGGATTATAGTTATTGCGGAACATGGTAATAGAGTCTATCCTACCGGTTTTTAGATAGAAGGGAAGATATAACATTGAATTTACCAAAATGCCCCTACGTTCATGATTGTATCACAAAATGCATCATCCATAAGTAACGTCCAAACCATCGCAGGAAATGTAAAATTATACAACTCGACAAGCTAAGCTACTTTAAAATTACATCACCAAAATGTAAAATATAATATAAACTAAGACTGCGCTTTCCAAGCTCCTAAGCTTGGCCTCCGGTATGTCCACCGCTTCCTGCCTCTCCTGCGTCATCAGCTAAGGTAGAAGTAGGGCGTTAGTCAACGCGCCCAGTAGGACTCCGAGTAGGGCTAGCACATGGATTAGTGATATACACATATCGATAACATAAAATACAACAAAATAAGTATGTGATGAATGCTATGTCATGGGTGCTTATGTCATGTGTCCCACCCATTATCCGTATGATCATACAATATCCTGTTCCCCATGTTTGCTTCTCGGTCGCCCCGACGGAGTATGGACTCCGGTTATCGAACTATCCTCATGTGTGATTCTTGGTCGCCCCGACGGAGCATGGACTCCGGTCATAGCCCTCAGGCTATCCCCATGTCTGATTCTCGGTCGCCCCGACGGAGCATGGACTCCGGTTTTATTATTTTCCTGCCCATGCCATGCATGAGATGTACGTGCATTATGCTATGTAGTATATAGATAAATCATAATTTTGATATACCATACATAGCCATATAATGCATAATATAAAAATATAATCCATAAGATTCATAGCTTGAAACTCATCATAAGAATAAAACATAATCATAAATAATTTAAAACACCATCACATATCCATCGCTTACAAAAAGGTAGGAATCCTACCGAATACCGTGTAGCGTTCCGTTACGTTTTCCGCTCGTTAATCCGGTCGCCGATCGCGTACCGTTTGCGGCGTCCGATACCTTATTACATTTACCGAATTAGTCCATACGTTATCCATGGTTAAGTTCTTAACTAGTTATAACTCTAGATCCATTCAATGATCTTTAATTACATCATAAGTTTATCGAAAATCGGCCCTTAACTTAGCCCATTATCCATTGGTTTAATCACATACATAAAATCCGATTTTGACCATTTCGAATATTCAAATGAGCGAGCCTAAAACGCAGCATCTATACGTTTCTTTTCATCATTCATATTGCATTGAATTTTACTTCTAATCCACATAGGGTTCGGCCATGTACCATGGCCGAACCCATGGTTCTTCAAGTGGCTAATAATTACCATTTTGCCACTCTCTCCTCTATGATTAATCATTCACCCACTTATGTCTATTTTAAGTCTAAATTTCATCCATAACTTAGACCCATTTATAATTCCATAACATATCCAAAATCAGCCACCTATTGTTTAATTTTTGAAAAACATTTAACTCCATATGTCCTTTCACATTTGGCCCTCAAGGTGGCCCACAAAGGGATCATGGGTTCGGCCATATACCATGGCCGAACCCATGGTACCCTATCTTCATTTTCTTGGGTCCATCTTACTCCCTTTAATCCAATCTCCAATGAATTTAAATTATCCATTCAAGTCCCCATTTTCATCCCATTTAAAACCTCACATATCATTTTTATAAATCCACTAAAATCTAGTATTCCTCTACATTATTTTCCATTTATTAAATCCACTAATCACTACCCTAAGGTTCACCTTTATAGATACCATTTTCAAAGACTAAGTTTTGTCCCAAAATAATCCATCTAAATTTTCAATTCCATCAAAAAGATTACCACACACCATACTTACTCATCTATCCAAATTCCCATTCTTCCATGTTATTTTCCATGCTTAAAAATCTCAAACCATTACCATAGGGTTCGGCCATACACCATGGCCGAACCCATGGTTCATGGCCCACCTTTCTTAGAGCCATTTAAGACCAAAGTTCTATGAATATTTGTCCATGATTTTTCTTGTTAAAAATTCCATTTAAAATCATTAATATCATTCATTTGGTCCATTTAAAACTTGTGTCATACATTTTGGAAATCCATTTACAACTATCATTTTCTCCATCATTTTCCATCTTTCTATTCTTATAAAAATAATTAACCATCACCATAGTTCCAAAAAAAAATTCTAAAACATCATCCATGGATTTCATCATAAAACTTTTTCCAAAAATTTGCCTACATTTAACCCTTGAAACCCTAACCATTCTCCATCATTTTCAAACCTTAACATCTTAATAAATTCATCACCATTTACCATGGGGTTCGGCCATGCTACATGGCCGAACCCTAAGGTCCATCCAATCCATCAAAATTTCCATTTTCCTATGCTTAATAAAGACTTAAAAATTCTATTTAGAAATTCCATTCTTCCATTTCTTAATCCATTCCTCCATTTTTATCCATTTCTTATCTTATCTTTTGATGGATCTTAGATCCATGGCCCACCACGTTTTTGGCCACATTTAGTCTAAGAAATGGATTTTATATTCCTAAAATAAAATCTTGTTTAAAGAAATCTTACCGCCCGACGACTCCTCCGGTCTTTGTCGCTCCCGTCAACCTCTTTGGCCTCCTTTCTTCTTCCTCTCCTTGTTTGATCGGCTAGATGAGCTTGATCAATGGTGGGACATGCTTGGATTGGCTAAGATAGGGTTAGGTTGAGAGGGAAAGAGTATGGAAATGAGGGAGAAAATTCTTCAAGGATCTTGATCTTGGGGTGGCCCAAGACTTAATCTTTTCCTTCTCTTTTCTTCTTCTTTCTTTCTAAGTTTTTCTTCTAAGCTTTGTTCTCTTTTCCTTAGTGCAAGGGACGTTTTTTGAGAGTGCAAGAGAGAGAGGGAGAGAGAGAGATGGAAAGGAGATGAGAAATGAGATCAAACACATCTCATTTTGGTTGACCAAACTACACCCCACCATTATGGCTCCACCAACCAAAGTATGGGCTCCCTTGACCTTGGTGGTGGTGGTTGAGACCAAACCACCACCAAGCCAATGGTTTTTGGTGTTTGAAAAGGGGTGGTTTGGGTCTTCCTTCTTTGACCACTCATTTGGGTATGGGTCACCATATTTGGAGTGGTGGTGGTTGAGATGAAACCACCACCCAAGTCCATGGTAATTTTCTTGTTTTTCTTAGGTAGTTTCAATAAGATGAAACCACCATTGACTTGTCCTATGTTGACCCTAATTGACCAACCTAATTAATTAAATTAAATCCTTACTTAGGTTAATTAATTTCTATCCAATTTAATTTCATAACATTTATCTATCTAAGAAATCCACCCAAGTCAACCATGGTGGACGGTCCCTACCTATACCTACCCCACCCGCCACCTCACTTGATGAGGTGGGGGTGGGCCCCTCTCGGCCATGTCATTTTAATTCCATTAATTTTAACTTAGATAATTTTACAATAATTTTAATCAAATTAATTCACCTTAATCCACCTTAGTCCTCTCAATTTATCCAAGTCAACCATGATGATTGGCCCCACCTTTGCCTTGGTCCACACGCCACCTCACTTGGTGAGGTGGAGGTGGGCCCCACTTGGTCATGCAATTTCATTTTATTACTAACTTAGAGGGTTTAATTCCAATTCACACTTTTTAAAATAATTGGCCTACCATTGGGCCCACGGCCCAACCAATTTATTTTCTACCCCTTTGCCTTAGAGTTTGGACCAATTTTGATCCATTGGGTCCCACATGGCTATAGGGCCCACTTGACCATCGTTGACCCAATTTAATCCTCATTGACCCATTAAATGGATTTCATCCAATCCATGGCCCAATTGAGCTATCCTTGGGCCATTGTCCCAAAATTTGGTCCATTTGGCATTCCATTATGTTAAAATTCAAATTAAAATCAATAAATGTCAAATATATATTAATTAGAAAATTCGGGCTATTACAAATACATCCTTGCAAGTACATCTCCGGCTCTGACTTAGCCGATACTGACACCCTCAAGTCAGCAACTGACGACATCATGGTCTGCCCATGGTCCAATAGACATAAACCATCTCCCATATGACCGATATTGGTTCAATAGCCCAAGTACGTGGAAGCAGTCTTACATACTCATACGATCAATATCGTAACATCACAATCATCATCAGCATTCTTACCATAGTGCATCATGTCTAGGCACATGAGTGGGTTCATCAAAACTGAAACCACTCATTGCTCAATACTCATCTCATCATAAAACGTGTTTACAAAATTTGCAGAGTTAAGTTCCCTCACCGTGATGTGTGGTTTACGCGGTCTCTGTTCAAACAACACACAAGTGCACAATCAATATACATAACAAATACGTACACATACGTAGTATTTAGAAATCATACGTTTTCCCACAAAATATCCAGGGTTCATGGAATTGAGTCTCCTACTTGGTTTCTATCCTTTTTAAATTATCATAATTCACAATATAATAATAAATAAAAAGGGGCTCAGTCTAAAACTCATATTGTCTTCTGGGCATTGAGCAGATTGACTTATTGAGTTAGGTCTAGATCCTCAGGTCACTTCTCGGTTGTCTTCTGGATAGGACCAAATTTGACATTTTGAGTTAGGCCTAGAGGTCACCCAGTGCCCGACTATATAGCGTCGGCCTGAATGTAAATTACTCAGTGCCCGACCAATAGGGTCGGAGTGGAAGCGGATACAATAGTATTTACACTATAAGTAATAAGAGAAGAGGTTAGTACAATTTTAATTAACAAAATGGGGTACTAACATCACATCACATAATCTAACAATTTTTTTTTGAATAAAATAATAATATTTATTTATTCAATCATTTAATAATTTTTTTTTTTCAAAGGGAACTAACATTACAAATCACAAGCATCAATAATATCAAATAATTTTTTTTTTCTCTTCTTCTTCCTGCAGACAGTGAACGGCCGGAAAACGTGAAAAACGAATTAAAAAATGGGGGGTTTTCCGGATTCGATTTTTATATCTGACTGGTCCGATGGATTCCTCCGGGAGTCCTCTTTCCATAGGGAGAGGTTTGGAGCATTGAAACTCAGTAAGCCATCCGATCTTAGCACCGAAAGCTTACTGGTACGAAAAACCCATGGATTTCCTTAGACTTTGAAACTGGATTTTCTTGCTCAAAATAGGGTCAAATTCAGATTTTCTTAATTCTAGACTGAATGAAATTTGAAAAGGAATGCAATGGTTACCTTTAATTGAGTTCCTGGGCTGAAATCCGGTCTTTTGAAAATTTTTTCCTAAAAGTTACGATTACTGAAAACGGAGAAAAATAAGGGTCGGCCGGTCGGATTTCAACTGGGCTGAGAGAGAGAGGAAAGGTTTGCTGGGAATTTGATCTGAAAGAGAGAGTTCCTTTTATAGAAAAAACCGGCCGGGAAAAGGGGCGAACCGGCCACTGCATGCGGCTGCATGCGGTGCCCGGTGACGCCCCAAACAGTAACAATTTGGGGTTGCAGATCAGCCCTCTTGAATTTATGTTTTTTTGCAATTTAGTCCTTATTTTTATAAAATGGGATTTTTAACTTAAAACATAATTTCAAAGGCTCAAAAATTTAATCCAATCTTACAGATAGATTGGGTTTTCAAAACTTTAGTTGCCATAAAAATTTTGAAATTTAACTTTCACTAAAAATCATTTATTTAAATAAAAAACATAAATTTACACTATTTACTTAAATAAACAATTGTTAAAATAAACAATTTAGAAATCTCATTTTGGGGTGAAATGGAATAACTAGACCATACTTAAAATGGTCTACTACAAAATACTAGTTTCAAAATTTATTTCATTTTCAAAACCCTTTAAAATAATTAATATTCCCTTTCGGGGTTTTGACGGGCGGGATTTAAAATACTATTTTCTGAAAATAAAATTACTTTAAAATCAGAAATACAAATTCTTTATTTAGGAGAACATTATTTACTAATAATAATCACATATCCACAAAATTTATAAAATAAACATAACAAGTGGTATATTACCAAAATGCCCTTCCAGCTGGGCGAGCTAGATCACTGAGCTTTCGAGCTTGGATTGGGCCAAACCTGGGCTTTCCTTAAAGCCCTAACCGAAATCTTCGAGATTAACCGGTTAAACAAAATTATTAAGCTAAAACACGCCTAATCTGGGGCAGGGTATTACACATTAATTTAGATTTTTGATAAACTTTGATATTAACTCGTTACATTGTACATTTCATGGAGTAAAAAATAGATTATAATTTGTATGACGTTTTTTTTTTGTCATTTACTAAGATTTAAAAATATATTTTTATTTTAAATATTACAAGCAAGAGCTAGAATTCCATTTTAAATTATAATTATAAGATGAAACCCATGGACAATTGTATAATATTTTCAATTGATATATTATTAATTTTATTTAATAATTATATTTTAACTATTTATATTATATAGATCTATTAAATATCGTTAATTTTATAAAATTGACAATATATGAAAAATGTTCTGTTAACATTTATAAAAAATCATCGGCTGGAGAATCCCCCATTAAAAAAAAAAAAAATTCCCCTCATGTAGAGTGTAAACGCAGCGATTGTGACTTGCCGAGTCATGCGAATGAGCATTCCTCCATAGAACTGAGTACTGGCCTACTGGGCAAGGTGAGCAGGAACGAAGCTCAAGTCCAAGCTGAAGCCCTACCCAGAGCCTGTCATGAGCTTAATGGGCCGTATGATAAAAGCTCGACGGTAGCCAGGGGTCAAAATATCGGCCGATACTGTGCGTATCGGCCGATATAATTCGGTTTTTCAACCACCGAATTATATCGGCCGATACGTATAGTATCGGCCGTACAAAAAAAAATTCGGCCGATATGTCCGAATTTTTGACTGAATTATCGGTCATCATATCGTCCGAATTTTAAAAATTAGGTTTTTTGTTTTTTTTTTTCTAAAAAAAAACTTTTTTTTCATAATAAATATCGGCCGAGATGACCGATATATCGGTCCAAATCTCGGCCGAATCTGGGCCGAATCGGCCGTTTTTTCCCCCTGAAAACAGTAAATCTCGGGCCTGGGCCCAACTCAAGTTCGGCGATATTATGCCGATATATCGGACGATATCTCATGTCCGATATATCGGGCGAGATCTCGGACGAGATCTCACCTGTCAACCAATTTCTCCCCATCACATCTCTGTGTACAGCGGACTGCAGGATTCGGCTGGTCCGGCATGCCTGAATATTTTATTATTTTTTTTAAATCCAAAAAATTGAACCGGTCCAATTTTTTCCTATAAATACCATTCACCTACATCTCAAATTTCACACCTTATTTTCAAAGTTAAAATCAGATTTTACTATTTATCTTTCAAAAAAATTGCACTCTTCATTACTTGATTTAAGTAAGTTCTAAACGACCCGGATTTGTTTGAAACCGAACGATCCAGACCGTTCAAAGGTTTCTTCATTTACAGATCTACTGATCTTGTAAGTTTTGTAATTTATTTCGATTTATCTGTATTTTATTTTAATTTTTTTAGCCAAAAATAACATAAAAGAAGTTAAAAAATGCTTGAAGTTAAATAAGATATGTAGTAATAAAAGCTTTATATAGGTATTATAATTTTTTTTCCATCTTAATGTATCTGTAGTTAGTTTTTGTGTACTTTGTTAGTTACTGTTTTTTTTCATTTATTTATTCATTTTTGTTAACTATTTCAACATAAAATAGCATAAATGAAAAAAAAAGTTAGAAAATGATAATACCTATAAAATAATAGATGAACATTTTTCATTTGCTCTTAGTTACTGTTACTAACATGTTAAAATTTACAGCAACATTTTTTACATTCACTTACTCCTTATTTTAATTATTTCATTATTATCTATGGACTATGATATATAAATGTTAGTAAATGGTAAAGCCTATAAAATAATACATGAAATTTTTTTATTTGTTGTTATTTAATGTATACTAACTTCTTTTACAGGGATGAAATTTTTTCCTTTTATTTTATTTCTTTTTGTAATTATTTCATTATTATCTATGGACTATGACATATAAATGTTAGAAAATGGTAAAACCTATAAAATAATACATGAAATTTTTTTATTTGCTGTTATTTAATGTATACTAACTTCTTTTACAGGGATGAAATTTTTTCCTTTTATTTTCTTTATTTTTGTAATTATTTCATTATTATCTATGGTCTATGATATATAAATGTTAGAAAATGGTTAAAACCTATAAAATAATACTTGAAATTTTTTTATTTGCTGTTATATAATGTATACTAACTTCTTTTACAAGGATGCAATTTTTTCCTTTTATTTTATTTCTTTTTGTAATTATTTCATTATTATCTATGGACTATGATATATAAATGTTAGAAAATGGTAAAACCTATAAAATAATACATGAACTTTTTTTATTTGCTGTTATTTAATGTATAATAACTTCTTTTAAAGGGATGCAATTTTTTCCTTTTATTTTATTTCTTTTTGTAATTTTCACTATTTTATTACTATTTATATAATTTCCCACTATCGTAACTTCAAAAATATATTAGAAGATGTAAATGTCCGATATTTTATGAAAAAATTACATATTCAATAAGCTCATAATTTTCTGCATTTTCTGTAATTTTTTTGGATTTTTTTTTTTTAAAAGAAAAAAAAGAAAAACGGGGAGGAGAGAGAAAAAGTGCGGCCGATATATCGGCCGAACCGATATATTGGCCGATATGAAAAATCGGCCGGGATAACGGCCCGGCCGATTTTTTTACCCCTGACGGTAGCGCAAGCGGCCAACCATTGGAAGCCCGAAATCCATTCATTTATCTCTCGTAGTTAAAAACTTAAAACGCAGCCAGACGACCATTAGAAATCAACTTTCTCTCCAACTGCTTTCTCCAACGCCTCTGTCCCCGAGAGCCCTGCTATTTTCCGACGGTCATTCTTCGGTGTTCGCCGGTCGTCCTCGATTGTCGCCGCCTTTACTTGCCTTCAGTTGCGAGGTACGATTTCCCCCCTCTATCTCCTCTTTCACTTCCTTCTCTCCCCTCTCTTCTTCCTTTGCCCTTTGTTTTCTATCTTCCTCTCTTTCAATTTTTTTTTTAGAATTTTTCCTTCCATCTTTCCCCTTTTTCCCTCTGTTTCATTTTCTTCCCTTCCTTCTTTCTTTCTTTCCTTCTTCGTTTGTTCCCTTCTTCTTTCAACCCTACTTTCGGCGCTGCCTCAGTGCCTCCTGCCACCGCAGCCGCCGCCGGCAGAGCCAGTTTTCCCCTTTTCCCTTTCCTTTTATTTAAAATAATAAATATATGAAAATAAATAAATAATCAATCTCTTCTAATCCCCTATTCTCTTTCCCATTTCCTTCCTTATTTGTTTATTTTCTTTATTTATATTTATATTTATTTTATTGCTTTATCTCTTTCTTTCTCTTTAACTCCTTAAAAACAATTAAAAAAAAAAAAGCCTTTTCAAAACCTCTCTTTTCCTAATTCTCTTGAAACCCATTTTCTTTTTCTCTTTACTGTAAAGTTGGGACATCAGGCAAGGCAGTCGGTTTGCATGTACACCTATTCTACCGAATCCATTCTAAGGCTCTATCTTTACTTTTGTCTTATCACTTTTCTTTATGTCTACTTTTAGTTTAGGCCATGTAGCAACACTTGGTTTACAGTCTAGCCTTGTGAACTGCGCAATGAAGGATAAAGTAACATTAGGTTACGTCCAGTGCCTGGTCAAGGAAGAGTTTGGAGTTAGTAGATGTTACGATAAAAAGAAATATAAACAAATGTTACATCCAAAGGCTTAACCTCATCTAACCTCACAAATTTGTAGACTATGTATATAGAGGTTTTATACATGAACATTGTAGAGTTCTTCGGAATGCTTCAAAGTTGTCCAGAGTCCTCTAGAGAGGGAATGCTCTAGAAAGCTTCTGGATGATTCTAGGAGTATAGAGATTTGTAGAAAGGTGTAGGAGATTTTAGAGTTTTCCTTCACCATTGGATGATTGGCAAGTGGCACAATCCTAGCACTCATTTCCAAGGCTAGTACTATAAATAGGGGTGAGGTCCTCATTTGCAACCAACTTCTCAAGTGTTGTACATTCTCAAGTGCAATGCGAGTTCTCTATTCCAAGCAAGTGTGCTTGTGTCTTGCTTTTGCTTTGAGTGAATTGATCTTGAGTGTGAGTGAGAGCAAGACTGAATTGTTCAACGATCCAAGTGTTGTTCAAGTGCCGCACGTACAAATCTTGAGTGCGACTCTAAGTTCGTGATACATAGCTTGCTTATAAGAGACTAAGTGAAAAGGTAGAAAAGCTAGGGATATAGGATATGGGTTTAAGCTATTCTATGTAGGAGAATGCTCTAGAAATAGAGTAGGCATAGTTGTTACTCGCGTTTTAAAAAAACAATCATAGAAGTTTAATGATAAATGACAGGATTTCATGATCAAAATTATTTTAGATTTCAAGACTTTAAATATTACAACCTCCCATGCATCTTAGTCTGGACTAGGAGAGATTGCAAGAGATGACTTTTGGAGATCTATGGACAATCTAATGCAAAACATACTGCTAGATAAGATTATTATAATTGGAAACAACCTAAATGGACTTGTTGGAAGTAACAACAATGGATATAAAGCTACTCATCGAGGGCATAGGTAGGGAGAAAGAACATTATAGGAGTATCAATTCTTGATTTTCCAGTAGCCTTTGATTTTGTTTTAGCAATAGGTTAATGGCCCAGTTGGGTGATGTTTTTGTCGTGGGGATTGGCGATGATAGGCGTATCTGGGATCTTGATCCTTAGGGGATTTTTTTCAGTTAGATCTTTTTGTACAAAGCTGATTTTTGTTGGTGATGTGCCTCAGCTAAGTTTGAAAATTTGGAAGGGTGTTGCTCCTTACAAGGTGATGGTTTTTGGCTGGCTAGCAGGATTGGAGAAGATTTTGACAATTGACAAATTGCAGCTACGGGGTATTATTATTGTTAATGCTTGTCCGCTTTGTTTGGCTGATGAAGATTCAGTAAATCACCTTCTTTTTCATTGTCAATTTGCCTATCAAATCTGGTGTCATTTCTTTCCGTTATCAGGGATGGCATTTTGTCTGCCCAAAGCTTGGTTGGCCTTGTTTAATGAAGGAGTTTTATTGGTTGGAAGTTCGTTTAGAATGACTCTTTGGGTTGCTACTGTTTTGAGTATTATGTGGTCAATTTGGTTGGAAAGGAATTCAAGTGTCTTTAACAGTAAAAAGTTCTCTGTCAGGCACCTTATTGAAGTTATTAAGTGCAAAGTTGCTTGGTGGCTTGTGGGATTAGGGCGGTTTGGTGGTATTAGTATTTCAGATGTTTGTAGGGTGTGAGATTCAGTGGATCATATTATGCCTCATTCAGTTCCGGTGAGATCTGTTGCTTGGTCCTCTTCAGATTTGGGTATCCTTTAACTTAATTTTGATGGGAGTTGTGTGTGCGAGCTTGGGTTAGCTGGCTATGGGGGAGTTATTTGAAATAACTCTGGTGTCACCTTGGTTTCTTTTGTGGGCCCTCTTCTGAACGACTCAGTGCTTGATGTGGAGTTGTATGCTTTATGGAGGTGTTTTGGCATTGGAAGAGCTAGGGGCGGTTGGGAGTATCTTAGAAGGGGACTCTAAGCTTGTTGTTGGTTAGGCCTTGGGGTCTTTTTGTCCTTGGTCTTATTTGGATCAACTGGACAAGATTCGATTCTATTCAGACTTATAGTTATTTGGTCTCTTGGGTTCTCTGATCTGCAAATTCAGAAGTCGATGAGTTGGCTCATCACGGTGTGACTTTGTCGTCGGAAATTGTAAATAATTTATGTAATTTTCGGGAGTAGTCTCCTTTTTTGTTTGGTGGCTGGCTTTTTCTGCCTGCTTTGGTTGTTTGTTTATTTTATTAATGAAGTTATCTTTCAAAATTAAAAAAAGGACATACATGGAGTGTAACTTTAGTGGAACAAAAGATAGAAAGGGTGAACTTATTAAATTGGTAATGAGTTAGTGGCATTTTGATGAGTTCAAGTACTTGGGATCTTTGATAGAATCTCTTGTGGGATTGATCTTAGATATAGCAAATATGATGGGAGATTGGTGGATGAAATGTAGAGAAGTTAGCAAAGTTATATGTGACAAGAAAGTCCCTCACCACTTGAAGGGGCAATTTTTTAAGATAGTTATTAGACTTGCAATGCTTTATGGAGTATAGTGTTGGGCAATGAAGAAAAGATAAATAGACAAAGTTACGGTTACGGAGATGCACATGTTGTGCTGGATGAGTGGACTAATCTTAAAAGATATAGTTAGAAATGAATGCATTAGGGTTGTTTAAAAATAGCCCCAACAAAAGACAAATTGAAAGGAATGTATTTGAGGTGGTTCGGACATGTAAGTAGAAAGACAACCCTTGTACGTAGAGTTTAGAGGCTTTAGTTGCCGGTACAAGGAGATGGGGTAGACTATTGAAAACGTTGAGGGAAGGGATAAAAAAAGACATGGCGAATAATGGAATGACTAAATATACGGTTTACGACAGGGTCAAATGGAGTTGAAAAGCCGATCCCGGATAAATGGGATTTTGGCTTTGATTATGATTATGATAATCCCAGATAGATGGGATTTTGACTTTGATGATGATGATGATAGAGCAAGGAAGATGAAGAAGTTGGATATAAAAAGTGTTTCAAGAAAAAACAAAAATTCCAAAAATAGGAAAATAAAATGGAGAGAGTATCTTGGAACGTCCATGCTTTGCATCCTCATTAGATGGATAGAAAACTTGAGTCTAAATCTGAGAGTTTTAATACAATCCAACTATTGAGAATATTAGCCCCATTTCCTCTCTCCTTTTATTTAATCAATGTTGCAAATGGATTACACATAATTAAATAACCATCATTCCACATCTGGGAAAATGAGACCTGACATAAGACAAAAGGCCAGTTAGAATCATATAACAGCGACAAAGATCATATCAATAAGAAAGAAATCAGATTTGAAGAGAAAAAGAGAAATGGAAAGAGACAGAGAGGTTCTTTTTCTTCTTGTATTGGTAAATGTGTGTGTGTAAGAGAGTCCTATTTCCTCTTTTTTTTTTTGTCAAATCAAAGTTGCAAATAAACAACACATAATCAGGTAAGGTCGTTTCAGATCTAGGTAAATAAGACAGGAGACGAGACAAAGAGCCAATAAAATATATTGTTTTGAAATTGGACCTGAAGAGCTAAAGAAATGGATTGAGATAGAGAGGATCACATAAATTATCCATACATATGTATGAGAGTGAGAGAGACGAGTGGTGATGGAAACCAGGTGTCACTCGTTTATTTCTTTCATTCTTCTTCTCTTTCTCCTCTCTCTCTCTCTCTCTCAAACTATTTGCCCATGCCCATCTCTCCTATTTAACTTTTTACCCTAGCTCAGGTTTCCATTTTTTCCCCAAAAGTGCCTAGCTTAGGTTAGGTTACCTTTTTATTGGTCCAAACCCATGTTGATTAACCTTTTTTAACCCATCTAAAGTTTCTTTCTCTATTAAGGAATTTTTTTTTTAAATGTTTAGTAGCTAATGATTGTATATACATAATGCTGCAAATGGGCTCATTGGCTTTTGGGCTTGGTGGTGTATAAGCTTTAGCCTGTCTCTAATATTAGTTAGGCTTCAATTTATGTCCAAGCAAGAGCTCAAATAAACAGCGGGCTAAACATTCATGCCATACCCGCCTTTTTCTGGCTGGACACTTTAGCCCTTTGGTAAATGGAACAAATCTCGATCCTTAACAACGAGTTCAAATCTATATACTTGGTATCGTCAAAATTTAAAACCATCAGATTGAAAACTTAACCCAAATCTCGATACTTAACAACAAGTTCAAATCTATATACTTGGTATCATCAAAATTTAAAACCATCAGATTGAAAACTTAAATTTTAAGATTGCTACTTGTTTGTCACATCTGAACTAACTTCATCTTCCTGTAAAGTATATGGGCTTCATTGTTAATTAATTGTGTAATACTTACATGTAAGAAATGGAAGGAAAATCCAATTTTAAGATTGCTATTTGTTTGTCACATCCGCACTAACTTCATCTTCCTAAATGGTATAATGTTCTTTGATAATTTATTGTCTAATTGTTGCATGTAGGAAATGGAGGATACCAAGAAAGCCAATTTTGTTGACATCGAAGAAGAGTATGTCATGCTTGATCTTGATAATGTTTGTGTACAAACTGATATTCCTGCCAATGCGCCATTTGATCTATCTGTAAGTGTATTTGCAACAACCATCTCATATAAACATTTGAAGTTCTTTTTTGGGCAATCACAACAAAAGGGAAAATATATTACTAGTAGAAAGAAAAATATGAGCATGTTGGTATAAAAGACTTATACCAAACAAAAAAAAAACGCAAAATATCATTACCTCGACAGAGAACAATCATTACGTCCCCCAACAAAGAAGAATACAACATCACCCCAACAAAGTACAAGTACAAAGACACTCTCCATAGTTCACTCCCCAAAAAAGAAGAGAACCCTAAATCCATCCCAACAATGTGCTCAAATAAGGACCACTCTCCCCTACTCCAACTTCACACCCATCTTGGTCAAGAAATCTGCCACCCCGTTTACCGAACGACAAACTATTCTGAAGGATACACTGAGGATGTGCATAAACCCCTGATTTCCCTAACCACTGAGAGGAGTTTCCAAAGAGGGCTTTTCCTACCGTTAGCCCATTTAATGGCGCTGAATCCCCTTCAATGATTACCTTTCCTCGGCCATGATTAGCCCAAAGAGTCGAAGCTTTCTAGATTTCTAATAATTCTGCCTCATTTTGAATCTCTGACACCCATTGATTCTGAAAAAAAAAACAAAGAAGTGGTGCCATTCGCTTCTCTCAAAAACTTATCTCTGCAAGCTTGGGTTTACCTTTACCAGCCCCATCAACATTAAATTTTGACCACCTTGAGGAGGAGACCAAATTTCCTTTCTATGATTTTGATTGCTCCTACTACCCAAGCAACCCTCCCAACATCTATAAAAGTCCAACAAAGAAAACTCCTTGAAACCCTTTCTTGCCGAAGGCCACATAGACAATTGCTATTTAGCGCACACAAAAATTTCTTGCACTTCACTACATTTATTTTGAAAAACTAAGTTTTTGTTCCTTCCATAAAGACCATAGAATAGCAGTTGGGATGGTCTTCCAAGACACTTTCCATCTTTCCCCTACGCTCTTGATGTGCCAACTCTCAAAATTGGTTTTTATGAAATGGTAACTGTAATTGTATTAAAAAGAAAAAGGCACTAGATGTGCACAATACGAAAACGAAAATAAAGAAAAGGAAACACCCCTTAGCCCCATACACCCAAGCAAAAAGAACCCCGAAAGTAAAATAACTATGATTTATGATAGGCCAATACACTCTTTCCAAGCGCTCAAAATGTTCGAGATGGAATGGCGAGGAGTTGGAGTCTCTCCTACAGTTTGCCCAATAGACTAATTGGACAAAAATCCTTGAGTGAAGATGTCCCGTCCTTTTTAGGGACAGAGACAAGGAAGGGAGCGCCAAGGTCCTTGGAAACTCGCCCTCTAGTAAAACTCCTTGCAAAAAGTCACTAGATCATGCTTGACCACATCCCAAAAGGTCTTGAAACACACTATAGGATACCCATCTGGCCCAGGAGCGCGATCGTCACTGAGATCCTAGACCACATATTTGATTTTATTCTCAAAAAATGACCTTTCAATGAGAGAACTGTCCTGAGGGGATAAAGATTTGAAACGAAGACCGGCAATGGGCAATGTCACAAGGATTTACCGAGTATAAATCTTGGAAAAAGTTAACTATGGAGGAGGTGATTACATCCTTGTCAAAAACCATATTGTCATCGATGGAGAGAGAATTCATGCGGTTGACCTCTCTGTGGGCAGAAGCTATGGCATGGAAGAACTTAGTGTTACCAGCTCCCAAAATTGTTAGGGCAGGACTCCCTGAAAACCCATGACACCCCCATTAAGTTTAGAAAGGTAGACCACAAATGGTTAGCCATTCGACACTTACAAATAAGTGATCTACGTTGTCCTCAGGATGCCCACAAGAATGCAAGAAAAGTCGGTATCCTGATTTAGCAACCCTCTATAGTAAAGACCTACCTTGGATAAAATTTTACCCTTAAGGGCACAACATATGAAAGTCTGAACATGAAGGGGAGCAACACCCCTCCAAGCTTCACAACCAACCGTAGAAGTACTGCTATCACCTTGAAGCGCCAATCTAATTGCAGTCTTCACTAAAAATAATCCCAATGAGTCGCTTGTCCAAATATGATCATCCTCCTCACCCACAAAAGTAACTAGATCACGTAACAAAGCTATCAACTCCTCATAACTTTGTTGTTCAATGACACTTAAATTCCTCCTAAACACAGTTTTCCATCTGATAGAACCACCTTCATGAGAGTAGCGACCCCGTGTTCTTACCAATTAGTACCGAAATCTTAAAGAGTATTCTCAGTTTTTGAGGCCTTTCGCCCACCCACAAGTCCTCCTAGGATAAAGTTCTATCTCCATTTCCAACAAGTATTCTCAGTTTTTGTAGATGTTGCCAATCCACCATAATCCTCTGTCGATCCTCCACTAAGCCTAGACTATAGGTGAGGCCATTGTTGTCAAAATTGTACGAGTCACGAGTCACGAGTCGACTCGTACGATTCGTATCGACTTGGAAGCCTGGGGATTTCAAATCCCAAGAAGAATTTTTGGACTAAAATTGTACGATTTTAGGGTTGAATTACAAACCGTGCGATTCAAACCCTAAAATTGCAGAATATCTTGCGATTACAATTTACCTGTTTTCCGAGCTTCTTCATCTTTCCTCATCTTTCTTCTTCTTTTTCTTTCGTTTCTCTCCTTTTGTATTTCTGTTTTCGTCGCATCTTTCCTCTTCTTTCTTCTTCTTTTATTTTCGTTTCTCATTTTTGCTTCCGCCATATGCTTTCAATAAACTTTACTCTTTTAATTTCCACCGTATGCTTTCAATAAACTCTACTCTTTTAATTTCCGCCGTATGCTTTCAATAAACTTTGCTCTTTTAATTTCCGCCGCATGCTTTACTAAACTTTACCCTTTTAATTTTGTTTGACAGTCCTGCGTGAGGACTGTTTGCACGAGACGTGAGCAAGCCCTTTTTAAAATTTTTTACCATTATTTTTTCTAATTAAAAAACATCTCTTTTATTAATTCTTTTAAATATTTTGTATCTATTTAAAAAAAATGTAAATCTCTATTTTTTATTTTAAAAATCACCAATGCTAATAATTTTTTTTTAAATGCCTTTGATTTATTTGTTGATTTTTTAAAATGATTAGTACTTAATATTTATATTTTAATCTCATATTAATATATTTATTTTTTATTAGATTTTTTTTGAGATTTTGGACTTTGGATAATAATTTTTTTTGAATTATGATGATTTGGAATCTGAAAACTTGACTTCTAATGTATTTTGATTCTATTTTGCATTGGTGCATTTTGTCACATACTCATGTGTTTGCGTATTTGTTTATATATTATGAAGATTGAAAAATCTTATTATAATTTTAGAAAAAATCTTATGGATTTTACGATTTTCGATACACGATTCACGATTCACATCCTAGACCGATTTTACAATACGATTTTTACAATATTGGGTGATGCTTCCTTTTTCACTTTACCTCCCAACCTTCAACCACCAACATCTTCCAATCCATACCTAGCCACTAACACATTTCTCCACAATGCCTCCCTTTACCTTCTGAATCTCCAGTTCCATTTACAGATTAAAGCTTGATTCTTAAGACCTAAAGGCACAAGTCCTAGACCCCATTCATCGCACGATGTAGCTAACTCCGACCAATCAAGAAGGTGAACCCTCTTCATATCCTCCTTCTCTCCCCACAACAAATTTTGTTGGTGCCTCTCTAGCTTAACAACCACCCCTTTTGGCATTTCAAACAGTGACATTAAATAAAGAGGAGGATTCACCACCACAGACTTAATGGGGGTCAACCTTCCCCCAATGGAAAGGTAATTCCTCATCTAGTTGGCCAATCTCCTCTCGACCTGTTAAATGATCGGGGCCCAAAAGCGTTTCGATCTCAGGTTGGCATTGATGGAGAAACCTAGCTATGTGAAGGGCAATCTCCCAACTGTGCATGCCATTTTCGAACTTAACCTATTAAGCATTTCCCACTTTGCTCTCACTCCAATTAAAGTACTCTTTCCTATATTAATCCCCAGGCCAAAAACCAAGTCTAAACATCTCAAAATGGCTTTTTAAGCCATTAACTCATCCTCGTTGCGTCATGGAAGAAGAAAAAAAATCATCTGCAAACTGTAAATGAGTTATCACTGTACCTCTTGCCGCTAATTCGGAGTCTCCAATAATACCCAAGTCTTTTACCTTCTCCACCAACCTATTCAAGCCTTATCCTACTAAAGTAAAGATAAAAGGGGGTAAGGGATCCCCTTGCCTTTGTTAGCATCAATCGGGTCAATAGGTGAGCCATTAACCAGAATAGAGTAAGAAGAACCTTTCATCCATTTCTTCCATTGGCTACCAAAGGCCATTTTGTCAAACAAAGAACCTATAAAATCCCAATCCACAAAGTCTTCTTCCATATCAATTTTGAAAAGAATCCCCAATTTCCTCTCTTTTCCTGATATGAATCAATTCATTTGCAACCAAAGCCCCATCTAAGATTCATCATTATGGATGTAATATCTGTATGAAGGACAATTAACTATTTAGTTTATTATTGAACACCTCTTATAGGTGTTATAGAATATATTTTAATGAGGTATAATCATGACTAGTTTGAATATTTTGGTTGCGTGCAAGCTTCTCCACGTTCCATTCGGAGTTAGATTAATATTATAAACTGTCTATCAGACTATAAGAATTGAGGCTCATTGAGACGAATATGGAGTTGAATGTAGCAATGCTTTGTGGGGCTGAATGCTGGGCAATGAAAAAAGAACAAGTAGAAAAAGTGCAAATGACCAAACTTTAAAAAAAAGAAAAAAAGAAAAAAGAGTGCAAATGACCAAGATGCGCATGTTGAGATGGATGAGTGGGGTTAACGTTAAAAGCTAGAGTTAGAATTATGACTTCAATAGAGGAACCTTAAATATAACCTTAAATATGGTTTGGACATGTTCATAGATGATGGAAACAAAGCCAATGAATAGAATTTACAAGTGGTGGGAGCTAGGAGAAGGGTTAGACATTTAGAGACTTGGATCAAGGGTGTAAATAAGGATATGATAGTTTTCCAAAAAAAAAAAAGAAGAGAGGATATGATAGACTAAGGGTGATAAAAGATTTAGCTTTTGGTAGGATGGAATGGAAACATAGGACTAGAAAAGCTGATCCTAGATAGATGGGATAATGGTGTCTGTTGTTGTTGATGAAGATGATGATACCCATTGAGAGAATAGCATAATCCATTGAATTCTAAAAGGTTCAAAGAAAAAAATTTCGTACTTTCTTAGAGAACTTATGTCCACATGTGCTTCACTCTTGCCTTCTCCGAATTCACCTGCTGATATGGCCTCAATCTGATACCAGAGTTGATTCACATCTTCTTTTGGATGCTCTGGTTCTTTGCTGAAGGCCAGTTTTGGTCTTGGAAACAAGGTTTTAAAAATCGGTCGAGTCCGAGTCGACTCGGACTCAGTCCTGCCTGATATGACCGAGCATATTATGACTCGTTTTAGTTCTATTACTTTGACCTGATTCTAGCTAGGACTTGGCAAGTCAGATTCAGACTTGGCCTATACGATTTGGATTCATCAAAGATTGAGTCTGATATTTGAAACATTGCTTGGGTATCCTACTGATGACTTTTTGACGCAAGACAAGACAAAGGGTAGCCCTAAATGTTTAAATGCGACTTATGATGTTAGAAGAAATCAATGAAAAGTAAATATGAGGCTGAAATTAAAATTAAAATTAATAATCACAATAAAATCACATAAATAAGCCACAAACAATCAAAATAAATCTTTAGAATCAAAACGTGGATTATTATGTAATTCACCAAGCCCCAATAGATGCTCAAAGTGGAGATCTTTCAAAGTCACGTAATTGTCGGATCCCAAGAAAGTCCGAGCCTCTGGAGGCTTGCTGAGAACCACTGCCAACTGACGGTTGTGCCATCGAAAAAGATGCTCCTGCGCCTTGCGAAGGTGCGGCTCTGCCGAGATAGGGGTAGTGCCAAAACAGGTGCCCGGTCTGCTTGCAGTGGTAGCACGCCTTTTCCCCTCCTGTTGGGCAGAACTTAGAAGTATGCCCAAGCTGATTGCACGTGTAGCACACGAATTGTCGAGTGTCAGGACTCGACTGTCCTGCACTAGGTTGACTCGTTTTGAAGAATGGCCTCTTTTGGTTGAATTTGGCCTTCTTGCTGGAGGAAGGTTTCTGGGAGTTGTCGGAGCTCCTGTTGATGAAATCCACCGCTTCCACTTTCGAAGCCCGATCGATGATTTCCTCCAAGGTGTTGAAAGTTAAACCGGCCACTTGGCGCTTTAGAAAACGTCGGAGTCCATTTTCAAAGTGTTGTATCTTCTCTTTCTCGTTCATCGTAATCCAGGGCACAAACTGCATCAGATAGATGAACCTCATGGTATACTGCGCCACCGAGTCGGAACCTTGCTGGATATTAAGGAATTCTCTCTTCCTTGCGTCCTGGACAGTCTTTGGGAAGTAACGGGCCAAAAAGGCGGCTGAAAACTCCTCCCACATCATAGGCTCGTGGTTACGAACCAAACTCTTAGCCTCCCACCATTCATACGCATTCCCTTCCAACTGATAGGTAGCCAAAGTTACCCTTAGATCATCGGCAATGGTTAAGGTATTAAAGATTCGGCTGATTTGGGTAAGCCAGTTCCTTGTTGCGCTAGGATCCTTAGTTCCCGAAAAGCTCGTCGGGTTTAGTCGCTTAAACTCCTTCAGAGCCGAGGTGTCTTTCTCATCTTGAGTCCTGATGGGAGGGCGTCGCATATTCTCGGCTATCTGCTGGAACGCCTCCATTGCTGCGCGAATGGCTTCGTTGGCTATATTGCGGGGTGGAGGACATGTCCTCCTTCCATGGCAGTAATTTCCATTTACGCTAGGTCCTGACATCTGTTATTTACATTTGTAAATATTACTTTAATTATTTAAGATGAAGAAGTTATCAAGACAAAACACAAAGTTGCACAATTCATTAGAAATCTCAAAATTTCATTACAATTATAAGGGTTGGTGGGGTTAGAAAACCCCTCAATCATCAAAACATACTTGAAGGCACTACTAGCAACCCTTACAAAATCTTCCCTTTTCCCCGCTACTTTTCCATTACTTCCAGCCTAATCTTCCGTAGAAGACTCTACATCCTCACCAAAATAGAAGAAGTTGTCAGGGCATGTCGCTGACATGTGCCCCAACACTCCACAAGTTAAACAAGGTATTATTCCTGGTCCCCCAACGTAAGGATAGTTCGTTCTCTCCTTCCCGTGTCCGCGAAGTCCACAGACAGGGCAAACAACATCAATAGGGTAGGGGCAGAAAGTACAGATGTGCCTCTCCTGGTTGCCAACATCAATAGACTCTACCAGCGACTCCAGTGGACCAAACCGCAATGTTGGAGTTAATGTGAACATCTAGGTAGGATCACCCGAAGACGTGGAAGTGGTTCCAGCCCTTTTGCCAGAAGAGAATGTGGGAGATGTCCTAATGTTAGAAGAATCTGTAGGGGAGATAGGCTCGCCGAGTACACTCAGCTACTCCGATTTTGGAGGAGCTGATGGAGTATATGTGCGAACTGTGCAACCAGGAGGGGCACAACTGTACTTTCTGCCCCTACCCTATTGATGTTGTTTGCCTTGTCTGTGGACTTCGCGGACACGGGAAGGAGAGGACTAACTGTCCTTACGTTGGGGGACCGGCAATAATACCCTGTTTGACTTGTGGAGTGTTGGGGCACATGTCAGCGACATGCCCTGACAACTTCTTCTATTTTGGTGAGGATGTAGGGTCTTCTATAGAAGATTAGGCTGGAAGTAGTGGAAAAGTAGCGGGGAAAAATGAGAGATTTTGTAAGGGTTGCTAGTAGTGCCTTCAAGTGTGTTTTGATGATTGAGGGGTTTCCAAACCCCACCAACCCTTGTAATTGTAATGAAATTTTGAGATTTCTAATGAATTGTGCAACTTTGTGTTTTGTCTTGATAACCTCCTTCATCTTAAATAATTAAAGTAATATTTACAAGTGTAAATAATAGATGTCAGGACCTAGCGGAAATGGAAATTACTGCCGCGGAAGGAGGACAGGTCATCCACCCCGCAATATACCCAACGAAGCCATTCGCGCAGCAATGGAGGCGTTCCAGTAGATAGCCGAGAATATGCGACGACCTCCATTCAGGACTCAAGAGGAGAGAGCCACCTCGGCTCTGAAGGAGTTTAAGCGACTAAACCTGACGTACTTTTCGGGAACCGAGGATCCTAGCGCAGCAAGGAACTGGCTTACCCAAATCAGTCGGATCTTTAATACCTTAGCCATTGCCCATGATCTAAGGGTAACTTTGGCTACCTATCAGTTGGAAGGGAATGCGTATGAATGGTGGGAGGCTAGGAGTTTGGTTCGTAACCACGAGCCTATGATGTGGGAGGAGTTTTCAGCTGCCTTTCTGGCCCGTTACTTCCCAAAGACTGTCCAGGAAGCAAGGAAGAGAGAATTCCTTAATATCCAGCAAGGTTCCGACTCGGTGGCGCAGTATGCCATGAGGTTCATCTATCTGATGCAGTTTGTGCCCTGGATTACGATGAACGAGAAAGAGAAGATAAAACACTTTGAGAATGGACTTCGACTTTTTCTAAAGCGCCAAGTGGCCGGTTTAACTTTCAACACCTTGGAAGAGATTATCGATCGGGCTTCGAAGGTGGAAGCCGTGGATTCTATCAACAGGAGCTTCGACAACTCTCAGAAACTTTCCTCCAGCAAGAAGGCCAAATTCAACCAGAAGAGGCCATTCTTCAAATAGAGCCAATCTAGTGCTGGACAGTCGAGTCGGTCTGACAGTCGACAATTCGTGTGCTATACGTGCAATCAGCCTGGGTATACTTCTAAGTTCTGCCCAACAGGAGGGGAAAAGGCGTTCTACCACTGCAAGCAGACCGGGTACCTGTTTAGGGACTGCCCCTATCTCGGAAAAGCCGCACCTTCGCGAGGCGTAGGAACATCTTTTTCGGTGGCACAACCGTCAGTTGGTAGAGGTTCTCAGCAAGCCTCTAGAGTTAGGTGGCACCTAGGAACGAACCACCTCTGAACAGTTAGGGGAGGGGACAGGGACGTCCTCAGACCACCCAGGGGAGAATCTACACTATTGGGACTCAGGAGGAGGAGCCGATGGAGAATATGGTGATGGAAGGTACCCTTACTCTTTTCAGTTTTTTAGCACGAGTGCTTTTTGATACCGGTGCTTCGCATTCACAACCAGTAGAAGTAGCTAACCCGCTAATGGTAGTATCACCCTTGGGAAAGAGCGCTTCGGTAAACCAAAAGTGTAAATCATGCATTTTGAGAATTAGCGGTGTAGAGTTGTCCTATGATTTCCTGATTTTAGAAATGACGGACTTTGACATCATCCTTGGCATGAACTAGTTGTCAGTTTTCGAGGTTTTGATCGATTGTTCTCAGAGGAGAATTTTTGGGGTCTCCACGACCGATGAAAGGTTTATGGAGAAGTTGGTATCCTATGAAAGGATGAGAGTCACTTTCTCTGGCCTTAGGGCGTATCCGGGTAGTGCGGTGGCAAGCATGGGTTGGGAAGATGTAGGTGGTGTAGGGTCTGTTGCTCCTTGGGTGGTGTGAGTTTATGGATGTGTTTCCTGACCAGTTAGCTGGGCTACCTCCTCGCCAAGAGAGAGAGTTTGTTTTAGACCTACAGTCAGGAACATCTCCTATTTCCATGACACTATCAAATGGTGTCGGCTGAACAGAGAGAACTAGCTACGTAGGTAGATGAGCTTCTTAGACTCGGTTTTATTCGTCAGAGCAATTCGCCTTGGGGCGCACCTGCTCTCTTTGTGAAAAAGAAAGATGGATCGATGAGAAAGCGTATAGATTACCGGCGACTTAACCAGGTAACTATTAAGAATAAATACCCTTTGCCTAGAATAGACGACCTTTTTGATCTTTTGAGAGGATCGAGATAGTTTTTCAAAAATCGATTTGAGGTCGGGTTACCATTTGTTGCGGATTCGAAAGGAAGACATTCCTAAGATTGCTTTCCGGACGCAGTATGATTTATACGAGTTTGTGGTGATGACGACTGAAATTGGATTTAAATGGTTGTAAAATGACTAATGGCAGTATGGTAATTAAGAGAAGATGGAATAAGTTAATTAAGAAGGCTTACGGTGATGTGGGAAGATGCTGGGAGTTTACGGAAGTCACATGTATGGGTTGTGGCAAGGCTGTTTGGAACTGGGGAGGCTTAGGGAGGAGTTTGGGAGTGGGTGGCGATGACCGGAGAGGAAGATAAAGGGGTGGCGAAGGCTAAGGCAATGACTGAATGGGTTTGGAAAAGGATTTACAGCAGCAAGGAAGTACTATGGGGGATGGTAATCACTAAGAAGTGGTTTACAGTAGCTGTATAGGGACTGTTTGGGACTGACGAAGAGGTAGGGAGGGCTTAGGACAAGGGGCGAAGGTGATAGGATGGATTTAGGGAGGGGGCGAAAGTAATGGAAGAGATCTGGGGCAGCGGCAAAAGGGGTTGGGGATTTTGGGAGTCACGGCAGGTAAGGGGAAGGAATAAAAGGAAAGAAAAGAGAAGAAAGAAAAAAGAGAGAAGAGAAGAAGATGGAGTACGTGGAGATCGAAGGAGGAGGAAAAGGGCTTCACGGCAAGGCTTCTCGCCAACAACAAACCACGGCAAACTTGTGCGAAAAATCTCAAAATTTATTTCATAGAATCGTCCCCTACCCAAAGGGCTACAAGGCTTTATGTAAAACTATCCCTTACTTAAAATAAAATAAAACAGAAATTACAAGATTACCCTTGCTTAAAATAAAATTAAAAAAAACAAGAAAATAGCAAGTTAAAAAAACAGCATGGATGCACCGCATCACTTTTGTTGATCTCAGACCATTAGCTGTAGATGACCTAGTAATTTGATCTCAGACCATTAGCTGTAGATGACCTAGTAATGTTGCAAGTGACTCTTCAGATTCCTTTGCACATTAATTTGGAAGGCATGGTGCAGCAGATGGTGCATGGGCTAACAGTGGCTGGGTTGTCATTTGATAGAATTCTTGAGGCAAGCTAGGGTGGTTGCAAGGAAATAAAAGAGATATCATAAAGAATTGAAGGAGACAAACCTCCAGGGTCAAATGGATTTTAGTTTATCAAGTCAAGTTGGGAGATAATTGGTAAAGAATTCATGAGAATGTTTATGGAATTTCCTGATGAAGGGGTGACTGGTAAGGAAATGAACACATTGGTCACCGTAGTTCTAAAGAGTGGGAGCAAGGGCAGTATCCCAATTCAGATATATTAGTCTGGTAGGTAGCGCCTTCAAATTGCTAACTACAGTGTTATTGCTGAGATTAAGGATAATTTTAAAAGATGTCATAGGAGATGCACAAGGTGTGCATTTGTAGAGGAGAGAGATTCTTGACAGGTTCTTAAAAGCATTCGAAATGGTTTCATGGTTAAAATCAATGTGCAAAGTTTTCTAGCTGTCATTGGGGTGGATGAAAGCTTAGTATTGTATTTGGTGAGGGTTGGGATGTCCAATTGGCAAGCTACCTTCGACATATTTGGCTTACCAGTGGTTGCAAATCCATAAGCCAAGAAACTATGGGCCCACAACAGAAAGAATTGAGAAGAGATTGGCTTCGTGGGAAAAGTATTGCATTTCTCTATTGGGGGTGGCCTAATGATGATCAAAGTAACACTACCAACCTACCTATTTATTGTATGCCACTTGAAATGCCAGTGGGGTCATGAGAAAATTGGAGAAGGATTCAATGAGATTTCTTATGAGAGGGTAGTGGAGACTAAAAGAAGATACACTTGGTATAATGGGAAGAAGTGGTGAAATCAAAGGAAGAAGGGGGGGTAGTTTGGGTGTAGTAAGGTTCTTGCGTTGCTAAGTAGCCTTGTAGATATGCTAGAGAGCAGAGTTCATTGAGGAAGTTGATACTGATAGTGGCTGGGTATGGAGAAGGGGACATGGGTAAATGGGAAGGCATTAGCTCTTAAGGTAACCTAAGTGTCAAATTTCTATCAATCACTCCTAGCCAATAGAAGGCATTGACTCTTTGGGAAACTTGATGTCTCCAAATTCTTGGATCTAGCTTGGGATCTAAATAGGATATTTAACATTCCATTGTTGGGATTTGAACTTCAGTTGCCTTTATATCCTAATTGGATTAGATGGCGATGATTTAACACACGTGGGATACACACACACAAAATAATTGAGATTATGCAGTTCATAACTTATCCATTTTCTGGTCTTAGCTCTATCCAGAACTTGGTTTCATCCTTACAGACAGAAAGGGTGTTTGGACCATCCAAAATTCGAGATTTGTTTTTAATCCAAAGATGCAGATAGCTGGCTAAGTTGTGAATTTAAAGACGAGTAGTTCTAGCGTTATTTTCAATTTAGGACATGGCTTTTGCCTCTAGATAATGTCCTGTCCACCATTGTCATTGTCAAAGCTATTTCTCCCATCTATCTATTGTTGACACTTATAATTAGATTTGAAAAATTGTTTTACAAAAGTTAATTCATGTTTTTGTTTCACTTTTGTAGGGTTTGGATACACAAAACCCAATTTTAGTTATCAACAACAAATTGAAGCTGGTGAGTAGCTAAATCATTTGTTTGCTTTGAGAAATGGATGAAATATGATCTCCATGACTAATTTTTTTCCTCTTTTACAATAATGACCTTTAAGCATGGTTCCAACTGCTAACCTAGTACATAAAATTTACTACTGGGTACACATCTATTGTTCATGTGGTAGTCTTTCATGTTTGTCAATCTTGACCTTCCAAATCTTGTGCTTGATTACCCCCAGGGGTGTTGGCCCAATGGTCAAGGCTCTTGCATGTGGCAGCAAGGTCTTGGGGTCAATTCCTGGCCAGCCCCTTTTGGGTACTTTCCGTGGGATATGTATAGAGTAAGGTCCCACTGTTTGAACCTGACGTGTGTGTAGGGAGGCGTGCACATGCCCCGAAGGACTAGTCGGACAAGACACTTGGACACCTTCGATCATAAAAAAGATTTTTTTTTTCTTGTACTTGAATATTGATAGTAGATGAAAAAAATTAAAAAAACCCATTGATTCATGTATGTAGAACTTGCAAGGGGTCAGTCATCTACTCAATGTTGTCAAATTTGAGTCATGCAGTGAACTTATTTTATTTCATAAATCAAGAATATTTTTTTGAATAGTCACAAAGAAAGAAATATATTAAATAAAAAAGAATATACACAGTCCAGAGTAGAAGAGATTTATACCCATTCTTAATATAATAAAGCAGAGCTCCCTTACACAATAATCCAAATACAAAAAAGATTGCCAAAACAACCCTCCATCCCCATCACCAATTACAAAGGGGTAAGTAAACAAATGCATTAATAAAAAATACATTCAACTAAAAAAAATAATGGAATAGAAGGGAAGAAAAGAGAGATGAATTCTCTGTGTTGTATTTCTTATGTTGAATCGAAAGAGGATACACGAATATATAGAATACAAAGCGCCAATTAAGGCGAGCAAAAAAGGAAAGGAATATTGGTTACAATCAATTACAATAAATGATATCTAAAGGTCAAATGCACGTGTAAAATGTGAAATTTAGTACAACATTTACAACACTTAGCCCATCTGTCAATTTCTAGTTGGAGGATATTTTAGAATCATGATGTATCCAAATTTTATTGGTGTAATAAAGGTGTATGTAAAATAGGATTAATTGGAAAGCTAATTTAATAACCTTTCAAAAAAAAAAAAAAAACCTAAGCTTGTGTAAATAAGATAAGTATAGAGAGTTATGACCTGTTTTGTAAAAAGGTATTATAGAGTGATGAGGAGTATAAGGGTGTATTATACAACATGATGTCACCATGATGCATGAATGACCTTCCCTTTTAGGTGGTGTATTTCTTTGTTTTGCCCCAATCCTCAACAATAAATAAAGGGTCTTTGGGCACCTATTAGATGTCCTAGACATCTAGTTGAAGTTTTTGAATAATGACTTCGCGAGTTTGGTGAGTTTTTATCTCTTCCAGTTTATATTTTCTTGTTTATTAACTTTGCATTGTAATATATTTATTTCGTGCAATTTTAATTTCTAGAATTCATAGACTGTTATTCATTGAGTGTGAATTGCATGGTGTTGATTCCACCACTGAGTTTTGATCCTATAATTCTTTCTTTGAAGTGTAGGTAATCCATTGGAAATTTTTGTTCCCTTTGAATGGAGCAATTTTTCCTTTGGTTTTTCTTGGAATTGAGAGATTTCAGTTTTTTCTCTACATTTTTAGATAGAAATGAAATTAGGGTTTTCCAATTTTTTTTGAGCCTAATTCAATTTTCCTTTGACCAAGTTGCAAAACTAGATTTAAAACCCCTTTGAGGACCTTTGGTTGAATTCCTCCAAATTTTAACCCTTGGCCTTCATCGACATTTTTCCAGTGCACTAAAGTATGCAAAAGAATGTGGATCCACATTGATTCCAACGTAAGTTTGATAGTTCAGAAGTTGTTGATTGCATGTCTTGTGCAACAGTTGCAAAATGAGGCCCTCCATGAAGTGCGAATAAATAGCATTGCACCAACATCATTACATTTCAAATTGAACCATGCATTACTGAACAAAGAGTCTATTGACTCATCTTTTGGATGAAATGAAGCCACAACTATCTAGTGATCTTGCAAAGTAGCTTGATATGTAAAGAATGGTTCATCGTGATGAATTGATTCATAGGAATTAGTATCTACTTTATGACAAAACCTCAAAGTAGTGTAAGGAGCTTGAGTTGCACCACATTTAACACTATTTTCGCCAATATCAATCTCTGATGTGTGAGTTTCATTTAAGAAAATTGATACTTGAATAGATCAATCTTTGAACGTATGGCAGTTACTGATATCGACAAAATCCCTCAAAACATCTGATGTGTCATAAATCTTCAGAATTTTGTTTGACATGTGCTTCAATTTTCTCAATACGGTCAATCTTCGTCACCATAGAGTTGATGCGAAATATCAGGTGGTTGTGGGAGGAAAAATGGTTTAGGAAAAGAAAAGAGCAAATAGGTTGGTTTTTTATATACAAATACATATATACATACATACACAAAGACACCCTTCCCATTTTCTTAGTAGTGGAGATGATTAAAATGCCGATTTGAATCGAATTACTTGGTGTATACAAGGATGAAAAGATGAAAATGCCAATTTGAATCAAATTAGCCATGAATCGATGTGAGTCAAACAATTTGTATGATTTTAATTAAACACTGTTACATTCTTCTCCTTCCAAATTGACCATGACATAACAGATTTGAAAAATGGTGAAAAATGTAAAAGACAGAAAAATGAGAAAGATATAAAACATTAAAAAGAATCAATGGTTTGATCTCAGATATTGTTTGTTTGATGCTTTCTCTTCATTAATAAGCAAATCATACCATTTTTGAAGAAAAAATCAAATCGTAATGTTTTTTTTTATTACCCTCACTTGTGGGATGTTCACTCCTTGTAATCTCTTTCAAATCTTGTTCTGTTTGCTTCTAGTGTCTTCAATCTTCAAGTATATTTAGTCTCTGACTGAAAAGAATGGAAAAAGAAAGAAAACTGAAGGAGAAGGGTTTAAAGTCCCCACAGTAGCCACTGCAGCCTTTTCTTATGGCCCCAATATATCTGCTAATATTTTTATTTGAAAATATTGGCTAATATATTGGTTTTCTTTGTGATCCTTTGTTCATCTTAAATCTAACAAAAGTACCCTTCTTGCCACTTTGGCAATGTGAACCTTTCTTATCTCAATACCGAACAATGCAGCCTCCACTTTGGCAATGTGAACCTTTCTTTTCTCAATACCGAACAATGCAGCCTGCTCGGTTGAGAAATCTGAAGCCTGGTTATGTTGTTGGATCCTGATCTAAATGGTTTTGTCATCATCGTTTATCACCATTGTTATTGAATGGAAGATCTACAAGTATGATTCCAAAGAAATGGGGATGGGAAGGAACCCCCTACCCCCCACCCCCAATAATACAACTGAAACCGAGTATTCAAAACAAGCATGGTGAGCAGATCCAAGAAGTTGTGTAAATTCTTTCTGATGGATATTTAGGAGATCTGACTTGGATTTCAAGATTCCTTTGAATTGTTGTCCTAATGCCATGTCGAGATCAATATTGCCTATATCAAAACTATATCATTCTTCTCATTGACATGTTTTAATATCTGCAAAGTTTAAATGCAAGTGCCTAATGAGGTAACTTGGATCTGGACCTAGATCCTATCTCCTTATCTAATTAAACTGTGAACTTGGTTCAATCAAATGGTTCAGAATCCAGTTATCCACACCCTGATCCAGCAGTAGGATGAGCTTAGCCCGCTCACAGCCTTTTTGGATACAAACTTTTTGAGTTCTCCAAGTGCCTCAAAGGGTTTGATGGCTTAAAGTCAGGAGGGAGACGGGGGTATGATATCATATCTGGATGTAATCTTAGCCGAAAACCTAATGACCCTAATATACAAAAACTTATCCTAAATAAAACAGTAATTGGAAAATACGTTAGGGATTTGAAACAAGTAGATAACTGGAAACTTAAATCCAGAGGAGGATATCAAGCAATTTTTTTTAATGATAGTTTAGGCACATAATAGAAGTTTTGAAACAGTTCTAGTATGAGGATTCATCATTTATGAGTGAAAAGAAATTGGTGAGGCGGGGATACCACTACAAACTTGAATGAAGTGGTTAGGATGCACACACTAGAATGTAAATTGATATAGAACATGACTTTACAAGTTTTGATGGGGTTGAGTGGAAAAAGAATTCTAGAAGTGAATTCTAGATAGATTGGATAAAGGTTAAATGTAGATGATGATAATGATGTTGGCAAATAATGTACATTAAAATATTGACTAAATTTTTTTCAGGTCTACAGATTTAAAGTGGACAGTTGCATATGAAAGTTCTGAAGTCAACTGTAATTACATGTATCATAGTTATTGAATTATTTCGCATTATCATGTTTACTCTGTTTGCCTTTTGATAGTGAGTCTGTTGGCTACCTTTCCTACTCATTTATTTTAGCCGGAATGTTGAAAAATTTAGTTCTTTAAAACGTTTTACCCATGGTTCTGTTAGACAGCATCTTACCTTATAGTTCCCTTATAAATGTGTGTTTGGTTTAGTGAGGGCTACCTCTATGAAAATCTTTTAAATTATCTTTTGTCCTTGGACAGATAGGTGAGTACGAAGAAACAATTGGGACATGCTTCATCTTCTCTGAAAGTGGTAAGCCACTGTTCATTTTTGCAGTGCAAGTAACTCGGCTCAACTTGATTTTTATTCAGTTCACATCAGCTCGAAAACCCGGACGAGTTTTGACCGAGTAAAAAAGTTGAGGACTCAGGCAAGACTCAGTTAAAGACATTAAATTAAGATTATTTTAATATATTAAATATATACAATATATGAGTTAAAAATTATAACAATACAAAATACTCTAAAAAGTCGGGCAAAAATAATGCTTCGAACAAAATAAGAAATATAATTTTATAATAAGACATTTAAAATGAAAAATAATAAGCAAAAACGAAAATAGAAATAGGAAACCTGACAAAGGAAAATATTAGTAGAACCAGCAAAATAAAAAGAATAATAAAAAAATAAAAGAAAAAATAAAAAAACGACAAAGAACGAGAAAATAAAGGAGTGGAAAATAAAATAAAATAAATGATGAATAAAAAGAAGTAAAATAAATTAATTTAAAAATAAACAGGGAATCAATGGAAGAAGCGATGAAGAACATAAAAGAGATTGATGATTTTTTCCTCTGAAAAATGAAATGGAATTGATGAAAAGAAGTAGAAGAAAGGAAAAATAAATGACGAAAAAAAACCAAATGTTGAACCTGAGATCCACATCTCCCATTCTTGTGCTTTCCTTTGCTTCTTTTTTAATGGTCAGAAATTAGGGTTCCCATCTCAACTTCAGAAGCTTTTATATCCTTTTGAAATTTCTAATTTTCCCTCAAGAAAATTCTGCAAGACATCCGTATCCCGCTAACAAGCAAAGGACTAGATGGATTCAACTTGCCTTGACTCGGTCAAATAGTTCGTTCTGTGTCCTATGAAAACTTGATGCCCAATCAAGTTTTAAAAAGAGTTACTCATTTTTTTCAACGAGTCGGGTTGACGCGGCAAAGTTAGCGGAGTCAAACACGAGTTTTTAATCTATGCATTGGAAGCTCCATTTTAAGGTGGATGTCTAGGAAAGGGGATCTTCAATTGATTCTCATATGGAACTGACCAACCAGACCAGAAGGTTTGTCTAGAACTGATGCTTTTGCCTGTCAATCAGACTCAAGTTTGTCTCCAGCGAAAGAATCTGATCAAAATGAAAAGAACTGTAAGGAATTAGCAGGACTAATATGCACGAGTGGTTTTTATTATTAGATATTTATTTTATTCTTGACATTTTTGATGTCATATGGTTAGACAAAGTTGGATGGGCAATTAAAAAACATGGGATTATGCTATGAACCCCAATGGGTTTATCTTGGTTCTAATGGTTTTCATTTTTATAACATTGTTAAAAAAGTTATGATATTCTTCCCTAGTCTATGGATGATACCCATATCCGCACATCAGTCCAGATGAACAATATTGTGGTTCCCACTTTGATGGGGAATAGCTCATGAATATGTTGATTGGAAACCAGTAGGGCAAGGAAATATTACCCCAAATTTGGCACAGAAACAGAATGTCCACTTATCGAATGGTTAGTATTTTTAAATGTGATTTCTGTATGGTGCCATGTTGATAGTTGGGCCATATATGGAAGAAACAATATTGATTGGGTTTGTATATATCAGTAGCATGGGATGAACAATATTGTAGTTCCCACTTTGATGGGGAATGGCTCATGAATATGTTGATCAGAAGCCAGTGAGGGTAAGGAAATGCTACCCCAAATTTGGCACAGAAACAGAATGTCCAGTTATTGAATGATTTGTATAAATGTGATTTCTGTATGGCAATGTTGATAGTTGGGCCACATATGGAAGAGATGTTAATTGGGTTTGTATACGTCAATGGCATGATGAGGCTGGTGTGGCTGCAATCCTGCAGGCTCCACCAGGTTTATCATCATCAGCATGATCATCATCAATCCATTTTCCGAAACTAGTATACAAGATTGAAAATCTAGAAGATCACTTCTCAGAGAACTCCTATGCACTATTCTGCTGTATAGTGAATCAGGACCATTCACGTCTTAGGCTATACAGTGCATATCAGTGTGTTCAAAACCACACCCATCATCCACCTTTATTTGTCACGTTTGATTTGCATTGCTCTGATCGAATACCTAGGGTTGTAACTGGTTTGGTCTATGAACCATGGGTGATTAAATATGGGCGTATTAATGAACTAATCAATTTCTCCTATAGGGGTTTTGGTGGACACGATTACTGAATCATTGCCTAAAAGCCTATGTTAATGAACCATGGCCTTATGAAATACTTTTGCAATTTTATCTTTTGTCTTTAGCTTGTGATTTCTTAGTTGATTTTTTTTTTTTCTGAGTCCATGTTACACAGTAGAATCCAGTTATGAATACAATATTTGCTTTTATTCATTTTGTACGAGTCTTATGCAATATATGTACTAAACTCAAGTTCTTTGGAAATAGACAGTACACCAGTTCTGCACAACCAGACAGGAGTATCTGAAACAGACCTTTTCACAGGAAAATGTACCATGGATTCCAATCAAGTGCCAACTAGACAAGTAAAACCCATTGCTCGCCTTACTAAGGTTCTCAAGTTCAGACCATTAATAGCAGAAGAAGATGCAACTGAAAAAATGTGACTTCATCAAGTAGCTCTCACTCAAATGGTACTCGTTACTTCAACAGAATTTGCAAGTCCAGCTCCAATGAAGAAATGGAAAGGTTGCTAATGAAACTTGCAAGAAAATTGCTTATTAAGGATTTCTACAAGTCACAGCATCTCTTAAATGAAATTTTGATGATTAAAGAACTGAGGAAGTTGTTTGGAATGGAAAGGCCTCATTATGAATTAAGTGGCCAAAGGAAAGTCATCAACTTATATTATTTGTTGGCAAGTCACCATCTGTTTAGGTGAAAAGTATTGTAGCTTGGTGGTAAAGGTGTTTGTTCTGGACTTTAAAAAAAAGTCGCCATCTGTTTAGTGGACCTTGTCAGTTGTTCATTTCTGCTGAATCACATTGGAAGCTTGTTGGAAATGTGTGTTTGATTACATGTAATTTGTCTTCTCTATTTCAATTTGTTACATATCCCTTTCATTATGCAGATAATTGATTTATTCGTAAAATTATCAATTGAGATGTAGTTGTGTGGTTCATGAAGGCCAGCTTAATCAAGATTTTATTAAATGATAATGATGGTATTAAATGCAATGCTAAAGGTGCTCTGGCCACTACTTCCAGTTAGTTCTTTGGCTATAGATATCTGGTGCAAGGGGTGCTCTTCTAGAGCTTGGTTTGCTCCCGTAATCATTGGAATATGAGGTTTTACTGATGGATGCTAGTTCCACTGTGGTGTTGAACCTTAGGCTGTGTTTAGATGGGGAGGAGTTAGGAGACTTCTCCTGAAGAACCTTGAGTTCTCCTGTTCGGATGACACTGGGAGTAAGTGGGGCCCACATAAAACATATACTTTTCCTCACTTCTCTCTCAGGAGAAGGTTGTTCTCTCCACCCTCAGTAGGGGACACTCTTCTTCTCAGTTCTACTCCAGGAGACACCAGAAGTCTCTTTCTTTAAGTTCTCCCTATCCGAACACGGCCTTATTCTTATGAAGCTTTAGCATGTCGATATGGTTTGTTCTGCCTACGCCTATGGACTTTTTGTGACTCGTGCCCTACAGGTTCCATCCATAGAATGGCAGCATGGCATGCATTTACTCTGTAATTGCAATCTATTGTGCAAGGAAATCTTGGGTCTTTCAGGGAACCACATTTTTTAGTACACCTGCAGTAGACTGCCATTCATCACTGTAGACCCCAGCAAGTATCCACAAGCAGCTTCCAGGTTTGACATTCTCCTGATATGAATCTTCTCACTGTAGACCCCAGCAAGTATCCACAAGCAGCTTCCAGGTTTGGAATTCTCCTGATATGAATCTTAGCTACATCTCTAATTCTTACCCCTCTTTGTCAACTGTGGCACCCCATTTCCTTCTGATAAGCTGACTTACATCAGGTTAATTGTGTCATGCTCTGGCGAAGGTACTCCAGTCTGAAACGTCAGCTGATTGCAGACTTTCTTCTTCCTCTAAATCCTGTTCTGGATGGTGATATCATTCTGGTTGATGGTCCTTGTATTTTTTGTTCGACTCCAGGGCCTTAAACGTGATGCTTACCTTACCTTATTCATCACCTCGGGGATTGGGGCACACCCTGAAACCCATCCAGAACCTTAATTCTTACGGATAGTTGTTGAAAGAACACGTTGGCTCCATGGATAGGGCCTGTCAACTGTGTTTTCCCAGATTTCTTATGCAGCGGATTATTGTTCGCTTGTGGGATTCTACTGCTGCTACACTACTTATCCTTTAGTTTTGGACAGATTTTGTTCTTGCCAGTGACATCGGCCTACTATTTTGCCTTTCCTCTTCACTCTGAAAAATAACAATTTCCATTCTTAAAAGAAAATCTAATGGATTTTGGTTAACTTTCCAAAGGAAAACCCTAATGGATTCATGGATACACTAGAGGATGGCCCAACCATTCACTCGTGTTGACTGTCAATCCAACACCATTATCATGCACAATTGGCAAGCATCCATCATATCTGGGGTCACATATGAGTTGGCTAAACGTGAGCCTACATAGACATCCGAAAAAAAAAATGGATTTAATTGTTCCAGGTTGGTTCGGCCTTGTTGAAATTTACAGGCAAAAAATATCAGATGTGAAACTGGAATTGGTTCAGGCCTAGTGACTAAAGCCCAAAAGACCAAATCTGAGATGATCATAATCATCAAGATGTATACGAGTGAAGCATTTTAGCTTAATTAGTCTTTGAAAATACAGAATTTCAAAATTTCCACCTTATTAGATCTCTAATAAAATAAAGCCAGTTTGAAATCACTATTGTTATTAGCCTTCCATCAAGACCTACGTTAGTGAAGCATTTGAACCTACTTAAAATAAGAGAATCCAACATTATAATTTCTAATATATAGAGATTACAGGGGTCAGACATCCGTGGTTTTCACAGAATCAGTAGGGAACGAAGACTAATGAAGTTGAGCTATTTAGCATTAGGAGAGTTTTGACCATATGGCTAAGTTTAGGTAGTGAAAAATTAGCCATTGAAGGAGATTCGTCAAATCTCATTTAATGGGCAAAAGGCTTAAAGCGTCTCCCATTGGAGACTGATTACTACAGTTAAGGAGATCATGACACTTGTTAGGGGACTTGAGGTATCCTTTGTTCATATAAGGCGTTCAACAAATAAGTTTATAGACTTTTCGCCAAGAGTGACGTAGAGGGATCTGTGTTGTGTTGGACATCATTTATATATGAAGACGTGAGGTCATTGGCTAGCATTATGATTGGACCTTTTCATTTCTTTTGTAACTGTTATTCTTTGTGTAATGCCCCGACCCGAAAGTGGGCCTGAAACGTTACTTTTTTTTTTTCTTTAGTGAACTAATCTCTAAGGCTTATAAATGGGCTAGCTCAAGAGTTAGGCCCAGCCAAACATGATCTCATCAAGTGGACTCACACACAAACCATAAGTCTATCCACATGCATACACATAACATACAATCGCATATTTCCATCAACGAAATATTTCATAGATAAATCAGAGTTACTACGGAACACATAGTGGTTTTACAAGCCATCACAAAATAAGTATCACATACGGTACTTTACACGAATTATGGTTTTAAGAAACCAAACACCAACAACAAGTCCCCATCTAAGGGAAACCAATGCAACGCCACAGCTTATCCTTCCTAAGCTTGATACGAAGGTTCCTCCTCCAAGGTACATCTCCTGAAATGTGAGTAGTGTGAGCTAACTAGCCTAATGAAAGAACATACCATTGCAGTTTATTGAATATCAGGTTAGTCAAAATTGACATTATTAACATAACAGTTTCATCCTGTCCAAAATTTCATCATAATCCCATAACTGCTGACATCCACCGTAATACCTAGTTACTACGCTGAGACCTATAGTATTAAGTCCCGACACGGTCAAAATACTTCTTCCAAGTACATCTCCGGCCCACCCAAAACCGGTACTGATACACACAAGTTCAGTAACTGACCCACTTGGTCCAGTAGATGTAAACCGACACACACAAACTCGGTAATGGTTCAATAGTAAAGGGTACGTTGAAGCAGTATTAATAACATCACAACTCATAAGCATCATCATATGTGATCAACACCACAATTATCCATCAGCACTTTTCACAATAGTCCATCATGTCTAGGCATATAAGTGGGTTCATCAAAACAAATTCTTAAAACCATTCATTGCACTAGATCCCTTTTTAACCTGATTTACTCTTACTGCAGTGTTAAGTCTTTTCACAGAAAATGTGTGGTATTGAGGAATCTGTCAAGCATACAAACAGTGATCAACCCATATATAGTATACAAAACAATACATACTCATAGTATTTCAAATATTTCTATCATATTTTCCAAAAATCTCCAGGGGAAATGGAACTGAGTCTCCTATTTGGTTACTAACTATTTTAATTACAATAATCAGCAATGTATATATAATAGAGTGCTCAGGCCACTTCTCATATTATCTTCTAAGCATGACTAAATTGACGTATTGAGTTAGGCCTAGAGGTATAAGGTGCTTAGGCCACTACTCTTATAGCGAGTTAGGCCTAGAGGTCACTCAGTGCCCGAACCCTTCTTTTCTACGGAGCGGCGAAGGAAATCGCATAGCTACAGATAGCTATCGGGCTGAGTCAGCTACAGACAGAGAGTTTCGGCCTGGAAGTGAATACAATAAGTAATACACTATAGTACTAAGAGAAAGTGATTAGTATCATTTTTAATTATAAAAAGGGGTATAAATATCACATTAAAACCTATGGTCTAACATATGCATCTTGAATCAAACCAAGGTTTACAAATCAAAACTGGTTTCCTCGGAACAAGCCTCGGAACCAGGTACTGTGGCTTCGGAACTTTCGAACCACTGCCTAAACTGGTCTACAGAACTTCGGAATATGGTTTTGTACTTCAGAACGTCCGAGTCTCATGTCTCGGAACGTCCGAAGGTGCTTCCGAGCGGAAAAAAAGAAAATAGAACCTTTGGTGGGTCAAGGTGTGTCTCGGAACTTGCCGATAAAATCTCGGATCTTCCGAGCAGTTCGAACCTTCCAAACAGACTCGGAACATCCCGTCAGCAGAGGCAGGAGAAATGGTTGGCCTCTAAACACTTTGAAACCTCGAACTGAAGCTCGGAACTTTTGAAGGTGTCAGCTTCGGAGCTTCTGAATACCAACTCTCGGACCTTCTGACAGTCGTCTTCCTCCTCTGTCTGCCACAGCAGACAGTAACGACAGCGGGTGAGTGAAATGCAAATCCAGAAACAGTGGGTTTTATGGGTTCGTTTTTCACATCCAACTAGTCAGATGGACTCCTCAGTGAGTCCTCTTGACATAGGGAATAATTTAAAACCTTAATACTGATTCAAAGCATTGGATTTTAACCAGAAAACCAGTGTTATACAAGAATTTCCAAGTTTTTTCTTAAATTTCAAATTCATTTTAAACACTCAAAACTTGATCAATTTCACTTCTGTTTGATTTTAAACTTATTAAAATTTAAAAACGAATACAATTGTTACCTTCACTTGATCTCTGGAGTTGAAAATCAAAAACTTGAAAAGTCTCCCTCTTAAGCTTACGGTGAATTTTTTTGTAAAGAACAGAGAGGGATGGTAGTTGGTTTTTGCAGAGGGTTAGATTTTAATTTGGGGTGAATTCAGCTAGGAGGAGGGTAGAATTTATAAACCTTCCAACCAGGCCAGCACGTTGACACATCACCGGCAACCCACAGGCGTCTGCATGGGTTGCCTTGGCCACGTACCAGCGGCAACAGTAAAAACTGTAGAAAATATTTATAGATACCTTCCTGCAAGTTTTGCAATTAAGTCCAATTTTGGTCTTAATTAAATTTTAATTAAAAACATAATTTAAATATTTTAATTAATTTAATCCAACTTGATAAAAATGTTGGGTTTTATAAACTCTACTTGTTATGAAATTTTAGAGATTTAAAATTCACCAAAAACCATAGATTTAAACAAAATCCATATTTTGACACTATTTACTTAATTTAACTTGTGATTAATAAAAGGGTTTACAACCTTTATTAATTTTGAGAAATAAACTAAACCGTTATATTAAAATCTATCATCACATGATTTTCTCAAAATTTTCTTATTTCTGAAATTATTTAAAAATATTTATTTATTCTCTTTCGGGGTCTTTTCGGGTAGTTTTAAATACCAATTTTTGAAAATAATATAATTATGTAATTATGAATTAAAATTCTTAATTAAGAAAATCAATATCATCCATTAATAATCAAATAATTACATACATAAAAGAAATATTATTGATAATGGTAAATTACCATTTTACCCTTCCAACTAGACGAGTTGGATTATCGAACTTTCGAGCTCTGACTGGGTCAAACCTGGGCTTCTTGTAAAGCCTTAACCGTAATTTTCAAGATTAACTGGTCTAAGTATGATTTATCATACTGGTCACGCTTAATTCGGGTCAGGGTATTACACTTTGTTTTTGTTTTTTGTGTTTTTTATTTTGTGTTAATCTTTTTGTCCTTTTTCTTATGGGTCTATACCTTTTAGAACTCATTTTCTTTCTTTCTTGTACTTTTTGTTTTCTTCTTTAATAATATTATCTTTGTTAAAGTTCAAAAAAATATAATTTCTAATATATGATTAATCTTTTGTGAAGTGATGCAAACTTATTTTAGATTAGAAAAAATTACCATCCCAAATAACTATGCATATGCATTTTGAGTTTGAAATCAGACTTAAAGTCTTACAAATACGGTATACTCGTCGACAGACCTCGGTTAGAGCTCAGAAGGGGCTTGTGGTTACAAATTTGACTCAGGTCAAGGCAGGTCTATATCCTGCCCTAGCCTCTTAATTGTAGCTTTAGTTATTAACCTAGACCAATTTCTATCATTGAGAATAATTACCACTCTCCGATGGAAGGGCAAGGAACCAATTTCAAATAAAATCAAATGAGACATCAATTCTGTTTCATAAAGACAAACGAATACTCATTCTTTTATGACTGACGTTTGAACATTTAAGGCACGATACCGCAAAGCAGATTTCATGAACTTAAAAATTCAAGTCCTCAATATATTCATAGTTTTGAACAAAACATATACATAGATTTTAAGACAGCAATGGATCTAAAATCCTCAAATATATAATTCGATTAGGCTTCCACACACACACCCTTCCCTTTTTTCCTCTCTTTAATTCACACGGCACCTGGTTTTGAAAAGAATAGAGAACACGATTGACCAAAACCTCCCTTTACAACAATGGAATTTCAATCACCAAACCGACAAGAGTACCCATGTTTGGATAAAAGATGAGCAATGTATTTATCCAAATTAGAAAGTTTTTATTTAATTTCTTGATTTAGTTAAATCTAATTTAGAAAATAGAGTTTTTATGGAATTCAATTAACCTAAATGTATAATTTCACCAAACCTATTTAATTAGTGAGTTTCTTTGGATTGAGAGCTCAAAGTAAATGAGAATCAACTAGAGACAAACTAAATTTGACTTGAACCCGACCTTTTTCAGCAATTTGTTAAAAAAACACACTATCAAACCAATCCAAATCTATGTATGATTTGAATTCTGTACATTTACATGTTTATAAATGTATTCAACCTAAATCCAGTTCAACATCTGATGGGTTTGTATTGAAGATTTAAATGAATAGATTGATTGCCTGAACTTAGACCCTAGTTTCAATTGCAATATTATTGATGAACAATTTGATGATTAACAAGATAGATAAGTTGGTGTGTTATCAGTCAATAGGTCTAATGTAGATTAGTAATCTATGATAGCAATTGTGTAGTTTTGAGTCTTTATTAAGGATTTAACGTTATATACCAAATATGGAATTTCAAATCCTAGAGTTAATTCCTCAGACTTTAAAATCATTGAAGATTCAACATTTGAATTTATCAATGCACAAACATGCAAGAGTCCCCTCATCCTTGTATTTAGAGTGATAAAGTGAAATTTATTTATTTCGAAAAAGGAAGCCCCATTTCTTCCCCTAACATGAAATTGTACAATGTGAAATTGAAGTTAAAAACACAATGGTGACTTGATATTTGTAAATCCTGTAGGCCACAAGCAAAAGGGAACGGTGCAATCTCAACTGTCAGAAAATTGTATTTACTGTTAATAGTTATTAACACAATGTTATGTCAGTTATGAGCCTGGCGAAGGGCCTGAACTTTTCCACAAATACAATTTTAATAAATTTGCACAATTACATATATGCTCTCCCATCTGATTTGCAAAGATCACCATATTAAACAGTATCCTAGATTTGAATTACGGCTCCGGAATTTTATCTTTCAAATAATTAAGAACAGATTTGACTCCTCGATCCAAAATGGACCGCCTGATGCTGCAAAATGCACAAGTTTTCAGAACAAGATACAGCATTGCCTGCAAGCTCATCTTTTTAAAAGAAAGGAGAAAAAAGGTGGAACTTCACGACAGTTTGAACACAGAACGAACATTCACAGAGTTTCAGTTGCATTCCTCTACTATACAATTAAAAGTACATGAATGGAACGTTTAAAGCCATGTGCGCTGTAACAAACAAGCAAATCAAGAATGGCCATCTAATAAGGATTTGTTCCTACTTGACTAGGGTGAACTTTTTAATAAAGATCTTGATTGGAAAACTCAAGGGAGATTGGCCTCATGAGATTTATTAGGAGAATGCTCACCTAAGGCAGACTTGGTCCCACATGGTTAGGTAGGTCTAGGTAATCAAATTGCCAATTCATCATCATTGGGAGGGAAGAATAGGGGCAACTTTTAAGGAAGGAATTAGATTATCAAATGGGTGGGGGAAAGGACACTTGGTGAAGTTTTCCCTAGATTATTTAGGGTAGCAATGAACAAGGATGCCTTTGTTAATGACTACTTCAATGAAGTCAATGGGGTACCTCAATGGATAGTAATTCTTAGAAGGGCCTTAAAGGAATTTGAGGAATCTCAACTTGAATCATTAATGAGGTTTCTAGGGGAAACACAATTGTGCATGGAGGAGGATAAATGGATTTGGATCCATGATCCATCAGGGGTCTTCTTGGTAAGGTTGATCATTAGGTCAATCTACTCTAACGATCAAAATTCCCTCTCACCGCGTAAGCTGGCCTAGAATAATAAAATTCCCCCTAGGATCCAAGTCTTCGTATGGGTGGCAATCAAAGGCAAGATTTCTGTCAAGTGCAATCTGAGGAGGAGGAACCCTACCAGAAGGAGCCTTGCAATTGTGCACCTTATGTGGCGAGGAGGAAATGGTGGGTCACTTGTTGTGTAGTTGTCAGTTCAAAGGGGGAGTGTGGGGGTTGTTCCTAAACTTGATGGGTTGTTCTTGGGTTCTAGATAGTACTGTGGGGGAGTTATTATTGGACTGGGCTGGGGGTCCATTTGTAGGTAGACAGGGAGTGGCTTGGAAGCTAATTCCAGTGGTGATCTTTTGGTCATTATGGAAGGAAAAATGGGAGATATTTGATAGGAAAGAAGAGGGATTAGGGAGGTTTTTGAAAGGGCTAAATAGAATCTAATGAGTTGGCTCTCTCTCTCTCTGTAAGGAATTCTCATGGTACTTCATGGAGGACTTTTATCTGTCATGAGAAGGGTGCATGAAGGCGGGTAGGATCTTTAGAAAACAGAAGGTGGCATGGAAAAAGCCGGAGTTAGGCTATTGTAAAGTTTAATGTCAATGGGGAAACGAGGGGTAAGCCGGGGCCTACTAGGATTGGGGGAGCTGTTCATGATGATAGCGGTAGGTTGTTACTAGCTTTCTCAGAACCCATAAGGGTCATGGAATCAAACGAAGTAGAGTTGAGGGCAATTAGGAGAGAGCTTCAAATTTGGTCAAGGAATGGGAATGGTGACCTCATTATTTAGGGAGACGCTAGGCTATGGGCAGGAAGGATCCCTCGTGGAAACTGGTTCACTTGGTTAGGGACATCAGGTGATTTAGTAGGATTGGAGGAATCACTTTCTCCCATATTGCAAGATCAGCGAACAATGTTGCGAATTTTCTTATTAAGGTTGGTGTGGAGCCACGGCAGTCATCATTGGAGTTCTTCACATCTTGACTTTGTCTTTGGGGTTTGGGCTGTATGGGGTTAGGGGTTTTATGTTACTCTACGAGCTTTTCCTTTACTTTTGTGGTGTGGTTGTGTTTTGATTATATAATGGCCTTGTATAGCTCTCTTATACAAGGAGGATATTGTCTTGTAACTTTTCTAATTAATGAAATCATTCATTGTCTGTTTCAAAAAAAAGTTAGAACCATCTAATTGTTTGGAGGCTTTATTTGGCTCATTTGAGATTGGGAATGACATTGATGTTGTTGTTGTTGTAGTGGAGGAAGATGATGTGATGGATTCAATAAAAAAAGGATAGCTAATAATGGAGAATAAACTACAAAAGATTAATGGAATTAAAAAAAAAAAAAGGAGATTCTAGGGTGTACCTTCTTAGCGGGTTTCCATTGAGTCTCAAGACTTGTAAGTTGGGCTCAAGCAAACCCTGTGGAAGGAAATTTTCTACTTATAACAAAATGAAGGAGGCAATGGAATCCCTTGACCCAGTAAATAATTTACAATGGTCGGAAAAAACAGTTTTGCACTAGCAATTTACATAATGTCTGCTTAAAAACTTGAGCAAAATCTGCAAATGCAATTTCTTCTTGGTAGGTGTAAGTTTGTTTATTTCATGCATTTTTGAAAAAAAGAGGATAGAACAAATAGAACAAACATCATCACATGTATTAAAAGGGGGTGATGTTTCTCATTGGTAAAAATATTTCTCTAAAAAAAATGACAAGCTACAAAACATAGTGATTCAATGGGAGGAGAGTGAGTCGTGTTAAAGCTTTACAGTATACCATGAAATATGGCCCTGCAGTACACAAACAAAAGGCCAACACATACCGTGGTAAGAAAGATGGGAATGCACATCAAACTTTAAAATCATACAATTTTTTATGCAATTGTAACGGTTTACAGTCAATGATGACCAACATAGTCAAAACCAATAAGCAAATAAAATCACATTTAATGGCTAGCTTATTTTTTTATTTCTGAAAACAAAATTTATGGAGGCAAGAAAACGGGAAAAGGGAGGGGTAAAAAATGAAAGGAGTAGGAGGCAATAGAATAGAATGGCCTGGGGGAAGGTTTATAATAGAAGAAGAAGAGGGGAAAATCTGGATTGATGACCAACGCTTTCGTCACCGTTCTGCCTCTGCAGCGGCCACCGTTTCCAATGGCCCTGCCTCATCGCCCATCACCCATCTTGCCTCTGTCCTCTCTGATCCAGAACCCTTCACCGCCTGCAGCCGCTGTCCCCTCCACCTGCCTTTAGATTTGTCCAACCCTTTCTCCCTGGAACCCTTCACCGCCAAGGTTCAGTTCTCTGCCAGTCTTCCCAATCTCTAACTGTTCACCGTCCATGTTCCCAATTGATCTAAACCTCCTTTCGCTTAGGCACCCATCCTCTATTCACCCGCGTCTGCATTCGCCCCAACCTCATCCAAACCGAGCCAACTCTTTTCTTTCTTTCCTTTTTATTCTTTCTCAAGGCAAACAAAACAACCCTAAGTCAAACCTAGTGACCCGTCTACCCATTCGCCAAGTCACCCGTCCATTCGAACTCGATCCTGTTCCATTCTTCATCAAGTGGACTTGATGGCATCCAACACTGGTGATGAGTATGTAACCAGATCTGAGTTCAACGAATTTAGATCTGAGTTGAAAGCAACTTTTGCTGAATTTCGGGTGTCCCTACTTGAATCTCCGAGAGAAACAATGCACGGTGAGAGAGTTGGAGACAAGATGACAGTGGAAGGTAACTCTGAGCACTCAAATCAGGTCGACCCGACCCATCACACTCAAACACAACCATCACCACCACCAATACCACCGCCATCACCACCGCACATTCCTCGACCCTCCCTCATTCACAATACACACAGTGATACGGATAAAGAGACCCTCTCTATGGTGGTTCCTCCACTTTCCTTCACTCCTCCTGTCCTATCTTTGGTGCATGGTGCTAGCCTTCCCACCCTTCAACACTATCGCTTAAGTTCCAAGGAATATGCCATCCTTCAGGTGAGTTTTGAAGACCCCTTCTTCAACGGATTGTTTCACCCTCGCTTGAGCCCTGCTTTATTCGTCCCAACAAAAGTTGGCTCTTGCCATATGTGCATTGCCGGTTGCATTGTTAACGAAATCCCCGTTCGGCTATTCGGGATTGGCCTCCACCTCAGTCCTATTAGTAAGAGTGGGGTCCACTCGGGTAGACAGATGTAGAACCCGGCCCACGCCTAATCACGTGTGGACCCCACTCTTTCTAAATTAGTAAATTAGTTTGGATTTCTAAATTTAATTTTAATAGTTTTTTTAGTTAGTTTTCTAGTTAAACTTGGATTACCTTTCCAAATCGGGTTCTTTTAATTTTTATATAAAGACGGGATTGTAATGAAAGGAGAACAACTCTTGTGAATTCAGAATGAAATATAATTAATTTATTTTCCTTTCCCTGTCCTCTCTTCTCCTTCATTCCTGCCGTTGAGCAGTCAAACTTTGCAGGATCTCCGGCTTCTTCTTCTTCAACCCTGTCTCGGTGAAGACAAGCGATCTTATTTTGCTCGATCGAATATGCTGGTGTGCATCGATCCCACATCATGCAAACTTTCATAACCTGCTATCAAGGTTGTCAAAAACGAATCGTAACGTGAATCGGTTTAGGGGTCTGAACCGTGAATCGTAAATCGTAGAATCGTAAGATTCATAACATTTTGTTCAATTCTCATAATATATAAGTAAATATACACAGACATAAATATATGACAAAATGTACCAACTCAAAATGATTTTAAATGCATTAAAAATGAAGTTTTTACATTCCAAAATACAAAAGATCTAATATTCTAAAGAATGTCATTGTCATCAATATCATCTAAAACATCTAAGTAGGATGAAGATAAATTGTCTCTTCCATCTTCCACATCTCCCTCACTAATTTCTTCAACGCTTTCCTCCTCTCCTTCAACTCTCTTTCGTTTTCTTGAATAAACCCCTGTTAATAGAAAAATCAAATATTTTATAAATTTTGTATTCTAAAATCTAACTATAATATACATATCTTCAAGAGTTTAAAAGGCTTACTCGTTTCCTCATTAAACATCTCGTCGGCTTGCAACCAAGAATTGTCTTCTGGAAGAACTGGATCTTCTTTTTCAGTTATCCATTCATCATCAGATTCCACATCCGATAGGCAAATAGAATCATAATCTTTCTTTGAATCTCTTAAAGTTTGTCTCACTTGTAATTGTAAATTGTATTTTACAAATACAAGGACATTCATCCTTTTTGCCTCTAACCTATTCCTCCCCTTCGTATGAATCTAAAAAACAATCAAAGTATCAAACATACAAGATTATTATCTCCACTTCTTAAACAAATGTTAAAAATTTGTATTTATTTAATTAAAGCTAGAAATAAAACATACTTGGTCAAACACACTCCAGTTCCGCTTACACCCAGTTGCACTGCAAGTTAAACTCAAAATCCTTATCGCAACACGTCGCAATTCTTTATTTTCATCACCATAATCATCCCACCAAATGGCTATAAAATATGAGATAAAAAATCAAATTCCAAATTTAAATAATAAATGAGTAAATAGTAAATAACTAAATACTAAATACCAAATACTTGGTTGTTTTCTCTTCCTTGTTGCTATGGCCATCCTATCCCCAAACAATCCTTTTCCAGTTTTGAAATTATGCAATTGTTCATCAATCTTAATCCTCTCATCCATGTCTATAGCCAACTTATCAAGGCATTGATACAACCCCCTTTTAATTTCAACATCTGGGCTAAATGATTCATCGTAGTGGAAAGAAGGATTCAAATAATAAGCAGCTGCATGCAAAGGATGGTGGAGTTGTTGATTCCAACGAGCATCTATCAAGGCCCAGTATGGCTCGTATTTCTTTTCATCATTGTTCAATCTCTTTGCAATCTTCTCCTTGGCTCGATCCATGCCCTCATATATATATATATATATATATATATATATATATATATATATATATATATATATATATATATATATATATATCCCATTGCCGGTTTTTCATCTCCATCAACTAATCGAAGCAATTTTACAAGAGGCATTCCAACCTTAGTGCAAAATTTAACACGATTCCAAAACTTACTATCAAAAATCAAATCATTCACCTTTTTTCCCCCTTCAGTTTTGGATAGAGGCATTAAATCCCATTCTTCCGAGCTAAACATTTTTCGTAGGCCAGATTTGCATTTTAGTATGCTCTTCAATGTAAGATAGTTTGTTGCAAATCTTGTTACTGCTGGCCTAACTAACTCACGATTCTTCGTGAAATGCCTCATTAAATTTAGAACCAAACCATGACCATAAATGAATTTTGCAATTGATTTTGCATCGAAAATAGTAGAAGACTCCAACTTCCGCTTCCCTATGTCTTCTAGCATAAGATCAATGCAATGTGCTGCACATGGAGCCCAAAATAATTGTTTCCTTCTGTCCATGAAAATTTCATCGGCCCTTACATATGGTGCTGCATTATCGGTGACAAGTTGCACAACATTTTCCTCGCCCACTTCTTCTATGACTGAATCTATGAGGTTGGATAAGTTCTCTGCATTCTTGGAAATTGAAGAGGTGTCAACACTTCTCAAAAATACGCTCCCCATTGGACTATTGACAAGGAAATTAGTAATAGACCGATTCTTTCCATCAGTCCAACCATCCGTCATAATTGTGCACCCTTTTTTTGCCCATTCCTTTCTATGATTTTCCAACATTTTCTCTACATTTTCAACTTCGATTTTGAGATAAGTATTTCTTATCTCATGATATGTTGGGGGTTTCAAACCCTTTCCAAAGCTCCCAATTGATTCACACAGGGTTCAAAAAATGGACTCTTTACCAAATTGAAGGGGAGGGCATTTGCATAGAAGAACCGACAAATATTACGACAAGCATTTGTTCTATCTTCTTTTTTCCAAACTCTATTAAGAGTTGTTTGCTTCTTGTCATCCTCCAAATTCACAAAGTTTTCCATCGGTCCTTTCTCTTTTGTTGTGTCCTTATCATCAAAGTAAAATTCAGGTCTTCCAGCCTTCATTTGAGCCTCTCTTTTTCTCCTTTTTGTGTCCACATTGTGCCCCATCAACTCAAGACATTTTTGGGTCACTGATTCTGGACATTTGTCACATACCGATACGTCCTTTGTTTTTCCTAAATGATTTTTCATTCGATATATACCACCATACATTTTTTTTTTTACAAAAATTGCATTGCACATGCAAATGATTGCCCGATTCTACCCTAGTACAAAACTGCCATGTTTCATCTTGTCCGTCATTCCCACCACTTCGTTGACCTCGGACCATTTTAACTGTTTTTAGTCTCTACAAATTTGTAAAGCCACATCCAAAACAATATCATAAAAAAAAAAGGCATAAAAATAGGTTAATATGATATTAATATATTCACAACATTATGTAAATACTAAATAAAAAAAAACAGAGATATAAAACAACAATTACAAACAGAAAAAGAAAGAACTAAAAACAGAAAAGAGGAAGAAGAAAAAGAAGAGGAAGAGAAGAAGATGAAGAAGAGAAGATGAAGAGAAGAAGATAAATATTTCTGATTTCTCTCTCCATTTAATTAAATGGTATTTTTTATTATGCAAATAATAAAAAAAGGTGAAAGGCCTCTAATTAGTCAATTATGTAATATTGTTAGAGAGATCAATGTTTTATAGCTCATTTAATTTTTCTGATATTTTTTCGTTCATATTTCAAGAGATAAATTCAACTATAATAAATAAACTTACATAGTATATTAATATAAGTTAACGTTAGAAATCATCAAATTTGAACTCGACCTAAAATATTATTGACCTCAAAAATTCGACTAAGTTTTAGAGAAATTTGTAAATTTTAAAAATTCATTTAAATTGAATCAGGTTATTTTTAATTTTTAAAAATTTAATCTGTTTAGATTATTTTTAACTTTAAATTAAATATAAATTAATTATCTTTTCCATGCGGCAGAAAATGGTAAGGAGAGGAGAGAAGAGAGGGGACCGTTTGGGAGTTTCAAAAACACGATGCAGAAGAAGATAGCAGCAGCAACGAAAATAACAGAGGAAGAGGAAGAAGAAGAAGAGAAGAAAAAAGAAAATAGGAAGAAGAAAGTACGAAAAACAGAGGAATAAGAAGAGAAGAAAGAAGAGAAGAGGAAGAGAAGAAGATGAAGAGAAAAAAAAAAAAAACAGAGGAAGAAGAAGAAGAGAAGAAAGATGAAAAGAAGAATAAGAAATGACGAAAACAGAGAAGAAGAAGAAGAGAAGAAAGAAGAAAAGAGGAATAAGAAATGACGAAAACAGAGAAGAAGAAGAAGAGAAGAAAAAAGAAAAGAGAAAGTAGAAATAACGAAAACAGAGGAAGAAGAAGAAGACGAAGAGAAGAGGAGAAAAACGAAAATAAGAGCAAGAAGAAGAAGAGAAAAATGAAAATCAGAGAAAGAAGAAGAGAAAAACGAAAAATCAGAGAGGAAGAAGAAGAAAGAAAAAGAAAAGAAAAACGAAAAAAGGAGGAAGAATAAGAAGTAGAAGAAGAAGAAGAAGCAGTAGAAGAACATACCTTGCACCTGCGAATGGTTGCGAATGGTTGCAGAAGGAGAAGGAGATCCACGAGAGCAGAGGAGCGAAGGAATCGTCGGAGGGAAGGCAGCATTTCCTTGTGTAGCCGAAGACAACATGCAAAGAGCAAAGAGGCAGGAAGGGAGGGGTAGGTGAAAGGTCTTTTCGAGACCTTTCACCTATTATAATATTTTAAATTTTTTTTTTTTTTTAAAAAACAAAACCCAGTTACATGAATCGTGCGAGTCGACGATTCGTGCGAGTCGACTCGCACGATTCACGATTCATATATATATCGCATTTTTTTTAATTATTTCTGATTTTCTACCGATTCGAACCGTAAAACCTTCCGACTCGATAGAGTCGAATCGCACGATTTTGACAACCTTGCCTGCTATCATTTCTAGGGTATTTTATTCTTTTTTGTAAACCACATTGAGTATTAGGGATTTTGCCTTTACTTGTATCTATGGCTTATTACAACTTTAGTGGATCTCATGGATTGACTCTACAAGATGTGCTTGGATCTACAGAAAAGAACCAATGAATTGCTCAAATTCACAAGCAACTAAAATGTATATGGGTGCCAAACAAAGATTGGAATATATGGATGGATCTCTTTTAGAACATCTTTTGATTGATCCCATGTATAGGAAGAGGAAATTGGAAAGCCAATGATTATCAAGTTAATCTTGGTTCATTCACTCCATGGAATCGCATATAGGCCGTATAACTTAGTCACTTCCTCACATCATGGCTCTATTAGCAACAAGTCAATGGACACTCTTCACTTCCAAACACGTCTCTCTCCCTCTTTCTAGGCTGTTGAATGCCACCCAACATCTACTCTCTCTCTCTCCCTCCCCATGTTACATTGAACCTTGTCAATGTAGAAGGAAGCTAACTCTAGATTTCTTATATACAGTCATTAGTTTTTTAATCACTTATCCTATTTATCAATTGCTTGGCAAAGAAATTTCTACATGCAAATGGCCTATCTACTCCCACGAGACTCAAACCCAAACACTATGATTTTTACAATATTTGGCAACTTTGATTTGGTGGGAGATCATCTAATACACATCTCTATGATTTTTATTTAAATTTTATGTTTCTTATTTATGTACACAATTAAGGTCGGATAGACAAGTCAATAAAACAATTGATTCTGAACTAAGTCAATCTTTCGTGTTAAATCCATCCAACCTTCAATTTGAGCTTGGCGAATTGAAATCCTACAATTTATCTTCGTCCCTCCAACATAAAATTCCTGGATACACCCTGAACATAGGTAAGGAAGGATTATAATAGAGGATGATTTGGCTAATACAATAGCATGGGCAATAGGCTTAGGTCTTAAGAGGGTTGCTTGAGCGGAGGGTCAAAGAAGGTGGTCTGACCCCACCCCCCCATCCTGAGGGGTTTTTCAAAATTACTGAGGATGGAGTTACAAGAGGCAAGCCCAGCCTAGCAGGTATTCGAGGGTTGGGTGTGCAATGAGGTTAGTGAGATCTATAAGTTATTTGCTGAGTCAATAGATATTAGCAATTCCAACAATGAGAGCGGATGGGTATAAGAAGAGCCTTAGAATTGTGGGCAAATGATAGGCATGGGAAGTTTATTTTGGAAGGGAACTAGTAAATGCAATCAAGTGGGCTAACGACAAGAGACCACTGCACAGATTAGAGCCAGTGACCAGGGAAATTCGGGCTTTCTATTCAGCATTGGATGTCACCTTCATTTATGTCAGGAGGTCTGTGAACGATGTAGCCAATTTCTTCACTATGATTGGGGTGGATAGAGATCAAGCTATTTTGGAATTTTATTAATGATTTCTGGGGGCTCCTTTGTAATGTTTGTTTTGTTTTGGGGGATTGTTTATGGTTCTATGGTATAAGCATATACCTTGTATCTTCTTTGTTTTTGCCAAAAAAAACCATGGGCCAGAGGCAAAAGGAAGCCGTCTTAGAACTTATCACAGTTGTTAGAGATATCAGAAGGCTTGCAGTGGCCGAATGATCACTTTTAAGTATGTCAGGCCTTCTGCAAAAAGGGTGGTGAAGAAGTGGAGAGAAATCAGTCTTTTGTTGGCTTTTTGCAATTCTAGTGACCATGTTATTCTATTTGATCTCCTATGCTGTAGCAGAAAGAGTGTTTTCTTTGTATTTGTTTTACTAATGTACTTTTTTTTAGTGAAATTTTCTGTCACCATTTCATATAAAAAGGGCAGGCTCTATAAATGTTCAAAACCAGAGGCACAGGAGTATCATTATTAATGAAGATTCTGCTCAAGTTTTGGGCATTAGGAACAAGAAAAGTTCCCTGAGAATTGTTTGCGGTGACGAGGAATATCAAAAAGCTGTGCAAACATCAGGACTGCCAATGGCTTGGCATTTTTTTTGACAAAGGCAGAAGTTGATAGGTGAGATGTTTTCTGATTTTTGTAGCTCAAAAATATCTTGAATGAGATGCTTATGATGATCCTATAGTATGATTCTCTTAAATTGTAACAGTGTACCCCTCATGCAATATGTTACATTTCCAAAAAGGAAAAATAACATCAGAAGACCCCAAAGAATAAACTTCTATGTTTTTTTCTATGCAAACGACAAAATACATATTTTGAAATGCTATGATGAGGCATACATCGACAAGTTGGCCAGTAATGGGCCAGATTTGAGCACAATAGACACAGTGGGCACAATAAACACAGTATCTTCATATTTTTGGCAGGATAGATTAGTATCCAGATCCAATTCAGATGCTACAACCCATGCCCAAGTCTGGGCTTTTAGCAGTAAGCTAGATATTTGAGCTTACAACAAAGATGATGATGTTGACCTCAGTTTTACTGGTTTTCCTTGACAATTCACAAACCTTGTAATTGATGGAAAGAAAACCAAAACGTCCTAAGAACATGTCAATCAAACATGAAAATAATCTGATGATGATGAAAAAAACCTTCAAAATGCTACAAGTTTCCAGTTCACACAAAATGAACCAGGTTTTCTAGAAATCTGAAATACAGAATTACAAACATTTGATGGGGGCATGAAAGTTAAAGGTTGAAGGTAAGTCATATATGAGGTATCAGATAATAGTAAAGTATCCTGTATAAACAACAATAGCAGTAGTAAAAGCTCACCAGCTCAAGAGGAAGGCCTGCAATATTGTTGTCAGACAGATCAAGCTCGGTAAGAGAGGTCAAATTCTTGAAATCCTACTCCATGCATCAAAACACAAATGTCACATGATGAAAAGCCATATGTAACTGAGAATATATATGAGCTCTGCAGACACACACATGGAACAATTTTAACTAGTTCAGGCAATGATGGAACATCTATGATAGGGTAGAATAGAAGAGTAAAATTCAAAAAATCAACTTCAAATTGATAGGTAAGTGGCAGCGAAGACGGTGATGCAACATTAGGAAGTCCAGTTCTACATGGAACTTGTTTCTTCAATTCAGAAAAATTAAAAAGGAAAACCAGCCAAGTTGATTATTTCATGGCTACGCCAATAGTAGATAGAGGTTTTAGCCAATCATGTTCCAAGTGGTTTAAAGCAGGGTTTAGTGGATTTCAATCCCTCAACCAAGCTTTTCATTACCTTGGGAATAGATGCAAGAGAATTCTGGCTCAAGTCAAGAATACGCAGTTGCTGTAAGCTTGATATATCTGGTGGAACTTCACTCAGTTGCATGCGTCTGTGAATTTAGAAGAAAAACATTACTGTAGAAAGTCAAATTGTTAAATTACATGACATCAAACAACATTTCTAACTGATTCAAACCTCAGGTAAAGCTCCTGTAACTCTGGCAAATTAGAAAAAGCAGGAGGATCTGGTAGAGATGCTGCATTGCCACTCAAGTCCAGAATTTGAAGCTTCAAGAGAGCTCCAAAACCATATGGTGGAATCTGTAACAAGATATTCCAATAAAGAAAGCAAAAAACATAAGTACAAGACATCAAATCTGCAAACTGAATTAAGCCTTTAAATTGTACGGTGGAATGTTAAATGGAACCCGGTAAAAAAAGAGGGAAAAAACTAGGTTGCAAAATCTAATGCTTTCAGAATTTTTATATAAAAATGAGTAATCTAACAAATACGTAAAATTATAAAGAAAATCAGGATGACGCTTAGAGATGAATTTAGTAAGGCAGCACCTGTTTTCCATTTAAGGCTTCAAAGTTCTCTCCTAGATCATTGATCTGAAGGTCCTACCGTAGAAAGGGTAACCACAAAACTGTCATAGACTTGAACATCAAATCTCTGGGTCTCTTTGTTTTCTTCCAATACAAATGGTACATGCTCTTTCATTCATATAATCGCCAGCATTGTAGGGTAGTTTATTCAAACTGGAGAAACTATTAGTTCATCCATCACCTAGTGAGATCATATCAATGGTCTGGAGTTACAATGGAAGGCCCCAGACATACATGATTTCGTGCACCTCAGCAACCAGCTCACTGGCAAAGTTTCTGTTCATCAACTCCTCATAACCACCTTATCAAAGGAGATTTTTTATCTCCTTCTACCTCGTGCACCCTTTACTACTTTCATCCCTATTATCCTGATTTTGAAACCGGAAATAACCTCCATTGTTATCATTGCTAACCACACCCCCTTGTTCCCAGAAATAAATCTAGCTTTCCCTTTCTTGAATCTAGTCCTCTTCATTTGTAATCTATTACCTCCATATGCAAAACATTGAGAGCTGACATAGCTTTAGTTTTGTGGGAAGCATCCAAGTCCAAAGGAAAGCGAAACCCTGCCCCTGTTATCCCTTTTCTTGGGCATGCAGACCTCCCTAACCGTCATCATCCTTCCAGAATGAAAGATCCAGTCAGTGAGAAGTCATGTTCACATGTTTCTGTCCTTTGATGTGACTCCAAGGAAATCAAGTGTTTTTTATCCTTTCTCCTCCTCCTAATCTCTTCTTTTTCTTCTCATTTTCTTTTTCTCCAACTTTTTCCTAATTTTCTTGCATTTTTGGAACCCAAAACAGCCCAAAAACTGCAAATAAACCCAAATCTAACTCAAGCAAGGCTAAATCTGGGCTTTGCAAGCCACCATGAACTGGACCCCACTCGACCGTACGACCGGGCAGACAGGGCCATTTTGGTTATTTTGTGGCCTATTTTGCATCCTGGCCTGGTTCCCTACCCTGCAGCCAACTCTTTTGTTCAGAAAATCCACCAAACAGCCCATTACTTAGATCTATTTCAAGTGTTTTTGGGTTTGGATTCAGGTTGGACTTGATTTTTCATTGAGAATTTGTACATTTTCACACGTGTGGGGAATTTTTGACATTTTGAATATGATCTTAGGATATTTCGAAGCTCTAATATTGATTTGTGATTACTTTTAGGGTTTAATATGCTTGCATGCTATGGATCTTTTCAGAGCTCTTGATTTTAATCATTGAATACAAAATATTATCTTCTTAAATCAGTGCTTCCATTGCATATTGTGAGCATATAGCAGTAGTTATTATTCAGATTTACTATTTTTCTTCTTTATATTCTTAGATCTAGGGTTTTATCGTAACCTCATTTTAGGGTATACTTCACTTTTGTCCTGCATCATATTTGGTATCAAAGCTTGTCTTGCGTCACTGTATTTCTTTTTATCCTCTAATGAATAAATAATGAACTTCAAAAAGGGTAACAGAATGGTCTTTGTATGTGTGATAAACAAGGTTAGTCATGATGGTTAGCATGCAAAATTATTCCCTAGACATCTTCTCCTCTCATTCTATCTTCTTATGTATAGACCTATTTAATCATATGACTAAGTTTCAATTAAAGAGATGTCTCAAATTGTGCAACATCCAAGCAAACTCAAGCTTAAAGTACAAAATGAAAACATGGGAGTAATAAAGCTATGCCTAAGACATAAATCTAATGTTTTCAAAACCACTATGTCATCATGCCAAGTGGATACATAACAGTGGCAGTTTTGTCATCGGGACAACTCATCTATATATATTTTGTGTGTTAAAAATAATAAATAAATAAATTATGAAGAAAGTAGTCCCTTCCCAGCAGCCCTACCACTACCCTAGTTACAATTGGAATGTTTCTTAAGTTTCTATAGTGAATAAAATCTAAAATGAATGGAATTTACCTTGCCCAAGGGGTTACTATCCAACTTCAAACAAAGAAGATTAGGAAGTGAAGCAAACACCGCTCCAGGCCATTCCTTTATCTTGTTCCCAGATAAAATCAAAGTCTACATACAGGGTCAATAGTGAGCTTGAATTAGAACATATAAACAAGCTATGCAGAAAATGTGTTGCTGCAATGAGAGTAAACTTAGAGTTGAGAAAATATTAACCAGAACGAAATACATGGAAATGATTGTATCAGAGGAACATTGAACGTGATCTAATAGAAGATGATGCAATGGCACTTAAAGATAGTTTGTGCATGTGCCTTCACCAAAAATAACTCTCTATGAATAGTTGAAGGGTTACCAGTGGAGGTAGTAGGAGAAGGGAAGGCTAATAAGGAATAATACTTTTTCTTTTTTTGGGTATCAAAGTTAAAAGTTAATCTCTGCAAAGCGTAACAAGGGATAATAATAGCAAACATCCATAAACCAACAAATAACTTTGATCATCATCATCATCACCAACCAAGAACTTTGATACTTTACCATAGTGGAAAGGAATATAAACGATCCAATAGCAAAAGAAGGATTAACAACATTAGGACCACAATTACAAAGAGTTCATCAAACCTTTTCAAAAAAAATTATACGCCTTCATATATTTTCAAGAAGGAAGCCATAAAAAATAAATAAATAATCAAACCTTTTTTTAAAGTAATAATAAAACCAATTTTGGAGCTCAGCTATGATCATCCTAAAGCCTACACCTATCTTTCACAATCACCTATAAACCCTAAATTGGTATGTCTCATCATGACACCCATTACCCATTGTTCACTATTGAATTACTTTTGTCAAACTTAATATTTGTAATAGATGTGCAATAAACTACAAGACTTTATGTCATCATAAATGATATTTGTAATATAGATGTTCCTCGAGGAACTACACAGCCATGCCTGGGGTTACGTTGGCTATGTCATCCGAAGGGAAAATTGATATGTCAAGTCTCCTCGCTTGGAAGGGTTTGGCTCCATTGAGAATTTAGGTTTTCCTGTGGTGTGCCTTGAGGGGTAAGGTTTCAACAAGGGTTGAACTTAGGAGAAGGAGAATAATCGCAACAGCCACGTACCTATTGAGAAAAATATGGATTATCTTTTTTTTTTTTTTGAGAGTGATAATAGCAAAGGGGATGTGGAGTGGGTTCATAGGTTTAATGGGTTGCGCGTGACTTCTTGGTAATTCTTCGTCTAGTGATGAAGGGTATGAAGTTTTGTTCTTTTATGGAGAGAACATGGATTCGGATTACAATTCCAACAACTATTCCACTCTTATTGCTCAAAGGTTAAGGGTCCGCCCTTTCTCAATATATAGCTTGTGAAATTGAATATCATAACTGCACTTAAAATTGAGTTTCTCAAGATGGTCTAACTCAAACCAGGAACTCCACATCTGAGAGTAGCACTGGATAATACTAGACTCCCCTTGACGCAATTGAGCAACTTCCTGGTATATCTAATAGATTATGGCAGAACTATCTTGATCAGAATAGATATCTCTTGCAAAATTCCAGATCTGTTTGATATAGACATCATGTCAAATATGTTTTTCCCTCGAATGAAGCAACCAAGACTGAATCATATAATCATTCGTTTTCCACTCACTATAACGAGGATCAGATTCTATAGGCTCAGTTCTTGTCCCATCAATATAGTCAATTTTTATTGGGCCCCAGTAAATATCTTGGCAAAATGAGAACGACGGAGATAATTTGTCTCATTACGGACAATGGTGATTTTGCCAGTGTATATAGGGTCCGAAAGGGATTGCCCAAGAATGACATTAGTCCCCGAAGTGCCAAAACTTCAGGAAGATAAGGGTAGAATCCGACATAATGGCAAATAGATTATAAAATCCAAATAATACAGCACCCAAAAATATCAATCTATGCAGGAAATAAGTAAAAAAAAGCTGAGAAATGCTCAGGTACAACATATTTGAGAGAAAAATGATCCAAAAGTGGGCCTCACTCGATCAAAATCCATGAAACAATCAGGAAGAAATAGAAAAGGGGTAGGGGCGACTAGGATGGAAGAGGTACTAAGCCCTCCTGCCAGAAATCAGGCCAGATCTGAGGCCAAAAATGCTAAAACAGCCAAATTGGATGCCCCTTAGACTGAGTAAAAAAAAAAACCTAGCAAGAAAGGTTCCCACAAGTCAATGGACCTGGCAATCAACAATACAATCTCTTCAACGGTAAGGGACGACAGGTGTGGTGAAGTTTCAAAGAGAGATGTGAAGGGATGTACCAGATCTAGGGTTTCCATTCCAGCACTATTGGTATTTCCTTGCTTTTTGGACAAACAGAAAAAAAAATTCTAACCACTGATCACTCCAACAATTCTAGAAAAATAGATCCTGAGTCCGGGCAAAGAGACGAATCGGATGGCGTGGTTATTTGCAAGAGATCTTTTAGGTGGGCCCCACCCTTGATAAATAGTTACTAACGTCATTCAACGGTAAATAGGAATAGAACACTAGCTAGGAATAGAACACTAGCTCTGATACCACGTTGTAGACTACAAGGAAGAAAAGAAGAAATGGAAAAAGAGTGAGAAAAGAAATAATGAATCTGGCTCTTGTATTTGATACATTCAGGAGAAGGGATTACATGGATTTAAAGACTTAGAAATACAATGGAAAAGGTAAAACACTATAAAAAGAAATCAACCAATATGGTGATCCTAAAGAATATAGAAAAATAAATACAAGGTTACAATATCCTACAACAAGTACCATTCAGCTGCAGTTGGTAATAAAATCCTTGAATATTTTTGGGTTTTGGATTGGTGACCGGCCTAGGCTTCATAGGACACCTCTACAACACGTTGCAACCACATTTCAAAGAGTATTTTGGCCTTGGAAAGCATCCATGAGAGCTATTTCATCACTGGGTAAGTCTAGATTTGTTTGAGGTTGCTATCAACCATTCGTTGGGTTTGTATTCAGTGAAGGCAAGGGTTAACTTGGCACTCAAAGGTGGAGATTCAAGGTCGAGGCTTGGATCTTTGGCAAGGACAGGAGCAGCCCCTTCATAAGTACAAGCTTTTGTTTGGTGTGTTCTAAAGGGGAGAACCCTCACTAGGAAGGGACTTAATCACAAGGGTTTGTTGAATGAAGATGATGATCTGCCTTGTATTTTATGTGGTAATCAGGAGGAGGACATTGGTCACTTGGTTGGAAGGTGTTCGTTGGCAACGTGTCTATGGTCTAGTTTTGCTGAATTGATGGATGTCTCTTGGGTTTTTGGTAACTCTTGTGCTGGTACTCAAGACAGCTGGGACATTTAAGAAAGTTGGGGTTAAAAAGAGTGGCGTGGTATACTATCCTGGCTGCTATTCTATGGTCGATATGGAAGGAAAGGAATTTGAGGCGATTTGTGAAAAAATCTAGTGAGGCGAGTCAAATGTTTGGAATGCTAAATGGCGATTACGTGCATGGTTGACGGTGAGCAACAAATTCTTGGTTGCTCCTTATCGGATTTTTATAGATCATGGGACAGTTGTATGGGTACTAGACCTAAGGTTGAGGGTAGGAGGGTGATTTGGTCTCCTCCCCTGTCTAGTGTCTACAAATTCAATGTGGATGGGGTAGCAAGGGGAAAACTAGGTCAAGCAGGGATAGGAGCTGTATTACGCAATGCGGAAGGTTTGACCTCTCTTTTCTTCTCAGATCTGATAGGTGTTAGAGGTTTGAAAGAGGTGGACCTATTGGGGATTAAGAGAGCCTTGGTTCTATGGGCAAGTTTTGGGCAAGGGAAGTTAATAATTGAGGGGGATTCGGCGAATGCTATAAAGTCGGTGAGGGGAAGTAAAAGACCACCTTGGCAATTGGTCATAGAGGTTAGGCAAATTAGGCCATTGTGCTGGGATCGAGATGTCACTTTCGACCTTGTTCATAGATCAGCAAAGCAAGTAGCAGACTTCTTGGCCAACTTTGGTGTGGATAAGGATCATGAGTGTGCTTCCTTCTAATGATTGTTTGTTAGGATGAATGTATTTGTGGGGTTCTGTGGGTCACCTTGGGGTTTCATTGCATTTCTTGGTTTTCTAGAGGGATTTATTTGAATTTTCTTCTGTGTGTCAGTTGTTAGATATAAGCCTTTTATAACTGTTCTTTTGTTCTTCCATTTTTATAAAATTGTTTCCATTACCATTCAAAGAAAAAGGCTTAAGGGGATTTTTTGTGGGTTGTTTGGGCACTGTTTTATTGTAGAAAGTCTTTGAACAGTTTGGGACAGTTTAGAACCCTCCTGACTACATCAACACGTAGGTTGACAATGGTGGGCCCACAAGGTAGGTTGGAGTACTGAAGTTGTACATGGTGATTTCTTAGCATGATTAGGACTCCCCTACTTTTTCTTATGTGACATCATGATGCAGACTGGGTAGGATAGAACACCCTACTTAGTCGTTTAGTGGAAGCTTTGACACAACCCGGATACCCTGGTTGTGGAAGTTAAAGAACCAAATGGATTTAATGCAATCCGTGGACTTTAAATGATAAAATCCAACTCAAATAACCATGAATTAATTGAATCAAATTAATTGGCTTGAAATGAACGTAGTGGAGTTGAAAACACGTCCAATGAATTTTTAACAAAAACCATTACAAATCCCATCCTAACTTGGATCTCCAATTTCTTGGCCCAAAATGAATTAGGTTGTTTTAAAAAACAAATGGAATTTTGTTAAAAAGGTCTGAAACACCCTAAGGCTAATCGGGTATGGGCTCGACTCGACTTGAATAAAACTGACCTGGGTCTGACCGATAGGAAAGGATCAGTCAACTCAATTAGAAAAACAACACTTAGGCCTGGATTTTAATCCAAAAACATTCAGTCAAGGCGCTAACCCAAATCTATACCCAACGACCTTAGTTCTCAAGATTAAAACCCACTTTAATGACCAATTCAGGACTCTCACTATGCACATGGAGTCACACAACTTCTGGGTTCTAAACCTTTATACTCACCAAATTATGTTAAAACTAGTGTTAATTCCTCAAATAAGATCGGTCCAAACAGGATTTTAGAAATTGTTTTAAACCTCTCAATCAATCCAAACGCTGTTGCAAAAAGCCCCAACTAAAATCAGTTCAACAGATCTGAAAACTGAATTTTAGTTCTTTAAAATCAATCCAAATTCCAAAGTATTGTTTCAAAACCCCACACCAATGGTTCAAAACCTGGGATTTCACTCAGTTAATCAACCCATTCGGTTGGTTTGATGGGCTAAATCAACTATGATTTGATTCAGTTAATCCATAAAATTATGGAGTATGGGCATACCTGGTTTTAACGAGGAGATCTCAGATAGCCTCACCACCCTTAATCGTTCTGATTCTTCAGAATCCAGTAGCACACACGGCATGAACCACCTGTATTCTGGATTTTTCCTTCCACAAATTTGGCTGGAAATAAAACTTTATAGATAGAAATTCTGGGTTTTAATCTTCGAATAAAATCAGCCCAAATAATATTTAAAACTGCTTTTCTTCCCTTCAATTGTCACAACTGAAAACAAAATTTATCAGAATATTTTCACCTCAAATCAGTTGTAAACGCTGTTTAAAATTCCTCACACACACGTTTCAGACTCAACGTGTTACCCAGCGTGATGCGGGAGCAACGCCTGCAACTAGGCAGGAAGATAGAATCGTCTACAACTAGGCAGAAGTAGGAGAAGAAAGATAAAAGAGAGAACCAAAAGGCTATGCCTTCAATATACATTTATTGAATATCTATCTTGTGTTTCATCTCTATTACATCCATAGGTATTTATAGGAAAACATTAACTCGAAAATAGCATAAAAATCTAACACGGGAAAGCCACCGACCTAGCCTACTTACTAAACTAGGACTATGCAAACGGAAACTAACTAAAATTAGGAGATTAAAATCCCAAACGAAAATAACAAACCTATTCTACTCAAACTTGCTAAATAAAATAAATATAAATAAAGAAAATAAAAATAGAAGTGGATCTGTGGGGATCGTCCATGTCCATATCCAACATTAGTCCCCCGCTCTTGAAAAGAACTCGTCCTCGAGTTGAAATCAGCAAAATCACAAGGTACCAAACAGAGATGAAGACCAAGTCCAAAAATGTGAATGATGAAGCTTGGAACTGCAAAATCTTCAATGCACGGATGATGAGAGCTTTCGTTTTGCGGGACGAAGAAGCTAGTAAATGCATATGTGCTCAATCGAGGGCGAAGCAATTCTGTAAAGACGAGATCTTCAAAATGCACTGGGGAGATAGCACGGTCCTGATGGTGTCTCGGACACGGCTCCAAAGGGAGGATATAAGGCGGGCATGATAAGGTACAAATAGCGATAGATGAATTCTCGGTATCCGTAATGGGACCAGGTTTGGGTAATGGAGATGGTTGGGTAATTTGCGGTGGTGGTAAGGGAGGTGGTGGAAGATCGACACGTGTTGGTTGCATCGACTGTGGTGCCAACAACACAACTGGCTTTGTCTCCAACACAGGTAATGTCTGTGGGGTCACGACTTTTGGAGAAGCAGACGGGAATGCTGAGTCCGACTTCGGGGCAGGTACAAACTCTGATGGGGATTCTAGAGGAGTCGGTACACATCTCGATGAAGCGGGCACGCATTTCGAGTTTTTGTTCACCTTCGTCGGGCCTCCATATTTTCTGCCGAGTAATATTTCTCTAAACTCTTGGAAAAATTCTTGAAATTCTGATCGCAATTCAGAGTGAATTTCAAATTTAAATTCACTAAACACAGTTTGGTTGATAAATTGATCACCTTTGTTGTTGGAAGCTATCGGGCTTGCGTGTGGGCGATCAGATCGAGGTGTCACAGAGTCCAAGATATGACGGTTGGAGTGGGGAAAATGTTTAATGGATGGGTGAGGTGGGACCCAATGGTAAGACATGGAAATAGATGTAGTCAAAGGGGTCTACCAGTGGTCAACTGGAGAAGGTGGGGGCCACAGATGGGAAAGGGTGTAGGCGACTAGAAAAGGTATTAGGGTGGGTCAAAAGGGACAAAGTGGACAAAAGATCGGGTCACACACGTGAGGGTTCTTTACACGTGTGAGTTGTGACTAAAGGGAAGGCTTTTGGCACGTGGGGATTTTAAAGGAGAGAATCGATTTAAGGTGTGACGAATGGAAAAGGGGCATGCGACTGCAGTTAAAAAAAGAAAATGGGAAAAGAAAGAAAGGGCGAAGAAAACAGAGAGGGCGACGGAAATGGGAAAGAGAAAAAGAAGGGGTTTCGCAGAAGAGTATTGGAGGAGGCGGCGAAAGGCTAGGGATTCGCTAGAGGATTTGCAGAGAGGATCGCGGAAGAAGAAAGGAGGACGAAGAAGGCTAGTACCTGGCTGGAGGGGTTGCGGAGGTTTGCTGGCTGCAAGAGGAGAGAGATCGGGTAGCAGCAGAAGCAATGCAAGTGGCTGGCGAAAATAGAACGGAGGGTGGAAGCTGTAGAAGAGGCGAAGCGACGGAAGCAGAAGAGAGAAGGTTGTGGCTCGGCTCCTGGTCTTAGGCGAAAGCAAGGCGAAGGAGAATTCGAATAAGCTTGCGAACATGTATGTGCTTGTTGTGGCTTTTTTTTTTTTTTTTGGTTGGGGTAAAGGGGAGGGGAAACCACAATCGTCCCTGATAATGCAGGGGCATGTCTCCGAATAGGAACGTCTCTATATAACAGGGATACAGATAAACTCAGCTCTGAACCAATTGATGCGGGAGCAACGCCTACAACTAGGCAGGAAGATAGAATCATCTGCAACTAGGCAGAAGTAGGAGAAGAAAGATAAAAGAGAGAACCAAAAGGCTATGCCTTCAATATATGTTTATTGAATATCCATTGTGTGTTTCATCTCTATTACATCCATAGGTATTTATAGGAAAACATTAACTCGAAAATAACATAAAAATCTAAAACGGGAAAGCCACCGACTTGGCCTCCTTACTAAACTAGGACTATCCAAACGGAAACTAACTAAAATTAGGAGATTAAAATCCCAAACGAAAATAACAAACCTATTCCACTCAAACTTGCTAAATAAAATAAATATAAATAAAGAAAATAAAAATAGAAGTGGATCTGTGGGATGGTCCGTGTCTGTGTCCTACATCACAGCGAGTCGACGTGTAACGACCCGACCCTACCATTCCTAAGTGTGATATTGTCCGCTTTGGGCCCCACGTGGACCTACACGGTTTTGTTCTTGGGCCCTGGCCCACATGGCCAGGCCCAAAAGGCCTCACACAAGGGAGGGGGGACTTCTCTCATATAAACGCCCACCCCACCCACCTCACAATCGATGTGGGACTTTTTGAGGTGGGTGGTGGATGTTACACGAGGTGACGGGTTAATTAAAATATCAGAGGTCACGCTGAGTTCACGGGTTTAATCAACTGTAAAAGAACCTGATTCAATTAATCCAAAACTTAAATGAGTTTTGGGATTACCTAGTTCTAACGGGGATTTTTGAAGCAACCCCAAATGTTCCTAACTTGGTAGGAATTCAGCAACAATCTGTTGCTTGCTTGCCTAGCACTCTAGGTGGCTTGGGCCCTCAATGCACTTGGTTGGAAAACAATAATAGTTTTTATTTCTCTAATATGGTCTTCCAATTATTCATTACACACCTCAACATATAGAAAAAAAAAAAACCAAAAACCTTGCATAGTTGGGTCGACCCTCATCTTGCATATCAAAGTAAACTTCCAAAAATAAAACTAATCCCAAGTAAACTAAAATCAGCCAACGTGGTGGCTGATTTTCCATTCCCACTAGGTGTCCCAATTTAAGTAGGTTTGGGATTCTCAAATCTTTCAATGATGCATTAGTTGTCTAGGCCCACTAGGAATCATGCCTGGGATTATTTCCAATTTGAATTGTATCGCCATTGCTTCATTCGTCTGGCTTAGTCATGTGGAGGACTGGTTGAGTGCTGGGCCTGAGTTGCTGGGCTTTTGGCCCATATAAAGGGTCCACTTTTCCAAATTTGCAATTAGAAACCCGGACTGGTGAATTTGCTAATGCACTTGCCTGGATCGAAAATAAAATTTTGTTCATGCCCATTGATGTCCGCATCACATCAAGTGAGAATATAGCTAAGGTGGTCAAAGTTTATTGGCACTACATAAATTTTTCTTGTAGCAACAGATGATCTAAATTCATTCTTGAGAAGAATAAAACCCTCTTGAATTTTTTATTTCTTTTGGCTAGATGGTACAAAATAACCATATCCTGACTGAACATAATATTAATAACCAATATGACACCCAAAAGGGGAGAAAAAACACTAAAAGCAAATTTGTTAGAGCAAGTTTCCCGATTTACAGTTTGAGGTTACACAACTTTAAAAATCAACAAGACATGATGAGAAAATAACATTTGTCACCCCTATACACTTTATGGGCATTGATAAGGCCCACCAAACCTGGATTTGATGATGAAATGGTAAGAGTGCATGTAGTTCAACATTTTATGCCTTATTGATTCTCATCAGTATGTGCTTAACAAACATAAAGAAATAAAGTTTCATAAATAAAGGCATGTTTGTTTAAACAAACCTGGAGTAACGAACAGGAGGAAAGTTCATTTGGTAGCTCTTGGATTGAATTCCTAGAGAGATCAAGCTTTACAATCTCACCTAATTCGCACATCAATGGTGGAACATTACTCAAGCCTAATCCAGCGAAAGAAAGTTCCTGCGAATTAAAAATCTAAAGGCATAGATAAGATCTAATTGTAAATGCCACAATGATATACACATGAAAGGGTGTAGCAAAAGATAGACCTTTGAGGAGATTGACAGTCGAGTTGCCATGGCAATATGATTGTCTTTTAAAGTAGTGTTAGCAGATCCAGACGCTGCAGGAGACATGTTATTACTTATTTAGAAAATTAGTGTCCTATAATCAGTATAATAACAATGTCACTTCAAATATTATAACTTAATTTAGAAAATATAAAATCTCATTCCCTCTCCCAAAAAAAAAATATTATATATATAAAAAAAAAAGAACAGAACTTTGAAGATCAAGACAATAATGCTTGAAAAGGAGTTTAGAGGTCCTAAAAGAAGCAACAATGGAGCGGAACTAATAAAGAAGATTCGTAGCTGAAAAAAAAAAACCCTCAACAAATGGGCCAAATTGTTACCTAATGCAATAATAACTGCAGCATAATTAAAAAAATCAGGCATCCTCTTCAATAATAGATATGAAAAGATAAAAATATATTTTCAAAAAAAAAAAAAAGATAAAAAAATCCAAATCATATGCTCTCCCTACACAGTGATGAAGATAGCAAAAACAATTGTGACATCAATTTTAAGATTGGGATGATATATATATATATATATATATATATATTGAGGCAAATGGGACAGTAAATTAGCCAATTTAGGCTCCAAATTGGTGAACCTAATGCATGTGGAGCCACCAATAATTATAGGACCCACATGGACTTGACTAGCACGAGCAATAGTCAACTCTGCCGTACAAGCCAATCGAGTTTAAGCCATGCAATTCCCCCGAGTCAAGATGCGATCGGCCAGAATCTCAGCAAATTAACATGTGCACGATGCCCTAACTCAACTGCCAAAAATCAGTAATCACACTCAGCAAACGCCAACTCAGACCATCATACCGAGTTTCGGTCAAGTCTGCACCGAGCTGAGCAAACCATCTCAGGACCATGCTTTCTACAGTGTTCTACCACATTTCAGCCGAGTCAAAGCATTTTAAAGCCCCCGTTTTTCAGAGCCGAGTCACACAACTCATCAGCCCACTCACCGTGCTGGGACATCCACAATGTGAAAGGCAAAATTCTCAGCCAGCTAAGTCAGCACTAACCGAGTCAGAAAAGCAGCCAATCAACAAACTGTGAGCAGCTGCACACCGAGTCAAGGCAGTGTTCTCACTGAGTTAAACATACAACGTCAGCACCTCATTTGCATTGAGTCAACAACATCTCATTTTGAACCGAGGAAAACCAATAGCAATTGCAGCCACTGCAACTCAGCCGAGCGTCCCAGGCCTACCAAGGCATTCAGCAGCCCCTCTGTTGTTTTTTTATTTAATAACTAGCTGAGTCAACTCTGATTTCTCAGTGTTTTTATCAGCTGATTCAGTGTTTGGGAGGCAAAAACTTAGCAGAAGCATTGGCTTGCAGGAACAACTCAGACCAAGCAGGACATGGGAAGTGCCCAGCCGTGCGCTCAGTTGGAACAAGCAGAAAATATCAGCTTTTTTACTGAATCAGCCCCTTGAAAAACCAAGCAGGACGTGGGAAGTGCCCAGCTGTGCACTCAATTAGAACAAGCAGAAAAAATCAATTTCTTTTACCACGTCAGCCCCTTGAAAAACCAAGTAGGGACGTGATCGCCTCCCAGCCATGCACTCAACACCGAGTTTTTTTTTTTAATATTAATTTTTTTTTTTTGAGAAATGGGCTTGGTAACTGAGTCAAGGAGAAAATCTATATAAGGGTGGGTTGGACCGAGGAAGGAAGAAAAATTGGAGAAGAAGAAAATCTGACAGAGAAAAAGGAAGAGAACTCCAAGTGAGTTTGTACAGCTTTGAGCCGAAGTCCGAGTCGGGACGATTTAAGTCCGAGCCGAGACATTTCAAGTACAAGTCAGGACGACTCGAGTCCAAGTCGAGACAGTTCAAGTCTGAGTTGAGACGATTCGAGTCCAAATTGGGATGGGGTAACTGAGAGGGAAAGTCGAGTTATCCCTTGTATTTGTAAGTGGTTACTGAATTGATACTAGTATTATTCAGTGTTGATGGAATCAAACTAGATTTCCTTGCGTGCTTTAAATTAGTTTCATTTTTCCAAATGCAACTCGTATATTTGTTTTATTCAATCACGCGTACTAGAACTTCAGGACCACTTGTTCCTCGAGGTGTGCATGCAACATTCCTCTTGGATGGGAGCACATCTGGTCGACACCGGGTACGTCTCCATATTGCATGTGTGGTTCGTTAGATAGTTCAATTGCATTGCTATCTCGGGCTACAACAATTGGTACCAGAGTTGCCTGTAGCACCTTTGGTACATCACCACATCGGATGGAAGGTCAAGTGGTTCGACATCACCCTTTGTGCGTCCAATTCACAACTCAAATTGGGCTACATCAGATTGGTGTTAGAGCTCTATTTGGAAGTGGGTTGCAACAGTTGGTATCAGAGCCTATTGTGCGTCCAATCACAAATTGGGTTGCATCAGATTCAAACTCCAAAATCTAAAATACCCATTGGACAATATCAAATTGTGTTCCATTTCGGTTATCATTGAAAAACTAAGATATATCCTACATTACTATGCTTGAAAATTTTGAGATGAAAAAAAAGACCACCCATGAGATCACTAAATTCACCATTACTATTGAATCATCCCACTCAGATCCCATAATGCTGGGATGCAAGCTTGTGATCATCATAAAAAACACACCCTAACAAAAGAACTAAAAGACTGCTCACTACCATTTGAAATACTGAGAAAAGAAAGAGGAGAATTTTGGAGAGCATCCTCAATGTGAGAGGTATTTATGAAGGAAAGAAAAGTATGGTTATCTTAGGTAGGGCTTCATTGATCCAGTCAAGATGTTTATGGAAGGTCCCTTATTTTATTTTATTTTTATGACCGAAGGTGTCTAGGTGTATGGTAATATGTAGTGCATAAGTGATCATTTTATGTTGCAAGGATCAAATCATTGACATGGTGACAAAATGAGAGAAGGGAAGGAGAGCGTGTACCTGGGAAGCATTATGTTGGAATCACCAGGGGAGAGAGGAAGAGAAAGAGGGAGGGAGGGGGGGGGGGGGGGCGGGGGGCGGCGCAAGACTGACAGTAGAGGGGGGAAAAGGGTGATCAACATGAGGCAACAACTGTCTGAGAGGAGGGGGCTTCAATCATGCTGGTTGTAGCTAATATCCCAGATTTGACTAAAAAAAGCTCACAAGGTTTCTTCAAGCACTGGGGGATCATCAGAGATGTTTCTGTCCCAAAGAAAAAGGAAAAAATGGGAGAGTTTTTGCATTTGTCAGGATGGCCAACGAACTTCAGGCAGAGAGAGGTGTCAAGGGCCTCAATGGGGTCCCTACTCGAAGGTAGAAGACTGCAAGTAAACCCTGCTCATTTTGGTAGAGACCAAAAGACCTCTCTTCCAGAAATGGAAATCGTTGGAGATGAGGTGAATAAGGATATAGATAAAGGCTTTAACATCTCAAAAGGTAAAGAGAAGGTAGTGGAAGGAAAAAGATGGGCGGATGTGGTGGGTGAGTCGTTTGAGATCGGCAGAAGGGCGAAAAATTAGGGGTCAAAGGGCCCTCACCTAAACACCCGTTCAATTGATTTGATGGTTGAATCAAATGATGAAGGATAAACTAGAGAATGACTTCAAGATCTCCAGTGGTTTGCTTGTAAGGCCGAATTTAGCATAGAATATATGGAGTTTTGAGTTACTTCAAGTTGAAGATAAAAAAAGCTTACTAAAGCTTGGTTTGATTTGCAATTGGAGTCAAGTGTATTCTCCTTTGGTGTTCAAGTTCCTTTTCTTCGATTAGTTTTGGTTTGATTGAATCAAGTGCATAGTTTGTTGTTGATTCCGTTGGTTCTTAGACAAGTGCATTGCTAAGACCAATCAGCCATTCCTTGAGTTGTGTTTCGGCTTGAATATCAAGGAATCTAATCACTCAATTTCGGCCAACAAGTGGCTATCTAAACCGTGCATTGCAGCCAGCCAAGTGACCAAATTTGAGGTGCTGTTTGCAGCCTGCAAAGGGACTGCATTTCAGTCTGTTTCAGCAAGCAAAGGGGCTGTTTTTCTATCATTCGATCTCAACCATTGAGAGCTGGTTAAGAGTCCAGATTTGGGCTCGCAAGTGGCTGGTTTTTAAACTCTGTTTGGAGGCTGAAAGGAGACTGGTTTTCAGCCAGAAACTGGGTTGAGTTTCAGCCATTAAGGAACGGTTTAAAACCATACTGATTTCAGCCAGCCATCGGACTGCTTTGAGGAATACAGCTCTCAGTTGTAAGGGCCTATTTTATACATACAGTTTGGGGGCAGCAAAGGTGCTGTTTTAAGCACCCAATTCCAAACAGCAAAGAACTGTTTTTAAGCATCCAATTTTCAGCCAGTAAAGGACTGATTTCGGATGTTGCTTCAGCAAGCAAACAGCTGCATAGCAGTCTGTTTTTGGGGCAGCAAGAGGCTGCTTAAAGCACTGATTTTGGATCAGTCGAAGGTCAATTTCCAAGTATCCAAACATGGCGGGCAGCCAATGGTTATTATACTGCCATACATTCAGTCGAATATCATTTGGTTTGGGAAATTATTTTGATTTAATCAGCCAAGCTAGTCTAAATTGGATTTATTTTACCAAAGGGTTGTGTGTTAGCATCCTATTTGACTCTAACCAATCCCGGGTGTCACCGATTTGGATTTATTATTTCATTGTGGTCTAAGGCTGGGTCCCCTACCCCACCTAGTCTACATCAGTATATATGGTCAAAAAATTTCATTTGTGCAAGGGGTAAAAGACCGGTCTCTCTAGGAGGAGCCAAGATCTGTTGTTTAGAACTGCGTATTTTTCACATTATTCAAATAATAAATGAAAATATTGTGATGAGAATTTGAAAATTCATATATAGACATGCCCTCTAAATACCTAATAGTTTCACCTCATTAGAGCCTTAAATTTCTTCATTAACTTCTTGTAACTTTTTTTTTTTTTTTTTCCTTTTTTCTAATCCGTTGCTCAATCTCTCTCTCTTGTACTAGGATTTCTTGCATGATTGCTTCTTTTTTAAATAAAATTCCTTTTGTCACTATCACAAAAAAAAAAGGGTCAATTAATACATGTTTCTTACACTATCCGTTTGACACAATAAATTTACGTGTATTTTTTCCTTAGTTTCTTCGCATCTATATCTTTTTTTTTTCAACTCTTAAGGCATTTGAAATCTTCTTTTGATAACAAAATCCTTATTCTAATAATGGACATATAAACATTGAGATCTAAATTGATGCAATTGGGGCATATGTCAAATTTTGTCTCTTTTAGTGTTTTGTTTGTGATGCGGCGTATTCCATCCCATGCGCAAGTTGCTTTCCCGTGTTGCTATTTTCGTTTTTTTAGTAAGGGTAGTTTTGTCATATTGTTGTTTTTTATTTATTTTAAGTAAGACTCTTTATAAAGCCTTGTAGCCTTTGAGGCAAACTTACGATTGATGAAATAAAATAGAAACTTCTTCCGCAAAGCCTTGTGTGCGACGGTAGTCTTGGTGGAATCCAAGGGAGATTTGAAGCTGCTTCTTCTTCCAGGTACGAGTACATCCCTTCTTCCCTTTTTTTTCCCCCATCCTCATTGTTTTCCTTTTGATTTCACAAACCCAACCCTTTCCGCCATAGCCAAAACTCCCCTCTTTCCCATCCTACCATCACCAGACCCTTCCCCAAACACCTTTACTGTTTTCGCCCCTCTCCAAATCCCTTTCCCTTGCTGTCGCCCCTCCCTAAACTCCATCTACACCTTTTGTTACCCTTAGATAGGCCTCCTACAGTCGCTGTTAGCCCTTTTTGGGTCTTTTCCCTTCACCGATACCCTTAAGAACCCACACAGCCCTCATCCTTAGCCCTCTACACCTGCCGTAAGCCTCTTTAGACCCTTCTTTTCTCTACCAACAACCCATACAGTCCCAAAACTGCTGCTGTCCCATTTTCTTTAGCCTTTCTTAACCTTCTTTTACATCTGTCCTGTGTTTCCAGCCACCATACTGCTGTCCTAAACCCTTTGGACCCTTACTTGGCCCAAACAGTCTTTGCTGCCCCTTCCCTTGTGTCCCCTTTACTGCTGTTCAGCACCTTTTCACCCCTACATCTTTATTCTAAACCTTTCTTAGGCCATATACTGCTGTTCTAGTCTACTTTGAAGCCTAATAACCAGATTTGAATCCTATTTGATGTTGGTTTTATGTGTTTGCGAGATATGTTAAGCCCCTTTGTTCTAAAAGGCCTTCTATTTTTTAGCTATAACTTGATTTGGATTAAATATAATTTGCTTATATTGAATTCCTAGAATTTCATGTTTGTTTGTGGTAGATTTTATTATTCTGAATTGTAATTATTAATTTAGATTTTAATTTCAGCCCCCATATTTTTTATTCATATTGATTTCTTGTCACATTATACTTGCATTTAGGCATTTAGGGATCCCTTTAGCCTGTCCTGCGTCAGTTTGTTTTGCAATATAGATCTACCATACTACAGCATGAAGGTTGTTTTCTTGTCCTTTTCTTGATGTACTATTCTTATTAGAATAATGAAATAATTATTGCCAACATTTCAAAAAAATTGTGATGCACAAAAGTAGAGAGAGAGACCTACACATGAAACAATGTGGATTCATACATGAATCAAGCTTTCCTATTATGTGTGTATGTGTGCGTTTTTGTTGTCTACCCCACCCCCCACCTTGTCTTTTCTTGTTGGTGGAAATAATACTCTTCCTGCAATTATGTTTAAACATAATTGGGTATCAAAATAATTAAGAAGCTACTCGTAAGAGTGAATCATGTCTATAATGAAAAAGCAAAATTCAAGAAAAAGTGATTTTTGGGGTTCTCATGGGTCATCATCATGAAAGCCACTTATTCCATATATTTGGAGTCGGCTTTTTGAGTTCTTCTCTTCCATTCTATTCTATAAAAAAACATCATTCTTTTACTCTACAATCTAACAAATCTTTTTTTATCCCTTCCATCTAAGTCTTTAAAGGTCTACCTCTTATTCTTGTTCCTTCTACTTTTATCGTATCAACTTTCCTTACATGGGTTGTTTCTGGTCTCCTATGCACATGTTCAAACCACCTTAAGAGGCTTTCCCTCAATTTCTCACCTATTGGGGATGCTCTAAAGGTATCTTTTTTTATCCCTTCCATCTAAGTCTTTAAAGGTCTACCTCTTATTCTTGTTCCTTCTACTTTTATCGTATCAACTTTCCTTACATGGGTTGTTTTTGGTCTCCTATGCACTTGTTCAAACCACCTTAAGAGGCTTTCCCTCATTTTCTCACCTACTGGGGATGCTCTAAAGGTATCTTTAATGCTTTCATTTATAATTCTATCTTCTAAATTCACTCTACTCATCCATCTTAGTTTGCACATTTCCATCACGATTACCTTATCCACTTGTTTTTTTTTTTTTTAATTGCCCAACACTAGGCTCCGTACAACATACTCGGCCCAATGTTTGCTTTATAGAATCTCCCTTTAATCTATAGGGTATTCTTTTATCACATTGCACTCAGTAGCTTGTCTACATTTGACCTATTTTGCACCCATCCTATTAGTTATATCTAGATCTATTCCTCAATTTGTTTCCATAGTTACACCTAAGTATCTAAATTTATCGCTATGAGAAACGAAGTTGCTTCCAATTTTTATCAATTCTTCTATGCTTCCTAAGCAACTAAAGTTACACTTCATATACTTAGTCTTGGTACTACTATTTGTTCATCCATTCGTCTCCAAAGCGATCTTCATAATTCCAAATTCACATTCATTTTACGTTTGGTTTCATTGATTAATACAATATTATCTGCAAAAAACATACACCATGGCACCAAGTCTTTTAGATCCATTGTTAGGTAATCTATAACTAATACAAACAGATACATACTTGAAGTTAATCCTTGATTAAGTCCAACTTTGACTAAGAATTTCCCGGTCTCCCCACATATCGTCCTAACCAAGGTTGTCAAAAACGTATCGTATCGTGAATCGTAAATCGTAGAATTGTAAGATTCATAACATTTTGTTCAATTCCTCATAATATATATGTAAATATGCAAACAATCATCCAAAAAAAGAATAAAAATATATTCATATGATATTTAAATATAAATACACAATAATACAATATTATGTAAATATTGTATAACAGTATAACAATATATTGTAATACAATATATAGTATATTGTAATACTGTATAACAGTATACAATATAGTTATACTGTATGGTGTCCAATAATAATATGTTATATAATAATGTTGGGTACTTGTGTTAGGTCTGTGGAGCCTGATTGTCAGAAATTTACTAGTGATCTCATTCCCACTGGCTTTTTTATTGGAGGGAACCACGTAAAATCCTTGTATCTTATATGTGATTGATATGTGGTTTTGTTTTTCCGTTCATTTTTTGCATTCTCAACAAAAATAGAACAGTGGTAGAATAAGAAATAAGAAAAAATAAAAAGAATAGAAAAAACGAAAACAAACAGTAGAATAAGAAAAAGAATAGAAAAAACAAAATAGAACGGGATTAGAGACGAAGAGAATAATAAAAAGAGAAGATTTTCAAAACAATAGATTAAGAAATAAGAAAAAGAACCAAAAAAAAAATGAAAAAACAAAGGTTAATGTGAATCGTCCGAGACTGTGATTCGCACGATTCGAATCGTGCGATTTGAGAGTCAACGGAAAATCGCAGGTTTTTTAAGGCATTTCGATACATGATGCGACTCGAATCGCATCACCTATCGATTCGATACGAATTGCACGATTTGACTCGCGAATCGTGCGATTTTGACAACCTTGGTCCTAACACTAGTTGTCACATATTCATGCATAACTTGTATAAGTTCAATATAATTATAGGAATGCACTTCTTTTTCAAAGCTTGCCAAAATAAATGTCTTGGCATCCTACCATATGCCTCTTCCAAGTCTATAAAAGTCATGTATAAATTTTTCCTCTCCCTAAGATTCTCCATAAGTTGTCTCAAAATGAAAATTGCTTCCGTTGTTGACCTACTAGGCATAAACCCAAATTGATTATGGGAAAAACACTAGATTCTTGTCTTATCCTCTGTTCTATTGTTCTCTCCCATAATTTCATAGTATGGTTCATATGTTTAATACCTTTTATAAATGGCACAATTATCCCCTTTGTTCTTATAAAATGAGACTACTTTTACGCCATTCTTTAGGTATTCTTTTCAAATCTAGAACTTCGTTAAACAAACTAGTTAACCATCTAACCCCATTTTTCCTTCACTAAGATCCACACTTCTAGAAGGATATCATCAAGTCCTAGAGCACTACTTTTGTCATCTTATTCAATGCCATTTTTTCTATTTTTCTATTTTGTTTACCAATCCTAGATTTGCTTCTACTTCACTATGTTTATCACGCTCCTTTTTCCATATTTAATAAATCTATAGTAACTTTCCCATCTATCTCTTATTTTTTTTTATCTTCGATTAAAACCCCTTTGATTTTCATCCTTTATGCATCTTACATGATCGAATCCCTAGTTCTCATCTCTTTCACCTTGGCAAGCTTGTAAACTTTTCCTTTTTCCCTCTATGATTTTTAATTTTGCATACAACTTCATATCTAGCTTTTCTCATAGATTTGCTTGCAAATCTTTTAGCTACTTTTCTAATTGTCAAAGCCTTCTAGTTGCCTCATTTTTTTTGCCATTTTTTGAAGTGATACTTCTTTTTATCTATAGCCTCCTGGATTTCAGATTTCCACCGCCATGTTCCTCCTCTATGGACGAGTCTTCTGTTCCCTTTTGACACACCCAAAATTTCCTTTAAATCTCGTGTAATACTACCGACCATTTTATCCCACATAATCATTTCAACTAAAATACTTGTTCCAAACATCTAAATCTAGAATTTTTTTTTTTCGAACTTTTTTATTTTATCTCCTTTCAAGTTCCACCATCTAATTTTTGGAACATTCCACACTATTTTATATATGATTCTACTTTTAATGTACACATCTACCACCAATAGTTTGTGTTGAACTATAAGGCTCCTGGAATAACTTTACAATCCTTGCAAAAGGTCCTTGCCTTGAATCTTCAAAAAAAAAAAAATCATCTATTTTGGATCTACATCATCCACTTTTAAAAGTCACGAGGTGTTCTTCTCTCTTATGGGAAAAGGTATTAGCTATTACTAAATCAAATGTCATCCAAAAATTTAGAATCATTTCATCCATTTCGTTCCTTTCTCCATAACTATCCATGAATGGTAACCAAAAGGGGGTTGGCCTAACGGTCAAGAAGCTCCCCTTATGAAGGAAGGTCTTGAGTTCGATTCACGCTCAAACCCCTTTGGGCCAATCCACATGGGGTTACTCCTCATCGCTTGGACCGGAATGTGTGTGTAAGGAGGTGTGCAATGCCCGAAGGATTAGTCGGATAAAGTCCCTTACGAGTGAGAAGCCTAGACACCTTGTGTCATTAAAAAAAAAAAAAACTATCCATGAATGGTTTTATAACCATCATTTTTATCCCCTGTGTATCCATTTAAGTCCACTCCTATTATTAGAATTTCCCCTACATGTATATTTTGGGTTTCTCATGGATAGTAATACGTTATTGAAGAAAATCATGACGCATCTCCTTAATGTGCATAAAATGTGACGTAGCGGAAGCAATGCGGGTTTAAAGAAGACTGGTCAAACCCGATAAAATTGAGTCAAACAGTCAAATTGGTCAAATGGATGGGTCCCAGGGTTTAAGGTATGACTTTGGTCAAAGGAGTGGGTATGAATGGAAAGGGATAGTTTGGTGATTAAAAGGAAAAAGGTGAGGGCAAGAATGGAAGATGGAAAAGAATTGGTAGGTGGGTAAAAAAGAGGAAGATGAGAGGTATTTATGTAAAGGGAAATTGATGCATTTGATGGCATTAAATGCATGGATCAATAGGACAAGAAAAGCTGTAGGGAACCGATGGCTTTCTTGGGTTTGATGTGGATGGTTGGGAATAGCACAATGAAATGAATAAAGAAATAAAGAAGGGTTGTGTGACTATTTGGTTAAACGATGGAGAGGAGATGATGGCTTTGAGAAGTGGTAGCAACAAGTAAGAAGTAGGGAAGGTTAGGACATTGGTCACTTGGAGAAGATGAAGGGAAACGGGCGGAAAGGGGTGTGCAGGCTGTACCTGGGCTGGCTGTTTGGAGAAGATGAAGAAGCAGCGGCGATGGTAATTAGTTTTGGGATAAAGCCCAGATCCAGTGACGATGCAGGAAGAAGATGTGGAGCAAAGGGAGTCTCGCCTAGGATAAAGCCCAGGTTCAGCGACGAAGGTGAGAGTAATCAGCTGGAACTTGGACAGTGTTTGACGAATCGTCTGCAACTTGGGCAGAATGTAGGAGAAGATAGAAGATGCAAAGAGATAATAAATCAAATAATGTTCTGTATTATTCCATAAAGAGACTGAGTCTCTTGCCATTACATGTATGGTTTATATAATAAAACACTAAGCTAATAATGGTAAGAATCCTAAACCAGCATGAACACTGACTGACTTTCCTAGAACAACTCAAAACGAAATTAACAAGTCTAATCCAAGTAGAAAACTGATATTAAATAAAAATTAATTAAATAATTAAAATTGAAGGTGGGGTCCACTTGATATTTGGCCACTGTCCTACATCACAATCTTCATATATCAGCTAACAATGACACCGACTCTTACCCATTTAGGGGATGCAAATTCTCCAATTTTTTTATTGTTCCTTTTTTGGACTCTAGCTTTCACTCCAAGCTTTGTGGCCACCTTGTATCATGCTTTTCTTTTATCCATTTTAGCCTAAAAAAAACAGAGCTGACTTTTGGGGTTCATCAGCATTACAGCAGCCACTAATCCAATCTATCTAGGGCTGGATTTCTAAGTTCCACTATTCCACTTTATCCTACCATTTTATTAAAAGACCATATCCTGCATTACCCCCACAATCCATCATATCCTTCTTAATCCCTTTGATCCAAGTTTTTATGGCCTCCCTCTCCTCTCCTACTCACAACTTCTCAAATTTTCAAACAAGTCTTGTATTTGATCTTCTATATAATGTTGGAAACACTTTAAACAAATCCCCTTTATTTTCTCATATATTAGAGCAATTTCAAGGTATCTGAGTGGTCATTTATAATTTAATCTTTCAATGATAGTGCATTTATCCATCTTAAAATATGCATCGTTTTTACCATTACCTTTCTACTTGTCTGTTCTTTTTTTTTTTTTGAGCAGTAACAAATAATAGAATAAATTATACTAATAAAAAAAGATATGTACATGGAACGGCATTGATGGGTCTAAAAGGCTTAAACCCAAAGTATGCCAACTACTTGTCTTTTCTTTATTGCCCAAGATTCCATTCCACAATGCATTTCGACTTGATAGTTATCTTTTAGAGTAACCCCTTAATCAAAATGGAACTCTTTTATCATAAAGTGTTCCACTGGCTTGCCTACACCCAGCCCACCTTGATTCCATCCTACTAGCTATATCCAAATATCACAACATCATATCAAAAACATTCCCAATTTTAATTAGTTCCTCCCCTTTATTCTCCATTGCACTAAAGTCACATTTGATATATTTTGCATTTATTCTACCAATTTTCAAATTGTTCATCTCTAAAGCTTTCTCCTCAATTCTAATTCCTATTTAATTTTTTCTTGTTAACCAATTAATACTATATCAAATAGCAGCACTGCAGCATTTCACCTCTATTTCATCTCTTCCTCTCGTGTTCTTCAAATAGCAACACTTCTGCACTTTACCTCTATTTCCTCCCTTCCTCTCTCATGGTCCTCTTCCTCCACCCTTTTTTCTATTATCAACTTTTTCTCCATCTAGCAAGACATGTTGATCTCCATATACCTCAAAAAAATACTCAAAAAATGAAAGACAATTGTCAATGTAACCACGTATATTCACCCCAAACCAAGCAAGCAAAACTGGACCATTATACCCTAATGTGTCCATGGATTACTATGACCACATTGAGTAAAGGAAGCTTCAAAGTGTCACAAATGTTAAAGAACTGGTTATCAAATACAAAACTAAAGATAGAAATGAACTTGCCTTCTTCATCATTAGAGAGTCTACTTCGTAGATACTTCAATAAAGTGGGTGTAGGTCCTGAAACCAATGAGCTGTGGAAAAAAAAATCATAGGAAATCAATCCAACACTAGAATCGCCAATAAATGATCAAGCACTTTGATATTGTTAATTTCAACATCACACCTTCGAAGAGTTCGGATGGGATTCCCACAAAGTAAAAGCTTTCTAAGAGTAGTCATCGTTCCTGGAACATGATTGGTATAATCAGTAATGCAATAGTAATATATATTGCAAACGCACTACATAATCCATGCCATATTGGTGAAAGTACCATCACAGACTCAAAACACATCAATATTCCCACATTACAAATTTAGAATCATTTTGAAAAATACAAAGTTCTGATACAATAAATGAATACACACACAATATCAAAGAGATCATCATGGAATCTAGAAAAAAATGTGAACAAAATTAAAAGTTAGAAGAACATTCCATGTCACAAGTAGCAAGAAAGTACAAATATGATATTTGAAATCGTCCCTATGCAAGCGACAAATATAGAGGGGAAATTTGGCTGAACTAACTACAGTAAATTGCACCAATGCAAAGAACAAAAACAATAAAAATGCCTATATTAGTTAGAGTGGGGAAAAAATTTGCATCTTTAATCAACAAGTCTCAGCTAGATACAACAGATTTTGCAAGTAATGACATTGAAAACAGAACCAATTACAGCTTAAAAAAAATACTCCATTAAATGCAATAAAATTTTCATTCGGTGACCATGACAAAGATTTCAATTAAATTTACCAAAAATTTCCAACATAAGGAACACCATACCCATCTCAGGTGGTAGCCCAGATAATGAATTGTTTGACAAATCAAGGACAGATAGACGCAACTTGCACGCCTCAACTGGAAACTCTTTCATCTGCACACATTATAGGATAATCAGCAAAAGTACTGCAACATAGTGAATACTGTCTGCATTTAGTACTGGAAAAGAGAAGGAATCATATGATGTAAGTAGCAGATAAATTTTGTCATGAATATTAAAAAAAGCACACAGTTAAACAAATTTCACCTTGTTTTAAAGATCAGGATCCAATAGTAAACAATGTGGACATAACAAGAAGCCATCATTCTAAGAATGTGAAGAAATTCAATTATAGCACTTGCTGAGGCTTGAGAATATAAATCCACTCACAAATTTTGGGATTCAAACCAACTCATATGATGAGCTCATAAACCCTATTGTTTTTTTTAGCAGTAACAAAAAAAAGATTTATTAAAAGAGAAGAACAAATACAAAAAGAGAAAAAGAAAGAGGGGCTAAAAGGATTAGGCCCATACAATAAGAAAAGAAAAATATCAAAGTGCAACAAAAGTACATCAAAATGAGAGCAAGAAATGCTAGAATATTTGAGGGTAAAACATCAAATGAAAATGAGCTCTTCCAAGCCGCCAAATGGAGACTCTGTATTTGGCTACTGGCTGACACTAAGTTTTTGGGTCTCAAATTAAGCGACCTCCTATCGTCCAGGGAAGGCTGCATGAGTTGTTATAGGAGAAAAGTGAGGTCGGAGGAGAAATAGGTGCCACTAGAACAGGGTGTCATGAAATTTATGTACATGGAGCAGCTAGGGGAAAACTGGGGCCAGCTGGGATAGGCGGTGTATTAAGGAACTATCGGGGTGAAACCGTGAAACCTTTGTCATGTTCAATGAGTCAGTGGGACCAAGGATTCAAATGAGGCGGAAATCCAAGTATTAGGAGAGCTTTGGCCATTTGGAAAGCTCATGGGTAAAGTAAACTGGTTATCGAAGGGGATTCGATAAATGCATTCAAGTGGGCAAAGGGTTTGAGGCACCCCCCATGGAAAATTATCAACGTGGTAAGTAAGGTTAGAGAATTGGCGGAAGGGATGGACGCATCTTTCGCTAAGATCGGTCATTTAGCTAATGAAGTAGCAGACTATTTTGCCAAGTTGGGAGTCGGCAATCATTTCGCAGGAGTCTTTTTCTTATGATTTTCTATGTTGTTTTTGTACATTTGTTTTGTTTTCTTCTTGTTGTTTTTCTGGTCTTTGTGGTCTAATTCTTTTAGACCTTCTCTTTGTTCATGTACCCGCACTCCTTTTTTGTTTTAATGAAAGTTTCTTTGTTACTGTTCAAAAAAAAAGTACATCAAAATGAAATAAGTGCCAAAACACGAACCAAACAACAAAAACTATCCTCCATAGAGCTGAAAGACGCTTATGACAGAGCCTTCTACGCCACATTTAGCAAAATAGTCTACCAGCCCATTCGCTAAACGACTAATCTAAGCAAAGAATACCTCGAGACCTGAGGCCAGAGCCCTAACCTCCCTAACTGTGGTAATTATCTTCCATGAGAGTCGCTTCAAGCCTCTATCCCATTTAATGGCATTTGCCGGATCTCCCTCAATGAATAGTTCTTCACCCCCTCAAAACCCGCCCAGATTCTCAAAGCTCTCCTAATACTAAGTAGTTAGCCTCATTTGAGTCCCTAATCCCCATCGACTCTGAAAAAACCAAGGACGATTGACCTAGATTATCTCCAAGAATGCCCCCAATCCCTAGTCGGTCCAAGTTTGCCCCCTAGAAGCCCCACCACATTGAATTTCATTTCACCATTTTGAGGCGGGGGCCAATATATCATTTTCTTACGTCTCCAAGACACTCCACTCGTACAACCTTCTCACGATGATAAAAGGTCACGCGCTATAAGGTCCTTGAACTCCTTACTGGAAAGAAGCCAAGCACATTAGCATTTTGAAAAAGTTCATTCACCTCTGTGGACTTACCATCAAAAACTCTTAAAGTCCTTTCTTTCCAAATAGCCCACACAACCACACCTAGGATCGTAGTCCAAGCCAACCTCCGCCTAATGTTGAGATTAGGGAGAAACCACAACCCCAACAAATCCTCCCAAGTGTTTGGGAGAACCTAAAATGCACCCATCAGACTAAAAAAAAAATGACCCCATAACAACCAGGCAATAGGGCATGTGACCAAGAGATGGTTAATGGATTAGTTTGCTAATCCACAAAGTGAATGGCTGAGGTCATCCTATGGCCCCAACAATCCTCTTCTCCTAAGGTCCAATCTAGTAAGTATTGTCCTTTTCACCCCACATCAGACAAAAGTATGGACCCTAGGAGGAGCTAGGCTATTCCAAACCCGACTCGAGACAGCCGAAGCACCTTTGAGTTCAATTGGGCCAAATCAACCATCAACATAACCTCGAAGAGCCCAGAGGAGTCGCATGTCCACACCAACTCATCCTCTACCCGAAATCCAGGAAACTCATTTAGCTGACCAATCAACTCATTCAAGCTTTCAATCTCCAAGGTCCCAAGTTCTCTCCTGAAGTCAAAGTGCCAAGGAGATAGATGACCCTCTACCTGATAGACATCCTAGACTAAATCCAATTTGTTCCTGGCTATTCTGTACAATCTAGGGTACCTATCTTTTAGCAATCTATCCCTGATCCATAGGTCCTTCCAAAATCGGGTACAATTGCCTTTGCCCACTAAGATATGAAGATTTTCTTTATACAAGGAACCTACAACCGTTCTTCCTTGGCACACCCTCCACCACGTTTTGAGTATCCTTGAGCCCAACCTTTCCATCCCTTCACCTAATCTCCACCCATTCTTATTTTCTATCCCGTATTTAGCTGTAAGCACTCTGACCCATAAAGCATCCCTCTCTTTACTAAACCTCCAACCCCATTTACATAGTAGAGCTTCATTCCTAACTTGTAAAGGAACTACCCCTAGACCCCCTTTCGACTTTGGTTTAGTAACCTCCGACCAAGCCACTAAGTGAACCTTCTTTTTCGCCTCTTGATAACCCCATAGAAATTTTCAAATAAAAGTTTCCATCTTTCTAGCAACGATAATTCAAATAGCGACAAGTAATACAAGGGAAGATTAGCTAATGTTGATTTGAAAAGTGTTAACCTACCGCCCATAGAAAGGTAGGTTACCCCCAACTGGTAAGCCTAAGTAGGTAAAAGGTAACTTTCCTACTCCACATCCCACCTCACACTCCTCCACTCCGACTACTATGAGGGTGCTCTTTCCTAAGTTAATCTGGAGGCCGACACTAACTCAAAACATCGAAGGATTTCTCGATAACCTAGAACCTCTGACCTAAGAGGATCACAAAAAAGCAAGGTATTATCCGCGAATTGAAGATGCGTGAGAATCGGACCCCCCGGAGACACCTCAAAACCTTTCATGATTCCTAACTCCCTTACCTTACCAACTAACATGTTCAAACTTCCACCTACCATAGTGAAGATGAAAGGGGAAAGTGGACCCCCCTATCTCAATCCCCTGCTTGATGTGACGAGTGAAGTCGGGAACCACTGACCATGATTGAATTCGAAGTCTCCTCTATGCACGCCTTCATCCACCGCCTCCACCTAGGTCCAAAACCTATCCTCTCAAACAGGTAATCGACAAAGGTCTAGTCCATACAATCATATGCTTTCTCCCTGTCAATTTTAAATAACAGCCCCAGATTCTATTCTCTTTGCCTCATATGGACAAGTTCATTAGTGATGATAATACCGTCCAAAATCTGTCTATGTTCAATAAAAGAGCCGTGTGATTCTCCTATCACCTCTGGTAGAACATTTTTAAGTCTCTCCGCTAACACCTTAGCCAACAGTTTGTAAATGCTACCAATGAGGCTAATAGGTTGATAATGCGAAAGTTCCAAAGGGCCCTCCCTTTTTGGAATGAGGGTAATAAAAGATTTAAAAGATTTCATTAACCCCTTGTTAAGCATATCGGAACCAACGGTGTCCCAACAAGACGTAAAGAAAGTAAATTTAAACCCATCTGGACCTGGAGCCTTGTCACCCTCTAAGTTATTCAAAGCCCCCCTAACTTCATCTAATGTAAACTCCCTCTCCAACCAGACCGCCTTCTCTTTGTTAATCCTTGAAAACCTGGGAAGGTTTCAAAACCCACCCGGACCATGCATCTCACGGTTACGGCTGAACCGCCAGTTCAACTGTGGTCCAGTCAGGTTTATAGAACCCTGATCCCCACCAATATCTCATGATTTTTGTTTTAAAAAAAAAAAATGGAACTCTTTATCCACACCAAAATTCTTGTATTAAAATTAACTGAAGAAAAGGAAAAAAATATCTTTTAAACTCTGTTTCTGTAATGTCTTGTACGAAGCAAATGGTCAGAAAATACACCGATGGTGAGACACCGAGAAACCAGATGGCGACCATGGCTGCTTGAAAATTGAAAAGGTGAAAATGAAGAAGAAAGTAGGAAGTGGAGAAAGACGAAAAAGGAAGAAGAAATAAGGAAACGGCTAAAAAGGAAATCGAGAAGGGGAAAATGAAGAAGAAAGAAGGAAAGAGAAATTGAAAAGGGATAATAAAGAGGAAAAGAAGAGGGAATCCCAATTTCGCATGAGCATAGACAAGAAATCAGGATTTAGTAGCTCACAATCTTGGGGTTTCCTGTTTTGCAATAGCCAATGGAAAATGATCTAATGAATTTCCCACTTTTCTTGGGCGTCTATCCAACTCCATATGAAACAAGAATTAATAAATTATATTGACATAGAATATGTATTAAGTCGGATCAGGTCGGATTGGTCTTTTAAAGGCCCACATCCAATCCGGGTTTTTTAATTCTTCGACCCAACCCAACCCACCTGTTTTCCGGGTTGGGTAATGCGGTCGAGCCAAAACCCAGCTCAAGTTTCATCCCTATGGGAAATTACCCTTCACATACTTGGGTCATTCAATAGGGGCAAACTGAGGTCCAAAAGAACTTGGTCGCTTGTGGTGGAGAAAGTGGAGAAACACTTGGCCAATTGGATGAGGAGCTACTTGTCTTTAGGTGTGAGATTGACTCTAGATAGTCAGCCTAGCTTATCATCCTTTATACTTTGCCATTATTTGAGATGCCTCAACAGATAGTGAATAAATTGGAAAAGGCTCCAAATGGATGTCCAGAATTCAAAGTCTCTTGTACCAGTGATATCCGATAAGCCTAAGTTTTAGTATGTCAGAACTCAGGTTAAAGCTCAGCCTCTTATTACTAGGATTTTTTGTTACATGATTAGCAGCCATTCCAATAAATTTGCAAGCACAAGGAAAGACTCTGCTAGCTGGTTGAAAACTGTTGTTTGTAATTATTGATTCTTGTTTTTGTTACTCCTGACCTGGGATGTGGGTTCTCCTTTGAAATATTGATGTAAATCTGTTTGTCTCTGCTGTTAGCTTTTGAGGCTCCCCCGTTGTCCTTTCGGCAGTTGTGCCTTCTTTGGAATGATACTCTCTCTTATCATCCCAAAAAAAAAAGCATCTCTTGTACCTTATATGGTACTTTCTTTTCTATAATAGTATTTTGTGAATGTTTCAAAAAAGAGTTTTTTTTAATTTAAAATGCAAAATTATTCAATAAGCGCTCCTCTGGATGCCAAGAATTTAAGTCAGGAAGGTCAATTTCAAGGAAATGCACTCCACATTTATTTGGATGTGTCTGGAACCAGTAATTTCAGTCCATGCACTAATTGAGAATCGAACTGAGCAAAATGAATTCATTACAAACCCAGAATGTACAGCCATTAGAGCAAGAATAGATGGCAAAATGGCTAAGGCAACGATAATGAACCAGAAGAACAGAACCAAATTGAGAAGAAAGCAAACTATAATCAGGAATAATATGCAAGCAAGGTGCTTGACGTTGATTTAAAAAAAAATTATGATCCACAAGTTTGGTACAGCCAACTCCAAAATGCTGAATTAGTATTCTAACCTGCTGTTCATAGACAAAATGAATAAGTGTGTGTTTTAGCAATCTAAATATCTAAAGACTACAATTTTCAATCTCCAGAAAATCAGAGATTTCAATCCATACATTTGGCAGGCAGTAGATTAGGAGCAAATATGTAGAAAAATAGGATATTCTGAACTAGGGGGGATACCCTGTAAAGTAGATCTCCATCTCCTAAGTCTGTACATTCAGTTTAAACCACCCGCGCCCCCCCCCCCCCCCACCGCCCCGACCTTTTCCACTCTGGCAATAACCAATCTCTCCATCTTCTAATGAAAACCAAACAGTAAGATTTTAATCTAAAAGTGACTTTCTCCTAATCTCCTAAATTTAGAATCTCCAATCTCAGAATCTACCAGTTGCCAAAGTCAACCTAAGAACTTTCATTAACAGAAAGCTATGATAAGAAGTGAACAAATAATAAAGTTTTTAATAATAAATCCCGGGTAATGATTTCACATCAGCAACTTTGATAGTTGCACACCATAGTAAAAGGAAATCTCATTATCACCCTTTTAGTCTCCTCCTTGATTTTCTCCATTCTCCGTGTTTTCGTTGTTTCCTATTCTCACATGGTATCATCCAATGCAGCTCCAGGCGGTGTTTGGCAAGATGATCTCTACGTCGATGACACTGGAAATTTCACTAATATCCCCTATGTGGTTAATGCAACTGAAAATTCCACTCATCCTTACTCAATGAGTTCAATCAAACCGTTGTTTCGGATTCACGACGCCGGAGTTTCGATCATGTCGGACAAAGATCCAAAAACACATGATTTCCACTACTCTCAATACCATAGGGTTCGTGGCATCCGTGAGCATGATCGCATTGCTCGCCAGTGGATATTCTTCCCAGCAAAAGGATTCCATATGGTCTTTGATATTGGCTAATTGCATTGTTGTTCTTAGTATGTTGGTTACTTTTGCTTACTCCATTACTTGGTTTTCTTCCCACCCCACTACTTTTGCTAGCATCGTACTAGCGGGGGCAACATTGTGGGTGTCACTGTAGATATTGAGAATGTCCATACATGTAATCTTCAGCGCACATGTAACAGATTTTTTGTGTGGGTCATGTCCTCGGTTCTTAGACAAATAAATGTTGCTGGTTCAAATGATCAGCCATAGCCAAAACCTTGATTTGTTACTCTCTTTGGGTTGAATCTCATTTGAATTTCATTTTACCAGACTTATGTATTGACGATATTGCAATCACACAATCTGAATTGCCGATGTTGGATGCCTCCTGATAACTAGTAATTTTAACTAGCAGTCTCCCTCCACCCACATGGCCACCTCTCATTGCTTGTTCTTTTACCAATGTTTCTGAGAAAAGAAAGATGGCAACAGGAGTTGTTTGTTTTTACCAAACTTTCCAAGAAAAATGAGAATTCAAAAAACATGTAGAGACAGTCATTACATTTTGAAACAGCAGCACAATGCCATTCTACTCCTTTGTCTCAAAGTAACCATTTTATTTTTTTCTTTTACCATTTCCAACAATTCCTCCTTCCCTTTCTCTTTTCTTTTCAGCTTTATCTTACTATACTTCCTCTTCAGATTCCTCTGCTTTCTGCCCATGGCCTCTATAAAACATGTCAATGTACAAATCACATGAAAATCCAACTCTCGTCTCCAAAATCATAACTAACATACACCATCCCATTTCAATGGCTAGAGAGGCTGCTAAGACCATCTTCTTCTCTCTTTCCCTCTTCACTCTATGTTGATCAGATCAGTCCAAAATCGCTACAGTTGTGTAAACTTATATTGGTCGAATTCTTCTTGGTTGGATGATGAGCAGAGGGCGAGAAGGTCTAGGAGATGGTGGGTACCTGATGCAGGACAACTAACAGGGTAACTCTAAATGCCTAATGTGGTCCCTAAAATTAAAAAAAGAATGAAAATAATGCACCCAAAAACTAATATGAGCTGAAATTAAAATTAAAATTAAAATTAACAATCTAACAATCAAATAATATGTTAAGCTACAAATAACAATGAAATCCAAGAACTCAATGTAGCTAACTCAATATTAATCCAAACAATTAAAATGGATGATGGGTATAGTATGGTTTAAGACATGTACGTGTGGAAGTAACTTAAGATGGATACTTAAGTCACGTGGGAACTTAAAAAGGAATTAGGGCAACCATACGATAGATGGAATGTGAAAGGCTTTCGGGCGGAAGACTTGCGAAGGGAAGGGCTTGCGGCAGCCGGGAAGGGGAGGCGGAAGCAAAAGAGCTGGGTGGCGACAGTGAATAGGGCTAGGGAATGGGCTGGCGACAACAGTAATGGCCAGGGAGGGACTGATGCTTGCAAAAAGAAGGTAGTAAGACAGATCTGGGCTAAGGAAGAGGGACTGCGGTAGTATGGAGGGTAGGTTATGGAAGGTAGCAACAACAACGAAGGGAAAAGGAAAGAGAGAAGAAGAAGATAGGAAGAGAAGTACCTGAATAGCCTCACACCAAGCCTCACGCTCTTTGGAATCTCTCCAACAATCAATCGCACCTTATGAAGGTATTTTTGCGAAAAATCTCAATCTTTATTCATAAAATCTGTCCTTCCCTCATGGAGGCTACAACTTATTTAAACATCTCCATGCTAAAAATAAATTCTTGCTAATTACTAAAACAAACCCTATCTAAAAATAAAAAATAAAAAAAAAACGAAAATAGCCAAAATACGAAAATGGAAAGTAAGGTAAATGGAAGGTCCAAATCTGAAGAATCTGGAGAATGTTCCGCATCAATCTCTCCATCTAAAAAGAACTCAACCTCGAGTTCAAGCAGATGAAAAGACATCAATCGTCCCATGTACGCGTCTTCCCAGTGTGGGGTCTTCAATATGCAACACGTGAGGTCTTCAAATGTCATCCAATAGAGTTATCATCAAGCTACACTGCTACTAGAGTGGCTTTCTTCCTTCGTCACTGGGATGCTCGGATAGCTGAACTGTCACTGTGGTCAACATGTTGTAAATGAAAAGAAGGCGCCTCTAGTGATACAAAGCTGTGGTATCTCCCCAGAAGAGTTGGATCCTGTCACTGAAGGTCATCTGCTTTCAACAATGTGAATTCTGTTTTCAGCTAGTGTGTGGGAACCACTTTGTCATTCAGTACAAACTCTACCTTCTCTCTCTTGGGTGATAGGGAAGTCTTTGTAGATTCAAGCCAAGGATTAAGAAGTGGGCTAGGTAGGCCAGTATGTGGGTCATGATGAGGCTCATATGAGGTGGGGTGAAGTGGTAAAGCTGCTGGGTCATGGAATGGTGTAGGTGATGATAGGGAATGCACACTGGGTCCAATTTGCCTCAAGATTCCTTGTGGGAATCGTTCAGACCTCATGTTGATCGTCATAAAATCACCCACATTGACATCCTGGAACTTACAATAAGAATCTGCAGCAAGCTCATATTGTTCATTGCATGTATTAATTTCAGCGTGCAATGCATGTGTATGTGGTGCAAATGCAGATGCAGACTCAGACAACTTGGGCAACACTGGCACTGGACTAGGGTTTATGGATGGGGATGATAAGGGAACACACATAACCAACCCAATGGGATATTCATTGATATCGTCAATGCCCTCATCACTTTCGGAATGTTCTCCCATATAATCATTCTCAGTGTCCTTGTCAGTCTTTTCATTGGATTGTTTTTCCATCATAAGGGTTCTTTCCTTATTCCGATTCTTAGTAGGACATTCGTGAGCGAAATTCCCATAACCATGACAGTTGTAATATTTGGTCCCTTGTTTGAAAGAACTCGCACCAGAAGCCTTGTTTTGGAATGGAGCACTGGTGGTTTGCCGAGCTCCTGGCGGAGTAGGCTCGAAGTTGACACTACGGAGGTCTGACGACCTTGGAGGATTCGATTTCAGGTAGTCCTCATATTCATGTACAGCTTAATATGCTTCATCCAAGGTAACAACATACGCAAAATGAGCTCACGCTGGAACTCGGGACGAAGACCTAATCTGAACTTTGAGAGGGTCTGATTGGGGCCCTCCTCGACTTCGCATCGCATGAAATACTCATCAAACTTAGTGATATATTCACTAACAGTCTGACTTCCTTGGCGCAAGGAGTTCTACTGATCAAGGAGTTTGTCCCAATACTTGTGGGGAACATATTTTTCCTTCAAAACTTCTTTCATCTCATCCCACGACAAGTTTAAAGGATCATCTCCTGCTCTCATCTTCTGTTCCGTAGTGGTCCAGAAGAGCCCAGCTGGTCCCAACAATTTCATCTTGGCGAAACAGATCTTACGGACCTCAGACATGTTATGCCACTCAAAAAATTGGTCCATGTCCGATAACCAATCTATAAAAACCTTAGGATCTAGATGTCCGTCATAGCTAGGAGCTTCTACGTGGACATTCTTCAAGGCACGCTCATCGTCCTCGATAGGTTCCCGTTGCCTGTGTGGCTGTCGGAATCTACCACGACCATTTCTGTGGCCTCGATGGTTTCTATTCCTAAGATTCCTATCATGGTCATTATCTGATTCACTTTCATCGGTCTTAGGGGTTTCTAAAACTGCAACTCTGGTTGTAAGGGTGGCAACATCAGTTCTAGTATCCTCTAAGGTCTTCTGCATTTCGTTCAACTGGGCAGTCAATTGGTCGAGCCACAGTGGGGGTTGTTCTCCTGACATATCTTTAGAATCGGATTGGTAACTAACCCCGCTTCTAGTGGTCATGCACTGAAACAGACTAAATTATGTGACTTAACTCTAAATGCAATGAATGAAAGAAACAAAGTGATGCCTTTTTTTTTAATTAATTAATTAAGTAATTAATATATATATATATATATATATTTTTTTTTTTTTTTTTTTAAATGCGACCTAAGATCTGGAAAGTTAAGAAACTCTCCTAACCTAGGCTACTGATACCAAATTTGATGCAGGACAACTAATAGGGTTACCCTAAATGCCTAATGTGGTCCCTAAAATTAAAAAAAAAAAAGAACGAAAATAATACACCCTAAAACTAATATGAGCTGAAATTAAAAGTAAAATTAACAATCTAACAATCAAATAATATGTTAAGCTGGAAATAACAATGAAATCCAGGAACTCAATGTAGCTAACTCAATATTAATCCAAACAATTAAAATGGAAGATGGGTATAGTATGGTTTAAGACATGTACTTGTGGAAGTAACTTAAGATGGATACTTAAGTCACTTGGAACTTAAAAAGGAATTAGGGCAACCATACGATAGATGGAATGTGAAAGGCTTTGGGGCGGAAGACTTGCGAAGGGAAGGGCTTGCGGCAGCCGAGAAGGGGAGGCGGAAGCAAAAGAGCTGGGTGGCGACAGTGTATAGGGCTAGGGAATGGGCTGGCGACAACAGTAATGGCCAAGGAGGGACTGATGCTTGCAAGAAGAAGGTAGTAAGACAGATCTGGGCTAAGGAAGAGGGACTGCGGTAGTATGGAGGGTGGGTTATGGAAGGTAGCAACAACAGCAAAGGGAAAAGGAAAGAGAGAAGAAGAAGATAGGAAGAGAAGTACCTGAATAGCCTCACACCAAGCTTCACGCTCTTTGGAATCTCTCCAACAATCAATCGCACGTTACGAAGGTATTTTTGCGAAAAATCTCAATCTTTATTCATAAAATATGTCCTTGCCTCATGGAGGCTACAACTTATATAAACATCTCCTTGCTAAAAATAAATTCTTGCTAATTACTAAAATAAACCCTATCTAAAAATAAAAATAAAAAAAAAACGAAAATAGCCAAAATACGAAAATGGAAAGTAAGGTAAATGGAAGGTCCGGATCTGAAGAATCTGGAGAATGCTCCGCATCAGTACCACCTGGGCAAGTGGAGGCTGGAATGGAGAGATGGCTTTGGGCGGAGAGATCTGACAGGATTTGGGTTGGTTATGAATTGGGAATGAAAGGCACTGCAATGGAACAGAGGAAGATGGAGAAGAGAAGGAAAGAGAGGAGAGGCGAAACAAATGTGGTTGACCGTAGAACACTAGAACTTGCTATGTTTTTTGGCGAGTGTTGAGAAGAGGAAACGACGGAAATGTTAAGAATGGAGAAAATTAAGGAGGGGACGAAAAGGGTAATAATGAGATTTCCTTTTATTATAGTGTGCAACTATCAAAGTAGCTGGTGTGAAAATCATTACCCTAAATCCCAGGGGCAAGTTTTAACTCAAGTAGAAAGTGACACAGCCAGACAACTTTAATCAACCCATGTCCTAACAGTCACAATGCACTCCAAGAAAAATAACAAAAAACCAATGACGCATTGGCCAGTTCAGGTAATTTAGAGCATCAGAAAGTATGACAAAAATATATATGAATCCACTACATTTGCTTTGTCGTTCAAAAAATTAAAGCAAATTTCTCTTCAATTGATACTGCTGATAATAAAATTGAAAAAGGGGGGTAATAACGTAGACACCTGATTTGAGTGAAGATCTAAAGTTCCCAAAGCAGAAAGTGCCGCTATCTCCGCTGGTAATGAAGACAGCATGTTGTTTCTAAAGAAACCATTAACCAAGAATGGTTATAAAATGTGACGGCAAAGAAACTCCAATCATGAAATAAACTCAACTAAGATGGCACAAAAGAAATTAATGAATGAAAATTAACCGCATATTGAGAGAGAGAGAGAGAGAGAGAGAGAGAGAGATTGAGAGAGAGAGAGAGAGAGAGAGAGAAACCTAACCCCATATAAAACTCAGTAAGTGAATGGCAACCATTGATTGATGATGGAACTGATAAAATTTCTGCAGAAGACATTGAGGAAAGCATCATGAAGACTCTAAGAAGACAATAGTAGTTACCAATGCTAGAGAATTTAAAAAGTATAATGCCAAAATTAATATTGACTTAAGTATGTGATATCACTAGGAAGAAAATGGCAACTCACTGTTTTGATGGAAATCAAGGCGAATAAGTCGTGAAAGGCTCCCAATGTTATTTGGTACAAAGCTAAGTGAATTCCTTGCTGCATTGAAAATAAAAGCAATGAAATGTAGAACTACTATAAAACATGGTCATACCATTTGTAAGGCCACATTTGGGTGTATTCCAAAAATTTTCACTGGATTCGATACTTCAGCAGTGTAGAGGATTTTAAAACCCATTCCACTTAAATCTCAGACATAGATATCAAGTATAACATTGTGTAGAGTGCTGTGTTTAACAGAATAGAAGAGGAGGGCAACATAATAAAAATTGCAAATGATTTAGTGTTGCACTGTCATAAGTTTAGACACTTGGGCTGAACTGTTGAATTGAATGGAGGACCAACTGTAGATATGACCAATATGGAGTATTGTAGAGTTCAGTGTGATAAAAGTCTGATATAGTTTAGAGGGCTGACTCACATAAAACATTATAAGATCCATAATGCTTTATGGAATAAAGTGTTGGAGAATGAGAAAAACAAAAATAGACAAAAGCTATAGCAACAACAATGCAAAATTCTTAGATGAATAACTAAAATAAAATTAAAAGATAAATTTAGGAATAACCAAATTTGGGAGACCTTGAAAATGGCCTCAGTATATGACAATATGAGAGATTTGTTTGAGGTGGCAAAAGTCATATGCATGGTAGAGCCCAGCATATAACTCATTTTTTTTTTTTTTTTGGGAAACATAAACAGAGAATGGAAGTATTAAATGCAAAAATGAAAAACTAATCTGACTAGTATAAGAGACTTTACCAGCCGGACAATCACACAGAAACCCAAAAGATACATGGAAACACACAAACCTAGTGTATGGAAACACACATCCAATACATAAAGCTGAGAGATTACAAGTATAAGGTACAAGGAGGTAAGGAATGCTGTTAAAAACTAGGAAGGACGAGATAAAGAGAGTCATGATAGATTTGTAAAGTGATGGAGGTTATGGTTTGTGAAAGGGTTAAATGGAAAACTAGAACTAGAAAGGCCAACCTAAGAATTCCCCTTGCCAAAAGAATTACCAGACAAGATGCACAAGGAGAAAGATGATATAATTTGGGGAGTTGGCAAGGTTAAAGTTTTTGATAGGACAAAAATGTAAAGAAAGTACTCAAAACAGCCAACCACAAATCAAACAAGGAGCACAAGGAGAAATATGCAGTCTCCTATATTCTCCCAATCCAAAGAGACCCTCAATATCATTTCAGAATCTGCATACACACACGCAATCCTAGTTTACTCCAAAACAAAGAACAAAACAATCCCACTTAATGTTTCTCCTCTTTTTTTCTCTTTTGTTTCAAAAATAAAATCCCTGCTGTATCCAAAAAAAGCATAAAACACCAGTGAGAACAAAAAAAAGGTAGGCTATCAAAAAATACACAGTATATTATGAACATCGTAACATCTATTATCATGTTGTTCTATAATAAATAATAGATATAGAATCAGGATAATCAAGTGCAATGTTACTAAACCGCATGAATTTAAAAAAATGATAAGTCATAATATATTTATAAACATATGGATAATCCACAGTTCCCTTACATTAGATTTAAAAAAAACCATCCCCATTTTTCAGGAAGCTGTCATACACTACCCATATCCTTATTCATCTGAATACTAAATAGGCTAAAATATTAAAATATCTATTCTACCAATCTATGTTATGCAGTACGTCAAAATGCACCCTAGAAGATAACAGATAGATACCAGCATTGAGCTCAGTAAGCATGGTCCATGATGCAAACATACTCTCAGACAAAAATGTCAACTTGTTCCCCTAGCACATACCACAAAAGAAGTTAAACACAAGAGGCCAAATACAAATTAACACTGCTGCTATGAGAAAAGCAACATAAACTACCATCCTGACAAATATTAGAACAAATGAAGATGGTGAGTACCTCAACATCCAATTTCATCAACTTCGAACAGTTAGTCAACTCTTCAGGCAGTTTGCCCAAACAATTGTTTGATGCCTAAGGAACAACAGAAACACTTTCAAAACCTCTTTCATGAAACAATGACATGAATTTCATTACGAAAGAAAGTACATCAAGAGAACAAAATACAAATTACAAGACAACAAAATAGGAGATCTATGTTGAAAAACAATAGTGGCACTGAAAAACAAAGTACTACAAAAAAACCAACAAAAGACCAATCTCTCCACATTCATGATTTAGCAAGGAAATCTATCTCCCCATTTGCACTAGCACATGCTTGAGCATGACCACCAAGCCACCGTTGAACCTCCTGATATGTCTAACAATAGAGATGAGCATACAAGGAAGTTTCCTTTTACATTTTGCTCATGCTATTTCATTAGCTGAACCACCCTGTATGGTAAGCCAAAATTTACCATGTTACCTCCACAGTCCCACTGCCTTCCTAATACCTAGCAACTCCACGTCATTTCACACCTTAAAAACTCACCAAATCTAAGAAAAATACCTCGATCTCCTCCTCATTATCATGCAAAACTGCCCCCACCTGGGCTAAACCTGGCTTACCTCTCATTGCACCATCTATATGAAATTTGCAAAATAAAGATCAAATTCTATTGATTTTCCATCACTTAAATTATGTGCACAAAAACTCTTCCTTTAAAGGAACCCATACATGGCCAAGAAAAAGTTGTACAAAATAGGAAAACAACTACAGTAACCATGGCATAGGGATCCTAGGGACTAAATACAATTTGATGGTATACTGGTTCTAGGTACTACCACAACATATTGTACACATTCAATAAAGCGGGAGGGTAAGGCCAGCACTAGACATTAAATGATCTATGATTATTGTATTTGGTATACTTGTTTTTGGTCTTTTGGCAGGATTGATTCTCACTTTTTCTTGAGAATCAGAATACATCTCTTATATTTTACCTTCTTCTAATGAATATACTTGCGAATCTTTCCAAAAAAAATCTCAGCCGTGGGGATTTTAGTAGGACTCTGTATGAGTTTCCCACACGTAAATCCAAAAAAAAAAAACTTATTAGATAAAGATCACGAGCGATAGCAAAGGAGAAATATAATAAGAGAAAAAGAATATACAGTAGTGTCTACAAGGTTTAAACCCTAAGAAAAAATACAAGTGTCGATGTACAAGAAAGAAAACAGAAAATCAGAGTACAAAAATAAAAATAGAGCCTCGCCATCTTGTCTCTCTATTCCCCATTGATCCCAAGAAAGAGTCTCGCCATCTTGTATCTCTATTCCCCATTTGCTAGAAAGTCAGCAACTCCATTTGTCGATCTTCTAACAAGTGAAAAGGAGACCTCTCTCCCGACACACAAAGTACTAATCTCCCTAGCTACTGTCACCAGTTTCCAAGGTGGTTGTTTCAATCCCCTTGCCTACTTGATCGCATTCGCCGAATCCCCTTCAATTGTTAACTTACCATGACCGAACACCACCCACAGAATCAGGGCTCTCCTAATGGCTAACAACTCATCTTCGTTGGAGTCTCTCACCCTACAGGCTCTGAAAAAACTAGTAATGATGTTCTACCCGAATCCCTCAAAACCCTGCCCATCTCCACGGATCCAGGTTTGTCCCGTGAGGCCCCATCTACATTAAACTTAAACACTCCACTATGTGGGGGAGACCAGGCTTCGAGTCTAGTCTTTTTCCTATGTGATCTGGATAAGCACCCATCCCAAGAAGTATATCAGTCCCAACGTGGGGGATGCGGTGTGGGTTTAAAGGGAACCCAGTCAAAATGGTCAACTCGGGTCAAATCTGGTCAAAGATGGATGGGTCCCACGACTATGGTGTTAGACTTTAGTCAAAGGTGGTGATTAAAAGAAAAGATGAGGGTAACAATGGAAGGAGAAAAATAATGGGCGGGTGGATAAAAAGTAATAAGGTTAAGGGTATTTTGGGAATGAAGAAGTCAAGGGAGGACATCAAAAGACAACTCATTAATGGCATTGGAAGATGGTGTAATGGTTGTTTGAAACGATGGGCAAAGGTTGGAAGGATAAAGTGAGAAGAAATAAAAAGGAGGTAAAGTAAATGGAAAAGGACTGGCTGTTGTTTGGGAAGGTGAAAGGAGATGGGCACGGTAGAACAGAGGCTAAGGAAGAAGGGTCGTACCTGCTAAGCACAGTTGCAGGCGAAGATGAAGGGAGGAAGAGGATGGCGATGGAATGGGGAGAAACTGGAAGAGGTATGCAGAGAAGGTGATGGCAGCGGCATGTCACGGATCAATCACCCGAGACCCGCAACTCAACCGGATCTGTTCGTAGAAGAAGACCCAAGAAGAAATCCAAGAGGTTCAAATAAGAATCCGGAACAATGCAAAAGGGTCTGGAGGGTTCAAGAAGATTCTACAAGGTTTTAGAGTTGAGTGAAGTTTTCTAGAATAACCTAGTATAGTGTAGAAGTTTCTAGAGTTGTATATAAGATTCTAGAACTCTATGGAAGAGTATAAAATGTTGTAGAAGTCTATAGAAGTGTGTGAAAGTCCATGGAAGAATGTAGAAGTGTAGAGATTCTTAGATATTTCTAAAATGTCTAGGAGTGTGTGTAGATATTTTAGAGGGAACCATTAGATTGTTGCCACTTGGCACAATCCTAGCCACATTTGTTCCAAACCTCAAGTATAAATAAGGGTGGGGAGTTCATTTGTTGCCAAGCTAGCCAAGAATTCTAACATAGCATCGTGAGTTGAGAGCTTGTAGCCTTTGAGTGTTTCTTTGTAATCTCCTTAGTTGTTCAATACAAGATAGTGTTTGTGTTGATCACATTGATGTTTCATCTCCATCTCATTCTTGTGTTTGTGTGATTGCTTCCGCATCTTGGTCCAAAGAGTGACTAAATTAGTTGTTAGGCTGACTCGCTTGACTACGGAGTGATCGAGTAAGTGCCGCATAGGCTGAATCGCTAAAGGATTCCCTAGCCCCGTGACAGGCAGTTGTAGTCAAAGAAAAAGGTGATGGACTGATCTGACTGTGTCAAAAGGGCAAGGAGCAAAGAAACGACGAAGCAACAGCGGCAATGGTAATCAGTTCTAGGATAAAGCCCAGATCCGGCGACAATGCAGGAAGATGTGTAGCCGCGATTCCGATCTGGGATATCACCCAGATTTCGTAATGGAAGATCAGTATGGAACAGGGCGAACAAAGGGCCAAGTCTGCAACTTAAGGCAGAAAAAAGAAGAAAAAAGATAAAAGAGGATAGGAAAAAATAATTTGATTCTATTCCATCTTATTTTCATACAAGAGTTGTGACTCTCTTCATTACATGTATGCTTTATATAATAAAAGATTAAACTAATAATAGTAAGAATCCTAAACCAGCATGAACACTGACTGGGTTTCCTAAAACAACTCAAACGAAATTAACAAGTCTAATCCTAGTAGAAAACTGAAATTAAATAAAAATTAAATAATTAATTAAAATTGAAGGTGGGGTCCACTTGATATACGGCCACGTGTCCTACATCAAGTCCAGTAACCTAAGACCTTTAAATTCCGAACTAGTTGCCAACCAAGCACATAACCTCCATTTCATTGTTTGGAATAAGTCTTTTTCCTCTGATCTTTTATTCTCAAAATTTCTTTGGTTCCTTTTTTTCAAAGCTAACCAAAGGATAGCTCACGAGATAGTGTTCCATACCAACTTGAACTTAGATCCCATTTTGGAGATGACCCAGCTTTCCACAATTGTCCAGAAGCAACTATGGAGAACTCACGATACTCCCATCAAGAAATCGAATATGTTCCAAAGATTTCTCGCTATTGAACAACTTCCTAGTAAATGATCTACATCTTCCTCTTGCTCTCCACAAAGAGAATAGGAAAGGTCGTCGCTAGACACAGATTCCCCTCCTATTGAGTTCTGTTTTGGACAATATACGCTTTGTAGGGCGCACCAAGTAAAAGCCTGAACTCTTGGCGGAGCCACTCCAGTCCATGCTGAAAAGGCTCGGGCATCTCCTATTGATGGGTTCTTTTTGAGCCAATTGCACCTCGCTCTTTACTGAATAAAAGCCCAATAGGTCACCTTTCCAAATTTGTTCATCTTCCATGCTCCAAAAAATGGGTACAACCCCTAGCAAAGCCTTTAGTTCCGATAAGCTCTCTTGCTCGAAGGAGCTAAGTTCTCTTCTAAAGTATGAACAAATCTTGGCATTTCCCAGGGAGCTTGGCAATCCTTTAAGTTGGTTGGTTTGAGCAATCAAGTGACAAACTATTAGTAGGAGTAATAATACGACCAAAAGAAGGACAAGAATCTTATTGACTTTGAAGTCCATATTAGAGCACCGAATGTTTGAGAAAGGCTAGTGACTTCCCTACTTCCAAGCTAAAAAAAATTGTTGCTTTTAACAAGAAACTAGAAACACAAACTATCAAGGTAGAGATTACCTTAAGTTCTGACAAATTTTGGCATCTCCCAAGGGAGCTTGGCAATTCTTCAAGTTGGTTGTTTGAGCAATCAAGCCTATAACATTGTCAATCAAAGCCAAAACAAAGTTAAAGACAAATAAAGAAGCAAATTCAAGTACATCACTCTTTATCTAAATGGTTACCAATAATTACAACATGCTGATAATATGATCCTTTTTATCACCTACACACCATGTCGCATCATGTTACACAAGCACCCCTATGTGGGAGCCACTTGGGATCATAGGATGAATTGGTTGAAAAGGGCTATGCTTCAATATGGGGCCCATCAAAGCACCTTGACTTGGTCACTCAAGCAATAGTTTCAAAGGCCATAACTTTGATCCCGTACTGAGTTATACTCATCATCAGATTAATAATGCCTCATGACACTAATGATCTTTCAAACCTTCTTAAAAAAGGGCTTTGTTACCTTTCAAAAAAAAGGACTAAGGACTTCGTTGACCCAATCAAACTGATTTTAGATACACCCCATACCAAACAGTGGATCATTCCAACAAACCCATCCATAAAGTCCCATGTAGGCCCATAAAAGGGTGCATACAAGTGGCTACTTAGCATTGGACATTGGGGATTAATGCTATATAAAGTAACAATCTAGCGAGAGAGGTTTTGATCAGGAGCATACCAGTCCCTGTTTCCGTGTTTCCTTTACGTATTTCTTTTGTTTCTTATTATGTGCTTTAGTTTATTTTTAGTTGAGGATATTAATGTAAATTTTAGTTTCCTCATTTAGGGGTCTCTTATCTTATAAAAGCCTCTCTTGTAGCTTGATTGAAAGTTAATGAATAAATAAGATTTGAAGATTTTCGCGTCTACCTTTTCATGGTGCGACAGTGACTAGAGAGAATCCACAAATCTTGGTGAGAAACCAAAGGGCGAGAAGCCAGGTACTCCCCTTTCTATCTCTCTTCTTCTTCTCTCTCTTTTCCTTTTCTTATCTTCCCATTACCAGCCGAAACCTGTACAATTCTGTCCCAGTTGCTATCGACCCATTCCTTTTGCAGCCGAAAACCCAGATCTACACATCCTTGTCTTCCACCCTTGCACTGAAATCCTTCCCTGGTCTTCGCTTCTGTCCCCACAACCCTCCCCTGATTCACAAAACCCCCATAGACCCATCCTTTGTTGTTGCCAGCCTCACTATTACCCTCCTCTGTTTTCGCCGGTCCCAGACCCTTCACATGCATCGCCATCCCTTCCCCAAAGGCCCCTCCCCTCGCTGCCACTCTCTAACACCCATCTACCCTGTCGCCTAGGCGCCCCCAGTCCCACTGTCCTTTCCACCACACCCTGTAATCCATCTCCCTTTGCCGCGACCCCTATTTCGATCCCATGTGACTTCCGCCACCCCCACAAACCAGCCCTTTTGTTGCTGCAAGGCACTACAGTGCCTTCGTTTCCTATAGAAAGCCTTTTTTCCTTACTTCCGTGACCCCACTTTACCTTTTTTTTATTATTTAAAACCATATGCCTTTTAATTAAAATCACATGGGCTCAATTCATTCAAAATCATTTCACCTTTTATTAAATCATTCATGTATTTGTTTACATCAGATTCCAGGGATGTTTTGCGTGATTATCCGTGATAAGTTTATATTAATTAATTGCATATATTAATTTGGAATTTAATTTCAGCCCATTTTAGGTTTAGGGTGCATTATTTTTATCCCCTTTAGTCTTTAGGGAACCATATTAGGCATTTAGGGTTACCATATCCCCTGTCCTGCATCAGGTTTCTATTTTGAGAATGGAGACCATGCTGTAGACAATACTTTTATGTACAGTTGTAGCTACACTTTTACAAACAGCTCAGGACCCCAGTTTTTATTGTTGCTTTCTTTCCTACTGTAAAAAACAGTGTATAAACCGTGTCTAATACATCTATATAAGGCTTAACAGAAATAAAATACAGTTATCCCATTTCATTTTCAATTTGTTTCTACTTACCATGGTATGTAGAGCCTTTGAAAACTTTCAGCCACTAAAACCCACACCATGAACATTATCCATTTGTTCCTATGGGACCCACTCTCATCTTCTAACTTTGAAATCTATATGGTTGGAAGCATTATTTCTTGCTGAGAATTACACCACTTTTCCAGGTTTTTTGGGCTCCTGGTCAATTCTTCTACTCTTTTTTTCTTGAAATCTAGAAAAGTAGGGCAGACGGTTTTCATCCTTTCTAGCTCTCTTTCGATTTCTGGTCTTCGATTGGTGACCCCACTATATCCTAGTTGATTTTAGGCCACGGTTCAAATCAACTGGGTCATTTTTATCCTCATGTTGTGGGACCAACTGTAAGCTCTTCCAGACATGCTCTAGCTTCCACCCATATTGTTTTTGGGTTTCCATTTTATGCTGTTTTCCTTTTCGATGTTGTTACATGTTCATTTTTTCCCCTTATTTTGGGGATTTTAATGCAACAGTTCTAGTTGAAAGCATTGCTTTATTCGTATCATCATTTGTTAATGGGTTTCCAGATGTTGCTTTTGGTCATTTTAAGTTGTGAGTCATATTTTTGGGGTCTGTTGTTGCATCCAATCACATCTTTGTTTCTCTTTGATCCCATGGCAAACCTTCCCCTTTTGGACCTAGTAGCTCCAACAATACAAGTGTTCACATTGGGAAAATCAACAATGGATTGCACAATGAGACTATTTTTTTTTTAGCAGTAACAGAAAAGCTTATATTAATAAAGAAGAAAGATACAATTAAAAGTTACAAAAGTCCAAGAGAATTGGGCCGAAGAACAACATAAGAAAGAAAAAACAAAGAAACAACAATAAAAAGCTCCATAAAAACTCAATAGATTTGTCAGCCATGCCACAAAGGGGACATCTAGTATCTCCATCCAAACTCAAAAGACTTCTTCTAAGATCCATCCTTGTCATATTTTCCCCTTTGCATTACACCATGAGAATAACTGTACTCTAGGAGGAGCAAGGCTCTTCCAAATGAGTGACTGATGAGCTAAGGAGTTGTTAACCTCCCGAGTTGCTAACTTGATCATGGCCTTCACAGAAAAAATCCCTGATGAATCACCCACCCACACTAACTCATCATCTCCTTCCAAATCCAATGGAAATTCCCCCAACTGAGCTTTAAGATCGTTTAGACTATCCATCTGGAAACCTCTGAGTTCTCTCCTAAAATCAATATTCCAAGAGAGGTGTCGGTCACCCTAACAGTAGGCATCTTGAACCAAAGCATGTTTTGTTCCAAGCTACTCTAAGACAATCTTGGGAACCTCTCTTGGAAAGATCTATCCCCCAGCCATAAGTCCTTCCAAAAGAAAGTTTGATTGCCCTTTCCAACTAAAAGATGAAGGCTCCTCTTATAGAGATTTCCCTCCTCTGATCTACCCTCACAAATCCTCCACTAGGCTTTAAGAACCCTTGACTCCGACTTGTCCACTTCCTCCCCCAAACTCCACCTGTTTACATTGGAGGTACCATATTTAGTAGTCAGAACTCGGACCCATAACGCATCCGATTCTCTTCCAAAGTGCCAACCCCACTTACATAATAAAGCCTCATTTCTCAATCGAATAGGGACTAAGCCTAATCCCTATAATGAGGCTAATTGTCTTCTATTGTCTCAAGTAGGGGCATAACTTGGGCCAGTCCCAACCCAATTTAAATTTCCGATAGAGCCCAGACATTGCATACTTGGGGCCTAACCCAACCCAAAAGCCCGGCTCAAACTCTAAGGCCTATGATATTTAATACCTATTTTGTATTTAATAATTGAGATTAAATAGTAAATTATGTAATTAAAAATCTTAATGTCTACACATTAGATCCTATTCATTTATCCCAAACTTAATCCTAGTCCTCTATCAATTCTCTCATCACCCTCCATCTCCCAACCCTAACTATATGTCTTTCTTCTCTCCTTTCAACAACTTATTCTATTTTGAGTAATTGATTTTATTATTTTCAGTCATAAAACTTAAAACCTATAGATTGCATTTATTTTCGAACTTATTTGTTTGGACTTTTATATGATGAGTTAATTATAAGTAAAATAATAACTTGGAAACTTGATTCATCTCATACATGTAACAGAATTACTAGCTATGGTGATGATTTGTGTGATGGAAAAACAATTGTTACTTAGATGATAAATCCTATAAAAAAATTGAAGTGCAATAAACAATGAACAGCTATCACTTCATGCTACAGACTATAGTAGTAATTACATTTAAAACTAAATTGAGTAAGGCCTGAAAACCAAAAGGCCTGTATGGACCCTATTTATTTTTTAAGACCCAAGCCGGCTACAAATAATTTAGGCCCACATGGCCCAATCTGAACACGAGCCCTACACCTGCATTTTGGGAACTAGCCCAAATTGACTTGGGGGTCAACCTGGCCTTCCAAATGGCACCCCTAATCTCAAGCAGGGTGGATGTTTCTTGGTAGCAAACAGAAATTCAAATAAATTCACTCACTAGGATGTCTCAAGCGGCATGGATTGTCTCATACTCAATTGTAGAAATTGAACTCTCAGAAATCTCTCTCAATTTCAGTAAGAAATTCAAATTGTAACTTATGAAAACTTTAAAAAAAAAAAATTGTATAAAATTAAAAAGCTAAATTTAAATTCAACAAGAAATCATAAAATTAACACAAATTATTCACCAACATCAGAGAGAAATTATTTCATACTCTTGTACTTACATTTTCTTATCAATGAATTATCATCTTATTACCGCTCAGAAAAAAAAAAAACCTAAACTCAAAACTGGGTCATCAATCAAAACTAGGTGATCCATGGGGTTGCCCATTGCATGTATTTATAGTGTGAAATTACACAAGAAGGAAAAGAAGAAGAAGAAGAAGAAGAAATCCAATCATTGACTGACAGATCATCACATCCAAAATGCCACCAAATTGTAAAAAATAAGATATGCTCATTTAGGTCTCTTGTGGAGTAAAGAAAAGGGAGGAAAAAAATATCCAATGAAATGATCTCCCAACTCTAGCAATTTTGGAAGATATAGGCCTCTCCGATGCACTTTTGCAAGCCCAAACATGAAAAATGAGCTGAGTCCCATATACCTAGCCCAAGGACCCTCAAATCAACCATTCTCTGGCCCAAAATTCTCTTACATGGGCCTCCCTTTGCCTTGTCAATTTTTTTCATAGAATTGTAGAGCCATGTTGAGAATTACATCTTCATAATCCAACTCTAAGTTATCTTCAGGATGCCCCGCATCAAAATCTGATTGCTGAGCTACCAAAGATTACAGGCGTGATTTCAAACTTGAGGGATTCATCTTCATTTCAACTGGATATGAACTGCAGTCCCTTCTCATTGTATTAATAGTGTTCTATTACATGGAATATTAATATTTAACTGATATAGAATTAACTAAAAACATCTAACCTCTACCCCTATAATGCCCCAATTAGAAAATAGGCTACAACACCAATATATGGATGAGTTGCACAAATTTTGTGCTTGTTGGTAATTGAACTACCTATCAACTAATCCAACTGTCAAGTTTATACACCATATTACACCTGTAATATGACCATAGTTAAAACACAAAAATAAACTCAAACTGCTATAAATAAAATCAATGATTCTCGTATAGAGTGCTCCCACAATTGTGGGTGTCGGCTGTACATGTGAGCACTAAACTTTACACATTATTCAGGTTATCCAAAAGTTCAATACATATGATAAAGTTATTGAATAATTCATTAATTCTCTTTCACTTTGTCATAAATTGTTAAGATGTACATGTAGGTAATCATGGCATTTAAACTGCAGATAGAAGAGAGCTCTTTTCTTCTCTTTTCTGTTTTGGAATGGAATCAATGCATCCATTTAGATAGACACACACACACACACACACACAGAGCAAATCCGGAGCTCTCGGAAGGACTGGTGGCGAGAGAGTTTCTCTCTTTTTGTCGGAAATATTCTGGCGTGGGATAATGAAGATCTCGTGCGGACGTTTAGTGCGGTAGCAGTGATGTTTGACAGCTTTATTCCCCGTGATCTCCGATCGGGATCTCGCAGGAATTTTGCTTTTGTACGTTTCAAAACTGAACGTGAACGAGACAAAGCTATTTCCTTATTCGATGGTAAAGTTTTCCTTTGTCACAAAATTGTAGTAAACAGGGCTAAATTTGGCCCTGACAATCGGCAAAAGGTCCATCCAGGGGATAGGGATCGAGTTGCTTTCAAAAATTTAAACTCCAAAAAAGGTTTTGAAGAAACTCAATTTAGGTATCAGGCTATGGTTGATCCAGACCGTCATATTCTCCGAGTTAATGATGCTTTTATTGAGGATAATAAAAAAAAAAAAATTAACAAATACCTGGATTGGAGTGGCTCGTCGTTCTGACTCTTCTCCAAAAGATATCTTCCGTTGGATGCAACTTCTCTGGGGTTCAAATGTGATCGTTTCAGTGAGAAGCCTTTCCCCTCTGCTTTTCTGGATTCAATTTTCTTCTGAAGAGGATTGTCGGAAAGCTCATAGTATAAACCCATGGGCTAAGGTGATCGGTTTGGGTATGTGGTTGATTGGATCAGAATCTTCGGGATTCCTCTTCACACTTGGCGTCAGGATATTTTGCGGAAATTAGGAGAATTTCTGGGATCAATGGAAGAGGTGGATGCTCGCTGTTTATCTAAGGAAATGGTTGAATTTCTTCGGGTGAAGATCATTCGTCCGTTCTCCGTAGAAATCCCTAAATCCATCCAACTGGAAATTGGTGATGTTCACTTCGATTTGAGGACTGAAGTGGAACCCAAGCATTTCATCGATATGGATAATATGATGAAGAAATTTGGATCTTCTCTGACTTTGTCGAACGATTCTTCAGATCATCTTTACGGACAAATCTCAACACTCCCACAGATTCTGTTGAAGCCAACTCTTTTACTTGATCTTGTCTCCTCGTCGCCGGAGCAGTTTCCGGTACCGGGGAATAGCTCAACAGTTATTGTCGGTTGTCTTTCCTCTCCTCCCATCCCGGCAGATCTTTCTCCCAAGGACAAGCTCCCTCCGGACTCTTCGGCAGCCATCACTTCAGAAAGGTTGTGCGAGAAAAGGGGATTTTTAGATTTAGGGCACCAGTCAACGAGTTCGACTCCCTTTAAAAATGCTCTTTTGAACTCGGGTAAGCCCCTTGACCCACTTTATGGGTCTAAGTCTCGGACCCGCACTTCGTCTCGGAACTTAACTTCTGAAAAGGCCTCACTTAAGGCCTTTTCGTAAAAGGAGCAGCGTCTTCTCTTCTTTAAGTTCTGGGTCGAGGAGTATCGACAAGTCGGATAAAAGTCAAAAAACTGGGTTAGACTCTCTTCAACTCGTCTGTGATAAATCTCCACAACTCGAATGTCTCTCCTCTGCCCCATCGAGATTAGAAGACAAAAATAAACAGGTGAACAGGAGATCTAATAATCATCACGGGAAATCAATCTCGACTGATTTCGGAAATGAACTTATGTCCCCAACCTGGCATCAGAATATTGGCAGCTCTTCGTCGGTCCTTGAAGTGTCTGATTGTGCACCTTTAGCAATGATTCCGGAAGTAATTGATGGGGAGAAAATGATGCTGATTGGATCCCTTCTTGGAATCTCATCTCCGGGGAAATCAGTGGAATTGCAGAATATTTTAATTTCTTTTTGTTCTTCGGATTGGAGAGAAAAGGAGGAGACCACAAGAGACATTGATTTTCATTTATGAAAATAATGTCCTGGAATGTTCGGGGACTAGGGGCAGTGATGAAGAGAGCAACAGTAAAGAGGGCAGTCTTATCTCAACATCCAGATGTTCTTTTTCTTCAGGAAACTAAATGTTCTGCGACTACAGAAGGATAAATCAAATTTGTTTGGGGTCAAGGATGTATGGGATGGATTGGAAAAGATTCAGAAGGTGCTTCAGGTGGGCTATGGACTGTATGGAATGCTACCAAATTGAAAATGACCTACAATGCAATCAAAAAAATTTCAATTGTAATAGTGCTGGAAGATATGTCCTCTGGTAAATCTTTCCTTCTTTCAAACGTCTACGGCCCTAATGTTGATGATCAGCGACAAGAATTTTTAGAAGAAGTTTCAGCAGAAAGAATTCAATTTGATATCCCATGGTGTATAGGAGGGGATTTTAATATAGTTCGATGAATGTCGGAACGAAATCACTGCTCTCGTATCACAGCTACAATGCGATCCTTCAGCAATTGGATAGAAGGCATGGAATTGATTGATCTTCCTTTGGGAGGTACCACTTTCACCTGGTCAAATATGCAAGATACCCCAAGACTAGCACGCCTGGATAGATTTTTAGTGGACTTTCAATGGGCAGATTGTTTTAATCAAACTGCGCAAAGTGCACTTTCCAACCCAATATCTGATCATATTCCTATCATACTCGATTCATGTCTTGACTCTTGGGGCCCAATTGCTTTCAGATTTGAACTGGCCTGGTTAAAGATAGATGGTTTTCATACATCAGTGGAGAATTGGTGGAGGGAGACCAATCCCAGTGGGTGGAAAGGATATTGCTTGTTACATAAACTCAAATTCCTCAAAGAAAAGCAGAAAATTTGGGCCTTTTTATCATCAAGAAGAAGACAAGATGGATGAACAGAGATGGAGAGATGAATTACAAATTCTAAATCAGCTAGAGGAATCCGGAACCCTAAATCAAGACAAATTTCTACGACGAAAAGGAATAAAAGGGGATCTTCAAAGGAAAGCTTTGCAAGAAGAGATAAAATGGAAACAACGCTCCCGCACGTTGTGGCTCAAAGAGGGAGACCAGAATACCAAATTTTTTCACCATATGGCAAATGCAAGAAGGAGGAAAAATTTTATTCATTCTCTGGAGATCGACGGGGAATGTGTTACAGACAAAACTGAAATTTGGGATGAAATAGTCCACTTCTTCTCTCAGCTTTTCTCAGCCACATCAAGGGATTTCCCAATACCGTCAGCACTTCCTTTTAAGCAATTAAGTGATGAGCAATCAAAATTTCTGGAAGATCCAGTTGAGGAAGTTGAAGTGAAAGATGCAGTATGGCAACTGGGTGAGGATAAGGCTCCAGGACCAGATGGCTATCCTATAATGTTCTTCAAAACTTTTTGGGAATTGGTAAAACCGGATCTATTGGCCTTTATTAAAGAATTTTTTAATAGAGGTATCCTCTCCAAGGACCTGGGGGCAGGTTTTATCAATTTAATCCCAAAGAAAGGAGCATCAACGTTGAACGACTTTAGGCCAATATCCTTACTAGGTGGACCTTATAAAATTCTTGCAAAAATATTGGCGAACAGAATGAAGACATTTTTATCTTCTCTTATCTCATCAGTACAAAGTGCTTTCATAGAAGGTAAACAGATCATCGACTCTGCAGTAGTGGCTCATGAATGCGTGAATTCAAAATTCTTATTTGGTGAAACAGGAGTGGTATGTAAATTGGACTTCAAAAAGGCCTATGACAATGTTAGCTGGTCATTTCTAGACTACATTATGGAGAGGATGAGATTTGGAAAACGGTGGAGAAACTGGATTAAATCTACATTATCTTCAGCCCATTTGTCAGTGTTAGTCAATGGAAGCCCTAAAGGATTTTTCAGAATGGGTACAGGTGTTCGGCAGGGTGACCCTTTATCTCCGTATCTTTATGTCATAGTTGCTGAAGCTTTACATCAGATGTTTCATTTGGTATCATCTACAGGGGAAATTCATGGTTTCAGGATAAACCAAACTGATATAGCCATCACACATTTGCAATATGCGGAAGATACAGTTCTCTTCATCCAGGCCGAAAAGAAGGAATTACAATCAGTTCGAGCAGTGCTTAAATGGTTCGAAATTTGTTCTGGATTGAAAATAAATTATGACAAATGTGAATTGATGGGAGTGAACGTGAAGCATCACAAGTGTTTGGATCTGGCTACAGAATTGGGTTGCAAAGTGTCCTCTTTCCCTTCCACCTATCTAGGACTACCCTTATGTAAAGGAAATCCCCGAAAAAGAAGTTGGGACAGAATCATTGAAAAAATAGAAAAACGTCTTTCTCAATGGAAAAGCAAATGGTTATCTATGGGGGGTCGAATTATTCTAATTAAGGCAGTTCTCTCGAGTCTTTCGATCTACTTTCTTAGTATGTTCAAGTGTCCTGCCTCGGTGATTGAAAGATTGGAACAAATCCAACGTCGATTCTTATGGAATGACAGCAATGAGAAAAAAAAATCATCTAGTCAATTGGACACAAGTTTGCAAACATAAAAACAACGGTGGATTGGGAATTCGACGACTTCGTCAATTCAATGAAGGTCTTCTAGGAAAATGGTTTTGGCGTTTGGGTGAGTCTTCTTCAGGACTCTGGAAAGATATCATACATCAAAAATATCAATTGCAAAGAAAAGGTTGGAGAATACAACCCTCTCATAGAAGAGTATCTGGCTTTTGGATAGGGATTAGCTCGGTGTCAAGATCATTTCAAAAACATATTAGATACAGAGCATATTCAGGTGAAGATAGTTTGTTTTGGAGAGATAAATGGCTTGGAGAGACACCTTTGGCTTTCCTTATACCCAACTCTATTTGCCTTTGCTGAAAATAAAGAAGCCAAAATAAAGGATTGTTTTGAGGTAATTCAAGATAAGATTATCTGGTGACCAACGTTTCGAAGTCAACTAGAGGATTGGATAGTTGAAGACTAGATTTCACTCCTAAATCAACTGCAAGAGATCTTTATAATGGAAAGAGGGGAAGACAGACGTATTTGGGAATTAGACCCTCATGGCACCTTTTCAGTTAAATCCTTTTGTAAAGATTTGTTGCAGACAAGTGAGATTCCTACAATTCATCCGAAAGTTTGGACAAGGATCGCTCCATTAAAAGTTAAGATGTTCGGATGGATAGCGGGTTTAGAAAAAATCTTAACTATGGATAACCTACACTAGCGGAAGATGATTATCATAAATGCATGCCCTCTTTGCCTTTCGAACAGTGAGACAGTCAATCATCTCCTCCTTCATTGTCCTTTCTCAAAACAGATTTGGGATTATTTTTTGAACCTCTTAGAAATTTCTTTCTGCATGCCAAGGACTTGGTCACAAATTCTAAATGAATCAGTATTGATATCGGGAACTTCCTTCCGTCGCAATCTATGGGCTACAACAGTTTTGAGCATTGGATGGTCTATTTGGTTGGAACGTAACAAGAGACTCTTTCAGGACAAATCTAATTCTATTTCTTGTCTACTAGATCTCATAAAAGTGAGGATTGCTTGGTGGATGTCAAGTTCAAGTAAATATTTGGGGCTCACAATTACAGATCTATGTAGAAATTGGGCCTTTATTGATTCGTTTCATCAGCAAAAAAAATCAACAATTGAAAGTCCATGGACTCCTCCTCCAGTTGGAATTCTGAAACTCAATTTTGACGGCAATTATCAACGCGAGGATGGACTTGCTGGATATGGTGGAATAATTCGCAACAATTCTGGATCTTCGGTGCTTACTTATGCTGGGTCACTACACAATGGATCAGTAATAGATGCAGAGTCAAAAGCCTTATGGCGGTGTATTCTAGAATTGGATTCTTTGGGGATCGCTAGAAGTATCATAGAAGGGGACTCGAAAGTAATCGTGGGGTGGGCAAATGGCTCCAACTGTCCGTGGTTTTTCTTGGATAAAATCGAGAAGATTCGTCACTCAATTTCCACAAACAACTATCAACTCATTTGGTCTCCTCGGTCAGCAAACTCAGCTGCCAATGAATTGGGTAGAGAAGGGGTATCTTTGACAATGGAAAGAGTTTTCCATCACTTGTAATTAAAGGGGTCTTTTTCTAGCAAAGATGCACTTTGGTCATCTATTGCTTTTGTAATTTTTTAAACATTTAATAAATAACACAGTTATATTTCAAAAAAAAAAAAAAAAAGTGCAAGCACAAGTCACTTTACAGCTTATCCATGTAATGCTTGAAAGTAATTAATTGCAGCAACAAGCAAGAAAACGTACTTCACAAGAGAAGTTGCAGAGCCAATCTCTTCAGGTATCTTGACTATTGAGTTGAATGACACATCCAGCAATTTCAGAACGGTAAGACTGTCAAAGGAAGCATCAAAAATATAAAATACCAATCATTTCTTCTAATGTATCATCTGATGGACCTACTAAATTGAATTGCACAAGGCCAATTTCTTGGTGATCTAAACTATTTACATAATGGGGCCCATCAAGCATGGGAGATGCCAGAAATCCTCCTATCAGATTATCTAAATCATCTGGTTTTGCCATCATTACATGTGGCCACTATTTGTAATTGTACATTTATGAACCACAAAGGATGATCCGGATACCAAGTAGGGAAGAATAATGACACATGCATCCCGTTAGGGCCCCACCGCATAAACAACCTAGTGAAAGGTAGTTTCCAGATGTACAATTGCTGGTCAAATGAAAAAAAAAAAAACATTTTAATTAAAAATTATTACTTGGAGGAATTACTGCTTCAAGGAATTAATTATTTCATTTGACTGACTAAAGGAATTACTTACTCTCCCAAAGAAGCTGGAAGGTGAGAAATCTTGTTGTGACTAACATTAAGAACAGTCAACAACGACAAATTTTTCAGGTCCTCTTTCAATACTTCAATGTCATTATGAGCTAGAATAAGTTTGTGTAGTTCAACTGCCTGCAAGTCACAGGAAAATCCTCTTGATGCCAGCATATATAAGTTCCTCATCAAATGCAACTTGAAAACTCAAAAAATGTAAAAAGATGCATATCCAACTATTTTGAAAACCTTACAAATCAAAGATCATAAATGAGAAAAAAATACCTCCCACCATTTTTCACCCTCCCCAACTGAATCCAAATTTCTATAAACCTCACCAGGCACTTCCCTGTAAGGGAAAAAAGGAAAAGGAAAAGATTAGGATAAAATGCTAGAAAATGAATCTCAACACATATGCACATACATGCGCACAAAATTGGAATCATGGTTTCCCTTGTATTGATACAAATGAAATCATCACATGCATGCACACATAAAAACTAGGATCATGTTTCCCCCTACACTTATACAATTGAAATCATGACCCTCATCATTTTTTATTTTTTTTTAAGACCAAGGTATCCAGGCCTCTTAGAGCACTTGACTAATCCTTGGGGTATGTGCAAACCTCCTTATGCACACACAACAGGTAACACTATGGGGAGTGGCCCTTTTGTATTGAAAGAGACTTGAACCCAAGACCTCCCACACCTCAGAAGGGCTGTTGACCGCGAAACCAACCCTCACGGGCTATCAGGACCATCATCATTGAAGACTTTGCTCCATCTATTTGGCAACATTTTAAATTCCACATGTCCACTCAAGCGTATTTACGATTATGTTCTGCCAGCCACATTCTATCATATCCTAGTACCTTCTACCTTTTTCTTTTTAAATGGTAATAGAAATTATTAATAAAATAAAAAAATAGTAAAAGTAAAATATAGTTTTGGGATCCAATTACATGATAAACCCCGACCCAAACCCAGGGAAATAACCCTTCTAGCTCCTACACACACTAAAAAAGTATGCCCACACTACCCCACTGATTTCCCTTTGTGATACTAGCTACTGATGCTGATGTTGATGCTGCTGATGCTGATGCTGCTGAACAATTATTAGCTAGAATTGGATCGTTTGGAGAATTTTACATTTAAAAACAATGATGATGCTCAACAACATTACAACTTTGAGTCCATCCATGCCCAGCTACTTGGCACAAAGCCTCTACAATCTCTCAACTCAATGTATGCCTCATTATTGAGAGATGAGTGTCGTCTTATTGGTATAGATCCTTCTCCAATCGTCATTGAACGATTGCCTTTGGTCACTAAGGCACCTGCTTCTTTATCTAAAGGGAAGCAAACTATGATTGAAGATCAACGTGATGGGTCCAATAAAAGGCCCCGCCCTAAGACCACACACACTTCAATATGACCCTCATAATATCGGTTCCTACTACAAGTTGCATGGTCAACCTCTTGATAAGCAAGCAAATCATTCTAAGATTGAGCGATCAGATCAATCTTCACCTCTGGCCATCTCTTGCAAATATCTCGTCAAAAACATGATTTTACCACCCAAGATCAGATGCATCTAAAGAACATTGAATCTCACAAATCCTCTAAGGCCACCCTGCTTCAATCAGGTGTTATGCCGCATGCATTTCACATGACAGGTAGGTCTCAACTAATTGTCTGAACTATCTAGTACCTCTTCTAGTAATGTGAGACTTGCGGATGGCACACTCACCATTATTAGTGGAAAAGGAACCATTCCCTATCGTCCCCTTGACATCTCTCATCTACTTTATTTGTACCCATTTGTTTGCAAATTTACTATCAGTTACTGCACTTACAAAATTATTGACTACACGAAAGACGATTGGTGAGAGCCATGAAGTTCCAAGCCGATATTTCTTTGACTCATCCATTGGTTCTTCTATCAGTTACTCTATAGTCTCGGATGATACCTAGCTATGGCATAACCATTTTGGGCATCCATCTAAAAATGTTTCAAAAGCTTGCAGTACGCCTTGAAGGAGTTTCAAGATCAACCAAAATTTGACCTATTTCATGCTTGGAAAAAGTGTATTCGCATTGGATAGTAGCCTATCTATTGTTATGCTTTCTTTTGAGTTTTTTCTTTACGATCTCTGACTTTTTTTTATGACCAAAGTGTCCAGGCGTCTTAGAGCACCTGACTAATCCTCAGGACATGTGTAAGCCTCCCTACCCACATACACCAGATAACTCTAAGGGGGAGTGGTCCCTTGGGGTGGAGTGGAATCGAACTAAGGACTCCCATTTCTTGAGGCAGGTTCCTAGCCATCACTCCAATCCCTTTGGGTTCTTTATTGTCTCAAACTTGTTGGCCTTTCATGCTTATTTCAAGTAATTTTTGGGGATTAGTGCTAAAAAAAAATGTACTTTTTCGGGATTGCATAGTGATTGAGATTCTATGTGAATGGGATCCTTCTATACATATGAGAAACCATAGAAATGAAATTTGTGTGAAAGAATTGGGTCCTAAGACACCCATTAGGGAGAGAGTTAGATTGCCTCTTTGTGGGTTATGTACTTTGGAAAAGGGTTGTGTCAACCATTTTTCCAAAAAAAAGCCGTGCCAGCTTCATAAAGTTTGAAAGAGTACGTTTTTCCTTTTAGGATTTCATTGTGGGCATATTGTAATTCTCTCATTCTTCTTTTTTTGCCATAGTGGAAAGCCATATTCACTTTCACCCATGGACGTAAGCATCATCAATGAACCACATAAATTTCTCTCACCTTGTGTGTTATGTATTGATTTTATTTTATTATGTTTTTTTTTTCCACCATCACAACATATTTTCCATGAAGGACCATAACAATTTTTCTTTTTTTAGCGGTAAAAAGGAATTTTCATTAAATAAAAGAAACAAGTACAAAAAAAGCTTTACATCCTATAAGAGAGGTCTAAAAGAATTAGACCATACATCACAGGATAACAACATGAAACAAGAGAAAGATCCCCCCAAAAGATAAACAAAGTAAAATCCCTAAATAAGTCTCCACTAACTCAAAGGAAGAAAACCCCGGAGTCTGAGTTGTTGACTTTAAATTTAGAGAAGAAATCCACAACGCCATTTGTTGTGTGACTCACTTAGACAAAGGAAGCGTCCATTCCCGATGTTAAATCCCTAATTTCCCTGGCTATGGTAATCAGCTTCCAAGGAGGACGCTTGAGTCCCTTGGCCCATTTAATTGCATTCTCCTTCAATGACAAGTGAACCTTGCCTATAAACTCTCCAGATAGTCAAACCCCTCCTGATACTAAGTAACTCTGCCTCATTTGAGTCTTAATTCCCACATATTCTGTAAAGACAAATACAGTTTCCCCCCTATAAGTACTCCACCTATGCCTATTGACCCCGGCTTACCTCTAGTGGCTCCGTCAACATTGAATTTCATTACATCACGAGGAGGAGGAGCCCAATTGACAAATGTTTTTAATTTTCTAGAGCTGCCCCTCATGCACCCCACCCAAGATGACATGAAATCCATTGGCTTGAGACCCTTGAAGTCTTTCCCGAGAGGAGCCACACACATAGCCTCCATTTATCCCTTTGGAAGAGGTCACTGATCTCACTTGATGTTCCTTCAAATATTCTCGCATTCTTTCTTTCCACAGGGTCCAAAAAATTGTAGCTGGAACCGTGCTCCAAGCGGCCTTCTTCATTGGGCTAAGTTTCCACAACAACTGCCCGCGCCCCCCCCCCCCCCCCCCCCCCAGTTCAACCCAAGAAACCTCAAAGAGGCTCGCAAAATTTAACCACAGACTCCTAGCAATAGAGCAACTAACGAGAAGGTGATCGACATCCTCCTCTGGGTGACCACATAAGGGGCAACTAAGATCCTCCCCATCCCTCAACAGATTCCTTCTCTTGAGCTCCATTCTAGTAAGGATCTTACCCTTTAGTGTACACCAAACAAAAGCTTGAACCCTTGGGGGAGCCAAACCAATCCAAGCTAACCTAGATAATGAATCTGTATTGTACCATGACATATTGAACTCATTTTTTCTAAATTACACTTGCCATTAGACTAAATCTGATTTCTAAGGACTTTGTGGACTTCAAAACAACCTTAAAATGATTCATTCAGGTCAATTTGATAGCTCCTGCACAGGCCTTTTCAACCAACTCATCCACATGATTCAAGGAGGGTCCCACAAAAAAGTGCTCATCCAGTTAACAGGGAACCAGTACTCAAGAGATAGTTTATCGTCAAAACTATCATCCTCGATTCTTTAGAAATGAACAATCAGGGACGTCTATGATGTTTTCTCTTGTTGTTGCATGTTTCAAACATGACATAGACCAAAATGAACAGTGTCGAATTCTTATTACATGCCTAGATTCTTCAAATGCAGAGAGAGAGAGAAAAAATGGGGGTATTTTATTTATAAAACCCTATTGAACATCTGAAATTTTGAGAGAGAGAGCTTTAAATTTTCCGAAACTCGGGAATAACGAGGAGACAATGGAGAAGAATCGTGAGACCTGAGGGAGCGATTAGAGAGATTAAGGGAACCCGACGTCCTTGCAGCTTTCAAAACTCGATCCATACCTTCCGTCCCCAAAACCGACGAGATTCATTCCATTCTCCGAGAAACTAAGCGCGCCTTGCACGATAGTAACGTTCGCGCCACCGGATCTCTCTGTGTCTCCCACGCGTTGGGTCCATTTTTAGTGAATCTAAATCATATAAATCTAGGGGTAGGCACGCGCGATGGATTTGGACATTATGTTAATCAATATAAGGAGAAATTATTTTTAATGAATATATCATTGCTCTTTTTATTAAACTAAATAGAAAATTATAAACTTTAATTAAAGCATCTCAAAAGTTCAGTTTAAGGTAAGAGTGGTTCATACGTCTATAGAAGGAATTAGGGGATTTTCGTGAAAATGGATTTTTTTCATTTTGTAAAATCGTTTGAAAGTTAAATTTTATTTTTTTCCCTATATTAAAGGTTTGTTTTATACATGTCACTGACATGTGTATTTAGGATTATAGTTTATGTTTTATTATCTATATGGATTGTGGTTTTCGGTTCATCATCTATTTGTTCCTAAATTATAATTTTAATTTAGGTCAAGAATCTAAGATGATCTTATCTACACATAAAGATTTGTCTAAATAACAAACCCAATAAATTAGCATTAATAAAATAAAACTTTCACGAAATGCAAGTCCAAAAATGAATTCTTCTATACTCAACTTCAAAAATAATAAATTATTTTCTCTGACTAAAAAAAATAAAATAAAGCAAAGAAATACTTTTAATAATTGATGAAGAATGCTTGATTCTCAATCCTATGTGCTCTCTTAGAATCAAACAAGCCAAACTTTCAAAAAGTAAGGTAAAGAGAAAGTGACAATAAAATCTCTAAAAAATCCACAAACAAAATCACAAAACTTAACTCAATTCAGCTCTCCCCTAGCCTTGAGGATGCCTCTGGCAATTAAAAGATATATTCATATGACAAATTAAAAAATAACCTATATTGAACTAATGTCAAACTCAAATCCGACACTTTATGACACGCTATAAAAAATAAGTCATAACTTTTCTATGCATGTCATAATCGTATAAACTTTGGCTCACTGGATAAGTTATTGAAAAATTCATCTAATAAATCCAATCCATGAATACATGGAGCTCATGAGAGAGAGCTAATGGGAAAAATATTCATTTTGTCACTATTTCAGCTTGTGGTTATTGATATTTATCTATATAGATTTATACGTGGTTTTTCAGTTGCTTAGTTATTTTTTGACACTAAAATGTCCAAAATTTGGTTATAGCATCAATTTGTGAGTAGGAGGAAAGGTAATTTGGATCCCAATATAATAGAACAATAATGAATCGACAAGTTTAACTCAGCAACGATTGCATACAAATTAAAATATTATGAATAGATACTTTTTCTAATAAACTTTAATGATCATTGATTTCTTCTCATAGTTGATGAATTGAATAAGAAATTTGTATGTTATAAGCTTGCCTCAAACAATAGATAGATCTCACGTAGCTTACTTGGTATATTTCATAAACTGTGTATGGGTTTAAATGTGCATTTGTTTCTATTTATACCTATTGTTAATAACAACTAATATTAGCAGTGTAATCATTTAAGCAATGCCCACAAATGTAAAAGTGGTTCCTTTGTGGTACAAATATCTCATATTGAAAGTGTGGGGTGGCCCATTGAGGAGAGTGAGAATATGGGTCAATGCAAATGGTAGGACACCCCACTAGGAGATGGGTAAGGGTGATTAGATGGGTTGATTGGGATAATAATTTGAGTTTTTGTGTTCAAGTCCCCAGTAGTTATTTCCTTCTTGTGATGAACAACTAAATGAAGAACATTACTATTAAACTTGAGATAAAGATGATGCTCTAAAATACATAAGACTATTGCATTCAAGGAGAAGAAATAAGGCAACATCAAATGCAATCAAAAGAGTGAAAATGCTCTAAAATACAGACTATTGCATTCAAGGAGGAGAAATAAGGCAACATCAAATGCAATCAAAAGAGTGAAAAAAAAAAATCCCTTAAATCTTGTGCATACATTTATGATACCCTTTTTTGCACTCGAAGAAGTTTTATAGTCATAATCCTAGTGACAAAGCAATTGATCAATAGTCTTAGCAATTCATGATGCTAAACGAACCAATCAAGATTCTACTCTTGGGTCATTACAAAAATCTTCCAAAATTAAGTGAATATTATGGGTGGTGCACAGTGGATTCATATATCCTTGCTTGCCTTTTTGAAATTATTTTAATTGTCCATCAAAATCTAAACAATGTAAAGTAGACCAATTTCAATAACCGAACATCTTAATGTCTTAATGTTAATGCATGCACTATTCTATATAAATGTTGAAGCATCAATGGGATTTGTAGTAAGGAGCATGCTAAGATAATGGTGAGATTGAGAGAGAGAAGAGGAAAGGCTATGTGATTGAATGATAGAAAGGCTGTGAAATAGAACCAAAGAGGAAAAGAAAAGAACGAGAGGGCAGAATGAAAAATTAAAGAAAATGATATTATCTGTTATATATAAAAGTGACGGTCTAAAATTCACTCTTTTAGAATTAGACTACAAATCTTGAGTTTTGATACATGAGCTTTAGAAGTAGTTTTATGTATCAATTGGATTAGTATGGAGGTAAGGATACTCATGAAAAAACAATGAAGAGACAAAGAAAGAAAAAAAAGGTAAAAAAGTGACTGCATTTTTTGCAGGGAGAGAGAATAAAAGAAATGAGAGGAAGAAAAAGTAATAGACAGAGAGCAGCTGACTGCAGTTTTTGCAGGGAGAGAGAAAGAATGAGGGGAAGCGTAAAGAAAGAAAAAAGTACAGGAAAATGTGACTGTATTTTCTGCAGGGAGAGAGAAAATAAAAGAAATGAGAGGAAGAAGAAAGAAGAAGAAAAAGGAATAGACAGAAATAGAGCATAACTAGCAGATTGTGCTGAGTAGAGAGACTCCAGAGGAAACCATAGAAGATGGGCCTTGTAGTTGCCACCAGGAGACGATGGGAGAAACAACATTGAAAGGCAAGCTTAACCGTACTGGAAAATCGAAGATTACACTCTCCGATTCGTGTGTCGATCTCTCTTCCTATGGATCCCCCCTTCACAGGGAGCGAATCTCTCTGTTTTGAAGATTAGCATCTAATATACCTTTTCCAAAATTAAATATTATTTTCTCCTACCAATGGTAGATTAGATATTTTAATTTAAAGAGATTGTTTATTATTCAACATATTAGTATTTCAAAGTTTATAAATTGAAAAACTATTTAAATTTATTTATCTTTAAAATATTTGAAAGACCTAGTTTTATTTTTTTAAGATCAAGGTGTCCAGGCTTCCAAGAGTACCTGACTAATTCACTATGGGAGAGTGGCCATTTTGTATTGAAAGTGACTTGAATTCAAAACCTCACACATCTCAAATGGATTTTTGACTATCAAATCAATCCTCATGTTAAAAGACAGTTTTATTCATGGAATGAGAGTATTTTTGAAAATCTTCGTTTTTAAATGCAAAATTACTATTTTGCCCTTCCATTTTAGATCGGACCGTCTTCTCTATGTGGGTTGTGGAGAGGGATTTTCAAACGAGGTCGTTTCTCGACCGATTTCTACAAATAAGGTATCAAAATTCATCTACTCTGAATTTTATAAACTCCGGGACTGATTTTAAGCGAAAAGGGTATAATATTGGACTTAAAAAATCGTACTTAAAGAATTAAGGGACAATAGTCTTCTCTCTTAATTCTTTTCATACGATTTTTGAAGTCCAAAACTATATCATTTTTACTTAAAATCAGTCACGAAGTTCATAAAATTCAGAGTAGATGAATTTTGATACCTTGTTTGTAGAAATTGGTTGAGAAACCGTCTCATCTGAAAACCCGAGCCAAACGCGCAAAGGTTATAGTTGGCAGGGAGGCAGTTTCTCAACCGATTTCTACAAATAAAGTATCAAAATTCATCTAATCTGAATTTTATGAACTCCGAAACTGATTTTAAGTGAGAAGGGTATAGTTTTGGACTTCAAAAATCGTATCTAAATAATTAAGAGGGAAGACCATTTTTCCTTAATTATTTGGGTACGATTTTTTAAGTCCAAAACTATACCATTTTCACTTAAAATCAATCATGGAGTTTATAAAATTCAGAGTAGATGAATCTTGATACTTTATTTGTAGAAATCGGTCGAGAAACGGCATCGTTTGAAAATCCATCTCCACAACCCATAGAGAGAAGACGGTCCAAACAAACGCATTTTACACTGAAATGTTTGTTCAGACGGTCTCATCGTCCAAACGAACGAAAAAATGAACTAGATGTTCGTTTGGATAATCTAAAATAGAAGAGCAAAATGTTAATTTCACACATGAAAACAAAAAGATGTGTCCGCTGGCAGGAAAATGTGGTGTCTACATGATCAGTCATCTTATAATTATATTATAAGATTTTTTCACAAATCTATCATCTATGATTAAAGGAGGCCTCATATATATCATAAATGTTTATGACTAAGAAAAGAGATTGACAAAGACACATTTAATTTTTCCCTCTATTTTTTTCCTTAGGTGATAAAAATATTCTTAATTAAAATTTAGCATAAACTCAACTATCATTTTGTAAGTATAATTTTCTCATTTAAAAAAATAAATCTAAAAATGACTCCTTATAAAATAGAGGCACCCCATTAATCCTCAAAAAGTAATATAGAATGTTAGTCGTGCTAGGTCAATGTCTATAATAGTCTTAGAGGGGTGGTGAATAGGCCTATATCAGAATTTTAAATTTCTTTAAAACCTTAGTCAATTAATAATTGGTCTTTATAAGTTAAGCAAATTAATCTTCCAAATAGAGATGTAAGCAAGAATAATTAGCATGCATCAATAAGTCTTCTCAAATAGATATGCAATGATAATATGAAACAAAACACATAAAATGAGAGGAGATGAGAAGATAATGTCACAAGTATTTTTATGTAGTCCGACAACCTTTTCTACATTCACGCCGCAAGTACACCACTTGATGATTCCACTAACATTTCCCTTCAACGCTGGAGAAAAAATCTATTATAACTCTTGATCTCTTTCACGGGAAGAGATCGAACCCATACAACACTTAATCTTCTTCACAATAAAGATTGGACCAATACACCAAGAGAACACCTCTCTTGGATTTTAATAGGGCTACACCAACCCTTTACAAATATCTCTCAAAAGATAAAAATAAGTAATTTTGTAAATATTACCAAGAACACTAGTCACTTGTTGTTTGATGTGACTTTGGTGTGTTCTTGAATGTCTATCTCCTTCTTGTCTCTTTGGTTATGTATAGATGCTCTAATGAAGGTCAAACCAAAGAACATGAGAAGATGTTTAGGGATGGTAGAATATTTTCCTATGTGGACAATCTATTTCTAAAAGTTCTCTCAAATGCACAATGATTGAGTCTAAGATGCTCAAGATTTTCTTATAGGTGCTTTGAATGTGATTGAGAGAGAGTTTAAGAGCTAATGGATTTAACATGGAAGATAAGCGCTCTTAAAGATGTTTGAAATGATGGTATAATGTCCAAGAGATTCTTGTTCAAGTCAATCTTGCATTTAGAATGCCTCAAGGTTATGTATTTACAGCTATTTTAAATTTATAGCCTTTAGGAGCACAGTTGGGGAGAAATAGTCGTTGAAAACCTATTCAAAATCCAAAATCTGACTTTTTTGGACAAGACTGATCGACCTCTCTCAAGGACCGGTCGTCCTATCTTAATTGAGACTAAAAATTCTCAATTCTACAGTAGAACAGTCGACCTCTCCTCATGGAGCAAGCGCCCACTCTGGGTTTGTTAGCTTTGCACAATCTTCAATAAAGTGACCATAATTTCTTCTACTTTTCGGAAAGCTCTTTGAGAGATCTATCTACTTACAAAATTTGAACAATTTGAAAGTTTATTTGATAGTTCAACATGCTCTCAAAGTTAGGGTAAATTTTATCCAACCCAAGAATCTCTTTGTTTTACCTTATTTTACCATTCACTAAAATGTTCATAACTTGAACTACACAACCCATATTTTAGTGAACTTTGACTTTTTCGAAAGCCCTTTGAATATTATATCTACTCATAAAATTTCATCAATTTTAGAATTCACTTGATAGCACAAATGAGCTCTCCAAATTAGGGTATATTCATGACAAAACTGTTTTGTCTTGTTTTGCACATTTTCATTAAAATGTTCATAACTTGAGCTTTACAACTTCGATTTGGGTGTTCTTAGACTTTTTAGAAACTCTTTGATTGCTCTATCAAATCTAAAGATTTTACTAATATTTGAGTACATTTGATAAGCAAGAGCTTTTCCAAAATAGGGCAAATTCCATTTAACTTAAAAACTCAATTAAATTCCACCAAATTTTAAGTTATGGATTATAAGATTTAGCCAAGTGGTAAGTCTAAGTCTTCTAAGTCTACTTAGATCCAAATTACTTGAATTGGTTGGCATACATTGAGTTTACGTCTTTTGATGCGCGGCCTTCCAATTGTCACTGCCTCTAAAGCTTCAAGTTTGATTTGACTTTGTAGGTATTTCAGATGTGAGATTTATGACACACAGACACAGTCATGACCTAATCACAAAATTGACAATTCAGACTAACTAAGGAGAGACAGATTTAACTTTTAGGCCAACATAGCATGTAATAACCCAACCCGAGTTTTTAAGTTTTTGGGGAGATCTGTGGACCTCCGAAATGATTTTTGGGGTTTTGGTAGCGGGCATTAGCATGTGGGCTCTCTAACAAGCCCAAGTTTTCCTAAATCCGAGCTTAGGTGCTTGAGGGACATTTTGGTAATTCTACATTATTATGGTTATTTTACAAGAAAAATGTTTAAAAAATCATATAAAAACTTAGAATTTGCACAATTAGACCCCCCAAAGTATACACACATTCTCCTCAGTTAGATACACATGTAGAATGTTGAAAATCACTCAATGTTTGGTTTTCGAAATTTTTCTCGAGATTTTTCAAATTTTAAGATAATATTTTAAATTATTTTCTAATGTTTATTTTTTTACAAAAATCATATTTTTTGACCAATGTTTTGTTAAAGAATTTAATAAAAGTTTCAAAATTTTCAAAAGAAATATTAGAAAAAAAAAATCCAATTTTAAAATTCCAAGTTTCTTTTAACTTAAACTATTATTTTTTCATTATTTTTATTATTTAAAATAAATGTTAAGTTTCAAACCCAAAACTTTTTGTTATGATTTATTTGATAGAATTAAAAAAAAAGTTATCTTGCAACAAAATACTTCAAAAATCGTGTGGACCCCATGGGACCTACACTCCACGCACCCAAGCCCAATCTTTCTAACGAAACCCTAGCCCCTCTCTTTGTTTATCTCTTTATTTTCCCTCTCCCTCCTTCTTCAAGAAGCCCTAACCCTAATCTCTATCTCTCTCTCCAAACTCTTGTAACGCCCCGCCCTTTTCACTCTAGTTTTCAGAGTTTATTTATTTTTTTTAAATATAATAATCATGTGATCGGGGCGGAGTGTCACGACGCGAGTTAAGTTCAGATCTCTAAATCCGACCCTTAACTAGCCAAGCCCATGTGCGTATGAACTAAGTCCATAAAACTGATCCGCACATGGTACATATATAACTTGCGGAATTAACTTAGTTTTAATCTAACTGAGGTTATAATAGAACCTATGACTATTCCAATTTTCCATTCTTAGATAGCAAAGTACATAACTTATTCTCCAAAATTACTAATCAATCTTAACTAATCGTTCAATCAAACCATCCAACTTAAAACAAACAATAGCATCTATCTTAACTACTTATTAAAACCAACAAATCTAGTTACCAAATTACAGTGTCCACATAATTCAAATAACACATCCATGAATAGTTCATTCAAAATCATTCAAACCGCCCAAGTTTCCTTGCTTGGTCCTCTTCTCGATCCACGTTCTTCCCTTTCCCTGCGTCATCCACTAAGGATATAGATAGGGCGTTAGATCAACGCGCCCAATAGTGTTTCCGAATAGGGCTACCACATGGTTAGTCAAAAACATGCAAATAATATAATAATAACACATGTGTGACAAAATTCCATAAAAACATGCTATGTATGAAATGGACATGTATGAGTCCCACCCATCACCATTCAACACAGCCATCACTTGACGGGATTCTCATCGTCAAGGTAACCCACAGTGGTCTTTCGGACGCCCCGACGGAGTGTGGCCTTCGGATTCCTCCTGATGGGATTCTCATCATCAGGGTACCCCACAGTGGTCTTTCGGACGCCCCGACGGAGTGTGGCCTCCGGTTACAACACCATCATCCCATGCCATGCATGAGATGTCTATGCAAACATGTCATTTAGAAACATAACTTTACAATCATATAAGTTATCGAAATCAACATAAAACAACATATGAAATAGTGGTTACAATAAAGGTAGGAAACCTATTGAAGATTCACTTCAGTACTTGATCTTTCTTTCGCGTCACCCGGTCACGACTCGCACGTCGTTCAACTTCCGGTACCTTATCCATATAACAATCAATAAATCATACTATCACTTACTTGTTCATTCATATCTAAGACCCAACTACATCATGTGAGTCCTTTGATCAATCCCTTCGTTTGACTTGTATTCACAGATTTGCCATTGGTATAACTAATGTCTAATCTTGCTCATAATCAAAGTTCATAAAAGTAATCTACCTTAGTGGCTGGTTATTTACTTATCACTAAGTCCAAAGATAAATCCATATGTTTACTTAATCCAACTCATACAACCAAGTCATAATCTCTCATCATTTATCATACATCTTAGCCATAAAAACAGTAACCATAATTCTATTACATGCATCCATAAAATGACCCATGAAAACAGTCCATGGAGTTCGGCCATACTCATGGCCGAACCCTTATGGTTCTTTTGCTCAACAATGTCCTTTATTTACATACTAATTGGCTCTACCCCTTAGCCATGTTAAAACCATAGTTTAGCCATCCTATGGCCAACCCAAAATCAGTACCCTTATCACATAAAAATCTCCCAAAAACAGTCCACAAAGGTCTATGGTTTCCATGTTTTCCAACATGAAAACCAACCCTCTTTTACATGGGGTTCGGCCCTCCATGGTGGCCGAACCCAATGGTTATTCTTACTGTTTTTAAACCTCAGATAATCATGTAATAACAGTATATTATTAACAGGTTTTTATCTTTCAAACTAACATCCAAAATTAGTTCAATTTCATAGGGTTCGGCCATGCTCATTGGCCGAACACCATGACCTTTGGTTTTGAACTTTTAACCCTTTATCTTGGGTCTGAAACCAACATCCAAATCCATGTTTTAACCTCCTCAAAACATGCATTTTAAATCCAAATAATAACATCTAATATCAGTCCTAAACTATATGGTTTTAATTTCCAAACACTATAAAAAAACAATCACTTGTTTCCATGGGGTTCGGCCATGCAAAGTGGCCGAACCCAATGGTCCATTTCCATCTTTTAATCAATTGATTTAGACCACATAAACTTCAGCCTTTTCTGATATCCAAACCCATGTTTTAACCCTCATTAAAACATGTATTTTGAATCTAATAAAATATGTAAAAACAGTCCACAAAATCCATGGTTTTCATGTTTCAAAACATGAAAACCAAGCAATCTCTTGCATGGGGTTCGGCCCTCCATGGTGGCCGAACCCAATGGTTATTTTTTTACCATTTTAAATCCTCCATAATCAAGGTTAAACACTGGTGTATTCGGCCATGACCATGGCCCAATACATACCCCACTATATTAATCCAAAAGTCCATGAAACACTTACCAAATTCCAAGCTCTTGTCTTGCCTTTTGATCCTTGCTTCCTTTCCTTCTTATTTCCTTCCTTCTTTCTTAATTCCTTGCTGGTTTAAGCTTGAATAATTGATGCCAAAAACCTCTGCTGTTCCACTTAAGTAAATGAATTGGAGAGAGGGAGAGAGAGATGGAGAATCTTGGCTTTTCAATGGTGAAAAATGGCCAACATGGTGTTTGTTTCCTTTAATAATTCAGCCCCCAAAACCCCTCCACTCCCTCATCAATTCTTGCCTAAACCAATGGGACACTTGCTTCCAACAAATGCACCCATTGGCATTCCAACGTTGAAGGCTTGGGGTTTCCAAATGGGATAGAAACCCGCCATATTCCATTTAATGTTTTGCATGAAACTCTCCATAACAAGTCCCCAACGTGTGGGACTTGTTTTGGTTTGTTTGAGATCAGCACACCTCCTCATATTCCACTTAACTCACTGAATTTTCAGCCCATTTGACTTCCATTTTTGACTCACTCAACTCAATGTCCAACTCACCATAATTAATGCATTTCATTCAATGCACATGAGTTAACTCAACCCTTGATTTAATTCCAACTCACTTCAGTCCCACTCAACTGATTTAACTCGTGTTTTAGCTTCCTAGAGGGTCCACACGGTCAACCATAGTCAACTCGACCCGTTGGATCTACTTTTAGCTCCTTGAGCCGTTTTTGACTCAATGACCCAATTATGGTATTTTGGTCATTTCTAATTGGTTTTTACATATGGATCAAGCCTACCCATTTTTTTCTCCACTTGATTTCCAATCAAATAGGCTTAACTCCATTTAATTTAAAATCACAAAATGGTCAAATACTCCAGTAAGACCCGATGGGTCCCATTTGGGCCCTTTGACCCATTTAGCCATTTTTGACCCAATTGATGTAAATTACCCATCCAATCAAACTTGGCATTCATAATGTGCTCATATGATCTTAATTTGAGCAATGGGCCATACCATTTCCTTACTTAACATCACAAAATAATTAATTTAACACATCAGGGGCATTTTCGTAATTTATCCACTTCATTGAGAAATTACCCATCCAATCAAACTTGACATTCATAATGTGCTCATATGATCTTAATTTGAGCAATGGGCCCCACTATTTCCTTATTTACAATCACATTTATTGAATTCACCAATCCAGGGCATTTTCGTAATTATTCCAACCGTTGAGAATTTTTTGACCCAATTAACCATTTTGACCTAATTTGATGTACATTACCCATCCATTATAATTTGACCCTTATAATATGTTCATAGGATCTTAATTTGAACAATGGGCCCCACTATTTTCTCATTTAACATCATAATTAACAAATTTACCAATCTAGGGGCATTTTCGTAAATATTCATCTTATTGAGAAATCGGGGTGTTACAACTCTAGCTGCCGCCACACCTTCTCCCTCTCATAACCTTATTCAGCTATCTTATTCCTCTACTACATCTTCATCGTCTTTTTCTTCTTCCTTATCCCTCTCTTTTATCTCTCTCTTCTCCTTCTCTTTCACTTGATTTTTCTCTATATCTTCTTCTCCCCCTTCCCCTCTATCAAAGTCATCTCTTTTCTCTCCCTCTCCCTTCCATTCTCAAAAAATCAACCACCATGGCCGCCGCCCCAATCCTTGGCTGCACCCTTTATTCGCCTAATAAACCCTCATTTTTTTGGTTTTTCAACCCACTCCTTTTTCAAAAAAATGTTTCTCTTGGCTTTTTCCTTATTTTACATATTTTCTGAGTTTTTTGGAATTCTTCAAAAAACCACATTTTCACCAAGTTGACTCAGTCAAGTCACCACTGGGTTGGGAGTTAGCAAGGCCCAAATTGTTTGTATTTCTGAAAACCCTTCTAACTCCTTCATTCTTAGATTTTTCTCCCATCCATTTGAGCTAAAATAGTGCCAACTCAACTCACTCGACTCACCCCAACCGAGTTGACTTAGTCAAGACCCGAGTTCCATAGATTTTTGTACCAGCCACATGCTGTTCATGTTTGGACTAGCAGATCTCATCCCGGCCTTCCAGTAGTGACTTGGGGTCTACTTGATTTCGACTCGAACCTGACTCAGTGCTTGACTCGGCATGACTCAGTCACCAACTTGGCGCCCGAATTTTTAAGTGGACCTTAGGAGCTCCGTGCACTTTTCATCAACACATCTAGGTGAGGGGACTTATCACAGTTTTAGCATGCATTGCATATGTCAAATATGTATTTTTCGACATGAAGTGATCCGAATGGAGCTCTCTATTTTTCAAGCCACTCGGTAAGGGTGAACAATTGAGAATGATTGTGTGGCATGGGGTCCATTCGGGTGCACTTCCGTCCACTGTATACTATTGTTGAGAAGTTTGAAACTAGACAAAATGATATTAACTTGATATTTGGAAGATGTTATGATACATTGCGTGTTTACACATAAGATGCAAATGAAAACATGTTGGATATAGAGGTATGTATTTTAGAATTATTATGTGCTTGTTGACCGCATGATAAGGTATGTTGATGATATTGGTTATTGTATCAGAACATGTTTGTGTTGTCACACATGATCATGATACTGTGTGCATGCTTGAAATGATTTGTTTATATGTGTATACATTCATGATGATTTGATGAGTTGGTTGTTCGGAGGACTTCCCTGTTATGCTCCGGCAGTTGAGACCCCCATAGGAGATGCGAGTTTCCTCGTTGCGTTCCTGCAGTTGAGACCCCCATAGGAGATACGGGCTTCCCCTTTGCATTCCCGCGGTTGTGTATTGTGTAGTCTCCCATTTGTATTGATAGGAAGACCAGAGTTGCTGGAGGACCGTTGAGTTATGGAGGTGATGTCTCGGACTGGTGAGCGGGACCATTGGTTAGTAGCATAGTTGAGTACTCATGTACGTAGACATCCATTCTATTATGATGTTTATTATATTTCATGCTCTGATATATGTTTATGTTGCTGACCCGTGATATGCTTTATCCCTTCATTGGATTGGTTAGCTCACCCCTTATCTTTCAGGTATCCCGATTGTGGAAGGGTCAGGCGGTCCCCTTGAGGAGGTACCCGGAGGGGAGTAACAGTAGTTAAATATCCCATATCATGCTTATGCTTTAGTTTTGAGAGACTCTTGTTTGTATGGACCTATTATCACATGTTTTGTTTGGATGAATGTATGACTATATTGAATGGTGGGTGGTTATTTGTTATGCTTATTATTATGTTGGATTTGGCCTTTATTAGATTGTTGAGCGAGAGGTAGTTTCCCCGTTTAAAAAAAAATTGGCTCAATATCCGTTCCTTGGTTATGTTTTAAGACTTTTCAGAGATAACACGCTCGTAGCAGGACGAAGCGTTACATAAAATATAAGAAATTAGAAAGAAACCATTAATTCAATTAAAATGAATATTTAATATAAGGATAAAAATGGATTTAAATAGAATTTATAGTTATAGATTGAGTTTGGATGAGCAGAAAATTTTATATGAATTTCCCTCGAAGAGAGAATTTATTTGAGTAGGGTTTTTCTATGGAGGAAATTTCTTTAAGGATTTTTCCTACTGAGGGATTTTCATGTATGTTTGATAATTACAAAAGAAAATGAATGACTAGAAGAAAATTTTAATAGAAAAAATTATTTGATAAAATATGAATATAATTTTTTTGATATATTGTTAGTTTCATGATAATTGATAATATTTAATAATCTTATATAATAAAAACAATCAAATTTTATATTTTAACACAAACATAATTGTTAATTAACATCCACCACATAAAAAATAGTTATTTACTATATAAAAAAGTTATTCTAATCTCCAAATTCTTTCTTTTAACCATATTTTCTAAACATGTATTTTGAGACTCATTTCTCATATAAAATAAAATAAAATATTTAAATCTATTAATGCGAAGACAATTCAATTATATATCAAATTCAAACTTGTTTATATGAATTGAAAATAAATAGTTTATGTAAAGATTAAAAAAGTTATAGTTTTAGAGAAGAATTTTAAATAAATAATTATTTTAAAATATTTATACTTATATATACAGAGTAAAGTATTTTCTATCATAAATTTATATATTGTTTAAAATTTAAAATTCAAATCCGAGGGGTTTGTTTCTCTCGTTCAAAGGAAAATGCAAAAGGCGGCGGAGAGAAGAAGAAGGGAGTGGAAAATAATTGGGGATTTGATCAATGTCAGTAAAGGGGAGGCGCAGAGAAGAGAGAATGGAGGGGGCGAGATGAGATGAGAGGTAGAGGAAGAAGAATATAGGATCTGAATGCGATGGAGAGGCACATCCAAAGGCTGCTGAATCGCTTCTCTTGGGCAGCCATCGTCATGGGGACGCTCACGCTCTTCCTTCTCTACACCCAGCCCCCTTCTCACTGCATCCACACCTCCCTCACTCCTTTCCCTAAGTCTTCCTGCGACACCATCCTCAGACGCAATTCCCTCTCCCCCGACCGACGCGTTCGCAAGATCTTCTCCTCCCCACGTTGGCTTAACACCATCAACTCCTACGCCCACTTCTTCCGAACCCTCAATGCCACTCTCCTCTCCAATTCCTCCCGCGTCCTCTGTATCTATGCTGGTGTCGGCCTCGAGGCCATGGCCCTCTCCCAGATCGGCGTCGATGATGTTACCGGCATTGACGTCCTCGACTCTCCCCCGCTCGTCCAACGTGCCGATCCCCACAATCTCCCCTTCTTCGACGCCTCCTTCGACCTCGCCTTCTCCTCCCACCTCGCCGACGCCCTCTTTCCCACTCGCATCATCTCTGAGATGGAGCGCGTGGTTCGCAATGGGGGCGCGTGTGTCCTCGCCCTCAACCCTGAAGAAGACATGCCCAGGGTCAGGGCGCTCTTCCGCACGTCTACCTTCGTTGGGGCGTGGAACATGAAGCAGATGAGGCCGCAGATGACCCAGTTTCTAGTTATGAGAGTCGGCCGAACGAGTCCTCCACTTCCACCTTGAGAGTTGTTTGTTTTCCCTTCTCTCTTCTTTTCTTTTTCACCATTCCTGTCAATCTGATTCTTTCGTTTTGTCTGCTCCTGTATTCTTTTTACATTAGGTTTATTTACGTATTGTATAGACTTCCTCTTTTGCAGTTGTGCATTTGGTCTGGTGCAGTTCTTGTGAATTTCAGTAACTGAATGGAATCTTGTTTTCATCAATTGGTGAATTGAATTCTAAATTACTCTCGAATTTGACTTGAATTTTTTTCTAAAACTGGGCTTGCCATTGTTGAGATTCAGTCGTTTGCCCAATAGAGAACTCGGTGCTTTTATTTTTAACTAGCACATTCCACTTGTCTTGAACCTTATTGACTCGCCTCTTTATAATGGCTGTCTTTGGTGGGGAGAAGTGCAGAGACTTCTCATGGAGAAGTCCAACTTCTTCAGTTTGTCTGAGTTCTACAGGAAGTGGGGTCAACAAACAGTGGATCTTCTCCTCCTCAAGAGAATACGGTCTGCTCCACCTCTGCCAGAAGAACAACATCTTCTTTAAGAGGAGAAGATGGGCCGAAGTTCTCCTACTCTTGGAGAAACTCCTTTTAAGTTCTCCTCAACCAAAGATAGCTATTTCTATTAGGAAAAAGTGTTCACCTTTAACTTTAGTTATTTTGCATGTTAGTAGATAACTTTAAAAACTGAATACTTCAATGGTTTCATTTTCCATAACATCAAAACCGACTCAATAGTTAGATGTTTTTCATCTTCCAATTGTTCAATGAATGAGAGCAATATGCTCAAACCCCTCTGGGCCACTCCCCATGGGGTTACTCCTCATCGACTTACCAATGTGTGTGGATTAGGAGGTTTAGACATGTTTGTGGGATTAGTCTCACTTCCTATGTGGGCTAGGGATACCCATGTTACAAAAAGAAAAAAGAAAATTTAGAGCAACACCTGCTACCATTTTAGAGACCTGTCAAAGCATACAATGCGTGAAAGTGTTAGACCAAGTGTTTAAGGGTGAGCTTTTTCGAAGTCGCAGGCTTTCCTGGTGTAGTTCTACCGGTCAGTACTCTCTTCTTGCTCATCTCATTCGAGGTTTGAATTACTTATTTCAGTTTTTGCTGTGATGAGGATGTTGTTATGCAGTTCCCAATGTTTTAGTTCTTATTGCAGTAAGGGTATGTTTCTCATGCCGTTCCTTTTTTTCCCCTCTCTAGGTGGATAATTGTAAGCTATGTGTTGGAAATAAGCCATTTGGTGTGAGTTTGAGGGCTTAGGAAGGAAAATCTATCAAAGGATCTTGGAAGTGCACTCTATCCCTCATTTAAAGAAGCTTTGAATTACTAGAAATGGATGATCTCTTCTGATTTGTATTGATCAATTTGGTTTATGGTGTCCATATGCTAATCATTAGAACTTTGGGGGCTAGAACAAGGGTAGTGTTCTAGAGGTTATTAGTCCCTATCCAAATGCTTTCATAAAGGTGAGCCAAATGTTGAGCAGAATGTTAATAGTTAATGAGTCGATTTTAGGGGGAATTACAAAAAAGAGTCTTATCTCTTTGGGCATGTTTGTGCAAGGGCAAAACTCCATGAATTTTCAATTGTCAATGATTTTAAAAACTTAGATACTATAAGGATTTGGAATCCATACTTCTGCAAAATTCCATGTTTGGTGCAACAACAATTTTTAAATTTTAATTACGGATTAGAAGGTCTATAATTGGTCCCACAAATGAAGTAAACTGTTATCTATTATGATTTAAATATGATACTCCAAAATCCATTAGTACTAGGTGGTAATTAACAACTCAACCGACCACTAAGACTAACATGAAACTATTAATAGAGGCAAGAGTTGAGTAGCTCCTAGTTGCTTTCTCAGCCTAATGAATGGTGATCCAAGGGATACGAAGTTGAGCATTCATCTATTTATTTTGCAAATTGCAACTACTTCCTAGTGGAACAATATAAGATGATTACATGATCTAACCTATAGATGTATCTTCCAAATTGATTTTCTTTTCTAACAAATTTCCATAAATGCATTTACATTTTCCAAACTAATAATAAAAAAGCAATTGTCTTCTTTTACCTTTAAAAAGAGTTGAGAGAGAGAGAGGTCTCTCTTTCTCTCTCTCTATGTTTCTGTACGTGTGATACACATGGTAAATATCATTATACACACACATATATCCATTTAAATTTATCCCACTACTCTATAGATGTCAACCTCTTTCGCCCACACTGGTTTTAGCGAGGTTGCATTTTCAGCCGACAGTCGCAACCAACCTACGTCGAGATTTCAGGTAGAAAATGGGGGTTTCAGTCGCAAGGCTGGGGTCGAGAGGGGGAAGAAGTGGTAAAGTGGGAGGAGAGGAAACAATGCTTTCCTCTTCTCATTCAGGGTTTTCAATCGTAGGTACAGACTGCGGACGAGGTAATGAGAGGAAACCTGCAGCTAAATCTACATCTTGAGGTAATTACCAAATGGAACACAGCCTTTATTCTGATATCAAGCCCTAATCTTCCTCAATGAGGTCCCATTTGTTAGTCTTTTCTGATACCAAGTCCTTTTCTCTTTCCATTCTCCTATACACATTCATGTTCCACTCGTTTAGTTTCAATTTCTTGTAAAACACAATGCTTCCTTCCCTTTAGTGGGGTCATGTCTGTGTGGACGAGTTGTCTTTGAAAGAGGGTTTCCTAGACTTTACTGGGTTTGTTGTCACAAAGAGGCCACGGGGGGTGATTGTTGTGAATTCTTGAGTGGTAAAGCTATTTGGAGTATAAAGTTTATGCATCTCCTTCTTGAGAGGGAGAGAGAGTCATTTTTTTGGAGTTTATGCCCTTAGCCTTAAGTAAAAGCACACTTTTTCATTATTTCCTTTAGCTATTAAAATATAAATAATAAAACATAATTTCTCATTTAAGTGTTAAACTATAAATAAAAGCATATTGATAATAACATACAATATTTATAAACTTAAACTACGAAAGAACTTAGGCTAGTGTTATCTGAGGAAAAGTAATCGGGGAAAAAGTGATGACAAGAAAAATGAGCACTCATATCATTTTTTATAAACTTGAAATGACTTAGAGTGAGTTAGTCTGAGTTGACATTATAGGATTTTGAATTGAGCGAGAACATTGGTCAAGTTTTTCAAACTCAACGGGATTTCAAGTCAAGTTTGAGTTTCAAGTTTTCAAATATTGATTCATATTGATGATGATGATGATTACGGAGGATCCATAGAATGAAAGTCATGCTTCTTATTTGTTGAGATAAAACTCTTTTGTTTGGGTTGATGTTGAATGGATCTTTTGTTTGGGTTGATGTTGAGTGGATTGTGCAATTAAATATATTTTAAATTTGTATTTTCATTGCTGATATGATAAATGAAATGACGACTTATTTATGATTTTGAATTTTTATTACTTAGTTCTATACATTTAGACTTGTTTTTAATAACACTGTTTAGTTGGTAGTGAGTCCAAAAAAGTGATGTACATTGTATATATATATTGGTGTAAAAAATATGCATAATCAAATAAATATTGATATAAACCTTAATGACAAATGTAAGATAATGAAGAAAAATGTAAGAATGAAGGATAAAGATTTCACGTTCATGGAAACTCGAGCTTCTAATGTAGGTTTCAATTCGAGAAGATATTGACCTCCCAGCCAAAGGCTGTATTTTTGAAGAAATTTTCTTTTTTCTTTTTCATTATTCAACTAAGCCTATAAATAACATTGTTTACAATTCAAAATGGAAATAATAATTTTTGAAAAGTAACTTTGTTATAAAAACCTAATAATTTTGAGAAAGCAACTCTAAAAGTACTATACTATTCTATGAGGTTAACACTCCCACATCCTCATGGAGTCGAACCTTGCCTTCAAGGTTCAAAAAACTTTCTCAATTGGTGGTTTTTTTAATTATATTCTTCCGAGCATTAAAATGTCCATAAAGAAAAAAGAAAAAGACTTCGTGTTGACTACGATGAAAGTCCAATAATACATCACGTGTTGATTGCATCTCTTGTGCAGTACTAACTTCTTCTTTTTTTTTTAATTTACATGTGGAAAACTGTAGTATACTCGTAAAATCCCTAGGATGAACTCCATTATCCCTAGGGCACACTAAGGTTAGGCTATAGGGGCTCGAATCTTCAACTTCCTGTTTTTAAGACAGGAGGCAACCAATTGAATTATACCTACGTGCATTGATCCATGCACTATTGAACAAAAGGTTCATCGACACATTATTAGATGAAATAAAACCACTACTATCTGATGATCTTGTGGAGGGCCATGATAGTGAAAGTGTACTTGACTAATCTCTTTAATTAGATTAATGCAGACATAGTGAGTGTGGGGTCAAAATTAGTGGGATGGGCTTGAATTTCACCATCGTCAGGACCATTATTAGCATTTGTAATTTCAATTGCATGAAAATCAATGTTGAAATTTATGTTTGATTCAGAGTTAAAAGGCCACTCTTTATTTGATGTGTACAGATTGTAAAGTTTTTACATTTCTTGAAAGATTAGTAGAGTGAGATTTGGATACTTTCAATCATAATTTCTTTTTTTTTTTGGAATAGCACCATGTACAACAGTATTTGCATCGCTATCAATTGTTGATTTGAGACATTTCATAAATAAATGACTATTTTCTAACTCTTAGCTGCCACAAAAAATAGCTCCAAAAAAAAAAAATCAAATCATAAAAAAAAAAACCCCTGCAGTCATCTAAACCTATTACCGTACGACGCCACTGCAATATTCATTCTTAATTTTTAAGTTATAAAATGCAATAAAACAAGGCACTCCATATAGACACTCAATTTTTCTGCCTCTACACATCCGATTTAAAAAAATCGAGTGAAATTATCATTCTACCCCTCCGTGTTCTATTCATCCAAACGAACTGTTAGTTCATTTTCAGTTCGTTTGGATAAATGTACTCATCCGAACGAACAAATCAGTGTAATTTCAGTTCATTCGGATGAGTGTTCATTCGAATGAATGAGTCAAATTTTGTGAAGGATTGACATATATATGTTTATTCGTTTGAATAAAATGTCATTCATTCCAATGAACCAAACTGTTCATTCAAATGAATAAACACTTGTTCGAAGGAACAAAAATTACACTAAGGTATTCGTTCGGATGAGTTTATTCATTCGAACGAACTGAAAAATCATTCGAATGAATTTATATGTGGGGGTAGAATGGTAATTTCATCCAAAAATTTGAAAACAGGTGTGTAGAAGCAAATTTTTCCGGTGTTTGTATGGCTCACCAAAAATAATTAGCAGCTTATTTGACATCCTTCCACACGTTTATCAGTTAAAGATATTTTTCTTCCATTTTAACGATTTTAGAATTGATCCCATGTATTCGAAATTCATTCTCTCTCTCTTCAACCTCAATAAATTTAATCTGACCTAATTATCCAAACTGAATCTGAGCATCTTAAATGAGTATGGAATTAAAATTTTATGATTCAAATCTGAAATAGATCCAAACTAACTTGTTTAATAAACAAGTAATAAATTGATGATTGTTGAACCAAATCCGAAATAAGATCAACAGATCTGGCCTGTCCGATTGCCAGGTTTTACTCTCTCTTTTACCCAAATACCTTATGGATGCTTCAAATTAAATCCAAGCAGTGATTGCTACCTGCTAAAATATTAGAATGGGACAACTTATTATATATTATGATTCTAAAATCAGTAAAATAAGGCGTTGGCCAAGGGATCCAAATGGAGTTGAGGAGGGCCATTTGTTTGGTGCACCTGCTCACCACACGAAAAAAGATGCTTCTCGAAATTATTACAACCTTGTGGAGACCAGACCAATAGATTACTGAACAAGTGAGTGCAGACATGGATTATGGATAGAAGGCAAAAGAAAAGTTCCAGGGAGACTGCTCTTTATATATTGAGGTGAGTAATATATTTTTTAATAGAACATATAGAGAATGATGAAATTATTAATTGTATAAAATTTAAACTCCATCTGATTATAATATCTTTGTAATCTTAGACTTTCAAAATTTGATTGGTATAAAATTATTGAATTTTTATAGTTCCTCTTATGATAGATTGAATTGAAGAGTTTCTCTTTGACTTGAATCATCCACAAAAGTCTACAAGGCTCTCATGATAAGTTTGGAGCATCCTCATTTAAAATGAATACCAAATCTCCCTAGAGCTACTCAAGGCAAAATGGTAATACCCATTCTCTACTGAACCTCTCACGAGAGATGCACCCAAACAGATCTGGAGAGCCACATAGCTGAATACTCCTTTCTCAATTTAATTGTCTGATATACATTTTGAAATTGTTCCAAAATATTTGTCTCATGTGCCATTTTGATTCTCTATCTATCTACTCTTGGAGAGAAGTTTATAAACCTTTTAAAAACTCTTCCTTAAAAAATTCAAAATTTTAAAATGAGACAACTAAAATAGAACAGAGAGAGTATAATGTAAAAGGACCATAATGGATTGTGTATGAAGTTTCACCTTAATTTGATTATCCTATCTCTTAATTTTAAACTTTTAAAAATCAATGGCCTATACACATTAAAATTTAAAGATGAAGATTATATGACTTGCATTATCAATTGATAATGAATCTTTTATATATTTTATATCTATAAAATCACTTATCAAATGAATTCAATCATATGAGACTCATAAACAATTTGATAACATGTCTTAAGAGAGTCCTGCTTGGTTTGTCTAGCAAGCCCCAACTCTTTGTAAGAGCAACAGCTGTACGTTGTTGGGATTTTGGATTCGCTTTTAATCTACACTGAAGAATAATCTTAGTGAAAGTCCATTGTAAAAAGGGAAGTAGAGGAATAACCTAGGAAGGCTCTAAAAAGGGAGGGTTCTCTCATTTCCCCTCTCATTTGTGGATCGCTGAAATAAAAATATTAATTACCAAAAACTAAAAACAAAAATGTTGTATGTAAATGTCATGTCAAACAACAAACGATACACCAGTTTACTCAGTAATTTGGAATTGGTAATCATCTCATACACTTTAGGCTTTTATAGGCATCATTGGCAGTAAATAAGAGTTTTCCCACTCCACCATCTGAAGCCCATAGAGCCATTCCATGGTGATGTTCCAGCCTGGCAAGAAGAAGTAAACTAGAACAGAAAGTAGGCTATGTTAGTTCGCAAAAAGGGTCAGAAGCTCAAGATTCATATTGAGAGCACCGTAAGTAGGTGGTGACTCGCCAAGCAAAAAATATGAAAGGTTAACTGCTTAAGCAGAGGTGCAAGGCATGTCATCAGCATTTCCAATGTTCTTGGTGGCAGATGAAGGTGGTTTACTCTCAATGCAAGGCTTAGGTGGCCTATTTGGATGTACTTGATCAACCATCTTAGAGGGAACACTGAACTGCAAAAATAACAAAGAACCATATAGTTTAAAAAGAGAACAAGAGATGAGAAAACCACATCCACAATATCTTTGTCATATCCATTTATTATCCACAAAACAGGCAGTCAGATTACCCTAGGAAAAAAAATCCCATTAATGATGAAAGTAATTCATTTGCGAGGGTTGTATTGCGACCCCTCCATAGAGTGTGGGGTATGGAATAAAGTAACAGGGACAAAGAACAGATCATTAAGCACCATGATGTGGAAACGTGAGGTGGGGTGTAATGTAAATGGAACCTGAAATGTGGGATAGTTATTGGTTTAACCATCTTATGTAAATCTTCGAAAAAAAATTGTATATGTTTGTAAAAACAGAGTAGAAAAACTTCAATTTTTTAGTGTGCTAAATTGCCCGTGGTGCGTTTCTAATCCAAATATAAACACTTCTTGTGGTGCATTTCTGACTCGAATAGAAACACTTCTTCATCTTCCTCTGATTCTATCAACTTGGTGATAGAGCCAATCCAACCGAAATGTCGCAACTCACAAGGAAAGAATAGAAAAACCGGAGGCAAAATGTTTACGAGACGACAGAGAGCGCACGACAGTAGGATATTGCTTTCTGAAACAACTCTCAACAAACGGCTGATCGTCTACAACAAATGGAAAAAACTCTTAGAGCATTAACCAAGGCCATCGTCGAACTGCGAGTTCCATCGGAAACATCGCCTCATAATCGGACGGTACACCATGGTGAAAATAGCTCAACAACAAGCAGTCACATTCAGCCACGTTACATCAAAATGGATTTTTAACGCTATTCGGGAACAGAACCAACCAAATGGCTCAACCACGTTGAGCAATTCTTCAAGTATCAAGGAACGGCAGCAGATAAAGAAGTAGCATTAGCCTCGTTCCATTTAGAAGGGGAGGCTAATCAGTGGTTAGAACAGACTTATGGGGAAGTTTCCTGGGATACATTTGTGGATGGAATATGTGTAGATTTTGATGAAGATCTTTCAAAAATTAGACAGATTGGAACAGTCCATGAGTATCAACAGGGATTTGAGCGACTTTCTATGCGCGTCCGCGGGTGACTGGAGAAGGCACTCTAGGGGGCATTCACGGGAAGATTGAAGGAAGACATTGGTGGGGAAGTGCGAATATTTAAGCCTCATTCATTGCGGCATGCCATTGAGTTAGCCCAAATGAGGGAAGAACGGCTATCCCGTCAAAAGAAAATGAAGCCACAAATCACAGTAATTCTAGCTGTTGTTAGTTGACCACAACCCACTAGCTTGCCATCTGCCGTTAAAAAAATCACTGGGAATTAGATGCAGAGACAGCAAAAAGGGTCAATGGTTTTACTGCTATCAGAAGTTTGCACCGAGACACAAGTGCAAGCCCGATCAGCCACTGATGATTGAGCATGAGGGCAATGAAACACCACCTAGTGACGTTATACTGGAAGGGGAGACATCAGAGAATCCCGAGATATCTGAGATTTCACTCCATGCATTGTCGGGCTAGGCATCACCCTTACATTGAGTGGCAGCCTGTTGTGATCCTAATTGACAGTGGTTCAACCGACAAATTGTGAGTGATAAATTGGCACAACACCTCAAACTGCCAATCACCACCACAGCCAACTTTCCAGTGATGGTGGCTGATGGCAACCGGCTCATGTGTAAGGAACGCTTCAACAAAGTGAGCATGCAGATTCAATCATTCAGATTTTCTAAAACCATGTTTTCACTCCCTCCTAACAGGTTCAGATTTAGTCCTCGGGGTTCACTCACTCCAGCATTTGGGCCCGGCAATATATAACTAGAAAAATCTCACAACAGAATTTATGGTTGGTTGGTGTGATTATGAGTTGCAAGGTCAAGTCATCACCGCCAACTAGCTAATCACTCTCCATTCCTTGAACAAACCGGTTTGGAAAGGAGCTGCACTCTGCGCACTCCATCTCAATGGTGAGCACGGGCTGAAACCAGAGATACTGTCCTCAGACTTGGCAGCTGTTTTACAAGAGCTTAATATGGTCTTTAATGAGCCTTATCGCTTACCTCCAATCACATCTCGGGATCATCAAATCCCATTGCAACCGGGTGTTCTACTCGTGAACGTGAGGCTATATTGGTACCCCCATGCTGCAAGACAGAGTATAGAGTAACTCTAAATGCCTAATGTGGTTCCCTAAATATTAAAATGGGATAAAAAATAATTCACCCTAAATCTAAAATGAGCTGAAATTAAATTCAAATTAATGATTGCAATTAATTAATATAAAGTTTACCACATATAGTCACGCCAAATATCCTTGGAATCTAATGTAAACAAACACATGAAAATTAAATGAAAATGTTGAATGATTTTAACAAAAAAGGTGTATGTGATTTTAAAAGAAAGGGCCTATGGTTTTAAATGAAAATATGGGATTTTGTGGGTCACGGCAAACAGGGAAAAGGGAATATGAGTTCACGGTAGCAGTGTGTGTGTGTGGGTGGGTGGGTTGGGTGGGTTGGGGGGGGTGTGTGGTAGACACTAGGGAAGGGTTGCAATAGCAGTATGGTCTAAAGGAGGGGCTGGAACTACAGAAAGGGTTTGCGAAGGCCAAATGGACCTGAGGGGCTGGCGAAAGCAATATAAGGGAACAGAGGGGCTGGCGACAACTGGGAGGGTTTAGCAGGGGTTCTAGGGGCTGTTAGGAGGGACGAGAGGTGTAAGGGAGGATTTTAGGTGGGGACGAAGGTAAGGAAAGGGATTTGGAGAGGGGGCGAAAACCCAGGATGGGTTTAAAGTCACTAGCGAAAGCCCAGAAGGGCTGGAGGTGATTGGTGAAGGCCGAGAGATGGTGTAGGGGGCTGCTTTAGGGGAAACGGAAGGTGTAAGGGCTGGTTAGGGATTTGGATGAGGAACGAAACCAGTGGTATGGGTTTGAGGCTCAGACGAAGGTTACAGGGGTTGTTGGAGGGTTCGGCTGCAAGGTTGGAGGGTGTATGGGGTCGCGGAAATCAAATGGGATGGGATATGGCTTGGTTGGAAGGTAAAGGAAGAAGAAAAGAAAAGAAAAAGAGAATGAGAGAAAGAGAAGAGGAAGGAGGAAGAGGAAGTGGAAGTGGTACCTGGACAGAGAGGGCTTCTCACTCATCTCCCTGTCGCTCGCCGTGGCTTCTCACCGAATCGGCGACAGCTACCGTGCTTCCCTTCGTCCTTCACTCCTTTCGTTTCTTCTCTGTAATCGTCGATCTCCTGCCTTAAGGTTACCAGCTCCTTTTAAGGAAAAAAAAAAAAAACTTAAGTTGGCTGGCTGGGCTCGAAACTGGGCCTGGCGAGCTGAGCCAAAGTCCAGTTGGACTGCTCTGCATCACCCATTTCTAGAAAAATGAAATTGAAAAGTTGGTTAATGAAATGCTAAATGCCGGGATTATTAGGCCGAGTACCAGCCAATTTTCTTTTCCCATCTTATTGGTTCGAAAGGATGGATCATGGAGGTTTTGCAATTTGCATCGATTACCGTTCCCTTAATTCAATCACTATCAAAGATTGATTTCCCATTCCAACAGTGAATGACATGCTTGATGAATTACATAGTGCTCAAATTTTTCCAAATTAGATCTCCGATTTGGATATCACCAACTTCGACTCAACCCAGAGGATGTACCGAAGACTGCTTTTCTAATACATGACAGCCACAACGAATATCTTGTAATAACGTTTGGGTTGTCAAATGTGCCATCCACATTTCGGGCTAGCATGAATGACATTTTCCAGCCATTTTTACGATGGTTAGAGCTTGTGCTTTTTGACAATATTCTAGTTTATAGTATAACGTGGTGAGATCATTTGCACCATTTACGCAATGTGGGACTGTTTGTAGGAGAGTTAATGGATCAACTTTCTTCTTATGTAAATGTTAGTAAAAAAAGATAGAAGAAGTTTAATTTTTGAGTGTGCTAAATTGCTCTAGTGGTGCGTTTCAAACCCGAATAGAATTACTTCTTGTGGTGTGTTTCTGACCCGAATAGAAACACTTCATCTTCCTCTGATTCTATCAGGTTGATCCAGGATGACTGAAAAAACAGATGATCATGACTATTTCTTTTGGGTCTAGAAAATGGACAAACATGACCATGAGCTAACAAATTAATAGCCTAATGGTAAATGCAACTATTAATATTATTGGGTGGACTGCATGTTATGGTGGGCCTAGTATACTAGAGAATTTTCAAAGTGAAAATGCTTAGCCACTAAAAGAACAAAAGGCAAGAATTGGTATCAAAGCAGCACCGCAAGAAAAAGAGGAAAACTAAGGATAATCAAAAGCATTATTCAAAAGCACAGACCGGCCCCTGATCATAGTTATTCACTCAGTAAATGGCAAAATATAAAATATGGTTGATATTATTTCATTTAGTCATTCAATGATACTATCAAGAAACACATGAATGCATAAAGCTCAGGAACAGTAAGTTCAGGTATAATATGGTTTTTTATAAAAAAATCTAGACCAAAATTTGGTGCACACGCATATCCAAAAAAAATTACAGAATCCACATACAAATATTGTCGACACTTAATACTAAAATTTTATCACATAGTCCATAATAAGGTAAAATTTTTGCCAGTAAAGCTATCCACTCTTATTTAGAGGAACAAGGTCTTAACTCATCAGACATGCAAAACAAATTCAATGTCAATAATTCTGCTGGAAGTCACCATGGATATCTTCTGATCTGAACATTAACATGGTTCTCTCATCTAGTGCCCCACAATTGATCATTGACACAGAAGAAAAATGGGACCCACTAAATTACCAAGTGAATGATGGCAATTCTCTGAAATACTAAATAAGGGAATGATGGCGATTTTTTGGCCACAAGATCTGGAAAATGAATTAGTGGACTGTTCAATAAGTGAGGTGGATTGTCCAAGTCCACAATAGCCAGGGAACATTGAATTGTTTTCCATGCAAGACATTGACCTTTTCCTAAAGGTGGAGAGGGTCATGGAGGTGTGGATACCCAATTGTTAAAGACCATTAGCTCCATCTACATCTTCACGTCTAAAAACAAAGTCACAGGAGTTCTTGGAGATTGAAGTTGGTCCCTTTATATGTCACCATTCTTTGGAGTTTGGAAATTGACTCTTTTGCCAAAGAAAAAAAAAGTATAAGCACCGGCAACAATTTGGAAATACAAGACATGAAACAGAGGCATCAAGGTACACACACACATATATAGGAGTTCCCCCTAAGAACAAGTTTGCACCAAACTTGGTGCAAACAGCCCATGGGAACCATTTGGGTCCCATATGGATGGGTGGATTTGAAAGACCTTGGTTTGTATATAGTGCCATATAAAATTTCATATTGAATGGATAAAAGACGCCATTTTAGAGCCATAAAATTTCACATTTATCTAATGGTGGAAATTCATCAAGTTAGATCAATGGGCTTTAAAAGTCAAATTCGTGTCAAAAAGGATACGGTTGCAATTGAAGGGGGGTAGGTGGGTGTGAGCGGGGAATTGGACAAGAAGGTATATATTGTAGGCCCACAAACCAAATTTTGCATAAAAGTCCAATGAAAATTGTTCTTAGGGATGAATCATTACATATTAAGAGCTCTTCCATAAGCACGAGTTTGCACAAAACTTGGATTGTTATAACAAGGATCACCCACAAATGAGTTTGTATGAAGTTTGGTGCCAACTTTAGATTGTGGGGCCCACAATGGATCAAATGGATCCATTCCTCCCCTCCCCCTTCTCACACTGACCTAACCCCTGTGAATTGCACATGTGCCCAATTTGAATCTTAAGCCCATTGATGAAACTCGATGAATTTCCACCATCAGATAAAGTTGAAATTGAGGGCCTTAAACAGCATGGCTTATCCTATCCAATCAAGATGAAATTTTACAAGCACCATATAAAATCCAAGGCCTTTCAAATCTACCCATCCATGTGGGGCAAAGTGGAACCATTAGGCCATTTACACCAAACTTTGTATGTATGTATCTACATATAGAAAAACGTCAACCGCACACCCCAAAAAGTTTTCTCACGGTGGGAGGTCCATGTCTAGCCCACCTATCATCATGGCGACATGGTTTTGAAGGACTTTAAAATCAATGGGTAGAGTTATTTAATCAAGTTGATTTTTTTTTTAAAGGTTCAATCAAGTTGATTTTTTGCAAGCACTATATATAAAAAATAAATCTTTTAAACCCACTCAATCCTATGATCACAGGTGGGCTCCACAAGGAACTCCCACCGTGAGAACACTTTATGGGGTGTATGGTTGAATGCTACCCATCCCCCACTCCTTACCCACACTCTTCATGAGCCCACCTATGAAAGGCTCTAGGTCCATTGAAAAGGTCTAAGCTTGAACATGTGATCCACGAAATATCATCTTGATTGGACCAATCAAGCCATTTTTCAAGCCCTCCAAAAATTCATTTTTTTAACCCCTAAATTTTTATGTCAAGTATCAAGATGGTTTTTTATGGGCCACAAGTTCAAGAGTGGATCTTTTCAATGGACCCATCACCATCAACATAGGTGGACTCACGAAGAGTGTGGCATAAAGAAGTGTTGATGCGGAACACCACACGAGTTTCCATATTTAGCAAGTTTCTATATTTAGATTTAGGATTTTCAGTTTTTCATGATTGTATTTTTTCTTTCATTTATTTGTTTAGTCCAATAGTTGGTTTTGTTTGGAAAAATTTAGTGATTTTACATGTAATTAGGGCTTTCTAATCATTGGGGGTAGTTTGGTATTTGTTTATTTGAGGGTCTTTTGGTCTTTTTCATGTTTTTAAATAATTATATATATGATGTAACCCCTCCATACGGGATTGACACTTAGTCAATGAAAAGAACAATTTTTGCTTTGTGCAAACTTGCCTCCATCGTAGGAAGCATGGTGAGAAGCCAAGGAACCCTCGTGAGAAACTAGGGAGGCGAGAAGCCACGGAAAAATGTGAGAATCCTCTTTAAAGATCCAGGTTTTTATCTCTCTCTTTCTTTTTCCCTTTCTTCTCTCTTTGCTGCCCTCTCAAACCCAGCCGAATTACTGTCCCAGAATCATCCTATTGCTGTCTCAGATCTGTCCTAGAAAAATCCCTGTTTACAGTCCCGAACCGTCCCAGATCCCATCCAGACTCGTCCCAAGCCTTTCCTAAGCCCCTTACAGCCCTCTTACTGCAGCCACAAGTCCTCTTGGACCCACCCTTAGCCCCATATAGCCACCTCTACCTGTCCTAAACTACCATACAGCCATTACCTATCCTCTTTTATCATTAAATCCCTTTTTTCCATCCCTGATACTCCCATACCCTGCTGCCTCCACTTTGTTTTTGACATCACCTTGATTCTAAATAGTCCAAACTAGTTTCTTTTGGTGATTGATCTACTTATCTGTGGATTTAGTTAAACCCCTTTGTTTTGAAGGCCTTCTATTTTGAGTTGTGACTTGGTTTAGAATGTTACATAATTATTCACATTAAATTGATTATTGGCAACAAATTTATATTATTTATTGCAATTATTAATTTTGAGTTTTAATTTCAGCTTCGTGAATTTGATTCATATTGATTTCTTATTACATTATAATTGCATTTAGGGTTACCTTATCCTTTGTCCTGCGTCAAGGGTGGATGGGATCATCATCTTATATATACATATATATATGAGAGAGAGAGAGAGAGCGCAAAAATGGAACTTGGAGATAGGAACTTGAGTTGTGATTGAGGGTGCAGCTTCAGGTTCAGGCAAATAGCAGGGCATGCATAGACAAGGGCATTAGAATGGAAGAAGAAGATATTAAGAGGAATGGAAGGAGAGTATAAGTATTTGTCAACTAGTATTCTTTATATTTCTCAAGAACTCAACACGATATGTGCAATAAAAATCTCAATTATAGTAAGCAAGTTGACATCCATGCACAAGCATGTGTAAAAAGGTGTGACTTCTTCGCCAAGAATGGAGTAGACCACACAGTTATAGGCATTTTCCACCTTTAAGACAATGAGAGGGTCTTCCACTTCTATTTGGATGCTTGGAGCCTTCGCTCCATGGAAGTATTTATTTTCTTGTAATTTTTTCCAGGGTTTAAACCTTATAAACCCTCTCTTGTATTATCTACTTGAACTTGTTCCTTATCTTTGAATATATTAAACCTTTCCTAAAAAAAAATTCTCAATTTCTGCATGTCATCCTCGTGTAGGGGTGAGTAATCTTCTCTATCATGTTCTAATTTCATTGGATGTCACCAAAGAGACTCCAACAAACACTTAAATTGGATAAAATTGTATCTCTATCATTATAATACCCCATTAATCTTGCTTCTCAAATTTCACATAGGATGAAACTGCAAGGGATCACAAATATCTTGTAAGACCTTCTAGAAGAAGGTTTTGTTGCTCATAACCATAAAGATTATGTTTTTTCAATTTCGAAATAATAATAATAACAATAATAACAACAACAACAACAACAATAATATGAATAAAATGGATAAGCATTTGATGATTGTCTCCGTACTAACCTTATAACCACAACCTGTCACACAAGCATGGAAGCATTTCTGTATGTAGAAAAGTGAAGAAATAAATCGCAAATAGAAGGTACACAAAAAAAATTCAATTATTCTCAAATATGACTTCACATTGTGCATTCATTTCATCTAACAATAGATCATTGATGCCAACAATATGTGCGTACTCAGTGGTCAAGCCATCACCCCATTTATCTACACCATTGGAAGAAGATGATACATGATACAAGAAGTAAAATTCATCGATAAAATGTTTCCTAGCTAAACTTTTCATTATGAGATCTAAGATGAATGTAGGATTTTTTATTATTATTATTTATTTTGGTGGGAAGGGGGTAGGGGAGGATGGATTCCTCTTTTTGTCTTCTATTGGTTAGCTTTATTTGTATCATTCTGCAAGTTCAGAGTATCCATCTTATATTCTTCGCATGCGCTCTTTATTCTCATTTCTCTTCACAATGATATACCTTAACTTTTCCCCCCCCCAAAAAAAAGTGTCCAACAAGACCAGAGGAAGGGATGTTCCCAGCAGCAAAAGAATACTGGGCCATTTGGACAGTAAGCTCCTTTGAAAGGCCGACCAATGACATTTACATTGGAACGAAGAGCTTCAACCTCAGAACATGAAAGCGAAACCACAAGGTTTCCATGTCTCCTTGGCCAAAGGTATGAAACTATCCACAATTTTCTCAAATTTACAGAAAATAGTGAAAATGTCGAGCTTGTAAAACGATTCAGGAATGCTTGAAATGAAAAGGAAGAAAGATGATTTCCTACAGTCCTCCACCAATTGGAAGAAGAATGAAGAGGGGGGGAGAAGGAGCAGGAGAGGGAGTCATCCACTATCCGCTAGGGCCGTGGTGCAATTAAGGCCATGCCTTTGACTACTATAGTAGATTTTGATCTCAGATATTACGAATTTAGGACGTAAGGAAGAAAATATACTCAAACTGAAATATTGGTGTTTGACTATCATTGAAGGGGACAGAGATTGGTCTTACACCGAAGCATAAGAAGTTCGTGGAGGTAAAAGCAGGCTTTCAACTATAACGTACCCTTGTAATATTGAAATAAACTTGACAAATGTCAATTTTTCTAGTTTTGACCCTTTGATGACACTCAAGAAGGACCAGCTAGGCCTACGGTAAAAGGAATTAGCTTTAAGCTCAAAGTACACAAACTATAGATAATGTAGAATCATTATAGATGAAGAGAATGAAAAAAAAAAATGAACTCAATGAAATAAAAAAAATAACTCTTTTTTTTGTTTTAAAGATAACTTCATTAATTCAAAAGGGAAAGACAAGAAAGACCAAAAACGTAGGCCAAAAGAGGCCTACCAAAACAAAAAATACAAACCCTCCCCAAAATTATAAGAATTTATTTACAACTTCCGTAACTAGAGTCAACCCCTGACGAGCCATATCATCTACAACTGAATTAGTTGATCGAGGAGCCCAAGCAACCTTAAAATCAAAGGAAGCAATAATATGCCAAATCCTTTAAAATTTGTCCAAGAAAATCCATGGACATTGGGAGCCCAACACCACCTAAGAATTACCTTCTACAATACCCCCATAAACTCCTAACTCCTCCAAATTCCAAAATGTCTCACCATAATGCAAACAATTCCACCTCTATTACTGGACCGTTAGAAATTGGATCAGCAAAGGAAAGCACTGTAAACCCCGAATCATTGCGGATGATCCCTCCGTACCCTGCCAAACCAATATCTCGCATACAACTTCCATCAAAATTAAGTTTAAGAAGGCCGCTAGCAAGAGGAGTCCAAGAAACATGGTGACTAGACTCCAAGTAATGCATACCGAAGAAATAGAAACACCCCGGACCTTAGACGACCCGACCATCCACCAAACTGCCCGAATCTTAATAAAATAAAAAATAAAACTATTAAAAAGTAAAAGGCAATCAAAGTTGGGCAAAAATGTAATAAAAACATCACCTTGTTTTGAACCAATGGTTTTAACATTCCAAAGACACTTTGTATATTCATCTAGAAAATAAATAGGAAGTGCCACAAACTATATGGCTTTCCCAAATCTAAGTGACAGAAATGGGGAAAAGATGAAAGAAAAGGGAGAAAAAGTTGCTCTGATAAACCCTTTAAGAGTGTAGGTGCATGGATAGATACACGAGCAATACACTGAGAAGAAGAAGATGATGATGATGATAGGTCATAGTGTCACACAGTGAGAGTTTAGGATTTTTAGGCACGGTGGATATGCACCAATCTGTAGTATTTCTAACCCCTAAAACCCAATGAATGTTGATATTATGAACCATGCTCTGGAAACTATATCCTCGGGGCCCTCTATAATTCCACTTAAGATTAGTTACTGTCAACTAAAGTGAAAATTTGAGAAATATATTAGACAAACTCTAGAAGAGGCAACCCATTTTTTATTGGAGGCTTATAACAGATCAATCAATTAAATCGTGATGCTAAAAAAATATGAATGACAGATAGCACCACAATCGAGCAAATTTAAGTGCATTAAAAGGATTTAGATTAGTTAAAGAGAGAAACCATAGAGTAATTATCTGCTCCTGGAGATCGATCAATGTAAGCACTCCATTGATGGTCCTTAAGTACTGGATCCTTGTAGCATATTTCATTGCATTCTTCCAAACCTGAATAAAATATAAAAAAATGTTAAACTAACTATGCCATGAGAGGATCCATCATAACATAATACCACAATCATTCAATGTACTCCAAGATGAACTCAAACTGAACAATATACTCAAATGGGTGTTTTCTTTGCATAATATTATCTAATCCGAAAGTTACATAAAAATAGCATTTGAACGAACGTTCAACAATTAGTCTTGTGCATGGGTGGGATGCAAGGTGGTTCATCATCATCATAGCTTAAATCCCATATATCTGGGTTCAGCTTTAAGAGTTCTACATTTTCATTTGACCCTATCATAAACCATACAGTCAGTAACCCCCTGTTCGACATAACTTTTTGTATCCCTTCCAAGGTTGTCAAAATCGAATCGTATCGTGAATCAGTCTAGGGGTGTGAATCGCGTATCGTGAATCGAAAATCGTAGAATCGTAAGATTCATAATATTTTTCCTAAAATTATTATATGAATTATAAATACATATAATATGAGTACATGACATAAAATAATAAGATGATTTTTCAAATTTTTATAATATATAATGCAAAATAGAATCAAAATACATTAAAAGTCAAGTTTTCACATTCCAAATTATCATAATTCATAAATTTTTATTATCCAAATTCTAAAAAACTCTAATAAAAAGGAAATATATTAATAGAAAATTAAAATATAAATATTAAGTACTAATAAATTTAAAAAATCAACAACTAAATCAAAAGTATTTAAATATTTTTTATTAACATTTATCAAATAATTTTAAAAAATTAAAATAGATACAAAAGATTGAAAATAAAAAATAAAAGAGATATTTTAATTACAATAAAAAAATAATGATGAAAATTTAGAAATATAACAACTTTGTCTCGGAAAAAAAAAAAACTACACGAAATTGCGAATACATAGTGGAACTAAATAGGCCACACGGGAACTCTCGAATAAAAAAGATGCTCTCGAATTAAATAGCCTTGTGCGGAAACTCCAACGTAGAAAGGGTTCTTTTATAAACAGTAAACCCATGATTCTGGAAAGAGTAAAGTAGCAAACAGCAGTGGACACTTGCAGGAGGCAACGGAAGCAGGAGACGAAGGTGAAAAGGCGATGGAAGGTAGAGTTTTTGTTGCTTTTCTTGTAAACTCAATAGAAAAGATATCATCCAAAGAGTTTTTCTTGCTTTCCTTTTGAAAAATTCTTTATTTTTTCCATAAAAAATAAAAAATTAGGCGTCTTTTCTTCTTCCTCTCTTCTCCTGAATGTATCGAACGAGTCTATGATTCTACCGATTCGAATCGTGCGACTCGCGAGTCAATAAAAAAACGTACGTTTTTAAAGGATTTCGATACTTGATGCAACTTGAGTCGTAAGACCCTCGATTCGATTCGAATCGTGCGATTTCGACAACCTTGATCCTTTCCCTCCGTGTTCTCAATGGTATATGTCTCCTCCTCATACCTACAACTTGAATAATCTTGACTCTACGTACTAGGGCTGACTTTGGTCTTCTAGTAACATACCCAAACCACTTCAAATGGGTTACTCTTAATTTGTCATCAATTGGAGCTATTTTTAGATTGTCCCTAACAGAGTCATTTCTAACTATATCCCTTTTATCCAGTCATCCTACGTAGCATGTGCATTTCATCACCCTTTGTCTATTCGTCTTTCTTCATTACCCACCACTCTGCTCCATATAGCATTGCGGATCCAATAATTACTTTATATAATCATCCCTTTAAACGAAGCAGGACTCTTCTATCACACAGGACTCCACAGGCTTGTCTTCACTTAGCCCATCCTACTGGTTATATCTAAGTCCAATCCTCCAAGAGATTCTACATTGATCCCAAGTATCTCAATTTATCGCATTGTGCGACTAGATGGTTTCCAATTCTAATTAGACCTCCTTCTCTATCTTTTGTTCCACTAAAGTTGCACTCCATGCATTTTGTTTTTGCTTTAATAATTTTTAAAACCATACATTTGTAAGGTTTGCCTCCAAGATTCCAGCTACTATTGAGTTGTTGTTTCATACCACTAATTAATACTATATCATCAACAACAAGCATATGCCATGACACTTCAACTTGGGTTTTAAATGTTAAGTTATCCATGATTAACGCAAAAAGGTACACGCTTAAAGCAGATCCTTGGTGGAGTCCAACTCCTACTGTAATTTCCGTCATTTCTCCATAAACAGTTCGCGCATTGGTGGTTGCACCCTCATACATGTCCTTAATAATTTCTACGTAATCATTAAGAATACATTTATTTCTTAATGATCTCAATAGCAGTTTATATGGCACTCTACCATATCCATTTTCTAGGTCGATAAAAACCATGTATAAATTCTTCTCTGTATTTCTTTACAAATTGTCTTAATACAAAAATGGCTTCTATAGTTAACCAACGTGGCATAAACCCTAATTGGTTTTTGGAGATACTCGACTTTTATCTTAGACAAGCTTCTATTACCCTATCCCAAAGTTTCATAGTATGTCTCATGAGTTTAATCGCTCGATAAGTTGTGCAACTTTGAATATCTCCTTTGTTCTTGTAAAAGGGGACCAATGTACTTCTCGCCACTCATCAAGCATTCTTTTTGAGGTGAAAATTTTGTTGAACAATTAGGTCAACCAACATACCCCATTTTAACCTACCACACTCCAAACTTCCATAGGAATACAATCCAATTTTAGTGCTCCATGCTTCCTCATCTTTTTTAAAACTATGCTTACTTCGGTTTCAGATATTTTGTTCACTATCCCCTCATTTGTCATTCCTTCCATATTGACTTTACTTTCAAATTCTGTATTCAACAAATTATTAAATTAAATTTCTTATCTATTTATAATTTCCTTGTCTTTAACTAAAACACTCTGGTTTTCACCCCGAATGGTAATGTCATGAACCCCCTACCTTTAAGGTTGTGACAGTGAGCACTTTCAACTACCTTGGGCTTTTGTCAATAGGTTAGAAATGCCTTAACCAACAAAACGGTCCAAAGTAAAAGAGGCAAACAAAGACAAGTCAAGACCCTGGACTTAGGACCACTTGAGTCCATAGCAATGTGGGTGGCAAAAATTCTAGAGCAACAAGTAAAAAGGTAAAAATGCAATTTTCTTGAATGAGAACCATCTGAGAACTATGAGATTGTGGATGAAAGAGACGAAGTACAAGATACGTCCAGTTGCATATAAGCTGCAAGACAATAAGTTACCAACCCAAAGTACATAGCAAATGACTCCAAAGTACACTTCAATGTATTTTAAGTGGTCATGGAGTTGTAGAACTCCAAACCACATTTTAATGTATTTTAAGTGTAATGGAGTAAAACCCCAAGCCACACTTGAACAACCATGGAGTCGTAAAACACCAAACCACACTTCAATGTATCTTTAAGTGTTCGTGGAGTTGTAGAACCCCAAACCACACTTCTATGGATGATTTAAGTGTTCTGGAGTTGTAGAACTCCAAACCACACTTCAATGTATTATAAGTGTCCATAGACCCAAACACTTGTATGGATGAATTAAGTGTTCATGGAGTTTTTTTTTTTTTTTGAAATGGTTCATATATTAATAGATAAAGAGGCACCAGAGGTGCAGATACAAAAAGATAATCACGAAAAAGCAACAAGCACTAAACACGAAAAGGAATACAAACACTCTGGACTCAGGCTAGATCAACACATTCTTTCTAGGCGCAAAAAATGTCAAACATAGAAATATTCTTAAATTCCGGTAAAGAAGCAACCCAAGAAGCACACTTAGCGAGTGCACGTCTCCCAACGGCCTCACTGGACTCAGTAGAATCTTTGAATACCCTATTATTTCTTTCCCACCAAATAAGGTTGTCATCAATGGAAGGACGCATCATAAAGGATAGACAAAGCAAAGGTGATCAGAGAAGGCATCAGCTTCAGAATCAATCAGATTACGACAAAGAGGACTGTCCCACACGGCTTGCTCACTAATAATGGTGTAGAATCAGAAACGGTTCCCAGTGTTCATGGAGTTATAGAACTCCTAACCACACTTCAATGTATCTTAAGTGTTTGTGGAGTTGTAAAACTCCACACAAAAACTTGTATGGATGAATTAAGTGTCCATCGAGTTGTAGAACTCCAAACCACACTTGTATGTGTCCATGGAGTTGTAGGACTCCAAACAACACTTCAATGTATTTAGTGCCCATGGAGTCGTAGAACTCCAAACTACACTTCTATGTTAAGTGTCAATGGAGTTGTAGAACTCCAACCCACCTTTTTTTTTTTTGAAGACCAACCCACATGAAGATGATAATGGATGAAGAAGCTAAGGACCTTCAGCTCTTGGCCTCTTAGGGAAGTAAAAACCTCTCCAAAGATCTTGCTCCTTGAAGAAGAACCCCTCCCAAACATTCCAAAGAAAGGCCCTTCCAAAGCCAAACCTTCCCATATTTATAGCCAAGGTTTAACTCGTGGATGGATCCAACCGTCAGTTGAACTCATGCACACTCGCAAATGGATGAATTTCAATGAATTCGTCTTATGGGCGCCACCTTAAGTGTTATATTTTGGTTAAGGATCCACTTGAGTGATTTATGCCATAATAGGCCTTGATCCATTCCTAATTGATCATAGGTGGGACAAATGCAACATTTATTGATCCATACGTCCAATCGAAGATCCACAATTTGCATTGGAAAGCTATTGTAAAGATATTCAACATGGAGAAATGGCCTCAATCATCAAACCATCATAGGTGGGTAACACACAACATCTAGTGTTCAATGCATTCACTCGAAGATCTGAGAACTGTGTAGGAAGGCTGTTGTATGGATATTCAATATGGGGAGATGGCCTTGATCATTGGATCATCCTAGGTAGGCAACATAAGACATCTAGTGATCCATGCATTTGATCAAGATTAGCAAATTGTGTAAGAGAGCTACTATACATATTTTCAACATGGAGAGATTGCCTTAGTCATCAAATCATCATAGATGGGCAACACACGACATCTTTTAATCCATGCATCCGACCAAAAATCAATGAGTTGCAAAGCAATCCTAGGACTAAGATATGACACCAATCAAATCTTAATACTTTTTTGGTCAACCATCAATTCCTTCTTCAATTTGGAAGGTAACTTTCCTGGATAAACTCTCCAACTCCTCCATTTTTTCATCATCTTCAGCTCCCCTTTCACAAATTTCCCATTGTTTTCCTCCTAGATCACATCTTTAACTTCTCCTCCTCAACCACAATTTCTATTCTCAACATCCCCTCTCTAATTAAGATGTTAAATTACTCGAGGCAATTCTTCAACTTATGGTTTGTAGGAAATTCGATTTTAGTAGGTTCTGCCTTGTAACAGGCGCTGTGCTTCTAGCAAACCTCCAACCTGGTTCTCATCTTTTCCAAATGAACTCCCCAATTTTTGGTTTCCCAAAGAAAATGCACACTTCATTTGTAATAGGATTACCAAATTTTGGGTTGTAACAGGTTTTCCTATTAGGTTTTGGCTCTTAGTACTTCACACTCCAAAACTTCATTAGGTTATCATTATCATCATCAACATTATACTAAAAAATAACTAAGAAGGCAAAATGAAGGCTTTTCAGTAATATCAACTTCTGTGCACAATGGTATATGCTCCAATCTTTTGCATAAAGATATTCTCAATATTTAAATGATAAGAAGACATCCCATGAACCCATAATACATATGTTGTATTAAAAGAACCAACAGTATAAACAAACTAAATACTTACATTCCTCCCAGGTTTCTCCATCTGCATCACAACCTTTCTTGCAAAAAACTCTCCCTACAAGAACCTGTCATGGATTATTATCCAACGGTAAATTTTAGGTAGAAAACATAATAATAGAATCAAGAAAGCTACCAAACAAAGGACACACAAGCATTACATACAGAGAATTGTTTTTAATTCACTAGCCAAACAAAAAAAAGTTGATTGAGGTTCAATCTTTCCTGATGAATGTAAGTATTAGTTCTAATGACACTTGACCTAGCTCTGAGTAAATCAATTGAGTTTGTATGGTGATAAGAACCTATAATGCAACTGATAAGGGCTTGTTGTTACAGCCTAAAGGTTATGGATTCAAAGTCCCGTGGGTATCAAATAGACAGTAAACCCATGAAATAGTTTGTCAAATCCAAATATAAAGGTCAACCCCATATTGATAGGAAAAATGGCTTAAATGATGATGATGAAGAACTGAGTTTGTATAATGATTGATTGACCTATCATGGTAAATTGATTGATTGAAGTTTAAACTAGTTTTCTTTTTAAAAATGATTAAAAAACATACAATTCAAATTGAATCCTTTCAAGGAAGAAGGCAATCTCCATTTACATCTTTGAAGCAACACATATGTGACAACTATGTTGTGAAGATGTCTTGTACTGTGGTGATCTAAGTCATACTGGACACCATACCCCAAATGAAGGTCCTATGCTAAGTACATAATATGTCTTCAAGGGATTTCTTTGTAATTTTCTTTTGAAAGGTAATTTCTTTGTAATTTTTCTCCTATATATACAATGTCTTTGAGGAATTTCTAGGTTGTGGTTTTTTTTTTATGACCAAAGGTGTCCAGGCATCTCACCCATAGAGGACTTTACTGACGCAGCGGGTAGGATCGGGTCTGGAGATGATATGGGTTTAGATCGTGTTCGATGGGTAAGCAGGTCTATGCAGGGTCAAATGGATCTAGGTTAATGGGATAAAATAAACAAAAGAAATAAAATGGGAAAACAAAGGACGGTCAAAGTGGACTGAGATAAGATGGGATGGATGGGTGCATGGCATAAAACATTGGTTGACAAAATATGGGTTGGTGGATTTTAATTAAATTGGGTTTTAATGAAAGTAGGTGAGGGTCTGAGGGACAATGGAATTAATGGGTTAATTGATGGTGGGGAAAGAAGGCTTAATGGGACAATGGGCATTAAATGATGGTGTGAGGGGTTAAGTAAAAGGAAGTGGAAGAGACGTTGGTGCAGAGAGAAGAGATGGTGGTGCTCTGTTCTCACAAGTCACGAACAGAGGGTGGAGGTGACTCTGTCAGGTGCTACTAATGGTGAAGCACAGAAGGCGAAGGCGAGGCTAAGAGGAACAGCAGGGGAGAAGGAACAAGACAGCAGAGGCACACGCAATCAACAGACTGTGTCCATCATCCGCCGGCCTGAGTGTATCCTGACCTTCGGCTTACAGGCAGGGGAGGGAAAGAAGATAACTCCGGGAGCACTGTCGAACGTTGGAGACGGCAGAAACCCTCAAAGGAAAAGAACACCTTCGATCTCCGTCGGACGGGAGGGAAACTCGAATCCACGAGTGAGAACCGGAATCTACCGGGGAAGAAGAAGATAAACAGGGTAAAACCCAAAATCAATTCATCATCAAAATATGTATATTACATTCTCTAATTGGGGGTTTTATAAGAAACCCAAAAACCAAAATAGCAACAAAATAAAAACGAAAATACATTAACAAAAGAAACTAAAATAAACTAGGAAAGGATGGCAAATCGGTTGTGGAGTGTTGGAACCGACGATTCCGTTGGTGCTTGAGCGGGAATCTTGCTTGAAGAGGGAAACTTTCCTTCTCTATGTTTGGAAAGGAAAGGGAAAGAGAAGGTGTTTCACAAGGTGGGCCTTGGGTCCCCCCTGTGTGTTACATCATTTACCCTACTAATCCTTCGGGGCATGTCACACCTCCCTATACACACATAATAGGTTCAAGCGGTGAGGAGTAACCCCATGGAGAGTGGTCCAGAGGGGTTTAAGCCTGAATCAAACTCAATACCTCCCTTCATGAGAGGAGCTTCTTGACCGTCAGGCCAACCCTCTCTGGTTTCTAGGTTGTGGTTTATTATACACTAAGAGAGGCATGAGGAAGAGTGGACCACATGGAACGGCAAAATGAATTTAATTAAAAAAAAAAAAACCGCGGTTTCTCATGTGCTTCTCTTTTAACCTCTTGGAAGGGTAAAGAAGAGAAACTCAACAAAATGGGAGAATCTGCAAAGAATTGTCAGCCAGAGGCAGAAACATTAATAAACCTAAACCCCCCTTCCACCCCCTCCCCCTCGCCTGTGGTAACCTCGCCTAACAAACAAATCTAAAAGCACAACAAAAAAGAACAGATAAATTTCAAATTTCCCAATAAATTTCCTAGATGGAGAAAGGGAGAGGGAGAGAAAGGGGGATTCCTTACAAGGGATCTGCATGAGAGCTGCGTACTTGCTAGTGCATTGGTTTCCGCAAGGAGAAGACCATTGCTGCGGAAACATCGCTGCACTTGAGTGAGTGAGTGAGTAAGTGAGAGAGAGAGAGGCCGAAAAAACGAGGGAAAAAGAAGACCGTTTCTTTTATCTATATGTGCGGACTGCTGCGCACCGGTGGTCCATTTGGGAAAGCGCACTTGGACGGGCGCTGGCTCCGGCCGCGGCCCCTGGTACGTTCAACCTGTCTCTTTCTATTACAGAACACCATTCTTTCAACCCAAATTTACGAACTTGACACTCGCCTCAATTGCGGCCTCATCGGTACATAACATTGATAAATCATAAATGCCATTTCTAGTGATTGGTGGGACCTATCATGGAGATAAAATGCTTCCTTCGAAAATCTCTTTATTTGATTATAAGTCTTAAAAAGTGGATTATTTTAATAAGGTGATTAATATATTTTTAACTACAATATATGAAATATTTTAAAATTTTCAACCTTCATAGATTACCATTTTTTCAAACCAAATTAACAAACTTGACACTCGCCTAAAGTGCCGCCTTATCCTTAGATAGCATTCATAAATCATAAATGTCATTTCTAACTCTTAATGGGCCTATCATGGAGATAAAATGCTTCATTTGAAAATCTCTATATTTGATTATAAAAGTCTTAGAAAATGGATTATTTTAATAAAGTGATTAATACATTTTTAACTACAATATATGAAATATTTTAAAATTTTCAACCTTTATAGAACACCATTCTTTCAATCCAAATTTACGAACTTGACACTCACCTCAACTGCAGGGGCATCTTTAGATAGCATTGATAAATCATAAATGCCATTTCTAACTCTTGGTGGAACCTATCTTGGAGATAAAATGCTTCATTTGAAAATCTCTATTTTTTATTATAAGTCTTAGAAAATGGATTATTTTAATAAAGTGATTAATACATTTTTAACTACAATATATGAAATATTTTAAAATTTTCAGCCTTTATAGAACACCATTCTTTCAACCCAAATTTACGAACTTGACACTCGCCTCAAGTGCGGCGCCAACTTTGAATAGCATTGATAAATTATAAACGCCATTTCTAACTCTTAGTGGGGCCTATCATGGAGATAAAATGATTTATTTGAAAATCTCTATATTTGATTATAAGTCTTAGAAAGTGAATTGTTTTAATAAATTGATTAATACATTTTTTACTACAATATATGAAATATTTTAAAATTTTCAGCCTTTATCCTTGGATAACATTGATAAATCATAAATGCCATTTCTAACTTCTCATGGGACCTATCATGGAGATAAAATTCTTCATTCGAAAATCTCTATATTTGATTATAAGTCTTAGAAAGTGGATTATTTTAATAAAGTGATTAATACATTTTTAACTACAATATATAAAATATTTAAAAAAATTCAGCCTTTAAAGTCATGATTTTTTATTAATCTTTTATTTAATAACACAAGTATGTACACCCATGTGCAGATGAGAGTGATCCTATATATACAAGAAGTCAGCTACAAGCCTCGTATATCAAATTACCATGATTTGATTAATTTTATCAAGTGATTTTTGAAAATTCTATACTTAAGTATAAATATGCTCAATTGATTGATATCACGGCCCCCATTAAGGGTTTTCTGTTTGAATGTGGGTCCATTGTTCTTATGGTAGGATCCACAACTCATGATTTTTAGACTCTATACTTTAGTCTGTCATGTCCCGAATTTGGATAGGAGTCCAGAATGCAATTAATTTTTTTTTTAAACAATCCAATTAGCAAAGGTCCATGAGCCTCTCCGAAATTCACATAAGCCCATAGAAAATGGCACGTGTAGTCACTTAAAATGTTTGTTGGTAAATTCTTGTCACTTTAAAAGATACACAGAATTCATACAAATTTTTTAGTAGAAAGGTCTATACTTAAATATAAAACCCACTAAAAATTACTTTATCATATTAACTACAATATATTTTTTAATTTATCAAATTTCCATCAATTTGAAATTTAAATTACTTTTTAAAATTCAAGCCTTTGTGTCTTTTGAAAACATGTAAGGCTCATAATAATACACTTTGACCAAAAAAAAGGTATTTACTTAAATGATGGCAAAAAAAAAAATAACTTATTCGACTTATTCTAAAAGTATGGAGCCCACAAAAAACCATATTCATTAAATACAACCAAACAATATTTTATCACTCCAAATTTAAGTCACTTTGAATTATTTTAATCCCTAAATTTTTTTGCATTTAAAAATGTAGAGCGAAAAAAATCACATCAATCGAATTAACGAAGTCATATTTTTTAAGTTTCAATTTTTACAACTTTATTTTATTTTTAATCCTTAAAATTTTATGGCCTTTAAAAGAGCTAATAAGAATCACCTCAATTTAAAAATTCTATACTTAAATACAAATCCCCACCAAAATCACTTTGATCAAAGCATTAAATTTATACCTTTACAATCTTAAATTTTAATTATTTTAATTTATTTTTAATACTTCAACTTTGTAGCTATTAAAAAACTTAAGACCCCTAAAAACACCTGTATCAAGAAATTCTATGTTTGAATATGGGTCCTACGAAATTTTTCTGGGTTGAATTAGTCAATGCACCTTTTTAATTATTGAGTTTCCCATCTATCTTCAGAATGTTGATTTAAACCATAAGGCTATGAATTTTTTTTTTAAAAAAAATTCTAAATCCACCTGTTCTTGCGATTTTGATCTCCACACATCCTTAAAAGGTGGTATAGATAAAAAATATTTTTATAACTTTTTCAAAAACTTAAAAATTCAAACAGCTAATGCTTTCTCCTTATTCAAATATTTAACATTTTAATCTCAAGAGATTGATTTGTCATTCAAGAATTCTGCTTTAAGAAGTAGGGTCTTAAGTTTGATTCACGTTTAACCTTCATAAACCACTCTCTTTACTTGTTTATTCAGCGTGTGGAATTAAGAGATCTTCACATGTTCCAAGAATTACTTAAATAGACGAGTGACACTTTAGTCATGAAAAAAAATACCTAAGAATAATGAGTCCAAATTTATTATATAGCTTTGTGAATCATTTGAATATTTCTCCTCATTCAAAGTGCTAACTTTTTACCTACTGTTCTTTGTGTCCTTGAATCATCCTCCAAAAAGGGAGTGATAATATGTATTTTTATTTTAAACTTTATATTATCTTGAATGATATTCATTTCTTCTTTAAATATAAAAGGTTTATATATTATAAAATAAAATATGATATTCTATTTATTGATATAAACTAAAAAACAAATGCCTGATGAGTTAAAGTATCCTTTTTAATAAGTAGATATTTATTTCTTATCAATTATATCATTAACTATATTTATTATGTATTTTTTTTAATAAAAATATTTTTTAAAATATATTCTATTTAATTTGAAATATGGTTATTAAAATAGATATTAGAACCTGGCCTTTTCAAGTAGATATGATATTTTATAATATAGTTTTTGAGACCTAATTTCACTTTAATGGAAAAAAAAAAAAAAAGGTCATAGTTGTATCAAGGTGGATGCTGCCAACAGCAAATCCATTCTCATAGTTACCATTGGCAAATTGTGTCATGGTGAGGGAAGTGCGACTTTGGAGTTGTTTTCTTTTTAATAAAAGATAAATCGATTTGATAAATATTTACAAGTTTCTTTAGTTTTGATTGTAATATAGTGGTTAAAATTTAATTCAAGTCAGCAAAATTTAGAGAGCCTATAAAAACATAATTTGATCGAATAAATCAAAATCATTTATTGGGGTCAAATTTTTAAATATAAATCTTTTTAATAGACAAACAAATGTAGTCTATGACGCGCTTAAAAGTTTGTACATAATCCTTTTGAATACAACCTTTTGAGGATCCTTAACCCTAGAAATAGATATAGACTCCCCTCCTGTCAATGATATTGATATTCTTTTTTTAAGTGATAAAGAGAATATACAAGACCAAAAGGGAAAAATAGATAGTAAGGTAATGTGTCTAGGGTTTAGTTTTGAATTATTATTTCACTGACCGATTTGTCTAATACTTATTTAAATGTATAAAAGATAAAATAAAAAGCTCAATATGAAAATTAAGATTATTTACAAATAACAAATTAATAAACATAAGTATTAGCACATCAATTATTAGTATTTTATGCTATTCTTAAATAAAATTAAAATATCAATTATTCATTATGTATTACAGATACAAGATTTTAGTTTCCTCTATTTTTGCATTGAAATGAGAGAAGAAACTCACTGTGTATTTCCATTCTCTATTAGTAAATATATATACAAAGGGATCCTAATAATATCCCAAATCCTATATACAAAGTGATCCTAATCATATCCCAGATCCTACAATCATACTTAATCATATTTTACATACGCACTAATTTACAGGCAGGGATCATGGCATAAAATAAGGACATGTCAACTATTCATTAATATGTCCCTCAAGCTGATGGGGGAGGAGCCCACTGAAGCTTGGACCTAAAGGGTGAAAAATAGAAGAAAAGAGAAACTTGGTGAAGATATCAGCAAGTTGATTAGAAGAATGAACAAAGCGCACGGACAAAAGACCTTTGCAGACTAAGTCGCGAAGGAAGTGATAAAAAACTTCAATGTGTTTTGTTCGTGCATGAATGATGGCATTCGCACGAGCTGAGTTGCATCCATATTATCATAATAGAGTTGAATCGAAGAAGACAACAAGATACCAATGTCACGAAGAAGATATGAAATCCAAAGAAGCTCTGGAGGTAGTAGTAGAGAGAGCTTTATACTCGGCTTCAGTACTAGACCAAGAGTCTTAAATTTGCTTTTTAGTAGCCCTAGAGATAGGGTTTGCACCAATAAAAACACAATATCCTATAGTTGAGCGACGTGTATCAGGACAACCGGCCCAATCAACGTCAACATAGCCGGTAAGAGAAGAGGAAGATGTGGCGATAAAACACAGACCATAACCCAATGTTCCTTTCAAATAGCGTAGAACATGATTAGCAACATGAAAATGAATGTCCCGCGGGTAATGCATGAACTGACATACTTGTGAACGGCATATGTAATATCCAGTAGAGTGAAGGTAAGTTATTGCAAGGCACCATCTGTAATGCCCCGACCCAGAAGTGGGCCCGGAACGCTACAAATTTTTTATTTTTATTTTGTAAACTAACCTCAAAAAAAGTCACACGTATTCTCAACATGTGGACTCAAACATGCACCATATATCTACCCACACATATCATATAATCAAATATTTCCATAAATCAACTATCTCTTATTTATATCAGAGTAACTGTGGATCATAGTGGTTCATACATGCCATTAAGTAATAAGTACCACATGCGGTACTTTACAAAACATATGGTTTAAAAGAACCAAAAGATCAACAAAAGAGAAATTCTCGTCCGTGGGAATCCGAAGAAGTCGCGACAGCTTAACCATTCTAAGCTTGATACGGGGTTCCTCCTCCTCGGGTACATCTCCTGAAATGTGAGTTGTGTGAGCCAACCAGCCCAGTGAAAGTACATAACAATGCAGTTTATTGAGCATCATGTTAGCCAAAAATCAATATTATCAATATAATAGTTTTATCCTACTAAAATCTCAACATCATTCCATAACTGCTGACATCCACCGTAACACCTAGACACTATACTGAGACTATAAGTATTAAGTCCCGACAAGATTAAAATACAATTCTTGCAAGTACATCTCCGACACACCTAGAATAATTAATGGCTGCGAGCTTATTTCAGCAATATATTCTTCTGCAGAAGATGTACCTTTCTTTATATTTTGAAGTCGATTTCGAAGATGATCAAGACGGGCTTGAGATTACTGCTGGAAAAGAGTTTCAAGTGCACCCCAAACTTGCTCCGAAGTTTGTAGACCAAGGACATTGAGCATTGGTGCTAGAAGAGAGACTTGCTTTGATGCAGCTTTATAAAAATTGTTCAGTTTTCAACCAGATTTTGTATTGTGGATTGACACTTTCTTTTTGTGTTGTTTGATTGATCATCATTTTTGCCGGAGGAGGTATAGGTCCATCCAGAAAACCAAGCAAATCATTGCAAATAAGAAGAGGCATAAATTGATCACACCACAAAAGATAGTTCTCTGAATCTAATTTAATTGAGATATGATTTGATATGTTTGAGATAGGAAAAGAAAGAGGAGGCGGAGAAGAAGAGGTGGAAGCCATACGTAGGACAGAAAGACTGAACTGGATGAAGAGGAGCATAATAGAAATTGAGATAGAAGAAACAAAGAATGGATGCTATGAGTATATGCCTAGGACTGGCTTTGATACCATGAAATGAGAAAAGAAATTTATTGTGTATTTCCGTTCTCTGTTAATAAATATATATACGTAGGGATCCTAATCATATCCCAGATCCTACAATCATGCTTAATCATATTTTATATGGGAGCCCATATAGATACCCAGGAAATCTTTCTCTACACACTCATTTTCTAAAATTGGATGGAAATTATCATTTGCCCTTCCACCTAAAACGCCGCATCCTCAAGGGGTGATTCGTTCGGACGAATTAAAAAATTCATTTAAACGAATAGACTGTGAAGTGAGATTTTCAAAATGAGGCCGTTTCTTGACCGATTTCTACAAATAAGGTATCAAAATTCATAATAGATGAATTTTGATACCTTGTTTGTTGAAATCGGTAGAGAAACGACCTCGTTTGAAAATCCCACTTCAAAGTCCATCCGTCCGAATGAATTTTTTTAATTCAGTGGATTATCCATTCAGAGGATGCGGTGTTTTTAAGTAGAAGGACACAATGATGGTAGGATGTATAAAGAAAGATTTTCCAAGTATCAACATGAGCTCCCATTTTATACATGCACCGACTTGCAGAGAGCACGGCATAAAATAGGAGAGGTCAACTATTTCACTAATATGCATAAACATAGGGATTACAAGAATTTTTTTTTTTTTTCTGAGTGACAATGGGTCGATTCCCAAGTCAGTAGCAGGTGACGTTACAAGTGGAAGAAGAAGCTACGGTCCACTTGCAGGATAAGGTTTTCCTCTCTTTTATTTATTTTTTCCTTTGCACAGCATTCCCAATATTTCCATCAATACTAGATCCTACTTTCTCTTTTGTAGAAGGCATTTTCTTTTTGGAAAAAGGGTCCCCTTCTCGGATAAAAATGAGGATTTATAGATACAGACAGGCATTGTCATTGTCTGAGATTTCATTGAGAGGCAAGTACTAGTTTTGTTTTTTATTCATTTTGACTAGCGAGTCTTCACATTCTTTGTAACGCCATTGTTGGTGTTCAAAACTTGAGTTGCAAGTATCTTCAAAACTTGAGTCGCAAGGATCTCACTTGTCACTAAAACTTGTTATCACTTCTCCAATTGAAATGACACGGAAGGACTGGTTTCACCGTGTCTTCAAAATTTGGGTTGCAAGTATCTCACTTGTCACCAGAGCTCTATATCACTTTTCCAATTGAAAATGACATGGGCTGCGTTTGGATGGTGGATATTTTTTTAGAGAGGTGCATTTCGGGATAAGGATATTCAAAATGAAAAGGGTATTAAAAAAGTGACCAAAAAAAAAGATAAAAAAGGGTGTTATCTCATGACCTCCTCAATTATCAAAAAGAGTAATGAAGGGTTACCCTACATCACCCCCGTTTATCTCCAATCCAAACGCTTCCATGGAAGGATTGGTTTCACAGTCAAGACGCTGGCCTCATAAAACAAAGTTTTGATTTCGATTCATGTTCAACTCCTCTATGTCACTTCTGATGAAATTGATCTTCATCGACTTATTCAGTTTATAGATTAGAAGGTTTATACATACTTATAAAATTAGTTTCATCTTTAAAATAGAGTAAAAATATTTATATATAAAAAAAATATCTCAAATCATTAAATAATGCTTTAGAGCAATTTTCTATCTGGGTGGTTGTTTTTGTAGTGGTGCATCCCAAATGTTGAAATATCGGCCGATACATATCGTATCGGCCGATATGTATCGATATTTTAATACCGAACGATATCGGCCGATACGATATATATCGGCCGTACATAGGTATTATCGGCCGATATGGCCGATATTCGGTCCGAAATATCGGTCACAATATCGACCGATATTCATAAATATCGGTATTTAAATTTATTTATTTTTTTAAACACCGGTACGGTTTTTCACGGTTTTTACATGGTTTTCCACAGTTTTTACTGTTTTTAACGATTTTTCGCGGTTCTTCACGGTTTTTAACGGTTTAGGGTTTACAGCTTTCACGGATTCTCACGGTTTTTTGCGGTTTTTGGCTGTTTTTTGCGGTTTTTGACAGTTTTCCACGGTTTTTTCACGGTTCCGATATCGGAGGAGAGAAAAATGCCGATATCGAAGGAGAAAAAAAATTATAGGCCGATATATCAGTTTTAACGTTTTTTTAATCCCTGACTGCATCCAAAGTTGGAAAAGTTGGATTTTTAAGAAAAACATAACATTAATGCCTTGAGAGCTGGTAAAAGTCATAACCCTTTTTTTTTTTTTCTTTATTGTGCTATCAAGACGTCATTGTTGGGACCGATGTTGCTATGAATAGTTATTACCTTCTTCAGGAAGCCAACAACACTGTTCTTTATTTTAACTTCTCTGTCAAATCAATGTGTATTATTATTACCTTCATTTAGATATTATGGTGATAATTTTTCAGTCACTAAACACATGGTTCAATCTAAAGGATTTATTCATACAATGTTCTCTACCAACATTCTCTAGAGGGTGCAACTTTTCAATCTGATGACTAACCATTCTTTTTGTGTTGTTTGATGGATCATCTTTTTTGCCGGAGGAGGTATAGATCCATCCACAAAATCAAGCAAATCATTGCAAATAAGAAGCAGCATAAATTGATCACACCACAAAAGATAGTTCTCTGAATCTAATTTAATGGAGATATGATTTGATATGTTTGAGATAGGAAAAGAAAGAGGAGGCGGTGAAGTAGAGGTGGAAGCCATACGTAGGACAGAAAGACTGAAGTAGATGAAGAGGAGAATGATAGAAATTGAGATAAAAGAAATAAAGAATGGACACTAAGGACTGGTTCTGATACCATGATTAGATCCTACAATCATGCTTAATCATATTTTATATATGCACTAATTTACAGAGAGAGATCATAGCATAAAATAAGGAGAGTTCAACTATTCCACTAATATGCATAAACATAGGGATTACAAGACTTTTTTTCTTTTTCTGAGTGACAATGGATCGATTCCCAAGCATCGTCATTGTCTCAGATTTCATTGGAGAGGCAAGTGCTAGTTTTATTTTTTATTCATTTTGACTAGCGAGTCTTCACATTCTTTGTAACTTCATTGTAGGTGTTCAAAACTTGAGTTGCAAGTATCTTCAAAACTTGAGTTGCAAGGATCTCACTTGTCACTAAACGTTTTATTACTCTTCCAATTGAAATGACACGGAAGGACTGGTTGCACCGTGTCTTCAAAATTTAAACTTTTCATCACTTTTCCAATTGAAATGACACGGAAGGACTAGTTTCACCGTGTCTTCAAAATTTGAGTTGCAAGTATCTCACTTGTCACTAAAACTCTCTTACTTTTTCAATTGAAAATGACATGGGCTGCATTTGGATGGAGGGTAATGTTTTAGAGAGGTGCATTTTGGGATAAGAGTATTCAAAATGAAAAGGGTATTAAAAAAGTGAGAAAAAGAAGTTAAAGAGGAGTGTTATCCCATGACTTCTTCAATTTCCAAAAAAGAATAATGGAGAGTTACCCTTCATCACTCCCGTTTATCCCGAATCCAACGCTCCCATGGAAAAATTGGTTTCACAATCAAGATGCTCGTCTTATAAAATAATTTCTTGATTTCGATTCATTTTCAACTTCTCTAAGTCACTTTTAATGAAATTGATCCTCATCGATTTATTCAGTGTGTAAATTGAAAAGTTTACACATATTCGTAGAATTAGTCTCAACTTCAAAATAGAGTAAGAATATCTATATATAAAAAAAAAATCTCTAATCATTAAATAATGCTTTAGAGCATTTTTCTATTTGGGTGGTCGTTTTTATAGTGGTGCACCCAAAGTTGGAAAAGTTGGGTTTTTTAGAAAAACATAACATTAATGTCTTGAGAAAAAACATAACATTAATGTCTTGAGAACTGGTAAAAGTTATATCCCTTTTTTCTTTTCTTTATTGTGCTATCAAGACGTCATTGTTGGGACCGATGTTGCTATGAATAGTTATTACCTTCTTCAGGAAGCCAACAACACTGTTCTATATTTTAACTTTCTCTGTCAAATTAATGTGTATTATTATTACCTTCATTTAGATATTATGGTGATAATTTTTCAGTCACTAAACACATGGTTCAATCTAAAGGATTTATTCATACAATGTTCTCTACCAACATTCTCTAGAGGGTGCAACTTTTCAATCTGATGACTAACCATTCTTTTTGTGTTGTTTGATGGATCATCTTTTTTGCCGGAGGAGGTATAGATCCATTCACAAAATCAAGCAAATCATTGCAAATAAGAAGAAGCATAAATTGATCACACCACAAAAGATAGTTCTCTGAATCTAATCTAATGGAGATATGATTTGATATGTTTGAGATAGGAAAAGAAAGAGGAGGCGGTGAAGTAGAGGTGGAAGCCGTAGGTAGGACAGAAAGACTGAAGTAGATGAAGAGGAGAATGATAGAAATTGAGATAAAAGAAATAAATAATGGACCTTTTACATTAAGGACTGGTTCTGATATCATGAAATAAGAAAAGAAATTCACTGTACATTTCCATTATTTGTTAATATATATATATATATCCCAGATCCTACATTCATGCTCAATCATATTTTATATATGCACTAATTTAGAGATCATGGCATAAAATAAGGAGAGGTCAACTATTCCACTAATATGCATAAACATAGGGATTACAAGAATTTTTTTTTGCTGAGTGACAATGGGTCGATTCCCAAGTCAGTGGAAGGTGACGTTACAAGTGGAAGAGGGTCCACTCGAAGGATAAGGTTTTCCTCCTTTTCATGGTTTTCCTTTTGCACAGCATTCCCAATATTTCCATCAATATTAGATCCTACTTTTTTCTTTTGAAAAAGGCATTTTCCTTTTGGAAAAAGGGTCACCTTCTTGGATAAAAAGGAGGATTTATAGATACAGACAAGCATTGTCATTGTCTGAGATTTCATTGGAGAGGCAAGTACTAGTTTTATTTTTTATTCATTTTGACTGGCGAGTCTTCACATTCTTTGTAACGTCATTGTTGGTGTTCAAAACTTGAGCTGCAAGTTTCTTCAAAACTTGAGTTGCAAGGATCTCACTTGTCACTAAACTTTTTATCACTTTTCCAATTGAAATGACACGGAAGGACTGGTTTCACCGCGTCTTCAAAATTTGAGTTGCAAGTATCTCACTTGTCACTAAAACTCTCTTATCACTTTTCCAATTGAAAATGACGTGGGCTGCATTTGGATGGAGGGTAGCTTTTTTAGAGAAGTACATTTCGGAATGGGATAAGGGTATTCAGAATGAAGAGGGTATTAAAAAAGTGAAAAAAGAAAGATAAAGAGGGATATTATCTCATGACCTCTTCAATTATAAAAAAAAAGTAATTTCAATAGATTATCTCAATTGATTTAGTAGTAAAATCTCTAGAAGGAGGTCTTGGATTCAAACCATGAGAGCATCAATGAAGGGCCACTTCCAATGAAAATATATAAAGAGTAAAGTCCTATCGATTTACTCGGTGTGTGCGGATAAGAGGATTTTCACATACTCTGAAGGACTAGTAGGATGTGACGTCTGGACACCTTCGGACCTCAAAAAAAAAAATTATCAAAAAAGAGTAATGAAGGGTTACCCTTCATCACCCCCATTTGTCCCCAATCCAAACACTCCCATGAAATGGTTGGTTTCACAGTCAAGACGCTCGTCTCATAAAGTAAAGTCTTGATTTCGATTCATGCTCAACTCCTCTTAGTCACTTCTAATGAAATTGATCCTCATCGATTTATTCAGTGTATGAATTGAAAGATTTACACATACTCGTAGAATTAATCTCACCTCCAAAATAGAGTAAAAATATTCATATATATATATATATATATATAAAGTCTCAATCGTTAAATAATGCTTTAGAGCATTTTTCTATCTGGGTGGTTGTTTTTATAGTGGCGCATCCAAAGTTGAAAAAGTTGGGTTTTTTTACAAAAACATAACATTAATGCCTTGAGAGCTTGTAAAAGTTATATCCCTTTTTATTTTCTTTATTGTGCTATCAAGACGTCATTGTTGGGACCAATGTTGCTATGAATAGTTGTTGCCTTCTTCAGGAAGCCAACAACACTGTAATCAATATGTATTATTATTGCCTTCATTTAGATATTATGGTGATAGTTTTTCGGTCACCAAACACATGGTTCAATCTAAACGATTTGTTCATACAATGTTCTCTACCAACATTCTCTAGAGGGTGCAACTTTTCAATCTGATCATGAATTATCAAATTTGTATTAAAACTCAACCCATGGCCAAGCTTTGTTTGTAAGGTTTGAGCCCAATTCTAAATTTGAAATGAATATCCAGGTTTATAGAGTATAGGGACTTTTAGATCCAAAATAGGTTTATTTGTATCATTATTTATAAATATCAGAAAGTATTATTAAAGGAAATCATGTTTTTATAAGATTAGAGTCAAATCTAAGCTTTGAGATCAAAGTTGGGCCTTCTTGAATAAAGTTTTTAGCCTAGAAAATGAGCTTGGATCAAGCTCAAGTCCATTTAGACTCGACTTTTTTTTTTATACAAGTTCAAGTTAGACCTAACTCAAATTGCATCTCTACATATAATGTTTATATATATGAAAAAATGTTACTATAAACACATGTGTTGTGAGTAAAGGTGAAAATATCGACCATCCTCAATAATTATATCGGCCAATATTATTAAGAGAGCTCTTACACACACTCGGTTTTTCTGCTTCTACACACCCGTTTTTAAAATTTCGGGTGAAATTACAATTTTACCCCCGCGTTTCCAATCATTCGAATGAATGCCAAAATGAATGTCCATGTGTAATTTCAATTCATTCGAATGAATGGGCTCAGCCTATTCATTCGAATGAATGAGGCTCATTCATTCGAATGATTTAAATAATAAAATTTATTTTAAAACTTTACACTTATTTTTTAAGCACTGTGTATTTCCAAAATTTCTCAAATTGAATATCTAGACTAATTAAAATAACCTGATAAAAATACCTTAAGACTTCAAGGTATTTTGACACTCCTAAATATTTAAAACACAGTATTTTACAAATAAGAGTATCCCTAGGGTGTGTCAAAAATACATTTGGAAGTGTCAAAAGACCTTGAAGTCTTAAGGTATTTTTATCAAGTTATTTTAATTAGTCTATATATTCAATTTGAGAAATTTTGAAAATACACAGTGCTTAAAAATAACTGTCTATATTTTAAAACATAGACCGTTATTTTTTAAGCACTGTGTATTTCCAAAATTTCTCAAATTGAATATGTAGACTAATTAAAATAACCTGATAAAAATACCTTAAGACTTAAAGGTCTTTTGACACTTCCAAATGTATTTTTGACACACCCTAGGGATACCCTTATTTGTAAAATACTGTGTTTTAAATATTTAGGAGTGTCAAAAGACCTTGAAGTCTTAAGTTATTTTTATCAGGTTATTTTAATTAGTCTAGATATTCAATTTGAGAGATTTTGAAAATACACAGTGCTTAAAAATAACTGTCTATATTTTAAAACATAGACCGTTATTTTTTAAACACTGTGTATTTCCAAAATTTCTCAAATTGAATATCTATACTAATTAAAATAACCTGATAAAAATACCTTAAGACTTAAAGGTCTTTTGACACCTCCAAATGTATTTTTGACACACCCTAGGGATACCCTTATTTGTATAATACTGTGTTTTAAATATTTAGGAGTGTCAAAATACCTTAAAGTCTTAAGGTATTTTTATCAGATTATTTTAATTAGTCTAGATATTCAATTTGGGAAATTTTGAAAATACACAGTGCTTAAAAAATAAGTGTAAAGTTTTAAAAAAATTTAAATAAATGTATATACTGTATACTGTAAGTTCACATTCATTCGTTCACAGTCATTGAAAACGGCCATTCGATTCATTTACAGCCATTCGAATGATAACGGGTCATTCGAATGAACGGATCGTTGATTCGAATGACCGTTCATTCATCGTTCATCCGAATGAATGAAGGAAACGAACGAATGAAATTACTATTCATTCGAATGAATGATCCATTCATTCGAATGAATGGGCTAAGCAGTATTTCGTGTTTCTGCTCAGCCCATTCATTCGAATGAATTGAAATTACACATGGGCATTCATTCGAATGAATGCCAAAATGAACTAGGCATTCATTCGAATGATGGGAAACGCGGGGGTAAAATCATAATTTTACCTAAAATTTTAAAAATGGATGTGTAGAGGCAGAAAAATCAGGTGTGTGTAAGTGCTCCCTATTATTAAATATAGCTTATTTCAATTGTAAAACAAGTACTTTTGACTGCTTGCATTTTATCTCCACTCTCGATAAATTGAGAGCTCCGTCCATTACACAAGACATGCACTTTGACGTTTGTAAAGCTGTATCACATAAGCGATCTCCTTTCTGCGTTTTTCACTTTTGAAATTTTATTTACCCTTTGTCAACCTGTATTACAGAAGCAACCTAATTTACCCAAGTTTGCACTTTGATGTTGTTAATTCTCTCTCTCATGTTTTTGTACAATGTATAGTTTAAAAAAAAATAAAGATAGAAATCTTAAATAAATGAAAAGAGAATCGAAAGTTATGCATTAACATAATAATAAAATGTGTTTTTAAACAAACGTGTTAAAGCGGATAACTCAATAAATCTTTAAAGTATATGTAAATCTCTCAATTCATATAGACCAATGTTATCAGAACTGGATCGTCTACCGAACCGTCTCCAATAAAGGTTGGGTTAAATAAGGTTCAACGGGATTAACTATGGGTATGACTTGGTCAAAACCGTATCATCCGTATGGTAGTGACATACAAATCCTTGCAATAAGGATACTGTGAAATCTATTTCATTGAGGATAATGGAATAAAATATTTTGTGGAATACACACACTTGATGGAATATCATTCGTGAAGTTTCACCTCTCATTTAATCATCTTAAAACTTGTGTTTTTAGTCTTTAAATTTTGATGATTAAAATGATTATTTTAACACATTTAATTCATGTTAAGATGATTATCCATGTGGTCTTCAGCTATTTAAACAATTGCATTCTAATTTATGTTAAATAACTAGCATTTCAAATGAATTTCACTGAATATTTTTTATTTAAGAAAAGAAGAACATTTTATTTTTACTAAAACAATGACATTGCCTTTTTAAGGATAATGATTTTTGTACCTCTATTTTTTTTCATAGAATACCCCTTTAAAGAAAAATTAACATTTACTCATACTTCCCTCTCTTTTCATTTTTTTTTCCCAACAGTACCGGTTACCTCAGGAAGCGGGAGGTTGAGGGTTCGAGCCTCCATGGCCTAACCTTAGTGTGTTCTAAGGATAGTGGGCTCACCCATGAGGGTTTTAGCAGGACTGTGTCTGAATTTTCCACACATAAATAAAAAAAAAAAAATCTTTTAAAGAGATACACCATGAGAGAAAATGGGAGTGAAAAAATCACTACCCTTTTAATTATATCGATTTTTTTAATGAGACTACAAATCATATTTTTTCTATTAGGCCCTACCAATTTTTTATATGTGTATAAGCGTATGTGCTGTTAGATCAATCTACCCTTGCCCGTTGGCACTTAAAAATTTAACAATAGTAAAACCTCTATAATGTAATAAGGTTGGGACCATAGTACATATATTGTATTATAGAAGTTATTGAATTAGAGGGTTTAGCAATATTTATTTTTAAAAAACTCCTAAAAACTCTCACCTATTATAAAAAATTACTTTCAGTTTATCTTTGTGGAAACAAATTACTCATTTCAGCTTCTCTTTCTGAAAAAAAATTATCCTACAACAGAGTGGGCGGACCATTAAGCCCAAAGATTCTTTAGACGGATAATCTCCTTGTCATCTTGCAACCCAGACAGTTTACATATCCCTATCCTTAGAGCAAAGTGTTTAGCCCATTTATCTTCTTTATATATTATATTATATTTATAAAATAATAAATAATCTCCACCTACCCACATCCCCGCTCCTCTTTTTTCATCCCAAATTTTCTCTAGACTTCCACACTTTATCAGTTTGTGAGGTCCTTAGTCATTTTTGCAGTAGTTTTTTATTCTAAATGTGTGGAAAATTACTTTGCAAAATAGTTGAGATAATACATTTTTTATTCTGAATGTATTGACTATTGAGTTAGAGAAATTTATTATATTTTGTATGGGCCCGAGGTGAGAACTAACTGCCAATATTATTTTAGACATGTTATCACTTTATAGAGTATTACATTACTGAGAGTTTACTGTATTTAAGCCATGCCCATTGAGCATTTATGATTTATTTAATAGAAGTTGTTAGTTACAAATTTCAATCAAAGTAAATAGGGATAGAAAATTTTGTTGATATGTAGAAATTTCAGTTAATATTTCAAAATATTAGTTAATTTTTTTAAAAGATACATTGTAATACCCTAACCTAAATTAGACTTAATTAATATGATTTCTTTTAATCATGTAATGGCGCATGTCAACAAAATGGTTATGGGAATAAGATGATATATAAATCGTACGATTTTATGATTTTCGATTCACGATTCACGATTCACACTTCTAGAACAATTTCGATACGATTCGAGTTTGATAACATTGAGTAAAATTGGAGAATGCTATACACTTGGAGCATTGGGAATATTTGTAAAATTCCATACTCACAAGGTGTGTGATAATATGTTTAAGTGAATGTTGCCTTGTACACATTCTAATGTATAGTTGGGTAAGGTTATGGTTTGACCTCTTTATGCCTGTGTGTGATTGATGTGAATATATTGTATCAGATACATATGTATGAGTTTTCCAAGTTTCCTTTGATTAGATGTTTAATATAATTGAGAATTCATAGATTTGTGATGTGTTAAAGTATGATAAAATGTATGATAAATAAAGATTGCCAAAGATGTGTAATGTAGGGCCTTAAACCTTCCCATACTTGTCTATTGTTATGAGTAATGTATGTATCAAATGAATTCTCATGATTGTGATTGGAATTTTTAGATGGGTAACTCATATAAAAAGAATGATGAATGTGTTTTATGCCATGCTTGGATTATATGATGATGTATACAGTACTAGTGAGCACATATGTTAATAATGGTTGTGGTGGATCGACCTAACCAAGTGTAGAATGAATTTCCATGATTTGAAGAGGGTCTTGGTAAATGATTAGACTAAGTGATATGAGTGACTTAAGGTCAAGTATATTAGAAACCAAGGGGGGGTTAACTTGTGCTAAAATGGGAATAGACTAGCATGATTGAGAATGCATAGAATGCAATGTAAATGTTAAGAAAGCCTTATTTGATTTCCCTAAAGTAAAAGTATGATCACTTTCCAATGTCAACCCAAATGTGAAAATAATGAACTACAGTTGATCTGATCCACTATGTGGTATGTAGGCAACTGAGAGCATTGTGCCTCAGCTCGATTAAAAGATGCATTGTGTCATCCATTTATATTAAGGATAATGTAAGTCATTGAGCAAATATGAAGGGTAGAAAGAGATTGGTTGGATATACATTCCTTATTATAGACCCTAATGCTAGATGTTGGATCCCTTGAAGGCGGTCCGAAGAGGTTATGATGCCTTAGGAGTTTCGATATGATGAGACATGTATGTTTATTACTCGAGTAAATCTTACAGTGGCTAGAAAACTGTGAAAATTCTTAAGATGGACGGATGAGGACTTTGGCACTGAGATGTATGTGACAAGGTCACTTGATTATATTGATACGTGGCATGAGTAAGTCCCTCACGTGATGATTATATTGAGACGTGGAATGAGTGTATCCTTTACGTGATATTGATTATATTGAGGCATAGTATGGGTGCGTCCCTCACCTGATTTTGATTATATTGAGGCCTGGTATGGGTGCGTTCCTCAGGTGATATTGATGATTGAGACGTCGTATGGGTGCGTCCCTCACGTAATATTGATTATATTAAGGTGTAGTATGAGCGTGTCCCCCACGTGATATTGATAATTGAGACGTGGTATGGGTGCGTCCCTCACGTGATATTGATTATATTAAGGCATTGTATGGGTGCGTCCCTCACGGGATATTGATGATTGAGACGTGGTATGGGTATGTCCCTCACGTGATATTGATAACGTTATACCTCAGTCCGTTGAAAAAGGAAGCGTAGATCATTGTGTCTCAACTATGTGTTGGGGATTAGACCCAATACCTACATACAGAAAATACAGATTCAATCACATAAAGAGAAAGAACACACGAGATATACGTGGCTCGGCCCAACCTTGACCTACATCCACGAGATAAAAAGAATACATAGATATAAGATTTGGATCCCAAGATCTCTTTTGGTATCTTCCCTCTCTCTCTATCTCCCTCACTACACCTCTACTGCAAGAGGCCCCTTGTGGCCTCAGAAGGCACTCGGCCAAACGGCAGGGTTTCCATGAAACCCACGTCCTTAATATATAGCAGTATTGCAGTGTCCTATGTTTAGCAGTTTCCTAATGTAATTAGGAATCCCATGTAATTAGGAGTCCTATGTAATTAGGAGTCCCATATAACTAGACTCCTAATTTCAGTGGAATTGAGCCACAAGTTCCAACACTATGTATAATTAAAAGGATGAGATAAGTATATAGATTCCATGAGTACGGCCTAAAGTAGTCGTGAGACTGTGGGAACCTCGATATGAACATACGGAGACTATGGCATTGAGATGTATATGTGACTTGGTCACTTGATATTGAGACGTGGAATGGGTACATCCCTCACGTGATTATGATGGTTGACTGACCGTTTCAGAGAGATATTCGGGACGATGTGGTAGGCTATGGAGACTTGGTCCTGTAGGTTTGCCATCGAGGTGTAGGTCCCTCACATGCTACGCGCTGGAGGGCACTCTCACGGATATTTAGCACACTTGATGTGCGTTGATGTGTAGAGCTAGACACTATTTTACCCCATGGGGGTGGTGCTAACTTCAATAGACGCGGTCCGACTGCCTTAGAGCTTGAATGAATCACTCATGATGTGAAGGGATGTAGGGCGATGTAGACTTGATCACGTCAGTCTTGAGTCTCCCACTTAGTAAGTGATGGGCCCTAAGTCTTGCTAGGGGTCGTGATATATTTATGATATGATATGATGATTTGATATTGTTGCCACACTCACGTAGTGATTCATTCGATTGTTGTTCCTACGGATAGAATATCTCATGGTAGATGATGTGCCACTGGATTAGTTACGCCCATGGATGGATTATACCTATGGAGGAATTATATTTATGGATGAGTTATACCCATAAATAAATTATACTCACAGGTACCATGTTAGCAGGGATGAATGTGTATACCCATGGATGATGTTTCCCATGGTGGTTTGGATTCATGCCCGGATTGGTCTTATGGTAGACCTGTTAGTTTCATAGTAAACGTATTGGTCTTATGTTAGACATGTTGGTCCCATGGTAGACATATTCGTATTATGGTGGACATGTTGGTTCTATAGTAAACGCATTGGTCTTATGTTAGATATGTTGGTCCCGTGGTAGACGTATTGGTATTATGATAGACATGTTTGTCACATAGTAGACGTATTGGTTTTATGGTAGACTTATTGGTCCTATAATAGACATATTGATTCTACGAATTTATGAGTTATGCCCATGGATGGATTATACCATGGAGTAGTTATATTCATGGATGGTTATTACCCATTGATAGATGATACTCACGGATGGAGAGTTATCAGGGATTGATGATGAATCCGTAGATGTTGTTCCCATAGTAGACATATTGGTTTCAAGCCTAGATATTGATTAAATAGTGCGCATATTGACCTCATGATAGATATAATGGTTCATGGTAGACGTAGTTGTCTCATGGTGGACGTGATGATTATATGGATAGATATTATTTTCCCATGGATGGTTATTCCCATGTAGGGTTTTGTGACTATGGATGAGTATTGTATACCATGATAGATGATTGGCTAGACCCGTGATAGATGAGATCTATTCCATTAATGAGGCCCACGATAGGGTAATTAGAATGTCTTGATGTAACATCATGAATAGCATGTGGTCAATGCCATGAAATAAATGAACTAAGAACTACGCAGGATCTGATTTCCATTGGAGTACGTAGGCAATTGATAATTCAGTTCGATCAAATCAAGAGTCCAATAAGACCTTGGATCCGTAGAGATCTCGCAACACGTGCAGGTGTCACGTGTTTGGACTATGTGTTGTGCATGTTTTAGAGTTGAAAAAAAAATATTATTGTTTCTCATGTGTCCGTTGGGTCGGGCCGTGACAAATAAAACATGTTTCGACCTCTTAATCACGTGGATTACAGTAAGGGATTTGTGAAAAGTCCAAGACTGACCCAATAAGAGATCGATAGCTCATTGATCCAACTTATTTAAATAAAAAGAGCAGAATGGTAATTTACTATTAACAATGTATTTTATTATTTAAATAATTATTTGATTATTATTGGAATGATATTAATTTCCTTATTAGGAGTTTAAATTTTAAAATTTATAAGTGTGTTTATTATATTTTTAATTTCAAAAAATGTTATTAGAAATCAACCGAAAAGGTCCCGAAAGCTAGGAAATGATTATTTTAAATAATTTTAGAAGTTAGAAAATTTTAAGAAATGTATGTATTGTTAGATTTTATTTTATCTCATTGTTCTATATTTCAGGTTTTGAAAATAGAGATTTTAAATTCTTAAAATAAATACAAATTAAGTTAATTAAATAATGTTAAAAACATGAATTTTGTTGAAATAAAGTAGTTTTCATAAAATATAAATCTTCAAAATTTTATAGTAATTTTAGATTTTAAAACCCAACATTTTGGGTAAGATGGATTAAATTAAATAAATCATTTAATAGCTAAATATTAAAAATAAAAGAAACAGGGTTTAAAATACAAATAAGATTAAAGGGACTAAATTGCAAATACTCCAAAATTCAAATCACCTGCGTAACAGTTGACGCTCCAAAACCTGCTGCGTACGCCCGAATCATCGCTCTATGCGATGATTCATGTAAGCTAGGCTATGGTAGCTTGACTACCGTGACTGCCTGAAGGCCACACCTCATCCTCCCTTCATGGCTATAAATACCAGTGAGAGGGAGAGGAGAAATATCAGCTTTCATTTGCTCTTCTATGTTTCTCTTCCTCTGCAAATTTTCTTCCGTTTCAAAACTATAACTTAAATGGAAGATTTTTTCAGTTATTGAAATTCAACCCAGGAATAGAAGCGAAGGTAACCATTATGTTTATTTTCAAATTCTAGTCAGTTTAGGATTAAAATGAAGTTAATTTGGTCGAGTTTTGACTCTTAAAATCAGATGTGAAGTTTAGTGGAAAACTTGAATTTTCATGTCTTTCACTGATTTTCCAGTTAAAATCTGATGTTTTCAATCAATATTAACTCTCCAAATCATTTATAAAGTGAAGAGGACTCACTGAAGAGTCCTTATAACCAGAAGTGTGTGAAAAACAAATTTAGAAGACTCATATTTCTGGATTCGTATTTTACACAGCCCCTCCCGTCACCGCTCTGTTGCAGGTGACAAAGGAATAAGACGACTCTCAAAAGTTCTGAGAATCGGCCTTCGGAAGTTCCTAGCTGTAGTTCGAAGTTTCGAAGGAGTATAGGCTAACTATTGAGCTCTCTGCCTCAACGGGTCATCAGGACGTTCCGAGACCCTTTCGGACGTTCCGAACCAATCTGAAGTTATGAACAGATCTCGGTAGGTTCCGAGGCGGACCAAGTCTCATGACTTTTGGAATTTTCTGTTTTCTGCTTGGTAGTATGCTCGAAAGTTCCAAGACCTGAACTTCGGAAGTTCCGAAGGTTCTGTAAAGACTCAAATTTTAGACAGTTGCTTGGAAGTTCTGAAGCCACAGTACCTGGTTCCGAGGAACCCAGAACAGGTTTTGAAACTTAGTCTAAGTTAGGATTTCATGTTAAATTTAGATCATAGGTTTTAATGTGATGTTTATGCCAATTTAATAATCAAAATTGATATTAACACATTTCATTAGTATTATTATGTAAACATGTATTATGTTTTCACTTTTAGGCCGATACTCTCTATCTGTGGCGTAGCGGAAACCTAACTCGGTAGATATCAGTAGCTGTGCGATTAACTTTGCCGCTCGGTAGAAAATAAGGGTTCGGGCACTGAGTGGTCTCTATGCATAACTCGATATGCGAATAGTGGCTTGAGTATTCTATATCTCTAAGCCTAACTCAATATATGAGTAGTGATCTGAGCATCTTATATCTCTAGGCCTAATTCAATGTCTCCATGGTCATTTACAGGAGACAATACGGGTAGTGGCCTGAGCACCTTATTATATTGCTGATTATTGTAATTTTGAAATGGATATTAATCCATTTAGGAGACTCAGTTCTATTTCCTTTGAACTTTTTCTGGAAAATAGGATACAAGGAGTTGAAATACTATGAATATGTGTTGTATTGTATCTGTATATATTGATTGATTATTGATTGTATAATTCATTTGTATCTTTGTTTGTGTGTTTGACAGATATTTCGATACCCCACACTTTCGGTGAAGAGACTTAACATTGCAGCATGAATAAATCAGGTAAAGAGGATCTAGTGTAATGAGTGGTTTCAAGGATCAGACTTAATGAACACACTCATATGCATAGACAGGATGCACTATTATGAAATGTGCTTATTGCTTTTAACGATGTTTGTCGTATATTCTGATTATTGATGAACTTGAGCATTATGATGATATTGATACTGCTTCCACGTACCCTTAACTAATGACTATTACCGGCTCAGGTGTGTCGATTACCGGCCTAGGTGTGTCAGTACCGGCCCAAAAATGTTGGAGATGTACTTGTAATATTTTGCATTTTGTCTGTGTCGGTTAATGCTTATAATCATTGTAGTGTCTAGGTGTTACGTTGGATGTTTGCAGTTTAGAAGATTATTTGATATATTGGCATGATAAATCTATTATGATGATGATGTTAATTTTGGCTAACCTGATATTCATTACACTACATTGTTATATTCTTTGCACTGAGCTGGTTAGCTCACACCACTCACATTTCAGGAGATGTACCAAAGGAGGAGGTACCTCCATTTCAGGCTTAGGATGGACATGCTGTTGCAATTAGTTGTGATTCTAATGGACGGAGATTTCATTTTATTCCGACTATCGGTTCCGTTGAACCATGTTTTGTTTAAAGTGCCTCATGTGGTACTTATGATGTTTTGTAATCATGTATTGAAATCACCATGTTACCGTTAGCAACTTTGGTTTGATGGGAATGAAAATATATTTTTTGTGATGGAAATATTTCTTTGTATGATATGTACTTTAAAAAAAGGTAGACATATGGTAAATGTTTGAATCCGCATATAAAAAGCGTGGATGACGTTTATTTCTGGGCATAACTATTGATTCAGCCCAGTAGAAGTTTTAAAGATAATTTCAAAAATAAAAATAAAAATAGTAGCGTTCTGAGCCCACATCCACGTCAGGGCATTACATACATACTTTTACTTATATTTAAATTAAGAAAAAATTAATTATAATTTTATTTTTCCACTTAAATTTGTGACTGAGCATGAAACTCCAATAAGTGATAAACAACATAAGGAATAAGACGTCATTTTGCTTCTATTTTACATGATTTCCAAAATAATATTCCCTCCGTCTCAAAATACTTGTCCTATTTCGAATTTTTTTTATTTCTTTAAGGATCATTTTCACATGGAGTGTGCCAAAAGCCTATTAATAAATCCTCTGAGTTAATACAAACCTGATAAAAAAAAAAAGAGGTCTCGACGGTGTCTCGTTGTATAGTTACTACATAATAATGTTTTCCTAACTATGTAACAATGCATGATTGAGACGATCAGAGTCGTAGGTAGAAATAATTACAAAATACCTCATATGGGCAAGTCAATGCTTACGAAAGAAATCGTTTTCCCATCACGTTAAAAGGTGATTTGGAGCTCATTGAAAATGTTAAAACTTTGATTTAATGTGAAAATAAAGAAATAAGATAAGTAATTTAGGACAATTTTGAAATTCATATAAAACAAGTATTTTGAGAGCGAGGGAGTAATTTTTATTATAGATTTGTAATTTAGTTAATGATATAAAATAATAAATACCAAATAAGTAAAACCTTTCTTTCTTATAAACAGAAGTTCAATAAAACCCATAAAAGTATAAAACCCCCCAATTCCCATTCCGCGCTCCGACTTCTTCCCTTTTTCTACTTTCGGCTGGAAGCAAGTCGCAGGGATCATCCCTTGCTCCTTCTGCAACCAGGCACGCTTCTCTTTTTCTCCTTCCTACCATAACAAAATCCGTGAATTGCAGGAAATTTCATTCAAATTCTTTGCTTTTTTTTTTTTTTGTTAAAATTAACTTTACAGGCACTAAAACTCTGATTTCAACCAGCATTTCTCATCAATTTGACAGGGTTATTTTCTTTTCTATTTCGATGAAATGTTTGACAAATTCCCGCCTGATTACGGACTTCTTCCCGAGTTTTTAGAAAATGTTCCTTTTTTATAAATTAGAAATTATACTATCGAAACTTCAATTCATTGGAACTTTGTCTCGTTAAAACTGTTAATGTTGTTTGATCATGTCCTCGATTGCATCTGATTTCTAACAATAGCTGTTGAATGGTTAATCAGTTGCATGGTGGTTATCCTCAAGTTTGTTCATTCCATCATTTCTTTCCACTGTCATTGCTAGAGAGACTCTTATCATTCTCTAACCTACTGTTTCTAATTGCTTCTTTACCATCATTGTCATCATTACCACCTTCCTGAGTATCTCGCATTGGCTTTTGAGCTCTACATTTCCATTCTATCCCCAACAAAATCCATATCTTTTGTCATTCCACATCTTATATCCCTTCTATCCACATTTTTAAAGCTCTTTCTCCCATTCTCATACCTTTGGCGTGTAACCTTTAATTTTTTCGTTATGGGCTGTTTCTAGTCTTTCGTATAAGAGTTCAAAGTTCAAACCATCTCAAGTGGTAATCCTTCAGCTTCTTGTCTATTGGGACTGCTTCTAATGCCTCTTTAGTGTATGTCACTTCTAATTGAACCTTTTAGTTTTACTCCAGCCACCTATCTTAGCATGTCTCTCTTGTTCCATTACTTTGTCTACTTTATTTCTTCTGCTCATTTGGTTGTGTGTTATTTTTTACTTAGCTATGTGACATATCTTCCCCTGCCTTCTCCAAACACACATGAACCCGGTCAAATTGTTGGTTAGTGGTTAGAAATCATATTTTTGAAGACTTTAGGATGAATTTTAAGTATTTGTTTGCTTGAACATTTGAGAAAAACATTTAAATAGTTTTGGGTTTAGCATTCTACATGCCTAAAAACCAAATTTTTATGTTTCGACTTGCATATGCAATGGAGATTTGGTATGCTAGAGATTATATAAATTGTTTTTTGTAGCAGAGCTGTGGCGACTGTAGTAGAAAACTGTAGCCCAAGTACTGTAGCAACTGCATCAGGTACTGTATTACACTGTGGGTGGCTGTAGCAGCCCGATGGAATGAGGAGAAAAAGGAGAATGATAGGAGAAGAAGGGGCAGAAAATAGAGAGAGAAATGGTTCAGCCAGGTGGTGTTGGTGGCGGCTGAGCGTGAGCGAGACCGTGCTTGACTCTGCATAGCAGCAGAGGCGGCATTGTTGGGAGCACCTGGGCGAAGGATGGGGTTGCCAAAGGCACTGTCTTCCGGCAGAGAAGGTTGGCAGTAAGGGAGAAGGAGAAGGGCGTATGTGAGAAGGGAGGAGAGACGAAACTAGAGAGGAGTCAGCTGTTTGAGCAAAACGGAAAGGATGGGTGTTTAAGAGAGGATGGATTGATTAAAGGTGGCATTTCCATGCAGCTTAAATGAGAGAGATCATGGGGAGAAGAAGAAGAGAAACGGCTATGGTCTTTACTGTTGTTTGGGTGATGGTTAAGAGGTAGAAGAAGAGAAAGGGTCATTGGCATTTGGGTAAAAGTCAACCCAAGACCTCCTGCAGTTTTCAATTGTCTTCAAATTTCTTAGGGTGTATTTAGCAATCAGGTGGTTCTCATATATGAGATTCTAGAAATAGGAGAGTAAGAGTAAATATATTGAGAAATCAATAGATTGAAATCTTAGTATTTGGCTACTGTTGTAAAGATCTTGTAAAACTTTAGCAGATTGAAATCCTAGCATTTGGTTAAGATGTTGAAGGTATTAATATGATGACTTGGGAGCAAAAACAATTTAAAATCATCAAAATTGAAGAACTTTTATTTTAAAAAAAATAAAGAGCTCAAAAACATGTATTGTTGTTCCAATCATAGTAATTTTTGAGGCTTTACCGTCATCATCATCATCAATTGTCAAAATCTCATCTATTTGGGGTTGCTACTTCACCATTGGACCTTATTATAGACCATACAATTTGTCACTTCATTTTTGAATCTTCATGACATGCTAAAAAAATCTTAATTGGACCATAAATTTGGCCAAAACAAACACAACAACTTAAGCTTAAAAAAACAATTTAGAATAGTTAAAATTTTTAAATCTTAAAAAACATAGCTTCATTTTTTTTGAAAAGTAAAAAATCAGCTTCATTTATAAAGCCAAGGTGACATTTTCGGGGTCTAACAATCATGTTTAGACTATTTCAGTCTAAGTGTTAAATCGGGGCATAGTGGTTTCCATATAGGATGTAAAAGTTTAGAGATAAAAAATAATATAAAGTCGTCAAAATCAAGAAAGCTTTAAAATGACTTTGGTGATCCAATCAAGGTGATTTTTTCGAGCCTTGTATTTATATTTCAAGAGACCCATTATATTATGCCAAATTAAAAGCTACATACATTTTTTTAATCTATAAACTTTTACATCCCATGGTGGGTCACCTAGCATAATGTGATAGGCTTGTTGGAACGATTAAAGCAGGAATATGAAAATTACAAAAATAAATTTGACCGGATAAATGAGATCATTTTTTCAAGGTTTCTAGTTTTTAATTAATTTAATATTGTTTTTATTTAAATTTCATTTTCATTTAAATATCACATCATATGTGATTTTCCATCTTGAAAATTGAATTTATATGATCCATTGATTTTTCATGGCCTATTTTACAATGCTATAATGTTTGGATGGTGGAGTTTCTTGAAATTTTATGTCCATGTAGTCTACTATACATCCATCCAATTGAGGTCCAACCATGATATATGATTAGCCTTCATTAGAAAAGGAGCTTAGCCTCCGTCATGTAGCTATTTATTTGTGGGAGAGATTTGTGCTTGAGAAAGAAGCTGAGAGAGGCGTTCGATGCTTCCAAAGTGAGAAGGGAGAGGGAGAGAGGGAGGGAGGAAAGAGCAGCTGCTGCAGCTGCTATTGAATGCTTTGAGAGTCAATTGAAAAAGGCTCAAGAGAGTCGATCCCTTGAATTTCACTGATGTGGAGATGGAAAAGGGGAGAGTGAAATCTCCCCTGGATCTGTGGATCTACTTTTACAAGAGACACCCGAATCAACAAAATAAATCTATTATTTTTCTTCTAATTTAAATCAGAGATTGAATTTGCTTGTAATCTCCAACTTACCAAACACTATAATTTAAATCTTCTTAAGAAGATAGATTAGAATCTCAAATCTTTGGAGATTCATGCATACCAAACACATACTTAGGTAAAAGAGAAATGCTATTTTTGAGAAATGGTGCCAAGTTCAAAATTTGTTCATGTCTTCCTAGGACACGTTTTTTTTGTTTTGTTTTTTGAGATGGTGGAATGACTCGAAACTACAACCTCTAGGATGGGTACAATGAGCACTTACCAATTGTGGTTTAGAATTTTGTCTTCTACGATGTGAAAATTTTGATCCACATCTCTCTCTCTCTCTCAACATCAACATGAAATATGCTTATCTGGTACTTATGTTTATACCATGATAACATTTTTCGTAAAATGTTGTTTGATTGGGTGGTGTGGGGATTTAGAACTCAGAGGGGCGACCTTAGATAGATGGGAGATGGCTATGATGATGATGATTCTTCTTAAAATGATGTTGTTTTAACTCTTTAAAAAAGTCACCTTCTGTAAGTTGGTGATGAATGTACAATTTAGTAGGGTATTAACTCGCTAGTGTTTCTAGATGGGCTAATAGTTAACTTATGAGGATGAATGCATGCTTAAACAAATTTCTGCTTAGATTATTCTTTAGTTGCTTCATCAATGAAGGTTTTGATGATATTTTTTTTTCAGGGTGTTTTTTGTAGTACTACAAATGGATGCTTTCAGTTCATGCAGTTCAGAATGTGATGAGCGGGTGATCTTGGAGGGATTGATCAGTGCCTTTGGGTCAGTTTTTTCACTTCAGGAGATAGAATCTGCTTATGACAAGGCTGGGCATAATGCAGATGTGGCTGTTGAAATTCTCCATGGTTTGCAAGCACATGATGCAATTCAGGCCACTGAAAAATCAACTCATTTGAAAAAGAATTCTAAAGGGTCGAAGCCAAGAAAGTTATCTTATTCAGTAGGCACTGTTTCAAGTGTTATGGGTAGAGGATATGCTAGGTCCATTCTGTCTACAAATGATTCATGCCAAACAACCAAACCATTGAAATTGGAGTTAGAGGGACCATTCAACGATGAGCATCAGAGGGATAAGATGGCGTCAGGTTCTGGATTGAGGAAGGGGCCTATAAACAACAAGGAAGTTGAGGAGTTTTTGTTTTCAATGCTCGGAGATGGCTTTCAGCTTGACATGAATGTTATTCAGGAAGTTTTTGGTTGACACCCTTCACACCTTATGTTTTCTCTCTTAATTTAAACTGGCCAGAATTACAAATTTGATTGATTTCTGCATTTTGGCTGAAACTTAAACCATGACAAAGAAAATTTATAGTTATCATTGTATATCTTGCCGTTCAACCATTTGAATCTGCTTGTGCTTCAATTATCTTTCGTTCCTATAATTTGATCAACCCAGCAGTTACACTTTAGTAGATATGTCTTCATATTATATACTTAGTATTATGGTATTTCTTATTTCCCTTTTTTTTTTCCCACTTATTTTTCATGTCCAACCATAAAACATTTTGTTCATAGTTTATGTAGTTAATTACCGCTCAAAGAAAAAGTTTATGCAGTTAATTGATCTAATACATTTGTCAATCTACAGGTGATTGTGGGTATGATGTTGAAAAGGTAAATTAAACGTTCTCTTTATTGGTAATATTTGTTTATTATTTTTATATGTCCAGTCAATTCTTCATTTATGAACTCTTTATTTTGTTATTTCAGTACCCTGTATTTCATGATCTCTAAATCTCTTTGTATTCATTATTGTATATAGCATTACTAGTAAAGAAGAGATAGACACGATTGACAATGCTCACCTGGCTGAATTTGGAGAGTTGTCCAAATCTTCCCTTTACATACGGTTATATATAAAGAACAATCTAATTAAAATACAAATCTACTCAAACTAAACTAGAAACCTAATCTAAACCAACTAGGAAACTAAAATTTGGCCAAGTAAGGCATGCTAAACTAGGACATCAACAAAAAAACGAAATTAATAAAAATAAAATTTAGAAGTAGGGTCCACATAGGATTAGTGCCTTCGTGTGTCCTACATTAGTCCTCCGGTCTTTAAAAAAACTCGTCCTTGAGTTGAAATCGGCACTGTCGCAAGGTACCAAATAGAGGTGGAGACCAATGCTGAAGAGTCGAATGGTGAAGCATGAAAAGGCGCAACTTGCAATGCACGGACGATGAGAGCTATCTGTCTTTGGGACTAAGAAAGTCGTAAATGCACACGGGAGCAAGTGAGGCTGAATCAGTCCGTACAAGTGGGGGTCTTCAAACTACACGGGAAAGATGACATGCTCCTGAGGGTCTATGGAATGAGGCACCAAAGATAGGTCATGAGGTGGAGAATATAATATACGAATAACCATAGCTGAATTCTCGGTATCCGTATCACAATCGGGTTTGGGTATTAGGACAGGGTTGGATAATTGGCTGTGGCGCTGGTGGAGTCGGTGGAGGTGTTGGTATTGGTGGTGGTGGTGGATCGACACTCGTCGGTTGCATCGACTGTGGCACCGGCAACACAACTCGCTCTTTCTCCAACATGGGCACCGTCTGTGGGGTCACGACTTCTGGAGGAGCAGGCATGAACTCCTATGGTAATCCTAGAGGAGTTGACACACATCTCGAGGAAGCAGGCACACATTTTGAGGAAACTATCACACATTCCGATGTTAACTCTTGCAACAAATCTTGAAAGTCAGCTCGCAATTTAGATATAAATTCTTTTAACTCGGATCTAAATTCTTTGAACTTAGATTTGCTGACATATTGATCACCATTGTTGTTGGATGCCATAGGGTTGACGTGATGCAGATAATCAGATCTAGGGACAAGATGAGGTCGGTAGATTGAAATTGGTTGCACTCAGGTCTTGTGACATGCAGATCATCATATTGGGGGTGCCACAGAGTCCAAGACGCAGTTGTTGGATCGGTTCGGGGTTGGAAATAATTGTGTGGCTCAGGTGGTTGGGAATAAAAAGGAACCGAGTGAGAGTGATAGGGTTCAGTAAATCGGTTAGATGGGTATGTGATCGGATTAGATGAGAAGTAGGAGTAGGATTGGGTAAATGGTTTTATGGGTGGGTTGGGTGAGACATTCAACTTCCTACGGTACCCTCAATATGCGTATCTACTCGCATGCCACTTGTAGAATTCTTCCTCATCATCTTTGCTTGAGTAGACGCAATAGGCAGTCATGGAGATAACAGATTGTCTCTGTCATGCAGAGAATGGCTCTGAATACCACTTGACGTAGCGGAAGCATTGCAGGTTTAAAGAGCTTGGTCAAACCCGCAGAAATATCGGGTCAAACAGTCAAATCTGGTCAAGTGGTCAAAGGTTTGTAGGTCAAGATTTAGAATAGGTTGGATTGGTAAATAAAGGGTAGGTTGAGGGCATGAATGAAGAATGGGAAAAGGGTGGCTTGATAATTAAAGAAGAAGTAATGGGTATTAATGGAATAAGGAAATGTGAGGGGACAAGAATGGACATGCATGGAGAAAAGAGATGGGGTGGAATTAATGGAGGTATTGAAAGATGGGAATAGAGAAAGAATAAAAATAAAGATGGGTACGATCGTATTGCTTGAGAGGAGAGGTGGAATAGGAAGGGTTTGAAAACAAGGGCCTCTTGCAACATACAAGAGGAAAAGGAATGGAGGGTAGATAGGCAATGGAGATAGATAGGAAGGAAAAAGAAGATGGAAAGGTTTTGGTTGTTGACGGAAAACTAAGATGGAGAAACAGGACATAGAGAAGAGCAATGGATGGAGGTTTAGGCAAGGACGCCAATACTTGGTTGTGGCGATGGCTACAATGGCGGAAGCACACCTGAGATTATGCTCAGGATTTGGTGAAGGTAGCGATGGGTCTCTGTCTGGGATAAAGCCCAGACTTCCGGCGACGATGCCGGCCGGAACAGGGCCAGCGAGTGGCGATATCTGCAGCTTAGGCAGATATTGATAGAGCAGTCCACAACAAAGGCGGAAGATAAAAGAATGATAATGATAACATTTATTTCCAAATCTTGAATAATTGAATGAGAGAGTTGTCCTTCTTCCCTTTTCATACGGCTATATATAAAGAACAATCTAATTAAAATAGAAATCTAATCAAACTAAAACTAGAAACCTAATCTAAACCAACAAGGAAACTAAAATTTGGCCAAGTAAGGCATGCTAAACTAGGACATCAACAAAAAAAATCGAAATTAATAAAAATAAAATTTAGAAGTGGGGTCTACGTAGGATTAGTGCCTTCATGTGTCCTACATCAGTCTTCTTCCTTCCCTAATGCGAGTTAGATAAAGTTGTTCAATCCCATTTCAGATCACTTCCCGATTTTATTTGATACAGAGGGAGATAGATTGGGGGCTGAAACCTTTTCGTTTCAATAATGTGTGATTGGAAGATCCTAAGTTTCGGTAATTGCTAAAAGAGTGGTGGGATAATTTTGACATTTATGGTTGGGGAGGCTATGTCCTCTTTGAAAATTGATTCTACTTAAATCTTAGATACGGGATTGGGTGAAATCAGCTGGGGGTTCTGTAATACCCCTTGTTTGTGTAGGCGTTGATGGGAGAGAAAAAATCGCTAGGTTGGGCGTTACTTGTCCCACATCGCCTGTGAGGAGAGTTGTTCTATGCGATATAAGTTGGAATCCCTCCTCCTCCTAGCACAAGGCCTTTTGGGAGAAATCTTGGGTTGGCTCGCCAATGCAAAGTCATGCGGGTCTGTGTGTGAGCCTAAAGCGGACAATATTGTGCTGGAGGGACGGGGCAATATTTGGAAAGTTGGAACAGATTAGTGGAGGAAAAGGACCTAGAGGAAGAGGAAATGTCACAAAAAAGAAACAGAAGTCTACTTTATGGAATTGTTTACATTTGGAAGAGGTAGAATGGCGTAAAAAATCTAGACCTTTGTGGCTTTGGGAGGGAGATAAAAATACAAAGTTCTTTCATCATTGTGCGAATGCAAGGATGGCTTCTAACACTATTAGATCACCTTTAACTCTGGCATCGATTACTCTTTGTGCCTTCTCCCCTACATTATTTTTCTGACTTTTATCTACCTAGATCTTGTGGTCTTATGTCTGCACTTGTTCCCTAGGTTTCTCTTTTGGAGGGTGTTAGGATTGTGTTCCCAGACTTGCATGCTCATGACACATAGAGTGATTCAAAGGAGGTGTTGAGGCTTATTACTTTTGACATCAAGGTTTACAGACGTCTTCTCTCGTGTGATTTGGACTTTTCGCCATTGGGTGGAGGCTTCTCTAGTCTATTCTCCTTTTCAGTTGGACGGTTTTCAGAGATTACTTCTTTGCCTGTGGCTTGTATTGCATATTTGTGGTTTCCATCTGGCGTGGTTTCTAAGGAAGCTCAGTTTCGTTTTCACTAGAGGTATCTTTTCGACATTGGGACCTTAAGGAGCACAATTGCGCAGTATCATCATCTCCTATCTACTTCTTCTGTCCGTGCTATGGCTTTCTTTGACTCAGAGCGGGTACTATCTTTCCTTAACCTCTCATCTCTCTCTCACTTTAATAATCCCACCTTGGGTTTTGCTTTGTCCATTATCCCTCCTGTATTGCATTTGCCAGCTCCTATGAATGAGTTTGCTTTTGGCCAGAGTTTGAGTGGCTTTAGTTCTCCTTTTATTGAGCTTTTTTTTTGGCCTCAATGATTCTAAGGAATGTGAAAAGACCAACATTGGATGGGAGTTAGTTTAGGAGGATTGGTGGTGAGAGATCAGGTTGGTTAGAGAGGGTGTTTTCCATTGAGGAAATTAAGGCTGCGTTAGATGGTTTAGCAGGTGATAAAGCTCCGAGTTCAGATGGTTTCAATTTTACTTTCTTTCAATGATGTTGGGAGATGGTGGAGCTGGATTTTTTGCGGGTTTTTAAGGAATTTCATCAGACTGGAGTGGTGAACAAAAGTCTGAAGAATTCCTTCACAGCTCTTGTTCCTAAAAGGGAAGGTCCTTCTGAGTTAGGTCATATTATCGTCTAATTAGTCTGGTTGGTAGTATTTACAAACTTTTGGCTAAAGTTTTAGTTGATAGGTTGAAGAAGGCCCTTCCAGAGGTTATTAGTGAATTACAAGGGGCTTTTGTGGAGGACCGTCAGATTTTAGATGGGGTCTTAATTGCCAATGAACTTGTCCATATGCGGAAAAAAGAGAAGAAACCTGGTCTTTTGTTCAAAATTGATATGGAGAAGGCTTACGATTTTGTGGATTTGCCTTTTGTGGGTTACCTCTTCGAAAGGATGGGTTTTGGCAGGGTTTGGTGTAAATGGATGAAAGCTTGTATTGAGGATACTTGATGTAGGACACACACATGAGATCCTATTTTGGTCAATGGTTCCCCTATTCCACCTATTAAAGCTAATATTGGCTTGAGAGAAGGAGATCCTTTGTCTCCCTTTCTTTTTGCCCTTGTAGTAGAAGGTTTAATCAAATTGGTGGAGCAAGCAAGTGTTCTAGGGATTGTTAGAGGCCGTAGTACGTCGGTGAGTGGGCCAATCATTACTCATTTACAATTTGCTGATGATACTATTTTCTTTTGCGAGCCAGATAGGAAGGAAGTTTTGGGTTATAAAGCGATTCTATGATGTTTTGAGTTGGTGTTAGGTCTCAAAATTAATCTTGGTAAGAGTATTCTAATTGGTATTGAGATGGAGGGAGATCGTCTTAAGGAGTTTGCGGATGACATAGGTTGTGGCATTGGGAAAATCCCATTTATCTACCTAGGTCTGTCTGTGGGATGGAATCCTAGACGCAAAGCATTTTTTACTCCAGTCATAGAGAGTAGAAAGGAGGTTGTCTTGTTGGGGTAGGAAATATTTGTCTCTGGGAGGTGGGGTTACTCTTATCAAGTCGGTTTTACTGAATCTTCCAATTTATTACTTCTCTTTTTGAAATGCCAATGGGGGTGGTGGAGAAAATAGAGCAACTACTGAGGAAATTTTTGTTTGGAGATAAGGATATAAAAAGGAAGGTTCATTTGGTTGCTTGGTCAGATGTTTTGAAACCCAAGTCTAAAGGGGGGTTGAGAATTGTGCCACTCCAATTGAGGAATCAAGTTTTGTTGTGTAAGTGGGGTTGGCGCTCTGAGAGAGAGAGTAAAGTCTTATGGGTTAGGATTTTGAAAGCTCGGTATGGTTTGGCGGATGATAATGCCTGGTTTTTAGGAGATAAAGTGGAGGCAAATGCATTTGCAGTAGTTAAAGCTTGGTGGAAATTGAGCCAAGGAAGAGGAGTAGTGGGGAGAATGCATAGTGGTAAGACTAGAATCTTAGCAGGGAGAGGGGATCGACCGAGTTTCTGGGCAGATCTGTGGGTAGGGGAGAGGCCTCTTAAAGAAAGATACCCTAGAGTTTAGAGGATCTCTATAAACAAAGGGGTTTGGTAAAGGACTGTTACAACTTGGAGGGTAATGAGGTTTCTTGGAAACTTGACTTTTGTTGAGAACTTTGACCTTTTGAACTCAGGAGTAGGGATGATCTTGAACTCAGCTTCAGCAGTTTCCTTTATCACTAGAGGAGGAGGATGATCTGATTAGGACAAGTGATTCGTCAAGGTTCTACTCTGTCAAAACAATGGTGGATCTAGTTCTTAAGTCTCAAGCTAATGATGTTTCTTCCTCCAACATGGTTTGGAAAGGGGTAGCCCCTCCTAGGGTCCAAATCTTCCAATGTTGTGTTTTAAAAGGGAGGGTGCTGTCTAGAGTAAAGTTGAAGAGGCGTGGAATGCTAAGAAATGACGAGGATATATTATGTCCTTTGTGTGAATTAGAGGAGGAGGATTTAGACCACCTATTTGTTAAGTGTCCAGTCTCTCAGGGTCTATGGATGAACTTTGCCAACCTTATGGATGTTTCGTGGGTCTTGGATAAAACCTGCAGGGGATGTGTAGATTCGTGGTTATTGTTGGGGTTACATCCTGGAAAGAAATTGGCTTGGATACGCGGGTGGCTCCTTTAATGTAGGATACGCGGCTCTATCTATATTTACTATTTTTGTATTATTTTAATTTTAGAATTCTTGTGTCACAAGGAAGCCAGGTCGGTGGCTTTCCTAATTTATTTAGGAGTCCAAGTTATGTTTAGAAGTTGTGCTAGAGTCGGGAAACTACTTTCGTGGCTTTCCCCAGTTGAGTCCTTTTCTATTTTGAGTTTCTAGTAATCTTATAAATAGTTGTGGATGTAAGAGAGGGATTCACCCTCTTATGAATAATGAATTAAAGAATAAGATTTATTTGGTTTGTTATCTTCTCCTACCTCTGCCCGAGTTGTAGACTCGTCGATCTCTGCCATTGTTGTAGGTTAACTATCGCTGGCTCGTTCCAGTCTTTTATCGTTGATTCTGGGCATAATCCCAGAGGAGATACCTTCATTATACCACTGCTTTTGCTTGGGCTTTATCCCAAGTCACCATTATCGCTTCCGCCTCTTCCCCAAGCTTCCGCTTCTGCAGATTTCGCTTCCCTCTTCTTCTCGCCACTGCTGAACCAGTTTTGCCATTCACCTAGGTACTATCTTCCCATCTCGAACCCTTCTTGCTGCTTTTTCTCTTCCTTCAATTTCTTCTCTTCTCCTTCTTCTTCCACCGCCGCTACCCCTTTCTTTCTTCTTCTCTTTCTTTTCTATCCCAATCGCATCACCCCTTTTCCTATTCGTGCCCTAAATTCAGTCCTAAGTTATTACACACACATGCCAGAAACCTAAGTCACTTGATCCTTTCACACGTGTGACAAGTTGTGTACCTGTGTGACCCGATAATCGTCGGGACTGACTTGATTTGATTTTTATCCCCGCTTCCACTATATTATCCTTTTTATCACAGAGTTTAAGGGTCTTCAACCTTTGGATCTTCTTTTGTCTTTGGAAGGGTGTATGTGCACTTCCAGGTGGAAAAGGAGATTCAAGGAGAGCTGGGTTCCTTTGGATCATGGTGTTGTGAAGTTTAATGTGGATGGTGATGCCAGGAAGAAACCTGGGCCGGCAGGAATAGGAGTTTTGAGGAATCATGAGGGTCAAATAACAATCATGTTCAATGAGTCGGTTGGTATTAGAGATTCAAATGAGGTAGAAATTCTTTGTATTAGAAGAGCTTTAGCCATTTGGAAAATCTATGGGCAGGGTAGACTTGTGACTGAATGGGACTCGGAAATTGCAATAAAATGGGCTTTCTGACTTAGGCGTCCCCCTTGGAAAATGATTGCTATGGTTAGGGAGATTAGAGCTTTGGTGACAGGACTTGATGTATCTTTTGTTCACATTAGCCGCACAGCTAATGGCTTCTCAAGGGTCGTCCTACTTTGATTCTTGAGGATGCCTTTGTAATTGCTTTTTGGATCGACGATTGTTGGTTACCGGCTACTTTATTTGTTTTTGTGTTTGTTTCTTTATGTTTTCTTTTCTTTTCTTTTTGTCTCTTTTAAGTCTCTCTCTTTTACACCTTCTCTAGCCCTTGTACTCTTCTTATTATGAATGAAGTATCTTTATTACTATTTAAAAAAAAAAAAAAAAAAGTGGCACAGTACTTTATTGATTTATAACAACATGGGAGATCTTAGAGGATTGAATGTTCTTTAGTTGCAACCTGTCTTGCTGCAGGCAGGTATACTCACGTTTAGACACTCGAATGAGGACATTTTCAACAAGAAGGTAAGGTTTTCAGTATGAGTCTACTTAGAGGGGGACACCATGAAGCTTATAGCAAAAATCAACATGGTGATTGGTCATTTTATAGTATATGCAAAACTGGGTACCATTCTTCTTTGGTCCTCTGATTTCCTTCCTCCCCCCCACCACTCCCCCCCCCCCGATTCACAAGTTCTTCCCTTTAAGAGAACAAGGACCCTTAAAGACAAAAGTCGACCGATGGGGTGATTCACAAGTTCTTCCCTTTAAGAGAACAAGGACCCTTAAAGACAAAAGTCGACCGATCAACAGGAACAAAGGCAAAATACATAACTAGGCAACAACTTGCATCACGAAGCAATGTAGAATATACCTCATTGAGGGGTGGAAGAGGTTGCTTGCTCAGAATTTGTGCACCAATAGGCTCAAACTCACGATTAAGGCCAGCTAATAAATCAAATGTGCGTCAGTTTTTGACCTACTTCTTGTGCAACAAATTATTTGTAGGTTTCTCAAATTGAATATTTTCAAGCTGATCAAGTTTCAACTAGAACTCCTCATTTTGTAGTAGTATTTAATGAGATAAATCTCCCTATTGAAGAGTGGAAACATCCTGGTATAGCTCAAAGATGCGTGTCGAGTTATCATCATCAAAATATAATGCTTGGTCTGTATTCTATACATTCTTCGCAGTGGGTAATGTATACACCAGCCCAACATTCTCCATAGAGTGTAAGAGTCAGGTTTGATCCAAGGAATTGTTAGCTTTCCATTCCTTGTATTTTGGGATCATCCTTTGTAGGTTCCATGGCTGTGCCATCAATATAATCTGTCTTTTGTTTAACATCAAGTAATATTTTGGCTGAATGAGACCATTGAAAATATTTGGTCTCTTTTAAAAAGGCAGTTGTGGTCTTCCCAATGTAGGTGTAATGAGAAGATGTGTTGCCAAGCATGCTTAAAGTATCAGAGGAGGCCATTCAATAATAGAATTTGTAGGTGTAACAACGGTACTAGACCACAAAAATGTCAAAAAGGAGCCTCGCACCTGAGAAACACCAAAAAGTGAGCCCCAAATCAATGTAGACGCAGAAAAATAAATCTGTTAAATTAACTGTGCACGAGCATAAAAAAATGGGCATGCAATCAGAAATCAACGACACCAACTTGTGGGACGAGAAAAGGGGCCAAAGGTAACTCTGTACAAGTTGGTTTGATGTTAATCAGGTTCCCAAGGCTCGAAATCTAGACAAAGTCTAGAAAAAAACAGACCCAAGTGACATCCGCAATACAATTGTGTCAACACTGGGCCCCACAGATCACGAGAAGAACCCAATGGGATAGGTACTTGGGCCTTGGGCAACTTTGATTGTGTGGGTTCCAATGAGAACCACAAGGCTTGTTGCAGATCTGAGGGAAAAAAGAGTGAACAATCACTGTTCATAGGCATCCCTAACACGAAAATAGAAATGTAGAAAAGGGGTCCCACAAGACACCAATGCTAGGACCCACCTGGTGGATGGAAGGAGGGCCCAAAAACGATTAGGGTTGGGGTGGGTTTGACGACAAATGAACAATATCCACATAGATCGAAGGGTGAATAGTGAAACTATCGCTAGGGCTTCTTGCAAATTGGAAAAGAAATGCAAACCTGAAAAGAGACGATTCAACCACTAAGATAGAAGATTGTAGGGGAGAGATATCTCAAAGGCCACAGTAAGTGTTTGAATACCCAAAAGATGCCTCAATAGAAGGTGGAAAAAACTCAGAAATCGAACTTGGCTGATACCATGTTAAAATGAAAACAGGGAGAAAAGAAAGTAATGGAGGAAAAGAGAAGAACTGAGAAAGATAATTCTCTTGTAAATTCCATTCCTTGTCATTTTAACAGAAGAGGATACACGTAGGCTGTGTTTGGATGAGGGCTTGAACAAGGGTTACTCTTATCTTGTTTGATAATTGCAGTGGTAAAGTAAGAACTTATCTTAAAAAATCTTGTTTGGTAACTATAAGAGGGGTAACTTGATATATTCACAATTTTGTAAGAAATTTTATAAAACATAATTATTAAATAATATTCATGAAGTAAATTCTAACAATATAGCTTATAATAATATTATCCATTTTTTTTAGATTCTTTTTCATAATTATAATTTAAAATGAACACTTGCGTTCTAACAGTAAAAAAATAAATTTTTTTTTTTAGATATTATTATTTTAAATCCCAATAAATGAATAAAAAATGTCAGCATATCTCTTCATAAAAAATTATAATTTGTTCCTTGGTGACGTGAAATATATAATATAATAAACTATTATAATAGTTTAATAAATCACAACTAAGATAAAATTAATATTAAAAACTGTCTTGGGCTGAACTCCAAGACTCATGACTAATTTTGTTTATTACAAATTTCCAATCACAGGTGCCCAACATGTGTGAAAGATTATTATTTTTATGCTACAATGGGATTACTATGAATCTCAAACTCTTTCAGACTTTTGAGATCCTACTGAAATTTCCACAGAATCACCCCTTAAAAATACGACATTTTGGCAATTTTCCTTTATCTAATGTGTGACTACCACATACATTTCTCATGCATTCACAAGCACTTCAAATAAAATATTAACAAATTTATCAGAATTAATAATTTTTATTAAATCCATATAATATAAAAAATAAAAATAAAATTTTATGAAATATAATTATCAAATAATATTTATCAATTAAAAATATTTAAAAATATTTTTGCTCCATAGGTGCATAGAAGGGGTTAAGAGGGGTAAAGAGGGGCAATAGTTTCCTGAAAACCCCCATGCTCCAAAGGGTTTTTAAAAAGGGAGGGGGAGGGGTAAAAGTTCTCCACCTCTCTATTACCAAACAAGGGTACGCAGCCGTAGAGAATACATGGAGCTAATTAAGGTGAGGGAAAAGTAAAGGACGATAACTTATAATCAATGACAACCAGAAGTCAACTATAAGACGTGTAAATATTGAAAAGTATGCCTTTTCTACAATAATAAATGGGTATGATGATGCTGGTGATGAAACTATTTGAGGATCGCCAATAAAAAAAATAGTTGATTTCTTGAAAATGTACCAAAATAAATAAACGATACATATTTGCATTTCTGGAAATGTGTTTTGAAGAAAATCCACGTTCCTTTTATGCTAAATTTCCTGAAATTTTCATCCATGTAACCAAACAAACTTCAAAGGTGAAACTACACAGTGTCATCGTATTGATGAAGAAAAAAGAATACAGCTTAAAGAAGGCCTACAAACCAATGAGACAAGACACAATAAAAACCACAGCCATGATTGGGAGTACACCTAGAAAGCTAGATGCTAAGTTCTCCTAATCTATAGCGCCGAGGGAAATGTTGACTCCTGTGGTAGATGATCCCATCTTGGCCAGCTCATCTGGCTTGCCATTGGTGGATCTATGCACATGTGAAATCTTCAGATTTGGGCTCTTAGTTATCATCCAAAATTCTTCGACTTTGTCCAGCAGCCTCTACAAGCTGCTGTGCAACGACCCGTCCTGCTAGCATGATATTGTCCGCTCTGGGCCTCAAACACGGCCCGCACGGCTTTCAATTGGCGATTCAACTCATTGTTGCTCCCAAAAGGTCTCATGCTATAAAGAGGAAAGCTACCACTTATATATCAGCGAATTTACGCTCCACACTGTAGACCCCCTTTGGAGCGGGGAATTAGAATCTAGCCCTCTTAAAGCGAGAGCCGTCATCGGCTCTACACACACAACAACCAAGCCCACATCCTCATGTAGAGAGTTGAACCATTATCTGATACCATTTATAATGACCCGTCCCACTAGCATGATATTGTCTGCTCTGGGCTTCACACACGGTCGACACGAGTTTCAATTGGCGAGCTAACCCACTGTTGTTTCCAGAAGGCCTCATGCTAGAAGGAAGAAGGCTACCACTTATATACCAGGGAATTTACGCTCCACACTATAGACCCCTTCTGGGGCGGGGTATTACATGTTGCCACTAGCCCATTGAGTTACCACACAATGTAAGTTCCCTACCTGCATGTGAGAATCCAATTTTGTGATTTGGCGAGACATTTAAATCTGGTCTTTGGTATTAGGATCGTTACCACTATCAGTTTGATTAGTGGTTCTGATTCAGTAATGCGAATTTTATGACTTAGTCAAATTACATTTACTGATCAGGAATTGATTCCACCCATGGCTTAGTTGTGGCCCTTCAAATACATTTGGGCATCAACTCAAGATTGGAAAATAGGCAGATCACATCAGTTTACTAATCTAGAAATATGTGAGACCCTGACCCGGCCCAAACGGCTGAGTCCAATAATGTAACGCCTCGTCCCTTTTTTAATGCTTAAATCAAAGTAAATTTTTTTTTTTTTATAGAAAAAGGACGGAGACTTCACGACGCGAGCCGAGTCCGAATCCGAAGATCCGACTCCCGACTGGCCCAACCTAGCACACGTGAGAAAATAACTCATTAATTATTTGAGCATGTGCTAGCACAACTTGTGGAAACATATGTGGAAATATTTATAACATTTAATCATTTTATAGCAAAGATAGGAAAATTACTCAAATCCTAAGTCAAATACAATACCAATACAAAATGTAAGTCAAAGATCTAAGTTATTACATATCCAATAAGTTCCTCCTATGAATCGTATTGTTCTATAAAAACATCAAAATAAAGAACTAAAATCTCCAAGCATTTCTTTCTCCACTTCTCGTAGGCTTGACTACCACTGGGTCCAGCTTCTTTTCCTTTGGCTTGATCTGTGTTAACATCTAGGGAAAGATATACGGGCTTAGTCAACTTGCTCAGTAGGAATTCCGATAAAGGAAATGCACTACGTGTGTAATACCATAACAACATATAATAATAATCATATTGGGAAAAACACATGTTATGATAAGTATACGTTTCTCAAAGGAAATCAAAAGATCTAAAAGTATCATAATTGAAATCCATACTTGATATTAATCACATGATGATATGCCATGGGTGTCATGCATCAATGAAATGCCATCCCATACCTATGCATCAAATCCTAATAATCATTTCATCTCAATGGTTCTCATTATTGGCCACTTATGTCCACAACATTCTAGGCGGCAACCAGCAGGGTGCTGTTACCCATCCACAATTTAACCTATACTATCGGTGGAGTGTGGCCTCCTTCCTTTGCGTAGGGTTTCGGGACCTGCCAGGAGCTCTTTGGCCCAATTAATGCCGTAACAACCATACACAAGGACGGAGCCAACATCTAACACTTGTATTATCAATACACAGGACCAAGTGAGGTCCGGACATTTCCTTCTTGGCTCGGTAATGTAAATTCCTCCCATGCAACCATGCATGAGGTACATGTATGCAATTATGATGACAAATCATGCATCATATAGTTCAAATACTTTTGCAATACATGAAAATACCATAGTAATCTAACTCAGTACAAATCAGGTTGAAATGATCACATTTTCATAATTCAAAACTTATAATTTCAAGAAAATACAAATATAGAAATGATAAACAATTTCACACTTATGCGCTTCACTAAAGCAGGAAATCCTACTTGATCTAAAATGATTAGCTGAAGAGATACTCACGCGGTTGCTTGAACAACGTCGGGACTATCCTTGGTTCTTTTTGTCCATGCACATGTTTCAAATCATAATTTCATATAATTAAAATGTATAATTCTTCTAATTCCAATTATGTAGGCCAAATCAAGACCTAAGGGTCATCTGTATGATCTTCAAATTCTAAAGAATTCTATGTATATTTAATTTAATATCAAATACCCTAACCTTATTAAACTTTCCTTGCCTTAGGCCGACATATCGACACTGTCGATACATCGCAGTCTGGACACAGCCGACACATCGATATTTCTCGACATGTCGACTGGCTCTGTCCATTCATGTTCACGTTTTCCAGTTGTTCTCAGTCTACATGTATCGACCCAGTTGATACATCTAGGGGTTAATTGGTCCGAAGTGTCGAGCAATGTCGACGTGTTCTTCTGAGTTGTTCGTGTTTGTCCTTTATTTCCAACCCATATGTATCGATCCAGTCGATACATATACTGGTGCATATATTCGATTTGTCGACTTTCGTCGACAAGTCTGTCAGTATTAATACTCATTCTGCGTTCATAGGGCGATACATCGACTCCCTCGATGCATCGTCCTTGAATCAATTCATTGTTTTTATTTCATCTTCAGTATACCTAGACCGTTGTGTTGGTCTGGTCGATGTATTTGTCAAGATCCGTAGGCATATCGACACAGTCGATATGTCCACAGATTCATTCTTCCTTCGTCCTCTTTCTGTTTATTTTAGATCATCTCCAGGCCTACATATCGACTTGGCCGATACATCGTCCTGAGATTAATTTATCACCTTTTATTTCATCTCCAGTTCTACCATACTCAGACCGACACATCGACTCTGTTGATGGATCGTGCTGAGACCAGTTCATCATCTATTTGTTCCTTATTATATCTGCTGTACCTTAGGCCGACATATCGACATTGTCGATAGGTCGTCCCGAGATCAGTTCATCATTCGTACGTTTCATTTTCATTTCGGTCATACCCAGGCTGAGACATCGACACAGGCGATGTGTCGTCCTGGGTTGGGTCCCTTCTGTTCAATACTTCGAAGTTCCCATTCGCTAGACTTCTTGTTCCAGATGATACATCGACAGAGTCGATATGTCGGCTGGGTTGGGTCGGAAGGCATGGGTTCAGCTTCCATGCTTCTCCTCTACTCACTTCTTCATTATCCGCATTCTTTTGTCCTTTAGATTCGCAATTACATAGTTTCTAAATACCCTAGTGTTATTAGTTTACTTAAAAACACCATAGATCTTCTTACCTCGAAGGATTCGTAGGTGTACCCAAGTGGATGAAGGGTGAGTTCCTTGCTTCCTTCGCTCCTTGTCGGTTCGATTTCTCCTTCTTCCTTGCCTCGTTTCTCCTTCCTTTCCCGGAGAAGATGAAGTCAGTAGAGAGAGGAGAGGGTTCACCGTCGAGTTGAGGGATGAGACGTGAGTGAGAGGGTGAGGTTGAGGGAGTGAGAGAGGTGGTCGAGTATCCTCTCCTTTTCTGTTTTCTCTCTTTCTTTTCCTCTCTTCCTTTTCTCTTTTTTTTTTCCCTCTCTTTCTTTTCCTTCCTTTTCCCTTCGTTTTCCCTTTCTTTTTATCATCCTCTTTTGGTTGCCCTAGACCCTTTAATGGGTGTTTGGGAGAATGAAACGACGTGGGTGGATTCTCATGCATAAACGGCTGTGTAAGGGTGGTGATAGACAGAGCATCTGTTAGAGATGTTCTAAGTTCTAACTACCCCGACACATCGACTTTGTCGATATGTCAATTAGTTTGATTTTGGCTTTTCACCGATACATTGACCACGTCGATGCATCTTCCTGGCAACTTATGCTTCAGGTTTGGATTTTAGCTTTCACCGATATCGACCTATTCGATGCATCATCTGGGAGCCTATTCAATGTATCATCTGGGAGAGTTTATTTTGCCGATACATCGACCCAGTCGATGTATCGTCATAGGAAAATTTAGTTTTCCTTATTTCTTTCAATGTTTATTTCATATCGCATTTTATTCACATTATTTGGATTAAAATCTCACCATGTATTTCATTCATTAAAAGAGGAATTACATAAAATAGGGAGTTAAAACTCCGGGTTCTTACAAATAAGGGCCGGCCCATGTGAAGAAGTGGGAGTGGGAGTGCGTTTGAGTGTGGGAAAAAGAGTCCCACATCGGAAGTGAAGGATTTCCACTTGGAGTTTATAAGTGGCAGCCCCTTCTCACTCAGCAAGGTGCGTTTAGGGGCCTACCAGTTGGGTCAGGCCCCAATCCAAACCCATGCGGGTCGCATGTGCGGGCCCAAAGGGGACCATTTCTTGTTGAGCCAAGCCCTAAGCCCAGATTTTTTGGGTCGGGTCTTTACAAATGGTATCAGAGTCGAGTTCAGCACTCGAACTGTGTGGGCCTACTGCCTTCCACTGGATTCATTGGGTTGAGTCGGGGATGGTTCTGGGCTTTGGAGGGTGGATTGTGAGACCCTGACCCGGCCTAGACGGCTGAGTCCAATAAGGGTCGGCCCAAGTGAAGAAGTGGGAGTGGGAGTGCGTTTGAGTGTGGGAAAAAGAGTCCCACATCGGAAGTGAGGGATTTCCGCTTGGAGTTTATAAGTGGCAGCCCCTCCTCAGTCAGCAAGACGAGTTTTGGAGCCTACCAGTTGGGCCAGGCTCTAACCCAAACCCGTGCAGGCTCGCGTGTGTGGGCCCAAAGCGGACAGTTTCTTGCTGAGCAAGCCCTAAGCCCATATGTTTCGGGTCGGGTCTTTACAAATAAGGTTTCTCTTGACCAAGTAAGGTTGGCTAACACAAACCTGCCAATGACCTTTTTTCGTAATTTGAGACTGAAAAACATTTTCCTAATTACTGAGACTGAAAAGCATACATTCAAGTTAAGAAAGCGAGCTTAATATACAATTATAAACCTAATTTCTTTAGCTTGATGAAGAGTTCAACTTTTGTTAATGTATGAATTTTCTACTGGCATAAAACCTGGTACTTGTAATTAGCTATTTTATGGCTGACTTTTGCCAATTTTTTTTAAATCACTGAATTAGCAAAGTATGTTAAAGAAAACACATCTAATGCTGCTGGACTATTTAATTTTATGTCCGGACTTGAAATACATGAATTCTTTAGTATAGTAAATAATCTTTGAGGAAAATACTTATTTTCTAATATTTGTTAGTGCTTTTTATCTTCTTTTGTTGTATGAAAGCCATAAGAATATCATTATGTTACTTGTTAACTGGAATAGCTTTGTGATTATTTTTAAACTTTGTTATTATTTTGGCTGTGTAGAGCATGAAAAAGTTGTTGGATATGTCGACAACCACCTTGGGCAACTGCAGGGGCGTACTTGATGATGCCACTAGAAATGTAAGTTTGACCTTCATGGATTTGAAGTTAACAGTTAAATGCTCTTTATTTGCTTATGATCTTTAGTAGTTGAAGGTTTTTTTTTTTTGAATAATCAATGAAGATTTGATGTGTTAACTGGATGTGGGGCTGGGTTTAGAATTTGTTCACTTATAAATTGCGATGTATCCTTATTTTTGCGGTTAGCTTTTTTCTCAAAGCTTTAAGAATGCCTTTTGTATTTCTCGTCTCATCTTGATGAATTTACTATTTCAGTTTATAAAAAAAGAAAAAGAAGAAGAGGAAGAATGAGAGTTTATATGTCTTTTCAATGTTCTCTCTCTCTCTCTCTCTCTCTCTCTCTCTCTCTCTACCTACTTATGTGATGGAGAATGTGATGTTAATAGGGTTGAGTGGAAAAGTTGAACCCAGAAACTAGATCCTAAATAGATGAGTCATGTATCACTGTTCAAAAAAAAAAAAAAATCATTAGACATGAGACAATGGATTTGATGGTCATGAGCATGACTACTTAGGAGGACTACTATTTCTGTCCTTAAATGATCTATCTATTGAGTTTGAACTTCATTTATTTGAGCAAAGGAGTTCAACAAAACTTGTGGCGTTATTGGTGGATTTTCCCTTCGTTTTGGATGAGGAGGATGAGTCCTGCTGGAGACTCCTCCTAAAGGTATGTTAGGTTGGCTATGTCTTCAGAGAATGGGAGGGGGGGAGGTGACTTGTTGGGTCTCCTCACATGGAAAGGTTTGGCTCCAACTTGAATTTCTGTTTTTATTTTTATTTTTTATGGTGTTCCTTAAGGGTTTGGATTCTGACAAGGTTGAGCTTAGGAGAAGGGGAGTGCTGGGAGTGGATGCAGACCTTTTCTGTTTGTTTTGTGGGCAGACCAGTGGAACTTTGGATCATCTTTTTTGTGAATGTGATGTGGCATAGGAGTTGTATAGATTTATAAATTTAATGAGATGGTTGTGGGTTCTCCGTACTTTATCTAGTAGTGTGTTGGAGGGTTGGAAGTTTTGTCCTTTAAGGGGAGAGGAAGGTGGTTTGGGACTCGATTTGGCAATCGTCCTTCGGTCTCTTTGGAAAGAAATAAATTTGAGGATCTTTAAGAACAAGGCTTCCGAGATTGAGTGTATTTTTCGAGGCCCATTGGAGGCTTAGTACTTGGTTGTCGATTACCAAGGTTTTCAATGTGTTGTGTTTGTCAAATTTCATTGTGTTTTACGAAGGTTGTTTGATGGATATCTTTCAAAAAAAAAAAAAAAAGTTTGTTTGAGGGATAATCCAAGGAAAAGAGTCCTAGTGTTGAATGGGCTCTGCCACCATCGGGCAAGTTTAAGTTTAACATGGATGGGGTGGCAAGAAACAAATCAAGTTTGACAGGTATTGGGGTGTAGTTCATAATTCAAAAGGACAATTTCTCTATTTTTTTCCAGAGGTCGTGGTACTAGGAATTTGAATGAGGCGGAACTGTAAGGTATAAGGGTGCCTTGATCCTGTGGGAGAGGTTTGGGACAGGCGAGTTGATTGTTGAAGGGGATTCGGTGAATCCAATTAGATAGGCTAGTGGGAAGAAGAAACCTCCTTGGAGGTTGATCCCAGTGGTACGGGAGATTAGGAGTATGTGTTCTAGAATGGGAGTAAGTGTGTGTGTCTTAACCATGTCAAAAGAACCACTAATGGAGTGACCTACTTTCTTGCTAAATCAGGGGTACAAATGGAGCTGGTGATTGTGGATTTTTTGTAATTCTTTTTGATTTATTGATCCTTTTTTTTTTTTTTTTTGGTGTGTACGATTGTATTGTTTGTGGGTGGGTGGGGTCGGGGTGGCGGGCGTGTTGGGGTTTGGGGATGTAGTGGTATACCTGTACCACTTTATTGTATCTTGTGTACTCTCTTTTGGCATTAGCATTGCCGTTTCTGTTTCCAAAATAAAAACAAACATAAATAGTATTGAGGTTCTAAACATATGCTAAAATGCCATCTTAGAGAATTTACATTGTTTACAGAAGATTAAGCAATATTTTTTTTTTCCGTTATGCAATAGATTTGAATCACAATTTCTGTACTTTATGAAGGGGGGCCCATTTAATGTGAGCCAATAAGCTAGAGATGGAAAGAGGCTAGAGGGTGGTGAAAAGATACGTCGATTTACTACCAGCAGGGAGAATTGATATTTGAGGATTATGACATTATGATTTTAGCTTGCGTGCTGAGGGCAAATTTTTTGAACATGAATAGATGGATGCGGCCATATACAATAGTTAAACATTTCGTACATATCTAAATGTTTCCGAGTAAAGTACATCGTCCCTTTACCTCGGTCTCATGCTTTCCCATCCCATGCAAATGCATGAGTTTCATGTCTATGCAATGATAAATCAGATACATTTGACAATATACAAAATACATCGTATTCAAAACTACACCTTACCACATCCTCATTAAATCATGCATTCAAATCAACTTATAATTCAAATATACATTAAGTAATCACTTGGCACTTCAAAGAGGTAGGAAAACCTACTTGATCAACGGGATTCAACGAAGGAGTGAACTACAACGTGGCACGTATGGCTCCTAAGTCACCTTCTGGTCCTCTGGTTATTTCCAAGGATCAAGATACAGTAAATCACACGATTAGTTTATGTCCTTGTTTTCCAAATCTAATACTTATCACTTTTACTAATTCCCATTTAGGAGGTCAGGCTTGGAGAAGATTAATGATGTCTTATTAACCCCACATTTATGATCAACACAAGAGTGTGGAGTTAAGGGTCATATAGTCTTGTTACTGCTGGTTCGGAACCTAGGTCACCATTTTTTGGAACTTCTGAAGCTTGTTCTGAAGCTTCGGAACATCTGGGTCTCCTTCGGATCGTCCGAAGTACACAATCTTATGGGTCTGCTCGGAACTTGAGCTCGGCACTTCCAAGTCAGGTTTCGAGACTTCGGAACTTCAAGACCTTCTCTCGGTACTTCCGAGACCTACAGGCTTTCAGTTTATCTTACAGTGCTCGGAACTTGGTCTCAGCACTTCCGAGCCAGGTTCCGAGACCTTGGGTTCTCTTTTGGACTTATCATAATTTCTAAAAGTGTTTTCAGTTCTTTCTGGTTTCACAAGTCTCCTCAAAACTTGGCCTCGGAACGACCTAGCCAGGTTCCGAGACTTCATACCTTCCGAGGGTCCTTGGAACATCATTTGTTCCTTCGGACTGTCCAAGCCTTTGGAACTTGTCTCGGAGGTTCCGAAGCTTGTCTTCTTCAGACAATCATTTGCAGAATTCTGCACATGTGGACCGAGTTCCTTGAACTTGGAAATCACATTTAGGTGGGTTATTGGTCCTGTTTTCTCGACTTAATCCCTTAGATTTATTCCCCATGTGATTTGTCACATCTTTGGAGGTTAATAATCATAATTAGATGCACAAATTCATGGATTTAAATCAAATTTCATGAATTGGGGAAAACCCGAAAATCCCTAAATTTTCCAATGTTTATTTCCTTAACCCGAATTTGCCTAGGGTTTGTTCCAAATCATTCTAACCCTTAAATTGAACCTAAATACTAAGTTCAGAGGAAAAGATTTACCTTAGGTGAAGCTCTCCAAAGTTTATTCCTCTTTTCTTCTCTTCCTTTCCTTCCCTTCTTCTTGATTTCTTCCTTGCTTGAGTTCTTCTAATGGAGGAGAAAAGAGGGAGAGGAAAACCGTGTGGATGAGTGGAGGGAAGAGGGTGCACGGTGGTGGAGATGGAGAATGGGACGGGTTGCCATGTGGAGAAGAAGAGAAAGTAGAGGATTGCCGTGTGTGAGGGTGGAAAACACAAGGGTGTGCCGTGTAAGTGAAAATAAAACAAGGGAATGCTAGATTTTTCCTCTTTGTGGTTGTCCTAAGTCATAGGGTGTGGTATTGGGTCACACCTCTCCATGTGGCATGCCACGTCATCGTCCACGTGGCGTGATGCCACATCACCAATTCATTTTCACTAAATTTCATAAATTGATTTCTCATCACACCACTTGACATTAAATTATATTTTAACCTCTAAATTAAATCTCACTTAATTTCTCTTAATTACTTAATAAGTCTCTTTAATCTCAATTAATTGTTAATTATCCTTTTTATAAATCTTAAAATTTTGGGGTGTGTCAGAGATGGCTTTGACCAAATTGGCATGGTATTTTTCTTGTTTTCACATAGTACAGGCAATGTTATCTTTCTTGATTGTTACACTTGTTTATTCTCCTAAATTTTGGTATGCTTTTTGCTATGGTCTGCTGATGAGTGCTTTAAGTAATTTCTTCCAGGGAAGTTTGAAGACTAAGGATTTTTCTAAAAGGTACTTCAATTTCTTAGTATTATAACTTCAGTTCTGATGAATTCTGATGGCTAATGAGAGGAGCATGTTATGGGACCCAATATAGGATAGTTGCTCCGAATACATGATAGTTGACCATGCGGGTCCCACCTCTGCATAAGTGTTGACCAGATTTTTTTGATTTTGGAAAGTGAACCTTGTTTATATTGCTAACTGTAGAATTTATTGTAATTGATGTAACCCAATATTCTTTTATTTCCTTCTATTTTTAGCCAACATGGTTGGCTCCTTGTTCTCTATTTATTCATGTATTATCTTACAATTTGTACATTCAATACAATACTTTCAAAAGAGAGAAATTCCTCTATGCCAATATTCTCCATTTTTCATTATTATTTTCTTTTATGGTATCAACCAAAATGATTTTCTGGATGCTTTAGGAGGATTTTTTCCCATTTTACTGTTCCTCGTTGGATTCCGACGTCCTCTTCAACTCCGATCTCCGAGGACATCTGTAGCGGACCTCATTTCCTTCTCCCTCCTTCTCGTTTTGAAGGATTTTCCAAGTTTTTTCCGCCAGTTGAAGGTTCTGAAATAAGTTCCACAAGCCGTCGGTTCCTTCTCCAGATGGCCTCTCTCCTCTTCCTCCAGGATAAGACTACAGTTGGGTGCAAATGGGTCTTTACCTTGAAGCATAATCCAAATGGATCTATTGCCATATATAAATCTCGCTTGGTTGCCAAAGGCTTCATGCAAACTTATGGGGTGGACTATCGTGAAACCTTCTCCCTTGTTGCGAAGATAACCTTTGTTTGAGTTCTGATTTCTATTGCCACCACTCATGACTGGCCTCTTCATCAATTAGATGTGAAGAATGCCTTCCTACATGGTGATCTGCAAGATGAACTATATATGCTCCCCCCTCTGGGGTTTGTTAAGCAGGGGGAGCCCAACTCTATCTGCAGACTCCAGAAGGCTTATGGCATTAAACAGTCTTCATGGGCCTGGTTTGAGAAGTTTACCATTGCTTTGTTGCCTTGTGGTTTCTCCCGGTGTCAGATGGATCACTCAGTCTTTATCTACCGTCTCCACTCCGTGGTAATGATTCTATTGATTTATGTTGATGATATTGTCCTCACAAGTAATAATGATGCAACCATATCTACATTTAAAGAGTATCTGCGACGCACATTTGATATTAAAGATGGGCCACCACTATGTTACTTTCTTGGGATTGAGGTCGCTCGTTCTTCAAGAGGCCTCTCTCTATCTCAGTAAAAGTATGCCCTTGATCTCCTATAGGATGCCGAGTATTCTGGATGTAAATCTGCTGATACTCTGCTAGATGTTCAACTATCATGTATTGGGGGCAACTATCCTGTTTTGGGTCCCACAACCGAGCAATGTTGAATTATGAAATGAAAGATATTCACTCTTTCTTGCTGAAGATTATACTCATTGTATTTCCTATTCCTGTTTGACACAGTGATGGAGCCACATATACAAATGGTGTAGAATCGCATAGCAAAGACAATAATAGGCACAACCTGTCAAGGGAGGTTCTGGAAGCTTGGTTTAATGTTCCGGAGAAATTTGAGGAGACGAAAAGAAGAAGTCATCCTGTAATAGTAAAGAGAAAAAGAGCTATAGGAACAGTGGTGATCTCACCTGTAATTGATACAGTGGATCCTTCTCCTTTTATTGTAGAGCCACAAGAAGAGACTGGAGCTGGAGATGGTATGCACTTTTAGCATTAGCTGTTGTGGGGTTGAATATTTTTGTATTTCAGTATTCTTTGCATTTACTTAATTGAGATGGTGATGTCTGATACTTTTTTTCAGTTAATATTTTCTTTCTCTCGAGTAACTTTTACTGTCAGAGAAATTACGAACATAATCTTTAGGTCAATACTCATATTTACATCATCTCCTCAATCACTGGAGAAGACAAACTGTAAGAGTTGCACTAGTCCATTAAGTCTCCTATTCCATGCTTGGCCAAAAATTTGCGATTGAGTTAAAGTTGTGGAAAATATAAACTTTGCTGGAGGTTAATGCTCATTGATTGGTTGTTCAACTTGTTGTAGAATGTTTTATCATCTGATCTCTTTCTTCTATTATTAGGTTGCTTTTGTTTTTGTTTCAGTGCTGTTCTAAAATTGGTGAGCATTACCTGCCTAAGTCAAATTTGAGCTAAGTTATATTGTGCACTTGATTCAGCTTCAATTGTATGATTAAACTGTTTTTTTAAGTTGTTCTAGCATAGTATTAGTTTTAGAAATTAATGCTTCTGAAAAACAACAAACATTGGGATCTTGTTGAATTGCCTTTGAGAAATAATGCACTTGGATGTAAATGGATCTTCAACTTGAAAGACATGCCAGATGGAATAATTGATAGATGCAAAGCTCATCTTGTGGCCAAAGGTTTACCTGACTTACATGTGATTGATTATCAAGAAACATTTGAGCTAGTCAAGAAATTGAACCTTGCCTGAGTCCTCTTTTCTGTGCTGCCAATTTATCTTGGCCTCTTCATCAGCTGAGTATGAAGAATGCCTTCAATCATGGGGATTTACAACAAGAGGGAGACATGACCTTACCCCTCAGTTTTTTTTTCCCTCAAGGGGAGGCAGGTATGGTTTTGTTTGTTTTGGTAGACAATCTATGGTTTGAAACAATCACCTTGAGCATGGTTTGAGAGACTTAGCTTTATCGTTTCCAACATTGGACTCCAGTGAAGCCATTCTAATCACTGTCTATTTTTTAGAAAAACTTCTACCTCCATTACCATCTTAGTTATCTATGTTGATGATATTGTTCTCAAAGGAGATAATCCATTAGAAATTGCCATAGTCAAGAGCTATTTGAACAAGAATCTTAGTAATTTAGAGTACTGCTTGGGAATTGAAGTTGCTTAATCTACACATGACATCTTCGTTGGTTGAGGGAAATATGTTTTCGATCTTTTGTCGAGGCGAAAAAGTCCCACATTGCTAGATGCATTGGAAATTTTCTGGTATACAAGTGGTGACCTTCCTCCTAGCACAAGGCCTTTTGGGAGCAACATTGGATTGACTCGCAAAGCAAAACCGTGCAGGCCCGTGTGTGGGGGCCTGAAGGGGATAATATTGTGTTAGTGGGACGCGTCGTTACAAATGGTATCAGAGCATGATTCAACTCTCTGCCTGAAGGTGTGGGCTTGGTTGTTGTGTGTGCAGGCCGGGGACGGTTTTGGCTTTAAGGGAGGTAGGTTGTAATACCCCGACCCAGAAGGGGTCTATATTGTGGAGGAGAAAAAGTCCCACATTGCTAGTTGCATTGGAAATTTCCTGGTATATGAGTGGTAGCCTTCCTCCTTCTAGCATAAGGTCTTTTAGGAGAAACAGTGGGTTGACTCGCCAATTAAAAGCCGTGCGGGCCTGTGTGTGTGGGCCCAAAGCGGACAATATTATACTTGCGGGACGGGTCGTTACAGATTTTGGCGCTTGTTTAAGGTGCAAGTTTGGTCGGGTCTATTAGGTTCATACTTATCAAGCTTGAATTGAGATTTTTGAACATAGAATGGACCCTAGATGCACAAACTACCCTACTTTTGGGGATCAACTATTACCCAAAACCAAGAACCAACTCAAGAACTTGACCATTGTAATAAATTGCAACCAAATGCCTGCAATCATGGAGACGAGAAACACGACGACACATATCATAAATGAAAGAATAAAAATAAAAATCCTATAGTAAAGAAAATTAGATACGGAAAATGAAAATGGAATTCAAAGAGAAGGTCTAATGATGGAAGGAATAAAGAACTGTTATAGACACAAACAATAGTATTCATGTGTGGAAAAACAGAAAAGCAAATGAAAAACCCAAAAAGGGGAAGAACTAAACTAGTCCAAAGAAAATCAGATATGAAAATAGGGGAAAAAGAGAGGCTTATTTGAGATGGGTGGTGAAGGTGGAGAGGACAAGAAATGGGAGAGATCCACTAGAAAGGATGAGGTGATGAGGGAAGGATGGGGAAGCACAAAAACGAATATAATTGAATAAGGGATGGGAAGGACCTCTAGAGTTTATGGTATGTGTATATAATATACATTGCATTATTATATGATTTATTAAAAGTATTTTAGGTCAGGTCTTGGGCTTTTTCACCTTTAACCCACTTGACCCAAGAAAATTTGTGTCTTCAAAATCTAGAACCACTCAGCCCCTAAACTTGGGGACCCTGAACCGACCTCAGCTATTTCTGTGTTAGGTTACTCAAACTAACTTGCACCTTTACTCTCATCCCATTTACACACCAATCGAAGTCAATTGTCACGTATGTGATTTGATATTTGAGCCTCTCAATGATCCAAGGTCCTATCAACTAGTAGGGAAACTTGTACATTTCACAATCACACATCTAGATATTGCCTATGGCTCTAGTGTGGCAACTCAATTGTGTACACACCTTTTGACGGTGGTCATATTCACCCCTCCCTCTAGGACCCGTGCATTGATCTAGCCTGGACTTTCATGGATCTGGGGACCTACTTTTAGAGGAGACTCGATGAATGCTATTAGATGGGCTAGTGGAGTTAAAAGGCCTTCCTGAAGCTTAATTCTTTTGGTGAGAAAATAAAGGATTTGTGCTCTCGGTGTTCGGTGACGTTCAAGCATGTTACAATGACCACCACTGTGGTGGCTGACTTTCTTGCTAGGTTAGGAGTAGATTGTGTGGCAAGTTTAATTGATTTCTTTTAATTTTATTTGGAGGGGCAGTTGTTTCTTGTATTCTTTCTTGGGCTTTTGGGATTGTGGATTGGAGGGTCTTTTTGTCTGTTGTATTTATGGTATAAGACTTATACCATTTTTCTTCTCCTTATTGCACTACTCTAGTTTCCATCAATACTATATTTTCCATGTTACTGCTTCCAAAAAAGGAAAAAAAAAAAAGAATGCAAGGAACAAGGGTGGGATAATGACTTTAAATCTTAATGAGTTGTGGGTTAAAATGTCCAAGTTTATTAAAGAAGTAGCTAGAAAGTTTTAGGTGAAACTAGAAGGACTAGAATGACTATGCGTAAAGAAACATGGTGGTGGAACGTTGACGTGCAATTGGCGATTAGTGAGAAGAAAAAGCCCCATTCAAGAAATGACAGAAAACTAGATGGAAGGGAAATGGGGGGAACTACATGATTCCGGCAAAAGTTGCTGACATAGCGGTAAGTAAAGCCAAATACGAAGCTCACAATGACTTGTATGAAAAATTAAGAGTGAAGGTGAAAATGGGATCTATAAACTTGCCTGGATACAGGATCAGAGGAGTAGTGTTCCCTTCTCTCAGTCTTTTCCTAGGTCTATCCCTCCTCATTCCTATAACTTGTACCCTCTCTCCTCTCTCTACTGGGGTAGTTGATGCGGACATCTTTGGATGTAATCAAAATTTTAATTTTGATTCAGACGGGTATGTTAGCAAATTAACAAGTTTGGCCCACAAGTTGAAAGATGAAAATTTTGTTTTCGATCTAGGAGGGTGTGTAAGCAATTGGATCAAGTGGGAATGAAAATAAAGCCCAACATACTAGGCCTACCCGTGCAAGTCGAAATTGAATTAGTTTCATGGCATGATTCCTGCAATGCTTAGTAAGCATTAACGTGTTTCAGTTTCTCATGGCAGCAGTTACTTTAGGATTATTTCAAGGCAGAAATTACTTTAGATATATTAGGATTATTTCAGTTTTTAAGTTGCTTTAGTAATGGTACTTTGCATCTAGTTTAGAATTAGGAAACTGATGGGGTTGCATCATCCAAACTTAAGGCTTTTTTTTTTTTTTTCTCTATAAATATGTATATGTAGAGAACTTTGGGGGAAGAAAATTAAGCAATAAGATCTGTGTTATTTTTCTTAAAGAAAAAGGATTGCAGTATTAGTTGAGGTTGCAGTCTCGATTGCTGTAACAAACAGCTGTTCTTGTGTGTAGTTCCAGCGAGGATGTGGCTGATAGTGAGGCAGCCAGCAACGATACCAGCAGTCTTGTTCCTGGCTGCATCCTGCTGGCTCTGTTATCTGTAAGTGTCCCAGATTCGAGATCATCCCTCTCTTCCGCCAGTTCAAGAGCAGAGAGGACGACGGTGATTCAATTCCCCTTGCCAGACACGATCGGGAAATTGTGGAGGATTTTCGAGGCCATCGTTGGAATCTAGGAATCCAATCAGCGACGCAGCAACTTGCTGGTGTTATCGCTGCAAATCCAGGGAGAGAGGAAGGGCTGAACCCATCTTTCCAGTTCCTGCTGTCCAGACGGCAACATTTCGGCCAAGGTCAGGACTTAGCTTGGTGTTGGAAACCAATCCATACCTCTCTGCAGGGAACATTTGGTTGCAGGAAAATTTGTGATTGTTTGGAGTTCTTGTCGCAACAAGTTAGCAAATTCCTGCTGGAGATCAAACCCAGGACGAGAGCAGAGGTTGTTCAGCGTCTCTGTTGGAACCAACGATTAGAAGCAATAAAATCTGTTTGGTTGTCAATTCAGGTACAGAAGGCTGTTCATCTGAAGACCAGAAATCAACTCAGGTTGACATCTTTCTGGCTAGTGCAGTAGGGTCCTGCACAACTATTTCAGATGTGTGTGTGTCCCTAGGACACTTGTGCACACATTGCAGTCCCATATACTGGCTAACTATTATTGGCTTTGAAGGAGTTACACCTATAGAACAGCTCTACAGGTTCGTTTTATTTGCAGGCCTGTTCTGGGCCAGCCATTCATTCCAACGGGCCAAGGTGTTGTTTCAGGCCATTTTGATCAATAGTGTTGGGATTTTGTATGCACTCAGAATCCTTCTCTAACACAATTAAGAATCCAAGCTTCTGCAATAGACTGGAATAAGTGTTCTCTTCGACCAAGTCTGCATCAGTAGTCTTTGGTCTTCTACTCTGATGTCAAAACCATCTCAAACGAGTTTATCTCAGCTTGTCATGTATTGGGGCTACTTTTAAACTATCCATAATGTCGTCATTTCTAACTTTATCTTGTAAAGTTAATCCACTAATCCAGCATAATATGCGTATCTTCGTCACCCTAACTTTGGTCATTTGTCGTTTCTCCATCGCTCAACACTTTGTTCCATAAAGCATTGCAAGTCTTATTACTGTTTTATAGAATCATCCTTTTAAGCAACGTGGGGCTCTCCTATCACACAGAACTCCACTAGCTTGTCTACATTTTGCCCACCCTACTCGCATCCTGTTTGTTATATCTAAGTCCAATCCTCCAAAGGATTCTACCATAGCTCCCAAGTATCTTAACTTATCACATTGTGCTAGTAAGTCATTTCTAATTTTAATCAGTGTGCCTTCCCTCAACAAGAATGCATGATGAGTGGCAGCAACGTACAGTGATCCCCATTTATAAGAATAAATGAGATGTTCAAAGTTTCACAAATTATCGTGCAATTAAACTCATGAACCACACTATGAAACTTTGTAAAAGGGTAATTGAGGCTCATCTAAGACGAGAGTCAAGTATCTTCGAAAACCAATTTTGATTTATGCCAGGTAATTCAACAACAAAAGTTATCTTCATATTTAGACAACTCAGAGAGAAATTTAGGGAGAAGAATAAGAACCTATATATGTTATTCATTAACCAAGAAAAGGTTTATGATAGAGTCCCAAGGGAACTAATATGGAAAACACAAAAAAATAAATGCATTCCTAACGAGGACGTTGAGATTGTATAGGATATGTATGGTGGTTCTACTACCAATTTTAGAACGGATTGTGGAAAGACATCAGAGTTCCCAATTGGAGTAGGACTTCACCAAGGATTTGCATTAAGCCCATACCTTTTTGAGTTAATCATGGATAATTATACTCTTTGCAAATGATATAGTATTGATTATCGAAATGAAACAACTCAAGATGAAGTTAGAATCACAAAGGAAAACTTTTGAGACAAATGGTCTAAAAATTAATAGAACTAGTACATAATACATAGAGTGTAACTTTAGTAGAGTTGAATATGGTGAGGGTGACTTGATTAAAATTGGAAATGATTTAGCAATACAATGTGACAAGTTTAGACACTTGGGCTCTTTGGTAAAATCTCATAGTGGATATGACTTGGATATCACTTTTAGGATGGGAGCGGGTTAGGTAAATGTAGATAAGTTAGTGGAGTTCTGTGTGATAAAGGAGTCCCAAATTTCTAAGGGGCAATTCTATAAAACGGTTATCGGACATGCAATGCAATACTGTGTAGAATGTTGTGCAATGAAGAAAAGATAAATTGATAAAGCTGAAGGAGATGCCTATGCTACATTGGATGAATGGTTTAACTCTAAAAGATAGAGTTGGAAATGATTCAATTAAAAGCAATTTAGAAATAGCACAAATTGAGGACAAGGGAAACCCATTTAAGGTGGTTTGGGCATGTAAAGAAAAGACCAAAGATGGCTCCAGTACATAGAGTTGAGTGTTTAGAAGTAGTAGGCTGTAGGAGACAAGGTAGACCATTGAAGACTTGTGAGGGAAGGGCTAAAGAAAATTAGGTAGTAGGTTGATAGACATTAGGTTTTTCATAGGGTCAAATGGAGAAGTATAACTCGAAAGAGAACCCTAAATAGATGAGATTGTGGCTTTTGATGATGATGATGGAAAATTGCACCCTTACCTTTATCTTTGGGCCTTGAAGACCTTATCTAGATTTGATTGAATGGGGCTAATTTTTTTTCCTCCCTAATCAAATGGCTTTTTGAACCCCACATGGAGTTTGTCTACACGTTTTTGCAGTGATCAATACTTGTGTACATTATATAGAATGATCAATCGAGATTGAACTATTCTCCTACTTTGGTGATAGATTGAACCAAATATACACTACATGCATTCTAGAGTGTATTTTTGTATATTATGCTACTTTTGATAACGTTTGTTCCCAACTCTGTCTCTCTCTCTCTTTGTGTGTGCAGTCGAAGACAATTATCAAATCCTTCGTAGAGATGCTAAGCAGAACTGGGATGCAATGAAGGCATACTTTCGAGAAGTAAGTGAATACTTCAATATTCTTGAACTTCGAATATTTTTGTGTCATAGATTTTCTTATATGACGCAAGTACAAATCTATTTAATGTGTATGTATGTATGTATGCATGTATGCCTTTTGGTTAATAAAATGTATGTATGATATGTTTCTATTAACCACCAAATTTGACATGCCTTTTGGTCAGTAAAATGAGAAATGTTAATTCATTGAGTTCTTTCACAGGCTCTAGATGCATTTTTAAAGGCAGATCATGCAAGAGCTACCTATCTTCTAGAAGAGGTAAGTTCTTAAATTTTTTGTCATTTTGTGATTGAAAACCATGCATCGCAAGTTACAATGACCAAAGTGGTTGCTTTTCTTTTAATGTTTTAAAAGGTTTTGAGTATGAGAGACAGTCTTGACACCCCACATTTTACTAGATCATGTACATTATGGGTGTGAGCAATGTCACAGATACCGTTCTCAGGATATTAATGGGATAATTCCAAATTCTCGAATTTTTACCAGGAATTTAACGGTAAAATCTCGTAGAAAATATAAATATATATATAAAAAAATAATAATTCTCATCTAACATTTCTTGAGGAAAAAAATCATACAATTCTACATGAGTTCATTGCTAAATACCATATCAAAGTTATCCAAAATAAAAATAACATTAAAAGACACAATCATCCATCAAAAAGGTCTAATTTGAAGTTTCAATTAACAAACCATCAAAAGTAAATAGTATGATTAAGGTCAACAAGTATAAAAAATAACATCAAATGTTTTTATCAAATGAGGTAATATTAATAAGTCTTTCTTTATTTTACATATTCTTATATAAATTTTTGTTTTTAAATATTGATATAAAATAGGACCAAAAATTACAAATTTATACAATCTAATTTTTTTGTTTTTAGTATTCTTTAAATATATTTTATTTATATTTAAATCATAATTTATAAAATTGGATCAAATCATTACACTTATCAAATAAAAATTTCAAATATTTTTCTATTTTAGTTAATTTTAGTTTTTATATTTATTTAATATTAATATAAACAAAACATATTAAATATTTTATCAAATTATTTACCAATATAAAACTATAATAAGTTTATAAATAAAAGTAGCTTGGCCTACAACAATAGAAGGAAGTCAAGACATCAAGAAGGCAATCTTGATGTCAGTATTTATGTAAGTATTTAAAAGGTTGCAACTAATCAACGACTGTCAACTAATGTGATAGGCGTAAGGTGCATGTACCTTCTGGTATTTCGAGTTTTCTTCCATAAATATGATGTGTAAGGAGTTGCTTTTCGTTTTCATGCGTAAATAGATTTCCCGTAAAAACGCATTTTTAATTGTAGTTTCACGTAAAAACGGCGTCAGAGATAAAAAGGCGTTTTCATCACGTGAACGATATTTTCCCGATAAATTCACGGTAGAATCCAATTTACTGCCAATATTTGTTATTTTGGGTGGGAGGCACGCACTTTGCACGAGTAATGTTGCTTCTCATAAGATAAGTAACATATTACCATCCCAATTAAGTTTGCTTCCTGACAATTAAAAGATGATATATTTTTTATGTAACCTAGCTTCAAAGAAAGACCAAAGAAGGTTTGGCCAAACGCTCCAAATGTGAAGTTTCGAGGTTAGGTCCAATGACTTGAATCCACAAAAAAAATGTAAAATTTGACGTCTAGAAAATCAAAGCTAAAGATGGTGGGAAAATTAAATTGATTACCCAAAATCTCATCTCAATCTGGCCAATTTTATATGGAACTTCAGAAATCGATTAGAAGAACCAAAAAAGTTTTACTCAACGGGAAAATTCAAAAGCCATAATCTCACCTAGGTCACAATTTTGACTGGAATAACCTTGACTCAGGCTTCCAATTCAATTTGAAATTCACACAAAATAATTGTGTAATAATCAGTTTAAAATGCTGACATAAATTCGAAATTCAAACAATAATAATTGAAAATTGCAAGCATAAAATTAATTAAAGACAATTTAATTTGTTGAAATTCAAATCAAACATAAACTCACCAATCCTTGGAGAGAACAAGCAAACAATGCTTCAAATTGATCAACCACATTTGTGTGTGTAAATGGGTGCCCAAGCTCTAATTTATGGATGAGCTAGGGCAATTAAAAAAATAGAAAAATCCATGCAATAAGGAACTTGTGCCCACGTGATGCTAATCCATAGGGTAACAAGCCTATACTTGCTTATTTTCTCTTATTTCAAATAAAATACAACCATTGAATGCTTGCAAGTGGAGTTATTACATCCATAAAAATGAAATAAGTTACATGTGTCCACAAACTAGCCATGGGCGAGATTTGGAGTGGTCTTCATGTGACATGTGGTGCTTCACTAGCCATGTACAAATTTGGAGAGATTTCTTATGACATGTGGACAACCGAGGTTGCTTTGACTTCTTTTGGAGACTATCCTTGCTTGATGTAGGTCCCCTTGCATTCTAAACAAAAATATAATTTTTCATTTTGGTTCCAAGGAGAGATTGGATCCATCAGATACACATGTGGAGCTCTATCCTCTTTTACTCCTCTTTCTCGTCGCTCAACAAGACCCTAACCTATGTATCCGTCAAATGAGCTCTTCATTTTGCACAATGATACCCATATAGATTCTTAGAAAGGCTTCTCTTTCCACCATGAAATTTATCATGAGATTTAAAGAGTCAATTTCACAATTTTATCTTCATTTCCTTCTATTGGGCCTAAGTCCATGTACTTGATTATGAGCTTCTATTTGAATAAATTTATGGGCTATCTTGATGATCTTGGCTTCACTTTCCTCAATCATAAACCTTGTAGAATTGCCAAACCCATTTGTCTCAAATCTTCCACTTGATCTTCAAAGCCTTTAAAGTTTTCAATCGGGCCGGAGATGCCCATGTCAATTTTGAGAAAAACATGTGCTACTAATATTCCCAATTTGATGAATACTTGTTCTAGGTGTCATTGCATTAGACAAAATTATACAGTGGACTCTCAATCCCCCCAGAAAATGAGGCTTTAATAATTTTTTTTATATAAAAATTAGATTTGTCATCCACAACCAACAAAAACAAGACTTCACTGCAATTATGATTTCATAATGAGTTGTATACTCACTCACAAAAAGTATCAACACTGGCATCATTTGTTCTGTACAAATTTGTAAAATAATTTTTCAACCAAATTCCCCATTGCACTTGTAAGCACATTGATGAAAATTGCTGCACATGTTCATCGATGGTAGAATCCAGCAGTTTGAGATTGATCCTACAAAAAAACACATTGAAAAAATTTGAATTGTTATGTACGAACACAACCAATTCTCATCAACTAATTGGAAAAGTATCGTCATCCAAATCCAAATTACCTTCTCAATGAAGACATGGTAGCTAAGTTCTCATAAGAACATAATGAAACAATCTAACGAAATTATGATAGCAAAAATAAAAGCTTCTCAACTTAAAACTCAGTAATGAAACTCTCTTTTTATTGGTCTTTCATATAAAGAATCATTTGAATTCAAAACCTATAATTTAAAAACTCAATATAAAAGTTTTAATGTATGGAATTCTATAGTTCCAATTGATGTAGCAAAGTAAAAGAGAGAAAATATTGTTGTGCACAGAACTGATGTTATCAATTTGATGAATACTTAGTAGTGGTAACTACGTCAAAGAAAATAACGTAGTGGATTCTCAATATCATAAAGAAATAAGGCTAATGTGTTTTTTTAAAAAAGAAAAGAAAAGAGAAGAGAAAAAAAGAAAAAGAAATGATATTTCCACTACCAAGAAGACACTTTGCTACAAATTTAATTTCACAATGAGTTTAGCGGTATACTTATTAAAAAAAAAAAAAAACATATAAAGCCCTTCAGTCAATCATAAAAGAGAATATGGGGTGAACTTGTAAAATAAATCTCTAAACTAAATTTCTACAACCAAAACCCTACTTGCATTAACCCAAGAGGGGGTTGTGATGCAGAGCAGCCCAACTGGGCCTTGGCCCAATCTCAAGCCAGGCCCAATTTTGAGCCCAGCCCAGCCACAACTTAAGTGTTTTAAAAATGGTCTTGTAACCCTAAAGAAGGGGGCATTTTTCGAAGATTACAGAGAGGAAAGAATAGAAATGAAGGAAAAAGAGAAGCAACTGCCAAATTGGTGAGAAACCACAGTTAGTAGCCGAGGAGAAGAGTGAGAAGCCCTCCTCTTTACAAGTACTGTACTTCCTCTTCCTCCTTCCTCCTTCATGTTCTCTTTCTCTCTTCTCTTTCCTTTTTTTTTTCTCTTTTTCTTCTCCCTCCCTTTTCATTCCCATTGCTGTCCGCCCCTTCCTAAACACCTTCCCAAGCCTTCGCCAGTCACCCCAGCCCCACCTGGCCTATCACCAGTCCTCCCTGGGTTTCGCCTGAGCCTCAAAGCCCACACCTCTGGTTTCGCCCCTCCTAACCCCTTTCCTCTACTTCGGCCAGCCCTTATTGACCCTTTCTGGTTTTCGCCAGTCATCCCTAGCCCTTCTGGGCTTTCGCTAGTGACCCTAAACCCGTCCATGGGTTTCGTCCCTCGTCCAAACCCCTTCCACTACCTTCACTTGCCCTCTAATCATCCCCTACACCTTCCGTTTCCCCTAAACAACCTCTCTACACTTGCTCAGGGCCCGTTTGGACCTTCCCTTTCACCAATACCCACCTTACAGTCTTTATAACTCCCATATAACCACTACATAGCCCTCTTTGATCCCAATTTGCTGCCCCAAAATCCCCTCTTAACCTAATCGCTCTGCCCAAAATCCCTCTACCTTGCTGCCCCTATCTTGGTGATAGGCCTATGCTACTTTAGAGCCCAATAAACCCGACATTTTGAAAGGTCCCATTGCGAATTGTAACTTGGTCTAGACTATCATATACTTGCTTACATTTGATTCTGTGAACTACTTGGGTGTTGACAAATAATTTGTATTCAGCAGTTGTTTTGTTAATTGATCTTAATTTCAGCCTCATTTCGGATAGTTCACATTTACTTGTGGCAACATAATTTGCATTAGTCATTTAGGGTTAGCTATTTCCCTTGTCCTGTATCAATTTTGGTATCAGAGCCAGGTTAGGGTGTTTCAACATCCATGGTCTTGGGTTGTATTTTATTTAAAAATAATAATAATAAAAAATATTGCACTTAGTGTGTAAAAAAAATCTTTAGTCATTACATCATTACATCATTCATTGCACATATACCCTAGATCACAACATATAGTCATAGTCCATCTCTTATTTGTGAGTCGATAGGTCTTCTAGTGCGTGTTTCCGTGCATGGTCACTTGGAGTGGGGTTAGTTACCAAAGAGATTCTAAACCCCATAGAGATATGTCAGAAGAACAACCCCCAGCTTGGGCTACTCAGTTCGCTGCCCAATTAGAAGGAATCAGTAATGAGTTGACCGATTTGAAAACAAGGGTAGAAGCCCTAGAAACCCCTGGGAACAATGGTGATGGGTCGGCTAACGAAGATAATGGGAATCATAGGAATAGAGGCCGTGGAGGCTAAGGATTTGGTCGTGGTAGATTCCAACAGCCACATGGGCAACATGAACTTATTGAGAACGACGAACGTGCCTTGAAGAACGTTGATGTAGAAGCCTCTAGCTTTGATGGACGCCTAGATCCTAAGGTTTTTATAGATTAGTTGTCGGACATGGACCACTATTTTGGGTGGCATGATATGTCGGTAGCTCGTAAGGTCCGTTTCACTAAGATGAAGTTGGTGGGACAAGCTAGGCTCTTCTGGACCACTGCGAAACAAAAGATTAGGAGGTTAGGAGACGACCTCCTAGAATTGACGTGGGATGAGATGAAAGAAATTTTGAAGGAGAAATATGTCCCCCACAAGTATCGGGAAAGACTCCTTGATCAGTGGAATTCCTTGCTTCAAGGAAGTCAGATTGTTAGCGAGTCTATGGCTAAGGTTGACGAGTTCTTTATGCGGTGTGAAATTGAGAAGGATCCCAGTTAGACCCTCTCCAGATTCAGACTAGGTCCTCGTCCCGAGTTCAAGCATGAGCTCATTTTGCATCGTATTGACACCTTTGAGGAAATGTATCAATTTGTACTAGAATTTGAGGATTACTTGAAACCGCAACCTCCGAGGCAGTTAGACCCTCGTGGCGCTAGTTTCAAGCCCACTCTACAAGGCGCCCGGCAAAATGCCGAGAGTCAACCCAGACAAGGAACTAGTGTTGCACCTATGAATAGGAATGCAACTGCTAAGGGAGCTTTTGCTGCGAGCTCTTCCACAATTGGTCCCTGGTGTTATCATTGTCAAGGTTTTGGACACTTTGCTCGGGAATGTCCAACCAAAATTAGGAACCGGGAAAGAGCTCTCTTGATGGGTGAACTACCCCCTTGAGTTGGATCATGGGGATGGAGATGAAGAAACTTTTGAAGGAGTAGAGCCCCTAAGTGATGAAGAATCTGAGGAGCCTGAAGCAACCTCCCTTGCTGTGGTTAGATGTGCATTTGCCCCCAATCTAAACAATATGAAGATTGGCGGTGAACTAGCATTTTCCACACCTACATCAAATGCGGTGAGGAATCCTGCAAAGTGATCGTAGAAAGCGGGAGTTGTGCGAATGTTGTCTGTACCAGCACGATTACTTGATTGGGTTTAAAACCCGAGCCACATCCTCATCCACATCGAGTCTCGTAGATAAATGACACATCCCTTTCGGTCACTCAGTGGTGTCCTGTGCCCATCCAGATCCTATCCTATCAGGACACAGTGTGGTGTGGTTTGATCCCCATGGAAGTCGGACACATCATCTTGGGTCATCCTTGATTATTTGACCATTTCGTGACACTGCTCGGTTGCTCGAACACGTGTTGTTTTGAGCACAAAGGCAGAAACCGAGAAGGAAGTTGCGAAGAGGGAAACCAAGTGCTTCCACACAGTTCCAATCTAAGGCTCTGCACCTCATCACTGCGAAAGAATTTGAGAAAAAGACGAATGATGCCTCGGTTGTGTTTGCCCTCGTGTCAAGGGAGACCTCCCTTGAAGTTGGTACTGAGTTGCCAGAGGTTATTGTTTCGGTCCTTCGGGGATTCCAGGACGTTTTCCCATCTGATTTGCTAGATGAACTATCTCCCATGAGGGACATCCAACATGCTATTGACCTTGTCCCTGGAGCAACCCTACCCAACTTACTCCACTGTCGGATGAATCCAAAGGAACATGAGGAATTAAATTGGCAAGTGGATGAGTTCCTTAAGAAAGGATTCATCAGGGAGAGTTTCAGTCCTTGCGTTGTGCCCGCCCTCCTAACGCCCAAGAAAGACGGCACATGGCACATGTGTGTTGATAGCCGAGCAATTAACCAGATCACTGTCAAGTATATATTCTCAATTCCAGGTCTTGACGATATGCTTGACATCATGGCCCGTGCTACCATCTTCTCTAAGATTGATCCCAAGAGTGGGTATCATCAAATCCGCATACGACCAATAGATGAATGGAAAACAACCTTGAAGAGAAGGATTGGTCTGTACGAGTGGATAGTTATGCCTTTTGGCTTGACCAACGCTCCCAGTACATTTATGTGGGTGATGACCTAGGTGTTGAGACCCTTCATGGGCAAGTTTGTGGTGGTGTATTTTGATGACATTTTTATCTATAGTACCTCCCAAGAACAACATCTTCAGCACTTGAGATTAGTCTGTGGTGTCCTTCGGAGTGAGAAGCTTTATGCAAACCTTAATAAATGCACATTCATGGCTGATAAAGTCACCTTCTTAGGGTTTGTAGTCTCATCTGAAGGGATGTCAGTGGACCTTGAGAAAAAAGGCCTTAGTAAATTGGCCTGAGCTTCGGAACATTCATGAGGTGCGAAGCTTTCACGGCGTAGCCACCTTCTACAGGCGGTTCATTCGAGGATTTAGTTCCATCATGGCTCCAATCACCGATTGCATTAAGAAAGGGGAGTTCAGATGGACTAAAGCAGTCTTGAAAGCTTTTAAGGAGATCAAGACCCGTATGATCGAAGCTTCTGTCATGCGATTACCAGACTTTTCCAAGGTCTTTGAAGTCGCATGTGACGCGTCTGGCGTGGGAATATGTGGAGTCCTTAGTCAGGAAGGACATCCCCTTGCGTACTTTAGCGAAAAGCTAAACGACGCAAAACAACGATATTCCACCTATGACAAAGAATTCTATGCGGTTGTACAAGAACTTCGCCATAGGAGGCTCTATCTCCTACCGCAAGAGTCCGTGCTGTTCTCGGATCATGAGGCATTTAGGTACCTCAGTCCCCAGAAGAAATTAAACCCAAGACATGCTAAATGGGTTGAGTTTCTTTAGGAGTACACTTTTGTGCTCAAGCACAAGTCCGTGGTCGAGAACAAGCCTGCTGATGCATTGAGCCGTAGGGTCGCACTGATACACTCCATGAGTGTAGAAGTGACCGGGTTTGAGTGGTTGAAGGATGAATGTCCTACTTGTCCGAATTTTGGAGAATTGTATACTTCACTCTTGAGCGACCAAGAGAGAAGTAACATGGAATTTACAGTGGTTGAAGATTTGCTTTTCAAGAGTAATAAACTCTGTATTCCTCAGACTTCCCTACGAGAGTTCTTGGTTTGGGAACTACATGCTGGAGGTATGGCCAGTCATTTTGGGCGAGACAGGGCGATTGCCCTAGTGGAAAGGTTCTTTTGGCCCAATTTGAAAAGAGACGTGGCTAAGATCATTGGGCAATGCCGGACTTGTCAACTGGCAAAGCAGAAGAAGCAAAACACATGTTATATACACCTTTGCCAGTCCCCCATGCTCCTTGGCAGAATCTCAACATGGATTTCATACTTGGGCTCTCGAAGACAAATAAGTATGATTCCATCCTGGTAATGGTGGACTGCTTTTCTAAGATGATCCATTTCCTACCCTGTTTCAAAACCTCCAATGCTTCCAATATCGCAAAGATTTTTGTCGGAGAGGTAATGAGACTCCATGGGCTGCCGAAGACTACCGTGTTAGATAGGGATGTTAGGTTCATGAGCTACTTTTTGAAAACCCTATGGCACATGATGGGCACTAGGTTACAATTTTCGTCCGCGTATTATCCTCAGATTAATGGTCAGACTGAGGTGGTCAATAGAAGAATAGGAAATCGGCTAGGCTGCTTGTGCAAATTTTAAATTTATAACTCGTGTAAAAAACCAAGATTCAATTCAAATCTTTCATTAAAATTAAAATCCATATTCCTTAATTTAATTAAATGAACCTTAGATCCTTAGAGTTAAAACAATTAAATTCAAAATCTAACTATTTCATTATGTCCCATCGGAACCTTAGATTTGTACCTAACGAAATCTAAATCCTAACCATGTCATTATGTCCAATTAATTAAACAAAGCATAGAAAATTAAAAATAAATCTGACAATCATAAAAGAATACTCGAAAATTGGATGTTCCTGGATTCTAAAAGCTTATCTCAAATTTATTAAATTAAAAAATTAAATCACATGCATTGGAAAATACATTAAAACAATAAAAATAAATTTACACAATGAGAGGCTCACTTGTGAAATTTGTGTATGGCTCCTTGTTTCTTGAGTATTTCCAATGCTTCAATGTTATTTGGCTCCTGACCCCGTCTAATTTTGCAGTGCCCTAACCTCTGTATTTATAGGCTTTGGGTTAGAATGGATGGTTGAGATTTAATCTTAGTTTAGGTGTTGATTGAAAGGCTTGGATTAAATCTCATGAAATATGGATGGATGGGGTTTAAAGATGAAAAGGCTAGGGTTTACATGGCTTGGTCGAATGGAGTGACTTGGGGATCAAGTTGGCTTGGGATTCAAGAAAGGAATTTCGAGTATGTAGGGATTTGGATTTGGCTTGGGAGAATTTTGCGTATGGATTAGGGTTTCTGTGTAATGCAATGAATGATATGAACGGATGAGATTAAAAGTTAAGATGAATGGATGGTTGGATGTATGCATGATGATGTAGAGGGTTGACTATATGGAAAATTCGAATGGGATGGAAGAAGATATGAGAAAATCGTGTGCGGTGTGGTTGGATAGGTGATGAGGTGCATGTGATGTGGCAAATTTGCATGGATGGGGTTTGGATTGCTTGGGGTGCAAGTTGGGTTAGATCTAGGGTTTTATGAATGAATGGCTTAGATTAAAATGGTTTAAATCCAACGACTCACTGCTGACTCCTCTTTCCTTTTCATAATTCTTGATCCATAATTCTCTCCATTTCTTCCTTGCCAAGGCTTCACACGAAATTGACAAGTGTCCTCTGGCTTGGGCGATTTTGACATGTGTCCATTCAAGATAATTTCTCTCCAAGCTTCAAATCTCCAAAGATCACTCCAATCTTGCAATTTCGAATTTGACTTGTATGGTGTCCAGATACATTGCATTATTTTCTAGATTCAATCCAATCTCAATTATCTCATTTCCACATCAGCAGGATCGAAATTCACTGTCAAATTATGCTCCACACGATTTTATCCTTGGAGTTTTGAGAAAATATTTCACTCGTGGTACTCCATACGAATTTTGCTGGGCCCCACTTTGAACTGATGGACTTGGACTTTGAATTGCAGGCTTGGGCTTCTGGGCTTCATTCTGGCCTAGCTCACTAGTAAACTTTGGCTCATGGACTCTGACTTCACTTGAGCTTGGACTTCAAACTTGGATCAGATCAATGGGCCCATTTATATGTTTATAAATTTTTACCACCTTTACAATTTAACACAGTCTAAAAAAATATTATTATAATTCAAACTCTCATATCCGGATCTGAATTATAATAATTTGCAATAAATCCAAAATAAAATTAGGTGGTAAAATTTACAAACTTTTCAAAAGTATGAATATGGCCCACTTTTTTGCATTTCTTTCCATTTTTAGCTCAATTTCTTGTGATGTCCTTATTTTTCCTACAAAACTCAAAAATAATATTAAACATACCTAATATATATAAAATCAAGACTAACTAATCCAATTTAAAAGGGTAAACTTGTCATTTTTCAGTGCTTAACAAATACTCCCAAACTTAGATTTTGATAGTCCTTAAGCAAACTACCTAAAAACTAAAATAAAACCTAAAGTCTAAAAATTCGAAACCTAATCTAATCCTAATCTACACCAGTTTCGTTGGTTTTCTCGATTGCATTTAGCATATGCAATAAGCATTTGAACCCCTAGGTTACCCATAGTGGACGACTTATAGTCTCGTGAACTATGCAGTGATGATACCCACAAACATCAAGTTTTCCAGCAAAATATATAGACAAAAGTCTAAAATATCATACAACTCCAAAATTCATTTTACAAGACTTATACCTGGAGTGTAGTGTGTGCAAGCCAATATTAGGATAATTTTTTTTTTCCAAATAGGCATAAGTTTTATATCCACTATTGGAAAATATGTTTTGACTTCAAACCTCATCAGATATATCTCTTAGAAAGACTAACGCTCAGAGGTTTAGGTTTATTTTCTCTCAAGGTAAATGTGAACGGAGTTTATGTATTCAAATCAAAATATCTCATATATGTATTTAGAAAAGACGGCACAGATCAAAGAAAATAAACAGATCTCATGAATGGATGTCACTTTCCTGAGACCGTTGAGTTAAACACCATCATTTTCCCTCCTCTATTCTCCACATAAAACACCATATTTCGACTTAAGATCAATATGACTCTTCAATAGGACAAAACGTGGCTTAGGATCGGGTCAAATCAAAGAAGGATATAAGGCTTTAAAAATAAACACTTTGAACAGAAACAGTTAGAGGTCTTCATAATGTGAACGGGATATTTTTCCTCTGTTTTTCTTTCAGCACTTTTCAAAGTATTTCTTTTTCTTTTACATCCTTCTTTTGATGTCTGGATGTTCCTTTTTTTTTTTTTTCTAATGCAATATATTTTTCTTTTCTTTCTTTTTGCATCATTCATTTTTCTTTTCTTTTCAAATACTATTTTTTTTTCTAGAGTAGCATCCCAATTTTTCATCTCTAACCTTTTTTGGATCCTTAGAATGTCACAGATTTTCAGTAAGGTTCAAACTTCATAACCGGAGTTGGGTATGATAAACATGGCTAACAACAAAATATGCTATATAAGGCTCAACTGGGGAACTATCAAGATAAGATGACAAAAAATAGGTAGGCTTGAAGGCTCAAACGATAAAAAATGGCATATATCCTATCCTAAGTTTCATAAGGTGATTTCGTTGCATCAAATAAATTCAGAAAAATTTCAATTGTACTAACCCAAATTTGATGGCGTTCTCAATAATTTGACCAAAACAAAGAATAATGAGATCAAACAACGACTCAATGTCCTTACCAAGGGAACATTGGAATTCACTTATAACCTTCAAAAAAGTAGAATGGCTCTAAAACTCAATCGGTATAATCTCTATTTGTATTCCTCTGGTGATCACTCGACTCATAAATATTTTTCTTTTTCCAACTAATATTAATATGGCTGTGCAAAAGAATTTCCAGGTATGAATCCTATAAAAGTCTTTTTGGAAAAGTATGATACAGAGATTTTTATTTGTCTTATGCTAAAAATGTGACTCTTTTTACATCAGATCGTCAAGACCTTTCGTCTTAAAACAAAGTTGGTTGTCTTTTCAGTCCTAAGGAGTCTCAGTCTTCACTTATTCTTCCCTTAAAATATTAAGTATGTCCTTTTTTTTTTAGACCAAAAACACACAACTTTTTATTAGACTCAATAATAACACAAGTGTAACCCCTCAATACCCTTAAACTTAAATTGAACATCGTCATCAATGTTCCCTAATCTACAGTGATTAGGTGTAAATCAGAATTTTTTTAGAACAATGCTTATTCGGGTAATGTATGTACATAAAAGGGCTCACAATGCAACAACTATAAACAGACACAAAAACAAAAATCCTAAACTAGACTGACTCAATAAAAATCCTAGGCTAAACTGACTCTAAGAAATTAATTAAAATCCTAGACGGACTTAACAAATTGACCGACATTGACACACAACAATTGACCTAAAATGGTGATTATGGTGTTTTGGGTGACTTGGGTGGCTCTATGTAGGGTTTAGCTCATCGTTCCCATCAACATTTAAGTTCTCACCACCATTGGTCAGACTCTCCTAACCATGAGTGCAACGCTTGGGATTTAATGAAAGTTCTAACGTTGAAATTGCTATCACTTCACTAACATACTGTCGTCCATAATGGATCGATGACGGACACGAGATTCACAACCTAGAGACTATATTCTAACCAAACGATTGGTCGAATCGCACCTCCAAACACTCATTATCACACACAAGGACAAACAAGACCAAACAAAAATCACACAATAAATGACCTAATTCTAAATTTCTTATCTAACTAATTGGACCCTAAAATCTAGACTGGCTCCAACTTATCTTTCTAAAAATTTAAGTCTTCGAAGAGAGTTTAACCACAAGCAGGGCCAGGTAAGTTCCTAGGCAAGTGAGGAGCAAAGACGACATCTCGTCCCAACTTATCCTTAGACGTGCTCGACCTCACGCCTTTGTGACAGAACTAGCTTTAGACACCATTCTTGAAGATAAACTATTCACTGGTTACAAAAATTATTTTAGATTGAAAATGTTCCTATTGAGCATCACATACCCTAAAATCTAACTAATGGTTTATAAATTGATTTTACTTGGGAAGTGCATGGACCATTTTTATTTACTAATATTTATTATTATTATTATTAATTTTTTTTAATGCAGTCTTAAATCTAACAATTCAAGATTCAAAACAAATATGCAAACAATAATCAAACAATCTAAACTAATGCATGAAACTAACAACCTAAATGCATGAGCAAAGTAAATATGCACATTTTTGTTTTTCTTTTTTATCCAAAATAAATGCAAACACCCTAAATAAAAATTCTATATGCATGCATGAAAAGATAAAACTTAAAGAAAATGAGTTTAGGCACTTACCTTGGCCTGTGAAACCTAATCTAGATGCAATTTTTCTTAAAGTTATAACTAGGGAAGAAATACAATATTTACAACCTAATTAAAATTTTAAATTAAGGCCATAAAATATAGATTCCATCAAATTAATGCAAGATTTAAGATTCACAAGTTTCCATTGAAATTTTATTCTTAGAGATCATATTTAAAAACTTTCCAAAGTTAGATGAGATTCTAAATTTAGAAAATTTCTAACTTTGGAAATTGTCTAAAATTAAACGTCTCCAAAATTAGTCCACTTTCCAAAAATTGTTTTTTCTAAAAATAGAACTTTCTAAAAATAGATCACTTTCTAAATATAGATTATTGTTGTATTAAGACATATCTCCAAGATTAGAAAAAGATTTCTAAAAGAGGAAACTAATAATTAGAAAATTTCTAGAAATAGATAAATCCTTATTATAGCAGCTTCTAAATTTAACAACTTTCTAAAAAGAGATTAATTCCAAATTTATTGATATTTTTAAAAATCTCTAATCTAAGAAAACTTTCCAAAAAATAGAAGTTTCTCAAAATTGCAATTTTTCCAAAATCACATAAATCTAATGGCACTCAATTTATTTTTTTGAATTTCCCCGGCAACGATGCCAAAAACTTATTTTCTATTTTTAAAATTTAAAATTTGAACAAGTATAGTCGGTGAGCACACGCGGACATAGGATGTTGTCCTACCCATTGCGGAATTCGCTTATAATAGCTCGGTCAATGGGTCGACAGACATTAGTCCATTTGAAGTTGTGTATGGTTACAAGCCTAGGAAGCCTATAGACCACATCCCCATGTCATTGTGACATAGGCCATCTGAGTCTGCAAAGTCATTTTCACAACACATACATGAATTGCATGCTGAAATTAAGAGAGATTAATCCGAGTAATGAAAAGTATAAATTTGCTGCAGATGCTCATCACAGGCTTAAAGAGTTTGATGTAGGTGATTATGTAATAGTCAAAATTAGGCCCGAACGGTTCCCATAAGGGACTGTAAAGAAGTTGCACGCTCGTAGTGCGGGACCTTTCAAAGTTTAGAGGTGAGTTGGGCCCAATGCATATAACATAGACCTTCCACCTGATATGGGTATTAGTTCTACTTTCAATGTGGAGGACCTAGTTTCTTTTCAAGGCCCAACAACTACACAATCCAGCACGACCTGACATCATCACCTTGACCCTTCTACTTGCCTACTTGACCCGCTCCATGACCCATGGCCTACACCCGCACAACCCTCTCAGTCTTTACCTCTTTGCCATCCTTACTACCCAAGAGAGGAGATTGAGTCCATCTTGGACGAGGAAGTGGTTTTCACCCATCTCGGGGGATACCAGAAGTATCTTGTAAAGTGGAGGAGCAGGCCCATCATAGATGCTACTTGGTTGACTGAGAGTGAGCTACAACAACTTGACCTGGATCTTCTGGAGAGATATCAGACTTCTATCTCGTCGGAGGTTCATTCCACTCATTCGGGAAGAGTTGACAGCTCGACAGAGCAGGTTTCCGCATATATCAGTGACGACGGAGGAGAGCCACTACTGCACCATCACTGTGGCTCGATGACAACCCGACTAGATGACGTCTGACGGTCTCACGTGCGTACATATGTCATTTTAAGACCCCACACTGGGAAGGCACACTTGTGGTTCGATCTGTCTCACGTGCGCGCAGTTAAACTTTGAATGCCCCACACTAGGAAGGCGCACGTGTGATTTGGTTTGCTTTCTTCTTATCTAAGAACTCGAGGTTGAGTTTTTCTTAGATAGGGGAGATTGATGTAGAGCAGCCCAACTAGGCCTTGACCCAGTCTTGAGCCAGGCCCAGCCACAACTTAAGTGTTTTAAAAAGGGTCTTGTAACCCTAAAGAAGGGGTATTTTTCGAAGATTACAGAAAGGAAAAGAAAAGAAACGAAGGAAGAAGGGAAGCAGCCGTCGAATTGGTGAGAAGCCAAGGAGAAGGGTGAGAAACCCTCCCCTTTACAGGTACTCTACTTCCTCTTCCTCCTTCCTCTTCTCTCTCTCTCTTCTCTTTCCCTTTCTTTTTCTCTTTTTCTCTTCTTCTTCTCCCTCCCTTTTCCTTCCCATCATTGTCCGCCCTTCCCAAACACCTTCCCAAGCCGTCGCCAGTCACCCCAGCCCCACCTGGGCTTTCGCCAGTCCTCCCTGGATTTCGCTTGAGCCTCAAAGCCCACACCTCTGCTTTTGCCCTCCTAACCCCTTTCCTCTACTTCCGCCAGCCCTTATTGACCCTTTTTGGTTTTCACCAGTCATCTCCAGCCCTTCTGGGCTTTCGCCAGTGACCCTAAACCCATCCCTGAGTTTCTTCCCTCATCCAAACCCCTTCCACTGCCTTCGCCTGCCCTCTAATCACCCCCTAGACCTTCAGTTTCCCCTAAACCACCTCTCTACACTTGCTGAGGGTCTGTTTGGACCTTCCCTTTCACTAATACCCACCTTACAGTCCTTATAACTCCCATATAACCACTACATAGCCCTCTTTTATCCCAATTTGCTTCCCCAAAACCCCCTCTTAGCCTAATCCCTCTGCCCAATATCCCTCTACCTAGCTGCCCCTATCTTGGTGATAGGCCTATGCTACTTTAGAGCCTGATAAACCCGACATTTTGAAAGGTTCCGTTGCGAATTGTAACTTTGGTCTGGACTATCATATACTTGCTTACATTTGATTCTGCGAACTGCTTGGGTGTTGACAAATAATTTGTATTCAGTAGTTGTTTTGTTAATTGATCTTAATTTCAGCCTCATTAGGATAGTTCACATTTACTTGTGGCAACATAATTTGCATTAGTCATTTAGGGTTAGCTATTTCCCTTGTCCTGTATCAGGTTGGCCTGACGGTTAAGAAGCTCCCCTCATGAAGGGAGGTCTTGAGTTCATTTCACGCTCAACACCCCTTTGGGCCACTCCAAGTATTTTCTTACTTGGTGTGTGGGGGAGTGGGAGGCTTGTACATGCCCCAAGGACTAGTCGGGTTAAAATGTCCACTGTCTAAATAAGGTGAGACCCCTGGACACCGTGGTCATCAAAAAAAATAAAAAAACCCTACTTGCATTTGTAAACATTTTTTTATGATAACTTGTAAACATATTCATGCAAAGTGATGCAGATGCATATAAAGAAATCAAGACCTCACATTGCTCAAAAGCTGCAAAACTTTTAACTAACTAAAATTAGCTAATTTTAGAAAGCTATTGGACCCAAATTTGTGTTTGCGGTGGCTCAAGTCCATATATGATAGGTCTAAGACCTTATTTTTATATTTGGGCCACCAAATACCCTATTAGATGGTCCATATCAATAGGAGTATTAGTTGCGAAAAGAGGAGCCAATATCAAAAGGAGTATTAGTTGACGATAAGCTTTGAATGTAGAAATAACGGTTGCATCATTACCAGTAAGAACAATTTCATCTACATATACTACCAAAATCATGACTACATCTTGACGATGATATATAAATACCGAGTGATCTATCTGACATCTAGAAAGACCTTAAGGCAATACAACACTGCTGAATTTCTCAAACCAGGCCCTTGGAGATTGCTTGAAGCCATACAGAGCTTTACAGAGTCTGTAGACAGAATGAGACTCCCCCTGCTTGAGAAACCCAGGAGGAAGAAGCATATAGACTTCATCTTATAAATCACCATGAAGGAAGGCATTCTTCACGTCTAGCTGATGAAGAGGCCAAGCATTGGTGGTGGCAATAGAAATCAGAATTCGAGTAGATGTAATCTTAGCTACAAGAGAGAGTTTCTTGATAGTCCACCCCATAAGTTTGCGTGAATCCTTTAGCAACCAACCGAGCCTTATAGCGAGCAATAGACCCATCTGTATTATGTTTCAAGGCAAATATCCATTTGCATCAAGCTGGAGTCTTTTCTAGAGGAAGAACCATATCCCAAGTATGATTTGATTCGAGGGCCGCTAACTCTTCATCCATGGCGGCCTTCCAAGAGGGGTCTCGAAGAGCAGTGTCAACCCTCTTGGGAATCTTCACATTGTCCAGGGCGGTGAGGAAGCTGTGATAGGAAGGAGAAACATCATGATAGGAAACAAAATGAGCAAGTGGATGGAGAGTACAAGTACGTTTACCTTTCCGAAGGGCAATGGGAAGGTCAGACTGAACAACACTAGGCAGATCCGGACCAGGGGTAGATGTGATAGTGGCGTCTGCTGGGGGTGGATTCTGGTGTTGCTGGCGTCAATATACCAAAGTAGGTTTAGGAGTGCTAGCTGGAGTAGAGCACGGTGGAGTAGTATATGCGGGAAGGAGAGGTAAAACAAGAGAGGAGGATGGACTAGATGGATTAGAAAAATATGGGATTGTCTCAAAGAAGGTGACATCCATAGACACATAGGTTTTGCCAGTAGTAGGAATAAAGACACTTGTAGCCTTTGTGAAAGGGTGAGTAACCCAAAAAAATGCAACGCACAGTACGAGTGGAAAGTTTATCTCTTGAGAACGGGTGAACAAAGCAGGCACATCCAAAAAATATGTAATGGCAAAAGATGAATATGTTTATAGAGTGAGAGAAGTTGAACAGACGATTTGTCTGGCAACACACGGGATAGCATGCGGTTAATAAGGTAAAAAGATGTTAGGACTGCCTCAGGCCAGTATGACTGAGGAACATGCATGGTAAAGAGGAGATATCGATCGACCTTAAGAAGGTGTTTGTTTTTTATTTCTGCAACACCATTCTGTTGGGGGGTGGGGGGGTAGAAGGACAGGACAATTGTGATTCAACACCATGCTCATGCGAAAAATTAAGAAAGGAATGAGATAAATATTCCTCCATTATCACTTCGCAGAGTTTTAATTTTCAAATCAAAGTGAGTGGCAACCAAATTATAAAATGTGCGTAAATGATCAAACATTTCAGACTTTTGTTTCATGAGATAAATCAATGTCATTCGTGAAAAAGCATCAATAAAAGAAACAAAATATCGAAAACCAGTGCGAAAGAGAGGGTGATTGCCAAACATCATAATGAATAACATAAAATAACGAAGATGCACTTTTATTCATAGAGGAAGGAAAACAAGTTCTAATATGTTTGCCATATTGGCAAGGTTCACATTTAAAATATGCTTAAATGATAAAGAAGGAACAAGCTTCCGTAAAACAGAGTCATAGGGATGGCCAAGACGGCACTGCCACAACCACATCAGACGAGGAGGAGGTCAAGCAGGCTTCAGAAGCGCCAACTGGATGATCAAACAGATATAATCCTCCAACTTCACGTCCACCACCAATCACCTGCCTCGTGGTCAGATCCTGAAGACACAATGAGAGGGGAAAAGGTGGTTGAACAATTAAACTGTTTATTGAACGCACTAACAGAGAGCAAATTACGAGATATATGAGGGTCATGTAGCACAGATGGAAGGTGCATGGTGGAAGAAAGAGGAATGATCCATTTTCCAGCAATGGTAGTAGTAGAGGAACCATTAGCTAATCGGACATTACCATAGGAAACAGGAGAAATGGACGCGAAAAAAGTGGACATAACCAGCCATGTGATCAGTGGCATCAGAATCGATAATCCACGAATGAGAGGAGGTATGATTGGCAATGGGTCCAGTATCTGAAGTATAGGAGACAACATTGGAGACTTCATGGTGTTGAAGACGATCCAGTCGTTGTAACAGTATGTTAAAGTCCTGACGAGTCATGGGAGCACCATCACTAACCTCATCAGAGGAGGAAGTGCTAGGAGTGGCAGCGAAGACATTTGTTTGCTTCGGACACCCATGTAGTTTGTAGCAGGAATCCACATAATGGTTTGTCATCTTACAATAAGTGCAGAATCGAGACCTCTTATTCCGAGGACCTTTGCTAGGAGGACCAGGAGTCCCCCGTGTTGGAGAAGGCATTGGAGGATGAGAGGTCACTAAGGCAGAGTGTTCAGCAAGTATAAGAGTCATGACTAAGCGTCGCCAATCATCACGGAGTAAAGCAGAGTAGACCTCTTCCAGAGAAGGAAGAGGGTGTTGTCCCAGCAACTGGGCCCGAATAGGTTCAAACTCATGGTTGAGGCCAGCCAATAACTCAAAAACCCGTCGGCGAGAAAGGAGTTGCTGATAGAGAACGACATCATCTGGTAACGCAAACGTAACAACTTCAAGTTGATCCAACTCGAGCCAACATGTCCGCATCTTGGAATAGTATTGAATCAGTGAAATCTCCCCCTGTCGGAGGTGAGAAGCAGTTTGATATAACTTATAGAGGCGAGCAGAATTATCACCATCGGAATACAAAGTCTTAATGGTATCCTATACGTCTTTGGCCATGGGAAGTGTATATACGGTCCTACGAACATGATCCTCCATGGAGTGAAGTAGCTAGGATTGCACCAAGGAATTGTTGGCTTTCCAGGTGCGATAGGAGGAGTCCGTCTTGGTGGGTTCAAGAGTAGTACCATCAATATAGTCAGACAACTGTTTGGCATTAGGAAACATTTTCACTGAATGAGACCATTGGAAGTAATTTTTCTCATTTAATAAGACGGTGGTGATCTTCCCAATATGTGTGGGTCCATAGGAAGCCATATCAGGGAGGGAGGCAACATTAGATCGCGTAGACACAACCTTAGGTTGTTCTGCAGAGGAGGCCATGATCCCGAATGAGAAAGCTCACAAGCTGTTGAGAATAAGGATGATACAACTGGCCCGGATGACAAAACTTCTCTGAAGTGGGGCCCACCGACGATAGGAAAGGAGGAAGTGTTGTCCGATGAGGTCAGTGGGGAGGGGCGAACACAACCTTGTGCAATCCAGGCAAACTGAAGCCTAAAACCAGCAGATCATGGCAAAAACCGGTACACAGGTGGTGCAAGCTGCAAAAGGAAGGTCGAAAACAGGTCACACCATTGATGATAGATGAGACAGACCAATCCAAAGAAGGAACAAGGCAGGGGAGACTCCAAGTAAGGTGATTGGAAGGAGAACCAATCCCAAAAGCAGCAAATCCAGACCAAAATGCTCAAAAACATTGGAGCTGGGCGGCACAGGTAGCAACAGAGAAAACAACAATAAGGTGGGTCCCACTGTGGATAGGGAGTGGGCCACCAGGTTCGATAAAGACTAGGCTAAAGGGCGATGCAGAGGATGAGCAGCGACAAGGTAAAGGTGCACTTCCTATGTAGATCCATGCGAAGAAGTCAAAGCTGGCAAAAATTTGGGCAGAAGTGTGCTTGTTGCGAAAGAGGAGAACTGGGCCACACAGGGTATCGAAATCCAAGGACAACCTTGGGTGTAGAAAGAGGACCCTAGGGCGAAGTGAGGGGTGATGATCCTTGTTGCAAAAAGGGTAAGATCTACGCAGATCTTAATAGAAAAATCTGATAGGTTGGTAGAAGGCCAGGAATGTTGTTGTTTGAAAGAAAACAGCAAGGGTCGACCCTGCACAAAAGCAAGGGAAAATCCACTAGAAAAAATTCCACCGGAAAGTAGATCAACGGTGGAAAAAAAAAAACAATACGTCAAGAAAGCATCCAGAAATTCAATTTGTCTGATACCATGTTGAATAATAAACTGAAAATAAGAAAATCAGAAGAAGAGATGGAGAGGAATTCTTCTCTTTTTTGTATTCTATTAAGTATATTAAACTGTAGTGTTGTACATGTATAAATAGCTATGAAGCACGGATACTTCAAAATCCTTCCGAGTATCTGTGTCGGGTGCGTATCCGACACGGATAAGGCCGGGTACAGCTCGGATACGTGTAATTAATTAAAATATTTTTTAAATATAGATACGCCACCAATACGCCCCTATACGTCACCGATACGTGTAGGTGTGCGAGGATACGACACACTACACAGCGGGACACGCGACATAGATTTATATAATATAAAAAAAAAAAATCTACACAATCAATATAGCTTTAATTGATAAATCTTGGAAAAACAGTGATTTAAATTACTCAAATTTTAGCATCTAAAATCACGTGTCCGAGGTTATAAAATGGAGTTCATATTTTACTTTTTTACTTTTATTACCATTATTTATATATTTAAAAAAATAGTCTTTTTAAAATTTTGATAAATAGTTTTTCTAAATATGGAAGTTTTAATTTTTTTTCTAAATAATTTTATTTATTATATAAAAATATATAATTATCTCAAATTTATTTTTTATTATATGCATAATGCATGACTTCCTAAGCCCACTAATTTAAATTGCAAAACAGGATTATATTATGCAAATATTTTTAATTATTTAATTTCTTTATAACTTAGTTGTCCAAGTCTCTTAGAGCATCTAGTTGTTGTTTTTTTTTTGAGCGGTAACAGAAAAATTTCATTAAAAGAGAAAGGAGTACAAAGAGAAAAAACAAACACAAAGGCCTACAAGTATTAGACCTAAACAAGAAGAAGAAGAAGCAAACAAGAAGAAGTAACCAAAGAAATCAAATAAAAAAGATGCCTTCCACAAGATTGTCAACTCCCAATTTGGCAAAAAAATCTGCCACGCCATTAGCCGAGCGTCCGACTTTGGTGAATGAAACTTTCAATCCTTTGACCAAATCCCTCACCTCCTGAACCCCCTTGGCCAATCTCCATGGTGGACGCTTCAACCCCATTGCCCATTTGAGTGCATTTGTCGAATCCCCTTCAATGATTAAATTGTCATGCCCGTGGTTCTTCCAGATGACTAAAGCTTTCCTAATATTAAGGATTTCTGCCTCGTTAGACTCCTTAACTCCACTTACTCATTAAACATTATGGAAGTCTTGCCCCTGTAATGTCTAAGAACTCCTCCAATCCCAGCTGGACCCAGCTTCCCCCTTGAAGCTCCGTCAACATTAATTTCATGGTACCCTGTTGTGGTGGCCCACTTCTTCTTCTGCTTTACCTTTTTATTTTGAAAACTCATACAACCATCCCAACAGGGTACCACAACTGAGTAATCTTCCGAGAATGTCCAAATCACTTTATCAACACACACTGAGTAACTCTGATTTAATTACTATTTGATAATTATATTGTTATAAATTGAAATTGGAAACATAAGTATGTATATACTGATAATTTATATTTTTATTTATGTAGATTAGTGAAAAATGAAAATAATTAATTTCAATAAATTTATGTTTATCTTATTATTTTATTTTATGTATTTTTTTTTTTTTCAAAATAGAACAACAAAATAACTGAAATGTTAAAATATCCCATTATAGAGACAAAATCAGACTCAAAATGGTAATATTAGAAGTCTTCTTTACTATGAAGATAACATAACTGAATAAAATTATTCATTTTTAATTAAAAAATATTTTAAAAATATAGTACCACAATAATAAAACAGTTGGGTCTCAAAATGGATTGTTACTTAAATTACTTAAAATATTTTAAACTTTTCATCAATAATTGTCATAAATAATAATTTTAAATGCTCTTATCTCGTGCCCACAATTAATTATTTTTAACTTTTCTTCATAATAGAATTCGGCGTATCCCGTCGCACGCGTATCCTTATTTTTCAAAATTTGTTGTATTTCCGTATCGGATACGTGTCGTATCTGATATGCGCACCCGTATCGTTGCTTCTTAGATAAATAGCAAAAAGTGGGCTAATCATCTAGATAGAAAAGGAAAAATAATAATATAAAATCTAATTACAGGCTATTAGACAACTAATCTAGTTGACCCTGCAATATACATTGAACTTGAACAATTTCTGTCCCGAAATGGGTTGGGGGACCCACAACACAAGAATGGTACCTGAATTGGGTCGGGTCCCACAACACATAGCAGTGCTTTTACTTTTTCTGATGTGCTATAGTGATAGATTCTCCTTTCATTCTGTTTTTCTTTTATTTGTGTCTAATCCTTCTTGACCCTCTTTTTCTTGATGTATTTGTACATTTTCCTTCTAAGAATGAAATCTCATTGTTACTGCTCAAAATAAATAGTGGTGCCACTTCTAAGTGCTCCCAAAAATGTTGTGGACCAAGTACAATAGGCTTTTGGGATTATTTGGTGTCCTCTAAGTGGTCCAATATTGTAACGTCATGTCAAGGATGCCATCCTCGTCGCTGGGATCATCCACGTCACTGTTATGGATCATTGACACCGGAGAGACCATATCATGTTATAGGGTTCTTTGAACTCGATTGTTCAATGTTGTATGCTACCCAGTGCACTACCAACATGGCTGCGTTTGGATTGGGGGTAAGAGGGGGTAAACCCCCGTTACCCCTTGTTACCCTCGTTTGGTAACGAGGGGGTGAGGGTAAAAATTCAAAATTTTACCCCTCTCATCACTATTTTGAATACCCCCATGGGGCTTGGGGTATTCACTCTTGAATACCCCCCCTTTTGCTGTTTAATGAGATTTTTTTTTACATTTTATTTTTTTGGTGAGTACTTGGTTTTTTTTTTTAAAAAAAAGCACTCTATTATTTCCATTTGATAAATTTCATATCACCAAACAACAGATTATATTTTTTTATGAAGAGATATGTAGAATTTTTTTATTCATTTATTGAAATTTAAAATAATAATAGTGTTTTTTTAGTTATTTTTTATTTTTTAAGGAAACCTTGCCTCTATTTACCCCGTTCCTTCCTCTATTTTTCAATTATATATTATATAATTGAAAAATTAATAGATTTCAAATAATTAGTAATTTATTTTTTATATTATATAGATTTTCAACATGATGTATTTGGATGAGGGGTAAATTTTTACAGGATTACCCCAGGCTATCCTTGAGTAGGGGTAATTGTAAGTGGGAGTAACCTGACATATTAACAATTTTAGAATAATTAATAATTTTATTAAATCTATATAATATAAAAATAAAAATAAAATTTTCTGAAACATATTTGTCAAAATATTATATTTTTAAGAGGTAATTCTGTCGAAATTTCGATAGAATCTCGAATCTTCGAAAGAGTTCGAGGTTCATGGTAATTAACAATTTATTCTGTTAGAAGTTTATTTTAAAAATGTGTCAACATTTTCAACGTGATGCATTTGGGTGAAGGGGTAAATTTTTACAGGGGTTACCCTTAAATAGGAGTAACAGTAAGCAGGGGTAACCTGACTTATTAACAATTTTATGAGAATTAATAATTTTTATTAAATCTATATAATATAAAAAATAAAAATAAAATTTTATTAAACATATTTATCAAAATGTCCTATTTTTAAGGAGTTCAGCCCGTGACAATTTTTAATATTAATTTTATATTTGTTGTGATTTATTAAACTATTATAATAGTTTATTATATTATATATTTCATGTTACCAATAAACAAATTATATTTTTTTATGAAGTGAGATGTTGATATTTTTTTATTCATTTATTGAGATTTAAAATAATAATATCTATTTTTTTCTTTATTTATTTTTTTACTGTTAGAATGCAAGTGTTCATTTTAAATTATAGTTATAAAAAAGAATCTATAAAAATTAGATAATATTAGATTTACTTAATGAATATTATTTAATAATTATATTTTATAAAATTTCTCATAAAATTGTTAATATATCTGGTTACCTCTGCTAATAGGTACCAAAAAAGATTTTTTACCCTTAGGGTAAGTTCTTACTTTACCACTGCAATTACCAAATAAGATAAAGGTAACCCCTTTTCAAAGGTGTCCCCTACTCAGGTGTAACCCCTATAAAAATTACCCCTCATCCAAACACAGCCCATGTTTTCTAAACAAAAACTCTACCGAGACACTCTAACGAGACTTCCCATCAAATGGATCTTGGAGCCGACATAGTGGTGTGTGATGTGAAGAGGACTATATGAATAGGTTGTGTATAAGGTTTTGTTTCCATTCGATCATCCTATTTCTTGATTTTAAACTTTTAAAAATCAATGGTCTATAGTGATTGAAATTTGAAGGCCAAGATTATATGGCTTGGGTTAACAATTGAGAGAAACTTTCTATACTTCATATCCATGTCTCAAATGAACTTAATTATGCGCGATCCATGATCCATTTGATGGGTTGTCTTGTTCGAGAGTCTCGCTAGCCTCTTGATTAGATCTATTGATTTCTTGCTTCACGTAATTGTTCCTGCACATACAAATGAAATTGTTCTTTCTTTCATCTTGTGTTCTTGTGGAAACAGTTATTAACACCGAAGTTATTACCAAAGCTGCTTAGATTAATAGGATTTAAACATGTGTAATGAATGACTTGATGGTTTTAGCACTGTATCTGCATTGTTTTTGATGGATACTGGTGATTTTCATAATGAATTGACTTTAAAAGGTGTTTTCTACATACGGTTGTTTCCTTCTATTGCAGTTTATGCATTTTGCAGGTTCCTTTTAAATTATAATTAACTAGGTCATTGATTGTCCATTTCTGAAGTTTTTTTTATTCTTCTTGCCTTAGAATATCTTGTCTTCATACAAAAATGAGTGAATGCATCTTCATTTGGAAAACCATTTCATTAAAAAAATGTATTTTGTTGGGCTTTGAGATGAGTCTCATCCAGGATCATTTTTCTATTTTGCAAGATATGATCCCTTTCAGTTCCGGTTTGAGTATTTTGTTATTTTGTTGCAATAACATATTGAATCAATTGTTTTCCAGAGAATGCATAGTGTGGATGTATCCTCTTTCTTCACTTTATAGTTTTACCATTAAAAATTTCTTAAATACATTGCAAATTTTTATGTCAGTTACTGCAGTCCATATTAATAATTATTGTGTATTTACAAATGATCTAGGGAAAATTATTTGGCAAGAAAGCCAGAGAAGCAGATGAAAGATCTGCTCAAGAGATCCTTAAAACCAGGTTTGTGCATGCTGGATTCTTTCTTAATTCTCCCAAAAAAATGTAGAAGAAGAAAAAGAAGTTGGATTCTTTATCTTTTGCCTTTTTTATTACATATCAGAAATAAAAGCAGAGCACTTTTCTTCTAAATTGAATTTTTTGTTAGAAATGAGTGTATTCAAAATGTGCTGAATCTTGATCTACATGAGTTCCACCCGAAAGAGGCATTGAATGTTCTGAAGTTGCATCTCCAGTCATTGGCAAATATCCCATGTAAGTAGTACTTATCCTTTGACTTGTATTTTGTAAGTTCATTAATATCAACTGACATGGAAGGCCTTCTTCCACCAGCTTTTCAGTTCCTCAGGCTTGTTTTAGAGACTAATGGTGAGGACATTACTAAGGGGGCTCGAAAACGATTGGTAAGATTCTTAGTGGTCATATTGCATGTATATGCAAATATATTCACTTGCCTAACTGTAACGCAAGGTTCTATTAAATACAACAGTGTGGGCCCCATCAGGAAAGATGTGGGGGGGAGGGGAGGATGGAGTACAGGTGGAAAGTTCTGTAGACGAGCCAAAATAAGTTTTTTTGGATGATTAACCATGGATTTGCAGGCCCCAAAAATCAATGCTGAAAGGGTATGGAAAAACAAGAGGTTTCCGTCCAAGTTGTGCATAGCATCCAATCCATGGAACTGGGGAGGATGAGTGTATGGGAAGGGGCACTTACAAGATGCATTCTACAATATTTTGTGAACCACAAATGACAAGAGGATATTGTTGCAATTTATATTTGTATAGTGCATGCATTTGTTTTATCATTTCAAGTTTATAACTTTATATACATATCACATGTATCTTATATTAGAAGTTGCCCGATTTTTTTACTTTTGCAACTTTTATTTGGTATGAGATGCTAGTGACAATAATTAGATGGGACAAAGACTTTGATGATTATGCTAATGACAGGAATGACGTTATCCAAAAAAATTTTAAATTATGCAAACTACCATAGAAATTGAGGGTCTGAATTTTGTCCATTTAAATTGAACCTCAAAAAATCATAAAATAATTTAAAAAAAATGGAAAAAACATATAACTATACATTTTTGTTTCCTTTGGTGTGTTTTGTTGGCATTTTGGTACTTCACCAATGATTTGCTAACTTTTATATTTTTATCATTTGAATATAAGTATTTGAAAATATGACATGTTTTTAGGGGTTCCCTTCCATGCAAATGAAATGAGTTTAGTTTAGCAATATAAAAAATTCATGTCAAATTTAATTGTTTAGCAACTTGATCTAACAATATGAAATGAACTATTGGTTGGCAAAATAAATACTTTTAAATCATCTGTAAAATAAAGGCCATTATACCAACAGATATATTGATTACGTAAGAGTGAGACTTAGCCCCTAAAATCATCATAAGATTTTTTACATGTTTGGACCATCTCAAGATTCCTCCATCTTAATGAGTCCTATATAAAATCACATTTAAAAAAAATTACAAAATAGATGTAAGAAGCCTTATGCAAGTTCATTTTTAGTTATCTAACATGGGTCTGGCAAAAAAAGATCTTAGTGAGTTTTATTTTGAGATGAGAAATCTTAGCTCACATGGCTATGAGATACCAAGTCCAACCCAAATTGCGCTTAAAAAAACTATTTAAAGATAGAAATTAATGAAAAACTTATAATTATTTATATTGGAACATTTCATTGGTGTTTTGGTACAATATGTTATTTTTCATTCATTTGTATCATTTGGAAAAAGATGCTTAAAAATATGTTCTAAGAAGATCATGCCAGGACACTATCATGAAACAACAGTTTGAAGGGACATAATCATGAAATAACAGTTTGATCTGGGTAAAAAAAACTTAGAGATGAGAGAACCGGAGAGAGAGAGAGAGAGCAAGAGCTTTAGCATCTGAGAGAGAGAAAGGACTAAGGAGAGAGCACTTACCGGAGCTCCGACCGCCACCGTGGGAACCAGGAGGGGAGAAGGGAGACAGCGGACGAAGAGGGGTGGCAGCAACCAACGGGAAAGAGATACCGATGCAACAGGGAGACTTCTTCAATCACTTTGTTTGTGGGAATCTACCGGAGTCTATTTCCATCAACATGCTCCTTGGAATCTTCAATCGATGGGGCACAATGTAGGATATCTTCGTCCTGAAGAAGAAGGATGCAACAGGTTGCATTTTCGCATTTGTACGGATGAATAATGGTGCCTCAGCGGAGAAAGCCATCCGAGAATTGAATGGCCACTTTTTGGAGGGACGATGACTGTAACGCCCCGCCCTTTTTCACTCGCTTTTTCCCGTAAATTCAGAGTCTATTTTTTTTTTTTATAACAGAGTAGAGTGATAGAGAGCGACGTCACGACGCGAGCTAAGTCCGAACTTCCAAGGTCCGACCCTTAACTGGCCAACCCTATGTGTGTATGGACTCAGTCCAATAAAATAGTTCACACATAGCAATCTCAAAATGCGGAATAAAAATCATAACCTGCGGAATCATAACATCAAAATGCGGAATCATAATAGAACCAAGTTTTATTCCATTCAGATAGCAAAGTACGTCAAGTCCTTAATCATTAAAACGTCATAATCATCAAACTAACCATCCGACCATCTAAGTTATTACATTCCGAAACTAGTTACTCAATTACAAGTCCATGAGTAATTTTATTCAAAACATATAAAATAAATCATCCAAACTCCTATGCCTGGTCCGTCTTACGGTCATCGTTCCCCTGGTTACCTGCATCATCAACTAGGGTAGAAGTAGGGCGCTAGAACAACGTGCCCAGTAGGTATTCCAGTTACGGCTAACACATGGTTAGTACAAAGCATATATTATAACATAATATATAAAACCAGGTAAAATCCATGCCATGCAATGATGAGAAATGCAATGAGTCCCACCCATCACATGTACATAAATGTACCCACCACATAGGTCTTCCGGACGCTCTGGCGGAGTGTGGACCCTCCGGAATCTTCTTGATGGAAATCACATCAAGGTATCGCACATAGGTTTTTCGGGCGCCCCGACGGAGTGTGACCCCTCCGGTTATAATTCCTCCACCCCATGCCATGCATGAGATGCCAATGAAAACACATGCTATTTTAATAAGATAAACATAGCATTTAAAATCACCTTTTGAAACATAATCAATCCATGTTATTTAAACAATTTAAACATAGCATTTGAAATTCAATAATAAAGCATATCCTTTGAAACATATTTTTATTAAACATAAGATAAAACAAAGTACATAATCCATGGTTTCAAAGAGGTGGAATCCTACCAAAGACCGTTCACGAGTCCTTGCGTTTCCGTCCAAGATTCGATAACTGATTGCGCACCGTTTGCGAGATCCCGTTACCTTATAATTAAATCAAAACCAAGTCTCACTTGATTACAAGGTTCTAAGTCCATAAACAAAAACCCATGGGGTTCGGCCATACACCATGGCCGAAACCCATGGTCTACCATTTTTGTCCATAATTACAATAATGCCATTGAGCCTAACCATATTCTTTCTTGCTTAGATTTCAAATAATCATTCATATTTCCAAAGCACATAATCCCATAAAATAATTCATGGGTTCGGCCATACACCATGGCCGAACCCAATGTTCCATATTTTTCACATAATTACAAAAATGCCATCCATGGCTATTATTCCATAGTCCCATCTTTTCCATCATTAAAACAGTTGTCTAAGTTAATGTCTAATCCACAAATCATCATAGGTCCATAAAATAAGCTTCATGGGGTTCGGCCATACACCATGGCCGAACCCATGATCTTCCAATTCAACCTTTATTTACAACTTTGCCACTCCTTAAAATTAACCAATAATCCGATCCTTGCATCATTAAACATAAACAGTAATTTGATTCATGGGGTTCGGCCATGATGCCTAAATTTCCTTAAACAATCTCCACTCTTCCATAATTGGAAGGTTTCCATAATTAAACTCTAACTTTCTATAAATGGAGGGTTTCCATAATTAAATTCCAACTTTCCATAAATGGAGGGTTTCCATAATTAGAAACTACCTTCCATAATTGGAAACTTTCTAAGATTAGAAAACTCCTTTCCAAAATTGGAGTGTTTTCCAATTTAGCCACCCCTTCCATACATGGAAGCTTTCTAAATTTAGCAACCTTCTTTCCAAAATTAGAAGCTTTCTACTTTTAGGAACTCCTTCCATAAATGGAAGCTTTCTAAGTTTAGCAGTCCCTTCCCTTAATTAGATAGTTTCCTATTTAATCTCCATTCCAAATCCATCCACCATTCCAAAATTACCCCATGAGGTTCGGCCATACACCATGGCCGAACCCTATGGTTCATGATCTTTGACCATAAGTTTAGATCCATAAAATCAAACACCCATCCATAAAAATGTTTGGTGGGGTTCGGCCATACACCATGGCCGAACCTTACCCCTTCCTTTCATTACTTTAGATCCAACAACTTAGCCATAATAACATCATGATTCGGCTATGCCATGGCCGACCTACATCCCTATCCATGTCTCCATTAATCGATCATCGATCTTCCATTTAATCCATTCAAATTCACATGTCATTTACACAAACACTTATTTAACAATCTCCATGGTTTTCATTCTTAAAAACCAACAAATAATTCAAATGTTTCCATGGGGTTCGACCATGCACTATGGCTGAACCCTATGGTTCTTTCTCTCCATTTAAGATCATCAAATCATCTCCAATCTTTCTCCATACTTCTTCCATGGGGTCCGGCCAAACACCATGGTCGAACCCTATGGTTCTTTGGTTTCATAAAAATTATTCAATCAATTAGATACTAACCTTTTCCGATTCCGGGCTCTTCTAATCTTTCTCCTTTCTTCTTAATTTTTCTCCAACCAAGAACACCTTCTTGTTGCTGCCTTTTTCTTCTTCTCCTTGCTCTTGATCTTGGCGAGAATGACAATTGGGAGAAAGGAAATAAAATTCGGCTAAGGTGATAAAACCGTGTGCCCCTAGTCCTCCTCTCTTTTTATAGTCTTTCCTTGATCCAAATTTAGAAAAATGCTTAAGATAGCCAACCCCTTAGGCCATGCGCCCATTGTCTTTCCCTTTTAATATTTACCCCACACGGCTAAGACTTATTTAGCCCATGCCGTGTGCACCTTTCCTTGTTTATGTGATGGCCGACCTCCCTTGCTCAATTTAGCAATTGCTTGCTTAACTTAGAATATGTCTAAGATAACCCATGTCCATTGCCGTGTACATTTCTTTTTAATTAGTTTAAGATTATTTGCATACCCTATGTAAAATATCCCATGCGCATAATGTAGATATTCATTATCTAAAATTCGGCCATGCATAATCTTTATTTGATTTTGAACATCTCCTTGGATATTCAAATCCAATAATCGGCCATGCACCATTTCTTTTATTTTTGATAAAACCAATGCCACAATTTAATTGGGTCCTAATTGGGTCATGGCCCAATTCCTTATCCATATAAAATCCAATCTAAAGTTCATAATTGAAAATGGATAAATTTCATAAAAATAATAAATTGAAAATCCGAGGTGTTACAATGACTACAGGTGAACCCAACCTTATTCAAAAGAGGCGGAAACTCAAGGCGAGTTGCTCCATCAAGCACAAAACCAGTGGCTCCTGCGGTACTAGCTAAGGCCAATCGTCCGAACAGTGAAGACACCAATCCCACTAGACCTAACTCTATTTTGGGAGGACAGAGGTGGGCAGAGTTGGTAGCCAACTCAGGGATGGATCATCCAAGACAAGGACTTCTGATGATTCCAATAGGACTCACTCAGCATTGGAGGTTCCAGATATTGCCTTGATGATTCCACCCCCAAGAAGAAGAGAAGCTCAGAGACTGGCTCTCCAAGGCGATTGTCGTTGCTTCGATTGCTCGCTTATCCATAGCGGATATTTCAAATCTTCTGTCCCAACAAAGCTTTTCAAACCATTCAATCATCCAAATAGGGGATGCTTACTTCCTAGTGGGTCTAAAGTCAGAGGAAGAAGCATCAGCGTTGTTGGTAGCAGAAACGACAGTGGGGCAGCTTAGAATCATTGGACAGTGGTCCTGATGTAAGACCTATGTGTAGTCATACGTGGGTCCACTCCCAAATTTTCTTAGTTATTTATTTTTACTAGTCGGTTGTAAATCTTGTCCAACTGGGACTTTCAGTCGCTGTCCTTAATGAGTCCAAGAGTCGTTTTCCTTGTAGTTTCGTGTCCTAGTTTACAGGGATACTGTAGTCGGTGTTACAGTAGAGTCAGGAAACCAGTGTCGTAGTCTTCTATAATTAGTTTAGGATTTTCTCATATATATGCATAGTTGTAAACATACCTCTTTCGATATTATTGAATCAGATTTGAAATCAAACTATTTCTATTATCTTTCTGTTTGCTATCTCTGCCATTGTTGTAGGCTTCAACCTTAATGGCCAGTTCCAGTCCTCCACATCGTCGGATCTTGGGCTTAATCCCAGGAGCAGTCACCGTCACCAGCTGCTTGGGCTTTGTCCCAAGTCACTTCCGCCCTCCTCTCTCTGTTTCTCTGCCAACAGCCTCTGCAAGTCTTCCGCCTTAGTGGCCAGTTCGTCGCCACAGCCTGTCATTAACTGCCAGACCTGCAACTTGATTCGTCTTCTGCACCTCTTCTTCTTCCTTCTGCCTCCGCTGCCAGAAACCCTCTTCTCGCTGAACCCCAGGTACTTTCGATTTCATCTTCTTCCTTGCGAATTCTTTCATCTTCCCTCTTTTTCCCTTTCGTCCCTCTCTGTTGCCTCCTCTATCTTCTTTCTTCTTCTTTTCTATCTCTCTCACTTATCCACCGTGCCTTTACCCTAAAATCCTTAAACCGAAGTGGCCTTTACTTCTGCCCAGTTCTTTTCCTTTAACTCAGTTCAGCCTTGACTCAGTAAGCCTAGTTTAGCTCAAGCTGACTAAGTCCCTAATCCCGCACGCTTCCGCTACACCAGGTTCCCTGACCTCTTTCGGCACACCAGAAGACTTTGGGGGCGGTGTTGGGGCTATCCTTTGAAAGGATGGACAAAGGACGTGATGGGAGCCTTTGTAGGTAGAATCGAAAGGGTCCTAGAAGTGGATTGAAGGAATATCAGTAGAGTTGATTATTCAACTCTCAACCTCTTGCTTGAAATTGGGGTTGCTGATCGGCTTCCTAAAATTGTGAGGCTTAATCTCAACGGAAAATCATATCAGATCTTTGTATCGGAGCCGGCGGAACGTTCGGTGCCCAAATCCCAGCCAGATTCCCAACTGGAGCCCCCATCAGAGCAATTCTCCTTTCCGCCGATGCAATCGGTGAGGATTTCTTGACATTGAAGCCAAAACGATTCCCGAGAAAAGCAAGGACACGTGTCCAACATGCATTCGCAACAGTGATCGAGAAGGCTGCATCGTTCAACGGCGTGGCAGGTAGGCGGAAGCGGAAGACGAATGGGAGAAGACTTCAGCAGGGAGATGAATCGTCCAGCCAATGGGACTCTCGCATTCAAAAACTTAGGGATAATGAGAAGAGAGTCGCACGCCTCGAGCGTGTGTTGACTAGAGCCCTCTTGTCAGGCAATAGCCCATCGCAACCTTTAAGCCATACTTATTTCTCCTTTACATACTGATCCTCTATTGCAGTACAGGAGAAGATTCAATTCGCCTCTCTGTCTTTGCTGTAACGACAAAGGAAAATTCAAAGGGTGGGGAGCGGAAAAGAAAAGTGGAGAACCTGCTCGAGAGCGAAAATGGAGAATCAGTCCACCGTCTCCTTCAGGTAGCAAAAGGGAAAAAAAAGAAAAAAAAAAAAAGAAGATGAAATCCTGAAAAAAAAAAAAAATAGAACACAACAATCTGTAGGAGCTAAGAAAAAGCGTATTTAGAGATGGATGGACTGGAGATTCTCATAATTGGTTGTGCCTTGGGATTCAATTTCGAAATGCTCCCCAGGCTTAGTACCAACTCAAGGTGCTTGAGCCTTGAAGCATGGACCATCTTTTTCCATTTTACCCGTCCTTCTCGGCAAAATAGGGGCTTTGTCATGTCTTTGGGCAGAAATTCCTTCCTCAAGAACTTCAAAGGAATCCAGGTTTCAAAATCTACAGCAAAAGATCAAGAAGAGCAGGGAAGAACAAAGGGGACAGACATGTTACTCAATGATCATCATCGCATGGAATGTGAAAGGACTTGGTCTCCGGGAGAAACGAGGAGCAATTCTTCGGCTCATAAAAAAAGTAGGATCAATGTGTTGCTTCTCCAAGAAACAAAAAGAGAAGAGTTTTCTCCCTCAATTATTAGGGGGTATGGTGTATTCAGGAGGTTGGCTGGTTTAGCAAGCCACCAGAGGGGTTGTCGGGGGATTTTCTTGCTATTTGGAATCCCTCTGTCTTTAAGGTTTCCTCAAGACGATGCGATAGCAGATCTATTTCAGTCAAAGGGATGCTGGTTAGTGAGGGTAGGGAAGTATACCTTACTAATGTATATGGTCCCAATGTGGATGGGATCGAGACAATTTTTTGTTCAAGTTGGACATGATACACAGCTGGAGTCCCACTGTATGGTTCTTGGGCGAAGACTTCAACATCATCATATTTCTGTCGGAAAGGAAAGGGGGGCATAGTTACATTCGAAGTATGGAGGACTTCGCCAACTTCATTGTTAGAAAAGAGTTGGCCGACCTTCCGTTCCTTGGGGACAGATTTACGTGGAGTAGTGGGCAAGCCAGGGGTTCAATGAGCAAACTTGATAGGTTTCTCACTTGTTCAGATTGGGACCTCCTCTTTCCCAATGTAAGCTAGGTGAAATTGTTTAGCCCCATTTCGGATCATTGCCTGGTATTGCTTGACACAGAGGAGATAGATTGGGGCCCAAGCCATTTCGGGTCAATAATATTTGATTGGAGGACTTGAAATTTTTGGGGCTTGTGAAGGAATGGTGGGAAAGCTTTGAGATTCAAGGATGGGGTGGTTATGTTCTCTCTAAGAAGCTCATCCTCCTTAAATAAAAAACTAAGGAATGGGTAAAATCTGAAGGGGGACCTGTGAAGGAAAGAAAGGAAGCAACCATTAGAGAGTTGGAAGGACGGAATAGATTAGAAGAGGAAATGGAACTTGAGGAGGAGGAACTTGAAGCTAAGAGGAACAGTAAGGCCCTTCTTTGGGAGTGCTTAAGAATGGAAGAAGTGGAGTGGCGACAAAGATCGAGAATGTTATGGTTTGAAGATGGGGATAAAAATTCAAAGTTCTTCCATAGATGTGCCAATGCTCGGAAAGCCACAAACACAATCAGACCAATTGTTGTGGACGGCAGACGAGTAGGAGATAAGGATGATATTAGAAAGGTAGTCATAGATCACTTTGCGGCCATCTTCCAGTCCATTCCTGAGCATTCGCTTCCACCACTTTCTCATTCCGCCCCCTCTCCTGCCCCCCTCCCAGTGGTGACCCCTCGTTGGTCTCGGACTCAGGTACTCTCTTACCTTTCTCCTTTTATTTTTATTTAAACCTTTCTTGCATTGACCACATGGCTTGTTTGCCAGATCACAAACTTCAAGGTTCAGGATACCACATCCATATCAAGACACACTTCGTCATCAGGTGTATTCTCATCAGTTTTCAACATCAAGAGTTATAGACGTTTCTCTTTGGATGGCTTGGGACTTCCTGCGGCAGTTCCACCTTTTTCACGGGTCTTCACTACTACGATGGAGCAGACCACGGTGATATTCATATTTTCTTGGGCTTCCACACCCTCTTATTGGGCTCTCTAGGATTTCCCCGAGTTGGAGCTCGAGAACCATCACCTGCGGATTGTCTTTGATTTCTAGGATCCTAGTGTCGCATTACTGACAGTCGACTCATCATCTCTTCACTGCGGTAGTTGGGGCGTCACTCTTCTTCAGCTTAGACCGGGTACTTTCGATCCTCGGCTACTCTTCCCCTTTTTACTATTGTCACTCTTCATTGGGTCTATTCTTTTCCCCCGCTCCATGTGTTTGCATTTGCCCATCATGCCCTTGCTCGGGTTACCAGTTGTACAGACATCTAGTGGCCTTAGAGCCCCTTTTAATGAGCTTTTCACCGCTTCTTTGTCTCTTTCTCGACCCACCAGACCAACGTTAGATGGGGTGCAATTTAGGAGGATTGGCGGAGAGAATTCGAATTGGTTGGAAATAGAGTTTTCGGCAGAAGAGATCAATGGTGCTTTGGACGGTCTGGAGGGGGACAAAGCCCCAAGGTCCAGACGGGTTCAACTTCTTTTTTCAAGTCCTATCGGGAGCTTGTACGACTAGATGTTTATTGGGTCTTCAAGGAATTTCACCGCAATGGGATCATTAATAAGAATTTGAAGAACTTCATAACCCTCATCCCTAAAAGAGAGGGTCCGGCAGATCTCTCTCATTATCTCAAAGAAGATCCTAGTTGTCCTCTCTGTGGGTTAGGGGAAGAAATTATAGATCACCTTTTTGTCACTTGTCCTTTTGCCGAGCACCTTTGGTGCAATTTTTGCAACTTTATGGGAATCTCTTGGGTTGGTGCAAACACCTGGATAGATACTTTGGGTTCATGGTTTTTTCCTTACCCTAACTCTAGATGGAGGATGGCTTGGCTTACAATTCCGGCCACCATCTCATGGACTATTTAGAAAGAAAGAAATTCAAGAATCTTCGAAGGAAAGTCCACTAAGACGAGTGAATTGTTCCAAAAAGCCAATTGAGACTCTGCGCTTGGCTCCTTCAAAATTAGGAGTTCAAGGACTTCAGGGCAATAGATCTTTTATCTTCATGGGAGGGTTGCATGAGTGGTAGATATAGGAGACGCAAAGATTTGGCAGAGTGGTTCCCTTCGCAAAAGGAAGTCATGAAATTCAATGTGGACGGGCCGGCAAGGGAAAACCGGGTTTGGTTGGTATAGGTGGTGTCCTTAGAGATCACAGGGGTCAAACATCCGTGGTTTTCACAAAATCAATAGGGACTAGAGACTAATGACGCCGAGCTTTTTAGTATTAGAAGAGCTTTGACCGTATGGGTAGGTTTAGGTGGTGGAAAATTAGTCATTGAGGGAGATTCGTCAAATTCCATTAAATGGGCAAAAGGCTTGAAGTGTACCCCCTAGAGACTGATTACGACGGTTTGGGAGATCAAGGCACTTGTTAGGGGACTTGAGGTATCCTTCGTTCATGTTAGGCATCAGCAAATGGGGTTGCGTACTACTTCACCAAGAACGGCGCGGAGGGAACTGTGTTTGGCGTCTTTCACATCTGGAGATGGGAGTTCATCTGCTTTCACAGATTGGGCTTGTTGTTTCATTTGGAGCTTTCATTGTTTTAGTTTATCTTTTGTTGTCTGTTGTTTTTTCTTTTAGCTTGTTTTTTCTTTCGTGATTAGGTCTCTATACCTTTTAGACCCCCCATTTTCTTTCTTGTACCTTATTCTTACTTGTTATTAATATTATCTTCTTTGTTGCCACTCAAAAAAAAAAAAAATTTATCGGCCAATTAGTCTTCTGGGGAGTGTGTATTAACTTTTAGCGAAGGTATTGGCCGAAAGGTTGAAAACAGTTTTACCGGTGATCATTGGATAGTCTCAGGGAGCATTTGTGGAGGAGAGACAAATCTTAGATGGGTTCTAATCACAAATGAAATGGTTCACCTTAAAAAAGATAAAAATTCGGGCATCCTATTCAGAATTGATATGGAGAAGTTGTATGTATGACTTCGTGGACTGGTCCTTTGTTGAATACCGTTTTGAAATGATGGGTTTTGGGTGTTTATAGTGCAGTTGGATGAAGGCCTGCATCGAGGATATTACATATTCCATTTTGGTTAATGGTTCCACCACCCCATCAATTCAGGCCAATAGGGGTCTTAGACAGGGAGATCCCTTATCTCCCTTCATCTTCACTCTGGTGGGAGAAAGTTTGAACAAACTAGTGGAAAAAGCAAGAGAGTTGGGAATGGTCAGGGGCTTCAAGTCTGCACCAAATGGGCCAATCATAACCCATCTACAGTTTGCGGATGATACGTTGTTCTTCTGTGAACCTACAGGACAAGAGATCGAGGACTACAAGGCGATTCTTAGGTGTTTTGAGTTGGCATCGGGCCTTAGAATCAATCTTGGTAAGACTACCATCATTGGGATATATATTAAGGAGGCACGCCTTAAGGAGATTGTAGATAATATCGAATGTGGCATGGGGAAACTGTTTTTCAACTATTTAGGATTACTAGTAGGTGGGAACCCTAGACTCAAAAGATTTTTTACCCCAGTTATAGAGGTGGTGGAAAGAAGACTTTCTGGTTGGAGTAAGAAATATCTATCCTTGGGAGGAAGAGTATGTAATGACCCGCCCTTTTCCATTGCTTAAAATCAGGGTAATTCTTTTTTCTTTTTTGAAAATGACATAGAGGAAAAGGACAGAGACGCCACGACGCGAGCCGAGTCCGAGTCCGAAGACCCGACCCTCAATTGGCCCAACCTAGTGTGCACCTGGATCAAATCCATAACAATATTTGTACACACTAGCAATAAACTATGGAAATTTAAAACATTTGTACATTGCATGAATAGCGTACCACAACTCAAGCAAAGATAAGGTAATTCCCAACAGTTGCATGAGTCAAATACAAAGCAAGAATACTAAATGTTCACGGTCATAATATTACATTTCCCAAAATGAACATTCTTACATACATTGTTCTCAAGATCTCAACGTGAATATAATTCAACTAAGCTATCAGAGCTTCCTTCTTGCGTCCATATCGCTCATTTTCGGCCATTGCTTGGTCCGATCTCACCTACATTCCTTAAACCTGCATACACACCTAAATGGGGAAAGTATGGTCTTAGTCAACGCGCCCAGTAGGAATTCCGATCATAAAGGAAGGTGGGGTGCACATAGGAGTGTTATAACAAAAATACATATACTTGTGTTGTCAAGTCAAAAAATAACATGATAGACAATATTACATTTCCTCAAATCATGATCATGTCAAGATAGATAACTCATAATAATTTGTATTTATCTCATCTTTAAAAATCTCAGTACCATAGTACATTTGCCAAAAGCATAATAAGATCACCATAAAGTCCACATACCTTTTCAAATAGTTTTCATTCTAGAGAACCTCATTCACTTCGAATTCATCTTGTGGTGAAAATCTCATTTTCATCTTCATTTCATCATTATTAAAATCTCATAATTCAAATCATATCAATGCTCATCATGATGTATCATGTCATGGGTGCCATGAAGAATGTATGCCCCTTTCATGCCCCATAATGCAAAATCAACGGCTTAACCCCCAACAAACTCAACCGGTCCCACCGGGAGATATTACTTGTACAATCAATGGCTTAACTGCCGACCAACTCAACCGGTCCCACTGGGAGATATTACTTCCATATGATGGTATGCACGACCTCAAAGTCTGTGTGTGTGCATGTGGCATGACAGTGAATGAGGGATGGGCTGTGAGAAATTTAGATTGATCACAGGTTCACTCCACTGTCAAAAAACATTGGCACATTTTAAAAGTGTGTCTATAGTCATGAGTTGTATGAATAAATTTTGAATTCAAAATCATGAATTAGAATAGAAAATTTTCAACTCTTAATCCAAAACAGCATGTTTTCTCTGTTTTTGCCTATAGATTTGTAAACAAAGCTGTTAAAATTTCAAGAGTTTTTTAGAGACCATTAAGAAATATGCAAATTACCTTTCACATTCTATGAACAGGTGATGAAATTTCTTGCGAAGGAGTCAATTAAGTGGGTTGAAGAAGAAGGAAGTCCAGGGACCATATCCATCGGAATGGATGAAATTGACCCACAAAAGTTGAGCTTTGTTAAGATGCGGGAAGCATGATCAATTGGTCATGCAGAAGTCAAGATTTTTTTACTCTGAAGAATCCTAGAAATTTCCTCTCTATGATTTTTGGAACTTGTGGACAAGTTGAGCTCCTGGCGTTTCTTCTTGTTAATCAATGGGGAAGGAAGCAGTTAAGGTACATAAATGCAAGGATGTTGTAACTTTTTTTTAATGGTTTTGCAGCTCTGGCTTCAGAATTTTCTACCTGGCGGCCAAGCTGCTAGTAGAACTGATGAGGTTGTTGCAGAATCTGTTAGAACACCAAGAAACTTTTTTTTTTAAAATTTAATTTAGAGGTAGAAACTATAAAGTTATGGCAGACTGTTTGGCCTTTCCCCCTCTCCTTGATTATGTACAGAAATACAGGATCCCCGCACCCATGAGCCTGCTACAATTCCCAAACCTCACAATTCCCGGATATGGGACTCAAAGCACTTTTGAACCACCAGAATGGGATTTGACAAATTTTTGGTGATGAGCCTGGTCTTACTAGCGTGTTTACTTGCAAAAGAATCTTTGCCATCATTTATTAATTTTAAATGATTTTTTTCTTTCAATGGTAGACATTTAGCTGTAAACATAATCTTGTTCAAAGGGGCAGTAACAGGAGTGGATTCCTTTTAAGTAACATCTGTAGGTTTCAATGAGCAGTTGAACCAACTCAAAGAGTAGACAGGCTCTCATTTTCAAATTTGAGCCAAGATTGGAATGGATTTTTGTGGGTACCATCATAGATGGTTGATTACCAGAGACACGTGGCGTCATTTGCCATTTGCTGTAGGAGAAAGGTCAAATTTTGGAACATAAAATTTGCTTTACTTTTCACAAAAGAAGGCATCTACATGCCGTTTCCCAGAGCATCTCTTTGGAAACACCAAGGGCAGAGTCAATGGACCACATACAACTGGTAGATTTCCAGGATGGATGCCTCAAAAAGAATCTATGAACTGCATGTGGTAGAGACTGAGCGGTAAAAGGGGTAAGGGACATCATAAATTATAGAGCGATAAAGGTTATGGTCTTTGACAGGGTGTATGACTTAAATGTCAATATCAAGTAGATAAAAAAATGCTGAACTTTTTGTCAAGTGTTCATAGCATTTCTAAAGCATCTAAGGGTTGCTGAATATTATTACTTTAACTTCTCTGGGAAGCAATGCAATGATGTCAAAGTCTTTAGATATCACTTTTCATTTATTTGATGTGGGTACTCATAATTATATGTTTTTTGAGGTTTGGAGGTGTTGAAGGTGTCGCACCCGACTAGTTCTTTAGAATGTGTGAAGACCCTCCAATCAGAGAGTGACCCTCGTTAGAGTTACTGGAGATTGAACCAAATACCTCAACCACTGGGCCAATCCTTTGGAGTCTACTCATAATTACATTTGACAAATTGTGTTAGTGAGTTCTATTAGAAACAATTTCCTCCATGCAATGGATTTCCTAAAACATGCATTTTGGGGTAACTATATTCTTAAAACCTTTGGAGTCCCTTATTGCTGGCTTTCGATCCCCATATTGCCTGTCCCAGACAGGATAAAAGAACATTTTGTGGGTCAGATGAGCAGACCATGTTAGAGAAAAATGATTCGTTGAAACCAGAGAGACTGCACCGATTGATTCTATGTTTGGTGATCTCAGCGGTTGCCATATTGAGGTACTATGCCTTCTCTTTGATATCTGACGACTTTTGTTTCATTAAGAGGCTGTTAGGAAAAAACCTTGTGAAATAATTTATATTTCAGTTCGATCCATGTCATTCAACTGGTGCTATGAAAGCCAGAATTATGTTGGACTATAGAAACTCGATATTTTTGTCGTTTGCGGCAAAATCATTAATTTTTTTTTTTTTTTCAAAATGAATGGAGTGTAGTCTTGTTGAGTGAATAAAATATTCATCTTTATTGAATTTTTCTATTCCTTATTGTAAGAAATGGATTCATTCTTTAGAAGAAGAGAGGAATGTCTTATTTTTGTGTCCATGACAAAGAGCTCTTATTCCATTGGAAGAGAGAAGTGTCATTTTTCATTGGTAGGAAGGGGTTGCTTGTCATTGCTAATTAAAAAAAGGAAGAATATGGAAAATGAGACTCTTTTCTTTTCTTTTATGAAATGGGGGCTCTTTGTCAAGAATACAAAAAGTAAGACATTTTCTTCTTTTATTAAGGAATTTGTTTCTCCGATAGATGGGATAGGAAAAAATTAAAGAGATAAGAGAAGAAGATTTTCCTTAATTCATTAAGATAGGGCATCATTCATTTTCAATGAAAATGACCTTGATGCAAACAACAAAACTGTCAGGTTCAAACATTCGACTCTCGATTTCACAACATATTGAATGACCTGAATCAGGATTCGCCTGGATTTGGCTCATGCTGCAAAGAGATCACTGAACACTCAAATATGATCCAATTAAATTCCTGTTTAGTTAATTGTTTCTTACCTATACCTTCGTTGCATATTATTGCGTTTTGATTTATTTAAAAAAAAAAATAACTTGTAAAAATGCTTCAAATCTTTGGAGTTTGGACCATCAAATCATGGGATGAATAGATAGATGGAGAGATGCTTTGGATTGGTTTCTGCCATAAGATGATTTGGTCAGAGCTATTCCATTGATACATGATTATTGTGCATATTAGTTTCCTTGGCAACAATCATTGAACCATATTTTGGACTTTGGTGGAGCACTATTTTCATGTCATTGCTTATATTGGTACTCTTGCCATTTGTTGATTTCTTTCATCATTGCCTTCATTTGAAGCAGGATTTTGCCTTGGATATTACATCAGTAGGCAGTATCACTAGTTGTCTAGGCTACTTCCACTCTAAAAAGACCTCTCAAGAAAAGACTCACCGCAATGTGAATACAAACTTCATCTAACTCTGAAAAGGGTTTAGAGTGACGGTCAGAAACTCGTATAAGAAAGTAGGAGTTTTGACTTTAATTTCCACTCCACCTCAAATGACCACTCCTGTAGAGTTATCCTGATGTGTATGAGTAGGGAGGTTTGCACATGCCCCGAAGATTAGTAAGATACTCTAAGACACCTAGACACCTTGATCATAAAAAAAAAACTTCAACTAAACTCGGTAGCGGGAAATAATTAAAGGACAACTTGGCATGAATTGCACTCTAATTTTTTTAGTATTGAATCCATAAGTTCCAATTGCACTGGACTCTTTCATGCCATATCTCTGCAGATAAAATTCACAAGAAATCTCACTTATGGTTCGTCACCGAAGATACGAATTTTATAGAGCGTTATCTAATTGTACTTGAGCAATCAATTCCCAAATCCTATAGAGGAAGTAGAAATAGAAGTTCAGATAGAACAAATTCTATTCCTATGCCCTACTCAAAAAAGTGGAAAATGAAAAGGATGTACAATTACTAATGAGATTTAATCATTGTTTGCTCTTTCTAAAATTTCTTTGTGAACTATATGTGCTTCCCCTAGCATAAGAAGAATCAAAGGTAGCACTATCAGTGTTTCCCCTAGCTGACAATATCAGCTGAGTCCCTAGAATTTTCTCTTTGACAAAGGGTCACTTCTCATAAAGTTATCCGGTGTATGTGGATAGGGAGGCGTGCACATGCCCCGAGAATTACTTGAGTGCTCTAAGAAGCCTGGACACCTTGATCATAAAAAATAAATTAAAATTCTATAAGAAAAAAGTTTATTATGTAGCTGTACAATGGTAATTCAAATTACAACCAACCTCTATCATTGACACTCTTTGGAGAAGCAAGCCGACTTTCAGCTTCTGCATACTTGTGGCCATTATCTTTGGCCAGAGTTCTTACGTCCATCACTTTAGAACCAATGGCATGGGCAAGGGTGCCAGTGCCAACACTCGAATGCATAGTTTGGCATAGGGCAGTCTCGACACAATTTGAGGCCTCAAGCAAAAAATCTAAACAGGGTCTTCTTGGTATTTAAGAAATTATTATGAGTAATATTTAATTGAAATTTTAATTATATATAATAAAAAAAATTGAAGTTTATGCAGCTATGCATCTATGCTGTAACTAAAAAAAGACTGCAGTAATACACTATGCGTCTATGCGGTACCTAAAAAGGATTTTGTGGTAATACACTATGCGGTAACTAAAATATTGGGCCTTTCTAACTGTGCACCTAGGCAGATGCCTTTTTAACGTATGCGTTAAACCGGCCCTGATTTGACATTGCTTGTATTAAATCCTTGTATCTCTCCATGCATTAAAAGATTCTGTAAGGCTCTTCTTCATCAATTAAAGAATATTTAATACATATTTTAATAGCCATCTAGCATGATAAAACACTCCAAGTCGCATCTCGACAAACTACTATTCATGTATATGAAAAACTGTTCATGTAGTTTGCTATAGTTGCAATATCAATGGTAGAATATAATCAGTTTCATTTGGACACAGAGCTGAAAGAATTTTAGGGATGTGAACAGGCCAGTTTTGGGCTGCGCTTTTCCACTTTTGAGTTTTCTAACCCTATAGATGTAGTTAGTGGTTGCTGTTTCCATTAGATAAGAGAGAAGAATACAAACAAGGATATCTCAGCGTTGATTTTCTGTTTTCTGCTAATCAGCTGCATTGTTTAATGAACTACAACAGATACTTCCCAGGCCCACTGCCCTCTCACTTGTTTAACTGTTCTGATATGCTGCTCTTTTCTTCACCCAATTTTATTTATTTTTTTGAACGATTGGGTTAATATTTCATTCAAAAGAAGGGGAAACACCCCAAATAAATACAAAAAGGAGCTCGCAAAGGAGCGGCCCAAGAAAAAACAAAGGAAGGACATAACTGGGCCTGGAGAAGATAGACAAGCCCAGATAAGCCAAGGAAAAGGACCCAAAATGCACAAAACCCACATTCGGGGCCAGGAGAAACAAGCCCACATCCCGAACCAGGAGAGGAAGCCCACATCCTGGGCCAGGAAAAAGGGCAAACAAATTAAACGAGCAGAAAGAGACCCGTATAGAAAATACAAAGAAGAAACAAGCATAAAAGACATTGACAGAGATCCACAAAGGAAGCCACAGCCCGGGTCAGGCAAAGAAACAAAAAGTAGCCCAAAGCCCAAAGCCCTAAATATCAGAAGGATATAACAGCCAGTCACAGATCCAACAGAGCAGCACAGCAGCCCAAAAGAAACACAGCCAGGTAGAGAGAACAGATGAAGCTGTGTACTCTTGTATTTTATTCTTGAGTTGAATATAGCTTGAACTAGAGTATAATTTATTTTACTATATCTCTCTCTGATACTTATACACTTAATACACTCATCATAAAGGTTGCAAACTTTTAAGTTGACATGCCCACCTAAAGATTCATGAAGCTTACATGTCCAATGTCCCTTATGCTAATGCAATTAGGAAGCTTAATGTATGCTACTGTCCACTCACCAGGCATCGACAGTGTAGTTAGTTTATTTGGCAAATTTCAAAGTGATCTGGGTTAACCCCATTGGCAGGTTTTTAAATACATCTGAAGATATCTAATTTGGATATCTTTCACGAGTACTCATTTGAATTTTGGTTGTCAAATTATCTGTCATGATTGCTACATCATTTGGTGCTACTGTAAGCTTTTGTATTTTATTCTCTCAAAATTGGAATAGTTGAATACCTTTGAGATTTGAGAGGGCCGGGATGAAAATAGTGAGTTGGTATTACTTCTGCTGAACAGGGGCTTGTACTTTTGTTGTTTCCAGCTTACATCAGGCCATCAGGGACGTGATGAAGGGCACTATAGGGCCGGGATGAAAATTGTTGCACTTTTTATGCTGAAAAGTGGTTTTGGGTCTGAAATGGATCAATTTTGGAGCTGACTTGAGGGGCTGAAATGGACTGGCTTTAGATGATGAAATGGGTTAGCTTTATTTTCTGAAATGGCACATTCTAGGTGCTGAAATGGGTTAGCTTTATTTCTGAAATTGCACGTCCTAGGTGCTGAAATGGGTTATTAGTTTTATAAAAACTCAGGTTGGGTCGAGTTGAGTAAAATAAAATTTAGGTTGGGTTAGATCGACTCAGTTCACTAATTAAAAAATTTGAGTGGGGTCAGATTTGGTTTTGTTCATCATAAAAAAAAAAATCACCTGACCTAATCCAATCCATTGCCTTTCTAATATGGATCCCACACTTTTCTTATGAAATTAACTTTTTCTTTTCTCATGTGAAATAGACAGCAAATAAACATGCAAAACATAACTTTTGCAAGGTTTCAGCCCAATTGAATTCTTTGTTGTCTTTTCATCAACTACTTTTATACTTCTGTCATGTTTAAATGGTGCACTGTAAAAGGTTGATATTGGACATCAAGTTCTATAGGATTTATATGAATTCCACTTGCAAATTAGAGGTCACTTGTGCACCAAACGTGGAACCAAATACATTTTATCCCTTCGATCATAACTAACAGTTTTTATCCATGAAAAAAATGAGGCTTGATAAACATGTCATAAACCTGTTTTTATAAATTGAAACCTATAATTTCTCTTTTTATGATGAAATTTACTCTTTTTTTCTTTGATTTAGATGATTGATAAAAGGGCAAAACTACTGGAAGCCCTAGCATACAATCCATTTGGGTGTACGGGTTTCATATAGAGTCCACTCAATGATAAATCTAAACTGTTTTAATTTTTTTTCTTCTTTTTATTTAGATCTAACTCTGATTGATTCGATTTTGATACATTTTCACTCTAAAATTATGTATTATAGATAAAGATATTTATCTAATGTTCTTATCACGACAGTCGGATGATTTGATATCCTGACATCTTATCAGTAGCACCCATCTGAGTGTCACATAGGAAAAGAAAAAAAAAAACACCAACATACTTGGCTTACACGTGGGACTTTTATAATCGTGTGGCCCACGTATGATAGGAGACCACGTCAATTTATTGCACAATTTTTTTACCCAAGTCTCGACAGGATAACATAAAAGGAGGAAATGTTTGTATGTTGGTAGAGTTCTCTGAAGTTAATATTAATCTGACCTCTAAACCAAAATGCTGGTTTGTGATGAGAGAAATTGACTTTGGACTGTCTGCAGGTGGGTGTGGGTCCATGGCCTTGGATCATCTTAGTGGGTGGGTGGCCCATCGGATCAATGGTGTGGATCACTTATAACCCATCATCAACTTAACTAGAACAAGATAAAATGTAGGCATTTTTAATCAAGAAACAACCAACCATGATCAATCACTATAATTGTTGGCAATCTTTGTTGTCGCTGCTGCTGCTGCCACCCCCCATGTATTGTGAGAGGCAGTCCAAGAGCTCCGCCTCAAGAGCTTTGAATTGTGCGATCTGCTGCATCAGTGAGGAGTTCTCTCTCTCGAGATTCTTGTTTTCCTCCACCAGAATGCCGGCGTCCATGTCCTCGCGCCTGTCGCAAGCCTTGAGAAAGCTCGGGTACACGCTCGGCAGGCATTTCCTTCGGGTGATCTCTGCAAGTAGGTGCCTCTCTCCCTTTCGGAACTTGTCATGCTGGAACTCCCATCGATTCGATGCGGCTTTCTTAAACCCCTGCATTAACCAATGCATGAGCATGATATCTAACTCTGGGTTGGAAATTTGGTAGGCTCTACACAGGTCATGGGTTGGATTGATTTGGTCATTAATCAAGTCATGGATCATTATTTGGTTGGGCTATAGTTAGTTCATGGGCTGAGACATACTGTAGAATTTGTGAAAGACAAAGATCATCTGACTCTGTATTTGAGAGGGAAGGGAGAGGGTTTTAGATTTTTGAGAGGGACTTAGGCTGATCACGAGTATTCCAAGGTCAGATCATCTGACTCTGTATCATATAGAATTTGGAAAAATGATTTGATATTTCAATATCATTAACACCCATATATATACTATACAATTCTCAAAGAAGGAAAATAATCAATCAAAACAATTTACAATCTCATGACTAGCTCCAACTAACACTAATGGAAGATTGTTGGTGACAAGTCAACCAAGTACAGACTTTCCTTTAATACATACGTCTTGAATTTTAACGCATGGAAATTGTTTCCCGAGTCCTCTTAGGAATTTGCCTTCCACAAACATTGTGGAAAATGAGTAGGTCACCATAAAACATTTTCACAGGGGAAGATTGGCTTGAAACAATGGAAAATAGTTTCAATGTGGAAAGAGCTCACTCGGGAATATTTGTAACAAATGGGCAATCATCCTTCTCTACTCATCCAAGGTAGTGTAGAAGTAGCAATTCTCACTTGCCATATTTTGGTAATCGGCATATGCTCGTGTAAACACTAGGCTCAAAGTCAGAATATTACAAAATCATAACATGATAATATTCTTTTGGTAGAACTCACTCTCAAAAGTTAGTCATTAAAAGAAAGATGTCTCAAGTGTTATATAGAGTTATTAATTTCTCAAATTAGACAATGTGGAACTTTCTTGCCACTTCACACATATGAGGCCTAACTTAGCGATCTAAAGAGCCGAATGCCTCTTTACTTGGTCTTACATGGTTTTCAGCCCTTGTTCTTCTCAACTGTTCTGGAAATGGAGGGCCAATTTCACGTATTATTTTTTATCAGACATCTAATGAGTTATAAATCCATGTACTTGTAGAGGATCAATATACATGTGAAAATCCATTTGTGAATAGGAGATGACCAACCCTATGGCAATTTCTGAACCTGAGCTTGAGCTTGAGTTTGACTTTGACTTTTGAGGAGCTTCAACTGCTACTCTTTTTAAAATCTTGTGCTACATGATATTCAAATTAGGAAAAAAAAAACAGTTTTCAAACTAAGCAAGCTACACTTTCCCTGCTTTTGTTTCTTAGCTCAACCTTTAGTTTGATGAGTCAGGTTCAAAATGGGCCCGACAAACTTCAAGTGGGCCAAGCTCAGCTTGTCTTGGCTCTTTTACATCCTCTATTTTATGAATTTAAGATTGACAAACCATGTCTCGTATCAGGCTCATCTATACGGAATCCAACATCTAAGAGCCGTTCATTCCATACATCATGTAAGATCTTGCATGTGGCAAAATGATGGGCCAACTCGATTCTTGCTAACCATATATTCTCTCTATCCCAATTTAGTTGTCTCATATGCATTTTGAAAGAGTTACAAGATGTTGGAAAGAAGTTTATAAGCCTTTTCAGAGCCCTTCCTTAAAAAATTCAAATTTTTAAAATGGGACAGAGGGAGTATTTCATTAATCAAAGGGATCAATATCTTAAAATCTAGAGGTGATTAAAGGAACTAAACCCATCATGGGCCTGGCCATATTAAAATGCATTGTGTATGGATAATCGCGTTACTATATAGATAAGTACTCACCATGTGGGGCTGGGCATTTGGAAGAGGAGAGTTTTAGATAATTCTTTTTTTTATGACTGAAAGTGTCCAAGTCACTCACCTGACTAATCCTTCGAGCCATATAAAAACCTCCACATCTACACACACTGTGTAAAACTATAGGGAGTGACCCCTTGGAATTGAGAGTAAATCAAACACAAGACCTTCACTTTATGAGGCGAGTTCTTGACCGTCAAGCCAAGCCATCAAAGTTCATATTCTTCCTAATTAATGTAGTATCTGAGTTTTGAAAGAACTGTAGAAGAAATGAAAGGGGCATGTGTCTGGCCAATGTGGAGCTTCAGCTTTACATTTTTAGAATTGTAATTGTTTACGTTGAAGCTTGTTCTACGTTGATGCTACTAATTGAATTTGAAAATTCGCCATCCAGGCCGACTATCTATACATGCTCATCATCATTTTTCAATGACCAATTTTTACCTATTTCTTTTTTATGACTAAGATATTCAAGCTTTTTAGAGCATCGGACTAATCCTTGAAACATATATAAACCTCTTTACCCACATACATCGAGTAACTCAACAGATAGTGACCTTTTAGAGTGGAGTGAAAATCAACAGTAGATGATTCGATGACACCGGGATACCTTGTTGGACGACAGTAGATGGTTGGAATTGTTTTATTCCAGTCTAGATTTTTATCATGTAAATTGGATGAATCGAAGTTACTTCGGAACCCATCAAAATTATGAGCAAGCAGATAAAAAAGAAAAGACAGCCGCGATCTCAAACAAACTATGAATTCTCTAATGCTATTGCACTAGATGATCTGAGTTCAAATCCATAATGTTCGTTTTTGATAAATGACAATCTTTGTTCTTATACAATTTCATTTAAGTGTTTTAATTGTTGTGATAAAACATGAACGAATGGAGTTTTAATTCCAACAGCTACTAGAGAAATTCGATAGCAATCAGGGAAGAAAGTACTTTTCTTACATCATGCAATATACTCGATACCAGGGGTAAAGATATCAGCCGATACGAAACATATCGGCCGATATATATCGATTTTCAAGCACCGCATTATATCGGCCGATACCTATTATATCGGCCGTACATACTGTTTCTCGGCCGATATAGTCGATATAATTAATATTGGTCTTTTTATAAAAAAAAAAATCAAAATAGTAGTGGACCCAGGTCGATATATCGGCCAAATCGAATTTTGCACCCCTGCTCAATACCAATACTACAAGGCAGGCAAGAACAATTCTCAGAGACTATTTTTTAAGTTTACAACTTTTAAGGAGTGGTCGTTGGAATAGTATAAAAGGATTTATTAAATCCAATTATAAATTTCAAATGATATAAAATATTTTGTCAATATGTGCTAACATTCCGGTCCATTACCAGCAATCTTGATGTGGATTTTATATTAAAATATGGGGTTGAAGTGATAGCCAAGAAACCACCTCAAAAAACAGAAGTATAAGTTCAATTTCTACTTCACCCAAATGACCATTCTCTGTAGAATTACAGTATATGAGTAGAAAGGCTTGCACATGACTCGAGGATTAGTCGGATGCTCTAAGAGGTTTGAATGCCTTTCTCATAAAAAAAAAAATATGAGAATAGAATTGAAAGAAAAAGAGGAAGATGATGCCGACCATGATGATAATGACGAAGAGTGACAATAATAATTGTTTGTTTATGTACTTACGTAGGTATTAAGCTGTCGGATGAAGCTGGAAAAATTGCAATGCTTGAAGTATTTGGGTAGCAAGAACTGGGAGAACTCTACAGGTGACCACACGACGAATCCGGTTCCTTGTTCGTTCCACGACACGATGTGATCAGCTCCAGAAGCTTGGATCAGATCATACGTCTTTGAGATGAATGGAGGCAAACACTTATTCCTTGGACTTTGGGTTGAAGTTGAAGAGGACTGGTTTGATGGATCTCTTTCACCCTTGTCCATGTTGCCATTTACATCTTCCTCCCTCACAAAGCCTGCAAATAACCCAACCAAAGCCAAAAAGAATTGTTGATAAGGCAGGGATAAAGAGCCTAAAAGAGTTTCTTCAAGGATCAGTCAAAATACAACACGTGACACACGTTATGTATGGATGTATGTATGGTGATGACATTCTTCTTACTTCCACCCACCCAATGAAAAAAAAAAAAGACAAGTGGTAAAATCTTCAAATTTATATTAAGATATTATGAATTTTGAAATTCAATTTCATCAAATTTAAAAAAATTAACAATTCAAAACAAAGTTTCTCTCTCTTTCTCTTCCCTCGTGTGCCTGCATCCATCTACACTATGTGAATTTAACGACAGGATGGGACGAGATTCTAACTTTTGAATACATAATGTTTCCACTAATAAATAGCTTCAAAATTAGTAAAATATAATGTGACTTTAATTGAATGAAGAATTTGGAGAAGATGGATCGATTAATTTTCAAAATGTTAAATTTAGATAACTAAATACAATTATTAACCTAAACTAAACAAAAGAATGAATTTGGATATGACCCGATAAGATGTGAATGGGTTGTAGAGAAGCATACTACATAATCGAATAATTATTAAATTGTTTGACATATTCACATTGTCAAGTGAGGTCTTAAGTTTGATTCACGTTATATCCCTTTCGGCCACTCTTCATAAAATTATTTTCCATCGACTTAATTAATATGTATCAAGAGATGTACACGTGCTTGTGGAATTAGTCTCACTTCCAAGATAAAGTAAGATAACTCATATTTAAAAAAATATAGGAATGAATGAGTTTATTAAAATATTTATATTCATCATTAGTGGCATAAATTGAATATTCACAATTCAAATTTTAAAATAAATTACACATAAATGGTAATATAATTGGGATGGTTAAATGCCAAGAGTGTGAACGGTCAAACGGGCGGTTTGGAGCATCTGATGATTGCGGCTTTTGAGAGGTAAAACTGTGGACGGTCCATGGAATTCAGGGTGAGTCCCACACTTGAGAAAAGCGTGGCAAATTCAAGTTGCAAAGAGTTTTTGTTTATTTGTTTATTAAATATTATAGTAAAATAGAGAGGAGTGACAAATAAGTAAGAGTAGGTGGAATTGATCGACAGAATTTCTTGGAAGGGGCGGCCATATTTGACTGACTATTATTAATCAGTCAGCAGTGATGACAACCAAAATTTCAGTAATCAGCGGATTACCGAATTCAATTCCTATTCCAATTTTTTTATCATGTTTAGGACCTTTCAGCATTCAAATATCTCACTCGACTAATTTTTTGAGACAAATGAAAAACTCTCAATCTGTATGCACTGGATAAAATTAAAGAAAGTGAAAATAATTAGAATACAAGACCTCCACTTCTTAAAATGAGTTCTTAATGATCAGGCCAACCCTTCAAAGTTATGAGTCATTTCTCTTCTCGTCTACATCTTATCTCCGTTTGACACTTTATGAAAAAATAAAAAGTTCTTCAAAATATCATAAAAAAATTGTTGGCAAGAATATAAAGGTTTTTTTTTTCCAAAAAAACTAGTGATTTTGGGTAATCTCATGGAAGTATCATGGCAAATTGGCAACATTGTGATATTATTTCCTTGTATTCTCATTCTTTCCAATGTTTGCTGTTGACATTTTTATCGTGATAATAATAATGAAATTGTTTGTCAAATTATAGCTGGTGATTTCTATGAAAAAAAATCCTAACAATGAATGTCTTAATCTCATTGCTCTTTTGACTATTAGAGAATTTAAAAGCGAGTGGTGGCTCAATCTACAGTCTAAACGTTGTACGCAATTCACAGCACTTTTCACGGTATAATCTCTGTAGTTAGTGACTTAGGGGAATTTCGTCTACATGTCAAAAGTTTCATCCGACAAAGATCTAAGTATGATTATAAATTTAGACCAGTTTTAACAATCACATTTGGATTCGTCTAAAAGGATCGATATTAAAGTATGTGAATAAAGAAGAAAATGTCCGATTAAACTCAATTCCAACTTAAATTCGAATCCAGCATTAGGTTCAAAATTGTAAAGTTAATTAGATGGATGCCGACACTTTGGGCCGCAACTCTCATTCTAGACTGGAGTCCCACCCTCAACTCCATCTTGTCGTAAGCCGTATTTAAGCAGCAAGAATTGGGGTAGAAGATATAATAAAGCAGTTATTTACGCTGCATCTAGCAGAGAGGTGGAGGGGTGAACTCTCGTTTTCACCTCCATTTTGGTGACAAAGGGAAGGGGTGAAAAAATCTCAATTTTTTCTCCCCAAAGACAAATCTGAAAACCCTCTTAACCAGGGGTCAAAAAATCGGCTAGGCCGATATATCGGCCAGGCCGATACATCGGCCAATATGTAAATATCGGCCGATATGCGATACGAACGATATATCGGCCGATAATTTTATCTCTCATACCGATATCGGCATTTTCTCTCTCCTCCGATATCGAAACCGTGAAAAAACCGCAAAAAACCGTGATGAACCGTGACAAAACCGCAAAAAACCGTAAAAAACCGTGAACACCCCTGAGAACCGTAAACCCAAAACCGTGGAAAACCGCGAAAAACCGCGAAAACCGCAAAAAACCGTGAATACCCCTGAGAACCGTAAACCCTAGAAAACCGTGGAAAACCGCAAAAAACCGTGAAAAACCGCGAAAAACAGCTAAAAACCGTGTAAAAACCGCGAAAAACCGTATCGGTGTTTTAAAAAAAAATTTTAAATACCGATATTTATGAATATCGGCCGATATTGTGACCGATATTTCGGACCGAATATCGGCCATATCGGCCGATACGATATGTATCGGCCGATATTTAAACCTTAGCTCTTAACTATGGGAGGTAATAACTTTACCTCTCCCTTACCATAAGTTTTTTTTTTTATACCTTTTCCACAGTTATTAGCAAACAATATAAGAGAAATTTACATGTATAAGAGAAACCCCTGTTCAAAAAAAAAAAACCCATGTATAAAGAAAACCCATACAAAACTTATCTCTCATTCAAACTCAGTCTAGTATATCAAATCAATATGACTAGGCTGGAATAGACTGGATTGGACTCGATTTGATTTAGAATTAGATGTTGAGCCTAAATGCATTAGTTTTGCAAATGGGCAATGGTTCCACTGACTATCCAAAGAGGAAGTAAAGTTCCAAGTGCCATGTGAAAGTGAAAGTGAATGATGATGTCGTCTGTTTGACTGGACGAAAATTGGATGGATGGATGGACGGGCGACCGGTCGCTCCCTACTCTCTTTAGAATTTAGAGTTTAGACAAAAAGGAAACGTGCACCTTCCCTGTGTCTGTCAAACAACGATAACAAGCCAAGTCGTCACTCCCGTTAATAATACTTTAGAAAGGTCATTCCTTTGCTTCACGCTATCCCTACCATTTTGACCCGTCTCCTTTAAATTTAACACTCGTTGAAATAATATATATATACACCACAGAAATTAACATTCAGAACCGGTTATATTTGGGATTATTTTTTAAAAAAGTTTGGAACAAAATATTTTTCTTAAATATTATCCATATAAATACTTTTTATTTGTACCCTCTCCCAATGATTAAATGCATTCATTGTTAAATCTTAATATACATAATGTACCGAAGGGCCACCCTTTTATTCATAAAAGCTAGGCTACAGAACAAACAAGAAGATTAAATAAATCACAATCTCAATGTGGAAACCGGCATCTGTGGATATAGAAAGTCCGAAATCAGACCCATTTATGTAAATGGTTTTCCTTCTTCTGTCCATCAACCTAATCAATGGAGCAACTGGTGGTTATCAACGTATCTGATCCAGTCTCCATCTATGTTAGCTCATCTCTCTCAATTTCTAGTGTTCTTTTTTCTTTTTACAAAGAAACCCAAGACCCCCCACCTCTCTCCTAATACGAGGACATTTGGTGAAACACAAGATGCACGCAGCCCCTCGCAAACTACGAAACTCGAATCTGAGACCTCTAATTCCTGAACCAAAGTGATTGCAAATTGAACTATTCCATGCGAGATAATTTCTAGTGTCCATATAATAATTTATACTAAATAGATAAATCAACATCAAACTAATAGTCTGATAATTTAATAAATATTGAACCATATTTTAAATGGTTCATCATAATAAGCCATTCATTCCATTTATAAGGAGTTACTACTGACAGCTAAATTTAATGATTTTTAATGAGTGATTACTTATCTAAAACATAGCCCATCATAACAGGACTTCAATCGCAGATGAGCGACATTTAAGGCCATGAGGCCATCATTTTACTCGAATCAAACGATTGAAGTGATCACCCAGTCTCAAAAACTCTAAACCTAATCTTACCTCGATAACATTATATCTACATCAGGCTTTATTAGAGGGTAAGACCCACACTATAATCAATAAATTTAGATGATACATACTTTTTAGAGGTGAAACTTGGGTTGGATTTTGACCCGACCATATGACCCGACCCGAATTTTTTGTGAGTTGGGTTATAATTCAGATTGGGTCGGGTTAAAGAAAAAAAACCCACATGAAATTCGGACTGGTTTGGGCTGAGAATTTTAAAATTCAACCCGATCCAACCCGATTTCACTTACGTATAAAATCTAAAAACTACGCTAATCCATACCTTCATTGCCGTTGCATTCCCCTCTCTCGTCCGTATCTCCCTCCCTCTCTCTCCCTCTCTCTCACCCTCTCTCAAGCCTCACCTAAAACGCATAAACCCAACCACGGATCTTTTCACCTAAGCAGATCCGTGACCACGGCCATGCGCCCCTTCCCGAGCAACACCGTGCACAGCCTCGCCTACAGCATCGCCAGTGGATGTTCGATCAGATCCAATAGATCTTGGAGGCATGCATGCTCAGATTTAGACAATGATCTAGTAAGTTCTCTCTCTTTCTTCCTCCTTTCTCCAAGTCTGATTGATTATCGGGTTCAAGGTCGAGTCGGGTTGATTCTCAGCTTCAAGGTTGGATCGAGTTGGGTTCCCAAATTCGGGTTATCAATTCGGGTCGGGTTCAGTCATTTTTTATATAGGTTAGGGTTGGATTTATCAAAACCAGCCCAAACCACCCGAGTTTCAACCCTAACACTTTTTATCATAGAGATTATCAAGTTTTGAGAATAAGACTTAATGGATCATTCTAATCCTTAATTTTTTAAGATCAAAATAAAATCATCAGTTTTCACTCATAATTTTCAATTTCAATACTAAATAAGCGTCTAATGAATAAGGTTGGGTCTAAATCTGGGAGGAGAAACAATTTGAATGGTTTGCATTTATCACCTAATGTGCTCCCCATGACCCACCCACGCACTAATGACCATCAGATGCTCTCTTCACACATTTGACAATGTTCTAGATTTTGAAAAAACTTTTTAATCCAGGAGTTTTGAGTCAGCATGGATTGCTCCACACAAATGATACTGCCGAATTTAAGAAATCTATTCTCATAGTACTGTTCATACTTCACACCATCCATGTGAAGTCGACAATAACGCATATCTTTCTAAGTTGTAAGATTCCATTAATGTCACACCAATTATTCTATAGCCATGGGCTCACCATCAACAAGCCCAGCTCAACCTAAATATACAATAGGGTTTCACCAGATCAAGGTATGAGATTGTAGTGCCAAAATGGCTGCAGGGAGATTCTGCTCTCCAGAATGTAAATTACTGTGCACAATTCATGCAACCCAACCAACATTCGATAAGACATTTAACAAAACCTAATGTTCATCTTATAAAAGTGGAGGATTTTTAAAAAGGGACACCAGACAAATCTACATTAGCATATTTTGAGAACATCTATTTTTCATGTTGAGAGGAATAGGCTACTGGCCAAAAAAATGGGTAACTCCTCTACCAAGGGAAAATCTCCACTCACCAGCTTATATCATGCAGCTACCAGATACGCATGGAAAGGAAGTGTAGTGGCAGTGGGACGCATCATGGTGTATGACCTGTATCCGCTACAGGTACAGAGCATTGATTCGTGTACCCCTGTGCTGCTGCTTATAGAGCAACATCTGGATCCAATCTTCTCTGAATAGCAGCTGCAGCCTATTAAAAAAAAATGAGGTCAAATACAATGTCCGTCTATGTATAAAAGGTCTTTTTGCTCTGTCAAGCCAGAAAAGGTAGCGGTGTGTCCCAGCTTTTGATGTGTGTTTTGGATGGGGCAAAAGTTTTCCATCAAATAGTAGGTGAAATGAATTTGCCCAGGGTGTCATGATTCAAGAAGCACCTGCTTTAGGTGAAAAGGAGAAATCATTTGCCAAAAGACTAACAGTTTTCTCTCTCCAGACATTAGGTATTTTTTGTCCAAACCAAAAAGACCCATTGATTCAGATGGTACTTGTGCTGGGACAAAATCTTTGGATTTAATTATTAATAAACACTTCGAAACGTATCCCAAATAACAAAATTTACGGTACAAAACCAGTAATTTATTTCCCAATCAATGTGAACCACAAGCTAAGCTGCTAATTGAATTGGCCAACAATTGAATGGTTTTACCACCAATTGAACAGTTCTACCACTTGGTTAAAGTAAAATATTTTGTTCTCAATAAGGCCGACAAAATGAACAATATGGATGGGTCAAATAACGCCAAAAATTGAAAAGTTTCACCCATTTTGGTTCGTTGAAAGAACAAATATTGCCTCTAGATCAGTCCGAGCATCAGATTATCTCAAATGCAATTATGCATATAACTTCCACATATAAAAAATAGAATTGATCCAGTTCAACCAGTGGATTTGAGAGCAGTCCACCCACCTTATGGCTTTTAGATCAACCTACAAGTATGTTGAAACATTTAACAAAAGGAGCTTTCTATGGGTCATGGTAAAAAACCAACTCAACTGATGATAACCATTTTATGCGAGGCCTTCAAAGTAAACATTTAGAATCTGGCCCAACTGTTCAAATATTTTTATTGATCCAATGGTTATGATCATCAGTCGATTGAATTTTATGTAATAAGTGAATTAACAAGTATTTCTTATCCAACCAACCAATAATTTACGTAGGTAATTAAATGGCCTAGTACAAGGCAGACTGGACCACAAATATGCCCCTCGGGATAATCTCATCACAACTGTAATGGATAAGGTCCTTAATGAAGATGATGGTAATGATAATGCCCTCAGAATTATAAAAAGAAGAAAAAAAAGCACATGCAAGAGAATTACCTCAAAATTACCAAGTCGGTACTGGTAAGCCATTTCTTCACGCAATTGGGTTTGCTCTTTCATTGCTTGTGCCTGAGAATCCCAAGATCAGAACAATGTCAGTTCTTAATGGACCCATTTTCTGCAAGATATTCCTAGCCCACAGTTAGACGTACTGTTAGCAATAAGAATTCCACATGGCGTCAAAAGGAAAAGATATTTCTAGCTCACAGAAAACAAACCCCTCTTCAGCCTGGCAGTGCTGTAAGTGACATGACCTTCAGGAGGGCACAACTCAGGTCAGCTTGGACCAGTTGGCTTCAAAGCTAACCCAACCCAATATTTCCAATACAAGCAACCCATCCTAAAACCAACCCAAACACATATTTGTGAACCCAACCCAACCAATTTCATGTTGGTTGGTCAAGGTCAGATCAGGTTCAAGCACATCAACAACTTTAATTAGGATATACTAAAAGAAGTAACTTGCATCTGTGTGCTAATCAATTGGACTAGACAATCAAATTGTTGATTGTACATGCATTTAGTTCCAAAAATTGTTTCCATGCCTTGTTTATTGTAACAAAAAGAAATACAGAGGTACAATATGCTAACAAATTAGAAAGCCACGCTTTCTAAAAACTGGTTTCATGAAAAGACATTGGTATATACTATATAACGTTATAAACACACGACACATGGAATTCATGTTGGGCATTCAAGCCAAGCCACACGAACAGACTAAACTTGTGCCCCAAGGTAGGATCTCAAGATCATCAACATTGTATTGATGGAAGCACCCAGTTGTCAATTCATTTGGCTAGATGATGCCCTTCTATCTTTTTCCAAATGGATAGAAGCTGGATAGCTCAGATCACATGTTAGTCTAGCACCAAGTTCATGGATTTGGGCCAATTCAGCCATTCATTGACTCATAGCAAGTGCAGCAACATTTAGGTGCGCTGAGACATTAGTTAATATACTTGCATTGCACATTATCATTCAAAATCTCATTCTCTTTCAAATCAAGGAAAATAATAGTGCTGTTCAGAAAAGGATAAGAGTGGTAAACTAGTATTTTACCATTCCACTCTGCATAGAATGCTTTAAGGCTTCCACTTGTTCTTCCTTCTGCCTTTCACGCTCTATTAGCAACTCTTGCCTGCAAAGTATATCAAATTATGGAGACACCTCCTATCATAAAGAGAAACTATCCATATAGATGCATCTCCACTTTAATATTTTTGGGGGGGAATACAGTTGCATGTAGGCAAATGATGGATGCAGCCCCTCTTTTTTATTTTGTAGAGGCACACGTATCAAAAAGACAAACTACCCATGAATCAATTTTAATTGTCTTTTCCATTATGGAAAGTCAATATGGATAGTTCCTCCTTTTTGATAGGAGGTGCCTCTAAGAATAAAAAAAGTGAGGATGCCTCTACAACTTACCTGCATAGGTTGATCATAAAAAAAATTACAGAAAGGTATATAAGAATCAATATAAGAGATACTGAGGAGCATAAAATACAATTAGTTCAAAAAAACCAATAAAAGAATATAGTCTTTCTACACCCTACTTTAGCAAAGAAAACAGCAATGCCATTGGCCATGCCACTTACATGTCCAAACAAGACCTCCAACCTCCAAACAGTCTCCTAATGCCTGCTGCAACTTCCACGGGGTTTTCTCTTTCCTTTAGCCCAAGCTACTGCATTTGTAAAATCCCCTTCAATAATCAACTTCCCTCAACCATTGTCTCCAAATTTCCAATGCCCTCTTGGTTGTGCTCAATTCCCCCTAATTTGCATCAATAATTCCTAAAGTGCTGAAAAACATTTCCATTCCCCATTATGATGATGTAGAACACCTCCTATTCTCGTAAAATCCAGTTTGCCCCTTACCGACCCGTCTACGTTAAATTTTCCATATCCTTCCTGTGGCTTCTCCCATTTCTGCTTGGTTTTTTCTAGATCTCAGTGGTCCTAGACATGCAACCCTCCAAAATTTTAATAAAATCATTAAAAAGGGTAGGCCTTCAAAACCTTTGCTAACCATCAACCAACTCACCAGCCTGGACTTTACACATACTCAAATGCAGCATCCATAGATATATCTACAAAAAAAATTAGCATTCCCAAGCCACATGGTCCACATGGGATCATATCTATGTTATGGGTCATGGTTAAGATTTTCTTTTAATTCTATCAGTTAATTCATTTTTAGTCTCAGCTTATTATAAAGGAAGAGATTAAATTTTATTCTGCTAGATGAACAGTGTCAAAAGTTATTGAAGTCAATAGTGTATTATTATTATCATCATCATCATCATCATTATTATTATTATTATTATTTTGAATTGGATTGGATTGAATTTTGCATGTAGGGTAATTTTACTAAAACAGAAGATAGAGAGGCCAACCTAATTAAAATTGGAGATGACATAGTAATGCATTGTCATAAGTTTAGATTCTTGGACTCTATGGCACCTCAAGGAGGATTTGACTTGGATATAATTAATAGAATGGGAGTGATGTGGGCAAAATGTAGAAAGCTAGCAAAGTTTTGTATGATAAAAGAATACCACATCAATTAAAGGGGAAACAATTATTAGACCCACAATGCCATATGGAGCAGAGTGTTGGGTAATGAAGAAAAGACACAGAAACAAAGTCAAGGTAACGTATATGTGCATGCTTTGTTGGATAAGTGGATAAATTCAAAAAGATAAAGTTAGAATTAACCACATGAGGGATAGTTTAAAAATAATCCCAATAGATAAAAATGAGAGAAGCTCATTTGAGGTAGTTTAGCCATGTGGGTAGAGAATCAGAGATGGCCCTAGTACGTAGAGTCAGAGGTAGACCACTGGAAACGTAGAGGGAAGGGATAAAGAATGATATGATAGATAATGAGTGATTAACTGGATGGTTTATGATGGGGTAAAATGGAACTTGAAAAGTCGACCCCAGACAAATGGGATCTTGGCATTTGATGATGAAGATAATGGATAGATGCCCATAGATGATTATTTTGACAATCTTTTTCTAGAGGCAATTATTTGGTAATCAAAGAAGGATAAAAAGTGTATGACATCTATTCCTCTCTTGTATGAAGGCTAGGTGTAAACCCCTCGATTTCTTTGTGTTGGTCAGTCACCATCTCCGAGAGTAGGAAGTACCATTCGTTGGATCACTTTACACTTGGTACATAGTGCTAATTCCCAAACCCCCCACCCTCGCCGCTCCTCCTTTCCCTCCTCCCTCTCTCCTTGAATATCACAACCATATTTGAAAAGAACATGAGTTTTCCATATAAGAGATTCTAATGTCATCAACAACCATATGAACATGAGTTTTCCATACAATACAAATTGAAATTCCTTGTGGTTGATTCATGCTACATGTCATCATTCATGCAATTCATAATATATATAGGTTCTTTTTGGTTTTAAGGTTACTGTAATTGCAACATTTTGGAAAGCGTGAAAGATAAAACTACTTACACTACAAAAAAGGGTGAAATCACCCAACAAGTCTCACCTACCAAACATCTCTTCAAGATTGGAGAAGTTCCATCACCTTATGCAAGTGCAAAGAAAATCTTAATATGTGGACTTGATCCCTACTAACCCAAGTGGCTGCCTTCATTGAAAGTGACACCTTAGAAGGGGAAGGGCATATGCTAAAACAATCATATCACAATCATCAAAGTCATTTCTCCCATCACTACACTATAGCGTGTCATCATTGTCATCATCATATAAGCCATGTATCACATGAACCCAAGGTTTGCATTCATAATTGGATTTGGTTAATATTTATGCTTGCAAAAATGAGCACTTGCCAACTATAACATAGGATCTTGGGTCAAATTACCATTGGACAATTTCTTCCAAGCTCCAAGTAAGAAATAAATCATTTCAAGATCATAAAAAATACCAGAGTTAATCTTTTATTGATTAGTTGTTGCATTCGTAGATCTTTAGTTAACTTCAATTACTACAATGCCCGTCATCATTAGATTGATTTATACCATTTTGTCATCCTTGCACTTTGAACTCTACAACAAAACACTTATTTAGTAGCTCTTCCATCTCAAAGTCTATCTTAGGATTTTCATCTAATAAATCATCCCTATAAGTCTATCAAATTTGTTAGCATTAACTGCTCTCTGAACCACAATTATTCTGCCAGTTGACTACTGGCCCCAAGAATTATTTATTTCTTCATATATTCACCCTAATCCCATTTTCTATCAAAGTCAAATTGATGCAATACAAGGTTTCTGTACATACAAAACTAATCCTACAGCACACAGCATTATAATACACATACCATACCAGGGCTGTTTCTTCTTCGTCTCCTTTAGAAGTTCCTTGTATCACGAAAATACCAATCGACAGATAGAGAATGTATATATCTAGAGAGAGAGATAGTGAGAGATAGAGAGAGAGAGATAGACAGAGAAAGATAGAGAGAGAGATAGTGAGAGATAGAGGTAGAGATAGAGAGAGATAGAGAGAGATAGAGAGAGAGGTAGAGATAGAGATAGAGAGAGACTTTGGCTCTCAAGGCACCAATGACTACAAGGCTGAGAGAGACAGAAAGAGAGATATAGAGAGAGAGAGAGAGAGATAGAGATAGAGAGAGATAGAGAGAGAGAGAGAGAGATAGAGGTAGAGATAGAGTGAGAGAGAAAGAGAGATAGTGAGAGAGAGAGAGAGAGAGAGAGAATTTGGCTCTCAAGCCACCAATGACTACAAGGCTGACCTTGTCATCAAGTTCTCACTCATTCCTCAATAGGGCCAAATTCTTAGTCACATACTACTGCATACCATTTAAAAATCAGTGATTTTTTGATAATTTCTCTCAAGAGATGGGTTCAACTAACCTGTGGCTTGCTTTGTGGTGGGCCTTAGGGTGTTGTTCTCAGATGAGATCTAGTTTGTGGATACTGTTGGGCTGGACACTACTAAAGTAGGTTAATAAGAGAGTAATAAAAGAACTTCAATAAAGATGGGTGGAGAGGGAACAGAAATATGCCGGGGTTGAAGGCAATGACAAACGAATGATAAGGAATGTGGCTTTGAATTCTTAGTCACATACTACTGCATACCATTTAAAAATCAGTGATATTTTGATAGTTTCTCTCAAGAGATGGGTTCAACTAATTTGTGGCTTGTGGGCCAATTTAAAAAAAAAAAACAAAGAAACCAAATCCAGTGGGCCTGAACTTTGTGGAGACCTGGGCCTTAGGGAGTTGTTCTCAGATGACATCTAGCTTGTGGATACTGTTCGGCTGGACTCTACTAAAGTAGGTTAATAAGAGAGTAACAAAAGAACTTCAATAAAGATGGGTGGAGAGGGAACGGAAATATGTCTGGGTTGAAGGCAATGACAAACAAATGGTAAGGAATGTGGCTTCAGAGGTCCCTCCATCCCCCCTGAGTAATAAAAGAACTTCAATAAAGATGGGTGGCGAGGGAACGGAAATATGTCTGGGTTGAAGGCAATAACAAACGAATGGTAAGGAATGCCCTCCCTCCCTCCCTCGTGGCTTTGAGTACCTCCCCTTACTCGTGGCCTCTTCTTACTCGAAGCCCAAACAATGGCATTGGAGGATCCCCCTCAATGACAAGTTTACTACGTCACTTCCCCTTACTCCTCCTCCAGCCCCACCCACCCCGCTCTTTTACTACCAAAGAGAGATTGCCCATCTAACGGCAAAGAGTTGCCTCATTGGAATCCTTGCCCCAGAAATTCACAAAAAGAAGACCAACAAATAACCAATATAATTACAAAGCACCCCCACCCCCCTCTACCATCCTTGGACAGCCTCTAGCAACCCCATCTACATTAAATTTCACTTGCTCTTCCAGCGGTTGGGTAAAGTTTGTTGGAAGACACTTGACAACAACATTATTGTGAAATCATTCAAAAACAACAACATAGTGAAATTTATCTCAAGTATTCATGACAAAAGTTCAAATCATCAAGTTGTATGGAATACACATTAGTCATTTAAATGTTTTTTGTTCTATAAAAAAAGTCAAATAAATATACAGAATATGTCTTATAGCTCAAAGAAAGAGCCCACTGAATTATGTAAAACATACCGACGTTCTTCTTCATCATTGAAAACCGTGCGTACTGATTCCAATATTTTCTTTGTACCCTTCTTCATCTCTTTTGCCAGTTTGTGCTGATGATAAGCATCCAAACCGTAATATCTACAAGCAGAAAGTATTAACATCTTTTAAATGGTTAGCAAAAGGCACTAATATTAATTATATGATTGGCATATTTTTTAACTATCAATGGAACATGAAACCATCATTATACGGGGGAAAAAGGCAGGAATCCCCATGGTGGGTTGTGGATAAGAGGCAAGGTGCTTGGTCCTCTTCGAAGACGCATAAGCCCAAATCTTTTGAATTTTAATTACAACATTAAATTAAAAAAAAGAAAAGAAAAGCTACTTTGAATACGAAATAAAGAAAATAAATGTGAAAGGGAAATTTTTTAATGATAAATAAAAGGTTAATATTCTTGATGAGTGATCATCTAAAATGTCGGAAACTAATCATAGTCAATGCATGTCCTCTTTGCCTGTCAAATGCTGAGTCTAGGAATCATCTTTTTCATTGCCATTTTGCTTATGCCATATGGATCCATTTCTTATGGCTAGGAGTCGTCTTTTGTTTGCCATCAGCGTGGCATGACTTGTAGAATGAATCAGTCATCATGGGGGCTAGCTCATTCCGCAGGAAGCTTTGGAAAGTCACAATGCTAAGCATTGTGTAGTCTAATTAGTTAGAAAGAGATAAAAGGGTTTTTCAGGGGAAATCTTCTTTGGCTGGCCAAATTATTTAAGTAATTAAGCTGCTTGGTGGATGTTGGGAGCCAACCCTGGTAAAGGGGTTCGTATTTCTAATATATGTAGGGATTGGACTTCAGTTGATTTGGTAAAGGCAAATGTGCCTTCCTTTTCTTCAGTCCCTTGGCAACCTCCTGAGTTGGGGTATCTCAAATTAAACTTTGATGGCAGTTGTATGCAGAAGAGTGGGTTGGCCGGGTTTGGAGGAGTGATCAGGGATCATCTTGGGATGAGTAGGTCCCCTTTTGCTGGTCCTCTCACCAAATGCTCAGTTATTGAGGCAGAGCTGCATGCCCTTTGGAGAGTTGTGCTCAAGATGGAGGAACTGGGACCTAAAGGGGGCACTCTAGAAGGGGATTAAGGTGATCCAGAGTTGGGCGTTCAATTCGAGTTGTCCATGGAAATACCAAGATAAAGTTGACAAGATTCGGCAGTCAATCTCATCGAGTGGTTTTAATGATTTTTGGGCCCCTAGAATTGTGAACTCTTCAGCTAATGATCTTGCTAGAAAGGATCTTGTAATGTCATCGAAAGTTGTAAACAAATCTTTGTTATCTTTTTGGGTGGGGGGTGGCAGGCTAGATTTGCCTAATTCTGTGGCTTTCTTTTTGTAAAGTTCTCTTTCTTTTGTGAATAAAAGAGTTATCTTTCAAAAAAAAAGGTTAGTATTGCTAGGTCTCAAAAAAAAAATAAAAGGTTAGTATTGCTTCGTTTATAAAGAAAAAGGACAAATATTACTACTTCAAGAAAACTACCAAGTTGGTGACTGCTTTCTCTCCTTTAATATTTTCCAGGATCTTTTCTTCTTTCCTTTCAAACTTCACTTCTATATTTTGATTGAAACAAAAGAAATAGAACCCAAGTCTCAACAAATACTACCTAGAATTAATTGGACACAAAAACAGTATGGGAATTCAATTGTTTTAATTCTCTAACTTTCTACTAGTTCTGCAAGAATTTTCTAGACATTCTAAAAGATGGACATCTAGCCACCAGGGTGAAATTCTGAAAATCTGGTCAAATGAAATTAACAAACTTAGAACAAGTCAATATGCTTTCGGTGAGGAGGATTAGGATTCTTGGTTCTTGGTTATATCAAAATCCATTTACATATGATAAAACGAACCATTTGCAATGGAACACGATATCATAATAATGTACTCGTTAAAATTTGGTGAAAGGAACATATATTTTATTCCTGAAGCAGAGGGAGAAATACTTTTGCCAAATCAAACATATTTTCAAGAAAATCAAACCTTGCTGCTGCTGCTACTGTTATTATTACTGGAAATGGCAACCTTGTCATCAATTAGAGAGCAAATATGCAGACACTCAGCTAAGGTTTAAGATAGCACTAGTTCTAAGATGACAAACTTGCATCGGCATTTTGAATCAAAAGAGCAAACAAGGGGCTACCACTACAGAGGCGTACTTTTTTGAGGGGAAAGTAGCAGTATTATGATCCTCCATGAACCTGTGAGAGGGATAAACATGAGATTAAAAGAACAAATAGTTTCATCAATAGAAACAATAGCTTCTTGTTGCTGGCACTTCAAATAGTTTCAAAATTTTGATGTTCCCAGTGTATGATCAATTGAATGCAACAAATGTCATCAAACAGGTTATGTTCAAGTTACTTACTCCTTAAACATCTGCTTCTCTTCCCAGTTGGCTAAACTTTCCATGTTCACCTGAAATCCAAAACATAATTGGATTATGAAATCATGGTAGAATACTCAGTTCTGTTTCTATAAGACAATAGCAACAATGCTAAATGGTGCATCGCTGAAATGACAAGTAGATAAAGTAAATGTGATGGCGATGTGTATGCTAAGATGGATGTATGGTGCAATAAAAGTATGTTATAATGTTCTTTGTAAGCAATTTGTAATGACTAGTTCTGCTACTTGGGTGGGTTAGGATTTGAGCCTTGTGCACTGTTCCTTCTTTCCGAGTTGCTTACCATGCTGAGCTGTATTCTTTTTCCTCTTATCAATAAAAATCAGTAATTAGTCAAAAAATATTACTTTTTTGTTGGTTGGGGGGGTGGAGAAGAGGTGGCGTAATAATTTAATTAGAAGTGTGTGAACTAGAGGAAGCATGAAGCTGGCCCATATAGAAAAGAAGATAAAGGGAATGACCTAGTAGTCAAAGATATGCCTTAGTTGCAAACCCATTCTCAGGCTCACCTTACAAAAGCCCTTACAGTAATTAATGATAGTTAATAAACAACATAGCTAACTTAAAGTAAGGGCATTGATTTAGGCACCAATGTTGTTACTAACACCAGGCACTGTCTTGCAATAAATTGATACTTTTCTTATTTTGCCCGTCTAATTCAAACTGGCCTTTCAATTTATTGCAAGACAGTGCCCAGTGTTCCTAAAAACACCATAACTAAATCGATTCCCTAAAGTAATTGTTAGTAATTTGTTTTGCACACCCCTCTCTCATCCTATTAGTTATATCTTAGTCAGACCCTCCATGAGATTCTACCATAGAGCCCAAGTATCTGAACTTATCACAACTTGATATTAAGTCATTTTCAATTTTAATCTAATCATGAATACTAAGTCATTTCCAATTTTAATCAGATCTCTATCTTCTATAGATGCTTTCCTCCACATTTCCAACTTAGTATTTAGCTGATTTCTAATCTAAACAATGAGTACTACATCATTTGCAAATAGCATAACCAAGAAACTTCATCTTGGTTTTCTAACATTAAGTTATCTAAAACAAAGTAAATAAGGGCTCAAAGCAAACCCTTGGTTAAGCTCACTCCTATTGTTTCTCACATGCTATCTTTTTCATAATTGTATCTTCCCTTTGATATGTCCTATAAATTTTCAACACATCCATTTGATATGCAATTCTTTTTTAGCATTCACCAAATTAATTTTCTCAACTCCCTATCATAAGACTTCTCTAAATCAATGAAACCAAGTACAAATCAATCTCTCTCTCTCTAAACTTTTCCATGAGTTGTTCTAAAGAAACTTGGTCTCTGTTGTTGATATAACAGAATAAACCAAACTAGTTCTTTGAAAGAGTAGGTTCCTATCTTAGGTACTCTATTACCCTCCCTAAAAGTTTAATAGTATCATTCATAAGTTTAATAATTTGATATTAGCACAATTTTGAATATCTCTGTTCGACTATAGTGCTCTTTCACCACTCTCTCAGGCAACCTTTTTGTAATGAAGATTTTGCTAAATGTTCACTAGCACCCAACAAAACCCAAACTACTAGAGTTCTATAGGAATACCATATGATCCTAAGGATCTCTTTTTCTTCACCTTAGCTAAGTGTCACATACGTAGCAAATCTTTTCCTAATTCTAGCCCGTGGAACTCACTCAAGCCTTTGTTGCTCAGTTAGTCATCCTTTGACCTGGTTCGGTCACACTTTGTAATGTAGCGGAAGCGGGGATAAAAATCAAATTAAGTCAATTCCGGCTCTTATCAGGACTCACACACGTGAAATGGTTCACACGTGTGAAAGCAACTCAAAGGGGCAAATGACTGGCACGTGGGAGACTTAATTTTAGGGCTGAAATACGAATGGAACAAGCATGAACAGAAAGGAATACGGAAAGGGGGCAGCGGAAGAGAAGAAGGAAGCGGCGGAAGTGGAAGAATAGAAGGGGAGAGATCGAAGGGAAGGGAAGAAGAAGAAGATGAAGGAAAGGGTCGTAGTACCTGGATTAAGGATGTAGACATACGGAAAGGGGGCAGCGGAAGAGAAGACGAAGTTGCTGCTGCGAGTGAAGGGGAAATCCGGAGACGACGACGAGGAAGAGACGGTAGTGGAACTCTGGGAAGAAGCCAAGGTAAACTGATGATATCTTCTTGGGATTAAGCCCAAGGAGATGCTGGATCTGGCCAGCCACAAGGATGTCCTGCAACAAGGCAAGGGTTCGTCTGCAACTCGGGCAGAAATAGGTAGGAGAAGCTAAACACACCAGATAATTTCTTATTAATTCATATATTCGAAAAAGGGTGAATCTCTCTCTTACATCTACAACTATTTAGAAGAATACTAGGAACTCAAAATAGAAAAAGACTCCTAAATCAAATAGGAAAGCTACCGACCTAGCTTCCTTGTGATACAAGAATTCTAAATTAAAAATAATGCGAAAATAGGAAATCCTAAGAGAGATGGGTCTCTCGTGTCCTACATCACTTTGGACCCAAATTGATCACCCAAAAGCATACACACTTGAAAACACACAAGATTGAGAGAAAGAGATCACCCAAGTTGAACAAAGAGAAACCTTTACTCTACTGCTCAACAAAGCTTTGCAAAACTTAGCTTTGGACTATCACAAGCTTTACACTCACTCTAGCTTGACTCCTTGCAAGCTTACAACACTTTGAAGCTCTCCCACAAGCATGGTAGAGCCCATGGATGGGTAGGATCATGACACTCGGTGTCATCCAACAACAAATGAACATTCTAAACTCCACTCTATAACTTTTCTAACATCTCTACAACATTACATTCTTTTCAAACTTCTAAACTCTCCTAGAAGTCTATCCCATCCTAAAATTCTTCCACATACATCTACAAACTTCCATAGATTTCTAGACATATCTAAACAAATTTGGAACATTCAACAAGACTCCAAACTATTCTATAGCCTATTAAAGAACTTCATAAGTATCTAACACGAGATTCTTCTTGAACATTCTAGAACCTTCCATGCTCTTTCGCACTCTACCTAGTGCATTTGAACCTCATCTTGAAGTTTCCAAAATTCTTTATGTTGAGAAGCTTGGCCTTAACTAGTGCACATGTCTAGCACCAAAGAAGGCCATCTTAGTTGACCACCTTGCCACAAAGTTTTGTCCCATGACATTCTCCCCCACTTGAATCATTGATGCCCTTGTCACTATCCTATCAACCTTCCATTACAACATCTTCACTTCTCCACCTCCGGCACTCACTGAACCTTGCACTTGACCTTCGGCAACACTTTGGCAAAAATTACAACTTTATTAGTTGTGGAGCGTCCTTTTTAACCCCAGACATGTGCTAAGCATCCATGCCTCTCAACACAGCTTCTTTTGCCAGCTTCCATATATAGTCAAACAATCCGTTGTTTCATTCCTCTTAAGTCAATGTATCCTGCCTTAGCTCTTTGAAGCCAATCTCCTCCTCTGTGTGGTGTGGCTTTACTGAAGGCTTCGATCTCAACTCCGATACCCTTGTCACAAATGTAGCAAATCACTCCTCAATTCTAGCCCATATTGCATTCACTCAGGCCTCCATTGCTCAATGAATAAGCTTTTGATCAAGTTTGGTCACACTTTTGACCAAGTTGATCATCTCAAAGCAAACAACCTTGAAGATATCAAGTTGAACAAAGAGAAACCTTCACTCTATTGCTCAACAAAGCTTTACACTTACTCTAGCTTTACTCCTTGCAAACTTACAACACTTTGAAACTCTCCCACAAGCATGGTTACAAATGACTCCTCACCCCTATTTATACTTGAGCGTCCAGCTCATGGATGGCTAGGATCATAACACTCAGCATCATCCTACAACATATGAATATTCTAGACACTATACTAGAACTTTTCTAGCATCTCTACAACACTACATTCTTCTAAAACCTTCTAGACACTCCTACACTTCCATATTCTTCCACATAAATATACACACTTCATAGATTTCTAGACATCTCTAAACAAATCTACAGCATTTTACAAGACTCCAAACTATTCTGCAACCTACTAGAGAGCCCCATAAGTCTCTAGCTTGGAGATTCTTCTTGAACATTTCAGAACCTATTGTGCTCTTCTAGACTCTTCTAGCGCATTCTACTCATCTTGAAGTTTCCAAAATACTCTATGTTGAGAAAACCTCCATTCTTTGAGTTTGGCCTTACCTTGAGCACGTGTCTAGCACCAAAGCGAGCCATCATAGTTAATCGCCTTGTCACAGAGTTGTATCCTTTGACATAAGACTATCTTTACTTTTCAATTTTTTATTAATCATCCCTTCATTTGCTTCTACTTCATAATCAAGTTATGATCGTCAACTAAAATAATTTTTGGTAAGTTATAATAGCTTTAATCATAAATGCATCCTTTTTTTCTTGAACGATGAGAATCAAAGCATCCTTTGTCAAAAAATATAAAAATAACAGTAATAAATGCATTGCACTGTTAGACTGCAATAGGTTTTTAACAACTATTACTTACATAATGTCAAAATTATTTCATACTAGATTTAACAATCTACACAACCATTAGCATGCATTAATGTAAGATATGAAATTGCTCTGACAGCGAAAAAAAATTTGCCTTGTCATTGTACTATTATACAAATGAAAAGAATGTCATATGATCATGTAAAACCATTACAAAGGATGGATTTCTTTTATTTGTTTGGTTTTTTTACATTTACATGATGTACTGTACTTTTGTTTTTTCTTGTATTAGCTGGGCCTACCCCTTTTAGACCCTCTACTTACTCTTGTACATAATTCTTCCTTAATATATTTCTCATTTGTTACTGCTAAAAAAAAAACAATTATAAAGAAGGAATATGAGGGTATACCTGCTTTACTTCTGCTAACCAAGCAGTGAACTCTGGTCTTTTATTCCTTCAAAAAACAGAGGAGCACAGATCAATTTATAAATCAAAGAAAAACTTCTTCAAGCTGCTGAAGGAATGTCTAAATTGCATAGAAGAGTTAGAAATCAGTCCACCAGGTAGAAAAAATATGAATCTTTCTTCGGGATTACATAGCACTTGCAACTACAACACAAAATATTTCCTTCGGTCATGACATTGTGTACCAAATGGCAAGCACAAGAGGAAACTGTGGATTGCATACTTATCAATATCCACCAGTAACTTGGCATGAGAAGGGTAGGACTAACTAAAAACAATATTTTCTTTCTTCCTCTTGGTTTGGCATGCTAAAAACAATAACTTGCATCATGATACTGATATCAGTGGATGTTCAGAAGGCAAGAAACAGAATTGTTTTCTGTGAAGTGTCCAAGGATGCAGAAACATCATTGCTGAGCAAATGATGCTTGCAATCAGGTGGAGGATGTCACCATAGTGACATTATCTTTTTTCTCTTTTTTCAGAAGCATCATAGTGACAATTTACAAATGACCGCCAATGACACCATGCACTAAAAAACAAGTGTGCCTGGTCTCATGCTGAATTTTGATGGCACATTTTTAATGCCTGGTGGAAGTATTAGAGGTCTCGTTCATGACAATATAAGTCATGTCTTGTTAACATTTCCAGTTTGAAAGACCACAAACAATCCCTAAACTGATTCAGTGACAATCTCAGCAGGTCTATATTTGTGATTAAAACAAAGGGTTGGTTGTAGATGACTCTCAAGAGTCTAATGTGATTCATCAATGCATGTTGATAGTTTAAAGTAATGCAAAGGGCCGACACAGAATATGCATTCACTTATTCAAGAAGCACAACCGTACGACTGCATCCACGTGAATCACTTTTTTAATGTTTGAGAAAAAAAATGATGAGGACATTTTTACTGAATTGCAATCAACTTACCCTTTTTTGAAAGGTTAGAATCCAATTGTTTTTGGTCAATTAGCAATGTCAGTAATTGGATACTACACAATTTGAAAAATCTCAAATAAAAATAACCACGGATGGATCAACCAGCCTGGATGAATATGTGGCATGTGACAGTATAGGAGGTTCTGTCAATCAAGATACAGAAATTTCTTCTTAGGGACATAACAGTACAGGAGCTAGCTGTATAAGGAAATTCAAATTTCCTTATTCTAGGCACATCCAAAACAAATTTTAGAGTGGGTTTCTTGGAAATCTGAAATCCTTTCTTAGAATCCAAGTGTCCAAACAAACACTTAATTTTACTAGCGTAGCTGACGGTACCAATCGGACCGGGAACTGATGGTGTAGGAGACTCCATAGATGAAGATCCAGTGCAAGAAAATGGAGGAAGATGCAGAAATGAAATCGAGAAGATAGAAAGACTAACCACATATCCGTTTCTCGAATGATTCCATATTTTCCCCATGAATTGGTGACAGCTCCCTTCTTCCCCTTGTCAGTCTCCTTCTTCTTCTTTTTCTTCTTCCTTTCTCTTTCTCTCTCCTTCTTTCTCCTCTTCTCTCTCTCTTTCCTGCGCTGTCTCTCCTTCTCGTGCTCTCTTTCCTTCCTTCTCCTCCTCTCCTTTCTCCTCCGCCTCTCGCTCTCGGACGAATCCGAACCGTTCGATTCGGAAGAAGAAGACTCGGATTCGGATTGTGACTGTGAAGAGGATTCAGAATCATCGTGGCTGTGGTGCCTTCGAGAGCGTGAGGTTCGTCGGCTGGATCGCTTTTTTTTGGTTTTTATCCTATCGTCGTCGGATTCGTCCGTTTCATCCTTTCTACGCTTAGACCTAGATTTACGGGTGGAAAGGGACGAATCTCCTTCGCCGTCTCCGGCGTCTGCAACGTTCCCGTTCCGATCTTTCCCCATTTCGGATTCGATAGTTAGTTGGGCCGGCAGCTGGGTAGGGTTTTAGTATTTCAGCAGCAGAGAGAGAGTGGGAGCTGCTCGAGTCCGAACTCGGGATCACAACAAAAATGTGGTCTAGCCACTAAGCCACAGCAACGGACCTCCTCAGACGTTTGTCTCTCCAAATGAATGTCTTTTCAACATACATATGATATAGGACTAACAAACGCCCACCTCACATCCTTCCCAACTTAATCCATGGCTGGCGGTCTTTTGAGAATTCACAACTCTTTTATATAGGATCCATATGTAAAATGATTTTCACTGCAGTCTTGCGAGCTCATACAATAGTATCAGTGGATTAACTCTAATACCACTTGTTATAGAAACGTTTATCATCTCATTATTTATAAGCCCGTGACTTTTTCAACACACGTCTTATGTAAAATTTAACACACAAAAATTTTATGAGAATTCTACATAATTATTTTAAATAGTAATTTTATTGTATTATGACAAAGAAAGTACGTAATAAAGTTTATACATAACCACACAAAAGATATTAAGATAACATGGTCCCACTGATATACAACAGTGAATGTCAAATTAAGGACATTCGACTCTAGTAATCTTAAGAATGCCAATTGTACAGCCTTAGATATAGAAGCAGTGTCCATAAGCTAAAACTCCACGCCCTAGAGTAACTCTCATATGTCCTTAAACCTCGACTCAACCACCCCACTGGTGGTGACCACACCCTCATACATCTAACAGACTCACAAGTTGGACCCACTAGTAGTCCCCACAACCAGATGTTGGACTCCCAACGGTCTTATCCCCATGTCCCAAGTTCTGGCTACAAGTCAGACCACACACACAATTGTGCACCTGACCTCTTATCAGAGTCATGTCAATGTGTACCTCACACCTAGTGCACAAACCAACGTCCAACCTAGTCAGAACTATTGGTTCCCAACCAGTCCTAAGCCTCTCCCCAAACAACTCACACACACATCGCAATCAATCCGTGAATCTGGTCTGCTAAAGTCCCAAACGGTCGATCCCATTAGTCAGATTCAAAAACACTCCTATCGGCCTCATAATCGCCACGAACCAAAATGACACCAGACCCCCAGGAGTTCAACAATCGGTTATACAGTCATCGGCCCAACCCACAGGCACTCCTCACGGTCCTAAGTCTAATACGGACTACAACATTAACAAATCATCCATAACATACACATCGGTTTCTCATATAATTCCGTCGGCTATCTGATGAGTGAGCCGACCGAACTCACTGGTTAGATGCCCATAAACTTCCAATGAATCCATACTCATACCACTCACACATATTGTAACGACCCGACCTGCTTTTCCCAATTTTAAAGAGATTTATTGATCTTCATGTTATTTTTTTTTTTTGTGTGTTTTGGTAGCAGTAGGGAGAGTGTGGGGTCCATGGTAGGTCATAGGTTGCTCGATTTCGGTAATTTTAGCTTATTTGAATATTTTTCATGCACAAATTATTGAAAAACACATTTTTATTTTTTTTATATCAAAAATATTGTTTTTCCCTGAGTTTTGAAAACATTAGAGTTCCTCTTTGTTAAAAAGAAAAAAGGAATAAGAATAAGAGCCAAAACCCTAACCTCAAACCCTCACCCTCCTTCATATATAATATCTCTTTCTCCCCTTTCAAACCCCAGCCCCCTCCTCTCCTTTCCTTCCCCTTTTTTCCTAAACCTAACCCTAAGCTCTCCTCTCCCTCTCCTTCAAGCCGCCGCCGTCACCCCCATGTCCCTCTCTCTTTTCTCCTCCTCCTTGCCCTAACCCTAACCTTTGAGTGGACCGCCACACACCATGGTTGGAGACCCCCTTGCCGCTGCACCTTCTCTTGCTCTCTCTTTCTCCCTTTTCTCTTCTCCTTCCTTTTCTTCTCTTTCTCGATTTTCTTTTCCTCTTCCTACTCTCTTTCCCTTTTTCAAACCCTAACCCAAATCAACACCTACCCCCTTTGCTGCCGCCGCTATCTCTTCCTTTACCCCCCTCTCTTCCGCCTGACCCTAGCTCTCTTCTCTTTATCTCTTTCCTTTGCCGTCATTCTCTCTCCATGTTTTGACCTTTCTTTTCTCTTTCTCTTCCCTCTCTTCCTTTCTTCTTCTTCTTCCTCTTCTCCTTCTTTTACCCTCTTTCTCAAGCCCAACCAGACCGAACCTGTTCAGTCCTATTCTGCCCAGCAGCAGCTCGGCCTAACTCGTTCACTCCAGGCCCAGTTCAATTGGACCCAAGTCCAATCTAGTCCTGGCCCAATTCGCCTTCAATCCCAACAGTTTCAGCCCAACCCAGTTTGAACTTGGCCCATCTCGACCAGCCTGGCCGAGGCCCATTTCCTGGCCCATTTTGGGATCGATTTTGGAGCGTTTCTTGGCCATTTTTGGATCTCCTTCGGATCGTTTCCAGTCCGTTCCAGCTTCTTAGACCTCGAGCTTGTGCATCGCTTCTTTCAATCCTTCTACCTGTTTTCATCGCTTGGATTTCGAAAACACACGCAGGTGAGGGAACCTATCACTGATAGCATGCACTATATCCATTACTTCTTTATTAATGTGTGGGTATGGAATGCGGCGAATGTGGGTCCCCTAATATTGTGAGCCACTCGGCAAAGGAACTGTTGATGCCATTATGTGGCGGGGATCCCCATCTGGGTGTGTTCGTACCCAGTGCTAGCGAAGTCATGTATGAATCATTTATATGATATTAGGATTGATTGAGGGTGTGATAACATATTTGGTTGGAGTGTGTGATAACCTGCTATGTATGTAATTGATAGTTTACTTAATATGTCGTAGATTCGCATGCGGTAGATGATATTGTCTAATATGCTTGGTTGGATTTTATTTCGGTTGATAACATGTTGAGGTACCAATATGCGAGTATGTGATAAGTTATACCAATACGTTATTATTTGGTGTGATTGGTTGAAAATATTTTGAGATACTAATATGCAAACATGTGATAGAAAGTGGTATACGCATGATTACGAAGTGATATTATTGTTTGTTTATAATATGTGTAGAGGTAATCGTACATGCTTTTAGCTAGCATAAGTGGGATGCTGGTGGGGCATGTGTACTAGGCTACATCAGGGTTTAGAGACTCCCCCTAGTTTGTCGGGTAGTTATGGTTAAGATGTTATGTAGGACCATGCAATAAAAACATGGTCGAACTATGAGTTACCCGATGGTTGGACATGGGTGGATGTACTTCCTAATGAGGGGTTGACTGCCAGGTCTATCATTGTGATATTATGACACATCTATGGGAGATGTGTGGTCCGGTTTGGAGGGCGAGGTGCCTGGGAGTCCTAGGAGGGACAGGACGTATGGTGTAGACTGTCAGATATATCTTCTATTCTTCGGACATACATGTGGAAGAGGTGTGGTCCAGTTGGGTGGGCATGGTACCCAAGAGTCCTACGAAAGACATATTGAGAGGTAGTTATGGTAGCCTCGGAGAGGCCATTGGGTTGAGTGTTGGTTCACCCAAGACAGTCTTAGAGGCCCTTACAGTCATGGTACCTGAATGCGTAGTGGATGAGATGTCTCCAGTGGTCTGATGAGTTGAATGGTTCGCCATCGTAAAGACTAGAGGGTGGGGTGATGGTTTATGATCTCCAGATGACCGAGTGGGTTGAGGGTGTTTCGCCCACTCATTGGTCGAGGGATGGTGCGGTTGAGGACAGCTCCCACTGGTATGGTTTTGATCCCCAGATGACCAAGTGGTTGAAAGTGTTTCTCCTACTCATTGGTCGAGGGATGATGCGGTTGAGAACAGCTCTCGCTGGTATGGTTTTGATCCCCGGATGACCAAGTGGGTTGAGGGTGTTTCACCTACTCATTGGTCGAGAGATGGTGCGGTTGAGGACATCTCACACTGGTATGGTTTTGATCCCCCGGATGACCGAGTAGGTTGAGGGTGTTTCACCCACTCATTGGTTGAGGGATGGTGTGGTTGAGGACAAATCCTGTAACACCCTGGAATTTCAAAGTTATCATTTTATATGAAAATATTCATATTTACGGAATTGCCATTGTGATAAAATTGATTTGAATTTAAATGGGTCAAGGGCTCAATGAAGACCCAAAGGAGGGTAGTTTGTTTATAAAACAAATAAATGGATAAGATGAATTTAAACGGGTCAAGAATCATATTTGGGTCAAATTTTGATAAATGGGTCAAAATGGCTAGATGGGACCCAATGGGTCGTGTGAATGGCATGATTGACCATGGATGGAGTTCAAGCTTAGTTAATTTAAGTTTATTAGTTGCTTGAGTTTGGTTTGAGTTGAAATGAATGATGGGTTTAGTTGAGTTGAATTTATTAGTTAAGTTAAATTAAATGAATGAGTTGGGTTGGGTGAGTTGGGTAAATGAGTTGGATGAATATGTATTAAATGAGTGAGATGTAGAGATAGAGGGTTTGTAGGTTATTTAAATTCAAACACTAGGAAAACGTTGGTGCATGGGAGGCATTACCATGCATGTAACTCCCATTAATGTGATGAATAAAATGGGAGTTACATTTTGAATGGGAGTTACTTTTTGAAGTCACAAGGGTTGCTAGGGACGTTGGTTGCATGCATGAGCAATTTCATGCATGTAACGGCTACCATGGAGATATGAGGGGTGGTGGCTTTGAGAGTTACAAATGCATGAATAAAGGAGAGAATGCAAACAATTACAAGGATATGCATAGGCCGTTGGGTACCCTTGGAGGTTCATCTCAAAGATGAAACCCCCAAGGAAGGTATTAAGAAATGAAGGTTACATAAATGTTTCATATTCAAAATTGTTACATGCATTGGAACCATGAGGATTAACCACCTTAGATGGAAGGTCAAGGGTTAAAAAAACGTTGGAGGGTTTCATCTCAAGGATGAAACCCCCAAAGGAAATAAGAGTTAAAGATAAATGCAATAGGAGTTACAATTTTTGGGTACCAAAGAGATCACATGGGCTGAATGAAATTTAGCCAAAGAAGTTTCAGTTTTTCTCTCCCTACCTCTCTCTCTTGGTCGTTCTTTATCTTCCCAAACACTAAGAGCAGCAGCTGGTTAGTGATATGAAATCAGTCCTTGATTGATTTGTTTCACCAAGACAAAAACATACCTTGAGCAAAAGAGTTGGCCTCAAGGTATTCCATCCAAAGTCAAAATTCTATCTCTTTCTCTCTTTGCCGTTTTCTACCAAGAACAACAGCTGGTTGTTTAAATCAGTCCTGATCATCAAGGAATCAAGAAGAAGGAGAGGCTAAGAAAGGACAAGGAACAAGTCGGAGGGAAGATCAATTGGAGGAGTCGCGAAAACGGTAGGTTTTTCGATGAACAATTTTTAAATCATAATCCGGCCATTGGATGGCCGAATCTAACAAAGGTTAAATATTGGTGGAAGTACATGAATGAGATAAAAAGATGGACCATAGGGTTCGGCCCATTGGATGGCCAAACCCCATGGAAATAATGGATTTATTTAGATGGTTTTTGGAAATTAAAACCATACAAATTTGGGACTGTTTTTAGATGATTTTAAGTGTGTGTTTTAAAAAGGTTAAAACATAAATAAGGAAGTTTGTTTTGGACATAAATGAATGATTAAGAAATTCAAAACCAAAGGTCATAGGGTTCGGCCACCATGGAGGGCCGAACCCCATGCAAATAATGGTTTGGTTTTGATGTATTTGAAACATATAAACCATGAAGTTGGTGGACTGTTTTGGGTTATTATTTAAGATGTAAATACATGTTTTAGAATGGTTAAAAACATGGATTTGGGTGCTGGTTTCAGACCCAAGATAAAGGGTTAAAGGTTCAAAATTAATTTCATGGTGTTCGGCCAATAAGCATGGCCGAACCCTATGAAATTGGGCTAATTTTAGGATGGTTGTATGAAGGGTAAAAACCTGATTTTAATATACTGTTATTACATGATTAATTGAGGTTTAAAAACAGTAAACGTAATCATTGGGTTCAGCCATCATAGAGGGCCGAACCCCATGTAAAATGATGTTGGTTTTCATGTTGAGAACCCCATGGAAACCATGGAAACCATGAAAACCCATGGACTGTTTTGTGGAATAATTGGGTTAAGTTTATGATGGACATTAGGTATTATTTATATGCTTTGATTTAAGAGTAATATATGTTGTTTATGGAGTTAATATGGGTAAGTAATCAGCCCACATGAATGATGGAAATTGGGGATAAAAATCACATTGGTGAGGTTCGGCCATGTGTATGGCCGAACCCCACTAATGGTAATTGTGGGACATAATGGTTGGTTTATATGAAGATATGTAAGGTTTAAAAAGGATCAAATTAAGTGGTGAGGTTCAACCGTGTGTATGGCCGAACCCCACTAAAGATGGTTTTATGTTTGGTGATGGAAGTTAGCTAATTAAAGCAAAGGTTGGTCTCAATGGCACAATCGTAATTATGGCTGAAATGATCAAAAATAAAATGATCATATGATGGGATAAATGGGCTAAAACCAAAGTAGTAATGTTCAGCCATAATGTATGGCCGAACCCTACCAAGGTTCATTTAGAAGTTTGGGTAATTAGATAGGTTTTAATTAAATAAATGAATGACCAAAGTTTTAATGGATGAGGTTCAGCTATGGCTTTGGCCGAACCCCACTAGGTGGTTCTTGGAACATTAAGCTTTGCTGGAAATTAGGTGGATAAATGATTAACTTGCTGCCATGTACATAGGGTATTCGGATTTTTAGAACGGTGAGCGAGCCGTGATCGGAAGACGGTCCAAAGGAAGGATCGAACAAAGTAAACTATTGTAGGTTTCCTACCTTTGTTGTAACCACTACTTATTATGCTGTTTTATGTTGATTTTGATATCTTATATGATTGTAAAGTTATGTTTAAAATGACATGTTTGCATAGACATCTCATGCATGGCATGGGATGATGGTGTTGTAACCGGAGGCCACACTCCGTCGGGGAGTCCGAAAGACCACTGTGTGGTACCCTGATGATGAGAATCCCATCAGGAGGAATCCGGAGGCCACACTCCGTCGGGGCGTCCGAAAGACCACTGTGGGTTACCTTGACGATGAGAATCCCGTCAAGTGATGGCTATGTTGAATGGTGATGGGTGGGACTCATTACATGTTCATTTCATACATAGCATGTTTTATGGAATTTTGACACACATGTATTATTATTATATTATTTGCATGTTATTGACTAACCATGTGGTAGCCCTATTCGGAAACACTACTGGGCGCGTTGATCTAACGCCCTATCTATATCCTTAGTGGATGATGCAGGGAAAGGAAAGAACGTGGTTGGAGAAGAGGACCAAGTACGGAAACTTGGGCGATTTGAATGATTGGAATGGACTATGAATGGATTATTTATGGACTTGTTATTTGATTTATTTGGACAATGTAATTTGTTTATTAGATGTTGGCATGTAATAAGTAGTTAAGTAGATGCTATGGTTGGATTTATTTGAATGGTTTGGAATGAATAGTAGACTAAGGTTATATAATAATTTTGGAGAATAAATAAGGTACTTTGCTATCTAATAATGGAAAGTTGGATTAGTCATAGGATCTATTATAACCTCAGTTAGATTTAGACTAAATTAATTCCGCTAGTTATATATGTACCATGTGCGGATCAGTTTTATGGACTTAGTTCATATGCGCATGGGCTTGGCCAGTTAAGAGTCGGATTTAGAGATCCGAACTTAACTCGCGTCGTGACATTCCGCCCCGATCACTTGTTGATTGTTATTATTTAAAAAAAAAAAATAAACTCTGAAAATTAGAGTGAGAAGGGCGGGGTGTTACAAATCCCACTAGTATAGTTGAGGACAGCTCATGTGGGCCTTATGGTCATGTTATGATTCATGACTCATGGTACTGATCTATAGGATGTGGGTGTGGACCTATGTGGGGGTGATGGACCTAGAGGTAGGGCGGTTGTGGGTCATGTCGTGTACGTGTTGGATACTCAGCACAGTGGGTTGTGCGTGTGTTATGTGTGGCCATGCATGTAGACATTCTTGATATCTCATAGTAGTGGGTATGTAGTGTATGATGCATGTTGAGTGATTTATATATGTGTTCCTTCACTGGGCATGTAGAGTTCACCCCTTGCCTTTCAGGTGTTTCGAATGGAGGTGGGACTCGGCAGGTCTCGAGATCAGACTTAGGCAGTGGAGATTGCTGTTGACTTAGGTTGTTCTCATTTTTCTATCATTTTGAAAGAACCTTGTATTTTTATTTCAGTTGTCATATGGTTTTATGAATAATTGTAATAATTGTTAAATCTCACTGCTATATTGGTTGGTATTGTGGTACTTCTATTGCTCCTCATTAATGTTATTGTTGTTAGTTCAAAAAGAAAAAATTAAACCTGATATCCGTCTTTGGGGTGTTTCAGAGATAACACACCCGTGGCGGGGCGGGTGTTACACATATTCCCCAACAGACCTGTGAGTCAGACCCACCATTTGTCTCCTCGATCAAGTACTAACTCATGGTGGTCTCAACCTCACGCTTACATCTCAACCATGACTATAGGTCGGCGTCATATACGTAACCTCCCTGTCAGTACCTAGGCAACCCACAACTCTACCCATATAATCTCCAGAAAACGCTTAACTGCCCCTCCCCGTCTCAAAACTAGGTACAACGAGTCGTGTCTCATATAGTCCATCTCAACCTTCAAGCAATTGTCTCCTCGTCAATGTCTGGGCGGCCCACAACTCTACCCGTTTGACTCTCAATAGACTTTCATCAACCCTGCAGTCATGCGCTATCGCATCTACGATTTCCCAACCAGTACCGGGCATCCCATCTAGCTCCCTAGACGCTCTATCCAACCAATCACTCGTGTACCATAACATCCATAGTCTCTCAGCTAATACCAGGGCAGCCTACTGCTCTACACATCTTGCTCCCAAGAGACTCTTTCCAACCATGCACTCGTGTAGCATGTGATGACCTGACCCGGAGTAGCGGGTCAATCGAATCGGATAAAACTAAAATAGCAAATGGGCCTCTTGATTGTGTTTGTGTGAAATTATGTGTTATTTTTCTTTTATTTTTATTGTTTAAAATAAAATAAATAAATACACAAAAATCTAAAATTTAATAAATTTAGGTTACCCAATGCACACACATTTTCCTTAATTAGAAATTTATGAATTTATTCCTTCGAGTTGAGATTGAGTTAATGGAAAATTTGATTATCAAATTAGATTTTTATTTGCAAAGTTAAGAATTCCAATTAGAATTGTGTAATTAAAAATCTAAAATTTATAATTTTAGATGGAACCTTGAGACCCACATTCTTGGGTCGAACCTCTTATAAAAATTAGTTTTCTCAAAATCCTTTTGAAATTTATTTAGCTAAGTTAATTAAAATCAAATGATAAATTAAAATTTGATTTTTGTAAATAAATAATTAAACTACTGGGTCAATAATTAAGTTCAAATTTTAATCAACTTGAATATAATCAATAATCTATAAATTAATCAAATGTAAATATAAAATAAACAAATAAATAATTTAAAACTTGTGGGAGCCCTTTGGAAACCCACACCCCTTTTTCCTCTTAAAAATCCCTCTCAATGAAATCCCTTTTATTCCACTTCTTCACCGCCGCAGCAGCAGGGGAAAGTTTCCCCAAATGCAATTTGCTCTGATTTTTCCTCTTTTCTTCTCCAAAATGGAAACCCCACGTTCCACCAATCCTTCCCCTACTCGGATTCTTCGTTTCTTTCCTTGCCAAAATCGGCAACAAATCCCTAGCCTTCTCACCGACCCTTCTTCCTTTTAAACTCATGTGATTGCAACCGATTTCTTTTTCCAATATCGATCTCCATCAAACGACAGCAGGAACTCGGCATCTCCTTTTCCCCTCTCGGCGAACTCCAACCTTCTGCAATCGAAAATCCACACCAGGTATGCCTCATCCTTCTTTACTTCCCTGTCCTCTGCTCTGTCTCCCCTTTTCAGTTGCTGCCCACCTTGAAGACTATCTTCCTTGGATTGATTCGTTGGCCCCATTCACTATCACTCTCCAATGTTAAAGCAAAGTATATGATTTTTCCTCTTCCCTTTTCTTTTATTCCCTATTTTCCCCAACTGCTTCATCAAATTTTGAAAAGCCCTGAACTACTAACGTAGACAAGAAGCTCATCAAAACAATAAAATATTTTAATGGTGGGCCTGCACAGGGATTCCTCATTACAATCCAAACTTTTGCTTAATCATAGCATCAAAGAACCCAATGTGTTCTTTTCCAACACCAAAAATTTCTTTCGGTGTGGGTTGATTTTCAACAGCTTCTAATTAAGTATTTGACAACTTAAACTCCAATTGTTATTATTTTAGAAGCTTACAAAGCCCTTATATTAATCCCTAGACAGCAACATGTACCAATCAAATTATTTTTTATAAAACCATGGATTGAAAACCATGTTCCTTTATTTATTTCCCTCCTTCTCAGTTTCTATCACCGTTAAAAATTTGATTTGTATATCCTTTAACCATCGCAAGAGTTAATTTATTATTATCACATATAGCTAAACCATACTCAGAATTTTCTCCCATCCTCATATTTTTATATATAGTTTGAAAATCTGTCTAATACCTATTAACTATTTAAAACTATCTACTTTTCTTCCTTGTTTCAAATTTTAATAACTTATGTGTTAACCAAATTATTTATTTATTGGGTTACATAATTATTTTCTTTCCTTAATAATGCAAAGAGTTTCAAAAATATGCACATATAAAAGACATATTTCACAGTTTAGGTGTTAATATTATCACCGTCTTTACAAAATACTCTTCCTTTCTTTTCTCTTTAACTGATTACTATGAATTTTCCACCTTACCAACTCTTTTCCTTCAAACAATGAATCTTGTTTAGTGAATTTATTTGATTTCCCTTCTTTTATTTATATTAGCTACAATCTATTACTTTTAAACTTTTATATATATTTTCAACTTTCATGTAGTCTCTCCTAAATTTATTTTAAGAGAAGGAAGCAAACTACAATAGGAAAACAATGTTAATATTTTTATATCATGGTTTACTATTACTATCCTAAAATTATTATAAGGCTTAATTGTACGTTTTAAACCTATGTACTTAGGGTCTTCATTCATTTGATCAACTGCCCTTGTAGTCGGTGTCAATTAATTCAATATTTTGTTTATTTTACTTGGTAAATTAAAATAACTCTCCTTATTTCATGAATAAGGTTTTTTTTGCCTTATTAGTGCTTAAGTGGGATTATGCATGGTTCAGCTATACAGTGTGTGGACTCAACTTTCAACCTTAACCTTGGACCTAGGAACTCCTTTTACATTTATTTAGTTCAAGTTGGGAGTAATATTAAGGATACTCAAAACTTCAAACGAACTCTATGTAGCACTTCCCGAGTGTCCTATCAATTGATTTCAAGTTGGAATGCGTGTCGATTCGTCACTTACACTTCGTGAACTTTTTAGGTGAGGGAAAATAATATACTATATTTTGTTATACATGATATTTTCTATTTTGTTTATGTGATTGAGCAATGGAAAAATATTGCATTATGTAATGTGTTTTGGGAATATAATGTTGGATCTATGGTATGGACTGGGTATATGTAGAAATAGTGGTTGTAATCTGGTACTTACTTACTGTAGTGTAAGGGGATAGACTAAATGTTCTAATAGCCGTGAGGGACTCAGTCTGTTCGGATAGTTGAAAAGTAGCCACTAGCCTTGTTGAAAGGTCCAATAATTATGTTTGAATTGGATGAATGTTTTATTGACTGTAATAGAGTTATTTTGATGTTATTGAGATGGGTTTATGATATTGTGTTGTCATAATAATAATACTATGATATGATTTATTTTTATGCATGTGTGATATCGTTGAGATTGATTTTGATGTTTTAAAACATGTACATGATGTTTATGTTAATTTGAGATCATAAAATCCTGCTTAGAGTATAATGTTGATGATGAAATTCATGACATGTGAATATGATACATAACATGTGGCACGATGATAGAGATAATGCATGGTAGGCATGGCATTGAGCATAGCATCTTCATATTCATGCGATGGGTATGGAGGTGTGAACCGTGATCTTTCATGTAGACCACGACGGTGGTAGTGTATGGCCTCGCTTTTAGTGAGTAGTATCACGTATGTGGTAGGTTTAGATTATTAAGCCATGAAAGGTTACGTAAACTGTTATTTGGTGGTGGTGTTAGTTTCGCTTCGGCCGGTATGCCACTTCATGTGGTGTTGTGATAGCCTCGCTTCGGCCGGTAACCCACTTTATGTGGTGTTGTGTTAGCCTCGCTTCGGCATGTAGGCCACCAAATACAGTAGGTGTTATTGTGGGTGAATGAGACATTGAGCATTGTGCATTACATGACATAAAGCATGGACATTAAATGTATACTCAATTACTTATGCTTTTAATATATTTTTAATTGTGATACATTGAGTATATTGGAGATATCATATTTTGGATATGTGCTATTGTATTCCTTCACTGGGCTTGGAGCTCACACCCCTTACATTGCAGGTAATCCTCTGGACTTAGGATTGGAGGAGACCACTGATATTTAGAAACTGTCAAGGATGAATATTTAATTTCTTAGTATAGTTGTGGATTTATGTGATTGAATTTATTTTATTTGATTTTACATATTTTGAGAGATTTGATTGGTTAGCTTGAAATAATTAAGAACTTTAACGATATTGATTTTATTTTATTTTATGGAATGGGATGTGAGTAGTGAGATTAAATGTGATGTTGATGATAGATGTTATTTATTTCATATTGTCGCTGATATTATGAATCATGCGATGTGTAAGAATTGGGTTTGAAGGATTTGATGGCTTCGTTATTTTATTCACAATCTTAAAAAAAAAAAAAAAATATATATATATATATATATATATATTCATTTCCCCCAGCCACAAATCTGTGATGTAAGACCCGTTAGGTGCGTAATGCGTTGGATCACGCCCGTTCAATCTGCAGTTAAGCGGGCCACGACCTGTTTAGGCTGTAGAAAGGGGAGGGGCGTTACATAGCACAACATCCATAGTCTTTCGGCTAGTACCAGGACGGCCCACCGCTCTACCCATTTGGCTCCCAGGAAACTCTCGATGGTCATCACTTATACATGACCCAATCGACGCATCTAGTGTATACCAACCCTATACCAGACCCTATCCATCCCAAGGATATGTCCTAACACCACTCCAGGGTAGGCTCGACACTACCATCACTCAGTTAAAGGACAACCTATCACTCTCTAGGGAGTAAACCAAACCAACACTCACACACCTAGAGGTATAAAATCTACCATCCCCATGTCTCGAACATGGTCACTCATGTCCACTCCACACCCTAAGTATTCGCATCGTATTAAGGGGAGTCTTTATATCCTGATGTAGCCTAATAATCATGTCTCACCAACATCCTACACAAGTACTAGCTACATGTATACCACATACGTCTGCACATGTTATCATTTGAAAGCATATATCATTTTCATTATAGCATAGTAGGTAAAAGCCATCTACTATTTTATCACATGCATCTCTACAGCATAACGACATATTATCACAAAAGTCGTCCCGCATGCTATCGCATCATTCATACAGCATGCCATCACAGGATAAACCAACATGTTATCACATAACCAAAAGACAATGTTGTCACATAATCAAGCAACATTTTATCATATAATCAATCCACATGTTAATACATGCATATGACACGAATACACTCGAATGGGTCCCTTGGCACATACTCATATAACAGTTCCCATTGCCGAGTAACTCATAATATATAAGGACCCTATTCGTCGTACTCCGTGTCCAAACAATCATCAGATAGATATATGCAAATAATGTATGATAAAACAAATGTGATAAGTCTCCTCACCTAAGTTAAAGAAGCCGTGAAGTGTCATGGGGGAGATACTAAGTCCACATGGGTCTCCAACGACAAACACAAACTATGGTGAACCGAACAAATGTCAAAACCCAACGGAGAAGAAACTTGAAAATCCATTAAGTATCTGGGTCAATCTCGAACTTCCAGACACTTAGAAGATTCGAGGTCTGGGCCTTCAGAAGGTCCAGGATCTGGGACCCTCGGAAGGTCCAACTTCTGGTCTTGGAACTTTTGAGGTCTCGGAAGGTTCCAGACTTATGTCAAAACTTGCATAGAGCATGTTGCGTTTATTCTCTTTTATGGGACTGACTTGACTAGAGAAACTCCTCTCACAAAAGTACCAGGCCTTCTTGTCCGTTACTTTGTGGATGTGCAATCCTTTCCCATCTCCGAGCCATTGTCTAGAATGTTTTTTAGAAGCATCAAGAAGCCAAGAGTCAGACATCTTATCAGTAATATGTTAGGTCCAGTCGTATTGGATTGTTCTCTAATGAATTCAATTCTCAAAGAACTGTATGGCCCAACACTTTTGCCTGAGAATTTTGGGAAACTCTCAGATCTGGTTGATCTTGTTAGAAAAGAGAAAGTTGTATTGAATATCTAAACTATTACATGTATATATAGCCTCTATCCGACCCTAGGGCTATCATAATCAGACTCAAATACTTAACTAATTATAAATCAAATACACTTCTTAATTAGAGATAAATCCAAACTAGAATCCTAATTACATTATAATTAGGATAATCTAAATATATTTCAACACTCCCCCTCAAGCTGAAGCGTGGATGAATACGAAGCTTGGAACATAAAGAACGGCAGGTGAACTGCAAAAGTGGCAAACTGACTGGCCACGAAGATTTGTTGACAGCAAACTGATTGGCTGCAAAAGTTGTTGAAGAGGCAGCGTTGACTGGCTGCAAATATGTGTTTATGTGGCAGCGTAGATTAGCTGCAAAATGACAGGAGGCGAACACCAATGGCGGCCTGAAATAGAGAAAGAGGCTCGGACGACGGCAGTGGCCGTAAGACAATTGTCCGGCAAACAATGATCGCAATATGCGATAAATACAGGTGACAAATGGCCTGAAAAATAAGGGGCTGAAGCCATTATATCAATCAATCAGATCGGAAAGGCCAGCAAATGTGGGCTGAAGCCATGAAAGGCCAGCAAATGAGGGCTGAAGCAATAAAAGGCCAGCAAATGTGGGCTGAAGCCATGAAAGGCAAGCAAATGAGGGCTGAAGCCTTAAAAGGCCAGCAAATAGGGTTGTAACCATGAAAGGCCAGCAAATGAGGGTTGTAACCATGAAAGGCCAGCAAAGGAGGCTGTAACCATAAAAGGCCAGCAAATGGGGTTGTAACCATTAAAGGCTAGCAAATGGGGCTGTAGCCATAAAAGGCCAGCAAATGCGGGATGAATCAGTCCTCCAGATTAAATAAGTGGATGAATTCCACTACAAATGGACATGTGTCCAAAACATGCCGTCTCATTTTTGAGAAGCGACAAAAATAAAACGTACTCGAATGAAGGTCAAGTTGTGTCCCTTCTTCAGCAACAAAGTAAGAGGAGAAGGGCAATTTGTGTCTTCTTCAGTTCTCCCCCTTTCTTCTTGGCACATACCGTGACGAGAAGAAACAACAAAAAAACACTAGATTTGAATCGTGATTGATGAACGATGATCCAGCAACAATAAATCGCACCTGTGCTTACTTCTAGCAATTTCTTTTGAAACTAATTGCCTGTATAACTCAGCAGCTCTTGATGTATATTTTGCCTCAATTTTTCCTCCATCTGCCCATCCATGCTGCTTAAAGAAAACCTGAGCACGGTTGTTTCCCCCAAAACTCATCATTTTCAACTGCTCTGGAGTCCATGAATCTAGATTTGTGGACCTGACGAAGCTAATATGTACGCCAAGGCTGCGGTGAGCGGCGGAGCAGTCGATACAGAGGAAGATACCGTAGGTAACGGACGCCCATGTCGGATTCTTCGCATTGCAATTGAAACACATCTTGTTTTCGGATTTGGATTTGAGTTTTCTGAAAATGGCGTTCTTGTCTGTGAAGCTTTCCGTAGCCATGGCGGCAGCAGAGAAAAAGATGTCCCTCCCTCCCTCACTCTGCCGATGAGAGAAGAAGATGTGAATGGCACAGATTAGCAAGACGTTTTTGTGGTTTAATACTGATCTGAGCAGTCTGCAAATCTGAAGGCGATGAGTGCAGAAACTGAGATGGCTTAGCGGCCAAAGGCGGCGGCTGATGCATATCGGAAAACACCCAGATCTGGAAGGAGTAACAGCGAACAGCTGATGGCAGATCTGAAACAGATGGCCGGGGCAGCAGCAGGATGAAATTGGCGGCAGCAAACAGAGAAACTCTCTTGCTCAGAAACGGCAAACACAGAGAGGATTGGTAGATCTAAATGGCTGATGGATGGTGGACCAATTCAGATCTGAGAAGAGCACTGCGACAGAGTGGAGATCTAGGAGACAGCAGGAAGGGGCTCTCTCGGCTCCAATCGCAGATGAACGAAGGCAGCAGTAGTGGCTCATGCAAATCGGTAAGGATCTGCGGTGGTGCAAGGGCCACAGACCATAGCACGAGCTGAGGACACAGTTGCATCGCAATTCAGCGACGGATCTGTTACAAAGAGCGGTTTTGACTGCGAGGCGGAAAGGGCAAGAGACATGAGCGGATCTCGCTTGGTAGAAGAGAGAAGGCCATCGCAGTAGCGCCGAGTAAAGGCATCGGTGGCACAGGAGAAGGGGTTGCTTCGCCCAGCCACAAGAAACCCCAGATCTGAGACGAGGCAGATCTGAGTGGGGTGGCTTGAGACATGACGAAGGTCAAGCACGCCGGAGCATGCACAGCAGCAGAGGAGCGTCAGTTACGAGCTGCAAATAAGAGTAGCCTGTACAAATCTGATTCAGATAGGGGGCAGCGACGTGTGCAGAGCAACAGAGGCGGATCTGAGAGAAGATCGCTGAAAGGTCAGCGTCGGAAGATCTCGCCGGAGATGCAAGCAGAGACGCTAGCAGATCCAGATAGGAGATAAAACAGTCTGGGCAAACGACCAGCAGCAGGGAGTAGAAGTGTTTCTTGCTGATTCACGGCAAAGATTAGTAGAGTGTGCAGCGAACAGTCACAGTAAAATCAGATCTGATCTGGGTCGGCATCAATACTGACGGCGAGAGAGGCTGAAGAAGCCAATCAGATCGAGAAGATGGAGATCTGATGATGGCCAAATCTGAACAGCAGCAAGAGCAGAAGGCGGCAGACAGCAAGGGTGATGCAGACAACACTGTAGAAGACGCCCAACTGAAAATAACACAGCAGTGCAGCGATGGTGCAGCGACCAGATCTGAGGGTCGTTGGAGAAAACAGAGGCACCGGCTAGACACGGAAGATCTGGCGATGGAAGGCAGCGAACAACGGAAGCAAGTGGAGTCCCCTCCCTCTGCCAACGAGATTCCTCGGGCAGAGGGAGAGAAGAGAAACCCACAGAAGTTGACTCTAGATCGTTTTCCGCTCTGATACCATGTTAGAAAAGAGAAAGTTGTATTGAATATCTAAACTATTACATGTATATATAGCCTCTATCCGACCCTAGGGCTATCATAATCAGACTCAAATACTTAACTAATTATAAATCAAATACACCTCTTAATTAGAGGTAAACCCAAACTAGAATCCTAATTACATTATAATTAGGATAATCTAAATATATTTCAACAGATCTTGTTGAGGGACTGATGGATATATTCCCAGCCAACTATCAATTAGCTACATCAGTGTGTAAGCTAATGGTTTAAACTTTCACTCTTGCTGGAGTTGCCTCTGCTACTGTTCCGTTCTGGGCGGCTTCCCTCTTAGTGAATTCCATATTTCAGGCCTTTCCGGTAGCACCAGAAAGGGTATGGTTAGAAGCAGCTGATCTATTGGATGCTCTTAGAATGTGAGACATATCTGAGAGATTTCACCAGCAGTCTGTATTGGTATATCCATTCTCACTTAAGTTGTGGAGATCCTATTACAACTTGTCTAATAAGTTTGGGAATGTGAATGCCATTGTTGAGGCAGCAAATGGAAGAGGTGTCCAACTTGATTAAGCTGAGGGATGGCAGCCTCATTGCTATAAAATTGGTTTTTGTTATAAAGCGTCGTTGGGAGACTGCATGTCTAAGAATTGTATCTTTGTTGGACCTTCACTTTTACCTGAAGTGCAGATTCCCTCGTAAAAGCAGTGTGACAGAAATACTTACCATACTGACCTTGTTTCTATCATTGCAGGAAACTAACTGTAGATGCTAGTGTTGCAATTTTAGGTTCTGTTGGAGACCAACATTCACTAGTGGAAATTAGGGTTTGGGTACATAGATGACATATACTCACAGGATTACACAGAAAACTAAAAGCCATAAGTTCCATCAGAGGATTATTCTTCTGTATATCAAGTATATAGTTTGTTATTCTCTTAGCTCTCTCTTTCTAGATGCTTAGCGAAAATTTCAGTTGTGTTCAATTTTGCTCCTGTCTGACTTGCTGTAATTACTGATGAAATTTTGCTTACGAGAATGAAGAGTAACAGTAGGGTTTAAGATTTGGTGTTGTTTTCTATCCAGCTTTTCTGGTTTTGATGGTTGTATCTTTTTTCTTTTTTTTTTAGGTGTCGAAAACTGGATACCTAGTGTAAAACTCCCACTTATGAGCCCACTACCCCTAAGATACACTAAGATTACGCCATGGGGCTCAAACCCATAATTGTATCTTTGACCTAACTTGATTGGAAATGGTAAACACCTTATGTGACAATGACTTGCACTCTACAGTAGTTCCATAATTGTATCTTTGACCTAACTTGATTGGAAATGGTAAACACCTTATGTGATAATGACTTGCACTCCACAGTAGTTTCCTCATATTAGTATTCTTTATTACGATTCAAGGACCCTCTTGCTGGATCTGGCACTCTGCTTCATTACCCTTTTTTTATCATTATTACACTGTTGATACGAAGCAGAGAAGTTGCTTTTGACGACTTTATTACTGGCTCGCTGTAAGGAAACTCTGTAGATGTCATTACCCAGGATGGAAGTGACCGGGTCTCGTACGTGAAGATTTAAAACTCTGGCTGGAATCGTCAAATTTGGTAAATGTTTTGATATTTCCTTCCACTGAAGATATCTTCCAAATATTTTAAAACAATTTTATCATGATATTATTTTATTTTTAACATTTTGAGTAAATATTTTTTGCATATTTTATTAGCATTTAATTAGTTCTTTTCTAAATATTTAATGATGAAGGCTTATGGTTGAAATTTCCAATCTAACATGAGTTTTAAGCAAAATCTTAGTTTGGACTTCAAATTGAATTAAGTCAAGTTCAAAAGGTGACAATTAAATTTAAGAAAATTCGATTTCTAATTTAGCCAATTGAATTTAAGAAAAATCTTCAAATATTCAAATTTGAATTGCTCTTTGAAGAGACTTTTCACATGCATGCATTCATTAGTTATGCGACGTCACATTCTAACTTCTTGGTGCCATCAAATAACTCGTCGATACCATACTCTCAGTGTTACACTCCTCGCTCTTCTTCCTTTTTCTTATTTTTTGTTTTTGAAAAATTATATAAAAACTAAAAAATTGAAAAAAAAATGAAAATTGTCTAAAAAAATTTATAAAGAAGAAATTCAATACAATGAGACAACTAATTGAACTTCATGTTCTCAAGTGTCCACATTGATATATATTTTCTATTTATAATTTATTGTAAAGTAATCTAAGTTTCATAAAAATGTTGGAATATTAAAAAAATTATATAAAGACTCTAAAAACTTTATTACTCACATTAAGGCTCTTTATTTAATTTTTAGAAATATTTGTATATCACTTTATTTATTCTTTAGACAAGAAATTTGAAAATAAAAAGTATTTGAGAAATTTTTAATTTTATTAAAATTTCAAAAAAATATTAAAAAAATACAAAGCATGTTCAAACTATGTGAATGACATTAATACATCTCTTTTAAATTTCATAAGCATTGGATATTAGTTCATTAAATTATTTTTATAAAAAAACCTCGAAATTCGATTATTTTAGAGCTAAAATTAAAAAAAATGATCAAAATGGTAAAAAATTATAAAAATAATTTAAAATAACTCTAAAATTAAATAACGTGCTTTTAAATCTTTTAAAATTTGAATACTTCGGTGAAAATACTCAAAAATTGGCCAAAAGCAATTAAAAAACAGCTAGTATTGGCGATTCGGACCTTCCGAAAATACCACGATCAGTCTCTATGACAATATTTATCAGCCAATATTTGATACTATGGTGCCATTAGGGTTTTCTTTTAAATGGGAGAGGGGAGGCTTACTATGGTGCCATTAGGGTTTTCTTTTAAATGGGAGAGGGGAGGCTTATTTTCTTTTCATATTTTGCCAAAGTTATTTTTGTTATGCTCATCTTTGAATCATTTTCCTGCTTTCTTCCCTTCTCTCTTCTATTGTCCCTATTAGTACAATGGTGACAGCAAGACGTATTAATGGAGCTCAGTCTAGGGTGAAGATACGAAGTCCAATTGTGGTCGCTACAATGGTCCAATCTTTGTATACAAAGGCAACCTATTTCTACTCTATCCTTCTTTCACATATCTACCCATGGAAGAAGTGGCCGTTGTGCCAAAAGTGATTGTATTAGAACTGTTTCCTACAAAGCTATCACTTCCTCCCCATGTTGGTCTTGGAAACAGGAGTTTAAAAATTGGTATCAGTCGATATTTTTCTTTCTTCAATCGATATTGGCCAATATAATACGGCCGATAACGATATATATCGACCGATATTCACTCCTTCAACAGGTACATATCGGCTGATACGATATGTATCGGCCGATATTTGTACCCTGCTTGGAAAGAAGCCATGTGTTCAAAAAATCTTTATGCGATTGCAAACATTGGAAGAATTTTGGAGAAGAATTTTAATGTAAATTTTTTTAAAATAAATATGAATTTTCTCTATCTAAAAATAGAAGTTAGAGAGAAAAAAAAATTAATGAATTGATCACCAAAATACTAATCTAATATTGGCCCAATTTCATATGAGAACTCGAAATTAAATAGGGAACCAAGATATTTCACTCACACAGGAGAAATCAAGGTCTAAACTCACCTATGTCCAATTTTCTCTCAATGGAAAAATAAAAAGGGCTTCAATAATTTAAATTTTAGGAAAATATATTTACAATAATTAATTTAAATTACAATCATGAAATTTGAAAATTGAACAAACGTAAATGCAACTCACTGAAGGATTAGAGAGAAGCCAAGCTTTTTAGCTTCGATTGATAAAAAAGCTTGTTTGGGCATGTGGACAGCCAATGGAGGGATTCTAGGAGCATCAAATCAAGCAACAATTGGATCAAGGGTTAGGATTTGTCAATGTGATATTTATGGTGTCATTTTTTTTTTCTAATTCTCCAAAGTGTTTTAATAAAGCCACATGGCTGCATGTGATTGGGTAGGTTTCATTTTAATAGATTCAAGGCCAATTGGCAGTAGATTTCATTTTAATAGGTTCAAGGCCAATTAGAATGAAACCCAATTAAGAATCGGTGTGGGTGAATTTCCCATTATTGGGATTTATTAGCACCCCAAAGGTCTATAAATAAGTGCCTTGAGCGTCCAAGTAGAACACAAATTTTGGAGTTGAATTCCATTAGAAGCATGGGTGCTTTGCCGCCTCTGCTTTGGTGGTGAGCCTTGTTATTCTTCTTTTGAATTTAATTGAGTTCATGTTGAATTAATTTTGAGTTATGCATGTGTTCCTAATTGCATCTTGAATTTTAATTGTTTAATTGATTGCATGCACATTGCATAATTGAAATTAAATTCCATGATTCAATTTTAATTCAGTCGAATTTCATCTCTTGAAAGAATTTTGTACAGTGACGATTTCTCTTTGAGCGTTTGACCATATTTAATTTCTAGCGGCAGATTAGAGTATTAGTTTATCCATATGAGATTTTATTTGCTAGTACAGTGACCTATCAGTTGACAATTCAAGATATAGAAGATTCAAGGAACTTCTTAGATTTTCAGAATTCTTCGAGTTCAAGTTTTCTCGACTTGATCTCAGATTGAGCCAAATTTATGAAATTCTAATTTTTTTTTAATATGGAGGCATAAGTAGGTGGTAAAACCAATCTCACCTTTCATTAATAGACACACTTGGACAATATCACGCATGAGCATCATCACACATGTGAACCTGTCTCTACCAATACATGTTTAAAGTTGATTATAGGGACACTGGAAGCGATGTAGGACACGAGTGGGCCTGATCTCAAGTGGGTCACACTCATAGTTTCTAAATATTTATTAGTTTGAATTTCTAAATATAATTTTATCTGTTTAGAAGTTTCCTAATGTCATTAGGTGTCCTAATTAGATTAGGATTCCTTTTTTGTTATTATTCTTATTTAGTGTTATTTTATCTTTTAGTTTTTTAGTTTAGCTTGGTTTCCATTAGGATTTTTCTTATACAAAGCCACATTTGTAATGGGAGAATACACTTTTGATGAATACAATGACTTAAAATCAAAGTTATTTTTATTTTCCTCTTTTTTTTTTTCTTCTTGCCGAAGCTAGAGGCATTTCTACCCTTCATAGTCTCAATGAAGGCTCGGGATGTAACGACCCGGCCCACAAACAGGGCTTGGGGTCCAACTTAGTGAAAATTGTCCGCTTTGGGCCCACACGTGCGCACGCACACGCGCGTGCCCGCACGGGTTTGTCTCTGGGCTGAGGTGCAGACACCCGGCCTAAAACGCGTCCACTGGTTTGAGAAGAGGGGGGGGGGAGGCGCAATCTCATATAAACCCCATGCGTAAGTCTGAAATTTCTGATGTGGGACTCTCTCCTTCCCATTCTACCGCACTCCCACTCCACTCTCTTCACTTGGGCCGGGCCCTTAGTGGACTCGATCATCTGGGCCAGGTCAGGGTCTCACAATCCACCCCCTTAAGCCCTGAGCCATCCCTAGGCTCGACCCAATGAATTCAGTGGAAGGCAATAGGCTCACACAATCCGAGTGCTGAACTCCGCTCTGATACCATTTATAATGACCCGACCCACAAACAGAGCTTGGGGTCCAACTCAATGGAAATTGTCCGCTTTAGGCTCGCGCGTGTGGGCCCAAAGCGAACAATTTCCACTGAGTTGGACCCCAAGCCCTGTTTGTGGGCTGGGTCATTACACGGGATCCTCAATTTGATGGATTACTTTACCGATAGTATCGATCCCGCATCAAGTGGTATTCAGAGTCATCTCTCTGCATGACAGAGACTATCTGTTATCTCCATGACTTCCTATTACGCCTACTCAAGCGAAGACGACGATGAAGAACTCTACAACGTCCCACATTTTTATGGTCAATGGCACGATGAATACTTCCTCGATTAACTCTCAGAAGTCGAATCTATTACACGGGGATCAATGAAATGAAAAAGGTGAGTCCATGGTCTATCGACTCCAAGATAAAGCGTCTGCAAGGTGGGAACAATTGGAACTTGACCATATGTGATACAACCAACCTCCTATTAGATTATGGGTATGGATGAAAAAGTTGTTATGGGATCGTTTCCTTTCTGTCGACTATAAGCAATTTTTGTTGAACACTACCATAATTGTTGACAAAAAAATCGGACCATTCAAAATTATGTAGCTAAGTTCTTCTACATCTCCATCAAGTTTTTATTGATTTCATTCGTCCCAAAAGATGCATTTCCACCGATACTACAACCTTTCTCTTCACCAAGCCTCCAAAACCACCCAGCATCTCAACCTTCTTCTTTTATTTGTTCAAATGTTTTAAAACCCGGCCCGTGGAGCGATCCATCTTAAAGGAAGGGTGGGTTAAATAAGGTTCAACTGGGTTGACCCTTAGTCAAACCCAGTCAAACCTGTATTATTAATATAATATTAAATTATTAACTAAGGTCTAATTAATGAGTTGAAATAAAATTTTATGTAAAAAACTATTTTATCAATATAATATTTTGTCAATATATATTTTAGTGGTTGAGAGCAATGTTTCAAAAAAAATAATCATTCAAAAAATATTTTAATATAAATATTATTGTTGATCAAATAAAAAAGATAAAATAAAAAGTTAATATTTTGTCAATATATATTTTAATCATTAAAGATATCCTTTATTATAAATATTATTGATTTTTATTAAGTTTTCATTTTTATGTTTTATTATTTTTCTTTTTAAAAATTTTAACATCTAACTTTTAAAAAAAGACTATGTATAAAATCTTAACTTATTAAAAATTTAAATGAACAAGGTAAGTATATTCAAAATGAGGGGTAAAACCCAAAGAGATCAAAGAAATAAAGCCTATACTTATTACCCACTAGTGCAGCGTGAGTGGAGTGTGGGAGTAGGAGTCCTACATCGACAACAATAGAAACTTTTATTGGAGGGGAGGGTTACAAAAGTAGGATGGAGAGAAAAATTAACTCAATGATAGGCCTTGTTGGGCTAGGCAACATGTGGCTCATAGAGCTACATAATTTTAAATTTATTAGTTTGAATGGTTATTAAACTTATTTTTTTCCAATTTTTTGGCAATAATTTTTTTTAATGTAAATGGCTTCTTCACGTGTTACGGGTTTTTTGAAAAGCCTAGTCAAACCCGTGGGTCTTACTGAATAAATAAGGGATTTTCTATCTAATCGAATTTTAGAAAAATCAACTTGTATGTATGCCGGTTACAGAATCAACCCACGCATGGGGTCGAATTTGATAACATTGTTTCATTCCATCCCAACAATTTACCACCCACTTCCCAATGCAATTAATGACTTGTCTTTTTTTTTCCCAACTTTTCTATTCCCTAAAGACCCTTAATCTTTTTGCTTTCTATCCCACATACCCAATATTCTCTCACCCATTAATTCCTTTGACTAAGTCAACTATCTCAAACACATGGGCCCATTAACCTTAACCAACCTTTTGACCATTTGACTCGAGTCTATCGGGTTTGACTAGTCTCCTTTAAATCTGCGCCGCTTTCGTTATGTTACAAAGCTCTCTTTTTTTTTGAACACTCACAATTTTTTTGGACGAAATGAATTCTCCTTCAAAAAGAGTATAAACAAGAATATATAGCTGAGGTGTGTTAGGAGGAGAACAAAGGTAACCCTTATTTTCCCCCCGTTTGGGTGGAGAACAAGGTTACATAGCATCTGAATATGTAGTTCATGGGCATCTCTACTGCTTGTTCTTTGAAAATAAAGAAATAATGATGCAAGCAAAGTACAATAAAATATAGTAAGATTTGTGTAGTTGAGTAATGTACTTATATATATGATAGAAATGAGACCAATTTTATTGTGTTACAACAATGCTAGAAGTCCCTGAAAGATACATTATATTACTATATTACTGGACCCAGTACAAAATTGCATAAAATACTCTCTCACCCAAGAACTTATTATTGCTGAACAAAAATCCACTCCAAATGCAATCCCCCTCATTTTCTACTAAAATTTTCTCCTAATCCAAACATGGTCTTAATTCCTTTTTCTTGCTACTGCCTCACATTCAGTCAAGATAGAACTAACCTTTCCCTCCTTTTTTTTCTAGGTCCGGAGGTGTCCATGTGTCGCATCCAACTAGTCTTCCGGAGTGTGTGAAAACTCTCCTATCCGTACACACTGGGTAAATCGATGAGACCTTACTTTATACATATTCTCATGGGAAGTAACCCAAATCAAATAGGAGCCTAAGATGGAAACTCCTAATTAAATCAGTACTTGTGTCATGGCAACTTCTAATCTCAATTGTGGGTTATTCTTGGCAAGAATACACACACGGTAATTGCCTTAGAAGTAGGACAGATTGCATAGGCAATTCCTAATTAGGAGATCAGCTAGGTCAGCTATAAAGGAGGCTTGATGCTGGTTGCTGGGATAGACAAAAGAGATGACTGAGAGAGAGAAATAAGAGAGGACACTTTGAGGATTTCGACTTGCAGCGAGGCAGCAGTTGAGCCTCGGGATAGCAGAGTTGCAGATCTGCTAGAGCAGAGACACAAGAGAAGAGTGAGGAAAGAGATCTTGCTGAAGCATCAAGAGTAACACAAACTGAGAAGGCGTTGCAGATTTGCACGAGTGTTGCTATTGTTTACAGAACAGTTGAATCTGTAAACAGCAAGGCAAAATCAATAAAGGAATTCTTGGTATTTTGTGTTACAAACTCCTTAAATCTTTCTTATAATAGTGTAATCATCTCTCTTAATAAAATCTCTTTCACGCTCCGTGAACGTAGGCCGGTTGGGGCCGAACCACGTAAATTTGCTTGTGTTGGATTGTGCTTGTTTTCGTTCGACTATTCTTGTTTATTCCGTTGTAAACGCTGACAGTTAGAAGTCCCTGAAAGATACATTATATTACTGGACCCAATACAAAATTGCATAAAATACTCTCTCACCCAAGAACTTACTATTGCTGAACAAAAATCCACTCCAAATGCAATCCCCCTTATTTTCTACTAAAATTTTCTCCCAATCCAAACAGTCTTAATTCTTTTTTCTTGCTACTGCCTCACATTCAGTCAAGATAGAACTAACCTTTGCTTGTGATCAAGTCACAACCCTCCTTTTTTTTACCCTTCATCGAAGCTCCTATGGTTTGAACCCAAGACCTCCCTCTAAAAATCTTGCTCCCAAATCAATTGGGATAACCTTTTGGGGTTTCAAGTCACAACCCTGTTGAAAGATTCTATTGTTCATATTTATTTATTCTCACATGCTTATGAGTTATTTTTTGTATATTGCCTCATTAATGCTTTTTCTTATTATTGGTTTCTCAGGTTTGATTTTGAAAGCCCATCAAAGAAGAGATACACCAACATATGGACAAAGTAGAGGAAGAGAGACCAATTGAAAAAAGATCACAATCGATATTTTGTTTAAATACATTTTCTTATTTAATATTTGTTTTTTCATTAAGGGTAATGAGCCCAATTTAAATTTTTATATTTTTAAGTCTAATATAGCCTTTTTTTTATTTTTTTTACCTTTTTTTATGCTAACTATAGTATAGGTCCTCTTACTGATTTTGTTCTAATGCCTTTAGATTGATATCCAACTGTAAGAGCAATCTTTGTGTATTAACCATCATCTTAGCTTCATTTTTAGTTTTTTTTTTCCTTCATTGCTTATTTTTGTAGCTCATGTATGTTAAAAATGGGTATTTGGCTTGGTAAAATAAACTTTTAAGTTAAAAAATGGGATATTGAGCCCATTAGCACAAAATTTTAGGTTAAAAATAGATATTGGGCCCCATAGCTTAAAAATTAAGGTTAGAATTTTTTGATATTGAGTCGGTAGCATCAAAGCAGCAGACTAGAGCCATAAACTGGATCAAACATATAAGCGGGCCCTTAATGGGCCGTCGACAGTCCAATAAACTTATTGGGTTGGGCCAGACTCAACTCTGATCGGACTCTGCTTTATCTGGTAGACTATCACGGACGATCCAATAAACCTATCGGGCCAAGCTGGATCCAGGCTGGATCTGAGTTCGTTTACAAGCTAATATTAGTCGATACAATTGTTACTTCAGCCTTATCATATCAGCCATAGTAACGATGATTTAAAATTACATTTTTTAAAATATCATTTTGACCATTCTTCAAATTGAACCCTGTGAAATGTATTTATCAACTTTAAACTTTTCTTTCTTAAAGTTTGATATTTTTTAATTATTTTCATCAATTTTTTAAAATTTCAGCTATAAAATAATCTCGACTCTGAAGTTTTGTATGAAAATAATTTAATAGAAATAATATGCAGCACTTCTGAAATTGAATGGAAATATCTTAATGTGATTAATCTAATTTGTAGGGTTCCATTTTAAAATTTATTATGGAAAAACTTAATGAAATACTATACGTATATTTATAAAATTAAATAAAAACCTTAACATGATTGATATAGTCTTTAAGGCAGGGATTTAAAAAACGTTATTGGCCGATATATCGGCCGATATGATATATCGACCGATATATCATTATCGGCCGATATTTTTCTCTCTCCTCCTCTTTTTTTTAAAAACAGCCGATATCGACAAATATTTTGATATCGGCCGATATGATACGGCTGATATATCGGCCGATATTATAAATATCAGTTGAACAGATATGATATCGGCCGATATTCGGCTCTCCAAAATCATTTCATATCGGCCGATACGTATATTTGTACTCCTGCTTTAAGGTATGTGTGAATTTTTCTAAAACTCTAATATTTTTATGATAAAATACATTAAATTATAATATAGATTTCATATTAAGTGTTTCTTGTACTTATTTCCTATTTAAAGAAAATAAACATTATTTAAAATTTTAAGATATATTTTATTTATATAAAATTTTCAACTATTAAAAGTCTAATACTAAATAAAAATTCATTCTTAATAAAAATATGTTTACACTAAATTATTTTTTTCTAATTTTCTCAATTTTCTATATTTTAAAAAATATATAAAAAACGATATCAATGATAAAACGCTGATCTCCAATCGACCCAGCCCTACTTCGTGATCTCCTCTAGAAGTTACGTTCTTAGCCCGACCCAGCCCTACTTCGTGGTCTTCTCTAGAAGTTACGTTCCTAGTCTACGTGCATCTTTAACATCCGTGCGTGTTCTCCAATTCAACGGTCCAGATCCTCCCAACGCCAAAGCCACTCTCATTGGTCGATCGCTCCCGCTCTCCAATCCCATTGGCCCACGTCATCTCAATGACATGTCCCTCTTTCCCTTCGAATCTGGAGTCCGGACGGGAAACTCCCGATATAAAAGAGTTGATGGGTAGCTAATAGCAATTAGCAATTGCTAAGGTTCCGAAATAAAAAGAAACGAAAGACGCCCAAGGTCGAGAATTGAGAGAGGTGATGGATCGACGAGCGTGGAGAGATCCTGGATCTGTGATCTTGATAGGGATCGTCTTGGCAGGTAGTTCTCCAATTTTTGTTCTTGCTGATCATTTTTTTATGGAAATCCAATAGATCCCTTCGATCGCCTGGATTGATCTGCTCGATTTGGTTTCCGATGGCAGATCTTGTTGAGTTTCAGTGATTTCTAGACAATGATCATTGACTTCTCTTCCCCTCCATTAGGATGCACCGAAATTAATTTACATTCCTGAAAAATAAACTTTTTTTTACCAAGAATAACTATATTCCGTCCATTTGTAGCAAAAAATTGATATTTTTCAGGCAAGCGCTTATCTTCCATGTTTTTCACAGAGCGACAAAATTATAACTTTCGTGAAATTTGGATCAGAAACTGTAGTAGTAGATGCAATTTCTTATGTGACTAGAATATATATAAATGTATATGTTCGTCTTTCCTTCAGATTTATGGAGTGAAGCGTGTTTTAAGTGGAGAAAAGACATAGATCTGGTTGTATTTTTAGTATTTTCTCATCCTTTTCATCAACCAGAGGTGCAACACTTAGTTTAGAATGTTATTAAAAAATAGTTTAGAGTGGAGTCTGCATGTTTATGCTTTCTTGATTTTTTGTGTTTTGTCAGTGCTTAGATCGCTTTTGTGGAATTTCTGTGAAACGAAATACTGCTGTCTTATAAATGCAAAATGCTGTATTTTGTGTTATATCTCGAATTATGAAATGGTTGTAAAATACAGGGAGTTACTGAGTTAGATCTATTCGGCAATTTTTGACTGCAGCCACATTTGCGATCCCTCTTCTTTCTGCACTCTATGCATCTATGCCGTGGATGACTGGACTGGTCTGTTACATAGATTGGTTGCTGATGTTGAACAAATCTTAAACACATAAGTTGATCGCTCATGTTAAGCAAACCTATATTCGGTGAAGACAACATTATACTCCCTGTCCCATTTTAGACATTTTAGTTCTCCTTTGAAATATTTGTATTTTTTAAAAAACTCTCTGTAAGGCTAGCACTCTATGATCTCATCTATTTTCAATACACTTTACACTACTCCAATATAAATGAGACAACTAATTTGGGACAATTTCAAAATTTATATAGGACAACTAATTTGGAATGGAGGGAGTATATTTTTATTCTTTCATTATTTCAATAATAGTTTATAAACTAGAAGATGAGATTATGGATCGATCATGATAAACATTGTAGCTTAAAACCCAGGATGCAAATTTCAGTCTGGACTCTGTCTAAAATGTGTTTGTATTGGAACATTGTCCCGGTTGAAATTTGTAACTGAGGACTCACAGCTGACACCATAAATTCATGGAGTGGAGGGTTATAAAGGGTCGGTCATGTTGATCACTTGAATGAATACCATAACAAACGATTCATGCACGAAGTGATTGTCAATCAGATTAAAGTATGCCTTGGTCTTTCACCCTTCCTGCCTTGGTACCCCCTTTTGGACAATTTGGGCCTTGTGTTGTTGCACTTTATCCTTATTCTATATGCTTAATGCATGATACAGTGGTGTCTTTCTTTTTGTTTACCTGATGGAATCTTTCATTGTTATCATAACTGGTCATATGCTTGTGTCAGTGTACTAAGTTTCATCTCTAAGTGGTTGTTGATGGATTGTACATCTAAGTCAACCACAAATTTGTTGCTCTTGGCAGTCTTTATGTCTATGTTATTAATACACCCTGATTAGTATAATTAGGAGCTTGTGTATAACAATGACAAATGAAACATTGTTTTTCCAAAAATGTTACCTCCTCTTTTCAGAGTGTGATTTGTTTTTTCTTTCGATTATATCTTGATGTGACCCATTAGATGTTTTTGGTTGATTTTTGTAGTTTCATTCTCTGTTTTTTCCCCTAAATAAAATTTCACCCTAGTCACTAGAAGTAAAGAAAAAAAATTCTACTATGCTCATGTTGTACGACGGTGGACATTTTTTGGTTCATGTGTAATAATAGTATGTTGTTGTTCCCGTTACGTAATATATGTATGTGTTTGACATGGGCACATCTAAAGGATCCTTGGCCACAGTTTTCTCCCTTGTTTTATATTTTCCTGCCAACACATTTGTTACTTATCTTTTTGCCTTTGTCATCAACTTTACCTTCTGTAGCAAGTTGTGAATAATTTTGCAATTTAGGAATTAATCTGGATATAATGTATTGACTTGTAATAAATTATGATTCAGGGTATATATTTGCATTTACCACGGCCAAAGAGGAAGCAACCAAGTTGGGAACAGTCATAGGGATAGACCTGGGCACAACGTATTCATGTGTTGGTGTTTACAGGAATGGTCATGTGGAAATCATAGCGAATGACCAAGGGAACCGTATTACCCCATCTTGGGTGGCCTTTACTGATACTGAAAGACTTATCGGTGAAGCTGCCAAGAACCAAGCAGCTGTTAATCCTGAAAGAACCATTTTTGATGTCAAGAGGCTGATTGGAAGAAAGTAAGATTTAACTCCAATACATTGTTAACATCAGAAAGGGGAATGTGTAATTGATGAAGTTATATGCTAATCAAAGAACATATCTATGTTTTTGCTAGGTTTGACGATAAAGAGGTTCAGAGGGATATGAAGCTTGTTCCTTACAAGATAGTTAACAAAGATGGAAAACCTTATATCCAAGTGAAGATTCAGGATGGGGAGACCAAGGTTTTCAGCCCTGAGGAGATCAGCGCCATGATTCTCACCAAGATGAAAGAAACTGCTGAAGCATTCCTTGGAAAGAAAATAAAGGATGCAGTCGTTACTGTTCCTGGTAGAAGAAAATTTCTACTGCATTTGTTTTATTAACACAAATCATTTAAACAATTTCTTAATTGGTGTCTGTTTTCAAGTATCTATAAAAAATTGCAGTCCCATTTCTCATGTTATGTTCTTTATTATATACTCCAGCATATTTCAATGATGCCCAGAGGCAGGCAACCAAGGATGCTGGTGTAATTTCTGGGTTGAATGTGGCAAGAATCATCAACGAGCCTACTGCTGCAGCCATTGCTTATGGTTTGGATAAGAAGGGTGGGGAGAAGAATATCCTAGTATTTGACCTTGGTGGTGGAACGTTTGATGTCAGTATCTTAACAATTGATAATGGAGTCTTTGAGGTTCTGGCCACTAATGGAGACACTCATCTTGGAGGTGAGTTTACCTTTCATATCCATTTTGTCCTCATCTGTTGTGTTTGCCATTTGGATTGTAAGGCAAATAGATTTTCACATTTTAAAGAAACTGTATCCTGTAGTAGGAACTGGTTATATCTACTTCTGTTCTCCTGCAGGTGAGGACTTTGATCAAAGAATCATGGAGTACTTCATTAAATTGATCAAGAAGAAGCACGGAAAGGACATAAGCAAAGACAACAAGGCACTTGGGAAGCTGAGGAGGGAGGCTGAGCGTGCCAAAAGAGCATTGAGCAATCAGCATCAGGTCCGGGTGGAGATTGAATCTCTGTTTGATGGCGTGGATTTCTCTGAACCACTGACTCGAGCTCGGTTTGAGGAATTAAACAATGATCTGTTCAGAAAAACCATGAGCCCTGTGAAGAAGGCCATGGAAGATGCCGGTTTGGAGAAGAACCAGATTGATGAGATTGTTCTCGTTGGTGGAAGCACTAGGATTCCCAAGGTTCAGCAGCTCTTGAAGGATTACTTCGATGGAAAGGAGCCGAATAAGGGAGTTAACCCAGATGAAGCTGTTGCTTATGGTGCAGCCGTACAAGGAAGCATCTTGAGTGGAGAAGGCGGTGAAGAAACTAAAGGTACGTTTACTCTCTCCTTGCTCTAGACTTAAGTGATTGCTAAACAACTTGACTTTGTGAACATGAACTGGTTCGACCTTACTCAAGGTTATACTAAATCTAACTTATGATAAAAGGCTGGAGATCTCTTTCCTTTGCCTTCCCTGCCTGCCCCCCTGACCAGCCAAAGATACTGAAAGATTGGTGGCACACTTGTATTAATAGTAAATCTGTTTGCTGCATATATTTGGAAGGTTTAGTTGGGGTTCTAAACCTCTGACTGATGTTTAACAAGCTTAGACCCTGGAAACGTTTCTCTTGTTTTAAGAGTTTGAGCAAGCTGAGTTGGTAGTTACTCGGCAATGATTAATAGCAAATGTTGCATCTATGTATTTGCGTCCGAGCTTGTTCTTTAATACGTTTTGGACTCTCGGTGGTTTATATCCATTCCATGGTAAATGTATTTGAAATGGCTTATGGTTCCCAAACAACAAACAATTCACGCATTTCTAGTGCCAAGTATGTGACAATAAGAACACAAAAGGAAAACTATGATGCCACCCAATACGGATTTGTTTCCCTCATTTCCCCAAATGTTGCTCAAGATAGTTTAATACTCATACATACCTGTCTCTAATCTTTGTTCCGTTTTGTCTCTTTGGATGCAGATATACTTCTCTTGGATGTTGCTCCCCTCACTCTTGGTATTGAAACTGTCGGTGGAGTGATGACAAAGTTGATCCCAAGGAACACTGTCATACCAACCAAGAAATCTCAAGTATTCACTACATACCAGGATCAACAGACCACAGTCTCCATTCAGGTATTGACAAAATTTAAGCATATATCGATGTAACTAGATCGATATATACAATGTGGGATGCATTTAGGATGCGTATTCTCAACAATCAGAATTACTTTTCTTCACATTATACATGCCTCAAAGAAACAAACTCTTATCAATGTTTAAAAAGTTGTAGTAGGAAAATATCTTAGTTCTATCAGAGAAAAAAAATCTTCAATCAATGCTGAGTTTGTTTCAGAGTTGATGATAATCTGATGCCCTGTTGCAGGTTTTTGAGGGTGAGAGAAGTCTCACAAAGGACTGTAGAATGCTTGGAAAATTTGATCTCTCCGGAATTCCGCCTGCTCCAAGGTAGTTAGACAAAACCTGTGCTAAGTGAATGTTGATTGGTTTCTTCTTGCTGCTTTGTTTTCCATCCATGTAAAAAGAAAGAGGGAAGGTAATTTCTGATCCATTTGTTATGTTTAACAGGGGTACACCTCAAATTGAAGTCACTTTTGAAGTTGATGCCAATGGTATCCTAAACGTTAAGGCAGAAGATAAGGGCACGGGTAAGTCGGAGAAGATTACCATCACCAACGACAAGGGGAGGTTGAGCCAGGAGGAAATCGAACGCATGGTCCGTGAGGCAGAGGAGTTTGCCGAGGAGGACAAGAAGGTGAAGGAGAAGATTGATGCTCGCAACAGCTTAGAGACATACATCTACAACATGAAGAACCAGGTCAACGACAAGGACAAGCTCGCTGACAAACTGGAAGCTGAGGAGAAGGAGAAGGTTGAGACTGCAGTGAAGGAGGCCCTTGAGTGGCTCGATGATAACCAGACTGCCGAGAAGGAAGACTATGATGAGAAGCTGAAAGAGGTGGAGGCTGTGTGCAATCCAATCATTGCTGCAGTCTATCAGAGATCTGGTGGCGCCCCTGGCAGCTCAGATGATGATTCTCACGATGAACTGTAGGTTTTTTTTTTTTCATCTGGAATAGACGATGGCTGGAGACGTCTTTGTATTTTTCCTACTGAGGGAGAAGAAGAGAGAGTAGATGGAAAGACAATGCTGGACGTGGCACTAGTTTAGTTTCTCTTCGTCCTCCCTTTTCCAAAGAGATTTTGCGAGGGCATGTATTTTTGAGGAAAAAAAGCCTTTATCCTATTTATCTTCACTTTCGTTTACTTGGGGTACCCCTGATTAAAATTTTAGAGTAATGCTTCTTTACCGGAGAGGAGAGAAGGGGTGAAAATTGGCGATGATTTTAGTTTGAAATGGTCACATTTTCCTCAGCAGTAACAGATTTGGATCAGCGTAGACATTGATTTTTGTTTCTGTTGTTCAATACTTGAATATGGGAGATGATGGGGCTTGTGGTTAAATGGGAGAAGTTCAAAACTCCTCTCCATTGGATTCAATCTTCAGGAAAATAGTTGTTTACAAACACTGCTGCTCGTTATGGTGTATATGGATCTCCTTTAGTAGGGCAAATTTTATTCTCCTAATGTCCATCTATAAAAAAAAGATGAAAAAAGAATGGATACTCTTTGCATATAATATTTATTATATATTAGAATCTTAACAAAATTATCTTCGTTCAATTATCTTTTTAGATATTTATCTTATATTTGTTTATTAAATTAATATGGAATCAAATCATTTTAATCTAGTTATTCTAATGACATGTCTTTCAGCGGCGCCGTTGTTTCAACTAAGATATTGTCTGCTCTGGATCTACAAATGAGTGGGGCTCTCACATATTTGTTTTTGGGGCCTTCCATAATGTGTCTTACCTTATGGAGGATAGATCAACCCTTGTTGATGTGTCTCTGCACCAACCCATCGACTTTGTTCGATATATCTCCTGTCACCACCACTCAAGTATTACCGTTATGATAGTCATTTTTTAAGTTTTTTGTATTTTTTTAATTTTTAATTATTTTTTATTCACTATGTCATGCCTCGACCCAAAGGGTGGGCATGGAACGCGACTGAATTTTTTTTTTTTTTTTTAAGATAAACTAACACAAGCATACCAACTGGGCTGAATCAACGGTTAGGCCTAAAGGTCACACATGATCCTAACATGTGGACTCAAACACATACCATAAGTCTACCCTACAAAATAGATATAATAATAACATCAACACATTACATGAACATAAGAAATTCAACCATTGATTCATCATTCAAAACATCGTTTCAAAGCCACTGCAGAGGCATCACAGTTTAATACATCACATTTAAACAAATTAAGTACCATACCCGGTACTTAATAAAAGCAAATGGTTCCAAGAACCAACAAGTAGAGATAAGTGTATTCCCCTCAGAGGGAATCTCGAAACACCGCCGCAGCTTATCCACCCTAAGTTTGAAAAAGAGGGTTCTCCTAATCAGGTTCATCTCCTGAAAGGTGAGTGGGGTGAACTAACTAGCCCAGTGAAGGAAATATAACAATGCAGTTTAAGTAAAAATAACAAGTTAGCAACAATTTAATAATATCACATGCTTAATAACAAATAAGCATAATATCATGTAAAACATCATCATCATTTCCATATTTCATCAATTACTGCTATCATCCAACGTAACGCCTGCCGAGTACACTAAGACCTGTATTAAGTCCCGACACGGTCAAAATACATCCTTGCAAGTACATCTCCGGCTCTGACTTAACCGATACTGACATGCTCAAGTCAGTAACTAACGACAGTCATGGTTCACCCATGGTCCAGTAGACATAAACCATCTCTCATATGTCCGATATTGGTTCAATAGCTCAAGTACGTGAAAGCAGTCTTACATATTCATATGATCAACATCATAATATTCACAATCATCATCAGCACTCTTACCATAGTGCATCATGTCTAGGCACATGAGTGGGTTCATTAAATCTGAAACCACCCATTGCCCAAGACTCATCTCATAATAAAACCTGTTTACATATTCTGCAGAGTTAAGTTCCCTCACCGTGATTGTGTGGTTACACGGTCTCGGTTCAAACAAACAGACAAGTGCACAATCAATATACATAATAAATACGTACACACAAGTAGTATTTGGAAATCATTTGTTTTTCCCAGAAATATCTAAGATATATGGAATTGAGTCTCATACTGGGTTTCTATCCTTTTTAAATTATAATCATCCACAAGATAATAATATAATAAAAAGGGGCTCAGTCCAAAACTCATTGTTTTCTGGGCATTGACCAGATTGACTTATTGAGTTAGGTCTAGATCCTCGGGTCACTTCTCGGTTGTCTTCTGGATAGGACCAGATCTGACATTTTGAGTAAGTCTCGAGGTCACTCAGTGCCCGACTATATAGCGTCGGCCTGGAAGTGAAATCACTCAGTACCCGACCAATAGGGTCGGCCTGGAAGTGAATACAATAGTATTTACACTATAGTAATAAGAGAAAAGGGGTTAGTACATTTTTAATTAACAAGGGATATTAATCAACATAACACATCATTAATCAAATAATATTTTATGCTTAAAAACTGGGTCCCTCGGAACCAGGTACAGTAGCTTCGGATCATCCGAACCACACCTAATATAGTCACTGACCTCGGAACATGGGTCTGACTTCGGATCGTCCGAAGATCAGGTCTTGGATCATCCGAAGTCCATCCGAACCGAAAAGAAATCTGAAAACAAGTCTTGGTGGGTCTGGGTCCTCGAAACATCCGAAGTCTGGGTTCGGAACGTCCGAGTGGGTACGGTTCTTCCGAGCTTAGCTTGGTTCGTCCGAAGGAGTCTGGCTTGCCTCGGGCGTAACTGGGCTTCGGGTGAAGCTCGGAACGTCCGAGGGTTAGCTTTCGGACCGTCCGAAGATCGGCTCTCGGACCGTCCGAAAGTCATCTTCCTCCACTGTCTGCACCAGCAGACAGTGACGACAGACAGTGACGGCAGACAGTGACAGCAATCATTGTATGAAATACGATTCCGGAAACAAAGGGTTTCCCCGATTCGGTTTCCACACCTATCCTGTCCGATGGACTCCTCTGGGAGTCCTCTTTCCATGAGGAGAGGTTTGGAGCTCAAAAGCTCACTAGGCCAACCGATTTTAAAGTCAAATCCTCATGGGTACAAGGGAACCCATGGTTTTCCTTAGATTTTGAAATGGTTTTATACACTCAAAACAGGGCCAAATTCAGAATTTCTAGATTTAAAACTGACTGAAATCGAAAGAGGAATGCAATGGATACCTTCACTGAGGTTCCTGGGCTAAGAAATCCGGATTTTGGAAAGCTTCCTTTTTAAGCTACGGGTGACTGAACTGAGAAAGACAGAGGCTGAGGAAAAGGGGTGATCGGCTGGAACACGGTGCAGCAGAGACTAAGAGGGAGAGAAGAAATTGGTGGGAGTTCATCAGGCTGAACTGATGGCCAATTTATAGAAAATTGGCCGGAAAATCGGGCCGGGCAACCACTGCATGCAGCCGCATGCAGCGTCTGCTTAAGCTTGCAACAGTAAACGGCATGCTTTTCTGTTTGGCTGCAGATTAGCCCTCCAACAGTTTCCATTTTGCATTTTAGTCCCCAGTTTTAATAAAAAGCCGATTTTAAACTGAAAGTAGGATTTTAAAAATTCAAAAACTCAATCCAACCTTACAGATAAGTTGGGTTTTAAAACCTTGATCACCAGAAAATTTTTGGAATTTATCTCTTACTAAAAACCAATTATTTAAATAAAAACCATAATTTAACAATATTTACTTAAATAAACAAATGTTAAATAAATTATTTTAGAGATCTCATTTTGGGGTGAAATGGAAAAACTAGACCATACTTAAAATGGTCTACTACAAAATACTAGTTTCAAAATTTATTTCATTTCCAAAACCCTTTAAAGTAATTAATACTCCCTTTCGGGGTTTTGATGGGCGGATTTTAAATACCATTTTCTGAAAATAAATTCATTTTAAAATCAGAAATGAAAATCCTTTATTAAGGAGAACTGTATCAACCAATAATAATCACATAATAACATAATTTATGAAATAAATACAATAAGCGGTAATTACCAAAATGCCCCTCCAGCTGGACGAGCTGCATCACTGAGGTCACGAGCTCGGATTGGGCCACAACTAGGCTTTCCCAGAAGACCTAACCATAATCTTCGAGATTAACCGGTTAAACAAGAATTGTTAAGCTAAAACACGCCTAATCTGGAGCAGGGTATTACACACTAAATCTTTGTCATATATGATGTTGGATTCTTTGTATGGATATTTGCATCCATGAAAATGATACTCAAAAGAATTCATGTGAATTCAATTATTAAATGTTAATTCTTTTAAAGTATTTCTAATTTGTGACAATTTCTATTTTGCATAAAGTTCACTTTCACTCCGTTTGAAGGCTCATTGGAAGATCTCTCTATAATTTTAGAACTCTATAAAGTTAATTAAATCTTTGAAATTATAATTTTTTATGACACCTTTTCTTTTTTCCTTTAATAGATATTGGATAACCATTATTTATTTTAGATGAGAATTATTTTGGTTTTGGATTAATTTATTGACAACTCTCTCATCGTCTCACCTAGGTTCATATAGATAGGTGGCTTTGAAAGTCTTTTGTTTATATACGATGTATATAAAATTTTATTTTGATTGGATAAGAGAAATGATTTTTTTAATGCTCTTAAATTTTCATATTTAAGGGGAGGGGGAATGGATTCAAAGTTTGCATCAAACTTACATATGGAAAATCATATTTTAATATCATATTTTTTATAATTTATATTATCATAAAATTTATATTTATATTTATATTTTAATATACTATTCAAAATAAGTGTTCTCTCTTTTTATGCTATTTTTATAAAGCCACTTCAATCATTATCTATATTAGTATATTAATGAAATAAGAGCCATTTTAACTCTTTGTTGGACAATCTCTCAAAGGGAAACAAATCTCAATTGATACATATCATATCGGCTGATATCTGATATATATCGTCGATATCAGTCGATATAGATAGTTTTAATAAAAAAAATAATAAGAAAGAGAAATTTCTCGGCTGACATATGGGCCAATATCCGGCATTTAAATCTCCTATTTTCTATGACTTTAAAATATTAAGAATTTTGTTTGAGTAATTTTTTTTTAATCTCTTATTTGCAAAAAATTTAAGAGTAGAGTTAACCAATTGCTAAACACATTAAATTTAAACTAAAGACTAATTTTGGATTGTACATGTCTCTCGTTAGTATCTACTCGGAAAAAAAAAAAATTTAACCCACAGAACACAAAACTCAATTTAAAGAACCCTTCTTTGCTTAGTGGTAGGAATGTAGGATACATTAAAAGAAACAAAAAACTTAATTAAAAACCAACATAGTATACATCACTTGATGATATCATCATCATACATATTCTTCTCAGTATAATTTCATATTTGAAACGATTCCAATTTTTATTTTTAAGAGATGCCTTCTTGTCAAAATTATAAATGGGTCCATAGCTTAGTAGAGCGTTTGACTGCAGTTCGAAAGGTCACCGCTTCGAACCCTGTCGGGTACGTCTTTTTATTTATTTTACTCTACTTAATAAGTAATCCATGCCCTTGTAATTGTATTTTACTTTTAAAAAGTTGGCCATTTAGATATCACCGTTTTCAAACGGTAACTTTTGAGGGTTTGGCTCGAATTCTGAGACTGATTTTAAATGAAAAGTGTATAGTTTTGAACTTCAAAAATAGTACCCAAAGAATTAAGAGAGAAGGTCATTTTTCTTTAATTTTTTTAGTACGACTTTTGATTTTACCTTTTTCACTCAAAATCAGTCTCAAAGTTAATAAAATTCAGAGTAAATGAATTTTGATACCTTGTTTATAGAAATTGGTCGAGAAATGACTTTTTTTGAAAATCCTTCTCCACAAGAGAGAAGACCGAACGAATGCATTTTACACTGAAATATTCGTTTGGACGGTTTAAACGTCCGAACGAATACATTTTACACTTAAATGTTCGTTCGGAAGATTTAAAGCGGAAGGGCAAAATTGTAATTTCACATTTTTTTTGGAAAAGCGGTGTCTTCTAACAGAAAATGGTGGTGTCCAAATGGCCAGCCTTTTAAAATCAGTGATTTATTTGTCTACTGCATATTTAAAAAAATTTTGTTCCAAAAAATTCCAATAATAAGATACAGTCTGACACATTTCTCGCCATTAAATCTTGTGCCTACTGGCCTTTGATTGGACATGATTGTTTTAAAAATTAAATAAGATGATAAATTAACTTACTTTTATAAAAAAATCCTGTAAGAATAACATATTATAGTGACAGTATATTCAAATCACAAGTGTTTTCTTATAACAAAGAACGTTTGTTTAAGTTTTCATTACTTAGACTATAAGAATCGGAAAAACCCGACTGTTATAAAAACACTTGCGTTGCTATTACATTCTGATAAACATTTTCAATTTGATGCATTTAATCCTTTTTTTTAGCAGACCATGTTACTTACACCACCATGATGAGAGAGAGTACTAAATAAGCTACATACACACTTCCCTGCTATTACACATGGGCATCTAATACAAGCTTACAACAACTAAACCAGTACAATTTGACAGTAATTATTTACATAGAGAAAGATTAAGATTTAAGGTGAGGCAGCTTGATTTGAAGCAAGGTGGTTGATGGGAAGAAATAGAAAAAATAGAAAAGATGATTAGTAATAGGATATTCATGTGGGATTTATGGCTCAAAGCTTTTTGAGTCCGAGTGTCTGATAGGCCCAGGCTCAGCTCAGTGCCCTGTCTGTTGTAAACAACACTATATAATGTCTTTTTCTTTAGGGTTTTCTTTGGTGGAACTTGAGGAGGCCATCCTAGCTCTAAGGGAGAGCTGTGAGGAGTGAGAGTGTAGTGAGGAAAATAAAGAGAGAGATGAGGGAAGATATTGAGAGATTTGGGGCATTGTCACAAATCTTATATCTTATATTTCTTCTCTAAAGATAAGATTTACACTCTCCCGTGAACGTACGCTAAGATTGGGCTGAACCACGTTTATCCTGTGTTCCTTTTTTGGTATGTGCTATGATCTGTGATTGAATGTGTATGTAGGTATTGGGTCTAATTTACCTAACAAATCCAAGAGAAGAGGGTGGGAAAAAGTCTTGACTATCCACTAGTGCCCCGTCTCTTCTTAACTCATACTTTGCCTGGAGGAGTTATCATGGATGATACACCTTTAAGGACAAAAGATCAACTGACGATTAAAGAAGAGAGCAATGGCAAGGGAATAGTTGATACTTCAAATATCAACCAACTTCGTGATAATGATATTGAAAACATGTGTAAATAAGGCTTGGTCTCTCATAAAAGGAGAGAGACTATTTCATTTATTTATAATCAAATATGTAAAGATAAAATTTCCTTGTCTCTCGATGACAATTTTTTAACAGATGGAGGAGGCACACGACATATTCTTTCACATTGAAAAAGAATAAAATACCCTACAAACTAATAACCTCAAAAGATTTAATCTGAGAGTATCCCTGTCAAAAACAAAAGCTTAGAACAACAGGCCTACTCAGGTAGATATGAAGGTTGAAAAAGATAAAGATAGGACACTAAGTGCTTTTAGTGGCAGTGCTTTATATGAATGGAACATTGATGGCTGCACTGAACATCAAAGTTTGCAGACCTGCCAAAACATGATGATCTATGCTAATGATCCGACTTTCTATGATTAACGAAGGATTTACAAGTCTATTAAGAGGATGGTAGGACAGAGGTCTTACTGAACAACGAAGAAATGATATAACAAATTCAGTAAAAAGAGACCCTAGTGGAGAACCAATTGATGTTCATAGAAAAAAGAAGAAGATGGTAGTGAAGAAATTAGATATGAAGAAGATTGTATAGCTTATTAGTCAATATTGTCCATAAGTTTGCCAGAAATACTTCTTTTATAACTCAGAAAATAAAAGAACAATTTATAAATTTGAGATGCAGAACATTGATGGTACAAAGATGTTTTTTTGAGTAAAATTTATATTACAAGTTACTAGAACGAAAGAGAGCCGCAATGCAGCAGGTTAGGTTCTAGTGAAGCCCATTCATTTTTTGAAAAGAAAAGTTTGTCACAGATTACCATAAGTGTAAAAAATCAAATTGAACCACGCTTTTTGGAAACTAAGAACTCAGAGATTTTTGTTATCAAATTTGGAGTAGAAGATTTGATGGAATATCCTTAAAAAAAAGCCGTCCAAGAGATTCCTGCCGTTTAGGAGAAGGAAAGGCAATAAGGTGACTACGAAATATTTTAGAAAGAAAAATGATCTAAATCCTTTGTGCTAACATGATATAAGTGCAAAAGAAAATGGCACTATTCATCCAAATGATTTGCTAAAAATCCCAAGAAAAAAAATAATAAATTGGAGTTAGAAGATCAAGAAGAAGAAGAAAAATAAAATGATATGATTAGACAAGTAAGAGCTTGTCTTTGTGACTTAAAAAAAGATTATATAGAGTTCAATTGAGATGATGATTTTGGCATGAGTATTAATGTTGTAACAACTGATGAAAAATTAATCCTAGAAATGATAGATGATATAGAAGATCCCGGTCGGAAAAGAAGATATATTGGAAAAATGCTAGAAGAAAAGAAGAAGGAAAAGTAAACCGTATGGATAGATGAGAAGGAAAAGTTCCCAATATGAATGAGTTCCTAGGAAGATTGGACAATAAACCCAAACATGTTACTCTTCAAGATCTCCAAAGAAAGATAAATTAGTAGAAAAAGGAATTAAATGAACTACAATTAAATTAATCCTAAAGCTAGGGCCGGCCCTGGGTTCTCCTATATAGGGATTCTTCTGAACTATTTTGATAATTATAGAAGAAAAGATGTAAGAAGAAAATAATATTCTAGGTTAGAAAAAAAATTATTTAGTAAATAAAAGTACGAGAAACTTGACATATTTCAGTTTATGATTTTTTTTTTTAAATTTTAGTCCTAAACTGAAATTTAAAAAAAAAAACCTAAGAAATCTAAGCAATTCTTTTTTAAAATTTCAAACTTATTTTTTCTAAGATTTTAACTAATTTTTTTAGATAACTCGTGATATATTATACTAAATAAGTTATTTATTATAAATTTTGATGGATATGAAAAATAATTTAAAACTTTCTTTTGAAAATATTTTGATAGATGGATTAATTTGAAAAAAATTAAAACTTTATCATTTTAGAAAGTATGTTATGTTTTAAAATTTATTAATTAAACAAGTAAAGGAAGAAATCTATATTTTGTTAATAAATAAAATTTTCTTAATTGAAGTACATTTATTATTTGATATTAAGTTGTATAATAAATGGTTAAAATTGAGATTATTTTTAACTTAAAATATTTTATTCAATGAAAACTGTTTTATGGCTATATATCAAATGATAATTTTTTTAAATAAAGTCAACCATTTTAAAATTAAATAGATATTTTAATTTTTTTAATGAGTTCATCGTACTATAATTATAATATTTTTTTAATTTTTAAAATATCTAATAAGTATGTATAACAAATATTCACTCGAAAAGAAAGAATGAAGGAAGAAAAACTGAGTATCTTGCTCAGCCAAGAGAATTCCAAACACTGCTTAAGAGTTAAAGGTTCTTAATTTTTTTTTTCTTTTATTCCAATTTCTTCCGTTCACATCATCTAAGACAAGAACAAAGTATAAATACAAGGAAACGGTAACCCTCTTACAGCAAGAGCGCCTCTCTCTCTGGCTCTTGGCGCCCTGCTCTTCGTTCTTCCATTTCCTCTGTTCCTGCTTCAAACACTGAGAGAGAGCTGGTTAGATGGCGGAAGTGTCGAGTAAGGTGGTGCATGAGGTGCTGGGCCATAGAGCTGAGGACGTCGACAAACCCATCATTGATTACATCATCAACGTCCTCGCCGACGAAGACTTCGACTTTGGCGTCGATGGGGAAGGTGCCTTCATTGCCGTAGGAGAGCTTCTTGCTGATTCTGGTTGCGTCCGTGATGACGCCGAGGCCCGATCTGTAATGTCTCTCCAGCCTTTTTACTTTTTATTTTCAAAGATAATGTCTCTCAACTCACTAATCATTCTTATCCACAGTTCCTTTCAATCCCTCTTTCTCTCAATAGGCACTCATGTTTATACTCCTTTTTTTAAATTAAATGTAATTTTAGCTTATGGAAGTGGTTGAATTGGAGTGGGCTCCATTTACTTCATTCTATTTTTCTCTGGAAAGATTGGATTATTGGTATGCCTGATGTAATTTGTTTTCACTGACTAATCAATCTTAACCACCTTTCTTTTCTATCCAAGGCTCATTGTTTTCCACGCATCTCCTATTTTCTGTTAGCCACCTCCTTGAATCAGTGAGAATTATCTCCGTCCAAGGCCTTTCATTTAAATAACGTTATATTGTTTCTTACTATAGATGCTTTTATCCGGCTGGATGCATGAGAAGGTAAACACTTTCTTTGAAAATTACCATTTTTCAATGAAAATGGTTAAATTCATTTCTATTTTCAGTTAAAAATAGTTATTTATCGCAGAAATACATGGATCTACACATTTTGTTAGGGACTGTTTTGATAGAAAATGAGACTCGTCCCTCTTCTTCTATGGGATAAGTACTCTTTGACAAGAACATAGAAAATGAGGCTATTCCCTCTTCTTGCAAGGAATCTATTTCTTATAAGGAGGGATAATTTTTTTTAATGAGGATGAGTGGGGTTTTTTTTTTTTTTTTGAATTTACGTGTGGGAAACCGCGGGATATCTAGCGTAAAACTGCCACGGGTGAGTCCACTACCCCTAGGGCACACCAAGGTTAGGCCATGGGGGCTCGAACCCGCAACCTCCCGCTTCTTGAGGCGGGAGGCAACTAGTTGAATTATGAGTGGGGGGTTTTTTGCCCTCGGGAAGATAATGTTTTGTTCATTTACAGTGGAATGAGGGTTTTGATGCAAAAAACAAAAAAGTAGGTTTATATTGCCCGACACGTCCTTGGATTTCACTGCACCCATTGGGTGACGTGCACTCAAATATAATTTTTTTCTATGGGGTTGATTTCTTCAATAACCCCCCTTAAGAAATCAATAAGCTTGTGGAGTTCTCATGTAATTATTTGATGATCTGGATTCCACAAAATAAGTGACTGATATGATTCATGAGATCCCACTTTGTGTATGGATACAAAAAGCTTTAAGACTGGCATAACACTTACGACATTGGTTGGCTTCTCCACAGTAGTCAAGACACAAGGAGCACATTTAGGTACCATGTTGTTCTAGGGCCTAAGGCCCAAGGCATAATTCCAGGTGCAGCACCCCACGGCCCCTCCCTCCCATTTGAAGTGGATGCAAACCTAATTTGCTAGGTCTTCTTTAAATGCTTTAAATCATATGCATATATTCTTTAATTTGTGTCTTTCTCACATCAATGTTAATGAAAATACAATGTTGCTCATCTGGAGGACCACAATTTATAGGAATGGGGCTTTCAACTTCATCCATGTTTAGCATAGGAGGTACACTTTTTTGATGACCAAGCTGTTTGTTTTTTAGTAGGTGTTTTGCAATTTAATACTTTGGTGTTTTTTAATAACTTTGGATTTATTTCAATATTTTATGGATTTCTTTTTGACTTATATACATTATAAATTTTGAGTACAAAACCTATTAGTTGCAATTATCATTTTGATAACCAAACATCACTTTAGTTATGAATTCAAATTCAGCATAGGCTGATGTCCAAGTCATCTACACCATTGCCCATTGGATTGATTAAAGAACTATTTATATTTATTCAATTGTATAACTTTGACATTGAAAATCAAAGCTAAGGTAATTGAGTCCCAATTTTGACATTTTAATACTTCACATTATTCCTTATTTGTGCATCCTTTGTGCATGTCAGAGTGGGCCTGCCGTTTTACACGAGGAATTAAACTTGTCCTTCATTAGATTTTATCTTAAGTAATAATGCCACACATGGAATGATGGGGTTGCTAATAAACCATAAAGCAAACAATAATTAGAATGATTGTATTTGGCCATCTGTTTTTTTTTCCCTTAAGTTGTAAAATGCTAGGTTGAAATGAAATTAAACCACTCATCCCTTGGCCTGAGATTGGATCGCTCGAAATGATTGTTCTTACTAAAATTTTCCTATATATAGTATCTATAGAACTAGCTTAACTTGGTGGGGCTAGTGGACTCCTTTCATTTCATGTGCCATGTTATGATTCCTACTTGTTTATTTTATTTCATTTCATTTTTTAAGTTTTTGTGATATATAAAGCCCCTTATTGTATCTAGTGGGGGCTAGTGAACTGCTTCCATGCTATTGTGTTAGGTTTTTCGTGCAACAAAAGCTAATGCTGCGCTTTCTTTTTTATTATTTGGGTTGTTATTTTTATAACTACATGTGGTTATACTATTGAATCTTGTTGTCATCATTGGGACTTCCATATTGATAAACATTACATATAGCATGATGGTAAATTCCATCAAAAACAATTTTTGAAAACAGAGAAGACCGTATATTCACTACCCATCCAATCTATTGTTTTTAAATGTCTAGTTGAAATGGAAACCATTAATTTAATATCAGAGCCTTTGAGTGAGTGGCCTGATAGAATCAAGCTTTTATGAATCGACAATGTTCATTTTTCCTTAACACGATGTCGTGAATGATATATCCTCCCTCACTCTTGTTTACACACATAAATATTTTTGTCTTGTTGATTGGATAATCTAAATTTTTCTCATAAAATGAAAGAAGACCTAGATATTGAAATTCAAATATTTTGATTTTTCTGTTTAGGTTCCCTTCACTATCTTTCTTTTTTTCTTATTGTGTTTCTCATTCTCTTTATATTTTTATTTTCTTTCTCCTTGTTGATGGGGATTCACCTGTTTTTTTTGTTCTATCTTTTCTTTCATTAGTTATCCATTTTCTTTTTAATTTGGATATATCATATGCTAAGCATATTATCATGTGTCCAAAAATAAGTATTTTATAGGTTTGTATTACATATATAATCAATTATTTTTATTGATATATACACACAATTATGTTTATCAATAGGGTTTCTAATGTAGTATTACTACCTACTAATTCAGATTAACTAGAATATCTAATTATTGTTACAGAAAAATGAATTATTATAAAAATTTCCAAAAAGCAAGGCTTAACTAAGGTAAGCTCACCTCTTAACAAAAATAAAAATAAAATAAAAAGGTAAGCCCACCTTAGAAGCCTAGTGAGGGCAAACTAGGTTTGGAGCCTAAGCATGTGCTCAAGTGAAGCCAGCATGTGCCTTTAACTTCTATCTGCCTTCCAATGATAAAACAACTTTGCCTAGGCGTGTCTCTAACTACTTTTTGCTTTCTAATTTTTTTTTAAAAATATTTATTTCTTTTTACTTTTAGTAGGAAGTCTTGACACATGAGGTGTTTTGACATATTGAGACTACTTATCATTGAAAATGTAGGTATGCAGCATACTCTCTGAGAAATTTGGAAAGCATGGGTTGGTAAAGACTAAAGAAGCCGTACGAAGTCTTGCAACACCTTTACGAATGTTTGATGGAATGGATGATGAAGTTCCAAAGAAACAAGTAGAGGTACTAGATAGTCCTATTTTGTCTGAACGTGATCGAGCAAAGATTGAAAGAAAAAAGAGGAAGGATGAACGTCAAAGAGAGGTAAGCCCGCGCTTAAGTTGTAGTGTATAAACATTCAATCCCCATGTTAGTTCTTCCACTTTTATAAAACATTAACAATCATGTCATTATATGTTCAATTGGTTTTTGTGTGGTGTTCGAAGTTCAGATTGTTGAGATACATTTAGATGTGTTGAGATTTTGTTATTTAGTTGCTTTATCTAGATGATTTGCTTGATTAGCCTTTACTAAAGATGTATTTACTAAGTTTAGGGATTTTCCCTTTATTGATTTTCCTTTCTTATTTGTATTATGTTTTCCCTATAAATATAAATCATAGGGTCTCTCATTGATTAAGGAAGACATAACAAACTCTCTACTCCTCTCCTCTCATTTCAGAGATTTTTTCCCCTGCATTTTGTCGGTGGTTCATAGGGTCATCTTCGTTTGTTCCCTTAGATCTGTAGTCTTTCTCTAGATTGAACCTATAATCCCACAACTCTACTGTCATTTATGGCGCGATTTTGAGTTTGAATGCCAATGGAACCCTCTGCGACCTATTCTTTGGTCTTGTTGACTGGAGTTTTATGTTTTTATCCGTTTTACTGTTCCTGCCCATGTTATTGTTCCTCACCAGACTTCGGCATCTTCTTCGGACCAGTCTCTATTTGTGGCGGACTTTTGTAGCGTTACCAGCATATCTTCCCTTTACAGCCAACACTTTCCGGTATCAGATCCAGCCATCGGAACATTTTTTGCTGGTGCCATGATGTTTTTTTAGAGAACTTTACCTTTGTACGGTGGTGTTGTAGCCTTGCTGTTTCAAGAAATGAGTTTCCACCATTCCTTCTCCAGTACTTGTTCTGGTACATGCTGCTGCGGGACGTTAGCTGGTTCCAGTTTTGGCTTTTCTACTTCGACCGGGCTCGATTTTTGGAGATTCTTGTTGACCAGTTTTCGCTCCATCAGATGACATCACTGTTGGATCGTGAAATTGCTTATGTGCAAACTCAAGTGGGATCCACTTGAATTTTTTGGGGGGTGTTGAGATATATTTAGATGTGTTGAGATTTTGTTATTTAGTTGCTTTATCTAGATGATTTGCTTGATTAACCTTTATTAAAGATGTATTTACTAAATTTAAGGCTTTCCCCTTTATTTGATTTTACCTTCCTTATTTGTATTGTGTTTTCCCACAAATATAAATTATAGGGTCTCTCCTTGATTAAGGAAGACATAACAAACTCTCTTCTCCTCTCCTATTTTATATTCTTATTTTCAACAGAGATCCTAGGAAGCATGTATTCCAATCTCATAAGATTGAGTTGTGTTGACTTTCTTATGAAGAGGAAATTACGATTGTGAGCTACAGTAAGTGTAAAATTTTCCACCTCCCTATCCGATCCATTGGGACCATGTTTTTGTTATCTATGCTCTTAATCTGATCAGTCCCACTGTTGATAATGACCTAAAACGGGGAACAAGAGGAAGAGGAGAGAAGGTTGATAAGGTCTTGTATGGAGGATTAAGTGGTTTTTGGTTGGGGTTGATATTGGGTGCATCTTGGGGTGCTTTGGGGCTTTGATTGACTTCAATGTTGGAGGGAGAGAAGAATAAAGATGAAGAAAATAGAGAAAATTTTATTTATTTATTTTGGGGGAAACATAGGGAAGAGAGGGAAAAATATCTCAAAAAATTGAGAGAGAGAGAGGGGGGGTGGTCTTGGTTATCAAGTTGGTCTTTTATACAAACAACAATTGGGTTGAGTCCATCAGGTGTAAGGCAAGAAATAGGGCTTTTCTTGGGATGTCTCTAAAATAGCTTTTCCAAGTCCAATTGAGAGTGGGATGGGCTTGGGCTATATGATCATTCTATTTGCCACGAATTGAGGGCTAGAGAATGACATGAATTAGATGGAAATATGTCTAGAGATTGGATGAATCTTTCTTCTTCTTCGTCTCCTTCTTCTTCTTTGGGTGATTACAAAGAAAAAACACTACATAGAAAACCTCCTATTGCATTCATGCCAAAAAAATTGAAACCTTGAACCCCACCCTTTCATTGGTGTGAATGGCTGCCATTTTCCAATCTAAGATTTTTGGGACATCTTTCATCATTGTGGAGTGCCAGTCTGTCTCATCAATGGCCTTGACTACTCAATGATGACTGGGGGTGTGTGTGCATGATTTATATTCCTCTTCTGGGGATTGGGTTATGATTTGTTCATGGTTCATATGAACATGAGAATTGAAAGACTGTTGTTTAGTATGAGATTTTGGACATTGGTTTTTGCATCAATTTTCTTTAATGACTGAGAAGCTCTATCGTGTTTGGCATATATACCTATATTTAACTTATTTTTTTCTTTTTGGTAATGTTCATGTAATTTTTGCTACCAAACAGGCACAATATCAAATGCATTTGGCGGAGATGGAAGCTACTAAAGCAGGCATGCCTGTTGTATGCGTAAACCATGGAAGTGGTCAGGGTGGGCCAACTACAAAGGATATTCACATGGAGAACTTCAATATTTCTGTTGGTGGTCGTGATCTCATTCAAGAAGGCTCACTGACGCTTTCTTTTGGAAGACACTATGGTATATGTTTCAGTCTTAACCATACCTTTTGCTCCAACTAATATTTCAAAATCTGCCATGAAATATGGTCATTACATTGTTTTTTGCCATTGTCTCTAGGCTCTAATCCTTTTTGTACTTGTGCTCATCCCTTTAGATTGATTATTTTATTATTGCTGGTGAAATTAGGTTTTTTCTTCATCCCATTGTTTTTGAGTCATTTACTTTGTTTCTTCAGTAACTAACTAGCTTACTAAATTATAAAATGAAATTTAAGTTGGTTTAGAAGACCAGAAACATCCCAACTATGAAAAGTCAAAGGATTACAAGTTGAAGGTACTAGGAGAAGAGGGGGGCTTTTAAGAACATGGATTGAGGTGGTAAGACATGACATGTAAACTGTGGGGTGACGGAGAACATGATTGATGATAAGGTTGAGTAGAAAAGTGAACTTTAAAAGTTAAGTTCAAATAGATGACACAAATGGCTTTGATGATGATGGCAACAATGACGATTACCACGGCTGATCAAGAATAAAAGAGCAAATGATAAAATGGAAAGTTGAAATCTAGAGTTTAAAAGCTAAGAAAAAACTTAACTAGCTTGCCCAAGTCAAGAAAATCCAAGCCAGTCCACAAGTTGTCCTCATTTCTATAGAAGATCCTGAGAAATTTATACGAGTAATGTACCAAGTAAGATTTCGAGTCAAGTTCAAGTTCAAGTTTCTAAATCGTGCTAAAAGCTACGTTTGGGGTTCTAAATCCATATTGCAGAAGGAAGCTTTTCATACATTATCTACTATGAATCTTATCAAGGAATTTTATAGCACAAAAAAGATTTTTTCCTGCTTCCTTCCCCACACTCCCTTTTTTTGATGGTAAAGTGGCTGAAAACTATAACATTTGAGGTTGCACAGGAAATATTATCGACTTTGTTAAGAGCTTATAATCTCTTCATGTTACGTTTTTCACACATCATTATCCAATTGGAATTGTGCAATGACTGAGACGGGATACCCATACCATCCTTGGATGTTCAGTTGCATATATGACTTGTCCGTGATTGAGTCGGAGAAGTGCTAAAATTGGCTCTTGATCATGTAAAGATGTTAGCTCTAGCTTGACTCAAGGTTTGAATTTGTTGATCTAGGCTCGATAATGTTAGCTTGCTTAAAAATCAAGCTGTGCTATCCTAGCCTGAGCTTGACTTGATGGTGCATAGTAGAAGCATCAAGCTACATTCTAGCTCTATACAATACCAATGTACATACTGAGCCAAGTTGAGTGGGGCCTAGCTCGAGCTCAACTCATGAGAAAATAGGCTACAAGCCAAGATAAGCACTATCAAGCTTGAGCTCAACTCAGTGAGACAAAGATGCTAAATTCAATTGGCTCAACTTCTTTGTATTCCTATCCATGAACCATGAAGCAAACTATATTCATCTTTTCTTTCAAGCATGGGCAAATGCCAATTTTCCTAGTGGTTACTTTTGGGTACGCAATGCTCATACAGCAACTACATGCATCTTATTTATTAGTGAAGCACCTAGTGCAATTCTTCCTCCAAGTTAACCCAACAATTTGGCTTCCTAAGCCCCCCCTTGAGCCATTAGTTTTTCTTGCAATGCAGCTTTAGGGAAGATCTTGACTCAAGAGAAAGCAATGTTGTCAAAATCGTACGAGTCGCGAGTCGCCTTGTACGATTTGACTTGAAGCAGTAGGTAAAACAATACAAATCACATGCTAAATCGCAAAGGGGTGGAAATCGTACAATTCTGGGGTTGACTTGCGAAGCGTATGAGTCAACTCCCTTAATCGGAAACTCGTGCATTCGTGAAAGAAGAGGAAAAATGAAGTAGAAAAGGCGAGAAAAAGAAGGAAGAAGCGAAGAAGAACGTACGTATTTCGTCACATGACCTTTCTTTCTTTCTTCTTCCCTTCATTTCGTGCTTTCTCCCCGCTTTCTTCATGTTTCAGCTGTCGTATCTCTTGGCTTTGTTAGGGTTTGCGTCGCTTTCTTCTATTTTTCCTTCCCTGACTCTCGCTGGTCTTGTGTTTCAATTTTTTATTTGTGACTTGCTCTATTTCTCCTCTTTAAGTTTCGCGACTGGTTGTATTTCACGTGGTTTAATGACGTTTTTGGTATTTATTTTATTTTAATTTTTTAATTGATGTTCTCCAAGTTTTTTTTTATATAGTTTATTTCTCTTTTTAATTAAATATTTTTATCTTGTTTTTCACATGTTTATTTTTCTTATTTTTATTTTTTTGCTATTTTTTTCTATCCTTATTAAAAAACCTCTTTTTTATTATTTCCATTAATTACATTATAAAAATAGTTTTCTATAATAAAAACAATTTGTATAATTAATAGTTTTACAAAATATATTAAAATTTAGTTTTTTATTTATAATATTCTATCATTACAAGTATAGCTATAAAAAACAAACTTTAACGAGCTATATACTTTAATATTATAAATCTTGAAAGATATGTAGAAATTTCTTTTATAACTCATTATTATCATATCATGGCAATTTTATTCAATCTATTCAATTGAAATTAATTTTTATAATTACATTTAACGAAGAATTTTTCTAAATTATCTATGTAAAATAGATACTATTAAATTATAGTATAAATAATAATTTTAGAAAAAAACTTTATGAATCTTATGATTCTACTATTTTCAATTTATGATTCACGATTCATACCCCTAGATTGATTCACAATACGACTTGAGTTTGACAACATTGCTCAAGACAACTTTTTTTTTTTGAATGGTATTGCTCAAGACAACTTTCACATGAGGCTTAGTGCTTGCTCGCTTTGTCTTCGTGTTCTAAAGATGTTGACCACCTTCTCCTCCACTGCCCTTTTTCTTCTTTAATTTGGAATTCTACCTTTAGGCTCTTTGACATTCAGAGGACCATGCCTATCTCCATTTCTCAGCTTTCCTATGTTTGCGTTTTTTTTTCAGGGGCACCTCAAGATTCTAAAATTTTTGGGAGCTTGCTATCTTTGCTACATTCTAGAGCCTATGGTAGGAACGCAACAACATGGTCTTCAGGAATAAATAGGAAAGCCCGATCGAAGTCGGTGGCCGTGTCATATCAATGTTCTTCTTGGGCCTCTACTATCAGAGATTTCATGACTTTTCTATCACCAACATCTCTAGAGCTTAGGAGTGTGTTGGCTTATTGTAGTTTGTTTGGGTTGTCCTTTCTGTTTGTATCCTTTTCCTTTTCTTGGTGTTTTTCCCCCCTGTTTTGTGGCCTTTGTGGTTATGGGACTTAGGCTTTGATGTTTTTTAGGAGCTTCTCCTTTTTCCTGTACCTTTTTTGCATGGCAAGCCTTTTAATAATGTTTCCATTTCAGAAAAAAAAAAACTACCTAGACATTGGTTGGACTTGTTTAATGAAGAGGTGGTGCTGTATGGATCTTCTTTTAGGCATACTCTTTGGGCAACAACAATGCAGAGTATCGTGTGGTTTATCTGGCTTGAGCGCAATGGGCGAATTTTTCAAGGTAAAGTAGGTTCTATATCACACCTTCTAGATCTTATTAAAATTTGTGTGGCTTGGTGGATGGTTGGGTCATCGAAGTACAAAGGAATATCGGTTTCAGATGTGCGAAGAGACTGGGCTACAATTGATTATGTTTCATAGCAGAAACACTCTCGTCCTACTCTTTTTTGGTCTCCTCCACTGGTTGGATTACTCAAATTAAATTTTGATGGAAGTTGTCTGCGTGAAATTGGGATGGCAGGTTGCGCAAGTATAATTTGTAACGAATCGGGACATTATGCTTTCTTTTGCTAGCCCTCTCTCTCATAGTTCAGTTATCAAGGCGAAATTGTTTGCACTTTGGAGAGGCATTTTGGAGCTAGCCAAATTAGGAGTTTCAGGGAGTATTGTTGAAGGGGATTCAAAGGTTGTGGTGGGGTGGGTTACATGCAGCCAGTGCCCATGGCGATATCTAGATAAAATAGAGCACATTCGACACCATACAAAAGGCACGATTTTCAAATAATGTGGGCAAATCGAACTGCCAATTTTGCTGCGGACGAACTGGCTCGTCATGGGGTTTTCCTAACTTCGGAATTTGTTAACTAGTCAATGTTTTTGGGTCGGTTTGTTTTGTTGGTCCCGTAAGGGTGGCCTATCGCCCATCCTTTTCTATGTACAATTTTATTTCTTATTAATATAAATATGTTACCTTTCAAAAATAAAATAGAATTAAGTGATAAGTTGTCGATGCTCCACACTATCTTACTATGGTGCTCTCCTTAAGAAGATTTTCTCCACCCACTAATGTTAATCAATGCAGGAAATGGTCTAACCTGTGAGTTGTCTCCCAGATACATTCAAGCATCCCCTAATCTGTGACTTGCTATATCGAAGAAGAGCCCAGAATCACAATGATGAACACTGAAAGCAAGAAAAATTGTTGCTGAAAATTGTATTGAAAACAAGCAAAAAATGATAGATTTTTTGAGAAAGAAGATTTAGAGAAAGCCTAAATTTCGACTCTGAAGTGACTATTAACCTGGGTTCTTCAAGTCCAGACTAAGTTTGTATACTGCACGTGGGCTTGCAGTATCGAAATGTAGCCCCGAATCCTTTAGATAGTTACCCTGAGAATTTAAATGAAGGAGAAGAACAAAAATAGGAAGAAAATATTTTGAAATCCTAAAATCCTATCCGAAAGCGACTCTATGGACATCTATTTGTGGATCTTAGGCATCTCTCTGTGGCACCCTTTTCATGGAGGTCAAGAGACACTTGAAAGAGTCACATTCCATTAAAAACAAAGGACACCTTTAATGAACAGACACAATTTTAAATAAGAACCCCTACGAAATGTTTTTTCTAAAATAAAAACTATTTTTAAAATATCCAACAATTTGCTGGGCTGCACTATGGATACCCTATGCTCCAATAACAACTTTATTCATCTTTCTTTGAGTACAGGAAAATGCCATGTTTTCTTTTCTATATCTTCTATCTTTAGGCTCTTGGAGGGTTCCTGATGTAGACCTAGGGAGGAATTGTGCAAAATCACCAGTAGGCTAGCCAATTTCAAAGTATGGTCTCTGAAAGACTCAACGCAACCGATTACGGTTCGTAAAAGGATTCTGCTTTGGTAAGGAATTGCTTAAACAATATCCTAGCTGATTGCACAAGTTTCCCAAGAATTCGAATTAGTCTATGAATTTCATAAGATTAGGCCCCTTCTAATTGAGTTGATTGAAAATTGTGGAAGCAAATTAAAAGAGAAGAAGATGAATTTGATTGTTGCATACACCTAATCTATGAAAACCGAAAGAACTAATTGAATCAAAACAACACTGGTACTTGCTTGGGCGAAAATTGGAGTCCACCAATCTTCAAGAATACAACTTCAAGGAGTCCACAAGAGAAAATCTCTCTGAAATAAACTTCAATTCCTTTATTCAATTGTGTGTAATTCGAATGGAGTATATGGAGTGTATATAGAGGAAAAATAACCAAAAGAGACAATTGCCTTGCCTTGGTCGACCACACCATGGGAGGCAATTGCTTTTCTAAGAAATTCTAAAAATAATCTAAAGCCAAGGATAGAATGTTGCCTTATTTAGACCATTCAATCCTCACCCTACACATGTAATCTAAAAATAACACAAAGCTAAGATTAAAAGATAAAAACATTAAGTAGGTGGAGAAAACAAGTGGGATTGCAAGTGGCCATGTGGAGGAATCGACATGGCAAGTTCGCCCACCCCCCTTTCTAATTATGGATTTTCGCCACTTGCATTGCCACCTCCTTTCCTCTCTTGCAACTTTCTTTCTCCACTTGCTTTATGCTCCACTTGTTCTTTGGAGAATTGATTATGGAGTTGACACTTGGCAATTGGAGAGGAACTAGGGCTTGGACTGTAACACCCAGCTGAGGGCTGGGCGTGTGGGAAAAGTCCAACATTGCCCAGCTAGCTGGCGTGAGGGGGGTTTAAGAGAGGGGAAACACCCTTCCCATGGATGAGGCCTTTTGGGCTGGGCTTAGAAACAAATTGTGCTGGTCCGTGGGGCCCAAAGTGGAAAATATCATCTTGGGTCGGGTCGGATCGGATCGTTACAAATGGTATCAAAGAATGGTTCAACTCTCTGCATGTGTGGGCCCTCTACCTGTATGATGTTGCCTATGTGGACCCTTTGTCTCTGTGACGTGACAGAGCCGGGGACGGCTCAGGTATTAAGGGGGTCGTGTGGGAAAAGTCCCACATCGCCCAACTAGCTGGTGTGAGGGGGTTTAAGAGGGGAAACACCCTGCCCATGGATGAGGCCTTTTGGGCCTGCCCCAAAAACAAATCTGTGAGAGTCTGTGGGGCCCAAAGCGGACAATATCATCTTGGGTTGGGTCGGGTCGTTACATGGACAAATTTGGGCTTGGAACTTTGGGCTTTGGCCTGTTTAAGCTTGAATTGGGCCTTAACAGGCTGGCCAGGCCCACTCTACATAATTGGGTCCCGTCTAACTAAATGAATGGATTTATTAGATGGAGTCCAACTGGGGTGTCCATGATCAAAATGCTCTATATAAGCCATAACAATCTGCTCTATTGGATCAAGGCTAACTGAAGAGGAGTGACTGTGGATCACTGAACTGAATAGGCTGGATGTCCTCATCAGTTCCACTGAGGACAGTTTTCAGCTTGGCCTATCACGAATGAAAAGAAAAGATCAATTATTTGGATAACTTTACCTCCAGGCTGTACAAGTTCAGCCTCCTACCTCATCCTTATTTTGAGGATCATTAGTTCCTTATCTGATTGATGAGTCAGCCATCCACTAGCTCCTACATGATATTATGAAATAAATGCTCTGCTCATATCCGTGATAACTCAATAGGACATGAGCAAAAAATATTCTGCTTGATAACATCATTCACTTTCAGCATTTACTTACCTCTCCAAAAAAAAGACTTTCAGCTTTTAAGTAAACTCTTTAATTTTACAAATTTGTCAAATGAGAAAATAATATTACATCAACTGCTTACAACCAACCATTCAAAAAATTTATTGCATCAACTACTTATCTCTTCAACCCTTTTTTAAGCAGCATCTCACTGCCACTTTTTTCAGCTTGAACCATACTTTGTTTTTCATGTAGTTCAAACATGTACAGTTACCAAATTTCTTGCAAAACTTGCTTCTGTTTATTCAGGCCTTGTTGGGAGAAACGGTACAGGGAAAACAACTTTTCTCAGGCATATGGCCATGCATGCAATTGATGGTATCCCTAAGAACTGTCAGATATTGCATGTTGAGCAAGAAGTTGTAGGTGATGATATATCAGCATTGCAATGTGTGCTTAACTCTGATATTGAACGAAACCAGCTCTTGGAAGAAGAAGTCCGTCTGCTTGCTCAACAGGTACTAGAATGTGGTTATAATAGAGTACACTTTTACTTTTTTTTTTTTTCCATTCTTCTACCACTTTTTTTTTTTAAAGAATTTCATTATTGAAACTTGATGTCTCCTAATATCACAGTGTGTTGTGGTGTTTTTTTTTAATTTGGTTACATTATTGCATATTGCAATATGAATCACAGGTTCATTAGCTGATCCATCCATTGGTGACACTGCTGCATAGATTCTCCGGCATATTAATGGGTCTGGTTGCACATAACAAATAGTAGCCCACCTGATTAATTGATATATGCAAGTGCAACCACATGAAAATCACAGTGCCCTCTGTGCACAAGAAAATTCATCCTTGGTTTATTGTTTTCCAATTTCATTATGCAGTATTTCTTGTGGAACATGTGATGCAGTGCATGATTCAATAGTTGACCCAACCTGCCTTCTTTTTGGTCAGGGCATCTAAATGGTGGCATCCTTTTGTGCCCAATCGTATCTTGCACACCTTTATTCACTTGTCTGGCCACATGGTAGCCAGGTTGTTTTTCATGCAAGTGAAGGATTGTCAATCCCTTGAAACGTGTATCCTTTGTTTTTGTTCTCACCCTAACTTTTTTAATTTGGTATATATTGATTCAACTTATGTGCTGGTTTTTATCGTGAAGAGGGACATTGAGTTCGATGAACCAGTAGACAAGAGCATGGGGAAGCTTAATGGCGGAAGTGATAAAGATGCTGTGTCTCAGAGGCTTGAACAGATATACAAAAGGCTTGGATACATTGATGCATATTCTGCAGAGTCCCGTGCTGCTTCCATTCTTGCAGTGAGTTGTCTAAGCTACTAATGCTGACATAAACTTCTTAATGTATTTTTTTTCCTGAAATAATGATAGTATTAATGAAAATGGGCCTGTACTCTGCCTAGCATGAACTGATTTACATAGGCGAAGCCCAAGTCTGACTTGAACTAGACAGATATGATCAAACCAGAGCTTAACAGATATACAAAAGGCTTGAATATATTGATGCATATTCTGCAGAGCCCTGTGCAGCTTCCATTCTTGCAGTGAGTTGTCTAAGCTACTAATGCTGACATAAACTTCTTAATTTCTGGCTAATTATGCCCAAATGTATTTTTTTCCTGAAATAATGATAATATTAATGAAAATGGGCCTGTACTCTGCCTAGAATGAACTGATTTGCATAGGCGACACCCAAGTCCGACTTGAACTCGACATATATGATCAAACCAGAGCTTAAGCCCAAAGCTCCTGAGTCCAGCAAGCTAGACAGAGAGCTCAAAATTCTCCCTTTTCATCTCAGATCCAATATCGAAATCCTAAACCCTCTCTCTCTCTCTTTGGAATATATGTTGCAACTAAAGGGACAAGCAGTCCCCAGATACAGAGGAAAAAAAGGACAGGAGATAAACTAAGACATTTCTCTCATTCTAAACCTAACCCTAATGGAAAAAGTAAACAGTATACGATGAGGAAAATCAGACTATGAAAACATTTATGAAGAGATTGAGAGAGATATGGTGCTTTGGTGAGGGGATGGGAGGGGATTCCTCGCATGAGAGGAACCAATGGGAACTAGACCTTATATTTTAACCTTGGTGATGTTGTGTACTTCTAAGATTAGAAGTTTTTGGCCACAATATGGTTTTCGGGTCAAATTGCAAGATTCGACCGAGGAGAATTCAGCTATGGCTCGAAGTATAGGGAGAACCTAGGGAAAATCTAAAGCAAAATTTACCTAATTGGGGATTTTGTGTTCTAAGGCTCGTTAGAACAAAGGAAAATCAAAATCAGGTCAACGTGATGGCATTTTCCATTTCTCGTTCTGTTTTAAATCTCACAAATGCAAAGTTCTTTCTCTTTTTTGCGCGTCTGTCAAAGGGCACAAAACTATCAAAAACCGTCCTTGCCGCCCCAAAGATTCGAACCAGATCTCCAGCGCTCCAATCTGGAATGTTGCCTACAAAAACCGAAAAACTGTTTCACCACCATTCTACCATTATCGTAGATAGAAACTCCTTAAAGACTCAAACTCTCAAGAAGCAGAAGAAGAAGATTCGTCTCGACCCCTAGAACAAGGCAAGGAAGCCATGGCAGCAGGATTTGAAGCTCCTCAAAGGGATTTCCCTATCCCTACTTTGCTTCCGTTTAATGAGTTATCTGAGGAGGGTCGACTTTCTCTGGAGGTTCCTTTCAAAGAATCTGAGGTAAAAGATGCTATCTAGTTAGGGGAGGATAAAGCTCCAGGTCCCAATGGGTTTCCTATCTTCTTCTTTAAGTTTTTTTGGGAGTTGGTCAAAGTGGATATTCTTGCTTTTATTTTGGAGTTCTATGAAAGAGGTGTTACAGCTAAAGATTTGGGGGCCGGCTTTGTTACGCTAATTCCGAAAAAGCCTGGAGCATCTGAGCTGAAAGACTTTCGTCCTATTTCCTTGCTTGGTAGTCCTTATAAGATCTTAACTAAAGTTTTGGCTAATCAGCTGAAGATTGTTCTTCCTCATTATATTTCCTCTTCGCAAAGTGCTTTCCTAGAAGGTCGGCAGATTGTGGACTCGGTTGTTGTTGCTCATGAATGCTTGGATTCAAAATTCGTTTCAGGAGAAGAAGGGGTGATATATAAATTGGACTTTCAAAAAGCATATGATAATGTTAGTTGGTCTTTTCTTGATTATGTGCTGCTTCGAATGGGCTTCGGGTACTATTGGAGGATTTGGATGCAATCTTGTCTTTCATCTGCTCATTTGTCTGTTCTGGTCAACGGAAGTCCTAAGGGGTTTTTCAGGATGGAGAAGGGTGTTCGTCAGGTGATCCATTATCGCCTTATCTTTATGTGATTGTTGTTGAGGCTCTGCATTTGATGTTTCAGTCAGTCTGTTCTCGGGGGCTAATTCATGGTTTCGGTATTGCTCACTCGGATATTGTGATTTCTCATCTGCAATATGCCGATGATACTGTTCTTTTCCTAAGGGCAGATGAGGAGGTAGTCAAGGCAGCCCGAGTTGTACTGTTATGGTCTCAGATTTGTTCTGGGTTGAAGATAACTTTTGATAAAAGTGAGTTGTTGGGAGTGAATGTTGATCATAGTCATTGCTTTCATTTGCGTCTATTTTGGGCTGTAAGGTGGTTTCTTTTCCTTCAATGTAGCTTGTAAGGGCAAACCAAGGAAGGCGTGCTGGGATAAGGTGGTGATTGAAAAAACGGAGAGGAGGCTGTCCACTTGGAAAGGTAGATTCTTGTCTATTGGTGGTCGTATCACTCTGATTAAGTCGGTTTTGGCTAGTCTTTCGGTTTACTTTTTGAGCGTCTATAAATGTCTGGCGGCGGTGGTTGATAAGCTTGATAGGATCTAGAGACAATTCTTGTGGAATGATGATAGAGAAAAGCACAAATTTCACTTGGTAAGATGGTCTCAGGTTAGTTGATCTAAGAAGGAAGGGGGATTGGGTCTTCGTCCAATTCGTAAGGCCAATGATGCCTTGCTAGGGAAATGGCTATGGCGTTTGGGGATTCGTCGGACGGATTATGGAAGGACATTATTTGCAGGAAGTATAGATTGTTGGGCAATGGTTGGCGGATTGGTACTGCAAATAGGAGGGCTTCTGGTTTTTGGAAGGGTGTGTGTTCAATTGCTCCTGCTTTTCCGCGTCATCTTAGGTATCGGATCTATACAGGTGAGGACATTTTATTGTGGTTGGATAAATGGTTGGGTGATGCTCCTTTGTCTTTTGTGTTCCCAGATCTTTTTGCTTTTGCGGCAAATAAACAAGCTACGATTATGGACTGTTACGAGATCATTCAGAATACAGTTGTTTGGGGTCCGCAGTTTCGTAGGGATTTGGAGGACTGGATGGTGGATGGCTTGTCTTTAATGACATTAGTGGGACGTGTTTTTGTTTTGGGCAGGGTATTGATCGGCGGATTTGGGAGTTAGATCCTTTTGGTATTTTTTCGGTGAAATCTTTTTGTAACCATTTTTTGGTGGTTGGGGAAAATCCTGTTGTGCATCCTAAGATTTGGGAGGGGGCTTCCCCGTTTAAGGTGAAGGTGTTTGGATGGCTTGCTGGGTTACAAAAAATTTTGACTATTGATAATTTAAGGTTGAGGAAGATACTTATTGTTAATGCTTGTCCTTTATGCCTATTTGCGGAGGAGACAATGAATCATTTACTTCTTCATTGCAGTTTCTCTAGTCGGATCTGGGAGCATTTCTTTTAGCTTCTAGGTATTGCTTTTTGTATCCCAAAAGCTTGGAGTGAGCTGTTTAATGAAGATGATGTGTTTTTCGGTAGTTCTTTTCGTCGGCAATTATGGAAAGTGACGTCATTGAGTATCGTATGGTCCATTTGGCTAGAAAGGAATCAGAGGATCTTTCATGGAAAGGTTGGCCCTTTTGTTGAGATTATAGAAAAAGTCAAGTTGCGGGTTGCTTGGTGGGTGGTTGGGCTGATGAAGTTTCGTCAATTCTCTGTTTCAGAGCTGTGTCGAGATTGGGCTTTGGTGGATGCTTCCAATGGCCGGTTGGATTCTCGTCCAGATGTTCTTTGGTCTCCTTGACGCAGAACAAAGTATAGGGTAAGCCTAAATGCCTAAATTTGATTCCCTAAAGATGAAAATGGATGAAAATAATAGACCCTAAATTCAAAATAGGCTGAAATGAAATTCTAATTAATATTTGCAATTAACTAATGTAAGAATTACCATAGATAATCGTGCAAATACTAAAATCTAATGTGTTAATGGAAATATGGAGTCCAAAGATCGTATTAAATGGATTAAATGGGTCAATGGTGGTCAACAAGAAGTGAATGACTTGGGAGGCTGATTTATTAAATGAACTAAAGGGTAAAAGAGCAAAAGGGGTAAAAGTCCTTAAAGAAAGGAAAGAAATGAAAAGAAGGGACATGAAAGAGAGGCGGAAGCAAAAGGGACACGAAGGCTCTAAGGTGTTGCGGCAGCGAAGGGAAGGTCTAAGGAGGGAAGGGCGAAGGCTTAGGAGAACCCAAAGGGATTGGCGAAACAGATCTAAAGGTTGGAACAGGTTGTGATAAGGGGAAAAGGGGATTTGGTGTTAACGGAAGGAAGATATAGAAGAAAAGAGCTTCACGGAAGCAAGGAAGGAGAAAGGCGAAGACTGTGTTGGCTTAAAGAAGATCTGCAGTGGCTTAAGGAAGAAGACGGCAGCAAAAATCTGGGGACTTTGGAGGGAAACAGAAGCAATAGGGAAGAGATATGCGACTGGCGACGAGGTGGGAAGGCTCTATAAGGGTTGGCGATGGCTGTATGGACTAAGGAGGGACTTGGGAGGGATCTAGAAAGGTAACAACAATGAGGGGCAGCAAGGAGATGGGTTTATGGTTTGGTAGGAAGCTGAAAAAAGAAGAAGTGAAAAGGAGAAAGGTAGGAGCAGTACCTGGAGGGCTTCTCGCCTAGGCTTCACGCCAATATCCGTGGATTCACACCACCACAACCATGCGCAAGAGGCAAAGGTAAATCTTTATTTCATTCATCGTATAATGCCTCAAAGGCTACAAGGCTTTATAAAGACTTTATACTACTAAAAATAAAACAACAAAACCATTACCAAACTACCCTTACTAAAATAAAACTAATAAATTCAAAAATGAAGGCATGGAGCACGGTGTATGCTCCGCATCACTCCTCCACCTACTGGTCTTCTCAAACTCAACTTTGATGGGAGTTGTATGCGAGAAGTTGGTCGTGTAGGTTATGGTGGGCTCATTTGTTAAGACTCAGGAAATACTCTGATTTCTTTTGCTGGTCCTTTGCATAATGGGTCTGTTATTGATGTGGAATTGTTTGCTCTGTGGAGAGGTATTTTGGAGTTGGAAGAGCTTGGGGTCCATGGGAGTTTAGTGGAAGGTGATTCGAAGTTAGTAGTGGGCTGGGTGCAGGGTTCTCCTTGTCCTTGGATTTGCCTGGATAAAATCGAGAGGATTCGTCTTTCTATTGCTCTTTTTTATTTTAAAATTGCTTGGGTCCTGCGGTCTGCTAACTCAGCTGCTGATTCTTTGGCTAAATAGGGGTTGAATTTAAATGTGGAAATTGTTAACAGATTGATGTAACTTTGGTGGTTTATGTTTTTGGAGGGTTTCCCCTTCATACCCTTCCTCTTTGTATCCTTTTGTTTTTTAATGAAGTTACCTTTCAAAAGAAAAAAAAACGGAATTAATGAAGGCCCAAAATCCCACCTAGGCATGTATTCCCACTATAATTTGAATATATGAATTCTTTCAAATAGTAATGCAAATAAAATTTAAATTGCAAAATGAAATAACAAAAAAGCACAATAAATTAAAAGACGTACTCAACTACAAAAGGGATCTTCAAAATTGAACTTTAACAATGCATGGTTGCAATGGTCGCCCATGCCTCTCATTTATAGAGTTAGAATTGCAAAGTTCGACAAAAATAAACGTTCTTGTCACTTTAAGACACTTGGTTACAAAATTGATCACAACTTTGTCTGTCTATGTTGGAATTGTGGAAGTTTGGGCTCGTTGGAAATGTTATTTAGTAAGCTTTCCAATGAATCCAATTTCATGTAAACCCAACTTCATTTGATATATGAAATACGCCTACAAAGTTGTAGCTTATTGTTATTTTTTTTGAATGGTCAGTTGTACCTTATTTTTAGACAATCCTAGAGTGACGTGTGTCCTATTCTAAAACATTCTTCTAATACCATGTGTACAATGACATGACATATGTAGTTCATTATTTAAATAAAATAAAAATAATAAAAGAAAGGAGGTGGATACCCAAGCCCTTCTAGAAAGATGCTTCCGTGCTTGCCAAGTAAAGGAAAAATGAATATTCTATATAGGTACTTGTGGTGGTCCCCCCATTGCTTTTTTCGTTGCATCTTAGGCTCAGTTTTTTTTTTTTTGAAAAATAGCTTAGACTCAGTTCTTTTCTTCCCTGTTCTAGTCTTGGTGTTTGTTTCCATGGGTTAGTGTTCTGTTTTCCTTGTGTTAGCCCTCTTTTTTTTAATGAATATCATGGGTATCCTCACCCCGCATTGGAGGTGTGTGTGACTAATCCCATGGATACATGAAATCACTCGCAAGCCTCATATATCAGATAACTACAGGGAGAGTCAAACCCGGGACCGTCAAACCCGGGACCTTTAGTCTATTCCTAGTGTTTTGTTTTCCTTGTATTGGTTTTTTCTTCTCTTTAATAAAAGACATTTGTTAAAAAAAAGCTCTTTACCATAAACAATCAAGTGGCGAACATATCAATACTTTACTATGAAAAGAAGAGAGTTGTGCTAATATTTTTGTCTATCTTGCAAAAGATTTTTTGTTTTTTTTAAAGAACGGTAAGTACTACAAGTCACACCGAAATGCATCTAACATGGAATTCCTGCAACATAAAAGTCATGCAGACAGAAAAATAGTAACTAGTGAACAATTAGTAAGGAAAAAAAGGGCCATAAGGGCTTATTACCCATCTCAACAAAGATATATGGTTTATGATTCTCAAATGTATTAACTTTCGTTTCTTTTTTATTATTGGTTCAAGGAGAAGGAGGAGAGAGGTGTGGGTGTGAGTGGGTGAGTTATGCTTAGGATCCATGCTTCTCTTGCATAATGGCGTGGATTACTTGCTGTTCTATTTCAATATTTTTCTTTGGTACATGAATATTTGTTTTGCTTGTAATCTTCATCTAGGCTGAGCCTGGACCTGTCTGACTTAAGGTGGATTTGGCCTTTAAAACACCTACTGACAGAATCTTTGTATTGATTCCTGGCCTGGGAGATTGAAGGCTGGGTCTTCACTCAGCCCTATGAATGTCAAACAAATTGGTCCAATCTGACTGGACTTGTATAACACATTTGAGCATAACATTTGGCTAGTATTCAGGTTTGCCTAACAACTGAGGCACCAAGAATAACAGGCCATGTTTGAATAAGCTATTGCCTGTCAATTGTAGCTATGGGTAGTTTTTCATTCTGCTGTTGCTGTAATACAACTTTATTAAAATTCCAGGGTCTCAGTTTTACTCCAGAAATGCAGAAGAAGGCAACGAAAGCTTTTTCTGGAGGATGGCGCATGAGAATTGCTCTTGCACGTGCATTATTTATAGAGCCTGATTTGCTACTACTTGATGAACCTACGGTAGTATCTTTGTGAGCTGGGACTTGGTCTTCTCTTTAAAATGGTTCAATTAACATTTTTCACATCTTGCAGAACCATCTTGATCTTCATGCTGTTCTGTGGCTTGAGTCGTACCTTCTGAAGTGGCCAAAAACATTTATAGTTGTTTCTCATGCTAGAGAGTTCTTGAATACGGTATTTGATGATCATATTCCATTGAAAATTAGGTGTGAAGATTGTTTTTTATTTTTGTGAGAAAAGAGGGGGAAAATAGAAACTTCAAAATTTTCTTTCAGGTAGTTACAGATATTCTTCACTTGCATGGACAAAAGTTGACATGTTACAAAGGGGACTATGATACATTTGAGAGAACTCGAGAGGAACAGCTCAAGAATCAACAGAAGGCGTTCGACTCAAGTGAACGGGCAAAAGCGCATATGCAGGTTTCTACTTTAAATAATAATACAATGTTGTCCTAACTTTGTTATTTGTTTTTCCCTTTTAATGTGTTTTTTTAATGGAATTTTTTTTTTTTACAAAATGAAAATCATCGATCTTTGCATCCTAGGAAATAACTAGAGTTTCCAATGATTTTTACTTTTTAAGCTGAAGATGTGGTGGGCCTTCTCTGACTTGGATGTAAGTTTGACTTGTGGGGTTTTGTAGTTCAGACATGGTCTTTGTCATGAGGATCTGATCAATGCTTGGGTTGGATCCATATTGGCCTGGAGTCACAGAGAGAGGAGAGCCTAAGCCAATTCATCTCCAATTTTAAATTGCATCCTGTTCTTATTGTCCATTTTGACTTTAATTCAACCTGTTCCACCTGGACATCATTCATCTATGGTATGAATGGGTCCTACTAATCCACATGCAATGCACTTTCTTGTCTGCCAGTGAATCTGCTAGGCCCTAAGCCAATTCATCCCCAGTGTTGAATTGCATCCAGTTATTGTTCAAGCAATCATCTATGGCATGAATGGGTCCTAATCTACAATCAAAGTGCTTTCTTTTCTGGGAGTAGGAGGTGTTTTAGGCCTATCCACGTCTTAATTTATTTTGATGAATGTTCATGTTTATCATTTACTCATGAAGGGAGGTCTTGAGTTCGATTCACGCTCAAACCCCTTTGGGCCACTCCCCATGGACTTGCATATATTTTTTGATGATGAACCTAGTTGCATATATCATGAAGCTTACTGGGGGCGTAATTGGACCTGCTTTTTACATATCTATTGTTATTTGGGTACCATATTAACTTTGGGATGGGCTTTGATTGAATTGAGAAATATCTTTGATTGTACATCTTTTTGATAGTTGGTATCCTCTGGATAATTTAAATTGAAGCAAGCAATTTGATGCCCGACTCGGCTGCCTTTGTCATGTCACCAAATCTTATTAATAAAATAAAAACCAGTTCTTTGGACTCAAGATTGTTAAATAACAGGCCTGCATGCTGTTAAGGGACTAAATGGCAAGGCAGCCTTGCTAAAGATATGGGTTTAGAATATCACTTTATGTAACTTTCATGTTCATTGTTATTTGTAGAAGAACTCTAGGCAGACATGATCTTTCTCCCTAAAGGGAAGAAGGCCTGTCACATTGCGCCAAGTGGCATTTACTTCAACATAACAAAAAATACTCACTGATTACCAACAAGTAAAGTAGTAACCTTATTCAATATAAAGTGGAGGGCATTGATTGTTCCTCCCTTGTGCCACATCAATGATAATTTGTCAATTTTAAATTTGTTTTATTTTTAAGTAGGAATTTTGATATCTTAATTAGATGAAATAAGTCATTTAAAATTTTTTATTCATTTAATTTATGAAAAGAAAAAGACACAAGAGGGAATTTCATTTCAGCCATCTAATTTATTTCATTTAAGTCAAGAGGTTATATGATGTAGGACACGAGAGGCCCATCTCTCTTAGGATTTTCTATTTTCGCATTATTTTTAATTTAGAATTCTTATATCATAAGGAAGCTAGGTCGGTAGCTTTTCTATTTGATTTAGGACTAGCTTTCCTATTTGATTTATGAGTCCTTTTCCTATTTGATTTAGGAGCCCTTTTCTATTTTGATTTAGGAGTCATTTTCTATTTTGATTTCTTATTTTTTTCTTCTAAATACAATGCATGTAAGAGAGGGACACACCTCTTTCGAATATATGAATTGATATAGATTTACTATTTTATTTTCCTCTATCATCTCTGCCGAGTTGCAGACCTTACCTTCATTGTTGGTTTTGTTCCGGCCATCGTTGATTCTGGGCTTAATCCCAGAGGAGATACCCTGCTGTCGTTGCCTTGGGCTTTATCCCAAGCTTATTTATCTCAGTTACAAGTCTTCCGCCCCCTTCTACCATTTGTATTTCAGCCCTAAGATTCAAGGCCCCCACGTGCCAGCCATTTGCCCTTTAAGTTATTTTCACACGTGCGAACCATCTTACGTGTGTGAGTTCCGATAAGAGTCGGAATTGACTTAAATTGATTTTTATTCCCGCTTCTGCTACATTATTATACATATCCAATAAAATTTTATATATTGACAATCTCACCCTCCACCACTATCGACCACACCTGCCAATGCAACTAGGTTCACCTCTGTCAGCATTCCATCCCAGTCTCTTGGTCATCATCCTTGCTTGCAACTTGGTCCTTGTCGCCTACACTATGACCCCTTCGCAACCAGCACACATTCTCCATCACTCACCACTGCTCTGACAATCCTATTGACCTGACCAAAATCACCTTCTCACCAACTTCTTCGAGGACTTAGAAATCATCCCACCTTACAATTTAGACCTCAACAACATCCATTATGTGGATCACGATAGTACCACCATCAGAAAAGATGAGATTGAAGAGTATAAGATGAATATGTCTAAAATTGTGATCTCATTGGGTGTTCCCACTGATGGATATTTATCTACATACCCATGAGTCACCATTTCAATGAATCCAGAGTGTCCAACATTGTGAGAAACAATTTTGTGCAATGTCTTCTTGCTTGGATTATTTGCAGGCATACAACCGAACTACAAGAGAGGCATTGATTCTTCAACACATCCCAGCTCACTAGTTCTAACTTTAAAACCCATTAAAGAAAACAGAGAAGAAAAAGACTTTGTAGTGATAGAAAGACAGAAAGAAGTAATGCCAGAAGTATTGGATTTAATCGAGGACATTGACGGCCACAGTGGGAGAAGGAAGAGATTTTGGGTGGAAAAAACATTGAGATCAAGATCTAGAGATTTGAGTTCATGGAAGTCCAAATGATTTGTGCTTTTGAGATTTTTGCACGAGGGAACTAGGTGACTGTAAGCATCAAGGTTGAGGACGTTTCTCCGTTGCCACAAGGCAATTCATGATTGGCCTTTTCATTGTAGGGAGAAAGGACTTCTCTCCCTAAAGTGACTCTTATTTTTACATGTTCATTTGTAATAAGATCCTATGGAAAATAAACCAAAGTATTGAGACTATAGACCATATTCCTTAAATCAGTTTTTTTTTTTTTAGTTTGGACATTGATTTTGTTCAAAGTTTTGGGTTTCATTTCAGTACTAAGTTCTCTTTTTAAAATTTTTAAATTTTAGTTCACCTTGTTGAAGGCCTTGTATGGATGAGGCTTCAGTAAAAGTGCACTTTTTTTAAGTTAAAATGTTTTCATTCTTAACTAGACATGCTTTATCACTGAAATGGTTTTATGTACATTTCACCTCATATGTCTTTCGCTCTGCAGGCTTTTATTGATAAGTTCCGCTACAATGCAAAACGAGCATCTCTTGTTCAGTCAAGAATCAAGGTGCGTATTAATAGTGTTAAAAACATCTCTCTCAGATCTCAGACTTACTCAAACTGCTTTATTAGATGTCTGCAGTTGTGTAACCTAAAGAATGTTAGGGAAAAAAAATAAAGAAAAGGGGCGTGGGGGTTAAGTGGCTAAACAAAGTCAGACTTAAATGTCTGATTCCCTTCAAGGACCTAGATTTCGAGGCTGCAACCATGCAAATGTTTTGAAGACAAATTCTAGAATTTATTTATTGAGAGATGGATTTAAAACTAATATGTTCTTTTCCACAATCTTAATTGTTTTTCAGGCATTAGATAGAATGGGTCATGTCGATCAAATTGTCAATGACCCAGAGTACGTATCACTTTCCGCGACACCATTTACGCTATTTGCATTATTACTTGATTTGTTCCATTTCTCTCATCAGACCCCAACTTTTTCCTCTTGTTGGTGGTTCACCTATTAACTTTTTTTCTTATGCAGCTATAAGTTTGAGTTCCCTACTCCAGATGATAGGCCAGGGCCACCCATTATAAGTTTCAGGTATTTTTTATTTATTATAATTCAGTGGAAAAGAGCTCGAAAAATTTACTTAGTTGGGCAAAGTTTTCGATGATGATGATGTGTTTTTGTTATTTCTTGAAACAGAAATCCTTTTTATTGGGCCTCAACACGACTCTAGTCCACATCATTCAAAAGATAAATAAATAAATAAAAAGATTCTAGCCCAAATTGTACTGGGTTGCAACAATGAGTACTTTCCAATTACAGACGTTTGTGAAGCAAAGCCTTTTTAAAATTTTTTTTTTTTCTAAATATTACCGAATTTGCAAATAGCTTTGACCTTTATAAGAAATGTTCCCAAAGCTAGGCTGGGCCTTCCTGGCATAAAGTGGAGTATGGCTTTGTATCTTGGTTACTGCTTACTACGGACATAGCCCACATTGCTTCCGAGTTCTGGCTGTCCCCAGTCAGTTCTGCTGCTCTGACCTTTGTGTGGATATTCTTAATCACTGCGCAGAAAGCAACCCTGGCAAAAGTATCCCACTGAAGCAGAATAATCAATAGGTAATTCAAGCTAAAACGGCCCTAATCACCATGATGCCAAAAAGTGTGATCCAAGTCTTGGTCCAATTCTTTTTTAGGATTTACCATCTCATTGACATGCAATCTAGAGCATAATCTTGTGAAAGCCTAGAATTACAAATTCCAACAGTTGTAGGTTGAACCTTTTTGAGGTGTTTTGGATCAACCTAGGAAAAAACATGTTAATCAAGGTTGGCATGGATCAGGATACATTAAACAGTCTGGCCGAGGAGGTGGGTTTTGATGTTGGGAGACTCCCTTTTAAATATCTAGGGTTGCCAAACACTAGATCAAAAAGGCTTTGCGCGCCGGTGGTTGAAAAGGTGGAAAAGAGATTAGCTAGTTTGAGTCAGAACTATTTGTCTTTAGGAGTAAGAATCACCTTAATCAAATTTGCTACATAAGCTGCTCTCAGGATTGATTTTATCGAGAAGGACTCCGACGGCTCCAAGGACCAAATCCACTTGTCTTCATCCTCAATCTACAAACTAGTATCTATTAGGATTCCTAACAAGGCTTTGTGGATAGTTTCTTCAAAGTCCCACAAGGTCCTTCTGAAAGAGATGGACCACTATGATGTACCATTGACCTCTCTATAATAATCACTGATCACAGCTTCCCGATTTTGAGCCATTCTAAAAAGTTTGGGAAATACTTCCATTAGTGGACTCTCTCCCACCCAAATATCTCTCTAGAACAACACCCTATTGCCATTGCCAATTTGCAACCTAATCCCCCTCTAAAATGTCTCTCCAACCTTTCCTTCCCCGCTCCCAAGTCTCATCAATGCTTTCACTACCAACGAGCCATCCCTAGAAGCTCTACAACCTAAATTCCACCCCTTGGGGACTCCCACACCATATCTCACTACTAAAACCTTCCTCCACAAGGCCTCTCTCTCAAACGAACCTCCATAGCCATTTTCTTATTAGGGCATGATTCCTATCTTTGATACTGTAAATCCCCAACCCACCCTTCTTCCCATTTCACCAAGTGGATTTTCCTCGAATTCTCTTTCCCCTCCCACAAGAAGTCTCTTTGAAGTTTCTCCAACTTTTTTGCTACTCCTTTTGGTATTTCATACAAGGAGAGAGAGTAGGTTGGAAGATTCACTAAACATGATTCAATTAGAGTTAGTCTACCTCCTAGTGAGAGGTAAGATTTACTCTAGGTATTCAACTTTTTTTATACCCTTTCTAGGACGGGTTCCCAAAAGAGTTTTGATCTCGGATCCCACCTACTGGCAATCCAAGGTAAGTAAATGGGATTTTGCCAACACCGCACCCTATCTCCCTTGCCAGTACTTCGAGTTCCCCCATCTCCACCCCCAAGTCAATAATATTGCTCTTCCCTAGATTTATTCTCAGTCCCGATACAAGTTCAAAACATCTTAGGACCGCTTTCACCCCGAATAGCTCTTCCCTAGATGCTTCACAGAACAATAACATATCATCAGCAAACTGTAGGTGACTGATTGACAGACTACCAAGGGAGATCTCCAAACCTTTAATGAGATTTGGCTGTCTGGCTCGACTCATAAGACTGTTGAGTGCCTCGGTTACCATGGTAAAAAGGAATTGGTATAATGGGGCCCCTTGACGTAAGCCCTTAGTAGCCTTAATTAGTTCTGTAGGTGAGCCATTCACCAAAATTGAGAAGGAAGAATCTTGGACACATGCCCTCAGCCAACCCCTCCAACACTCCACTTTGGGCCGAAGACAATCCTCCCAAAAAGATGGTCTACAAACTCCCATGTGACATGATCATAGGCTTTCTCCATATCTAGCTTTAAAAGCACACCCCTTTGGCCATCCTTGCGTCTTGCATGGATTAGTTCATTTGCATTCAAGATTTGTCTCCCTTCAATAAATGCCCCCTGCGATTCCCCGATTAACCCTCCAAGGACCGAATTAAGTCTCGTAGCTAAGACTTCGGCCAACAGCTTATACACACACCCTACTAGACTTATAGGTCTGTAGTGAGAAAGTTCTGAAGCCCCTTCCTTTTTGGGATAAAGGCTAACAAGCTATGTTTAAGACCCTTGTTCAAAACCCCTCTCCTATCAAACTCCCTAAAGAATTTTAAGAAATCCTCCCTAATTATATCCCAACATCTCCTAAGGAATTTAAAATTGGACCCATCGGGACCTGGAGCCTTCTCCCCATCCACACTGTGTAGTGCCTCCAACACCTCTATCTCCTCAAACTCCCTTTCTAACCATGCTATCTCTTTTGTTTGAAGAGAACAAAAAGTAACCCCTTCAAGAAGTGCGTACCTAGACCCTGTCCAACCACCTGACCTACCACTCACAGTAGCATTGGGACTTGACGGGAGAGCTATAGGTTTGGATAGATTCAATACAATATACACTCAAAGTGAGAAATTCCTCTCCTCCAATACTTTCTTCTCTTTTCAGTATTATTTTTCCTTTCTCTATTATGATTTTATAACACACAGGGTAGGGGCCCTTGATGTATTTTGGTTTACTTTTGCCTTTTTTTAAGGCTTTCTTTTGTATTTTCACTTATTGTTTCTTTTCTGGGTTTAAGTCTCTTAGACCCTTCTCTTGTACTTTTTCTCTTCATTACTATATTTCACCCTTATTATCACTCAAAAAAAAAAAAAAAAAAACAGTTGTAGGTTGAATATTTACCAGAACAATATGTATGGCTAGATGATATACTTGGGTGTAGAGCAACCAAGTGAGGTAGCTGTAGTGCATAATTACCAAGCTAGTTTTGGTCTGTTATCAGCCTAAAAAAAGGGTTACTCATACTTACCTTTGTGAAGCACTATCCAAACTTAAAAGAAATTGGATTTATGAAGGTGACAAACTGTATTTGTTTTCATTTTCATTCCATGCTAGAAGGGTTCATGCCTATGAGAGAGAAAGGAGGGGGTTCGTCCAAATATTTGAGATATATGTTTAGATCCTTCTATGTATTTGCTTTAATCTTTCGCATTTGCCACTACCGCCAAGATACTTGCTTGCTTGAAACTCAAACAACTTACATAGTTTTTTTTTTTTTAAATGAAAAAGTAACAATTCTGTATTCACAAACAAAATTTACAGTACAAGAGGGACATCCTAATTAAATAAACTACTTATAACTATACTCAACTCACACATGTAATTCCTTTGTAGGGACTCTGATTCCAATGATAATTCCAATTCATAATTGACTTGAAAATAAAGAAAAGCTACGTTGCTATGGTGTCCCATGCATGTTCCTATTATGGCTGGTAAAGGATCGAGCTTAGGCCAACTCCATCTATAGTGAGCCAAGCCCGTCTATGTATACCTAGCCTATGGCCCTTGAATGCCTAATTAGCTTTGTACATGTAAGCTTGAACCCGCCCACCCGCCCATTTAAATTACTTAAAGCTTGAACCCACCCATTTAAATCTAGTTTGTCCATTAAAGACATTTGTGTGGGCTAATCCATTTAAAGCCTATGAAAGGAATGTTTTCTAAAACTCCTTTCAACTAAACATTATCTTTTATTTTTTTCCCCTTTTATGAATGATAGTTCTCAACTAAATGTCCTTTTTAGGTGAAACTATTTTTATTAATAAAATTCATCATCAAACCCATGATACAAGAGATCAGTTAATTTTTTTTTTGAGGTCCGGAGGTGGTCCAGGCGTCCCACCCTACAAGTCCTCGGGGTGTGTGAAAACCCCCCTATCCGTACACACCGGGTAATTCGATGGGACCTTACTCTATACATATTCCCATGGGAAGTGATCCTTCATTAGAACTCCCATGGTTTGAACTCAAGACCTCCCTCTAGAGATCTTGCTCCCAAACCAACTAGTAATGAAAATAGGGAAAAAAGAAAGGAAGGGAAAGAAAAGAGATAATTCCTTGTGTATTGTATTGCTTGATCATACAAGAGAGGAGCACATGTGTATATATAGAATACATGGGGCCGATCAAGGCGATGAAAAAGGAAAAAAAGATTGGTTACAATCATCTAAAAGTCAAAACACATGTAAAATATGAAATTACACCATATTCTATAACATTCCTCCTCAAGCTGGTGCGAAGATATCGAGTAAACTCAGCTCGCTTAAGACATCAAGTTGTGATCGAGAGATGACCTTGGTGAGCATATCAACAAGTTGATCCTTGGATTGCAAATGAGGGAGAATATGACCCGCAGTAACGTGTCGCCGAAGAAAGTGGCAATCAACTTCAATATGCTTTTTGTGCTCAGGAATACTGGATTAGACGCAATGTTGATTGCAACCTGATTATCACAAAACACCATTAAGGGTTCAGACGAATCAAAACCCAACTCGGCTAGAAATTGCTTGGACCATAGTAATTTACAATCAGTATTAGCCATGGCACGATATTCAGCCTCTGCATTGGAAAGGGCAACAACAGTCTGTTTCTTGATACACCAAGAGACCAAATGAGAACCCAAAAAAATGCAATATCTTGTAGTCAAGCGACAATCATCCGGAGAACCAACCCAATCAGCATCTAAGTAACCTCGAATAACCAGTTGAGGCTAATGTTTATAAAACAAACCTTTTACAGGATGAGCCTTATGATAGCGAAGAATTCAAAACAATGCGTGAAGATGGCATGGGGCATGCATTAATTGACTAACTATGCCAATAACATACGATAAGTCAAGCCGGATGATGGTAAGTAAATGTGCTTGCCTACCAATTGCTGATAAAAGCGATGATCAAGAAGAGACTCCTATTAGATGCAAAATTTTTTTGAATTAAAATCAAGCGGTTTTTTCTGCACGCTTGCATATTGAATATCCAATATTATGAATAATGTTTAAAGCATATTTCCGTTGGAAAAGAACAAGTCCTTTAGAGGATCGAGCAATTCCAATTCTCAAGAAATAATGAAGTAAGCTAAGATCCTTAATATGAAAAGATTGTTGCAAATAGGCTTTCAAAGCACTGAAGAAAACTCATTATTCCCTGTTAAGACTATATCGTCTACATAAAACACAAGAACAACATCTTTAGTACGATACACAAAAATGGAATGGTCTGATTGACATCGTATAAAACCATAATTTAACAAGGATGTGCTAAATCTACCAAACCATGCCCGAGAAGACTCTTTGAGATCATATATTGCTAAGCTGACATACCTTCCCTTACTCCTCCTGTCTAATAAAGCTCAGAGGTGGCAACATATGAACTTCTTCTTTCAGGTCATCATAGAGAAATGCATTCTTAACATCTAAATGACAAAGTGTGCACTGTTGAGTAGTAACAATAAAGACAATAACCTAGACAGAGGTTATTTTTGCAACATGAAAGAAAGTATCCTGATAATCAATTTCATAGGTCTGACTAAAGCCTTTAGCCAGTAGGCAAGCTTTATATCGAACAATAGATCTGTCTGAATTGTGTTTGAGACCAAAGACCTACTTATACCCTACAGTAGTTTTATCCTATGATAGGGATACCATCTCCTAAGTTTGATTTTTTTAACGCAATCAATTTCGAAGAGCACTATCAATCTTCTTAGGAATGGAAGGGATATCTATTTTGGAGAGGAAGCTACGATATGACAGAGAAACAATATTATAGGAAACAAAGTGATATATTGGATGTTCAGTACACGCATGTTTACCTTTCCTCAAAGCAATAGGAAGATCAGAATTCTTAGGTGATGGATCTGAATGGTCCAAGGATGATTGGGTAGTAGTGGGTGAAGCATGGGGCATGTCTTTCTTCCTATGATAAACAATGAGAGGCTTAGAGGTAGACTGTAGATGGATCAGAAGAAGCGTCAACGGTATCTGTAAGAGTAGGAAGAACAAGAGGAGAAGATGACGATTTATGATTGGATGGTTGAAAATAGTGAGTATTTAAAAAAAAAACAGAGACAACATCGATAGAAACAAATCTTTTACCAGATATTGGATCGAAATACTTATATCCTTTTTTTAGTTGAAGAGTAGCTCAAGAGTACACAATTCATAGATTTTTTTGAAAGTTTGTCAGCAGAAAAATCATTGACAAAACAGGTACATCCAAAAACACAAAACGAAAGTATAGAAACAGAACGATTGGTAGTAAAGGTCATGAGTAGAAGATACCAGGATGATCCCTTTGCTAGTGATGCAGGTAAGGGTCTCATCTACAAGTTTAACATTTCCAAAAGAAAGAAGATTAAGAGAAGAAAGAAGATGAGACATGCCTGATATATGATCCATAGCCCCAAAATTAATAATCTAGGGATTGTTGGATGAGGTCTGAAAAACATATGAGATAGTATCTGGTTGAGCAATGGAAGTTTCGGCATAACCAGAGGATTGAAGGCTTTTAAGTTGCATCCTGTCTTGTTGCAAGGAATCAAATTCATGCCGAGACACTTGAATAACATAATCCCTAGGAGAAGTGGGGCTAGGAATGCAATATATAAAAAAAGCAGTTATTGTACAGTAATTGTTAAAAAAAATAAGCGGTGGAGATAAAGGGGGGCCCACGTAGGACCCACCTGATGGATGGATGGAGAGCCCAAAGCGACTAGGGTAGTGGTGTTCTTGAAGGCCAATGAACAATATCCAAAAGAAAGAGGATTAAGAGAAGAAAGAAGATGAGACATGCCTTACATATGATCCGTAGCACCAGAATCAATAATCTAGGGATTGTCGGATGAGGTCTGAAAAGCATATGAAATGGTATCTGATTGACCAATGGAAGTTTTGGCATAACCAGTGGATTGAAGGCTCTTATGCTGCATCATGTCTTGCTACACGGAATCAAATTCTTGCCGAGACACTTGAATAACATCATCTCCCAGAGAAGTGGGGCTAGGAATGCCATATATAGAAAAAGCAGTTATGGTACAGTAATTGTTCACAAAAAAACAGCAAAAAGTGGGTCCCACAACCAGAAATAAGTGGTGGAGATAAGGGCCCCCACAAGGAACCAAATCGTAGGACCCACCTGATGGATGGAAGAAGCGCCCAAAACGATTAAGGTGGTGGTGGTCTTGAAGGCCAATGAACAGTATCTGTACGGATCGAAGGTGAACAGTAAAACTGTTTCCCTAGGCTTACTTCAATTTGAAAAAAATGTGAACCCGTCGAGGAGATGATTCAACCATGAGGGGAGGCAATTGTAGGGGAAAGAGGCACATCAGAGGCTGCATGAAATGTAGAAATCCCCAAAAAAACGACAGCACAATGCGGAAAATTCAAAAATCGAACTTGGTTGATACCAATGTCTTAAAACCCGGCCCGTGGAGCGACCCGTCTTGGAGAAAGGGTGGGTTAACTAAGGTTCAACTGGGTTGACCCATAGTCAAACCCGGTCAAACTCGGTCAAACCCGTGCTATTAATATATATTATAAATAATATTAAATTATTAACTAAGGTTATATTTCATAAAAATATTTTTTTCTTCTCACAAACCCAATTGTAAATGCTAAAAATTATATTCTCAAAAGAACCAAAATCTTCGTCTTCATTTTCTTCAATTAAAGAAACCAAGGGTTTTTAAGGGTCACGGGTTTATTAGAAAAACCGGGTTGACCTGCGCAAAGGGTTTTTAATCCAGAAGGGTCTTAAAATGACCCGACCCATGTTTCAGCCGGGTCACGGTTGATCCACGGGTCAACCCGCAAGTCGGGTCGGGTTTGATAACATTGGTTGATACCATGTTATAATGAAAATAGGGAAAAAAATAAATAAAGTAAGGGAAGAAAAGAGAGATAATTCTTTGTGTATTGTATTACTTGATCATACAAGAGAAGAGAAGACATGTATATATAGAATATAGGGAGCCATTGTAGGTGATGCAAAAGGAAAGAAAGATATGTTACAATTATTTACAATCGATGATATCTAAAAGTCAAACACATGTAAAATGTGAAATTACGCCATACTCTACAACAATTATCGTAATCATTGAAGCTTTTTCCTGAAATTATAAAAACCATTCAAACTCAATTAAAAGAAAAAAAAAATCAAAGTACCATTAATATCTTCCCATCATCACAATCACTTTAATTAACAGATATAAAAGCTGGTGTATAAGAACCTGACAGGTTAGGCTTTTATCTCAAGCTTGAGCACAACCCATTTATTGAATGGGCTAATCTTGTAGGACTGAGCCCGGTTCATTGGTCAAATACTTGACCAAGCCTGTTTATTAATGTTGGATTTGGTTAGAACTAGGTCGGGCTTAGGCCTGTGACCAGCCCTAGTCCCCTGGGCCCCACATCAAAGAAGTTAATAGTATCATAAGACAAGCTTGCCGATTTTCAAATAAGTTGTATCTGTTCTTTTTAAGAAATACTTAAGACTTCATAACGACAAAAGTTTTCCCCCCAAACAGTTACTGTGACTGCTTGCAGTGATAAGTTACGGGGTATTTGATTCTAGTAATTCTCAAATGTTTTCTTTATCCAATAAATTACTCTGCTATAAAAAGTTTGTTTTTATACTTGTCACACTGCACAACTATTCATCATTTTCTTGTACTTGTGATTGCAGTGATGCATCATTTGGTTATGCTGGGGGGCCTCTCTTGTTCAAGAATTTGAATTTTGGTATAGATCTTGACAGCCGCATAGCAAGTAAGGCTTGTACTTGAAACTTATTGTTTGTTACCATGCATTGAAGTAGGCTAAATTACTGGTGCATTTTTCAGCTCTTAATCAAAGAGGTAGAGAACAGTGCATTTTCTCTGCCATTTGAATTTGATCATTGCTTAATGTGAGGGGTGCATCTTTTCCTCGAAATGGAGCCCTCTGGATTTGTCATTGTCATCTCCATTTATCCTTTGTATCTGGGGTTGGCACTCACAATTAGTCTTGACAACTTGTTTTCGCCCATACAATTGTTGAGGCAAAGCGACTCTGTGTAAATAGATAATTTGCAGTTTTACACTTTTTTCCACTCTCATAACATGTACATACATTCACTATAATAATCTCTTTCCTTTTTCCTTTCTTTCTACAGAAGTGATCACTTGTGAAATTGTTTATGGAACAATAGGATTTTTAATTTTCTTGTACATAGATGATGGTAAAGTCACCAATAATTGGATGGATCACAGCTTAGTTAGATTTTACAGTAGGCTTTTGCATTATTTCTTGCTTATCCGTCTTTTTTAGAGCTATATTAGATGCCTAGGATTGTTCCATCAAGGAGATTTATGGAGATGCCATGCTTATGGTGTAGTACATCAAATGACAAAAGCATGGACCCCACTTGTATAACGTTTGACGGAGGATTTTCAAATTCCTTGAAGTAGCAACTATATTTTTTTTTCTTTTAATTTTATTTTAGTTCTACTTGTTACCAATTTTGAAATTGTTTCCAGTGGTTGGCCCCAATGGCATCGGCAAATCTACCATCCTAAAATTGATATCAGGAGACCTTCAACCAAGCTCTGGAACAGTTTTTCGTTCTGCTAAGGTATTTTTTATTACTATTCTCAATCTTGTCTTTGCTACACCTGTCTTTTTTTTCCCCAATTATTTAACTGCACCTATCTTCTTTTCTTCTTTTCGTAGTTTCCGCCAGCTTATATGTCCTTAGTAGTGGTTATTATTTGTTTTATTTTTATCCCTTTTTTCTGTATTGGATGTTCTTTTTTTTTGGTGGTTTTTTTATATTGCATGACTTCAAAAACTTCTATATCCCAACCACCATCTCAATGTTTATGGTGTTGAGCTATTAAATTTAGTTGAGAGTGCATTTGGTGTTCCCCAACTTGTGAGCAGTTCAAACATTTTGACAGTGGATCTCTTTATAAATCTCAGGTGACAGGAATACATTAGACATCAATTGGATCTCCCCCAAGCTCAAACCTATATAAATTCTGCTCCTGGACATTGTCTTGGAGTGGTGATGCCGTGATGGAGGGGGAAAAAAAATTGGATTTCTGCACCACCCCAGTTGCTATGTATACTGGGTTTTTAACCTAATAATTCAGCAGTATATTATTACTGGTATGCATTATAGAGGATGTGCAGAAACCTTAACTGGTATTTATATTCTGTACCTTATGAAATCAAAATTTGAATAATATATCTCCACATCTAAGCCAGACAACTGTATGTGGGTTTTCAGTTTCGCTATTTATTGTTTTACACTTTCTGCTTTCATATTTTCTATTTAAAGTGATGCTAGCAAGTTTTAGGAAAGCATATTTTCTATTTAAAGTGATGCTAGCAAGTTTTAGGTCTTTGAATTGAATGAAAAATGCTTCAACTGGTCAAAGTTCATTTCTCAATTTTGGCAATGAAACATGCCAAACCATGAGATGTAGGTGTCTCTTTATCGCACCCCTACAGCCATTACCCACCCTTGAATGGATCTCTAATTCTCTCTCTCTCTTTTATTTTTTTTAAAAGTGATGATGGCAAGTTTTAGGTCTTTGAATTGAATGAAAAATGTTTCAACCGGTCAAAGTTCATTTCTTAATTTTGGCAATGAAACATCCCAAACCATCAGATGTAGGTCTCTCTTTGTCGCACCCCCACATGTTGAGATATGTTAAATTTATTGTATTTCCATTTATAGATGATATAGATTAGATTAAATTGATTGTGTACTCTCTTAATTAGGAAATTAGGATCCCCACATATTGGGAGAGATTATCCTTTGTACTCTATATATTGTCTTCTATTTAGTGAATTAATACACATGGGTGATAATTTTACTCTTAACTTTCAACATGGTATGTAGAGCAAGGTTTGATTATAGGTTCTGACTCAGATTCGGCACTTCCTTCTCTCCCTCTACCAGTGATAATTTTTCACCAGAGTGAGGAGTCATGGATTCAAACCACCACCTTCTTCCGTCTGCTTCACAAAAAATAAAAAGAAAAAAAAAATCTTCTGTTGCCTCTCCTTTTTGTTTTCTGCTGCCGCTGTCTCTCCTTCTCGGCCTGCGTTTGTCTTTCCGGCAAGGCTTTCGCTGGTGGGACCCTACCATACCCTTGTTGTTTTAGGGCTACCCATCCAATGGCTAGGATTTGCCGTATGAGGCCTTTGGCCTCCATTTTTTGGGCTCCCTTTTGCCAGCGATGTTACCGTCAAAAAATAACCTAGTTTCTGGTTTTCTACATAGATCCGTTGGCTCAGAGCACTACCTTCATCCAAATTTCTTCCACTGGAGTCGCTCCTTGCCCACCTACTCTCGCCTACGACGGACCTCAGATTTTGGTCAACCGTGGGGCCCTTTTGTTCCAGTCTCTTCTGTTAGTGCTTGGGGTGACAGAAACCCAATTTTGTGGGTTTTTTCCTTAGATCCAAGTGGATCTTGTCCTTGTGTAACTTGGATTGACACCACCAGAGTCGCCCCTAGCCCACCTTCCTTCGCTTGAGGTTGACCTTGGTCTTCGGTCAACGGTGGGCCCCCCTTTTTAGGTTTTCTGCACTATTGCTTGGGACATTTGTACCCAGATTTTCGGGTTTCCTTTGGTAGATCTGCTGGCTTTTAGCCCTCCTTCAAACCAGAACCAGTGGTTTCGCGCCTACAAGTGCTTGGCATCTACGAGGCTTTCGACTTTGTTTGTGCTTTGTGGGGCCCATTTCTGCAGTCTTCTTCTCAAATATGGCTTCCGTCGTCGCCTATCTCTTATTTTTTTTTTTTTTCCATTATTGTCCTCGAATCTCAATCAATAAATAAAATCCTCACTCCTTTTTTTGTGAGCCAAACGATCCCTCATTTGCCTTCAAGATCTGTTCTCTAGCCCTTTGACCTCTCATTTTAGAGATTTTTTTTCCTTGCATTTTGTGGGTGCTTCATAGGGCTATCTTTGTTTGTTCCCTTAGATCTGTAATCTTTCTTCAGATTTGAACCAATAATCTCACAACTCTAGCATCATTTGTATGGCGCGATTTTGAGTTTGAATGCCAGTGGAACTTTTTGAGCCTATTCTTTGGTCTTGTTAAATGGAGGTTTACGTTCTTATCCGTTTTACTATTCCTGCCCATGTTACTGTTCCTAACATGATTTCGGCATCTTTATTCGGATCAGTCTCTTTGCGGCGGACTTCTGTAGCGGATTCTCATTACTTCCCATGTCGTCTGAAGCATTACAGACATATCTTCCCTTTGCAGCCAGCACTTTCCGGCATCAGATCCGGCCATTGGAACATTTTCTACCTGCGCCATGCCCTTTTTTGGAGAGCTTTACCTCTGTACTGTGGTGTTACAGCCTAGCTGTTTCAAGAAATGAGTTTCCACCGTTCCTTCTCCAGTACTTGTTCCGGTACATGCTGCTGCATGACGCCAGTTGATTCCAGTTTTGGCTTTTCTACTTCGACCGGGCTCGATTTTTGGAGATTCTTGTTGATCTGCTTTCGCTCCATCAGAAGGCATCACCATTGGATCGTCAAGTTAAATATATTCAGCCTCAAGTGGGACCACTTGTGGGGGGGTGTTGAGATATATTAAATTTATTGTATTTCCATTTATAGATGGTACAGGTTAGATTAGATTGATTGTGTAATCTCTTAATTAGGAAATTAGGTTCCTCAAATATTGGGATATCTTTTGTACTCTATATATTGTCTTCTATTTATCCTTTGTACTTTATATAATGTCTTTTATTTAGTGAATTAATACACATGAGAGATAATTTTACTCTTAACTTTCAACACTACAACCATTACCCACCCTTGAATGGATCTCTAATTCTCTTCTTTTTCTTTTTTTTCCCTTTTTTTTAGAGGTAACAAGACAAATTATATTAATAGAGAAATAAAAATTACAAATACGTCATAGAAAAAGAGGGTCTAGAAGGACTAGACCGAAAAAAGAGTACACATGATAAAAGCATAAAAACAAAACAGCCAAAAGTCAAATATAATCAGCTTTGTGTTTTCCTGCTTGAACTCCTCCTATCTCAAAGATAGAAAACTCCTGAAGCTGGGCTGTTAACACCATTCTTGGTGATGAAGACGGCCACACCATTGGCTGCATGACTGACTTGGGAGTTACGCTTTCGAGGCTTTTAAAGCCATAGAGATATTAAACCAAGCTGATTTTTTGTAGGCACCATATCCTAACCAAGATCATTTTAACCAACCATTCTAGAGGTATTGGTGCTTATGTGAGCACCTTGGCACAATGAACACCATGCTAGACACAAGTCATGCAAAAATTGTCATTATGTGGAGTCTACTACCTATTGCAGGCCCCATTTTGTGGGATGGGTTCATTTGTAAGGTCTCCATTAATGGGGTTCACCAAAAAAAAATCACCCTAATTGAATTCCTCTGTGTGATTAAAACCTGAAAGATCAACAGCGGATATGGATAAGAAATCCTTCATTTTCAATCCAATGGCCATGTGTCACTCTAAACACCCAAGGCCCTTGTTATTTTGGTTGGACACCTTGGTGGATCTCATTATACCTGGATCTCACAGTCCCTCTCTTGTCTATAGAGTGCAAAATTTATAGGTTTGTTTGTATGTGAATACTGTGCACTTGAAGTTGGTCTTTATATTCTCCATGCATGCTGACTGTAATTTTTTTGTGCAGGTTCGTATGGCCGTTTTCAGTCAGCACCATGTTGATGGGCTTGATTTATCTTCAAATCCCCTTTTGTACATGATGCGCTGCTACCCGGTGCGTTCCTATGGTTTAGATCGTGTTGTTTCCCTATGTAGTAAAAAATCTTGCTGCCCTAGTCATGTATTTTAACTTGTAAAATATTTAATAGGAAATCTATGTTGTTGTCATCCATTTATTTTCTTTTTCTTTTTAAAATTTTCAATGGTTCCATTTTCAGCCACATGGCAAACACCAAGATTTGGACCATCCTTCCCAAAAGAAGGGGGAAAATGAAATCTGGATGAATAGCTGAACTATTTGGCCTAAAAATTAATGATTCTTGAACACTTCCATCCCACCCATGTGATTGGGCTTCTTCTCTTCATCGTAAATGGATTTTTATGAAATTGAAGATAGTCTTGTTGACCATCCATTTTCATTGACGTTGAAGATAAAACTACCCAATATTGTTAACAAGCCTTGTTCATCTTGTGTTATTTATAGCATATAGATATCTGGTTCACAATAAAACTTACTGAATATTGAGATTTAATACACCTGTTTTATTATAGCGTCTATGAGGAAGCACCCCACCCCCCCCCCCCCCCCCCCCCCCACACACCAATAAAAAAAATGTCTAGAAGGTTTTTGTGTTTTTGAATTATTGAATACAAAGCCATTGTTGTACATGTTTGAATTAGTTGAGGGTGGTAGTCAACATGACAATGACTTTCTGAACATGTGATTCATTTCTTGTGGATTTTAAGTTCTCTATTCCAAAAGAGACAAATGCCCCCAAACCATAGTTTAAAAACTCGAAAAATCTGAGCCAAGTCAATCCAAGTTAACTCAACTCAATAGGATTTTTAGTCGAAGAAGTCGGCGAATGGTTTTTTTGTTTGTTTCTTTTATTTTCTGGAAATTTGGCTGAGTTTCTTGACTCAATAGGATTTCAAATTAGTCCAAGTTTCTAGTTTTCAAACACTGGCCCAGTCTATACATGCTATAATTATTTATGGATTTTCATTATTTTTATGTTGGTTGGAATCTTGAGCTTTTTTTTTCATGTTATCATTCAGATAGGAATGACTATACTGAATTCTGTTCCTTTCAGGGAGTTCCTGAACAGAAACTCAGAGCTCACTTGGGTTCTTTTGGTGTCACTGGCAACCTTGCTCTTCAGCCCATGTACACTCTGTCAGGTACGTATCTGTTTAGGGTTGTTCTTTTCCCATTTCATTTGTCCTGGCAACCTTGCTCCAGTCCATGTACACTGTCAGATACATATCTCTATAGGGGTGTTCTTTTCCCCTGTTTCATTTTCATCATTTTCTGCTTGCTTGTGCTGATGGGCTTATCATTATTCTTTATGTTGGACTCACCTTGGTGAAGAGTTGATTCAATACTCAGAAATCAGAGCATTTAAAAGAGTCAACTTGACCTAATTCCCTTTCTTTTTTTGGTAATTTGGCCAAGTTCTTTTTTCGTAGCAAGTTCCTAACCATTTGCTAATCATATTAGGAAATGCCATAAAATGTGTCATTGAGCATCCATGAAATTTGTTTTCTGAGCCTTTTACCTGTATGCAATTGTAGGCTCTAATCTATTTCTACATGTACAGGGGGCCAAAAAAGCAGAGTTGCATTTGCAAAGATAACTTTCAAAAAGCCCCATATTATTCTTCTTGATGAGCCGTCAAACCATCTTGTAAGTGTAATGGAGTTTATGTGCTTTTAATTTAGACAATTGTTGCTAAACGTTTTTAAATTTTGATGTCAGCTCAAATTCAGTATAGAACAATTCTGTCTGCTCAAAACTGGCTCTCTTTTGGGGAACTCCCTGCCCAATCCACTTCCAACTGAATCATTAAAGGAAACCCAAAAGGTGTCCTAAAGAGAATGATTTTATCAAGTTTTAGGTATACTGAATGGTGTAACTCTGGTATGGGACCCAATTAGGTGGGCAACTAATGCACGCCCAAATGGAAATAGGGGGGTGGTGATTGCATGTGGGACAGGTATGCCCCAAGAACATTGTGTTCAGCTTAAGGCATGAGCTAGAAAATAATCACATTATTTGTGGGGCATGATTTATATTTGGTGAGAACCCGTCAAGGATTGTTGAAAGGGTCGTTTGCATTGTTGTTAAAATCTTACGATACCGATTCGTATCTTACGATTCATACGATATGATAAGAGGAACGATTCGTGTCTATTAACAAATCTTACGATTCGTATGAATAATAGAATTATGGAGTTATTAGGAATGTGAAAGCATGAGACATTGTGTTTTAATGGTTTTTAAGGTTTGAGTTGAGGGGCATTTAAGACTTCTCGATTTCTTAGGGAGCTTTTAGTTCATTATTGACTTTTCACATTATAATTGAATTATATACTGGTTTTATACTTTTGAGAGTTGGAGCATTGGAATTTAAATTCCAATATACTAATTATATAAATATTTACTTAATACTGAAAGAAAGTTGAACAATTGCTCATATTATTACATTTTCGATATTTTTTTCGTTATTTCATATGTTAAATATTTTGAGGAAACACATTAATGAATCTTACGATTATACGATTTACGATATATGATTTGCAGTTCAAGATTTATAACGATTTTTCGATACAATTCTATTTTCACAACATTGTCCGTTTGTCACTTTCCAGCTAATGGAAAATGAAGAGCTAAGAAATGAGACCTTTTCCCTCTTCCTCTATGGAATAAGGGCTCTTTGCCGAGCACAAAAATGAGACATTTTCCCCTTTCTCCAAGGAATCCATTTCCCTTGGGGGGAGACCAGAAATTTTAATGTGGAAAAGAGGGAGGTTTTCAGTGCTTGGCGAGACGTCACATTTATTTTCATCAAAAGAGGGAGGTTTTGATGCAAACAACATAAATGTGGGTTTCTGTGGTTTGACAGAGTGCCTGTCAGATACGTAAATCACATTCAAACATAATTTTTGTGGGGGAGTTGATTTCCTTGAGGAAATCGGCTAACATCCTCTTAAGACTCATGCTACTACAATCTTCGGGAGTGGTGTTGAGTGTACTCTTGAGTGAAAATGAATACTTAAAGCTAGTATCATGCAAACGAGCTGAAACCAATGAAAATAATCAGATTGAAATCATTATTTGTTTGCAGGATTTGGATGCTGTAGAGGCACTTATCCAGGGGCTTGTCCTTTTCCAAGGAGGAGTACTCATGGTATACTTCTTCTTTCAATGTTGTTATCTTGATCAAGGTACCTTCTCAGTGGTACATTTTCGAATGATAGTTGTACTTCTGCTTGCAGGTAAGCCATGATGAACATCTAATATCCGGCAGTGTGGGTGAGCTGTGGGCGGTGTCAGACGGCAAGGTGACACCATTTAATGGTACATTTCAGGATTACAAGACATTGATATCTTCCAAGTGAAATTGATAGTCTTGCCAGTATTTCTCTGGGATATTAATACTACAGTACAAAATACAAAGCCAAAGCGTAGCTTGTTACAGGATACAGGTTACTGCATAAAGCAATATACACATTGAAATAAGTAATGTCATGTATGGCATATAATTGATTCTATCGAAGTTCCTCTCTCCTTTTCTTCCCTTCTGGGTTTTGTTGTTGAAGAATCATTTGTTTGTCAATGAAGTTGTTTAGTATATATCTCACTAAATTTTCCGTCTTATTACGGCGGAGGGTGAAAAAATGTTCAAATGCTAGAAGCCCCTAATATAACCCTGCTGGAGATCGTTGCTCCCAATCTCTAGTTGGGAGGCATGACAACAAGCATGTACTGTTTGATAGTAAATTATGGGTGTGACGGTATGCTCGTCACTCTCATTTGATCGAAATTCATATCAAAGTCTGAAGCTGGGCAAAACCTGTGAGGGTTGGTTTGACGATCAAGAATTTGTCTAAGCCGTTGGGAGATTTGGAGTCAGGTCACTCTCAACACATAAGGGGCAATCTTTGTAATTTTATCCAGTGTGTATAGATAGGGAGGTTTGCACACGCTTTAAAGGGTAGTCAGATGCTTTAAGAAGCCTGGATATCTTAGTGTTTAAAAAAGAGAAGTTTTGAAACTGGGTGTCTAAATCCTCCATTCGATCCATCCATATTTCTGGCTTGAATAATTAGTTATTAACTGTTACAGCTCAATACCAAATCATGTAATGTTTCTCTGCGACTTCATGGTTTATAGAGGCATATGAAAATCCTGGTTCTCCATTTTTCTAAAAAGTAGAGGGCGAACAGCTTCAAGAGATTACCCATGAATATGTATTCCCATATATAGCTGCAAGTCTGGAACAGGCAATTGTCATGCTACTGAGGGTAGGATTTGAAGTCGAATTTTTTTTAAAAAAAAATTTCAGGATCGGGTGCTTGATTCAAAAAATCATTTTTAAACTCTTTAAAAATTTAATAACTTTAATTTATCTTTTAATTCTTAAATTTTTGTTAGCATATGTGGGCTCCACTTTGCTTAAATATAATGGGTCTGTTGAGAAAATTGAACATGAATATGAGATGGAAAGAAGCTTATCTTGTTTAGATTGAAGAAGCCAGTTTTTTAACCTCTAAATTTAGTCCTTAAACTGTTCCACCATATTTAGAGCCTGCTTTGGTTCAATGTAACGGGTCATTGGAAAATGCTAAGCATGAATGTGATAATGAAATAATTCACATTGATTGAATTCATATAGGCCATTTTTGTATAATTTGATGTCAATTAGAAACTCTTAAAGATAGTGAAGGATTTGCTTAAGAAAGAGGGAGTCTTAGTTTGATTTTCACTCTATCTCAAAGAGCCACTCTCTCTAGAGTTATCTTTTGTGTGTGGATAGAGAATTAGTCGGGTCCTTGAAGAGGGTTGGCACCTTGGTCATAAAAAAATTAAAAAGGAATGTGAGACTAAAGAACACCCAATGAGATTAATGACTCTCGTAACCAAAAACAAAAGTGGTAGATAATGACATCTACTTAGACAAAGTTTTTATAATATTTCATTTAAAATTGTAGAAACTATTTATTGTTATAAATTTATTAAACTCATAATTTGATCCTTTAATTTTAAATGAAATTTTAAAATAATATAGAAAATTTTCAGTCCGATCCAAACTTTTCAACCAAAATTTTGAAATATCAATAATGCTTCATAAATATCAGTCGACATGTCTGAAAAATGTTAATTATATATATAAATGAATTTATTACAACATTTTGAATGAGCGTGAATATGTCTATTATTAACATCTTAGCATCATTAAAACCATTGGAACTTACCCAATACCTTTTGTATTTCTTGAGATTTTTTTCTTTTTTGAATGAACTTACCTAATCGTTAAAAAAAAAAAAAAAACCATTGGAACTGAAAATCATGTTGTCTCACTTAATCTGAGAAAGGCCATCTCTTTTTCAAGAATCTTTTGCCATCTAGTTCACCCTCCAGGTTCCAAAAAGCATTCGTACAATTTTTGTACTATAATATAATTTACATATTGGATGATAATATCGTATATGTAATTCAGCAATCTGATAGACATGGACTTGTATTTCATAAATTGATTAATATTTTATGTTAGGCATAGAGATTTTTTATTTATTTTTATAATCAATATGTCCATGCTTCTTTGAGCACCTGATTAATTTTCTTGATAAGTTAAAGCTTCTTCACCTATACACAGGGTAATTCTACAGGGATGAGCCATTTGGAGTGGAGAGAGAATTTGACTCAAAATTCCCACTTTCTAAGACGGGTTTCTTACTATCACTCCAACACCACTGGCGTTATTCAGTACTGGAGTTTGAATGCACTCATTCCATTGTTGTTATTTTTTTTTTTTTTAATATTTATCATTATCAGAATCATGTAGTAAGTTATATTGTATGGTAGAAACCCTTTTTTTTTCATAATTTTATCTCTCACTCAATGAACTTCGATAAATTTTCAATTATTTAGGTATTACTTTATGTATAAGAAATGAATGTTAAATTCGGATGTCTCAGTGGTAGTGGAAGTTTTTGAGTCATAAATCATTGCCAAAGAAATGTTTTTATTGAGTTGTTAAAAATTTCCTATACGAGGGAAAATGGATGTAAGAACGAGAGATTTGATTTCGGACATCGGTGGGGCCCACAAATGGTTTAAAGTGGAGACGTCATCAAGGTGGAAACCATTTCATATTGATAATACTTGTATAATTATAAATATTGGGGCTGAAATCGGCCGGGTCGGCCCGATTTACTAATATATGGAATTTGACTCGACCCGACTTGATTTACTAATATATGGAATTCGATTCGACTTGACCTGAACTTTTGACCCGGACATCTTGACCCGACCCGACCCACATTTTGAACCTACTTTAGCCTACTTTTTACCGGGTTTGGTCGGTTTTGATCGAGTTAGGTCGGTTTTGATCGGGTTAGGTCGGTTTTGATCGGGTCAGGTCGGGTTAACTTAAAAATATCTCAACCCAACCAGACCCGACCCGCTGAGCCGACTTTCATAACCAGACCCTCCTGATTTTCGGGTCGGGTCATGCAGGTTCGGGCCAAAACCCGACCTGAATTTCACCCCTTATAAATATAATGACTTTAAAGCTCTCTGATTAATTTCCATAAGAATCATGTAGGCATTTTGCATTATCATATCTATCAGTTAAAATTAGCAGCATTAATCTCTAGTAAAACTTTTATCTACGATAATCATCCATTTATAAGACTGGAATAGGAAGAAAAATGAAATGTATATTTACTAAAAGGCCAGTTTGCACCTCCTTCGTTTGGTGGTTTGGGAAGAATAAGTAGGTTTGAAATACTTATAAATAATAAAAATCATCGATGCTTCCAGCAAAGTCGTTGTAGTATAGTGGTAAGTATTCCCGCCTGTCACGCGGGTGACCCGGGTTCGATCCCCGGCAACGGCGTTTTATTTTTGTATGTATTGTCCCCGCCCGGGGGTCGTTTGGGGGTAACATTACAATGTAAGAAGTTTGGAACATAAATATTTTCAATTCAAATAGGATACTGTTTTTAATAAAAGAAATAATACTTAAGACTCTGAATTTATTTCCAAATTTTTTTATAAATGCATTTATAAAATGTTCATCTTTCAACCGTTTTTGTTTCAACTTATATTTCAAAACTAAATTTACAAAAATCTTTTTCACTAATTTTTTATCAGTAAATGTAGTTCTATGTTTAGTTCTTTCTGAAACGTTCTATTTCTAACATAAAAATTGAAATAAAAGTATAAAACATGTATTTATAATAAAGCTCTGATAATCCGTGAGAATTGATTTGATGATCAAGAGCACATCTGAAATACAGGAGATCTCAGGTTTCAAATTACTCTCCACACAAAATGACCACTCTCTATGGTTTTAGTAAGAGGTATGGATGGATGCCTTGGTCTTAAAAAAAAAAAGAGCTCTAGTCTCTTTTCTACTTTGAGTTAATTATTTTTAGTGAAAATTTTTCTTAGTTTAAATATTAATTTCTAATTTGTTAAAATGTCTGAGACTCAGGTAAAAATCTTTCCACTGTATTAATGTTTTTATATATTCATATTTATTCGAGCTTCAATCATATAAATCCTTAACGTAAAATACATAAAAAATTACTTCAATTTTCTTCTATAAAATGTATTCATCTTTTTCAATAAAAGAAACCGTAGTTGACAAAAGTTTGGTATGATTCTCTAGAGGCAAACTAAAATAATCATTAACTTAATAGCAAATGAAATGGAAATATAACCTTGAGGCATTTTCATTTTCATTTTCATTTTTATCACGAAAGTATCGGCAAAATAACTTTTACACGATAATAATCCGAGTTTATCGCGTCTGCCGTTTTTAATGGTAAATATCCGTTAAAACGCGTTTTTATCGTGAAAAACGACAAATTTCCATTAAAATCACAAAATCTTACCGTTCAATTCCTGTAAAAAATTATTGGGCCAAATATACATTTTTTTTTTAAATATCATCTTTATTCTCAAACTCCAACCACATAATGTATTTATTATATTATTATTATTATTTTTTAAATATTTTATTTTTTGCAAGATTTTCCCGTTAAATTCCCAATAAAAATTCAAGAATTTGAAATTATCCCGGTATTAACAATTGTTGTTAATATCGCGAAAGCAAGATTTGTGACAATGCTTGTTACACGATTTCTCGTTAGGATTTATTGGCTTAGAAACACAGTATCAGCATCCTTGTCATCCTGAACTGGAGTCCGCCTTAGAAATACAATATATGAGCTAAAATTAATACGAAAATATGATTTATTTAGGTACATTCACAGCTATATTGAGTGATGTAGGACATGGATAGAATGGACCCCACTTATTATTTTATCAGCGAGTTTTCTAATTTCTAAATTTAATTTTATTTGTTAGTTTCCTACTGTAATTAGGTGTCCTAATTAGGTTTCACTCCTAAGTACTTTCCTAATATTGCTAGGTTTTCTCTTTTATTTTCTATATATAAAGGGATGATGTAGTGGGTTAGAAACATCTCCCATCAATATGGAATGAAAATCAAATTTTATTTTCTCGTTCTCTCCTTCTTCTTCTTCTCAGTTGGCTTTTCTTCCTTCTCCTACTTCTCCTAGTTTAGGTGAAGACTAAGAATCACCGTTTTGCTAAATTGCTCCGCTGGTGAACATCGATCCCACATCATTAAGTCAAGTCAAATTTTGACTCCTCTTTCTAATTTAGTGTCAATTTTTAGGAAATTAATACCTCGCACGAGGTAACTCAATTGACAAACACTTTATCTCAGGAATCAAAAGTCTTAGGTTAATCTTATAGTCACTGGATGCTTGTGACTTGTGAGAGGGCGAGAGGCTATGGGTATATAGAGCTTTATCCAATGCCCTCGTACTTAGGAGTAGGGGTTTAAAAATCGGTATATCGGCCGATACGATATGTCGACCGATATATCGTTATCGGCTGATATTTTTCTCTTTCTTCCTTGTTTTTTTAAATATCGGCTGATATCGGCCGATATTTTGATATTGGGCCGATATAATACGACCGATATCAAGGCCGACATTGTGAATATCGGCCGATACGATACATATCGGCCGATATTCACATATCCAAAACCGATATATATCGGCCAATATGATACGTATCGGCCTATATTTCAACCCCTGCTTAGGAGAGGTGGGGTCCTGTCTATCATAAAAACATTAGGACATTGATTTGAGTACCATTGATTTTACTAATATTAAACACCATCTCACCATAAATTAAAATTATTTTTTTATTTTACCTTCATTTTATCATGATAAATTGATATTAGTTAAAAGTAGAAGGGTAAATTAAGAAAAAATCCAATTTATTGCGAGACAATTTTCGATGTTTGGTGCTCCAACTAATTCCCTTTTTATATTGAATCAGATTGAATAACAGTGTAATTTAAGATAATAGACTTTACCTACACTCAAAATTAACCATCAACTAAAATTTCCATTTGACTTACCCCAATCTTTAAGGTTAGGGTCGCTTGTAAACCCGACAACCATCTGAATCCAATATAAATGATTGAATTTGAACACGGGTGCAAATATTGGCTAATACGTCAATATCTCAACCGTATCATATCAGCCGATATCGGCCGTTTTATTAAAAAAAAAGAGAGAATAATATCGGCCGACACTGAATTTTGCACCCCTGCATGTAACAATATGTCAGGTTAAGCTCCTAAATTCTTAAGCTTAATTATATAAATCGTTGGGCGCCGGCTTTTACAAGAAACTCTTAAAAGATTGTTAGGCGGCTCATTTAGCCATTTTCATTTTTTATGTACAATTACACGTAGTCCATTTTTAAAAAAATTGTTTTGAAATTAATTAAAATAGATCGTTCAAATTCAAAATAGAGATAATTAATTATAGGTAAATCAAATTTAAGTTCAAAATTCAATTTACAACAACTTGAGCATAATAGTCAAAGTCACTGGGAATCTTGAAAAATCGAATAGTGAATCATTGAAATTTAAGCTCAAGTTTGATTGACTTATGGCTCAGTATGGTTACTTTGGTGTCTTAATAGAGTTAACCTAGCGAGACATACTAGACGAGACATACCATTGGATCACGGTAAGTCTCAAAAATTTAAGTTTATTTGATAGGTGATTAGATGAATATAAGCTATATAAACTTTAACTATCAATTGATGATTTAAGACATATAATCTCGACTTTAAAATTTCGATAAGATAGGTCATTGATTTTAAAAAATTTAAAATCGAAAAATAAGATCATTAGATGGAGGTGAAACTTTATACAAAAATTATTCATATCATCCTTACATCAGACCCAACAAAGCGGGCTCAGAAAATCTGTTCTAAGTTTTAACTGAGTGACACCTGTGTCTCGCCAACAAAGTAGAGTTTTTCTTATAATAATCTCGCTCAAGCTTAGAAATTTTTAAAGAAGCCGGCTTAGGCTTTTAACCTTAATTTTGGACTGAATTGGGCCTCCTATATATAAACGGGCTTGAGCTGCATAGCCCAGCCCGAACACAGCCTGTTAACACTCTTCAATGGCGAAATTGACGTCCTTTCTCCCGTTATCTCTCCCGCACTTTACGTCCCTTCTCTCTCCCTCTCCCATCCAAACTTGCAATCCCAATTTGAAATCCAAAACCATCGTCCGCTCGTTTCTTTTCCATATTTTGCAGTCGAATCCTATCCTAACAGAGAAGGAGAAGGAGAAGGGAAGGGAGAGAGGGAGAGGAGACAAGAAGATGGACAAGTGTGGTGGGTTCCTAACATGTGAGAAGCTGGATCAAATGGCGAATTGGGTGGGAACCAACGTCGCTTCGGCCTTTTTCGCCTCCCTCGAGCGCTGTTCTTGCATTAACCTCACCACCAACGACGTCTCCGACGACAGCGACGACAACAAAAACAAAAATAGCAGAAGTGGGGACTCTCATCTTGTCTCCAACACCAATTCCCGCATCCCCGCCATCTGATCGTCTCTTTCTTCGTCTTCCCCATCTCCATTCTCCATTCTCAGCGCTGCGTTCCTTTGTGTTTCATTTTCACGGCTGTTTCTAAGCTGAAGGCGGTAACAAGTGCTCTTCATTTTGGGGGAGAGGAGAGGAGAGGAGAATAAGGGAGCCCATTTTTTTTACTACTGTCTCACCAGGATCATGTAAACTAGCTATTATTATGTAAGATGTTTGACAGTAAATGGAACTTAAAATCTCCCCTTGTGAAGAGAATTTCTTGACCGTTACATCATCCTCTGTTTTTTTTTTTAAATTTGACGTCCCATTAAGAAATTTCAAAGAGAATTGGATCAAGTAATTAAGAATAGGAAGAATGCCCGGATGGGATCTTTGAGATCTACATGCTTTTTGGGTTTTTGAGAAAAAAAAAAAACTTCGATTTTCCGATAGTGGATGGTAGAGTGGAATTAAGTTGATATTTGAAATTCAAGATTCAAACTCGACTCCAAGTCCAAACGAGTCAAGTAACTCATGAGTTTTTCAACTTGATTCAAAAAGATTTGATAAAACTCATCGATTCACTATGTATAAAATCTATTAAGTTGAGTCAAATCAATTTGACTCGCCGAAGTTTGTTAAAATTTTTATCCATGAATCTATCATATGATGAAAACTTTGGATAAGACGGTCCACAATGTGAGCTATAAAGCTGTTGAAATAAGATTCATTATGCATCCTAATATTTAATTTTTAATATCAAAATAATTAAGTACATAAAATGGATATCAAATGAGGTTGTATCTGAGTTTAAAAGATAAACTAACAATTTCAACGGATTTTAAACTCAAACATCTTCAAACCAAGCTCAAAGTGACCCATAAACCGCGACCCATACTTACCTTGACTCGTTTGAACCTCAATAGCTTGTAATCGAAATTTTGGAAAGTGAATTAGATCGCTTGTACAATACTACAGTCGAGAGCTATAAGGAGCTATAATTCAGTGATCTATGTGGAAAGAGATGATTATAAGGTTCTATCATAATTTAAAAATTAAAAAAAATCAAATGAGTCAATTTGAGTTGATTTAACTTGATAAAATTTTGAAAATCTTAATTTTTTTTAAAAAAAAATCTCAGTATGCATAAGTCGATATCGGTGAGATCTCGGTCATAACACCTATTATTCACTAATTCGTGTATTGACGGAGATTCATACCCTATTATGTAAAAAAGGATGTTTAGCTTTTCCAGTTCCCAAGCCTTGCTAGAAAGATGCCTTGGAAAGAAGACGATGAAAAGGCCAAATTTTAAATCTTTTTTTTTTTATCTATGAGTCGTTCTACTGTAAGTGAGATAAGGGTCAAAGTTGTTCTTTCAGTAAATCATTCTCTCCATCATCATATTCATCTTCGCCACTTTTTCAATTATATACAATTAATATTATTTAATCAAATTTTCAATCAAAAAATTATTTTTGTTTCTCTCTGAAATGGCATGTATCGAATAGAAATTCATCCTATGTAAGTTCAGGCCTGTGAGGGTGACCCTCACTTTTCTCTCCTAAAACAGCATATAAAGAAAATAGTTGCTTTCCACTCATCGAGTAAATGGTATTTATTTATCAAGAAACTTTCCAAGATCACCCTACCACATTCTGCCGTTTTTAATAATAATGACAGTGATAGATCATCTTTTTCAATAATCATAGTGATAGATCTTAAAAATTGAACTTTTCTTACCATTTTGGATGATATAACAGGTCATGTCAGCATAACTTATTATATTTTGGAGGACACAAGTGAGACTTTTATTTATTTTATCTATATACGAAGAGATAATAAACTATAGCATCAAATAAATCTTAATATTTTGGAGGACTTGACTTTATATTTTATCGTGTAAGATCTCGCTTCCACCATATAATTTATATTCGGAAAGTTCCATTATATGATTTGAGTCAGGGGTACAAATATCGGCCAATACATATCGTATCAGCCGATATGTATCGGTTTTGAAGTAGTGAATATCGGCCGATATATATCGTTATCGGCCGATATTCACAATATCGGCTGAAATATCGGCCGTATTATATCGGCCGATATCGGCTGGAGAGAGAAAAATATCGACTGATATATCGGCCGATAACGATTTTTTATCCCCTAATTTGAGTTTTATGTTGTTGAAAAAATGAGGAAAAACTTATTTACGTGTCTAATTCAAAGGGTATAATATAGTTTATATATATAAGAAGAATTTATTAAGAATAGTTCTCATGAGACTTTATTAGACTGGACAATGGATGCCATCTCGACTCACATGGATGGTTGAGTTTGACTAGAATATGAGTGCAATCTCATCTGAAAACAAATGCATTTAGTGCTAGACTTTAATACTTCGAAACATGTCAAAAATGTTCAAGATTACATGAATTGAATCTCAATAATTAAACACGAATTTGCATATCTTGAGCTCACAATGAAAATCCAAAGCCCTGAAGTTGATATACACCTTGAGACTCTTCCAATTGATGAAACAAATCATCAATATGAATTTGGGACACTTAAACAACCACCCAAATTGATCTACAAATTTTCTCTCCTCTTTTTAAACCTTATGATTGAATGTGATGAAACTCCATGACTTGTGTCGTGAGTGGAGAGAGGAACCCACGGTCTTTATTTATAATGTTACCGTTTATCTAAAAATAACTCATATCCCCAGGACTAAAAAAATCGACAGATATGTATTAGTTTTTTATATGGCCAACCAATAGGTCAAAATTTAGTATACCGTACTTATGTACGTACGATGACTGTAGAAACCAATGCGGCCAATAATCTCACCATATCGTCATGGACAATATCAACAATATTCAACTCTTTAAAAAAATTCAAAAAAAAAAAAATTGTTTTGATAAATTTTCGAGTTCAATCTTCCATTGAGTATAATTTTAAGAATCTTTAGAAGCAAGTTTTTCAAGTGTTCAAGATATTTGCCAGTTCCAAACTTTTTCCCTTAAAATTTGACTATCTTTAGTTATTTTCTATCATTTTTTTTTTGAATTTTGCTCTAAGATAATCCTAATTTTTTATTTTTTTGAAACAATTTAATCAACTAATATTAAGTGCTTATAGAATTGAATGGAGATGTCTTAATATGATTGATATAGTTTGCAGGGTGTTTGTGTGATTTTTTTTTTTGTAAATTAATGAAAATTGGGTTTTCTAAGATAATTCCCATTTTGGAGTTTTTTGTCCAAAAAAATAAATAAAATGATATGCAAAATGTTTCTGAAATTATGAAGAGCCCTTAATGTGAATGGTATATTTTAGAGTGTTACTTTGATTTTTCTAATATCTAACATTTTTATGAAGTTTAGAGTTTTTTTTTAAAATAAATTATGAATTATAATAGAAGATACATGTCACAATAAGATACTAGGGAACATGAATTTCATATTTGTAACAGCCCAACCCGATTTTTCAGGATTTTAGGGTTTTGGTGGCAGTGAGGGGAGTGTAGCCCTGCGGAGCCTTGGATTGCCCGATTCCGAGTTCGGAGACTTGGGGTATTTTGGTGATTTCAAATTATTGTGTACTTTATCATGGAAAAATATTTTAAAATCACACGTTTTCTCTCCGATGTTTGCCGCTTGATTTATATTTAGTTTTAAATTGTTTTCAAAAGCTTGAGATTTGATTTTTGGTAAAATAATAATAATAATAATAATCAAATAAAAATAATTAAATAATTAAATCAAAACCATAAATACCCTAAGTCTTTAAAACCCCAAACCCACCTAAACCCTAACCCCTAAATATCCCCTCTTTCCCCCGCAGCACTGTAGCAATTGAGGCTACAGTGCTGCATGCCCCTCTTGCCCTCTCTCCCGTCTCTTTCCTCTCCTTCCCTCTAATCCTAACCCTAACCCTAAGCTCCCTCCTCTCATTCCCCTCCCTCAAGCCGCCGCCGCCTCTCTCTCTCTCTCTCTCTCGGCCTCTCCCCTCTCCCATTTCTGTCGATGCTTTGCCCTCATTTTCTCGCACCTCCATCTCGTCCGAGCAGCCCCAGTTCCGTTGCCGGAATCCAACACTCTCGTTGCCGTCAAATCTTCAGCCCAATCCCAGGTACTTCTTTCTTTCCTTCTCCCTTCTCCGATTTTCCCTTTTTTCCTTCCTTGTCTCCCCTTTCCTTTCTTTTCCTCCTTTTTCTTTCTTTTTCCCTGTTTGGCAAGGTTACTGAGCCAACTCAACCGAGTCACCGAGTTGACTCAACTGGGTTCAGTTCTGGGTCCAGCAGTCCTCAGTCTGGCGCAGATCTGTTCGACCAGGCCCAGCTCCCAGTGTTGGGCCCGAGTCCCAAGCCCAGTCAGGCCCAAACTTGGTCTGGCCCAGTTCGGCCCAGCCCATCTCGCAGATCAGGCCTAGTTCACCAGATCTGGTCCGGTCCAGCTAGGCCCAGGCCCAACTCAGCCAGTATGGCCCAGTTCCAACTGGCCCGGCCCTTTTTAGGCCCAGCCCAGTTCAGCCCAGCTTTGTGCCCGACCCATCTTAAAGCCCAATTTTCAGATCCGGCCCATTTTAGATCTAGTTTTCAGTTTTAAGCCCAATCCCAAACCTGACCTAGTTTTTGACTGGTTTTCAGTTTTGGGCCATGTTCGGCCCATTTTGGGCCCATTTGTGGCCCAGACTTGTTTTAGCCCGTTTTAACCCGTTCTTTAATCTTTGCATTTCTTTTTTTCAGATCGAGCCCCCTTCAACCCAGTGGATCCGGTTTCTCGAAGTTGATTTCAAAACGCACACATGTGAGGGAACTTATCACCACTTTTAGCATGCATCTATGCATCTTACTTCTCTATCAAATGTGCGGGTATGAAATGCGGCGAATGGGGGTTCTTGGTATTATGAGCCACTCGGCAAGGGAACTGTTGATACCAATATGTGGCGGGCCCCCATCCGGGTGTATTTGTATCCGATGCCCGCAGAGGCATATACGAGTTGTTTATCTGATGTCACGATTGATTGGTCATGTGGTGACATGATTAGGGTTTTTTTTTATTGATAATGTGTTCAGATGCCAACATGTATGTAGTGATATATGTCTGATTATGGTGTGATATGTCGTGTTGATAGTATGCTATATGATTATGTGATAGTTAGTTTGAACTGCTAGACATTATAACATGTTTGGATGTTAACATGCCAGCCCGTGATAAATAGTGATATATACACCTGATTATTATGTAATGAACTATGTTAATAGCAAGTGTAGGTGTAGAGGTAATTGTGCATACATATAACTAACGTATGTGGGATGCCGGTGGAGGCATGGGTACTAGGCAACATCAGGATCTAGAGACTCCCCCTAGCTTGTCGGGTAGTAGGGTAGATGTTGTGTGGGACCGCGCAGTGGAAGGGTGGTTGGACAATGGGCTACTCGGTGGTTGGATATGAGTTGAAGTTTTTCTTCGCATGGGTTAGATTGTCAGGTGTGATCTTTAAACACGCCTACGAGGAAGGTGTGGTCCGGCTTGGAGGGCGAGGTGCTCGAGAGTCCTAAGAGGGACATGTTGTGAGGTGGTCATGAAAACCTCTAGGAAGTTCTGGGGTTGAGTGTTAGCTCCTCCAAAGCTGACTTAGAGGTCATCACAAACACGCTACCCGAGTGCGTGGCGGATGAGACATTCCCAGTGGTCTAATGGGTTGAGTGGTTCGCCCGCGTGGAGACCAGAGGGTGGGATGGCAGCTTGTGATCCCCGGATGACTGAGTAGGCTGAGGATGTGCTTACTTGGTCATTGGTCGAGAGATGATGCAGTGAGGGACAACTCCCGTTAGTACGGCTTGTGATCCCCGAATGACCGAGTATGCTGAGGGAGTGCTCGCCTAGTCATTGGTCGAGGGATGATGCGGTGAGGGACAGCTCCCGCTAGTATGGCTTGTGATCCCCGAATGACCGAGTAGGCTGAGGAGGTGCTCACATGGTCATTGGTCGAGGGATGATGCAGTGAGGGATAGCTCCTGCTAGTATGACTTGTGATCCCCAGATGACCGAGTAGGCTGAGGAGGTGTTCGACCTCTCATTGGTCGAGGGACGATGCAATGAGGGACAACTCTCACTGGTATGGTTTGTGATTTCCCGGGTGACCGAGTTGGCTGAGGATGTGCTCGCCCGCTCATTGGTTGAGAGATCATGCGGTGAGATATTCCAAGCTAGGACACCTGTAGGGTGGGGGCAGCTTGCGATGTGATATGACGAGATATTCTAGGCTAGGACACCTGTAGGGTGGGGACAGTCTGCGATGTGATGCGCTGTGACAGCTTGTGATGTGATGTGATGTGATGAGATATTCCAGGCTAGGACACCTGTAGTGTGGGGACAACCTGCGATGTGATGTGATGAGATATTCCAGGCTAGGACACCTGTAGGGTAGGGACAACATGTGATGTAATGTGATGAGATATTGCAGGCTAGGACACCTGTAGGGTGGGGGCAGCCTGCGGTGCGGTGTGAGATGATGTTTCAGGCTATGACACCTGCAGGGTGGGTACAATCTGAGGTATGGTATTCCAGACTAGGACACCTGTAGGTTGGGGGCAACGTGCGGTGTGGTGTGAGATGATGTTCCAAGCTATGACACCTGCAAAGTGGGTACAGTCTGAGTTATGATATTCCAGGCTAGGACACCTGTATGATGGAGACAGCCGGTGGTGTGATGTGGTAGTGTGTTTATCCGCTGTTATGACTTTGGGGTTCATTATTGAGACTTGTGTTGTGGGTGTTTACTCACCAGGAATTTATAGGCTCCTAACGAGTGAGTTCGACCGGCTCACTTGGTAGAAGACCTATAGAATTCTGTGAGGGTTGGATACGCCAATCATGTGGGGACCAACAGATGGGGTCCAAGGTTATAGGTTTGATTATTGAGACTCTGGTGCTTGGTTGAGGAGACCATAAATGAGTCTAGTTGACAGTCCGTTGAGGACTGGTGAGGTGGTTACTCCCGTGTGGTAGTCGGTTGGGACTCTAGTGAGTCCGACACTTGGGTTGGTCGTGGTATGTGTGCGGGTTGTCACGAGAGAGTCATAGGTCTGGTCGAGGAGTATGGATCCTGATCCGGTTGGAGATCAGTCTGTGCACCCGATGGTGGGTGGACCGCAGTGGATGGGCACATGAGGGAGTTGCCATAGAGTTGTATTGAGTTGGTTAGAAGATATACTAGAGGCCCGACAGAAGTGGACCCGTGTGTTAGGGGTAGGGCACCAGCTTGCATAGTCATTCATGTAGACATCATAGACATTAATGTATTCATATGATCATATACAGTGTATACTTGGTGACATATGATGCATGTGTTACCCTCACTGGGCATGTAGAGCTCACCCCTTACTCACAAGTACTTCATAGATGAAGGGTAGGCGGGACCCTCAATCGGACATTGGGTGTAGAGTTGCAGCTTTGTACTTGTCATAGTTTTATTTAGTAATTCAGAACTTGCTAATATATTTGAGATATGTGTACATTTCATTAAGTTGGATGAATGTAATAATGGAATGATGTTATTGTTTCCAATTATGATTAATACTTTATTGGTACTATCGGTTATTCGTTTAATTGTGGGTTGCCCGTGGTTACTTGGAATTGCGGGAGCAGTATCTCCCATTAAGGAAAAAAAAAATATACCCTTGAAATAGTAACAGATTGGTTTCGAGACTTTTTATCAGTTTAACATATTCGTAGCGGGACGGGTTGTTACAATATTAGGTGTTTCTTTATATAGTTTTTCTATTTACTAAATTTTTAAACATTTTTTCTATTTACTCCATTTTGACTTGTAATTATGGATTTTTAATATTAATTTTATCTTTGATGAGACTTATTAACTTGGATTTTTTATAAGCTATTATAATAGATTATTATATTATTTATTTCACATCATCAATGAACAAATTATAATTTTTTATGAAAAGATGTATTAGCAATTTTTTTCATTTACTAGAATTTAAAAATAATTGTATATGTAAAATTTTTTCATCTCACTTCTTACCATTGGAATGCAAGTGCAATAACTTTATTATAAATTATAATTATGGGAAAGAATCTATAAAAAATGTATAATATTATTACAAAATATATTGTTAGTTTTTATTTGATGGATATTATTTACTAATTATATCTTATAAAATTTTATTTTTATTTTTTATTATATAAAATCACTAATAGTCATTGATTATCATAAAATTAATAATATATCATGTTTCTCTTGCTTACATTTACTAAACAACATTTTTTTCTCTTAAGAAAAGTTTTTTCCTCTTATACTTTTTCACTATAATTATTAAACAAGATAACGGACATGTCTCTTGAGAAACCTCTCTTCAACGGAAATCCCTACGTAATGGAAACTACTGCAGAATCTGCTCCTCATCCAAACACAGTGTAAGTGTTACACCATGTGATTGAACTTTTAAAAACTTGCAAACATATGAAACTAAAAGAATTGAAATATTGGTCAGTACTAATAATTTAATAAATTACAATAAAGAAATAATTAATATTTTTAGTATAAAAGAATGGTAGTTGAGATACATTCCATTTTAATAAAACGAGACATATTTATATTTTGAAATTTTTAAATGATATTAATAGTAGAAAAAATACGAAAATAATACCTAAATGAAAGATCCTATTAAAGGCAGCACATGTAGACACCTGGAAATTCTGCCCTAATACACCCGATTTCTAAATTTTGGGTGAAAGGACTGTTTTGCCTTTCCACTTCCACTTCCGTCTCACCGAACGAATCAACCGAAGGAAATGTCATTCGTTCGAAGGATATACCACCGAACCGATTGGGAAGGGAAAAAAAACCGTGGGCCCAAATGTTGTGATTTTAATTTAACTCGCAAGGGCACGAACCAGTTAATAGTATAGTGTATGAGTGCGAGGTCGTACCCAAGGGAAATCAATAAAATATATGTACGAAATAAAAAATGGCACTATTAAAATAATGTGATTTAATAAAATAATTTTCTAAAACATATAGTTATAATCTTAATTTAGCACAATAATTAATTGATTATCTAGTTTTAGTAATTAACATAAATTTTGATTAAAATAATGGAGTAAATTTAACTGACCTAAATAAAATGTAAATTTAAGAGACAAATAAAATGTTTCTAACCTAGTTAAATTGTTTTGATGAATTTTAAGAAAGAATAAAATAAATCAATAATAATAAATTGTTTACATATTTTAGAATGGAATCGGAACAAATATTGAAGGCGGCATGTTATCCTATTTAAAAATAAAATCATGGCCTAGACTATAAATATTCTGGAATTATTAAATATAATTCAAGTTCATTATTTAATAAAATTCTAATTAGAATAATTATATCGTCCATTAAATCAGAATTTTTCAAATCAAGCCTTAGGCTTGAGTGAGATTTAAACTTGCATTTTTCAGATCTAAAATAAACCGTTGTTGAAAAGAACCTTAGAATGGAAAATTAGTCAAGTCTCACCGATCCTAAAAGGAGTTCCACTTTTCCTTGAAAAATTCTAAAATTAATTTATTTCATAAAGTTCATAAAAAGAATTAAAATAAAATTAAAAACCATTATTATCAAATATTCAATAATTGGGAATAACATAAATCTAAACAAACCGCCATGAATTTTATTTAAATATTTGGAAATGAAATACAATCCTTTGGACTTTACATAAAAATAAAAAATAAATAACTTAAAAGAAATTAAATATTTTTTCTCTGTCTTTGGTCATCCAACTTCAGTCCCTTCGACGTCTTGCCCGGTTCAACCTTCAATAGTATCAAACACATGAATTTATAGAAGAGAAGGGATGAGATAAGAGACTCTTCAAATTCAGTCGAGATAAAAGACCCATTTAAATTCAAATTGATGAGTGAGTGACGTGTAACCCTTCTCAAAATCCCCATTTTTCTCTCCATTCTTCCTTCGGTTCAAACTTTTATTTTTATCCTAATCCCCCTTCTGCTGCACGGTACCTGCTTAACAATGTACAACAGCTTCGAACTCCTTTCTTTTCTCTCCTTTCTCTTTAAAGATTGGCTAACTCTCTCTTTTTCTTCTATGCAAATCTTACCTCTTCCTTATCCTTATCTTCTTTCTCAGTTGATCTTACCTCTTCCGTATCTCTATCTTCTTCTCAGTTAATCTTACCTCTTCCTTATCTCTCCCATATCTCTTTGCAGGACCCAACTTCTTCTTCCTTATCTCTATCTTCTTCTTTCTCATCTTTAGCAACCCACCTTCTTCTTATCTCATTCAAACTCTGCTCTTTTCTTCCTTATCCTTATCTTCTCTATCTTATCTCTGCTGAAAACATATGGATTTGACTCTGCTATCTTAGCTGCATTTCTCCTCAGCTGGCTGCCCATCTTCTGCAGTTTTGGGCTGGCGTGAGTGTGGAGTTTGAATATGTTGTTGCTGCTGATGCTTCGTTCTGTTGCTACCTGCCTACAACCTTCCCATAGGTTCCATTGTCCCTGCCAACTGCTGTCAAGATTCAAACAACAACTTGCAAAACCACCCCTGTTGCACAAGTCCACCTTGCTCCATCTTAGTCCGCTGCAACGCACATCCGTGCCCGGCGATGGGAAGATCAGAGACCCATTTATTCTTCTTCTTCTCCTCTGCTTCACTTTGAGAATGTACCGCTGTATCCTCTCATGGCAGCACCTCTTGTTTGCTCTCTGCTGATTTCTTGGTGGCAGCCAGAGACTTATTCATGAGCCGATTCTCTAATTCCTTATCTTGTTAAATGAGAGCTATATGATGGTCCAAGAAGGTGGGTCAAAAATAGAGAAGTTATTATTTTAATTCAAATTCTCATAATGGATTTGTATTAAATAATTTACAATGAATTCCAAAATTACATAGTAAAATTACAAACTTTCCAAATTTAACATTGTGGACCCTTTTCTCCAATTTTTATTCACATTTCTTGTATTTTTCAAAATATTCTGCAAAACTCAAAAGCATATTAAACATATCAAATGTTTACAAAATAAAGATTAATTAATCTAATATTAAAGAGTAAAATTGTAGTTTTACGGTGTTTATTCTGTCCCAATACACCCGATTTCTAAATTTTGGATGAAATGACTGTTTTGCCCTTCCACTTCCACTTCCGCCGCACCGAACGAATCAACCGAAGGAAATGTCATTCGTTCGAAGGATAAACCACCGAACCGATTGGGAAGGAAAAAAAACCGTGGGCCCAACCATTGACCGAAACCCAAAGTCATCCTTAGCCGTAGATAGGTGGGCCAGGGGCGATCATGGTGGTGTCGATCCTAGGTGGAGAAGTGAAGCATCGATTCGGATCTAAGAAAAAAACCCACAAAATTGGATTTTGGACGCCCAAAATTGAAGAAACTGGCTAGAGAGGGTCCCACCATACTCCGATCAGAGATCTGATGGTACATATGGATAGACCATAAAAAAACGGAATGGGTATGGTGGGACTCGAGGGCAGAAACCTTCTCCATCACCTGATCTAAGGCCAAGAAGAAGATCTGGCGGCCAGATCTTTTTCTCGGCCTTAGATCAAGTGATGGAGAATGTTTCTACCCTCAGGTCCCACCATACCCATTTCGTTTTTTTATGGTCTATCCATCTGTACCATCAGATCTCTGATCGGAGTATGTGGGACCCTCCTCTAGCCAGTTTCTTTTACTGTTGTTTTGGGCTTCCGAAAATCCATGATTTGGATTTTTTTGTTAGATCAAAGTGGATCCTGCACTTCTGACCCTAGGATCAACACCACCATGATCGCCCCTGGCCCACCAATCTACGGCTAAGGAAGACCATGGGTTTCGATCAACGGTGGGGCCCACCTATTTTTTTCCCTTATTCGATCGATCGTTCATCCGTCCGAAGGAACTTTTCCTTCGGCAGTTTCGGCGGAAGTGGAAGTGGAAGTGGAAGTGGAAGTGGAAGGGCAAAACGGCTATTTCATCCAAAATTTGAAAATTGGGTGTATTGGGGCAGAATTTCTGAGTATCTATATATGCTACCTTATTAAACTGTCCAACGTTTTCAAGAGTTAGTAGTAACACATCTAAAACAGAAATTTTAAAATATCCTAACACAATATAAAATAATAAATTTTTTAAAATATGGAATAAGTATAGAAGACACTGATTCCTGCGGGGAAAAAAAGGGAATCCAAGAATTTTAAAAAGACAGGCTTATTTTATTTATATTTAAAGCGGGAAAAAAGGGTAGAGGCGATTGCGCTGATTCCTGCTAATCATATGTCTATAAATACCACCACCGTTTCTAATTCTGTCCCATTCCAAATTTCCATTCCAACAGACGATTTCCGTGGCAGGGAATCCAAGAAAAAACTTGGATTTTTCTTTCTTGTATCTCTCTCCAGTCGAAGATCAAAATGCCTCAAGGAACGATTGAAGTTCTCCTCGTCAACGCCAAAGGCCTCGAAAACACCGATTTTCTCAGTAATTTTCTCTCTCTCTCTCTCTCTCTCTTTTGATCTCTTCCTGATCTAATATTTTCTTCAGAGATTTGGATTTTGTGTGAATTACTGTTGAATTTTAAATTTTTTCCAGATTATATATGCCTTTGCGAACTCTCTGCTTTGGATGCGTACTATTTGAGATTCTCTGTTCAGTTTATCATCGTAAATAGATCTGTTGTAATTCTTTGGATCCGAGATATTATGTTATGAATACACTAGATCTTATTACTCTTAATGAGATCTATATATCCTCTTGTGATCCATTGCAACAACCAGTTTTCTCTGTGAGATCTTAGCCATTTGAGTTGTTTATATTTTAAGTTGACTATAAGATCTCAAACTTCAGATTTGGATTTTAGATATCTTTGTGTTCAATCTTGATTTTTTTGTTATACATATAAACGATTGTTTAATCTCAAAGATTTCAAGCGTCTGAGCACTTTGGTTCCCTATAATATATTAAGAGTCAGATCCTCTGGAATATCTCAACATCCAACATGTTTGATCTCTCCCTTGAGTTTTATTAAGGTCAGATACTGAAATTTAACATTAGGATGGAATATTAATAAGTTGCAGCTTGATCTCGCTTGAGTTTTGTTCAAATTTCCCTCTTCTCGTTCAACTTAAATAGAAAGTAATGCTAGTCTTGTTATCAGAAATGCTTTGTTCTCACTCTCTGTTAATTGCTTTCTTTACCCGTTTCATGTTTGATAAATTTCAATTCTTTGACTTGGCAGATAATATGGATCCTTATGTTATCGTCACTTGCCGCACACAGGAGCAGAAAAGTAGTGTTGCATCAGGTTTATTGTCTAATATTTTTTGGGGATTCCTCTTGTTTATGCTATATATAGAAAGTCACCTGTAAGTACTCACATTATTATTGCATTGAAAATATTCTTAAGCTCCCAATATTCCTTAAGGTTGCAAACTCTCAGAGATCTAGTTCTGGCTTCTAGCCTTTATCAGCATTTGACCAAGGCAACATGAAAGATGGGGAAAGATAAAGTGCATTATAATAAAAAGATTCAATACTGATATGCTAAATTCCTTGCACAAGAGGCTTATTGGATTATCTGTTTTCATTTCGAGCTCCTCTTTCCTATACCTTATAAAGTAATGGCACCTTCGCATAGATAGGCAGCCATAGCAAACGACAATAGGAACATGCACATATACATAGTTCTTCAATACTTGGATAATGTGCTTAAGCTTATATTAAGTAAAGATGAGAAGTCCTTAAAAATGAATAGCTTAACAATGGTAGGAATTGCTATGCTCCTATGCATGGATTTACAGAATGAAATTCTTGTAGTTGTAATTTATTATGAAGTTTTCTATTCAAACTTGAGGTGTAAAATGTTCTATAGTCTATGTATTTATGCAAATTAAATACAATAATTTCATTAGTTGGCATGTGCTAGAAAGATTTTTTCTGTGGTTGAATCATTCCATTTGAAGTTTTAACCCAGTTGCATCGCATCTTGCCATAGAACATACCTCTCCTTCTGAACACTTGTACCTGTTGAAACTTCACGGCTTGCCAGAAGTGATGAAAGGCTAGGTGAGGTGAATTGGATCACGTGGCTCTCCCAAATTGGGTTAACTTAGGATCGGATGATGCTGTCTAGGTCTACATGATGTCGCTCATCTTCCATCCCCATCATACGAACCCGTATAGACCAATCCTTCTCAGGTTCATCAAGTGTATCCCTCGTTTGTTGCTGCTCCTCTGCAGGCTCAGAGTCTTGCTTAGGTTGTTTCTGTACTGATTCCAAGAGTCCAACACTCATGGAGGCTTCCCCAATCAACTCTTTGACCTCGTCCTTTGGTGCAATAAGAGAATGTTGGATCATTAAGTCATCACTAGAATCCCTGTACAAGATCTCACCTTCACCAAAGGAATCTTCTTTGCTCGGTTGATTGTCTGGCTCATTTTGTGTGCATATTGTCAAATTGATGTTTCTATTACGGCAGTCGAGAGACCCCCAACACATTACAGTTGAAGCTTTCCAACTTTTTGCTTTGCCTTACCGCTATACTAGAAGATGTATTCCGGTTTGTGGTGAATCTGTTGGGACAAGTAGTATTGCTACTAGTTGGTGGATTGGTTCTACCTTTCCTATTCTCGATCCTCTCAACCTGAAAGGCCTTCTTGTATGCATCTCTGGAGTACTCGTGGATGTTGAGCTTGATACTGAAGGTCTTATCTTCTCTAGTGTGTCTTTTGTCTGGCCTCTTTTCAGCATGTCTAGGCCTTTGTGGTGATAGAATATTCTATCAGCATCTTACTCCTCTGATGACTCATGAAATGTAGTTCGCGAGGTTCTAGATCTGACTAAAGGTGAACTGGTTCATTTAGGAGCTCTCCGTTGCGTGTATATTCGCATCAAAGCCAACTCTCTTGTGACATTGGCAAGTGTTTCAGCAACATGGTCGACTCCCCGATGAAACCCTAGGAGTTCGTCCCTAAAGGACTCAGCCCAACCATCTTCGGGTGCAGTGAACTCGGCCTGACTGAAAGTCGTCATCTTCTCTACCAAGTTGGTTGCGTCGGGTGTAACCTCCTGCCATTAATGCTCGAGGTACAAGCGTCCCTTTCAAAAAGGGTGAGGGGCCTTGCAACAAAAAGAACACCGTCTCCAAGGCACAAAAGTAGAGTGCGAATGAAAGCAAAGAGTGCCAAACACAGGTGCATTCAGGAAGAAAGCTCTGATGACTAACCGATGATGGCTAAGATCGGTACTCTGGATCTTTCTAAGTCTTCAATTAAACAAACCAAATTGAAAACTCACTCTAGGAGAAATCAAAGTAGTTTCTTTCCCGAAGACGAGCACTTGCAGGTTTAAGGAAGTTGACTAGTTTCTATGAAACTAGTTCTCGATTTAAATGAATTAAATTGAAAGAAAAAAATGCAAATCCAATTGTATATCCAAACCTTAATCAATTAAATGCTAAGAATTTTAAAACGGAACGCAAGCATTCAATTCATTCAATTAACTTAAAGAAACTAGAAACAAAGGAAACTTGGGATAACTTCCAACATTTTGGAATTCTTCAACTTAAAAAAACACAAGCCAAACTCGATGCCCTAAGTGGCCACTCACGTCCTCCTTTTATAGAATTGTGAGTGGTGACATAATCCCAGATAAACCAAACATAAACTAACCCTAACCCAGCCCTAATTGGTGTGACCAAGGATAGCATTTTGGAATTGGGCATGCAAGTTCTAGCTAGACACAACTTACAGTTACATCATCGTGACCAATGCGAAAAATAGATAAATACAATACATGCAATCAAAATTAAACACCTAATCCTAATGACGTGTTCAATCCAAATGTCCATACTCCATCCATGCACCAAAGGAAGTGTAGGTTAAGTTGGAGAAGCCTTCATGCGTCCATGGGAGAGGAAACCTAGCCAATGAGAGCATGACAAATTTGATGGTGAGGTGTTTCATCCAACAAGATGTGTTTGCTTGTTCATGCGCGTGTGAGAGTTTCATGGAGCATCCAAAGTTCAAAAACCAATTGGAGAGGTAAAGAACACATCTGAGGAGAGAGAAAGTAGGTCTTGTAGTCGGCCATGAGGAGTTGCACACATTTAGAGAGAATAAAACTAGGATAAAAGTTAGCCACAACTAGGATTTGACAGCTGCTCACAAACAGAGTCATAACTTAGGCTACGTGGATCAGAATTGTGCAAACTTGGACGTATTGGAAAAGTCATTGAATAAGCTTTCCAACAAACCTAATTTCATCAAAATCCGATATCATTTTATATTAATGAGAGAAATTAGCTAAATTGGCTAAATTTTAGTTAACGTGCACCTCCTCCCTTATTTCGTTTGACTTCCAATTCTATGTTAGGGTTTTGGCCGTGCATCCCTCCTCCAAGTGGAAGTTCATTAAGCACTGAGTGGGCTCTGAGCCCATGTGTTGGGTCCACATGCACCAAACCCACCGCTGGAAAGCTCAAATTGGCCACCCTACACTTGCCACAGAAAAAACGAAGCTATCTTCTCTCTCATTTCCTTCGGATGTGATGGCCTGATCACAAACACAACACAATCTTGCACATGCACACATTCCTTCTCTCTGACAAACATGCACACATGCTAGCGTGTGCAAACACACTTTCCTTTAAAGTGGTTTTCTGTTCACGAATATTCTTCTAAACTTGCATATTTCACAACTATCTTTCCTTACATGCACATCTTTGCAAGTGGTTTGTGCATATTTCTGTTGAAGTTTCCATAGATCCATGATATCCTTGTTTTTTATTATATGAGAATGGAAGTTAGAGAACATTTGACATTTGTTGATACCATCTCTAAGTCCTTTCCCACTCACCACCCTTTGTATTGAGTTTAGACTCCGCTGGAAATAGTTAAATCTTATTTCCAGAACTCTAGTGTTTGAGACATGCTCATGGGTGTGAAGAGTGGCGTATTTCAATATATTTGCCAAAATATTGAAGTTGTCTTTAAGTTGTATATCCAAATTATTCAAGTCTTGATGCTTATGTTGAAGTATGGTTTATGCAGGTAAAGGATCTAATCCGGAATGGAACGAGAATTTTGTATTCAGTGTTTCTGAAGGTGTTTCAGAACTTACTCTCAAGATAATGGATAGTGACACTGGTACTGCAGATGATTTTGTGGGAGAGGCAACGTGAGTTTCCAGTCACATGCATCATTAGCTGCAAACTTGCAAATGTTATGTTTAATTACTTCTGAGAGTACCTACCATATAAGAATCTTCCTTCTGTAGCAGAAGAATTAAAACTAGTTGGATTTTTTATTTGATTGACCATAAGCAGGAAGTGCTTATGGCACTTTTAGGGTGTAGAAGTGGTGAAAAAGAACATGTTATCAGACTTGAAAGTGGAAAATTGGTAGTGGGGTTGGGAACAAAAAATGTTTGAGATGGAGGCCAATTCAGCCCAAGGATTTCATGCATATGTTGATAGTCATGTAAACCCTATGATGAATTGAGGAATCGCACCTTTCCGTGCTTGTGCCTTGCTTGTTTGTCGCCCTCACAAGTGGGACCATGAAAAAAATGTTTGAGACGAATACAGAATCCTAATCCGACCCAAGGGTTTGATGCAGATTTTCTTAGTCATGTCAACCATATGATAAATGAGGAGTCACACCTTTCCATATCCGTGTTTGCCTCTTGTTGCCATCTATGTGAATTGTTGTGATCCATGGAGGAGAGCTTCTTACATGGATGACATGAAAGAAAAATATCACTGTTATTTTTTTTTCTTCTGAGGGCTTCATATCAGGAATATGTTAGACATTTTACATTGATGGTTTGGGAGGAGAAAATCTCCTCTCTCTCTCATCTTCCTTTTCGAAGGTGAACCAATTGGATGAGTGTCTGTTCTCCACATTTGATGGAGCAATGATTATTAGGCTGGCAATCCTCCTTATAAAATATCTATGCTCCAGTAAAAAAGTAGAAGGGCTTCCATCATGCTTTGATACCCACCAATGCTGCTTGGACAATTCTTCTTAAATTAAAAAACCCCATGCATGGGTGTATCTTTGTTCTCCATTTTTTTAGTTTGCTTTTCTACAGTCAATCTTATAATTTGCATATCATGACACTGATGATTGATAGGTTGATATTGAAATTTGACTAATTTTCTTCTCTGGTTGGTTCATATGATTGCTGCAGAATACCATTAGAACCGTTGTTTATTGAAGGAAACATCCCTCCAACTACTTATAATGTGGTGAAAGACCAGGAATATAAAGGAGAAATCAGACTTGGCCTCAGTTTTACTCCTGAGGTATATTTCTTCTGGATTTTATTACACGAATACATTTAGTGAAACCTTTTACCCAAGGTACACTATATTAGGTTTTGGTGGTGTTTTTGGCACTTTGGTGGTTGAGAGAGAGAGAGAGAGAGAGAGAGAGAGAATTAGCAGGCTTCATCAGGGACGACCCGACTTGCAATATTTGAAATGAAGCCCAGTCCCAGCCCTTGATATGGGTGGCAATTTCTGACTTGACTTGATATGGCTTAATTCAAGTGACCCAATCTGATCTGACAAAAAAACAAAAATGGGTTGGGTTGGGAACAGGAGTTCCAAACGAGACCTGAAATACCTATGTAAATCCATTCTTTTCTTAGCCCAATGTTTTTGGCCGTACGAAGCAACACAGCTTGAGATAAGTGATCATCTTCTTATTCGTGTCCTGTCTTTGTTTTGGTGGTTGTAGGAAAACCGTGGATATAGAGCTCGTGAGTACGGAGAAGAAGAGACTTATGGCGGATGGAAGCTATCATCATGAAGCAGTTAAACATCAACAGCACACCCAGTCTACTGTAGTAATGCCCAAACACTTCCTGCTTGCTTATGTGTCTTGGACATGATTTCTGGAATCTTTAAATAAATAACAATAATTTGCTTTAAGTGTTTGAACAAAATGAAAAAAAAAAAAAAAAAAAAAATATATATATATATATATATATATATATATATATATATTTTAGATTTGTGATTTCAAATTAACCCAAAACAGCACCAAATTCCACAACATAGGTTAGTTATACTTGGAACATAAATTTTCTATGAAGATTTTCTTGAGAAAATTGCCAATTCGCCGTGTACAGATGAGTTGGGAATCACAGTTTTTGGGGCCCAAGTTCCGCTTATTCATTGATTGGTTCTTTTAATTATCCATTTTTCATGAATTTTCAAAAGAAAAAGAATTAATCCATTTTTCATGGTGATATAGTAGATAGCTATGATCATCAACCAATTGGATGTTTGGGCCGTTATTAATCTAAAGAGCTCTCTTTATAACATGGGAGGTTACATATCTGCCAATTGAAAATGTGTGCAAAACGGGCTCGTACCCAAGCAGGTCGCTGTTGAACCGGTGTGGCCTGGGCCGGTTTTAAAAACATTTTGTTTGATGTCTTTAGATGCAAAGAGCGAAGGGATATGAATTCACGGATGGACAGTTTTTATGAGGCAACTTTCTTCTTAATAGTTTTGTTGAACTGCTTCTCAATCGCAAGGCTTTGCATCTTTTTCTTGGTATGTTCTCAAACAATAATAATAATAATCTCTTGCTGGATTTTGATTGTTGGCCATTTGATGAAAGTGGGTGGTTAGGATCATTTTGAAAAGCAAAAAATGGAACTGAAAAGACGTTCATTTTGAAAAGCTCTCTTTTCATTTTTGTTATTTATTTATCCTTCGTTCTTCTCACATTTTCTTGATTTCCATTAATTCTATTAGTTATTATTATAAATATTATTCTCAAAAAAAGAGAGCGAGAAGAACGAAGGATAAGCGACCTGTTCTACAATCGTGGCCATCGCCTGTCATTCTTGCCACCGCCACCTTCGTCTGTCACACCAGTCATCATTTGCCACCGCCCCGTCCTCTGCCCACTCCTCAGCGACCCTCCACCATCTGTGATGCAAGCCGCGAGCCCAACGATCTTATGGCCCAACCCAAATACATTGCCACTCCACGACTAACTCTTAGAGTAATGTTATCGGAATCGGACCCAGGGGTAAAAAAAATCGGCCGGGCCGATATCCCGGCCAATTTTTCATATCGGCCGATATATTGGTTCGGCCGATATATCGGCCGAACTTTTTCTCTCTCCTCTCCGTTTTTTTTTTTTTTTTAAAAAAAAAATTTCCAAAAAAATTACAGTAAATGCAGAAAATTATGAGCTTATTGAATATATAATTTTTTCATAAAATATCGGACATTTACATCTTCTAATATATTTTTGAAGTTACGATAGCGGGAAATTATATAAATAGTAATAAAATGGTTAAAATTACAAGGAAAAGGATATAAGTGAGAAAAATTTGTAGAAATAATTTCATAATTTATTTTCTTAGTCAATGAGTTTTATTTTAAGTTATGAAATTATAGAAATAAAAATAAATAAATAATAAAATTATTGAAAATTACATAATAATGTAGAAAAATATTAGAAAATGAAAATAATGGGGTCCTAATTACTTGAACTGATAACCACACAAATGTCATATATTTTTAATTATAATAAATTCCATTTAAATCATTAACTGAAAAGTTTTTAAAAATTAATTAAATGAAGAAACTTTAAAGATCTAAACTCAAAAGATAATTTATTCCCATACATTTCAGTTACATTTAAAGATGAACATCAATATGGAGAATGTTCTTCAAACTCATAACCGGGGAGGTTATCATTAAATATAAACCTCGCATATTGATCTTGTAGATAATATTCATCTGTTGAGATATTCTCGGATGGAGACGAAGATGGATACGGATATTGCCAACTAGCAGAGCTTTGGCGTGATTGCTCATCAGAAATAGAGATGGAATGCATGTTACTTGCAAGAGACTCAGAGTCCACGTATCCATAAGCTGAACCACCCCAATTGTTTGTTGGCATATATTCGGGCCATGCTAACCCAGCACCATATTCGGACATGTTTTGATCGCCATGAGGAGGTGTGCGCTGTGATTCCTCCCGTGTCTGATGGATGTGACTGATATCGGGGTGATACCCCTTTGAAAGCCCCTGGTACTCATCCTGCGCAGCACCAGCTCCAGCCGGATAACAATCTCTCCAAAGCAATCCATCATTTGAACCGCCATTGTCATCGGTAGAATCATCAGACGTGGCGGACCCGTGGTCCTGACGACTTGGTGGTTGACTGCTGGGAATGAGTTGTGATTTCCCTCTCTCAATCCTCCTCCTTTGTGCTGAGGCACCCTCTCCTGATTGGCCAGACGGTCTCTCACTAATAGAATGGCGGCGTGGTGCTATCTGGGTACTTGTTGAAGTACGGTCACGTCGCCTATTCGAAGATGTCGGTCGATCGCTAACTGAATGGTGACGACCGGCGTTCGATGTATCCTCCTCGTCATCTTCAGCCAATCCCAACTCCACTTCTCTTAGGAGATCATGTGCGTTGAGGTTGTGCAGTAGTGGTTCCTCACGTTCTTCGATCCATTCTCCCAGTGTATCATCGAATGCAAATATATGTTCCAGATCAATAGGCACGAAAAAATCCTCAGCAGAAGCATGTGTAATCTCTGGGTACCTCCTTAAGTTTCTTGCCCTAAGGCGTTGATTGTAGTGGAGAAACACTGATTCATTGAGTTTTTCTGAGGACAACCTATTTCGTGGCTGACTATGAACATACTTAAATGTCGACCAGTTTCTTTCGCAATTACTTGCACTCGATGTCTGGCTAAGCAACTTCATTGCATACTTCTTCAAGTTAGGTGTACTGTGTCCAAACCATTTCCACCACATCGGCGGTGTCATCCTAGCTGTCTCTTGCAAAGTAACATCAGCGCCGGGATTCGCAAATGATTCTGTGCGGCCTTCAAATATATGCAGCTGTAACAATGATAAACACAATATCTTTTAGTATGACCCATAAATTATAATAAAAAATAAAAAAATAAAAAAATAAAGTTATACCTCATTCATACAACCAACTCGCTCATTGGGATCAATAATGACCATTTTCTCCAACGTTCTTCTAAAAGCGTCGAAGACAGTTAATCTTGATATAGTCGGATCCAACTCAGAAAGTTTTTTTGAAAAGGGATTCAAAAAATAAGCTGCCAAGTGTAATAAATTACAATTAGTATTATAAAGTATAAACTCACATAACGAATGAAGAAACACATATATCACTAACTTGCCATGAATTGTGGGTTATCCATGAAGAACTCTGTAATACGTGTCGAGATGATGAAAAACCACACAGAATCATCGCCTGTTAGGACTTGTATTTCTATTTTTACACGGATAATACTTTCAAATACGTATGGCAGTGTTGGTTTCTCATCTCCATCGACTAGTCGGAGTGATCTCACTACCGGAGAGACGAGATTGATGCCAAATGTGACATTTTCCCAAAAGGAAGTAGTTCTCAAAATCCCTGCCGCTTTCTGTGCATGCTCATTAGCCCTAACGTTATGGGTGGGGACCGCCTCCCAAAATCTCCTGCTTCGACACATCTTAATCAACTTATCTTTGCTTCTTAAGAAACTGGTTAGAGTGAGGTAAACCGTTGCGAAACGAGTCACTGCGGGACGCAACAGTTCACGATTTCCCGTGTACTTCCTCATTAAATCTAGGACTTGTTTGTGACTGTAGATAAAAGTAGTAACTTCTCTGCAAGCATTGATGAGGCTGGTCATCAATGGCTCTCTCCCAAAATCCTTAAGTATAAAATCTATACAATGCGCCGCGCACGGCGTCCAAAAGATCCAGGGGTGATGTCTGCTGACCATATTTCTTGCAGATTTATAAGCCGATCCATTGTCCGTTACAATTTGGACAACATTCTCAGGCCCTGCAAATTGACAAACTTCCAACATCAAGCCGCAAATAAGTTCTCCGTCGTTGTTAAATTGTGTTGTATCGAAAGATTTATGGTAAACTGTACCCCGACAATTGTACAGGAGGAAGTTCACCATAGTCCTGTTATCTTTACTAGTCCACCCATCACACATAATTGTCACCCCAGTTTCAGCCCATGACTCTTTAAATGTATCCACCCATTCCCTAATTCTTTGAATTTCACCTGGAATGAATGATGTAGATATTTCATATGGTGAAGGGAAATTTATTGATGGCCCAGCAATTGCAGATGCATAACAAAGGGCCCGTAGATAGGGATTTTGTATATCCCTTGGTGGTCTGTGAATATCTGCGAAGTATTTTGTCGCAGCTTTTCCAATGCCTTTTTTGGCCTCGTCTCTTGTGGCCTGGTCTATTCTTCTCTGCATCAAAGAGGCAGGTTTATCCCATGTTGGATCTGCTGGGCCGACGGTTTCTGGATTCACGTCATAGTGCGGATCAATTGGTGCATTATGATTACCCATGCCAAATATTGTTTTCATGGATTTCCATGTGGCTCGTAAGCCGGTATTCTTCTTCTTCTTTGAACCTGATCCACTTGCACCACCATGGCGGGACCCACCTGCATGGATTAATAAAAATAAGTGGATTAGCATTTTTTTTTCTAATTTCCATCTCAATAAAATGTATTTGTGATTTTCTAAAAATATAAATTTTATATTACCTGCACCACCATGGCCGCCTATATGCATATCACGACGACTCTCTCTCAAAGCCCGCCGCAAGTCTCGCGCCTCCTGCGTCTCATCTGGGTCCTCACCGGAGGATTCTGAACTACCCACCTGCAAACACTCATCATCTTGCTTACTGTAAATGTCCTCCATTGCAACTTCCAATGCCGCTTTTTCTGCATCTGTTTTTAATCTTTTCTTTTCTACATTTACTTTGAGTAACTCACGACATATTCTTTTTTGTGTCGGGGTTGCCTTCGTGCATGCGGCAACATTACCTGTCTTCCCCGCAACATGTTCTTTTAAACGGGTAACGCCACCTGTCATAGTTTTCCCACACAAACAGCAACGAACTCTATTATCAAGTTTCTCACCAAATTCCCATGTAGGATCTTCCACTCTTCGTGCCACTTATCTACAGTATAAATTATAATTTAGAAGTTCGATAAATAGATGAATTTAAATTTAAAATATATTAAACAATATTACATGTACACTAAAAAGATGCATCCAGTGTGTCCATTCACATCTATCTCAAATCACATTCTCCACTAAATATTACATTAAGTACAATAATACATTGCCTTTTTTTTAAAAAAAATCTCACCCCATCATAATCCATAGTTAATAATGAAATAATTACAAAAAGAAAGAAAATAAAAGGAAAAAATTGCATCCCTGTAACAGAAGTTAGTATACATTAAATAACAGCAAATAAAAAAAAATCATGTATTATTTTATAGGTTTTACCATTTTCTAACATTTATATGTCATAGTCCATAGATAATAATGAAATAATTACAAAAAAGAAAGAAAATAAAAGGAAAAAATTGCATCCCTGTAACAGAAGTTAGTATACATTAAATAACAGCAAATAAAAAAAAATCATTTATTATTTTATAGGTTTTACCATTTTCTAACATTTCTATGTCATAGTCCATAGATAATAATGAAATAATTACAAAAAGAAAGAAAATAAAAGGAAAAAATTGCATCCCGGTAACAGAAGTTAGTATATATTAAATAACAGCAAATAAAAAAAATCATTTATTATTTTATAGGTTTTACCATTTTCTTACATTTATATGTCATAGTCCATAGATAATAATGAAATAATTACAAAAAAGAAAGAAAATAAAGGAAAAAATTGCATCCCTGTAACAGAAGTTAGTATACATTAAATAACAGCAAATAAAAAAAAATCATGTATTATTTTATACGTTTTACCATTTTCTAACATTTATATGTCATAGTCCATAGATAATAATGAAATAATTACAAAAAGAAAGAAAATAAAAGGAAAAAATTGCATCTCTGTAACAGAAGTTAGTATACATTAAATAACAGCAAATAAAAATATTTCATGTATTATTTTATAGGTTTTACCATTTTCTAACATTTATATATCATAGTCCATAGATAATAATGAAATAATTACAAAAAGAAAAAAAATGAAAGGAAAAAATTGCATCCCTGTAAAAAAAGTTATTATACATTAAATAACAGCAAATAAAAAAAAATTATCTATTATTTTATAGGTTTTACCATTTTCTAACATTTATATGTCATAGTCCATAGATAATAATGAAATAATTACAAAAAATAAAAATAAAAGGAAAAAATTGCATCCCTGTAACAGAAGTTAGTATACGGTAAATAACAGAAAATAAAAAAATTCATTTATTATTTTATAGGTTTTACCATTTTCTAACATTTATATGTCATAGTCCATAGATAATAATGAAATAATTACAAAAAGAAATAAAATAAAAGGAAAAAATTGCACCCTGTAAAAGAAGTTAGTATACATTAAATAAAATCAAATAAAATCAAATAAAAAAATTTCATGTATTATTTTATAGGTTTTACCATTTTCTAACATTTCTATGTCATAGTCCATAGATAATAATGAAATAATTACAGAAATAAAGAAAATAAAAGGAAAAAATTGCATCCCTATAACAGAAGTTAGTATACATTAAATAACAGCAAATAAAAAAAATCATTTATTATTTTATAGGTTTTACCATTTTCTTACATTTATATGTCATAGTCCATAGATAATAATGAAATAATTACAAAAAAGAAAGAAAATAAAAGTAAAAAATTGTATCCCTGTAACAGAAGTTAGTATACATTAAATAACAGCAAATAAAAAAAAATCATGTATTATTTTATACGTTTTACCATTTTCTAACATTTATATGTCATAGTCCATAGATAATAATGAAATAATTACAAAAAGAAAGAAAATAAAAGGAAAAAATTTCATCCCTATAACAGAAGTTAGTATACATTAAATAACAGCAAATAAAAAAATTTTATGTACTATTTTATAGGTTTTACCATTTTCTAACATTTATATATCATAGTTCATAGATAATAATGAAATAATTACAAAAAGAAAAAAAATGAAAGGTAAAAATTGCATCCCTGTAAAAGAAGTTAGTATACATTAAATAACAGCAAATAGAAAAAATTATCTATTATTTTATAGGTTTTACCATTTTCTAACATTTATATGTCATAGTCCATAAATAATATTGAAATAATTACAAAAAGAAAGAAAATAAAAGGAAAAAATTGCATCCCTGTAAAAGAAGTTAGTATACATTAAATAACAGCAAATAAAAAATTTCATGTATTATTTTATAGGTTTTACCATTTACTAGCATTTATATATCATAGTCCATAGATAATAATGAAATAATTAAAATAAAGAGTAAGTGAATGTAAAAAATATTGCTGTAAATTTTAACATGTTAGTAACAGTAACTAAGAGCAAATGAAAAATGTTGATCTATTATTTTATAGGTATTATCATTTTCTAACTTTTTTTTTTTCATTTATGCTATTTTATGTTGAAATAGTTAACAAAAATGAAAAAATAAATGAAAAAAAGTAGTAACTAACAAAGTACACAAAAAATAACTTCAGATACATTAAGATGGAAAAAAATTATAATACCTATATAAAGCTTTTATTACTACATATCTTATTTAACTTCAAGCATTTTTTAACTTCTTTTATGTTATTTTTGGTTAAAAAAATTAAAATAAAATACAGATAGATCGAAATAAATTACAAAACTTACAAGATAATTAGATCTGTAAATGAAGAAACCTTTGAACGGTCTGGATCGTTCGGTTTCAAACAAATCCGGGTCGTTTAGAGTTTACTTAAAATCAAGTAATGAAGAGTGCAATTTTTTTTGAAAGATAAATAGTAAAATCTGGTTTTCTCTTTGACAATAAGGTGTGAAATTTGAGATGTAGGTGAATGGTATTTATAGGAAAAAATTGGACCGGGTCGATTTTTCAGATTTAAAAAAAAATAATAAAATATTCACGCATGCCGGACCAGCCGAATCCTGCAGTCCGCCGTACACAGAGATGTGACGGGGAGAAATTGGTTGACAGGTGAGATCTCACCCGAGATCTCACCCGATATATCGGACATGAGATATCGTCCGATATATCGGCAAAATATCGCCGAACATGAGTTGGGCCCGGGCCCGATTTTTACTGTTTTCAGGAGGAAAAAAACGGCCGATTCGGCCCAGATTCGGCCGAGATTTGGACCGATATATCGGTCATCTCGGCCGATATTTATTATGAAAAAAAAAGCTTTTTTAAAAAAAAAAAAATCAAAAATCGAATTTTTAAAATTAGACCGATATGATGACCGATAATTCGGTCAAAAATTTGGTCATATCGGCCGAATTTTTTTTTGTACGGCCGATACTATACGTATCGGCCGATATAATTCGGTGGTTGAAAAACCGAATTATATCGGCCGATACGCACAGTATCGGCCGATATTTTGACCCCTGATTGGACCTGAAGCAATGTTGTTAAACTCGGCCCGGCCCACAGTCAAACTGGCGGTTGGCCCGTGACTGGCTGCATGAAGGGTCGGGTCATGGTAAAAGTCGTCAGGGTTAAAAACCCGCAGTCACCCTGGTTCAACCCGATTTATGTAATAAACTCGTGACCTCTTTAGAAGTAAAATTCGTTTTTAAAATATAAAAAATAATAATTAAACAGCTGGGAATGGGATTAGATTGCCGATTTGGGACTAGCAAAGTGAAAAGAGAGGAGAAAGAAGACCACGAAAATCAGGGAAGAAAACAGAAGAAGAAAGAAATTAAAAAAAAAAAAACAAAAATAAATTCTCACATTCTCACTATTACTTCTCTATTGAAACGATCTTCCCATCTTCATCCATGAGGTCAATGATCGAAGACTCCAAGGCCGTTCTTCACTTTCTCTTTCGCTGTTGAGTTCCTCTCTTCCTTCTTGCAGTGGCGACATTAGTGTTGTGTTGTTAGATGAGGTGGAAAATCAAATTAGAGTTTCTTGAAGAAACTCCACTTTAGCACGATTTTAGGGTTTCTTAAGAGAAAACGCGTGAGCACTTCCTCTCAACTCACATGAGCACATGGTTTCTCAAAAGAAACCTAAGCACCCTTTCTAGGTTTTTAAAGACTTAAAATTGTTTCTTTATATTTGATTAATTTTGCTATAAATATAAATAATTAACTAGAAATGTGGGAGGTAAAAAATTCGACCCAATAAAATGTGGTTATATAGATTAGTTAAATAGAAAAATTAAATTCATTTTTAAGGTTATTCATTTGATTTAAATTTATGAAATGAGTGATTCCAATAAAAATACTTTATTTCAATTTATTGTCGATTTATAATTTTATAATATTATTATGAATGAAGCTAGGGCCATCTAGACATAAGTTGATGCCTAAGGCAAAAATTCTAAATGGGGCCTTCTTGGTATTTAACATATTATTATAAATAATATTTAATTAAAATTTAATTATACATGATAAAAAGAATTTATCTAAAATCTTTTTTTTTATTTTATAAGGTGCAAAATTACTAATTAAATTTTTGTATTCAAGTTTTATTAAAATATCATTTTCAATTGATAATATGGTTAATTCACTTATTCTTTCTTGTAACATAGTTGATCGTATGAAAGATTTTATCAATTTTAGTTTTGAAAAATTTCTTTCTGCAGAAACAACTGTTACATGTATATTCAATAATATTCGGTATGCAATATAAGCATTTGGAAAAGAATTTAGTCTTTTTATATAATTAAAATTTTCAATTGGAGTTATTATTGTATTTGTAAAATTTCTCTTAAGACTTTTAACTCTAAAAACAAATCTAAACCATCTATATTAGAAAACTCGTTATGTTTTAAAAGACATTCAAGAATAAGACAATATTTTTTCTAATTATCATCATTTAATGATTTTAATTTTTAAAAATTAAATAAAAATAAAAAATATCTTTATATTCTTGAAATTGTTCAAACCTACTTTGAATTGAAGAAATCACTTGATCTACTATAATAATACTTATATGATTGTCTTTAAAAAAGAGTGTTAGTGTTAAATCTTAATATAAAAAGTATCAATAGAGGGTTTTTCCTAAATAATAAAACTAAAACTATATTTATTATTTATTTATTTATATCATTTTCATTTGTTAAGACATCATGTTCATCTGATAATAATATTAAGTATATTTATAATTTGAAAATTCTATTAGGCATCTTATAAATATCATACTAATTATAAATAATAGATTATATTATTAATACTTTGTTAACCTCTTTTAAAAGCATTGTAATAATACTTAATATTATTTATACTAAGGTATAGTATTCACATGATTTGTATTTTATGGTTTATAACCAATGCTTTTAAAGGGAAAAAATTAACTACGGTAAAGTTTTGCTCCATCAAACCACCAACTTCAATTGAAGAGAGGAAAATTAATTGCTGCAGCAATAAGCACCTCGGGGTTTGGATCCTCTCTTCCCCTGTATTCTCTCAAGTCTCAACTCTCCCTCTAGATAAAATCGTAGGAAAAGAAAACAGAGGCCTCTCTCAAGTCTCAACTTTCCCTCCTAGATAAAATGGTAGAAGAAGAAGAGCAAAAATAGAAGATGGGCGACTGAAGCACTTCGAACTGCTGAATAATTTTTTTTAAAGAAATCGAGAGAGAAGGGAAGATTGGAGCCTTCCTAAATGGAGGCCTAAGGCAACGCCTTACTTGCCTTGTGGTAGAGACGGTCTTTACAAAGCGACCGATGCTAAATTTTAGAGCATGATAGTTTTACAAAAAACCACAAATGTCAATTGACTTTCAGTGTATTTAGCCATTATTTAAATTCAATCTTTTTTGAAAAATTGTAAAGTGACCAAATAATTCTAATCCAACATTATTTTTTAATGAATCCTCTTAAAATAAAATAAAAAAAGAAAGAAACTACACTAGGTGTAGTTTCTTTCTTTTTTTATTTTATTTTAAGAGGATTCATTAAAAAATAATGTTGGATTAGAATTATTTGGTCACTTTACAATTTTTCAAAAAAGATTGAATTTAAATAAAAAATAAATTTGGATTTAAATATTAGATGTATGAGATCATAGATTATGAAATATTTTTGTTTAAGATTATATTTGAACAAAGTCGTTGGATTATTAATTTTTGGTATTTATAATTGTTTATGTAATAACTCGACCCATAATTAGAAAAATGACAAATTTTTAGAACTATTAACTCGGTTTTGTGACCGGTTAATATGATAGAGTAGAGAAAGAGCTTCACGAAAAGGTATTATGTGACCCGATCAGAGCTCGTTTGCTTAGTGATCCAGTCCGACGAAATTCGGAGGGCATTTTTTACATTACTTAATGTCTTTTGTTTTATATATAAAAATTATGAATAGTGTCTTGTAAACTTTTTAAATGTGAAAGACCACTCTTCTGATATATTCAGACCTTGAAATTCACACACATATTAAGCTTTTGAGTACGCTACTCAGTGGTATTTCCGGAATTTCACGAGTATTCTTCAAAACATGTATGTTACACATGCTTTTATCTAAAAGCCCCGATTTTCAAGATACCCCGTATTCCGAAAATTGGCAAAATCAGATCACAGTTGATTTGCATTTTATTAAACTCTTTGACATTTTTAGAATGTCGAAATGAATATTTTAAACGCTTGTTTCGAAGTGTCAAAATACCCTATTTTCAATGTCAAAACAAAAGGTGAACGTTCCACCTTAGGTAAACTCAACATATCTGCGATATCGAATTCTCATGAGTTAGGGTCTAATATAATCGAACAGAAAAAGGTTAAGGTAACAGTAAATATTTACTGTTGGTAAAAGATAAGGATTTCATCCGTCAACAATAATCAGCAGCTGAGATACTGCCAACAGATCTAAGGGGTAGGGTTCATACAACCAATCTCAAATAGTGATTTTTAAACCCCTATAATAGGTGCACTCCATTTACATTCAAAATCACAAATTCACAGATTTTTTCATCTGTTGTGGTGTTTACTATTGCTCTATAACTACATTCTTAATTTTTCGGAGGATTTCTGTAAGTATTTATTTTGAGTTAATGTTTTTATTTTATAAACCTCATTAAGAGGAAACTAGATATTCAATTTCGTCAAAAAATGCCTTACGGTTTGCTATATAAAAATCAGAGATGAAAATACCCAAAATTCGAAAATCTGTCATGAACAATAACTTTGCGGCGCACTGTTCAAGTGGAAGTTTGTCAAAATGGTATTTTCGTAATTTTTTATGAATAGAAGTCGATGGCATTCTCGTAATTTTAGTGAACAGCACCAGTGGTATTTTCGTAATTTTTTATGAATAGTACCCGATGGCATTTTCGTAATTTTGGTGAACAGTACCAGTGGCATTTTCGTAAAAAAATGTGAATAGTGCCCAGGGGCATTTTGGTAATTCTGGATTTTTCGGGGACAAAAATGTAATTTTTGGAAAGGTTTCAAAAATGAATTTTATGTTGTTTTAGCTTAAAAAATACTCATTTTAGACCACTTGTGGGTTTATTTTTAGTCCGTACTAAAGTCAGAAACAAAATCGTAATTTTTACAAAATTGCAAAAAAAAACTATATAAATGTATTGTCATGATATTCTTAACACTTAGGTGTATATATTATGGCTATATAGTATTATTATACGTTGTATTTATAATGTTTTACGTTTTAAATATATTACTGAAAAACACTCGTCAACCGAAAGTGAAGAGATTCAACCACACTCTGTGTTTCTAAAATGCATTGAATACAATATTTCTTGCACCATTAGCTCTACGACAATAAGTGGATGTCCGTGGTCATTGTTATTGACGGAAAAGATGTGATTGGATTAGAATACGATACCGACACTGTTCACATGTAAGGAGGTGATTATGAGTTTTTACATATGAAACGTGAACATGAGAGTGTTTCAAGATGTCGATATCTAGCCATCCTAAAACGAAATACAGAACTCACTCATGTCTAGAGACTACTTGGTATTATGATGTTGGTGATCTGATGATAGATCAGGTATCCAACTGTTATTCCGATCGGAATATGTATTTTGTGTATAACTGTGTGTATTGCAGAATAATTAATCTATGCGATAAATGATGAGTATATGATAGACGTACCCAATTGGAAAGAAAGGTAACACTTATTTGTGTTATAATATAATCCGTTGGTGGGCTTTTAATCTGTGTTTAGTTTTTCCAGCATAGTATAGTTTATGACGCCCCAAAATTTTAGAAATTATTATAATAAAATTTGTATTAATTAGTTAAGATTAATATGAATTAATTATTTAATTAGAGACAATAAGAGGAGGATTAGTTGCGGAAATCAATCTATAAATTAATCGTCGGATGTTGCGATTGGAAATTAAATGCAAGATTTAATTAATATGATTCGGTCACATGCCATGCTACGTCAAAAAGGACCCGAATGGAATACCTTAAAGACTTAAGGGCATAAAGGAGAAGGAAAAAGTCAAGATAAGCTTTGACTAAGTCATACGGTGGAAGTGGAACTTCCACTGCGTGAATGGTAACCATGAATGGTGCAGTGAACAGTAACTCCTACAATTCATGCACACAGTACTCCCCACTTCCATCTTAAGTACACGTCAGTTATTCCCTCTCCTTATCTAAGCGCACAACACTCCTTCTCCCTCTTATTTTCTTTACACGGCAAAACTCCATACTCCCTAAACTTTCCACCGAGAAACTTATCGTCCCACTGTGAAACTAAGAAGGAAAAGCGAGGAAGGAAATGAGAAGAAGGAAAAGAAAAAGGGGAATACAGAAAGCGTCTATAAAGGTTGGTTCAACTTTTAATATTGATATTTAAATTTAAATAAGAGTCTATGATGATTTAGAATCAACCCTGGACGGATACGGATTAATTAAATGAAAATGGGACTGATTCGGGAATTGTAGGGTATTTGCCCCAATTCAGGAATCATATTCAAATCCCTGAAAGTATTTATTAAATTGGGATTGTGGAAAGGGATTTGAATTATTAATTACTTTTAATTATTGTTCTTTTTATAATTAATGATTTCTTTTAATGGAAAATTTTTATTATAAAGAATAGAAAGGGATTCTATTTAATTCCTGATTGGGGAAACTGAAAAAGAGAAAAGATAAAAGGGTTTCCACTTAATAATATATTTCGGTTTTGGAGAAACTGGTCCAAAAGAATGAGAAGGGAGAAAACAGAGAAATAAGGAAGAAGGAAGAGAAGAGAGAAAGAGGGAGAGAGATCGAGACTGAGCGGCAGCAGTGTTCTGGATGAGAGGGAATACAACACACGGACTAGGCAGTGGCTGCAACTACAGCGATGATCGAAGACTGCAACAAATCCGTGTGAGTAGTTGGGCAGAAACCTGTGAAGTCCAAGTGCAATGGGTGATCTCAGGCAGCAGCAAGAACAACAACTTGTTAGTGTTTGGGGGGCTGCTTGGGGTGAGAAATGATAGAGCAGGGGGACCCAACGGTTGAGGCAAATGCCTAGTTGGATATGTATGCAAAACAAAAGCTGGATCCTTAACTGACTGCGTCCAGCTGTTTAATAAAACGCCTGACCGGTGATGCCCGCGTTTTTTATGGTGGGAAGATTAGAAATTTCGTTGGGAGTTCACCATTTTCAGTTGGAGTCATTATCCTTAGGATCCTCAAGCTTAATCAGGTTTATCGTGTGATATTATTTCTTTTTTGATTCGTGCAAGTAGAAGTTGAACTAAGGTATTCCCCCACATATTTGATAAATTGCCTCAATGGTAATGTTGTTGGATTTGTTCAGTTCATCTATATCATGCTCATCTACACCCTCTTTCCCTATTACTTTTAAAGTGCTCTCTCTCTGATAACTGTACACTTGGCTAACAGTATTTACAAAGTAAGATTTGTTTACTAGTTGTTTACCATATTATTTAAGCAAACCTACAAAAGATGGACTGATGCTGCTTTGGGAAGCATTAACATAAATTGTACAGCCACTAGATTTGCCTACAAACCTCCATTTGGACTCCATTATCTTCTCTACTTGCTGCATTTATTTATTAAATGAACAGTGAGGATCATTTTTAAGTATCTTCCTTGACATGGGTGATTAACTGTTGTCTTGTGTTTTCCAAGTTTTGAGAATGTCCTTAATGGGGTTGAGCTTATGGTGATTGACTGAAATATCATGTTATACCTATTAGTAAATGACCAACTGCAGGAAATGCAATAATAGATAGCATATTGGGATTTGCTAGATCTGGAATTATTGGTGGGGTATGTGCTGCCTGGTTTGGAGGTGATGGGCAGAGCTGCAGATGGCCAAACCATATTGAAGATGGGAACAACACAGGGAGTTGAAAACAAATCTAGACCCTATTGTTGATTTTCTTTTTTCCTTTTCTCACAGTTCCTCTGTGTGGTTGGAAGTCATATTAGTGTGTGTTAAACACAACAGAAATCAGAACCTGTAGAATTTCACCCTTTGATCAGCAAAACTTTCTTAGGCCCTGCTTGCCAGTGTAGAATTTCTTTACAGAAATCTGAATGCTACAAGTATATGGACATATTTTAGATTTTTATAAATTGTTAAGACTGTCTTAGGTGGGCTGAGTTTGCACTTAGGTTGGGTCAGCAGAACCATCCTTTTTGTTGCATGTGTTAGGCTGGTCTAGGACCAGAAAAAGGAGGTGCTAATCGGTGTTAAAATGGTCTGGTTTATTTCTATAAAACCAGCCTGAACCGAGTAAAACGCTACATACAGCAGCTAGTTCAGTAGCACCGAGTTGAGCAGTAGACAGCTGGCTCTCTTAAGGAGTTAAAGGACCTATTCTTACTTTCATCATGTACAAACCAAAACACTGCTCATGATACCAAAGTCCACAATATCTGTCATTCAGAAGTTCCTTTTTGATGTACCATCTTACAAGAAGGTCGGTGAAAGGGCCAAAGGTGTGATTGATGGAATTATATTCTGCCAGAAATAAAAAGGAGAAATATGAGACTCGATAAGTTGATAGTGAGGATTGATAGGGGAAACCATTAACTTCAAAGAACTTAGAAGTAAAGAGGTATCATTAAATGAAGATTAATGAAAGTAATAAACTAAGAGGTTGGAAATCATGAACTCAAATTGATTACATAGTCTGTTTTGATTGATCAATGTAATCAGAGGATCGGAAGGTGATCTAGGAGCTGTACGGACCCCGTAGTCACTCTTACACAGGATTCTGTTGATCAGGTAGGTTTTCCTACTTTCTTGATGTATCACATGACTGTTATGTATGTGGAGATGATATTTATTTTCAAATGCATATTTTGAATGATTTATCGATGCATGAGCATGAAAGCATGCATCTGGTAGGGATGAGAATAGTTGAGATAATGGTTAGGGGATATTAAATTCTAACATGAGAAATATGAAATACCATAACTATTCAGTATGGCCGCGTCCACAAACACAGAAATTGGACAATTAAGATGAGCTCAAAGCTCCTGGGTGAGAGACCCGAAACCTGCGCAACATACTATGGGTGATAGTATACCCTTGGTAACTCCGGTTAAATACTAGAGATTGGGTAGTAGCTCCCAGTTGGTGTCCCAGGAAAGCTATGGACATAATGACCAATGATTAGAACTGTTTGAATGGAAAGTGTGATAGAAAGAAATGCATGGGCATGAGAGGGGTTTGCATTGATTCATGTACCATGGCATTTGCATCATATTGATTTACTGAGTCATCAAAAGTATGTTGATTATGAATTGATTTATGAAATGATTATGAACTGATTTTTAAATGTTTTATATATATGAGATATGAATTGATTTTGAAATATGGGGTGGGGTTGATTTCAACTGAATTATGTGATATGAAGAACTATATATATTTTCCCCTGATTTTATATATGTCATGTTGATTCCCACTTTGATGGGAAATCCTACTAGGCGTTGATTAAGCCCACAATATTCTTCTCTTTTAGAAATTAAGACATGAAAGGAGAATGATGATGAGGTTGGACCAAGTACTAACCATGCATAGATGAGGATGGCGCAAAATGAGAATTGCGAAGAGTCTAGATTGTGGAGCATCCTACAAACAAATTCAGTGCAACTTTGGATTGTGGAGCATCCTATAAACAAATTTACATGAAATATAGTACAATCTTTAGATTGTGGTAGATCTGGCAAAATTTAACTTGATCCGATTATCTGAATCAAATCTGAGCATAGTAAATGAGTATAGATTTAAAATTTTGAGAAAACTTGAACCAACTAACTCATTTAATAAACAAGTAACGAGTTGAAGGTTGTTGACCCAAACGCTAAATCGACCAGACCCGACTAACCCATTGCTAGATCTACCTTGAACTAGACTTACAAAATTTGACATACTTGTTACCCAAACCAAACTCGGGTATTTTTAATGGGTATGTGTTTAAAATATTGTAATCCGAGCTCAAAATAGAATCAAACTACGTAACCCGTTGCATATTTTGTACTCCAATTTGACTTTTAAAGCCTATTTGATGAGGTCATCAAATATGACAACAAAGAGGGTAAAATCCTAGCCATTGCATGGCACTTTTATGATCATTTCTACGGTGGCAAAGATAAATTGAAATTGGCCAATGAAAGCTAACAATTGACAAGATTGATGCATGTGGACTCCCACCCTTTACTATGGGGCCCATTTGGAGACGACAGAGGATCCAACCGATAGCCCAATCGGTGAAACCCTAATCTCTTAGGGTTTCCATGTGCAACTCCATCCTTGTGGCCGACTCTAGATGGCATGTGGGCCCTACTTAGTGACTCCTCTCCTTGTTTCTCCCTCCATTGAGTGTGTGAAGGAGTCCCAATCCATTTTTTTTTTTTTTTGGTTATGTGGGTATCCCCACCCCAGATTGAAGGTTAGACTAATCTCATGCGCATGTGTAAACCTCTCAATCCAAAAACACTAAGTAAGTCGATAGGGAGTAACTCCATGGAGAGTGGCCTGGAGGGTTGAGCAAAAATCGAACTCAAAACCTCATTTTACGAGGTGAGCATCTTGACCGTCAAGCCAACCCTTCCCACCCATGTTGGTGAAGGAATTAAAGTGCATTACATCACATGACCGACTATATGGAATTGGTGATTGGATGGAAGCCTCCAACGCATGCAAGTTGTTTTGGGCGTTTGAAGGGTGTGTTTTTAAGTGGTTTTCGGGTTTTGTGTTGATTTTTCTCATTTGTTGAATTTTTTTTATTGGTTGGAGGTAGGTGAGTCCAAGTGAGCATGCAAGCCCTAGTTCATGTATGTCTCTTGCTTCTAACACTCACTAGATTGGTTCACGCCAACCATAGTTGGTTAATCCATGGTTAGACCACCAATCCTTGGTTTAAAAATTAAGACCGAGAGCAAGCAATTGGAGCATCGAGCTTGGAGCACAAGCTAAGAAACTTAAGAGTGGAGTCGGGTTCCAAAGTGTGGAAAAGCCCATTGAGGATAATTTCCTTCGTAATTTTGTTGAATTAAATTAAACTTTACTGTGTTTTAATACATAGTTTAATTGAATAGCTAAGTTAAATTGCATTTGATTTTATTTTAATTCAACTAGCAAAGACAGTTCTCCAAAACTACTTTGGTTGAACTGCGCTAACAACTGGCCTGATCAAGGTTCGAGTGTTGGGGTTTTTGAAATCTTATATAAGAGGGATCAATAGCTAGTGCATGACCCGGGCTGTGGGCTCTACTTGTTTAAATCGATTTTTTTTCTTTCAAAAATCAATATATTGTTGATGTCGTGGATTATTCCTATGTGTGTATATTTGTATGTGCTTTCGTATGGTTTCAAGATTTCTTTCTATTCTTCTCAGTGTTCGAACATCATCATAATACTTCTTAAGCAAAGCAAGACGAATCGACAATATATATATAACTTGTATATAGTGTTTATAGAAATAGAGAAGTCAAAATTTTACAAAGGATTTAACGGTGAAAATTCATTAATAGACTCTAAAAGTTAGATTAATGTCAAATTAGGTACTGATGAACTTTATATATATATATATTTATATATATAACGAGGGTATCTCTGAAGTATGGACCCAACAAGACTAATCTCCTGGAGCTCGCACCGCCATTGCCCACACAGTCGGCCCAGATAAGTCAGATAGTAGCATCAAGGTTTGATCCCGAGACATGAGAGAGCAAAGCCCATGCCAAAATCCACTTGACTACTCACCTGGTTTGTAATAAAAATACCTAGAGGTTGGTGGATGTAAGAGAAGAATGGATGGCTCAACAAATTCAAAATTTGTACCAAACTTATACACAAACTTATATATAACGAGGGTATCTCTGAAGTATGGACCCAATAAGACTAATCTCCTGGAACTCGCACTGCCATTGCCCACATAGTCGGCCCGGATAAGTCAAATAGTAGCATCAAGGTTTGATCCCGAGACATGAGAGAGCAAAGCCCATGCCAAGATCCACTTGACTACTCACCTGGTTTGTAATAAAAATACCTAGAGGTTGGTGGATGTAAGAGAAGAATGGATAGCTCAACAAATTCAAAATTTGTACCAAACTTAAACACAAACTTATCTGCAGGTATAATGTGTGCTAAGACATGTACAACCAATTAAAGAAAAACGAACGACATTATATTATGTTATATTACAATGTTTACTCAGCAACACAACTTGAAAAGTTAACGAACTTTGGACTCTTACCTACACAAGCAACTGTTGTGATGAAGTTCAAATAGCAACTTGAAGCCATTTCATGCGATCAAGATAAAAATTACAGGTAGTCAAGTCTACTCAATGCCCACATCTCTGGAGTGTGCACTTTCACCTGTATTTTCTGTTAGTTTTCCGGCACCAGAGGAAGGACTATCATCTACCACCTGAGCGTTCTTCTTAATGGTTCCGACTTTAACATATTTTCTCATGAACTTGTATTCCCAGTCATGTAAGACATCGAGCTCAAACGGCCCAAGACCGGAGATGTCTCCAGTTAGATCCTTCTCTTCAAATGACATCTTTGCTAGTGCTCTACTAGCATCTTTCCCTGTGAACTGCTCATAAGGCCCGCCAGGTCCATAAAACATCCTGCAATGTACAAATAAAATGACATAAGATCAGAGATTTGGTTTTCTCAAGTTTATTGCTGAGAACGCCCAAACTCTTTCTGTAACAAAAAAGTGCAGACTACACAGGCCTACTGCCCATCATGTACATTCCAATGACCCACTGTTATGTGCCTGCAACAATCGGCGAAGAGATTAAAGAGCAATTCCAGGGTCAACAGCTGCAAACTACACCTCTACCCACTCCAGTGTATGTTCACCCAATAATGAAGAAAGTTAAAGAGGATATCGAAGCTGAACTGATGGTTTAGGTAGTCTAGAGATTCACACCCAAGTATACTTGGATTTCCTTGAAATCAACTTCAAACAAATCCGCGTAAACATCTAAAATCTTGCAAAGATGCTTAACACAAGCATGTAAATTTACTATTCTATACATCAAAGCTAGTGAGAGAACCAACCAATTCTCTGATTTGTCACATTATTTCAATTATAAACATTCCATGATCCATATAATAAATTTATTATTGAGAGATAAAACCAAACTTGACATTTTGATAATAATATACCATGATATTTATAATAAAATGTATAGAAAAGGGGGAAAAAACCAAAGACTAAAAATTCCAGGGGTATGCATTCAATAAATTAAAAAAAGAAGGCATATTTTAGTAGGCAGCTTGGATTGCATGTATAACAGTGGGGAGCTTTCATGTGGCATAGGAAAACTTGATCTTCTAAGTTTTTAACCTGATCTGTTTGGTGGGGGTTCTGAATGCTGGGTATGGTCAGGTTGTCCCAGCTCGGGAGGCAGATATGCTTCTGTTTTCTTTTGGTTTCTTTTTTCTGTTTAGTTTGCACCCCATGGAGAGTTATTTCTTTTTGGGTTGTAATCATTTCCTGATACAATGAAATTAAACCATTAAAAAAATAAAAAAATGAAAAAAATATAAACCTCATTTGGGTGCTGATTGATGATCCTAAGTTGCAATGTCCTGTGTTACACTTTATCACTGTATAGGTACCAAGCCTGGTAAGGGGAGGCACCAAAAGAGGAGTCAATTACAAAACTTGATGGACACCAAGAAGTTATTCTTCAAATACAAATTATGAAATAACAGAAGTAGGGGTGAAACTTGAGAAATCCGACTCGCATGACCCAACCCGAGAAATCAGTGGATTTGGGTTACCTATTTGTATATCTCGGGTAGGGTCAGGTTAGAAAAAAAAACCCACATGAAATTTGGATCGGATTGGGTTGAGAAATTTAAAATCAATCCGACCCGAGTGCACCACGTTATAAAATAACACTTGGGTTGAGTTGGGTCAGGTTGAGTAATTCGGGTCAGCAATTCAGGTCAAATCGGATTCAATAAATTTTGACATGGGTTGGATTGGATTGGGTTTAAAACCCATTCCAACCCGACCCGAGTTTCAGCCTTATTAACAGAAGTATCTGTAGGTAATATAACATATCCTAATTTCATTAGAAGTGAACCTTTGTTTTAGAAACTTAGAAAAGGTTTATGTGCATCTGAAAATTATGCATTTCATCCTGGAATATAGATACAAAAATAGAGAACAGTTATTAGACGGGACAGAAATATAACTTGCTTTGAAATAGACTAAATGCTGATGTTCCTACTAATGGATTCAAGCTGCTCTTCAAAAAGATCCATTCAAGAAGAGATTACTACAAACGAAACTACTACTGTAGTAAGAAAACCTAAAACGCTGAAACACGCGTTTCAAGAAGAGTTAGGTAAGATTACTAAAAAAATAAAAAAATTGCGCTTGGGACTTGGTGGATAAGACAGTAGTACAAGATGCCCAATTCGAAGAGAAGAGATAATTAAAGGAGACTCTGAACAACCATTTTTAAAAAGGATATAAACAAAGGATAGGTGGATACATGGAAGACATGATTTAAGAGAAAATAAAGATCAGTATGAATCTATCCAATTTTGCAACGGCTATTGATCATGAAATACCTAATGACCCTTTGAAAAGAAAGTAAACATTTTGGGACATTTGAGAGAAGAAAGAAGGGATGGATTGCTCTTTGCTAGGCATGGAGAAGGGAAATTTTATAAAAATATGACACATTTTTCTTTACTGAGATGTCAGAAAAGTAAATTTGCAAAATGAAAAAAGAAAAAAAGGAAAAGGGGATCCAAGTCATTCAAGGAATGAGTCTTATACTTCTTCTGTCCCAATTTAGTTATCTGATATGTATTTTTAAACTGTTCCAATTTAGTTGTATGATATGTATTTTTAAACTGTTCCAATTTAGTTGTCTGATATGTATTTTTAAACTGTCCCAAACATATTACAAGCACATGTAGATTCTCTCTATCTATCTATCTACTTTGGCTCTTGAAAGTATCTTTAAAATAGTCAAAATTTTAAAATAGGACAACTAAAATGAGAATGATTAATAACTTTTGTTATTTACATTAAAAGCTAGATGACCAAGGTGGTGAAACTTAAAATGGAAATAAAAATAGAACAGCTCTCAGCTAGATGTGGGACTTTTCCCACACGCCCAGCTCTCTGCTGGGTGGGTGGGTGTTACAATTTAGATGTAAAGATCACCACCATTCCACCAAATCAATGGTACGGCTAGAGTACCTGCAAATTCTTTGGATTTTTTCCATTAACTGTGTGATTTTTCCTAGAGAATCAAGCATATAGGGCAACTTCTCTCGCCCTCCACCATTAGGTGTATACCCCTAGGCTAGAGAGCCCCCATTCTTCGGAAAAGCAGAAAAGAGAAATGAAGAAAGAAAAGCAAAACACGTAGTTACCTTTCGGTATACCCACGGTTCAATCCACTGTATTCAAAGGCCAAAAACAAAGAAGAGATGGCTCTCCGTACACTTAGTTATCTCTCTCACACAAAACGACTGTAAACCTCCGGAGAATTCAGCGTGAAGATCGACCCGCCATAGTGTGGGTGGGATCAACCGTACATGTATCTATCCATGTATATCATCATCATCATCATCATCATCGATGACTAGTTTTTCCATCTACTCTATGTTTTGTTTTGTTTTGTTAATATTTAATACTCCCGCTTTTTACCCTCTATAAGGACTTCTTTAGGTTGCTTCTTTAATATATTGCTACGGTTTGCTACCAAACTTTTTTTTTTAAATAATGAAACCAGTAGAATTTTTTGTGAGTGATGTTAAAGACTATGAAGTTTTAATCATCCATAATACTTGTGTTTAATGGGTTTTTCTTGAAATGAGTGTAAACAGTATAAAAATATATGCCCATCAGATTGAAGAAACACGGGTAGATAACAGAACAGAATTGACCGGAAGAATTTGAACTTCCATTTCGTTCTATCCATTTCTACTGTTCTTGAAATCAAACATGATCTAATAATCCACTAAAAATTAGTTCTGCTGCAGTATCAATCTTTAAAATTATAACTGAACCGTTAAAAACTTAGAGTGAGAAGAAATGAAGAAGAAGTAGATATTGAATAAGAACCTGCTCTGGGAGACATCGTAGATTTGTCCCTTGATGGCCATGAGCAGCGGCTTCTTGGGATCGGATCCGTCGTAGGCCTTGAGCTCCTCCTCAGTCACCTCACCCATCTGAACCGGCGGAGGCAGCCGCTCCGCCTCTTCTTCCCCTTTCCTACTACTAGGGTCTGCATCTGATTGAGAATCCACGAAACCAGAAAAGGCGTAGTAGAAAAAGGCAATGGCCAGTGCAAAGACAGTGAAGAAAACAGGTGGAGAGAGTCCTGTGCAGACCACTATGGATTCTTTGAGCTCCTCCCACACCTGCTCCACCGATCCTCCCATTCCCACTCTGCACATTCCCATTCTACCCATCGATCCCATTCCTCCCATTCCCATTCTACTGCTCATTCCCATTCTACTGCTCATTCTACTCATTCCCATTCTACTGCTGCTCATCTTCTTCTTCTTCTTCTTCTCTCACTCCAGTTCATTTATTCATTCTTTCTTCCTTTATTTCTTCCTACTTCTGGTCACTTCCAACTTCTCCTCTTCCCTCCTGGCTGGCCTGGGAGCTAAAATGAAGTTTCAATTCATTGAAATTGAAATTGAAATTGAAATTAAAACCTTTTTATTTAATAGTGATATGTCTGAGAGTATCATACACGTGTCGCTGACCGGTCATGTCAACCTTCCATTCGTCACGTCCCCACGTGATCTTGGCCACGGGACGGGGGAATCCCAACCACTGCCACCAAATGCATTAATTTAAAGGGCTTCACGAATCAACGGCTCCACTTCCACCATATAAGCTGGATAGTCAGGATTTAATCGAAGGTGGGTCACGTCCACAGGAAGGAGGGGATCTTCATTGGTCGATACGTGGACAGCGGAAGATCATTATTTTGAATTACTCCGGCAGGAAAAGTTAGTCGGATAATATGATAGATGAATATATGAGATATAATTTTGGTATTTAAATTGGGTAATGATTTTCACACCAGCAATTTTGATAGTTGCACACCATAATAAAAGGAAATCTCATTATTACCCTTTGTTATTTAAGGTGTAATTTGTTTTGAAAGGAGGAGAAGAAAAAGGATAATAATAAGATTTCCTTTTATTATGGTGTGCAACTATCCAAGTTGGTGGTGTGAACATCATTACCCTTTAAATTTTAATAAATATAAAATTTTAATTTGTAAAGTTTTAAAAATAAGAATTATTTATATGATTTTTTACATCAAATAAATTTTAAAATTTTATTTTTATTAAATTTAATGAGATTTTTTGAGGAAAATACCTTGAAACGAGGATTTCTATGACAATGTATAAAATGTTTAAATGTAAGAAAATATAATTAAAACGAGGATTTTTGTCTGTTTGGTATGGAATAATATGCATATTTTACTTTTGTCATTGTGAAATTGATTGAATTGATTATCTACTGCCATATGAAATCCGCCACTTTTTTCCAAAAGCTCAATGTATGTATGTTAAAGATCAATTTATATAGTTCTATTTCTACCACCAACATAGTTTAGATATCCTCATTTCATCATTATATGCCCGTCAAAGTAATAAAATACAAAAAACTTATCATGCGACATCGTCTTTCAAACACAATCTACGACAAGAATGAAATATTAGCTGATAAATTTTCTTAATAAAACTGCAATATTTTCGTCAAAGATACAAAATATATAAAATACAACATACTATAATAATCAAAAGAAATAAAATAATAGTAATGGGATTCAAAAGATTAATAGAAAATAAAATCTCTTACTTATCAGCGCCTTGAACTTAGAAAAAAAAAAATCTATTATCTCTGTGACTTTTAGTAGATATTTTACACAATTGTAAATGCAACGTGAAAAAAAAAAAAAACTCACGCTAATGGTCATATGAGCAACTTCTGTTAGTGTCAGGGTTAATTACAGTTTTAAATGCAAAAGTATAGTATGCACCGGAGCCAAACAATGTCACAGATAACGATGGTATTTTAAAATTGACAAAATACTATTACCACATTAATAACATATATTTATTGATATAGTGATAAATTCTCAATAAAATTGTATTAGAAATACAATAAATGATAATATCACGATAATATCCTGATATATTACTGGCAAGCTTCTTATTAAGATTTTTATTTTATTAATAGTTTCATTTATTATTTTTTTTATTTTTAAATATTATATTTTTAATAAGATTTTGCAGTTAATTTTTTTATAAAAAACTAAAAATATTCTGATGTTACTAATTACTAGGGCTGCAACTCGAGTCGGGCGAGTCCAGTTTCTTAAAACCAATCTGACCTGAGTTGATATATATAGAATCTGACACGACCAGACCCAAATTCTAATCTGAATTCTAACACGACCCACATTATAAATCCATTTTAGCCCCATTTTAACCAGGTTGGATTGGATCGAGTCAGATTAACTTGTAAAATCTTTAACCTGACCTGACTCGAATTTCATGCGAATTTTTATCTTATCAACCTGACCCGACCCGCATGCTTTCTCAGATCGGATCATGCAGGTCGGGCCAAAACCCGACCTGAGTTGCAGCCCTACTAGTAATTACTATTAATATCCCGAAACTGATGGTTATAACAATTTCACGAAGATGGATTTTCCGTAAAATCCACACACTAGAAATCTTATATATATATATATATATATTTAAAAAAAAATCTCTAAAATCTAAGTATGTATTAAATTATTAAAAAACTCGCTAATGACGTCAACGAAGGTAAGTACCAGCCTGTACGGCACCTGATCCAGAGTCCCGTGAACCTTTGGATGATTTGAGAGGCCGGAAATTCTGGAAACATCAGTCTGGAATGCTCAGCTCCGGTACACAAACAAAGTCAACATAAAACAAAGTAGCCTGCTTGATGTGATCTTTAAGAAAAAAAAGGGCCAGGGCCACTGGCCCACCATTTTCAAACATTGGATAATATTTCTAAAAATCATTTGTTTCATTTTATAGAGTCTGCACTTAGTTTTTGAGCCAGGTTGATCATGTTTAGTTTATTTTATTTTTAAAGTATTTTATGATTTTAATATAAGTATATTTATACAGTGTCTAATAGAACTTTTTATTTTAAAGTTTTTACCTTACAATCAAACTGATATTGTTCTCTTTTAGAAATAAAATAAAAATTAAATATAAAATGTGTTCATTAAAGAAAATACTATATTTAACATGATTGACATATAAAAAAAAAAGATCATATTTAACATGGTCGTCGTGTCTTGAAACTCATACTATTTGTTGCACAGACTATGATGAATTCCTCCAAAAATTGATAATGTTATTTGGATCTGTCTAATATAGAAATGGAAGGGTTGTTTTCAACTCCTTAGACATTTTATTAAAATCTCTTCCTCAAAATACATGAAAGTGTCTCAATTTTCTCATACTATGCACAAAGTTTGTGGATAATTAAGTTGTCTTAAGTTTTAAGAGAAGATTAAATTTTACAAGTTTTGAGTCTGACTTTTTTCAGATTTATTCGATATACAAAGTTTATGGGTGATTTTGTATAAATGTAAGATTAGTCTCATATTTAATGTGAGAGAATATCTATATTATTAAAAAATAATTTCTCAATTTCTTACATGACTCAAGAGAGATGGCTAAGGAGCAATGGATTATTAAGCTAGCAATGAAAAAGAAGGACAATGTCTTTTTATTCGCATATCATGTGGCTTCCTGTGCGGTGGCCAAAGAAATCATTGAATATATAAATTTTTTTTTTTATGATAAAGAAATTCAAGACCTACACATCTTCCTGAATATGAGAACATTGAGTAAAATTTTAGATCCACGCAGTTCTTCGTAAATTACAGGCATTAGGTGACTACGGGACTAAAATTTGAAACTTTTGATTTCTGAGGTAAAGTGACTCTCAATTAAATTACCCCGTATGAGATTGTGCATACAGTTTGTGAATCAATACTTTGGTAACATTTTAAATGATCATGCATGGTGTGATTTAGGACATTACTGAGTAAAATGAATCCTCTTAGATTAGCTACTCTAGGAAAGGCGACAACTCCAACTTTGGCGAGTTTTGAATGTATGGCTAGGATTTGTTTTCACTTAAGTCAGCCAAGATGGGTGGCACTTTGTGTAATTTTTCCCATGTTTTGTGTATAGATAGAGTCCTAGGACCATTATACAAAGCACACAAGCAATCAAGCAATTTTGGATTTTACCTTACATTGAACAATTCTCTCTCTCTCTCTCACTTCTTTGGTTTTTTAGTTTAGTTGTACTTTAATTTCTTCTAGATCTAGTTCAATTATTTGTCCCTCTTTGGGTGAATTTTTTATTCTAGTTCTTGAATTTATTTAAGATTTTTTTTTTTTAGTTGAATTTTGCGTGATGTCAAATTTTATTTGAAAAAGTTTTGACTTTATTCTATTCTCTTAGTGAGAAGTTGGAGTTTTGGTTATTATTTCAGAGTTCTATTTGCACGTCAATCTGAAATGAGTGATCGAAAAGGGATATTATATAGAAGTTAATCCGGGGATCTTCCTAGACGTCGGAATCTTTTGAGTTCAGATTTTCTTAGATTTCTTCAATTCAACCTGAATTTTGCAGAATTCTTTATTTTCTACGTAGGAGAGGTTAAACTCAATCTTACTCTTCATTAAGAATAATGAATAGAATATATGTAATGTTTAACCTTGGTCTAACAATTTTATCTTCTTATTTATATGTAAAAATCAATGACTTATATTAATGAAAACTTAAAGCTACAATTACACTCTAGGTCCATATAATTATTTATCCATCACACTCAATTAATTATATAGAGCCTATAGTCCATTAAATAGAAAGTCTCATCACAGAGTCACTTGAAATGTCTCTATAACCTATAATCTTTTTAAAATTAATGTGTTTTCACTTTAATACAACTCTAAATTCTAAATTATTCTCTATAAATTACTCCAATTGTTATCTCAACAAGATGACAACTTTTTTGTTGTGCAACTTCTCATAAATCTCAAGTATGTTGTTTTATAATATGAAAATATTATAAGGCTTTGTTACATTAACTAATTAATAAATCAAACTTATATTCAATGTTGCACAACTCCCTACTTTATGTGACTACTCGTATTTTGATTGAGAGATGTCCCTTTTATATCCTTATATGCTTGTACAAGATACAAATTAAATAAATTATGATATTAGCATAAAGTTTAAAAACATTTAATTTAATAAATGAGATGGCACCTCTCTTGCTAGAGGAATGTCCTCTTGAAAAACAAAACTAAGCTCTTTCAATCCTTCCTTTCCCAACTCTGGCATTGCCTTTTTATTTCCTACATTTTTGTTTTTTTATAGAATGAGGAGTCTACACATTTATTATGAGTGGGGCCTACATGGTTAGATACAATTGATGAATAAAAAAAAAATTATGGTTGATATTAATTAAGAGAAACCCTTCTATTCAATTATTATAGTCCTGTAATATGGGTCATGAAAAATCAATGGCTCGTGACAATAAAATTTTCAATATCTAAAATCATATGGCTAAGAAGTTCATATAGATTTGAAATTTTACTTACTCATTTTCCTTGTTATTTTCTATATATCATAGCAAAAAATATATAGCTCATTAATTTTTTTGAAAAGTATCTTCCCTAAATAGGCAGACTTGAGTTTTTTGTTTTAAAATTAAATTGTTTACCAAAAGAGTATCTCTAGAGAGATTAGGGTATACATTTTAAATGGGGGACTACACCTTTATCATGCATTGAGCGTCATATAGTTGGATGACATGGATAGAAGATTTAGATGATATAATTTAAAGAAAACCCCTCAATCTGATCATTACAACATCGTGAGATGATCTATGAAAAATCAACTATCTTAAAGCAATCAAAATTTCAAAGATTAAAATCATACGTTATTTTCAACATATCAAATAAAAAAAATATGCGACCCACTTTAATATTTAAAGAACAACCTCTCTAGATAGAGAGATGAGAAATCTCCCTAGAGTTTTTCTTGCTTATGTCAATCATAATTTTTGTAAATATACATCATTCTATTGGTTCCACTAATTCCACTAAGTTAAATTATAAAAAATATAGAATAATACATATTTATAAAAATTATAATTGATGTGAATATTTGTTTTATATTAATTTTAAAACAAAAACTCAAAGTCTCCCTATTTAAGAAAGATGCTTATCAAAATTTTGATGTGCTACACATTCTTGGTTGGGATTTGTAGAAAATGACAAGAAAAATGAGAGTAAAATTTAAACTCTTTTTAAAAATCTTAGCCACATGATCTTAGATATTTGAAAATTTAATTATCATAAACAATTGATTTTTTAAACTCATGTTATAAGGCTATGATTATTGGATATAGGGTTTTTCTTGAATCATGTTGCATAAGTGTTTTTTTTTTTATAAATTCTATCTAACTACGTGGAGCCTATCTGAGTTAGATAAATGTGTAATTTCTAAGATAAATTGCATATTAGCCTCTCACATTTTAGGAAAACAAAGAGGAGTAAGAAATGAATGGACAAATTGGGAGGAGATTAAAAGTTTAAAATCGATGGATAAGATGATCACATGGAGGTGAAATTTTATTTATAATCTATTTATATGGTCCTCCGTACATCACACTCAACTTTGGGTTCTAATATCCATTTGTGTAACTATTTTCAATCCAAATAGAGAAAGTCTCAATATGTTTCTATAATTATTTTTATTATAAAAATCCTATTGACACATTTCTAGCAAGACTAATGATGCATGCCATAAAAAATTCTTGATCCTACATAGTTGGGTGTAACGTGAAAAGAACCACAAGAGTGGGTGTATACGAAGTTTCAACTTCATCTGATCTGTCTTATCCCTTGATTTTGAACTTTTAAAAAAATAATGACCTATACTCATTGAAATTTAAAAGCTAAGATTATAATGTTTTGAATTATTAATTAATAGTGAAACCTTATATACTTCATATCTATATAATCATCTATCAAATGAATCCTATTATGTGGGACTCTTCATCCATTTGATGGCATATCTCATTAGAGAATCTCGCCGGTTGTGTTTCGCTAGCTTAATTCTTCAGTTAACCAGGAGATTAAAATATTTTGAACTGAAATATTTACCATTTCAAAGAATTGTATTTGATATACAGTTTTAAATTTTGAAAGAAAAAATAAAAACTACTTAGATTGAAATTTTTGAAATATATCGATTTTAAACTGAAATGGATCGATAATTTGACCCTTTCTGGCCGAATTTCAATTTGCTACAGTTATTTCAACATTTATAAAAATCTCAAATTTTCATATCAGATAGAAACTTGTTTCGAAAAACGAGAGTCTCAAGTTCAATTTCTATTCCACCTCAAAGACTATTTCTTGCAAAATTATTCAATGTATAAATAGAGAAATTTACACGTATCTCAAAAATTAATTGTATATTTTAAAAAACAACATGAACAACTCAATGATAAAGAAAAATACAAACGTAGACCTAACAAACATTAAATATTCAATTAACAATCAATGAATTCACAACTACTGATTACTCTAACAGTCAACACACTGACTTAATCTCTTGAAATTAAACCAATTTCAACCATGTGATATCACATGACAGGTGAGTTGGGGATAGGTGAAAGTGGGTGAAACTTTTTTGCCTTTTTGGCTTTTGCATTTATTAGTGTTGTGTTTTGGTGGAGAACAATGAATTGGACTTGGAAACTTTGTCTGTTCATTGCATGAACTTAGATGGCAAAAGCAAATGCTCTTTATCGTGATTTGTGACTGAGAATTGCCAGAAGAATTGGGTTGAGATTTCTTCCACCAATCCACCTAATTGGGTTGAGTGAATTTACAAAACAATTTGAAGAAAGCTGAATTATTATTTATTTTTTCCTATCAAATCAATACATTTATTACATGTTCGACTTTATGTGGTTCGATGAGATAGAGTTACTTTATGTGGTAGAAATACTTCACGAGTCTCATAATTCATATGAAACTTTTTAATCAATCATCATAATTTATAAAGTGAGTATTATAAAAAATTAAAGGTTTGTATCAATTAAAAATTTTAAGATATAAACTCTCTAAACTAAAATGATTAGATATACTATAAGAATTGTCATCTATCGAAACCGCTCAGTCTACCTCCTTACATAAGAATCGGTTTTAGCATAAATCAACTCATTTCAAAAATTCAAATGACCGACTTCTATGTATATACACATAACATACATGCTAATCTTTAAATTTCATTATAAAAATGATCATAACTTCATCTATGTATATTAGAATTGTGAAAATTTGAATTCCTTGAAAAGGTAATTGAATAAGTTTTCTAATGAATCTAATGTTATAGAAATTTGTTTTCAATCGATACCTCAAATCTGCCTACAAATTAAGCAATGGTCCATTTAATGTCATTTGAAAGTCCAAATTACCATTTAATCTTCTAAGCTTGATATCTCACTCATCTGAACTCTGATTGAGGTGAAATTTGGTTTACTGGAAAGCTTATGAGGTCACCTCTTTCCTCCATCAGTTCTATTCTGCATTTGGAGTGGAAATTCAACAAATACTCTCTCATGAGATCCATTCGTCTCTAAGGTCTCTTCACCAATCACACTTAGCTTGATTGTGCTTTCGATGGTCGCATCATTCCCCCTAGTTGGAAGAAACTTATTCACAAGTTTAGTCGGTTGCAAGGAAGATAGCATGTTGCACTTTCGGCCACAACTTTCTTCATTGTCTCTTTGACTAGTACTGGAGGACTGGTAAGTAGGTATGGTTACCACCTCATAACTGATAATAGACCCTTTTTCATAGAAAAATGTCTTCCAAACACAATGTTAATAAAAAAAAACTACATGGTGTTCTTTGTATAAATTGGTGCCAAATAAGATCTATATAGGGTGTGGATTACAATCAATGCTATCAACATGTGACACTGATGAAATTAGGGTTTCCATCAACTTTGCTTGGCACTCACCCACTTCCAAATTTCAAACTATAGTGCTCATGGTTGCTTCTAAAGTTGCATATTTATTCATCTCTTTTGGATCTGTGACTTTTAGCATGGATGTAGTTAGATATCTTTTGTCATCACTCCATCCTCTTTGAGGAAAACTCGACCCCAAGTTTTGAACTGCTCAAAGCTGTATTTTTTCTAGACCTTCTTTCTATTCCATTGGCTGAACTAAAAGATTTGTCTGTATTTCTTCTAACAAAGTGTCAACCATAATTATAGCCTCTTCTATTTGTACAACTTCTAATTGTCCATCAAATGAAATTTCATCCACCTATTCTAAGTCAAAGACATTAACAAAGTTGTTAATATCTTCATAATTATCATATACGATTGTCTGAGGTTCCTCACATGCTGCAGATATCAACCTATCATCTTTATTACTAAAATTAGATTCTTCATTAAATGTAGGTGAAACTAAACAATCAACAATAGAATAATGCTGCATATATCTTACAAAGAAGCAAGAGGAGTAGAAAGTCGAAGTACCCAAACCACTCTTAGTTTTACATTCCTCCATAACACTTTCAGTTTTTTCTTCCTCTGTTCTTCACTTATGCAAAAATCCAAATTTTCTTAAGATATTCTTTTTCTCCAACCCCTCTAGTGATTGCATCACTTTTGTGCATCCTTACTAGAATGCCTACATCTCCCTATTTTATTTATTTGCAATTTTACTATATTCATCTTTTAATTCATTCCATCTTTTAAATTTTTTATCTTCACTCATAAGGTTGTGTCTAGTATACCCTTCCACCATTGACGTATGAGGAGATTTACAAGTTGCTCTTCCAAAAACAGAGAAAGCTCGCTAAAAATAAAGAAAAGAACGTCACTTCCAAAAATAACAAGTTTCCAAATAAAAAGTTTCAAGAAATAACAACTTCCAAAAATAGAATCCATGTAATACCGCTGGCATGTGGGAAAGTCCCACATCGCCCAGCGCAACTGGGTGTGGAGGGGATTTAAGAGGGGGCAACCCCCTCACCCAACACAAAGCCTTTTGGGCTTGATCTGGTGGGTCGGGCCCAAATCAAAAAAGCGGAGAATATTGTATTGGAGGTCGGGTCGTCACAAGTGTTATCAGAGTACGGTTCAACACTCGGCCAGAGTGGGCTCTCTACTTGTGTGACGTTGTCTTCCTATATGTGGATCCTCTGTCAGTGTGACATGACGTATGTGGACCTTCTGTCAGTGTGACATGACAGAGTCGGGGATGACTCTGGTCTAAGGGGGGTGGATTGTAACACCCAGTGCTGGTTGGCATGTGGCAAAGTCCTACATTGCCCAACGCAGCTAGGTGTAGAGAGGATTTAAGAGGGGGCAACCCCCTCACCCAACACATGGCTTTATGGGATTGGCCCAAAGCAAAACCATGCCGGCCCATGAGGCCCAAAGCAGACAATATTGTTGGAGGTCGAGTCGCCACAATCCAAAATTTAACAGTCCTGAAAAATTCTACAGTTTTCAATAATATCAACTTCCAAATTTATTAACTTTCCAAAAATGGCATGACCTAATATTAGACAGAAGCCGAAACAACCACTCTTTAAAAATAAAAAGTGCCAAAAATGCATGTTCTCGAAATAAAAGGTGCCCAGAATAATGTGTTTAAAATAAATCAAATCTCAACATACCCGAAAAATAGTGTGTTCGCCCATAGATGCATATCTAAGCTCTGATGACCAATTGATGAAGGATATGTTAAGCGTAAAGCCTACCTATGCCTCCACTGAAAAATTGAAGAATTATGCAAGACCCAACTTGGTAATTCAATAGAATTCCAAGAGAACCCGGCTCAAAGAATCCGAACGTCTCGGAAGATCCACCAACGTCGACGAAATAACGTCTCTCGATAACTCACCCGGATTTACAGCAAGTGTAGCTTCAAAGAAGATGAGCCAAAACCCCAAATTCCTATCGGAATAATGGAATAAGGCCAAAACTTCCTCATGAAAAATTTGACACCATGCAAAAATTTCCAAAGAAAATGAGAATTCTAGAATTGATTTTCTTAATTCAATTCCAAGAACTTGAAATTAAATCCATCCAATGCTTGGACAAAAAATAATTCTAGAACTAGAACCCAAAGTACAAGAACACTAGAAAACCAAATAAGAACTCAAAACTTACATAAAGCCAAACTTTAATTAATAATGCCCAGAGGCCTCTATTTATAAAGAAAACTAGGAAAAATATTTACAAGAATTGGCATCCATCAAAACCGTTCATTCCACCTCATTACATAAAAAATTGACCCTAGCTAAAATCAACCCTTTCCAAAAACTAAAATTGCCGAGTTCCATGGGTTCTACATGTCACTTACTTGCTAATCTTTAAACTTTGTTATAAAAATGGCCATAATTTCATCTACATATATTGAAATTATGCAAATTTGGGTTCGTTAGAAAGGCATCTGAATAAGATCTCTAATGAATCGAATTTCATGAAAATCTGATATTATTTGGTATCTCAAATATGCCTGCAAAGTAAGAAATAGTCTATTTAATACCATTCGGACTCTGATTAAGGTGAAATTTCGTGCATTGGATAGCTTGTGAGGTCATCTCTTTCCTCTATCGGTTCTTTTCTGCACTTAGAATGGAAATTCAACAAATAATCTCTCATGAGCTCCGTCATTCTCTAAGGTCTCTTCACCAATCACACTTGACTTGATTATGCTTTCGATGGCCGCATTGACATTCAATATGAATTCATACAAACACCTAGTTTCATTGGTGAATGTGTAGAACAAATTTTCCTTGTGAAATTAGAACCACCTTTCTCTTTTAGAGTGAAAGTGAGAGTTGGGTTTCAGAATTTCAATTGTTGAAGTCCTTGATTCAAATCTGAGGATTTGGATCAAAACTCTATCTTAAGTTGAGGGTTTTGAAAGTGTGCAAGATTATGACGAACAATTTCATTAGTTGGTGATCATTCATTAGGCTTCATCATGTCCTCACTAATTTCACAAATGGAAATCATTGTTTGATGAATTCTCTCCCTCTTGACGCCAAGCACATCTAATACATACAAAAGAATAACATCAATCGGATCACCTCCATTGAAAAGCTCTCAAGCACTAAACCTTCAACCTTAAAGAGAGAGATAAATTCTTGTTGTGTTCGGCTCAGCACAAGACATTTCTTCACAAACTAGCTTTGATTTGGCAGCGGTAGCAACTTTATCAAATCTTAGAGAAATATCAGAATCACCACCAGGGTTGTGAACAAGTGTTATTCCCCTCGAGAACCTGCCATGTGCATGAAGCACCTCTTTTAGTGGAATGGTGTGAGGCCCAATTCGAGATTGCAAAGAAGAAACCTCATCACCATGGCTTTGTGCTACCAAGTTAAGCCCCAAAGCATCAGGAGATGTTATTCTTCAGGGTAACAAAGGCAAACAACACATTTGCTTGAGTGTTGACATCTGTAGAATGCTCGACATTGATTTCACCATTTTGGATCTTCTCTTCAATAATTTTCCATAGTTCTCTGCAAAAACCAATACCATGACCAGGCTTTCAATGGTACTAATAAAATCTCGACTTGATAACATCAATGTCAAACAGACCATGGTTGTGACAGGCGACTCCTACATCCTTCAAGCCATAAAGATAGAACTATCTATCCGTGTCATCTGCCTTGAATTGATAAGTCCATTATTGTTTTTAATTTTGATCTCCTCTACCTCGATCTCTACCTCTTCCTCGGCTAGGTCTAACCCATGTCCGCATGAAAAAAATTGAAAAAACTGGTTTGGGTTAGCTCAAGTTTAAGCAAGCTCATTTTTTAGTCTAAAATATCGTCCATCCTAGAATTTGGGCTAACTTGTGCGTGAAAAACTAAATTTGGTCCAAAATCTACAATTCAATGTATAATCTGTAATACCTAATTTTCTTCAATTTATAAAATCTAATTTTCTTTAAGTCCGTATATACATTTTGGGCTTGAAATGAAGCTCGTCGCTACAAATGCATTTCGAGCTTGGCTAGGGTTTGACTAATTTGGGGTGATCCCAGATCGGGCCCTTTATTTGCAATTCAAATCAAGGCTTAAGTAGACACAAAACCCAGCTTAGCTCAGTTGGACTTGTCCATGATTTGTGAGTGGGTCAATAGATTAAGAGGGTTTAGCAGGGGAATTGTTTATCTCACAATAAAAGGGAAAGGGAGATTGCTTAAAGAATATGTAAAACCAGCACTACTGGTGGAGATAGTGATCTTTATTTGTCTTTAAAAAAGGATACTACACATCCATTTATCTTTCTTTAATCCAAATGTCAGGTTTATAGGGTTTTAGAAGTTGTGTCCACCTTTCTAATATCAAAGCATGTGGTTTGCAGTCATATGATCTGTCATAGCTCCTTTTATAGAAGTGATTTATTTATGTAGTTCTACAAACTACGAGTTTGAACTCGACTCCTTTAATTTCTGAGCCAAAGTGCCTATTAGTTGAACTAGTTAGAGTAATTGAAATTTCTAATTCGTCAAGAAGACCTAAAAGGTTTCTTGCCAAATGAGAACTTAAAAATAGAATCATTTAAAAACTACAAATAATAACAAAAATCAAATTTCTCAACAAAGAGAGAAAGTTAATGTCTGACATCAAAACATCAGGAAAGCAACACAGAATGACAAAATAAATATGGACGTTTAAAAAAAAAATACTAATTGAAGCCATCAGAAATCTCGACAATGTAGATTTTAAAAAATTATTTCATCAGCTATGCATATGTTTGTTGTTCTTTTGTTTCAGTAAAACTTCCTATTCTTTTGTTTTAATATATTTTAATAGGTGATGAATGGAATTATTACTTTTATGTTTTAAAAATGTTTTTTTTTTTTTCATCTGGCTTCTTATTGATGGAATACATGTGAAAGAACTTTATTTTAACTTATAATTATGTGAAGGAATCCATTGGAAATTATTTAATGTTATCACAAGATGAATAGTATTAGATGGATATTATTTAATAATTATATTTATAATAAAATTTAAATTTAATTTTTTATATTAATTGAGTTCACTAAATGGCATTAATTCTGATAAAGTTAATAATATATCAAGTTTCTCTTGCTTATAATTACCAAATAAAATTTCTCACCCTCAGAGAAAGTTCTCGTACTTTTTCCATTCTTATTACCAAACACGATAAGGAAAATGACTTAGCAGGTGAAATACTATGAAATTTACCCCATCTCAAATGCAACCATAGGCTTTAAACAATTTACACACAAAAAAATTCCAAACAAATTCGCTGCTGGGCCGGCACCCAGGCCTTACCCGAATTGGCTTTATTTACTGTTTTGTGCTCAACAAATGGATGGCTACCATCTTGAATTTTTATATTATTAAAAAACCTAAAGAAATAAACTCCAACCTGCTGGATCTTGATTGAAATGCATCTCCAACCTTTTATCTGATTTTCTTGCCTAAGAAAACTGATCCAAAAAATCCAGGCCCAATAACTCCAGATCTGGTCTGCACTGTTCTTAGATCGATTTCAGCCATGAAATCCTGATTTTTTTGCTGCCAAAACCAGTCCATTTTGCTGTCAAGATCTGGGCCAAAATAACCCTTTAATATCAGCCCTTTCTTTGAAAATTTTCTTCGCAAAAATCACCCAAAAATCCAGGTCCATATCGGCTTGATCTGTCCCTCGGTCACGTTTTATAGTGGTTCCAGCCCTTAATCCTGGCCTCTTTCTGTTTAAAAACAGCACTAAAGTGGGTCCATTCCAGCTCAAAATGGGCAGCACACAACCGGTGCGTGTGAAGATTACCAGCTGCAAGAATTCCACGGCTAGGGCGTTCTCCAACTTCTTGTTCAATTTCAAGAATTATTCAGGTATTTTTGTGGACGTTGGAGGGCACCATCTCTGATGGTTGTTTCCCTTTGCCCTGTCTGTTCCCTTCTTTCGGTTGGGGATTCTCTCTTTTGGTGCTGATTTGCCTTCTGAGTAGGTAGTATCAGACTACTTCACCCTTTTTGGTGGGATGTTCGACCGTTGGTTGTTTTTCTGCCTTGCCCAGGCTGTGAGCTTCTTGTATTATTTTGGGCTCCCCCCCCTTTGAATGAATAGCTAACCCATTACATTAAAAAAAAAAATGGGGAGCACACGTCTAAAGGCAATCTATCTATTTTCGGGCTTTCTAAATTGGGTCCAAGTTGCCCGGAAGCCCAGGCCTACTGTTTTAGTCAGATTCTGGTCCAAGTTGGCATCCTGAGTGGCGTCCACATCAGCCGTTATGTGTCATCTGATGTGTGACTCGGATGCCTAGCTGGTTAGCAGAAAACAGGCCCGAAATCATAGGCTTTTGAGGCCCAAAACAGCTTCAAACGGGCTTAAGTTCTGGTGTAATTGGATCCATTAGGTTGTATTTGAGACCCTCTCTTCCCTCCATCAATTCTAGCATAGGTGAGAGCTATTTCTTCAATTTTTCCTAATTGGGCCTGCTCTTCGTCACTCAGATTTTTATCGGTTCGATCCTATAAAATTTATGAATCATATCACAATAAATGACTTGAGACTAATATGTATGTGTTTGATTTTCACCTGCTAAATTCCTTAAAATGGTGTATCTATTTTAATATAGATTTCATAGAGCCTTCCATTATTTTAATTTAAAAATATAGTTAAATGAGCAAAACAGTCATGTCCTCGACAATTCTACATCATAAAATACGTCTGTATTCTTATGTATGTATAGATACTTTATACCATATTTTATTGGAAACAGTTTTCTAATCCATATAACCAATGACTCCAACCACACTTGATTAACAGTATTAGGACACCAACAAGTTGGCATGAGTCGAACTGACTTGATTTTCCTTTTTTAAAATGGGTTGGTTCACAATTTTTAGACCTTGGTCAATCCAACCCAATATATTCCAAATTTCCAATAGTGGCCCCTGACTATGAACAGCCCATTGATCGCCGTGTTTGTGGATAATAAATATGATTGAACATGAATTAATTAATGTCAAATGATCTCATAGTTACATCTTCATGGTATTTTTCATGTGGATGAGTTAATGAATTGTCCATTTTAAGACAAACATATACATATCTTAGGTGAAAAACAACATAAAATTTTTGTGATTTGAATTTATTTTTCGTACAAACTACCAAGAAACTAACAATATATTAACTTTTTCGACATTTGGTATGTAAACTGCTGATTTCTCTTAAACAGGACATTGTCTGTGATGATCTGCACTAGTTTGTGATTGAGCGTGTATGTTTATTTATGCACTATAAAAAGCATAGATGCGCTAGATGAAGGAGAGACCCATCGATGCGAAAGCGCTAGATGATGTAACTTTAAGTTGTCTTATATCACCGGGAACGAGCATCCTAATTCTAGATATAAGTAACACTCCCTCAACCTAGTAAGACACATTTTGGGATGTGTGTATGCAGGGTCAGTTAGACACAAGTTGAGGTCTAAGGTAAAAAACCTTGGTATTTAACATATTATTATAAGTAATATTTAATTAAAATTTTAATTATATATAATAAAAAAATTATCTAAAATTCTTATAGATTTCTAGTTCAAATATCCAGCTAAGCCCAAACTGAAAATGATTTCTTCATTTTTATTTTGTCATTGAGTTTGTATGGGAGACTATTTATATTCTCATTCTCCTTGAAGAGAAAGGTAATTTACGGTCATTTTTATTCAATTCTTCATCCATTTGACTGCATTGTGTGTAGGACATTTCAAACAATATCTTTAACTATTATTCTATCAATTATACCCTATTCAAATATTTTCAGCATTTCAACACCATTTCACGCTCGTAAGCAATTATTATTCTATTAATATTCAAATATTCAAATATCCAAACATCAAAACTTTATTGTTTCAATATTTCCATTATGGTATTACCAATCTAGTATCAATCACCATTCACCAAATAAAAGAATAAATAACTAAATTAAAAAAGTAATCAAAAGACAAAGGAATTAAAAGAATAAATAAAGTAATCAAAAGACGAAAGAATTAAAAAATCTACACCCTAAGTTCGGCTAACACAAGTAATGGTTGCCGTTGGATCAGATTATGTAATACCTAGTGGACTGTGTGTATGGGGTTCGAAACTCTAATGAAAGCATGAGATTGTTTTGGGTCGCAATGGGGTGAACAGGATTTTGAGTGAGGCTGGGCCTGCTCTTGCCACCAGATTTAAGTGACTAATATTTAGACCATACTTCAAACGGGGTGACCAGAGTGATATGACAGCATGAGTTGGACCCATGAGGGTTAGACTCACGTGGACCCTAAGTTGTGAGGGGCTGGATATGGTCGAACTTGGAAAGGTCGCAAGGAAATGATTAAGCTCCCTGAGTGGAAAACTTTAAAATTCCCCTAGAACCGTATGCGAACCATCTTGTGACGTGCAGATGATCTTGTCTTCCCAGGAAGTGGAAGAGAGACCATTAGGTCGAGGGTCCTATGATGGGGGTTTGATAGACCGGGTGATGATACGATAGTAGGTAACCACCCGACGGACATCGATGAGGTGAGGTCATCACTGTTACCACGTTAAAGAGTAGAGGGACATGTGTATTTGTGGCATCGATTGGGAATGACTGGTACTGTAAAGCAGAATTTACTTGAAATGCGACTTTTAGTCCAGACCAAGAGGTTGAGGTCTATAATTGGCTATAAGAAGTAGTAATGGTAGCCACTAATTTTGTTTAGAAATGATCTTTAACAACCGAGTGCATCCTCGTGAAGTGAGTCAGATTTGATTTATGACTCTAGAAAGTTTGAGCCAAGGATTGTGGACTCGAAGAACTTAGGAGAGGTCGGTAAAACCTTCAAGAATGAACCCTGAGAAAATGATGAGTGGGTCCAAGAGGCCAGACATATATAGATATTTTCTGAAGAGAGTTGCCCTATGATGAGGGGGATTGTTTTCCCCAAGTCTCTGAACACAGAGTACGTTGGCCCATGATATCGACGATAGCGATGATCAGGCAATGTGATGCTTGTACTATAAGGCTTAACGTAATGCACTTGGGTGTAAATGGGTTGAATACCCCTCATGTAGTGAATAAGTGTCTAGAGCCTAGTTGCTCGTGTGAAAAATGCTAGCCACCTTGTATGGATGGTTGTGGGCTAGTAAGATATCTTGGAATCTTTGGATTATTTATGCGTTCAATTGCATGATGGTCTAGATTGTTACTTCGTGCCTTATGAGTAAAAATTTTGTGTTTGTATATGGATTCCATTTTGCTTAATGATGTAATTATGATGTGAAAGGTGTGTGGAATTACTTTATGATGATTAGAGAGATATAATTTTCTAGTATGATGGAGAAATTTATGTTAAATGAGAAGGTTTTGGTTTGATATGAAAGGAGTAGTCTGGCTAGATATAATTTGTTGTATGGGAATCTGTTGGCATAAATATGAATGGCAAGAAGTATTATGAAAAGCAAAATCCAATTCATAGATGAAATTCCTAAAGCAATTGAAGCCCATCTCCTAATGTCAACCCCATATAGAATAATAGTTGTGAATATATGTGGAAATTGCTATGCATACTATTTTATTAGAAATCTAGCATTTGTTTGATCAAATTGCTCATTGTATCTACCATGGCATTCCATCTACATCACAGATTCAAGTTGGACTCAGAGTCCGTCAACTTTGAAGTGAATAAGAGGATGGGTAGATTGAGCATTTGGATATTTTAATACTAGAGTGGAGTGGTTGTCAAATGGGTAGAGAGGATATGAGTATAATACTTCCCCCATTGAAACTCCCTAGTATAGTAGATGTACTCCTTGTTGGAGATTGATGTGTGATATCTTTTAATGAGGAGTATACCCTCGTGTTAGTGATTCTTTCCTTTCCTAGCCTCGTGTTAGGCAATTGTAAACAAGAGATCGGAGATAGATTCTTCTCAAGCTTCCTCTCTCTGAGATTTTCTCTCCCCAAAAGTAATCATTTCGTTCTTCCACCTTCCTTGGTATTTTTATTGGGATATTCTTAGGTGGAATGGAGCTTGGAAGCGATGTTTATGTGGGAGAAAGAAATATCAATGGATTTGAGTAGGGAGTTGGTGTTTAAAGCTTTGTAGGGGTTAGATTATCCCTGTTATGAGATGGTATCATGATTTGAATAGCCTTTTTTATATCACATTCCATATAGAACCATGTGGTACGAATAGACATGGCTGGGATTTTGCTTTAGTGGTGGATTATGTCGTGATTGGAGTGGGGGAAACAACGTGCCATTGGCCGTTTGAGGGATTAGACCCCTTCCATGGATGGAAACCTATGAGTATATTGTAGTATTTTCTACATTTCCGCGTTGAGCTAGCGTTTTCCACGTTGGATACGTGTCCAAGCCGCTTTGTGTAGGCCACATCTGTATATGATTTTTGAGCCCATGAGCTTGTGTGCATTTGATGTTGGTGATTGTTTATGGCGAGTCGGTGACAAGTTGGAGTTAATACTTGCCCAAGATAAGCCTAGGGTCACTTTTGTGCATAGTTGAGATGTGCTTAGTAATAAAGACTTTGTGTGCCGCTAAGGTGGCTTGGGTTGTATGAGTACCCGTGAAGCCATGGCACACTTTTGGAGTTTTCTGACCACTGTTGTTGGCAAACACGATTTTGTGTATGGTTGTGACGTATTTTTTTGGAAAAGTATTAATCTCCAGATTATTGATAGTAGAGCACCGAGAGTTAGTGATCTCTCATGTTTGGGATTAGATATGGTTATCTCGAACTTTTCGATGTTGTTGTTTGGAGATCCGTGAGACCCCTAGTTCGGTAGAATACCATGATGAGATGTATCCAAATTTTTTATACCCTATGTTGAGTTGTGGGATCATGTAGCCCCTTGAGAATGTTTTTTTGGTTCGAGATGCTAATCTCAGTGTAATGTGACACTACTTCACATGTGAGCCATGTGAGAAGGCCATTTATTGAGTAATGAGCCGCCCCGTATTTTCTATGATTGATGTATATTGTAGTCAGCATCACCAAATGAGTTATGAATATTTGTTTGCCACGTGTTGAACTGTAATATGAGAGCCATTATTGAGGCATTATTGCATTATTCACGTGTGATGTGAGCCTGTTGATGGCTTAGTAGTCGAGTCCAGAGTGACTTGTGAACAGTAACTACCTTTGGAGGATCCTTTGGGCGAAGCTTTACGAGACTTGTGAGTGTTGAGACCTTGCTCGGAGCCCTAGAATGATTGAATTTCGAGGGCAAAATTCTTTTAAAGGGGGTGGTATGTAATGGCCTAGGTCAACAAAATGGTTATGGAAATAACAGGATATATGAATCGTACGATTTTACGATTTTCGATTCATGATTCACACCCCTAAACCAATTTTGATACGATTCAAGTTTGATAATATTGGGTAAAATTAGAGAATGCCATGCACTTAGAGCATTGAAAATATTTGTAAAATCCATGCTCAAAAGGTGTGTGATAATATGTTTGAGTGAATGTTATCTTATGCACATTCCAATGCATCGTTGGGTAAGGTTTTGATTTGACCTCTTTATGCCTATGTGTGATTGATGTGAATATATTGTATCAGATAAATATGTATGAGTTTTCCAAGTTCCATATGATTAAATGTCTAGTATAATTGAGAATTTATAGATTTGTGATGTGTTAAGTATGATAGAATGTATGATAAATTAAGATTGCCCAAGATGTGTAATGTAGGGCCTTGATAACTTTCTATACTTGTTAGGGCTGCAATCAGGTCGGGTTTTGGCCCGATTTGTAATGACCCGTTCCGAGTTTGTTCGATTTTTTTTGAGATTTTCAGATCTCTGAGTTGTTTCGGGACTGTGGTAGCAGTGAGGAGGGTGTAGGCTCCGTGGTGGGCCCTAGTTTGCTAGGTTTCGAGTTCGGGAACTCGAAGGATATTTCAGTAATTTTGAATTATTATATAATCTATCATGAAAAATGCTTGAAAAATCACACGTCTTTCTCTCTCGATGTTCGATATTTGATTTTCTCGGGTTTTGAAATCATTTCCTTTTAAAATAGTGTGAGTTTTGAAAATCTATTTTCACGCGATTCGAGATTTTCTTAAAAGTTTAAAATAAAATAGTAAATGAATGAAAATGAAATAATTACTAATAATATTTTTATATATTATTACAGCTTGAGCTAAATGGTTTCAAAAAAAAAAACCTCAAAACCCTAAAAGGGGCCTCCCCCTTTATATTTTCTCTTTTCTCGAGGCACTTTAGCAGCAACACTGTAGCTGGATGCTACAGTGCCGCCACCCCCCTTTGGGAGACTCTCCCTCTTCTCTCTCTCTCTTTCCTCATCTCTTCCTTATCTCCCTTACTGAAAAACCCTAACCCTCTAGTGTGAGCCCCCCCTCTCTTGCCTTGCCTTCTCCCTTTCATCTCTTCAAACCCTTGAAACCCTAAATCTAACACCCAGTTGCCACCCGCCCTAATTTCTCTCTCTTCTCTTCCTCTTCATCCCTTCCCCGACCGAAACCCTAACCTAGTCTCTTAGTCGCCCAACCCCTTTGGCTGTTTCTCTCTCTCTTCCTCCCTTTTCTTGCTTTCAGCCACTTTTTTATCTTCTTCTTCTTCTGCCCATTTGTCTTCCTCTAGACACCTATTTCCTAAAACTCTAAACCCACCGCCAACCTTCCATCTTCTCCTACTCTTCCCTCCTCCGCCCAAGAAACCCTAATCCCCAACCAGACCCGCTCAGCTGAACCCAACTTGGTCCAACCCAGTAGCTTGAAGCCCAACTCGCTTCAGGCCCACTTTAGTTGGATCCAAGCCCTGTCCACTTCAGGCCCAATTTCCCAAGCCCGTTTGAGTCCTGCCCTTTTCCATACCCAACAGACTGGCCCAGCTCCTTCATTCTAGTGCAAACCCAACTTAGTTTCTCGGCCCGGCCCAGTTCAGGTTGGCCTGGCCCAGGCCCGTTTCGGGCCCATTTCAGACTTGTTTTTGGACCTGTTTGGCGATCGCTTCTAGAGTGTTTCTGGATCGCTTTCAGCTCTGTTCCAGCCTTTTGTAGACCCGTTTGCAGCTTGTCTCGACCTTAAACCCGTGCATCGCTTCCTTCAACCCTTTGACTTGTTTTCATCATATGGATTTTGAAAACACACTCAGGTGAGGGGACTTATCACTGCTTTAACATACATTTGCATCTTTTAAACTTTGACCTTGGACTTGGAGTGACTTGAATTGGGCCCTTCGTTTATTGAGCCACTCGGTAAGGGAACCATTGGATGAATCTGTGGCAAGAGATCCATTTGAGTGCACTCAGGTCAACTTTATGCAAAAAATAAAATAAAATAATAATAATATTTCTGATCGGACGAACGAATATTGAACATGATGCTTGAAATTGAGTGACAACACGTGGTGTATTTAACTATTTCACATGAATAAATTTATGATGAGAATAAGATATGCGTTGGATGTCGAATATGATGTATGAGATTTAATGATAACATGTGGTATGTTTACATGTAACTTGAATGGGATCATGGGTATGGGGAATTGTGACTTGTCATAAATTTAAGTTGTTGTATATGATCATGACATCGTGTGTATGCATTGGAGGGATTGTTCATATGTGTATATGTTTATGATTATGTGATGAATTTGATTGTTGGGAGGACTTTCCCGTTAAGCTTCGGCGGTCGAGACCCCCATAGGAGATGAGGGTTTCCCCGTTGCGCTCCGGCGGTCGAGGTGCCTGCCCCGTGAGATTAGCTTCCCCGTTATGCTCCAGCGGTTGAGACCCTCATAGAGGATGCGGGTTTCCCAGTTGCATTCCGACGGTTGAGGTGGTTGTGTATGGTATGGTCTCCCGGTTGGATTGGTTAGGAGACTAGAGTTATTGGAAGACCATGTGAGTTATGGAGGCAATATAGTTGAGCACTAGTGTACAGAGACATTCACCCTATGATGATGTTATTGCATTCATGCATAAGATACATGTGTTGCTGACAGGTGATATTCATTATCTATTCACTGGGCTAGTTGTATTGTGTAGTCTCCTGATGACATTAGTAGGGAGACAGGCATTTACTAGAAGACCCGGTGTGGGTTACCGAGATGATGTCTTAGATTTGACCGGTGGATTACTAATTGATGAGGTTGGGTTTTACGTGCTCTTGAGCACCTTTGTTATCATGATATTCTTGCATTCATGCATATGATTTATTTATTGCTGACATGTGATATGTTTTCTCCCTTCACTGGGCTGGTTAGCTCACCCTTTACCTTTCAGGTACCCCGATTACGGAGGAGCCAAATGGGTCCCTTGAGCAGGCAACCGAGGAGTAGTAGTTGAAGTTGGATATTTTACATTTATGTTCATCCCTTAGTTTGAGAGGCTTTTGTTCCATATGGACATATTATCGTATGATGTTGTCTGGATGATTGTATAATTGTATTCGGATAGTCTGTGGTTGTTCGTTATTTTTAATAGTATAATGAGTTTTGTTCATTCGGGTTGTTAAGCGGGGGCAATGACCCTTTTCAGAAAAAAAAAAAAAAACCCGGTATCTTATTTTTCGGTAGTGTTTTGAGATGTTTTGGAGATAACGCGCCTGTAGTGGGACGGGGTGTTACACGACCCATATGACCCGACCGGAGAAATCATGCGGGTCAGGTTACAATGGTCGGGCTATAGGGTCGGGTCGGGTTGAGAAGAGAAAAACCTGATCGAAATTCGGGTCGGGTTGAGCTGAGGTCTTTAAATTTCAACCCGACCTAACCCGAATTCCATAACTTAATATAAAAACCCTCACCCTCAAACCCTAATCAGAACTTTCATTTTTCAGCCCTAGCCGCGGCTTTTTCCTCCCTTCCCTTGCCTGCGAATTTGAGATTGTGATCCTCGTCGTTGTCATTTTTCCTCTTCTTCACCAACATCTCTTCCGAGCCGGACCTAGGTGAGTCTCTTTCTCTCTAGTTCTCTTGTCCCTTGGGCTTGTGCTCCTCGTCTGCTATTGTGTTTCTTGTCATCGCTTTCCTCTTCTTCACTGAGATCTCCTTCCCAGCAGGACCTAGGTGAGTCTCTCTCTCTGTACGGCTGTTCCTCTCAAATCTCCCTCTAATCTTGTTTGTTACTTGAAACTGCGATTTGTATTTGAGTTTATTATAATCTTGTTTGTTCACCGGTGCTTTTATCTAATCCAAGAGAGGCCAATCGAGCCTGTTTTATGTAAATGATCCTGATTTAGTGATTTTTCATAGAAAACGACCCTTTTGAGCATTTTCCATGGAATTAGATAGTTTTTTCCCCTTACAGGCCTAATATAATAATAAGAGTTCAATCATCTCTTGTGTTAAAAAGAAATTCTTTTCGACTGCATTCATAGTGTCGTAATATATTGACACTTTGAATTTAGCATTTTACATATTATATTTAGCATTCCAACAATTTAAAAATATTAATGAATGTTGAATTTGAAAATATAACATGTCATCATGCCATTGTGTATTGAATAAGAATCTTTTGTTGGTGAAATATGTTATCCAAACTTAAGATAATACTGCCCATAAACAGAGGAAAGTGTTTTTTTTTTTCATACATCAAAATGGATCCAAGGTTGTTGCAGACCATTTCTGAACTTTGGTTTTGGAGAGAGAATGGGTTTAAATTTCTATGAGCTAATTCTTTTTGTACAGTTTTTTTTTTAACAAAGGGAGTGGTGATCTGAAAATTCCAATATTTTGGGCTTTTGAGCATTAACTGCATCATATTAGATGAATTTCTTTTGAATTACTAACAATTGAATTTTGTAGAAATTAGTTTGTAATAGGATCCTAGTCTTTGTTTGGTGGTAAGGAAATGCTTTTATGAAAAAAAAAAACAATTATTAAAAAAAGGTAAACTAAACACTTCTTCAAAAAAGGTAAACTCATTCTTATTTGTTGGTGAAACATGCTATCCATCATTGCTAGTTGCAATATTTTCTCTTATTTTCTCAGTAATAGGTAATCAAACATATATTGAATTTCATACCAATTGATTTTTATTGTTTACTTTGACAGTGCCTCTGCGAAAATAGTGTAATGGCTTTGCATAACGATGATGTTGATGTTGACGTTGAAATAAGATTTCTTTTTCTTTCGTTGATAGCTCTTTATTATTTAATTCATTTTTCCTAGATTTATTTATGTATTTATCATAGTTGATTAATTATTATGTGTAATGTTTAATTAGGTGTTAGAATCCAATAATCCTGTCACTAATGACAATACTATCATTTCGACTACGGGTGACTGTTCAATTGCCACTAGTGGCAAACCAAAAAATGGATACCCACTAAAATCACATGTTTTGCAACATTTTATTAGAGACTCTAAAACTAATGGAGATGATTTAATGACAATTTGCAAATATTGCCATGGAAGATATAAAGCTTCTTTTAAAAGTGGAACTAGCACTCTTAGTCGACATTTAAAACAATGGACTGTGTATTCGGTGAAAGATAAGAGTCAAAAAGTTTTTACCTTTGACAGTGTTAAAAAAGAAGATGGTGATGAGGGAGTGGGAGCATGCCTGTAACGCCCTGACCCGAAGGTGGGCCCAGAACGCTACTAATTTTTTTTTTTTTTTAAATGTCACACATGCTCTTTACATGTGGACTCAAACATGTACCATATGTCTATCCTTTTACAAACATGTATCATACAAATAAATATAAAAAGGATAATATCATTTTTAACAGAGTTACTAGCAGTAACGTAGTGGTTCATACATGATTACAAAAACGGGTACCACATAAGGTACTCTACAAAACATGGTTCTAAGAACCAATAAACAAAATAGATGAAAATCCCATCCATGGGACTCCAAGGAACTGCAACAGCTTATCTATCTTTAAATTTGAAATGGAGATTCCTCCTCCTCGGGTACATCTCCTGAAATGTGAGTGGTGTGAGCTAACCAGCCCAGTGAAAAGAACATAACAATGCAGTGTAATAATTATCAGGTTAGCCAAAATCAACATTTTCATCATAATATAATTGTCATGCTAAATATCAAATCATTCTCAATTTACTGCTGATATCCAACGCAACACCTAGACACTACACTAACTATAAGCATTAAGTCCCGACACGGTCAAAATGCAGAATCTTGCAAGTACATCTCCGACACACTTGGGCCGGTACTGACACACCTGGGCCAGCAACTAACACACCTGGGCTAGTAGACGTAAACCGACACACCTGGGCCGGTAATCGACACACCTGGGCCGATAATAGTTCAGTAGTTAAGGGTACGTGGAAGCAGTATAATTCATAAGTATTTCATCATCATCATCACAATATATGATAAACATCATAAATATCAATAAGCACTTTTCATAATAGTGCACAAAGTCTAGACATATAAGTGGGTTCATCAAATCTGACATTGAAACCACTCATTGCACTAGTTCCTTTAAACCTGATTTACTTCTACTGCAATGTTAAGTCTCCTCACCGTATGTGTGGTGTATAGAGATATCTGTCAAAACATGAAAACAAGAATACACGAATTATGCAATCATTAATCAACATAATACACATAATCATAGTGTTGCAAATTCTTTTATTTATTTTCCGGAAAAACTTTAAGGGTAATGGATATGAGTCTCTAAAATGGGTTACTATTCATTTTTTTTATATTATAATAGTAATATAATAGAATGCTCAGGCCACTACTCGTATAGCGAGTTAGGCCTAGAGATACAAATATAGAGTGCTCAGGCCACTACTCATATAGTGAGTTAGGCCTAGAGATACACTCAGTGCCCGATCCCTTTTTTTTCTACCGAGCGGCAAAATTAATTGCTCAGCTACTGATAGCTATCGGGCTGAGTCAGCCACAGATAGAGAGTATCGGCCTGGAAGTGAATACATATGTATATATACATATATATAGTATAATATAATAAACAAGGGTTAGTATCATTTTTAATTGAGAATAGGGGTCTTTAAACAATGCTTAACATAATCAAAATTACAAATCTCAGATTATTTATTTTAGACAAATTACTTATAAAAGTATTTAATTTAAGTAATTTAAGTCTCTAATTTATTAACAAGATTTAAATTAAAATTTATTAAATTACTGACTTTAGATAAAACTAAGATATAGAAAAACCAACTTAACTACATCTTTAAACAATTATAAATTTATTTCAAGTTAAATAAATAAATCAATTTACAATAATAATTCATAATTAATTCAATAGGACAACTCATCTTAAGTTTTTTAAAAATAATAATAAAAATGACATTTTATTTCTCTAAGATATTCTAGTTAATTCTAAAGCTATAAAGAAGGTATACCTTAATAAGAAAGTTTGACAAGGCTGGTACGGTGCTTGAGGGAGAGAAAGAGAAGTAACAGAAAGCAGGTAGTGGAGAGAGAGAGAGGTTAAAAGGTAGGTGAAATGAGACGGCTGTAAAATCCCATCTCATCTACCCCTTAAATAGGAAAGAAAAATGGGTTATGTGGCTGCTCTTGCAGCCACGTAGGTTAGAAAAAAAACATTTGGCAAGACAAAGGCACAGGTGAAAGACAACTCACTGCATGTATATATATATATATATATATATATATATTTTTTTTTTTTTTCTTTCAGTCGGTTACAATGGTTATCATATGACTGTAGCTACCTAAAATTTACTGTTCACAACATTATTTTATTATAGTTATAATCTTTATTTCATTTTCTTATTAATTTTTAATTAATAAAAATTATTTAATTTGATCTATCTGATCCAAAATGTTGAGTTTTTAAAATGTTTAAATACCATATAATTTTGGAAAGTTATAACCCATTAAACTTAATTGATTTAAATAAAAATCACTTTTTGACACTATTCCCTTAAACTAAGTTGTACTTAGTTAAAGGGTTTAAAATCTTCATTTTTAGCTCTAGAGAAATAAAATGATAGATTTAAACATAAACTAGACACTAGTTATTTTTTTAGAATTTTCTAACTTATAGAATTATTTAAAATAATCATTTTCTAGTTTTCGGGCCTTTTTCGGGTAATTTTTTTTTAATGACATTTTAATGAAATAAAGATATTTATAAATTTTAAAATCTATATTCTTAATAAAGAAATCAATATTACTCAGATAACAATAATTATTCAAACAATAATTATATCGTTAATGGTAAATTACCATTTTGTTTCCTTTTTTTTTTTTTTTTTTTTTTTTTTTACTTAAAAGGGTTGGATCAATGAGCTATTGAGCTCTGATTGGCCAAAACTGGATTTTTCACAAATCCCTCACTATAATCTATAGGTTAAATTATATTATTTAAGTCTATTTTAGGTCAGGGTATTACATCCTACCCCCCTTAAAGAAATTTCGTCCCGAAATTTAAAATAAACCTCGTACCTTTTTATTCTGTGAATAGACTAGGGTATAGCTTCCGCATTGTCGACTCTGGTTCCCACGTCACATGTTGTACGTCACGATGTTGCCATAGCACTTGCACCAGTGGTATGGACTTTCTTCTAAGCACTTGTGTTCGAGATCCTTGTATCTCGATCGGTATTTCTTCAAAAGTTAAGTCTTCTGAAACTTCAATATCCTCAAAACTCAACACATGAGATGGGTCTGGCTCGTACTTTTTCAACATAGATACATGGAATGTATTATGTACTTTTGCCATTGACTGGGGAAGATCTAGTTGATAGGCTACTTCTCCTATTCTTTTCAAAATTTCAAAGGGTCCAACATATCGAGGTGATAGTTTTCCTCTACGGCCGAACCTCTGAACTCCATGGCGTGGCGCCACACGTAAGAATACTCGGTCACCGACTGCAAACTCCAAAGGTTTCCGCCTTTTGTCAGCATAACTTTTCTGTCTGCTTTGAGCTGTCTTGAGACGCTGTCTTATCACTTTGACTTGTTCAGACGTCTCACGAACTAAATCCGGGCCCAACAGTACTTTGTCTCCTACTTCTGTCCAACATAAAGGTGACCTGCAGGGTCTACCGTACAAGGCTTCATAGGGCGCCATCTGTATACTAGAGTGATAACTGTTATTATATACAAATTCAATCAGTGCTAAATGATCTTCCCAACTTCCTTGCATATCCATGACACATGCCCTTAGCATATCTTCTAAAGTTTGGATAGTCCTTTCTGACTGACCATCAGTTTGGGGATGGAAAGCTGTGCTAAAGCATAACTTAGTTCCCATCTCTTTCTGTAATCCTTGCCAAAATCTAGATACAAATCTAGGATCTCTATCAGATACAATAGAAACAGGTACCCCATGTAATCTAATTATGTCCTTTAGATATATTCTACTCAGGGTAGCCAAGGAATCAGTCTTTTTAATGGGCAGAAAATGGGCTGATTTTGTTAGTCGATCGACAATCACCCAAATAGCATCATTTTTCTTAGAAGACTTTGGAAAACCTGTCACAAAGTCCATAGTGATATGCTCCCACTTCCATTCAGCCACTTGAAGAGGTTGCGTCTTTCCACCCGGTCGTTGATGTTCTGCTTTAATCTGTTGACATGTTAGACATTTAGACACAAAATTTGCTACTTCTCGTTTCATACCTTTCCACCAGAATAGTCGTCGTAAATCATGATACATCTTCGTACCACCTGGGTGCACTGCAAATCGAGAACGATGAAAATGGTTAAGTACTTTTTCTCTACATTCACCTGATTTTGGTACAAACAATCTTTCTTGGAAAGTCAGGCTTCCATCAGTCCTGATCTTCCATTCTTCCAAAGTAGCTCCCCCTGTAAGCTGTTTCATCAAATCCTTTGCTTCTGGATCATTCTTTTGCTCTTCCATCACCAATCCGACTATTTCAGGTTGCAAAACCAAGTTTTGAATCCTTGCTAGCTTGTTTCCCTCTATCAGTTCTAAATCATAGTCAGATAAGACTTCCAACATCTTCCACTGCAAGGATGCCATACATGCAATATTGCTGTGTGATTTCCTGCTTAAGGCATCTGCCACTACGTTAGCCTTTCCCGGATGGTAAGAGAGACTGAAGTCGTAATCTCCGAGATATTCCATCCATCTTCGCTGTCTCATATTTAGATCTTTCTGAGTAAACAAATATTTGAGACTGTGGTGATCAGAAAATACATTAAATTTTTCACCGTACAAGTAATGCCGCCAAAGTTTTAATGAAAAGACAACAGCTGCCAGTTCCAGATCATGAGTTGGATAATTTTGCTCATGACTTTTTAGTTGTCTGGAACCGTAGGCCACTACCTTACCTTCCTGCATCAAGACACATCCTAGGCCAAATTTAGAGGCATCACAAAATACATCATAACCTCGTCCTTGTTCTGGCACTATTAGTACTGGAGAGGTGGTCAACTTCCCTTTCAATTCCTGAAATGCCTTTTCACAAGCTTCACTCCATTCGAATTTAACATTCTTCCTTGTCAATCTGGTCATTGGTACCGCAATCTGGGAAAAGTGTGGAATAAATTTCCGGTAATACCCGGCTAATCCCAAAAAGCTTCTGATTTCAAACACGTTCTTGGGGCTTTTCCAGTTCTTCACTGTTTCTACCTTTGCTGGGTCTACCGAGATTCCTTCCGTAGACACTACGTGTCCAAGAAATTGTACTTGAGTTAACCAAAACTCACATTTGCTCAGCTTGGCGAATAACTGGTGATCCCTAAGAGTCTGAAGAATGATGCGTAGATGACGCTCATGCTCTTCCTCAGATGACGAATATATTAAAATATCATCTATAAAAACTATCACAAATTCCCTCAAATAAGGTCGGAAGATACGATTCATTAGATCCATAAATATGGCTGGGGCATTGGTTAAACCAAAAGGCATTACCAAAAACTCATATAGACCGTACTGCATTCTGAAAGCAGTCTTAGAAATGTCTTCCTCCCGAATCCGCAACTGGTGATATCCTGATCTCAAGTCTATTTTAGAGAAACATTTTGATCCCCTCAATAAATCAAAGAGATCATCTATCCTGGGTAAAGGATATTTGTTCTTTATAGTTACCTGATTAAGCCGTCGGTAATCTATACACATCCTCATAGATCCATCTTTCTTTTTCACAAATAGAGCGGGTGCGCCCCAAGGCGAGATACTCTGTCGAATAAAACCGAGGTTGAGAAGCTCATCTACCTGTTTAGCTAGCTCTCTCTGTTCAGCTGGCGCCATCCTGTAAGGTGCCAGGGAAATAGGAGATGTTCCTGGCTGTAGATCAATAACAAATTCTATTTCTCGGCGTGGAGGTAACCCAGCTAACTGGTCAGGAAATACATCTATAAACTCACACACCACCCGAGGTACATCAGGCTCTATGCCACCTACATCTTCCCATCCCATACTAGCCACCACACTACCAGGATAAGTCCTAAGACCAGAGAATTTACTTCTCATCCTTTCATAAGGTACTAACTTTTCCATGAATCCTTCATTGGTGAGAGAGATTCCAAAAATTCTTCTTTGAAAGCAATCAATCAAAATTTGATAAGTCGTTAACCAATCCATGCCTAAGATGACGTCAAAATCTGTCATGTCTAGCATTAAAAAGTCATAGGACAAGTCTACACCACAAATCCTCAATATGCATGATTCACATTTTTTGTTTACCAGTACTTTCTTACCCAAAGGCGATACTACCATCAAAGGGTTACTTACTTCTATCAATTTCAAATCCAATTTATCACAACAAGATTTAGAAATAAAGGAATGAGAAGCACCGGTATCAAAAAGTACTTGTGCCAAATAACTAAAAAGGGTTAATGTACCTTCCATCACTGTGTTTTCCATTGGCTCTTTCCCCTGAATCCCAATTGTATAGACTCTTCCTTGGGTAGTTTGAGGACGTCCCTGTCCCCTTCCCTGACTGTTCCGTGGTGGTCCGTTTCTAGACGCCACCGAGTTTCTGGAAGTCTGTTGTGAACCTCTGCCGAAAGATGATGGTGCGACGGATTGAGCTGGACCCGTATCCTGTGAAGGTATGGCCTTACCAAGATAAGGACAATCTCTAAGCACATGTCCCGTTTGCTTGCAGTGGTAGCATTGCCTTTCCTTCCCATTTGGACAAGTCCTAGTCGTGTGCCCAGGCTGGTTGCAAAAATAGCAGACTAAATGTCGCGTGTCCGACTGGCTTGATTGTCCTGCAGTAGATTGACCTTTCTTGAAAAACGGCCTTTTCTGGTTAAACTTGGCCCTCTTGTTAGACGAGGGTTTTTGAAAGTTTTCGGCATCTCTATTGGTGGAATCCACTGCTTCCACTTTTGAGGCCCGCTCAATAATTTCCTCCAATGTGTTAAAAATTAGCCCGGCCACTTGCCGTTGTAAAAAAGGTCGAAGTCCATTTTCAAAGTGTTGGATCTTCTCTTCTTCATGTGCTGCTATCCACGGCACAAAATGCATCAATTCGATAAATCTTATGGCATATCTTGCCACCGTATCAGATCCCTGCTTAATGTTAAGAAACTCCCTTTTTTTAACTTCCTGCGCCGTTTTTGGATAATAACGGGCTAGAAAAGCAGCTGAAAAATCTTCCCAAGTCATAGGTTCATGATTTCGGACCAAACTTTTGGCCTCCCACCATTCATAGGCATTACCCTCCAATTGGTAAGTTGCTAGGGTTACTCTTAAATCGTCGGCGATGGCAAGGGTATCGAGGATCCGGTTTATATGGTTAAGCCAGTTTCTTGCCGCACTCGGGTCTTCAATCCCTGAAAAGCTGGTAGGATTCAATCGTTTGAACTCCTTTAGAGCCGAAGTGGCTCTTTCTTTTGGGGTCCTAATAAGTGGACGCTGCAAATTTTCGGCAATCCTCTGGACTGCTTCCAATGTTGCATGTAAAGCTTCATAAGGTACTTTTGGATTTGCATGGGGTGGAGGACCTGTTCTCCTGCCTCGACCTCTAATGTTATCAAAAGGTCCTGACATTCTCCTGTCATTTGCATTAGTAATGTCATTTATTAATTCAAAGAGAATTCGTTATCTTATCAAAGAGATCATAAGAGTTTGTAAAAATTCTAAGCATACATCATAATATAAACATAACTCAGGTTTTATTTATTCATAAGAGTTAGTAGGGTTTATAAGAAAACCCTCAGTACAAAACACACACAAATATACATATAAACATTTTTACATTCTTCTTCTCCCATCCTTTCTCCTACATTCCCAGCTTCAGTTGTCGGTGGAGGATTCCATATCGGAATCAATACTGAACATGTCATTATCAGGACATGCCGTTGCCATATGTCCCAAAACTCCGCAAGTTAAACATGGTACTATCCCTGGGCCTCCAATATAAGGACAATTTGTTATTTCTTTTCCATGCCCACGGAATCCACATACCGGGCATATTACATCAAAAGGGTAGGGACAATAAATGTCATAATGTCCCTCTTGATAACAAAGTCCGCAAACATATGGCACCCAATCTTCGGCAAGGGGAGTGGCTGGAGTGTACACAGGTGAGCCTATTGACCCTACTGATGATTCATCTGAAGCTGAGAGAACTCCAAAAGGGTGAACACTGGAGTTACTTGTAGATGAGTCTATTATTATTGGATCGTTGGGTGTTCCCTTATTCCAATTCTCCGTATACTCCTCACTGCTCGACATATCTGTATAAATCAATTTATCAATATAGTTAGATAATGTCAACAACATATTCAGTTTTAATCCAAAAATTAGGATCTAATCATGTATTACCCATCACAGCCCTAGAGTTTGAGCCAAGGCTCTGATACCATGCTGTAACGCCCTGACCCGAAGGTGGGCCCAGAACGCTGCTAATTTTTTTTTTTTTTTAAATGTCACACATGCTCTTTACATGTGGACTCAAACATGTACCATATGTCTATCATTTTACAAACATGTATCATACAAATAAATATAAAAAGGATAATATCATTTTTAACAGAGTTACTAGCAGTAACGTAGTGGTTCATACATGATTACAAAAACGGGTACCACATAAGGTACTCTACAAAACATGGTTCTAAGAACCAATAAACAAAATAGATGAAAATCCCATCCATGGGACTCCAAGGAACTGCAACAGCTTATCTATCTTTAAATTTGAAATGGAGATTCCTCCTCCTCGGGTACATCTCCTGAAATGTGAGTGGTGTGAGCTAACCAGCCCAGTGAAAAGAACATAACAATGCAGTGTAATAATTATCAGGTTAGCCAAAATCAACATTTTCATCATAATATAATTGTCATGCTAAATATCAAATCATTCTCAATTTACTGCTGATATCCAACGCAACACCTAGACACTACACTAACTATAAGCATTAAGTCCCGACACGGTCAAAATGCAGAATCTTGCAAGTACATCTCCGACACACTTGGGCCGGTACTGACACACCTGGGCCAGCAACTAACACACCTGGGCTAGTAGACGTAAACCGACACACCTGGGCCGGTAATCGACACACCTGGGCCGATAATAGTTCAGTAGTTAAGGGTACGTGGAAGCAGTATAATTCATAAGTATTTCATCATCATCATCACAATATATGATAAACATCATAAATATCAATAAGCACTTTTCATAATAGTGCACAAAGTCTAGACATATAAGTGGGTTCATCAAATCTGACATTGAAACCACTCATTGCACTAGTTCCTTTAAACCTGATTTACTTCTACTGCAATGTTAAGTCTCCTCACCGTATGTGTGGTGTATAGAGATATCTGTCAAAACATGAAAACAAGAATACACGAATTATGCAATCATTAATCAACATAATACACATAATCATAGTGTTGCAAATTCTTTTATTTATTTTCCGGAAAAACTTTAAGGGTAATGGATATGAGTCTCTAAAATGGGTTACTATTCATTTTTTTTATATTATAATAGTAATATAATAGAATGCTCAGGCCACTACTCGTATAGCGAGTTAGGCCTAGAGATACAAATATAGGGTGCTCAGGCCACTACTCATATAGTGAGTTAGGCCTAGAGATACACTCAGTGCCCGATCCCTTTTTTTTCTACCGAGCGGCAAAATTAATTGCTCAGCTACTGATAGCTATCGGGCTGAGTCAGCCACAGATAGAGAGTATCGGCCTGGAAGTGAATACATATGTATATATACATATATATAGTATAATATAATAAACAAGGGTTAGTATCATTTTTAATTGAGAATAGGGGTCTTTAAACAATGCTTAACATAATCAAAATTACAAATCTCAGATTATTTATTTTAGACAAATTACTTATAAAAGTATTTAATTTAAGTAATTTAAGTCTCTAATTTATTAACAAGATTTAAATTAAAATTTATTAAATTACTGACTTTAGATAAAACTAAGATATAGAAAAACCAACTTAACTACATCTTTAAACAATTATAAATTTATTTCAAGTTAAATAAATAAATCAATTTACAATAATAATTCATAATTAATTCAATAGGACAACTCATCTTAAGTTTTTTAAAAATAATAATAAAAATGACATTTTATTTCTCTAAGATATTCTAGTTAATTCTAAAGCTATAAAGAAGGTATACCTTAATAAGAAAGTTTGACAAGGCTGGTACGGTGCTTGAGGGAGAGAAAGAGAAGTAACAGAAAGCAGGTAGTGGAGAGAGAGAGAGGTTAAAAGGTAGGTGAAATGAGACGGCTGTAAAATCCCATCTCATCTACCCCTTAAATAGGAAAGAAAAATGGGTTATGTGGCTGCTCTTGCAGCCACGTAGGTTAGAAAAAAAACATTTGGTAAGACAAAGGCACAGGTGAAAGACAACTCACTGCATGTATATATATATATATATATATATATATATATATATTTTTTTTTTTTTTTTCTTTCAGTCGGTTACAATGGTTATCATATGACTGTAGCTACCTAAAATTTACTGTTCACAACATTATTTTATTATAGTTATAATCTTTATTTCATTTTCTTATTAATTTTTAATTAATAAAAATTATTTAATTTGATCTATCTGATCCAAAATGTTGAGTTTTTAAAATGTTTAAATACCATATAATTTTGGAAAGTTATAACCCATTAAACTTAATTGATTTAAATAAAAATCACTTTTTGACACTATTCCCTTAAACTAAGTTGTACTTAGTTAAAGGGTTTAAAATCTTCATTTTTAGCTCTAGAGAAATAAAATGATAGATTTAAACATAAACTAGACACTAGTTATTTTTTTAGAATTTTCTAACTTATAGAATTATTTAAAATAATCATTTTCTAGTTTTCGGGCCTTTTTCGGGTAATTTTTTTTTAATGACATTTTAATGAAATAAAGATATTTATAAATTTTAAAATCTATATTCTTAATAAAGAAATCAATATTACTCAGATAACAATAATTATTCAAACAATAATTATATCGTTAATGGTAAATTACCATTTTGTTTCCTTTTTTTTTTTTTTTTTTTTTTTTTTTACTTAAAAGGGTTGGATCAATGAGCTATTGAGCTCTGATTGGCCAAAACTGGATTTTTCACAAATCCCTCACTATAATCTATAGGTTAAATTATATTATTTAAGTCTATTTTAGGTCAGGGTATTACAATGCCTTTTGCCTTATAGTTTTAATATGGAACATGCACGAAGAGAATTGGCCATTATGATAGTTATGTTAGAGCTTCCATTTTCTATTATTGATCGTGTACCATTTCGAAGATTTGTCAAATGCATTAATCCTAGATTTCAATTCATCTCTCGTACAACGATTGGAAGGGAATTTTTGAAAATCTATCATTTGGAAAAAGCTAAGTTGAAAGCATTTCTAAGTACTTCATGGTAGCACATTTCTTTAATGGCTGATTTGTGAACTTCTAACCAAACTTTGGGATATTTAAGTGTCACAACGCATTTTGTAGACAACAATTGGAAGTTACACAAGAAGATCCTTAGTTTTTGTATGGTTCCAGCACCACATACAGGTGTAATTATTGTCAATATGATTGAGAGAAGTTTGGTGGAATATGATATAAAAAAGATGTGCACAATCACACTGGATAATGCGACAAACAATAAGTCAGCCATGGATAACCTCATGGAGACTCTTTCTCGAAAGGGAATTTTGTTATAACGGGGAAAATTCTTCAATGTAAAATGTGATGCACATGTTGTTAATTTGATTGTGCAAAATGGCTTAAGTGAGATAAAATCATCAGTTAAAGTTATTCGCACATGTGTGAAATATGTGCGATCATCGTAATCTCGTAAGCCAGAGTTTGAGATTTGTGTCTTGTAAGAAAAAAATTCATTCTCTAAAGGCTTGTGCTTAGATGTGTGTACAAAGTGGAATTCAACATATCTTATGTTAGCATTTACCTTACCATATGAGAGTGCATTTGTTCGTATGAAGACACGCGATCCTATTTACACCAAGGATGTTGCTTCAACATTTGATGATTGGAGAAAGGCTGAGACAATTTCCAAGCTTTTGAGAATTTTTTATAATACTACAAAGGTTTTATCGACGACAAAATATCGCTTGAAATCTTGTTTTTCAATGAGATTCAAGCTCATTTACTTGAGATGTTGAAGAATGATAATTCATGCATTTCTTCAATGGAAAAGAAGATGCAAGAAAAAATTGATAAATATTGGAAGATCCCCGTTACAAGTTGGAATATGTAGAATTTATGTATCATGAACTTTATTCATATTCTGATACTAATTAATATACTGAAGTACTTCGTAAGGAGATGGTTGTACTTTTCAATGAATATACTTCTTTCTCTTCTCCACTGCAAAAGCAAGTAGTTACTTCTACTTCAATAGAGATGATGAATGATACTTCAACAGATTCTAAGAAAACACTTCTCCGAAAAATATTTCTTAGAAAGGGTGCTGGAAAGAATAATGTGGACTTGAGGACGGAGCTTGAGCAATATTTTGAAGAAAAAACTTGTCCAATTGATCCTAATTTAGACATTTTGAACTGGTGGAAAGTTAATCGCTCCAAATTTCCTATACTTTCTATGATGGCTCGAGATAACTTAGCAATTCAAATATCGATTGTTGCTTCAGAGTTTGTATTTAGTACTGGAAGTAGAGTCATCAACTAGTACCGAAGTTCATTAAGTCCCGGAGTAGTGCAACCATTGGTTTGCACTCAAGATTGGCTAAGAGATGCCATAAGTGACGATGTCGTAGAGGGAGAGCCCGAAGTTTATGATCATGAAGACGATACTGATAGGGTTGAATCAGGTAATTACAGTTATTTCTATCTATTTAGTATTTATTTCATTTTGTTATTATATTGTTACAATCTGATATTACTCTTGATCTTTTTTAAGGTGTCACTGAAGTTGAAAAAAGCGATGATATGATTGGTGATAAATAGTACTTTTCTTAAATCTTTTCTGCTTATGAATAATGATAAATTTCTGTCAATTTGATGTCATGAATATGCATATTTCACTAACTAATTTATTACTTGCAGATCTGTAAAGGAATCAGATTTGGTGAAGTGGAGAAGATTGGTTGTTGACTTGGATCCTCTTTGGATGAAAATTATAGTTGTCCTCTTTTATTTTTTATTCAAATTATTGTTGAATTCTCATTTTAGAAGTAGGTGGAAGTAAGTGACAAGAAAGAAGGACTGTATATTTTTTTTTTACTAGCAAAATGGTATTTTTGAATTTCTGTAATCCTTTAAGTCAAAGAGTAATGATTGAGTAGTGAAATTGGATGAGAAGACAACATGAGAGGGAAAAATGGAGGCTATATTTTTTACTCACTTCTCAGTTGTGTTCTATATGTTGCATTCCCCTTATCTTGTTTATTCTCATTTCATTTGAATTCATCAATGTTTTTTGTAGCAAGTGTTTAGTTACATTTTCTCATTTCATAGTTGTTGTTTGATATTATTCAATTATTTTTTTTGTGTGTAAATGAATTTAATTTGTATATCTCAACATTTTCCAAGATAAGCTATGCTGCTACTAAATCCTACAGTGAGCCTTCTCATAATTTTGGTAGAATTAGTGCAGTGTGGATTGGATCGGGTCGGGTGTCGGGTTAAGGGTATTACAATCTCGGGTCGGGTCGGGTCGGGTTCACTAAATCGAGTTTTTTATTTGAGTCAGGTTGGGTTGGGTTCAATGTGTTGTGAGTTGGGTTATGGTTGGGTTTATTAACACTCGGCCCGCCCGACCCGAGTTGCAGCCATAATACTTGTGTATGATTATGAGTAATGTATATATCAAATGAATTCTCATAATTATGATTGAAATTCTTAGATGGACAACTCATATAATAAGTATGATGAATGTGTTTTAATGCCATGCTTGGATTTTGTGATATATGTACATCATTAGTAAGTACCTATTTTGATAACGGTTGTGGGGGATCGACCTAACTATGTGTAGAATGAATTTCCATGATTTGAAGAAGACTTGATAGAGGTTAGATTAAGTGATATGGGTGAATTAAGGTCAAGTATCTTAGAATCCAAGGGGGTTAACTTGTGCTACAATGGGGATGGGCTATCATAATTGAGAATGCATGGAATGCAATGTAAATGCTGAGAAAGCATTGTTTGATTTCTCCAAAGTAAAAGTATGTCAACTCCCCAATATTAACCCAAATGTGAACATGATGAACTACGGTTAATCTGATCCACTATGTGGTACGTAGGCAACTGAGAGCATTGTGCTTTAGCTCAACCAATAAACGCATTGTGTCATCCATTTATATTAAGGATGATGTAAGATGTTAAGTAAATGTGAATAATAGAAATGGATTGATGGGACATACCTTCCTTAATATAAACCCTAATTCTACACGTTGGATCCCTCGAAAGCGGCCAGAAGAGGTTATGATGCCTTAGGAGTCCTGATATGATGAGACATATATGTTTGTTACTCGAGTAAAGCCTAGAGTAGCTAGAGAACTGTGAAAATTCTTAAGATGGACTGATGAAGACTTTGACACTGAGATATATGTGAATAGGTCACTTGATTATATTGAAATGTTGTATGGAATGTACCTAACACGATGATTATATTAAGACGTGGTATGAGTGTGTCCCTCACGTGATATTGATTATATTGAAGCGTGATATGAGTGTTTCCCTCATTTGATATTGATTATATTGAGGCGTGGTATGGGTGCATCCATCATGTGATATTAATGATTAAGACATGGTATGGGTATGTCACTCATTTGATATTGATAATGTTATGCCTCAGTCAATTGAAAAATGAAACTGTCCGATCAGTAGATCATTGTGTCTCACCTTTGTATAGTTAAAAGGATGAGCTAAGTATATAGATTCCATGAGTAAGTCATAGAGTAGTCGTGCGACCGTGGGAGCCTCGATATGAATATATGGGGACTGTGGCATTGAGATGTATATGTGACTTGGCCAATTGATGTTAAGATGTGGTATGTGTACGTCTCTCACGCGATTATGATGGTTGACTGACCGTTCCAGAGAGGTATTCAAGACAGTGGGGTAGGCTACGGAGAGTTGGTCCCATAAGGTTGCCGTCGAGGAGTAGGTCCCTCAAATACTACGCGCTAGAGGGCACTCTCACGTCTATTTAGCACACTTGATGTGCGTTGATGCGTAGGGGTAGGTACTTATATGCTCCAAGGGGGTGGTACTAACTTGGTAAGACGCGATACGACCACCTTGGAGCTTGACTGAATCACCCAAGTGGTGAAGGGACGTGGGGCGAGGTAGACTAGAGCATGCTATGTGTGAGTTACCCGCTTAGTAAGTCGTTGGACCCTAAGTCTTGCCAGTGATATGTTTATGATATGATATGATGATTTGATGTTGTTGCCATAGTCACGTATTGATTCATTCCATTGTTGTTCCTACGAATATAAGATTTCATAGTAGATGATGTGCTACTAGATTAGTTATGTCGTGGATGGATTATACCCATTGAGGGATTATATTCATGGATGGTTTATACCCATAAATATATTATATTCATAGATAGAGTTTTACTATGGATGGATGTGTACACCCATGGATGATGGTTCCTATGGTGGTTTGTATTTATGCCCGGATGCTGGCCTTATGGTAGACCTCTTGGTCTCATAGTAGACGTATTGGTCTTATGTTGACATGTTGGTCTCATGGTAGACGTATTGGTATTATGATGGACATGTTGGTCCCACAGTAAACGTGTTCGTTTTACAGTAGACATGTTGGTTCCATGGTAAACGTATTGGTATTATGATGGACATGTTGGTCCCATAGTAAATGTGTTCGTTTTATGGTAGACATGTTGGTCCTATAATAGAAATATTGGTTTTACGAATGTATGAGTTATGCTTATAGATGGATTATACCCATGAATGGTTATTACCCATGGATAAATGATACTCACTGATGGAGAGTTACCAATGATGGATGATGAATCCCATGGATGTTGTTCCCATGGTAGACATATTGGATTCATGCCTAGATATTGATTATATGATGGGCATATTGACCCCGTGATAGATATAGTGGTCCCATGGTAGACGTATTGGTCTCATGGTGGACGTGACGGTTTTATAGATAGATATTATTTTCCCATAGAGGGTTTTGTGACCATGGATGAGTATTGTATACCGTGGATAGATATTCCTATGGAGGGCATTGATTCCATGTAGGATTGGACCCATACTTAAAGTATTGTCCCTGAGGAGGGATGTACTTATGTTCGGGTATAGGTCCCATAGTTGAGGTTTATCCCATATATGACATTGACCCCATGGTTGATGATGTTCTCATGGTTGGTATAGACCCGTAATTGGCTAGACCCGTGATAGATGAAATCTATTCTACTGATGAGGCCCACGATTGGGTAATTAGAATGTCTTGATATGACATCATGAATAGCACGGGGTTAGTGACAAAAAATAAATGAATTGAGAACTACGCAAGATCTGATCTCCGTTGGAGTACGTAGGCAGTTGATAATTCAGTTCGATCAAATCAAGGGTCCAATAAGTCCTAGGATCCGTAGAGATCTCGCAACACATGTAGGTGTCACGTGTTTAGACTCTAAGCTGTGCATGTTTAGAGTAAAAATAAAATAAAAAATTATTATTTCTCTTGTGTCCGTTGGGTTAGGGGTGACAGTTGGTATCAGAGGATGGTTCAACTCTCTGCTTGAGGATGTGGGCTAGGTTGTTGTGTGTTCAGAGTTGGGGATGATTCTGGCTTTAAGGGGGTAGGTTGTAATATCCCGACCTAGAAGGGGTCTATATTGTGGAAAAGAAAAAGTCCCACATTACTAATTGCATTGGAAATTTTCTGGTATATAAGTGGTACCCTTCCTCCTTTTAGCACAAAACCTTTTGGGAGCAACAATGGGTTGGCTCGCAAAAGCAAATCCGTGCGGGTCCGTGTATAGGCCCAAATCAGATAATATTATGCTAGTGGGATGGGTCGTACATATTAGGTGGAAAAAGGGGAAAAAGTATAATCTAAAATCTTCAATTTAATTAAATTAGAGAATGATCCTTCAAATTTATCCCACAAATAAATCTGAGCTCAAAATGGTAAAGCCCAAAATTGAAACCCATCCCCAACGTGAAACCAATACTTGAGTGAAGGACACACAGAGAAAGAGGGGTGTGTATTGGATGGCTAAGAGAAAAAAAAGTAAAAATTGAATCTGGAATGATCATATGTTATCATTTTAATATTCAGGAATTAAGGATGAATGAAGTGCTATCATTTGACACATATGTAAAGTCTATATTTTAAAAGTTTGAGTTGTTCATTAATTTCTAATTATAATTACATAAATATCTTTTTAGATTTTATGAAACTATGAGAACCATGGTTACATGGATTAAATGAGAGGGGTGTGATAAATTTTAAAAATTTTCTAATCAAGTATTTGTTATTTGATTCATCCAACAATGGATCCAATATTTTTCAAAAATTTTAACAAAATATGTATTATTGTATTTAGAAATTAATGAATGACCCAACATATGATCATATCTCAAATAATATTATTTATACTCATCCATCACTACTACTGTACAACATATGATCATTTCTTAAAATATAAGACTCAAAAAATTATTTAGGAAAATGGTCATCTCGTCCATCGCATTACGTTGAGCACTTATATGGAGTGACCAATAAATAAAATAGTGATAGATGCATAAAGAGATCATTTATTGAATACATGATCATTCAAAAATCGATTTCATTGAATTAATAAAGTCATCTTTTAAATATTGTGAAATTTAATTATTAAAAAATAATTTAAACTAATTAAATTTTAAAAACTTGTACTATATAATTTAATGATCTAATTAAAATAATTTTTATAAATGACATATTAGAAAAAAAGGTTAGCGATTCTCCCATTGGAGGTTTATGTAATGAAACACAGGAATTAGTGGATTTTCTATTTTATCCTTCGTATGAACAGTAAAATTGGATATTTCGCATGAATCGTAAAATTTTAAATAGTCGAGGTGAATTTCGGCTAGTCGATTTACTGTTCATACAAATTTTTGGGCAGCTGATTTACTGTTCATACAAATTTTGGCGACCCGATATTACTGTTCATGTGAATTTCGACTAGTCGATTTAATGTTCATAAGAATTTTGACGAGCCAATTTTACTGTTAATGTAAATTCGACGAGTCAATTTATTATTTATGTAAGATTTGATGATCTAATTTACTATCTACGCTAAGAGTAAAATTAAAAATGCACTAATCTCTGTGTCTTGTTAATTAAGAAGCCCGTTGGAGGATCGTTAATCTGAAAATATCATTTTCAATGCATCGTTCTCGACGGACACGCACCCGTGTGTCGCTGGTCATATCCTTTTTTCGATCGGACGAACTGAATTAACTTTTTATCGAGTCCTAAACGTTGGAGCCTCATTTTCCTTTATGTCTTCCCTCCTCTGCAGATAACATTGAAGTTTGAAATTTGAAGAACGATGTGATGTGAGAGAGAGAGAGAGAATGGGGGTTAGAAATCTATGGGACATCTTAGAATCTTGCAAGACGACTCTCCCTCTTCAACATCTTCAGTACGTTCATTTACGATTTACGCTCCCTATCCATCCATTTCTTTCTTGCAGGACCATTTCATTTTGTAGGAGAAACCCAAGAAAGAAAAATTGAAATTTGAACCTTTTTTTTTCATAATTTGTTATGGATGGATGCAGGAACAAGAGGGTGTGTGTGGATCTCTCGTGTTGGGTAATCCAACTCCAGAATGCCAGCAAAAGCACAGGAATGGCGAAGGAGAAGGTCTACCTCAAAAACTTCTTTCACAGGCTTAGAGCCCTCATTGCTTTGAATTGCAGCCTTATTTTCGTTGCAGGTATGTTGGCGTCTTCGGTCCTTGTTTTATTTTATTTTAATTTTCTGTCAGTTGGTAGTGTCTTGATGTTGGAATTGTTGGTGGGTTTTTGGATCTGGTTGATATTGCAAGTATAGACATACATATTTTTAAAATGTAGAGTTGGCCTCTTACATTTGGAAAATTCTTGTTTTTCAATTTGTCTGCACTTCAGAGAGAGAGAGAGCGAGAGAGATTTCCTTTTTGAGGATTGACGGGGGCACCCTTGTTTTTCAGAAGGGAGCACTCCTTTGTTTTTCCTTCAACCCAAATGTCAAAATGCCCTTTTCAAATGCCAATTCTCTCTTAAATGGATATTTCAAATAAAGGGCATTTTTGTCCTTTAAATCAAATGAAGGTACTGTAAGTGCCCCCTTATTACATTAAGGAAGGTGTCCCATCAATCCCCTATTTTTATTATTGTTAGGTATTTAGGCTGTGGTTTGCTAATTTCAGTAAACATACACCTTTCACATTGTAAACTCTATATATTGTGCCCTCCACAAGAGACATGGCTTTTGACAATGTAAGTTGATGCTGTTCAAAATATGTGCATCATTGTCGGTGGAGTCCATTGTGGTGAAATTCATGGGACTACCATTGTGATCCAAATCGTCTCGTGAAATGCATGAGTGATGTCAAAGGTCTATATCCCATGACTGAAAATTACATGACTAGGATTGTTCTTTTGAAGTTATTTTTGCTCAAGCACTACGATGATAATCTCATATGGATAGCTATGCTAGTGTGCCATGTGGGCACTGGATAGTTGGTTCTTATATGTGCAGTTGAATTGGATTTTTCATTCTTTGTATTGGGTGTTTTAAACAGTAGACAAGCACAAGGCACTAGTTGTCATGGAGGTGAGGAAAATTGGTGTTGTGGAATAGTGGAAGCAACTAATAATGAAGCTAACATCATTGGATCAATGCATTCTTCCATTAACTGCCATTGATCTAATAGTGGTCAATTCTGCAATTCAATCAAGCTTGTCTTCTTCAAATGCCAATCTCATACTTTATCACGCGATGAGATGATGGGTTCAATCCAACAATGAATTTAGTTCACTTTGAAATTTGAGTTGGTTAGTATCCATGGTGATGTATTTATCTGGAAATTTAACAAAATGGATAATAGGATCTGATGTATCCCTTTTCTTAGAGGTGATGTAGTCTTAGGTTCGAAAGAAAAGTAGCTTAGACCACAATGAGAAAATTTTAAGACCTAGACTCTTGTGAATTTAAATCCATGGAATTAGAAAATTGGCTTAAAGATTGAGAAAACCCAAAAGTCAAAATCCCCAAGTTTGAGAAAAATGGGGAGTCTTCTACAAGACCCTGCTTAGAATTAAACTTCAAAAATTGACTTAACAAATTGAGAACTCAAATTTTAACAACCTTTGTGGTAAGAAGACAAATTACAAGACCCTTTTTGTTGAAAATTAGGAAGACAAACTTTGGTAGGGCCTCTTGCCTATGTATCATCTGCTCAGGCTTGTGGTTAGACAATTCTTCATAATGGGAAGAAGAATCATTACTTTTAGTGAAAGTAGTAGTGCAATATGTGTTGAAGCCTCTTACAGATGTGTCAACAACTGTGGATAAGTCATTAGAGCTCAAACTAGTTGTAACTAGATTTTTGTTTTTTAATTATTTGGGGAGGGGGGAATACTTGTAAATCCATTGATTTGGGAATAGTAGTGTGTAAATGTCTCTTATCTTAGGGCATAACCTCACACATGACATTCTCTCATTCTCTTTCTTGTCTCTCCACCTGAACTCATCTTCTTCTCTCCTCTTCTTATCATCACCGTGCAGTCCACTGAGCGATTGAAACCATATTAGGGTCCACCCAGCTATAGAAACCACATTGGCCCATTCAAATATAGCAAAATTTTTTGAAGCCACCTTGGGTCTTATTAAAATATAGAAATCATAGTGGAGCCTACCCAACTTCCTGAACTAAACAAACTTGGGCTTTTGGTTTTCATTTGAAACATGTTGTTGTGGGCAAAATGTTGCAATCAACTTTTATATACATAATTTGCACCTGTAGTTTCTTCTGATTTTTTCCCTATTATGCAAGAAAAAAAACACTTGCTAGTTCTACTGTCAGGCAATGATATAATCTTTTGAACTACTTAAAAAATGAAATCTTTTAGGATTTTCACTTCTGTACATGGATGGATCAATTCCAGCCTCTGTAACTATGTGGCTGTTAGATCTTTGGTTGTATCAAGAGGATATATTTTTCTCATGTATGTCAGATGAGTTGGTTCTAGCATCACAAATTTGTTGATAAAATCATTTAGTTGGTTGAGAAATAGATGATAGCATTGACAATATACATACATACATACATCGACAATACATACATACATATATGCATGTTTTTTTTTTTTGAGCGGTAGACAATAGAATATATTAGAAATAAAAGAGTACAAATACAAGAAGAAGGAAAAAGTCTAAGAGGTTTAGACCCAAAGAAAAGGAGAAAAAGAAAAAAACCAACAAGTAAGAACAGAAAATACATAAAAACCAAGAACAAAAGCTCCTTCAAACTCAAAGAAGGAAGACACTTGGAAAAAAGTCGGTGACTCTAAGCTTGGCAAAATAATCTGCCACTCCATTCGCTGCTTGGCCGATCTAGACAAAGGATACATCCATCCTCGAAGCTAGCTCCCTAATCTAGTAATTTCCCTAACCAAGGTGATCATTTTCTAGGGTGGACGCCTTTGTCCCTTAGCCCACTTAATTGCATTTGCCGAATCCCCATCAATAATGAGTTTTCCTTGCCCATATGTTTTCCAGATTAACGAAGCTCTCCTAATGCTAAGGATTTCCGCTTCATTGGAGTTTCACGTTCCCACTGACTCTTTGAAGACTAAGGATGTGGTCCCCTCATGGTCTCTAAGAACCCCGTCAATCCAAGTGGGCCCTGGCTTTCCTCTTGCTGCCCCGTCTACATTGAACTTCATAACATTCTGATCTGGAGGTCTCCATTGTTGTTTGAGCTTCACTTTCCTTTTGAATCTATACATGCATTCCGCCAAGATGATATGAGGTCTGTAAGTCTAAGGCCACTAAACTCTTTGCTAGACAGAAGCCACACACAAAGTCTCCATTTTGCTATTTGAAAAATTTCACTCATATGTGTTGTATCTGCTAGACATATATGCATTCTTGTATACATCCATACAAACATACATACAATACATATATCCACGTTCTCCCGAGTGGCGTCCCGTTTACTAGTTCATGTGCGACAATGAGCGCTGACTACTAGATTCACTGAGCAATCACGATGCATTCCAACTTTCGCAGTGAAAACCACTTAGAGAAAATACCGTCATCCGAATAAAATAATAAAAGCAAAAGGAACTCACATGGGTTTGTTCCCCTTTTTGTTCTCACTCTCTCTCCTCTCTCATTGCTCTCTCTTAGGAAAGATAAAAAAGCAAAGAAAATGTTTTCAGCCCCCCCATTGTCCCCTCATGAGTTTGAAGGTGAAAATTTGATTGATTATTTCTTTTAGAAAATAATGTTGAATTATGCTCTGCGGCGGTTGGAGAAAATAACCGCTCCTTCTAGGGAGGGAGAGGGGAAATGTAAATCTCTAATCGGAAGAAGATGAATGTCAGATTTCTGACAAACAAGCCAACGATGGTGCAAGATAGTTTTTCAGTTTTTGTGGGTAATATCCAGATTGGGGGGCAGGAGATCTTGTTCGAGTCTTTGGTGTTGCAGGTGTCGTGTTTGATAGTTATGTGCCTCTGGATAGGAAAACTGGGAAACAGAGGAACTTTGCTTTTGTGCGCTTCAAAACGGAGCAGGAAATGACAAATTCCATTAATATGTTGGATGGTAAGGTGTTTGATGGACAAAGGATACAAGTTAATAAGGCTCGTTTTGGTCTAGAGTCTAGAAATATTGGTCGTCGAGACGATGGTAAGGTTGAGCACTCACAACAATTTTTTTTCTAGAAACCTGATTCTGGCCTGGGATTAAAGCCTCAACTGATCTATCACACAGTGTCTCATCCTGGTGAGAATCTACTGCAGGTCAACGAGGCTTTTGTAGAGGTTAATAAAGAAAACTTTTCTCGTACCTGGGTTGGTGTGGCTCGCCGTTTGAATTTGTCATCACAGGAGATAAAATATTGGATTTTGGCTGTGTGGGGCTTCGATTTGAGTTTAATGGTTCGTCGACTGTCTCCTATTCTTTTTTGGATTGTTCTTGCAACTGAAGAAGACAAACAACACTTTAGTTTAGACGACTCGCTTTTCGCTGATGGTCCACTAACACGGATTGATAAGTGGACTGAGTTTCTAGGTCCTGGTTTGGTGGTGGATTGGGTTAGGATTTTTGGTGTCTCTCTACATGTATGGAGGAAGGAGGTGATGTGTCAATTGGGAGAATTGATAAGGGTTGTTGAAGAGGGGGATGATCGTTGTATACAAATGGAGGTGGTGGAGTTTCTACGGTTGAAAATCATTCGGCCATGTGCAGCTGTTGTCCCTCAAACTCTATGGTTAGATGTTGGGGACGTTCGTTTTCGGTTGTGGCCAGTGGTAGAATAAAAGACGTTGATGTCTATGGAGGAGTTGGTGGTTCCGGATGTTTCGATGAAGGCGTTGTCCTTTACTTGTTTCCGAGGTGAAGGATCGTCTTGTTGGGGGTGCTTCTGGCAATTCCGCCCCTTCATCTTCAGTTGGGAATGGTCTTCAGCAGGTTCTACCTCTCCAACATCTTCTTTGAGGCAATCGGAGAGGATGCCGATGACGGCCATGGTGAGCGGCTCTTCTTCGGAAGTTACAAAAGTTACCGGTGCAGTTTTAGGATCTGTTTCTCTCCCGATGGTTTCAGCAGGGATTCCTATCGCATGTTCCATCCCTAGATCTCAGGAGAAAGAGGCGGCGAGAAAAGGGGCTTTAGGGCAAACCGAGATCACTTAGCTAAATCTTTTAAGGAGGTTATCGTGGATCCGGGCTAGGCCCAGTTTGCGTCCAAGGTCCAGGCTCATTTCAAGGCCCAGAGTGCGACGGGTTTCATACATCATTTGGGCTCGAGCTTAAGCCCATTAGCCACAGGTTTGTCTCCAGGTCATTGTGGGCCTGTTTCGTTTCTTCTACTAGTCCTGTTATTAAGTCCTTTCATCGACAATTTGTGAATTGTTCACAGTTCCACGAAGCTCGTCCTTGGAGGTTGCAACTTCTGGATGTGGTGATTTTCCACAGCGACTGGCTGTGAGTGGAGAGGTGGGTGCATGTATTCAGCCAGACGCATCTACACATGGAGTACGAGGGGTTAATGACGGTAATGGGAAAGAGGCTGTCTTGTAGAGTTCTTAGGAGGGGCCTGCACTGTCTAATGGGCTATTAGTTGGGCAGATGAGGTGGAGGCGGAAGATTGTCTTGCACTGTTTGTTAGAACGTAAACATTTGACTACGAGAAGATGTTGCTAGTGGGGGCTATTCTTGGCATTTCCTCGTCGAGACGCTCAGATAATTTGAAAGGAATTCTGATGGATTTCTGGGAGGATGAGTGACGGGAAAAGGGGGAGGAACTGCAGTTGTGAAGAAATAGAAAACGGGAGAGGGAGCTTTGGAATTTGCACACTTCAGTTAATAATGATCGTTCTCTGGTAGTGGCGGGGACCTTGGGTATGTAGGATGGTGGATCATGACGGTTTTGCGTTGAGCGTGGTGTTTTCCATCAGAGATTGAGATTGTCCATGGCAATTAATATCATATTTTAGCTATTGGGATGGTTCTTGTTTTCTATGTTTCGGGGGGCTGCTAGTCTTTTGTGATTTTTCACATTTCTAAATTTTAATGAAGTTATCTTTCAAAAAAAAAAAAAAAAACTGAAAGCGGCAGCCAAACTCTTCGGAGGGCCTTCTTTTGTAATTTTGTTGCCATTTTAATCAGGGTTTTCTTAGTTTTTTTTCTATTTTTTAAAACTAAGGGGTTTTTAAAGGGTCTGAGTTCAGGTTCTTTCTGGTCTGAGGTATTTTAATTTTTTTAGTGCCATTTTTGGCCATTTTAGTGGGGGTTTTCGTTCTCAGTTTTTTTTAAGGGTCAGATTTTTAGTTCTTACTAATCAACCTATATTCTCTTTGCTTCTCGTATTTTCTTCTTATTATTATTTTTTAAAATCTGAGAGGGCTTTTATCATTCTAGTTTTCAGTTTTTAGTGATTTGATCTTTTTATGGTTTTACTTATTTTGGGTTTTTATTTGAAGGTTATTAATTGTCTGATTATTGAGCTTTCAATTTCTCAATTTTTTTTTTTGTTTTCCATTTTGATTGGCTCTGAGGGTGGAAAGTTGTTCTTTTGGATGACTTTATTTGAGGTCATCTTTGGATGATTATTCTGATTTCGAATTCTAAGTTGCTCCTTTTTAATTTTAAAATAATTTGGGTGATTTTATTTTCAGTTTTCTTGGGTGATTTTTTTCTATTCCAATTGGCATGCGAAATTGATGGTCCACTTATGTTATAAGTTTCTTAGTAGCAGCTTTCATTTATGGCAAATTTATGGAGAACGGTAAAAGAGAGAGAGACTTCATTTTGGGTGCTGTACATGACTTTGACAAAAACCTTATCCATAATGCTCTGTATTTGCATTTTTTGTGCACTTCATGTGATGTCAAATGATGAAAGATTATTAGGTTGAGATGTAAATTTGAACAATGTAAAATGTTTTTATCTGTTTAAAATTAGTGACAATATGCAGTTGTTAATGAAAAATCAGGCACCTACCATCCTGTAAAATTGATTCTCTGGTATTCTGCAAAAGGATCTAGATTGTTGATAAGGCCTATGGTGTGCTCAAAAGAGGGAAAGATGGGAAAAAAGAGAACTGGTTTCTTACTTTTGGTGCTGTTGTTCCAAGGAGAGAGAAATAGAGAGAGAGAGAGAAGTGCTGCTGACCCATGTGGGGTGGCAGCTATGTGTGAGTTTTCGATTAATTTTTTTTTAAAACCGATGTGAAAAAGAGCAGTACTGTATTTCATCCATGGTATTAATAACAGCCGCACGATCTAATATGACGTTTGATATTACAGTCGTGCTTGGAAGTTTCATAAGCGATGTTGCTAGGATGAACCAATGACCTACATACACATATAAGAGGTGCATTAATAATGTCTCTCTTTCATTTTTTTCCTCCAATGAACAGATGGGTCAATTCCCAGCATCAAGTTACCGACTTACAGACAACGTTTGGGATCTGGTGATGAGGTAAGCCGTTCTCCACTCATATTATCTGTGTCCATGTTTTATGATACTGATTCATAATGCTGATTCTATGATCCAACCAGGGTGCTCGAGCTGAATCAAACTCACAGAGAGCATGTTCACATCCGAGAAACATGGGTTCTGAGTTTTCTTCTATGATAAAAGAGGCGAAAATCCTAGGATTAACACTTGGGATCCCATGCTTAGATGGGTAATTTCTAGTAACCATTTTCTTCTTTTGGTGCCATATTCTGTGGAGAACCGTGGTTGGCATGTCCACCGTTTCTCATTGTTATTTTTTCCTTTCAGCAATATAGATTTTTTGATTTCAAAGGAGAATGCTCATTGAATGATTAGTTTTGGTTGTCATTCAGACTTTGGATGTACTTGGAAAGTTCTTGATTTGGTGTGGGATTCCATGCGTGCAGCCACCACCAGCCTTGTTCTGCTTCTCTTAGGCATTGTAGAAAATGGAAAGTACATAAAGCATGCTCATGGTTCAAACCATGCTAAATTTACATGTTGGAATGATAGAAATCAAGGACAGAGTTAATGAGTAAGTTAAACAATATAAAAGACAGAATAAGAATGGAAGGTAAAACAGCTGTGCGTTATTGTTTTCTTTTATTGAATGTTGGGTAAACAAATTAATAGGATTTGTTGACTTACTGCTATAGTTTATTTTCTTATGGATTGTGTTCTAGAGGTTTTGGGATAAATGAAGTTGAAGTTTTTAAAATGAGTGCTTATAAAGAAGAAATAAAAATGCAAAATAAAATAAAGATTTCAAAATATTTGTGGGAAATTAAAAAAATCCAATAGGTATAGATTTATATACTAGAAAAATCAAATTGTTCAATATGTTAGAAACAAATAACTAAACAAAACAGGAAGTAACTTTCATATATAAAATATGTGAGTGAACATAAAAAGTGGTCTGTTAAGGAAAGCTGTGTTTGCTAAATCTTGTATCAAAGAATGGGCTAAGTTCAATAGTGGATCCATGGAAAATCACATTGCTAGTTTTTTCTGGGCCTATAGGGGTGAAAGACCCCAATGAAGCCGAATTGTTAGCCATTAGGAGAGCTTTGATTCTGTGGGTAGACTGTGGTCATGGTAAATTAATAATTGAAGGGGATTCAATGAATGCAATCAAGTGGGCAAGGGGATTGAAATGACCACCTTTGAAATTGGTAACAATAGCCAAAGAGATTAGTACTCTTATGTGCCGGGAGGGAGGTCTTCTTCTCACTTGTTGGAAGATCGGCAAATGGAGTTGCCGACTTTCTATTCAGATGGGGAATAGACAGACAAGATGGCGAGATTCTTTCTTGGGATCTTAGAAATTAATGTTTCTTTGGATTTACTCACTGTATTTTTAGAGAGAGTGTATTTTTGTTCTCTGGTTTTCTGTTTACTTTCTTGTACAGACATTTGTATTTTCTCCTTATTGTACATTCCCTCTCTCTTAATATATTTCTCATTTGTTATTACTAAAAAAAACATAAAAATGGAGCCATTTAAAAATAAAATGAAACTAAGAATGGAAAATAACAAAATAATTATCAGGGAGAAATTAAGAAAAATACAATATAAGGGAAGAAATAACTCAATAGTAAGCAAGAGGTAGAAAAATGAAAATTAAAAAATAGAATTCAAAGGATCCATGAAGAGCTTGCCAAGGTGACCCACTTAGTCTCCTATTGGGTGATTGGTTCTTGATGGGCAGGCCCATCCTTGTTACTGAACCATGGTTAGTTTTCCTAGTAAAGACCTGGTTTATAATGAAACCAAGCTGCATTTTTTCTTTCTGGTATACTTGTTCAAATGTAGTTAGAAGTAGTCAAAGGAATAGAATAAAAATACACAAAAATAAAATTGAAAGATTTGATCGAGAGCATGTCCAAGTCAACCTAGCTCACTCACTTGCATGATGGACGATTGGGCCATGAAAACCAGGTCTATCCTTATTTATGGTGAAACCATTGCGTAGATTTCTGCTCAAACCTGGTTTATGGTGAAACTTGAAGAATTCATCTGCCCATGTATATAACCTCAGCGTCAAAGTTCATCATATAACTTCTTAATTATAATATTTAAATTTCTGGTGTTTTTATGAAAAAAAAATGAAGCCTAGTTAGTTTTTTCAAACTGACCTACATGTAGATGTTACAAGTATTTTGGAATATCTAGCAATCTTTATATACGTTGTGAAGACTTGATTGGAAAAGCTGCTTATCAAAGAGGTTAATTCTTTAAGATATGCTGATTTTCCACTTTTTTTTTTTAATTTCTGTTTCAGGCTAGAGGAAGCTGAAGCTCAGTGTGCATTGTTGAACTCAGAGTCCTTGTGTGTATGTCACTTTTATCCTTTTTTATGTATCATATGTTCATTTGACAAATACTGGCATTTGCATGAGTTGGGTTATAATCAATGTTGTCAAACTCAAATCGTATCGTGAATCGGTCTCTAGGGGTATAAATTGTGACTCGCGAATCGGAAATTGTAGAATTGTAACATTCATAATGTTTTTTGTATTATTATTTATATTATAATTACATATAATATGACATAGAACAATAAAATGCTTTTTCAATTCCTCTTAATATAATATCATCATAATTCATAAAATTTTATTATTCAAATTCTAAAATCCCAAAAGAGTTTTAATAAAAAAGAAATATATTAATATGAGATTAAAATATAAATATTAAGTACTGATAAATTTAAAAAATAAACAAATAAATCAAAAGCTTTTAAATAAATTTTATTAGCAGTCATCAAATAATTTTTTAAAAAATAAGAAAAATTAGAACTTTTTAATTTTTTAAAATAGATATAAAAGATTGAAAATAAAAATTAAAAGATTTTTTAATTAGAACATAAAATGATGATTAAAAATTAAATTTTAAAAGATAAAAATACTGTTTAGACGTAAAAAAAGTTTGAGAGTCCTCGTGCAAAGACTCTCAAACTCGAAAGTAAAGCTCTCGTGGAGGGACTCTTCACGAGGACTATTAACGGGGGAAAAAAAAAGTCAAGTCTAGCGGAAAGAACGTTATCGATTGAAAGAGGAGAACCCTAAACGAAACCCTAAACGAAACAAAGAGGGCGGCTGTTGGAGGCGAAATTCAGGAGAAAGAAACAAAGGAGAGGAAGAAGAAAGAGGAGGAAAAGACCAAAAAGGAAGGCTCTTTCGTATGTTTTTCTTCGCTTCTTCCTCACCTTTCTCTTCTTCGTTTCTTCTTCTTCTTCCTGATCTTTCTTTCCTTTCTTCCTAGAATCACACGAGCTTACAATTCTATGGGTTGACTCGTACGATTTGCGAGTCATCCCACAAATCGTACGATTTTGAGCATAGCACGATTCTTCCTGCATTACCCGAGATATCGTTTCTTTGAGTTTGCGGGTTATTTCATAGATAACGGGCCCGTAGCAGAGCGAGGTGTTATACATGCATCTTCAGTATACACATCCATGCATGTGGAATATCTGGTGAGCTGAAGAAATGGTCTTGGTAGGGCATAAAGATAGTGGGTCCAACTTAATAAACATCTGGAATGACACATGTCACAGTGAGAGAATAATCATATAAATGTTGTTAAAATCGTACGATTTTTAACAACATTTATATCACATGCAATCAAACATAACACACAACAATGGATGAACAGAATCCACCTAAAATGCCTACATGCACGATCGCCCCAACGCGCACCAACAGCTAGTACCCGAACCGGCATCTAACATGTCTCTAGCAAAACCCATGAGGACACCCCCATGGTAAACCCGAGGTGACTCACACACCACACACCCTGATCACGAGATGGACTCATACATGCCGTCTCCTCGCCAACACATAGGCGACCTGTAGGCCCCGCCTGTTTGGCTGACAGATGATTCACACAGTCCCAACATCGTGTCACAACAGCAGTCACGTGAGTCATAAAGCACTTGTATCCTGTCTAGAGCGCCGGCAGCCTCAGAAGCTCCCACTCACCTGACCACCAAATGCTCATGTCCACTACACACTCGCGTACTAACATCCTTATGGTCTCTCCGTCAATGCTTAAGTGGCCTCCGGGGCTCCCACTCGTTTGACCGTCAAGAGACACTCATATGACCTTCGTGTCAACGCATAGGCGGCCTTGGGGATCCTGCCCATTCGACCAACCAGAGTCAACAACACCCACATACCAACCTCCAAACACAACCCTCAGGGGTTATGGGCCTTACAACCCGACAAAGGCTCGTTCAACCACTCTGAGAGTATCATTACATCACTCCACTCACTCTAGGGGATGACACAACCAGTGCCCAACCTTAGAGGAACATAATCCAACACTTCTAGCGATCCGTTCGCGGTACTTGAATCACTCCACACCCTAAGTTCCCGACCCATACTAGGGGAGTCTCTTCACCTGATGTGACTTAGTGAACATGCTTACCAGCATGACAATCCACCACGGGTCACACCCACATGCATGGCTTCTACATCTACACATGTTACAATGATCAATAAGCACATCAAGTTAAGCATGGCATAATAGGTAAACTACATGTACTATCTATCACATATATTTCTAATAATCATCATCTTACAACATATTCACACCACTTGTTATTCTACAGAAGTCAACATATTATCACCCAATATCAAACAAGATACACAAGTCGTATAACATACAATTGACATGAATACACCTGAGTGGATCCCCTGCCACATAGTCATCTGAATAGTTCCGTTTTGAGTGGCTCATAACACAAGGGGCTTCCATTTACGACTATCCATGTCCAACTAATTAGGATATTTGAAATGCATAATGCATATTCTAAAGCAATGTGAAAAGTCCCCTCACCTAGGTATAGAAGCAATGAAGTGATCGGGAAAGCCTTAGTAGTCCACACGAAGCTCAGTCGGGAAAGGAGGCTCAAAAATGCCGGCGAAATCCAGGGAAATTCTGGTGAAAACCGCGGCAAGGGTCCCTCCCAAGGATTCCTCTCGTCCAAAGCTAGATGAGGGGGAAGAAGAAACAACAACCAAAGGAGTGGCCAAAGGGAAAGGTTGGCCACGGCTAGGGCAAAGGAGCTGTTGCTCTCTTGCCAAAAGAGGAAAGGAATTAGGATTTTCCCAAAATCAGCAGCAGCTAAAGTTGCCATTTTTAGTAAAACCCTAGGGTAACGGGTCAAGTCCAAGGTGAAACCAAAACGAGTCTCGTTCAAAAACTTGGCTTTGAGCCATAAAACTGGATTTTGGTATTTTTCTTAAATCCTAGGATTAGAGTTGGGCTTAAAACCAAAATCTCATTGAAACCAACATCAGGAAATAATTTTTATAAATCATTTTCTGTTCCAAATAAATCCCAATCGTTAGAAAATACAAAACACTGATCTCTGAGGAGGACTTGTGTAGGTTTCTATTTTTCTCATGTGTAGTTATTTGAGAGGATTGTGAATTTTCAAACATTGTATCATGGTAAATCATAACTTATTCAAAATTACAAAAATGTCACTCGAGCTCCTGAGCTCAAAACGGTGCAAACCAAGGCTCATGAGTGAGCCCACAAGCTACTCAAAGCTACCAAACCCCCTAAAACCGACTCAGAGATCCCCAATCTCATCTAAAATCAGAAAAGTCGTAACATGATGTTAGAACATGCTTATGAAAGACAACAATGGCCTACATAGAAAGTTTGCTACAGTCTGATGATCAGACGAGTCTAATTTTGTATCCCAGCTTATGCATGGTGGGGCCTTTGGCATGATATGGGTCTCTCACAAGTGTCACACTAGCATGAGGAGTCTTACAACTTATTCCATTTCCCTATGCATAATCATATCCATTGAACTATAATGATGTGTTTTGCCACCAGGATGGATGTTTTAGTGCAGATTCAGATGTTTTCCTTTTTGGTGCTAGGACAGTCTACAGAGATATATACTTAGGTCAGTGGATTCTCTAGCTGAAAGTTTATGTGATATAGATGCCATTCATCTAATTTTGCTATTATATTTTAGCCATGCAAATTATGGCTGTTTTTTTTTTTTGGATGTATGTGTTGTGGGACCCACTTCGACCAGACAACTCAAGATGTCTCCACTTTGGAGACAACTCAAATAATGTCTTCATGTAATTATTCCTTCATTTATTTATTTATGTTTTGTCACCATGACTGGCTCCCTGTAATCTATTTATACATGTAGCCTCCTTCAGTTAAATACAATTCAATTCAAAGAGAGAGAATTCTTCTTCTCCAAAATTCTTCTCTTCTCTTTTTCATATTATCGTTTTCTACATGGTATCAGAGCATCTCGATTCTGGGATAACAAGCCTTCATTAAACAAGACTCTTTTTCACTCCTTTGCCGTAGGGGATACATCACTGGCAGAGGAAGGAACCATCTCATTCATTTTCTACATGGTATCAGCCAGAACTGATTTCTGGATCCTTGAAGGAGGATTCTTATTCTGTTTTACTATTCCTCGCCTCCAGCCTCGACTTCGGCTCTTTGAGGATCTCTTTGTGGGAAGAACACTAAAACCAATTGGCTACATCCAATATCTTGTCACTCCTAGCAGTTCGAGAAGCTACAGCAGGTACGGGTGCACCACAGAGATGTATCCTAGAGGTTGAAGTAGGATCTTGTGACACCGAGACACCATCCTGAACCATAATACAATGAGAAACAATTGCAAGGTGCTATAGACATCGTCGACAGAGATTGGTTGTTAAGGATTCGTACACTGGGCATGGGAAATGACCAATATCTTGTGGACTTAGACCACACCATCCAGTCATATGTTGACCCTATATGGAAAGTTATGTGAGACAGTCCACCACACCTATTGTTCAGTCACTTTTGGTAGGCCCTGAGGCGACATTTCTTGATGCGACGACTCCACAGGTATTGGTTACACAACATGATGAAATTTTGTGGAGGCCAAGGAGACAGGTTATATGAGGAGACCGCACCCTTCAGCCATGAACCTCCTAAACTCAAGGGTGAGTTTCTTCCGAGAAGGGGAGTATGATTCGACCATCTGTGAAGGTGAACAAAATTTTATTTTTGATCCAGGCAAGTGCATGAGCAGATTAGCCGATTTAGGCTCTAAGTCGGACGATTTGGTGTAATGGACCCATATATGGGCCGAAGCCCAATGAGATCAATGGGTCCAAAGGTGAAGCCCAACTCGCACCATGTCCAAGCCCAACACTCTAGGCCCATCAGTCCAACAAAGGCCCACACGTGTGAAGACGAATTTTTATGAAGTCCCAACCAAAGTGGGAGTTCCTAATCAGGTTAGGATTAGGTCTCCCTTAACCGAACCATTTTTAGAATTAGTTAGTTTTGAAATTTAAAACTAGTTAGTGGTTTTGGATTAGGAGAGTGAGGGTTGGCTCACCTTTGTTTGGAATTTTTCTTATTCTATATATGTAGTTGTAATCTGCGTTTTGCAGCAGACCAGAATTAGAGAAAAAAAATTGTTTTCAGAAAAAAAAAACTGAATACTCGAAAAACCCAGAATTGAGGCCGAGTCGAGCAATGTTTGCAAGTCCGGACTGAGTCAAGGACGTTTTGAGGGCAATTTGCTTTCAAATCTCCAGAACCAGGTAATCCTACACTCTCTTAATCTTTGGGTTGATTGAATCAAATTTTAGAGTTAATTAAATATCTTGTTTCAGCCGAAATTGTGTGATTTTAATTAATTAAATCAACGCTGAAGTCAGCCCCTTTTGTGATTTAAACTAAATCTGGGTTAATGTTAAAAAAATCCATAACTGTTATTCTTGGATTTCTGTCAGAATACCTTCATTTAAGGATCTGAAATCAGCAAGAAGTAGCTGACTCGCTGGCTTTTAAAACCCAGAAACTGTGTGACTCACCGTGCATAATGAGAGTCCTTGATTTTTTTTTTAATTAAAGTGGCGTTTTAATCCTGAAACTAAGGTCATTGTGTATAGTTTTGGGCTAGCACTTTGACTGATTTTTGGAATTAAAATCCAGCCTCCAAGTGTTTGTTTTCTAAATGAGTTGGACTGGTTTGTCAATCAATCATACCCAGTCCCATAGCAGACCCGTGCAGCCAGTTGGGCCTGACTGTGAAGCCCGGCAGCGTTTCTGAAGGGCCTGATCCAGTCCCTGATTGCATGGCCTGTTCCACAGACCACACTTCAAGGCCAGTTCAGTAACTGAGCCGAGAACAATTCGGTTCTGTTACCTTTCAAAAAAAAAAAACAATTCGGTTCTGTTCACTGGACCAAACCCAGGCCAGTTTTATTCAAACTGAGTTGAGCCCATACCGGATTATCCTTAGGGTGTTTGGGACTTTTTAACAACTCCAACTGTTTTCAAAACCTAATTAATTTTGGCCAAGAAATTGGGGATCCAAGTTAGGTTGATATATTGTGAGATTTGTTAAAAATAATTGGACAACTTTTCGAAAATCCGCTGCGTTGATAATGATTTATTTGATTTGGTTCAATCAATTCCATTTGTTATTTGAGGTGGGTTTATCATTTAAAGTCTACGAGTTGCGTTAAACTTGTTTGGTTCTTTAACTTCTACAGTCACGGTATCCGGACTGTGTCAAAGCCTTCGCTAAGTGATTGAGTTTGGTGCCCTACCCTACCCAATATGCATCAAATAACATCACAAATTCAAAAGAGAAAAAGAGATCCATAGCATGCAAGCATATTTAACCTTAGAAGTAATCACAAATTGAGATTAAGGCCTCCAAATACCATAAGATCAAATTCAAGATGTCTAAAATTCCACAAACAAGTGAAATTGTATAGATTCTCAATGAAATATTGAAAAAAAATTCAGGGAGAATGAGAGAGCTTCAGGGAAAGGAGAGGAGCAATCATACTTTCCTGGAGAACGGATTTGGCGAGCAGCGAGACTAGCAGGAGGACCAGTGCAGCGGCGACGGTGGAGGATGGATGCTGTATACCAGAAGGAAGCGACAGGAAGAAGGGGTGAAGGCTTCATTGACTTTGTTTGTCTCCAACTTACCAGATCCTACAACCCGAAGATGGCTGTAGGGATTCTTTAGAAGATGGGGACCTGACAAAGATGTTTTTGTGCCGAAGAAGAAAGATGCAGTAGGACGAGTCTTTGGCTTCATTAGGATAGTAAATGGTGCTCAGGCCAAGAAAGCCATAAAATGGCTTCATGGCTCCATGCTTGAAGGGAAGAAGCTTCAGGTTAACCCTGCCCAGTTCCGAAGGAATGCTTTGCCTGGTAATGGTCGTCAGACTCTTTCAAACATTCCTTCGGTGATCAAGAAGGTCCAGAGAGATGAAACGACTCCAAGTCAAAGGAATTTGAAGTGGGTAGACGTGCTTAGAGAATCTTCCAAGGCTATGGCGAGGAGTCCTCCTCTTGAAGTGGGACGTTTAGACTCAAGGAGACCTCATTTTGAACTAATGTTGAACCAGGTGGAAGAAAACAACATCCACACATGGTTGTCCAAATCGGTGGTGATTTCTCCCATTAGATGTCTCTCGTCTTCTGATATTCAATCCATCTTGAAAAAGAATGGTTTCTCAGAGTGCATTAACCACAACCAGAGAGTTACAGAGAGAGGTATGGTGAATGCCTGATTTTCCACTTAAATAAACTTCTGACAAGGAGCTGCGAGCAAAGACCAACACAAAAATTTGATGTCGAAGACCTTGACCTAATAAACCTGCACAACAATGCCCGTATGGAATTTGAAGTCGCTGAGCTAGAAAAAAAAAGGATTGTTCTGCACCCCAATTATCAATCGAGGTGAAAACTTCCCTGACTGAGGTTGTTGAAGTCGCCACCAATAAAGATCTGTGGTACTGCAAAGGGGCCCCAAAGGGCAAAACACACCCAGCAAAGATAGAGAAAAATGAAGAAATAACAAAATAAGGAGGAGAAAAGGAAGAGAAATACCTAAATGCAAAGCAAAAGAAGGTTGATTCAAGCAAGAGAGGACCGACAGCCAAGAGTACCAGAGAGGGTTGAAACATACACGGTCTGGTCATGCAGAGGAGACTGAAAAATATTGGAAAAATACCGTCTTACTGCTCCCTTGATCTCATCTTTGCCTATCAATCTCTTTCCATCCACAACTATTGATTTTATGCTATTGCAGTTTCTTCTAAGGTTCCACAATGATGGGACGAATTTAGTGTTTTTGTCACCCTCCTTGAGCCATAAGACCTCGAATTTTACCTTCATTCTACCTCCTCCAATCAATAGCAGTCCTGAAGCCAAGCTTTACATTGTCTTTTAGATGACAATACTTCCTCTGTCAAATCCTGCTGCTCCTCCACCAACTCTCAAGACTCCAATTCCTTCAAGGCCTCCTCTTTCTTCCCCTCTACTGATCCCCTATTTGTTCGAACCCACTCTTTGATTCCTTCAACATCTTGAGTTTTCTGGCTAAAGCATAACCAGCCCACTCTTTTACAGTAAAACTGTCCCACTAAGTCTAACCAAGTGCTATTGAAATGGAATGGGTTCTGACCCCCGTCCACCTCTTTCGTATCAAGTAGGATTGCTCAATGGTCTGAGATGGGGATGAACAATTTAACTTGGCAAGCTTTGATGAAATAGTCATCCCATTTTCTTGAAACTAAAGTTTGATCCAATCTGCTATAGTAACTCTATTTTGGCGATTAGACGATGTAAATCTCTCACCATTTAGAGGATAGTCCATAAGATTATTCTTGCCAATAAACTCTGAGAAGGCTTCCATACTACTAGTGATCTTTCCACATCCTTTCCTTTCAGTGGGAAATTTTACCACATTAAAGTCTCCTAATACACCATAAACTTGCTCCCCAACTTTTAATCTCTTCCAACTTTGCCCAAAACTGTCTCTTTCTCCATTTGAATTAGGGCAATACATTCTGGTTAAGCATACCTCCACCCCTACCCCATCTAGGTTCTATAGGATGATGAGACTTCTAGGTGCACCCTCAGAAGGTTTAAGTTCCCACTCGACATTGTTTCTCCCCCAAATCTCCTGTATAATGACTGATGAGAGGGCTTCTTTCTTCAATTCCTGAATGAAAAGAACATCAATCTTATGTTTTTTTTTATAAATCTCCTAACCACTCCTCTTTTATCCTTGAGTCCGACACCCATTATGTTTGATGTAAGATCTTCATTGATACCATTTGTTTTCCCATTGCTCCTTGTTTCCTATCTTCTCCTACTATAATAGATTATAAAAAACCTTCATTTTCCCATCAAAAGTGGTGGCCCTAATATCTTGTCTGCTAGATCTTACAAAAGTGAGGATTGCATGGTGGATATCTGGCTCAAGCAAATATCCTGGCTTTTCAGTTGCTGACTTATGTAGGAATTGGGCCTATGTTGATTCCATTCTTCCGCCAAAAGATTCAAGAATTCGAGTTCCTTGGGATCCTCCTCCCGTTGGAATTCTCAAACTCAATTTTGATGGCAGTTATCAATGCGAGGCTGGGCTTGTTGGATATGGTGGGATCATTCGCAACAGCTCTGGAACTTCAGTGCTTTCCTATGCTGGGCCTCTCCCCGATGGATCTGTAATTAAAGTGGAGTTATTTGCCTTGTGGAGGGGTGTTTTAGAATTGAATTCTTTAGGGGTTCTTGGAAGCATAATAGAAGGGGACTCCAAAGTGATAGTGGGGTGGGCAAGCGGTTCCAACTGTCCATGGATTTTCTTGAATAAAATCGAGAAGATTCATCATTCAATTTCGACCCACAACTATCAGCTTATTTGGTCTCCTCGATCAACAAACTTTGCTGCCGATGATTTGGCTAGAGAATGGGTATCTTTGTCAACGGAAAGAGTTATCCGTCTCTTGTAATTTAAGGGGTCTCCCTTCTAGCAAAGAGGCATATTGGCCCTCTTTTGCTATTGTAATTATTTTTATTTTTATTTAATAATACAGTTAACTTTCAAAGTAAAAGTTGGTGCCCCTAATATTGATTTCCTTGAGATCCTAAAGGAAGACGAAGAGATACTATCATGTTCCTCAACCCACCTAAGTGCTGCCTTCGCCAACTCTTTGTTCGTGAATCGAATGCCTAGCCTTCTCCTAATACTCAATATCTTTTTTTTTTGAACAGTAACCAAGAGAAATATATTAAAAAAAGAAGAGTACAAAAATAAAAGAAAAAGGTCTAATAGGATTAGACCCAAACAAAGAGAGGGAAAATAAAAACAGAAAATACAATGAGTTCAAAAGGAAAGACTCCTCTAAGCAAAAAGTAGGAAAACTCCAGAAAAAAGGTATGTGACTCCAAGCTTGGCAAAATAATCTGCCATTCCTGCTGCCTGAACGATCTTGACAAAGAATACATCCACCCCCAAAACTAACATCCTAATCTCCCTAACCACAATGATCAATTTCCAGGGCAGTCGTCTTTGAACCTTTTCCCCCTTAATTGCATTTGCCGAATCTCCCTCAATAATAAGTTTTCCTTGACCATTTGACATCCATATATGTAAATCTCTCCCAATGTTAAGAATTTCCGCCTCATTGGAATCTCTAGTTCCCACTGACTTGTTGAAAACAATAGATGTGGTTCCCTCATGATTTCTAAGCACCCCACCTATCTCAGTTGGCCCTGGTTTCCCCCTTGCTGCCTCGTCTACATTGAACTTCAAAACATTATGTTATGGAGGATTCCATTTATCTTTGGGCTTCATCTTCCTACTAAATCCATTCATACATTCGTCCCAGGATGAAATGAGGTCCGTGAATCGAAGATCGCTTAACTCTGTGCTCGAAAGAAGCCATAAGTTCATTAATGTCTGCTACTTTTCCTTTAAAGACTTTGAAATTTCTTTCTTTCCAAATGGTCCATAAGATGGCTGGTGGGAGAGTATTCCATGCAAGTTTCAACCTTAGAGTAAGCCTTGAAGTACAACACGATCCCAATGACCCAGCACAGGTTCGATCAAACACCCAGGACACCTTAAAAAGATTTGTAAAGTCCAAAGGCAACGAGCTGGTGGGCAACCTAAAAAAAGATGATCAACATCTTCCTCCTCTGTCTAGCATATTGGGCAAATGGGGTCCTCCTCCTGGTAGAATATCTTCCTTGGAGAAGATTGTCCTTGGTGTATCCTCTCCTTATGAGAGCTTCCAACCACAGCCTAGGCTCATAGCATCTGTTGATTCTGAAGGTGATTTGTGCCTCTGAGAAGTCTTTCCTCCATCGTCGTTGAATGGCACTTCCTTATGCTTCCCAAGCTCCGTCGAAGTTTCCAACAAACCTTCCTCCATTAGTTCACCTTCCATCATTTTTTTATTTTATTTTTGGAACTATCTCCATCAATGAGTCATTATAAGTTCTAATTGTGAGACTTGGGACTAACCTTCTTTTGAGTCTGGTTGATATCAAGGCCCAACATTCTAGACAGTTATGGGCTCCCATATCCTCAATTCCTGACCCATAAGATAAACACAGGTCCACTGGGTCGTTAATTAGGCAGTCCCACCAGTCTGCACGGATCTTTTTTCTTTTATGTGCGGAGAAGAAAGAGGGCCCCTTAATCTTTCCCCTTGAGATTTTTCTTTCACCTACCTTTGCTTCCAACACCTTTTTTTTCTTAATGTCCTCATTTCAACCTATCGATGCCTCCTCACAATTGTTTTTCTCTTCTTTGAATGCCTTCTCTTCCCCTTTTTCATGTTCGCCATGTCTTGGGAAGACATGCAATAGAGACCCAATCTCTTCTGAAGGAGGATTCTCACCACTGGGTGCCAGATTGAGGCCTTCTTCGGACCGACTTCTGTTGATAACACTATTTTCTGACTCAATAATCCTTCCCTGATCTGCACCTAGTAACATTCATCATTAGTGCAAACAATCGTCTCTAGTCTCTACCGGAATCGGATTGCTTATGTTCACCTCAACCAGTAAGCTTAACATCGAACAATCGTCTCTTTTTAAGGTTCTACCATCTACGTTAGCCACCTTAATTTAGGGCCAAATGCCCTGAACACCTTACCATTCCATTCAGTGAGGGGAATCTGAAGCATTGAATCCACACTCTTCTAGTGTAGCGAAACTAGTGTGGTCTCCATCTTGTAAAGATAGACAAATAAGACTCCCATCTCGTTACAACCTCCTTCTCTATTTTTTTCAACTTCCTCCATTGACCCTAAAGTCACCAGGCAACAATTGTCTCTGATGAGACTGATTTGGAAGGCCCTTACACCAACTCCTTCCACCATCTTGGCTATCTCTGATTGAGATATAAGGCCAATAGGAGCTGCAACTATGGACTCCAAGCCAGTCTAACGCCTCTATCTTGTGTCCTTCCAACATAAATTCAAATATTGGTGTCGACGAGCTTTGATTAGCACCCCTTCTTCTACCTGCTTCTCGAGAAGATTTCCCGCCACATCTGCCCAACTTCTTCTCCCTATTGACCGGTATTTAAATCTCCTTTTTACCTTCTTCATCACCATTATTCTTGACGACTATTTGATTCCTTCTAAACTGAGCAGGTTGCACTAATAGCCGCCTTCCTTCCAAAAAGAGCCATTAAGCCCTTTTTTTAGTGGTAACAATTTTTAATAATGAACAATTACATTAACTGAGAAAGGGTCTAGATGGGCTAATCAACATCTAAGCAAAATCCCTACTTGCCCCCTTATCTTAAAGAAAAAACATTCCTAAAACTGAGTTGTCAATTCCAATTTTGGTGAAGAAATCTACCACGCCATTTACAGCTCGACTGACTTGGACAAATGAGACATCGAGTTCCGATGCTAGACCCCTAATTTCCCTGGCTGTGGTAATCAATCTCCAGGGGAGTCTTTTAAGTCCCTTTGCCCACTTAATCGCATTCTGAATCCCCCTCTATCACTAGAGTACCATGTCCATGGACTTTAAAAATGGTCAGCCATTAAGCACTGTTATGGCCCTTTGTGCTTGTACCCCCTTTTCCATTATAGCAAAGGCAAAGGTTCTCCATCTTTACGAGGAATGAAAACATTTCCGACCAATCCCCATCTACTGAAGAAGGGTTGTAACCATCTCCTCGGTGTAAGGTCAGGAAGATATGAGACAAATGGGATGATTAATCCACCTCAGTCTGAAATCTCTGCCCCTTACCAAGCGTCTGCTGCCAACCCTCATCTGGATTCTTGCCTTTCTCCATGCCGGAAACCTGCCTCTTGCCATTGCTATCTAGGTGAGCTCCTTCTCCACCACTCACTGTAACCATAAGAAAGAAAGGTCTTCAAATGCAACTTGCTAGGACATACCTTTTATTTTTTGAGGTTTTTGAAATAATTGTCTTCTACCAAGTACTGATAAAAGTGTTTTTCTGATGTATTAGGTGAGGGTGGCTATGTTGTTTGTTATGAAATGGCCGACATTGAGAGAAAGCTTGGTTTTGGAAGGAACTCATTGGTACTTATTCTCATTTGGCTTCTGTGCTACTTGCTTTGAATTTTTGTCTTCATAAATTAAACTGTATTTGAATTGTTTTGCTATTTGTAGATTAGTTGTAAGATGATGATGGATTAAGTTACTTTTAGCAGTTCATAGTAAGAAGAAGGCCCATAAACTTTCAATTGGCCTGCAGCTGAGCTCCAACTCCTGGTCATATATTTCTTTGGCATGAATTCAGGTCATCATCATCATCATAACCATTTATCCTTTATATTGAGACTGGCACTCATAGTTGCAGTTGATAAACTTTTTTCCATAGGTTGACTGCCTATTTGATGCCTATAAGACTCAAACTTACAACCATTCGGTTGCAAAAATGAGCAGCTACCAATTGTGCTACAGTTTCTTCATTCAGATAGGCCTTAATTCATGGCATGCCTAAGTTGTCCATTTAGCAGTTTGAGTTGGACCTTGATAGGAAAAGTTGTTAAACCTTGGCTTGTTTGGCCCATTATCTTGTGGACCTCTGACCTGGCCTAAAGTGAGGCTTAAGCTTGCTGAATGTCACACTAGCTTTGAAGCTTTTATGGACCGGCCCCAATCTGTTGTCAGTTAAGTCAGAAACTTCTAGCACCTGACTATAGCTAGACAACCTTGGTTATTAATTGTTAAAAATAGAGGAAAAAAAAATCAGTTGCATTTGTGAGATTTGGAGAAGAAAGTGTGGAAAGCAATAGGAATTATATTAAGAGAGAAATGATTTAGTGTTGGATTGAACTATTGAAGTGACATTTCTTTGTGATTTCACATTCATCTATTGGCCTGAAGTAATATCCATCACTTTTCACATATGTCTAGGGGCATTCATTTTAATCCAAATATGGTATTAAATACCAATTGATCAAAGTGAGAGTCTTGTTTATGAGAAGAGGTGCTACATCAAAGATTTGCTTGGAAACACCATGACCTAATGGTAGTTTTGGCACTACATAACCATCTTGAGAATTAATAAAGACATAGGAACAATTTAATCCTAAAAATCCAAAAGCTGACGTCATTTTTGATAAAAATGGAGAATTCAGTCAACGTATTATTCCATAAAAATTTGATATACACAAAATTACCAGCAGATATATGCAGATGCATAGCATAGCTACCTAAACTACATCAATAACTATATCCTACTTTACAGCGTATATATGTTACACATGGGACTATGTCCCCATGTCACTAAGTGTACCTGAATCCATGCACATAGCCATATGTCAATAATGAGGACTGGTTGGTGCAATTTAGATGCTACATTTACTTCTAAGGACAGCATACATGCAAAACTACTTTATGAAATTGTCTTTCACAGTGGGTTTTGATGTAATTTGCTAATGAATTAATATTCATTTGAAGAATGGTCATCATTATCAGAATCCTATCTATCTGGGTTTGGCTTTTCAAGTTTTACTTATCCATTTGACCCTATGATAAACTATATTGTCTGTCAATTATCTGAATCTTTCTTTATTCCTCCCCTCCATGTTTTTAGTGGTCTATCTCTCCTCCTTTTGCCTGCGATTTGTATCTCTTAATGCTACGCGCTAAGGTTGTATCTGGTCTTCTACTTTCGTGATGAAACAACCTCAAACGAGTCTATCAATTTGTCATTTGTCAGCGCTATTTTATACTTCTCCTGACGTGGTCATTTCTAACTCTATCCTTAGAGTTAATCCACTCATCAAATGTAACATACACATCAAATGTAGTATACGCCACATGGTTTATATAGACTATAAACTTCGATCCTAGCAAGTACTGCTGCCATGTCCGCTGGCAATGCACCACAACTGTCATCTCTTTCTCATAGACAAAGTATCGCTGCTCTGTCTCATTCAGCTTCTTGCCCTCAAAAGCTATTGGATGCCATCCTATATCAGTACAACTCCTATGTCTGGATCAGAGGCATCTATATGCACCTCGAAACACTAGATAGATGGGAATGATATGATGATGCCTACCAAAATTCGCATGTTTTATCAATTATCAAATGGTGTAGACAATCTCCATGACCCATACTTCCTTGACCAAACTTGTCAATCAACTATTGGATATCACTTTTAGTTGGCTGTTAGCCTCTTTACTGATTCACATATCCTTGAATTAAAAACCTATTGGACAAATGAGGCTGAGATTCTAGGGATTAGGAAAGCTTTGTCTTTGTGGGTGAGATATGGCTGGGGGAAGCTTATAGTAGAAGGGGATTCGGCTAATACGATATGGGCTGGGGGCTACAAGGGTCCTCCTTGGAAACTAGTTGCAGTAACTAGGGAGATCAGGGCATTGTGTTACTGAAGAGAGGCATCTTTTGCCCTAGTTAGGAGGTTAGTGAATGGTGCCATGGACTTTTTAGCAAAGCGTGGGGTGGGAGGGGAACATGAGGGTGTTTTCTTCCTTTAACTTTGGGAAATGAATTTGTGAAGAAGGGTCGCATTAATTGTTTTTTGGTCCCAGGTTTTACCTTTTTCTTTGTTTATCCTATATTTTTACTTTTCTTTCTTGAGTATAGGTCTCTTATTCCTGCTATTTGTACTCTCTTTTATATTAATACAATTTCTTCTGTTACCGCTCAAAAGAAAGAAAGAAAAAACTATTGGACAAAGCATGATTTGATGTAGAAGACCAACACCTGTTTTGAATTTTTGATAATACTGTAGTTATAATTGTCAAGCAAAGACCATTCAAATTTTTTTTTTTTGTGAAGCTTAGTACCTTCATCATCATTATAAAAGCCATTTATCCTATCTACCAGGATCAAATTTTTGAGTTCTATTTTTCCATTTGATGCTATCAAAATAATCCTCTTGGTCGTTCTTTGTTCTCATTCTTAGTGCTAAAACCATATAGTGTTTTTTTTATAATTAAATTTCTTTAGTTTTTGAGCTTAAATATGTTGCCTGTGGTTGAATAATACTACAGTAGGCTTTATTCCCTTGTAAAAAGTTTTGGAATTGGTGTTCTTCAGATTTCTCTGGCCATCCTTCTTGGCAGTGATTACTCTCAAGGTGTTCATGGGATTGGGCAGGTAAGATATGCTGTAATTTGGCTTTTTCTGTATTTTCATATCCAGCATGCTTTTGTGATTCTTTACCCAGTATGAGCTCATCTTGGACTACAGAAAAGGTCAAACTTAAGGAGTGTCAACAGATTGGGTTAATATTAACCCAAGCTTACCTGATAATTCAGCCTACCCGTAGTCAGGTCTGGCCAAACTTTTGACAGTTCGTGGATCAGAATCTTAATTATATTTAAATGTGTGTACACATCCATTTGAAACAGGAAGGGTGTACAATGATCATCGCTTGAACCTTACCAGAAACCAACTGGTTTAATCACTGTGTGGGCCCTAGTTGATTTTCATCCATTTGAAAGAGTGTGCTTGACCCAAACACTTCCTCTCCCCATTCATAGAATGATGTGCACTCTTGTTTCTGTGCTCATCAGTATTTAAAAAACAGACAAATCCATTAAAACTGCTAAAAATCAGTAGTTGGAACAGTATGAAATCAACGACTTCAATCGATTTCCATATAATATTTTTTTTTTCCTTCGATTACTTGCATCTTGTCATCACATCTCAAACCGTGTCGTGACATGATCAAGTTCAACATTGATTTGGTTTGGACATCTGGTTTAGTTCTCACCACAGTAACTATTTATTTGTCAGGAGACAGCATGTCGGATTGTTAAATCTGTTGGGGATAATCTCATCCTTCATCGCATTGCATCTGAAGGATTAGCATTTGCAAAGACTATGAAAGTGTCAAAGAAGCAACAACAAGTTGACAATCATACTAGAAGCAAAGAAACTGGCTTGGATCATAAGCAGAATATATCTGGTGAGTTAAACTAAAACATTCATTTTATGGTTAAGCAAGAAAAATAAGCATCACCATTCATTTATGAGTCTCCATTTTCTGATCAGTAACTGTAATTGTGTTATGCTAAATATATGAAAACTCACAATGCAGCAGTAATTGTGTTAGAAACTTTCTGCCAGTTCTTTCCATTTCAGGTTAGTGTTTAGTTCCATCAGTGTGCATTGATGCGTTAAAACTCTATCTAGATACTTTAATTCTTTAAAGTAGACCTGGCAGAATCTGATCCGATCTGTTTAATAAATGGCTGACCTGACCTGGCCCATATATAAATGGGTAAGCCTGACTGAGCTGACTATTGCCAGTTTTAAATGCAACACATCCTACCATATGATGTCTAGACACCCATTTAAGTAGTAGGTATGGTATTGGCTCTTACTAGAAAAATCTCCTTAATGCAACTGAACAATTTTTTTTTTGAAACAGAAACAAAAGAAAAATATTACTAAGAAAATGAGCAGTACAAAAAAGGGAAAGGCTCCGTATAATAGGATTATACTAGAGCCAATCATCAAACAGAGAAGACCAAAACCAACAATAACAAGAGAGGCCCACTACCCCTTACAACCTTTCATCCAAAGACAGACATAAAAGTCAACCACAAGATCCTGTCTCTCCACACCCTCCTTTGCAAGAAAATCTGCAACCCCGTTAGCGACCACCTAATGTGTTTGAAGTGGATTACCTTATAGATCTGCACTTCATCCTAATGTCCCTAACAAAATGAACAAGTTTCCAATGTTGTCTTTTCCTACTGGTAGCTCAGGCTATAGCATTGCTAGAATCCCCTTCCGCTATTGGATTACCAACCTCATACATAACCCAAATATGGAAAGCCCTCTTAATCCCTATTAGTTCAGCCTTGTTTGATTCCATTATCCCCATTATGAACTACACCTCCAGTCCCTACTAACCCTGACTTACCCCTAGGTGCGCCATTTGCATTAAACTTGTAGAGACCTTTTTGCAGCATGACCCATTCCTCTTTACAAACCGTTTTCCTCCTTCCACCTCTCAGGCTCCCCTCTCATGACAACAAAAGATCTGACACCTTGAGCCCTTGAAGCTCTTTGCACAAAGAAGTCTGGCACACTAATCTCCACCTAGCCTCATCTAAAACTTCCTCCATTCCTCTTGATCTCCCCTCAAAACTTCTAAGATTTCTCTTTCCAAACTAACTACAAAACAGCCATCGGGATTAAAAGCCTCACTACTCTCCTCTTGCTGATAAAAGGCCCTCCTACCCATTCTTTGGTAACTGAACAACAATAATATTAAAATAAAAAAGTTTGTAATTTTAAAAATGAGAATTTACATGTTATATACAATGTCAATGCACCCATGAAATGAGCAGTTAACATTACTTTGGCAATATGTTCAATGCCAAAATAATCTCATTGTCAATACTATGGATCCAAAGAATTATAAGCCAACTCATCCTATTAATAAACATTGTATTTATATATATTTTTTTGTCATTTACATGCGAAAAGATTTATATTTTTCGTCTACTTGTACATCATATAGCCAAATGGTGATGTGACATGTTTAGACTGGCTTGTACATTACTCTAAACATTGTATTTTTGTTTTGCCTAATATAAGGGATATGGAAATGTATCATTTGACATGCTTATATAATAATAATAATAATATTGTATTTTTTATTTTTTGTGCTTTAAAAAAAATGAGGTAAATGTCTAAATGGGTTTGCGTAGACTTGATTAGAACCGAAATTAGAATTGACCTGACTAACACATTTAATAAATAAGTAATTAATGGGTTTAGGATTGGTAACTCAAACCCAAATTAGATCCGACCAACCCAACCCATTGCTAGGTCTAGTTCCAACTAATCTTTTTTATGTTATTGAAATGACGTTTACAAGTTGAAGTTATAGGTCACCACTAAAGGTGAAATTGAATGTCTTTTTATGTTTTTTATTTTTATGATGGTATTGAAATATTGTTAACATATTAAACATATACGGTCATGAATTTTTGAATGCTCTTGTAGATGTGTTAATTTTTAAATGTTTACATGTATGAAAGTTTAGTAATTGAGCATTTTATACAGTTTTTTTATTTAAGATTTATGGGTATTTTATTGTTTAATGTTCTTTTGATTTTTTTTAATGAGCCAAATGTGTAAATGAGTCTAAATGGGTTTTAATCAGTTTTAGTAAGGTAAATGGGTAACCGTACCAAAATCTGGCCCAACCTGAACATGAAATAGACCTGAACCGAGTAACCCACTTAATCCATGAGTTAGGCTAGCAAGACTCTCTTATAAGACGTCCCATCAAATGGATCATGGGGCCTACATGGTTTAATGTGGTGGTTAGGTAATTCCATGGATATGGAATATGTAAAATTTCATCACAATTTGATCATCCCAACCATGTAGTCTTGGCCTTTTAGGTGAATACAAATAATTGATTTTTAAGTGTTCAAAATCAAGGGATGGGATGATCAGATAGGGATGAAACTTTATACAACCCTCACTTATATGGTCCTCTTTGCATCACACCAACCATGTGGGGCCCAAGATCACTTAAAGGGAACTTCATAAAACTCTCTCTTTGTTTTACTTGCATTGGGATCTTGAAAGGTTTTTAAGAACCCAAAATATAAACATATGTATGGAAAAGGTTGCATTGCATTTTTGAGTTCATCATTCCTTAATTAGTTTATTGTGTGAAAATGGACTAATATCCTCAACCCAAGCTAAGAGATTTTTTTGTATCATATGCCTTGGATGTGTACGTGTAATACAAACCATTGGTCTGGTAATCCCCCAAAAATCTCCTTGGTGCTGATGAACAAAATCCTTGAATCTTAATCCTTCATTTCCATGACTTGGGAATCGGGCCCTATTCAAATATGATTCACGACATACCAAATATCTTATGTTAAAGATATCTTTTTCTTTAACAATTATCTATAGCGAAAATGGTAAAAAATAATAATATTAGTCATCTGCCCCATATCCTAAAATATGGGGTCAAGCAAGTCTCGAAACTGGAAATTACAATTGGAGATATATTTGCAGACCTACAACAGAAAGCTAGGAAAAACTACACCAACTGTCCCCATTCAATGGAAGTGAAACCCAACCATTTGATGTTTAGGATATCTTTTTCTCTTTTCTTTTCTTTTTTTTTTTCCGAATAATCATGATTTTATTGAAGGAAGAATAATGAAAAACAAATTAAAAAAGGATACAATAAGAGACAGAAAGGAAACATGGGATTTAACAGGGTGTGGTACAAGCAAAAGCCTGAAGGCCTTATCCCACTCCTGACATACAATCATGTAACTAACAAATGGTTAAACATTGTCTCCCTTCTCCCCTTTTAGCTAGAGAATGGCATCCTCATTAATTAGGTGTTATTATTAATTATTTTTTGCATGGACTATTGGTAATGCATTTTAAAAATGCAAGGGTTTCCATGAATACAAAGCTCAAAGCATAAGCATTCCATTAATATCATATAATTGGTCTGATGTAGGTGAAGTTCAGTGCTGACTATTACTATATATGTTTGTTGACTTCTGTAGAAAGCACACAAAATCCTGTTCCAGATGATCAGTTCATGCAGGTCATCGATGCTTATCTGAAGCCAAAATGTCATTCTCCAGATTCAGCAGCTGTCCTTAGGTATTGATTATACATGCATGCTTGTAGTTCCTGTGTTACTGGGTTGCAACTTCAAGTAGTGTCTTGAGTCCAAGTTGCAGTCTAGAGGTTTGAATTGATTTGAATATTCATCCAATCTCTAGTTGGGTGGTATGTTCAACCTGGTGACCGATGAATGTCTTGTTAAATCTTTCCCTTATTCATAGTCGGTCCTTGGGTCAACATTAAAAAACCAAGGAAAATTCTATACCTGTCATTGGCTATGTCATGAGAGATTTGTAAGGAGAAAAACATGATAATTTTCAAAGGGAAAGATCCTTTTGGTACTTCTATGGGAGGGAGAAATTCGGGATGTGTTTTACGGTGGGTATGACATTTAAGCTTGTCAAGGGGTATGTTAATGCGGTGGCAGACTGTCTAGCCAAGTCAGGTGCAGAGAGATCAATAGCCTTGGTTGACGTGTTATGAGTGTGTTGGGCTAGGTCTTGTCTGTTGGTGATGTGGCTGGCTTTGTAACATTGAGTAGATGTACTGGTTGATTGTACTTGTTGTATTGCTGTCTTTGTAGGTACAGGTCTCTTGTACTGTTCTTTTTTCCTTGTAGCCTTATTTCTTCCATCAATGAATTCTGATATTAACATTCAAAAAGAAAATAGGAAAATTGAATCAGAGTTTTCTTCAGTTTTGCTCCATTACTCTTTATTTATTTATTTTTTTTCCTTCTAATTTTTGCAGATTGTTCGTTCCACACCCATTTGAGCATAGTAAACTTCAACAGATATGTGAACAATTCTTTGGTTGGAATCCTGAGAAAACAGGTCATCCTTCAATTGAGATGTGCCCACATGTATATGCATTCACATGATTGCATAAATACTAGCTAAGAGATTGATCTACAAATATTCATTAGCATCACATACAGCTTTCTCCCATGGTTGATAACTAAATATCTATTAGCCTTTTGACATCCTTTGCTCATTCATGACTTATGATGCAGATGAGTATATCCTTCCAAAGATTGCTGAGAGAGAACTCAGACGATTTGCAAACCTGCGTTTTGTTTCATCAGAATTAGGAGTTCTGCTTCCACTCCACGAGGTGCCCCTCCTTGTGACTGTTTCTTGTATAAACCAAAATAATGCATACAATAACCTGTATCACAGTTGGCATGTGTACGTACTTGCAACCACAAAGTTGTGAGTTTTATTCGCATTGCCATCTCAAGAAAAAAGATAGATTTTGGAATTTTTAAATAATTTTCTGTACTAATCTTTTAAACCTGTTTCTGACTCAGATGCCAATCACCTGTCCTGTATCTGCTATTATAAAGGAAAGGAAAGTGCAAGGAAGAGAATGTTTTGAGGTTTCTTGGGAAAAAATAGATGGGCTCAAAACATCCATTGTGCCTGCCAGCTTGGTGGAGAGGTACTATATTTTGGAAAGAACGAAAACATCTTAAGATGCAAAACTCATTCTTACTGGTTCCGTACATAACTGACCATCCATGTGCATGCGCAGCTCTTTGAGTTTGGATTCTGACGTTTCTTTCATGAAATTATGTTACTTTCGTATCTATTATTTTATAATCTGTATTTTTAATAAAAGCTTTTGTCAACTATAGTTTTGCTATATAAACCATTGATAATGATAAGATATAGAAACTAAGAAAAATATTAATATTCAAAAATAATATTTTGATAGAAATTTTAGCCATTTAATCTATAACCAAAAAGTAAGTGATTTTACTTGATCGTCTGTGATTATGAACTTTTTTTGAAACATTAACCACTGGATTCTATTAATAAGGGAAAAGAGTGCATAAGAAGGATCTGAGTATAAGAGGTATATACTCAGAGTGAAGAAGAGGAACAAATATATATATAAAAAAATAGGAAAATAAGAAATAAAAGAAAAGATACAACAAAATGTCTGTGATTATGAACTTAGATTAAATAGTTAGAACTATCAATAACAATTTAGTTTTAATATATGTTTTATCAAAACTTTTCTTTAAAATATAAAAGAATAATTTAATAGACCCACATACATTTCACGAGTTAACATGTAAACTGCATCTTACAGTGGCACCTTTCCATCCCATCCCATCCCATCTTCTCTTTTCCATCTTTTCAAATAACATCAGGTGTAATACACTTTATTTCTTTGATGATCCACAATTAGAGGGTAGGGTTCACTATTTGAAGATTTTGTTGCTAAAGACATACAGTAAATTATTTGGATGTTTTATATCCTTACTCTTGGTCTTGAATTTAAAATTTCAATCATTTGATAATAGTTTTTTTTTAAATTCATGGTAAAAATCATTTAGGAGGATATTCCAAAAATGAACTTCATATTTCAAGGGTATGGAAGGTTGACATTAACAAAATATGGGCCCAATGTTTTAGAATATGCAGAAGAAATTATGTTTTCTTAAATGAATACTAGAAAATGCAAGTAACTGTGTAACTCATTCTCTGCATGAGAAAGGAGTGGCGTTCAAACATGCAAAGTCCATTGGCCTTGCCCTTTGCGTACAGAACCAATGCCGACCCCATTTCACATATTTAGGTGTTTTCGTTCATTCAGACCCTAGAACTTCCCTATATATATAAGTAGTGATCTCCAACAAACTAGTTTGTATCAAGTTTAGTGCAAACTGTTGATGGCTTCACCTGGCCATATGGATGGATGGGTTTGAAAGGCCCTGTCTTGTATTTCGTGGATAAGAGAAATCATACTTTTGAAGGCCCTCAAAATTTTATATTTATCTACGACGAAAATTCATCAACTTAGATTAATGGGCTTTAAATGTCATATTGGTATCAAATTGGGTATGGGTGCTATTCACGGGGAGTAGGTGTGTGTAGGGAGGAGGAGAGGGGAATGGATCCTAAGAGTCCATTGTGGGCTTCTCAATCCAAAGCTTGAACCAAACTTACATTCAAACTTTTTTGCGGGTTATCCTTGTTCAATATGACTTTTAAAACTCATTGATCTAACCCTTTGAATTTCAACCCATTAGATAAATATGAAATTTTGAACAGATTAAAAAACATTGATTATTTTTTCTAATTAAGTAGAAATTTTATAGGCATCATATAAAAGTCACAGCTGTTCAAACTCACTCATTCATGTGAGCTCAAGTGGGACCATTAGGCCATTTGCACCAAAGTTCGGTGCAAACTAGTTTGCGGGGGATTGCTACAATATATTATAGGCGCCAATTCTCATGATAATATAATATAAAACAAGGATATTCTAAGAACAATTCTCATGAGAATTTTATGGAAACGCCCAATAGGTGCCGATTGAGCCCATATGGATGGGTGAGTTTGACCTTGGCTTGAATATGGTGCCTATAAAATTGTCATAATTGTGTAATAAAAGCTATGTTTTCTAAGGTCCTCAAAATTCCACATTTATCTAAAAGGGGAAATTTTCATCGGTGTCAAATTGAGTACAATTGTAGTTTATGGGGAGCCAGTGGGTTTTTTTTTTTGGGGCGGGGGGGGGGGGGGGGGGGGGGGGGGGGGGGGGGTTGGAATTAGTTCCATTAGGCCTATTGTGGGCCCCAAAAACTAAACATTCATGAGAACTTTGGTTTGTGGGGCCCAAAATAGACATAATGTATCAAAATCCCTCCTTACACCTACCTACCTTCCGTGACTTGCACCCATACTCAATTTGACATCAATTGGCTTTTAAAGCCCATAGCTCTAACCCAAAGAATTTCCACTATTAGATAAATGTGAAATTTTGAGACTTAAAATAATATCGCTTTTTTTTTTATCCAATGAAGATGAATTCTCTAGGCGCCATATAGAACAAGAATCCCCTAAGAACAATTCTCACAAGACTTTCATGAGAATGACGAATAGGCACCACCCGTACTCAACACTAATTTGGCTTTTAAAGTCAATTGATCTAACTTGATGAACTTCCATTGTCAGATAAATATGAAATTTTAAGGGCCTTAAAAAGCATAGTTTTTTGTACCCAATCAGGATGAAATTTTATATGCATCATATATACAAGGTAAGGCCTTTCAAACCCACCCATCCATATGGAACTAGGTGGCGCCCATCGGCTGTTTGCACCAAGCTTAGTGCTCCTATATATATATATATATATATATATATATATATATATATATATATATATATAGAGAGAGAGAGAGAGAGAGAGAGAGAGAGAGAGAGAGAGAGAGAGAGAACGAGTCAATCCAAGGATTAAAAACCTTACCAGTGGTATGCACCGGGTCCGTAAGGACCGAGTGTGTGCCAGCTAATATTTTGCATATCGGCTGGTATATTGGTTGGTGCCAGTCATTTTTGAAAAACTTCAGAACTTCCAAAAGAAATTATCAAAAATAAAAAGGAAAATAAACACTTGGATTTTGGGTTTTTGTTGATGGGGAGATGATGGACAAGAAGAGAGAATTAGTTAATATGATAAAGAAGTATCTTGCCATGGATTAAAATCAAGTGGTGAGTACCAAGTTCTTCAAAACCAAGGCAGGCTTTTTAAATCCATGCCCCTAGTCATATTCTCTAGGATATATGATATTGTAACTTTAAGGCGGATTTGTTTGCACAATTTTTCCTAGAAATTTGAAATCTTAAGTCCAAATTGTTTGAGGAAATCAACCCAAGATCCATGAAAATGCTTTATTGAGAAAACTTTCAAAGCACACCTTCAGGGAACCAAACCAATCTTAAACACCTTCATTATGCACATATCCTACTTGACTCATTTATTTAGCAGGTTGGCATGACCTGCCTAACCTTAAATTAAGTGGATCAAACCCAACCCATTTATTGAATTGATTAATCCAACATACGGCCTATTTATTTGTGCCCACATATTTCTTTGATGGAAAGTATTGTGCATTAACTGGTGGGACTATGCCTGAAAGGATTTAAAATCCCCATGGAATGCATGAATCCTCAACTTTTAACAATGCAAGCCAAACTACTTCATCAGTTCTCTGGTAATGGTAATCCTCAAATTGCTAAATCAGTTCTCTAGTTGTGGTAATCTGAAGCTATTTTTTTAATCCCATAGTCAGTTCATTCAGGTAACAGTATAATTCTGAATGGAAGGAAGAATAAAAAAAAATCATCTTTGTTAATATCCTTTACTCAGGAGCTAATAGCATTGTTTCTCTTGCTATTATTACTTTCTAGGTGCCATTCAGTCTGTACAAAGTATTCAATCTTAATTGAAGTGATACATAAAGGAAAAGAGGTAAAAGTGTATTAGAAAATTTCAGAATTGTTTTCTAATGTTAATATTTAATTGGTTATGGGCTCTTTTCTTGGATTTGGCAGTCTTCACTGATTCCTTGATACCCAGGCCTATTCTATACCTACGATACAAAGATTATCCTGAATCACTTTTCACATTTATAATATATTTAAGGGACACTATTCGTGGAATGATGCATGCTTCAGTTTCTCATATTAGATGTTCTTAGTCATCCAATGAGATAGACAAATATTGTCAGATGATTAACATTTTATCATGTTTACTTTGTTGAGTCAAGTAAATAATGAACCTAAACCTTATGTTCCCTTATTTCTCAATTTCTTTGAAAGGTAAACTGTGATTTGAACCCATAAACTTAATTTCTTCGTTGTTCAAGTAAGCACTAATAAATGTGTCATCTGCTCATTTTTTTCCATTTCAATTTTCTTCATATCTGAGAATCCTGTTTTGCATTTCAGCGCCTGCCCTGAAAAGATAGCTGAATTCATGGAGAGGAAGGCAGAGGGAAAGCAAAAGAAAAAATCAAAGCCCAAGAAGCCAAGAGATATAGCTGCTCCTCTCAGTGAGATTGATCTGCGACTCCAGGCTCTCTTGCTCGATGCAGAATCACCTCGAAACAACTTCCCAAATTCTCCAAAACTTCCAGAAATTCTCCAAACTGGCATGGTAGAATCCACACATGACATGTGGAATCGCACCATAAATCAGCCCCTCGAGACTGAGGTCATTGATCTCTGCACCCCTTTACCACCACTTCGAGCTTGTGAAGTTTCAAAGTGCCAACAACCCATTCAACAAAAGATTCATGTAATCAATCTGAGTGACTCGGAAAATGAGGTGTCACCAGAGCATGAGAAGCGGGCAAGAGAACTAAGGTTGTTTATAGCCAGTGTTAAGGATGATATCTCTTGAATGTACTAATAAAATGTCTTGCTAAAAGCAACATGTATTTGTTGCTTCCTGTTTCAAAGGCATCCATTGTAGAATCAGGAAAGTAGCAGTGATGGAAGACCAGAAATTTGCCTTGTAGCGTTTTGCATTATCAAGCACAGAAATGCAGCCCTCAGCCTGGTTCTGATGTAGGAGTATGTATGATGTGCTATGAGTCTGTAAGATGTACATGGTTGTTTCTTTTTCATTTGTTCCCTTTGGGGGTCTGTTTTTTAGTCTTCTTTAAGACTGTTTGAGTCTGTATTAGTGCAGTCTGGTCTGTACTGTTTTGTTTGGAGGTTTCCCCTATTCTTCGAATGAAGAAAAATGATTATCATTAAAAAAAAAAAAAAAAAAATGGCGAAAGGATTTTCCATTGTTAACTTGTGCTGCTAAATCTTGGTTATGCTGCATCAGTGCCCATAGCATTTTTGTGCTTTGTGATGACCAAGGATTGTTTGTCATAGAGAGCATTCATTCTCACAACCGCTTTCCCCAAGGTGACGTCGCCAATGAGTCAATTGCCCCTGGGCTTTATGTGGCCATGGGTTGGGTGGGTTCAATATGTACTTGAAAGGTATTTTCAAGATAATGCTTCTCATTCATATCTAGTCCATTGGACCATTGGATTTGAAAATTCATGATTTTCAAGGGTCTAAAAGATCAACGGTTAAAATAGAGTAAGTTTTGGATGAATTTTTAATCCAAGTGTGAAATCAACTCAGAATGGGTTTAAAATGGATATGGATTTAAATTAATGGGGGTAGATGAGTGAGGAGGTGTCAATTTGGGCCTCGATGGGATTGTTCATGGGCGATAGTTGTCTAGGTGAGACATGTCCTCGGTCGGGTGTGGTGTGAATATCTTTTTTAGTTAGAATTCATGGGGGTAGATAAGTGTGAGGAGAGAATATCAATTTGGACCTTGATGGGCCTCACATGGGCTTTGTATGATTATCACTCATGGGCGACAATCATCTAGGTGAAAAATATCCTTGGTTCGGCGCTTTGTGAAAATCCTTGTGTTAGAATTCCAATTTTTTGCAATTGATACCTATATTTAAATGTATGTAAACTACTTGTATTATCATCGTCGTCATCATTATTATCATCATTGTGAGTTCATTTTCGTTCGTTTGGATGAATATACTCGTCCGAATGAACTGTCAATTTAATTTCTGTTCGTTCGAACAAATATACTCATCCGAACGAACAGATCAATGCAATTTCAGTCGTTCGGATGAGTATACTCATCCTAACGAATAGAACACTGCAATTTCAGTTTGTTCGGACGAATGAATTTATATATTTTTATTCGTTCAAATGATCAGTTTGAATCATTCGAACGAATGAACATATATAAGTTTATTCGTTCGATTAGTTTGGATATACCCTAAAAATAGTATATTCCTTTGATGAATAAACAATGTGACATGGTAAATGTCAAAGAATGCTGGAGTAAATGTGGTATACAAGACACACAATGGGACATGGTAAATGTCAAAAAATGCTGGAGTAAATGTGGTGTACAAGACACATAATGGAGAGCTAGTTCTGGAGATACTAAATATCAGTCAGCAATTCTTCAAAGTAATTTTGGCAACTCCTGCAGTATAGGTTCTTGGTGTGCTATTTTGGATTTTGTCTTGAAAAAAGAAAGCAGTGCCATGTTTGATGTCAGATCTCAAAGCAAAACAGCTAAATATGGAGATGCAGCCAAAACATGGGCTAAGTCTAAAGAGGACAAACTTGAGGAATATGAGAATGCAGCCAAAACATGAGCCAAATCTGAAGAGGACGAGCTTGAGAAAGTGAATGAGAAGGCACATTCGTTCGAATGATCCTAAGTGATCATTCGAACGAATTAACATAAGTCCGAAAAACTGAAATTGCACTGTTCAGTTCGTTCGGATGAGTATATTCGTTCGAACAAACCGAAATTACACTAACTCATCCAAACGAACTGAAAATGAACTGACAGTTCGTTCGGATGAATATACATGGAGGGGTAGAATGATAATTTTACCATATTTTTTGAAATCAGGTGTGTAGAGGCAGAAAAATCAGATGTCTATATGGGGCGCGTTATCTATTTCTTCTATTTCTGTTAAAATTGTTTTCCTATGGTTGCTTGTTTCTGCTATTAAGTAAATAAGTAATGATGTGGTCTCACACTCATAGCTTGTTGAATTTTATATGAAGCACTTTTATTATCATCATCGTATTTTCACATACATTGCTTTTCAGTAAATGTTCGTATTCTACCTAAGATTGCATGTTGCTGCCATCAGTAAATTCTAGATAGCAGTTACGAATTTTTATATAGCTCAATTTTTTTTTCTTTTCTATTAACTATGGTTGTTTTATGTATTTTCTTGAAACTAGACTTTGGCTTTCATTTTGGCTTTTGAATCACCTCAAACAGAAGTATATAAAAGAATATTTTAAATTGTATTATACGTTCTGTTTCGCTGATTCTTTTCCTAAAATTAATTGATTGCAGAAATACATGAGGCATCTTACGTTCAGATTATAGATTTATAGTTTGAAAATTCAAAATTCAAATTTGATCAGAAATTTTCTTGAGTCAAGTAATTCGTCCAAAATTTTGGACTCGACTCAGAAAAGGTCGGTATAATTCTTTGACTCATTGACTCAAGTCAATTCGGACAAACTTGCTTTAAGTTTTTTTTGAGATTTTAAACTATGATTTTGATACGTTGAGTGTATAATGAGCCTATGATATTGATTGTGCATACTTGTAATCTTCCAGGTTATTAGCATGTGGAAACCCATGATACCCCATTTTTGCACAATATGCAAAAATAAACAATTGAAAGAATTGCTTTGCATGGGCTCAATGAGTAATTATTTATGGGTATTGCCAATGTTATATGTTGAGGACCATTTGCAATTTTTTTTTTTGGATTAACGTGTGAGCTCACTACCTCTACTAAAACTCAGATACAATCCTTCTAAAACTCCCACGGATGAGTTCATTGTCCCTAAGGCATGTAACACGCCAGATTTTTAAGTTATAAATATTTGTGAAAATTGCCCATTTAATTTGTGAATTAATGGATATGGACCTTAGATGGGTAAGTGTTCGGTCAATTGCCCAATTAAGACCCAACGGATTGTGGATATGGTTCAATTGAAATAAATGGGTGAGATTTATTTAATTGTGTCAAGATCGTCAATTGGGTCAAATGCCCAATTGGGATCCAATGGGTCATGGTTGACCTGGTTGACCACCAAGTGAGTTCAAGCTTAATTAAATTGGGGCTGAATTAAGTTGGAAATGGAATCAATTAATTGAGTTGCTTTTAAGTGAGTTAAGTGAGTTGAGTGGAAGTTAATGGGACCTTAATCTTAAGTGAGTGGAGTGGGAAGGTGGAGAGATGCATCTCACAAAGATCAACTCAAGGCTACACGTTGGAAACATGGGAGTTTCATCTCATGGGATGAAACTCCAAATACATCATTAATGAGGACGTGAAAGGTCTTTGGAGGTTACACAACGCATACACGTTGGAGAGATGGAGGGTCTCTATCTCAAGATGGAAACCCAAGGGTCAAACGGTGGGAGTGTTTCATCTCATGGGATGAAACCTCCAAATGGAACATTAGGGAGGGAGGTGAAGGGGCATGGGAGTTACAAAAGGGCATTACCAAAGGACACCACCTTTGGCCGACCCTCAATGATCAAGAAAAGACTTTGGTTTCAATTCACTCTCTCCCTGTCTCTCTTGGCCGAACTGTAACGCCCCGCCCTTTTTCACTCGCTTCTTTCCGAAAATCAGAGTCTATTTTTTTTTTTTATAAACAAAGAGTGATAGAGAGCGGGACGTCACAACGCGAGTTAAGTCCGAACTTCTGAAGTCCGACCCTTAACTGGCTAACCCTATGTGTGCATGGACTTAGTCCAAGAAAATGGTTCACACATAGCAATATAAACATGCGGAATAAAGATCATAACATGCGGAAACATAATAGAACACAGTTCTATTCCATTCAGATAGCAAAGTACGTCAAGTCCTTAATCATCATTATAATAACGCAATTATCCAATAAAATATCCAACCATAGCAAATTCATCTAAGTTATTACAATCTGAATTTTAAATACTGAAAATACAAGCCCATGAGTATCTTAAACAAAATATAAACTATCATCCTCCAAGCTCCTATGCCTGGCCCGTTACGCGTTCATTGTTCCCCTCGTTTCCTGTATCATCCAGTAGGGTAGAAGTAGGACGTTAGTACAATGCGCCCAGTAGGTATTCCAATTAGGGTTAACACATGGATTAGTACCAAAAATCCAGATATAATATATATATTAAATCCAGTTATAATAAATCATACCATACTTATAAAGCATCGTATCCAAAACTGTATATGATAATAGAGATCCAATCATACAGATAAAAACCAGAAGCCTTGCATGATAATAAAAGTCATAATCATGCCGATTCAATGCCATGCCATGCTATCATATGCAATGAGTCTCACCCATCACATGTACATAAAAGTACTCACCACATAGGTCTTTCGGATGCCCCGACGGAGTGTGGACCCTCCGGTTACATTTCATACATAGTATCCTCTTGATGGAATGCTCCTCATCAAGGTATCCCCCACGATTCTATTACGGATGCCCCGACGGAGTGTGGATCTCCGGTTACGTTTCATGCATAGTATCCTCTTCATGGAAATTACATCAAGGTACCCCACATAGGTTCTTCGGATGCCCCGACGGAGTGTGGACCCTCCGGTTACCTTTCATCCCTCCAATGCCATGCATGAGATGCAAATGCCAATATGCTATGTAGAAATACAAATCATAGCATTTAAAACTCAAATTTAAACTACATGCTATTTTATCATATAAACATAGCATTTAAAATCACAATTTGAAACATATCATTTGCAACATATATTCATCAAAAATAAGATAAAACAATGCACATAAACCCATGGTTTCAAAGAGGTGGAATCCTACCAAAGACCGCTAACGTGTCCTTGCGTCTTTCGTCCGGTAACCGTTCACGATCGTAAACACCTTGTGAGGTCCCGTTACCTTATAATATAACAATCAATTAAAACCAAGTCCCACTTGATTTACAGCAGTGTCCAAGTCCATAAACCAAACTTGTGGGGTTCGGCCATACACCATGGCCGAACCTCACCCTTTTTGTTTTAGTTTCTTTTTCGCTCATTTATTCCATTCATTACCAAAATGCCATTGGTCTAAACCTTAGTTAATAGTCCATTTATTTTAATCCAAAATGCATAACCCTAGGTCCACCAAACAATTCCCATGGGGTTCGGCCCTACATCATGGCCGAACCCATGGTCCATTAATTCAATTAATTACAATAATGCCATTATTCCTTCCATGGTTAGTCACATTCATTTATTCACCCATGTTTAGATCCAAAACATAGATCCATAAACATCTAAGTCCAGAAAACCTTCCCCATGGGGTTCAGCCAACACCATGGCCGAATCCATTGTCCTCTATTTTCACTTAATTACCAAAATGCCATCCATGGCTAACCTTCCATTTTAGGAAGTATTTACAACCTTGCCATTGGTCTAATTATTTCGAACCTTTCACTCATTAACACTTACACATAATAGATCCATAAATTGTTCCATAAACAAATCCCCATGGGGTTCGGCCATACACCATGGCCGAACCAATGATCCTCCATTTTGGCATGTATTTACAACTTTTCCATTACCTTCACCAATAATCCATAATTAGAAGATTTCTAAATTTATCATCCATCCTTCCTCAATTAGAAGGTTTCCATATTTATCATCAATCCTTCCATACTTAAAAAGTTTCCAACTTAATCATCCACCCTTCCATAATTAGAAGGTTTCCATTTTAATCTCTTCCTTCCAAAATTAGAGACTTTCCAATTTAATCTCTTCCTTCCAAAATAATTATCATACATTAAAAATACCATTACAACTCCATGGGGTTCGGCCATACACCATGGCCGAACCCTATGGTTCATAATCCTCATTTTAAAATCATTCATCCCATAAAATTCCTTTAATAAATTAAATCCATAAAAGACCTCATGGGGTTCGGCCATACATCATGGCCGAACCCTTGATCCTCCATATTATCATGTATTTACAAAACTGCCATCCTTTAAAACATAACCAATACTTCTCCATTTTAACCTTTCAAAATCATAGACCTTTCACATCATTTTCCATGTTCTAAGTACATGAACATAATTCCATAAATATTTATGGGGTTCGGCCATCCATGGTCTAGAATCTTCACCAAGAATCCTTCAAACATCCCTTAAAATTTCATACATTAAACCATGTCTTTCCATTAATAAACACTATATTCATCTCCCAATTCCCTTCCATGGGGTTCGGCCATACACCATAGCCGAACCCTATGCTTCCTTATCTTTTAAACAAAAATCATAAAATCACTTACCGGTTCTGCGACTCCTCCGGTTTTCCGTCGCTCCGATTGGTTCTTGCTCTTCCAATTCTTTTCTTCCTTGGCCTTCTCTCCTCCTAGATCTTTCTCACTTGCTGGCTGCCCTTCTTTGTATGTAAATGCCGTGAGATATAATTTGAGAGAGAGAGAGAGAAGATGTTTTGGAATAGAAATTACTCCAAGCTTTTGCCTTATGCGCCTCTCTTTGAATGTAATGGCGTGTACCCCTTGCTGCAATCCCCTTTGCCGTGTGCACTTCCCTTGTTTATAAAACCTCCACTTAATCCAAAATAGAAAGTGCCATGCGCCCTTGATGCCTTTCTTTTATTAAAACCTTCCCTTAATCCCAACTTAGAAGGTGCCATGCGCCCCTCCTTGTTGCCTCTTTTAATTGATCCTATGCGCATATCTCATTCCTAAATAGAAAGTGCCATGATCCCTTTAAATTTAGCCATTGCCGTGTACCCCTTGCTTGTGGCTGTCTCTCTTCTAATAATACCCCATTAGCCAATCTTAGAAGGTGCTACAATTGTAATTGCCGTGAGCCTTCTCTTCTTTTCTTTTATCAATCTAATTGTCCTATCTTAGAAGATGCCAAGACCCCTTAAATTTAGTAATTGCCTCTTGCTGTCTTTAATCAAGAAAAGACCCCTCTAAAAGAGATCTTATGCGCATATCTCATGGATAGCCTATCTTCATACACGGCAATGTAATTTCTTTATTTAGTTTAGACATCTTCTTTATTTAATAATTCCCTAATATCACTCTTAATCAAGGGAAAGGATCCCTTTAAAAATATTCCAACATATTATGCGCATATGACATGGATATGCATATCTCCCACTCATCATGCGCATATCCTTAATCCATTTCCCTTTTTTTTTATAATTATATTTCATTACCATTTAAATTCAACCCCATTTAAATTTATTTGAAACCATTTATCAAAATCGTTGGGTCTTAATTGGGAAAAGACCCAACATTTTACTCATCTAAGATCCATATCTAAAGTTCATAAATTAAATGGGTAATTTCCGTAATTATTTATAACTTGAAAATCTGGAGTGTTACACGAACCACCCCTCAAGACAAGAACACTTATAGAGTATTTTCATCTCACTCTCTCTCCCTCTCACTCAAGGCCGATCACTCTCATTGAACAAAGGAGAGAACACTTAGAGTTTTTTATCTTAAATCTTCTCTCTCTCCCTCTCTCAAACCTACACCTCTTGGCCGAACCACTCATAGAGATTTTATTAAGATCAATCTCGGCCAAGGATCAAGAAGGAAGGAAGAAGAGGATAAGGAAGGAAAAGATCGGAGAAACAAGAAGGAGTGAAAGAAACCGGAGGAGTCGCGGAATCGGTAAGTACCTGATAAGTTGTTATTAAGTAAGAAAAGATGGTCAAGGAACATGGTTTGGCCATTGCATGGCCAAACCCTAAATTGTATATACAAGAACGATGAAGGACCTAAAAGGGGTTGGATGAGGTTCGGCCATGTTGTATGGCCGAACCCCATCAAAGGATCAATCATGGATTTTGGATATATTTTAAGGAAAATAATGGACCATAGGGTTCGGCCATGTTGTATGGCCGAAACCCATGAAAAAGTATTAAGGATTTTAAAGTGTCTAAATGGAAGTATGTTGGTGAAGAACCTTAGACCATGGGTTTTGGCCATTGGGTATGGCCGAACCCCATAAAGAATTATTGAATTATGTACATTTATTTAGATCATGGAAATGATGGGGGAATGATGGTAACTTTAATTGATTTTAAACATGGTTAATGATGATCCAAAAGGATGAACCTAAATGTATGGTTAAACCCCCATGGAGGGACTTTGATTATGGACCTAAGAGTGTATATCATTTAAAGGAGAAGATGGGAAATAAGACATCACCATGGCCGAACTCCATGGACCATTTTTAAAGGGTCATTTAGAGTCTATTTATGATAAAATAAATGAATGATTACGCTAGGAGATGGAAGGATTTGATTATGAGTTTTATGTTGATAAATCATTTGTGCATGAAATGTTTAGTCATGGATTTATGTTTTTTTGGACCTAAACATAAGGTGATGGAAATAATGGCAAAGAGGTAAATATGGGTAAAATGAAAGATCATGGGTTCTGCCATGGTGTATGGCCGAACCCCATGAGGAATAATTTTGTGGACTTAGGTTGTGATTAACGTTAAATGATTAATTTATAAGTGATTAGATTAATGAATCAAAGATGATATGATCTTGGACTTAATTTAAAAGATGAAAGGACTAAAAAGAAGGGCACAAAACCAAGGGAGTGAGGTTCGGCCATGTTGTATGGCCGAATCCCACTAAGGAATATTTTGTGGACTTAGGGTTTCTTAAATGGTTAAACTTATGTGGGATTGGTTAATAAATAAAAAGAGGGACCCAAATTCAAGTGAGTGAGGTTCGGCCATGTTGTATGGCCGAACCCCACTAAGACATGTTTATGGACTTAAACATGGTGGGAAATCAATTGGAACATGGGTTTGATTAATTGATATGTAATAAGGTAACGGATCTCACAAGCGGTGTACGATCGGCTTAACGAGATCGGTGAGCGGTTTAGGACAAAAATGCAAGGACACATAAGTTTGTCATTGGTAGGATTCTTACATCATTGAAACCATGGGTTATGTATGATGTTTTGATTCATATTTTGATGAGCTATTTTGTATAAATGATATGTTTCAAATATGAGATTTAAATGCTATAACTTGTATTATTACATAGCATGTATTCATTTACATCTCATGCATGGCATGGGGGGGATGATATGTAACCGGAGACCACACTCCGTCGGGGCATCCTTAAGGCAACTGTGGGGGTACCTTGATGTGCATTATCCATCCAGAGGTAATCGAAGACCACACTCCGTCGGGGAGTCCATAAGGCAACTGTGGGGATACCTTGATGAGGAGATTCCATCAAGAGGATGTTTTGTTATACGGGCGATGGGTGAGACTCATTGCATAAGATACCATGGCATGGCATTGTTTTACATGGTTTTAGTATTATGTTATCTATATGATTTTGTACTAACCATGTGTTAACCCTATTTGGAGTACCTACTGGGCGCGTTGTCTAACGCCCTACTTCTATCCTAGTTGATGACGCAGGAATTGAACGGAACGATGAACGTGATCGGAGCCAAGCTTAGGAGCTTGGATGTTTTAGTTTCAATTTTGTTTAAGTTACTCATGGAAATGTAATTTGAGTAGATAGCTTTTGTGCATGTAATAACTTAGATTATTTGCTATGGTTTGAATGATTTATTTTGGATATTTAAATTAAAATAATTATGGTTAAGACATGGACTACGTTGCTATCTAAAATGGAATAGAATTTGGATTCTATTATAATTCCACATTTAGGATTTATTCCGTATGTTAACTTGAGTACGTGTGAACTGTTTTAGTGGACTTGGTCCACTCACACGTATGGTTGACCAGTTAAGGGTCGGGCTTTAGAAGTTCGGACAGCTCGCATCGTGGCGCCCTGCTCTCTCTCACTCATTTATTAAAAAAGAAATAGACTCTGATTTTCGGCAAGTAAAAAAGGGCAGGGTGTTATAAGGCACACTAAAGTTAGGCCATGAGGGTCAAACCTGTAACCTCCCGCTTCCTGGGGCGGGAGGCAACCAGTTGAGCTACACCCATGACTTTATCTATGTTATGTTGGCGCTACATATATAGTTCTTAAATACTTAAACGAAATTCATTACGAGTTGACTTACGTGGGATATCCCTAAAAGAAAATCCATGAGTTGATGGATCTTCACTCGTGGTAGGGTTGTAGTTATTGGAGGCAACGAATGAGTCCTACATTAGTTTTGAAGGGGGTGATCTAGAGACTTATATAAGAGATTTTGATCACTTTGAATATCGAATTAGCCTTTTGTAGTGGATATCCAATTCTAAAAGCATATCATCATTTTTAAGAAACAAAACTATTACAAGTCCCTTTACGATGGATTCAGAATTTTTGGCGATCACATCTAACTTGTAAAGAGACAAAGCGACTAAGGAACTTTTTTATTGGAAATTCTCTTTTGGCTTAGGCGAATACCACCTATCTCTATTCATTGTGATAGTGCAGCTACACAATCATTAATAATGGAAAGTGTACGCATAATAGGATAAGGCTTAGCTATTTCAATGAATTATTCAAAGATAGAGTAATCACACTTGATTATCTGCAGTCAAGTCAAAACTTGGCGGATCCCTTCACTAAAGGCCTAACAAAAGGGGATGGCCTGGCGGTCTAGAAGCCTGCCTTATAAACCAGGGTTTTAAGTTTGATTCACATTCAACCTCATTTTACAAAGTTTGCTCATTTTACAAAGTTTTTTAAAAGATAATTAAATTTTATATGTATACAGTAATAACATTTAATATTAATTCATAAATTATTCAACTATCTTGACATATATATTTTTAATTATTATTATATAAATACATATTATAAATATTTTCTTTTCTTTCTAAAAGAAATTGATGTAGTTCTAAATATTGAAATTTAAAACAATAACATAATGATGAAATTTATAAAAAAATCATCGTATTTTTTTTTACTTACATATATTACGAATAAAGTTTTCTGTTAAAAAATAAAATTTTAAAAGTTAGTTTTCTTACAAAGTATTTTGTAACAACAAGTTAAGTTTAAAATATATAAGCCATTGTTTCAATTTAAAATATTTGTTTTTTTTTTTTTTTTTCAAAATACCTCAAAAAGTCTGCAATTGGGAAAATATGCTTACAAATTATCTAATTGGGTCAGAGTACTTCCGAGGCTTCAAAATTCTTTTGGACAAAATTTGGACAAAATTGTCTTGGTTTCTTTTTAGAATCACAACAATGTCACAAAAAAGGCAATGCAACGACATAACCCACAAAACGAGCACTTTAATATGAAAATAGACGCTTTAAGATGAAAACATTATTTAGATAGCGTTTTTTCATCTTAACGCATCCATTTTTATGTTAAAGCGCTAATGTGGGCGCTGCTTCATCAGTGCTTTAACATGAAAATTAACGCTTTAATATGAAAAAAAATTAATCCCCCCCCCCCTCGGGTCGATCGTGTTCTAGCTCAAGGGACTTTCAAGATTAATTTTTACCAATATGATCCCTAAGTCTAGGTTAGGTCCACTAAGGGTGTGGGTTCCACCTAATGTCATCTATGGCCAGTTTTACCTGTGTGATTGCCATGCACCAATGAACTTGGAAACTTGGACTTTGATATTCAATCTTCTGATCACTTTGAGTCTTCAAATCTTCCGGCAAGTGCTTCTCCCAAGTCATGGAATTGACAAATTAGGGATTCGACAAGCCGGGACACTAACAGAGAGGTTTGCACATGCTCCAAGGATTGGCCAGGTGTTCTAAGAGGCGTGGACACCCTGGTCTTTAAAAACAAGAGTATGAGAGGCAATGTTTATTTAATTACGTTCTCTTATCTCTTCCAGTGCGCCCCTCCATGGTTTAGACTTAGAGTTGGAGAGGCAGTGTTCATTTGCCCATTCCATCTTGATTTGAAATTTAAGAAGAATTATTCAGGAACTTGTCCAATATTTTTTTTTTTGGAAAGATGAATATCTTGGTGCAATAATAGCAAAAAAGTGGGACATGGTTTTTTAATTGGATGTTCCTCCCTTGATGATTGTTATGTTCAAGAACTAATTTTTTACGCAGGTGCTTGGTGAGGACAGAGCGAACTATTTATTAGCCTTTAATTAAAATAATATTCACCAAAATTTCTAAAAGGATTGCATAATCCATCTAATCATGGACCCATGAAGAACACATACATTCTTAGGCATCAAAGTTTAATATTGAATAATTAATAAAAAAATTGTAGCAAATCGATTGGTGGATGTTATAATGGTAATATACTTTTTGGCTTTGCATTATTTTGAGGATGATTTGAGTGTTTGACTACTTAATTGAAATCCGGAAAATTGAAGAGTTATTTGTACCGGGAGAAAGGAATCAAACTGGAACGGATTATTTTAGATAAAACCATTGTCATTCACCAAATGGAAAATAATATAGAAGTAATTATTTTTCATTTGGGGCATTTAATTGAGTAGTTGGGTCATTGGAAGGTGGGTATTTGGGTCATTTAGTGGATGAGGCCAAATCTAAGGTTCTAATGAGCCAAGTCCAAAATTATGAGAAGCTAATTAGATGGGGTTCAATTAGTGTGTCCGTTGTTAAATCTGTCCATGTAGTCCAATGCAATATGCTCAATCAAGTCTAGGTCCATGATGCTTGCATCATGGGAGAAAAGAATGGAACTAGAACAGATTATTTTAGACAAAACTATTGTCATTTACCAAATGGAAAATAATATAGAAATAATTATATTTCATTTCATTGGAAGAAATTATTAAATTTAAAAGAACTTGGACGAGTTTATATTAATTGACTCAACTTGATAAGATTTCAAATTTTACGAATCCATGAGTTTTACTTAGTTCTTTTCGAGTTGAATCCAAAAATTTAATTGAGCTACTCAACTTGATAAGATTTCGAGTCCAGTATGAGTTTTGAGTTTTCAAGGTATGTGAGAGATAAATGGGTGGAGAATGGTAAATAATTAAAATTTGACACCAAAATGGGGACAATCACAAAGAGTTAAGTAGGCATGTCCTCTAACTACACTAGATAATCACACTAAAAAAATTGGAAGAACACAAATAGAGAGGGAGAAAGTGACAAATCAAGCATATATATTAAGCTTCAAAGAGCATTATTAGCAATATAAATAGATGTCTTACAATACATGATAGATCACATACACACAATAACAACTGATACTATCCCTCGGAAAACTATTGATTAAAATCAAAGAGGTGGGCATGCAACTTTATTTCTCAATAGCTTTATTTGTCACTAGTATTAAAATGTATTGCTAGGCCATAGCCATGAAACGGTCATTGGAGTTGCCTTGATATTTTTACAAGCTACACTTATAAATGCATGTCCAATTCTTTTTAAGGAGTTGTAGTAGAGTCTGGGAGGTATTTCTCTCCCAAGCCTTGGATTATAGTTTTGGCTCCTTCTACAAACCTCAAAATGACTTGAGCTACCGGAGCAATATCATTCACTAGTCCCACTCCTTGTCCTGCTAACATACACATGTCCTGAAGCTCACCAGTTGTAGTCCGGTTTGCAACTTGACCCGCAAATCGGCGAAGAATTACCTCCTAACATGTTAAAAAAAAAAATTACAATTCTCTTTCTATAATATTCTTCATGAGCTTTCTCATGGCCTATCATGCTCAGATACATTTTCTTTTGAATGAGTTAACAATGATCAGGAAGTTACCTCCCAGTATATGGTCGATTTCCCAATGATGGGTTGAGTATCATCATTCTTCACATCTGTATCTCGCCATTTCTTGTGAAAGGGTGTGTTCAACCAACGAACAAACGCCCTCCATGTCACTCGACCATATAAATCACTACGATCAGTTTCATCTTCTGTGTAATGAAGAAGTTGGCTTTTGTAATAATCATTTGCATATGATTCATTTGTCGCTATAAACCTGTTTAAATGGAAATAATGAGAATTATGTTGGAGACTTCGTGGTTAAAAATATGTGAATTAAATCAATTATTTGCTATACTTATTCTGGTTACTAACACTTCTATATCAGTTAGGCCAGCTTCGAACTATATCACTAGGCTTTGTACTGATTAGGCCCTGGTCCAATCTATTATGTAACTAGGCCTAAAAACAAGCTTAGGATCAGATGATGTAACTTGATTGGGCTTCAATATTTTTAATGCTTTCAAGTAAGAATGGGCAAGAATATAGTTGAGATTACTTGCCCAAGTTTAGTTTAGTCCATATGAAATTTTGAACAATGTATAGTTTCAGGATGAAGCCTTCAAACTTAGTTTTTTCCATTGAAAATGATAGAAGATATTTGAGTTTTCGAACAATCATCTATCACTTCGTAATTGGGTTGGGGCTTCTTTAATTTCGTCCAAATGGTTTCAATAATTTATGCTGTGATAGACTAACCTTGTCCCCAAACATATACCCTTGGCACCCAAGGATAAGGCGGCGGCATAGCCATGTGCATCAGCTATGGTTCTTGCAGCAACTACTGGAATATTTCTATCACCAACAATGTCCACAATTCTAGGAAGCAATGCCATTAAAGAAACCTATAGAACATGGAGAACCGATGATTAATTAGTAAAGCCAATCACATGGACATTTACAGACGAATGGCAGTGAAGATTACTTCTAAAAAGGTTAATTGAAAAAGTAAAAATTCGAAACCAACTTAAAATAATAAGGACAATGCATCAATACTGGTTTGGATAATTTAGTGTCCAAAGCATGATTATTAAGCCCATTGATTTGGTAACCATCATAGTGGGTGGCAGAGATCCAAAAGCAATCATAGATTGAAATACCATAACCCTCTAATCAAGGACCTACTGGAGGGTAAATAAAAAGATAAAAATATATGTTACAGAAGAAAGTCGAAAGATTAGATGGCTATGAGTGGCAGAGCAATGAGCTGGATCAACATTTTGATAAGCACAGAAAAATAATAATTTCACCCTTAAATATTGGATTAGTTAGTTCTTTAATTTTTTTTATTTTGTATTATTATTGTAATATATTATATATTTAAAAATATTAGTGTTTATATCTCATTTTATCTAATTAATGTGTTTTATGTATTTTTAGGTTGAATTATTTTCTAAACCCGAAGACGACCTGATTTGGTGGAATGTTTGATTTAGAGCAATCAGTTCAACAAATTTCATACAAATGAAAATAGAATCAAATGGGAACAAACTTATGATGAGTGTGTAGATTATGGGTGCATGGCCGAAATATTCGTATCATCAATCTAGACATCAGAACATTGGTGATCAAACCAGAAGGTACAAAGAGGAAGAGTCAGATACAGACATATCTAGAGCACAATGAAGGGCCCGGATTGCAACACCTTGCACTTGTTAGTGAAGATATATTCAGGACCTTGAAGGAGATGAGGCAGAGGAGTTGTGTTGGGGGTTTTGAATTCATGTCATCACCTCCAACAATCTATTACCTGAATCTGAAGAACAGAGCTGGAGATGTACTGACAGAGGCAAGAAAGCAATAAAAAGAATCAAAGCAAGCAACAGAGTTTTTCATGAGAAGCAACTGGCAGCCAGCGTCCCTAAACTGAATGGAATTTCAGTTTCTTAGTGTTGTGGGCCAGCCCCACTTATGGGCCTACTGGGCTTAGGCCCAGTATGGTGACTTAAGCCTTTGCTTAAGTTCCTCTTCTTCTATCTATTATTGTAGTCCTGTGTAAGACACAGAGAGGGATTAGAGACAGAGTGAGAGCCAAGGAGATTTGAGAGGGAGAGACCTTGTAATCCCCTATACATGTTACTCTACATAGTAGATTTGATCTCGCTCTGTGGACGTAGGCGTTCTAGCCGAACCACGTAAATCTTGTGTCGTGTGATTGTGTGATTGATGGTTTGCATTTAATTAATCCCTAATCCCAACAAGTGGTATCAGAGCTGAAGGTTATCGGATTCAGACAAGGTTCCGTCGAATCGAAGTCGGTGAAATCGCACACAACACTGTTCAGTGAGTAAAGATTTTTCTTGTGAACAGTAGCGAAATCCAGATCGAAAATTAGATCTAAAGAAAGAAAAAAAAAAACCACCAATCTGCTGAGAGCAGGTCGGCTGAAGGGCTTATCTTGGCGTCGGTACAAGAGGAAAACCCAGATCCAAAGGCATCTGGGCTTAGATCTGAAGAAACCAGCCGTGCATCCAAGGCAGAGGAGGCGGAAACTTTAGAGTGACTGGCTGTGAGTTGCAGCGACGCCAGAGGCATCTGGAACCACCAGATCTAGGTTAATCGCAGACCAAGGGTTCCCTTCAATCCACAGCAGAAAGGGGTTCTCTCAGATTGCCGGAGCAGCAGCGGCGAATGTCTCCACCGACCAGCCAGATCTGAGAAGGGAGTACGGCGGAAGAACAGCAGAAAGGGGTTTCATCTCGTCGCCAAACAGAAGGGTCACCGGAGACAATCAAACCCAGTTTGGGGTTTTCTCGGCAATCGGCGGACATAGAGCAGCAGATCTGCAAATCTTGGCTGGAAGAAAAGACGGCGGCGGCGGTAACAAATCTGAGACCCAGTTCCGGGAGTCCGTAGGACCACCATTTTCAGTGCACCAGAGGGACTACTGATTCACGTACTCCTGCAACCAAAAAAAAAAACAACGGTCCAGAATTGTTTTGCAGTTTCTGGAGTCACCGGGACTCGGAATTGAAATCCGTTTTCTCCTGTGCGATCGTGGTAGTGAGATCTACGCAGTGACTGGCGTGGATCTATTTTTTGGAGGAATCAGCAGTGAACGCCAAGCAGTGACATTTGTAGAAAGGAGACCAGCTGAGTTTTCTTTTTCCTTTTTCTTTTATAATTGTCACATATTTTTACACATTATTCTGCCATGTGTTATGATTGATTGAACCACCCAAGTGGTGAGGAGTTTGGGGGTATTTGGTTGGATGCCAGTAGTAGATCCCTAGGTTTGTGCAGGGCTACAAATTTACATTGTTGGTTATTTACTTCCGTATTTGCGCACCAAATTAAACAGAGGACAGTGCAAGAATGGCATCCAATTCTAGCAGTTCTACAGTCATGAAATTGGTAACGGGCAATTATCTCCTAGGGAAGACCCGAATGCAAGATCTTCTGATTAAGCATGATTTATATTATCCCATTTTAGGAGATGTATCTATGCCTGATGATATGAAGGAAAAGCCGAAAGAATGGGAATACAAGCATTTGAAGGCTGTGAGCCTGATCAGGGAGTCTGTCGATGACACCATACTTCACCATATCATAGAAGCAAAGAAGGCAGATGAACTGTGGACCAAACTGTCTACAATGTATGAGAGCAAAGCTCTAGTGAAAAAAGCCTCTGTTATCAAGAGACTGGTGAGACTGACATACAATGAGAACATGTCAATGTCAGAACACCTCAGCAACTTTCAGGGTATGGTGAAGCAGTTGGCTAGTGCGAAGATCATCTTTGCAGATGAGATTTTGGCTCTTCTTCTCATGGCGACACTACCAGATTCTTTTGAGACTCTGGTGATTGCTTTGAGTAACTTTGCACCCGGTGGCCAGTTATCCTTAGAGACAGTCAAGGAGTCATTGATGAATGAAGAGATGAGATGGAAAGAAAAGGGCATCGCATCTTCTTCTTTCGGAGCATATGTGTCACATGATAGGGGCAGAAGACATAAAACTCATGGTCGCTAGGACCATAGAAGCAAGAGCAGACCCGGTGGAGGTAATAGATCTCAGAGCAGAGGCAGAGACAACAGAAAGTGTTTTCATTGTGGCAGAGCAGGGCACTTTAAGAATCAGTGCAGGGTGTGGAAGAGAGAAAATAATCAGACTGTGCAGTATCAGAAACGAAATCCAGCATCTTCAGACACCACGGCTGCAACATCTCAGGAGCAACGTACTTTTGTCATAGTGACCAGTAGTGAGGGAAAGAGTCTGTCCATTACCCCCTCCTCATCTGAGTGGGTCATTGACACTGGTGCCACTTATCATTATACGCCTCATAGGAGCTTCTTCTCCACATATACATCCGGTGATTTTGGAACAGTTCGGATGGGAAACTTTGCATGTTCCCCTATCACTGGAGTTGGGAACATTACTATGAAGACTAGTCATGGCTGTAAGATTAGTTTGAAGGATGTGAGACATGTGCTAGACATCAGATTAAACCTCATTTCTGCGAGGGTACTCGGCACAGAGGGATACATCAGTACATTCGGCGAAAACCGATGTAAGATCAACAAAGGGTCGCTTACCATGGCACGAGGGGTGATCAGAGATCATCTGTATGTTCTGACCGGTACGTTTTGCATTGGCCAGATCCACGCAGTGCAAAGAGAGACTGCTTTCTCTCTATGGCACCGGAGACTTGCACATCTTAGTGAGAGAGGGCTGCAGATTCTTCATAGGAAAGCCCTTATTCCACGGACTGAGTGCACCCGGCTAGACAGTTGTGAGCATTGCATCATGGGCAAGCAGACAAGAGCTTCCTTCAATATAAGGGGCCACATAAAGGCCAGGAAACTAGACCTAGTATACTCAGATGTTTGTGGACCGATAGAGGAGGAATCATTGGGCAAGAACAAGTATTTCGTTACCTTCGTTGATGATTGTACGAGAAAATGCTGGATTTACTTCATGAGATCCAAAGATCAGACTTTCTCATTCTTCCGTGAGTTTGTTGCCCCTGTGGAGAGAGAGACGGGTAGAAAACTGAAATGCCTGAGGACCGATAATGGTGGAGAGTACACATCGGGAGAGTTTAAAGAATTCTGCGGGAAAAACGACATTCGACATGAGTTGACAGTGCCAGGGACTCCCCAACATAACGGTGTAGCAGAGCACTACAACCGCACCATTGTTGAACGAATGCATTGCATAGTTCACAACGTAAACCTACCCAAGAGATTTTGGAGCGAAGCAGCGAGGACAGCAGTATACCTCATCAACCGCTCACCATCAGCTCTGCTAAATGGTGAAGTGGCAGAATGTTTGTGGACAGGTAGAAAAGTTACCTACAAGCATCTCAGAGTTTTTTGCTGCGTTTGCTATGCACACATCCCTGATATGTCGAGGAAGAAATTGGATGTAAAGTCAACATTTTGTGCATTTATTGGTTATGGTGATCTAGAGTTTGGATACAGACTGTGGGATCCAGCTCAGTAGAAAATGTTCAGGAGTCGAGACGTGGTATTCCGTGAAGATGAGTTCTTCAATGAGAATAATAAACCCACATATTCCAGTGACCTAGATCAAGGTCCCATCTCCACTCCGGATACACCTCAGTCAACAGTAACACCTTCTCCTTCACCTGCACCGCTAGTCAGTCAGTCAGATGATAGTGGGTTAGATGTTCCTTTTAGCAGTTGCAGTGACAGTGTCAGTGGGCCAGCAGATACGTCTACAGATGACAGTTAATGAGCCAGTACATGATACAGTTGAGGACACAGTGGAGGATGATAATGATAGAGATAGACAGTTGAGCGAGGGGGAGCACCCCCTAGTATTTCTACATCAGAGGATGTTATACCTCCTAGGAGATCTGTTAGAGAGCATAACCCATCCAGGAGATACTCGAGTTTCGATTTTGTGTTATGACCAGTGAGGGGGAGCCTGAGAGTTACTCAGAGGCTATAGGCGACAAAAACAGAATTCACTCGGGGAAAGCTATGGTAGAAGAGATGATGTCTCTTAAGAAGAACAACACATATGAACTGGTTGATCTACCAGTTGGCAGGAAGGCCTTACAGAACAAATGGGTCTTTCGGGTGAAAAAGGATAGAGAAAAGTTCTGAAGTATAAAGCCCGCTTAGTGGTGAAGGGCTTTGGACAGAAGAAGGGAGTGGACTTCGACGAGATATTCTCACCAGTGGCGAAGATGAGCTCCATATGAGTTATGTTGGGCTTGGCCGTGAGTCTAGATCTTGAGATTAAACAGATAGACGTGAAGACTGCATTTCTTCACGGTGACCTAGACGAAGAGATTTACATGAAACAACCCGAGGGGTTTGAGTTGAAGGGCACGGAGAATCTTGTTTGCCGACTCAAGAAAAGCCTGTATGGATTGAAACAGGCATCGCAGGAATGGTATAAGAATTTTCACTCTTTCATGACAGGAAATGGATACAAACATAGTTCAGGTAACTCATGTGTGTATTATTAGGAGTTCAAGGGTGATCAGTTCATCATCTTGTTATTATATGTGGACGACATGTTGATATTTGGAAAGAGTTCCAAATTGATCAAGTTGTTGAAGGCAGACCTGTCAAAGGCGTTTGACAAGAAAGATCTTGGCCCTGCTAGACAGATTTTGGGTATGGAGATTGACAGAGATAGAAAGAAAAAGAAGATTATCCTGTCTCAAGAGAAATACATTGAGAAGGTTTTGGAGAGATTCGTCATGAGGGATCGCAACTCCGTTAGCACTCCTCTCGCCGCTCACTTCAAGCTGAGTAAGGAATGTTGTCCTTCATCTGAGACAGAGAAAGACAAGATGAGTTAGATTCCATATCAGTCGGCAGTTGGTAGTCTCATATACGCGATGGTTTGCACAAGACCAGATATAACACATGCAGTTGGATTGGTGAGCAGATTTATGTCAGACCCAAGAATGATCATTAGGAGGCAGTGAGATGGATCTTCAGATACTTGTGAGGTACATCGAGTATGGGCGTCATGTTTGGTGGAGACCCTTTTATTACCGGCTACATAGATGCAGATATGGGTGGTGACCTTAATGGTCGCAAGTCCACTTCTGGTTATCTTTTCACATTCTTGGAGGAGCCGTCAGTTGGCAATCCAAGCTACAGAAGTGTGTAGCACTTTCTACAGCAGAGGCAGAGTACATTGCTGCTACAGAAGCTGGGAAAGAGATGGTTTCGCAGAAGGGATTCCTTCAGGAAATAGGCATCAAACAAGAGGACTATACAATGTATTATGACAGTCAGAGCGCCATCGACTTGAGTAAGAATGCCATGCATCACTCAAGAACCAAGCACATTGATTTGAGATATCATTGGTTGAGAGCAGCAATTGAAGAAAAACAGATCAGTGTAAAGAAGATTCACACAGACCACAATTCAGCAGACATGTTCAGCAAAGTTCTTCCAAAGAACAAGTTTGAGTTCTGCGTAGGGGCATCTGGCCTCTACAGAAGCTTACATCCATGTCAGAGTGTTCTCCTCCTCCTGGGCTGGAGGGGGAGATTGTTGTGGGCAGTCCCACTTATGGGCCTACTGGGCTTAGGCCCAGTATGGTGACTTAAGCCTTTGCTTAAGTTCCTCTTCTTCTATCTATTATTGTAGTCCTGTGTAAAACACAGAGAGGGATTAGAGACAGAGTGAGAGCCAGGGAGATCTAAGAGGGAGAGACCTTATAATCCCCTGTACATGTTACTCTACATAGTAGATTTGATCTCGCTCCGTGGACGTAGGCGTTCTAACCAAACCACGTAAATCTTGTGTCGTGTGATTGTGTGATTGATGGTTTGCATTTAATTAATCCCTAATCCCCAACACCTTAGAACATTCATCGTTGAGCAAAACATAACATTGCAGCAGAATGGAGAGGTAAGAGAAGATTGAGTAAGAAAAGAGATAAGAATAGAAGGATGGAAGGGCTGTTTTCGAATAGAAATAGATGGGTTTGCTGTGACCAAGAAAGAAAAGCGGAGATGGAGAAAGAATGGGAAGAGAATAAAAATAGAAAATAAAGGAATAGAAAGGAGGTGCTGGCCAAATGAATGAGATAGAAAAGAAGAAAAAAAGAAACTGCCGTGTGGAGAGTGAAAGTCTGCCAGCAAAGAATCGACTGGAATTGGAAGTGGATCCCACTTGCACTTGCTAAATTTTACATCTCCAAACCTCTTTAAATTGAGAGCCCCTTTCATAGCAGAATCGAACCTGGAACTGGGCACAACAAAAAGGCTCGGTTGAGAGCAGAGAAGGATTGTGGCAGAAGCTCGGGATCTCCGACGATGGCTCGGTTTTTATTTTATCCATCTCTTTTCTTTAATTCATTTATGATGTCTGGCTAATTTCTTGTACTAAGGTTGAGGATGAAACCCCATTAATGAAATAATGTTATTTTATTTGTTTATTTAATTTCTAAATATGTGTGTTCAATTATTTATGATTTGTGCTTCATTAGATTAATTAGATGTTAATTATTTTCACCACTAATATCATGTATTTGTGGTAGTTAATATTAATATTTGATTTATCATTGCTTGGCGTTTAAATTAATTTAAAAGTAAAACCCTTTGATTCATTGTTTTCTTTTATTTTAATTTAAATACATTGGATGCTTAGATTAATCCCTTTGATCCATTATCTTTTAAGTTAAGATTGGATACATTGAATACTTAGAATTTACATTTTTAAGCAAAGGAAAATCAATCTTTGAATACCATATTAATGAACTTAAATGTTTAAATCTCTAAAAATTGGGAATTAATAAATAAATAATTAGAAGATTATGGATTTAATGGTGGTGGAATCCGATACCTTAGTAATTTCTCTCACTTTATTCAATCTCTATTTTAGTTGTTTTGTTTAATTTTACATGTTTAATTCAACCATCCCCCATAAAAATTGTTAACTAGGTTAAGGTTAAAATATTAGGCTTTTTAATTTGTTTTCCAGTTCCTTCTAAATCAAGTCCCTGTGGGTTCGACCTTTCACTTGCATATCTCTATACTCCAATTCGATTCGTACGCTTGCGAGTAATTATAAATTTAAAATTTGCACAACACGTTCTATACAAAGATCATATCAAAATTTAAAAAGAAGTAGAAGGCCATCAAAATCATTATCAAAGATAAAATTTATCTAAGGTTAGTTTTTCGAGTTCTAATTCTCTATTTAACCCTCTCATAAAAACAATAAATCATACACTCAATCACTCCACCATCAACCGTGTCTTTCTGTTGAGTTTGGCTCAAAAGGCCAACATTAAGAAGTAGAAGTTGGCAGGGCTAACAACTTCTATAGTTTCGATTTGGTTCGGCATTCCAACCTAATCAATGATCGAGTTGGATCCAAACTGACCTGTTTAACCATCAAGTCAGGAGAGGTAAATAACTCTTATGGCCATATTGATTTGATCCCAAATTGGTCAAAAACCCGACAAGAACAAAACCTATTGCCCCTTTGTACACTACCTATAAATCCAAACCTTCAAAATAGATGTACTCCAATCAGATTGATAATGCTAGTCCGACAATTTCATAATGGTAGGAGTAGAAAACTTTATGAAATAGCACCTACTCATTTGAACCAATTGAGCAACATTGCATTTTATTGTGAGAAAAACAACTTTTTTTATTTTGTAAGAGAAGTGAAAACTCACTAATTTACTCAATTTGATTGGTTTATGGTTGGATTTCTATTTTTAGATTTTCAAGACATGGCAACACCTAGTGGTGAACTCACAGAATGTCCATGACAACCTTAAAATTTTGGGGGAGTGAAAAATAATATCATTTTCTGTTTACCCCCATCCACTCCATGGTAGTGAGGTGTGCCTCCCAAGAAATTTATCGTGTTCTTTATAGGTTTTACCCTCCATACTAACTCTTCCAATCAATTAGAACTCAAAAAAGTGAGAAAGAAAGAACAATGGCAATGTGACCTCCAGCCTCTACCCCTTGAGCAATGATGCAATCAACCCCTACTGCAACTGCCTTTTCAGCTGCTTCAACAGTTCCCACCTGAAGATTAAAAATAGAAAAGAAAAAGACATTGATGATGAAGACGATTATCAATAAGTGGACCACACTAATTCAAGCTTAATGCTCGATGACTCAAAAAGTTTGTAGGGGATCATAATGAAATCACCTGACAAGGACGCATAACCTAGTAAAATAAATTTTGAAGAAACAAATAAAGTTTATTTGTTGTTTTTTAAGTTAATAAATTTACATAAACTTACTAGAAATGTTTTCTCATATTCTTGAACTTTTTGTTCATTGTGACAAGTTTGATGCTCGATCTATCAGGTGTGTCTTTTTTGGATATTCTTCCACTAAAAAAGATACATTTGTTACGACTCGACATCTCATAAGAATCTTATCTCCCGTGATGTACGTTTTATTGAATCTAAGTCTTATTTTCAAGCACAAGGTGATTCTGGGAATTGGTCCCAGGGGGAGAACTTATCTGATTTGATACCTCTTCATACTATAACTGATGATGCTTTTGTCAGCCGCAATACTGAGATTATATCACCAAATAGTCAACCAATGTCTCTAGCAACTGAAATACCTGCATTTCTACTAAGATTATCTCTCCAGAAAGTCAGCCAATTTCTACAACAACTGAAATACTAGCACCTCCTCTTCCACTGCGGAGATCGAGTAGATAGACTAGTCCTCCATAAAGAATGAAAGATTTTTTCACTTACCATGATGTATCCTATCCAATGGAGGCTTGTGTGACATATGATAATGTTACTCAGTCTCATTTGACCTTCTTAAGTGCAGTGTCTAGTGAACAAGAGCCAAAAACTTTTGGAGAAACGAACTCTATTTGTATTTAGAAAAATGCCATGAAAGTAGAATTGCAAGCACCTGATAATAATAGAACTTAGGATATTGTTAAATTGTCTCTAGGAAAGAAAACTGTTGGGTGTCGTTGGATATAGAAAATAAAATATAAGAATGATGGAATTATAAAGCGACACAATGCGAGACTTGTTGCCAGAGGATTTACACAAACTTATGGAAAGGATTATAAAGAGACATTTGCAACAGTTGAAAAGATGAAAACCTTCCGAGTTCTTCTTCTTTACCAGTAAATCAGGATTGGCAGTTATCTCAGATGGATATAAAAAATGCGTTCCTGCATGGTGAGCTAGAAGAGGAGGTTTATGTGAGTGTCCCAGCAGGTCATCCGCAAGAATCCAAAGTTGGCTTTGTGTGTAAACTAAAAACGGCAATATATGGGGTTAAGCAGTCCTCCTCGTGCTTGGTATGATAAGTCCAGTTCTGTTCTTATGAGTAACAGGCTTAAAAGGAGTGTAGCGGATGCTTCATTGTTTGTCAAGAAAGATGTGTCTGGAACAACTATTGTTTTAGTTCATGTTGATTATATTGTGATCATTGGTGATGATCAAAATGAAATTTCAAGGCTTAAGTCTCTGCTGAGCGAGAAATTTTCCATCAAAGACCCGGGCGTGTTAAAATATTTTCTTGGATTAGAAGTTGCATACTAAAAAAATGGCATATTTCTTAATCATCGAAAGTATGTGTTGGACTTATTACAGGATATTAGAAAGTTGGTAGTTAAACCATCAGATACTCTAATTGACAATGGTGGTAAGCTTGGTGATGGTAGTGAAGTATTATTTGATATTGGTCAGTTTGAAAGATTGGTTGGCAGATTCATTTATCTAACCATTACTCGGCCAGTCTAGTCAGCATGTTTACGTATGCACCCAAACTTACTCACATGAATGCTGTCAATATAATTTTTCAATATTTGAAAGGTTCACCTAGGAGAGGTATCTTGATGTGCATGCATGTACATTGTTCTATTACCACTTACACTGATACTGATTGGGCAGGGTGCCCAGTTGACCGAAGATTCACTGCAGGTTATTGTACCTTTGTTGGAGGTAACTTGGTAACATGGAGGAGTAAGAAAGAGAAAGTTGTTGCACGGTCTAGTGCAAAGGCAGAGTACTGTGCTATGGCTTCAACAACTAGTGAAATTATTTGGCTTCAAGCTTTATTGCAGGATTTAGGTTTTGGTTATAATCAATCAACACAAATGTTTTGTGATAATCAGGTTGCAATTCACATTGCTTCCAATCCAATATTTCATGAGCGAACTAAACACATTGAAGTGGACTGTCATTTTGTTCGAATTAACTTGCATCCTAGTGTTATTTGTACTCCATTTTTTCACAGTAATCAACAATTAGTAGATATCTTCACGAAAAGCCTTCCTGCTGTTGTGCAAATTTTAAATTTATAACTCGCAAGCGCACGAACCGTTAGATAGTATAGCGATTAAGTGCGAGGTCGAACTCATTGGAACTTAGCAAAATATATCCATGAAAATACACCATTGAATTACGTATTTTAAGAACTTTGAGAAATATGGAGAAAAATCATAAATATGGAATAATTTATCTAATCTATGAGTTTTAATCTTAATTTAGAAACATTCTAGATTTAAACATAGAATCTAACAATTTAACTAATTTTAATTAAGATGGTGGCATTAATATAAAAATATAAACAATCTCAATTTATTTTAAAATACAAAATTAAGATGCAATTAAATTATTTCCAACCTACTTCATCAATTTCAAGGATTTGAGTTTTTATAAAAAATAAAATTTAAAAAGAACATATATACATATGTACAGTGGAATCTTGGACTTATAAGTATGGAGGCATGATATTCAATATTTTGAAAATAAAATTTAAGCCTAGAACATGGGGCTCACATTTATTAATGCATATTAATTCAAATCATCATTAATTCCATTAAGAAAACCATGAATCTCATTAATTTTGCAATTTTCAAATAAACCTTGGGCATGGAAAGAATTCAACATAAATTCCAAATCTAAATTCTTCATCTACTCTTAAAAAGAGCCTTAGAATGAAAATTCAGATTCTAAACCTCCCAAAAATTAGATGCTTAAGATGAAAATTTTAAGATTAAATCAAACATGCATTCATAAATGAATTAAAAATTATCAGAATTAATTTACATTAAGTGGAAAACCATAGATCTAAATAGAATGCTTTAATTTCATTAATAAAAATTGAAATTAAAATTACAAACCAAATGAATAAAATAAGAAAATACAAGACAAAAGAATGAATAAAAAAATCCAACCTTATGGTCGAAACTTGCTCTCTCTCCTTTTCTCTCTCTTATTCTCCTCTCTCTAAGCCTCCAAAATACAGTGTCAAGTTCGAATCTTATTGAATGGGGATGGCCTCTATTTATAGGACAAAAGAAGGTGAAAACCAAAGGTATGGATCGAATGATATTTATGTAAGGAAGGGTGGATGAATGACTTAGATGGAGTTTGTTTAATTAAGGAAACGGGGTAGGATTGAGTGGTTCTGATCAGAAGTACCATGGAACGAAAGGACAATTGAAAGGCTTAGATGGGCTCATCTTATTTAGGAAGGAGGTACACGTGGAAGCTAGGATTACATGGCACAAGATTGGAAGGACATATGGGCGATCAAGGATGGAATGGGAATGACAAAAAGGAAAGGAGGCAAAAGGGGGCTTCATGCGCATGTGTCCTAAGCTGAGCAAGGATCGGCCATCTCATGGTTTCATAACAACAACTGTGTAAATTTTCCTTTTTCTATATTCAACATCAGCCAAATCACACCTTCCATTCTCTTCTCTCTCTTTATCTTCTGCTGTATGCGGATTCACCCTTTATTTTTCTCTATTCTTTGGCACTTTGACTGATACATGTTTCTTTGCTACTTCTGCAATGTTTGGCTACAACAACTACTGTTTGGACAGCAGATTGGGTTAGTTTGGACAGCAGTTGGGTTTCTCCACTGTATGACACCTATTGATAACCTCCCAACTTTGTTCATCACTACTGCCTCTGCTCTATGTTAATACTTGTTTGTTGGATTTTTTTTCTTTTTCAATTGAAACTGCTTCCTCTATCTCGTCTGAATTCCCAACTCATAAAATGCTAGCTATCCATGGACCTTCTTTGGCAGATGAAACATCAAAGGTTAGATCATTCCCTTCCTCAATCTGATGACAAGTCCAAGCTGAGAAAACTTATCAATTCTGTCTAATTAGACCGTCTTCGGGTTTAGAATATACCACAACCTAAAAACACACAAAACACACTAATTAGGTAAAATTAAATCAAATGAGATACTAACAAATATAAATTTATGAGAAAAATATGTAATAATTTTGCACTCATCAAATACCCCCAAACTTATATTTCGCTAGTCCTCAAGCAAAACAAAAAACAAAAAACTCTAAAAACAAAAGTAAAATCCTAAACTACACCACTTTCGCTGGCACTTTCGATTGCATTTAGCGTTTGCAACAAGCCTTTAAACCCCTAGCTCCCCACTAGTGGACGAGTTATAGTCTCGTGAGGGCTTTCAGAGATGATACCCACAAACATCAAATTTTAGCAAAAATATCCAAATAAAAATTTAAACATCATACAACTCCAAAATCATTTTACAAAACTTATACTCAGAGTGTAGTGTGATAGCCAACATTAACTTAGCCTTATTTTTCAAAATACGCACAAGTCTTGTAACTACCGGCTGAAAATACGCTTCGACTCCAAATCTCACAACGGTATATCTCTTAGAAAGACTTTCGTACAGAGATTGGGCTACTTTTCTCTCAATAGTATATGTGAGCGGAATAATATTTCAAATACAAATATCTCACATATTTATCAACAAATAACGAATAATATCAAAGAAAAATATAGATCTCATGAATGGATGCCATTTTCCTGAGAATGTTGAATCAAACACCATAATTCTTCTTTATTTATTCTCCACTAAAATACCATATTACACTTAGGATCAATAGGACTTCTAATAGGACAAAATGTGGCTTAGGATCGGGTCATATCAAAGAAGGATAAAAAGACTCTAAAATTAATATTTTGAATAGAAAAAGTTAGAGATCTTCAAAAATTTCACTAGGATTCTTTTTCCTTGATTTTTCTTTTTCATCACTTTCACAGCATTTTTGTTTGTCTCTTTTTTTTTTCATTGATGATTTTCTTCTTTCTTTTGCATCTCTCATCATCTTTTTTTTTTTTTTTTTCAAGTGCCATAGTTTTCTCAGAGTACCATCCCAATAACAATCATCTCTAACCTTTTCTGAGGCCCTAGAATAGGTCATAGATTTTTCAATTTTGGCTCAAACTCCACAACCGGAGTTGGGTATGGATAATATGGTTAATCAATAAAAATAGGCTAACTTTAAATTCAAGGCTCAAAAGTGGGAATTAACATGATAATATGACGAAAATAGGTAGGCTTCAAAGGTTCAAACGATCCAAAACAATGGCCTATATCACTTCCTAAGCTTCATATGAATATTTAATTGTTTCAAATAAATTCAGAAAAAATTTCTGGTGTAATAATCCAATTTTGATGTCATTCTCAGTAATTTGACCAAAATAAAGAATAATGAGATCTAACTAAACATAATAATTATGGGCACATCAAAGAGAATAAGAATTTACTTATAACTCTCAGAAAAATCGAATGGCTCAAAAGCTCACTGGGTCATAAGTCTCCACTGGTATTCCTCTGGTGATTACTTACCTCATGAATATTTTTATTTTTCAGGCTAATATTAATATGACTGTGTAAAAGTTTTCCAAGCATAAATTTCATAAAATTCAAATGGAAAAGCATGATATAAAAATTTTAATATACATATTAATGCTAAAATCAAATATATATATATATATATATATATATATATTTTTTTTTTTTATTTAAATTTTTTTTTTTTTAAAGTTTTGCAATTTTTTTTCCCAAAGATAAACACAAAACTTTTTTTTTTTTTAATGGACTCAAAGGACTCAAAAATACACAAAATTGACACAGTGTAAATCCTCAATACCCCCAAACTTAAATTGAACATTGTTCTCAATGTTCTCTAATCTACAGTGATCAGTTGCAAATTAGAAGAAAATATCAGAAACGAACAACTAAAAATTCAGAAAAATACCTGAGAGGGCTCTCTTGCAAAAACAAACAGATAACAAAAACACAAACACACAACAAAGACTCTATACTGACACAAAAACACAAAAACTGACCCAACAAAAGTAAAAACCTAAACTTGTCCAACATCAACACAAACACATATTGACTCACAGACAAACTCAACATAGACTCAGAGACACACACAAAATGCAAAAACCTAACCTAGACAGACTGGACAAAATGGACACACGGACATAGACAGACTCAAACTCAGACCTAAAATGATGGGTAGATGGATGAATGGATGGATATGGATGGGATGATTTTCCTATCAATCTGTGAGAGACGTTTCAACCACATGTTGACCCTTGGGGTTCGGGATAGGCTGACTAGGAAATTTGCCTTTCTCTCTATCTCCTATCACGGTGGCTAACTGTCCAAGCTGTGTTTCAAGCTTGTGCATAGCCTGTTGGGTGGATTGCATGAACTGTTGTAACGTATCCTCGAGAGAGGGCTTACGTTGATGAGATGGACCTGACTGATAGGATGGATTTGGTTGGGGTGGATGATTTTGAGGTGGATGGTATGGTTGGTTGAGTGGTTGGTACTGGGGAGGTTGATATGGCTGGCCTTGATATTGAGGAGGTTCTTGACCTACTGGAGGTTGATTCTGACGCCATGAAAAATTTGGATGATTCCGCCAATTAAGAATGTATGTGGCAGAAAACGGGATTCCCTGTTGTCTTCCAAAATTATTGAGTGTATTGGCCTGATCGGTTGAGCACTCAGCATTTGATCCTATGGAAGGACAGTTTTGGGCAATGTGTCCTGGGTTAGAACACAATGCGCAAACCTCAGCATGCATTCGATGGGTTCATCGTCTGAGACATCGCTAAAACATCTATTTTTTTTCATTAGGTTTGCTATCGTAATCTTAACGTCAAAGTCATTGTTAACTTCGTGCAAACCTCCTCTCTTTGATGTTTGTGCTGAATTCTTTCTTTTGGAGAAATGCCATCGCTGAGAACTTTCCGCCAGTGATTTTAAGAAATTCCATCCATTGTTTGCAGTTAGCTGTAAAAATTCCTCATCTTTCATAGACTCGACCATTGTGCTGTTCAATGTGGTTAAACCATCATAAAAGAATTGTATGAGTCTCCCTGTTTCATAGCCGTGGTGGGGGCATTTACTAAACGAATCTTTGAATCTTTCCCATGACTCACAGAATTGTTCACCCTCCTTCTGATTATAGTTTGAAATTTCTTTCCTAAGGGCGTTAGTTTTTGATACGGGAAAAAATTTGTTCAAAAATTTGTTGGGCAACTGATCCCATGCTGTGATGGAATTTGTTGGTAGAGAATTTAGCCAAGATTTTACTTTTTCTTTAAGAGAAAAAGGAAATAAACGAAGTCTAATGGATTCATCAGTGATGCCTTGAAGTTTGATGGTGGCGCAGATCTCTAAGAATTCTTTAACATGTAGATAGGGATCTTCACGATCAAGTCTATGGAATGCGGGTAAAAGATGTAACAGGGCTGGTTTCAGTTCAAATGCCACATTAGTTGCTAGAACAACTATGCCAGATGGTGTGTTGGGCGTGACTGATGAGAAGTAGTCTTGGAGGGTTTTCTCTTCGGCTCTTTCTCCGGCCATGTTAGGTGATGGTGGTGGTGAAGGTGGACTGTCTATGTCTATGGCTGAGCTGGACTGAGTTTCGGATGTAACGATCGGTAAATCGACGGAAAACGTAACTCGAACCAAGCGATTGTTAGAGTCAGGAACCCAATAATTCATACACAGACACGATCATTCACGCTCAATCAAATCCACACAAAATATGACCTAAACCTAGACCGACACAGGGATCCTAGATTCTAGACTGCTCCTAATCTCCTTTCCAGAAAATTTAAGCCCCTATGAGAGTTTAACTATAAACACGGCCAGGTAAATTTCCAGGTAAGTGGAGGAGCACAATGGCAGTCTACTTAAGTTTCCACTTATCCTTTCAGCTGTTTACACCTTGGTGACAAAACTAGCCCAGACACCGTGTTCGAAGAAAAACTATTCACCGGTGAAGTAAAAATAACTGAATCAAAGATGGTCCTAATGAGCATGAACAACCCTAAACAATGGTTCTAGATTGATTTTAATTGGGTAATGCATGAACCAATTTTTACTAATCTTGTTTTTGAATTTTTCTATTTTGTGAATGCAAGCCTAAATTACCAATGCAAGATTCAAGCAAATATGAAAACAATAAGCAAACAATTTAACTGAATGCATGAACTAGCAACCTAAATGCATGAACAAAATAAATATGCAATTTTTTTTTATATGCAAAATAAATGCAAGACAACCTAATAAAAACTATATGAATGCATGAAAATTAAAAATTAAATAAAGAGATTGAACGCGTGTACCTTGGTTTTTTGTTTTTATTTAATTAGCAAGCACAATTTTTATTTTTAGCAATTTTTTTTCCGCAAGAATTTGCAAAGGACCTGCACAAAACAAAACTCAAAACCATGGTGAAGCATTTAATCAAATAAAATATGCATGATTTCTAAACTAAATGCAGATTTCCTAATGTTATAACTAGTGGAGGAAATTAAATGATTGTGACCTAATTAAGAATTCTAAACTAAATTAAGACAATAAAAATTTCTAAATTAATATCCACCAAATTAATCCAAATCAGATTTTCAAGTTAGTTCAAAGTTGTTCCATGATTTTTCAAATTTTGTTTTTTAGCTGGAACTTTCCAAATTTAGATCTACTTTTTAAAAATAGAACATGACTAAATTGGATTAAAATTCTAAGAATAGAAAATGCTAAGAATAGAAACTAGTATTTTTGGAAGTTCTTAAAAATAGAAATCTCCAAAAATAAAAAAAAAATTCTAAATTTAGCAGTGATTCCAAATTTAGATAATCTCCTGATTATTTTTAGAACTTCTAAATAAGGTAACCTTCTAAAATTAGAATTTCTAAGAAAAATAGAAACTTCTAATTTTAAAGAGTTGCCAAAAATAGATATTTCTAAAATTAACACTATTTCTAAAAATAAATAATTGAAATAGCAATTTTATAAGTTCCCCGGCAACGGCGCCAAAAACTTGTTGTGCAAATTTTAAATTTATAACTAGCAAGCGCACGAACCATTAGATAGTATAGCGATTAAGTACGAGGTCGAACCCATCAGAACTTAGGAAAATATATCCATGAAAATTATACCATTGAATTACGTATTTTAAGAATTTTGAGAAATATGGAGAAAAATCATAAATGTGCAATAATTTATCTAATCTATGAGTTTTAATATTAATTTAGAAACATTCTAGATTTAAAAATAGAATCTAACAATTTAATTAATTTTAATTAAGATGGTAGAATTAATATAAAAATATAAACAATCTCAATCTAATTTAAAATACAAAATTAAGATGCAATTAAATTATTTCCAACCTAGTTCATCAATTTCACGAGTTTTTGGATTTATAAACAAAAATAAAATTAAAGACACCTAAATTACCTCTGTACATATTTACATTGGAACTAAGTCAAAGAATTATGGAGGCTTTATTTTCCATATTTTAAAAATAATATCAAGGCCTAGAATACGAAGCTCACATTTATTATTTATCATGCACTCAAATTCTTCATCTATTAACATCCTCATTATGAAATTTATGAAATCAATTAAAATAAGAAAATTCAAATCCGGCCTCAGGTTAAATAAAATTTCAACTTGCAATTTCGAATCTAAAAGTTTTTCTGCTCTGAAAAAGAGCCTTACACTGAAAAAATGAAGTTCTATTCAGTCTAAAATATTTTTCTGCCTTCATTGAATATCTTAGAATAATCTCTAACATAAATCCATAAAAGGAATTAAATAAAATCAAATTTTCATCATACAAAAATAAATAAGTGGAAAACCATAATTCTAAGGGATTTTCTGCCTTTTAATTATTAATAAAATTTGGAATTAAGAATTACAATGCATTGGATTTTGGATTTAAATAAAAACAAAATGAAATTATACTATTATTAATGAAATTAAATTACAAGACATGAATTAAAATAAAAGAAACTAATTACAAAAAAATAAAAATAAAATAAAACTAACCAAGAACTCCTAAATCCTTCAATCCTCTAAGTCCTCTAGGCTAGGTTCGATTTTCAATGGAGTCTGATGGCCTTTATTTATAGGAGAATGGGGGTAGAAATAAAGGGGTAAGATCGTATGGAATAAAAAAGGAAAGGAATAGATGGCTTAGATGGACTTATGTAAATAAAGAGAGGAATTAAACAAGGCAGATGGGATAGGATCGAATGGAGTTTATTAGGGAAGGTCAGCTATGATATAATGGATATTTGTGGAAGGAGACAAATTCAAGTGCCAAGATCGCATGTAGCATTTATGGAAGGGACACATGGATGATGGAGATGGAGTTATCCAAAAGGAAGAAAGGATGTGGCGTGGGTACATGGGTCAGCCAATGCATGGCTGACCTTGGGTAAGGCTTATGGAGGGTCGCCCAACTCATAGCACCCCTCTAGATTTTTCCTGCTATTCTCGATCCCACCAGTTTCTTTTCTTTGGATTAGTAAGGATTAGAAGAGGGAAAGTAGCCCACATAAGGAGACACCCGCCATTTGACAAAGCAACGATGAAAGACATATGGGTCGAAGCCATGTTCTACAGTATCACTGGAATTCTCTCAGCAGCAATGACTGATTTTACATCAACACCATCGGTTGCCAGAATGGTTCACTTCTTTTCTTTGCTTACAAGACTTGAACTTGTAGTCTTCAAACATGCGCTTCAATCATAGGCTTGGACTTGTGAACTTTTAAGGCCCAAAATTGATGAGAGTGAGCTCCAATGATAGATTTGAAGGGTCATTCTAATGACTCGATCCAGACTTTTCATTTAAATATGTTTTCTATCATTTGTCTTCCATGTTCACTTCTTTTCTTGCATTCCTTCATTTTATCCTGCAAACCCAAAAATCCAATTAATTGTATAATATATACAAAATTCAAGAGCTAACTACGCTAAATATTAAGGGTAAAATAATCATTTCACTGTGCTCATCACCTGCTGCCAAATTTCAAGAAATATTATCCAAATTGGACTCCATTGATATCTTCGCACAAACTTAAGGGGGAATGTTGAATAAAAGAGAAAGTTTGTATGGGAATAAGTTACCTAATTCAATTATGACTCTTCTTTGTTCTCTTATAAATATATATATGCTGTAATTACTTGATACAACACAATAATAAAATCACTCTCTTTCTCCGTGGTTTTTCTCTAAGGGGTTTTCCACGTAATTCTCTTGTGTTTTAGTGTTTATGATTTCCTGTGATATATGTTTCTACACCAGCACATGGATGTTGACTCCATGTTTTACAAATTTAGAGTACTTATTCAACTGGGTTTGTGAGTCATGATGGAAGACTCCAATTTCAACTAGAGACTCTTTGCATAGTGAGGACACAGTTAGCAATTAAAATTGGCTGAGACGGTGCACTGTTTGGGCTGGACAAAAACGGAAAGCAGCCAAGGCGTGTCAGCGAGGAATCCTAATCCCATTAGGATTTAGTGTTGAGGAAGGTGCATGGGTTTCTTTCTATGAGATAAGTACAGATCAGTACACAGGACACCCAGGTGGAAGACTCCAAATCACAGTGGGACTGATATAGAAGGTTAGCCAGAGAGGAGAACACGTCGCAGTCTCTGCAAGCAGAGAGGGCTGTGCAGAGAAGGGAAGATAAAGCCCAGAAGTTGCAGGGCTTGGAAGAGAGGTGTATACAGATCTGTGAGAGATCGGTTGCTGCCAGTATACAGAGAAGAATATTTATCTTTTTTTAACAGTTAGTCCACTTGAAGAAGGATTGAAATTCCTTGGAGAGGGGGAGAGGGAAAGAGGATGCCTGATGGATGACTTTGATGCCATGTTTGTGAGCTTCATCGACCTTCTCCTTAGGGAAGTCATCCCAAAATACTTGTAAGCAGGCCAGTTTCTCATCAAAAATAGCCCTTATGGTCTCTGTGTCGTCGAATTCCAAAAGAATTCCTGCTCCAAATGGTTTATCCGTCAGTTTCTTCGTCTCCTTTATTGCCCTGACAGTTGCATCGTAGTCGTTCTGCAACAAATCAAATTGGGCATCACCCGATTGGAAATCAAATTGCAAATTCAAATTCCAGAAGAAGAATTGAAGAGAAGAGAAAGAGTAAGAGTAATCCATACGACAGGGCTGGCGAGGAGTCCTATCCCACCGGCGTTGGCCACAGCAGCCACCAACTCTGGGCCTGAGACGTCGGCTCCCATGGGTGCCAACACGATGCCATGGTCGAATCCCAGTATCCCTCCAACCTTCATTGTTCTTGCTTCTGCTTCTCGTTTCTAACTCACCACATCAGTGTTAGGAATAATTAATGCAGAATAATTATTCTAATAATCAATTAACAGAATAAAATCAAGCACCAAGCAATACACTGATATTACGTCGTTCGGCCAACCCAACTTACGTCCACAGAGCGTGTAACCTGATGTTCACTCACACAGTACTATTTAACGTACTGCACTACACAAGCACGCAGCTCTCTGCAAGTCTGGCTGTATGCAGATCACTTTGTTCTCTTCTCACACTTTGTATTGCTGCACGTTGGTTCTCTGTTATACAGCTGACACGCAGAGGGATCTGAGCCTGACTTTCTCTGGGTTCTCTCTTGCTGATCCCTTTCTCCTCTCTCGTCGCCGATCAAGATCAAGAAACCCTTTGATCTGATCTCTCTCTCAGTTCGTGTCTCTGTTCTTGAGACTACACACGGATGTTTTTTTCTCTCTGTTCAGTCCTTCTCTCGAACTCTATATATATAGAAGAACCCAGCAAACAGTTAGTAGTTGCTATTCCTTTAATTTAGGAATTACATATTAATCAACTTGTTTTAGTTGCATTACACGGCACTTCTTAGCAGTTAGCATAAGTATTTAACAAGATTACCATGGGCCCACTTTAAGTATTCCACCCACATCCCAACAACCAGCTCGACGTTTCCTGTATCCCTAGTGTTAGTTTTATATAGTTTAGTGTTATATAGGTGGTACTGGGTAGAGAGAGAGAACAGGCATAGTATTAGTGTTATATAGGTGGTTGGGAGAGAGTGTAATGGTATGCATCAGGCGATGGTGCATGTGTGAGAGTTAGGCTATGAGAGATTTATGAGAGAGATAGAGAGTGCACAGAAAGTCCCACATTATCTAGGACAGGAAGTGGAGATGAGTATGTAAGTCTAACTTCTCCTCTCTTCTAACACAATGCGTTTTGTGCTTAAGTGTGAAACTTGAGTCCAATACAAATCAATTTCAATTTATTCTAAATTGATTTTAACTAATTCACTTTGGTTGTTGAACTTTAAAACATTAAAAATTATAATGTTTCAACTTTAATAGACTTCATATTCAATAAAAAAACACCATCCAAAAATATATTTCAATTGTATTTATCCTCATATGTTGAACTCAACCCTAAGAAAGCGATTCTTAAAGATTCTTATATTAATAATAAATTAAATTAAATTTCTAATTTAATAAATATAAAATTACTTAAAATATTATAAGCCACGATATAATACAAACCCCCTTATTTTTATATTTTGAACTATAGTTTAGAAGACTAAGTGTCTATGAGCTACTAATTGATGTCAATGCGTAACTGATATTTATTCAATAGCAGAGATGTGGACTTCAGATATTTCCTATAAGTCGAAATTTTATTATCTATCTCTTAGTTCTAATCAAATTCCTGCATAGCTTCTCTTAAAAACATAGTTCAAAATTAAAATTTTAAATTTGATTTGAAATTCTATTCTTTATCACTCTTATAATTAAAAGATTCTATCGAGACTTTCTCTACAAGATACACTAACCGGGTATGTCATTAAATGGATTTTAAAGTCTACATAGTTGATTGTGGTATAAAGAGAACCATATTAGTAGTTTGTTTATGAAGTTTTACTTCTATTTGATTATTTTATCCCTTGATTTTAAACTTTTAAAAATCAATTACCTATACTTATCAAAATTTAAAGGTCAAAATTATATGGCTTGGATTATCATTTGATAGTGAAACTTTACATACTTCATATCTATGTTACCATTTATCAAATGAACTTAAATATATAGGACCCACAATCTATTTATTGATATGTCTCTTTAGAATTTATTCCATTGATTGTGGGAGACAAGAAAAAGGAGGGAACTAGAAGACAAAAATATAATAATTTTATTCCATTGTATTGTCCTGAGTTGTTTCTCTCAACCCATTACATGATTTTATATTAAAAAACTACCATTAAAGAAGGAAACATAATCCTAAACTAATTAGAAAATATAAATTCATTAGGAAACTAACTAAAATGGGAAACATAATCTAATTAAGAAAGTGAAAGATAATAAAATAAAATAAATAAAAAAATAAATTGGGTCCACACGGGTCCATGTCCTACATCAATATCAAACCAAGCAGCTAGAATATTTAAGAAGGTTTAAAAATAACCAGGGGGTAGGAATGCAACAACATAATCCAAATGAAGATAATAAACAAACCTCTAGAACAAACTCTATTTTTAATTTTGTTAAAATCTATTGAGACGTATTTAGGTTTTATTAATTACCAGTTACCAAAGTTATCTCTTTTTCCTTTCCTCTTTTATTTCTATTCACTTGCTTTATTTTTATTTAATTTTTGCTATAAATAAAATCATAAGGTCTTTCCTGAATTGAAGAAGATATCATATTATTTCACATTCCAACAAATTCGTAATCAGGTGTTAGAGAGTGGTGGAAAAAGTTACTTTTACTAATTTTTGTAATTAGCAAACACTAGGATTAATACCATCCAAATTCACCAATCCTAAGAAGGAATTTTTCTATTTTCTTTTAAGCTTTAAAATCCTATAAATATAGGGTATGGGTGAACCTTGTAATGTACACATCGATTTATTTGGTTTTGATAAATAAATGTTCTTCTAGCTTATCCGTATCTAACTCTATCTGACTCACAAACATGCTGGATATAAAGGAATGAGAAGCTCCAAAAACAAATAGTACTCTAGACCATACACCGAATAATAAAAGCATACCTTGCATAACTGTTGATGCCTGAGTCTCATCATCCGGTGGAATAGTAGCATTTATATGTCCTTGAGTCATTAGGGGTTGACGCCCTGCATTATGTTGCGGACGACCCCTCTGGGCCACTGGTGCCCGAGTATTGAGTTTCCCCATTTTTTGCAGGAGGTCTGGTGTTCGAACCCTTGGGTTGATTTTCTAGTGAGATTTGTTTTAGAAGATCTAAGGAACGCCTTGATTTCTATGAGTTTGGGTTCCATCCAACATTCATAATTGGAGCTTAATTCTAGATCTCCATTTTCGTATGTTAAAGACCTAGGTAGGCCTTAAAACTGACCCTAGCTTTCATCAATATCACACTTTTTATGTTCATTTCATTTCTAGGAATTTGATTTTATTGTCTTTTTTTTTGTAACATGGGTATTCTCATCTCACATTGGATTTGAGATTAATCTTACAAGCAGGTGTAAACCTCCCAATGTACATATACTGGGTAAGTCACTAAGTCGATGGGAAATAACCCCATGAAAAGTGACCTAGAACTCAAAATCGTACTTCACAAGGAGTGCGTATTGACACCCATGCCAACCTTCCCCATTAAGAAGTGGTTTGCAGTTGTTTTTAGTTCCGTTCTCTCCATAACACAAGCATGAGAGGATGTTCAGCTGAGAACTGGACTGGTCCAATGAGCTAGAGCTAGATAAAGTTGTCCCATCATTCACCGTTATGTTTGGGGCCCTTCAAATAGATACGATTCTTGGATGCCAAGTGGAGGACAGACTTTATAATCTACATGAAAAGAAACTAGATCCTAGAATAGGTAATGGATATGTAATTGGATATCTTGAGAGATCCAAACGGTATAGGTTTTACTGTCTAAATCTTGTTATCATGCCACATGATATCGTTAATTTTAAAGTAGTGGCACAATCACTTCCTAGTATATATCAACCACAATATAATCCAGAAGTTGTCAATAATCCTACTAACGGAAAGTTTTCACCCGATTGACTTTCTGATATGTGCCTTCCTCTAATTATTCTCTTCTCCAATTAAGGGATTGTAAATTATTTTTGATTGATTCTTCTCTCCTTTGTGAGGCTTACACTTTATTCATACTCGCATCAATAGAATGGAAAACGATAAAGTTCCAAAACTCTTCAAGTCCAATTATAGATGATGTACATCCAAAGCAAAATGTAGATGAAAATTTAGTTTAAAGAAAGTCTCACATGCTGTAAATTATGACAATACATTTAAATGGTTAAATACTAAGAAAGATGAGCTAAAATCTACGATGAAAGATTAAGTCTGTGAAGGGTCTAAAATTTTTGATTGCAAATGGATATATAAAACTAAAAGAGACTCAAAACGGAATATTAAATGATTTAAAGCTAAATTTAGACGGTTAAAATTGTTATTTTACCTTTCAAACTTAGATTTAACTTTTCAATGTCCATTTGATGAATCAAAGATAAAACATTTATACAATAATAGAAAAAAGTTGAGCTAGAAAGAATTAGTGAACCACATTTTCAACTTTTTGGTAGAATTCATGCCATCTAAATGTTCTGATTATAGAATGAATCCTATCCTTTGACGATCATAGAACCCAAGCCTTTAAGCCTGGGTGCTAGATATTTTTTTTCTTAAATTACTATTTTAATTTTTATTCTATGTTTGAAGAGTTTAAAAATATGATTTTAATTATCTAATAAATTGAGTTTTTTCAATCCCATTAAAATGTTTAGATCTTTTAAATGGACATATAAAATTAGTCCAAAATGAGTCCATATATAGTGAAAATTTTAAATCAAACGGTGGAATGGACATTTGGGAAGAAACATAGAAAGTAGGCCTGCTCGAACTTATTTGTTTGTCCTAACTTTTCTAGGGAATAGAGAGTGAAGATAAATTCAACGAGGTTGGAGTGATGGCCAGAAACTCAACTCGGAAAATAAGAGTTCCGAGTTTGATTTCTACTCTACCCGAAAGGGCCACTCTCTGTAGAGTTACTCTGTGTGTCTAGGTAAAGAGGTTTGCACATTCTCCAAAAATTAATCGGATGCTCTAAGAGACGTGGACACTTTGATCATTAAAAAAAAAGAGTGAAGACAAGAGAGTAAGAAAGACATTTCACTAATATCAAAAAAAAAAAAAAAAAAAATCAAAGAAAAGTTCAGACGAAATGTGGTAGCTCCACCATTGGATTGCGTCTGACCTGATACATGACTTTCATTTGTATAAATATATAAAATAAGATTAAGAATAATATATTTTAGATTTGAAGTCACTGTTTATCATTAAAAAGGTCCTATTGATGTGATGTTCTATTACTGTTTATCACAATCCTACTTTGTGGTTTACGTAATAAAAATGCAATTAAAAGTATAATCAAGTTACAATTAGGATAATATGATTAATTAAACGTGTAAAAATACTAGGAAAACGTGCATTAAACATAGTAATTAAATCTAAACCAAGAGGATGGAAAATCGTAGTTGACGGACTACAGAAATAGCTTCCAGTGGTTTGAGATCCACTTCAAAAGTTAAGATTTGCATCAAATGTATTTTAAAAAAAAAAAATGCTCTTTTTACAAAGGTTTTTTAAAAGATAATTAAATTTTATATGTATACAGTAATAAATTTTAATGCTAATTCATAAATTATTCAACTATCTGAACACATCTTCTATTTTTTTTGTATTATATAATACATATTATAAATATTTTCTTTTCTTTCTAAAAGTAATTGATGTAGTTCTAAATATTGAACAATTAAAGCAATTACATAATGAAGCAATTTAAGTATTAAAGGAACAATAATGTTACAAATAGGCGATAATTTCAATTTTACTATATTTTTATCGTTAAAATATCATTATCACGTTAATAACATGTATTTATCACCTTTGTTGTTTTTAACAGTGAATATCCGATAAAATGACGTTAAGAAGATGATAAATGATAATATTACGACAATATCCCAGTAAATTTTTTATAATGTCACCTTTTTTAAAGGGAGCATTTTTAATTGTCCATGAATGAGCTCAACTGGGTACCTCCCGCCTCAGGAAGTGAGAGGTTGTGGGTTTGAGCTTCCATAGCCTAATTTTGATGTGCCCTAGGAGTAGTGGGATCGCCCGTGGGGTTTTTATGCTGCGTTTTCCACTGTTTCCCAAATGTAAATTAAAAAAAATGATATTAAGATTTTTTTTATTTTATTAATATTTTCAACCATTTAATCTGAACATTTTCTTTTTTTTTCTCTTCATTCAACCATTTTTATAGCTCTGTATAAAACTCAGGGCCGAATAAAAAAATAATGGTTGGTGTGAAAGCTTCAACAACAAAAACAAGGTTATTTGGAGAGTTACTGGACCTGCCACATTTAAGTAATAACTTGGATTTTAGGAGGATTGTCCGTAACTGAGATAAGACCTGATTTCTCTGTTTTTCTTTCAATTCAAGAAGAATTGATTTCCCTGGCTTTGTATCATTTTTTCTTATTAATAGCTTTATATTCCCTTGTCCTTCTTCCCTTACTATTTCATTCGCGGTGGATTTTATGTTCTCGCGTTCTAGAGTCGGAGGACGGTTAAGAACCCGCCTGAGATGTGAAAGATCTTGAGTTCAAGTCACTCTTAACACAAAAGGGATACTCCCTATAGTATTACTCAGTGTGTGTGGATAGAGAGATTTGCACATGCTCCAAGAATTAGCCAGGTGTTTTAAGAGGTGTGGATACCCTGGTCTTTAAGAAAAAAAAAATTGGAGTGATAATGTTTATTTAATTACATTATCTCATCTCATGTGAACCAAGCAGGCACTTCCGGTGTGCTCCTCCATGGCTTAGACTTGAGTTGGGGAGGCAGTGTTTATTTGCCCATTCCATCTTGATTTGAAATTTAAGAAGAATTTTTCAGGAACTTGTTTAGTATTTTTTTCCTGAAAGATGAATATCTTGATGCAATAAGTGGGACATGGCTTTTTAATTGGATGTTCCTCCCTTGATGATTGATATGTTCAAGAACTATTCATTCTCCTTTTATTACAATAATATTCACTCAAATTTCCAAAAGGATTGCATAACACATCTAATCATGGACCCATGAAGAACACATACACTCTTAGGCATCAACGTTTACTATTGAATAATTAATAAAAAAATGTAGCAAATCGATTGGTGGAGGTTACAATGGTAATATACTTTTTTGGCTTTGTATTATTTGGAGGATGATTTGAGTGTTTGACTACTTAATTGAAATCTGGAAAATTGAAGGGTCATTTGTACCGAGAGAAAGGAATCAAACTGGAACATATTATTTTAAATAAAACAATTGTCATTCACCAAATGGAAAATAATATAGAAGTAATTATTTTTCATTTGCGACATTTGATTGGGTAGTTGAGTCATTGGAAGGTGGATATTCAAGTCATTTAGTGGATGAGGCCAAATCCAAAGTTCTAATAAGCCAAGTCCAAAATTATGAGAAGCTAATTAGATTGGGTTCAATTAGTGTGTCCTTTGTTTAATTTGTCCATATAGTCCAATGCAATATGCTCAATCAAGTCTAGTTCCATGATGCTTGCATCATGGGAGAAAGGAATCGAATTGGAACAGATTATTTTAGACAAAATCGTTAGCCGTCACGAAATGGAAAATAATATAGAAGTAATTACATTTCATTTATTGGAAGCAATTATTAAATTTAAAAGAACTTAGACGAGTCTATATGAATTGACTCAATTTGATAGGATTTCGAGATGTAAGAATTCAAGAGTTTTACTTAGTTCTTTTAGAGTTGAATCCAAAAATTCAATTGAGTTACTCAACTCGATAAGATTTTGAGTCCAGTATGAGATTTGAGTTTTCAAGGTACAGGAGAGATAGATGGATGAAGAATGGTAAATACACAAAAAGTGACACTAAAATGGAGACAATCACAAAGAGTTAAGTAGGCATGTCCTCTGACTATAGTAGATAATCACACTTCAAATTGGAAGAACACAAATAAAGAGAGGGAAAGTGACAAACCAAGCATATATTTTAAGTTTCGAAGAGCATTTATTAGGGTGGGCATGCAACTTTATTTCTCAATGGCTTTATTTGTCTCTAGTATTAATTTATTCGTAGGCCATAGCCATGAAATGTTCATTGGAGTTGTCTTGATATTTTTACAAGCTAAACTTGTAAATGCATGTTCAATTCTATTTAAGGAGTTGCAGTAGAGTCTGGGAGGTATTTCTCTCCCAAACCTTGGATTATAGCTTTGGCTCCTTCCACAAACCTCGAAATGACTTTAGCTGCCGAAACAATATCATTCACTAATCCCACTCCTTGTCCTGCTAACATACACATGTCTTGAAGCTCACCAGTTGCAGTCCGGTTTGCAACTTGACCCGCAAATCGGTGAAGAGTTACCTCCTAACATGTTAAAAACAAATTACAAATCTCTTTCTACAATATTTTTCATGAGCTTTGTCTTGGCCTATCATGCTCAGATACATTTGCTTTTGAATTAGTTAACAATGATCAGGAAGTTACCTCCCAATATATGGTCGAGTGCCCAATGATGGGTTGAGTTTCATCATTTTTCACATCATCTGCATCTCGCCATTTCTTGTGAAAGGGTGTGTTCAAGCAACGAACAAACGCCCTCCATGTCGCCTGACCATATAAATCACTACGATCAGTTTCATCTTCTGTGTAATGAAGAAGTTGGAGTTTGTAATAATCATTTGCATATAATTCCTTTGTCGCTATAAACCTGTTTAAATGGAAATAATGAGAATTATGTTGGAGACTTGGTGGTTAAAAATTGTTAGTTAAATCAATTATTTGCCATACTTATTCTGGTTCCTAATACTTCTATATCAGTTAGACCAACTTAGGACTATATCACTGGGCTTTGTACTGATTAGGCCCTGGTCCAATCTATTATGTAACTTGGCCTGAAAAATGAGGCTAGGATCAGATGATGCAACTTGATTGGGCATCAATCTTTTTAATGCTTTCAAGCAGGAATGGGCAAGAATATGGCAACTTGGCCAAGACTTTTAACTCAAACTCTGATGAAACAAATATAATTGAGATTACTTGCCCAAGTTTTATTTAGTCCATTTGAAATTTTGAACAATGTAGAGTTGGAGGATACGAAGCCTTCAAACGTCGATTTGTCCCTTGAAAAGTATACAAGATGTTGATATTTGAATTTTCGAACAATCATCTAACACTTCCTAATTGGGCTGGGACTTCTTTTCATTTCCTCCAAATGGTATCAATAATTTATGTTATGATAGACTAACCTTGTCCCCAAACATATACCCTTGGCACCCAAGGATAAGGCGGCGACATAGCCATGGGCATCAGCTATGGCTCCTGCAGCAACTACTGGAATATTTCTATCACCAACAATGTCTACAATTCTAGGAAGCAATGCCATTAAAGAAACCTATAGAACATTGAGAACCGATGATTGATTAGTAAAGCCAACCACAAGGACATTTATAGATGAATGGCAGTGAAGATTACTTCTAACAAGGTTAATTGAAAAAGTAAAAATCTGAAACTGACTTAAAATAGCAAGGACAATGCGTCAATACTGGTTTCGGTAATTTACTATCCAACGCATGATGATTAAGCCCATTGATTTGGTAACCATCATAGTGGGTGGGAGAGATCCAAAAGTTATCATAGCATGGGCTTTTTGGGAGCCTTGAAAGCCGTGTGGGCCATGTGTGAGGTCCAGAGCGGACAATCTCATGATAGAGGGATGGGTCGTTATAGGACCACATCCCTCTAATGAAGGACCTACTGAAGGGTAAATAAAAAATGAATATATATGGTAGAGAAGAAAGTCAAAAGATCAGATGGCTACGAGTTGCAGAGAAATGAGCTGGATCAACATTCTAAACAAAGATCATATCAAAATTTAAAAAGAAGTAGAAGACCATCAAAATCATCATCAAAGATATAATTCATCTAAAGCCGGTTTTTCGAGTTCTGATTCTCTATTTAACCCTCTCATGAAAACAATAAATCATACACTCAATCACTCCTCCATCAACTATGTCTTTCTTTATTTAGCTTCCATCCACATTTTATGTAGAAGATAATTATGACTAAATTTATTTGTGGCAGGGCTAGCAACTTCTAAAAACACCTGGTAGTTTTGAGTTTGGTTCGGCATTCCAGCCTAATCAGTGATCGAGTTGGATCCAAACTGACTTATTTAACAATCAAGTCAGGTGAGGTAGTAACTCTTATGGCCATACTGATCTGAATCCAAAAGTATCATAGCCAAATTGGTCCAAACCCGCCAAGAACCAAACCTAGCTTCTCTTTCTACACCACCTATAAATCCAAACATTCAAATTAGATGTACTCCAATCAGATTGATAATGCTTCTTCGACGATTTCATAATGGTAGGTGTAGAAAACTCTGTGAAATAGCCCCTGCTCATTTGAACCAATTGAGCAACAATGCATTTTATTTGTAGAAAATCAACAACTTTTATTTTGTAACAGGCGTGAAAACTAACCAATTTATTGAATTTCATTGGTTTTGAGTTGGATTTCTATTTTTAGATTTTCAAGCATGTGGCAACACCTAGTGGTGAACTCACAAAATCTCCCATCACAAACCTTAAAATTTTGAGGGAGTGAAAATTAATATCATTTTCAGTTTACCCGCATCCATTCCATGGTAGTCAGGCGTACCTCCAAAGAAATTCATCTAGTGTTCTTTATAGGTTCTACCCTCCATATTAACTCTTTCAATCCATTAGAACTCAAAAAAAAAAAAAGAGAAAGAAGAGCAACTGACAGTTCCAGCAATGTGACCTCCAGCCTCTACCCCTTGAGCAATGATGCAATCAACCCCTGCTGCAACCGCCTTTTCAGCTGCTTTAACAGTTCCCACTTGAAGATTAAAAGTAGAAAAGAAAAAGACATTGATGATGAAGACGATTATCAATAAGTGAACTCCTCCAATTCAAGCTTAATGTTAGAAACTCAAAATGTTTATAGAGGATCATAATGAAATCACTTGACAGGGACACATAACCTAGCAAAATAAATTTTGTTGAAAGAGCCTAAACAAATAAAGTTTCTTCTCTTTGAAACTTAATAGGCCGATAACACAAACGATTATAATGCAGTCGTTCACAATCTCAAACATCCAAAGCGTGGGTCCCATCATAGATAGCATATCCTGGCCACTTCCACCATTAGTATTTCTTTATGATTTTGATGGACAAGATCAAATAAAATTATTTAGGAAAATTTTGTGAAGTTCAAATAATAATCCATCAAAAGAGAATGGCATGACTTGGGAGGTCCTCATTTCAATGGAATTGTTGGCCAGTGGCGGTGACCGCATAAGCTAATTTTGTGAGAGACTCATTCAGTAACTAACATGAAAAATTATAAAATGGCCTGGGACTATTCTAAAAATTAAAGAAGAACATATTTTTTAATAGCAACTAGAAAAATACTTCCACTAGTCACTAAGTGAAAAACCATAACAAACCCAATTCATCTCAAAATGCACACAAGCCTTAAATGATAGAATACTAGAATCAACAGAGGGGAGTTCAATTGAAGGTAAAAAAGGCCGATATGTTGCATATCGACCGTTACATATCAACTAGGAGAGAGTCAATACGTATCGCCTGCTACGCATCTGGGCCCGTCCTGGATCACGGGTGTGGCGTCCTAGGCAGTCGCGTTTGCATGGATTTCTATGTATGCGCAGTGAGCATTCATCCCTTTTTTTTTTTTATTTTTTTCGACTATTTTGAGGTCCACAACAATCAAAAACTATTTAAATTTCAATATGAATCTATTCTGAATGAAAATATGATTTTATTTTATTAAAGTGTCCTTATTATGTTTGGAATGATTTAAATGTTGTTTTAGAATTTAGTGTATTGCCTAAAAATTATATTTAAAGCATTTCTAATTTTTTTTAACCAAATATTAAGAAGAAGGTAAAATATTGTTTAATTTTGTTCGAATTACATTTTCTTTTGTATGGGAAAGGTTTATTTTTGTTTTTTAAGTTATTGAATTTGCATAAAATTAATAGAAATGTTTTCTCATATTCTTGAACTTTTTTTTGATATTTTTCTATTAATTTTTAAAAACATTTCAAATTCTCGATGTCGTAACTTAAAAAAAGCATTTAAATATATAAATTTCCGCTACTTAATGATAAAAATACATATCTATGAAGCCCAGAATTTTCTATAATTTTTTGCTAATAAAATAAAAAAAAATAGGAGAGGAGAAAAAGTATCAAACTATACAACCAATACGTATCGGCAGGCCGAATTTTTTTCCCACAGAGTTCAACTAAATGGCCTTCTAAGTTGGGGTTCAGTGGAATTTTAAATCAAATAACATCGCAAAAGAATGAATCACATCTAATGATCTTCACAAATATAATATTTTTTTTTAAAAAAATTGAGCATTAAAATGAACTAATTAAATAAATATTTATATTTTTTAACAGTTAGTCCACTTGGAGAAGGATTGAAATTCCTTGGAGAGGGAGAGGGAGAGAGAGGATGCCTGATGGATGACTTTGATGCCATGTTTGTGAGCTTCATCGACCATCTCCTTGGGGAAGTCACCCCAAAATACTTGCATGCAGGCCAGCTTCTCATCAAAAATAGCTTTTATGGTCTGTGTATTGTCGAATTCCAAAAGAATTCCTGCTCCAAATGGTTTATTTGTCAGTTTCTTCGTCTCCTTTATTGCCCTGACAGTTGCATCGTAGTCGTTCTGCAACAAATCCAATTGGGCATCACCCGATTGGAAATCAAATTGCAAATTCAAATTCCAGAAGAAGAATTGAAGAGAAGAGAAAGAGTAAGAGTAATCCATACGACAGGGCTGGCGAGGAGTCCTATCCCACCGGTGTTGGCCACAGCAGCCACCAGCTCTGGGCCTGAGACGTCGGCTCCCATGGGTGCCAACACGATGCCATGGTCGAATCCCAGTATCCCTCAACTGAGATAATAACAATAGTTATTTTTCATGTGGGGCATTTAATTGAGTAGTTGGGTTATTGGAAGGTGGGTATTTGGGTCATTTAGTGGATGAGGCCAAATCCAAGGTTCTAATGAGCTAAGTCCAAAATTATGAAAAGCTAATTAGATGGGGTTTAATTAGTGTGTCCTTTGTTAAATCCGTCCATGTAGTCCAATGCAAGATGCTCAATCAAGTCTAGGTCCATGATGCTTGCATCATGGGAGAAATGAATGGAAATAGAACAAATTATGTTAGACAAAACTATTGTCATTTACCAAATGGAAAATAATATAGAAATATTTATATTTCATTTCATTGGAAGTAATTATTAAATTTAAAAGAACATAGATGAGTTTATATGAATTGACTCAACTTGATAGGATTTCAAGTTGTACGAGTCCATGAGTTTTACTTAGTTCTTTTCGAGTTGAATCCAAAAATTCAATTGACTTACTCAACTCGATAAGATTTCGAGTCCAGTATGAGTTTTGTGTTTTCAAGGTACAGGAGAGATAGATGGATGGAGAATAGTAAATACACCAAAAGTGACACTAAAATGGAGACAATCACAAAGAATTAAGTAGGCATATTCTCTAACTACAGTAGATAATCGCACTAAAAATTTGAAGAACACAAATAAAGAGGTGGAAAGTGACAAACCAAGAATGTATATTAAGCTTCGAAAAGCATTTATTAGCAATTTAGAAAGATGCCTTACAATACATGATAGGTCACATACACACAATAACAACATATACTATCCTCGGAAAACCATTGATTATAACCAAAGAGGTGGACATGCAACTTTATTTATCAATAGCTTTGTTTGTCACTAGTATTAAAACTTATTGGTAGGCCATAGCCATGAAATGATCATTGAAGTTGCCTTGATATTTTTACAAGCTAAACTTGTAAATGCACGTCAATTTCTGTTTAAAGAGTTGCAGGTAGAGTCTGGGGGCATTTCTCTGCTAGGCCTTGGATTAAAGCTTTGGCTCCTTCCACAAACCTCGAAATGACTTCAGTTGCCGGAACAATATCATCCACTAATCCCACTCCTTGTCCTGCTAACATACACATGTCCTCAAACTCACCACTTGTAGTCTTGTTTGCAACTTGACCTGTAAATTGGCGAAGAGTTGCCTCCTAACATGTTAAAAATAAATTATAAATCTCTATCTTTAATATTCTTCATTAGCTTTCTCTTGGCCTATCATGCTTTTGAATAACTTAACAATGATCAGGAAGTTACCTCCCAATATATGGTTGAGTACCCAATGATTGGTTGAGTTTTATCATTTTGCACATCATCTGGTGCATTTCGCCATTTCTTGTGAAAGGGTGTGTTCAAGCAACGAACAAATGCCCTCCATGTCGCCCGACCATATAAATCAGTACGATCAGTTTCGTCTCCTTTGTAATAGAGAAGTTGGCGTTTGTAATAATCATTTGCATATGATTCATTTGTTGCTATAAACCTGTTTAAATGGAAATAATGAGAATTATGTTGGAGACTTGGTGGTTAAAAATATGTGAGTTAAATCAATTATTTGCCTACTTATTCTGGTTCCTAACAATTCTACATCAGTTAGGCCAAGTTAGAACTATATCACTAGGTTTGTAGTGATTAGGCCCTGGTCCAATCTATTATGTAACTGGGCCTAAAAAACAAGCTTAGGATCAGATGATGTAACTTGATAGGGCTTCAATATTTTTAATGCTTTCAAGTAAGAATGGGCAGGAATATGGCGACTTCGTCTAGACTTTTAACTCAAACTCTGATGAAACAAATATAGTTGTGATTATTTGCCCAAGTATAGTTTAGTCCATTTGAAATTTTGACCAATGTATAGTTTGAGGATACGAAGCCTTCAAACTTAGTTTTTTCCCTTGAAAAGGATACAAGATGTTGATATTTGAGTTTTCGAACAATCATCTATCCCTTAGTAATTGGGTTGGGACTTCTTTTAATTTCCTCCAAGTGGTTTCAATAATTTATGCTGTGATAGACTAACCTTGTCCCCATACATATACCCTTGGCACCCAAGGATAAGGCGGCGACATAGCCACGTGCATCAGCTATGGCTCCTGCAGCAACTACTGGTGATGAGTGCAAAATAAATACATATTTTATTCTTAAATTTATTATTGTTAGTATCTCATTTTATTTAATTTTATCTAATTAGTATAATTTTGTGTTTTGCAGGTTTAAAAGTGATGTTGACAGGAAAAATGCTTAAATATAAAGTCTGGGCCCATTATGAGTTATTTTGGACCTCAAGCCCAATCATTAAGCCCATTAAGAAAAGCCCATGAAGAAATCCACATGTGTGAATACTATTTCCATTATCTCAAGAGGAAATTCGAAATTTACAAGCTAATATAAGAGGATTTTCGAATTTGGCAAGTGGATTAAGGAAAGAGAAAGAAAATAAGAAAGGAAGAAAAATAAGGAAGGTTTGACACACGTTCAGTATTTTGGTCATAAATTTCTACTTCGATGTCCAATTGCTTTGATTCTTTTTGCGTTGGAAAGAAGACTTCAAGGAATACAACTTTGTAGTTTACGACTTTTCCTGATTCAGAAGTTAAAAGGGTGAAAACTGAGCTGTAATATGGTGCATGTGTAAAAAAGGGGATTTTGCACCCACTTTCCTTATACAAATTTAGCTCCTTACTTCTTTTAAGTCATTCCATATTTAACACAAATCAAATCCGTCCTCCATGTGTCCCTTGCTTTATTTAAATCTTTGAATCCAATCCATTCATTCCACCTCCTTTCATCTATAAATACTAGCCCTCTCCCATTGAGAAAATTGAACTTGGACATTGAAGAAAATGAGATGAGAGGAAGAAGAGGAGGAGAAAGACTGTGGGATTTTCAATCCACATTGGGTTCTAAGGTTGGTGGATTTTGATTTCCATTATATTTTTCTTATGTTTTTGTTCCAAAATTTCATTGATTTGTAATTTTTAATTCCATGTTTTAATTAATAAAAGAAGGTGAGATTATTAGAATTATGGTTTTCCAAATTTTGATTTTTATTATGATGGTTTGAATCATTTTAGTTCTTGACTCCTCCCTTGGTAGTTAATTTGGACATATGAAATAGTTAGATCTTTGATTAACATTACTATTTTAGGTCTAAGGTTCTTTGGGACATGAAATATTTAGATCGGAGAATTGCATGATTAATCTAGATCTAAGGTTCAGATTAATTAGGGAACTAATTTGATGAAAGACTTGAATAAGATTGAAATTTTACGTGAGCTCCATGTTCTAGGCCGTTATTTTATTATTAAAATTTGGATGATAATGCCTCCTTGATTCTTTGATCCAGTTCCATTGTAAATATGTATATAGGTAATTTAGATGTTATTTATGTTTTCTTTTGTTTATAAATACAAATTCTTGAAAATTGTGGAACTAGGTTGGAAATAATTTAATTGCATCTTAGTTTTGTATTCTAAATTAGATTGAGATTGTTTATATTTTTATATTAATGCTACCATCTTAATTAAAATTAGTTAAATTGTTAGATTATATGTTTAAATCTAGAATGTTTCTAAATTAAGATTAAAACTCAAAGATTAGATAAACTATTCCATATTTATGATTTTTCTCCATATTTCTCAAAGTTCTTAAAATATGTAATTCAATGGTGTATTTTCATGGATATATTTTCCTAAGTTCTGATGGGTTCGACCTCGCACTTAATCGCTATACTATCTAAATAGTTCGTGCGCTTGCGAGTTATAAATTTAAAATTTGCACAACAACTGGAATATTTCTATCACCAACAATGTCCACAATTCTAGGTAGCAATGTCATTAAAGGAACCTATAGAACATGGAGAACCGATGATTAATTAGTAAAGGCAACCACATGGACATTTACAGACGAATGGCAGTGAAGATTACTTCTAAAAAGGTTAATTGAAAAAGTAAAAATTCGAAACCAACTTAAAATAATAAGGACAATGTGTCAATACTGGTTTGGATAATTTAGTGTCCAAAGCATGATGGTTAAGCCCATTGATTTGGTAACCATCATAGTGGGTGGCAGAGATCCAAAAGCAATCATAGATTGAAATACCACGACCCTCTAATCAAGGACCTATTGGAGGGTAAATAAAAAGATAAAAATATATGGTACAGAAGAAAGTCAAAGATCAGATGGCTATGAGTGGCAGAGCAATGAGCTGGATCAACATTCTGATAAGCACAGAAAAATGATAATTTCACACTTAAATATTGGATTAGTTAGTTCTTCATTTTGTTTATTATGTATTATTATTGTAATATATTATATATTTAAAAATATTAGTGTTTATATCTCATTTTATCTAATTAATGTGTTTTATGTATTTTTAGGTCGAATTATTTTCTAAACCCGAAGACGACCTGATTTGGTGGAATGTTTGATTTAGAGCAATCTAGACATCAGAACATTGGTGATCAAACCAGAAGGTACGAAGAGGAAGAGTTAGATACAAACACATCTAGAGCACAATGAAGGGCCCGGATTGCAACATCTTGCCCTTGTTAGTGAAGATATATTCAGGACCTTGAAGGAGATGAGGCAGAGGAGTTGTGAACAATGTATTACCTGAATCTGAAGAACAGAGCTGGAGATGTGCTGACAGAGGCAAGAAAGCAATAAAAAAAATCAAAGCAAGCAACAGAGTTTTTCATGAGAAGCAACTGGCAGCCAGCCTCCCTAAACTGAATGGAATTTCAGTTCCTTAGAACATTCATCGTTGAGCAAAACATGACATTGCAGCATAATGGAAAAGGCAAGAGAAGATTGAGTAAGAAAAGAGATAAGAATAGAAGGAGAGACGGAGAAAGAATAGGAAGAGAATAAAAATAGAAAATAAAGGAATAGAAAGGAGGTGTTGGCTGAATGAATGAGCCAGAAAAGAAGAAAAAAAGAAACTGCCCTGGAGAAGTGAAAGTCGGCCAGCAAAGAGGCTGGAATTGGAAGTGGATCCCACTTGCACTTGCTTAATTTTACATCTCCAAACCTCTTTAAATTGAGAGCCCCTTTCACAGCAGAATCGAACCTGGAACTGGGCACGACAAGAAGGCTCAGCTGAGAGCAGAGAAGGATTGTGGCAGAAGCTCGGGATCTCCAACGATGGCTGGGGTTTTATTTTATCCATCTCTTTTCTTTAATTCTTTTATGATGTCTGACTAATTTGTTGTACTAAGGTTGAGGATGAAACCCCATCAATGAAATAATGTTCTTTTATTTGTTTATTTAATTTCTAAATATGTGTGTTCAATTATTTATGATTTGTGCTTCATTAGATTAATTAGATGTTAATTATTTTCACCACTAATATCATGTATTTGTGGTAGTTAATATTAATATTTGATTCATCATTGCTTGGCGTTTAAATTAATTTAAAAGTAAAACCCTTTGATTCATTGTTTTCTTTTATTTTAATTTAAATACATTGGATGTTTAGATTAATCCCTTTGATCCATTGTCTTTTGAGTTAAGATTGGATACATTGAATACTTAGAATTTACATTTTTAAGCAAAGGAAAATCAATCTTTGAACATCATATTAATGAACTTAAATGTTTAAATCTCTAAAAATTGGGAATTAATAAATAAATAATTAGAAGATTATGGATTTAATGGTGGTGGAATCCGATACCTTAGTAATTTTTCTCACTTTATTCAATCTCTATTTTAGTTGTTTTATTAATTTTACATGTTTAATTCAACCATCCTCCATAAAAATTGTTAACTAGGTTAAGGTTAAAATATTAGGTGTTTTAATTTGTTTTCCCGTTCATTCTAAATCAATTCCCTGTGGGTTCGACCTCACATTTGCATATCTCTATACTCCAATTCAATTTGTGCGCTTACGAGTAATTATAAATTTAAAATTTGCAAAACACATTCTATACAAAGATCATATCAAAATTTAAAAAGAAGTAGAAGGCCATCAAAATCATTGCCAAAGATCAAATTCATCTAAGGTCAGTTTTTCGAGTTCTAATTCTCTATTTAACCCTCTCATAAAAACAATAAATCATACACTTAATCACTCCACCATCAACCGTGTCTTTCTGTTGAGTTTGGCTCAAAAGACCAATATTAAGTTGGGTCCATTAGGCCTAAGTTCTCTTGTAAACCCATCTTATATAAGGTTAAGCTGATCTCAGATCTTTCTATCCGATCAAAGGGGAGACTATGAGAAAATCAACAACTTTTATTTTGTAAGAGAAGTGAAAACTAACTAATATACTCAATTTGATTGGCTTTGAGTTGGATTTCTATTTTTAGATTTTCAAGCCATGGCAACACCTAGTGGTGAACTCACAGAATGTCCATCACAAACCTTAAAATTTTGAGGGAGTGAAAAATAATATCATTTCTGGTTTACCCCCATCCACTCCAAGGTAGTGAGGTTTGCCTCACAAGAAATTCATCATGTTCTTTATAGGTTTTACCCTCCATACTAACTCTTCCAATCAATTAGAACTCAAAAAAGTGAGAGAAAGAAAGAACAACTGACAGTTCCGACAATGTGACCTCCAGCCTCTACCCCTTGAGCAATGATGCAATCAACCCCTACTGCAACTGCCTTTTCAGCTGCTTCAACAGTTCCCACCTGAAGATTAAAAGTAGAAAAGAAAAAGACATTGATGATGAAGACGATTATCAATAAGTGGACCACACTAATTCAAGCTTAATGCTCGAAGACTCAAAATGTGTATAGGGGATCATAATGAAATCACCTGACAGGGACGCATAACCTAGCAAAATAAATTTTGGAGAAAGAGCCTAAACAAATAAAGTTTATTTGTTGTTTTTTAAGTTAATAAAATTACTAGAAATGTTTTCTCATATTCTTGAACTTTTTGTTCATTGTGACAAGTTCGATGCTCAATCTATCAGGTGTGTGTTTTTTGGATATTCTTCCTCTAAAAAAGGTACATTTGTTATGACTCGACATCTCATAAGAATCTTATCTCCCGTGATGTACGTTTTATTGAATCTAACTCTTATCCTTAAGCACAAGGTGATTCTGGGAATCGGTCCCAGGGGGAGAACTTATCTAATTTGATACCTCTTCATACTATAACTGATGATGTCTCTGTTAGCCGCAATACTGATATTATATCACCAAATAGTCAACCAATATCTCTAGCAATTGAAATACCTGCATTTCTACTAAGATTATCTCTCTAGAAAGTCAACCAATGTCTACAACAACTTAAATACCAACACCTCCTCTTCCACTGCAGAGATCGAGTAGAAAGACTAGTCCTCCATAAAGAATGAAAGATTTTCTCACTTACCATGATGTATCCTATCCAATTGAGGCTTGTCTGACATATGATAATGTTACTCAGTCTCATTTGGCCTTCTTGAGTGCAGTGTCTAGTGAATAAGAGCCAAAGACTTTTCAAGAAACGAACTCCATTTGTATTTAGAAAAATGCCATGAAAGAAGAATTGCAAGCACTTGATAATAATATAACTTAGGATATTGTTAAATTGCCTCTAGGAAAAAAAACTGTTGGGTGTCATTGGATATAGAAAATAAAATATAAGAGTGATGGAATTATGGAGCAACACAATGCGAGACTTGTTGCCAGAGGATTTACACAAACTTATAGAAAGGATTATAAAGAGACATTCGCACTAGTTGAAAAGATGAAAACTTTCCGAGTTCTTCTCTCTTCACCAGTAAATCAGGATTGGTAGTTATCTCAGATGGATATTAAAAATGTGTTCCTACATGGTGAGTTAGAAAAGAAGGTTTATGTGAGTGTCCCACCAGGTCATCCGCAAGAATCTAAAGTTGGCTTTGTGTAAAAATGGCAACATATGGGCGTAAGCAGTCCTCCTCGTGCTTCGTATGATAAGCTTAGTTCTGTTTTCATGAGTAACAGGCTTAAAAGGAGTGTAGCAGATTCTTCATTGTTTGTCAAGAAAGGTGTGCCTGGAACAACTATTGTTTTAGTTTATGTTGATTATATTGTGATTATTGGTGATGATCAAAATGAAATTTCAAGGCTTAAGTCTCTGTTGAACGAGAAATTTTCCATCAAAGACCCGGGCGTGTTAAAATATTTTCTTGGATTAGAAGTTGCATACTAAAAAAATGGCATATTTCTTAATCATCGGAAGTATGAGTTGGACTTATTACAGGATATTAGAAAGTTGGGAGTTAAACCATTAGATACTCTAATTGACAATGGTGGTAAGCTTAGTGATGGTGGTGAAGTATCATTTGATATTGGTCAGTTTCAAAGATTGGTTGGTAGATTGATTTATCTAACCATTACTCGGCCAGTCTAGTCAGCATGTGTACGTATGCACCAACAGTTACTCACATGAATGCAGTCAATATAATTTTTCAATATTTGAAAGGTTCACCTAAGAAAGGTATCTCAAATTGCATGAATGTACATTGTTCAATTGCCGCCTACACTGATGCTGATTCGACAGGGTGCCCAGTGGACTGAAGATTCACTGCAGGTTATTGTACCTTTGTTGGAGGTAACTTGGTAATATGGAGGAGTAAGAAAGAGAAAGTTGTTGCACAGTCAAGTGCAAAGGCAGAGTACTGTGCTATGGCTTCAACAACTAGTGAAGTTATTTGGCTTCGAGCTTTGTTGAAGGATTTAGGTTTTGGTTATAATCAACCAACACAAATGTTTTGTGATAATCAGGTTGCAATTCACATTGCTTCCAATCTAATATGTCATTAGCGAACTAAATACATTGAAGTGGATTATCACTTTCTTCGAAATAACTTGCACCCTGGTGTTATTTGTACTTCATTTGTTCACAGTGATCAACAATTAGCAGATATCTTCACAAAAAGCCTTCCTGCTGCCAAATTTCAAGAAATATTATCCAAGTTGGACACCATTGATATCTTTGCACAAACTTGAGGGGGAATGTTGAATAAAAGAGAAAGTTTGTATGGGAATGAGTTTCCTAATTCAATTATGACTCTTCTTTGTTCTCTTATAAATACATATATGCTGTAATTACTTGATACAACACAATAATAAAATCACTCTCTTTCTCCGTGGTTTTTCTCTAAGGGGTTTTCCACGAAATTCTCTTGTGTTCCAGTGTTTATGATTTCTTGTGATATATGTTTCTACACCAGCACATGCATGTTGACTCCATGTTTTACAAATTCAGAGTACTTATTCAACTGGGTTTGTGAGTCACGATGGAAGACTCCAATTTCAACTAGAGACTCTTTGCATAGTGAGGAAACATTTCGCAATTAAAATTGGCTGAGACAGTGCACTGTTTGGGCTGGACAAAAACAGTAAGCAGCCAAGGTGCGTTAGTGATGAATCCTAATCCCATTAGGATTTAGTGTTGAGGAAGGTGCATGGGTTTCTTTCTATGAGATAAGTGCAGATCAGTACACAGGACACCCAGGTGGAAGATTCCAAATCACAGTGGGACTGAAATAGAAGGTTAGCCAGAGGGGAGAACACGTCGCAGTCTCTGTAAGCAGAGAGGGCTGTGCAGAGAAGGGAAGATAAAGCCCAGAAGTTGCAGGGCTTGGAAGAGAGGCGTATACAGATCTGTGAGAGATCGGTTGCTGCCAGCATACAGAGAAAAATATTTAGGCTTTTTTTAACAGTTAGTCCACTTGAAGAAGGATTGAAATTCCTTGGAGAGGTGGAGAGTGAAAGAGAGAGGATACCTGATGGATGACTTTGATGCCTTGTTTGTGAGCTTCATCAACCTTGTTCTTAGGGAAGTCACCCCAAAATACTTGCAAACAGGCCAGTTTCTCATCATAAATAGCCCTTATGGTCTCTGTGTTGTCGAATTCCAAAAGAATTCCTGCTCCAAATGGTTTATCCGTCAGTTTCTTCGTCTCCTTTATTGCCCTGACAGTTGCATCGTAGTTGTTCTGCAACAAATCAAATTGGGCATCACCCCATTTGAAATCCAATTGGAAATTCAAATTCCAGAAGAAGAAGTGAAGAGAAGAGAAATAGTAAGAATAAAACATACGACGGGGCTGGCAAGGAGTTCTATCCCACCAGCGTTGGCCACAGCAGCCACTAGCTCTGGGCCTGAGACGTCGGGTCCCATGGGTGCCAACACGATGCCATGCTCGAATCCCAGTATCCCTCCAACCTTCATTATTCTTGCTTCTGCTTCTCGTTTCTAACTCACCACACCAGTATTAGGAATAATTAATGCGGAATAAACAATAATAATCAATTAACATAATAAAATCAAGCACCAAGCAATACACCGATATTACGTCGTTCGGCCAACCCAACTTACGTCTACGGAGCTTGTAGCCTGGTGTTCACTCACACAGTACTATTTAACGTACTGTACTACACAAGCACGCAGCTCCCTGCAAGTCTGGCTGTATGCAGATCACCTTGTTCGCTTCTCACACTTTGTATTGCTGCACGTTGGTTCTCTGTTATACAGCTGACACGCAGAGGGATCTGAGCCTGACTTTCTCTGGGTTCTCTCTTGCTGATCCCTTTCTCCTCTCTCGTCGCCTATCAAGATCAAGAAACCCACTGATCTGATCGCTCTCTCAGTTCGTGTCTCTGTTCTTGAAACTACACACGGATGTTTTTTTCTCTCTGTTCAGTCCTTCTCTCGAACTCTATGTATATATATAGAAGAACCCAGCAAACAGTTAGTAGTTGCTATTCCTTGAATTTAGGAATTACATATTAATCAACTTGTTTTAGTTGCATTACACGGCACTTCTTAGCAGTTCGCATAAGTATTTAACAAGATTACCATGGGCCCACTTTAAGTATTCTACCCACATCCCAACAACCAGCTCGACGTTTCCTGTATCCCTATAGTGTTAGTTTTATATAGTTTAGTGTTATATAGGTGGTACTGGGTAGAGAGAGAGAACAGGCATAGTATTAGGTGGTACAAGGGAGAGAGTGTAATGGTATGCACAGGGGATGGGATGGTGCTTGTGTGAGAGTTCGGCTATCAGAGAATTCTGAGAGAGAGAGAGTGCACAAAAAGTCCCACATTGTCTAGGACAAGAAGTGGAGATGAGTATATAAGCCTAACTTCTCCTCCCTTCTAAGAGAATGAGTTTTGTGCTTAAGTGTGAAATTTGAGCCCAATGCAAAACCGTGAAGGTGTAGGACCCTAATGCGGATATTAATAGTATTTTTATTCAATTTCAATATATTCTAAATTGATTTTAACTAATTCACTTTGATTGTTGAACTTTAAAACATTAAAAATTATAATGTTTCAACTTTAATAGACTTGATATTCAATAAAAAACAACATCCAAAAATATATTTCAATTGAATTTATCCTCATATGTTGAACTCAACCCTAAGAAAGCTATTCTTAAAGATTCTTACATTAATAATAAATAAAATAAAATTTCTAATTTAATAAATATAAAATTACTTAAAATATTATAAGCCACGATATAATACAAACCCCCTTATTTTTATATTTTGAACTATAGTTTAGAAGACTAAGTGTCTATGAGCTACTAATTCATGTCAGTGCGTAACTGATATTTATTCAATAGCAGAGACGGTTTCATGTGGACTTCAGATATTTCCTATAATTCGAAATTTTATTATCTATCCTCTTAGTTCTAATCAAATTCCTGCATAGCTTCTCTTAAAAACATAGTTCAAAATTAAAAATTTAAATTTGATTCAAAATTGATTGCCCAGATAACTCAAATGAAGTTTATTTGAAATTCTATTCTCTGTCACTTTTATAATTAAAAGATTCTATCGAGACTTTCTCTACAAGATACACTAACCGGGTATGTCATTAAATGGATTTTAAAGTCTACATAGTTGATTGTGATATAAAGAGAACCATATAAGTAGTTTGTTTATGAAGTTTTACTTCTATTTGATCATTTTATTCTTTGATTTTAAACTTTTAAAAATCAATTACCTATAGTTATCAAAATTTAAAGGTCAAAATTATATGGCTTGGATCATCATTTGATAGTGAAACTTTACGTACTTCATATCTATATTACCATTTTTCAAATGAACTTAAATATATAAGACCCACAATCTATTTATTGATATGTCTCTTTAGAATTTATTACTTAGATTGTCTCCCTACTCTATAGTCATCCTTATCAATATCAATCTAACTTTCATTTATCTAAAGTTGGACACTAAGAGGTCGTCTAAATTTTTTATTTTTAAGTAGTGAATTTGGATAATTGAATAAATATTTATATCATTAAATAGTAGGCCTCGACTACAACGAGTCGAGGAGAGAAGTATCCCACATCCATGGTGGGAGAGAAGAAAAAGGAGGGACATAGAAGATAAAAATATAATGATTTTATTCCATTGTATTGTCCTGAGTTGTTTCTCTCAACCCATTACATGATTTTATATTAAAAAACTACCATTAAAGAAGGAAACATAATCCTAAACTAATTAGAAAATATAAATACATTAGGAAACTAACTAAAATGGGAAACATAATCTAATTAAGAAAGTGAAAGATAATAAAAATAAAAAAAATAAATTGGGTCCACACGGGTCCATGTCCTACATCAATATCAAACCAGGCAGCTAGAATATTTAAGAAGGTTAAAAAAAAACAGGGGTAGGAATGCAACAACATAATCAAAATGAAGATAATAAACAAACCTCTAGAACAAACTTTATTTTTAATTTCGTTAAAATCTATTAAGACGTATTTAGGTTTTATTAATTACCAGTTACCAAAGTTATCTTTTTTTACTTTCCTCTTTTATTTCTATTCACTTGCTTTATTTTTATTTAATTTTCTCAATAAATAAAATCATAAGGTCTTTCTTAAATTGAGGAGGATACCATATTATTTCACATTCCAACAAATTCGTAATCAAGTGTTAGAGAGTGATGGAAAAAGTTACTTTTACTAATTTTTGTAATTACCAAACACTAGGATTAATACCATCCAAATTCACCAAACCTAAGAAGGAATTTTTCTATTTTCTTTTAAGCCTTAAAATCCTATAAATTTAGGGTATGGGCGAACCTTGTAATGTACACATCAATTTATTTGGTTTTGATAAATAATGGTTCTTCTAGCTTATCCGTACATAACTCTATCTGACTCACAAACATGTGGATATAAAGGAATGAGAAGCTCCAGAATCAAATAGTACTCTAGACCATATACCGAATAATAAAAGCATACCTTGCATAACGGTTGGTGCCTGAGTCTCATCATCCGGTGGAATAGTAGCATTTATATGTCCTTGAGTCATTGGGCGTCCACCCCTTGCATTATGTTGCGGATCACCCCTCTGGGCCACTAGTGCCCGAGTATTTAGTTTCCCCATTTTCTGCAGGAGGTCTGGTGTTCGAACCCTTGGGTTGATTTTCCAGTGAGATTTGTTTTAGAAGATCTAAGGAACGTCTTGATTTCTACGAGTTTGGGTTCAGTCCAACATTCATAATTGGAGCTTAGTTCTAGATCTCCATTTTCGTATGTTAAAGACCTAGGTAGGCCTTAAAACTGACCCTAACTTTCATCAATATCACACTTTTTATGTTCATTTCATTTCTAGGAATTTGATTTTATTGTCTTTTTTTTTTTTTTGTAACATGGGTATTCTCATCTCACATTGGAGCTGATACTAATCTTACGAGTAGGTGTAAACCTCCCAATGCACATATACTGGGTAAGTCACTAAGTCGATGGGAAATAACCCCATGAAAAGTGACCTAGAACTCAAAATCGTACTTCACGAGGAGTGCGTATTGACACCCATGCCAACCTTCCCCATTAAGAAGTGGTTTGTAGTTGTTTTTAGTTCCGTTCTCTCCATAACACAAGCATGAGAGGATGTTCAGCTGAGAACTGGACTGGTCCAATGAACTAGAGCTTGATAAAGTTGTCCCATCATTCACCGTTATGTTTGGGGCCCTTCAAATAGATACAATTTTTGGATGCCAAGTGGAGGACAGACTTTATAATCTACATGAAAAGAAACTAGATCCTAGAATAGGTAATGGATATGTCATTGGATATCTTGAGAGATCCAAACGGTATAGGTTTTACTGTCTAAATCTTGTTATCATGCCACATGATATCGTTAATTTTAAAGTTGTGGCACCATCACTTCCTAGTATATATCAACCACAATATAATCCAGAAGTTGTCAATAATCCTATTAACGGAAAGTTTTCACCCGATTGACTTTCCGATATGTGCCTTCCTCTAATTATTCTCTTCTCCAATTAAGGGATTGTAAATTATTTTTGATTGATTCTTCTCTCCTTTGTGAGGCTTACACTTTATTCATACTCGCATCAATAGAATGGAAAACGATCAAGTTCCAAAACTCTTCAAGTCCAATTATAGATGATGTACATCCAAAGCAAAATGTAGATGAAAATTTAGTTTAAAGAAAGTCTCACATGCTGTAAATTATGACAATACATTTAAATGGTTAAATACTAAGAAAGATGAGCTAAAACCTACGAAGAAAGATTAAGTCTGTGAAGGGTCTAAAATTTTTGGTTGCAAATGGATATATAAAATTAAAAGAGAGTCAAAACGGAATATTAAATGATTTAAAGCTAAACTTAGACGGTTAAAATTGTTATTTTACCTTTCAAACTTAGATTTAACTTTTCAATGTCCATTTGATGAATCATAGATAAAACAGTTATACAATAATGGAAAAAAGTTGAGCTAGAAAGAATTAGTGAACCACATTTTCAACTTTTTGGTAGAATTCATGCCATCTAAATGTTCTGATTATAGAATGAATCCTATCCTTTGATATCTATGATCATAGAACCCAAGCCTTTAAGCCTAGGTGCTAGATAATTTTTTTCTTAAATTACTATTTTAATTTTTATTCTATGTTTGAAGAGTTTAAAAATATGATTTTAATTGTCTAATAAATTGCGTTTTTTCAATCACATTAAAATGTTTAGATCTTTTAAATGGACATATAAAATTAGTCCAAAATGAGTCCATATATAGTGAAAATTTTAAATCAAACGGTGGAATGGACATTTGGGAAGAAACATAGAAAGTAGGCCTGCTCGAACTAATTTGTTTGTCCTAACTTTTGTAGGGAACAGAGAGTGAAGATAAAATTCAACGAGGTTGGAGTGATGGCTAGAAAATCATCTTAGAAAATAAGAGTTCTGACTTTGATTTCCACTCCACCCGAAAGGGCCACTCTCCGTAGAGTTACTTAGTGTGTCTGGGTAAAGAGGTTTGCACATTTTCCGAAGATTAATTGGATGCTCTAAGAGACCTGGACACTTTGATCATTAAAAAAAAAAAAAAGAGTGAAAACAAGAGAGTAAGAAAGACATTTCACTAATATCAAAAAAAAAAAATCAAAGAAAAGTTCAGACGAAATGTGGTAGCTCCACCATTGGATTGCGTCTGACCTGATACATGACTTTCATTTGTACAAATATATAAAATAAGATTAAGAATAATATATTTTAGATTTGAAGTCACTGTTTATCATTAAAAAGGTCCTATTGATGTGATGTTCTATTACGTAATAAAAATGTAATTAAAAGTATAATCAAGTTACAATTAGGATAATATGATTAATTAAACGTGTAAAAATACTAGGAAAACGTGCATTAAACATAGTATTTAAATCTAAACCAAGAGGATGGAAAATCGTAGTTGACGGACTACAGAAATAGCTTCCAGTGGTTTGAGATCCACTTCAAAAGTTAAGATTTGCATCAAATGTATTTAAAAAAAAAAAAATGCTCTTTTTACAAAGGTTTTTTAAAAGATAATTAAAATTTATATGCATACAGTAATAACTTTTAATGCTAATTCATAAATTATTCAACTATCTGAACACATCTTCTACTTTTTTTGTATTATATAAATACATATTATAAATATTTTCTTTTCTTTCTAAAAGTAATTGATGTAGTTCTAAATATTGAACAATTAAAGCAATTACATAATGAAGCAATTTAAGTATTAAAGGAACAATAATGTTATAAATATAGACGATAGTTTCAATTTTATTATATTTTTATCGTTAAAATATCATTATAACGTTAATAACATGTATTTATCACCTCTGCTGTTTTTAACAATGAATATCCGATAAAATGACGCTAAGAACATGATAAATGATAATATTGCGACAATATCCAGATAAATTTTTGATAATGACACCGTTTTAATTGTCCATGAATGAGCTCAAGTATCTGAACACATCTTCTACTTTTTTTGTATTATATAATGAAGCAATTTAAGTATTAAAGGAACAATAATGTTATAAATATCGACGATAATTTCACTTTTACTATATTTTTATTGTTAAAATATCATTATAACGTTTATAACATGTATTTTTCAACTCTGTTGTTTTTAACAGTGAATATCCGATAAAATGACGTTAAGAAGATGATAAATGATAATATTACGACAATATCCCGGTAAATTTTTTATAATGTCAACTGTTTTAAAGGAAACATTTTTAATTGTCCATGAATGAGCTCAACTGGTTACCTCCCGCCTCAGGAAGCGAGAGGTTGCGGGTTCGAGCCCTCATGGCCTAACCTTGGTGTGCCCTAGGAGTAGTGGGCTCGCCCATGGGGATTTTATGTTGCGTTTCCCGCTGTTTCCCAAACGTAAATTATTAAGATTTTTTTTATTTTATTAATATTTTCAACCATTTAATTTGAACATTTTCTTTTTTCACTCTTCATTCAACCATTTGCCCTTGTCCTTTTTCCCTTACTATTTCATTCGCGGTGGCTTTTATGTTCTCGCATTCTAGAATCGCAGGACAGTTAAGAACCCGCCTGAGATGTAAAAGATCTTGAGTTCAAGCCACTCTTAACACAAAAGGGATACTCCCTATAGTCTTACTTAGTGTGTGTGGATAGAGAGATTTGCACATGCTCCAAGAATTAGTCAGGTGTTTTAAGAGGTGTGGATACCCTGGTCTTTAAATTCCATCTTGATTTGAAATTTAAGAAGAATTTTCAGGAACTTGTTTAGTATTTTTTTATGACAGATGAATATCTTGATGCAATAAGTGGGACATGGCTTTTTAATTGGATGTTCCTCCCTTGATGATTGATATGTTCAAGAACTATTCATTCTCCTTTTATTACAATAATATTCACTCAAATTTCCAAAAGGATTGCATAACACATCTAATCATGGACCCATGAAGAACACATACATTCTTAGGCATCAACGTTTACTATTGAATAATTAATAAAAAAATGTAGCAAATCGATTGGTGGAGTTTACAATGGTAATATACTTTTTTGGCTTTGCATTATTTGGAGGATGATTTGAGTGTTTGACTACTTAATTGAAATCTGGAAAATTGAAGGGTCATTTGTACCGGGAGAAAGGAATCAAACTGGAACATATTATTTTAGGTAAAACAATTATCATTCACCAAATGGAAAATAATATAGAAGTAATTATTTTTCATTTGCAACATTTAATTGAGTAGTTGAGTCATTGGAAAGTGGATATTCGAGTCATTTAGTGGATGTGGCCAAATCCAAAGTTCTAATAAGCCAAGTCCAAAATTATGAGAAGCTAATTAGATGGGGTTCAATTAGTGTGTCCTTTGTTTAATTTGTCCATGTAGTCCAATGCATATGCTCAATCAAGTCTAGTTCCATGATGCTTGCATCATGGGAGAAAGGAATCGAATTGGAACAGATTATTTTAGACAAAATCGTTAGCCTTCACGAAATGGAAAATAATATAGAAGTAATTACATTTCATTTATTGGAAGCAATTATTAAATTTACAAGAACTTAGATGAGTCTATATGAATTGACTCAATTTGATAGGATTTCGAGATGTAAGAATTCAAGAGTTTTACTTAGTTCTTTTAGAGTTGAATCCAAAAATTCAATTGAGTTACTCAACTCGATAAGATTTTGAGTCCAGTATGAGATTTGAGTTTTCAAGGTACAGGAGAGATAGATGGATGAAGAATGGTAAATGCACAAAAAGTGACACAAAAATGGAGACAATCACAAAGAGTTAAGTAGGCATGTCCTCTAACTATAGTAGATAATCACATTTCAAACTGGAAGAACACAAATAAAGAGAGGGGAAGTGACAAACCAAGCATATATATTAAGCTTCGAAGAGCATTTATTAGGGTGGGCATGCAACTTTATTTCTCAATGGCTTTATTTGTCTCTAGTATTAATTTATTGGTAGGCCATAGCCATGAAATGGTCATTGGAGTTGTCTTGATATTTTTACAAGCTAAACTTGTAAATGCATGTTCAATTCTATTTAAGGAGTTGCAATAGAGTCTGTGAGGTATTTCTCTCCCAAGCCTTGGATTATAGCTTTGGCTCCTTCCACAAACCTCGAAATGACTTCAGCTGCCGGAACAATATCATTCACTAATCCCACTCCTTGTCCTGCCAACATACACATGTCTTGAAGCTCACCAGTTGTAGTCTGGTTTGCAACTTGACCCGCAAATCGGCGAAGAGTTACCTCCTAACATGTTAAAAACAAATTAGAAATCTCTTTCTACAATATTTTTCATGAGCTTTGTCTTGGCCTATTATGCTCAGATACATTTGTTTTTGAATTAGTTAACAATGATCAGGAAGTTACCTCCCAATATATGGTCGAGTGCCCAATGATGGGTTGAGTTTCATCATTTTTCACATCATCTGCATCTCGCCATTTCTTGTGAAAGGGTGTGTTCAAGCAACGAACAAACGCCCTCCATGTCGCCCGACCATATAAATCACTACGATCAGTTTCATCTTCTGTGTAATGAAGAAGTTGGCGTTTGTAATAATCATTTGCATATGATTCCTTTGTCGCTATAAACCTGTTTAAATGGAAATAATGAGAATTATGTTGGAGACTTGGTGGTTAAAAATTGTCAGTTAAATCAATTATTTGCCATACATATGCTGGTTCTTAATACTTCTATATCAGTTAGGCCAACTTAGAACTATATCACTGGGCTTTGTACTGATTAGGCCCTGGTCCAATCTATTATGTAACTTGGGCTGAAAAATGAGGCTAGGATCAGATGATGCAACTTGATTTAGTCCATTTGAAATTTTGAACAATTTATAGTTGGAGGATACGAAGCCTTCAAACTTCGATTTGTCCCTTGAAAAGTATACAAGATGTTGATATTTGAATTTTCAAACAATCATCTAACACTTCCTAATTGGGCTGGGACTTCTTTTCATTTCCTCCAAATGGTATCAATTATTTATGTTGTGATAGACTAACCTTGTCCCCATACATATACCCTTGGCACCCAAGGATAAGGCGGCGACATAGCCACGGGCATCAACTATGGCTCCTGCAGCAACTACTGGAATATTTCTATCACCAACAACGTCCACAATTCTAGGAAGCAATGCCATTAAAGAAACCTATAGAACATTGAGAGTCGACGATTAATTAGTAAAGCCAACCACAAGGACATTTATAGATGAATGGCAGTGAAGATTACTTCTAACAAGGTTAATTGAAAAAGTAAAAATCTGAAACTGACTTAAAATAGTAAGGACAATGCGTCAATACTGGTTTCGGTAATTTACTATCCAACACATGATGATTAAGCCCATTGATTTGGTAACCATCATAGTGGGTGGGAGAGATCCAAAAGTTATCATAGATTGAAAGACCTGTAATACCCCACTCCAAAGGAAAGTCCCACATTGCTAGTTGCATTTGAAATTTACTGTTATATAAGTGGTAGCCTTGCTCCTTCTAGCATGGGCTTTTTGGGAGCATTGAAAGTCGTGCGGGCCGTGTGTGAGGTCCAGAGCGGACAATCTCACGATAGCGGGATGGGTCGTTGTAAGACCACATCCCTCTAATGAAGGACCTACTGAAGGGTAAATGAAAAATTAATATATATGGTAGACAAGAAAGTCAAAAGATTAGATGGCTACGAGTTGCAGAGAAATGAGTTGGATCAACATTCTAAACAAAGATCATATCAAAATTTAAAAAGAAGTAGAAGGCCATCAAAATCATCATGAAAGATATAATTCATCTAAAGCCGGTTTTTCGAGTTCTGATTCTCTATTTAACCCTCTCATGAAAACAATAAATCATACACTCAATCACTCCACCATCAACTATGTCTTTCTTTATCGAGCTTCCATCCACATTTTATGTCGAAGATAATTATGACTAAATTTATTTGTGGCAGGGCTAGCAACTTCTAAAAACAACTGGTAGTTTCGAGTTTGGTTCGGCATTCCAGCCTAATCAATGATCGAGTTGGATCCAAACTGACTTATTTAACAATCAAGTCAGGTGAGGTAGTAACTCTTATGGCCATACTGATCTGAATCCAAAAGTATCATAGCCAAATTGCTAGCTTGATAATGCTTGTCCGACGGTAGTAACTCTTGGTCCAAACCCGCCAAGAACCAAACCTAGCTTCTCTTTCTACACCACCCATAAATCCAAACCTTCAAAATAGATGTACTCCAATCAGATTGATAATGCTAGTCCGACGATTTCATAATGGTAGGAGTAGAAAACTCTATGAAACAGTCCCTGTTCATTTGAACCAATTAGCAACATTGCATTTTATTTTTAGAAAAGCAGCAACTTTTATTTTGTAACAGGCGTGAAAACTAACCAATTTATTCAATTTGATTGGTTTTGAGTTGGATTTCTAATTTGAGATTTTCAAGGCTGCGGCAACACCTAGTTGTGAACTCACAAAATCTCCCATCACAAACCTTAAAATTTTGAGGGAGTGAAAATTAATATCATTTTCAGTTTACCCGCATCCACTCCATGGTAGTCAGGCGTATCTCCAAAGAAATTCATCTAGTGTTCTTTATAGGTTCTACCCTCCATACTAACTCTTTCAATCCATTAGAACTCAAAAAAAAAAAAACAAGAGAAAGAAAAGCAACTGACAGTTCCGACAATGTGACCTCCAGCCTCTACTCCTTGAGCAATGATGCAATCAACCCCCGCTGCAACCGCTTTTTCAGCTGCTTTAACAGTTCCCACCTGAAGATTAAAAGTAGAAAAGAAAAAGACATTGATGATGAAGACGATTATCAATAAGTGAACTCCTCCAATTCAAGCTTAATGTTAGAAGACTCAAAATGTTTATAGAGGATCATAATGAAATCACTTGACAGGAACACATAACCTAGCAAAATAAATTTTGGAGAAAAAGCCTAAACAAATAAAGTTCCTTCTCTTTGAAACTTAGTAGGCCGATAACACAAACGATTATAGTGCAGTCGTTCACAATTTCAAACATCCAAAACGTGGGTCCCATCATAGATAGCATATCCTGGCGACTTCCGCGATTAGTATTTCTTTATGATTTTGATGGACAAGATCAAATAAAATTATTTAGGAAAATTTTGTGAATTACAAATAATAATCCATCAAAAAAGAATGGCATGACTTGGGAGGTCCTCATTTCAATGGAATTGTTGGCCAGTGGCGGTGGCCGCATAGGCTAATTTTGTGAGAGATTCATTCAGTAGCTAACATGAAAAATTATAAAATGGCCAGGGACTATTCTAAAAATTAAATGATAGAATACTAGAATCATTAAATACTTCCACTAGTCACTAAGTAAAAAACCATAACAAACCCAATTCATCTCAAAATGCAAACAAGCCTTAAATGATAGAATACTAGAATCAACAGAGGGGAGTTCAATTGAAGGTAAAAAAGGCCGATACGTTGCATATCGACCGTTACATATCAACTAGGAGAGAGTCAATATGTATCACTTGCTATGCATCGGGGCCCATCCTGAATCACGGGTGTGGCATCCTAGGCAGTCGCATTTGCATGGATTTCTATGTATGCGCAGTGAGCATTCATCCCTTTTTTTATTTTATTTTTACTATTTTGAGGCCCACAACCATCAAAAACTATTTAAATTTCAATATGAATCTATTCTGAATGAAAATATGATTTTATTTTAATAAAGTGTCCTTATTATGTTTGGAATGATTTGAATGTTGTTTTAGAATTTAGTGTATTGCCTAAAAATTATATTTAAAGCATTTCTATTTTTTTTAACCGAATATTAAGTAGAAGGTAAAATATTGTTTAATTTTGTTCGAATTACATTTTCTTTTGTATGGGAAAGGTTTTTTTTTTTGTTTTTTAAGTTAATAAATTTACATAAAATTAATAGAAATGTTTTCTCATATTCTTGAACTTTATTTTGATATTTTTCTATTAATTTTTAAAAACATTTCAAATTCTCGATGTCGTAACTTAAAAACAGCATTCAAATATATAAATTTCCGCTACTTAATGATAAAAATACATATCTATGAAGCCCAGAATTTTCTATAATTTTTTGCTAATAAAATAAAAAAAAATAGGAGAGGAGAAAAAGTATCAAACTATACAGCCAATACATATCGGCAGGCCGAATTTTTTTCCCACGGAGTTCAACTAAATGGCCTTCTAAGCTTGGGTTCAGTGGCATTTTAAATCAAATAACATCGCAAAAGAGTGAATCACATCTAATGATCTTCACATATATAATATTTTTTTAAAAAAAATTTGAGCATTAAAACGAACTAATTAAATAAATATTTATATTTTTTAACAGTTAGTCCACTTGGAGAAGGATTGAAATTCCTTGGAGAGGGAGAGGGAGAGAGAGGATGCCTGATGGATGACTTTGATGCCATGTTTGTGAGCTTCATCAACCATCTCTTTGGGGAAGTCACCCCAAAATACTTGCATGCAGGCCAGCTTCTCATCAAAAATAGCTTTTATGGTATGTGTATTGTCGAATTCTAAAAGAATTCCTACTCCAAATGGTTTATTGGTCAGTTTCTTCGTCACCTTTATTGCCCTGACAGTTGCATCGTAGTCGTTCTGCAACAAATCAAATTGGGCATCACCCGATTGGAAATCAAATTGCAAATTCAAATTCCAGAAGAAGAATTGAAGAGAAGAGAAAGAGTAAGAGTAATCCATACGACAGGGCTGGCAAGGAGTCCTATCCCACCGGCGTTGGCCACAGCAGCCACCAGCTCTGGGCCTGAGACGTCGGCTCCCATGGGTGCCAACACGATGCCATGGTCGAATCCCAGTATCCCTCCAACCTTCATTGCTTCTACTTCTGCTTCTGCTTGTTGTTTCTAACTCACCACACCAGCTCGACGTTCCCTCTATGTTGTTAGTATTATATATGTGATACTGGATAGAGAGAAAGACAGACGTGCGCCACGTTCATTGGTGGATGCACATGTTCCTCGTTGGATAATATAATATATATAATACATATGGCATGTTAATTATTTAATATCTATAAAAACCATTGACTTTTAAATCATCATAATAAGTTCCACTTCTATTGATTGATTTGATTCTACACGCATGGCTTCATTAAAAAGTACATTGATTTGATCAGAGAATTTCAAACTGGATTCGAATATTAACTTCATTAAATCATATTACATACCCACGTTGGATAATATAATATAATATAATGTATATGGCATGCTCTTGCTTGATTTTAGATTTTTAAAAATCAATTATCTATATTTATCAAAATTTAAAGGTCAAAAGTATATGGCTTGGATCATCATTTAATAGTGAAACTTTACATACTTCATATCTATATTAACATTTATCAAATGAAATTTAATATATAGGACCCACAATTTATTTAATGATGCGTCTCTTTAGAATTTATTACTTAGATTTTCTCGCCAGTCTAACTCATTTTTAATTAGCTTTATTTAACAGGTTGAAAGTGGAATATCAATAAGAATTTCATTTATCTAAAGTTGAACACTAAGAGGTCGTCTAAATTTTTTATTTTTAAGTAGTGAATTGGAACTATTGAATAAATATTTATATCAATAAACATCATATGATGGTGAAAATGAATTAAATAAAATTGTGCAGTCAAATCTAAACTTTTAATATTAATGTGTGAAATATATTTAGGACTTCCTTTTGATTATCACACGTAGATATTGGAGTTTTTCTTAGGGTTTCTCTTAAGAATGTCTAGAGAGATGCTTACGTATAATTGAGTTTTGAGTTTTTTAAGTTTATATTTAGTGAGTAATAATTTAAAAAGATCAGTCTCTATTTTGTAAAGTAGAGACTTTTTCCTTTTTTTTTTTTTAAGTATAGCACATACTTATATGCATTTTAATCACAAATGAGTAGATTAATGTTTAAAAAAAAAAAAAATCACAAATGAGTAGATGAATAGAGAAAACATTATGTCAATTTAGAGTAAGCAAATATTAAACTCTATCCCATCATTATGAGAGTTTAAAATTTTAATAGTTTCATAGGGTTTAGATAAATATAGTTTTTCGTGAAAGTTTGGCCATGTATACCAATTCACGATTTAAATAAATATGAAAAGTTTGGATCTACCTTTAAAGGCCCAACATAGGAGGGCTCAATGAGAAAACCCACCTAGAGGTCTCTTTTGCTCATGAATGTAGACCTGGCGACAAACAAATTGTTTTGGGCATCGTAGTGGACCTTACGGCTGTTGCGCTGCAACAGTTTGTAGTGGCCGCTACGTTGTCTCTCTTCTTCATTGATTTAAATAAAATTATAAGCTTCTAGAATATGTAATTGCATCAATAGCACACGATCATTTAAATATTGAAATATTATTTGAATTTTACAAAATCGATAATCTCAAATGTTGTAACAAAGTAATGTAAAATCACATTTTATCACTACATTAACAATTTAATTTGATTTATTGTAATACCCCGTGTTTGTGTAAGCATTGATGGGAGAGAAAAAGTAACCAGGTTGGGCGCCATTTGTCCCACATTGCTTATGAGGAGAGTTGTTCTATAGGCTGCAAGTTGGTATACCTCCTCTTTCTAGCACAAGGCCTTTTGGGAGCAACAGTGGGTTGGGTCGTTAAAGCAAAGTTGTGTGGGCTTGTGTGTGTGCCCAAAGTGGACAATATTGAGCTAGCGGGACGGGTCGTTACAAATAGTATTAGAGCATAGTTCAACTCTATGCCTGTGAGTGATGGCCCGTATACGTGGGCCCAAAGCGGACAATATTATGCTAGCGAGACGGGTCGTTACATTTATACCGACTTCTCTAAATTTCTTTGAAGATTTTAACCTTATATTAATAAGGAAAAAAATCATCTTAAATTATTTGACATTTGAAAGAGTCCTAATGACATTATGTTATTTTTCTTAAAAAAAATAATCACATGATATCATGTGTTGGAGTCCTTGGAATTGTAATCTTGCTTATGAATGGTTGAAAGTATACGACATTTATATTTTATAATTTTTGCATGGGTTGAAGGAGATAGGTCATGTGATATATGCTCCCATGTGGTGTAAAAATGACAGAAGGATTGATGGTTATTGAGCGAATTGATGGCCCAACGCTCGAGTATTTATTTAGATCCATGTGACAATTAATCACATGATATCATGTGTTGGAGTCCTTGGAATTGTAATCTTGCTTATGAATGGTTGAAAGTATACGACATTTATATTTTATAATTTTTGCATGGGTTGAAGGAGATAGGTCATGTGATATATGCTCCCATGTGGTGTAAAAATGACAGAAGGAATGATGGCTATTGGGTGAATTGATGGCCCAACGCTCGAGTATTTATTTAGATCCATGTGACAATTAATCACATGATATCATGTGTTGGAGTCCTTGGAATTGTAATCTTGCTTATGAATGGTTGAAAGTATACGACATTTATATTTTATAATTTTTGCATGGGTTGAAGGAGACAGATCATGTGATATATGCTCCCATGTGGTGTAAAAATGACAAAAGGAATGATGGTTATTGGGCGAATTGATGGCCAACGCTCGAGTATTTATTTAGATCCATGTTACAATTTATTTTGAAAGTTGGTGGTGACTAAGGCTACACCTTCAAAGTTTTAGTAATATTATTATTATTTTAAAATATAAGGTATATTTTTCTTTTGACACTTTGAAGATCAAACTTTTAATTCAATTAGAATTAAAATTTAATATAGAGCTTTACAATAGATATTGCATCTCTATATTTGAAATAAGACCAGTAGTATGCATGTATAGATATAGTAATTCAATCAAATAATCTGGGAAATAAACTTTCACTACTAGTAGATATAGCAATGGTCTTGAGTGATGAGTGCAAAATAAATACATATTTTACTCTTAATTTATTATTGTTAGTACCTCATTTTATTTAATTTTATCTAATTAGTATAATTTTATGTTTTGCAGGTTTAAAAGTGAGGATAACAGAAAAAATGCTTAAATATAAAGCCTAGGCCCATTATGAGTTATTTTGGACCTCAAGCCCAATTATTAAGCCCATTAAGAAAAGCCCATAAATAAATTCACATGTGTGAATGCTATTTTCATTATCTCAAGAGGAAATTCGAAATTTAGAAGTCAATATAAGAGGATTTTCGAATTTGGCAAGTGGATTAAGGAAAGAGAAAGAAAATAAGAAAATGAGAAAAATAAGGAAGGTTTGATACATATTCGGTATTTTGGTCATAAATTTCTACTCCGATGTCCAATTGCTTTGATTCTTTTTGCATTGGAAAGAAGACTTCAAGAGCTAAAACTTTGTAGTTTACTACTTTTTCTGATTCAGAAGTTAACAAGGTCAAAACTGAGCTGTAAGATGGTATATGTGTAAAAAACGGGATTCTGCACCCACTTTCCTTATACGAATTTAGCTCCTTTCCTCCTTTAAGTCATTCCATATTTAGCACAAATCATATCAGCCCTCCATGTGTCCCTTGCTTTATTTAAATCTTTAAATCCAATCCATTCATTCCACCTCCTTTCATCTATAAATACTAGCCCTATCCCATTGAGAAAACTGAACCTGGCTTAGAGGATTTGGAGCATTGAAGGATTTAGGAGTTTTTGGTTAGTGTTTATTTTATTTTATTTTATTTTATTCTTTTGTAATTAGTTTCTTTTATTTTAATTCATGTCTTGTAATTCAATTTCATTAATAATAGTATAATTTCGTTTTGTTTTTATCCAAAATCCAATGTATTGTAATTCTTAATTCCAATTTTTATTAATAATTAAAAGGCAGAAAAACCCTTAGAAATATGGTTTTCCACTTATTTATTTTTGTATGATGAAAGTTTGATTTTATTTTAATTCTTTTTATGGATTTATGTTAGATATTATTTTAAGTTGTTCAATGAAAGCAGAAAAAATCTTTAGGATAAATAGAATTTGATTTTTTCAGTCTAAGGCTCTTTTTAAGAGCAGAAAAACTTTTAGATTCGAAATTACAAGTTGAAAATTTATTTAACCTAAGGCCGGATTTGAATTTTCTTATTTTAATTGATTTCATAAATTTCATAATGAGGATTTTAATAGATGAAGAATTTGAGTGCATGATAAATAATAAATGTGAGCTCCGTATTCTAAGCCTTGATATTTTTTTTAAAATATGGAAAATAAAGCCTCCATAATTCTTTGACCCAGTTCCACTGTAAATATGTACAGAGGTAGTTTACGTGTCTTTAATTTTATTTTTGTTTATAAAAACTCAAATCTTTGAAATTGATGAAGTAGGTTGGAAATAATTTAATTGCATCTTAATTCTTTATTTTAAATTAGATTGAGATTGTTTATATTTTTATATTAATGCCACCATCTTAATTAAAATTAGTTAAATTGTTAGATTCTATGTTTAAATCTAGAATGTTTCTAAATTAAGATTAAAACTCATAGATTAGATAAATAACTCCATATTTATGATTTTTCTCCATATTTCTCAAAATTCTTAAAATACTTAATTCAATGGTATAATTTTCATTGATATATTTTCCTAAGTTCCGATGGGTTCAACCTCGCACTTAATCGCTTTACTATCTAAATAGTTCGTGCGTTTGCGAGTTATAAATGTAAAATTTGCACAACATTGAGCTTCAACGTTTCGGATCATCGAAAAAGAGGTGAAAATCATGTTTGTTTAGGTTAAAATTGAAAGAAATGCAGTTGGGAAGAAAATATGGAGGAGAGCTTCAGAAGCAAAGATCGGTTGGCTAATTGACTTTCTAGGGTATGATAGGGTTTGTGTAGAGTGTTCATTATTTAAAAATTAGTTTTTGAAGTTTGTGGGACCAAAACAATTGAAAAGAAAAACAAAAAAACAAGAAAGGAATGCAATTGGGTCAACCGTGTGCATGGCGTGTACTGGCCTAAAACCTAAGAAAACAGCGCCCAACCCAGGACGTCATGCTCAGGATCACAGGCTGTCACACTGTACAGACGGATACGCACGTATCGCCACGCCTGCATTGTACTGTATCTGGATTTTCCATTACGATTAGGCCAGTACATGCCGCATGAACTGAATTCGTAACCAAATTATTGTAGACACTAATATTAAAATATGTTAAATTTTATCTCATTCTATATAATATACATGTGATTCAATTTAATTAATTTTTCATTGTAATATTTTTAACTTGCACCTTCTCTACATCACAATTCACAACCATCATCGTTCATATAGGATCATTTTCCATAAGAGGTTTTGTTTCAAACAATGTTTCTAAAATTGTTGGTCCATTTGATTTATTAGTTGATGTTGGATAATTTAGCCTTAACAGTGACTTAAAACATCGGTGTCCCTCACTTCCAAAATTAATCAACTTAGAAAAGACTCAACCACGTAAACCACTTGCCTAAGAGGTCATAATCACGTGGGATGCACATGAGATACACGAGGGGGAGACATTTATTCAAATGTTGCTTGGGGCAACTAATATGGATAAAAAAATATTAATATAAATTAGTTCATTAAAAGTTAATATAAACATTCGATCAAAATTTTACATTTTAATTCAACTAATAATTTAATTCAGAAAACATTATTAAATATATACTATAAATTGTTTTGAATTAGTTTACAACGGATAATTTTTACATAAAAGCCACTCAATTAACAAAGAAAATGATATATATTTGGTCAAACTATACTTGGATTCATTGGCCATAAATATTTCATCACCTTTGTTGATAATTTCTCAAGTTTTGCTTTGTATGCTTTGAAAGTGTTCAAAGCATAAGTTGAAAATTAACTTGATAGAAAAGTGAAGTCATGAGGTTTGATAGATATGGTGAATATTATGATAAATATATATAATGGAACATAATCCGAGTATGTTTGCAAGATTCATACAATTGAATGGCATAGTCGCTCAATACACTATGCCACATACGCCTTAGCAAAATGGTGTTGTTAAAAGATGTAAAAAAATAATGAAATGGTCAGAAGTATACTTAGTAACTTCTCATTACGTAATTATATCTGGTGTGAAACTAGTAAAACAATAATATATATCTATAATTGGATTTCCAATAAAGCAGTTCCTAAAACATCTTCTGAACTATGGAAATGATGGAACCCTAGTTTAGGACATTTACATGTTCGGAGTTGCAAGGTGGAGGTAAGACTTTATAACCCACATGAAAAGAAACTAGATCCTAGAATAGGTAATGGATATGTTATTGGATATCTTGAGAGATCCAAAGGATATAGGTTTTACCGTCTAAATCTTGTTATCATGCCACATGATATCGTTAATTTTAAAGTAATGGCACAATCACTTCCTAATATATATCAACTGCAATATAATCTAGAAGTTGCCAATAATCCAATTATAGATGATGTTCATCCAAAGCAAAATGTAGATGAAAATATAGTTTAAAGAAAGTCTCAACGAGTGAAGAGACTTGCTATGTTGGATGACTATATTATATTATGTATCTATAAGAATATGACTTTTACATAGGTGTTGAAGGTGATTCAATTAGATTTTCACAAGCTGTAAAGGTTAAATACTAAGAAAGATGAGCTAAAATCTACGAGGAAAAATTAATTCTGTGAAGGGTCTAAAATTTTTGGTTGCAAATGGATATATAAAACTAAGAGAGACTCAAAACGGAATATTAAATGATTTAAAGCTAAAATTAGACGGTTAAAATTGTTATTTTACCTTTCAAACTTAGATTTAACTTTTCAATGTCCATTTGATGAAGATCATAGATAAAACATTTATACAATAATAGAAAAAAACATTGAGCTAGAATTAATTAGTGAACCGCATTTTCAACTTTTTGGTAGAATTCATGTCATCTAAATGTTCTGATTATAGGATGAATCCTATCCTTTGACATCTATGATCAAAGAATCCAAGCCTTTAAGCCTGGGTGCCTCAAGGAACCCATGTAAGCTTTTTCTTAAATTACTATTTTAATCTTTATTTTAAATTTGAAGAGTTTAAAAATATAATTTTAATTGTCTAATCAAATTGATTTCTTTCAATCACATTAAAGTGTTTAGATGTTTTAAATGGACTAATCAAATTAATCTAAAGTGAGTCCATATAAAGTGCAAATTTTAAATCAAACGGTGTATGGACATTTGGGAAGAAACATAGAAAGTAGGCCTGCTGGATCGTGTTTATCTAGCAAATTAATTATTTGTCCTAACTTTTGTGGAGAAAAGAGAGTGAAGATAAAATACAAAGAGGTTGGAGTGATGGTCGGATCTCATCTCAAAAAGCAAGACTTCTAAGTTCGATTTTCATTCTACTCGAAAGGGTCACTCTCCGGAAAGTTACACAGTGTGTGTGGATAAAGGGGCTTGCACATGCCCCATAGATTAATCGAGTGCTCTTAAAGACCTGAAAACTCCGTTCATTAAAAAAAAAGTGAAGACAAAGAGGAGAGACATTTAACTAATATAAAAAAAATTAAAAATGAAAAAAAAAAAAAACAAGATCAAAGAAAAGTGCAGATGCAATGTGGTAGGTCCACCATTGGATTGCGTCTGACCTGATACATGAATTTCATTTGTATAAATAAAAAAAAATAAGATTAAGAATAATATATTTTAGATTCGAATCACTATTTATCTAAAAAGATTTTATCAGATGTACATTGCGTGACTGATTAAGAATAATAAATTCTCCTTTTACAAAGTATTTTAAAAGATAATAACCTTTAATGCTAATTCATAAATTATTCAACTATCTGAGCACTTATCTTTTCTTTTCTTGTATTATATAAATACATATCATAAATATTTTCTTTTCTTTTTAAAAGTAATTGATGTAGTTCTAAATATTGAACATTTAAAACAATCACATAATGAAGCAATTTAAGTATAAAAGAAACGACAATGTTACAAATATCAACGATAATTTCAATTTTACTACAGTTTTATCCGTAAAATATCATTATCACGTTAATAATATGTATTTATCACCTATCTAGTTTTTAACGGTGAATTCCCAATAAAATGACGTTAAAAACGTGCTAAATGATAATATTAGGACAATATCCCGGTAAATTTTTTATAATGTCTCCTTTTTTAATGGAAGTATTTTTAATTGTTCATGAATGATAATAAGATTTTTTTATTTTATTAATATTTTCATTTGTTATCCTTTTATTTTTTAAAAATATTTATATTTTCTCTCTGAGATTTTTCTTTAATTTTTCAATAAAAGTCTGCGAATTTTAAAATATCCCATTGTGACAATGAGGAACAGTAACAATATTAACAACTAGAATCTACCATTAAATGAGATAAAGTTATAGAAAGGTAGAGACCCTTGTGCCCAAACGTGTAAAATAGTAATCTGAACATTTTCTAATTTTACTCTTCATTCAGCCATTTGTATCGCTCTGCATATAAAACTCAGGCCAAATAAAAAATAATGGTTGGTGTGAAAGCTTCAACCACAAAAACAAGGTTATTTGGAGAGTTGTTGGACCTGACACATTTAAGTAATAACTTGGATTTTAGGAAGAATGATTATCCATAACTGAGAAAAGACCTGGTTTTTCTGTTTTCTTTCAATTCAAGAAAAATTGATTTCCCTAGCTTTGTATCCATTTTGCTTATTAATAGCTTTATATTCCTTGCCCTTTTTCCCTTACTGATTCATTCACAGTGGATTTCATTATTTGTGGATAGAAAAGCTTGCACATGCTGTAAGAATTAGTCAGGTGTTTACACCCTGGAATTTAAAAAAAAATAGTTAGAGAGGTAGTGTTTATTTAATTGCGTTCTCTTATCTCAGGTGAAGCAGCCAGGCCCTTCCAGTGTGCCCCTCCATGGCTTTTTTAATTGGATGTTCCTCCTTTGATAATTGATATGTTCAAGAACTATTCATTAGCCCTTTATTAAAATAATATTCACACAAATTTCTAAAGGATTGCATAATCCATCTAATCACGGACCCATGAAGCACACATACATTCTTAGGCATCAACGTTTAGTATTGAATAATTAATAAAAAAACGTAGCAAATCGATTGGTGGAGGCTACAGTGGTAATATACTTTTTTGGCTTTGCATTATTTGGAAATCTGGAAAATTGAAGGGTAATTTGTACCGGGAGAAAGGAATCAAACTGGAACAAATTATTTTAGATAAAACCATTGTAATTCCGTTGAAGTAATTATTTTTCATTTGGTGCATTTAATTGAGTAGTTGGGTCATTGGAAGGTGGGTATTTGGGTCATTTAGTGGATGAGGCCAAATCCAAGGTTCTAATGAGCTAAGTCCAAATTTATGAGAAGCTAATTAGATGGGGTTTAATCAGTGTGTCCTTTGTTAAATCTGTCCATGTAGTCCAATGCAATATGCTCAATCAAGTCTAGGTCCATGATGCTTACATCACGGGAGAAAAGAATGGAAATAGAACATATTATTTGAGACAAAACTATTGCCATTTACCAAATGGAAAATAATATAGAAATAATTATATTTCATTTCATTGGAAGTAATTATTAAATTTAAAAGAACTTAGACGAGTTTATATGAATTGACTCAACTTGATAGGATTTCGAGTTGTACGAATCCATGAGTTTTACTTAGTTCTTTTCAAGTTGAATCCAAAACCTCAATTGACTTACTCAACTCGATAAGATTTTGAGTCTAGTATGAGTTTTGTGTTTTCAAGGTACAGGAGAGAGAGATGGATGGAGAATTGCAAATACACCAAAAGTGACACTAAAATGGAGGCAATCACAAAGAATTAAGTAGGCATGTCCTCTAACTACAGTAGATAATCACACTAAAAATTTGAAGAACACAAATAAAGGTGGAAAGTGGCAAACCAAGAATGTATATTAAGCTTCGAAAAGCATTTATTAGCAATTTAGAAAGATGCCTTACAATACATGATAGGTCACATACACACAATAACAACATATACTATCCCTCGGAAAACCATTCATTATAACCAAAGAGGTGGACATGCGACTTTATTTCTCAATAGCTTTGTTTGTAACTAGTATTAAAACTTATTGGTAGGCCATAGCCATGAAATGATCATTGAAGTTGCCTTGATATTTTTACAAGCTAAACTTGTAAATGCACGTCAATTTCTTTTTAAAAGAGTTGCAGGTAGAGTCTGGGGGCATTTCTCTCCTAGGCCTTGGATTATAGCTTTGGCTCCTTCCACAACCCTCGAAATGACTTCAGCTGCAGGAACAATATCATCCACTAATCCCACTCCTTGCCCTGCTAACATACACATGTCCTCAAGCTCACCACTTGTAGTCCTGTTTGCAACTTGACCCGCAAATCGGCGAAGAGTTGCCTCCTAACATGTTAAAAATAAATTATAAATCTCTATCTATAATATTCTTCATGAGCTTTCTCTTGGCCTATCATGCTTAGATACGTTTCCTTTTGAATAAGTTAACAATGATCAGGAAGTTACCTTCCAATATATAGTTGAGTACCCAATGATTGGTTGAGTTGCATCATTTTGCACATCATCTGGTGCATTTCGCCATTTCTTGTGAAAGGGTGTGTTCAAGCAACGAACAAATGCCCTCCATGTTGCTCGACCATATAAATCAGTACGATCAGTTTCATCTCCTTTGTAATTAAGAAGTTGGCGTTTGTAATAATCATTTGCATATGATTCATTTGTCGCTATAAACCTGTTTAAATGGAAATAATGAGAATTATGTTTGAGACTTGGTGGTTAAAAATATGTGAATTAAATCAATTAATTGCCACTTATTCTGGTTCCTAACAATTCTACATCACTAGGTTTGTAGTGATTAGGCCCTGGTCCAATCTATTATGTAACTGGGCCTAAAAAACAAGCTTACGATCAGATGATGTAACTTGATTGGGCTTCAATATTTTTAATGCTTTCAAGTAAGAACGAGCAAGAATATGGCGACTTCGTCTAGACTTTTAACTCAAACTCTGATGAAACAAATGTAGTTGAGATTATTTGCCCAAGTTTAGTTTAGTCCATTTGAAATTTTGACCAATGTATAGTTTGAGGATACGAAGCCTTCAAACTTAGTTTTTTCCATTGAAAAGGATACAAGATGTCGATATTTGAGTTTTCGAACAATCATCTATCCCTTAGTAATTGGGTTGGGGCTTCTTTTAATTTCCTCCAATTGGTTTCAATAATTTATGCTGTGATAGACTAACCTTGTCCCCATACATATACCCTTGGCACCTAAGGATAAGGCGGCGACATAGCCACGTGCATCAGCTATGGCTCCTGCAGCAACTACTGGAATATTTCTATCACCAACAATGTCCACAATTTTAGGAAGCAATGTCATTAAAGGAACCTATAGAACATGGAGAACCGACGATTAATTACTAAAGCCAACCACATGGACATTCACAGACGAATGGCAGTGAAGATTACTTCTAAAAAGGTTAATGGAAAAAGTTAAAATTCGAAACCAACTTAAAATAATAAGGACAATGCGTCAATACTGGTTTGGATAATTTAGTGTCTAAAGCATGATGGTTAAGCCCATTGATTTGGTAACCATCATAGTGGGTGGCAGAGATCCAAAAGCAGTCATAGATTGAAATACCACAACCCTCTAATCAAGGACCTACTGGAGGGTAAATAAAAAGATAAAAATATATGGTACAGAAGAAAGTCAAAAGATCATATGGCTATGAGTGGCAGAGCAATGAGCTGGAGCAACATTCTGATAAGTACAGAAAAATAATAATTTCACCCTTAAATATTGGATTAGTTAGTTCTTTAATTTTGTTTATTTTTTATTATTATTGTAATATATTATATATTTAAAAATATTAGTGTTTATATCTCATTTTATCTAATTAATGTGTTTTATGTATGTTTAGGTTGAATTATTTTCTAAACCCGAAGACGACCTGATTTGGTGGAATGTTTGATTTAGAGCAATCGGTTCAACAAATTTCATACAAATGAAAATAGAATCAAATGGGAACAAGCTTATGATGAATGTGTAGATTATGGGTGCATGGCTGAAATATTCGTATCATCAATCTAGACATCAAAACATTGGTGATCAAACCAGAAGGTACAAAGAGGAAGAGTCAAATACAGACATATCTAGAGCACAATGAAGGGCCCGGATTGCAACACCTTGCGCTTGTTAGTGAAGATATATTCAGGACCTTGAAGGAGATGAGGCAGAGGAGTTGTGTTGGGGGTTTCGAATTCATGTCATCACCTCCAACAATGTATTACCTGAATCTGAAGAACAGAGCTGGAGATGTGCTGACAGAGGCAAGAAAGAAATAAAAAGAATCAAAGCAAGCAACAAACTTTTTCATGAGAAGCAACTGGTATCCAGCGTCCCTAAACTGAATGGAATTTCAGTTTCTTAGAACATTCATCGTTGAGCAAAACATAACATTGCAGCATAATGGAAAAGGCAAGAGAAGATTGAGTAAGAAAAGAGATATGAATAGAAGGATGGAAGGGCTGCTTTCGAATAGAAATAGATGGGTTTGCTGTGACCAAGAAAGAAAAGCAGAGATGGAGAAAGAATAGGAAGAGAATAAAAATAGAAAATAAAGGAATAGAAAGGAGGTGTTGGCCGAATGAATGAGATAGAAAAGAAGAAAAAAAGAAACTGCCGTCGAGAGTGAAAGCGGCCAGCAAAGAATCGGCTGGAACTGGAAGTGGATCCCACTTGCACTTGCTTAATTTTACATCTCCAACCTCTTTAAATTGAGATCCCCTTTCACAGCAGAATCGAACCTGGAACTGGGCACAACAAGAAGGCTCGGCTGAGAACAGAGAAGGATTATGGCAGAAGCTCGAGATCTCCAAGGATGGCTCGGATTTTATTTTATCCATCTCTTTTCTTTAATTCTTTTATGATATCTGGCTAATTTCTTATACTAAGGTTGAAGATGAAACCTCATTAATGAAATAATGTTCTTTTATTTGTTTATTTAATTTCTAAATATGTATGTTCAATTATTTATGATTTGTGCTTCATTAGATTAATTAGATGTTAATTATTTTCACCACTAATATCATGTATTTGTGGTAGTTAATATTAATATTTGATTCATCATTGCTCGGCGTTTAAATTAATTTAAAAGTAAAACCTTTTGATTCATTGTTTTCTTTTATTTTAATTTAAATACATTGGATGCTTAGATTAATCCCTTTGATCCATTGTCTTTTGAGTTAAGATTGCATACATTAAATACTTAGAATTTACATTTTTAAGCAAAGGAAAATCAATCTTTGAACATCATATTAATGAACATAAATGTTTAAATCTCTAAAAATTGGGAATTAATAAATAAATAATTAGAAGATTATGGCTTTAATGGTGGTGGAATCCGATACCTTAATAATTTCTCTCACTTTATTCAATCTCTATTTTTAGTTGTTTTATTTAATTTTACATGTTTAATTCAACCATCCTCCATAAAAATTGTTAACTAGGTTAAGGTTAAAATATTAGGCTTTTTAATTTGTTTTCCCGTTCATTCTAAATCAAGTCCATGTAGGTTCGACCTCGCATTTGCATATCTCTATACATCAATTCGATTTGTGCATTTGCGAGTAATTATAAATTTAAAATTTACACAACACATTCTATACAAAGATCATATCAAAATTTAAAAAGAAGTAGAAGGCCATCAAAATCATTATCAAAGATAAAATTCATCTATGGTCATTTTTTCGAGTTCTAATTCTCTATTTAACCCTCTCATGAAAACAATAAATCATACACTCAATCACTCCACCATCAACTGTGTCTTTCTGTTGAGTTTGGCTCAAAAGGCCAATATTAAGTTGGGCCCATTAGGCGTAAGTTCTCTTGTAAACCAATCTTATATAAGGGTAAGTTTTACTCTTTAGGGTTAAGTTGATCTCAAATCTCTCTATCAGATCAAAGGGGAGACTATGGAGAGATTCATTGTAGCACCCTGTTTATCATTATCTTCATAGTGAATTGAGCAATCGCTTCGTGGACGTAGCCTTCGGGTGAACCACGTAAATCGCTTGTCTCTTGTGTGGTTGTGATCTGTGTGATTTGCATTTATTTCATAACACTTTCTTTATCCAGCTTCCATCCACATTTTATGTAGAAGATAATTATGACTACAATTATTTGTGGTAGGGCTAGCAACTTCTATAAACACCAAGTAGTTTCGAGTTTGGTTCGGCATTCCAACCTAATCAATGATCGAGTTGGATCCAAACTGATCTGTTTAACAATCAAGTCAGGTGAGGTTAATAACTCTTATGACCATATTGATCTGAACCCAAATTGGTCCAAAACCCGACAAGAACCAAACCTATCGTCCCTTTGTACACTACCTATAAATCCAAACCTTCAAACTAGATGTACTCCAATCAAATTGATAATGCTAGTCCGACAATTTCATAATCGTAGGAGCAGAAAACTCTATGAAATAACACCTGCTCATTTGAACCAATTGAGCAACATTGCACTTTATTGTGAGAAAAGCAACAACTTTTATTTTGTAAGAGAAGTGAAAACTAACTAATATACTCAATTTGATTGGTTTTGAGTTGGATTTCTATTTTTAGATTTTCAAGCCATGGCAACACCTAGTGGTGAACTCACAGAATGTCCATCACAAACCTTAAAATTTTGAGGGAGTGAAAAATAATATCATTTCCGGTTTACCCCAATCCACTCCATGCTAGTGAGGCGTGCCTCGCAAGAAATTCAACGTGTTCTTTATAGGTTTTACCCTCCATACTAACTCTTCCAATCAATTAGAACTCAAAAAAGTGAGAGAAAGAAAGAACAACTGACAGTTCCGACAATGTGACCTCCAGCCTCTACCCCTTGAGCAATGATGCAATCAACCCCTGCTGCAACTGCCTTTTCAGCTGCTTCAACAGTTCCCACCTGAAGATGAAAAGTAGAAAAGAAAAAGACATTGATGATGAAGACGGTTATCAATAAGTGGACCACACTGATTCAAGCTTAATGCTCGAAGACTCAAAACGTTTATAGGGGATCATAATGAAATCACCTGACAGGGACGCATAACCTAGCAAAATATATTTTGGAGAAAGAGCCTAAACAAATAAAGTTTATTTGTTGTTTTTTAATTTAATAAATTTACATAAAATTACTAGAAATGTTTTCTCATATTCTTGAACTTTTTGTTCACTGTGACAAGTTCGATGCTCAATCTATAAGGTGTGTCTTTTTTGGATATTCTTCCACTAAAAAGGGTACATTTGTTACGACTCGATATCTCATAAGAATCTTATCTCCCGTGATGTACGTTTTATTTAATCTAACTCTTATTTTCAAGCACAAGGTGATTCTGGAAATCGGTCCCAAGGGAAGAACTTATCTGATTTGATACCTCTTCATACTATAACTGATGATGTCTCTGTTAGCCTCAATACTGAGATTATATCACCAAATAGTCAACCAATGTCTCTAGCAACTGAAATACCGGCATTTCTGCTATGAAAGAGAAAGTTGTTGCACGGTCCAGTGCAAAGGCAGAGTGTTGTGCTATGGCTTCAACAACTAGTGAAATTATTTGGCTTCGAGCTTTGTTGCAGGATTTAGGTTTTGGTTATAATCAACCAACACAAATGTTTTGTGATAATCAGGTTGCAATTCACATTGCTTCCAATTCAATATTTCATGAGCGAACTAAACACATTGAAGTGGACTGTCACTTTGTTCGAAATAACTTGCACCCTGGTGTTATTTGTACTCCATTTGTTCACATTGATCAACAATTAGCAAATATCTTCACAAAAAGCCTTCCTGCTGCCAAATTTCAAGAAATATTATCCATGTTGGACTCCATTGATATCTTCGCACAAACTTGAAGGGGAGTGTTGAATAAAAGAGTGCTTGTGTGGGAATGTGTTTCCTAATTCAATTATGACTCTTCTTTGTTCTCTTATAAATACATATATGCTGTAATTACTTGATACAACACAATTATAAAATCACTCTTTCTCTATGGTTTTTCCCTAAGGGGTTTTCCACGTAATTCTCTTGTGTTCTAGTGTTTATGATTTATTGTGATATATCTTTCTACACCAGCACATGCATGTTGACTCCATGTTTTACAAATTCAGAGTACTTATTCAACTGGGTTTGTGAGTCACGATGGAAGACTCCAACATCAACTAGAGACTCTTTGCATAGTGAGGAAACAGTTAGCAATTAACATTGGCTGAGACGGTGCACTGTTTGGGCTGGACAAAAACAGTAAGCAGCCAAGATGTGTTAGTGGGGAGGCCTAATCCCATTAGGATTTAGTGTTGAGGAAGGTGCATGGGTTTCTTTCTATGAGATCAGTGCACAGGACACCCAGCTGGAAGACTCCAAATCACAGTTGGACTGATCTAGAAGGTTAGCTAGAGAGGAGAACACGTCACAGTCTCTGCAAGCAGAGAGGACAGATCTGTGAGAGAACGGTTGCTGCCAGCATACAGAGAATAATATTTATCATTTTTTAACAGTTAGTCCACTTGAAGAAGGATTGAAATTCCTTGGAGAGGAGGAGAGAGAAAGAGAGAGGATGCCTGATGGATGACTTTGATGCCATGTTTGTGAGCTTCATCGACCTTGTCTTTAGGGAAGTCACCCCAAAATACTTGCAAGCAGGCCAGTTTCTCATCAAAAATAGCCCTTATGGTCTCTGTGTTGTCGAATTCCAAAAGAATTCCTGCTCCAAATGGTTTATCTGTCAGTTTCTTCGTCTCCTTTATTGCCTTGACAGTTGCATCGTAGTCGTTCTGCAACCAATCAAATTGGGCATCACCCCATTTGAAATCCAATTGGAAATTCAAATTCCAGAAGAAGAAGTGAAGAGAAGAGAAAGAGTAAGAATAAAACATACGACGGGGCTGGCAAGGAGTCCTATCCCACCAGCGTTGGCTACAGCAGCCACTAGCTCTGGGCCTGAGACGTCGGCTCCCATGGGTGCCAACACGATGCCACGGTCGAATCCCAGTATCCCTCCAACCTTCATTATTCTTGCTTCTGCTTCTCGTTTCTAACTCACCACACCAGTGTTAGGAATAATTAATGCGGAATAAACAATAATAATCAATTAACAGAATAAAATCAAGCACCAAGCAATGCACCGATATTACGTCGTTCGGCCAACCCAACTTACGTCTACGGAGCTTGTAACCTGGTGTTCACTCACACAGTACTATTTGACGTACTGTACTACACAAGCACGCAGCTCCCTGCAAGTCTGGCTGTATGCAGATCACCTTGTTCTCTTCTCACACTTTGTATTGCTGCACGTTGGTTCTCTGTTATACAGCTGACACGCAGAGGGATCTGAGCCTGACTTTCTCTGGGTTCTCTCTTGCTGATCCCTTTCTCCTCTCTCGTCGCCGATCAAGATCAAGAAACCCACTGATCTGATCGCTCTCTCAGTTCGTGTCTCTGTTCTTGAAACTACACACGGATGTTTTTTTCTCTCTGTTCAGTCCTTCTCTCGAACTCTATGTATATATATAGAAGAACCCAGCAAACAGTTAGTAGTTGCTATTCCTTTAATTTAGGAATTACATATTAATCAACTTGTTTTAGTTGCATTACACGGCACTTCTTAGCAGTTAGCATAAGTATTTAACAAGATTACCATGGGCCCACTTTAAGTATTCTACCCACATCCCAACAACCAGCTCGACGTTTCCTGTATCCCTATAGTGTTAGTTTTATATAGTTTAGTGTTATATAGGTGGCATTGGGTAGAGAGAGAGATCCTAGAATAGATAATGGATATGTTATTGGATACCTCGATAGATCCAAAGGGTATAGGTTTTACCGTGCCACATGATATCGTTAATTTTAAAGTAATGGCACAATCACTTCCTAGTATATATCAACTACAATATAATCTAGAAGTTGCCAATAATCCAATTATAGATGATGTTCATCCAAAGCAAAATGTAGATGAAAATATAGTTTAAAGAAAGTCTCAACGAGTTAAGAGACTTGCTTATGTTGGATGACTATATTATGTATCTATAAGAATATGACTTTTACATAGGTGTTGAAGGTGATTCAATTACATTTACACAAACTGTAAAGGTTAAATACTAAGAAAGATGAGCTAAAATCTACGAGGAAAAATTAAGTCTGTGAAGGGTCTAAAATTTTTGGTTGCAAATGGATATATAAAACCAAGAGAGACTCAAAACGGAATGTTAAATGATTTAAAGCTAAATTTAGACAGTTAAAATTGTTATTTTACCTTTCAAACTTAGTGAACCAGATTTTCAACTTTTTGGTAGAATTCATGCCATCTAAATGTTCTGATTATAGAATGAATCCTATCCTTTGACATCTATGATCATAGAACCCAAGCCTTTAAGCCTGGGTGCTAGATAATTTTTTTCTTAAATTACTATTTTAATTTTTATTCTAAGTTTGAAGAGTTTAAAAATATGATTTTAATTGTCTAATAAATTGAGTTTTTTCAATCACATTATTAGATCTTTTAAATGGACATATAAAATTAGTCCAAAATGAGTCCATATATAGTGAAAATTTTAAATCAAACGGTGGAATGGACATTTGGGAAGAAACATAGACTGCTGGAACTTATTTGTTTGTCCTAACTTTTGTAGGGAATAGAGAGTGAACATAAAATTCAACAAGGTTAGAGTGATGGCCAGAAACTCATCTTAGAAAATAAGAGTTCTGAGTTTAATTTCCACTCCACCCGAAAGGACCACTCTCTATAGAGTTACTCAGTGTGTGTGGGTAAAGAGGTTTGCACATTCTCCAAAGATTAATCGGATGCTCCAAGAGACCTGAACACTTTGATCATTAAAAAAAAAAGAGTGAAGACAAGAGAGTAAGAAAGACATTTCACTAATATCAAAAAAAATTAAAAATTAAAAAAAAAAAATCAAAGAAAATGTGGTAGCTCCACCATTGCGTCTGACCTGATACATGACTTTCATTTGTATAAATACATAAAATAAGATTAAGAATAATATATTTTAGATTTGAACTCACTGTTTATCATTAAAAAGGTTCTATTGATGTGATGTTCTATTACTGTTTATCGCAATCCTACTTTGTGGTTTACGTAATAAAAATGCAATTAAAGTATAATCAAGTTACAATTAGGAAAATATGATTAATTAAACGTGTAAAAAAACTAGGAAAACGTGCATTAAACATAGTAATTAAATCTACACCAAGAGGATGGAAAATCGTAGTTGACGGACTACAGAAATAGCTTGCAGTGGTTTGAGATCCACTTCAAAAGTTAAGATTTGCATCAAATGTATTTAAAAAAAAAATAAAAGCTCTTCTTACAAAGGTTTTTTAAAAGATAATTAAATTTTATATGTATACAGTAATAACTTTTAATGCTAATTCATAAATTATTCAACTATCTGAACACATCTTCTACTTTTTTTGTATTATATAAATACATATTATAAATATTTTCTTTTCTTTCTAAAAGTAATTGATGTAGTTCTAAATATTGAACAATTAAAGCAATTACATAATGAAGCAATTTAAGTATTAAAGGAACAATAATGATACAAATATCGACGATAATTTCAATTTTACTATATTTTTATCGTGAAAATATCATTATAACGTTAATAACATGTATTTTTCACCTCTGTTATAACAGTGAATATCCGATAAAATGATGTTAAGAAGATGATAAATGATAATATTCAAACAATATCCCGGTGAATTTTTTATAATGTCACCTTTTTTAAAGGAAACATTTTTAATTGTCCATGATGAGCTCAACTTGTTACCCCCATCCTAGGAAGCGAAAGATTGCGGGTTCGAACCCCTATGGCCTAACCTTGGTGTGCCCTAGGAGTAGTGGGCTCGCCCGTGGGGTTTTATGTTGCGTTTCCCGATGTTTTCCAAACGTAAATTAAGAAAAAATGATATTAAGATTTTTTTTTTATTAATATTTTCAACCATTTAGTCTGAACATTTTCTTTTTTTACTCTTCATTCAACCATTTTTATAGCTCTGTGTATAAAACTCAGGGCCAAATAAAAAAATAATGGTTGGTGTGAAAGCTTCAACCACAAAAACAAGGTTATTTGGAGAGTTACTGGACCTGCCACATTTAAGTAATAACTTGGATTTTAGGAAGATTGATTATCCGTAACTGAGATAAGACCTGATTTCTCTGTTTTTCTTTCAATTCAAGAAGAATTGATTTCCCTGGCTTCGTATCATTTTTTCTTATTAATAGCTTTATATTCCCTTGTCCTTTTTCCCTTACTATTTCATTTGCGGTGGATTTTATGTTCTCGCGTTCTAGAGACGGAGGACGGTTAAGAACTTGTTTAGTATTTATTTCTGAAAGATGAATATCTTGATGCAATAAGTGGGACGTGGCTTTTTAATTGGATGTTCCTCCCTTGATGATTGATATGTTCAAGCACTATTCATTCTCCTTTTATTACAATAATATTCACTCAAATTTCCAAAAGGATTGCATAACACATCTAATCATGGACCCATGAAGAACACATACATTCTTAGGCATCAACGTTTACTATTGAATAATTAATAAAAAATGTAGCAAATCGATTGGTGGAGGTTACAATGGTAATATACTTTTTTGGCTTTGCATTATTTGGAGGATGATTTGAGTTTTTGACTACTTAATTGAAATCTGGAAAATTGAAGGGTCATTTGTACCAGGAGAAAGGAATCAAACTAGAACAAATTATTTTAGATAAAACCATTTTCATTCCATTGAAGTAATAATTTTTCATGTGAGGCCTTTAATTGAGTAGTTGGGTCATTGGAAGGTCGGTATTTGGGTCATTTAGTGGATGAGGCCAAATCCAAGGTTCTAATGAGCTAAGGTCAAAGTTATGAGAAGCTAATTAGATGGGGTTTAATTAGTGTGTCCTTTGTTAAATCCGTTCATGTAGTCCAATGCAATATGCTCAATCAAGTCTAAGTCCATGATGCTTGCATCACGGGAGAAAAAAATGGAAATAGAAGAGATTATTTTAGACAAAACTATTGTCATTTACCAAATGGAAAATAATATAGAAATAATTATATTTCATTTCATTGGAAGTAATTATTAAATTTAAAAGAACTTAGACGAGTTTAAATGAATTGACTCAACTTGATAGGATTTCGAGTTGTACGAATCCATGAGTTTTACTTAGTTCTTTTCGAGTTGAATCCAAAAATTCAATTGAGTTACGCAACTCGGTAAGATTTCAAGTCCATTATGAGATTTTGAGTTTTCAAGGTACAGGAGAGATAGATGGATGGAGAATGGTAAATACACCAAAAGTGACACTAAAATGGAACAATCACAAAGAATTAAGTAGGCATGTCCTCTAACTACAGTAAATAATCACACTAAAAATTGGAAGAACACAAATAAAGAGGTCGAAAGTGACAAACCAAGAATGTATATTAAGCTTCAAAAAGCATTTATTAGCAATTAGAAAGATGCCTTACAATACATGATAGGTCACATACACACAATTACCACATATACTATCCCTCGGAAAACCATTGATTATAACCAAAGAGGTGGACATGCAACTTTATTTCTCAATAGCTTTGTTTGTCACTAGTATTAAAATTTATTGGTAGGCCATAGCCATGAAATGATCATTGAAGTTGCCTTGATATTTTTACAAGCTAAACTTGTAAATGCACATCAATTTCTTTGTAAAGAGTCGCAGGTAGAGGCTGGGGGCATTTCTCTCCTAAGCCTTGGATTATAGCTTTGGCTCCTTCCACAAACCTCGAAATGACTTCAGCTGCCGGAACAATATCATTCACTAATCCCACTCCTTGTCCTGCTAACATACACATGTCTTCAAGCTCACCACTTGTAGTCCTATTTGCAACTTGACCCGCAAATCGGCGAAGAGTTGCCTCCTAACATGTTAAAAATAAATTATAAATCTCTATCTATAATATTCTTCATGAGCTTTCTCTTGGCCTATCATGCTTAAATACATTTCCTTTTGAATAAGTTAACAATGATCAGGAATTTACCTCCCAATAAATGGTTGAGTACCCAATGATTGGTTGAGTTTCATCATTTTGCACATCATCTGGTGCATTTTGCCATTTCTTGTGAAAGGGTGTGTTCAAGCAACGAACAAATGCCCTCCATGTCGCCCGACCATATAAATCACTACAATCAGTTTCATCTTCTTTGTAATGAAGAAGTTGGCGTTTGTAATAATCATTTGCATATGATTCCTTTGTCGCTATAAACCTGTTTAAATGGAAATAATGAGAATTATGTTGGAGACTTGGTGGTTAAAAATATGTGAGTTAAATCAATTATTTGCCTACTTATTCTGGTTCCTAACACTTCTACATCAGTTAGGCCAGCTCAGAACTATATCACTAGGCTTTGTAGTGATTAGGCCCTGGTCCAATCTATTATGTAACTAGGCCTAAAAGACAAGCTTAGGATCAGATGATGTAACTTGATTGGGCTTCAATATTTTTAATGCTTTCAAGTAAGAATGGGCAAGAATATGGCGACTTTGTCTAGACTTTAAATTCAAACTCTGATGAAACAAATATAGTTGAGATTACTTGCCCAAGTTCAGTTTAGTCCATTTGAAATTTTGACCAATGTATAGTTTGAGGATATAAAGCCTTCAAACTTAGTTTTTTCCCTTGAAAAGGATACAAAATGTTGATATTTGAGTTTTCAAACAATCATCTATCCCTTCGTAATTGGGTTGGGGCTTCTTTTAATTTCCTCCAAATGGTATCAATAATTTATGTTGTGATAGACTAACCTTGTCCCCAAACATATACCCTTTGCACCCAATGATAAGGCGGCGACATAACCACGTGCATCAGATATGGCTCCTGCAGCAACTACTGGAATATTTCTATCACCAACAACGTCCACAATTCTAGGAAGCAATGCCATTAAAGAAACCTATAGAACGTGGAGAACCGATGACTAATTAGTAAAGCCAACCACATGGACATTTATAGACGAATGGCAGTGAAGATTACTTCTAACACGGTCAATTGAAAAAGTAAAAATCCGAAATCGACTTAAAATAGTAAGGACAATGCGTCAATACTGGTTTGGGTAATTTAGTATCCAAAGCATGATGATTCAGCCCATTGATATGGTAACCATCATAGTGGGTGGGAGAGATCCAAAAGCTATCATAGATTAAAAGACCACACATCCCTCTAATGAAGGACCTATTGGAGGGTAAATAAAAAATTAATATATATGGTAGAGAAGAAAGTCAAAAGATCAGATGGCAACGAGTGGCATATGAATGAGTTGGATCAACATTGTACACAAAGATCATATCAAAATTTAAAAAGAAGTAGAAGACCATCAAAGATAAAATTCATCTAAGGTTGATTTTTCGAGTTCTGATTCTCCATTTAACCCTCTCATTAAAACAATAAATCATACACTCAATCACTACACCATTAACCATTTCTTTCTTTATCTAGATTCCATCCACATTTTATGTAGAAGATAATTATGACTCCATTTAATTGTGGTAGGGATAGAAACTTCTAGTAACACCTAGTAGGTTCGAGTTTGGTTCGACATTCCAGGCTAATCAATGATCGAGTTGGATCCAAACTGATCAATTTAACAATCATTTCCAGTTTGCCCGCATCCACTCCATGGTAGTGAGGCGTGCCTCCAAAGAAATATATCTAGCGTTCTTTATAGGTTCTACCCTCCATATTAACTCTTTCAATCCATTAGAACTCAAACGAAAAAAAGAGAAAGAAGTGCAACTGACAGTTCCGGCAATGTGACCTCCAGCCTCTACCCCTTGAGCAATGATGCAATCAACCCCTGCTTCAACCGCCTTTTCAGCTGCTTTAACAGTTCCCACCTGAAGATTAAAAGTAAAAAAGAAAAAGACATTGTTGATGAAGACGATTATCAATAAGTGAACTCCTCCAATTCAAGCTTAATGTTAGAAGACTCGAAATGTTTATAGAGGATCATAATGAAATCAATGCATAACCTAGCAAAAAATTTTGGAGAAAGAGCCTAAACAAATAAAGTTCTTCTCTTTGAAACTTAATAGGCCCATAACACAAACGATTATAGTGTAGTCGTTCACAATCGCAAACATCTAAAATGTGGGTCCCATCATGGATAGCATATCCCGACCACTTCCGCCATTAGTATTTCTTTATGATTTTGATGGACAAGATCAAATAAAATTATTTACGAAAATTTTGTAAAGTACAAGTAATAATCCATCAAAAAAGAATGGCATGACTTGGGAGGTCCTCATTTCAATGGAATTGTTGGCCAGTGACGGTGGCTGCATCGGCTAATTTTGTGAGAGACTCATTCAGTAACTAACATGAAAAATACAAAATGGCCACGGACTATTCTAACTGAAAATATTTTTCAACAGCAACTAGAAAAGCACATCCACTAGTCAGTAATTAAAAAACCATAACAAACCCAATTCATCTCAAAAGCACACAAACTTTAAATGATAGAATATTAGAATAAGCAACGTGTAGTTCAAATGAAGGTAAAAAAATGGCGGATACGTTGCATATCTACCGTTACATATTAATTAGGAGAGGGTCGATACGTATCACCCGCATGCATCGGGGCTCGTCCTGGATCACGGTTGTGACGTCCCAGGTGGTCGCATTCGCATGGTTTTCTATGTATGTGCAGTGAGCATTCATTCCTTTATTTAATTTTTTTTTACTGTTTTGAGGCCCACAACCATAAAAAACTATTTAAATTTCAATATGAATCTATTCTGAATGAAAATATGATTTTAGTTTTTTAAAGTGTCCTTATTATGTTTGAAATGGTTTGAATGTTGTTTTAGAATTTAGTTTATTGTCCAAAAATTATATTTAAAGCATTTCTAATTTTTTTTAACCGAATATTAAGTAGAAGGTAAAATTTTGTTTAATTTTGTTCTAATTACATTTTTTGTATGGGAAAGGTTTATTTATTGTTTTTTAAGTTAATAAATTTACATAAAATTAATAGAAATGTTTTCTCACATTCTTGAACTTTTTTGGTATTTTTCTATTAATTTTTAAAACCATTACAAATTCTCGATTTCGCAACTTAAAAACAACATTTAAATATATAAATTTCCGCTACTTAATGATAAAAATACATATCTATGAAGCCAAAATTTTCTATAATTTTTTGCTAAAAAAATAAAATTAAAAATAGGAGAGGAGAAAAGTATTAGACTATACACCCAACATGTATCGGCAGGTTGAATATTTTTTCCCGCGGTTCAACTAAATGGCCTTCTAAGTTTGGGTTCAGTAGCATTTTAAATCAAATAACATGGCAAAAGAGTGAATCACATCTGATGATCTTCATATATATAATATTAAAAAAAAATGACCATTAAAACTAACTAATTAAATAAATATTTATATTTTTTAACGGTTAGTCCACTTGGAGAAGCATTGAAATTCCCTGGAGAGGGAGAGGGAGAGGGAGAGGATGCCTGATGGATGACTTTGACGCCATGTTTGTGAGCTTCATCGACCATCTCCTTGGGGAAGTCGCCCCAAAATACTTGCATGCAGGCCAGCTTCTCATCAAAAATAGCCTTAATGGTTTGTGTGTTGTCGAATTCCAAAAGAATTCCTGCTCCAAATGGTTTATTCGTTAGTTTCTTCGTCTCCTTTATTGCCCTCACAGTTGCATCGTAGTCATTCTACAACAAATCAAATTGGGCATCACCCCGTTTGAAATCCAATTGGAAATTCAAATTCCAGAATAAAAAGTGAAGAGAAGAGAAAGAGTAAGAGTAAGAGTAATCCATACGACAGGGCTGGCAAGGAGTCCTATCCCACCGGCGTTGGCCACAGCAGCCACCAGCTCTGGGCCTGAGACGTCGGCTCCCATGGGTGCCAACACGATGCCATGGTCGAATCCCAGTATCCCTCCAACCTTCATTATTCTTGCTTCGGCTTCTTGTTTCTAACTCACCACACTAGCTCGACGTTCCCTCTATGGTGTTAGTATTATATACGTGATACTGGATAGAGAGAGAGACAGACGTGCGCCACGTTCATTGGTGGATGCACATGTTCCATCGTTGGATAATATAATATAATATAATATAATATAATACATATGGCATGTTAATTATTTAATATATATAAAAACCATTGACTTTTAAATCATCATAATAAGTTCCACTTATTGATTGATTTGATTCTACACGGATGCCTTCATTAAAAAGTCCATTGATTTGATCAGAGAATTTCAAACTGGATACGAATATTAACTTCATTAAATCATATTACATACCCACTTTAGGCCACAAGTGGAATCCATCATAATTAAAATCACTCTTTCTTTAATCGTAGTTATCAACTTATATGAATAGTACTTTTATTCAAATTTCATTTTATTCTAAATTGATTTTAACTAATTCACTTTGATTGTTGAACTTTAAAACATTAAAAATCATAATGTTTCAACTTCAATAGACTTGATATTCAATAAAAAAACACCATCCTAAAAATATTTTCCATTGCATTTTTTTTTTTAATTTACATGTGGGAAACTGTGGAGTACCTAGCATAAAATCCACATGGGTGAGCCCACTACTCCTAGGGCACACACCAAGGTTAAGCCATGGGAGTTCGAACCTGCAACTAAGCCATGGGATCTCGAACCTGCAACCTCCCGCTTCTTGAGACAAGAGGCAACCAGTTGAACTACACCCATGTGGGTTTCATTTATCCTCATATGTTAGAACTCAACACTAAAGAAAGTGATTCTTAAAGATCTTTGTATTAATAATAAATAAAAGTATAATTTTATTAAATTTCTTATTTAATAAATATAAAAATACTAAAAACATTAAAGCCATGATATAATACATACCCCCTTATTTTATATACAAGATACACTAACTAGATATGTCATTAAATGGACTTTAAAGTCTACATAGTTGATTTTGATATAAAGAGAACCATATAAGTAGTTTGTTTATGAAGTTTTACCTCTATTTGGATCATTTTATCTCTTGATTTTGAACTTTAAAAAATCAATGACCTATACTTATCAAAATTAAAGGTCAAAATTATATGGCTTGGATCATCATTTGACAGTGAAACTTTACATAATTCATATCTATATTATCATTTATCAAATGAACTTAATATATAGGACCCACAATCTATTTGAGGATACGTATCTTTAGAATTTATTACTTAGATTATCTCGCTAGTCTAACGCGTTTTTAATTAACTTTATTTAACAGGTTGAAAGTGGAGTGTTTTGTAAGATCATATTTGAAAGTGGAATCTATCTTTTAATATGGGCACTATAATGATGGTTATAATTCTCATACACTATAATCATCTTTATTAATATCAATAAGAATTTCATTTATCTAAAGTTGGACACTAAGAGGTTGTCTAAATTTTTTATTTTTAAGTAGTGAATTTGAACTATTGAATAAATATTTATATCATTAAACTTCATATGACGGTGAAAATGAGTTAAATAAAATTGTGCAAGTCAAATCTAAATCTAAAAAGAAAATGTAGGCTAGGGCACAATCCACGCCCAAGTGTTTTGTAGATTCCCACTTTAATATATTAGTTAGCGGTATACACAGAATACCTAATATATGATCATTTATTAAAAAAATTTCAACAAAATAATTAAATGTTGAACAAATATTTTCTTACAAGTACAATGATTACTCACTAAATAAATCAATAAAAAGGCCATCATGGACCAAGATCCAAAAGAATCAATCATGTTGGGAGGTACTGCAGGGAAAGGAAAAGGTGACTTCCAGATCAGGGATAATAAATAAAATAGGAACCAGATAAAATCGTATATCGAAACGACTTCTAGCATCATCGGAAGGATTGGAACCACATTCGTAGGCCGACAATTTTTCTGGATAGGTTGAACTATTGGAAGCAAATGGAAAAGGAACACCGAGTGGGATCAAAGAAACTAGCGGACTGATCACTAAATAGATACAAATAGGTGCAAATTCCGACATCACCACAGCCCACTTCGTTCTCTCGCTCTGCTCGCAGCACTCCTTGCTCGAGGAGAGAAGTTCGTTTAGGAGCCACCGCATACGTTTACTCTGGAATTGATTCGTGAGATTTGCGATCGCTCTTTCCTCCCGCCTCGCTGGTCCTCCAAATCCCCTTGAGTATTCAAAGAAAAATGGTTTGATCATTCAATGGATCAAGCAAGGTGTTGATTTCTCTTTTCAAATCAAGGTGTTCTTCGAAAGAACCAGAGTTAGCCGAGTCGCTCGAGCAGGAGTTTCTGAAAAGCTGAGAAACGGAAGACTTAGGTCGCAAGGCGGAAACCAGAAACGGAATACCTAGGTCGCAAGGCAAGGGAGGACGGAACCCCACTTCGACTCACCAAGGAGAAGGTAAGTACTGTTACATCGTTTCTTCTGAAGTGATATAGATCAATGCCTGGACTGGGGGGGGCGTCGGCCCCTGGAAAACGTTTGCAGATGCGACCATGAATCGAACCAGGTCGAAACATTCAGCTGTCGACGGACAAAGCCGGAACGTCGACCGCAAACGAAGGATGGCCAGGCCCCGGTTCCCAGGGTTAGGGTATTCCCTATGTTGAGCCTACTCAGATCAGAACTCAACTAGTTGATTCTCTTTCGCCTATCGGCCGGCCTACACAAGCAGCTGCCGAAAACTCCAGTGCAGCAGCGAAGAAAAAGTGCGCGCTAGCAGCTAATCTCAAGCCCCAGCAAGTTACGGCGACCCGGCAAGTGTAGGCGACCAAAAGTCCGCCGCAACGCGGCAGGTGTTGGAAGGGAGCCGCAACGCGCAGCCCTATGTTGTAAGGTTGAAAAGGGAGCCGCAACGCGCAGTATGTTGTAAAGATGCGCACCCTGGAAACATAGAGCTTTCGAGCGTTGCTGCGAAAGCCGTAGTTTGCAGCTTTCGAGCTTGCTCAAAAGCCTACGTTTGCTCCTTCGCATTTCCTGCTGAGATCCCAAGTCTCCAAGTGGGCCCTCTTGGCCACCCACGACCGTCGGCTTTTTAGAGAATCCCGCTCCTGTGTCGTAGGACTTGTAGCTCGGCAGTCCACCGGGTGGGTTTGTTTATCCTTCCAGTTTCGAGTGTCTTCTTGGATAGTTATAGCGGCCCATAGGTAGACAATATTGGGCTAGTTGGACGGGTCATTACATTAAACCGACTTCTCTAAATTTCTTTCAAGATTTTAACCTTAGATTTACGAGCAAAACTGAGCCACCAGGACAACGGTCAAAGCTTAGTTGATGTTTTCCTTATATTAAAAAAGAAAAAAAAATCATCTTAAATTATTTGACATTTGAAAGAGTCCTAATGACATCATGTTATTTTTTCTTAAAAAAATTAATCACATGATATCATGTGTTGGAGTCCTTGGAATTGTAATCTTGCCTATGAATGGTTAAAAGTATAGAACATTTATATTTTATAATTTTTGCATGGATTGAAGGGGACAGGTCATGACATATGCTCCCATGTGGTGTAAAAATGACAAAAGGAATGATGGTTATTGGGCGAATTGATGGCCCAACACTCGAGTATTTATTTAGATCCATGTGACAATTTATTTTAAAAGTTGGTGGTGACTAAAGCTGCACCTTCAAAGTTTTAATAATATTATTATTATTTTAAAATATAAGGTATAAATGTATTTTCCTTTCGACACTTTGAAGATCAAACTTTTAATTCAATTAGAATTTAAAATTTAATATAGAGTTTTACAATAGATATTGCATCTCTGCATTTAAAATTAGACCAGTAGTATGCAAGTGTAGATATAGTAATTCAACCAAATAAACCGGGAAATAAACTTTCACTACTAGTAGATATAGCAATGGTCTTGAGCTTCAACGTTTCGGATAGTCAAAGAAGAGGTGAAAATCGTGTTTTTTTAGGTTAAAATTCAAAGAAATGAAGTTGGGAAGAAAATTTGGAGGAGAGATTCAGAAACAAAGATTGGCTGGCTAATTGACTTTCTAGGGTATGATGGGGTTTGTGTAGAGAGTTCCTTATATAAAACTTAGTTTTTGAAGTTTGTGGGACCAAAACAATTGTAGAATAGATAATCTATGTATTATATTTCATAAATTAAGCTATTACATGTATTTATAGCCTCTAGCCGACCCTAGGGCTATCACACTCAAACTGTAACTCTTAACTAATTATAAATCAAATACACCTCTTAATTAGAGGTAAACCCAACTTAGACTCCTAATCACACAATAACTCTATTGATATTAGAACTCTAAATATATTCCAACACGCCTCCGTAAGCTGAAGCGTGGATGAATGCGAAGCTTGGAACGTCAAGAAACGGCAGGTGAACTGCAAAAGTGGCACACCAACTGGCCACGAAGATTTGATGAAGCAACACACTGATTGGCTGCAAAACTTGTTAAAGTGGCAACGTTGACTGGCTGCAAATTTGTGCTTATGTGGCAACATTGATTGGCTGCAAAAGATAGGCGATGAACACCAATGGTGGCCTGGAATAGAGAAAGAGGTTCGGATGACGGCAGTGGCCTTAAGACAATTGTCTGGCAAACAATGATCGTAATACACGATAAATGCAGGCGACGAATGGCCTGAAAAATAAGGAGCTGAAGCCATAAAGGCCAGCAAAGGTTGTAGCCATGAAAGGCCAACAAATAAGGTTGTAGCTATGAAAGGCCATCAAACAATGGTTGAAGTCATTAAAACCAGCAAATAAGGTTGTAGCCGTAAAAGGCCAGCAAATAAAAGGTTGTAGCCATGAAGGCCAACAAATAATGTTGTAGCCATAAAAGGCCAACAAATAAGGCTATTACATTTAGAATTTCAATGGGCTGATTTTTACTGTTCATGTGAATTTCGGCGAGCCGATTTGAAATTTCGGAGAACCGAATTGCACTGTTCATGAATTTTGGCGAGCCGACTTGCAATGTCGGAAGCTGAATTGCACTGTTTATGAATTTTGGCGAGCCGACTTGCAATTCTTGTGAGCTGATTTGCACTGTTCATGAATTTTGGTGAGCCGACTTGCAATTTTGGCTAGTCTATTTGCACTATTCATGAATTTTGGCGAGCCGACTTGCAATTTCGGTGAGCCGATTGTACTGTTCATGAATTTTGGCATTCTTTTTTCTTCGGTACGGCAGGTGGAGGGAAAATTGGACATCACGGTAAAACCTGTGTTTGTATACACAAAATGCCTGTGTGAGGATCGCTATTTAATTAATGGCAGAGACCGTTTCACATGGACTTTCGAAATTTTATTCTCTATCCATGTTATTGTAGTTCTATTCATAGCATCTCTTAAAAACATAGTTCAAAATTAAAAATTTAAATTTGATTCAAAATTAATTGCCCAGATAACTCAAATGAAGTTTTCAACTTATTTTCTTTTATTTCTAAAAAAATATCAAATAAATTAAACTCTAATTCACTTATAATTTTTTTCATGAAAATTTCTCATGTAATCTATAAACATCATTGTACTTTGTATTTTAAATTTCAAATAACTTATTTAATTAACTTTTTAATTTAATAAATATAACTAAAAACATTAAAGCCATGATATAATACAAACCCCCTTATTTTCATATACAAGATACACTAACTGGATATGTCATTAAATGGACTATAAAGTATATATAATTGATTGTGATATAAAGAGAACCATATAAGTAGTTTGTTTATAAAGTTTTACTTCTATGTGATCATTTTATCCCTTGGTTTTAAACTTTTAAAAATCAATGACTTATACTTATCAAAATTTAAAGGTCAAATTTATATGGCTTGAATCATCATTTGATAGTGAAAACTTACATACTTCATATCCACGCCCAAGTGCTTTGTAGATTCCCATTTTAATACTCTCTCCGTCCCATTTTAGTTGTCTCATTTGAAACAATTGTATTTTTTAAAGAACTCTCTATATAAGGCTAGCACTCCATATGATCTCATCTATTTTCAAGACACTTTATGCTACTCTAATATAAATGAGACAACTATTTTGGGACAATTCCAAAATCCATATAAGACAACTAATTTAGGACAGAGGGAGTATATTAGTTAGTGGTATACATTGAACACCTAATATATGATCATTTATTAAATTGTTTTTTAACAAAATAACTAAATGATGAACAAATATTTTCTTACAAGTACAATGATACTTCAATCAACTAAACTTTTAATATTAATGTGTGAAATATATTTAGGACTTCCTTTAGATTGTCACACGTAGATATTGGAGTTTTTCTTAGGGTCTCTCTTAAGAATGTCTAGAGAGATGTTTATGTATAATTGAGTTTTGAGTTTTTTAAGTTTATATTTAGTGAGTAATAATTTAAAAAGATCAGTCTCTATTTTGTAAAGTAGAGACATCTTCTTACTTTTTTTTAATTATAACACATACTTATATGCATTTTAATCACAAATGAGTAGATGAATAGAAATAACATTATGTCAATTTAGAGTAAGCAAATATTAAACTCTATCCCATCATTATGAGAGTTTAAAATTTTAATAGTTTCATAGGGTTTAGATAAATATAATTTTTCGTGAAAGTTCGGCCATGTATACCAATTCACGATTTAAATAAATATGAAAAGTTTGGATCTACCTTTAAAGGCCCAGCATAGGAGGGCTCAATGAGAAAACCCACCTAGAGGTCTATTTTGCTCATGAATGTAGACCTGGCAACAAACAAATTGTTTTGAGCATCGTAGTGGACCTTACGGCTTTTGCGCTGCAACAGTTTGTAGTGGCCGCTACGTTGTCTCTCTTCTTCATTGATTTAAATAAAATTATAAGCTTCTAGAATATGTAATTGCATCAATAGCACACGATCATTTAAATATTGAAATATTATTTGAATCTTACAAAATCGATAATCTCAAATGTTGTAACAAAGTAATGTAAAATCACATTTTATCACTACATTAACAATTTAATTTGATTTATTGTAATACCCCGTGTTTGTGTAAGCATTGATGGGAGAGAAAAAGTAACCAGGTTGGGCGTCATTTGTCCCACATTGCTTATGAGGAGAGTTGTTCTATAGGCTGTAAGTTGGTATACCTCCTCCTTCTAACACAAGGCCTTTTGGGAGCAACAGTGGGTTGGCTAGCTAAAGTAAAGTTGTGTGGGCCCAAAGTGGACAATATTGAGCTAGCGGGACGGGTCGTTACAAATAGTATTAGAGCATAGTTCAACTCTATGCCTGTGAGTGATGGCCCGTATACGTGGGCCCAAAACGGACAATATTATGCTAGCGAGACGGGTCGTTACATTTATACCGACTTCTCTAAATTTCTTTGAAGATTTTAACCTTATATTAATAAGGAAAAAAATCATCTTAAATTATTTGACATTTGAAAGAGTCCTAATGACATTATGTTATTTTTCTTAAAAAAAATAATCACATGATATCATGTGTTGGAGTCCTTGGAATTGTAATCTTGCTTATGAATGGTTGAAAGTATACGACATTTATATTTTATAATTTTTGCATGGGTTGAAGGAGATAGGTCATGTGATATATGCTCCCATGTGGTGTAAAAATGACAGAAGGATTGATGGTTATTGAGCGAATTGATGGCCCAACGCTCGAGTATTTATTTAGATCCATGTGACAATTAATCACATGATATCATGTGTTGGAGTCCTTGGAATTGTAATCTTGCTTATGAATGGTTGAAAGTATACGACATTTATATTTTATAATTTTTGCATGGGTTGAAGGGGACAGGTCATGACATATGCTCCCATGTGGTGTAAACATGACAAAAGGAATGATGGTTATTGGGTGAATTGATGGCCCAACTCTCGAGTATTTATTTAGATCCATCTAACAGTTTATTTTGAAAGTTGGTGGTGACTAAAGCTATACCTTCAAAATTTTAATAATATTATTATTATTTTAAAATATAAGGTATATTTTTCTTTTGATACTTTGAAGATCAAACTTTTAATTCAATTAGAATTAAAATTTAATATAGAGCTTTACAATAGATATTGCATCTCTGCATTTAAAATAAGACCAGTAGTATGCATGTGTAGATATAGTAAATCGACCAAATAATCCGGGAAATAAACTTTCACTACTAGTAGATATAGCAATGATCTTGAGCTTCAACGTTTCGGATCGTCGAAAAAGACGTGAAAATCGTGGCTTTTTAGGTTAAAATTTAAAGAAATAAAGTTGGGAAGAAAATATGGTGGAGAGCTTCAGAAGCAAATGTCGGCTGGCTAATTGACTTTCTAGGGTATGATAGGATTTGTATAGAGTGTTCCTTATTTAAAAATTTGTTTTTGAAGTTTGTGGGACCAAAACAATCGAAAAGAAAGACAAAAAAACAAGAAATGAATGCAATTGGGTCAACTGTGTGCACTGCATATACCGGCCTAAAACTCAAGAAAACAGCGCCCAGCCCAGGACATCATGCCCGGGATCACATGCCGTCACACTGTACGGACGGCTCCGCACGTATCGTCCTGCCTGCATTGTACTATATCTTGATTTTCCATTACGATTCGGCCAGTACGCACCGCACGAGCTGAATTCATAACCAAATTATTGTAGACACTAATATTAAAATATGTTAAATTTTATCTCATTCTATATAATATACATGTAATTCAATTTAATTGAGTTTTCATTGTAATATTTTTAACTTGCACCTTCTCTACATCACAATTCACAACCACCGTCGTTCATATAGGATCATTTTCCATCAGAGGTTTAGTTTCAAACAATCTTTCTAATATTGTTGGTCCATTTGATTTATTACTTGATGTTGGATAATTTAGCCTTAACAGTGACTTTAAAACATCGGTGTTCCTCACTTCCAAAATTAATCAACTTAGAAAAGACTCAACCACGTAAACCACTTGCCTAAGAGGTCATAATCACGTGGGATTCACATGAGATACACGAGGGAGAGACGTTTATTACAATGTTGCTTGGGGCAACTAATATGGATAAAAAAATATTAATATAAATTAGTTCATTAAAAGTTAATATAAACATTCGATCAAAATTTTACATTTTAATTCAACTAATAATTTAATTCAGAAAATATTATTAAATATATATTATATATCGATTTGAACTAGTTTACAACGGATAATTTTTACATAAAAGCCACTCAATTAACAAAGAAAATGATATATATTTGGTGAAACTATAAATATCATATACTTGCATTCATTGGCCATAAATATTTCATCACCTTTGTTGATAATTTCTCAAGTTTTGGTTTTATTTATTTGTGAGATGAGAAGATTTAGACTCTAAAACCACTTCCTAGTATATATCAACCACAATATAATCCACAAGGTGCCAATAATACAATTATAGATGATGCACATCCAAAGCAAAATGCAGATGAAAATATAGATTTCAGCCTGAATTCTGACTCGATCTCCATTCTGAACCTATTTTAGCCGAGTCGGGTCAGTCGGTCAGGTTAACTTGAAAATTCCTCAACTCGACCCGAACTGAATTCCATGCGGATTTTTGTCTTTTCAACCCGACCCGAACCCCCAGACCCGACTCACATGACCCGACTCGAGTTTTACCCCTAGTTTTAAGAAAGTTTCGACAAATTAAGAGACTTGCTATGTCGGATGACTATATTATGTATCTACAAGAATATGACTTTGACATAGGTGTCAAAGATGATTCTGTTACGTTTTCACATGTTGCAAATTATGACAATTCATATAAATGGTTAAATGCCAAGAATCTACAAGGAAAAATCAAGTTTGTGAAGGATCTACAACTGTTGATTGCAAATGTATATATAAAACTAAAAGAGACTCAAAACAGAGAATATTGAATGATTTAAAGTTAAACTTAGACGGTTAAAATTGTTATTTTACTTTTCAAACTTATATTTAAATTTTTCAATGGTCATTTGATGAATCTTGACTGTTAGATTGAAGATCATAGATAAAACATTTATGCAATAATAGTAAAAAAAATTGAGCTAGAATGAATTAGTGAACCCCATATTTAACTTTTTGGTAGAACTCGTGTGAATCTATCCAACCATCTAAATGTTCTCATTATAGGATGAATCCTATCCTTTGACATCAATGATCAAAGAAACCAAGCCTTTAAGCCTGGGTGCCTCTAAGAACCCATGTAATTTTTTTCTTCAATTACTATTTTAATCTTTATTCTAAACTTGAAAAGTTTAAAATATGATTTTAATTGTCTAATCAATTTTTTTTCAATCACGTTAAAATGTTTAGATCTTTAAATGGACTAATCAAATTAGTCTAAAGTGAGTCCATATATAGTGCAAATTTTAAATCAAACGTTGTAATGGACATTTGGGAAGAAAAATAGAAAGTAGGCCTGCTGGAATGTGTTTCTCTAGCAAATTATTTGTTTGTCCTAACTTTTGTAGGAAAAAAGAGAGTGAATACAAAATCCAAAAAGGTTGGAGTGATGGCCAGGAACTCATCTCAGAAAGCATACTTATGAGTACTCCGATTTCTATTCTACCTGAAAGGGCCACTCTCCGTAGAGCAAGAGGGAAAATATCGGCCCCACCGATATTTTCCTCTCCCCACCTGATTTTTTTATTTTTTTCAACAAAATTCAGAAAAATTATAGAAAATGAAGAAAATTATGTGCTTCATGAATATGTAATTTTTCATAAAATATTGGTCATTTATATGTTCAAATATTATTTTTAACTTACGAATTCAAAAACTTCAAACTTTTTAAAAATGATGAAAAAATACAAAAAATTATAGAAAAAATTATAAGGGATCATTAAATAAATCTTGATTAGATGTATATTAAATGTTTATGATTTGTTTTCATGTTAGTAAAGAAAAAAAATTATGAGAAATAACTATTGTTAGAAATTGAGGGCTTGCTGGAGCGTAGGGAAAAAAAATAGTTAAAATGAGAGGGGTGTGGGGTCCACAAGGGATTAAGCTTTAAAGATTTTGAAATTTTCTTTTACTTGCTTGTTTCAAATAATTTAAATCTTAAAAATGAAATTTAAAATTTATTTTTTATTTATTTTGTTTTAAAATGAAAATACAAACGGATAAAAAGTTTGGTTTAAATTAAAAAAATTGGGACTTTAAAATTGATTTTTTTTTAAACACGACTTTTGCAAATTCTTAAAATTTTATTAAATTCTTTAGTAAAATTTTAACCTATAATTTCTAATTTCTAATTTTATTAGTCTAATTTCTATCATCACCTTCTTCCTCTTCCTTCCACCTTTTTCTTTTGATGTAAGTTGAAGTACAATGGCTTCTGAAGATGGGTCCTTCTTATTTTTTTTAAAGAGTTTATGATATAGTTCTTCTCTTCTTTCTTTGTTTTACTTGGAAAATGAGTATTTAGATGAGTTTTAGAAGGTAGGTGAAGGATATTGTTTTTTTCCTAATAATTATTTGAAGGTATTTCAATATTTTGAATTTTTTTCTCTTTTAAAGGTTTCTTTTTTCCCTTTTAAAGAAGACCCCATTTAAAAATTTTGTCTTAGACCTCAATTTGCTTCTAGCCGGCATTGCCTAGATGTTGTCTTTAACTTCCTATATGTAGCACTCACACATGTTAGACCAAAGTTGATTCAACTAGAGAGTGAGTAGGAGGAGGTATGGAGGGACATTAGAGTTATTAACACTAGGATCGGGTGTTTACATATGGGGTAGAGAAGACATGTTGGTTGTACCTTCCCCCTTAGACCCACTGGTGTATGAAACCAACTCCCTTGAAGGAGGTTGGAGTAACAATAAAGCCTATGGGCTATTCTAGGACTCTATGGGAACGGTGGCTTAGACTACGGTGATTCGGTCCCGTAAGTACTGTGGAGGAGTATATCTCCCACATGCATGAGATGGAGGTGATGTCTCACATGGAGTTGATTGGCACACTAGGTGTGCATTATGCGCAGGGCTAGGCACTTTTACACATGTTGGGTGTTGTGCTAGCCGGGCAAGTCACTTCCGACCACCTTGGAGCTTGACTGTATCATCCCAGTGTGGTGAGGGACACACAAGACGAGGTGGATTAGAGCATACTAGGCATGAGTCACCCGCTTAGTAAGACGTAGGTCCTAAGTCTTGTCAGGGGCTGTGACTTGCCCTTGGGACATTGGTTGCCACGTTCCATAGCGATGTTTGTGCACGGGTTAGATTCCCAAGTTTATGATCTGATATCATGACATATTTGCATAGCAATATTTATATTTCATTTCATACATCACCATGTGGGTGCATGAGTCTGTAGCATGTAATGATTTCCTCACTGAGCTTGTAGGTCAGGCAAGATTGCACCGGTTGGGTCCGAGGGACTGCAAGGAAGGGCTTAGGCTACCTCTTGATGTTTCCACGCATTGCTTAACAAGGATGATGTAATTTGATATTTTGATTGACATGGTTATGTTTATTGTTGTTGTAATTAAGAACCCATGTATATTATCCTTGACATTATGAATTATGTACTTGAAACCTATTAGACCCTTGGAAAATGTTGTATGATTGGGATGTAATATCTTTTATTGTATTATTATGAGAATGAATGGATATATGTTTGTACAAGTGTAGTTTGTAGAGATCATGATGGTCCAACTGTCCCATTTTTAGGGGAGACTGGCCAAATTTTGGTAGGAACTCCAGATCCCAAAAGATGGTCTTAGGTCCTTGATAAGAGATCCTACATGTGTTTCCCACATGTAGATGTATTATATCGTTGATTAATAAGCTAGTCAAAAACAAAAATCTCGTGCCCGCTTGGGTTGGGGCGTGACCGGGCTTGCCATATATTCACCAAGAAACGAGATTAAAAGGATAAATTTGGACCGTTAAAATGGCAGGGATCAAAACGTATAAACAGATTAAGTGCATAATGTTCACCTATTTTTTGGGACTATTTTAGCAAGATCTTCAAGGCTAAGATGGAAGGATTATCTGACAGCATATTGGGCAATTACAACAGCAAGTAATCAACATGTTAAGAAATATTAGTTTAATTTTTTTAAATATCAACTTTTATTTCTTTTAGAATGGAAGAAAATAAAAAATCACAAATATCATTCGATATGGCCGATATTTGTAGGCCCTGAAAAAATTGATATACATATATATATATATATATATATATATTTATACTTTTGCTATAGAGTTATCCAATCTATGTGGGTAAAGAGACTTGTACATGCCGAAAAGATTAATCAAGTGTTCTAAGAGACTTGGACACTTTAGTCATAAAAAAAGAGACGTCATAAAAAAAAAAAAAAAAAGGAATGAAGAAAGGGGGTAAGAGAGACATTTCACTAATATCAAAAAATAAATAAAAAATTAAAAAAACAAGATCAAAGAGAAGTGCAGGCACAATGTGGTAGCTCCACCATTGGATTGCGTCTGACCTGATACATGGCTTTCATTTATATAAATAAATATAAATAGTGATTCTATTTATCTAAAAAGATTCTATTGATGTGATGTACATTGCGTGACTGATCAAGTCCAGCACTATCCTGCAGGATATCACAATCCCACTTTTTTTTTTTAAATAAATTCTATTTTTACAAAGTTTTTTAAAAAGATATGCACTACATTTGCTGACCAAAACTTTGCATTGAATCATTCATAATACACCTGGCATAATAAATGCTTATCCAATTCCATTTCTTTTAAAACTCTTCACACATGCAATTAGATGTATTACACATGGCATTTTCTAAATATGTGGCATGTTCACATGCTTGTAAATTGCTTTGTCAAAAAGAAATGCTTGAACTTGCATTGAAAGAAAGAAAATATCTTTTTCTACTTTGTTAGGCATTAGATTAAAAAAAGTTCTTCCCCATTTTGTTACGCATTTTGATCTGGAGCAAGCGTAATAATCTGGGTCGATATGAATCGTGTCGGCCGATATCCGAAATATATTGGTTGATGAAAGTGATTTTTTTTTTAAAAAAAAAATAGAAGAGAAAAAGTTATCAGTTGATAACGAGATTTTCGCCCCTGATTTGGAGGTTGCATAATACATGACCAATATTATCGATCGCTATCTTTACCTTGATAAGATGCATTCTAAAAAAAGTTATGCTTAATTGATCACATAGCCACTCATTTATTTAACTATAGATGAACGTGTTTTAATACCTTGATGAGATTCATTCTAAAAAAAATTATGCTTAATTGATAGCATAGCCACTCATTTATTTAACTATAGATGAACATGTTTTAATGCTTCAAGAACATGTTTAGTTATTTTATAAGCTTAGATTAGATGAAAAAATCGAATGGGATAATCGTTAATAAACAGGTAAACACATGTCTGATTTCTAGAAAAAAATTCGGAATTCTCCATCTAAGCTACATGTATGTCTCTTGCATACATGTTGGTGTGAAAGCTTCAACCACAAAAACAAGGTCATTTGGAGAGTTGCTGGACCTGCAACATTTAAGTAATAACTTGGATTTTAGGAAGATTGATTATCCATAACTGAGATATGACCTGATTTCTCTGTTTTTCTTTCAACTCAAGAAGAATCGACTTCCCTGGCTTTGTATCCATTTTGCTTATTAATAGCTTTATATTCCATTGTCCTTTTTCTCTTACTATTTCATTCACGGTGGATTTCATATTCTCGCATTCTAGAGTCGGTGCTATGACGGTTAAGAACCCGCCTGAGATGTGCGAGATCTTGAGTTCAAGTCACTCTTAACACAAAAGGGATACTCCCTATAGTGTTACTCGGTATATGTGGATAGAGAGGTTTGCACATGCTCTAAGAATTAGTCAGGTGTTCTAAGAGGCGTGGATACCCTGGTCTTTAAGGAAAAAAAAAGTTGGAGTGATAACGTTTATTTAATTACATTATCTCATCTCAGGTGAACCAGCCAGGCACTTCCGCTGTGCTCCTCCATGGCTTAGACTTAGAGTTGGAGAGGCAGTGTTTATTTGCCCATTCCATCTTGATTTGAAATTTAAGAAGAATTTTTCAGGAACTTGTTTAGTATTTTTTCTGAAAGATGAATATCTTGATGCAATAAGTGGGACATGGTTTTTTAGTTGGATGTTCCTCCCTTGATGATTGATATGATCCATTGATATGTTTAATTGGTGGAGGATGATTTGAGTGTTTGACTACTTAATTGAAACCTGGAAAATTGAACGGTCATTTGTACCGGGAGAAAGGAATCAAACTGGAATATATTATTTTAGATAAAACAATTGTCATTCACCAAATGGAAAATAATATAGAAGTAATTATTTTTCATTTGCGACATTTAATTGAGTAGTTGAGTCATTGGAAGGTGGTTATTCGAGTCATTTAGTGGATGAGGCCAAATCCAAGGTTCTAATAAGCCAAGTCCAAAATTATGAGAAGCTAATTAGATGGGGTTCAATTAGTGCGTCCTTTGTTTAATTTGTCCATGTAGTCCAATGCAATATGGTCTATCAAGTCTAGTTCCGTGATGCTTGCAACACGGGAGAAAGGAATCGAATTGGAACAGATTATTTTAGACAAAACCATTAGCCTTCACCAAATGGAAAATAATATAGAAGCAATTATATTTCATTTCATTGGAAGTAATTATTAAATTTAAAAGAACTTAGACGAGTCTATATGAATTGACTCAACTTGATACGATTTCGAGTTGTACGAATCCATGAGTTTTACTTAGTTCTTTAGAGTTGAATCCAAAAATTCAATTGAGTTACTCAACTCGATAAGATTAAGAGTCCACTATGACTTTTGAGTTTTCAAGGTACAAGAGAGATAGATGGATGGAGAATGGTAAATACACAAAAAGTGACACTGAAATGGAGACAATCACAAAGAGTTAAGTAGGCATGTCCTCTAACGAGAGTAGATAATCACACTTAAAATTGGAAGAACACAAATAAAGAGGGGGGAAGTGACAAACCAATCATATATATTAAGCTTCGAAGAGCATTTATTAGGGTGGGCATGCAACTTTATTTCTCAATGCCTTTATTTATCACTAGTATTAAAATTTATTGGTAGGCCATAGCCATGAAATGGTCATTGGAGTTGTCTTGATATTTTTACAAGCTGAACTTGTAAATGCTTGTCCGATTCTGTTTAAGGACTTGCAGTAGAGTTTGGGAGGTATTTCTCTCCCAAGCCTTGGATTATAGCTTTGGCTCCTTCCACAAACCTCGAAATGACTTCAGCTGCCGAAACAATATCATTCACCAATCCCACTCCTTGTCCTGCTAACATACACATGTCTTCAAGCTCACCACTTGTAGTCCTGTTTGCAACTTGACCCGCAAATCGGCGAAGAGTTGCCTCCTAACATGTTAAAAATAAATTAGAAATCTCTATCTATAATATTCTTCATGAGCTTTCTCTTGGCCTATCATGCTTAAATACATTTCCTTTTGAATAAGTTAACAATGATCAGGAATTTACCTCCCAATAAATGGTTGAGTACCCAATGATTGGTTGAGTTTCATCATTTTGCACATCATCTGGTGCATGTCGCCATTTCTTGTGAAAGGGTGTGTTCAAGCAACGAACAAATGCCCTCCATGTCGCCCGACCATATAAATCACTACGATCAGTTTCATCTTCTTTGTAATGAAGAAGTTGGCGTTTGTAATAATCATTTGCATATGATTCCTTTGTCGCTATAAACCTGTTTAAATGGAAATAATGAGAATTATGTTGGAGACTTGGTGGTTAAAAATATGTGAGTTAAATCAATTATTTGCCTACTTATTCTGGTTCCTAACACTTCTACATCAGTTAGGCCAGCTTAGAACTATATCACTAGGCTTTGTAGTGATTAGGCCCTGGTCCAATCTATTATGTAACTAGGCCTAAAAGACAAGCTTAGGATCAGATGATGTAACTTGATTGGGCTTCAATATTTTTAATGCTTTCAAGTAAGAATGGGCAAGAATATGGCGACTTTGTCTAGACTTTTAACTCAAACTCTGATGAAACAAATATAGTTGAGATTACTTGCCCAAGTTCAGTTTAGTCCATTTGAAATTTTGACCAATGTATAGTTTGAGGATATAAAGCCTTCAAACTTCGATTTGTCCCTTGAAAAGTATACAAGATGTTGATATTTGAATTTTCGAACAATCATCTAACACTTCCTAATTGGGCTGGGACTTCTTTTCATTTCCTCCCAATGGTATCAATAATTTATGTTTGATAGACTAACCTTGTCCCCAAACATATACCCTTGGCACCCAAGGATAAGGCGGCGACATAGCCACGGGCATCAGCTATGGCTCCTGCAGCAACTACTGGAATATTTCTATCACCAACAACGTCCACAATTCTAGGAAGCAATGCCATTAAAGAAACCTATAGAAGATTGAGAACCGATGATTAATTAGTAAAGCCAACTGCAAAGACATTTATAGATGAATGGCAGTGAAGATTACTTCTAAAAAGTTTAATTGAAAAAGTAAAAATCTGAAACCGACTTAAAATAGTAAGGACAAGGCGTCAATACTGGTTTCGATAATTTACTATCCAACGCATGATGATTAAGCCCATTGATTTGGTAACCATCATAGTGGGTGGGAGAGAACCAAAAGTTATCATAGATTGAAAGACCTGTAATACCCCACTTTAGAGGAAAGTCCCACATTGCTAGTTGCATTGAAAATTCCCTGGTATATAAGTGGTAGCCTTCCTCCTTCTAGCATGGGGATGTTTTGGAGCATTAAAAGCCGTGCGGGCCGTGTGTGAGGTCCAGAGCGGACAATATCATGCTAGCGGGATGGGTCGTTATAAGACCACATCCCTCTAATGAAGGACCTACTGAAGGGTAAATAAAAAATTAATATATATATATGGTAGAGAAGAAAGTCAAAAGATCAGATGACTACGAGTTGCAGAGAAATGAGCGGGATCAACATTCTAAACAAAGATCATATCAAAATTTAAAAAGAAGTAGAAGACCATCAAAATCATCATCAAAGATAAAATTCATCTAAAGCCAGTTTTTCGAGTTCTGATTCTCTATTTAACCCTCTCATGAAAACAATAAATCATACACTCAATCACTCCACCATCAACTATGTCTTTCTTTATCTAGCTTCCATCCACATTTTGTGTAGAAGATAATTATGACTAAATTCATTTGTGGCAGGACTAGCAAATTCTAAAAACACCTCATAGTTTCGAGTTTGGTTCGGTATTCCAGCCTAATCAATGATCGAGTTGGATCCAAAGTAACTTATTTAACAATCAAGTCAGGTGAGGTAGTAACTCTTATGGCCATACTGATCTGAATCCAAAAGTATCATAGCCAAATTGGTCCAAACCCGACAAGAACCAAACCTAGCGTCTCTTTCTACACCACCTATAAATCCAAACCTTCAAAACAGATGTACTCCAATCAGCTTGATAATGCTAGTCTGACGATTTCATCAACGTAGGAGCAGAAAACTCTATGAAATAGCCCCTGCTCATTTGAACCAATTGAGCAACATTGCATTTTATTTGTAGAAAAGCAACAACTTTTATTTTGTAAGAGGCGTAAAAACTAACCAATTTATTCAATTTGATTGCTTTTGAGTTGGATTTCTATTTTTAGATTTTCAAGCCTGTGGCAACACCTAGTGGTGAACTCACGAATGTCCCATCACAAACCTTAAAATTTTGAGGGAGTGAAAATTAATATCATTTTCAGTTTACCCGCATCCACTCCATGGTAGTGAGGCGTATTTCCAAAGAAATTCATCTAGTGTTCTTTATAGGTTCTACCCTCCATACTAACTCTTTCAATCCATTAGAACTCAAAAACCACAAGAGAGAAAAGCAACTGACAGTTCCGGCAATGTGACCTCCAGCCTCTACTCCTTGAGCAATGATGCAATCAACCCCTGCTGCAACTGCCTTTTCAGCTGCTTTAACAGTTCCCACCTGAAAATTAAAAGTAGAAAAGAAAATGACATTGATGATGAAGACGATTATCAATAATTGGACTCCTCCAATTCAAGCTTAATGTTAGAAGACTCAAAATGTTTATAGAGGATCCTAATGAAATCACCTGACAGGGACACATAACCTATCAAAATAAATTTTGGGAAAAGAGCCTAAACAAATAAAGTTCCTTCTCTTTGAAACTTAATAGGCCAATAACACAAACGGTTATAGTGCAATCATTCACAATCTCAAACATCCAAAACGTGGGTCCCATCATAGATAGCATATCCTGACCACTTCCGCCATTAGTATTTCTTTATGATTTTGATGGACAAGATCAAATAAAATTATTTAGGAAAATTTTATGAAGTACAAATAATAATCCATCAAAAAAGAATGGCATGACTTGGGAGGTCCTCATTCAATGGAATTGTTGGCCAGTGGCGGTGGCCGCATAGGCTAATTTTGTGAGAGACTCATTCAGTAACTAACATGAAAAATTTTAAAATGGCCCAGGACTATTCTAAAAATTAAAGAAGAACATATTTTTTAACAGCCATTAGAAAAACACTTCCACTAGTCACTAAGTAAAAAACCATAACAAACCCAATTCATCTCAAAATGCACACAAGCCTTAAATGATAGAATACTAGAATCAACAGAGGGGAGTTCAATTAAAGGTAAAAAAAGGCCGATATGTTGCATATCGACCGTTACATATCCACTAGGAGAGAGTCAATACGTATTTCCTGCTACGCATCGGGGCCCGTCTTGGATCACGGGTGTGACGTCCTAGGCAGTCGTGTTTGCATGGATTTCTATGTATGCGCAGTGAGCATTCATTCCTTTTTTTAAAATTTTTTCCTACTATTTTGAGGCCTACAACCATCAAAAACTATTTAAATTTCAATATGAATCTATTCTGAATGAAAATATGATTTTATTTTATTAAAGTGTCCTTATTATGTTTGGAATGATTTGAGTGTTGTTTTAGAATTTAGTGTATTGCCTAAAAATTATAATTAAAGCATTTCTAATTTTTTTAACTGAATATTAAGTAGAAGGTAAAATATTGTTTAATTTTGTTCAAATTACATTTTCTTTTGTATGGGAAAAAATTATTTTTTTTTTTTAGGTTAATAAATTTACATAAAATTAATAGAAATGTTTTCTCATATAATTGAACTTTTTTTGGTATTTTTCTATTAATTTTTAAAAACATTTCAAATTCTCAATGTCGTAACTTAAAAACAACATTTAAATATATAATTTTTGCTACTTAATGATAAAAATACATATCAATGAAGCCCAGAATTTTCTATAATTTTTTGCTAAAAAAATAAAAAAAATAGGAGAGGAGAAAAAAGTATCAGACCATACAGCCAACACGTATCGGCAGGCCGAATTTTTTACCCCAGAGTTCAACTAAATGGCCTTCTAAGTTTGGATCCAGTGGCATTTTAAATCAAATAACATCACAAAAGAGTGAATCACATATAATGACCTTCACATATATAATATTTTTTTAAAAAAATTGAGCATTAAATCGAACTAATTAAATAAATATTTATATTTTTTAACAGTTAGTCCACTTGGAGAAGGATTGAAATTCCTTGAACAGGGAGAGAGAGGATGCCTGATGGATGACTTTGATGCCATGTTTGTGAGCTTCATCGACCATCTCCTTGGGGAAGTCACCCCAAAATACTTGCATGCAGGCCAGCTTCTCATCAAAAATAGCTTTTATGGTCTGTGTATTGTCGAATTCCAAAAGAATTCCTGCTCCAAATGGTTTATTCGTCAGTTTCTTCGTCTCCTTTATTGCCCTGACGGTTGCATCATAGTTGTTCTGCGACAAATCAAATTGGGCATCACCCCATTTGAAGTCAAATTGCAAATCCAAATTCTAGAAAAAGAAGTGAAGAGAAGAGAAAGAGTAAGAGTAATCCATACGACAGGGCTGGCGAGGAGTCCTATCCCACCGGCGTTGGCCACAGCAGCCACCAGCGCTGGGCCTGAGACGTCGGCTCCCATGGGTGCCAACACAATACCATGGTCGAATCCCAGTATCCCTCCAACCTTCATTGTTCTTGCTTTAGCCTCTGCTTCTTGTTTCTAACCCACCACACCAGCTCGACGTTCCCTCTGTGGTGTTAGTATTATATACGTGATACTGGATAGAGAGAGAGACAGACGTGCGCCACATTCATTGGTGGATGCACATGTTCCTCGTTGGATAATATAATATAATATAACACATATGGCATGTTAATTATTTAATATCTATAAAAACCATTGACTTTTAAATCATCATAATAAGTTCCACTTCTATTGATTGATTTGATTCTACATGCATGGCTTCATTAAAAGTCCATTGATTTGATCAGAGAATTTCAAACTTGATTCGAATATTAACTTCATTAAATCATATTACATACCCACGTTGGATAATTTAATATAATATAATGTATATGGCATGCTCTTGCTTGATTTTAGATTTTTAAAAATCAGGTCAAAATTATATGGCTTGGATCATCATTTAATAGTGAAACTTTATATACTTCATATCTATATTAACATTTATCAAATGAACTTTAATATAAAGGACCCACAATCTATTTAATGATACGTCTCTTTAGAATTTATTACTTAGATTGTCTCGCCAGCCTAACTCATTTTTAATTAACTTTATTTAACAGGTTGAAAGTGGAATATCAATAAGAATTTCATTTATCTAAAGTCGAACACTAAGAGGTCGTCTAAATTTTTTATTTTTAAGTAGTGAATTGGAACTATTGAATAAATATTTATATCATTAAACATCATATGACGGTGAAAATGAGTTCAATAAAATTGTGCAGTCAAATCTAAATCTAAAAAGTGAAATGTAGGCTAGGGCACAATCCACGCCAAGTGTTTTGTAGATTCCCACTTTAATATATTAGTTAGCAACAGTGGGTTGGCTCGCCAAAGCAAAGCTGTGCGGGCTTGTGTGTGTGGGCCCAAAGCGGACAATATTGAGCTAGCGGGACGGGTCGTTACAAATGGTATCAGAGCACAGTTCAACTCTCTGCCTGTACGTATGGGCGTGTTTGAGGAGAGTTGTTATGTGGGATGTAAGTTGGAATACCTCTTGTTCTAGCATAAGGCTTTTTGGGAGAATGCAAAGCCGTGAGGGTCCGTGTACGTGGGCCCAAAGCGGACAATATTATGCTAGCGAGACGGGTCGCTACATTTATACCGACTTCTCTAAATTTCTTTCAAGATTTTAACCTTATATTGAAAAGGAAAAAAATCATCTTAAATTATTTGACATTTGAAAGAGTCTTAATGACATTATGTTATTTTTTCTTAAAAAAAATTAATCACGTGATATCATGTGTTGGAGTCCTTGGAATTGTAATCTTGCTTATGAATGGTACATTTATATTTTATAATTTTTGCATGGGTTGAAGGGGACAGGTCATGACACATGCTTCCACGCTTCCGACCACCTTGGAGCTTGACTGTACCATCCCAGTGTGGTGAGGGACACGCAAGGCGAGGTGGACTAGAGTACACTAGGCATAAGTCACTCACTTAGTAAGACGTAGGTCATAAGTCTTGTCAGGGGTCGTGACTTGTCCTTGGGACATTGGTTGCCACGTTCATAGCGGTGTTTGTGCACGGGTTAGATTCCCGAGTTTATGATCTGATATCATAACATATGTGCATAGCATTATTTATATTTCATTTCATACATCACCATGTGGGTGCGTGAGTGTGTAGCATGTTTTGATTTCCTCACTGAGCTTGTAGGTCAGGCAAGATTGCACCGGTTGGGTCGGAGGGACTGTGAGGAAGGGCTTAGGCTACCTCTTGATGTTTCCACACATTGCTTAACATGGATGATGCAATTTGATATTTTGATTGACATGGTTATGTTTAATGTTGTTGTAATTAAGAAACCATGTATATTATCCTTGAGATTATGAATTATGTATTTGAAAATTATTAGACCCTTGGAAAATGTTGTATGATTGGGATGTAATATCTTTTATTGCATTATTATGTGACTGAATGGATATATGTTTGTACAAGTGTAGTTTGTAGAGACCATGATTGGTCCAACTATCCCATTTTTAGGGGAGACTCTGGCGAAATTTTGGTAAGAACTCCAGATCCTAATAGTTGGTCTTAGGTCCTTGATAAGAGATCCTATGTGTGTTTCCCACGTGTTGATGTATTATATTGTTGATTAATAAGCTTATAAAAAAAAAAAAATCTCGTCCCGTGCCCATTTGGGTCGGGGCGTGACAGAGCTTACCATATATTCACCAAGAAACGAGATTAAAGGATAAATTTGGACCGTGAAAATGGCAGGGATCAAAACATATAGACAGATTAAGTGCCTATTGTTCACCTGATTTTTTGGGACGATTTTAGCAAGATCTTCAAGGCTAAGATGGAAGGATTATCTGACAGCATATTGGGGAATTACAACAGCAAGTAATCAACATGTTAAGAAATATTAGTTTAATTTTTTTAAATATCAACTTTTATTTTGTTTAGAATGGAAGAAAATAAAAAATACAAATATCAGTCGATATGACCGATATTTGTAGGCCCTGAAAAAATTGATATACATATATATATATATATATATATATATATATATATATATATATATCGGCCGATATTTATACTTTTGCTATAGAGTTACCCAATCTATGTGGGTAAACAGACTTGTACATGTCGAAAAGATTAATCAAGTGTTCTAAGAGACTTGGACACTTTAGTCATAAAAAAAGAGACGTCATAAAAAAAAAAAATGAAGAAAGGGGGTAAGAGAGACATTTCACTAATATCAAAAAATAAATAAAAAATTAAAAAAACAAGATCTAAGAGAAGTGCAGACACAATGTGGTAGCTCCACCATTGGATTGCGTCTGACCTGATACATGACTTTCATTTATATAAATAAATATAAATAGTGATTCTATTTATCTAAAAAGATTCTATTGATGTGATGTACATTGCGTGACTGATCAAGTCCAGCACTATCCAGCAGGATATCACAATCCTACTTTGTGGTTTACATAATAACAATGCAATTAAAAGTATAATCAAGCTGCAATTAGGAAAATTTGATTATTTAAACATTAAAAAGAAACTAGGAAAACGTGCATTAAACATAGTAATTAAATCTAAACCAAGAGGATGGAAAACCGTAGTTGAAGGAATACAGAAATAGGCTTGCAGTGGTTTGAGATCCACTTCAAAAGTTAAGATTAATGTATTTTTTTTAAAAATAAATTCTATTTTTACAAAGTTTTTTAAAAAGATATGCACTACATTTGCTGACCAAAACTTTGCATTGAATCATTCATAATACACCTGGCATAATAAATGCTTATCCAATTCCATTGCTTTTAAAACTCTTCACACATGCAATTAGATGTATTACACATGGCATTTTCTAAATATGTGGCATGTTCACATGCTTGTAAATTGCTTTGTCAAAAAGAAATACTTGAACTTGCATTGAAAGAAAGAAAATATCTTTTTCTACTTTGTTAGGCATTAGATTAAAAAAAGTTCTTCCAAATTTTGTTAGGCATTTTGATCTGGAGTAAGGGTAATAATCTGGGTCGATATGTATCGTATCGGCCGATATCTGAAATATATCGGCTGATGAAAGTGATTTTTTTTAAAAAAAAAAAAATAGAAGAGAAAAAGTTATCAGTTGATAACGAGATTTTCGCCTCTGATTTGGAGGTTGCATAATACATGACCAATATTTTCGATCGCTATCTTTACCTTGATAAGATGCATTCTAAAAAAAGTTATGCTTAATTGATCACATAGCCACTCATTTATTTAACTATAGATGAACATGTTTTAATACCTTGATGAGATTCATTCTAAACAAAATTATGCTTAATTGATCGCATAGCCACTCATTTATTTAACTATAGATGAACATGTTTTAATGCTTCAAGAACATGTTTATTTATTTTATAAGCTTAGATTAGATGAAAAAATCGAATGGGATAATCGTTAATAAACAGGTAAACACATGTCTGATTTCTAGAAAAAAATTCGGAATTCTCCATCTAAGCTACATGTATGTCTCTTGCATACATGTTGGTGTGAAAGCTTCAACCACAAAAACAAGGTCATTTGGAGAGTTGCTGGACCTGCCACATTTAAGTAATAACTTGGATTTTAGGAAGATTGATTATCCATAACTGAGATATGACCTGATTTCTCTGTTTTTCTTTCAACTCAAGAAGAATCGACTTCCCTGGCTTTGTATCCATTTTGCTTATTAATAGCTTTATATTCCATTGTCCTTTTTCTCTTACTATTTCATTCACGGTGGATTTCATATTCTCGCATTCTAGAGTCGGTGCTATGACGGTTAAGAACCCGCCTGAGATGTGCGAGATCTTGAGTTCAAGTCACTCTTAACACAAAAGGGATACTCCCTATAGTGTTACTCGGTATATGTGGATAGAGAGGTTTGCACATGCTCTAAGAATTAGTCAGGTGTTCTAAGAGGCGTGGATACCCTGGTCTTTAAGGAAAAAAAAAGTTGGAGTGATAACGTTTATTTAATTACATTATCTCATCTCAGGTGAACCAGCCAGGCACTTCCGCTGCGCTCCTCCATGGCTTAGACTTAGAGTTGGAGAGGCAGTGTTTATTTGCCCATTCCATCTTGATTTGAAATTTAAGAAGAATTTTTCAGGAACTTGTTTAGTATTTTTTCTGAAAGATGAATATCTTGATGCAATAAGTGGGACATGGTTTTTTAGTTGGATGTTCCTCCCTTGATGATTGATATGATCCATTGATATGTTTAATTGGTGGAGGATGATTTGAGTGTTTGACTACTTAATTGAAACCTGGAAAATTGAACGGTCATTTGTACCGGGAGAAAGGAATCAAACTGGAACATATTATTTTAGATAAAACAATTGTCATTCACCAAATGGAAAATAATATAGAAGTAATTATTTTTCATTTGCGACATTTAATTGAGTAGTTGAGTCATTGGAAGGTGGATATTCGAGTCATTTAGTGGATGAGGCCAAATCCAAGGTTCTAATAAGCCAAGTCCAAAATTATGAGAAGCTAATTAGATGGGGTTCAATTAGTGCGTCCTTTGTTTAATTTCTCCATGTAGTCCAATGCAATATGGTCTATCAAGTCTAGTTCCGTGATGCTTGCAACACGGGAGAAAAGAATCGAATTGGAACAGATTATTTTAGACAAAACCATTAGCCTTCACCAAATGGAAAATAATATAGAAGCAATTATATTTCATTTCATTGGAAGTAATTATTAAATTTAAAAGAACTTAGACGAGTCTATATGAATTGACTCAACTTGATACGATTTCGAGTTGTACGAATCCATGAGTTTTACTTAGTTCTTTAGAGTTGAATCCAAAAATTCAATTGAGTTACTCAACTCGATAAGATTAAAAGTCCAATATGACTTTTGAGTTTTCAAGGCACAAGAGAGATAGATGGATGGAGAATGGTAAATACACAAAAAGTGACACTAAAATGGAGACAATCACAAAGAGTTAAGTAGGCATGTCCTCTAACTACAGCAGATAATCACACTTAAAATTGGAAGAACACAAATAAAGATGGGGGAAGTGACAAACCAATCATATATATTAAGCTTCGAAGAGCATTTATTAGGGTGGGCATGCAACTTTATTTCTCAATGGCTTTATTTATCACTAGTATTAAAATTTATTGGTAGGCCATAGCCATGAAATGGTCATTGGAGTTGTCTTGATATTTTTACAAGCTAAACTTGTAAATGCTTGTCCAATTCTGTTTAAGGAGTTGCAGTAGAGTCTGGGAGGTATTTCTCTCCCAAGCCTTGAATTATAGCTTTGGCTCCTTCCACAATCCTCGAAATGACTTCAGCTGCCGAAACAATATCATTCACTAATCCCACTCCTTGTCCTGCTAACATACACATGTCTTGAAGCTCACCAGTTGTAGTCCGGTTTGCAACTTGACCCGCAAATCGACGAAGAGTTACCTCCTAACATGTTAAAAACAAATTACAAATCTCTTTCTACAATATTTTTCATGAGCCTTCTCTTGGCCTATCATGCTCAGATACATTTGCTTTTTAATGAGTTAACAATGATCAGGAAGTTACCTCCCAATATATGGTCGAGTGCCCAATGATGGGTTGAGTTTCATCATTTTTCACATCATCTGCATCTCGCCATTTCTTGTGAAAGGGTGTGTTCAAGCAACGAACAAACGCCCTCCATGTCGCCCGACCATATAAATCACTACGATCAGTTTCATCTTCTGTGTAATGAAGAAGTTGGCGTTTGTAATAATCATTTGCATATGATTCCTTTGTCGCTATAAACCTGTTTAAATGGAAATAATGAGAATTATGTTGGAGACTTGGTGGTTAAAAATTGTCAGTTAAATCAATTATTTGCCATACTTATTCTGGTTCCTAATACTTCTATATCAGTTAGGCCAACTTAGAACTATATCACTGTGCTTTGTATTGATTAGGCCCTGGTCCAATCTATTATGTAACTAGGCTTGAAAAATAAGGCAAGGATCAGATGATGCAACTTGATTGGGCTTCAATCTTTTTAATGCTTTCAAGCAGGAATGGGCAAGAATATGGCAACTTGGCCAAGACTTTTAACTCAAACTCTGATGAAACGAATATAATTGAGATTACTTGCCCAAGTTTTATTTAGTCCATTTGAAATTTTGAACAATGTATAGTTGGAGGATACGAAGCCTTCGAACTTCGATTTGTCCCTTGAAAAGTATACAAGATGTTGATATTTGAGTTTTCGAACAATCATCTAACACTTCCTAATTGGGCTGGGACATCTTTTCATTTCCTCCCAATGGTATCAATAATTTATGTTGTGATAGACTAACCTTGTCCCCAAACATATACCCTTGGCACCCAAGGATAAGGCGGCGACATAGCCACGGGCATCAGCTATGGCTCCTGCAGCAACTACTGGAATATTTCTATCACCAACAACGTCCACAATTCTAGGAAGCAATGCCATTAAAGAAACCTATAGAAGATTGAGAACCGATGATTAATTAGTAAAGCCAACTGCAAGGACATTTATAGATGAATGGCAGTGAAGATTACTTCTAAAAAGTTTAATTGAAAAAGTAAAAATCTGAAACCGACTTAAAATAGTAAGGACACGGCGTCAATACTGGTTTCGATAATTTACTATCCAACGCATGATGATTAAGCCCATTGAATTGGTAACCATCATAGTGGGTGGGAGAGAACCAAAAGTTATCATAGATTGAAAGACCTGTAATACCCCACTTCAGAGGAAAGTCCCACATTGCCAGTTGCATTGAAAATTCCCTGGTATATAAGTGGTAACCTTCCTCCTTCTAGCATGGGGATTTTTTGGAGCATTAAAAGCCGTGCGGGCCGTGTGTGAAGTCCAGAGCGGACAATATCATTCTAGCGGGATGGGTCGTTATAAGACCACATCCCTCTAATGAAGGACCTACTGAAGGGTAAATAAAAAATTAATATATATATGGTAGAGAAGAAAGTCAAAAGATCAGATGGCTACGAGTTGCAGAGAAATGAGCTAGATCAACATTCTAAACAAAGATCATATCAAAATTTAAAAAGAAGTAGAAGACCATCAAAATCATCATCAAAGATAAAATTCATCTAAAGCCGATTTTTCGAGTTTTGATTCTCTATTTAACCCTCTCATGAAAACAATAAATCATACACTCAATCACTCCACCATCAACTATGTCTTTCTTTATCTAGCTTCCATCCACATTTTGTGTAGAAGATAATTATGACTAAATTTATTTGTGGCAGGACTAGCAAATTCTAAAAACACCTCGTAGTTTCGAGTTTGGTTCGGTATTCCAGCCTAATCAATGATCGAGTTGGATCCAAACTGACTTATTTAACAATCAAGTCAGGTGAGGTAGTAACTCTTATGGCCATACTGATCTGAATCCAAAAGTATCATAGCCAAATTGCTAGCTTGATAATGCTTGTCCGACGGTAGTAACTCTTGGTCCAAACCCGCCAAGAACCAAACCTAGCGTCTCTTTCTACACCACCTATAAATCCAAACCTTCAAAATAGATGTACTCCAATCAGCTTGATAATGCTAGTCTGACGATTTCATCAACGTAGGAGCAGAAAACTCTATGAAATAGCCCCTGCTCATTTGAACCAATTGAGCAACATTGCATTTTATTTGTAGAAAAGCAACAACTTTTATTTTGTAAGAGGCGTAAAAACTAACCAATTTATTCCATTTAATTGCTTTTGAGTTGGATTTCTATTTTTAGATTTTCAAGCCTGTGGCAACACCTAGTGGTGAACTCACGAATGTCCCATCACAAACCTTAAAATTTTGAGGGAGTGAAAATTAATATCATTTTCAGTTTACCCGCATCCACTCCATGGTAGTGAGGCGTATTTCCAAAGAAATTCATCTAGTGTTCTTTATAGGTTCTACCCTCCATACTAACTCTTTCAATCCATTAGAACTCAAAAACCACAAGAGAGAAAAGCAACTGACAGTTCCGGCAATGTGACCTCCAGCCTCTACTCCTTGAGCAATGATGCAATCAACCCCTGCTGCAACTGCCTTTTCAGCTGCTTTAACAGTTCCCACCTGAAAATTAAAAGTAGAAAAGAAAATGACATTGATGATGAAGACGATTATCAATAATTGGACTCCTCCAATTCAAGCTTAATGTTAGAAGACTCAAAATGTTTATAGAGGATCCTAATGAAATCACCTGACAGGGACACATAACCTATCAAAATAAATTTTGGGAAAAGAGCCTAAACAAATAAAGTTCCTTCTCTTTGAAACTTAATAGGCCAATAACACAAACGGTTATAGTGCAATCATTCACAATCTCAAACATCCAAAACGTGGGTCCCATCATAGATAGCATATCCTGACCACTTCCGCCATTAGTATTTCTTTATGATTTTGATGGACAAGATCAAATAAAATTATTTAGGAAAATTTTATGAAGTACAAATAATAATCCATCAAAAAAGAATGGCATGACTTGGGAGGTCCTCATTCAATGGAATTGTTGGCCAGTGGCGGTGGCCGCATAGGCTAATTTTGTGAGAGACTCATTCAGTAACTAACATGAAAAATTTTAAAATGGCCCAGGACTATTCTAAAAATTAAAGAAGAACATATTTTTTAACAGCCATTAGAAAAACACTTCCACTAGTCACTAAGTAAAAAACCATAACAAACCCAATTCATCTCAAAATGCACACAAGCCTTAAATGATAGAATACTAGAATCAACAGAGGGGAGTTCAATTAAAGGTAAAAAAAGGCCGATATGTTGCATATCGACCGTTACATATCCACTAGGAGAGAGTCAATACGTATTTCCTGCTACGCATCGGGGCCCGTCTTGGATCACGGGTGTGACGTCCTAGGCAGTCGTGTTTGCATGGATTTCTATGTATGCGCAGTGAGCATTCATTCCTTTTTTTAAAATTTTTTCCTACTATTTTGAGGCCTACAACCATCAAAAACTATTTAAATTTCAATATGAATCTATTCTGAATGAAAATATGATTTTATTTTATTAAAGTGTCCTTATTATGTTTGGAATGATTTGAGTGTTGTTTTAGAATTTAGTGTATTGCCTAAAAATTATAATTAAAGCATTTCTAATTTTTTTAACTGAATATTAAGTAGAAGGTAAAATATTGTTTAATTTTGTTCAAATTACATTTTCTTTTGTATGGGAAAAAATTATTTTTTTTTTTTAGGTTAATAAATTTACATAAAATTAATAGAAATGTTTTCTCATATAATTGAACTTTTTTTGGTATTTTTCTATTAATTTTTAAAAACATTTCAAATTCTCAATGTCGTAACTTAAAAACAACATTTAAATATATAATTTTTGCTACTTAATGATAAAAATACATATCAATGAAGCCCAGAATTTTCTATAATTTTTTGCTAAAAAAATAAAAAAAATAGGAGAGGAGAAAAAAGTATCAGACCATACAGCCAACACGTATCGGCAGGCCGAATTTTTTACCCCAGAGTTCAACTAAATGGCCTTCTAAGTTTGGATCCAGTGGCATTTTAAATCAAATAACATCACAAAAGAGTGAATCACATATAATGACCTTCACATATATAATATTTTTTTAAAAAAATTGAGCATTAAATCGAACTAATTAAATAAATATTTATATTTTTTAACAGTTAGTCCACTTGGAGAAGGATTGAAATTCCTTGAACAGGGAGAGAGAGGATGCCTGATGGATGACTTTGATGCCATGTTTGTGAGCTTCATCGACCATCTCCTTGGGGAAGTCACCCCAAAATACTTGCATGCAGGCCAGCTTCTCATCAAAAATAGCTTTTATGGTCTGTGTATTGTCGAATTCCAAAAGAATTCCTGCTCCAAATGGTTTATTCGTCAGTTTCTTCGTCTCCTTTATTGCCCTGACAGTTGCATCGTAGTTGTTCTGCAACAAATCAAATTGGGCATCAACCCATTTGAAGTCAAATTGCAAATTCAAATTCCAGAAAAAGAAGTGAAGAGAAGAGAAAGAGTAAGAGTAATCCATACGACAGGGCTGGCGAGGAGTCCTATTCCACCGGCGTTGGCCACAGCAGCCACCAGCTCTGGGCCTGAGACGTCGGCTCCCATGGGTGCCAACACGATACCATGGTCGAATCCCAGTATCCCTCCAACCTTCATTGTTCTTGCTTTAGCTTCTGCTTCTTGTTTCTAACCCACCACACCAGCTCGACGTTCCCTCTTTGGTGTTAGTATTATATACGTGATACTGGATAGAGAGAGAGACAGACGTGCGCCACATTCATTGGTGGATGCACATGTTCCTCGTTGGATAATATAATATAATATAATACATATGGCATGTTAATTATTTAATATCTATAAAAACCATTGACTTTTAAATCATCATAATAAGTTCCACTTCTATTGATTGATTTGATTCTACATGCATGGCTTCATTAAAAGTCCATTGATTTGATCAGAGAATTTCAAACTTGACTCGAATATTAACTTCATTAAATCATATTACATACCCACGTTGGATAATATAATATAATATAATGTATATGGCATGCTCTTGCTTGATTTTAGATTTTTAAAAATCAATTATCTATATTTATCAAAATTTAAAAGTCAAAATTATATGGCTTGGATCATCATTTAATAGTGAAACTTTATATACTTCATATCTATATTAACATTTATCAAATAAACTTTAATATATAGGACCCACAATCTATTTAATGATACGTCTCTTTAGAATTTATTACTTAGATTGTCTCGCCAGCCTAACTCATTTTTAATTAACTTTATTTAACAGGTTGAAAGTGGAATATCAATAAGAATTTCATTTATCTAAAGTTGAACACTAAGAGGTCGTCTAAATTTTTTATTTTTAAGTAGTGAATTGGAACTATTGAATAAATATTTATATCATTAAACATCATATGACGGTGAAAATGAGTTAAATAAAATTGTGCAGTCAAATCTAAATCTAAAAAGTGAAATGTAGGCTAGGGCACAATCCATGCCAAGTGTTTTGTAGATTCCCACTTTAATATATTAGTTTGCGGTATACACAGAACACCTAATATAGCAACAGTGGGTTGGCTCACCAAAGTAAGCTGTGCGGGCTTGTGTGTGTGGGCCCAAAGCGGACAATATTGAGCTAGCGGGACGGGTCGTTACAAATGGTATCAGAGCACAGTTCAACTCTCTACCTGTACGTATGGGCGTGTTTGAGGAGAGTTATTATGTGGGATGTAAGTTGGAATACCTCCTCGTTCTAGCATAAGGCCTTTTGGGAGAATGCAAAGCCATGAGGGTCCGTGTACGTGGGCCCAAAGCGGACAATATTATGCTAGCGAGACGGGTCGCTACATTTATACTGACTTCTCTAAATTTCTTTCAAGATTTTAACCTTACATTGAAAAGGAAAAAAATCATCTTAAATTATTTGACATTTGAAAGAGTCTTAATGACATTATGTTATTTTTTCTTAAAAAAAATTAATCACGTGATATCATGTGTTGGAGTCCTTGGAATTGTAATCTTGCTTATGAATGGTACATTTATATTTTATAATTTTTGCATGGGTTGAAGGGGACAGGTCATGATATATGCTCCCATGCGGTGTAAAAATGACAAAAGAAATGATGGTTATTGGGCGAATTGATGGCCCAACTCTCGAGTATTTATTTAGATCCATGTGACAATTTATTTTGAAAGTTGGTGGTGACCAAAGCTACACCTTCAAAGTTTTAATAATATTATTATTATTTTAAAATATAAGGTATAAATGTATTTTTCTTTTGACACTTTGAAGATCGAACTTTTAATTCAATTAGAATTTAAAATTGAATATAGAGCTTTACAATAGATATTGCATCTCTGCATTTAAAATAAGACCAGTAGTATGCATGTGCAGATATAGTAATTCAACTAAATAATCTGGGAAATAAACTTTCACTACTGGTAGATATAGCAATGATCTTGAGCTTCAACGTTTCGGATCGTCGAAAAAGAAGTGAAAATCGTGCTTTTTTAGGTGGAGCTTCAGAAGCAAAGGTCGACGACTTTCTAGGGTATGATAGGGTTTGTGTAGAGTGACCATATTTAAAAATTAGTTTTTGAAGTTTGTGGGACCAAAACAATTGAGAAGAAAGACAAAAAACAAGAAACATATGCAATTGGGTCAGCAATGTGCACTGCGCGTACCGGCCTAAAACTCAAGAAAACAGCACCCAGCCCAGGACATCATGCCCAGGATCACATGCCGTCACACTGTACGGATGGCTACGCACGTATTGTCCCGCCTGCATTGTACTATATCTAGATTTTCCATTACAACTGGGCCAGCACGCACCGCATGAGCTGAAATCATAACCAAATTATCGTAGACACTAATATGAAAATATGTTAAATTTTATCTCATTCTATATAATATACATGTAATTCAATTTAATTTAGTTTTCATTGTAATATTTCACAATTCACAACCACCGTCGTTCATATAGGATCATTTTCCATCAGAGGTTTTGTTTTAAACAATGTTTCTAATATTGTTGGTCCATTTGATTTATTAGTTGATGTTGGATAATTTAGCCTTAACAGTGACTTTAAAACATCGGTGTTCCTCACTCCCAAAATTAATTAACTTAGAAAAGACTCAACAACGTAAAGCACTTGCCTAAGAGGTCATAATCACGTGGGATTCACATGAGATACACGAGGGAGAGACGTTTATTACAATGTTGCTTGGGGCAACTAATATGGATAAAAAAATATTAATATAAATTAGTTCATTAAAAGTTAATATAAACATTCGATCAAAATTTTACATTTTAATTCAACTAATAATTTAATTCAGAAAATATTATTAAATATATATTATAAATCGTTTTGAGCTAGTTTACAACGGATAATTTTTACATAAAAGCTACTCAATTAACAAAGAAAATGATATATATTTGGTGAAACTATAAATATCATATACTTGCATTCATTGGCCATAAATATTTCATCACCTTTGTTGATAATTTCTCAAGTTTTGGTTATATTTATTTGTGACATGGGAAATCTAATGCTTTGGATGCTTTTAAAGTATTTAAAGCAGGTTCGATAGATATGGTGAATATTATAGTAAATATAATATAATGGTACATAATACGAGTCTGTTTACAATATTCATACAATAGAATGGTATAGTCGTTCAATACAACATGCCAAGTAGACCTCAGCAAAATTGTGTCGGTAAAAAGCACAAAAAGAAAAAAATTAAAGGAAATGGTCAGAAATATACTTATTAACTTCGCATTACCTGATTATATCTGTGGTGAAGCTGTTAAATCAAGAAGATTTAGACTCTAAAACCACTTCCTAGTATATATCAACCACAATATAATCCACAAGTTGCCAATAATACAATTATAGATGATGCACATCCAAAGCAAAATGTAGATGAAAATATAGTTTTCAGCCTGAATTCTGACTCGACCTCCATTCTGAACCTATTTTAGCCTAATTTTAGCCGAGTCGGGTCAGTCGGTCGGGTTAACTTGAAAATTCATCAACTCGACCCGACCTGAATTCCATGTGGATTTTGGTCTTTTCAACTCGACCCGAACCCCCTGACCCGACTCGCATAACCCGACTCGAGTTTCATCCCTAATTTTAAGAAAGTCTCGACAAATTAAGAGACTTGCTATGTTGGATGACTATATTGTGTATCTACAAGAATATGACTTTGACATAGGTGGCAAAGATGATTCTGTTACGTTTTCACATGTTGCAAATTATGACAATTCATATAAATGGTTAAATGCCAAGAATCTACAAGGAAAAATCAAGTTTGTGAAGGATCTACAACTGTTGATTGCAAATGTATATATAAAACTAAAAGAGACTCAAAACAGAGAATATTGAATGATTTAAAGTTAAACTTAGACGGTTAAAATTGTTATTTTACTTTTCAAACTTAGATTTAAACTTTTCAATGTCCATTTGATGAAGATCATAGATAAAACATTTATACAATAATAGTAAAAAAAAAAAAATGAGCTAGAATGAATTAGTGAACCCCATTTTTAACTTTTTGGTAGAACTCATGTGAATCTATCCAACCATCTAAATGTTCTCATTATATGATGAATCCTATCCTTTGACATCAATGATCAAAGAAACCAAGCCTTTAAGCCTGGGTGCCCCTAAGAACCCATGTAATTTTTTTCTTAAATTACTATTTTAATCTTTATTCTAAATTTGAAAAGTTTAAAAATATGATTTTAACTGTCTAATCAATTTTTTTTTCATTCACATTAAAATGTTTAGATCTTTTAAATGGACTAATCAAATTAGTCTAAAGTGATATATATATATATATATATATATATATATATATATATATATATATATATATCGGCCGATATTTATACTTTTGCTATAGAGTTACCCAATGTGTGTGGGTAAAGAGACTTGTACATGCCCGAAAGATTAATCAAGTGTTCTAAGAGACCTGGACACTTCGGTCATAAAAAAAGAGAGAGAATGAAGACAAGAGGGTAAGAGAGACATCTCACTAATATCAAAAAATAAATAAAAAATTAAAAAAACAAGATCTAAGAGAAGTGCAGACACAATGTGGTAGCTCCACCATTGGATTGCGTCTGACCTGATACATGACTTTCATTTATATAAATAAATATAAATAGTGATTCTATTTATCTAAAAAGATTCTATTGATGTGATGTACATTGCGTGACTGATCAAGTCCAGCACTATCCAGCAGGATATCACAATCCCACTTTGTGGTTTACATAATAACAATGCAATTAAAAGTATAATCAAGTTACAATTAGGAAAATTTGATTAATTAAACATTAAAAAGAAACTAGGAAAACGTGCATTAAACATAGTAATTAAATCTAAACCAAGAGGATGGAAAACCGTAGTTGAAGGAATACAGAAATAGGCTTGCAGTGGTTTGAGATCCACTTCAAAAGTAAAGATTAATGTATTTTTTTTTAAAATAAATTCTATTTTTACAAAGTTTTTTAAAAAGATATGCACTACATTTGCTGACCAAAACTTTGCATTGAATCATTCATAATACACCTGGCATAATAAATGCTTATCCAATTCCATTGCTTTTAAAACTCTTCACACATGCAATTAGATGTATTACACATGGCATTTTCTAAATATGTGGCATGTTCACATGCTTGTAAATTGCTTTGTCAAAAAGAAATACTTGAACTTGCATTGAAAGAAAGAAAATATCTTTTTCTACTTTGTTAGGGATTAGATTAAAAAAAGTTCTTCCCCATTCTGTTAGGCATTTTGATCTGGAGCAAGGGTAATAATCTGGGTCGATATGTATTGTATCGGCTGATATCCGAAATATATCGGCTGATGAAAATGATTTGTTTTAAAAAAAAAAAAATAGAAGAGAAAAAGTTATCAGTTGATAACGAGATTTTCGCCCCTAATTTGGAGGTTGCATAATACATGACCAATATTATCGATCGCTATCTTTACCTTGATAAGATGCATTCTAAAAAAAGTTATGCTTAATTGATCACATAGCCACTCATTTATTTAACTATAGATGAACGTGTTTTAATACCTTGATGAGATTCATTCTAAAAAAAATTATGCTTAATTGATCGCATAGCCACTCATTTATTTAACTATAGATGAACATGTTTTAATGCTTCAAGAACATGTTTATTTATTTTATAAGCTTAGATTAGATGAAAAAATCGAATGGGATAATCGTTTATAAACAGGTAAACACATTTCTGATTTCTAGAAAAAAATTCGGAATTCTCCATCTAAGCTACATGTCTCTTGCATACAGCATTCTCTTTTGTTTCCTTTACCGTGGATGGGTACCATCCCAATACAAAATAATAACCTCTCCACATACAAAACAAGGTGCATTTTCTTTTTCTTTTTTTAATGAGAAGTGTGATTAATTCTATGATACCCTTCACAAAGACAAAGCAAGAGTTTTGAAAAAAAATAATTAAAAACTATAGGCTAAAACATGCATGAGCTTGATGATAATGTTTTAAATTAAGAGTTTCAGTTCAAATCAAGGATTTCAAGAGTTTCAGTTCGAATCAATGATTTCAATGAAGAAATCCGAGGTACTATGGTATGAACTCGAGTACCTCTTCAGATTTAATTTGGATTGTGGAATCCAATTTTAATTAAACATTTAAAAATACAATAATTGAAATCATAATTTTAAATAATTTAATTAAAATCAACTCAACACAAATAACACAAATTAATATCAAAAGCATCAACTCATAAGCCTTATTTTCAAATAAAATAAAAATACCAAATACCAAAATAAAAGAAAACAAGCTCACACGCCCATTCTTGGTCGAAATGCCAGAGTGCCATTTTAGACTTCTTTCCACAATTAAAAAAGAACGATCATTTAGACACCTCACTTTTCTTTTAAGAGACACCCCATTTCAAAATTTTGTATGAAAATTACCATTTTGTTCCTCAATCTTTTTAAAAATATGATTCCTCCGCACAAACATGAGGGTCAAAATGGTAATTTCATATGAAATTTTGAAATAGAGTGTCTGTCGAAAGAAAAGTGGGATGTCTAAATGACTAACCTTAAAAAAGTCAACATGATAACCCACTAAGTGAATTAGTCCTACTCAGCAATCCGGGTTTCTCGGGTGTGAAAATTGCAAGAATCCTCCATCAGCTATCACTCAATCCTCTCTTCCCTGTCGCAACGTTGGCTTCTTTCTGTGTTTTCTTTTTCTTTATTTGCTTGGATTTTACACCACCTTTCCATTTGGGCTTCCTCTGTGCAGACGTCGAGGCTTGCACCTTTTTGGGGTCCACACGGGATGAGATGTGGGAGTGGAAGTCAATTCAAATGGCCCACACAACTGTGATGACGTTAAGTTCAAAGTGGGCCCTCTCTTGGATGCCAGGTGGAGGCAAGACTTTATAATCTACATGAAAAGAAACTAGATCCTAGAATAGGTAATGGATATGTCATTGGATATCTTGAGAGATCCACAGGTTATAGGGATATCTTGAGAGATCCAAAGGTTATAGGTTTTACTGTTTAAATCTTGTTATCATGCCACATGATGCCGTTAATTTTAAAGTAATGGCACAATCACTTCCTAGTATATATCAACCACAATATAATCCAGAAGTTACCAATAATCCTATTACCTGAAAGTCTTCATCCAATTGACTTTCCGATATGTGCCTTCTTCTAATTATTCTCTACCCCAATTAGGGGATTGTAAATTATTTTTGATTGATTCTTTCCTCCTTTGTGAGGCCTGTACACTTTATTTATGCTCACATCAATAGAATAGAATGAAAAATGGTCAAGTTCCAAAACTCTTCAAATCCAATTATAGATGATGTACATCCAGAGCAAAATGTAGATGAAAATATAGTTTAAAGAAAGTCTCACATGCTGTAAATTATGACAATTTATATAAATGGTTAAATACTAAGAAAGAGGAGCTAAAATCTAACAGGAAAAATTAAGTCTGTGAAGGGTCTAAATTTTTTTGTTGCAAATGGATATATAAAACTAAAAGAGACCAAAACAGAATATTAAATGATTTAAAGCTAAACTTAGACTATTAAAATTGTTATTATACCTTTCAAACTTAGATTTAACTTTTCAATGCCCATTTGATGAATCTTGACTGTTAGATTGAAGACCATAGATAGACATTTATACAATAATAGAAAAAATTTGAGCTAGAATAATTAGTGAACCACATTTTCAACTTTTTGGTAGAATTCATGCCATCTAAATGTTTTAAATATAGGATGAATCCTATCCTTTGACATCTATGATCAAACAACCCAAGCCTTTAAGCCTGGGTGCTAGATAATTTTTTTCTTAAATTACTATTTTAATCTTTATTCTAAGTTTGAAGAGTTCAAAAATATGATTTTAATTGTCTAGTAAATTGAATTTTTTTAATCACTTTAAAACGTTTAGATCTTTTAAATGGACATATAAAATTAGTCCAAAATGAGTCCAAATCAAATGGCGGAATGGACATTTGGGAAGAAACATAAGATTAAGAATAATATATTTTAGATTTGAAGTCACTGTTTATCTAAAAACTAAAAAGGTTCTATTGATGTGATGTACATTGCGTGACTGATCAAGGTCCAGCACCATCCAGCAGGATATCACAAGCCTATTTTGTGGTTTACATCATAGCAATGCAATTAAAAGTATAATCAAGTTGCAATTAGGAAAATTTGATTAATAAAACATTAAAAAAAACTAAGAAAACGTGCATTAAACATAGTAATTAAATCTAAACCAAGAGGATGGAAAACCGTAGTTGAAGGAATACAGAAATAGGCTTGCAGTGGTTTGAGATCCACTTCAAAAGTTAAGATTTGCATCAAATGCATATTTTAAAAAATAAATTCTCCTTTTACAAAGTTTTTTAAAAGATAATAACCTTTAATGCTAATTTATAAATTATTCAACTATCTGAGCACTTATCTTTTCTTTTCTTGTATTATATAAATACATATTATAAATATTTTCTTTTCCTTCTCAAAGTAATTGATGTAGTTCTAAATATTGAACATTTAAAACAATCACATAATGAAGCAATTTAAGTATTAAAGAAACAACAATGTTACAAATATCGACAATAATTTCAATTTTACTACATTTTTATCGGTAAAATATCATTATCACGTTAATAACATGTATTTATCACCTCTGTTATTTTTAACGGTGAATATCCGATAAAATGGCGTTAAAAACGTGATAAATGATAACATTGCGACAATATCCCGGTAAATTTTTTATAATGTCACCTTTTTTAAAGGAAGTATTTTTAATTTCCTTGAATGATATTAAGATTTTTTTTATTAATTATTTAATTTGTTATATTTTATTTTAAAAAAATATTTATATTTTCTCTGAGATTTTCCTTTAATTTTCAATAAAAATCTGAGAATTTTGAAATATCCCATTATTACCTATAGCCGTTAATATTTCTAAAACGTTATTTGTGATAATGAGGAACAGTAACAATATTAAGTATTAACAACTAAAATCTACCATTAAATAAGATAAAGCTTATAAAAAGGTAGAGACCCTTGTGCCCAAATGTGCAAAATAGTACACTAAAGTCTAATATATTCCAACAATCTGAACATTTTCTAATTTTACTCTTCATTCAACCATTTGTATAGCTCTGCGTATAAAACTCAGGGCCAAATAAAAAATAATGGTTGGTGTGAAAGCTTCAACCACAAAAACAAGGTCATTTGGAGAGTTGCTGGACCTGCCACATTTAAGTAATAACTTGGATTTTAGGAAGATTGATTATCCATAACTGAGATATGACCTGATTTCTCTGTTTTTATTTCAACTCAAGAAGAATTGACTTCCCTGGCTTTGTATCCATTTTGCTTATTAATAGCTTTATATTCCATTGTCCTTTTTCTCTTACTATTTCATTCACGGTGGATTTCATATTCTCGCATTCTAGAGTCGGTGCTATGACGGTTAAGAACCCGCCTGAGATGTGCGAGATCTTGAGTTCAAGTCACTCTTAACACAAAAGGGATACTCCCTATAGTGTTACTCGGTGTATGTGGATAGAGAGGTTTGCACATGCTCCAAGAATTAGTCAGGTGTTCTAAGAGGGCGTGGATACCCTGGTCTTTAAGGAAAAAAAAAGTTGGAGTGATAACGTTTATTTAATTACATTATCTCATCTCAGGTGAACCAGCCAGGCACTTCCGCTGCGCTCCTCCATGGTTTAGACTTAGAGTTGGAGAGGCAGTGTTTATTTGCCCATTCCATCTTGATTTGAAATTTAAGAAGAATTTTTCAGGAACTTGTTTAGTATTTTTTCTGAAAGATGAATATCTTGATGCAATAAGTGGGACATGGCTTTTTAATTGGATGTTCCTCCCTTGATAATTGATATGATCCATTGATATGTTCAATTGGTGGAAGATGATTTGAGTGTTTGACTACTTAATTGAAATCTGGAAAATTGAACAGTCATTTGTACCGGGAGAAAGGAATCAAACTGGAACATATTATTTTAGATAAAACAATTGTCATTCACCAAATGGAAAATAATATAGAAGTAATTATTTTTCATTTGCGACATTCAATTGAGTAGTTGAGTCATTGGAAGGTGGATATTCGAGTCATTTAGTGGATGAGGCCAAATCCAAGGTTCTAATAAGCCAAGTCCAAAATTATGAGAAGCTAATTAGTTGGGGTTCAATTAGTGTGTCCTTTGTTTAATTTGTCCATGTAGTCCAATGCAATATGGTCTATCAAGTCTAGTTCCGTGATGCTTGCAACACGGGAGAAAGGAATCGAATTGGAACAGATTATTTTAGACAAAACCATTAGCCTTCACCAAATGGAAAATAATATAGAAGCAATTATATTTCATTTCATTGGAAGTAATTATTAAATTTAAAAGAACTTAGACGAGTCTATATGAATTGACTCAACTTGATAGGATTTCGAGTTGTACGAATCCATGAGTTTTACTTAGTTCTTTAGAGTTGAATCCAAAAATTCAATTGAGTTACTCAACTCGATAAGATTAAGAGTCCAATATGACTTTTGAGTTTTCAAGGTACAAGAGAGATAGATGGATGGAGAATGGTAAATACACAAAAAGTGACACTAATGGAGACAATCACAAAGAGTTAAGTAGGCATGTCCTCTAACTAGAGTAGATAATCACACTTAAAATTGGAAGAACACAAATAAAGAGGGGGGAAGTGACAAACCAATCATATATATTAAGCTTCGAAGAGCATTTATTAGGGTGGGCATGCAACTTTATTTCTCAATGGCTTTATTTATCACTAGTATTAAAATTTATTGGTAGGCCATAGCCATGAAATGGTCATTGGAGTTGTCTTGATATTTTTACAAGCTAAACTTGTAAATGCTTGTCCAATTCTGTTTAAGGAGTTGCAGTAGAGTCTGGGAGGTATTTCTCTCCCAAGCCTTGGATTATAGCTTTGGCTCCTTCCACAAACCTCGAAATGACTTCAGCTGCCGAAACAATATCATTCACTAATCCCACTCCTTGTCCTGCTAACATACACATGTCTTGAAGCTCACCAGTTGTAGTCCGGTTTGCAACTTGACCCGCAAATCGGCGAAGAGTTACCTCCTAACATGTTAAAAACAAATTACAAATCTCTTTCTACAATATTTTTCATGAGCCTTCTCTTGGCCTATCATGCTCAGATACATTTGCTTTTGAATGAGTTAACAATGATCAGGAAGTTACCTCCCAATATATGGTCGAGTGCCCAATGATGGGTTGAGTTTCATCATTTTTCACATCATCTGCATCTCGCCATTTCTTGTGAAAGGGTGTGTTCAAGCAACGAACAAACGCCCTCCATGTCGCCCGACCATATAAGTCACTACGATCAGTTTCATCTTCTGTGTAATGAAGAAGTTGGCGTTTGTAATAATCATTTGCATATGATTCCTTTGTCGCTATAAACCTGTTTAAATGGAAATAATGAGAATTATGTTGGAGACTTGGTGGTTAAAAATTGTCAGTTAAATCAATTATTTGCCATACTTATTCTGGTTCCTAATACTTCTATACAGTTAGGCCAACTTAGAACTATATCACTGCGCTTTGTATTGATTAGGCCCTGGTCCAATCTATTATGTAACTAGGCCTGAAAAACAAGGCAAGGATCAGATGATGCAACTTGATTGGGCTTCAATCTTTTTAATGCTTTCAAGCAGGAATGGGCAAGAATATGGCAACTTGGCCAAGACTTTTAACTCAAACTCTGATGAAGCGAATATAATTGAGATTACTTGCCCAAGTTTTATTTAGTCCATTTGAAATTTTGAACAATGTATAGTTGGAGGATACGAAGCCTTCGAACTTCGATTTGTCCCTTGAAAAGTATATAAGATGTTGATATTTGAATTTTCGAACAATCATCTAACACTTCCTAATTGGGCTGGGACTTCTTTTCATTTCCTCCCAATGGTATCAATAATTTATGTTGTGATAGACTAACCTTGTCCCCAAACATATACCCTTGGCACCCAAGGATAAGGCGGCGACATAGCCACGGGCATCAGCTATGGCTCCTGCAGCAACTACTGGAATATTTCTATCACCAACAACGTCCACAATTCTAGGAAGCAATGCCATTAAAGAAACCTATAGAACATTGAGAACCGATGATTAATTAGTAAAGCCAACTGCAAGGACATTTATAGATAAATGGCAGTGAAGATTACTTCTAAAAAGTTTAATTAAAAAAGTAAAAATCTGAAACCGACTTAAAATAGTAAGGACAAGGCGTCAATACTGGTTTCGATAATTTACTATCCAACGCATGATGATTAAGCCCATTGATTTGGTAACCATCATAGTGGGTGGGAGAGAACCAAAAGTTATCATAGATTGAAAGACCTGTAATACCCCACTTCAGAGGAAAGTCCCACATTACTAGTTGCATTGAAAATTCTCTGGTATATAAGTGGTAGCCTTCCTCCTTCTAGCATGGGGATTTTTTGGAGCATTAAAAGCCGTACGGGCCGTATGTGAGGTCCAGAGCGGACAATATCATGCTAGCGGGATGGTCGTTATAAGACCACATCCCTCTAATGAAGGACCTACTGAAGGGTAAATAAAAAATTAATATATATATGGTAGAGAAGAAAGTCAAAAGATCAGATGGCTACGAGTTGCAGAGAAATGAGCTGGATCAACATTCTAAACAAAGATCATATCAAAATTTAAAAAGAAGTAGAAGACCATCAAAATCATCATCAAAGATAAAATTCATCTAAAGCCGGTTTTTCGAGTTCTGATTCTCTATTTAACCCTCTCATGAAAACAATAAATCATACACTCAATCACTCCACCATCAACTATGTCTTTCTTTATCTAGCTTCCATCCACATTTTGTGTAGAAGATAATTATGACTAAATTTATTTGTGGCAGGACTAGCAAATTCTAAAAACACCTCGTAGTTTCGAGTTTGGTTCAGTATTCCAGCCTCATCAATGATCGAGTTGGATCCAAACTGACTTATTTAACAATCAAGTCAGGTGAGGTAGTAACTCTTATGGCCATACTGATCTGAATCCAAAAGTATCATAGCCAAATTGGTCCAAACCCGACAAGAACCAAACCTAGCGTCTCTTTCTACACCACCTATAAATCCAAACCTTCAAAATAGATGTACTCCAATCAGATTGATAATGCTAGTCTGACGATTTCATCAACGTAGGAGCGGAAAACTCTATGAAATAGACCCTGCTCATTTGAACCAATTGAGCAACATTGCATTTTATTTGTAGAAAAGCAACAACTTTTATTCTGTAAGAGGCGTAAAAACAAACCAATTTATTCAATTTGATTGCTTTTGAGTTGGATTTTTATTTTTAGATTTTCAAGCCTGTGGCAACACCTAGTGGTGAACTCAAAGAATGTCCCATCACAAACCTTAAAATTTTGAGGGACTGAAAATTAATATCATTTTCAGTTTACCCGCATCCACTCCATGGTAGTGAGGCGTATCTCCAAAGAAATTCATCTAGTGTTCTTTATAGGTTCTACCCTCCATACTAACTCTTTCAATCCATTAAAACTCAAAAAACACAAGAGAGAAAAGCAACTGACAGTTCCGGCAATGTGACCTCCAGCCTCAACTCCTTGAGCAATGATGCAATCAACCCCTGCTGCAACTGCCTTTTCAGCTGCTTTAACAGTTCCCACCTGAAAATTAAAAGTAGAAAAGAAAATGACATTGATGATGAAGACGATTATCAATAATTGAACTCCTCCAATTCAAGCTTAATGTTAGAAGACTCAAAATGTTTATAGAGGATCCTAATGAAATCACCTGACAGGGACACATAACCTATCAAAATAAATTTTGGGGAAAGAGCCTAAACAAATAAAGTTCCTTCTCTTTGAAACTTAATAGGCCGATAACACAAACGATTATAGTGCAGTCATTCACAATCTCAAACATCCAAAACGTGGGTCCCATCATAGATAGCATATCCTGACCACTTCCGCCATTAGTATTTCTTTATTATTTTGATGGACAAGATCAAATAAAATTATTTAGGAAAATTTTATGAAGTACAAATAATAATCCATCAAAAAAGAATGGCATGACTTGGGAGGTCCTCATTCAATGGAATTGTTGGCCAGTGGCGGTGGCCGCATAGGCTAATTTTGTGAGAGACTCATTCAGTAACTAACATGAAAAATTTTAAAATGGCCCAGGACTATTCTAAAAATTAAAGAAGAACATATTTTTTAACAGCCATTAGAAAAACACTTCCACTAGTCACTAAGTAAAAAACCATAACAAACCCAATTCATCTCAAAATGCACACAAGCCTTAAATGATAGAATACTAGAATCAGCATAGGGGAGTTCAATTGAAGGTAAAAAAAGGCAGATATGTTGCATATCGACCGTTACATATCCACTAGGAGAGAGTCAATACGTATTTCCTGCTACGCATCGGGGCCCGTCCTGGATCACGGGTGTGACGTCCTAGGCAGTCGTGTTTGCATGGATTTCTATGTATGCGCAGTGAGCATTCATTCCTTTTTTTAAATTTTTTTCCTACTATTTTGAGGCCTACAACCATCAAAAACTATTTAAATTTCAATATGAATCTATTCTGAATGAAAATATGATTTTATTTTATTAAAGTGTCCTTATTATGTTTGGAATGATTTGAGTGTTGTTTTAGAATTTAGTGTATTGTCTAAAAATTATAATTAAAGCATTTCTAATTTTTTTAACTGAATATTAAGTAGGGTAAAATATTGTTTAATTTTGTTCAAATTACATTTTCTTTTGTATGGGAAAAAATTATTTATTTTTTTTAGGTTAATAAATTTACATAAAATTGATAGAAATGTTTTCTCATATAATTGAACTTTTTTTGGTATTTTTCTATTAATTTTTAAAAACATTTCAAATTCTCGATGTTGTAACTTAAAAACAACATTTAAATATATAATTTCTGCTACTTAATGATAAAATTCATATCAATGAAGCCCAAAATTTTCTATAATTTTTTGCTTAAAAAATAAAAAAAATAGGAGAGGAGAAAAAAGTATCAGGCCATACAGCCAACACGTATCGGCAGGCCGAATTTTTTTACCCCAGAGTTCAACTAAATGGCCTTCTAAGTTTGGGTCCAGTGGCATTTTAAATCAAATAACATCACAAAAGAGTGAATCACATCTAATGATCTTCACATATATAATATTTTTAAAAAGAGCATTAAATCGAACTAATTAAATAAATATTTATATTTTTTAACAATTAGTCCGCTTGGAGAAGGATTGAAATTCCTTGGAGAGGGAGAGGGAGAGAGAGGATGCCTGATGGATGACTTTGATGCCATGTTTGTGAGCTTCATCGACCATCTCCTTGGGGAAGTCACCCCAAAATACTTGCATGCAGGCGAGCTTCTCATCAAAAATAGCTTTTATGGTCTGTGTATTGTCGAATTCCAAAAGAATTCCTGCTCCAAATGGTTTATTCGTCAGTTTCTTCGTCTCCTTTATTGCCCTGACGGTTGCATCGTAGTTGTTCTGCAACAAATCAAATTGGGCATCACCCCATTTGAAGTCAAATTGCAAATTCAAATTCCAGAAAAAGAAGTGAAGAGAAGAGAAAGAGTAAGAGTAATCCATACGACAGGGCTGGCGAGGAGTCCTATCCCACCGGCGTTGGCCACAGCAGCCACCAGCGCTGGGCCTGAGACGTCGGCTCCCATGGGTGCCAACACGATACCATGGTCGAATCCCAGTATCCCTCCAACCTTCATTGTTCTTGCTTTAGCTTCTGCTTCTTGTTTCTAACCCACCACACCAGCTCAACGTTCCCTCTGTGGTGTTAGTATTATATACGTGATACTGGATAGAGAGAGAGACAGACGTGCGCCACATTCATTGGTGGATGCACATGTTCCTCGTTGGATAATATAATATAATATAATACATATGGCATGTTAATTATTTAATATCTATAAAAACCATTGACTTTTAAATCATCATAATAAGTTCCACTTCTATTGATTGATTTGATTCTACACGCATGGCTTCATTAAAAGTCCATTGATTTGATCAGAGAATTTCAAACTTGATTCGAATATTAACTTCATTAAATCATATTACATACCCACGTTGGATAATATAATATAATATAATGTATATGGCATGCTCGTGCTTGATTTTAGATTTTTAAAAATCAATTATCTATAATTATCAAAATTTAAAGGTCAAAATTATATGGCTTGGATCATCATTTAATAGTGAAACTTTATATACTTTATATCTATATTAACATTTATCAAATGAACTTTAATATATAGGACCCACAATCTATTTAATGATACGTCTCTTTAGAATTTATTACTTAGATTGTCTCGCCAGCCTAACTCATTTTTAATTAACTTTATTTAACAGGTTGAAAGTGGAATATCAATAAGAATTTCATTTATCTAAAGTTGAACACTAAGAGGTCGTCTAAATTTTTTATTTTTACGTAGTGAATTGGAACTATTGAATAAATATTTATATCATTAAACATCATATGACGGTGAAAATAAGTTAAATAAAATTGTGCAGTCAAATCTAAATCTAAAAAGTGAAATGTAGGCTAGGGCACAATCCACGCCAAGTGTTTTGTAGATTCCCACTTTAATATATTAGTTAGCGGTATACACAGAACACCTAATATAGCAACAGTTGGTTGGCTCGCCAAAGCAAAGCCGTGCGGGCTTGTGTGTGTGGGCCCAAAGTGGACATTATTGAGCTAGCGGGACGGGTCGTTACAAATGATATCAGAGCACAGTTCAACTCTCTACCTGTAAGTATGGGCGTGTTTGAGGAGAGTTATTATGTGGGATGTAAGTTGGAATACCTCCTCGTTCTAGTATAAGGCCTTTTGGGAGCAACATTAGGTTAACTCGCCAATGCAAAGCCGTGAGGGTCCGTGTACGTGGGCCCAAAGCGGACAATATTATACTAGCGGGACGGGTCGCTACATTTATACCGACTTCTCTAAATTTCTTTCAAGATTTTAACCTTATATTGAAAAGGGAAAAAATCATCTTAAATTATTTGACATTTGAAAGAGTCCTAATGACATTATGTTATTTTTTCTTAAAAAAAATTAATCACATGATATCATGTGTTGGAGTCCTTGGAATTGTAATCTTGCTTATGAATGGTACATTTTTATTTTATAATTTTTGCATGGGTTGATGGGGACAGGTCATGACACATGCTCCCATGTGGTGTAAAAATGACAAAAGGAATGATGGTTATTGGGCGAATTGATGGCCCAACTCTCGAGTATTTATTTAGATCCATGTGACAATTTATTTTGAAAGTTGGTGGTGACTAAAGCTACACCTTCAAAGTTTTAATAATATTATTATTATTTTAAAATATAAGGTATAAATGTATTTTTCTTTTGACACTTTGAAGATCGAACTTTTAATTCAATTAGAATTTAAAATTTAATATAGAGCTTTACAATAGATATTGCATCTCTGCATTTAAAATAAGACCAGTAGTATGCATGTGTAGATATAGTAATTCAACCAAATAATCTGGGAAACAAACTTTCACTACTGGTAGATATAGCAATGATCTTGAGCTTCAACGTTTCGGATCGTCGAAAAAGAAGTGAAAATCGTGCTTTTTTAGGTTAAAATTTAAAGAAATGAAGTTGGGAAGAAAATATGGTGGAGCTTCAGAAGCAAAGGTCGGCGACTTTCTAGGGTATGATAGGATTTGTGTAGAGTGATCCTTATTTAAAAATTAGTTTTTGAAGTTTGTGGGACCAAAACAATCGAAAAGAAAGACAAAAAACAAGAAACGGATGCAATTGGGTCAGCCATGTGCACTGCACGTACCGGCCTAAAACTCAAGAAAACAGCGCCCAGCCCAGGACATCATGCCCGAGATCACATGTCGTCACACTGTACGGATGGCTACGCACGTATTGTCCCGCCTGCATTGTACTATATCTAGATTTTCCATTACGACTCGGCCAGCACGCACCGCATGAGCTGAATTCATAACCAAATTATCGTAGACACTAATATTAAAATATGTTAAATTTTATCTCATTCTATATAATATACATGTAATTCAATTTAATTAAGTTTTCATTGTAATATTTTTAACTTGCACCTTCTCTACATCACAATTCACAACCACCGACGTTCATATAGGATCATTTTCCATCAGAGGTTTTGTTTCAAACAATGTTTCTAATATTGTTGCTCCATTTGATTTATTAGTTGATGTTGGATAATTTAGCCTTAACAGTGACTTTAAAACATCGGTGTTCTTCACCTCCAAAATTAATTAACTTAGAAAAGACTCAACAACGTAAAGCACTTGCCTAAGAGGTCATAATCACGTGGGATTCACATGAGATACACGAGGGAGAGACGTTTATTACAATGTTGCTTGGGGCAACTAATATGGATAAAAAAATATTAATATAAATTAGTTCATTAAAAGTTAATATAAACATTCCATCAAAATTTTACATTTTAATTCAACTAATAATTTAATTCAGAAAATATTATTAAATATATATTATAAATCGTTTTGAACTAGTTTACAACGGATAATTTTTACATAAAAGCTACTCAATTTTTACATGTTCAAATATTATTTTTAACTTACGAACTTAAGAATTTTAAATCTTTTTAAAAATGATGAAAAAATAGAAAAAATTGTAAGTGATCATTCAATAAATCTTGATTAGTTGTATATTAAATTTTTATGATTTGTTTTCATGTTAGTAAAGAAAAAAAAATATGAGAAATAACTATTGTTAGAGATTGAGGGTTTGCTCGAGGGTAGGTAAAAAAAGAGTTAAAATGAGAGGGGTGTGGGGCCCACACGGGATTAAGGTTTAAAGATTTTGAAATTTTCTTTTACTTGCTTGTTTCAAATAATTTAAAGCTCAAAAATTAAATTTAAAATTTATTTTTTATTTATTCTGTTTTAAAATGAAAATACAAACGGATAAAAAGGTTGGTTTAAATTAAAAAAATTCGGACTTTAAAATTGATTTTTTTTTTAAATACGACTTTTGCATATTCTTAAAATTTTATTAAATTCTTTAGTAATATTTTAACATATAGTTTCTAATTTCTAATTTTATTATTCTAATTGAAGTAGGATGGCTTCTGAAGATGGGTCCTTCTTATTTCTTTTAAAGAATTTATAATGTAGTTTTCTTCCCTTCTTTCTTTGTTTTACTTGGAAAATGAGTATTGATGAGTTTTAGAAGGTGGGTGAAGGGATATTGTTTTTTTCCTAATAATTATTTGAAAGTATTTCAATCTTTTGAATTTTTTTTCTCTTTTAAAGGTTTTTTTTTTCCCCTTTTAAAGAAGGCCCCATTTAAAAATTGTCTTAGGCCTCAATTTGCTTTTAGCTGGCCCTACCTAAATGTTGTCTTTAACTTCCTGTATGTAGCACTCACACATGTAGACCAAAGTTGATTCAACTAGAGAGTGGGTAGGAGGAGGTATGGAAGGATATTAGAGTTATTAACACTAGGATCGGGTGTTTACATATGGGGTAGAGAAGACATGTTGGTTGTACCTTCCCCCTTAGATCCACTGGTGTATGAGACCAACTCCTTTGAAGGAGGTTGGAGTGACAATAAAGCCTATGGGCTATTCTAGGACTCTATGGGAATGCTTGCTTACACTACGGTGATTCGGTCCCGTAGGTACTGGGGAGGAGTATGTCTCCCACATGTATGAGATGGAGGTGATGTCTCACACGGAGTTGATTGGCACACTAGGTGTGCATTATGGGCAAGGCTAGGCACTTTTACACATTGGGTGTTGTACTAGCCGGATAAGTCGCTTCCGACCACCTTGGAGCTTGACTGTACCATCCCAGTGTGGTGAGGGACACGCAGGGCGAGGTGGACTAGAGTACACTAGGCATAAGTCACTCACTTAGTAAGACGTAGGTCATAAGTCTTGTCAGGGGTCGTGACTTGTCCTTGGGACATTGGTTGCCACGTTCATAGCGGTGTTTGTGCACGGGTTAGATTCCCGAGTTTATGATCTGATATCATAACATATGTGCATAGCATTATTTATATTTCATTTCATACATCACCATGTGGGTGCGTGAGTGTGTAGCATGTTTTGATTTCCTCACTGAGCTTGTAGGTCAGGCAAGATTGCACCGGTTGGGTCGGAGGGACTGTGAGGAAGGGCTTAGGCTACCTCTTGATGTTTCCACACATTGCTTAACATGGATGATGCAATTTGATATTTTGATTGACATGGTTATGTTTAATGTTGTTGTAATTAAGAAACCATGTATATTATCCTTGAGATTATGAATTATGTATTTGAAAATTATTAGACCCTTGGAAAATGTTGTATGATTGGGATGTAATATCTTTTATTGTATTATTATGTGACTGAATGGATATATGTTTGTACAAGTGTAGTTTGTAGAGACCATGATTGGTCCAACTATCCCATTTTTAGGGGAGACTCTGGCGAAATTTTGGTAAGAACTCCAGATCCTAAAAGTTGGTCTTAGGTCCTTGATAAGAGATCCTATGTGTGTTTCCCACGTGTTGATGTATTATATTGTTGATTAATAAGCTTATAAAAAAAAAAAAAATCTCGTCCCGTGCCCGTTTGAGTCGGGGCGTGACAGAGCTTACCATATATTCACCAAGAAACGAGATTAAAAGGATAAATTTGGACCGTGAAAATGGCAGGGATCAAAACATATAGACAGATTAAGTGCCTATTGTTCACCTGATTTTTTGGGACGATTTTAGCAAGATCTTCAAGGCTAAGATGGAAGGATTATCTGACAGCATATTGGGGAATTACAACAGCAAGTAATCAACATGTTAAGAAATATTAGTTTAATTTTTTAAAATATCAACTTTTATTTTGTTTAGAATGGAAGAAAATAAAAAATACAAATATCAGTCGATATGACCGATATTTGTAGGCCCTGAAAAAATTGATATATATATATATATATATATATATATATATATATATATAGGCCGATATTTATACTTTTGCTATAGAGTTACCCAATGTGTGTGGGTAAAGAGACTTGTACATGCCCGAAAGATTAATCAAGTGTTCTAAGAGACCTGGACACTTCGGTCATAAAAAAAGAGAGAATGAAGAGAAGAGGGTAAGAGAGACATTTCACTAATATCAAAAAATAAATTAAAAATTAAAAAAACAAGATCAAAGAGAAGTGCAGACACAATGTGGTAGCTCCACCATTGGATTGCGTCTGACCTGATACATGACTTTCATTTATATAAATAAATATAAATAGTGATTCTATTTATCTAAAAAGATTCTATTGATGTGATGTACATTGCGTGACTGATCAAGTCCAGCACTATCCAGCAGGATATCACAATCCCACTTTGTGGTTTACATAATAAAAATGCAATTAAAAGTATAATCAAGTTGCAATTAGGAAAATATGATTAAATAAACATTAAAGAAACTAGGAAAACGTGCATTAAACATAGTAATTAAATCTAATCCAAGAGGATGGAAAACCGTAGTTGAAGGAATACAGAAATAGGCTTGCAGTGGTTTGAGATCCACTTCAAAAGGTAAGATTAAATTATTATTTTTAAAATAAAAAAATTCTATTTTTACAAAGTTTTTTAAAAAGATATGCACTACATTTGCTGACCAAAACTTTGCATTGAATCATTCATGATACACCTGGCATAATAAATGCTTACCCAATTCCATTGCTTTTAAAACTCTTCACACATGCAATTAGATGTATTACACATGGCATTTTCTAAATATGTGGCATGTTCACATGCTTGTAAATTGCTTTGTCAAAAAGAAATACTTGAACTTGCATTGAAAGAAAGAAAATATCTTTTTCTACTTTGTTAGGCATTAGATTAAAAAAAGTTCTTCCCCATTTTGTTAGGCATTTTGATCTGGAGCAAGGGTAATAATCTGAGTCGATATGTATTGTATCGGCCGATATCCGAAATATATCGGTGATATTTATCACCGATACCAGCTGATAAAGGTGATTTTCAAAAAAAGAAAAATAAAAAAAAATAGGAGAGAGAAAGTTATCGGCCGATAACGAGATTTCCACCCTGATTTGGAAGTTGCATAATACATGACCAAAAAAATTTATGCTTAATTGATTACATAGCCACTCAATTTAATACCCTTCACAAAAAGACAAAACGAAGAGTTTTGAAAAAAAAAAAATTTAAAAACTAAAGGCTAAAACATGCATGAGCTTATGCAGGCCAAACTGCATATAATGTTTTAAACCTTGAGTTTTACGTTGAATCGAATCACGGATTTCAATGAAAAAACCCGACGTCCTCAGTTTAAGTACGGCCTGAACTCAAGAACCTTCCCAAGATTTAATTTAGATTGTGAAATCTAATTTTAATTAAACATTTAAAAATGTAATAATTGAAAGCATAATGTTAAATAATTTAATTAAGATCAACTCAACACAAATAACACAAATTAATATCAAAAGCATCAACTCATAAGCCTTATTTTCAAATAAAATAAAAATACCAAATACCAAAATAAAAGAAAACAAGCTCACATGCCCATTCTTGGTCGAAATGCCAGAGTGTCATTTTAGACTTCTTTCCACAATTAAAAAATGTTAACATGATAACCCACTAACTGAATTTGTCCTACTCAGCAACCCGGGTTTCTCGGGTGTGAAAATTGCAAGAATCCTCCATCAGCTATCACTCAATCCTCTCTTCCCTGTTGCAACGTTGGCTTCTTTCTGTGTTTTCTTTTTCTTTATTTGCTTGGATTTTACATCACCTTTCCATTTGGGCTTCCTCTGTGCAGACGTCGAGGCTTGCACCTTTTTGGGGTCCACACGGATGAGATGTGGGAGTGGAAGTCAATTCAAACGGCCCACACAACTGTGATGACATTAAGTTCAAAGTGGGCCCTCTCTTCCTGCCATCGGTTCGACAATACATTTGAAGACCCATTTCGTCAATCGGGTCCAACTGAGCTGGCCCATCTTTGCTCGGGTTCAAATTGGATTTATCGGGTGCAATGCCTGCATCAAAACTCTAAAAAGAAAAACTCTCTTTGGCAAGGAATTATGCAACCGGTTTCACAAGTTTTTTATATGATTTAAATTTCAGTCTTTATGTTGCAGCCAGCAGCATTTAACAAGTATATAATTTTAAAGATTTCAAAGGAGTTGGAGTAATAGTAGGAATCTGAATCAGGAATACTGTATTTAAAGTTATCCAGTGTGTCTAGATCGAGAGACTTGCTTTCATACTCCGATAATTAGTCGGATGCTCTAATAGGTCTGAACACTTTAGTAAAAAAATAAGTATATAATTTTAAAGTATAGAAGTATCAAATGACATGATCTGATTCCACGAGTTATTCCATGTATGAGACTTGAATGAAAGTCGAGCTTTTAATATGAATGTCTAAAAGCTATAAAGACTGCAAAATCAAGCTTCTTTGTGCTTCAAATGAAATCCATTTCGTTCCAAACTCTCAAACACCCATTGTTGGTCTTCACAAATGGAAGGACAGACCATGTCACATCCCAACCCAATTGCAAAGAGGTACTTGCTTTGTCTCCCACTCTAATCTCATTAAACCATCACTGATTAGTAATTAATTACTTCAAACTCCATAATTTTCCAACTGCTCCTCCATATTTCAGGTGTGCAGTTGTTACAGGGGCCAACAGAGGAATTGGATTTGAAATCTGCAGACAATTGGCTTCAAATGGAGTTACTGTGATACTAAGTGCTAGAGATGAGAAGAGAGGCCTAGAAGCTGTTGGAAAGCTCAAGGACTCTGGTCTTTCTGATTTGATCTTTCATCAGTTGGATGTCATGGACTCAGTCAGCATTGCTTCTTTGGCAAATTTCATCAAAACCCAATTTGGAAAGCTTGATATCTTGGTAAGAGAATTGATCTTTTTTTTATTTTTGTTGTTATCATAGCCATTTATCCTATCTTTTGATGTCCACACTTGCATAAATTTCTTCTAAGAAATTTTGGAGAGGGATTGCTACTTGTAAGAGGTCATCCTTTTGAGTAAGCTCTGCTTAGTTCTATTGGCCTGTTTTCCCATCTCAAAAATACATAAATCTACTAAAATCTCGAATTACATTAGCCAATGTTCTGTTGGAGAATTTTCAAAATTAAGTTTCATTTCAAAAATAAAATTCATTATTTAGAAGATGTCATTTGAAATGTGTCTCTTCATTAGAGGGTCCCTTTGTTTTAAGGATTATATGAACCTTTGGTGTGACACTAAAATTCCATGAAATGGTGGCATGAAGGAATGCCCAAGGCACCCGTAAGCAGGTGACTTTGTGTGGATTTTGGGAATGGATTTTGAGTTTCCAAAGCAATTTCTTTCCATTTTCGTCTCTATTTTTTATGTAATTTTCAGGGTGATCATCAGAGGCATTCGGGACTGGATTTCGGTGCTGCAAATTTCAGTGCAGCATACAGTCTTAGTCTAGGCCTGTTTCAATTTTTCTTACATGTTCTTTGTCATCTTCATTCAATCATATATTTGTTTATCCCACACATTTCAAATCTTTAAAGGTCTACTACTACTCATAGCCCCTGTCACTTTGCAATTTATAGGTTCTTTGTAGGATATCTATCCAGTTGTCCTAGTGTTGCCTAACTGTTCAGCCAGAGATGCCATATGCTCTCTGTATAGCTACTTCTTGTATCAATTTTCCATTGTGTGGTTAGATATAATAAGTTTCTGCAGGGCCAGCTCTGAGATTTGAGGGGCCCTAGGCGAACTTTCAAGATGGGGCCCTTTACACTTAAAAAAAAAAAAAATCATACATTTAGACTGAACTATAGAAAAAAAAAAACAGTTGAATCCATAGTATTCAATCGGTGTTTTGGTTCCTTAGTGTTCCATTTTAGAAAAGCTACTATAACAAAAAAAAAAAAATTAAATTATATATAAGAATTAAAAAAAGAAAACTGAAATATTGATTAGAAATGGAAAATTAATAGAAATAATGAATTAAATTAAAATCATGAAATATAATTAAAATAGAAATACAGTAATTAGAAATGGAAAAAAGTAATAAAATTTTCATTTATGTTTAAATTATAGAATTAGGTCAAAAATACATTAATATTTTTAAATGAACTAAGAAGCAGTGATTAAATAAATAATAATTTTGGCCACTGGCCAATGAAAATCAAAATTTTAGTTATTTTTAGAGTGATCAAAACTAGAAGCTTTTCTTTGATAAATTCAAAGATAGGGATTGGGAAAAAAATTTAAAGAAATAAAAAAATGCTCAAAATTTATAACCCAATAGTTGGTGGAAGGGATTAGGGATGACCTCCATTAAATTAAAAAATAAAAATAAATAATAATGTCTAAATGACTAAATCAGACATGACTGAAAACAAGAAGGTTGGTTTACAGTAAATGATTATTTCAAAAAAAACTTACATGATTAAGAGTAGATCGGCGGTGAAAGAGAGCAGGTCAGAGACTCAGAGCTTTAGACGAGAGCGAGAGAGGGTGAGCAGTGCGACGGCCGACGAGATAAGGAGAGCAGTGCGAGAGCAAGTCAGTGAGAGACAGAGAGAGAGAGCAATCAAAGAGAGAGCAGTGAGAGAGAATCATAGAGCAGTAAGAAGAGGAAGAGGAAACGGTAATTTTGAGATTTTATTTCCATAGGGTTTTGCCGTTTGAAGAGGCAACGGTAAGAATTGGGGAAGAAATTAGGGATTTCGTCTGAGGGGAAACGCCGAAATGACCGCTGCAGCAGAGATATTTTCGAATTCGGTCACGCGTACGGAAAGACGGTGCGGGACGCAGGACGCGACGCGGAATGGAAACGCGGGAGCATGACGCGACGCGGAATGGAACGCGTACTCGGGCGCGAGCGTACGCGGGCGCGGGACTCGTGCTCCTTGCTCGGGCGCGGGCACGGGAACCGTGCTCGAGCGCTGGCGCAGGACGCTACAGCGGGCGCAGGACGCTGGCGGGACGGTACGCGGGCGAGCGCAGGACGCGAGGCGGCAGCGCAGGACGCTGGGAGGAAAGGCGTACGCGGGCGAGCGCAGGACGCGGGCCGCAGCGCAGGACGCGGGCGGCAGCGGCGTGACGCCTACGCGGGACTCCTACCGCGTTCGCGCGTGCGCGTGCGCGTGCGGTGCGCGCGTGCGGGCGGAAAGAGGTGGATTTGGGCCCTTTTTGGACATGGGCCTTAGACGAGTTTAATGGATTGGGGGCCCTGCCTATTTGGGGACCCTAGGCGACCGCCTAGTTCGCCTATAGGCAGGGCCGGGCCTGAGTTTCTGTCTTGAGATCAAGTCGCCCTCAGCATAAAAAGGACCAATTACCAATGCTCTGTATTCAACGTATGCAGATTGAGAGGTTTATACATGCCGCAAGGATTGAGAGATAATAAGTTGGCAGCCTCAGCATGGCTAGATGGAATTTATGGTTGAGCGAGCAAGGAAGATAAGGTTATTCGCTATTGGCTCACCCTTATTTGTATCAGACCTTAGTACGGCCTATACATGAAAGGGACATGATGGTTTTGGAAAGGTGTTGAATTGAAGGTCCCTATGACCAGATCCATCTATTGGAGTACTTGACAGGAAAGAGAGAATGATTCTCTTTTGATCTGAAGGCTGCTACAGATTCTTTACCATGGCTCTTTCCAATCGCTTATGGACAAGTTCAAACTATCTTTGGCACCATTCACTCATTTTATCATATATTAAACTTATGTTTAAACTCTCTTAATATGAATTTCATTCACATAAATGAGAAAATGACTATAACCCATTTTTGAAAAAGAAGGAAAACAAAGTCCTACAAAGTTGCATTCATAATACATTGATTTTATTTCTTTTTTAATTAACTAAAGAAAGGCTAAGCAAGGCTGCTAGTGAAACAAAAATTAAATAAGAAATTGGTATGCAGGTGAACAATGCAGGTGTTGATGGAGCAATATTAGATGCAGATGCTTATAGGGCTGTAAATCTCAGCGATGGAGTGGTAAGTCACTTGTCTATAATTAAATTCTACAAGTGAAAGCTTACACATCAGAGACAAGCCATGGATTTGATGATGTCATGATACGGTTTCTCCTAAAAAACAGGCTAGAAAAGAATTTTATCAAGATATATTTAAGTTGGAATAAGATTCTGTATTTCTAATGCTAATGTAATCACTTGTTAATGCTTGTATAAGATTTTTAGCTGAGGAAGGGACTTTTTTCCTCCATGCAGCTGAATGCAGAGAAAGCCAGCTTAATGAACAGAGCAATGCAGCAGACTCATGAGAAGGCAGAAGAATGTCTAAATACAAATTACTATGGATGCAAAGCAGTAACCGAAGCACTTCTTCCAATGCTTCTATTATCTAATTCTGGGAGGATAGTGAATGTATCATCATATATAGGGAAGCTACAGGTAACAAGGCTGTCTATGTTGTTGATGCCTGCACTATTCCAGAACCAGCGGATTTGCCTCGTAATTGCCACAAACACAAACCATAATTCACTCCATTACTACGTGTGATGCCTGCGTCAGTTGTGCACGGACTCTTCAAAATAGATAATGCACCCCATGCCAGCATGGACACCTATGTCAAACTCTTTCTATATTTTGAGGATATTTGCCTATCACCCTCCTAGAAATGTAATAAATATCGGCCGAAATTTTGGATTTTGGCCAATATTTGAAACTCGGGTTCAGTGTCATTTTTTAGGTAGTTGTTTGCTATATATTTTGATATTTGATTTCGATATCGCCCTTGTTTTTCAGTTCATGACCAATGAAAGGGCTAGAGAAGTACTGGGTGCAATTGATGAGCTGACAGAAGAGAAGTTGGATGAAGTGTTGCAATGGTTTCTGAAAGATTTTAAGGAGGGTCTCTTGGAACGCAATGGCTGGCCTACCATGTTATCTGCATATACAGTATCCAAAGCAGCTCTCAATGCCTACTCAAGGATTTTGGCCAAGAGATTTCCAACTTCTTTGATAAATTGTGTCTGCCCTGGCTTTGTGAAAACAGACATGAACTGCAGTACTGGGGTATTGCGTGTTGAAGAAGGTGCTGCAAGTCCTGTGAGGCTGGCATTGTCGCCTGATGGTGGCCCATCTGGCCTTTTCTTTTTTCAGATGGAAGCTTCAACCTTCGATTGAAACTTAGACTCACGAAAATCTAAATGTTGTAATTTTTTTTTCTTTCTCTTTTTTTTTTAAGACCAAGGTTTCTGGGCCTCTTAAAGCATTTGACTAATCTTTAAGGCATGTGCAAACCTCCCTATCTACGCATCTGGTAACACTATTGACAGTCACCCTTTTGTGTTGCAAGTGACTTGAGTCCAAGACCCTCCCGCATCTCAAGTAGGTTCTCTCGATAAGATCTCATGAACAGTTGAAATTTCATTCACATGTAGATAAGATTGTAGAAAAGATTAAATGTGCGTTGTGTTAAATACCTAAGCTATTATATGTATTTATAGCCTCTAGCTGACCCTAATCATATCACAATCAAACTCAAACTCTAAATTAATTATAAATCAAATACATCTCTTATTAGAGATAAACTCAAACATAGAATCCTAATTACATTATAATTCTAATAATTTTAGTATCTTAAATATATTCCAACACGCCCCCGCAAGCTGAAGCGTGAATGAACGCGAAGTTTGGAACATGAAGAAACGGCAGGTGAACTACAAAAGTGGCACACCAACTGGCCACGAAGATTTGTTGAAGATGCAGCACACTGGTTGACTGCTAACTGGCAACACACTGAGTGACTGCAAAACTTATTGAAGAGGCAGCGCTGACTGACTGTAAAATGACAGCCGGCAAATACAGATAGCGGCCTGTAAAAGGGAATGGCATGAACAGTGGTCCGGCAAAAATAATGATCGCAATATATGATAAACACAGGCGATGAATGGCCTGAAAAACCAAGGGCATAATAAATGCCAAAAAAAAAAAGGCTGAAGACATCACATCGATCAAGCCATGATCGGAAAGGCCAGCAAAGACAGAAAGGTTGAAGCCATCACATCAATCAATCAGATCAGAAAGGCTAGCATACAAAAAAGGTTGAAGCCATAAAGACCAACAAAGAGAGAGGGCGAATCAGAGTCCTCCAAATAATATGGATGAATTCCACAGGTATCCAAAAACAAACCGTCTCATATTTAAGAAACGGCGAAGTAGACATGCTCAAATGGCGGCGAAGTAGATATGCTCAAACGGCAGCCAATTAAGAGGAGAAGGGCAATTTGCATACCTTTCTTTAGAGCGTCGATGAAAGTAGGAGGAGAAAGGTAAGTTGCGTCCCTTTCTTCAGCTCTCTCCCTTTCTTCTTGGCACAGATCTCGCATATTGTGGCAAGAAGAAACAGCAAAACAGGAATGGTGCAGAACTATATCTGAATTCTACCGTCGATAGCGACAACGATGGCCTTTTACACACACCTTGCACAAAATATGCTTGCCACAGGCAAATACGATAAAATAACATCTCAATCTCAAAGAGAAATTAGGGAGAGATTTGAGATATTAGGGAGATAATCATTAGAAGTTGTTGAAGCTCTATACCAGGGGTTAAAAAGGTAGTTTTCTGCTATGTATCATCGGTGTATTGGCAATATATAACGTGTCAGTAATCTATCACTGATATAATTATCTCTCCTCTAAATTTTTCTGAAAAAAAAAATATAAGAAAAATAAAAAAAAATGAAAAATCTATAGTGTTGGTCAAGCTAGATAGTCCAGGAGGAGGAGGGGGGGGGGGGGGGGGGGGGGGGGGGGGTGAATAGGACTTTTGCAGAATTTTAACAATCTTTAAAATGTGAGTCAATTAATTAATTAATCTTAATAGATTAATCCAATTAAATCTCAAATTTGTGTAATAAAGATAGAATGTGAGTCAATTAATTAATTAATCTTAATAGATTAATCCAATTAAATCTCAAGTTAGTGTAATAAAGATAGAAAATGAACACAAACACAATAATGAGAGATTAATCACAAATGCACAAAATAATGTGAAGGAGGTGAGAAGAAATGGATGAGTGCGACACCAGTATTTTTACGTGGTTCGACAGCCTTGCCTATATCCACGCCTGAAGTACACCATTTGAGGATTTCACTAAACTTCTCCTTCACGGGTGGAGAATAAACCTATTACAACCTTAATCTCTTTCAAGGGTAGAGATTGAACCGATAACTTACAATCATCAAGAAAACACCTTTCTTAGACTTTACTAGGGTTACACCAACCCTTACAAATATCTCAATCATTAATGAAAGCTCTAGAACTTGAAAGTTTTACCAAGAACACTAGCCTCTAGTTACTTGAAGTAACCTTCATTTGTCCTTGGATGTCTTTCTCCACTTAGCTCCTTGGTGATGAGAGAATGCTCCAATGAATGTCACACCAAAGATGGGAGATGATCTAGAGATGATTAAAGGTTTGCCTATGTAAACAATCAATCCCAAATTGTTTCCTCAAGAACACATTCAATGTTGAGCCTTAAATACTCAATGATTTGCCTATAAGTGCTTTGAATATGTTTGAGATATGGTTTAGAGCAATGAGGGTCTAACTATGGAGATTTGGTGCTCTAAGAGTAGTTGGGATGCTTAGGAAAGAGTAGGAGAAAATTTAGCTCAAAAGGATCAACCTTAGCCTCTCAAATGGCTTTGGTTTATATAGCCAAGAAGCTCCCAACGAATCTCTGCTTCGGAACCTGGTTGACTAGCCTCGGAACTTCCGAAGTCAACGGTCATATTTCAAAGGATAGTTTGACCTTACAACGGCTAGTTGGACCACCTTCGGAACTAGCCAAGTTAGGTTCGGAACTTTTGAAATCAAGTTCCAAAGGACAGAAGCAAATATGTAAATTGGAGGTCTAAGAACCTGCAGTATGCATCCCTCGGAACTTCTAAGGCTAGTTCCGAGGTAGGTTCTGAGGAGCCTGATAAACCACAGATTTCACTAAGTATTGATAAATTTAGAGTTTGGAGATGGAGAGGCCTTTATGTGTTCATTTGCAATTATTAGATTTAACTATAATTAACACTTGTTAGATTGCAAATAAACAAGAATATATAGCAATATTTGATAGATATCTAGAACTCTCCGTAGGGAAAAGGTACTTAAAATTCTCATTTTAATTAAAATAGTTCTTAATCGAGGGATTCTAAGGCTTCTAGGTCCTTCCTAGGGTCCATATACCTGTGATGGTTGACATTCCAGGAGTTCTTCCGGTTTTGGTGTGATGTTTTCCAAACAATATGTCTTCTAGAGCTTCAAACTTGGTTGGACTGTGCATGTCTTCCAAAGATGAGGTCTTGGACACGTGGATGGTCACGGCTCAATCAAAGAAATTAACAACTCAGGACTCAGTCGGACACAGTCACGGAATTGAGAACTCAGTCTGACTCAAGAGAGACAGATTTAATTTTTAAGCCAACATATAGTAACTAAATTATTTTTTAAAATAATAGACATTTTTATAGAGCATTAGAACATTGAAAGTCGAAGTTTCAATTCGAATAAGGCATGTCTTAAAATTTTGAAAAATGTCTAAAAAATTTATCAAATAGAAAACCAATACGGGAAACACCGAAAATGAAATTCATGTTATCAAGTATCCCCTACTGGCATGTATCAAAAAAAAAAATTGTAAAAATTTCTAAACCTCAAAAAAAAAATGTCGGAATATAAGAAAATTAGATAAACACCCTAAAAACTATATCAATCATTTGGACTCATAGAAGCATTTGTATATCATTTCATTTATCTTTTCCACAAGAAACTCGAAAATGAGATATTCATCATAGACAACTGGATTTTTATTAATTTTTCAAAAAAATCTTGAAAAATCACACGGATACCCTATAAATTATGTGAATCACATTAACACATCTTCATTAAATAACATAAGCAATGAATATTATTTTATTAAATTATTTTCAGAAACAAACCCTGATTTTTTTTTAATTTACGTGTGGGAAACTGTGGAGAACCCAGCGGAAAACCCCCACGGATGATACCCACTTGAGATTATCTTAGAGCCGAAATTCAAATAAATTGATGAAAATAACTCAAAATGGTACATTTTAGGAGAAAAATGTTTGGAATTGACAAATATCATTAAAATTTGAATAACTTGCTTCTAAACCTTTTTTAAATTCAAATGCAAGATTCAACTTGAAAATATTGAAAACAATTTAAAAATTTTAAAAATAAGCATACTATGCTATCAATCGATACTAGCTAGTACCCTGTATCGAGTGCTATATATCAGCCAATATGCCAATATTTGTACCCATGCTCTATACATTAGTGGTAGGGATGTATATAGATATTCAAAAGTTTAAAAATTCAGAAAGAATTTATGGGAAATAAACAGGTTTGGATATAAATTTTAATCTATATAATCCCTCCGTCCCAAAAGACTTATCCTATTTTGATTTTTACTTTATTTTTTAAGGATCATCTTTGCGCGGAGTGCGCCAAAAGCTTATTAATAGATTTTCTAAGTCAATACGAACATGATATGAATGATTTTGAGGTAGTAAGATTACGAATAACCCTCGATGAACTTAATTTAGTACTCAGAGAGCCTTTCCTAATTATGCAGTAATGCATGATTCCAAACGATGAGAGTTGGAGGTAGAAATAATTATAAAATGTCACATATGGGCAAGTCAAAGCTTATAAAAGAAGGTCGTCTTCCAATCACATTAGAAGGTGATTTTCTGAGTCAATACGAACATAATATGAATGATTTTGAGGTAGTAAGATTACGAATAACCCTCGATCAACTTAATTTAGTACCCAGAGAACCCTTCCTAATTATGCAGTAATGCATGATTCCAGACGATGATTGTTGGAGGTAGAAATAATTATAAACTGTCACATATGGGCAAGTCAAAGCTTATAAAAGAAGGTCGTCTTCCAATCACATTAGAAGGTGATTTTCTGAGTCAATACGAACATAATATGAATGATTTTGAGGTAGTAAGATTACGAATAACCCTCGATCAACTTAATTTAGTACCCAGAGAACCCTTCCTAATTATGCAGTAATGCATGATTCTAGACGGTGAGAGTTGGAGGTAGAAATAATTATAGAATGTCACATATGGGCAAGTCAAAGCTTATAAAAGAAGGTCGTCTTCCAATCACGTTAGAAGGTGATTTTCTGAGTCAATACGAACATGATATGAATGATTTTGAGGTAGTAAGATTACGAATAACCCTCGATCAACTTAATTTAGTACTCAGAGAGCCCTTCCTAATTATGCAGTAATGCATGATTCCAGACGGTGAGAGTTGGAGGTAGAAATAATTATAGAATGTCATATATGGGCAAGTCAAAGCTTATAAAAGAAGGTCGTCTTCCAATCACGTTAGAAGGTGATTTTCTGAGTCATTACGAACATGATATGAATGATTTTGAGGTAGTAAGATTACGAATAACCCTCGATCAACTTAATTTAGTACTCAAAGAGCCCTTCCTAATTATGCAGTAATGCATGATTCCAGATGATGAGAGTTGGAGGTAGAAATAATTATAGAATGTCACATATGGGCAAGTCAAAGCTTATAAAAGAAGGTCGTCTTCCAATCACGTTAGAAGGTGATTTGGGGCTCATCGAAAAAATTAAAGCTTTGATTTAATATGAATATAAATAAAATAGGACAAGTAATTTGAGACAATTCTAAAATACATATAGTACAAGCATTTTGAGACAGAGGGAGTAATTTTTTTATCCAAATCTGCATCTGAATTAAATATCTAATTATTCTTTTTACATGATATATCTAGATCCGGATCTGATAATCCTCTCACTTGAATGGTATATATATAATTAATATAAATAAAGAGAGTGTAAATGTAATATAAGCAAACATAATGTGCAAAAAAAAAACCAAGAGAAATCCGAATCCAACCATGAGTAAGATTCAAACACGAATTTAGATGTATTTATATGCGGGTTCTTATTCCGATACCATACAGATAATCGGATTTGTATTTGAATCCTACATCTAGGATTCAAAATCAATTTTTAATTACACCACTCATTTACATCGCAATTCGTAGTTGGTGGTAGGGTGTGATGTTTTACAAATGCAAATTATTTTTAATAAGTTTAGAAAAGACTGACATTTTTTATTTTCTTCAAGGATGCTGCACATTTATATATATTTTATGTCCAAAGTGTCCAGAGCTCTCGTTCTCACCCATATTACATTTTATTTGATTGGTATGTGCAAGTCTCCCAATCCCACATACCGAGTAAAAAAGTACAGAGAGTTGCCCAAAGAGTGTTGAGAGTGAATCAAACTCAATACCTCCCTTCACGAGGGAGAGCTCCTTGACTGTCAGGCCAACCTCCTCTTGAGTTCACCTTACATTTATATATGATGAATAATAGACTGCAAAATCAGCTATTCACGAGGCACTGATCTTAAAAAGAGACACATTAGGGGATCTCTTAATCTACCATACATGATGGAGTATCACAATCCAATGGTAAATGATCCATCATCATCAAAACCACATTCCCACTATTCGGAGCCGACTTTTCAAGTTCTGCTATCAAATAAAAAAAGTACATCATAGAATTATGAAAAGTACTGAACGAAGAAGGTTAATGCCATCTAAACTCCTTCAATGAACAAATTGAATAACAAGAGAAGATTGTTTTACAACTTGACTAAGAACTAAGAGGTGTTCTCAGAACTTTTACCCTATCTCATCCTGAATTAACTGCATCTTATGATAAAGCACAGTTAAAAGGCCAAACATTTGACATTGTCAAGGGGAAATGAAATTCAATATCCAGTTCTAGTTAATACCTTTTGAGAAAGCAGGTGCCTGATGCAAGAAAGAACACATTAGTAGCTACTCACACATGAGAGCATAATCCTGTACAACTGACAAAGCACTTCCATTAAAACAATGTCCCTTGCCAAGCCTCTCTTACCCCTTTGCTACCAGAAACTATTGAATTGCCATGAGCCACCGAATGCGTAAGAAGCCTCACAGACCAATATTTGCATTAGCATCATCTCATGGCACAGTTCTTCCCATGCTTGTGCAAGTAGGCCAATTCCAATGCCCATGATACAAAAACACAGTAATATTTCATTCATTTTTTTCTCTCAGATGTCCCATGTTCATATCCTACACGATGATACCATATTGGTCAACAAGAAATGACCAAAGAAAAGATTTGCTGCTGCCAGTGCAATGATAAAGACATGAGGATCTGCTGCTGTGGCAAACTGCTGGATGACTGATTTTTGTAAAAATAATGTCACCATGGAATATGAAACAGAGCATGCAGACTGGGAAGTGTGGTAGAATGGTGATCATAACAAGGTAGTTATCTACTGAGAGAATCAGTCTAGGGAAAATATCTAGATGAGCTGCTGAAATAACCAGGAAAATGGACCTGTCCACTTGCCGATGAGACTCCAGTCTGGTAAGATGGCTCATATGATGAAAATGAATGCCTATTGAAAAGACGACTCTGTCCCAAGTAGCTGGGTGAGCTTTTTGGATTACCAGAAATCTGAGAAAATGTACTGGATGCTGAGATTGGAATCTTGTATGCCGATGACCCAATACACAAAGGTAATTGCTTGTTGACTGAATAACTTTGCCTTAAATGGTCACATGAGCCAGCCAGATTAACAGGGAACTGAGAAATACTAGATGATGAGATGGGAATATGATGAGACGACACATGGTAGTAAGGTAAATGTCTGTTGAAACTATCAGTTTTCACTGAATCAACTGAAGGAAGCCCTAAGACAACACCATATGGAGAGGAGGCACAAGTTTCTGGCAGAGTGGACCCTGGTGGACCAGGCCAAGCAGACCGGCCAGGGCTGTCCCCTCGTGACACAGATGGGGGAGCTGGATATTGTGGCAACGGACTAATGGTTGTAGTTCCAACAGATCCCAATCTGAGAGGAGCCAATGGGGGGCAGCCCGCAACCCTGACTGCCAACGTTTTCCCATCAATCTTATGCCCATTCATTAGCTCTACAGCTTTAGCTGCATTAGCAGGATCAGTATACCTAACAAAGCCATAACCTTTAGCCAAACCTGTGGTTCTGTCCTTGATTAGTTCTGCACTCATGATCCAGCCAAATGGAGAAAAAAGTTGCATCAACTGCTTGACATCCATTACTGAGGGAAGATGACCCACATATAGAATTGAGTCATCAATCTCCTTCTTGGCTTTGTCCCTTGCGGCTTCAGTTGAAATGGTGCCAGTGCTTGAAGATGAACCACAAAAGCTACCTGGCAAAGCTGGGTTTTCAGTCGAAGGTATGCTATTTGAAATGGGTGAAACACCATAAGCTTCACTTACACTGGAAATGCCTGAAAGAAAGCTGTGGTACGGGTCATCCATTTTGCTACTTGGATCTGATGCCGTCAGAGGACAGCCTGGAGTTTGATGACCTCCATCACCACATACTTGGCACGGGGTATCCATTTTGAACATGGAATTCTTATTTGGGCACACATATTGCATGTGTCCGGGCCCACCGCATACGTAACAAGAACTCACATCCTTCAATGTCCCATTCAGTTCAGCAAGCTCTTTTAATTGTGAACGCTTAAGCTCATTTATTTCGTTGTCCATTGGAACAAGTAGTTTTTCAACCATTCTCACAGCAGCATCCAATGACTTCTGGCTATCCGCTTCCACCAAGACATGCAAGTCCTCATTTTCTGACGGATCAGGTCTCATATCCCGCTTCAGAGCTTTATCCTTCACTGAGCCTTTACCCCTAAGAAAAATCCTAGCCCCAGTTTCCTTCTCCATTCTCTTTAGGGTGTTCCCACGGGGCCCAATTATGAGACCGATAAAATTATGTCCAGGATATTCCGTAATTGGGATGTACAGTTTCTTGCACAACTTTGGGGGTTTGTAATCAGAAGGAGGTTTGAAAGTGGGATTCTTCTGAATCAACCTCGAAATAATAGCTTGCCTCTCTTGAATGAGTCTCTCACGGAACCTAACATCCCTTGAATTTATTCTGATGCCCAAGTTATTGTACACTGGTGGGGGAGATGGAGACCTTTCCTCCCCTGGTCTATCATCAAGAATTGATGATCCCTGAAGTTTCTTGTTTAAGACAAGAAGTCGAATATATAAATCCTGGTTTTGAGGATCAAAATGAGCTCCAGTGACAAAATCTTTCACGAGATCTGGAAGCTGTATAGGACCCAGCTTTTTCAACTGGCTATCATCACCAGCCCACCTGGTCCTCCTCCTCTTGCAAGGCCCATCTGCTTCAACAGTTTCATCATCACCTATCTGTTGTGATTCCCACCTGCTTCGCCTTCGCTTTTCAGAACTGCTCTTTTCCCGTCCCTCTGAAGTGTTACCATCAGTTCCTAAGGTGTTGTTCATGAACTGTACTTGCTTGTACCTTTTTTGCAACTGAACTTGTGAAACATCTTCCTGACCTGCACTAACTTCCACTAACCTTTTCTTTCCGGATGAACCAGCTTGAATGGATTTTGATTGGTGTTCCTTGTCAGAGCCAGCACTGTCACAGAATGGTTGTGACACAGTTTCTTCCAGTAGCTCTCCACTTGGCTCCATGCCCTGTTCCTCACTCGTATCTTCATTTGGTTCTTCATTTGGTTCCTGGCTTAGATACTCATCTGGTTCTTCACTTGGATCCTCATCTAGTTCTTCCTCGCTCAAATCTCCACTTTTATCCATGTACTCCTCATCATTGGTAGTTCTTTCTTGAGGCATATTGAAGCGACCAGAAACCGTTCGTTTCCACATTTATGCTCAGAATGAAAGGATTCACAACTGGAGTTTCTGCAAAACAATAGACACCAGGAGACATAAAATTGATATTGCCTATGCATCAGAAATGCAAAATATAACAACATAAAATAAAAGTGTATCTAATGATAAAATTGTGTTTCAAGCAAACAGTGTGTTCCTAAAGACACTTTCATTAATCACATCAATAATGAAGAGTTATCAAACTTCAAATGATGATGATGATGATGGTGATGATCATGATGGCAATGCCCTATCCCATGAATATGGGCTCAATTTTCTGAATTTATATTCTCTACTCTAGTCAACACTATCAGAAGCCCCCACGTTCCTTGTGACCTCAAAACCTAGAATGTAGTATGTCCATTTCAACTCACAACCTAGTATACAGCCAAATTCTCATCATCTCAAAACTAGCATGCCCTTATTTACCACTTCATTCTACTCTGTAATGGTTTCTGCCTTCATCTATTTCTTATACTTGTAAGGATTCCATCTTTGCACAGTAGTTGTTTCTTGTACATGCTCCAAGTCCCAAACTATGTCATAGCATTCCTTGAATTTCTACTTTATTCAGGCAACTTTCCTCTCAAACACTCCTCTCTAAACTCAATCTTTCCTTGTACTTCCAAGCATCCATCTAAACATGCACATCTCTGCCATATGTACCATCTCAGCAGCTTTCTTCAACATTGATATTATAAAGATGACAGCCTAACATTAAGAGTAAGAGAGGCATTGCATTCCAGCAAACTTAATCTTCACAGCTTCTTTTGATTGATGAATTCATGATACCATCTCCCAAAGATTCTTTACAATTTTCTTTAGTTGTACTGAAGTAAGGAATCTATCCTACTTCAAGTATTACATAAAAGAAAGATGCGGCTATTGCCGGTTTTTCACTACACTGGGTATGCACCAATCATCATTTTTTTAGCATCTTGTCATGGGTGAAAATAGAAAGTTAATGCTACTTCGGGACTGACACTATAAGTCATACATTGTACATTCTCACAGAAATCTCAGTTTGCAGGGCCTATGCAAGGTTCTCTGTGGGTTGAGTCAGCAAAAAAAGGTAGTGGGTCTGTTGTGTGAACATGGGTAGTTAGTGTGCAAATAGTTGAGTCTACATAGAAATAAGAATAGGATCTCATGATGTGGTTGCTTGCTGTTTTCAGTTTTTTTTAGTTTTTCAGATGTACAAAGGGAATGGTTCTTCATTCAGTTTGGATGGCAATTTACATCTTCATAAGTTAACTGAGTTAACTTGGAGGCTTTGTTGAGTTTCCCTCGAAGAAAACCAACATTGTTGTTACTCTTTCCTACATATCTCTAGTGATATCTCAAAATTTACAATTCAGATCTAGGAGATAGGGAAGCATAAGAATCTTGCATCCAAAAGGAACTCGTCATCCGAATCTGGAATACTCAATCTGTTACATTAGCATAGGCCTGCAACTCGGGTCGAACGGCTCGGGTTTTAATAAACACAACCCTAACCCATGTCACAACACATTGAACCCGAGCCGACCCGATTTAGTTAACCCAACCAGACCTGAGTTTGTAATACCCTCAACCCGACTGTTGGCCCGACCCGACCCGACCGGACCGGACCTGACCCGAGTTGCAACCCTAGTATATTGCAGTATTTATATTTAAAAATAAAATAAAATCAAAATCATAGCTCAAAAACAATTTATAACAACACTTCGCAAGCATTTTATCAAGCATCCATGTGCATTCTGTCAGTCATGAAAAAGAACAAATATTAAGTAATATTTTATAAGAAAACAGTTAGATAAGATATGTAATAGCACAACATATACCATAACAGATAATTGAATATAAGTAACATGTATAAATTAAATTAAATTACTGCTTCCTAAGAATATCAAATCAGTACCGAAATAGAGAGAGGGAAACAGGAAGAGAGAGAGAGAGAGAGAGAGAGAGAGAGAGAGAGAAAGTGTGACATTGAAAGTGAAAAGAAGAGTGAGATGACAAAAGCTAAGATCGAGAGAGATGACCATCTGCTGCTGCTGCTTCTCTTTCTAGAACCTGAAATGCGCAGATTTCCATGATTTTATGAGATAGGCACCGCCCTTTCTCCCAAAATCTGTGTCAATCTTTCAGTTCTCCTTCGTTCTCTCGAGTCTCGACCATTGAGCAACTGCGTGACAGAGAGAAATGAAGCAACATTAAAGATTTAGAGGCTTTCCTTAAGAAGCAGAAGGAATAAGGAAATGAGAGAGGGCTTTTGGTTAGGATTAAGAAGAAGAAGGGATAAGGAAATGACAGAGGGTTTTTTGTTAGGGTTTCCAGGTCTTGAGACTTTACAGGCACCAATTGATTAGGGTTTGTGGGTGGAGGATTTTATATTAAGTTACGAAATCCGGGTTGGGTCGGGTCTTCTCAGGTTGTGTCTTCTCGGGTCGGGTCGGGTCGGGTCGGGTTGGGTTAAGATTTAAAGACCTCAGCCCGACCCAACCCGAATTCTGTGCGGGTTTTTCTCTTCTCAACCCGACCCGACCTTATAGCCCGACCCTTGTAACCCGACCCGCATGATTTCTCGGGTCGGGTCATGTGGGTCGGGCCAAAACCCGATCCAAGTTGCAGCCCTACATTAGCACGTGACAAGTTGGTATCAGAGCCAGGCATGGAAGAGCAATGATTAAATTGATTGGAGACTGAGGTTAACTCTGTAACTGACGGCCAAGAGAGGATTCTAAAACAAATGCAGAAGATGTTTTCATCAATGAACACAAGGATTGACCAGCTTGCCATTGGCCATGTCCCAGAGCAAGGTGAAAGTTCTAGCAGCCAAAATCGCAATGGAGTCAGACCCCAGGTGGGGGGGCGTGATAGCTCGACAAGCTGTTACCTGCCCAAGTTAGTGAAACTTGATTTCCAACGCTTTGAAGAAACGGAAGACCCTACAAGTTGGACTTGCAGGGCTGATCAATTCTTTGAATTTCAACAAACACTGGAGGAGAAAAAGTGCCATTAGTTTCCTTCAATTAAGAGGGGGATACTTGTGGTTCCAATTGATAAAGGAGGAATAGCATAACAGGTATGAACCCACCCAATTTCAAGACTTCTTTGGTGATCTGACTAAGCTGCAACAAACTGGTTCAGTAATAGACCACCAAACCTAGTTTGAGAGGCTACTGTTAAGAGCAGGGCGACTATCACCACACAACAGGTTGGCTGGCTTGTGAATGGGTTGAAAGAAATTATCAACCCATAAGAAATTAAAACCAGTTAAGAAATTAAAACCAGCATAATTAAAAGAAAGGAGGGACAAAGGACATTTTAATTACAATAAGAAATTTGGTCCAGGACACTGCTGCAAAAATCATTTCTTATTGAAGGATGTTGGTCAGATGAAGAAAGTGGTGATATTGATGAAGAGGCAGCTGTTGACGTGGGGAAAGAAAGGGAGGAGGTGCCTGAAATTTCCCTACATGCTACATATGGTGTGTGAACACCACAAACTATGGGGTCCAAGTAAGCATAGGTCATTACAACATCACAATCCTAGTGGATTCAAGGAGTACCCACAATTTTTTAAGCCATAAAATTGCTAAAAAAGTGGGTCACTCCTACTGCAGAAATGCAGTTTGAAGTGGTTGAAACAAATGGAAAAAGGCTCCCAAATTCTGGATGTTGCAAGGGGATTCATATGATCATTGGCATTCCAATCATTGTACATAACTATTTGTTACCTTAGGCAGGGTGTGATGTTGTTTCAGGAGCCAGTGGTTGGGAACATTGGGTCCCATTGGGTGGGGTTTTTCTAAGCTACAAATGAGCTTCACGATTGATGGGAAAGAGATTGTGCTAAAGGGAGTAACAGCACCTGGAAATAAGATTGTGGATGAGAAAGAAATCAGCAAAGAGATGCAAAGGAAGATGGTTGGAGCTTTTCTACAAATCTATTCTCTTTCCTTACAAAATCCACAAGGTTATTCACCCTCTCAATTTAATTGTGATCTCCAGATGGAATCTATTTTACAGTTCATTCAGAGGATGGTTTCGATGAACCACGTGGATTACCCCCTGCTAGATCCCATGATCATGTGATTCCTTTGAAGCCAGGAAATGGACTTATCTGTGTAAGACCTTACAGGTATCCCCATTATCAAAAGAAGGAGATCGAAAGGTCGATGGCCGAAATGTTGGCTTCAGGTATGACCAGACCAAGCCAAAGCCCATATTCTTCACAAATACTGCTAGTGAAAAAGCATGATGGATCCTGGAGACTTATGTATCAATTATAGAGCATTGAACCAGATCACCATCAAAGATAGGTTCCCTATACATGTTATTGACGAGTTACTTGATGTGTCACATGGAGCAGAATTTTTCACCAAACATTGATCTGTGTTATGGGTACCACCAAATCTGAATGCATCCCAATGACATATTTAAAATGATGATCCAGACACACTAGGGGGCATTATAAATTTTTGCTGATGCCGTTTGGCCCCAAAAACACTCCCTCCACTTTCCAATCATTGATGAAAGAGGCCTTTAAAGATTATCTCGTAAGTTCATTTAGTATTTTTTGACAACATACTAATTTATAGTAAATCATGGGAAGATTATCTTAAACATCTCAAGATTACCTTATCAATTTTCAAATATATATATATATATATAAGACTACATCAAGAAGTGTGACACATGTCAAAGACAAAAAGGAGAGAATACAACTCCAGTTGGGCTTCTTCAACCACTTCCAATTCCTTTGCAAATATGGATTGACGTCTCTATGGAGTTTGTTGAAGGGCTTCTCAATTCCAAGGGAAAATCAATAATCTTTGTGGTAGTTGATAGGTTGTCCAAATTTGCCCATTTCATTCATATTTCTCACTCCTATACAGCAGCAACAGTAGCTTAAATTTTCTTTGAGCAAATCTTCAAGTTGTATAGGATGTCCCAAAGCATTGTTTGTGACAGAGATCCCACTTTCACAAGTGTTTTTTTTTTTTGAAGGAATTGTTTAAATTGCAGAGAATCAACTTCAATTTCAGTTCTACTTACCATCCTCAAACTGACCGTCAGACCGAAGTGGTAAATCAGACGGTTGAGATGTATCTCATATGTTTCACTAGTAATAGGCCGAAAAAATGGGTACGCTGGATTCCGACCGCAGAATATTGCTACAAAACAAGTGTCCACATGTCAACTAAGAAGACCCATTATGAAGTGGAATATTGAAAAAAGCCACCCACATTGCTCCATAACACAAGTTCGGGACGCAATAAAAATCAATAAATGTCTTGAACATTTGGAAAATGAAAATCAAATAGCAACATTTTTTTCTTTTGTGAAGCGGTAACAAAATTTATATCAAAATAGTAAGAATGTTGAGGAAATAAAGGGGAAAAAATACGTCTAAAGACTGACTTCATACAGAAATTTCTGGTGTTCATCGTCTTTTCAAAGAAAAATTAAAAAGGCCAAATTCACCATCACGAACTGAAAAGAGAAGATAGATAACGATCCGCAGACGTTCTTGAAAATCAAACAAGAAAAGAAAAAAATGAAATTAAAAGAACAAGTGAAAGATACCTCACAAATAAGGATCTGATTTGAAATCTTTCAAAAAATAAGGATCTGATTTGAACGAAGACAGCCGCTTGGAATCTATTGACGGCACTCCCAGTCTACAGCCTCTGATTTTCGCTATGAAAGGGATGTGGCGTGGGTGGAGCAGAAAATGATATGTAATCAAGAAATAGAATATTTAAGTTTTGCCTGAGTTTTAATAGGGATGTTGGTTTAATGTGGTTAATCATTTTTTATTTAATACATTTTTGCACAACCATATAATTTTTAGGTAAAATTTTAAAGAATTAATTAATCTACTATTTAACAAGTTTTATTAGCTTATATCGGTTAAACTTTTGGTTTTGAAATTTTTAATTATTAGTAGGAAGTACTCCCTATGTCCCAAAATACTTGTCCTATTTTGAAATTTTTATTTCTTAAAAATCGTTTTCACGAAGTGCACGCCAAAAGCTTATTAATGGATTATCTGAGTCAATACAAACCTAATTAAAAAAAAGGAGGTCTAGACGGTGTCTCGTTGTATAGTTATTGATCAATAATGTTTTCCTAACTATATAACAATGTATATTAAGACAATGAGAGTCGAAGGTGAAAATAATTACAAAATGTTATATATGGACAAGTTAAATCTTGTAAAACAAGTTCGTCTTCCCATCACGTTAGAGGGTGATTTGGAGCTCATCGATAATGTTAAAGATTTGATTTAATATGAAAATAAAGGAATAGGACAAGTAATTTGGGACAATTTCGAAATACATATAGGACAAGTATTTTGGGATGGAGAGAGTATGTTCCTAGCCCAAGTGACACTCATCAAAAAGTTGTAAGTAGATCATTTTCATTATATTTCACAAATTCTTACATAAAAATTTTCTATTTTTATATACCACATAAAAGGGTATGAGTCCATTTTTTAAATTCACTAAATTTAGCATATCACTTTTTTCTATTTTTAGTCATTTTTGGACAAATTTTATCTATTTTTAAATAATAATATGATAGGCTTTCACCAAGTCATTTCAAACAACTGAATCCAACATTAAAATTTCCTTTAGTATTTTCCAATATTTTCATACAAATTTTCTTATTTTTAAATACTAATATAACAAAGATAGGTTAAATCTTTCAAATTTATCGAATTAAATTTAAAATTTATATTTTATTTTTAATTATTTTTGGATAAAATCTTCCTCTTTTGAAGCAAATCACAACCATCTAATAAATAAATGGTAATGATTTATTTGATTGTCACTTTAAATTGCCTCTAAAGTAAAAAGATAAAAAAATAAAAATTAATCTTTGATTTTGAATCTTATATTAAATGGATAGAAACAAGGAATTGGTATGAATTTTGATATGAACTTAAATCTAAAGGTTTCTCTTTTTATCTTGATACAATCATAAACCAAAATATCATATTACATATTAATTTCAAATTTTAATAAGAACATTTTCCTAAAAACTTATAAAATTAATTTAATAAAGGTAAAGATAAAGAAATCCAAAGAGGTTGGAAGAATGGCCAAAACTCGCTTATGAGGAGTCCTGAATTCGATTCCACTCCACAAAGGGGCACTCTCCGTGGGGTTATCCGGGCTTGAATGTGGAGGATTAGTCAAGTACTCTAAATGGCTTGGACGCCTTAATCATAAAAGAAAAAGATAAAGAATAGAAAGACTTTTTTAAATAAATGAAGAAATTATACGTTGGAAATACATTTCTTAATTAAATAATTAATTTTAATAGAGCTTATATATTTATCATTTTCTTTCGCACACTCATGTTATCATGTTATTTATTTTTTTAGTTGAATTCATATACAATTTAAATCAAATTAAAACCTTCTCCTAAAAAACTATTAGGTGGGTGGGGCACTGTAACTTCAATTTCACCAAAGAGTTGAAGAAAATCCTAGGCTGTCTTTTCAACTCTCAAACAAATACTTCTTATGAATAGATGATAATTGGATCTATTAATGATCACAAAGAAATGTTGAGACCAAAAGATTTTTCTTAATTAAAAGTAGATCCAACATGCAAAGCTAACTCAATCTTATTATAATTAACCCTATATAACTATTTTTCTTTTTAACAAATATGAACACTAGTACCATTCTTAGTAAACTGCTTTAGAATCTTCTATTTAAGCCATAAGTTGTTTATGCACAACATTTTCCCTCGCCATTAATCAGCACGATTTTGTGATGTGCTCCATCACACATGAATGAGGTTTAGTTTTTTTATTATTAAAATATAATTTGAATCCACGTCTTTGTTTGCAATGACTGTATTTCTGACTCCCTATAAAATTACCGGGTGTAAATAGGTCGGGAGACTTACACATGCCCCAACTAGAATGATGATTCCATGTGCATGGTAATTAAGCCATCACACGTTATTGGATGTATGAGACTTGGATGAGAGTCGAGTTTTTAATAGGAAAATCAAGCTTCTTTGTGCTCCCAACCCAATTGGAAAGAGGTACTTGCTTTGTCTCCCACTCTAATCTCATTAAACCACCACTGATTAGTAATTAATTACTTCAAACTCCATAATTTTCCAACTGCTCCTCCATATTTCAGGTGTGCAGTTGTAAGATTTGAAATCTGCAAACAATTGGCTTCAAATGGAGTAACTGTGATACTGAGTGCTAGAGATGAGACTCTGGTCTTTCTGATTTGATCTTTCATCAGTTGGATGTCATGGACTCAGTCAGCATTGCTTCTTTTGCAAATTTCATCAAAAACCAGTTTGGAAAGAGCTTGATATCTTGGTAAAAAAATCGATGGTTTTTTATTTATGCTGTTATCATAGCCATTTATCTTATCTTTTTGAGGTCAACACCCACATAAATTTCTTGTACAAAAAATTGGAAAGGGATGACTGCTTGTAAGACAGTCATCCTTTTGAGTAAGCTCTGCTTATAGCCAAGCCCAATCAGAGCTCGAAATCTTAGTTCTATTGGCCTGTTTTCCCATCTCAAAAATACTAAAATCTCCAACCACATTTGCCAATGTTCTGTTGGAGAATTTTTCAAAATTAAGTTTCATTTCATCAGATCCATCTAATGGAGTAGGAAACAGAGAATGATTCTCTTTTGATCTGAAGGCTGCTACAGATTCCTTACCATGGCTCTTTTGAGTCACTTATGGACATGTTCAAACTATCTTTGGCACCCTTCATTCATTTTATCATATAGTAAACTTATGTTTAAATTCTCTTAATATGAATTCCATTCACATAAATGAGAATGACTACAACTATGATGCTTCATTCTTGAAAAAGAAGGAAAACAAAGAAAAAGAAACGGGTCAAAAGTCCTAAAAAGTTGCATGCATAATACATTGATTTTAGTTCTTCGTCGTTAATTCACTTTAACTAAAGAAAGGCTAAGCAAGGCTGCTAGTGAAACAAAAATTAAATAAGATTGGTATGCAGGAGAACAATGCAGGTATTGATGGAGCAATATTAGATTCACTCACTTCTCTATAATTAAATTCTACTACTGAAAGCTCACACATCAGAGACAAACCATGGATTTGATGATATCGTGATATGTTTTCTCCTACAAAACAGGCTATAAGAGAATTTCATTAAGATATTTGCAGGCTAAGTAGAATAAGAATACTCACCCGGATCGAAGATGTAATTTTCATCATTCGACTCGGAGCCCGGACCTGTCAAATTGCTTGCGCACCCACTTAATTTTGATCACGACCAAAAATGTCCACATCAATATTTCACTGTCACATTTAATTGATGTGTAATATTATTGAAGTACTTTATCAAAAACTAAGACACTTCGTTTCTCATTTATTTACCAAAAGAGAAAAATTATACTGACATTATGAAATTTCGGTTTACTACACAATAAATACGAATAACGAAATTTTATTGCCATTTTTGGCACTTTATAATAAGTACATCAGAAATTTCTGAAGAAGTACTGAACGCAGAAGGTTAATGCCATCTAAACTCCTTTAATGAACAAATTGATTGAGAAGAGAAGCTTGCTTTACAACTTGACTAAGAACTAACAGCCGTTTTCAGAACTTTTACCCTATCTCATCTTGAATTCACTGCATCTTATGATAAAGCACAGTAAAAAAGCCAAACATTTGACATGGTTAAAGGGAAATGAAATTCAATATCCAGTTCTAGTTAATACCTTTTGAGAAAGCACGTGCCTGCTGCAAGAGAGAACACATTGTGTAGCCACTCACACATGAGAGCATAATCCAGTACAACTGACAAAGCACTTCCATTAAAAACAATATCCCTTGCCAAGCCTCTCTTACCCCATTGCTACCAAAAACTATTGAATTGCCATGAGCCACCGAATGTGAAAGCAGCCTCACAGACCAATATTTGCATTAGCATCATCTCATGGCACAATTCTTCCCATGCTTGTGCAAGTAGCCCAATTCTGATGCCCATGATACAAAAACACATTAATATTTCATTCATTTTTAATCAGCTGTCCCATGTTCATATCCTACAAGATGATACCATAGTGGTCAACAAGAAATGACCAAAGAAAAGATTTGCTGCTGCCAGTGCAATGATAATCACATGAAGATCTGCTGATGTGGCAAACTGCTGGATGACAGATTTTTGTTAAAAATAATGTCACCATGGATAAGAAACAGAGCATGCAGGCTGGACAATGTGAGTGCAAGCTAGAATGGTGATCCATAACAAGGTAGTAATCTGCTGAAAGAATCAGTTTAGGGAAAATATCTAGATGAGCTGCTGAAATAACCAGGAAAATAGTCTTTTCCACTTGCCAATGAGACTCCACTCTGGTAAGAAGGCCCATGTGATGAAAGTGAATGCCTATTGAAAAGATCACTCTGTCCCAAGTAGCTGGGTGAGCTTCTTGGATTACCAGAAATCTGAGAAAAAGTACTGGATGCTGAGATTGGAATCTTGTATGCCGATGACCCAATACACAAAGGTAATTCCTTCTTGACCGAATCAATTTGCCTTAAATAGTCAGGTGCCCCATATGATGAAAGTGAATGCCTATTGAAAAGATCACTCTGTCCCAAGTAGCTGGGTGAGCCTCTTGGATTACCAGAAATCTGAGAAGAAGTACTGGATGCTGAGATTGGAATCTTGTATGCTGATGACCCAATACACAAAGGTAATTGCTTGTTGACCGAATCACTTTGCCTTAAATAGTCAGGTGCCCCGTATGATGAAAGTGAATGCCTATTGAAAAGATCACTCTGTCCCAAGTAGCCGGGTGAGCTTCTTGGATTACCAGGAATCTGAGAAGTACTGGATGCTGAGATTGGAATCTTGTATGCCGATGACCCAATACACAAAGGTAATTGCTTGTTGACGGAATCACTTTGCCTTAAATAGTCAGGTGAGCCAGCCAGATTAACAGGGAACTGAGAAATACTAGATGATGAGATGGGAACATGATAAGACGACACATGGTAGTAAGGTAAATGTCTGTTGAAACTATCAGTTTTGACTGAATCACCTGAAGGAAGCCCTAAGACATCATCATATGGAGATGAGGTACAAGTTTCTGGCAGCATGGACCCAGGTGGACCAGGCCAAGCAGACCGGCCAGGGCTGTCCCCTCGTGACACAGATGGGGGAGCTGGATATTGTGGCAACGGACTAATGGCTGTGGTTCCAACAGATCCCAAGCTAAGAGGAGCCAATGGGGGGCAGCCCGCAACCCTGACTGCCAACGTTTTCCCATCAATCTTATGCCCATTCATTCGCTCTACAGCTGTAGCTGCATTAGCAGGATTAGTATACCTAACAAAGCCATAACCTTTAGTCAAACCTGTGGTTCTGTCCTTGATTAGTTCTGCACTCATGATCCGGCCAAATGGAGAAAAAAGTTGCATCAACTGCTTGTCATCCATTACTGAGGGAAGATGACCCACATATAGATTTGAATCATCGATCTCCTTCTTGGATTTGTCCCTTGCGGCTGCAGTTGAAATGGTGCCAGTGCTTGAAGATGAACCACAACAGCTACCTGGCAAAGCTGGGTTTTCAGTCCAAGGTATGCTATTTGAAATGGGTGAAACACCACAAGCTTCACTTACACTGGCAATGTCTGAAAGAAAGCTGTGGTACTGGTCATCCATTTTGCTACTTGGATCTGATGCTGTCAAAGGACAGCTTGCAGTTTGATGACCACCATCACCACATACTTGGCACGGGGTATCCATTTTGAACATGGAATTCTTATTTGGGCACACATATTGCATGTGTCCGGGATCACCGCATACGTTACACTTCAATCTCCCATTCATTTCAGCAAGCTCCTTTAATTGTACACGCTTAAGCTCATTTGTTTCGTTATCCATTGGAGCAAGTAGTTTTTCGACCATTCCCACAGCAGCATCCAGTGACTTCTGGCTCTTCGCTTCCACCAAGACATGCAAGTCCTCATTTTCTGATGGATCATGTTTCATATCCCGCTTCACTGAGCCTTTACCCCTAAGATAAATCCTAGCTCTAGTTTTTTTCTCCATTCTCTTTAGGGTTTTCCCACGGGGCCCAATTATGAGACCTATAAAATTATGTCCAGGGTATTCCTTAATTGGGATGTACAGTTTCTTGCACAACTTTGGGGGTTTGTAATCAGAAGGAGGTTTGGAAGTGGTATTCTTCTGAATCAACCTCGAAATAATATCTTCCCTCTCTTGAATGAGTCTCTCACGGAACCTAACATCCCTTGAATTTATCCTGATGCCCAAGTTATTGTACACTGGTGGGGGAGATGGGGACCTTTCCTCCCCTGGTCTATCATCAAGAATTGATGATCCCTGAAGTTTCTTGTTTAAGACAACAAGTCGAATATATAAATCCTGGATTTCAGGCTCAAAACGATCTACAGAGACCAAGTTCACAAAATCTGGAAGCAGTATAGGGGCCAGCTTTTTCAACTGGCTATCATCACTAGCCCACCTGGTCCTCCTCTTGCCATCCCCATCTGCTTCAACAGTTTCGTCATCACCTTTCTGTTGTGATTCCCACCTGCTTCGCCTTCGCTTTTCAGAACTGCTCTTTTCCTGTCCCTCTGATGCATTACCATCATTTTCTAAGGTATTGTTCATGAACTGTACTTGCTTGTACCTTTTTTGCAACTGAACTTGTGAAACATCTTCCTGACCTGCAGTAACTTCCACTGACCTTTTCTTTCCGGATGAACCAGCTTGAATAGATTTTGATTGGTGTTCCTTATCAGAGCCAGCATTGTCACAGAATGGTTGAGACAGAGGTTCTTCCGGTGGTTCCCCACTTGGCTCCATGCCATGTTCCTCACTCGGATCTTCATTTGGTTCCTGGCTTAGATACTCATCTAGTTCTTCACTTGGATCCTCATCTAGTTCTTCCTCACTCAGTTCTCCACTTTGATACTTGTACTCCTCATTATTGCTAGTTCTTTCTTGAGGCATATTCAAGCCACCAGAAACTGTCTGTTTCCACATTTATGTTAAGAATGAAAGGATGTACACCTGGAGGTTCTGCAAAACAATAGACATCACGAGACATAAAATTGATAGTGCCAATACATCAGAAATGCAAAATATAACAACATAAAATAAAAGTGTATGTAATGATAAAATTATGTTTCAAGGAAACAGTGTGTTCCTAAAGATACATTCATTAATCACATCCATAATGAAGATTTATCAACCTTCAAATGATGATGGTGATGGCAATGCCCTATCCCATGAATATGGCTCAACTTTCAGAATTTATATTTTCCACTCAAGTCAACACTATCAAAAGCCACCACGTTCCTAGTGACCTCAACCTAGAATGTAGTATGTCCATTTCAACTCACAACCTAGTATAGCCATATTCTCATCATCTCAAAACTAGCATGCCCTAATTTTCCTCTTCATTCTAGTCATTTGCGGTTTCTGCCTTCAATTGTTCCTTAGACTTGTAACGATTCCATCTTTGCCACAGTAGTTGTTTCTTGTCATCTATGTACATGCTCCAAGTCCCAAACCATGTCATAGCATTTCTTGATCTTCTACTTTATTCAAGCAATATTGCTCTAAAGCACTTTCGAAACACAATCTTTCCTTGTACCTCCAAGCATCCATCTTAACATGAACATCTCTGCCACATGTACATCTCATCACCTTTCTTCAACATTGATATTATAAAGATGACAGCCTATTATTAAGAGTAAGAGAGGCATGGCATTCCACTAATCTTCACAGTTTCTTTTGATTGATGAATTCATGTTAACATCTCCCAAAGATTCTTTACAATTTTCTTGGTTGTATTAAAGTAAGGAATTTATCCTACTTAAAGTATTACACAAAAGAAATATGTGGCCATTGCTGGTTTTTCACTGCACCTGGGCCTGCACCAATGATCAATTTTTTTAGCATCTTGTCATGGGTGAAAATAGAAAGTTAATGCTATTTCAGGACAAACACTAGAAGTCATATATTGTCACATTCTCACAGAAATCTCAGTTTGCAGGGCCTATGTAAGGTTCTGTGTGGGTTGAGTCAGCAAAATAAAGTAGTGGGTCTGTTGTGTGAGTCATGTGTAATTAGTGTACAAATAGTAGAGTCTACATAGGAGTAAGACTAGGATCTCATGATGTGGTTGCTTGCTGTTTTCAGTTTTTTATTTTTTCAGACATACAAAGGGACTGGTTCTGTATTCAGCTTGGATGGCAATCTACATCTTCAATCAGTTAACTGAGTTAACTTGGAGGCTTTGTTGAGTTTCTCTAGAAGAAAACCAACACTCATTGTTACTCTTTCCTACATATCTAGTAATATTTCAAAATTTACTCTTCAGTTCTAGGAGATAGGGAAGCATAAGAATCTTGCATCCAAAAGGGACCCGTCATCCGAATCTGGCCTACTCAATCTGTTACATTAACACGTAACAAGTTGGTATCAGAGCCAGGCATGGAAGAGCAATGATTAAATCGATTGGATACCGAGGTTAACTCTGTGATTGACGGTCAAGAGAGGATTCTAAAACAAATGCAGGAGATGTTTTCATCAACGAACACAAGGATTGATCAGCTTGCATTGGTTGTGTCCCAGCGCAAGGTGAAAGTTTTGGCAGCCAAAATCGCAATGGAGTCAGACCCAACTCAGGTGCCAGGGTGGGGCGTGATAGCTCGACTAGCTCATACCTGCCCAAGTTAGTGAAACCTGATTTCCCATGCTTTGACCCTACGAGTTGGACTTGCAGGGCTGATTAATTCTTTGAATTTCACCAAACACTGGGCGAGAAAAAAGTGTCAATAGTTTCCTTCAATTTAGAGGGGGTGACGCAGGACAAAGGATAGGGTAACCCTAAATGCCTCAATGCAAGTAAGATGTAACAAGAAATCAATATGAAGCAAAAGTATGGGGCTGAAATTAAAAGTAAATTAATAATTGCAATCAGAGTAAAAAAATCTACCATAAATAAACATGAAATTCTAAGAATTCAATATAAGCAATTATATCACAATCCAAATCAAGTTACCACTCGAAATATAAGGCCTCAAAATAAAGGGACGTATTAAATCTCACAAACACGTAAAACCAACATCAAATAGGGTTTAAATCTGACTATTTAGGCTCAAATTAGAGTAAAACAGCAGAATATGGCCTAAGAAAAGGATGACAATAAAGATGTGGGGCCCAAGGGGTCACGGTTGTCAACTGGGAGTGGAAATATGGGTGACGGTGAATAGAAAAAGGGAACTTAGGGCTTGCGGCAGGTTTGGAGTGGGTATTAGGGATTGGCGACAACAATAGGAAGGGGTCAAGGGTGCAGCGAGGCTGTATAGGCTAAAGGAAAGATGCAGCAAGGACTGTTTGTCTAAGTAAGGGGCTAAAAGGGTTTGGGACAGCAGGATCGTGGTGGCGGCAAGTAGGGAGAGGTCTTTCCAAGAAGTTACAGCAACCAAGAGAATGGATATGGGGCTCACGGCAACTGTGGAGAACTGTTTGGTGGGGAACAAAAGGTGTAGGGTAGGTTTTAGGAGTAGGCGAAGGGATTCGGAGAGATTAGGACAAGGGCGACAGTATTAGGAGGGTTTTAAGCTATGGCGGAAGGGGCTGGGTTTGTGAAATCGAAAGGAAAAGAGAGAAAATGGGGAAGGAGAAGAGAAGAAGAGAGAAAGAAGAGAAGTAGAAGAAGAATACCTGGAGAAGGTGTAGTGGCCTCACGCCAAGCCTTACGCCAAAGGAATCGCTCCCAAGTTCAATCGCACGAAGGTTTGCATAAAGTCTAAAATATTATTTCATCAATCGTTATGCCTCAAGGAGGCTACAAGGCTTTATAAGCTTTTAACTTACTAAAATAAAAAACATAACAAAATACCAAAGTATCCTGACTAAAAAAAACACACAAAATAGCAACTTGAAAGAAAAACACACGGCAATAGCACTTGCTCATGGGATGCACCGCATCAGGGGGGATACTCAGTTGTGGTTCCAATTGATGAAGCAGAAGCAGCAGCTTATTACTTGGAAACAATTAAAGGAGGAATAGCATAACAAGTATGGACCCACCCAATTTGAAGACTTCTTTGGTGATCTGACTAAGCTGCAATAAACTGGTTCAGTAAGAGACTACCAAACCTAGTTTGAGAGGCTACTGTTAAAAGCATGGAGACTATCATCAGCACAAGAAGGTGGGTGTTTAGTGAGTGAGTTGAAAGAAAGTATCAAGACTGAAGTTCAGGCATGCAGAGCAGTCACCCCTTCTGCTGCAATAGGGCTGGCTTGACTATAGGAGTCGAGGAATGAATCCAGCTAACGGTTCAACTCCTTTGAGGCAAACAAGAAAATCTCAAACAAGAGGTCAACACCCATCCATAACTCCCTACCAGTTAAGAAATTAATACCAGCAAAATTAGTCGAGTTAATTTGAACCCGAAATGATTATCCCAGAGAAAATAAATCAAAAGGGCCAGAGATTTGCCTTTGTCAGGATGAAAGGGGAAGATGAAGCAGCAAGGGCAATCACAAGCTTGAATGGGTGCTGGCTAGGATTGAAGAGAATTGTAGTTCAAAAAGCTCTATATGGAAGGGATAGGCCCAGGGAAGGATCTGGAATGGAGAAATACCAGAAGAAGGAACAGCTTTCTCCTCCAGATAAACCACCACTCCCCTTGCCTCACCATTCCTATGCAGGTGGGCAAGCTTCGGCTACGCCTAAGAAAGATCCAGACCTACCAGTTTTTTGAGATTGGAATGTCCATCAAGAGAATGGAGGAAGCCTACGAATGGCTTAGACAATCAGTTGTAACTACAACAGAGCTTGGCATTAGCCTGAAGGACGTGAGATATTTCTGTGATGAAAAAGGTATCAACAGTGGGGCAGTAAGATGGTTGGGTGGTTCTGCATCCCTGATCACTGCTTGGACAGAGGAGGAAGCTCAGGGATGGGTGTGTGACCCAGAATGGGCGAGATTATTTAACTCAGTGGAAATCTGACACCCCACAGCATACCAATCAGTGACGTGGATGTGGATTCACTGCTTTCGGTACCCACTGGTTGCTTGGGATTGGGACTCAATTCTGAATTTTGGGAAGAAATTGGGGAAGGTGTAAGAGATTGATAAGGAAAATATAGAAAAACGAGACCTCTCCACACTAAAGCTACTGCTGGAAGTTGAAAATACAAGAATGATCCCAGAGGAGGTAATAGTCAAGGTGTCAGTGGAATTCCATTACTAGAAGTATGCAAGACCTAGAGGGGGGGGTGAATAAATCTGATCCGATTTTATTTCCTTTTTTAATAATTTATCAATTTAATAATATGTAAAGCGGAATAAACGTGTGTGCAAGTGATAAACAAATGAATCAAACCATTAAAGCAAACCACACATGTACAACGATATATAGTGGTTCAGTTCACCTGAACCTACATCCACTGTTGGACTCACCCTATCTTCAAGTTGTATAGGATGTCCCAAAGCATTGTTTGTGATAGAGATCCGACTTTCACAAGTTTTTTTTTTTTTTTGGAAGGAATTGTTTAAATTGCAAAGAACCAGCTTCAACTTCAATTCTTCTTATCATCCTCAAACTGAATGTCAAACCGAAGTGGTAAATCAGACGGTTGAGATGTATCTCAGATGTTTCAATAGTAATAGGCCGAAAAAATGCGTATGCTGGATACCGTGCGCAGAATATTTCTACAACACAAGTGTCCAAATGTCAACTAAGAAGACCCCTTATGATGTGGTATATTGAAAAAAGCCACCACCATTGTTATCCTATGTACTCGGGACTATGCAAGTTGAGGTTGTAGATAAGGAATTGAAGGATCGGGATCAAATTCTAAATAAATTGAGGGATCAGTTACCAATTGCCCAAGATCGAATGAAGAGCATTTACAATGTCAAACATACGGACAAAAATTTTGAAGTTGGAGAATTTGTTTATTTGAGGCTTCAATCATATTGGCAGGTGTCCATATCGACATAAACTAAGACACATACTTATAAATTGAAGCTATTTAAAAGTTCAAAATTGTTAGGCTCTGTGGAGACTGATCACCAGAGATGTACTGACAATTTGGTCGGGAGTCAAGCTCCACGCTGAGCTTGCGGGGGTCAAAGGGGGACAGCACCCCCTTATCTGAGGGCACAGGGGCGGAGCCACCAAAGCCAATTTTTTTTTTGGAGGACAATTATGTAATTTCATATGGCGTCTTATGTAAACACTAATTAGGGTGTAGTACATATCGTCATTTTGTAAGAGAGAGAGAGAGAGAGAGCGGAACATTTGTAACGAGATCCGCCTCTTCTTCGTTTTGCCTTTGAGCATAGTAGATCGGTTTGAACCCTGTGGACGTACCGAAAGGGAACCACATAAAATCTTTGTGTTATGGTTTGCTTCTCTTTTCTATCTTCGATATTGTTGCTTGTGTGTGGACGAAAAGGTGATTTTCTCCCAACAAAAACTCCATCTAGTGTTTTATGTATCTTGGTTTTAAAAGAAGCTACGAGATCAGCAAAAGGTTCAGTCGACCATGCCAATAATTCAAGAGGAAGACTATCATCTCTATTCCCCAAGCAAAGATCATCGAATCAGGCAAAGGAAGAAAGAAGTGTTGGTAAATTGGGAATGTTATCTCCAGTAGATGCTACGTGGGAAGATCTTGAGACACTCAAGTTAAGGTTCCCAGAAGTTTCCCTTGAGGATAAGGTTCTTTTTAGGGGAAGGAATGTTACATTCTCACAGAAATCTCAGTTTGAAGGGCATATGCAAGGTTCTGTGTGGGTTGAGTCAGCAAAATAAAGTAGTGGGCCTGTTGTGTCAGTCATGGGTAGTAAGTGAGCAAATAGTTGAGTTATTCAACAGACCTAGCATCAAAGATAGAGACGCATAAGAATTTTGCATCCAAAAGGGACCCTTCACCTGACATCCAACCAATTACTCGGTCTGTTACATTAGCACGTAATATGTATCAATTTTTTCATGACATTCAAAATGCTTGGCACATCCAAAGAATCCTAAAATCACAAATTTATAAGTTCCTATGTGAAATTCTAAAAATTCAAGGACATCAAGAAAACCCAGAGAAATGCATATATTCCTTGAATCAGTACGCATACTCAATTGAGATTTGAGACCCTAGTACTAAATCTCAATGATCTGTTTCCCCAAAAGGTTGTTGGGGTGCGAACAAGAGTCTCACGTCGACTGTGAGGGGAGAAAACTAATGACTAGGTTACTCCACCTATCAGACTAGTCTTTTGGACTAGAAAGCCAATCCCAACAATGGTATCAGAGCCAGATTCCCAGGCCAATGCATGTGGATTCAGGGATCCCCTAGGCCCAACGGAATGTATGCATATGACATTGTTCACCTGTGTTGGTCAAGAATCTGTTAGTTTCTCATATCAAACCCTTCTAAACATTGCATTCACTTCAAGAGCTTAGAAAAGGCTAAATAAATAAATAAAAAATAGCTAAAAATAAGTTACTTCGCTAGCTATTTTTTGTTTTTCACATGTATTTTTGAGAGTTGTAGATGGGAGGTCTTGGGATCAAGCTCCCTCAACACAAAAAGGGTCACTCCCCATTGTTCTGTACCCGGTGTGTGCAGATTGAGAGGTGCCAAGGATTAACCAGGTGAGAGGCCGGATACCTTGGTCTTAAAAAAAAAAAAAGCAAAGTAGTAATCTACATAACACAAATTGGGACGCAAAAAAAAAAAAAAAAAATCAATAAATGTCTAGAACATCTGGAAAATGAAAATAAAAAACAAGACTTTTTTTCTTTTGTGAAGTGGTAACAAAATTTATATCAAAATAGCAAGAATGTTGAGGAAATGAAGGGGAAAAAGTAAGGCTAAAGAATGACTTCATACAGAAATTTCTGGTGTTCATCGTCTTTTCAAAAAAAATTAAAAGAAGTCCAAATTCTCCATCACGATCTGAAAAGAAAAATAGATAACGATCCGCAGACGTTCTTGAAAATCAAACAAGAAAAGAAAAAAATGAAATTAAAAGAAAAAGTGAAAGATACCTCGCAAATAAGGATCTGATTTGAACGAAGACACCCGCTTGGAATCTGTCGACGGCACTCCCAGTCTACAGCCTCTGATTTTCGCTATGAAAGGGATGTGGCGTGGATGAAGCAGAAAATGATATGTAATCAAGAAATAGAATATTTAAGTTTTGTCTGAGTTTTAATAGGGATGTTGGTTTAATGTGGTTAATTATTTTTTATTTAATATATTTTTGCAAAACCATACAATTTTGGGGTTTTTCGATTAAAATACCCGAAGAAAGTGTAATTTAGAAATAATGCTTGGAAGTAGACACGGAAATATTGTGGACTAAACTGCTCTTATTCAACAAGTGTAGGTCTTTCAATGGTAGAGTGCTGTACTTTTTTTTTTTTTCCTATCATGCACATTTTCTAAAGTCACATTTTTCCTTTTTTTTCTATATAAGGATGAATCAACTATAAAAGGTTTTTTAAGTCTCATATAATATTTTGCTTGATTAAGAAAACGAGCATGTGGACAATTGATGCGGGCATCCAGAGACGTAGACAAAATTTTAATTTTGACCCGGGCGGGTGCATTATCAAATTAGTAAGTTGGGGCCCCGAGTCAAAAGATCAAAATTATATCTTCGATCCAGGTGGGTATCCGAGTCAGAAGATTTGGTGTAGTGGATCCAAAACAAGTCTAAGAACAGGCCCAGCAGAGCAGGCCCAATGGCTAAAGAGGTGCTGACAGTTGTGAATTAGAATCCTAAATCAGCTAGGATTTTAATTAAATTAGGAAAGTTTCTTTGTGTTATTTTCTAGATTTAGAATTTGTTGGAGGGTTGGCTCCTTGTTACTTGTTAACATAGAACTCTCTTTCCTTGTTAAGGTAAGACTCTCTTTCCTTGTTAAGGTAGGACTCTCTTTCCTTGTCAAAGTAGAACTCTTTTTCCTTATTTCAGGTTAGGATTTCTTATAAATAAGATTGTAATCAGCCCCTTGAGGGCACCAAGTATTATCAATAAAATTTGAGTTTTCTTCTTGCAAACGAAGGACTGTTTGCTGTCTTATTTTACTGCACAAGACGAAGGACTGTTTTGTGAAGATTAAAGTACAAAACGAAGGACTGTTTTGTGAAGATTCAAGTGCAAAACGAAGGACTGTTTTGTGAAGATTGAAGGGTTATTCAAGATATTATTCAAGCTTCCGCTGTAATTTGAGGTTGGGTATTCTTAATCCTACCTAGCCTACATCAGAGGATTAAGAATACCCAACCTCAAATTACAGCGGAATAACTGACTGTCAGCCTCGAGGCCTCGTGCAGTCTGTCGAGGCGTCGCAGCCACTCTTTTACTGAGTCGTATTTGGGACAGCTGTAACTTAGCATGACTTTGTGTCTTTTGACCAAGTCTTTTACTGATTTAGATAAATAAATTTGTAATCTTTAATTGGGAGTTTATTATGGTAATAAGGAAAATCCTCTTTTTGAAAAACCCTATTTGCCACTTCACAGTTTGAATAAGTTGTTGGGAGCGTAGCAGCTGTCTTGTACTAATATGGAAAGGTTCCTCAATCTGTCTTGAGTATGATTGATAGTCATCAAGTTTTATCTCTCTATGTAAATCCTTGATTGATGACTGAAATAAATAAATGGTCAATAATGCATAGGTGGCATCCTAATTGGCTGGTCATTAACTGTTTGACAAACAAAATAATTTATACAGAATCTATGCTGTCTTACCATATACCGCCACGAGGCCTCATAGGAATCCTCGAGGCCTCGTGGACGTGACTGGCCACAAAAACAGACACTGTCTTATTTATATCTTAGAGTTGAATGAAATAAGAAAACACGGAGATCCTTTTTTGAAAAATAACAACTGAGACCAGAGAGATTTCCAGCTCCTTCTCACACCTTCTTCATCATCTTCTAACAAGGATATGTTTGGGTAATCAATACTTTAAGTTTGATGAAGTTAAGGGTGTTTTATCTAGGACCAAAAATCAGTTATACCTTTGTCATAATACCCTTGTCCCGCTGTACCGATACTCAACTATGGTGAACCTAATCTAAAGGAAGAGGCGCAAAAACATAGAGCACAAAATTGTTAAGGCCCAAGGCAAGTGTTCTTTGTTTATCATTGTACGGTGCATTAGATCAGTGTGATTGAACCACCTTAAAAAATAGGTGTCAAGGATTAGACCAGGGCGGTCGAACCTTTCAAAACTAGGTTGCAATGTTTGGGTGTGACTCCCCTATATAGTGGATTTGGGATAGCCCTAGAGAGGGTGAGTCCAACAGTGGATGTAAGTTCAGGTGAACCGAACAACCATATATCTTTGTGCATGTGTGGTTTGCTTTATTGGTTTGATTCATTTGTTTATCGCTTGCACACACGTTTATTCCGCTACACATATTATTAAATCTGGTTTATTTTTAATCAAAGAAAAATAAAATCGATCAGACCTATTCACCCCCCCTCTAGGTCTTGCATACTTCTAGTAACGGAATTTCAGTTATCATGGATTCATGAGAAGGGAAAGAAGAAGAAAAGGGAAGTGCAACAACTGTTTGAGAAGAAGGGGAGAAAGGAGATGGAGAAGTGGGAAAAGGAGGATTATAATTTTCAGATATTTCTTTTGTTGAAGATGCATTAAGTGCATCAAGAAAACTAGAGCTAGATTTTTTCGCAAATGTTGCAGATGTTCCACATGTTTCAGTTGTTCTATCAACAAATTCGGGATAGATGTTTTTAATCCCGTTGATGATAATATCTGAAAAATCAAAATTTTCCCAATTTCGAATATCTATTTTTCTTGTTAAGCCTGGAGGAGCCAAATCCATTCTTTTTTTGAAATTCCATTTGCAAATCCAAGGAATATTAAATTGAACATAAAACATCATTGCTATCCAATCTTCAACAGCAAAAAGAATTTTGTCAATATGGCTTTTGTTAATTTGTCTTAAAATGGATGAGTATTTTTGAAATGTTGATAGGATATTTGTTGGAAGAGGGCCTTTATGAGATCCAAAAGGAGACTAGAATTTTGTCAACCACCACATAGTAATGTTTTCAAGATTGTCAATTTTTATGCGAATAAACCATGAATGTAAAAAAGACGTATTTTGATAATATAAAATGTTTTCCCATACTGAGATATAATCCCAATAAGAGAAAGTAACTTCATGCATGTTTGGCTTTGAAATTGTTTTTTTTTTTATATAAAGGATATCCCCAGCTTTCTTCAGAAAATTCGTTCAAAATTTTTATTTTTGAATATCCAATTTCAGCATTAGTTGGAAAATATCCAAAATATTGGGTCTTTTGTTGATCTTTACCAAAATGATCAAGGGTTATAGTGCCTGTTTCAATTAAAATTGCGACGAAAAAAGAATAATTAAAAGATGTTTTGACATAATTGTAAGGGGCAAAGCAAAGCAATATAGGATAATTTCTTCGAGTGTTGAACTTTCTGGATAACAAGCATCAGGTACTGGGTAAACCATTTGATTGTACCGAGTGAAAACAATTTGGTAATTAGAAGGTGTTGGTTTAGAAATTGGTGTTTGTCGGCTTTCTGGATTTGGATGTCGAATGAATTGAGTGGGAGGGGGGGGATCCCCATAGTTCATGTCTTTGATAGATGTTAGGTTTGGTTTTTGGAGAAACAGGAGCTACAGGAGCTCCAGGACAGATGTCGTATGGGAGTTGACTCATCATTTGTTAGATTTGTTTGGCCTTTTGAAAAGGAGAAGCTGGACGCATTGGCCTATGAGGAGGCTGCATGTTTCAGAAATGAATATATCACAACTGCAATTATAAGAAAATTAAGTAGTTGGCAAAAAAGTCAAATAACACTTGTTCTTTCACTAGTGCTTGTTTGATGTTCTCTGCAGAAATTCTCGAGAAAGAAAGTTAGCAAATGATTATCTTTTCCATTAATAAATTTTATTTCAAAATAAAAGACGCTTAGGATAGCTTGACATCTGGCAAAGATTTGTTTGTTTGTTAAATTTTTGCCATCTTTTTCTATTATTTCTTTGGCAGATTTGCAATCTATTCTTAATAAGAATTTTTTGTTTAAGAGATCTAATTGAAATTTTTGAATACTTAAAACTATTGCTAGAATTTCTTTTTTGATTGTAGAATAATTTGACTGAGCAAGATTCCATTTTCCAAAGATAAAACGAACTATGCATTCTTTATTATCTTCTATTTGAAATAAAAGTCCACCATATCCTATATCAGAAGTATCTGTTTGAACGGTTTTAAAAGAATCAGGATTGGCTAAGCTTAAACAAGGAAGGACTTTTATTTTTTGTTTAATTCTCTGATAGCATTAGTATGTTCATTATTCCAAGCAACAGGATTCTTCTTGAGTCTTTCTTGAAGAGATTTTCTATCTCTAGCCAAATCTTTATAAAAATTCGAAACATAATTTAAACATCCTAAAAATCTTTGCAATTGTTTAATATCTTTGATTTCATCCGAAAATTTATCACCAAATTCTATAACTCTATTTATTGGTTGAACAATATTATTTTTAATATTGAATCCAACAAAATTTATATCAGTTTGAAATAACTTCATTTTTCTCTGACTAAGAACTAAACCATTAGTTATAACAGTCTTCTTAAAGATGTCTAAATGTTTCCAATGATGATTTATTGAATCTGAATAGATTAGAATGTCATCAATATAGACTAAAGAGAAAGTACTAAATGGATTGAAGATATCAGTCATGATTCTTTGAAATTCAGACTGTGCATTGTTTAAGCCGAATGGCATAACATTCCATTTATAATGACGAGAGGGTACTAGAAATCCAGTTTTGTACTTATCTTGTTCTTTTTATTTGTATTTGCCAAAATCCCAATTTTAAATCAAATTTTGAAAAGATTTTTGCATTATGAATTCTGTGAAGAATATCTTGAATATTTGGTATTGGAAATATTATTGATTGTAATACATTGTTTAGAGGTTATAATTTGTGACTAAACGAGGAACTCCTCGTTCTTGTTCAGCAGCATTATTAACATAGAAAGTTGTACAACTCCAAGGAGAATTATTCTTTCTAATTAAAGTTTTTTTCTCTAATTTCTATTATTTCATTTTTACACATTTCTTGTTGTTCAATAGAGATTTGGGTGGCTCTAGCTTTTGTTGAAATTTTTTCTTCATTAAAATCTTTTATATATGGGAGTGAAACTGTATGTCCTTTTCGCCCCTAGAATGCGTTAGGGAGATCAGAACAACATTCTAAAGCAAGTATTTTTTCATAGAGTTTTTTTTTATCAATAAAAGCTTGATCTAGAATTTGTTCAGAAATTTTTAATTTTTTTATTTCATTTTCTATTTCTAGTTTAAATTTTTCTTTCTTACAAACTATTCTATTTAGAGTATCAACTTCACTAATTTTGGGTTTAGAAACAAAATTAAATTTAACTTCTTGTTTATCTATTCTAATACAAGCTTTAGTTGTTTAACTTGATCTCCAAATAAATTGTCTATTCTTTGATGAAACATCATTTCAGCTTTAAGAAGTGGTTCGTCAATTTTGAAATCTTCTAATTCTAATAGTTGTTCAAAGTTTGATGTAGAAGTCATTCCCATCATGTCAGATTCAGAAAAATTTACTGTATTTTGAGAATTTGATCTTTCATAAACACGTTGACTAACACCAGCTTTTTGATATTCATTGAACCTAAAAGAGTCAGGTTTTGCAAAATACGTTTGGTATATGGGAGGAACTTTTACAGGTTGCTCTGGTTCTTTATTTTCTTCTCCAAAATTTAATTCTATTGTTCCATCAGGATGTTGGACTACTGAATTGACTTCTGTTTGAATTTTTGGTTTGGGAAGGCATAATTCTTCTATTTTCCAATTTTTTAATAATATAATTTGATCAGGTTTTGGCCTAGAAGGGATTATTGTTTTATTCCTAAAATCTGTTTGGAAAAGAGTTGATTCATTCTTTATTAAATTTTCATAAGCAAAATTAGATCTAAAAGACATCATAACTTTATAATGTATTCCATATAAAATTCCAATGTTTTTTGTTCCTGGTTCCATATCGAAACCATCAGTTTATACAATCAGTTGAAGAGATTTAAATAATTTTGTATCCCTTAGAGGAATTGTGATATCTAGAATACTATTGAAGAAAATTGGTCCATCAGCATAGTTCATGTCTCTTTTTTAATAGTTTAGAAACAAAATTAAATTCAACTTCTTATTTATCTATTCTAGTGATGATACCAGGGGTTTAAAAAACACCTCCACCGATATATCGGCCGATATGCATATCGACCGAAATATAGGCCGATAATTTTCTCTCTCCTCCGATATCGGAACCGTGAAAAACCGTGAGAACCATGAAAAACAGCAAAAAACCGTGAGAACCCGTGAAAGCCATAAACCCTGAACCGTTAAAAACCGTGAAGAACCGTTAAAAACTGCAAAAACCGTAGAAAACCGTGTAAAAACCGTCAAAAACCGTATCGGTGTTTTTTTAAATAAAAAATAAAAAAATAATTTAAATACCGATATTTATGAATATCGGCCGATATTGTGACCGATATTCGGTATATACGGCCGATACATATCGTATCGGTCGATATCGTTCGGTATTAAAATACTGATACATATATCGTATCAGCCGATATTTTAACCTTAGGATGATACCATCTTTTGTTGTCATATAAAGAGTAATTTGTGTTAGAAATTGATTTCCTGGAATTAGCACTTCAGACATTCCAGCCATTTGAAATAAAAGGATATTGTTAATACATTTTCCATCTTTACAAATTGTCATGTTTGGTAACTTATAAGCTAAATTAATTTCTTTTCCATTTGCAGAATTAACAGAATGAGTTGTTGAATCAAAGTATTTTAAGGGAATTATCCCTTGACTAATATAATTTATGTCAGCCTCTGTATCTAATAAACATATGACTTCTTTTTCATAACCATCAGGGAGTCGAAGTTTAACGTTAACATGCCATTTTCTATAAGTAAATGTTGTTAATTGATTTAATAAAGATCTTATATTTTCATTCTTTTAAGAAGTTTTAGCATTATCAGTTACTTTTATATTAGCATTTATTTCTAAAATTTCTAATCTCATTTTATGATGTGAGATAATTCCTTTTAATTCTTTTATTTCATCACTTGTTTGTTTAATGATTTTTTGGAGATCTTGTATAGTTACTGGTTTAGGTTCGTTTTTTGATAAGTTTTTATATAAAATTGTTCATACTTAGAAGTTGAATTGGCCTTGGTTGTGAACTTGATGATTTTTCTTTAGAATTTAATTCTAAGAGTTTTGTAATTAATTCCTTTTATTTTTCTTTATCTCCAATTTACATAATACTATCTAATGTAATTTGATCTTTTTTCTTTTAAAACGTTGATTGAAAGATTATAATTAGAATTATCAGAAGAGTCAGAGTTTTCAAGCATTCTTAATTGACAAGTTTTACAACTACAATTTGGGTTATTTTCACAGATTTCAGGTTCGTAATTTTCAAATTGTTGCATCATTTTATTAATGAATTCTTTATCACTATCAGAGTTGTAATTTTTATCAGGGTTTTCAGAAGTTGCAAGAATTATAAGATGTATTATTATCATCAGATGTTAAATTTAATTCATTTAAGTCATCTCTTAAAGATTTGAAATTTTTCTTAAAGTTTTTATAACATTTGTTAGCAAAGTGACCATTTTCTCCACATTTATGACAAGTATCATTAGGAGTTGGTTCTTTATTTTGTTTATCATCTTTTTTAGGAGATCTTTTAGAAGGTCTTTTCTTAAAATTTTGTAATTTTGTATAGGAGGTCTTTTGTTTTCTCTTTTATATTTTTGCTTATTTCTTTTGGATACATGATCATATTCTTTAAAAGATTTTTTTGTATTTTTGTTTTGATGTTTTCCTATTTATTCTTTCTTCTTTGAAGGGGTCAAACTGAGCACAGAAATCACCCGTTTCTTTACGATGTAGGAATTGTTCATATTTGATTTGTTTTTCTAATTTCATATTGTTACAAATTTCTAAACCTACTTGATTTATTATTTGATAAAGTTCTGCAAAGGTATAACCATGATAATCGGGTTCTCCTTCATCGTTTTGTCTAAGGGCTTCTTTTACCTTTTTTCAAAGAGTCTGGGTAAACCAGCAATATATTTTTCTTTCAGTTTAGGAGAATCTGGTAATTTAAAAATACTATTCATAAATAAATCATTATAAAGTGCAAAGTGGGACATAGATCTACATCTAAGATTATTTAAGAATTCTTTAGTATGTGTTTCTATTCTAGGGTATCTTCCTATAAAATGTAATCTTACATTTGTTAACAAAGTTTCTATACAGTCTGGGATTGGTAATCCTTCATTATCTAGAATTAGAGTTCCATCATCATCTATTTTTTTAGAATTTAAAATTAGATTTTCTTGTTTATTATCAATGTAATTATTCTTGTTTGTTTGATTGTTTTTATAGAAGGATTGTCTTTATTTAAAAATTTTAATCTTTTATTTAATTGAGAAATAAATTCTTCTTCCGAGTTGTCACTTAATTTTAATGGTTTTTTTTTCTCAAGATTAATGTTAGAACTTAATTTTACATCACTAGTGAAGGAGTGGTCTTTTTTAATAGTTTAGAAAAAAGTACTTTAATATCAAACAAATGATTTAACATAAAAAAATTCTCTTTACAGTGAAAAACGCGCTTTAACACAAAAATAAGTGTTTTTTTCATGTTAAAGAGTTTTTTCATTGTAAAGAGTTTTTTTATGTTAACGCATTTTTTTCATGTTAAAGTGTTTTTTTTTTTTCATTTTAAAGTGTTTTTTCATACTGAGGCATTTTTTTTCATGTTAAAGCGGATTTTTTTTTATGTTAAAGCACTAATTTTCATGTTAAAGTGCTAATTTTCATTTTAAAGCGCTAACTTTCGTTTTAAAGCTCTAATTTTCTTTTTAAACCGTTTATTTTCATGTTAAAGCACTTATGTTCAATTTAAATCACTAATTTTAATTTTAAAGCGCTCATGATGCAACGCCCATTATTAGTGCTTTAACGTGAAAATAAACGCTTTAACTTGGAAAAATGTTATCTGATATCGTTTAAAGTTTAAAGTGCTAATTTTCGTTTTAAAACGTTTATTTTCATGTTAAAGTGCTAATTTCAATTTTAAAGAGCCAATGATGTTGCGCCCATTATTAGTGCTTTAACGTGAAATTAAACGCTTTAACCTGAAAAAATGCTATCTAATATCGTTTACATCTTAAAGCGTCTATTTTCATATACGCTACATCATTAACACTTTAAGATGAAAATTAGCGCTTTAACATGAAAATAAACACTTTAAAATGGAAATTAGAGTTTTAAAGTGAAAATAAACACTTTAACATGAAAATAAGCGCTTTCAAATGGAAATTAGCATTTTAAAATTAAAAAATCGCTTTAACTTGAAAATAGGTATTTTAACATAAATAAATCCTCTTTAACATGAAAAAAAGGCCTTAGTATGAAAAAATCGATTCAACATAAAAAAATACTCTTTAAAATGAAAAAAAAAAAAGCTCTTTAACATGTAAAACATGCTTTAATACAAAAAAAATATTTTAACATAAAAAAATCCACTTTAACTTAGAAAAAAGTACTTTATATGAAACAAATTATTTAACATAAAAAAATTCTCTTTAAGTAAAAAAAGTGTTTTAACACAAAAATACGCGCTTTAACATAAAAAAAAAAAAAATTCACTTTAACATAAAAGAAAAAAAGCTTTAAAATGAAAAAAAAAAATGAAAAAATGCTTTAACACAAAAAAGTATTTTAACATAAAAAAGTCCACTTTAACTTAGAAAAAGCCCTTTAATACGAAAAAAAAATGATTAAGGGAATGAAGAGAAGAAAAAAACAAAAAAATGGTGAAGGGTGCATGTCACGTTGGAGCTGTTGTAAGGACCCGTCCCGCTAGCACAATATTGTCCGCTTTGGACCTACACATAGACCCGTACGGCTTTACTTTGGCGAGCCAACCCACTGTTGCCCCCAAAAGGCCTTGTGCTAGGAAGAAGGCTACTACTTATATACTAGGGAAATTCCAACGCCACTAGCAATGTGGGACTTTTTGGGGCACGGTATTACAGCTGCATTAATGGTGGTACAAGGTGGTAGATTTGGGTGATGTAGTAAAAATATGCATTGTTAGAAGAAAAAAAGAGTGGCAAATTTTTAATTATTGATAAAAAGTATGTTCTTAGCCTAAGTGACACTTGTCAAAAAGTCGAAAGTACATCATTTTCATTATAATTAGGGCTGCAACTCGGGTCAGGCGGGTCGGGTTCCTTAAAACCCAACCCGAACCGAGTTGATATATATGGAACCCAACCCCCATTTTGAACCCATTTTAGCCTAATTTTAGTCGGGTCGGGTTGGGTCCGGTCGCGTCGGGTCGGGCCGGGTTAACTTGTAAAATCCTCAACCCGACCCGACTTCTCAACCCAACCTAACCTGAATTTCATTCGGGTTTTTATCTTCTCAACCCGACCCGACACGCTGACCCAAAATTCTTGACCCGACCCACATGATTTCTCGGATCAGGTCATGCGGGTTAGGCCAAAACCCGACCCGAGTTGCAGCCCTAATTATAATTCACAAATTCTTATATCATTTTTTCCTATTTTTTAATACCACATAAAAAAGGTATGACTCTTTTTTTAAAATTCACTAAACTTAACTAAAGATTTTTTCCTTTTTTTAGTCATTTTTGACAAATTTTATCTATTTTCAAACAATAATATGATTGACTTTCACCAAGTAATTTCAAACAACCAAATCCAATATTAAAATTTCTTTTCATATTTTACAATCTTTTTATACAGACTTTCTTATTTTTAAATACTAATATAACAAAGATAGGATAAATCTTTCAAATTCTCCAAATTAAATTTTAAAATTTATTTTTTTATTTTTAGTTATTTTTGGATAAAATCTTTCTCTTTTTTATGCTACCATAGACGCAAATCACAGCCATTTAATAAATGAATGGTCAAGATTTATTTAATTGTCACTTTAAATTGCCTCTAAAGTAAAAAATAATCTTTGATTTTGAATCTTATAATAAATGGATAGAAATAATGATTGCTACGAATTTTGATATAATTATATGAACGTAAATCTAAAGGTTTCTCTTTTATCATTATACAATTGTAAACCAAAAGATCATGATTTTAATAAGAACATGTTTTAAAAACTTTAAAATTGATTTAATAAAGATAAAGACGATGAAATCGAAATGGATTAGAGTAATGGCCAGGAACCTACCTTAGAAAGCGAGAGTCACACTCTACCACAAAGGGCTTACCTAGAGTTTGTGAATAGGGAAAGTCTGCACGTGGAGGATTAGTTTGAGTTCTCTAACAAGCTTGGACACATTGGTCATAAAAAAAGATAAAGATAAAGAGTAGAAAGGCTTTTTTAAAAAAAAAAATTAAACATTGGAAATAGATTTCTTAATTAATAATTATTTTTAATAGAGATCATATATTTATCATTTTCTTCTCTACACTCAAGTTATAATGTAACTTCAAAATTAAAAGTAGTGCAATTTGTTATGGTTATTGATCTTTACACAGGTCAGTTGCCAAATTTGGAAGAGAACTTTAACCTCTTCCAAGTGTTTTAGATCAAGCTTTTCTAGTTGTTCAAGGGGAAACCTGCCCAAGAATTGGAAAAACTGTAACTTCAATTTCATCAAAGAAGTAAAGAAAATCCTAGGATCTCTCTCAACTCTCACCATCAAAATGCTTTTATTTTTGTCGTTAAATACTAGATAGTGTGGTTGTTACTTCCAAATGTCTCCACTCCATGCTCTTCAATAGATAGCCTAGAATTCTTTGTAAGCTAGAATGGGAGAAGGCATACAACATGGTAAATTGGCATTTCAACATGTCTTAAGACAAGTGTAAACGCTCAAATACTGTTATTATTCAAGTCTATTACATATGTATTTATAGTGTCTAGTCGACTCTAGAGTATTTCAATCAGACTATAATCTAATCCTAAACCAAATACATCTCTTAATTAGAGATTAGCACAAACTCAGAATCCTAACTAGATAATAATTCTAATATATTCTAGCGTCCCCCCTTTGAACTCAAGTAAGTTCAGCACTTGAGTTTACATTTATTGAACTGAAAATAGATAACTGGATAACCTAACAGTCGGACAACGTCATCTGGTAGAGCAGTAGCAGATCAATGGTGAAGACGTGCCGATGAAGTAAAAAGCTGAACTAATGTGCCACGTGTGTTGCAGGTTGTCAGAGCAAACACCGTAGAAACATGGGAAACAACTTGGGTTGCAAACGAGAGGCAATGCAAATATTGGACTGCTATCAAGATGCAAATGCTAAACTACAACACTATTGCTAGTCTAATATGAAAAGAGAGGGTGCAAAGAGAATAATATGAAAAAAGATGCAAACGATTGCTAGGATCCTTCAATTCGTGCCAATGTTAATTCCAATACCGCCAATGCCAATACCAATGGCAGTACCAAGTAGGTTGCAAGTTGCAAAGAACGATAAATTTGAGAAGATGAGATGAAGCAAAGAGAGAGAACATTACTCACAAACAAAGATCTAAACAATGCTAAGAAACAGAGATGAGGTTGCAAGGATGGTTTCAACCCAAACAAATGAAGAAGAGAGAGAATAGTGCAAAGAGTACCATGAAGGGAGAGGTAGATTGCAAATCAATGGAATACAAATAATGCTTGCAAGGTGGGTTACAGACAATACAGAGAGCGGGCTTGTAATATCCCGACCCTTAATTGGGCTTAATTGTGTAATTTTATACCGTTAAATGTGTTTTGTATTCGATTAATCGTGAAGATTACTGAGTGAGCTTTCCGTTCAAGTTTAGTCCAATCCGTGCTCGATAGCTCATTGATCTGACTCGTTGAAGTTTGAAGAGAAAAATTATAAATATCTATATTCTATTATTTTTTTTTTAAATGATCATAAAACTATTTCAATCTGAAAAAATGCCACTCATTTGGAATATTTTCTAGCGACTCGACCCAAATTTGCAGGTTTAAACCTAATTAGAATTTTCAGGTAGACTTTAATCGGGTATTGTCTTCGTTTCCTGTTTATTTGTTTTAAATTGTTTGAGATTTAATATTTGAAAAAAAAAAAAATTTAAGCTTTTACCCGAGACTCTAAAAATAGCAGGTGATTAATTTTTGAAACTTTCCAAATTTAAAAAATTTCAAATTTGTTGTGTTATTGAAGTCTGCAACTGTTAAGAAGATTTATTTGAATATTATTTTTTCAAATTTTTAATTTTGGATTCTATTTTAAGAAACTTTCTAAAATTAACAATTGTGGGACCCAAATTATTTATTTTTGGAAAGATTGAATTGAAATCTTATTTTGAGAAAATAAAAATTATTTTAGAGTGAAAATTTAAATTTAGCAAAGGTCCAATTGATTTTGGAAAATTCAAGTTGGAGTTTTGGTGGGCCATGGTCCCACATGAGTTTATTTGGAAAGGAGTTTAAAAAAAGTGTAAAATAAAATAACATATGCAATTAATTGGAATCCAAGTTGACTAAGGAAAGAGGGTATTTTAGAAAAAGCTTAAAAAAAATCATAAAATAGACGACTCCTTGGCCGACCTTGCCTTAATAAAACCAAGGATTCTTTTGAGGTTTTTGCAAACCAATAAAAATTGAGTTTTCTCTCCTAAGAGCGCCTCTCTCTCCTCTCATCTCCTCTCTTCTCCTCTTCTCTCTCCTCTCCTCTTCTCTCTCCAGACTTGGATGATTTTGGAGCACTAAATTTGGGCCTTTTTCTCTTGGGTTTTTCTGATTTTGCTTGGATCTTCATCTTCTTCAATCAAGTAAGTACCATTGATCCTAAAACTTTATTTGTTTTCCTTGAATTTTCCATGATTTCCATCTTTTTACTCTTTAGTTTCTCTCTCAAAATTTGATCTAGCCTCCATGATGTTTATTTGAGAAATTCAAACATGGAGATGGAAGAAAGAGAGAGAAGGAAAACAATGGATTGATTCAGAATTTTAATCAATTAAAAGTATACTCAAAGAATTCGTTTGGAATTATACAGAAAAATGGGTTAAGCACTCTACAGTTCCAATCTGCACACCTTGCGCTAAAATTTTTGTAACTCGAGCATCCAATGAATTTTTCGACGAAACCAAGTTTGTTGGAAGCCAAACTTCCAGATCTAACGCCCGTAGGATTTTGAAACAAAAATAACTTGAAGAGATTCTTCAGATCGGATCCTAAAGTTGGACAAAATTTCATATTGAAATTTGGAGGCAGTATTACCCTAATTTGATGTCCTATTTTTAATTATTTTTCTGTTTATTTTTTTCCTTCGAAATTTTGTTTGGGATATATATGAACACAAAATCCCAGAAAAAATTGGTGGAATTTTAATGAGATTAATTAACACAATTAATTGTTGCAAATTGTGTATAATTCGGATTTGCAGTTTGGGAGCAATTTTGGAGATCTAATTTCCAAAAATCATAACTTCACCGAAACGATGCGGAATTTATGTTAAAATTGATCAGAATGAGGAGATCTATCGCCACAAAAAAAAAAAAAAATAAGGTCCAATTTGATGGGTGAAAATCGGTTTGCAACTCAGGTCTCTCTAATAGATTGCAATCTGTTTGGTCGCAGGACTGTTCGGGTAAAATGATCATATCTCGGGCTAGAAAAGTCTGATTGGGCCAAAAGAGACATCGTTGTGATCGTAATTCAAAGACCTATCTAATGGTAGAAGATGTGAATTAATTAGTAAATGTACTATTTCCAGAAAATTTTGTAAGATGATTGAATTCTTCCCTACAAGAATTTTCCTGGAAAAGTATGTAAAACTTAGAAAACTTGGATTTCTGAATCTGTCTTTGCTGGACCAGAACCCCTATGGTCTTAAGAGATGAATTACCTCAATATGAAATAATAGGGAATGAATTCCTAAGTGGTTTTAGAATTTTTTTTAAACTATTGCAGAGATTTAATTAAAAGCTTGTTGGTGAAAAGTTTGAATTTTTGGCATATTTTGCTTTGCGATTGTTAGGTGAGGAATTTAAATACTTTCATGCGTATTTTTATTTCTATAGCACCCCCACCCAAAAGTCCCACATCGGTTGGGAGCTTGGGTGTTGGGGGTTGTATATGAGGAGGCAAAGCTCTCCCCATCATAATGCCTTTTGGGGGTGTCTCTTTGGGTGAGACCTCCAATGCAAAGCCGTGTGGGCCCAAGTGCGGGACCCAAAGCCGACAATATTGTGATGGGTAGAGTCGGGTCGTCACAAATGATATCAGAGAACTATTCAACACTCGGACTATGTGGGCTTTACTTGCGTGACCTTTACTACCTGTGTGTGTAGACTCCTGTTACTGTGACATGACAGAGCCGGTGACAGCTCTGGTCTTAAGGGGGTGGATTGTAGCACCCCCACTCAAAAGTCCCTCATCGGTTGGGAGCTTGGGTGGTGGGGGCTTTATATGAGGAGGCAAAGTCCCTCCCCATCACAAGGACTTTTGGGGTGTCTCCTTGGGTGGGACCTCCAATGTAAAGCCATGCAGGCCTGGGTGCGGGACCCAAAGCAGACAATATTGTGATGGGTAGGGTCGGGTCATCACAATTTCTGAATTCCTATGAGAGTATGATCTGTGTGTTGGAATGCATAAATGTTGTGTTTAGAACAAAAGGACAGAAATTTATTTGATTTGACGGTAAAGTCTTGTGCATCTCACAGAACGTATGGGGAAAATTTATTTTTGGCTAAGTGTTTAAGCCAATGAGTGACTTAATTAGCTTGGAATGGTGTTCAAACTCGTTGCCTTGTTGGAAAACCCATGATATGTATTCAAAAAGATGATTTAGAATGGCTTTATGTTATGTTTGGAACTTTTGGTGTTTACGGATGGATCATGTTATGCCATATTTTTGTTGAACCTTGATTTTTACACATGTTGATATAGAATTATATGTGTTTGGAGTTATAATTTAGAATTGCTAAATTATTGAGATTTGGTTCATTATGGCATATGAATATGTTGATTAAATCTCCATATTTTATTGGGTCATGGCATTAATGCATGGATTATTAATTGTTATCATGCATGAGCAGCCACATTTTGGGTGGATGCTGGAGATTTGAGTTATGACCCTTTGTTATTTGGTGTTGGTGACTTTTGAGTCAGAGACCGACAGAGAACCATTTGGATCAGATTGTTCCTTGGATTGCTGGGAACCGGTTAGGTCATGTCCTTGGATTATTTTGTATTGGTGACTTTGAATTAGAGACCAACATAGGACCAGTTCGGTCAGATTGTTCCTTGGACTGCTGGGGACCGGTTAGGTTATGTGCTTGGATTATGTTGTTGATGACCAGAGGAGATGAGCCTCTACGACCATCAACTTAAGCTGTCGGCCGATGAGGGTTGCGCTACAAGTCATGCCTATACTGGTGACTGAGAGACAGTCATGTCGTTTGGACAAACCGGTATTGGGTGGTACGCTGTAGCGGGCAGCTTTGATTGGTGGCTGACGAACCAGGTCTACGGCCATGTTTTTGTGCTTGCAGGAGTTTGGATGATGGCATGGGATTGGGATCCATGCATAATCTTAGCATTTTGCATTACATGCATTATTTGCATCTTATTTTATTTTATCACCTTGATCTATATGGAATTCATATACAACTGTATAGCATGCTTGTATTTGTTTCTTTCACTGGGCATGGAGCTAATACTACGTTTCAGGAGTTTCGTTGACGTTAGATCAGAGAGCTACTCAGAAGCAAGCTTAGAATCTTGGAGCAAGTCTTAGACTAATTATGTCTTTGAAAAGTGACTTATAGCTTAGTTTACTTTGGTTATGTTTCTGAGAGGCACTTTAAGTGTCATTTGAGGATTTGTAATAATCAAGTTGGCTTGAGACTTGATATTATTCTTTTGTTGTGGGTGTGAGACACTAAGATTTAGTTTTAAATTCTCATTAGTTAGTTATTTTAATGTTGTTTAGCTTGATGACTCATACCTGTTAACAGACAGAATTAATATAGGATGCGATGTGTTCTGTAACGCCCCATCCCACTACGGGCGCGAATCTCCGAAATATCTCAAAACATCACAAGGGATGGATATCGAGTATTTTTTTTTTAAAACGGGGTAACTACCTCCCGTTCGACAACCCACAAGTCCAAAATACTGAGAAACATAAAAAACAACCACAAATTGATCAAGTATAGTTGTACAGTCATCTGAAATAAACATCATACAAAAAGTTTATACCAAACAAGGTCTTTCAAACTAAATATAAGCATGATCATAGAATCTCTAACTAGTACTACTCCTCCTCTGGTGTCTGCTCAAGGGACCCGCATGCCCCTCCACAAGCGGAGTACCTGAAAGGTAAGGGGTGAGCTAAGCAGTCCAGTGAAGAGATAATGCTTATCACAAGTACACAACATGAATGGATATCATATGTACGAATGCAAGAACATCATAATAACAAAGGTGTTCATGTGCATGAAATCTGACTACACCATCAACTAATGATCCAACCGACCAAATCCGCGACATCATCTCAGTAGCCACGTCGGGTCCTCCATCAAACTCCAGTCTCCCTACCAGTACAAACGGGAGACTACACAATACACAACAGCCTCAGCCATCGGAATGCAACGAGGAAACCCGCATCTCCTATGGGGGTCTCAACCGCCGGAGCATAACAAGGAAGCCAATCTCAGGGGCATGCACCTCAACCACCGGAACACAACGGGGAAACCCGTATTCCTAATGGGGTCTCGACCGCCGGAACGTAACGGAAAAGTCCTCCCAACAACCAAACTCATCTCATTATCATGAATGTATACACATAAAAAAATCCTCTCATGCATGCACAAAGTATCATGATCATGTATTACAACACAAATACGTTCTAACTTAATATCAACATCAACAACATAATTCATTATGTGGTCAACAAGCACATAACAATTCTTAAACACATACTTCTATATTTAGAATGATTTCATTTGCGCCTTAAGCGTAGACATGCAATGTGTCACCAATATAATCCAAGTATCATATATAACATCAACTTATTCAATTAAAATTTTTCCACCATTGCATATAATTGACAGGAGTGCACCGAATAGATCTCTTACCACATGAATCATTTTTAACAGTTTACCTTTACCGAGTGGGTTAAAATAACGAAGAATCTCATTCAGGTCACTCCACGTCTAAGATTAAGTATTGGTAGATGTGAATGAATGCTAAAAATGTGATAAGTCCCCTCACAGTGTGTGGAGTCAAAAATCCGAAGCGAGCAAGCGGCTTGATGGGTTGAAGGGAACTCAATCTGTTGAAACAGAGAAGGACAAATAAGAAAAAGAAAAGGTAAAACGAAGCCAAACGAAAAACGGGCATAAAACGGCCCGGGCTTGAAAATGGGGTTGAAAATGAGTCGGGCCTGAAAGCTAGGCCTACCTGAACTGGGCCGGGCCACACCTGGGCCAAGTTGGGTCCAACTGACCTGGGCCAAAAAGAGTCCAGGGACTGGGTTAACCCAAAAGCCCAACTGAGTTGACTCAGCAACTCGGTTGAGTTGTCCCGGCCACTCAACTGAGTGGGAAAGGGGAAAAAATTGAAGAAAAACAACGAAAATCCGAGAACCAGGGAGAGTTAAGGAACACCAAGGGAAATCATGGAAACGCCAGAGAAATCACGGAAAAACCAAAAAGAAGAAGAGGGGAAGGAGAAGAGGGTACCTAAAATCGGCGAGAAAAGGAGGAGGAGATCCGGCTGCTGCTAACGAAAATCAAATCCGGACGGCGTTGGGCTTGCACGGCTGGGGTGGTCATTCACATCAACCGAGAGAGAGAAGGAAATGATTAAGAGAAGAAAGAGAAGGAGAAGAAGAAGAAGAAGGACAAGAAGCCGGGAGAGAGAAGATCGTAGATAAGGAAGGAGGGGGCTGTGCATGGCAGCAGCTCTAAGGAGAGGGGTCTCCTCGGGTTTCCAAGGGGTGCGAACACTGTAGCAGTGCGGCTACAGTGCCGCACGAGGAGGGGACGGGGTTTGAAAGGTAAGGGTTAGGGTTTAGAGGGTCTAGGGTTTTAAGGGTTTAGTTCTTTTTCTTTTTCTTTTTTTAATAAAAAAATAAGACTTTTCAAAACTTGTTCCCAAAAGAATCAAGACTTAAAAAAAATCAAAAACCCAAAAAAATCTCAAACGTTGACGTCGAGCGGGAAAATGTGTGCTTTTTAAGCATTTTTCATGACAGTATACTATAATAACAAAATTACGGAAAAGCCTTTGAGTTCCCAACCTCAAAATCAAGTAAACTGAGGCCCACCACGGAGCCCACACCACCCCCAATGCTACCAAAGCAACAAAAACAACTCAGAGATCCACAAAACTCTCTAGACCCCGAAATATCGGGTCGGTTCATTACATGTTCGATCATGGCACATTGAGATCATTCCGCAATTCTGAAATAGTTTTTGAACCATATGAATATTATCATGTTGATGATAAATGTAAAAAAAAAAAATTAGCGATGTTAAACGTCCCATGTTGTTTTGTCTTTTATCAGTGTGACGACCCGTTTGATGAGGTTAATCGGGCGGGGCCTGACATATTTGCTTTGTCAAACTCACAGACACTCATTATTTCTGAATAACGAATTCAATGGACTTCACCGTTTGTTTTAACGATTACTCGATTTCAAATATTTTAACCCTTTTAAAAGACCCACTTTGTTAAAACCTTCATTTTAAAATACCTCCAAAAGAAAAAAAAAATTACAAGAAAATATTGTGCGTTTGATCTGTGTTTTGACGAAAAAAATTGTGTTTGATAAATAGTGTCTATGCAATGAGAACCAATGGTGTCACAATTAATGAACTTTTGAGGCTTTTTATAAATGTGTATGCAAACTAACAAGTTACAAAGAAAATCATTTATGCATTTTAGTTCTCACCCTATATATATATAATCTAAAATCATTTGTGCATTTTAACTCTCTCTCTCTCTCTCTCTCTCTCTCTCTCTCTCTATATATATATATATATATATATATATATATCTAAAAATAAAAGAAAATAGAAAATAGAGAAAATGTAAAACCTAAAAAAGGATCCGTTTTCAGAATATTACACCACTGACAACCAAAATTAAGGGTGTTCATTTGACCGAACCCAGCTCGAGTCCGTATTAGATAAACAGGTTTCAACAAAAAAGTAGAGGTTCATTAGGCTTTTAAAGCATGCTTTTACCCCAAAAGTTCTAATTTCCAAAAAGAAAAAAATGAAAAGTGCATCCATCTTCACAATCCTCTGCTGCTAATGCATGAAAACATCCACTTATGCAACCACAAAGGTTATAAATTTAGTAACACTTCATACACTTAGACATAACTTCATATACTTCAGAATTTAGACAGACTTTTGCAGCATATGGCAATGCAATTTTGCCACTCAATTGATCAACATTATGTGAATATTCTCCCGCTTTGTTCATGGCCCATCCATTCATAACCTCATGTAATAAAATTTAAGGTGAAATAGCCCTTCTGTAAAATATACAGTAGCAAAATATTCCTATGAAGACTAATCACCCTCAGTGGAAAACAGCCAAGAGATAGGTAAAAGGAATTTACAGTAATCAAGTAATAAATACTAACTTCACTCATTCAACCCGATTTGTACATGTTAGAATGGCAGCTTTCATCTGTTTTTTGTCCAAGTTGGCCTGCACTATCACCTGCAAAAAATACTACACATTTTTAGCCTCTCTCCCTTGCTGACAACAGGCGTTGATCTGAACCAGACTTGCCCAAGTGCTAGATCTGACCATGCAATTGAGCTCACCAGATCAGGTAAAGAGTACAGGATTTGGGCATAAAAAATTGAGTCAGGATTAGTGTTATTAGTTATCAAATGGAGTTTTACTTTTCCTAGAATTTTCCGAAACAAAGGAATCGATGGCTATTATTTTCAAGTTTAGCAAGAGATGTAATTAGTAGGTGGCTGATTACAGTAACATGGATCAGCTATCTTTGGCTATAATTATTTGTACTAAACAATGAAATTGTATCGTCAAGTCTCCATCGAGGACTGCCACCTTTTGTTTCTTCTTCATTTCTCATTATCAGATTAAGGTCTTCGATTTAGGGGCCTTAAGTTTGGTTTCTTTGATCCATTGAGAGTTGATCTTATGCAAATTCAGTGTGATCTCAATCTTGGACATCAATCATTCCACCATCAAGGGTTCAAATTTTTTACTGTGTCCAAGCCAGTTATTTTTTACATGTATTAAACGTATCATATATACAGAATGAAACATATGGAAAACATGACCCCATCATTGCAAAGTTGTGAAAGTTTTTATTGCAGAATATTAAGTGACAACTCGCCTTTACCATTTGTTGTAATGACCCGTCCCGCTAGCACAATATTGTCCGCTTTGGGCCTACACACGGACCCACACGGCTTTGCTTTGGCGAGCCAACCCACTGTTGCTCCCAAAAGGCCTTGTGTTAGAAGGAAGAATGCCACTACTTATATACCAGAGAACATCCAATGCCACTAGTAATGTGGGACTTTTTGGGGCAGGGTATTACAATCTACCCCCCTTAAAGCCAGAGCCGTCCTCGGCTCTGCACACACAACAACCAAGCCCACACCCTCAGGCAGAGAGTTGAACCAGCTCTGATACCATTTGTAACGACCCGTCCCGCTAGCACAATATTGTCCGCTTTGGGCCTACACACAGACCTGCACGGTTTTGCTTTGGCGAGCCAACCCACTGTTGCTCCCAAAAGGCCTTGTGCTAGAAGGAGGAAGGCCACTACTTATATACCAAGGAACTTCCAATGCCACTAGCAATGTGGGACCTTTTGGAGCAGGGTATTACAATCTACCCCCCTTAAAGCCAGAGCCGTCCTCGGCTCTGCACACACAACAACCAAGCCCACACCCTCAGGCAGAGAGTTGAACCAGCTCTGATACCATTTGTAACGACCCGTCCCATTAGCACAATATTGTCCGCTTTGGGCCTACACACGGACCCGCACGGTTTTGCTTTGGCGAGCCAACCCACTGTTGCTCCCAAAAGGCCTTGTGCTAGAAGGAGGAAGGCCACTACTTATATATCAGGGAACTTCCAATGCCACTAGCAATGTGGGACCTTTTGAAGCAGGGTATTACAATAATTGAAAGTCGTGTGGGCCGTGTGTGAGGCCCAGAGCAGACAATATCATGCTAGCTGGACGGACCATTACAAGTGGTATCAGAGCAATGTTCAACTCTTTCCCTGGCATATTGTAATACCCTGCCCCAAAAAGTCCCACATTACTAGTGGCATTGGAAGTTCCCTGGTATATAAGTAGTGGCCTTCCTCCTTCTAGCACAAGGCCTTTTGGGAGCAACAGTGGGTTGGCTCGCCAAAGCAAAACCGTGCGGGTCCGTGTATAGGCCCAAAGCGGACAATATTGTGCTAGCGGGACAGGTCGTTACAAATGGTATCAGAGCTGGTTCAACTCTCTGCCTGAGGGTGTGGGCTTGGTTGTTGTGTGTGCAGAGCCGGGGACGGCTCTGGCTTTAAGGGGGATAGATTGTAATACCCTGCCCCAAAAAGTCCCACATTACTAGTGGCATTGGAAGTTCTCTGGTATATAAGTAGTGGCCTTCCTCCTTCTAGCACAAGGCCTTTTGGGAGCAACAGTGGGTTGGCTCGCCAAAGCAAAACCGTGCGGGTCCGTGTATAGGCCCAAAGCGGACAATATTGTGCTAGCGGGACAGGTCGTTACAAATGGTATTAGAGCTGGTTCAACTCTCTGCCTGAGGGTGTGGGCTTGGTTGTTGTGTGTGCAGAGCCGAGGACGGCTCTGGCTTTAAGGGGGGTAGATTGTAATACCCTGCTCCAAAAGGTCCCACATTGCTAGTGGCATTGGAAGTTCCCTGGTATATAAGTAGTGGCCTTCCTCCTTCTAGCACAAGGCCTTTTGGGAGCAACAGTGGGTTGGCTCGCCAAAGCAAAACCGTGCGGGTCCGTGTGTAGGCCCAAAGCGGACAATATTGTGCTAGCGGGACGGGTCGTTACAAATGGTATCAGAGCTGAGTTCAACACTCGTACTGTGTGGGCTTTCCTCCTTCCCTGCAGTTGTCGGGCTAAACCGGGTCGAGCCGAGGACGGCTCGAGGATTTAGGTAGGGTGATTGTGATACCCACCCCTCCCAACCAGATGTGGGAAGTCCCACATCGGTTGGGAGGATGAAAAAGATGGGGGATATAAGTGGTGTTGCCCCATGTTGACCATGTGTGAGGCCTTTTGGACCGAGCCACTTGGGCCCGGGCCCAGAAACAAAACCGTGCGGGTTTGAGCTGTGTGCGAGGCCCAAAGGGGACAATATTGTGCTAGCGGGACGGGTCATTACAAATGGTATCAGAGCTAGTTCAACTCTCTGCCTGAGGGTGTGGGCTTGGTTGTTGTGTGTGCAGAGCCGAGAACGGCTCTGGCTTTAAGGGGGGTAGATTGTAATACCCTGCTCCAAAAGGTCCCACATTGCTAGTGGCATTGGAAGTTCCCTGGTATATAAGTAGTGGCCTTCCTCCTTCTAGCACAAGGCCTTTTGGGAGCAACAGTGGGTTGGCTCGCCAAAGCAAAACCGTGCGGGTCCGTGTATAGGCCCAAAGCGGACAATATTGTGCTAGCGGGACAGGTCGTTACAAATGGTATCAGAGCTGGTTCAACTCTCTGCCTGAGGGTGTGGGCTTGGTTGTTGTGTGTGCAGAGCCGAGGACGGCTCTGGCTTTAAGGGGGGTAGATTGTAATACCCTGCTCCAAAAGGTCCCACATTGCTAGTGGCATTGGGAGTTCCCTGGTATATAAGTAGTGGCATTCTTCCTTCTAACACAAGGCCTTTTGGGAGCAACAGTGGGTTGGCTCGCCAAAGCAAAACCGTGCAGGTCCGTGTGTAGGCCCAAAGCGGACAATATTGTGCTAGCGGGACGGGTCGTTACAAATGGTATCAGAGCTGGTTCAACTCTCTGCCTGAGGGTGTGGGCTTGGTTGTTGTGTGTGCAGAGCCGAGGACGGCTCTGGCTTTAAGGGGGGTAGATTGTAATACCCTGCCCCAAAAAGTCCCACATTACTAGTGGCATTGGAAGTTCTCTGGTATATAAGTAGTGGTATTCTTCCTTCTAACACAAGGCCTTTTGGGAGCAACAGTGGGTTGGCTCGCCAAAGCAAAACCGTGCGGGTCCGTGTGTAGGCCCAAAGCGGACAATATTGTGCTAGCGGGACGGGTCGTTACAAATGGTATCAGAGCTGGTTCAACTCTCTGCCTGAGGGTGTGGGCTTGGTTGTTGTGTGTGCAGAGCCGAGGACGGCTCTGGCTTTAAGGGGGGTAGATTGTAATACCCTGCTCCAAAAGGTCCCACATTGCTAGTGGCATTGGAAGTTCCCTGATATATAAGTAGTGGCCTTCCTCCTTCTAGCACAAGGCCTTTTGGGAGCAACAGTGGGTTGGCTCGCCAAAGCAAAGCCGTGCGGGTCCGTGTATAGGCCCAAAGCGGACAATATTGTGCTAGCGGGACAGGTCGTTACAAATGGTATCAGAGCTGGTTCAACTCTCTGCCTGATGGTGTGGGATTGGTTGTTGTGTGTGCAGAGCCGAGGACGGCTCTGGCTTTAAGGGGGGTAGATTGTAATACCCTGCTCCAAAAGGTCCCACATTGCTAGTGGCATTGGAAGTTCCCTGGTATATAAGTAGTGGCCTTCCTACTTCTAGCACAAGGCCTTTTGGGAGCAACAGTGGGTTGGCTCGCCAAAGCAAAACCGTGCGGGTCCGTGTGTAGGCCCAAAGCGGACAATATTGTGCTAGCGGGATGGGTCGTTACATTTGTTACCTTGAGAATGGCAAAAATTAAAGCCAACATCAAATGGAGTTTAGAGAAACAATTATTTGACTAAAATTTTGAAAATACCATGCCAAGCACTATTTTGAAACATTAAAAAAATAAAAATCTTCTTTTTTTACTTATCCTACCTTTCACCTACAACATGTCAGAGAAGGATCCTTTTCTCCTACTTTTTCCAACCCCAAACTGGTGAAAATAGGTTTCACTGGTAAAAACCATCTCACTGCCTTGCTATCACCTAATCTAGATGCAACCTTAGACCATGAAAGGAGGAATCATCACGCAATAGGGATTCTATCTTCATGCAATGTGGGAGGGCAATCCGGATGACCTTTAGTCCGTGTGATAGATCCAAATTCTTCATCATGATCCTAATCTAGCTCTTCTTGGACTTCTTTTCATTTAATGGATGCAAGTATATAACTGCACCCAACCGGTGAGGGTTGGCTTGGCGGTCAAGAACCCGCGTGAGATGCGGGAGGTCTTGGGTTCAAGTCACTCTCAACACAAAAGGGCCACTCCCCCTAGTGTTACCAGGTGTGTGTGTGTGGATAGAGAGGTTTGCACATGCCACAAGGATTAGTCAGGTTCTCTAAGAAGCCTGGATACCTTAGTCTTCAAAAACAAAGTATATAACTGCAACCAAACAGCATCCAAATAGCTTTTTGAAGTAGAATTCCAAACATAGGATGCATTATTCACTTTCCATACCAGCAAGTACTAAATTCTAAACAAGTCTAAAACTGCTTGCTTCTATTGAAAGAAAGAGAAAAATAGGACCAAATTATCAAAGATAGGACCAAAGCAGCTTGTTTAGGGTGAAACCTGTCCACCAGAAAAGTCATCTCACAGGAAGTTATCACAACTTATCTTAGGCAATGTGCAACAAAGGTTGAACAAGTAGCTTCATGTGCCGGCCCACACCTAGTGGAGGAGGAGTAGGAGGGGAAGGGGGCGGGGAGGACACCAAGCATCGTGCGTGGCAGAGAGAGGAAAAATTGCCAGTAGAAGTAGGAAGAGAACTCCATTATCCGTAGATAAAAGAGAGAAAAAGTCGCCAGTGAGGCATTGTGAATCTCACATCGCCTGGTAGATAGTCCTAGATCATGGATATAAGTGACGTTCTTCCTTCTCTCAATATGAGTCCTTTAGGGGTGTGTGTATGGCACACATCCCAATGCAAAACCGTGAGGGCATGTGTGTGATGCCCAAAGCAAACAATATCATGCTGGGCAGGGCAGGGTCGTTAGAGATGGTATCAAAGCCGAGGACGACTCTAGTCCCAAGTGGGGCGATTGTGATGACCTGCACCTAGTGGTGGAGGAGGAGGAGGAGGAGGAGGAGGAGGGGGGGGGGGGGGGGGGGGGGGGGACCCTAAGCATCGTGCGTGGCAGAGAGAGGAAAGATCACCAGTGGAAGGAGGAGGAGAACTGCACTGTGCATGGATGAAAGAGAGAAAAAGTCGCCAGTGAGGCACTGTGAATCCCACATCGCCTAGGAGGCAGTCTTGGATCTTGGGTATTAGTGTTGCTCTTCCTTCTCTCAGTATGAGACCTTTTGAGGTGTGTCTGGGTGCACATCCCAATGCAAAACCATGGAGACGTGTGTGTGATGCCCAAAGCAGACAATATCATGTTGGGCGAGACAGGGTTGTTACAATGCAAGACACCTTTCTCCATTCACATCATGGTGAAAGAATCAGCCAAGATAAAGTCTAAACTGAGATGAATTGGAGTCTTAACGATCATCAAGTTCGTTCCACCTAAGACTGAAGGTAAATAGGGAGGAAAGAGTCATTTTTGCACCAAACCAGCTGACTCAGGTGATTCATACAGGCAGTGATCAAGTTGACTTGGTCTGTCTCAACCAAGTATATATATCCACATAAGAGCTTTTCAAAATCCCATCTTCCTCGTGTTTTTAACTAGATTTTCTTTGGAGAAGGTAGAGAAGTCCATTTTGAAACTTCTTTATCATCGTGGAGAGGTTTGCAAGGTGAATAGGGAGAGAAAAAAGGATTCTAGAAGCTTGCATACTATTCATCTTCTATCTGGGGTGCATTTTGGGGCTTCATCTCCATTCCTTGTTTTTTTTCTTTTCCTTGGATTAGTAGTAAAAGAGGTTTTAGGGTCTCCTCTTCAATTTAAATGACAAGGGTGGGGGCAGAGGCTATGAAGTGCTCAATGTAAAACTCCTGATATTTGGGGAATTTCATTACTAGGTACTATTCTTGGTTTTTCTTTAGTAATTGATCATAGTGTTGCAAAGATCCATGGATATCCCCTAAGATTCATATACTCATACAATTTTTTGATGTTTTATCAAAAATTTGAGCCAACAACTATTAAATATTAATTAACTTTATTTTACATTGATTTGGCCTCAGATTGAAGGACCTATGCAGTCATTTTGAATTTTTTATTTTTAATATAAAATACATTAAATATAAAATACCTTTCAAAAAAAAATATAAAATCCATGAAATAAAAATAAATTAAAGTTCACATTTTATAGAATAAATGCAAGTCCTATTTTAAACCTAGATCTACAGGTTTTCCCTTTTTCCAGATTTACGATATTAATTTAAATTTTTCAGGATTTAAAGATGACTTTGTAAGACAAGGCAAAGTTGGACCAACACTAGGTCATATTAGTAAGTTAGCAAGTTAATTATCAGTCCTACGTCAAGTCCAATTTTTAAGCACCTGGCTCAGACAAGAAAAATAAGAAAAAATGAGGCAGCCTGACAAGTTTGGAATGAGAAACAGGCCTAAAATCTGGAAATTAATTGCAACATTGACAGTTTCCATTGTTATTTAGATTGAAATCCCAAAACCAAAAATTTCCTACCTCTTGTGCTTTGTTTCCAGATCGAGCCAGTAATTTGTATTGATTTTGGAACACCGAAGCCATATAAACCTGCAAGAAAGGAAACATCAATGTGATAACGGATCCAGTTGAACATAAAAAACTGAAGAATTGCTACAACTGTCCATACACGATGGATAAAATATTATTTACTTTCCCCTTTTATTTTGCCATTTGACTGCTGAGGATCAGTTTGGTCATCCACCAAAAAGCAGTCCCAACCCTCCACAGCCTTCAAAAATTTAATATAACAAGCACCAGGTAACATCATTTTAAAAGTTCGGGCTTCCCTTCCCACCAATGGAAGGCCATGGTCAGATAGTTCTTTAAATCTACAGTTGTGAGCACCACTAATCTTCTCAAGTATTTTTCAATCAATAGACCAAAAGAAATGCAAAAGTTTGAAGAAACTATGTAGAGAAGGAACATTAAGACCCATTAGAGGGATAAATCCGATCATCAGAACTGGAAGACAATATGCGACTAGTTTAGCTTATAAATCCAATACCCAGTGGATAGTTCTTTAAATCTACAGTTGTGAGCACCACTAATCTTCTCAAGTATTTTTCAATCAATAGACCAAAAGAAATGCAAAAGTTTGAAGAAACTATGTAGAGAAGGACCATTAAGACCCATTAGAGGGATAAATCCGATCATCAGAACTGGAAGACAATATGCAACTAGTTTAGCTTATAAATCCAATACCCAGTGGATTGAGTAGCTTTAGAGGACAACCTTAGATTCAGATGAAATCCTAGCTTCACCATTAATTTTTTTTTTAAAAAAAGGAAAATAAAGAACTAAAGAGAAAATCTGTGTAGCCAAAGACAGTCGATTCAATTCACATAAACCAGAATTGAAAGTTTATCACAGTTCTGTTAAAAGTTAAAACAACAGATACTCACAACCTAGGAATTGTTTGCCACAAGTTCTATGCACATGGTTTTGTAACCACTGACATCTGCTATTGAGAAAATTCAACTGAATCTGCTCAGAGGTGATGCTTATCTTCAGAAATTTTATATAGAACCACGGTTGCATACAATTTTGAGTCTACCAAAGTTCAAGGGTTGGATCCAACTCTTCAACCGATTCTTCTGAAGGCTAGAAATTGCCTTCCCATCAAGGGCAAAATATGTTGCTAGCAGGCCCTAGGCTGCAAGTATTGAATCCAATCAGTGAGGGACTGATGCCAGATGATAAGAGGCCATCAGGCCAATGATCCACATTTGGACATATATAAAGTGGACCTTGATCCAGCGGAGTAGATTGTCATGGCTTACATGGACCATTTTGACCGAGGTCACCACAATTGGATACCGTCTGATAAATTCTCTCTGTTTATTAGTCGTGGCCCAATTTGTCCAAGTGTAGCAGGCCAGCCTGTTAAGCAAAGGCCCACTTCTAAACAGGCCAGACCTCAACAAGCCCACTCCACCAAGACCAAGAATGATCCATCCTCTCACAGTGTGCCAAGTGTCAAGAGGAGAATGCATTATCCAGAAAGGAAAAGAGATAGGAGGAGTGACATGGCGTCACACAGGGATAAGCCCTTGCCATGGGCGAATTTCACCATGGAAGGAAAGTTTTGACACAGCCTCAGTATTTTGGCCATAACTTTTCACTCTGATCTCCGATTGACGATCTCCCTAGACTTTTTCTATATCAATGAATGAGAAACATGAAACAATTGTTGGTGACTTCTTGTCGTTGAATTATAACCTGAAACTGCTAAGATCAAATATTTCAGAAAAATAAAAGCAGTAATTTCAGGATTATATGTATATATATCTGTTCCATACATTCCGTATTTCGAAAAGCATTAGAATCCTAAGAAACTTTTAACTGGTAACATATAGTTTTGTGTTGAGACAGTAAAATTGATCTCAAATCACCATCATGTCTAGACCATTTCTTTTATAGTTCAGAAACTTGTCATATAGTTGAAACTGTTGCTACCTGAAAAGTTGGGGCTAATCCAGGGCTCAAGAAAAAACGGCCTTTTGAAACACGATCAACTCCTTCAATCTTCTGCAGTTCTTTAATAAGTGATTCCACATCAGCCCACTGCCCAAATTTTAATTCAACCATCAAGAATTAGAATTTCATGTGATCAAACTGTGAAGACCTGCATGTGTACGTGTGCATTAGAGTGAGTGAGTGTGAGAGAGGATGGAAATTTAATTACAGGTTAAAGTTATTCTCAAAATCTTAAGGATGGACATCGACTATCAACACTTCATGAACTGGAATTTCATCAGATCCAGTTGATTAGTCAGATTGGTCGGAAAGATTCTAGGAAGAACGCTAAAAAAACATTAAGAAGACACCAATAAGGAAAGAACACTAAAATGTCACTTAAACAATTAGGTAGGGACAAGTCTCAAGGACCAATGGTTTAATTTTCTGTTTACCTTTGTTGAGAGTACAGTTTCATGAACTTATACCGGGAGTACCATCTGCTGAATAACATGAGAACTTGTGCAGGGTATGGCTGATAGTAGTATCAATCCCGTTTCCCAATCTCCCATTAATTCAGGTACTAAGACCTTGGCCCTTCAAGTTTCCGCCTCTCCTTGGGTTATGACTAAGGAGCCACTGATCACATGACAGGTACATTGTCTACTTTTTCGAATTTTCTATTCATTCATTAAATAGTGTTCATCTTGCCAATGGTATCTATACAAATGTTTCTGGAAAAAGCTGTTAGTCCATCTCCTAAAGTCTCTCTTGCATATGTTCTTTATGTTCTTCATCTTTTCTCTAATTTATTGTTGGTTTTCTCTCAAAAAACATTTGAATTGTTCAATCACTTTTTCCCCTTCAAAATGTGTTTTTCAAGAACTAGGTATGACATGATGGTTGTGAAGAATGTGGTTTGTATGTCCCTGTGTCTGCCCTTGCTGTTAAATCCAAGGATGATGGTTACAATTGGCACGTCAGTATGGGCATCCTTCAAATAATCTGTGTCAATTACCTCTTTCTGGTTTTAAAGTAGATTCTTTGACTTGTGAAACTTGACAACTGGCAAAACAATCATGGACCTTTTTCCGACTTCAGCATAACCTAGAAACACTGTTTCTTTTCACTAATACTCTGATGTGTGGACATCTCTAATTGTATCCAATGGTTTTCAGTATTACATCACTTTTAATGATGATGTATCTCATATGACATGGGTAAATCTCATGAAATTATACTCTCAACAACCTTTTCCTTAAAGGTTGCTTAATCTATTTTAATTAAAATGAGTAGCACAAAGATATCATAAGCATGTCAAATGAGTCCAGTGAAAGAGCAAAATTGAATACAAAGTTGAATGCAACATTTATTACATTACTTTTGAAGGAATAGGACTTGGTAGAGTTATATCATCTCAGGCCCATTAGTTGAGGGATACATTTACAAGTTTTCTTCTTCAGAAGTACCAAAATTCTAGGGAGATGCAAAACTTATCATGAAATTATACAGTTATGCTCATGTAGCAAGTCACAATTTGTTGGCCTTTCAATAGTTAGTAAAGATACCAATCAAATGAATTACCTCATTAGCATATGGTATAAAAAGGGTATAATTCCATAATTAGCATTTTCCAAAATTCTATTGCTAAGGCAAGCAATGAGCAGAGATGATGGTACGAAAAGAATTATGAGGCACACAGGAAAGAAAACAAGACAACAAGAGCAAAACCAATCACCAAGTGCTAGTAAATAGGAAATAACCACAAAATCAAATGCCAAACAATTTAGCCATGCCCAGGAGATACCATGCCAGTTGGCGATGTGGGACTTCCCACAGGCGCCTGGTGCACAGCACCATTCACCTGGCGAAATTCTCTCATCAAGTGGGACGCCTGGCCTCAGGCACTGGCCCCACTCTGAGGGGGGGTATCACAACCTATCCCCCTTAAGACCAGAGCCGTCCCTGGCTCTATCCGCCGGTCCTGGTTCCATCCACCAGACCACACACACGCACCAACCCACACCCTCAATCCAAGAGTCGAGCCGTGTTTTGATACTATTTGTAACACCCCAGTCCACCCAGCACAATATTGTCCGCTTTGGGCCCGCAGTCGGGCCTGCACAGCTTTGTTTCTGGCGAGCATCCCAAGGAATGCCGCAAAAGGCCCTGTGCTTGATGGAGGACTCCTCCAAGCATTTATACTCAGGGGGTACCATGCCAATTGGCGAAGTGGGACTTCCCACAAGCGCCTGGCGCACAACGCCATTCACCTGGTGAATTTCTCTCATCAAGTGGGATGCCTGGCCTCAGGCACTGGTCCCACTCTGGCGCGGGGTATCACACCGGGTAGATACTATTCTCATGTTGCTAGTTGTTTATGTCAATGATATTGTTATCGCAAACAATGATACATCATCTATAACTTCTCTGGAGGAATATCTTCACATGGCCTTTGACCTTAAGGATCTGGATTTGCTTCGTTATTTCCTCGGAATTGAGTCGACTCAGTCTTTAAAAATACTTTTCCTGATTCAAACAGAAATATGTTTTGGACCTTCTGCATGACGCCAACTATTTTGGTTTTTAACAAACAAACACTCCTCTTGATAATAACGTTAAGCTCTCTGCTAATTATGGGATCCCCCTTGAAAATCCCAGTTCTTAGCAATGATTGGTTGGCAAGCTTATCCATCTTACGATCACCAAGCTGAATCTAATCTTATGTTGTGGGTGTTCTCAGTCAATTTTTGCATGCTCCTCAAGACATACATCTCCAAGCAATGTTTTGTATTCTTCACTCTATTAAGGCTCATCCAGGTCTAGGTTTTCACTATAAGACTCAATTTGATATCACATCCACGTTATTTTGATGTCAACTAGGCAAGATCTCCTGTTTATCGACGATCCACTACTAGCTATTGTATATTTTGGGGTCTCACTTGGTCTCCTGGAAAAGCAAGAAGCAAAATGTAGTTGCTCATTCCAATGTTGGGGCCTGATACAAGCCCATTGCAAACATTTCTTGTGAACTTTTGTGGATTGAATAGTTTCTTAATGAATTGGGATTTCTCCCTTCAAAGACACTTGTCACAATCAAGTTGTCATTAATCTTGCTTCCAATCTAGCATTACAAGAGCTAACCAAACATATTGAAGTTGATTCTCACTTTCTTCGACAACATGTGTCTTCAAGCAACATTGTCACTCCTTATTTACAATCCAAGGATCAACTGGCGAATATGCACACTAAAGGTGTCTCCCGTTCTCAACTTGAAGGTATGCTCAACAAGTTGGGTATACTGGACGTGTTTTTTTTTTTTTTGAGAAGCAACCAATAGAAAATATATTAATGATAAAAGATCTACAAAAGATATCATTGAAGGGTCTAAAAAGACATAAACCCCAATATTGCCAGAAAGAAAAAAGCAGAGTGCAGAAGTACAAATAATGCCCTCCTACATAATCAAAAGTCCATTCTCCCCAAAAGATCCCATAGATAAAACACGCCAATAGTGTTAGAATCCACCCTGTTTTTGGCGAAAAAGTCAGCAACCCCATTTTCATACCTTCTGACTGCCACAAAAGCGATCTTTCCTAAACATAAGGCACTAATTTCTCTTATTATTGTGATCATTTTCCATGGAGGTCTTTTTAACGCTGCCGCCCACTTCATTGCATTTGTAGAGTCCCATTCAATGATCAATTTGCCCCTTCTATTGAGGACTAGATGGTCAATACTTTCGTAATACTGATAAGTTCTGCTTCGTTAGAATCTCGCCGTCCTATGGATTCTGAAAAAACTACCAACGTCCTCCCATTCCAATCACGCAACACGCCTCCTATACCGGCCGGGCGTGGTATTCCTCTGGCAGCTCCGTCGACATTGAATTTAAAGATACAGCTTGAGGGGGGTGCCATGGAGTTTCGACTCTGTGTTTCTTTGGGCCCCGGCTAAGGCAACCTTCCCAAGAAGTGAGGAAGTGACGCAGTGAGTAGGATCGGGCTGAAAGGGTTAATGGGTTTAATGAGATTAATAAATGGATTTAATGAGAATAATGGGATTAACTGAAATTAAATGGGTTAAATCTGGATTTAAACTAATATAAAAATAAAAATAAAGAAGGTGGCAAGAAAAGGAATGGAAAGGAAAAGAGTAGGGACGGTGATGTGGGGGTTGAATGGAATGGATGGATTTAAAGATGGGTAAATACATTGGCTTTAAGATGATGGAATTAGTGGTCAATGTTTTGAAGGGCACAAAGGTAAGGAATAATTAAGTAAAGCGTAATCAGGTTTTGTTTCAGAAGGATGGGTCGTTGGGCTGACAATAAGTGGTGGAAAGGAGATGGAGGGATGAGATGAACAGGGGAAGATATGGTGTTGGATGAACTTGTGTGCAGGTTGGGGTAGAAGGTAATGGACAGCGTTGGTGGAGTTTGGGTTTACAGATGGAAGACTGTTGGAAGTGTGGATCAGGTGTTGGTTTGAGAAAGGTAGAAGATGAAGAAGAGAGGATGGATTGAAGATGGGTAGTACCTGGTTAGGTGTTGGGCGATGGGGCTAGCGTCAGGAGGCGGCACATAACTTGGGAAGATAGCAGCCTGCAAGAGTTGCAGGGGATGATGTAAAAGGCAGCAGAAGCACGACGGCCAAATAGGCAGTCTTGAGTGTCAGCTGGTTGAATGAATGTGGCCTCCTCCCGATGTTGGAGAGGCTATTTAGAAACTCCAAAGGTGCTACCAAACGTCGTTGGAAGCAAGAACTTCAGAGGAAGAAGAGAACTCTGTCGAACGCCGTCGGACGAGAAAGAGGTACTCGAATCCACGAGTAGAGAATAAACAGGGTAAAACCCAAGAACCAAGTTTCATAAGTCCACGGATAAAATATTTCATCAATTACATCCCCAAGGGGGTATTTAGTACAAGAGGAAAATGCAAAGAAAAAAAAATAAAATACTATCTGATTTCAAATTTGAAATCAAATTTCAATTTTTGATTTCAAAGTTTGATTTTGAATTTTGATTTCAAATTTGATTTAAAAAAAAACCTACATCTTAATCTAGTTGTTTGATTTCAAACGTTTTCAAATGCCTCCTACATCAGGAAGTCTACCACTCTGAACCCTTCGAATTCTACTCCAGACAGTAGCCATGTGTAAAGCCTCCACTTAGCCTTTTGAATAAGATTGTTCTCCTCTGTTTCCTTTAGTTCGAATATCCTAGCATTCATTTCCTTCCACACCGTCCATAGCACAACTGATGGAATGGTATTCCAATTCCAAACCACCTTTATCTTGGGATTAGAATGCCGAATATTCCATGATCAGACGATTCCTGCACATGTTCGATCCAACACCCACGATACCCCTACCATATCCATAAGGCTTGCCCACAAATTCCTAGCCACATGGCAATTAGCGAACCCTGTAGCTACAAAATATGCAATGGAGGTTGTCATCCACCCCAAGTAACCCTTTTCTGTTGAGTGCTACCCTTGTCAATACTTTGCCTTTCAGAACACACCACATGAAGGTTTGAACTCTTGGAGGAGCAAGGCCCCTCCAGGCTAGGTCTGCAGTAGGCTCCTCCTCGTTGTGTTAATGTAGGGTTGAGTGGACTAATGCCTTCACAGAGAACCTACCCAAGGATTCACCCACCCAAATAAAATCATCCTCTTCTTCAACTGCTAAGGGGAATGCTTTCAACCTTTGATTTAATTCCTCAAAACTCTCTTGTTCTAACGCTCTCAAATTTCGGCTAAAGTTCAGTTGCTAAGAGATCGTGTTATGCATCCGTCTATAGCAATCTTTGACTAAGGCTTGTCAAGCCCGCCTACCCTGAAAAGTCTGGGATAAACATCCTTCAGATACCTGTCCCCCCCATCCATAAATCCAACCAAAATCGAGTTCTTACTGGACATCTATACATCAGCTTGAGGGGGAGTGTTATAGTATCTTGTACCTATTTAGGCTTTTTTGTATATCAGAAAAATGGTTATATACTATCATATGATCCTCAGATCACCGAAGAATGCATGGTTGACTTTCCATTTGTGGTTGTAATATTTGTCTATGAATATTGTATTTTGGTACCTTTCTAATACAAGTAAACACAATACAATTTTTCCTCAATCTCTTCTTATTCCATTATTTCATTTCAACATTTTAAACGTAAAATCCATTGGAGCCTTATGTCCAAGAATATGGACTTAAAAAGATAATTCACCTAAGAAGATCACCAAATCTTGCCAAAAAATCATTAACTGACGATTTCTACATTATGGAGGCAAAAGGGAGCGGCCATTACCAATGATTCTCTACCAGTGGCTAAATTCTCTCAAACGAGAATTTTTTACCCAATCCACAGTCCAACAAAAACCAAGCACATGTTGAGGTGCCTCCAAGGATCAAATGGATAACAGCTTCCACTTTGATCCTTAGTCCACAAATTTGAGTACAACATAAAAGAACCAAAGACATCTGGCTATCAGATTCCACGATCTTCCTCTGCTGTGGGGATTGAAATATTTTGTAGTCCACAGTAATTATTACATTTTTAGCTCCTTAGCCTCCTCATAGAAGAGGTTTTGATGAAATCTAAGGCATCAAACAGAACCTCCAACAAATTCATTTTTTTTTATCATTTCTGAGGTTCTACTAGAGCCCCACATCCTCAAGGTCCCATACACAACACATCCCACCTACTCCATGTATTGAAAAAGAAAACTCAATACAAGAGAGGAAGGCCCAGTGGCAGTGATGAATTGCGTCAAAGTCAAATCCAAAACTTCTAAGGCCAGCAAATAGAAATTCACATGACAAATACCAGTCCACAAATCAACAGAAACAGAATCTAAGATACTGCTGCCCAGCTTCCACTCAGCTGGTCCACAGAAATACTCCTGAAAGGATCAGTCACCACTGTCCATTAAATGATATTTCACTTGATTCTACAAAGCATAGCCTCTGTAGCCAATGCATTATCTTTTTGTTGTGCTCCAGCATCCAGCCAAACAAATCAGGCAATGGCCAAATGTACCATTTCCCAAAGGTCTTGTCTTCTCTGTGAGAAAGGACCCACACCCCAACCAAATAAGCAAGCATGAAAGCAACAAAGCAAAACCCGCAAAATCGAGAAAGTGGAGATGAAACAATCTCAAATTGAAAAAATAAAAAGACAACGAAGAAAGAAGTGATCAACAGACTCGTCATTTCTATAGCAAAGATAGCAAACATTGGGTTTTAGAAATTCCTAGCTTTGATATTATCTGTGATCAAAACTTTGTTAAGGCAAAAAAAAATTGACTTTAGAAAGGGCAGGAAGAGGTTTCCAAGTAACTTTTAAGGGAAAAGGGATGATGAACTTGGTCTAACTAAAGAAAAATATCTTCTCAACGAATCCCACAACATAGTTATGCACCCTTCCCTAAGTGCACATAGGTTGATGGAAGCATTACCTTAGACATACATATGTAAACGTGAATAAATGGACATGCATATAAGTCAATTTACAACTAAGTTGAGAAAAGAACCTCAATAGCTGCAGTTTCAAGGTTTCTGTCGACGGAAGTATGAACACTCACTAGAGATTCTAGGGACTCTAGGGCCTCTGTAAGCGGATCTGGCTGCCAAAAAGAAAAAGATGAGATACAGACACAACTTGTAACACTTTTTGTATACCATAAATCAAGGACCAAAAAAATAGGCTACCGTTATTTGCTTCAAAGACAAGGTGATGCGCTCAAGAGCAAAATCCAACTGGTGAACTTTTGCCTCAATGATCTGAAATAATGAAATATTCTATGAATCTAGGAAATCATAGTTACTAAGCTAAGACCAGGAACTAAAAGAAAGAATGCATAGACGACAGAGCCTTAAGAAATGAGAAACATTCATCTAAAAAACAAAAAAAAAATTAGCACTATTCCATATTTTTATCAAAGATGGATTCTGTGATACTCAATTCAAGGGATACCTTGGACCCTAAATTACCAATGGGGCCCATAATTTGATAGTCCAAACCACTGACAGAATGGCCCCACAAATGGATGGATTGATGCCACAACCAGATCTCATTTTTCTTAACATTAAATGCAGGCTGTTGTCGTCGCTCTTTCTCAGGCATTTAGTTGCAGGTCCTTGATTGAAGGATTATGGTTTTCCAATGAGGAGCTTCAGGGCATGTCTGGCCTACAGTAGTCAGTTATGATATGGAATTATAGATCACCAAACCTGACCAATTTTGAAAATATTGAGGCCTGGAGATAATACGTGTATCCATGGATTGAGGATCATATCATTTTGCATTATATAGAAGTGCCTAAAAGTACCTGCTAAACAGGAAGATTGGTTGAGAAAAATAAGAACTACCTGACCAATTTTGTAATATGATGATGGATCTAATGTTGCATCCCATGAGACTTCTGACTGGTGAATCAGCGCAGGTACACCCTCAACCTTTTAAAAACATAATGTAAGTTAACTAAGACATGGCAATTGTTTTCTGACAGAACAGTCTAACTAGTATCAAAAGCGGTACCTCAACAAATATGCCAAAATAAGTGATCTTCTTGATGCAGCATTTCACAACATCCCCAATGCTAAGTCTAGACTGCAGAAAAGATCTTTATAAGAACAAATAACCTAAATTTGTTGCAATAGTAATAAGTAATATTATTAAGGAATCCAATGAAAGAAAAGTTCTAGTAAACAGGAGGCTCTAATGATTTTAAGGGAATCCTTCTGGGACAGGTAATCATTGGTAGCGATTTTCCAATGAGATTTCATGGGTATCATAGGCCTGCATGCCCTGGGGAGATAGGGAATGCGTTGTTCATCACTTTTGATTTCCTTTTGTGGTGCGGGTATCCAGCCTAATGGTTCAAAATACGGTTCTTCAGTGGACTTGGATCACGTAGACGAAGTTGCATTGGCTTACATGGATCACTTTGATCAAGGAAACCAAAATTGGACACGTCTAATAAGTCAGTTCATTTTATTAGTCGAGGCCCAATTGACCCAGGTGACCCAATTAAGCATGTTAAGCCAAAGCCCATTCATAAACAGGCCAAACCCAAGCCCAAAGTCCAAATTTGATACATCTATCCAAAGAACAATTGTCAACTGATGAGCACAGGAAAATGATTATTTTACCCTTGCATTTGGATTAGTTAACCCCTGTTTTGTGTGTTTTAAGATATGGTCAAGGGGATTTCGGATATTTTGCAGGATTTACAGGGAAATACAAGATTTGGGAATTCAAATGGTGAATTTTGCAATTTATGGGCATAAGTTGATATTTTTGAAAAGTTGGAATTTTTAATAATTATTTTACCACAATTTTAGGGGTTTGATTGTAAACTAATTAATTCAAATCCATTTATGAGAGTTTGGATTAATTTAGTACATCTTTAAAATTGATTGTAAGTGGTAAAATTAATTATTAGATTTTCCATACTTTGAAAAGTCCAATTATTTAGCCCATTAAGAAAAGCCCATGAAGAAATCCACATGTATGAAGTCTATTTTCATCATCTCAAGATACATATGAGGAAATTCGAAATTTAGAAGTCAATATAAGAGGATTTTCGAATTTGGCAAGTGGATTAAGGAAAAATAAACAAAATAAGAAGGGGAGAAAAAGAAGGAAGGTTTGACACATTTTCAGTATTTTGGCCATAAAGTTTCACTCCTATGTCCGATTATTTTGATTCTTGTTGCGTTGGAAAGAAGACTTTAAGGGCTACAACTTTGTAGTTTACAACTTTTCTTGATTCGGACGTTAACTAGGTCAAAACTAACCTCTAAGGTGGTACATGTGTAAAAAACGGAATTTTGCACCCACTTTCCTTACACGAATTTACTATTTTTTCCCACCTCCTTGCCTTCTTTAAGTCATTCCATGTTTAGCACAAACCATATCAGCCCTCCATGTGTCCCTTACTTTATTTAAATCTTTAAATCCAAGCCACTCATTCCACCTCCTTTCATCTATAAATATTAACCCTCTCCCATTGAGAAAACTGAACTTGGGCTGCTGATTTTTGGAATGTAGGGAGGAAGGAAAGGAAGACAAAGAGAAGGGAAAACAGTGTGGAATTCAAATTCCACAATGGGTTTCAGGTTGGTGTTTTAACTTCTCATTGTAATTTCTTATTCCAAGAATTCCATGGTTATGTAATTTTAATTCTTTGTTTTATTAATAAAATTAAGACAAGCTTTTTAGATCTATGGTTTTCCACTTAATGTTTGTTGTTGTGATAGTTTGATTTGATTTTTAATCTCTTTATGAATGCATGTTTTGATTTAATCTTAGAATTTTCATCTTAAACATCCAATTTTTAGGAAAGTTTAGAACCTTAATTTTCCATTCTAAAGCTCTTTTTAAGAGTAGGTGAAGAATTTAGAATTGGAATTTTATGTTGAATTCTCTCTAAGCCCAAGGTTTATTTGGATTATTTCTTGATTAATGAAACTCGTGTTTTTCTTAATAAAATTAATTATGAATGAAAATTTTGAATCAATGGTCATTAATAAATGTGAGCTCCATGTTCTAGGTTTTGATTTTATTTTTAAAGTATTAAAAATAATGCCTCCTTAATCTTCAATCCAAATTCCATTGTAAATATGTATATATATTTTATTTTATTTTCTTTTGTTTATCAATTCAAATTCTTGAAAAATTGTGAACTAGATTGGAAATAATTCAATTGCATCTTAATTTTGTGTTTTAAGTTAGATTAAGAATATTTATAATTTTTAGATCAAATACACCATCTTAATTAAAATTAGATCTCTTTAATGGTTAAATTATATTTTTAGATGTGGTTTTTAATTATAGACCATGTTTTAAAATTAAATTCCTTAGATTAGATAATTAATTCCATATTTAAGATTTATTTTCATGATTTTCCAAATTCCTTAAAATACGTATTTCAAATGGTGTATTTTTCACGGATATATTTTCTTAAGTTCTGATGGGTTCGACCTCGCACTTAATCGCTATACTATCTAAATGGTTCGTGCACTTGCGAGTTATAAATTTAAAACACTTTGATCAAGGTAACCAAAATTAGACAGTTCATTTTATTAGTCGAGGCCCAATTGACCCAGGTGACCCAATTAAGCATGTTAAGCCAAAGCTCATTCATAAACAGGCCAAACCCAAACCCAAAGTCTCCATAAAGCCCAAATTTGATACATCTATCCAAAGAACAGTTGTCAACACCACACACCCCAATCTTAAGAGTAGGTGGAGAATTTTGCAGCTTGCAATTTATTTTATTTGTTTACTTTTGTTCGTTTATTTTAGGATGCAATCTTGTTCATTCAATAAGCCATGTAGAATGGTTAAGGGTTGAGATGGAATGGTTATAATTAGACTAAATTCTATCTTAGGCATGGGTTTTATGGTCTTTTTACAATTTTATTATAAATAGGCTTGTACCCCATTAGAATTCTACACACATTGAATAAGAATTATTTGGAGATTTCTCTAGACTCTGTGGAGTTGTGGCTTTCAGCCAGGTCCTTGGACAGGATCGATTCCTGCAAGTAAGTGCCAGTGATTTTTATAATTCAATTATTGCTTTATGGTTTTCAGATTAAGAAATTAATTTCATTCTTTCATCTCTTTTAATTATTCACTTCCGCATAATTTTCAATTAATTTAATTAAAGGAGAGCTTAATCTAAATTCCATGCCGGGTAATTGAATTCCAAGGAAACTTGTCTTTCGATTCGGGTATTGCTTAGCAAAACCCCAATTAAGGCATAATCCTTTCACGAACCATGATTGGTTGCCCATCTTTCAGAGACCATGCTCTCAAACTGTAGCCTGCAAGTGGATTTTCACAGATTAGACCCTAGGCCTGCATCAATTGGATATCAGAGCCTGACTTCTCTGGGAATTCAGTGCTTGTGCGATTGGAACAAGATTTCTGGGAATTTGGCTTTCGCCTACTAGCAAATTTTTCTCAATTCACACAATTGCAATTTTGTCCTTTGCTGTATTTTATTTCAAAAACATTCTGGACTTTGAATTTTATACGAACATTATTGCTATGAACCGGTGTATTTGAGATCTGAAAATCTAGTACAATCTAGGTGCAAAATTTTCTGGGAACAGTAGAAGACTCCAAAAATTCTCAAATTTTGACTACAGATAGATCTTTCAGAGAGGATTCCAGAAATATTTTATTTCCCTCAAACCAAGTTTTCTAGCCCGAGATATTGCAATTTTATCGGACTGTTACAAACTGCCTTTCAGAAAGCAGATCTAGGAATCATCTTCGGATTGCAGACAGTATTTGATCTACCAAACCAGGTTCATAATTTTTGAAATTTTTAAAGTGGATAGATCTCTTTGTTAGCTTCACTAGCATATTTTATTTTGCATTATTCCGAGGTTCCTATGTTGAGATATTGCAGATTTAGCGGACTGATAACAAAAGAGCAGATCAGATTGCAGATTTATATTTGACCATTATTGCGGTCAGTATTTGGGGGATCAATTCAACTCCAAAAATTCTGAATTTTGGATGGTAGTTAGATCTTGTGCTTTACTTTCCGGAAATATAAGGCTCACTTGAATCAGAGTTCTGTAGCCCCACTTACGGTTTTTTTCCATCACAGTGCGCAAAAGAAGACTGAGTAGAATCTGATATTGCAATCCCTGATATTTCACTGTGTTGCAGCGTTGATTTGATATATTATTCGGACTCAGAAAAATATGAATTTTTTACTGTTGGTGTGTTCATTAGTTATCTTCCAGCAATTAAAATTTCGTGACTTTTGGACTCCTGAAACTTCAGTTGCAGAATTTATCGTGACAGCGTGCAGGATTTCTAGACAGTAAATTACTTGTTGGCTAATCTGAGCAACCGGGTAACAATATACATGGGATTTTTTTCACAGCAGTTTGACAATATTTTTTGCAGCAAAATCTTTACTGATTGCTGGTTATTGTGTGTGATTTGGATTGCTTCCATTACTTGTGTTATTGCTTGTTCGTGCCTTTCCAATTTTCAGGCTCTCTTGATCTTTAGCGGAATTCTATGAAACACGGTTATAATACCAGGCAAAATATGGACAAGAACGGTGACGTTGCTCCTGAGAACATCACTCAGCTGGGTCAGACCAGTAATCCACATCAGGGCGACAGACAGACGGAGATCGTTGATCTAGGGGAGATGGTTGCGGCTTTGGCGCAACAAATGGCTGCCATGCAGGCTACCATGCAACATCAGGTGGCTACATTACATGATTCAGTACAGCAGCTTGTCCATGAAAGACGACGATCATCCTCCTCCAAACGATCTCGTGACTCTCGTCGCAGAGCACATTCAGAATCTGGTGGCAGTAACGCCGAACACCATAATGAAGGTGGCAGACAACACCGCCAACGCACCAGAGATGGTGAATCTTTACCTATCAGAATGGACATTCTAGAGTTTCTGGGACACTTATCTGGTGAGGTATTTCTTGACTGGTTAGAGACCGTAGAGAATATGTTTGAATGTGGAGATGTACCAAAAAATCAAAGAGTAAAAATGGTTGTAATGAAATTAAAGGGTAGTGCTTTATCATGGTACAAGAGGGTTAAAAATGAGAGAAAATTTAGGAAAGGGCCCATCCAATCTTGGGATAAATTAAAGAAACTCATGTGCCGTACCTACCTACCCTCTAATCATGTACAAACCCTATTCTCTGAGTTGCTAAAAATCAGGCAAAGAAGAATTCAACCTTCTGATTACCCGTAATAACTTGTCTGAGTCTGAGCAGCTTGTGGTCCAGCAGTACATAGAGGGTCTCCGTCCCTTTATCAGTGATCTTATGGTTGGCCTTGATATTATTCATATGTCTGAAGCTTACCAAAAAGCTTTGAAGTTTGAACAGGTTGAAGGTCGCCGAAGCCGTACCCCACCAGTACAAAGCTGGCCCGCGAACCCTACGTCTTCAGCAAGGGGTACATCATCCAGGACCACCCAGAAGACAACTCCCCATGTTCTATGATGCGGATCACCACACGAGTTTTCATATTTAGCAAGTTTCTATATTTAGATTTAGGATTTCCAGCTTCTCATAATTGTATTTTTTCTTTCATTTATTTGTTTAGTCCAATAGTTGGTTTTGTTTGGAGAAATTTAGTGATTTTACATGTAGTTAGGGCTTTCTAATCATTTGGGGTAGTTTGGTATTTGTTTATTTGGGGGTATTTTAGTATTTTTCATGTTTTTAAGTCATTATATATATGATGTAACCGAACAACTTTTGCTTTGTGCAAACTTGCCTCCATCGTAGAAAGCATGGTGAGAAGCCAAGGAACCCTCGTGAGAAACTAGGGAAGGCGAGAAGCCACGGGAAAAGGTGAGAATCCTCTTCCAAGATCCAGATTTTTATCTATCTCTCTTCTATCTCACTTTTCCCCTTTCTTCTCTCTTTGCTGCCATCACAAACTCAGCCGAACTGCTGTCCCAGAACCGTCCTATTGCTGTCCCAGACCTGTCCCAGAAAAATCCTTATTTACAGCCCCGACCTGTCCCAAATCCCATCCGGACTCATCCCAATCTGTCCCAGATCCCATCTAGACTCGTCTCGATCTGTCCCAGATCCCCTCTAGACTCGTCCCAAGCCCTTCCTAAGTCCCTTCCAGCCCTCCCCTACCCCAAACAGCCCCATAAACTGTTGTCCCAACCCATAACAGTCCCATATATGATTGTTTACTGTTGTCCTATCCATTGAGATCCCCTATTTTGTTGTCCCATACCGTTAAGATCTCATATTACTATTGTCCTACAATTTCTCCTTGCCAAACAGCCAATTTAATTCCTATTGCTAATGATAGATCTACATATTTATGGGATTTGACAAACACTTTTGTTTTGAGGGACCTTTACTGCAAATGTAACTTGGTTTGGATTGTCTTATAATCACTTATATTAGATTCCAAGAATTTGCATGATTCTTTGTAGTAAATTTTATATTAATTAATTGCATGTATTAATTGGAATTTAATTTCAACCCATTTTAGGTTAGGTCATATTAGATTTATTCCTCAATTTCGCTTGCATTAGGCATTTAGGGTTACCCTATCCCTTGTCCTGCGTCATTCCACTTGCGGAATGGCCACAGAAATCGCAGGTGAAGTGCTTTAAGTACAACGAACTAGGTCACATAGTGTCTAAATGCCCTAATCGGCATGTGATTCTAGCCTAAGAGGAGACTGCAGTTGGCGGAGAAGAAGAGGAGCCTTCCAATGGAGATGACATTATCTACGGTGACACTGTTGGAGAGAACTTCATTATCCAACGGATCTTAATGTCTCCAACAGAAGAATTGACAAACAACAAGCAAACCAGTTGCACAGCAACCTTGGTCATTGTTTAGTTTGCTTCGAACAATGTTCACCCCATGGGAACGTCAAGTGAGCAGAGACCGTATGTGGATCCAATGTGGGACAAGTACTCGCACCAATTGGCCACACCCAACACCTTGTCACTTTCAGCAGTTCGAGGAAGTACAAGAGAAGTTATCAGTGCGGATGCACCCTAGGGATGTACCCTACAACTTCATGTTGTACCAAACCATTCTGACCCTCAGAAGATTGAGCAGATACTGGATGATATTCAGCTCCCGGAAGACCAAAATTTAGGGCCGAATTTTCTCCAGGCAGGAGAGAATAATGGAATTGCATCTACCTTAGATCCAATAGAGACGATCCAAGATACAATAATAAGTCCATCAATGAGCAAGAATGAGGGCATTGCACATATGTTCAAACCATTTGTAGACCCTGTATGGGAAGACTTCATTCGGAGAACATGTAATAGGCAATTTATTTTGACTAACACCATGTTTGACAAGAACCAACAAGATTCTACAAAGTTGGGCCAAGAGTTTAGAGGTGGTAATCCTAACCAAAACCCATCTCTACAGTATCAATCAAAGCAGCAAAGAAGAATTTGGTGGCCAAAGGTGGGACAGGGTATCTCCCTCGCAAATCGATTAAACTCGAGGGCAAGTTTTTTCCAACCAGTAGGGAATGATGTGGGCATCCAGCCTAATGGTTCACAATCGGGTTCTTTAGTGGACTTAGATCACATGGATGAAGTTACATTAGCTTACATGGATCACTTTGATCAAGGCACCGAAATTGGACACCGTCTAATAAGTCAATTCATTTTATTAGTCGAGGCCCAACTAACCAAGGTGACTCAGTTAAGTCTATTAAGCCAAAGCCCATTCATAAACAGGCCAAACCCAAGCCCAAAGTCTCCATAAAGCCCAAATTCGATACATCTATCCAAAGGGCACTTGTCGACACAACACACCCCTATCCCAAGAGTAGGTGGAGAAAGGAGGTGGAAAGAGGAGATGGAGAAAGGAGGTGCAAAGAGGAGGTGGAGAATTTTGCAACTTACAATTTATTTTATTTGTTTGTTTATTTTAGGATGCAATCTTGTTCATTCCATAAGCAATGTGGCATAGTTAAGGGTTGAGATGGAAAGGTCATAATTAGACTGCATTCTATCGTAGTCATGGGCTTTATGGTCTTTTTACACTTTTTTATTATAAATAGGCTTGTACCCCATTAGAATTCGACACACATTGAATAAGAATTATTTGGAGAAATTTCTCTAGACTCTGTGGAGTTGGGGCTTTCTATCAGGTCCTTGGACTAGTAAGCACCATATACTTTTCCAAAACAATTATTTCAGGGAAAAAAAGTATCATATAACAGCTCCTATCAGTAAAAACACATACCATGAGGCTTCTCTTTTTCTCTACCAACTCTTCCTTTTCTTTTGGTCTCCCAGAAAATTTTAGCCTTCGAGAGTTCCGATCTGCCAATACTACACTTACTTTGATCCGCTGCAAAATTTTGGGATGGGGGAGTTTCAAATCATGACACAGATTTAAAATGGAAAGAAATATGAATAAATCAAAACTAAGGTTTTCAAACCTGACCAACAAAAGAAGATAAGAATTTCATTTTCTCTTGATCATACGCCTCAAGAAGATCATCAAATTTCATAGCTACTGCTGGATTTTCCTCAACTTGCCGATTGGTTTCTTGATTAAGATTTGTATCTGCGACAACATTCTTATTTTGAATTTCGTAACTTCCCAGAATGCTCAAATTTTGCTTGTATAGAGATGGGTCTAAGCCTTTCCTTCTCAACCACGATTCAAAAGCCAAAAATTTCCATTTAGCCCCAAGGTTTCGGTATGGCAGAAAACCAACCAAAGAGCCAAATGACACCTGGGAAATGATAAAAAGGCATTAAAATAATTTCAATATATATAGAGAGAGAGAGATCCAAAACAAATTCACTAACTCCACTTGGTCAAAGTAAAATAGGCACATATTAGTGTAGTTAAGTTCATGATTTTAAATGGTACTGTTTCCGTAATTTTAACAGTCCTGCAGAAACCATCATGATATTGACAAAATGACCACCCAAATGTATTTTTCTGTATTTCCAGAACAAAGTGAAATTATCTGAGGGCCACAAAACTAATAAAATGAGCTTCGCCATAGATGATGTCACTACTCAAAACGGTTTCCTATTTCTGCACCTTGTGGAGCCACAATTCATCCCTTTTTCTTATTAGTCAATCTTGATTTTTGTGCATCAATAGTTCAATACATGCTTATAGACAAGTACTGATAAACATAAATTTACCACAAAGCCTCTGCTGCTGCTACTAATCAGCTCAACTTCTCCTCTTTCTCCCGTCTGATGCAGCTCTTCAACCTTGCTCCAATCACCATCTTCATGTCCCTGAAAATTCCTAGCATATTTAGAATCAGCATTAATTTTAAGCTACTCAACTTTATACCTACAAAACCTATTCAATTCAGTTTTTCTTTTAATTTCTTCTTTGAAATGTTAACATGACTTGAACCCACAGCGAGAAGCTTAAGAATTAAGAACAGAAACAGTTCAAACAGATTCATGGAGCTTCTGGCCTTAGCCACCCACAGGTCAGGCTTGTGGTTGATTTTTAGGTCCTGGATGAGACTAGATTAGTCACATGTATGGGTCTTGTGAGGGTTATGGCCAAAGCAAGACAAGCTTTCCACCAGGTTCTGGTCAAGCGCTGGATCAAAACATGGTCCAAACTAAATAACATATGAACCAGGATCAGGCATGACTAGCCAAGTAGTCAGACATGGGGTAGAGCCTGCTCAAAATGATACAGCCTTAGAATGTAGAAATTGAAAATAGCTATGATATGACAAGATCATGTGGTTTCTGACCCTAGCTACTACATAAAGATCATGTGGGCCCAATTTTTAATTAAGCAGCATAAATGGGCATGGACAGACCATAGCCAAAGCTTGACAAGCTTTCCACTGTGTTCTGGCCACAGGTTGGATCCAGGTGTGGTTCATATGAGCAAAAAAGCATCACGTTCAGGCCCAACTGATCAATAGTGAGCGATGGAGTAGAACCCACTCGTAACCATTACTTTGGCAGAATAAGAATTATAAATAAAGAAATGATTTAGACAGATTTGTAGTGATTCTGACATCATTATCATTTAAGTCATTTATCCCATCAATCTAGAATTGGACTTTTTTTTTGGATTGGGTAAATTGTTTCCATGAGCCCAATCTGCCTCTCTAGCAAATTGAGGGACTCTGACACTAGCTGCCAAAACCAGGCTTATGGCCAGCAACTAGGCTCTTGGCTCATTTAGCTCAGCCAGACATAGAGAGACCAAAGCAAAAGCTTACAGGCCTTCTGCTGAGTGGTCTGAAAAAAGAGCTGGATCCAGGCAAGGACTAGATTTTGGTCCAGATAAACAAAAGATCAGATGCAGACTAGATCAATGGGGACCAAAGAAAGATCCCAACCAACCTGGACCCCATCAATTAGAGCCTTCAAGGTAATTCTTAAAACAAAATGATGTCTTTAAGATTCCTTGTTCCACATTCTCTTTTTTTTTCTTTTTTTGAGCTTGCTGGAGCTCTTGTTTTCTTGCATTTTTAGTTTCTCTTTTTTTTGTTTTTGCTCGTTTTTTCTTTTTCTTTCCTTGTTTGGGTCTAACCCTTTTAGACCCCTTTCTCTTCTCTCCTGTATCTGTATTTTTATCTTTTTATTAATATTTCTTGGTTACCGCTCAAAAAAAAATGATTCCTCGCTCCACATTAAAAGCCCGTTTAAGCTGATTCATTTTAGGGAGGGAGGGAGAGAGAGAGAGAGAGAGATCATGATTCCTGACCTCTAAAGCTGTTGGCTGAAATTGGTTACTTTCAGCAGCATTGTTCTGATCTATGTTCAAAACAGTTTTCCCCACTCCATCAGAGGGAACATTTTGTTTGACAGGTTGATCCATCCTGTAATTCAACAAACTCGTAAACAGCAAAGCTAGTATTCAAGAAATGGGGATATGATATAGAAAGCCAGAAAACGAATTTCTGGTGTAGATGTTTGCAATAAAGCTGTCAGGGTGTATGTCATTTGCAAATGATATAGTACTAATTGATGAGACAAGAAATCAAGTACATCATAAATTGGAAATGTATAGGAAAGTTTTACATAAGAACTATTTGAAAATTAGCAAACCAAAGATGGAAAACACGGTATTATTTTAGTAGAATAAAGAATATGGAGGAACTCATAAAAATTGGAAAGGAATTGGTATTGCATCCTGATGAATCACATACTTAAGTGCAATGCTTGTTACAAGTACAACTAAGTCTTGAGTAGCAAAAAAAGACAAGCACAAAAGGTAATCACAACAGACATACATATATTAAAATCATGGTACGAAATTTTGAAATTTCGACTCAACCCAGTTTGTCACTGATAGGGCTGCAACTTGGACCAGATCTAACCCGAGCCCATATGAAAAGACAAAAAAAATTGGGGTTCAGGTTGACCACAGCTCAAGTCAAGCTCGTTTTGCACCTAGAATGTTAGGCACCAAGTCAAGCTAGCACATGAAAGATCGAATTTGGGCCAAAAGCCCAAATTTGAGCCATAAATTACAAAATCAATTTTTTTTAATTAATGTTGTGTAAAAATATAAAACTTGTGATGTATAATTTACTTTTAAATAGAATAATAAATAACCTTCCGTTTTAGGTCCAAAAAAGCCCAAGCCTGAATAAGGGTAATGTTATATACACCCTGAATTTTTTTTACCATACACCCATTTTTTTCATTTTTCTAATTTTACCCTCTTATCTTCTCTCGAATAAAGACACTGCTCCAAATTCCTATACGAGTGCGATTTTCAGATAATGCTGACTCTGATTCTCTCTTTCTCTCTCCTGTCCGAAGAAGAAGAAGTCATCTTTTGATAGCCTCCCTTCCCAGTTTCCTTCGTTCTCTCAGCTGCACCTGCCTTCCACACCCAATGAAGCCATCGACGAAGATGAAGATGGAAGTACCGACGGAACCGACGCATCCAAGCACCGATGATACTGCCGATTTAAGTATTTTCTTTCCTTTGTATTTTTTTCCTTTCTTTATTTCCGTTTTGTTGAATGTATAAATACCCCTTTGGGGCTTGTAATCGAACACACCAATAATCGAATGAATTGAATTAGAGTTCCTTCTCAAATCTTCTTGTTCTGTTTTCTATCTTTTGATTTCCTCTTGCTGCCAACGGCGATTGATCACACCGCGGAGTCTCTGAAACCCCTTCCTGCTGTTGGAAGGGAACTGCACCTACTCAGCCGGCGAAGCTACTGCTGCCTTTGGCCGCTCGCTGCCATTCGAGCATCATACACACCTGAGAGGATTGTCCTCTCTGTTCCCAGTACGCACCATTCTGCAGCCTTGCTTCCCAACACCCCTTCCTCCCCCCCATCTCCAACGCACAGCCCATCCATTCCAGAATCCCCTTCTCCACCGTCCAACCTTGCTGTCCAATACCCACCATCCCATATCTTTTGGGCTGGGAGCCCAATCCCAACACCTTCTGCAATAGCCCCTACAACCTGAACCGGCATACACCCATTCGTGATCTTCTTACCCAAAACCTTTCGATCTCTGCCATCGTCGATCTCAGAATCGGCGTGTTTGTTGTTTCTGATAGCCAGTCTTCTTCGACCTCTGCTTTTTTTCTTTTTTTCTTTCACTCAGCTCCCAGGCGCCAATCACAATCCATGGCGGACTTCGACTACCATCCTCCCCAGTTTTTAGAGGATATGGCTTGGCTCCCAGCATGGCTTGATCCACACCAAGTCCTGTTTTCTCCTAAGTTAAGGATGCTCAAGCCCTTTCTCGGACTGCATGCAAGGATGCTATGTTTCTTGAAGAAAATGCCAGCTATGGAGGGGCTGACCACTTGTTTTCAAATGAAGATGCTAACATGGCAATGGAACAAATTCTACTAGGGGGAACAGTGCTAGGAAATCTTCACTTTTGATTGGAGTCATTGTGGGTTTTGTAATCGGCGGTGTCTGCAATTTTTGCCAAAGGACTTCCTTCTTCATCTGCCGTTCGTTGCCTTCGATGGAAGCGGAATGCTAAGGGGAGACGGGCAGGGAAGCTGCCAAAAGACTTCTTCCTCTTCTTCGGACAAGAGAGAGAAAGAGAGGCTGGAAAATCGCACTCACATAGGAATCTGGAGCAGTGTCTTCATTCGAGAGAAGAGAAGAGGGTAAAATTGGGAAAATGAAAAAACAGGTGTATGGTCAAAAAAATTCAGGGTGTGTGCATTTAACATTACCCCTGAATAAACCCCATATACAATTTGGGCTTGAAGTCGAGCTCAAGTCCTACAAATACAATTGGGATCAGGCATTAGCCATTCAGGTTGAACCCTTTAAATTGATATTCAAGCATGGGCTCAGGCAAACCCAAAACCCAACCTAATCTGCCCTAGTCACTTAGTAGAGTCAACTTGAAAACTCAAGCAAGCTTCAAACTTTTTCCTTTTTCTTTTTTGAAAATTTAAAGAAGAATTAGATCAAAAAGTAAAAAAAGAACAATGGGCATTAAAACATAGTTACTTTAATTTATAATAAAATGGATGGAAAAGGCAATATGAAAATAAGTAGAAAAACAGAGAAAAGGAAGAAGAAACAAAAAAACTATGAAAAAATAAAATAAAAAAATCTCACATCCCCAATAGGAAAAAATTGGAAGAAAAAGAATAATCAAGGACAACTTGTGGCTGTTGTGGCTTTGTGGTTGTCATTCTTGATTCTCCCTTCTCAAATTCAAATACAAATTAATCAACAATTAGGTTTTGGGATATCCTTGCTTTTATTTTCTTTTTTTACCCATAGTTATTTGGAGATGACTTTTATTCCCTTTAAAAACAAGAACCAACATGCCACCACTCAACCAATTGCTCGACTCTTTTGATTTTTTTGCCCAACAAGTCGTACAAGCTAGAACACCCCCCGCACCCCCCCCCCCCCCCCCCCCCCCCCCCCAACCCCCAACAAAAAAAAACCTCAATAAGCAATCGAGTTTTCAACAATTTATTCATTTTGTCCATCAAGTTGAGTTGACTTGTCCAAGTGAACCAAACCAATTTTGATTTTCAAACCATGGTTCAGATGGATCAGTGGAGTATATTGAAAATTTGAATTAGAAATAAAGAAGTTAAATAGACTTTGAAAATAGCCCCAACAGACAATGATATGATGAGAATCCATTAAGATAGTTTAGACACGTATTCAGAAGATTGCCCCTACCCCCACCCCCACCCAATCCCATAAAACAAAAAAGAAAGAGGTTTATGTGTATAAGGAACAAGGAGAGAAAGGTCATTAAAAACATGGATTGAAAGAAGAATGATATCATAAAGGGTGATGAATGGGAGATAGGAGATGATGAGTGTTTGTTGGGTAGCCTTTCTTAATAGAGTTTTGACTACCAATAAGTGTTAGTCTAGGTTCATCACAACCCACAACATTTGTTTCCTCTGTTGGAGGACTGAAGAAGCGGTTGATCATCTTTTTATCCATTGTCCATTGTTCTCCCAATTTGTTATCACTTTCCTGCTTTGTTTTCCATTCCATGGTTCATGCCGCTTTCTTTCCACGCTCTCATATTAAGTGGGGTTCAGGCCCTTTCCCAACAAAAAGCAAAGCACCATGGAAAATGGTCAAAAGATTAAATTTAACTCAATAAAATGGGCTTTTATCAGCAGACCCTTCATTGGGTGTTCATATCAGCAATTTAGTGGAATTTGAAAACCACTTTCATAGTATTGTTATGGGTGTATTGAATTATATTTTAGTTTCTGCTGGCCCACTTTCTCGCTGGGCCTGCATTTTCGCTTGATTTACTTTCAGTGCACTCAATAAAATTTGTAAACTCTCAAAAAAAAAAGAAGATGATGATGATAAACAAGTAATTCACAGAGCAAAACTAGTGAGTAGTGACCATATTTAATGCTTTTAATTCAAACAGTACATACACATTTCCTCCAGGTCTGTTTAGAACACAACATCTTTGAATGCTTGAACAGACCATGTGCATAGATGTGCACAAAGAAAAGCTAACAAATATGTGTATGCCATTATGCATTACAGAGGATATTAAAAGAGAAATTGCAATAACTAAATGAAGCTACGCAATTTGATAGAGCAACTAACACATGGAATACAATCTGGTTACATGACCATCTACAAATATTTGCCAAGTGTAACCTGTGCGCAGTTAATGGGTTTGTCTAGTGGTAGTTAATGGAATTGTAGGGCTATGATGTCTCAAGGGGGTCATCATTTGTTTATCCAAACTGGTGATGCAATGGGCCCAATGTCACTGACTATAGATGCCTTAAAAATCTTATGCAGTAGAAGGTCAAGTTATCAATCGTTGAAATGATAAATTATTAAGACCATCAACAATCCAGAAAAAAAAAATGACATGGATTTTAACTAGGATCTACCACTCATGGACATTTTGGGCACATACTCCATCCATCCAATGTAAGACCCATCAAATCAGAAATCTAAATCACTGAAATGAAGATCATGCTCAGATATAATGAGCATATGAGTACATTATACGCTAGCATCAATATTCAATGGTAATTGCCGATATAGAAAAAATATCCATCAAAGTACAAGAGGGTTGTTAAAAATACCTAAGGGGTTTCCCATGCAAGGCAGATTGAATGGATACATTGCTGGTAGAGTGGTCTGATTTCAGGTCCAATGGTTGAGCAAAGCCAGCTTGCACTCCAGGATGTCCAACATTGCTCTGCTCAATTTGTTGCAAACCTTGGGAAACCAAGTGCACTATTATTTTCTACAACTCCAACTATGAAGAGTTTAGTTGCTGGTCTGATGCATTACCTGTTTTGAGCATATCCCTTGATTTAGATGGTCTTGAGAAAGAGGCATCATCATTCCTTAGAGGTCTCTCAAGCTCTTCCACGAAAGATGTGCCCATACCGTCTTGCTGAAGACCATCTGCTTTTGCTTCATTTGACTCTATTTCGTCAGATGGCATTGCACTAGAACTCAACGCAACAGGATCACTAGAAGACACGTTCTCATGACGGGAGTTCAAAGTCAGGCACACTGGCTCAGGCCTCTTTAGCAATGTCACATCACTAGTATTTTCCTTTTTGGCCAGTGTATCACCAACATTTTCATTAAGTCTCTTCCTCATTTTCAAGAATAAGTTTGGTTTTATTTCAAACTTTGAAGACTTCTGTTCTTCAATGTTATCTGCTTGCATAGTGGAAGGCTTCCTTAATGTGACATTAGAAATGTTAACCTTGTTGTCAATCTTCTGAACCATTTGTCTTGACTTTGCATCTGTCATAATAGCTGGCTCATCATTTGGTTCCTCAAATTTTGTTCCTCTCTTCAAAAGAGGGCGAACCAAATTCAACTCTTTTCCTCCATCTTTGTTTTTGGTGTAGGAAAGCAAGTTGTTTGAAGAATTAGATCCCTCTGATTCCTCAACTTCATGCAGTGGAACCTCAGTGACATCATCATTCAACTTGCCTTTTTTCTTATTAAATGATTTTTCTATGTCCAGGTAAGACATGTCTGGGTTTGATTTTCTTCCTATTATCTGCCCAAAAAAATCCAAATATATGATTACTCAGGTGAGTAACATTTAAGAACTAAGAAGCAGCTGGGACCAATAAAAATAATAATAATTGAATGGAGATTCATCTGAATGTTGAGCATGGGAAATAAAACTAAACTGTAGTCTAAAGGAATAACATAGAGCGCCTTCAATCAAGCAACTGCACCACCCTCTGGCTGAAATTGGCTGTGCAACAATATAAATATGGTTAATCAACATCTTTCAAGAACCAGAGTTTTAGACTAACCAAAATCATCCAAAACTGGGTCCAGTTGGAAAAGTTTTTCCATTAGTCCACCAAAACACAGGTACAACCCTGAGCCAGTATTGGGCTTGAATGACTATCAACCCCGTGAGGATTGGCTTGGCGGTCAAGAACCCACCTGAGATGCTGGAGGTCTTAGGTTCAAGTCACTCTCAATACAAAAAGGACACTCCCCATAGTGTTACTCAGTTTGTGTGGATAGGGAGGCCTGCACATGCCCCAAGGATTAGTCAAGTGCTCTAAGAGGCTTGGACACCTTAGTCTTCAAAAAAAAAAACTCCAGTTGCTAAATAGGCATCACTGCCCTGCCCAATTTGCCCTCTTCCACCTGTACATACATTCCAAATTGCCTGAACCACTGACCACATTCTATGACTTCCAGATACTTCCTTTATCCAAAATAACTTTATGGTAATATCACTAAGACTACCAGGCTATTTCTTCTATTATATGCAAATGATGGCCATAGCGCCTGCTAGACTCTCTGTATGTTTTCCTCTCTGATGTCAGGCAGCATTCTGCGGGACAAATTGGTTCTATGATCTCTTGTTTTTGAGGCTGTTGGTGTAACATTGGCATCTTTATGATAACAACTATTATTGGGTATTATGAGTGAAATAGAATTAGAAATGATATGAATTTTTTTTCCTTTTTTTGAATGATGAAATGACATGCAATTTCACATTAGAATATCTAAATCACCAGAATTGGGAATTCATACTTGAAAAGAAAGAGTAATATGATGACAGATTGAATCAAGTGGAGCCCAACTTTAATTACAGCCAACCAAAAAAATTTAAAGGAAAAAAAAAAAAAAGATTCTCCCTATTGGATCGAAAAAAATTCCAGACAATCCAGTCCAGACCATGTTTCAAGCTGTTCATCACAGTATTATCCAATTCCCTATTGGAGTCTAATGTACTGTCAGGATTATCCAATTGCCACAGTTTTTTGTCATCACCATAGTTCAAAACCTTGCAGAAGTCTTTCAAACTGAAACTTGATAAGATTTCAAGTTGAGCGAGTCAACAGTTTGCATCAAATTTTCAAGAATCGCATTGAGAAAATGTTCTTACTTGAAAAAGAAAGAACAAGAATGAGTGGCACCATTAAATCAAGTAGAGCCCACCTTTAATTCAAAAAACAGAAAAAGAGCCCTCACCATTGGATCAGAAAACTTCCAGACTTCCAGTCATCAAGTCTAGACCATGATTCAAGCTGTTCATGCACAGAGAATCCAATAACTCTCAGGATCATCCAGTTGCCACAGTTGTAGATCACAACCATAGTTTAAAACACCAAAAACTCAGGCAAGTCAGTCCAAGTAGAACTCGATTAGATTTAAAGCCATGCAAGTGAATGAGTTTTGCAAAATTTTCCGCGTCAAGCAGCTCAATTGCATTTCAAGTCAAGTCTATGTTTCGAGTTTTTAAACTCTAGCCCTGACTAGCTGATGACGAGTTTCAGTAGATGAACAGCCTCAATTACAAGCAATCCAACAGCCGACTGTGTCTCTGTAGTAGTTTAAGTTCAAAGTTAACTGTTGTGAACCGGGTAATTAACTTTCATATTATTTTAGATGATGAGGATGTGTTGATAGATCTAGACTTGTATAAGAAGTTTGCTAAACTCAACTGGAACAAAACATTCTGAGTATAACATTAAAAGCTAAAAAAACTTTTAACCTGTGATTCTGTGAACATTAATCCAATTGTAGTTATATCTCAGGTGAGTTAAAAATGAATACGAATTCAATTGATGAGATAAATAACGAGTATGAGAGAGAAAATGGATAATTTCTATGTAGTGAGTACCTTTGCAAGGGTTAGTTTGGGATCTTCGCCAAGAAGGCGGCCGAATTTGAGCTCCATATGATCCCATTGATCCAGCTTTGAATCGTCTCGAGACGCAAGTGCCACAAATGCGGGTCTGCGAGAGGAGGAGAATGCGGGTCTGCGAGAGGAGGAGAATGACCGGGTTCTGCTCCCACCAGAGGGGAGGGCGAACCGGGCCGTGCAGCAGGTGGTCAGACCGTCCATGTCGAACCGGAAAACCGGTCAAGAAGAATGCATCAAACGGAAAAGAGAAGCATGAAGAACGCCAATTTTCCGATGGAAGAAAACCGCAGCTTTGCGGGAAAATCAAAACGGATAGATGGAGGGGCCTAAGAGAGGGAAAGGGAAGAGAGAGAGGAGATAAGGTATTCATAAAAATTCACAAGAACACGAATCGTTGCCGTACACGTGGCATCATGAAAATGATCTTTATATTTTGATCATGCTACGATCGAAGTGAAATTTTTTTTTTTCCCCACTTTCTCTCACCGTGCATCCAAGCGAATTAAATCTCGGCCTATGCTTATACAATTTGTATCCATCCATGGCCAATATAATATATCAATCGATTTTTGAGATATTGACCAATATAATATGTCGATTGATATTTTAAATTTTAAAATAAAAAATTAGGTGAGAGAAATTTCTAAACCGATACCAAGATTTGAACCATAGGTTATAAGTGTAATATGAATGGTTGTATTTGGCCCATTGACTGTAAATTAAACCGTTTAAAATGTTATTTTGTTGTGTTTAATTTAATTTTAATTGATGTTTAACTTTGTCTTGTTATTATTCGATTAAATGTTATATATAAAAATATTTATTTTATTATTTTATATTTTATTTTCATTCTTTAAATTAATAGCTAAAATAATTTCATTTACTTTATTTTTTACTATTTAATAATCTATTCAATCATCATAAGTTTTATTATAAAATAGATTCCACCCTCTCTTACATTACACATCACAGACTAAAGTTGTTTATTATAATTGTCCAAAAGTTATAAAAATGGTGAAAAAACTTAGGGATGTACATTAATGTTTAACAGTTTGAAATTGATATGAGATAAATAGTTTTAAATGTATTTTTTTAATTGTTTAACTTTATTTAATTAATATCTGAATTTAATATTTAATTCTTTATGCTTTTAGATTTAATTCTTTTTTTCATAATTGATTAGCTATTCATTCAAAAAGATTAAACGAGAAAAGCCCAAAACATACAACAAGAGCACAAAGTCCAGGCCCAGACAAAAGATCCCAAACACAAGACAAAGCAAATGAGCAGGACCCAACATAGTATTAGGCTCCTCACGATCCGGGCCAGACAAGCAAGCCCATATCCAAGGCCAGGAATGCAGAAGATCAGGCCAAGAAAGGACGGGTCAAAAAAATGTTTGAAATATCTTGAATTTTTTATATCTGAGATATTTCGACCGATATGAGATGAATCAGCCGTAACAGATAAGATTATTTCACTGCAGTATGTGGCAAATTTAACTTTCTTAATTTTTAGAAAAATATAATAAAATAAGAAAAATAAAAAATATATATTTGAGCATATTTTATTTAAAAATGTCATTTTGTAAAGTATGAGATCATTAATAGCAAAAACATTAATATGAATAGAATAATATTACAAAAATTAAACAAAATATTCAAAAATTCTGAAAAATGAAAAACCAACACAGGCAAGCATCTAATAGTATAATGTAAAATCAATATTCTCTACTGTTATTTAATAACTTGTATCCATATTCTCTAAAGTCCCAGAATGATATATATCTTCTATTAAAATTCAAAAAAATATTTAAAAACCATAATTTCATGAGAATAAAAAAATAGGAAGATCACACGTAGAAACTATGGCTGTATTGGGATGGGGTTGACCCCTCCTTACTCTTGTTTGATAACTCAAAAATTATCTTAAGTGAAGGTAAAAATTTTAAAAAATCACCTCTCTCGTCAGTTTTTTTTAATACCCCATTAAAGCTTGGGGTATTCAAGGATGACCCAAGCTTAAGGGTGAACCCAAATGAAGGATGACCCCTGTAAAATTAACCTTCATCCAAACGTAGCCTATATCAGCTACATTATCTTCATTCAAATCCATCAAAATTCAACACTATTTCATTAAACTTTCTCAAAAAAAAACCCAAAATAGAAATATATGAGAACAAGTTTACCTAAAAGAAGATGAGGTTAAAGTAAAAAAAAAAAAAAAAAGTGACATTTTTCTAAAAAATTGTATTGCCCATACTAGCCTTTTTTGGCACTATATGCATCGTAAAATGGCTAAAAAATGACCAATATTAATGAGCGACAGTAAAAACGTAAAGTATTTGAATGATACACGTCACTTATGTTTCGGGTGATGCGTATGTCTAAGTTGTTTTTTGTACCTATGAACTTTAAGCCAACCTAAAATTGATACTTTCATCTCCTTTGTTTGATTTTAATCGTGAGTATCTTCAATCTGGATTGAAGATTGGACTAATCTCATAAATATCAGATTACTCAACTCTCTAAAATATTATTAACTTCTAACACCATGTCTAGAATTAGCCAACAGGATCGTGTATAATTTGTTCTAATTTTTTTTCAATTGTTCTAGTATCGGATATTCTACGATTTTTCACATGTAAATTTAAAAATAAAAAAAATTGAAATTATTTAACTGCTTTCAATGTATAAATATGTATTTAGGATGATGTGGCCGATGCTACTCGATGAGCTACAAACTCATTTTGGGACTCATCAATGCCCCCACTCACACCTCAAACTCCTGACACCCTATCTGCTGAATTGGATTCCTCCCAATTTAAACTCATTCTTAATTGAAAATAATTTAAAACTATCTTCATTCTTACTATTGATATTTGGACTCTTAATTTATTATAGGAAAAATCATTCAAAAAATATCTTTTAAATGTACCCTACTCCTGATCCTCACCCATATCAGCCCACGAAGCACCTAGACACTGTCACACATGCACAATGTTGCCCAGTAAACCAATCACTGTAAAACAATGAATTTATTTTTATACATAAATTAAGGAGTGACTTGGAGAGACTCGATTTTTCTACCTCTACACACTCAATTCTAGATTTTCATGACAAATTACCATCATACCCCTACATTTTTACTTATTTGAATGAATTGTCAGTTCATTTCGGCATTCTTTCGAACAAATGCCTGAAGTGTAAATTTAGTTCATTCAAATGAATGGGGTAAACAGTATTCTGTGTTACTATTTAGCTCATTCGTTTGAATGAATGGATGGTTCATTCGAACCACCTCCTATACACACAGTAATGCATAGTATATTATTTAAATAATAAAATTTCTTTTAAAACTTTAAACTTATTTTTTAAGCACTGTGTATTTTCAAAATTTCTCAAATTAAATATTCGGACTAATTATAATAACCTGATAAAAATACTTTAAGAGTTCAACGTCTTTTGACACTTTCAAATGCTTAAAACACAGTGTCTTACAAATAAGGGTATCCATCGACTGTGCCGAAAACACATTTGGGAGTGTCAAAAGACCTTTAAGTCTTAAAGTATTTTTATCAGATTATCGCAATTAGTCAAGATATTCAATTTGAGAAATTTTGGAAATACACAGTGCTTAAAAAATAACGGTCATGCTACAGTAATGCATAGTGCATTAGTTAAATAATAAAATCTCCTTTAAAATTTTAAAGTTATTTTTTAAGCACCGTGTATTTTCAAAATTTCTCAAATTGAATATCCGGACTAATTATGATAACGTGATAAAAATACTTTAAGACTTCAAGATTTTTTGACACTCCCAAATGTATTTTCGGCACAGCCAATGGATACCCTTATTTGTAAAATACTGTGTTTTAAGCATTTGGGAGTGTCAAAAGACCTTGAAATCTTAAACTATTTTTATCAGATTATTGTAAGTACTCCGGATATTCAATTTGAGAAATTTTGGAAATACACAGTGCATAAAAAATAACTTTAAAATTTTAAATGAGATTTTATTATTTAAATAATGTACTACTGTAGCATCATTCGAATGAACTAAGAATAGACTTTGCCATTCGTTCCAATGAATGCATTTTGTAGCATCGTTCGAATGAATTTCGCCATTCATTCGAATGAATGATTCATCCAAACAAATGTTGAAATGAACTTTCAGTTCATTCCAAAGAGTGAAAAATGTTGTCATGCCCCGACCCGAAAGGTGGGCCCGGAACGCAACTGATTTTTTTTTTTTGAAATTAAACTAACTCAAGCATTTTAAATAGGCCGGATCAACAGTTACGCCCAAGGGTCACACATGATCCCAACATGTGGACTCAAACATGTACCATAAGTCTACCCACATAAACATAATCATTAACACAAAACAAGAACACATAATTCCAACACTGAATTATCATTGAAACATCATCAGAGTAACTACGGATACATAATAGTTTAATACATCACATTTAAACAAACTAAGTACCACACTCGGTACTTTACAAAAACAAATGGTTCCAAGAACCAAAAGGTAAAGACAAAGATATTCCCCTCAGAGGGAATCCCAAAACAACGTCGCAGCTTATCAACTCAAAGCTTCAAACAGAGGGTTCTCCTCCTCGGATTCATCTCCTAAAAAGTGAGTGGGGTGAGCTAACTAACCAAATGAAGGAAATATGACAGTGCAGTTTAAGTAAACATCAGGTTAGTAAATAATCAACAGTTGCAATATAATATCTCATGCTTGACAATAAATTCAAGTATAATCTCATCATCATTCCACATTTCATCATCTCTTCCATTACTGTTGTCATCCAATGTAATGTCTACATATTACGCTAAGATCATCGTATTAAGTCCCGACACGGTTAAAATACATCCTTACAAGCATATCTCCGGCCCTCACATGGCCGATACTGACACTCCTCACGTCCCATAGTCCAGTAGACGTAAACCATCTTACACACATGGTCGATGTTGGTTCAATAGTCAAGGACACGTGGAAGCAGTATTAAATAACTCATATGATTAATATCATAAACATTCACAATTATCATTAGCATTTCTTACAATAGTGCATCATGTCTAGGCACATGAGTAGGTTCATCAAATCTGAAACCACTTATTGCTCAAGCTCCATCTCATAATAAAACTGATTACACCTACTGCAAAGTTAAGTTCCCTTACTGAAAATGTGTGGTTTCGCGGTCTCTGTTCAACAAGTAAACAAGTGCACAATCATTAACAGGTTAACATACATAGCATCAAATGCATACACACAAATAGTATTTCGAAATTATACTTGTTTTCCCAAAAATCTCTAAGGTAAATGGAATTGATTAACCTATTTGGTTTCTAACCATCTTAAGTTACAATAATCCACAATAGAGTAATAGTAAGGTGCTCAGTCCAAAACTCATATTGTCTTCTGGGCATGACCAAATTGACTTATTGAGTTAGGTTTATATACTCAGGTCACTTCTCGGTTGTCTTCTGGATAGGACCAGATCTTACATGTTGAGTAAGGTCTCGAGGTCACTCAGTGCCGAACAGATATAGCGTCGGCCTGGAAGTGAAATCACTCAGAGCCCGACCAATATAGTCGGCCTGAAAGTGAATACAATAGAATATACTCTATAGTAATAAGAGAAGAGGGTTAGTACACATTTTTAATTATTAATGGGGTATAACATCACAAGCATCATAACCAAAAAACATTTTACACTTCAAAAACTGGGTCCCTCGGAACATGCCTCGGAACCAGGTACTGTGGCTTCGGACCATTCGAACCACTGCCTAAACTAGTCACTGACTTCGGACCATGGGTCTGACTTCGAATCGTCCGAAGATCATGTCTCGGACCATCCGAAGGTCCTTCCAAACCGATAAATCTGAAAAACATGTCTCGGTCGGTCTATGTGCCTCGGAACATGCCGAGTAAAGCTCGGATCGTCTGAGTGGGGTTCGGTCCTTCCGAACTCGACTCGGAACATCCGGGCGAGTTAAACCTGCCTCGGACGCTTCGGAACTTCGGGTGAAGCTCGGAACGTCCGAAGGGTGTGACCCTCGGACCGTCCAAAGATCGACTCTCGGACCGTCCGAGAGCCGTCTTCCTCCACTGTCTGCAATAGCAAACAGTGATGGGCTGACACTGCATGAAATACGAATCCGGAAGCAGTGGGTTTTCCGAATTCGATTTTCACATCTAACCGGTCAGATGGACTCCTTAGTGAGTCCTCTTTCCATAGGAAGTGATTTAAAGTTTTAAACTCAGTAGGCCATTCGATTTTAACACTGAAAACACATTAATACAAAGAAAATCGAGTTTTTCTTTAAACTTCAAACTGGTTTTACATACTCAAAACTTGGCCAAATTTGGTTTTTCTTGATTATAAACCGAATGAAATTCAAAGAGGAACATAGTGGTTACCTTCACTCGAGTTCCTGGGTTGAAAATCTGATTTTTGAAAGAACTTCCTATAAAGCTTACGGTTGAAGAAAAACTAGGAAAAACAGAGGCTAAGGGAGAGCTGGTTTGGTTTGGTTTTCACAGAGAGCAGCTGGGACAGAGACTGAGACAGAGAAGAGAAGATTTGAGGGAGTTTAAACCAGCAGATGAGGGCCAATTTAGAGAAACTTGGGAGGCCATCGGGCCACTGCATGCAGTTGTTGCCGACGTCCCCAACAGTAACCGTACTGTTGGGTGACTGGTTGCAGATCAGTCCCTCTAGACTTCCAATTTTGCAAAAAGTTCTTCTTTTGATAAAAAAATCTGATTTTTGACTAAAAACAATACTTTTAAGGCTTGAAAATTTTAATCCATCGTGATAGATAATTTGGGTTTTACAAACTCTAGTCACCACAAAAATTTGGAGATTTAAAACTCACTAAAAACCATTGATTTAAATAAAAAACATAATTTAACACTATTTACGCAATTTAACTTGTGTTAAATAAAACAATTTGAAATCCTCATTTTTGGGGTTTGAAGAATAAACTAGACCATACTAAAATGATCTAATATACTAAACCTGTTTCAAAATTTATCTCATTTCCAAAACCATTTAGAAATATTTATTTCCCCCTTTCGTGGTTTTGACAGGCGGTTTTAAATACTATTTTCTAAAAATAAAATATTTAAAAAACAGAAATAGAAATTCTTGAATTAGGAGAACAATATCATCCAATAATAATCACATAATAACATAATTTATAAAATAACATCTATAAGCAGTAAATTACCATTTTGCCCCTCTAGTTGGACGAGCTGGATCGCTAAGCTTTCGAGTTCAGATTGGGCCACACCTGGGATTTTCTCAAAGTTTTAACTGAAATCTTCGAGATTAACCGGTCTAAGCAAAATTTATTAAGCTAAAATAAGTCTAATTTGGGTTAGGGTATTACAAATGCAATGGCAGAATGGTAATTTCACTCTAAAATCCGAAAACGGCTATGTACTCGCAGAAAAGTCGGGTGTCTGCAAGTCGCGCCTAAATTAATTGGTGATCTCAACATTTAAGATAAGTGACTAGAAGTTAAATTTGGAACAAAAATGTTGTTCAACTTTAGCTCATTAAGATGATTTTTAATCCATGTGGCTGAACTTATGACCTTAACAACTATAAAAAATAAAAATAAAAATGGATCAAGTGCGACTACTACACATCCAATCACACCTGATTTGAACACTCATCAAATGAATATCGATTATTAATTTATGAAATGATTGACCCACTCTTTTCCAGTTTGATGAGTCTATTGAGAAAATCCTTACTTGTATATGAGTATGGCTGAAACGCGGGTCGAGCCGGCCAGGTTTTCACAAACCCAGGCCTAACCCATGTCAAAAAATATTGAACCCGACCCGACCTGAATTGCAAAGCCAAGTATGTCAACCCAACCTGACCCAAATTGCTAATACTCTCAACCCGAGAGTTGATCCAACCCGACCCGAGTTAGCCCTGAGTCTGAATGAACCCGAGTGAGCCTTGGCTTGGCTTTCCTTCCTACTTCAGGAAGCTATCCAGTACTGTTGGGGATAGGAAGAATGAAGAGAAGAAAAGCTTCAGTTGGAAGACATTGGACACTGCCTCGGCCGTGGGTGCAATGAATGGCGAGGGCCGCCTCTGGTTTTTCGATGCTAAGCCCTCAGACCCAATTTTTGAAGATAGGGAGGAGGAGGAGCAGAAAAGCAGCTTCAACAGTAAGGCATGGAACATTGCCTTGGGCGTGGGTGTGAAAGAGGGAAAACGGAAGTGGAAGAGGTGGATTTCGAAAGAGGGGAAACGGAAGTGGAAGGGGTAGAGTGGCGGACGAATGGCGGAAGTGGAAGGGGTGAGTTTCGTAAGAGGGTTCCATAGTCTTATATTTAAGTTATGAATTCGGGTCGGGTTTTTCCGAGTCGGGTATATTCGGGTCGTGTCAGGTCGGGTTGAAATTTAAATTCTTCAGCCCAACCCGACCCTAATTTCAGTTGGGTTTTTTTTTCCTAACCCAACCCAACTCGAGTTTACAATTTCTATAATCCAGCGCACACTATTTTCGGGTCGGGTCAGTCGAGTCGGGCCAAAACCCAACCCAAGTTTCACCCCTACACATGAGACTTCAATAAATGAGCTTATCATAACGTCCCAACGAACAACTCCATGTAAAATGAAATCATCCGAATGAGTGGATTATGGAGAGGAATTTTCAAAAGAGGTTGACCGATTTTTACAAAGAAGGTTTCAAAATTCTTCTACTCTGAATTTTATGAACTCTGAAACTGATTTTAAGTGAAAAGGTTATAGCTTTGAACTTAAAAAATCGTACCCAATGAATTAAGGAAAAATGACATTCCCTTTTAATTCATTGGGTATGATTTTTTAAGCCCAAAACTATATCATTTTCACTTAAAATCAGTCCCGAAGTTCATAAAATTCAGAGTAGCTGAATTTTGATACATTATTGGTAGAAATAGGTTGAGAAACAGTCTCATTTGAAAACCCGAGCGAAACGAGCAAATGTTACAATTGTCAGGGTGGCCGTTTCTCGACCAATTTTTACAAATAAGAAATCAAAATTCATCTACTCTAAATTTTATGAACTCCGATACCGATTTAAAGTGAAAATGGTATAATTTTGGGCTTCAAAAATCGTACCCAAACAATTAAGAGGGAATGTCATTTTTCCTTAATTCTTTGGGTACGATTTTTAAAGTCCAAAACTATATTATTTTTACTTAAAATCAGTTTCAGAGTTTATAAAATTAGAATAGATGAATTTTGATACTTTATTTGTAAAAATCAGTCGAGAAATGATCTCTTTTGAAAATCTGTCTCCACATCCATTCGATCGGACGAAAAAAATAGAAGGGCAAAATGATAATTTGCCACCCAAAATGAAAACTGGTGTCTGTTGATACGAAAACGCAGTGTCCATATGGCGAGCCTTTAATAACTTTATATTTTTATTCAGCATTTAATATTCTCAAGTACTTTTTCTTTCTTCCTTCAACAAGCACGATGTAGTTAATATTTTTTTTAGGATGGGACTCATTTTGGTCCAATGTCTATATTATATAAACAATACTTGAAATATGCATATGAATTTAAATAAAGCTATGTTTTGATATATTTTTATAGTTTATGTTCTTATAAGTATAAATTATAAATTAGTTTAATAAAATAAGGTACCATATCTCATAATAATATTTTCATATAATCACGTCTGAAGCGTGTAATCTATTTTATTCTTTTTGTAAATTTTGCTATCTCAGATTTTATATGATTTTCAGTTATCAAATATGCTTCCAACATTGCTTGAGTACAACTATAAGATATAATTATTATAATAAACTCAATGGGATTGTCGTGATGGTCAAGAACCCACCTCTTCAAGTGGGAGGTCTTGAGTTCAATTTTCACTCTCTACAAGATAAATTGAGGCCTGAGGCAAAAATGGGACATTTTTGGTATTTAGTATATTATTATAAGTAATATTTAATTAAAATATTAATTATATATAATAAAATGAATTTATCTAAAATCTATTTTTCTTGCTTTTTAAAATGCAAAATTATTAATTAATTTTTTGTATCAAATTTTACTAAAGATTAATAATTAAATCTATAAAAATCTATGCAAACATGGGTGGAGTGCCTTTTTATTCAATAAAACAAAAAAGGAGAGTCCTAAATTTTGGACCTTCTCAAGTTGAAGGCTTAAGGCGACTTTCTTGCTACCCCTTGAGTCGGCCATGAGTGTAGGGGTATCTAGGAAATAAACAAGAGTTAGATAACTTGTGTGTGGTCCATGGGGTTTATTAGAGAACTCGAGTTGAAGAATTTAGTAGTTTCTTTTTTCCTTTTAGACAATGAATGAAATATGATATGACAATAAAATGCAAATGAAAATTATATAAAAAAAAAAAAGAGAGAAAGCAAATTCAAGTTAGAGTGAAAGACTTAATTCCAATCATATTCAAATCAAGAATCACAATTGAGAAGGAAAATCTAATAAAATACTCAATACACTCTCCAAAAATTTAAACTCAAGTCTTCAAAATGCAATTGAAGATTCCCCACAAGAGAAACCTCTTTTAACTTTACTTTTGAGCCCCCAAAATACTCTCTGCTTCTGCAGGCTTGTGAGGCTTTTATGAAAGAGTTTAATAGATTTTAGTTGACATTGAAAATAAATCAGATTCTGTTGTCAAATGTCAAATTTATGTTGGATAAGAGCAAAAAGATGCTCCTTATAATAATTTTAATCTTCTAACAAAAGCCCTTGCACAAATTTCTAATAGCTGACTGAACAACTATTGAACTTAAAAATCTTAAGATAATGCATGAAGGCTCGAAACTGAACTTCTAATATTCATTTTCCAAACTTATTTCGAATATATTTTTCTCAGAAATTAACAAAGAATATTTTTCAAAGACAACCATACAAAATTATATCACTCCTTTTTGAGCAAACTAACATACCCTTAATAATTACCTAACTTTGAAATCCTGCTCTAAAGTTACATCTTTGAAAATCAATATTTAGATTTCAGTAGGGCTACAACTCGGGTCAGGTTTTGGCCCGACGTGCATGATCTAACTGGAGAAATCATACAGGTCGGGTTGAGAAGATAAAAACCCACATGAAATTCGGGTCGAGTCGAGTTGAGGATTTTACAAGTTAATCCGACCCTACCCGACTAAAATTAGACTAAAATAAGTTCAGAATGCGGGTCGGGTTAGAATTCGAATTGATTCGGATTAGGATTAGGATTCGGGTTGAGTTGGATTTTAAAGAACCCGACCCGTCCGACCGGAATTGCAGACGTAGATTTCAAGGTAATCTCAAATTTGTCTCTAATCAAATTGGGCTTCATACATACACATTATAATATAATATTCATTATCAAGTATCTTGTTCCTCTCACATGATTTTAATATAATATTCATTTTAATATAATACTTCTCATATTCTTATAATCTTATTACCAAATACAATTATAAAATGTTATTATGTCACATTCCTGAACATTTGTCAAATAATTCACCATATCGTTTTATAATTTAATATGATATGGATGATTATATTTAAACATCTATTTTAAACTCAAAAATTAATTATACAGTAGCATGTTCTGTTTATATGATTTAAGCCACTTTTCAAATGCCTACAATCTTTATACCGGATACAATTATAAAATGTCATTGTATCACATTTAGAAGAATATTTGTCGTAAAATCCATCTTATGCATATTTTAGTGTATTCATCTTATGCCCTCTGATCCAAAGGTCACATAATATTTTTTAGTATATAACTTTTTTTTAAAAGAAAAAACACAGAAGGTATTGTCCAAATAGATACTAAAAATTTTGTTTAAAAAAAAACATAGAAGAAATTGTCCAAATAGAAGAAGAAAAAATTATTTAAAAAGAAAAAGCATAGAAGATATTGTCCAAATAGATACTAAAAATTTTATTTAAAAAAAAAAAATAGAAGAAATTGTCCAAATAAAAAAAATAGGGGCGTTGCGAGAATCGAACTCGCGACCTCTTGCACCCAAAGCAAGAATCATACCACTAGACCAAACGCCCATTCATGCCTTATTAATCAAACAAAATAATATTTAAAAATTAAATATCCCCACCTACTTCTTAGGTTCTTATAATTGGAAATGAAGCGAAGATTACAGCGTATGCTTGAATTTAAGTCAATCAAAATCTCAAATTAGACGAATTATATTAATGGAGTCAAATATTTCAAATGATCTTACATTACTAAGTTTTACATATAATTATAAGCCCAATTAAGTCCATCAACATTATTGGTATTGTAGCCAGTTAAAATTGAGATGAATTTTAGAAATTTTCAAATTCAATAAAAGTATATAAAAAAGAAAAGATATATTATAATTTTAACAAACATTTATCAGTCTTTAACCATCAAAACAAGCTTTACATAATTGAAATCTAAGAGTATCATGTGAACCATTTTCATCTTTCTAGTGTTCTCTCCACTAAATTTATGGTAGATGTATGTCCATTTCATGTTTTTTTTTTCCAATATAAAATGCAACACCCAATACTAGGAACCAATTTGACTCTGGTTGAACTTTTATTTCTACTTGTTGTGCTTTTGTTTGAATTTTGTAAAAAGTTCTTAATGAAACTTCAAGCATGAAAAAAAATTGAGTGAACTTTAAACAAACAATTAATGTGAATTGATTTTTACAGTTAAGTGAGCAATTCACAATTTCTTTTTAATGTCAAGATGTGGATTATATTACGATTTTATTTATTTAGGTAGATTGATTTGTCGCAAATTATTATAATTTATTGTCATCTTTGGATAATTTAGAGTCATTATGTTTATGTTTTGTCTACATAGTAGTATCATAATGAATAGATAGATACGTTTCTCGATAGATTCTATTTGATTAACACGATATGTAGAGCTAGATGATCACATTCCTATTGGTCAAATGACAATCGTAATTTAATCGAAATTGGTTGGAGTGATGACTAAGAACTCACCTCAAGAAGTGAGAGTACTAAGTTGGATTTCTAATGCACCTCAAGAGGCCACTCTCCGTAGAGCAGGGCCGGCCTTAGCTTTAGGCCAATTAGGCCGCCGCCTAAGGCCATCAATGCGCATGGGTTGTAGGGCCCTCACTTGCACAACTCTTAGGGTCTAGGGCCCCTACCAATGCACTGTGCCTAGGACCTTTGAGATTTTAAGACCGGTACTGCCATAGAATTACCTAGTGTGTATACGTATACGTTGAAAGACTTGCATATGTTTCAAGTACTAATTGAATACTCTAAAAGATTTAGATGTCTTAATAAATAAAAAAAAAGTTCCCTAACCTCCTAACTGATCGTGACCATTTTCTAGTAACCATTGTTCAGTCTCATTATGCATGAGCCACCACCGTACCATTCTACACCTTTGTGTGACAAAACTAGTATTGGTTCCTTTCACAATGTATTCTCCGCCTTGCTGGTGGCCCATGTTCTGAAAATGGGCTTATCAAAACAATTATAATAATAATATTAAATTGTAAATTTTACAGTAATAAAATATAACAATTTGAAGATTTAAAGCAAAGTGCACCTCTTTTTCGTCACCACCACCATAGATAAATAAAAAATGTGGTATTTAGTAGAGAGAGATGAAAACAAAGACAACCTTAATCGTCACAATCTATTTAACTATTTAGTACTCTCTCTGTTTTATTTTAGTTGTTTTATTTAAAATATTTGTATTTTTTAAAGAACTCTCTAAAAAATACTAGCACTTCATATAATCTTGTTCATTTTCAACGATAATTAAATTGAGAGAAAAAAAGTATTAAAATAATTTATTTATTATCACGAGCCAGACATGAAAGGCCAGCCCACAAATCTCACTTTCAAGATCGCGACTTGTGTGAGCCTATGAGGATTTCATTCTTCCTTCCCAAATTAAACAATAGTCCCCACACTCAAAGTTGAGCATGCACATGGAACCCTATTCCCAACGTGCACATGCACTTGCTCTCGAACGTGGGATTGCTTGCTGGGAGTTTCGAACTTACAATACCGAGTGGCCACTGGCCACTAAAGATGAGTTAAGGAAATATAAAAAAAAAAAATTAATTCAAAACTTTAGGCCAAAATATATTTCCTATTTTTTTTATATTTAGAAATAATTCCAAATATTGTGCTATATTTTTGAAGCCCTCAAGTGAAGTAATTATTCATTTATTAAAGATCATTTTTATTTAACTTAAATAACCATTAGATTTATACAATAAAATGGAATGCTTAAATGGTTTAATTTTAACTGCCCATTTCAAATAAAGAATGCTTAATTGAGAATGTTCTCTAGAATTTAAAAAATTAAAGAATTGATGAGAATGTTGATGTTTTTATAATAAGAGATATTGAACTTATTTTTTCTACTTGTCATTCTATAAATGATGAAAAATATATCAATTATAATTTTAAGAGCTCTCACGACTTAGTTATAATTTTAATTTATTTATCATCTCATTAATTTTATTAAGTTAAACCATAATTTGTCTATATGCAAAATATAATAAATAAATTTTATTTAAATGTGTTTATTTTATTGATTTGAACAATGGAAGTTGATATTTGATAGAGAACTTTATTTTTTGTTTAAAATTTTATTTTAACTCATCAATTAAATATTAATTAATAATTTAATAATATTTATGTTAATGACACCGGTGTGATCGAGTTTAACTACGGTTGAACCCAGTTGAAACTGTAAGTGAAAAGAGTCCCACATTGCCCAGCTAGCTGGGGATAGAGGGAGTTATAACTTATAAGAGAGGGGACAACCCTCCCCATTGTGAGGCCTTTTGGGCTTGGCCATGTGGACTGGGCTCAGAGCAAAACTGTGCAGGTCCTGTAGGGCCCAAAATGAACAATATCACGATGAGGTCGGGTCAGGTCGTCAAAAGTAGTATCAAGCATGGTTTTTAACAATCGGACTGTGGGGGCTCTTTACTTGTTTGACTTGCCTGCCTGTGTATGTGGATCCTTGTCAAATGTGACGTGACAGAGTCGGGAACGGCTCTGGTATTAAGGAGGTGGATTGTAACACCCCTACCCAGCTGAGAGCTGGGCATGTGGGAAGAGTTCCACATCGCCCAACTAGCTAGAGGTTATAAGAGAGGGTGCAACCCTCTCTATTGTAAGGTATTTTGGGCCAGGCCATGTACAAAACCGTGCAGGTCAATTAGGGCCTAAAGCTAACAATATTACGATGGAGTAGGATCGGGTTATCACATAAACCTATTTAATCCAACCTTCTGTTTAGATAGTTGAATAGATGTGTGAGTTTTTAAAACATTGGTGGGTGCTACTCTTTCATGAATATATTGTACTTGGTGAATAGCTTTCTATTTATGAACTTGATTGACTCGTAAAAATGTTAGATATTTGATTACTTTGGACACATGTTTCGAATGTGGCTTAAAAAAATAGCTTTTAAAAAATGCTGCACTTATTTCAATAAATTGAGTGGTATAATAAAATAAAATTATACTCTTTAATCTATACCCATAAAAAATATAAAAAAAATGAATACAAAATATAATTTGAGTTAAATTTATACATTTAATTAAACTTTTTCAATCATTTAATAGATGTTGAAGAAGTTTGGTCCTTAAAAATATTGTTCGTAGATATTTATTTATTTACTCTATAAATTTTTGCAAAAAAAATTCTGCTTTTAGATACTAACATAAAGAGGTATAAGTTAAATTGTTGGAATTAATCAAATTTAATCATAAAATCATTTCTTCTATTTTTATTTAAATTTTCTATATTTTAAATAGTTATATAATAAATAATAAGATTGGACTAGATCTTTTCTAAATTATCAAATCCAATTTTAAATTAAATAATAGTTGTAAACTTGTAATCACAACACATTTGTCACTGCACAGGCATTTGATACTTTGATAGCATAATTTTTGGACAAAGAACAAGATTAGGACTCGACGGGCTGATTCTCAAGAAGAGGGAGATAATTTGAGGTGACAACCTTTTTGAAAGAGAAGAAGAGGAATATGTATGGAAAAGATGAGATTTTTTCATTATTTAAGGAAGAAGGAAAGACATGAGTTTTAAGAAAATTAAATATGGTGGATTAATATGTCATTGTGAAAAATGAAAAATATATTTAAATTTTGACAATTGAATGAAAAAGGGATTGAAATTAATAACATGATTAAAAATGAAACTTGGAAAGGTTAATAAATCCAACTCAATTAATATAAAAAAATTATTAAACTTGAGCCGGCTCGATCTGAATTGCTGATTCAAATTGTTCAACCTAATGTAATCTGAATTGTTAACCAAATTTGACCTAAGTGTTGAATCGACTAAATTCGATTGTTATATTAATTCTTTTGAATAAGTCGATCAGTTTGATTTTAAAAAATTAGATATGATTCAATCTTAATTTAATTTAGATTTTTTCTTTAATTTAATCTGACTCTAATTTAAAAATTTAAAATTTAACCCATTTAATCTCTCTAGTTGAATCATGCATATCTGATTAAATCCGATGCAAGTTTTACCCATGAACAGGATGATAGACCCGTAGACCTTCTGGTAAGAAGTCCATTAAGCGAGTAAGAAGCGAGCTGCGTAGGCGGGTCAAGTGAGAAGGCTAAAATCGAGTCAGGAAAATCTATAACTCAGTGACGTCATGCTAAAGTTTTCGACAGGAAAATGTCTCACGTGTTTGGTTGCGTCCCAAACCACACCAATCACCAACCCACCTGCGCACGATAACAAGCAACCTTCCACTCATGTCGTCTCTTCTCATTTCTTCTCTTCAGCTTCTCCCTCCCTTTCTGTCGCCATTTCTAGGGTTCTCCGTCACTTGCCTGTGATCTAATATGCAAAAGAAACAGTAAAAGTAAAGGAGAAGAACACATCATCTTTATTTTAGCTTATTAGATTCATCGCAGAGCCAGTGACATTACTGTAATTTGTTGAAATAGTTGAGAGGGAGAGATGGATTTCGCCTCCACCCTTCCGAGTTGTAGAGCATCTGGTTCGAATTTCAGGTTCGGACGCCGTCGGCATTATTGTAGTTTTATCAGAGAATCGACGATATTTTGTAAAGTAGGTCAAACATCTCAGTCCAAGAAAATGGCAAAGGATTTGAAGATGAATATGATGCCTATGAAAGGTCATACTGTATTTAGTGGCAATTATGGTAAATTTCTTTCAACGTCAAGGGCATTTATACCGCTGAAATGCCTGGGAAGTGATTCTCTGGCTTATGTTGATGGCAATGGCAGTAAATTTGAAGTCGCTGAGAGCCCTTCAGAGGAAATTGAGAGCTACTCGATTGAGGGGTCAGAGCCTGGACCTCTTCCCAATGTGGAGGAGTCAAGTAGTTCAGGAGGAGAGGACGAAACCGGCACCACAGCCAGCAGCAGCAGTGATGATCCTCGGTTAGAGGATTTGCGGGAACTGCTTCAGAAGGTGCTGAAAGAATTGGAAGTGGCGCACCTGAACAGCATGATGTTCGAAGAGAAGGCACAGAAGATCTCTGAATCTGCAATTGCACTGAAAGATGATGCAGCCAATGCTTGGAACGATGTTGCCTCCACTGGCGCAGCAATTGAGGTGATTATCGGCGAAGAGACAGCTGCAAAGGAAGCCGTTCAGAAAGCCACTATGGCCCTCTCGGTGGCTGAAGCAAGGCTGCAGCTGGCTGTGAAGGCTTTGGATTCTGCAAAAGAAGAGGTGGTCTCTCCCGAAAGTTCTTTACAAGGAGATTTAGATGATGGGAGATCACTACAGCATTCGGGTTCGCTGAGAGAGGAGGAAGAGGCACTTTTGAATGCACAGGACGAGATTCAGGACTGCAGGGCTACACTCTCTACTTGTGAGGCGGAGCTCAGACGTTTACAGGCAATGTTCTGAAAACTGAAATCGTATCTTAAATTGCTTTGTGAATCAAACTGTATCAAATCATAAATTGTACCGTGGGTCCATAATTGTTTTATGATTTCTTATCTTTCAATTTTTTTTTTTTATGATTTCTTCGAAAGAGGATTTTTTAAAAAACTTGTAAAAAAGTGAGAAAATAAGTTTTCACAATCCATGCATATCGTGCATTCACTTAACCAATATTAATGACAAATAAAATTCTTATGAATCCTAGGATTCTAATTGTAATTCATAAGATTTTAAATACTATGCTGACAGGTCAGAAAAGCGGAGCTACAGAAAGAAGTGGACAGGTTAAGTGAGGTGGCTAAGGAGGCAGAGTCAAACGCTCTGAAGGCAGAGGAAGATGTGGCGAATATAATGCTTCTGGCAGAGCAGGCTGTCGCTTTTGAGCTTGAAGTAACACAGCGTGTAAATGATGCAGAGATTGCATTGCAGAAAGCAGAGAAGTTGATCTCTAATGTCGAGACTTCAGATACATCGGCTCTCACTCAAATACCAGCTTCCCAGGCACAGGCATTGAGTGATGAGTCTGGTGATGAGGAGAAGGTTGATGATGGAGTTGTGGCTGAAGCCAGTGTTCAAAGAAATGAAGAGCGATTGGTAGGGGATGGGTTGTCCAGCAGTGAAGTTTTACTGGAACATACATTGGATGCAATTGAGTTAGACACTGATGAGTTAACACCATTGCATGAATTGCATCGTGAACAGGAAAATGGGAAATTAAATATGGATTCTCATAAAATAGCTGGTGAGGGTGAATCAGAGAAGTCAAAGACTGCTTTTCTGGCAAAGAAACAGGAAATACAGAAGAAGGATTTGACCAAAGATGGTTCACCTCTGAATGCACCCAAAACATTGTTGAAAAAATCTTCTCGGTTCTTTTCTGCATCCTTCTTTTCTTTTGAGGTAGATGGGGCAGAGTTTACACCGGCCTCAGTTTTCCAGGGGTTGGTTGCTACTGCAAAGAAGCAAGTGCCCAAGCTAGTCCTCGGTGCATTTCTTCTTGGGGCTGGGTAAGCATTATTATGATGTTTGCCTTAGCTCCGTTCATTAATATTTTTTAACTGTTATTGACACTTCGTTGAAGAAATCATATGAAAAATAAGGTCCGCAATTGAGGTACTCTTATTTTTGATAAAGGTGACACTCTTTGTACTTATTTTTAAAAGGGTGACTCTTATTAAAAAGTGCCTCAATCACTACTAAAAATAAATGATGGAATATCAGACAAATGATTTCAAGGCATGTAACAAAATCAAAAGGTGGCTAAATTTCCTCATTTGAATGGTCATATATCTTAATGTTTTTGGCTGCAGAGGCCCATAAAATCATACTTGATGCTCTTCGTGACCACTCAAATAGGATTCCATGAATGCTCAAATGTACATGTGTTGGCATCGGTGAAGAACTCAAAGAACCTTCCCTTTTGCCAAAAGAATGGCAATCCAGTCTTCGAAAGTTCTCTTGGAGAAATCCTCGAAACACCCAGAACAAGCCAAAGGAATGATTAAGGCCTTCCATACAGCATTTATAAACTAAACTAGCGTGTGACAGAAACATGATTCACCAGTTATTCTAACCTCTCAAAAGATTTAAAAAAAAAATGAAAATGAAAAAACAGTTCCCTCTTCACACTTTATGCACATACTAGAAAAATTGAAGCCTTTATTGTGAAGATTCAGAGTCAATCATATGGGGTACTGCAGTCCAACAATAAAGCTTCAACAGCATAGGAAAACTAAACTAGCATGTGCGAAAGTCATGATGCACAAGTTACTCTTACCTCTCAGAAGAAAAAAAAAATTGCCGTCCTCTTCACACATTACACTCATATGAGAAAAAAACTGAAGCCTTTATCATGAAGATCCAGAGTCAATTATATTGGGTACTATAATCCAACAGATAGCTTCTACTCTATTAGGTGCACCTTGCTTCCATACCTTTTTGAATGTCAGATATACACCTTCTGTGTGGTTTTTCATAAGAAAGAATCTGCCATTTCAGCTTCTGCTGTAGAATGTCATCATCTACTCTAGCATGTATCCCTTGGTCCAATACCTTTTTGATATGTCAGCTTAATACCTTTGTATGCGGATCTCTAAAAGAGAGAATCTGCTGGGAGACATTCTTATGGATTCCATTTCCTAGCAGGATATTGCCTTGTAAACCTTTGTGTGTGTGCTTGTGTGTGTGGAGATGGTAACGTGAACCTACAATCTTTATGATTGCACTATAAGCACTTATCTCTTGTGCTACAAGTTCATGTCATCCTCTCCCACTGTTTAATAGAGGTGCTATGAGTAGATCTAAAAATATCTCAAGGAAGTTTACAATCCAAGAGGCTCATTTTGAAAGGATATTTCATACAACTCAACCCCTATCGGTTCTTAACATTCCTCTGCAAAGGCATCTATTTTACTATCTAAGTTGTACAATCTCTTTGTATTTGTATTTTGTCTCCTTTTCTTTCTTTTGTTTTGTTCTCTCTTTTTCTTCTTTTAGGTCTCACTTTTAGACCTTCTCTGACCCTTGTACTCTTCTTTTTATAAATGAAATATCTTTGTTACTACTCAAAAAAAAATCCTCTAAAGTTTGATGGCTAGGGTAGAATCCCTTGACCATTGGTCCAAAACTGAGGAAGGATTACTTTTTCCACACAACTGAGCCCCTAAATTCTGGATATACTTATATTTTTCTTGTGGTTTGGCATCCATCTACTCTGTTCAGAGTCATGTTTGTTCAACTTCAATATCATTTTCACCATAGGCGTATTTCTCTCCAACCCAACCTTCACCTTTTGCCAAGGAGGACCAGGTCTCAATCTTCACTAATCCCAAGTCCAAGCCTCAGCTATGTTTTGGCTTTCGAACTTTTTTTTTTTTAAACGATGACAGGTAATTTCATTAATTCAAGCAAAAAGGTACAAAAGAGAGAGGCTGCCTAGTATAAGAGAGTTATATGAGGCTACATGAATAGTACGAAGAGATTAAACAGAGGGAGCCTATATTTACAATGCTCCCAAATAAATATAAATAAAAAGCAAGTACATATAACTCCAAAACCCCATACACCTAGAATAACCTGAGATCATAAAAGCGCCAATGACGGTCTCTGCTTTTGCACTCCAACCTCAGCTAGAAATCTGCAACGTTGTTTGCAGACCGAGTGATATGTGTGAAGGTGATTCCTCCTTGCCTACTCATCCTCCTAATGTCCCCTCACAATGTTTACTAGTTTAAGCCGGGGGGGGGGGGGGGGGGGGGGGGGGGATTCCTGGCCCAAGAGATGGCATTAGTAGAGGCGCCTTTGACCATGAGGTTACCATTCTCGAATCTAGACTAGATCTGAAGGGCTCTCCTGATTTCTCTCAGCTCTGCCTCATTTGATTCCTTTCGCTGACCCATCCACGTTGAATTTGCAAAAACCTTGTAGTGGTACCAACCACCGCACCATGGGTTTCGTACCCGTACTAATCCCCCTCATGCACCCTTCCCATGATAAATAGAAGTCCTCTGGTGATAGACTAGGAAAATCCTTGCAAGTGGATAGCTATCCTATCAAATGCCACTTGTCCTTTTCAAATACTCCCCCTATAAGCCCCACCTTTCTTTCAAAACTTCTCTCATTTCTCTCTTTCCAAACTGCCCAAAGGACAACCGTTGGAACTAGTCTCCACGCCACCTTATGTCTACCTCTAAAGGGATCTCCAGACCACTCAGAAACGACATCCCCCATGCAACTCCCTATGGCCCATGAACAATCAAATAGGTTCAGGAAAAGACGCCAAATGTCCCCTGCGAACCGACATCTACATAACGAATGGTCTACAATCTCATCGTCCTCTCCGCATAGCGGATAACCTCTCAAGGCTCCTTCCGTGAGGACATCTCTCCTCCTAAGGTTATGTCTCATTGAGATCTTCCCTCTGTATACATTCCTTCCATTGGTGTCGTTTGCATCTATCCTTAAATGGCTTCCCGCCATTTTCCCCTGCCTCAGTCTGAGAAAAATCCGGTGATGCCCTCTTTCGTCCCTCAGTCCCCTCTTTGTCTGAGATATTAGAGGCTTCTCCTTCTGCATCACTCCCAGACTGGAGATAGGGTTCCCCTCTTCCAGCCGTGCATTGGTGATCCTCGTCGGAATAGGGATCGTCCTCTCTCTCCAGTTTTGGCATGGACATCGATCTGCAGATAGCAGGAGAGCCGCGTTGATCTCCATTCGGCCGAAGACCTCCCATCAACCGTCTTCCTCCTGCTGACCGTCAGACTGAACACCCACCACATCTTCCTCCGTCGAGGAATCGTAGCTCCAATACAATCTGGGTTTAGATCCTTGAATGGCTCTCAAAGCTGCTCCTTCCCCTATCATTCTCACAAAAGCAAACCCCTATACCTTTTGATTTTTTTTTTCTGGGATGAAGACATTCACTACCCGTCCCCATGCACCGTACACCTCCATCAACCAGCTTCTGGAAACTGAGTTTGAGAGGTTTCCACAAAGATCGTGACCACTGCCGAATTCTGCTGCTTCCTGCTGATGACATCCTGCCACACCTCTGCTCCTTGAACTGGTGATTCTCGCCCCATGCTTGCCGGATCCCTTCGCTCAGGTTATCTCTCTGCCCCTGCTCTCTCCCCATGTTTCTTTTGGTGGCTTTCGAACCTTTGCAGCAACTAGGTTGAATTTTCTGGATGGGTTTCTACCTTCTTAAATGAACTGCTTCTGTTTCTCTCCAATCACTCCAATCACTCTAAACATCAATCATTTTATTCTGCTAATTTTTACGTCAATTTTGAGATTCCAAAATTGGTGTTGAACAGAAATTTTCACTTTTATTGAAGTGTTCCTTCCACAAAAAATAGCATCTCTTCCAACTTCCAAGAGGGGCTTTATCAATCATAGACCAGAAGCTATTTGCCAAAGGAGTGGTCAAAGTGGATCATTCTGCCAAAGGTGAGGTCCAATTGGAGGGTTTCTACTAATAACCTCGCAAAAGATAAGAAACCACTCTTATTGAGATGTGCATATATGTGTGTTCTTGCATGTCTACATGTATTCCTTTTCTATGGTTGGTATTGGTTTAACTTGCATGAAGGAACTATTTTGACCATGTGGACTGCATTGTTTCTCAGGGCGGTGGTTTTTGTTAATCGAATGGAGAAGAGTTCTCAGCTGCTTCAACAACCAGATATCATTACTACTGGCATTGAAGAAGTTACCTTTACTGCAAAGCCTCTAGTTAGAGAGATACGAAGATTTCCTAAAAGAGTGAAAAAATTGATTGAGATGTTACCTCATCAAGAGGTAGTATGTATTTTCTTGTAAAAATTTACCTCGAAGGTTGATATAGTTCCTCCACTTCATCCTCGCAGTTCTTCACTCTTTCTTTGCTTATAGTTGTTTATTATTTATTGTTTGGTGATTTCTCAATTCCTTGATGTGAACAATCTATTTTGATAATTACAGTAACACGATATTTTACAGATGCAACTCATTTCTGTGTAGGTAAATGAAGAGGAAGCATCCCTCTTTGACGTGTTGTGGTTACTGCTGGCGAGTGTTATATTTGTACCTATATTTCAGAAAATTCCTGGAGGTAATTAATTCCTTATGGTACTTACAGTTGACCATGTTGCCGTAAGTGTTCCTTGCTTTGTCTATTTTTTCCCTCAAAATTATTGATTGCTTTGGTTTAGTTGAAATAATCTTTGTACCTGTTAAATTTCCCTTAGCCATACACCCCTGATGTACTACATATTCAGATAGGCAAATGAACAGCTATTCAGGTTATGATTTGTAAAGAGAAGTAAACAATTTCCTATCGAACTTGCTAATGTGGTTTATGAAACTTGTCTGTACCTGTGCACTATATGCCCTCCATTATGCTATTACGGTCCTGTCTAAAATATGCCAAGATCAAATTAGAATACCTAATCAACCATTATCAATTGAGGCTTACCTCCATAGGTTGCAATTACAGCTAATGTGATGTATTCCACATAACAAAAATAGATTGTCTGCAGAGACACTTCAAACAGTGAAAATATATGGTGGTCTGAGGACCATGTCAAACCATATCACCCTTTGTTACAATTTGAACCCAGCCTGAAGCTTGGATCCGGTTTAGGGTCTGGAACCTTTAATGCATAATTGGGTTTGAGTCCAGATCTGAAGTGCATGACCGTGTGGAATCTGGAATGGGATTTGGATGGATAAATCTGGATCTAACCTTAACCTGACCTGTTTACATCTCTGTGCAGACCTTGGAAATCAATGCAAATTCTCAGTCACTGATCAGATTTGTAATGTGAACAATTCCAAGTACAAAAATAAAATTATGCCACCTGACCATGTTATGTGGGATTTCCTAGGGCCTTTTTGGATTTCTGGAACTTGGCTAGTGTTCCAGGAATTGGAAGCTCCAACTCCTTAAAAAGAACAAATCTCCAACTGAGAGTCCAGTTGGTTTACTTGCTAGACTTGTTGGTTTCATGGATGCAGTGGTAAAAGATGAGCCCGTTGTTTCTTAGAGACTTCATGTAATTTTGTAGATACTTTTGACAATACTAATTAATCCCCCAGATAGATTAGTGATTTGAGTTGAAGATTAAGAGGATGATGACCACCTATCTCATGTCTTGCTTATCTGCCCCAAACACTACACACCAACCTTGGCTTACCTTTCTCTATGGTGGATAGAATTCTGTTTCAGTCCCAATTATTTGTTCCTTGGGATGTAGCTTTTGACCTTTGGATTTCCTGAATTATATGTTTGCTTTGCATTTTTCTAATGGATTCTTTGTTACTGATCCAAAAGAACCATCACTTGGTATCTGCATTTATCATTTATATCTTTGGATGGAAGAAGATTACATTTTTATATTGTTCTAGGTCTTTCCCATCTGTCATAAGTGGACATCTTGTTTACCTCCAAGTTAATTGCATTTCATTACATACTTAACTTTTTTTTTTGGCTAACATTCTTCAGGTAGTCCTGTACTTGGGTACCTGGCTGCTGGTATCTTGATTGGACCCTATGGCCTCTCTATTATCCGTCATGTTCATGGTACCAAAGCTATTGCTGAATTTGGAGTAGTCTTCTTGCTATTTAACATTGGGCTTGAGGTTGGTGTCTTGAAACGTTGACGTCTTTCTCTATGCATTGCAGTTTGCAAGTGCCTTTTAGCAGTGTATGAGTTCAATTTATAGATCTTCTGAATAAAGTAATAGTGTGATTTGTTTTCACCTTTTCAGCTCTCTGTGGAAAGGCTAAGTTCCATGAAGAAGTATGTTTTTGGACTAGGCTCTGCTCAGGTGATAGGCAAGCGGCATTGCCTTCATATATAAGTTTGATTTATTTTATTATTTCACATTAAATATATTGTGTATTAATTTCTCCATAACAAAGTGCAGGTTCTAGCTACTGCAGTGGCGGTTGGCTTAGTTGCTCATTTTGTTTCTGGACAACCTGGCCCTGCAGCAATTGTCATTGGGAATGGCCTGGCTTTATCTTCAACTGCTGTTGTCCTGCAGGTTACTATGGCCTCTTTAATTATTTGTTTATTTTTCTAAATGAAACAGTCAATTACCATGCTTAATTGATTGCCCTTATAAGATGGTGGTTTTATTAATCCTCTATAATTATCGTTACTTTTCTGAAAAATATCTGCTTCCTATTTCTCTGTTTTTATTTTTCTAAGTTGATTTTATCTTGAATTCTTGCTCATATGTTTTTGTTCGAAGATGTGAAAAATTCAAGCTACCTATTGACACCGATCTATTAAAAAAATTGAACTCTAAACATGGCTTTAGTATACATATTTTCATGCATGCTGAAAAGGGAATCATTTTTCATGTATGGATTGATGTATATGTATATACATTTTGAGCGATAACAAATGAGAGATATATAATAGAAAGAGAATGTACAATAGGGTCTACAAGAATTAAACTCCAGGATAAAGTTCAAGTGTCGAACTACAAGAAAGAAAATGGAAAACCAGAGAAACACAATACATGTCGATAAAAATACTACGATAAAGTCAAAAGAAACACTAAATCCTGAGATCCCAAGAAAAAGCCTCACCATCCTGTTTGTCTATTCCCCATTTGGCAAGAAAGCCTGCGACTCCATTGCCGACCTTCTAACAAGTGAGAAGGAGACCTCTCTCCTGGCACACAGAGTGCTAATCTTCTTGGCTACTGTTACGAGTTTCCAAGGTGGTCGTTTCAATCCTCTTATCCATTTAATTGCATTCGCCGAATCCCCTTCCATCATTAACTTACCATTACCGCATTCCGCCCATAGAATCGGGGCTCTCCTAATAGCTAACAAGTCTGCTTCATTGGAATACTTCACTCCTATAGGCTCTGAGAATACTAGCAATGATGATCTATCCGAGTTCCTCAAAATCCTGCCTATCCTTGTAGGTCCAGGTTTACCCTGTGAGGCCCCATTTACATTGAACTTAAACATGCCAATAATCGTGGGAGACCAGGCTTTGAGTTTAGTCTTTTTCCTATGTGATTTGGATAAGCACCCCTCCCAAGAAGTGTAGAAGTCCAGTAACCCAATACCTTAAAAATCCGAATTGGTTGCCAGCCAAGCACATAACCTCCATTTCGTTGTTTGGAATAAGTCCTCTTCCTTTGATCTTTTATTCTAAAAATTCTTTGGTTCCTTTCCTTCCAGACTGACCAAAGTATAGCTGACGGGATAGTGTTCCATGCCAACTTGAACTTGGATCCCACTTTGGAGATTACCCAGCTATCCACTGTTGTCGAGATGGAACTATGGAGAACCCAAGATACTCGCATCAATGAGGCAAACCGGTTCCTTAGATTTCTTGATATTGAACAACTTCCTAGCAAATGATCGACATCTTCCTCTTGCTTTCGACAAAGAGGGCAGGAAAGATCATCAGAGGACACACCAATTCCCCTCCTATTGAGTTTTGCTTTGGACAATATCCACTTTTTGAGGGTACACCAAGTAAAAGCCTGAACTCTAGGCGGAGCTGCTCCAGTCCATGTTGACAGGCTAGGGCATCTCCTATTGATGGGTTCTTTTTGAGCCAATTCCACTACGCGCTTAACTGGAAAAAAAGCCCGATGTGTCACCAGTCCAGATAAGTTCATTTTCTAGACTCTGAAAAATGGGTATGGCACCTAGAGAACCCTTAAGTTCCAATAGGCTCTCTTGTTCGAAGGCTCTAAGTTCTCTTCTAAACTCTATGTCTCACCTAGTGAAGTCCGCTTCGATACTGAAGCAATCCATAACCCTTGTTCGCCTGTTTTTGGCTATCTAAAAGATTCTTGGGTAAATTTCTTTTAAGGGTCTGTCTCCTATCCACTGGTCACTCTGGAAGAAAGTCCTCTCTCCTTTTCCAGTTAGAGTTCTTAGTTTTTCTTTAAAAAGGTCACCTAACTTGCCGCTACCGGAACCTATCCTCCACCTCGCCTTCAAGACTTGTGATCCTTTTCTTTCCACGTTCTTCTGATAGATTTCATTTGTTTTCATTCTCCGCCTCATACCTGGCTTTTAAGATCTTCCTCCACAAAGCATTCAATTCTCTCCTAAACCTCTAGCTCCATTTGCATAACAGAGCGTGGTTCCTTACCCCAATAGGCACTATGCTAAGGCATCCTTCGTCTTCGGGTTTAGTGACCTCTAACCATCTAACCAAGTGAACCTTTCTTCGCTCTTCCTTCCTAAAGAGTTGCTCCAATCTATTCACAATTCCTTTGGGCATCTTGAAGATTGACGTGTAATACAACGGTAGGTTGTTTAGGACTAAATTAATGTAAGTCGACCTCCTAACGACAGGTAGTGTTTCACCCATCGTGCTAGTCTCCTTTGCACCCTCTCCACCACCAGTGCCCAAAACCTCTTTGATCTAAGGTTTCCTCCTATAGGCAACCCTATGTATTTCAACGGAAGGCCCCCCACTCCACAACCCACCTTTCAGCCAAGCTATTTAATGTAGCCTGATCCAACTCCACTCCTATCATCGTACTTTTTCCTAGATCATGCTTTCACAAAAACACAGTTATGTTACATTATTTGTTTCAGAGTTCCGTGGACCTTATTTTTATGCCATTTTTTTGTTTCTATGTTTTCTTAGTAGATTTTTTTGGGGCTAATTTTAAAGAACTAGGGCTGGCCAATGGCCATTTCAAGATCTGTAATTGGTCTTTTGGCTATCTAGTGGCCTTGAGACGGGTATTCGAGGTTCTTTTTCTTGTGGCGCAGTTTGACTTAGTGTTAGGCTAGCTTCACTTGGACATCATACATGAAAGTGGAGAACTTTGTTTCCCACTAAAATAAAAAATCAAATCGATATTTGTTTTGCTAGAATTCAATACTTGGGTGCTATTGTACAACAAGGCTTTGGGTTTGATTTTAATATAGCTTGTAGGATGGGCGCGAGGTATGCAAGTATAGGCATGTTAGAGTCTTCTGTGACAGACGAGTGCCACATCAATTGAAGGGGTATCTTAAAAGAAGGTTGTTAAGCATGTAAGGTTATATGGAGCTGAATGTTTCGTGATGAGGAATTTTAATATGTAAATAAGTAAATATAATGTAGATGTGTAGTTTAATATGGATTTGTAGGGTAATGACAAAAGCTAGAGGAAACATAAAGTTTGCCCCAGTAGAAGAAAGATGAAGGGAGTATCATTTAGGATGGTTTGGGCACATAAGCAAGTAGAAGGTGCAGGGAAAAGGAGACCTTTTAAAGGCTTAATTGATGTGGTGGAAAAGGAAATGATGGATTGTCAAATTTATAGTGACAAAGAAAATGATTTTTGATAGGGTTGAGTGGAGAACTTAGAAAGCTGATTCTGGGTAGATGGGATGATGGTTTTGCTGCTGCTCATGAATTGTAGAGTATAGAAGTGCAAAAGGTGACTCCCCAAGAGGTCAACCTTTGTACTGTTCTCTGAGCTGAGTTAATAGAATTTGATGGTGTTAGTTCATTAGTGTTGGTATAATTGCATCGATAAAAAAATTAATAGTTGAACTAAGCGATTCAACTGAACCTGTTGAGAAATTAGTGAAGATTTACTTGTAGTGTTGTATTTATTCCATATTTATATGATTTTTCTCTGTATGTGACGTCTGTATTGCATAGTACTGGATCCTTAATCCTGTTTGAGATGCCCAATTAGGGGACCAAAAGAAAAATTCTTGTTGGGTTTCCCAGCTTCTCTTCTTTCACTTCTTTCAACTTATTTTAATTTGTTCTCTTTAAATCTTATTCCATGCTACCATTCAAAAGAAAAAAAAAAAATTCTTATGCCATGCTTAGTCTGTCCAGCAATTTTGATTTAAAGTTGAAAAAGTAATTCCTATCCATTGTATTTCTTTTCCCCCCTCAGGTTTTACAGGAACGTGGGGAGAGTACATCACGCCATGGCCGTGCTACCTTTTCTGTTTTGCTCTTCCAGGTGTTCTTTTCCTATTTCTATAATGCACTAATTCAAGTTTCTCTCTTCTTGAGATCAATGCTAACCTTGATAGCTTTGTTTATAGAGAGATTGTGAAAGTATATCATGATGAGGACTTTGAATTATCATTTATTGATCACTTTTGGCTGAGAAAACCTGTAACATTTTGAACTTGCTTTAAAAGGGGCAATGCCAAATTGCCTACTGCCTTGCCGATGAAAAGGGGCCTGTTGCCGACAGTTGAGGTACAAACTGGATCAAGGATGGTTTATATACAACTCTACATCAGAGTTGGTCGTGCTAAAAATGTCACGTTTCTGAAGTTTGAGCCCATCCTATTAAGAATTTATCACTCCTTGCAGGCTTCTAAAATGATCTTGATATCCATATTTTACATGTAGAATCAACTTTATGATAATATATATTAACAATGGTCCGGACTTGGCCCATTTACCAATGATCATGAACTGAGCACTACTAGAATAATATTCATGCCTCAGTTTTCAACTGATTGATCCAGTCTTTTAGATTCATAATATGGGCCTTAACCCAGCCCACAACATCCCAGGTTCACCCAACCCATTGATATGCTTACCTTGGTGAGGTTCCAAGTTTCTTTACGGGCATATCATTTGGTATGTTATTTGACCGATTTTGCATTTGAGGAGGTGACTGTAACTATATGTGAGAGTTGACAGTTATCAAGATTTGTTTTGGTTCTACAAGGCCTTCATTCTAATGCTTGCTTGTTTTATTATGCTTTCCTGGCAGGACCTGGCCGTTGTGGTTTTGCTTATACTGATACCTCTTATTTCACCAAATTCTTCTAAAGGAGGGGTACAAGACATTCTCATCTACTTTCTTGATAGGCTTACTTATGTTTCTACTTTTTTTTTGAAACATTACTTATGTTTCTACTTTGATTTTCATTCTTCTGTTGTTGATAAACTCACATGCTTCTATGTCTTTTAGCTATACCATGAATACATCATGTAAGGGAATTGATAGGGACACCAATGTTTTTGATAAGAAGGGATACCAGGCTTTTCTTTTGTTTACTTGTCATCGTCCAAGTTGGGGAAAGGTACACCATTGTCTCTTTTTATAAAAATCACTGGTGTCCCTATCACTTCCCATCATATTATTTATGCTTTAATTATTTTCTAGACATGTAAAACTACTACACTTAGGATTAACAGCTCATATTAATTAGTTTCCATCTAAAAATAGTCCTTGGCATTAATATTGTGAACATCTATAACCAAATGCATTACTAATGAAAGTCAAAGGCTAGTGAGTATTCTGTGGAATTGGTATCAGGCATGAGGATCAATTTGGGCAAAAGCACTGTCATTGAGATTGGAGTAGAGGAGAATGTGCTTTATAGTGTTGCTATAGAGGTTGGTTGTGGGGTTGGGAGGTTACCTTCTACTTATTTGGCCTTCTCAATTGGTGCAAATCTGAGATCCAAATGGGTCTGGAATCGTGTCATCGTAAATGTTGATAGAAAACTTACAAGTTGGAAGAGTCCAAGTGGGGGAAAGGTACACTGTCGTCCCTTGTTATAAAAATCACTGGTGTTCCTATCACTTCTCATCATGTAAATATGCTTTAATTATTTTCTAAACGTGTAAAACTATTGCTGTTAGTATTAACAGTTCATATTAATTAATTTCCATCTAAAATTAGTCCTTGACATTAATATTGTGAACATCTATAACCAAATGCATTACTAATGAAAGTCAAAGTTCAGTGAGTATTCCATGGAATTGGTGTCAAGCATGAGGATCAATTTGAGCAAAAGCACTTTCCCGAGATTGGAGTAGAGGAGAATGTGCTTTATAGTCTTGCTATAGAGGTTAGTTATGGGGTTGGGAGGTTACCTTCTACTTATTTGGGTCTTCTCAATTGGTGCAAATCATAGATCCAAATGGGTGAACATCTATAACCAAATGCATTACTAATGAAAGTCAAAGCCTAGTGAGTATTCCAGGGAATTGGTATCAGGCATGAGGATCAATTTGAGCAAAAGCACTTTCCCGAGATTGGAGTAGAGGAGAATGTGCTTTATAGTTTGGCTATAGAGGTTTGGGAGGTTACCTTCTACTTATTTGGGTCTTCTCAATTGGTGCAAATCTGAGATCCAAATGGGTCTGGAACCGTGTCATCGTAAATGTTGAAAGAAGACTTACAAGTTGGAAGAGTCCAAGTGGGGGAAAGGTACACCGTCGTCCCTTGTTATAAAAATCACTTGTGTCCTATCACTTCCCATCATGTAAATATGCTTTAATTATTTTCTAAACGTGTAAAACTATTACACTTAGTATTAACAGTTCATATTAATTAGTTTCCATCTAAAATCAGTCCTTGACATTAATATTGTGAACATCTATAACCAAATGCATTACTGATGAAAGTCAAAGCCCAGTGAGTATTCCATGGAATTGGTGTCAGGCATGAGGATCAATTTGAGCAAAAGCACTTTCCCGAGATTGGAGTAGAGGAGAATGTGCTTTATAGTCTTGCTATAGAGGTTAGTTATGGGGTTGGGAGGTTACCTTCTACTTAGTTGGATGTTCTCAATTGGTGCAAATCATAGATCCAATTGGGTCTGGAATCGTGTCATCGTAAATGTTGAAAGAAGAGAGGGGGGAGGGAGAGCAAACATATCTGGAGCAAGGAGGATAAGGTAGGCAGAACCACCAGGGTAATCAGGACAACGCTGGTGGTGGAGGATGGCGACAGGTGACTGGGAGGAGAAACCGTGGAGGGGCACCAATCACCTTGCTGGACCCAATAACTGTTCCCAGTGAATATTTGGAACAGTTATTAATAATCAATACATTACATAGTTTGGCATTTTATAATTAGTCTATCACTACAGAGCACTTCCTCAATTTAAGTTCTCGAGCTGCATTTGTTTTCCCTTTGTGCTGGATGGTGAAATTTCAGTTTGTATTAGGTTTCTGTTGGAGTTGTAATTTAAAGTTCAGCTTCCATTTATCTCCATTCACCGTGACTATTATTACCTTGCTAAATTTGACTTGTTCCATATATCTTGTACAGTAATTCACTTGCATTTTATCTATGATTGAAACTTATGTAGAATGTTACCTCTTACTATAGTTTTGACTAGTTAAGTTGCTGTAATTATTTTTAAACGGCTAATCTTTTCTGCTGTATTCAGGTGGGTTTTCAAGCCATAGTAGAAGCTCTTGGGTTGGCAGCTGTAAAAGCTATAGTTGCCATCACTGCCATAATTGCTGGAGGGCGTTTGGTAAATACTACATTTTGGATAATTCATCATTATAATCATCATCATCATTATCTAAGCCATTTATCCCATCAATTTGGAGTTGGCTTTACAGTTGAATTTGACAAATTATTTCCATGGGCCAATTGCTATCAGACACCCATATTTTGGATATTTCATATTTATCATATTTACCATAGTAGAACCAGATCTCCAAGTACTTTGCTACTTCAGTTTTCAGAAGCTACTGTTGAAATATGTGGATCCCTAACACCCCCACCCCACCACCACCAAAATGAAAAAGAGTCCGTACTTTATTAGAAATACTTTTAAATCAACAAATGTGGCCTGTTGAATGATTTGTGGTTGTAAGTTGCTATTTGACAATAATCAATTTGTGGACTACTGTGCAATTATCAACCTGACGTCTAAAATTTTAAAGCACAACTCACAAATTGCTGCTTAACATAGAGTGCAAATTATATAGACAGTTAGAAGGACCTTTTTCATATTCCTTGATGAGAACCATATTGCTGCTGCTTGTTTTTATCTTCAACCAATGGTGCACTCTCTCTCATTTGTTTGTTTTTCTTTTTCAAATTTGCAGTTTCTTCGGCCAATTTATAAGCAAATTGCAGAGAACAAAAATGCCGAGATATTTTCTGCAAATACCCTCCTCGTTATTTTGGGCACTAGTCTCCTTACTGCTAGGGTATACTGGTTTATGATAAATCCTTTTCTGTCCATTTTTTCAGACAATCTAAATTCCATCTTTTTCTATCCTCTTTTCAGATGATTTGAGTTCCTTTTCTCTTAACAGGCAGGGCTTTCTATGGCATTGGGAGCCTTTTTGGCTGGTTTGCTCTTGGCTGAAACTGAGTTTTCGTTGCAAGTTGAATCAGATATTGCTCCATATCGTGGTCTTCTATTGGGTCTTTTTTTCATGACAGTAAGTACTATAAGCTGAAATATTTTGTCCGTCTGTTCAGTTATCTGCAAATACGATTTAGTGGTATTGTATATTTAGGGTCTTTTTCTTTTTTCTTTTGGTAATGATCTTAATTAGATTGATGGCGCCCTAAGATACCATGATACTTGACAACATTCGTAATGTGTCATTTTGGGACATAACATGATACTGAGTCACCACATTGTTACTGGATGGTTCTAATTACTTGAACAATATTCCTTAAATCCTTTTTTCTTAGGTTTTTTGATGAAAGCATATTGATTTAATTGTAATTTTTTCATAAGAAATATATAGAAGGATTGCTATAAAGATCTTACTTTTTCTATCATGCTTGGTAGACATTTTAAAAACAAAAAAATGGCACAGGCAAGATATTTCAAGTGAGGAACATAAAACTAAATGTGGATATTTTAAAGTGGGAAACACTTACATATACTTGCCCTGGATTTTGGGTAATGGGATGTTGGTAACATTGATTCCCCGTTTCCTGTTTCTATGCCCTTACTGGTATCTCTGCATCATTGATGACATTTGTTTTAATTGACAATTATTTTTCAGGTTGGAATGTCTATTGATCCCAAACTTCTTGTTTCAAACTTCCCAGTTATTCTGGGAAGTTTGAGCCTCTTGATTGGTGGAAAGGCTATCTTGGTTGCTATAGTGGGTAGACTATTTGGTATCTCAATGATAGCTGCAATTAGAGTTGGTCTGCTTCTTGCACCTGGTGGGGAATTTGCATTTGTGGCTTTTGGAGAGGCTGTAAATCAGGTTAATTTTTTTATTGTTTATTGTTTGTCAGCTTCTTACTTGTCAAGATTTTAGAATTCCATATCTCCCTTGTTAGTTTAGACAGAATCTCATGGAACAGTTTGTATGTTGATGCTCAAATATTTTAAATGGCTCTTCTTGGGACCTTGAAATGGGCCTTTTAGGTAAACGACTAAATTAATTTTCCCTGTGGTGTTTTTTCATTGCATGAGCAACAGTGACTTGGCACCCACGATACAATCAAGCATTTTGTTATTTGGTATGAACAATCTGTGTCTAATCCATTAACCATGTAGCCAATGTGGTGATGTATCTAATTTCATTTTAAAAAATTGTGATGCATTTGTATTGATTGTTATAGAATAAATATTTTGCAAAGTTCTAAGATTGTGTAAAGTTTGAATAATTCACCCTCTTTCGCTGGGTGGTATTTTTTCTCATTTATAATGTGAATGATTGATTTTTTTAGAAGGTTGGAGAAACTTCTATTACCAACTGTTGGGAGATTGCCTTTCACTTTTCTCGGCCTACCGGTAGGCGGCAACCCTAGAAGGAAACAATTTTGGACACCGGTGGTTGAAAGGGTGGAGAGAAGGTTAATTGGTTGGAATAGGAAATATCTTTCTTTGGGTGGTAGGTTCACTCTTATCAAATCCGTTTTGATCAACCTTCTGACCTATTTCATGTCCTAATTTGAGATGCCGAAAGGGGTTACCAATAGATTGGAAATGGTCTTCAAAAGGTTCCTTTGGGGTGACCAAGAGACGAAAAGGAAGGTTCACCTCGTTGCTTGGGCTGAGGTTTCTAAACCGAAATCGCAAGGAGGCCTTGGAGCCATTCCATTGCAAATCAGAAATGAAGTGTTGTTATGCAAATGGGGTTGGTGTTTTGGGAGGGAGAGGGATGCCCTATGGGTTAGGGTTTTGAGTGCTAAGTATGGAATTGACAATAGAAATGGATGGAACTTAGGAGAGGAGGTGGAGAAAATGGGTTCAATCACGGTGAGGGCTTGGTGGAGAATCAATCAAGGTAGGTCTTCGGTTGGTAACCTTTTTAAAGGAAGTCTTAGATTCCTAGTGGGCAAAGGAGAGCGGATTTTGTTTTGGAGTGACCTTTGGTTGGGGGATAGACCACTACGAGTTAATCTCCCAAGATTGTTTAGAGTCGCAAGGAACAAACAACCTTTAGTTCAGGACTAATATCGAGTAAAAGGTCCCAACATCCTTTGGAATATCGATTTTAGGAGAGAGCTAAGGTCCTTTGAAAAGGAAAGTATGGACGAACTTTTAGGACTATTAGGTGAATTTCCGGTGGCATTAGGGAAGGAAGATGAGTTGGTATGGACAGGTGATTCCTCTGGGGTTTTCTCAATCAAGTCTTTGGTGAACGTAGTTTCACAACAAGCGAGGTCGTCGTCATTGCCCCATTATCATGTCTAGAAAAATCAGGCGCCCCCTAGGGTGCATGCCTTTGTAGGGTGCGTGGTGAAGGGGAAAATTCTTACAAGAATGGATCTTAGGAGGAGAGGCCTTATGAGATCAGAGGAGGATTGTAGTTGCCCCTCTTTGTGGTCTTTTAGAAGAAACAATGATCATCTTTTTGTTACTTGTCCAGTGGCTTGGCACCTTTGGAGTCATTTCTACAACTTAATGGGTGTTTCGTGGGTCCGTGCAAGTACCTGGACTAAAATCTTGAACTCTTGATTTTTCCCTTTTCCCAGTAATAAGTGAAGGGTGGTGTGGTTCACAATTCCAGCAGTTATTTCTTGGACTACTTGGGTTGAAAGAAACTCTAGAATTTTTGAAAGAAAGTCTACTGAGATCTGCGAGTTATTTCAAAAAGCCAAATAGAGACTTTGCGCTTGCCTTTTGCCCCACAAGGAATTCAAAGACTTCAAAGCCAGTGACCTTTTATTATTGTGGGAGGGTTGTTTGAAGGGAAGAACAACGAAATCCTAAGCCATAGTGGAACGGTCACCCCCTCAACATGGGGTCAGGAAATTTAATGCTGATGGTGCTTCTAGGGGAAAACTGGGTCCGACAGGTATAGGGGGTGTTCTTAGAGATCACACAGGTCAAACATCGGTGGTTTTCACAGAGTCAATAGGGACGAGAGATTCTAAGTAGAACTCTTTAGTATTAGGAGAGCTTTGTCCATTTGGATTGGTCTAGGTGGTGGGAAGCTAGTTATAGAAAGAGATTCGGCAAATGTCATAAAATGGGCCAAAGGTTTGAAACGACCTCTCCGGAGATTGATTACTACAGTTAGGGAAATCAAGGCACTAGTTAGGGGCCTTGAGGTGCCCTTTGTTCATATCAGGTGCACAACAAATGGGGTAGCGGAATATTTCACCAAAAATGGTGTTGGGGGGTCTATTCAAGGCGTTTTCTACATTTGAAGAGGAGTCGCATGATTGTAGTTGGGACTGTTTTTGTTCTTGTTCTCTTCTTGTGGTTTTTGTGTTTTTATGTTTTGTTGTTTTTCTCTTTGGTCTATACCTTTTAGACCTCCCTCTTGTACTCTTTATTTTTCTATAATTATATTTCTTCAATTAAACTAAACCAGCTAAAAGGCCTAGCATCACAATTTGTTCTTAAGGTAGAACTCGTTAAGAAGGTTTGGTTAGGTTTTACAATTGGCTGCCAATCTGGTGCTGCCTTCTTGATCTTGACTCGACATCAGCACGGCAGATTATGGAGACACGGATTTTAACATTTGTACAGAAAGAGATTTTAATAATATCTTTATAAACTTTTAATTTATGGGTAAACCTTTTCAAAAATCTTTTGTCTGTTCTTTTTTTTTTTGAACAGAGACAAATAGATAATTTTATTAAGAGAAAGCTACAAGATAAAAGACTTGTGCATAAAACCAAGCACATCAAAGTTAAAAAAATCTCACTCCCATGACATCCTAAAAATAATATCTCACCCCATATACCTACAAAAGTTACAACCACTCAACATATGGACTATTCCTTTGAACTCCCACTTTCGCCAAAAAATCACTTACACCGTTTTTCAATCTCTTGAAGTGACAAAACTGAGTTAATCTGCCTCTGGATAGCCTCCCCATGTCAATCAGATGCCAAGGGGGATCTTTTTTCCCACTAGCCCAAGCCACTACATTTGCAGAGTTTCCCTTTTTGTTTGATTATTTTGTTTCTGATATATCTTATCTTGTATTTTTATAATTAAATAAACTTCAAAGTACTTAACATATGTAAAGAATAGGTAATGCCATGCACTTGTCACGGTATCAAAACCTTGATCAGATTGGCCAGTTCAACTGGTCCCAAACCAACTGCCCATTTGGTAGGTCAGTATCCAGTTTGAATTTTAAAGCAAGGTATATTCCAGTACTTTGTGTTCTTTTGATGTTTTATGGTCTTAATCTTATTTGGTTAACTTATGGTTGCAGGGAATAATGTCTTCTCAACTTTCATCTTTACTCTTTTTGGTTGTGGGGATTTCTATGGCTCTCACGCCATGGTTAGCAGCTGGAGGCCAACTAATTGCCTCTCGTTTTGAGCAACATGATGTGCGTAGTTTATTGCCCGTGGAAAGTGAGGTAAAGCATTTAATTCCTGAATTCTGAAGTCAAGCTTTCTTATCATATGTGACAAATTTTTATTTGGTTTTATACATTGTACATGTGGTGTACATTTCTTAGGGAGGGATGCTCCGCTAAATGAACTTACAGTTCTACCTCTGAAGAAAATGAACATACATTTCTTTGGTAGGCAGGTGTTTCCTGTTCCATTATGTATCATACTGCAAATCCTTATAAAGTTGTGGCAACTTATCATAGCTATACTACTCAAGGCAAAAATTATTAGCACTATGTCATATCTCTAAGACATATCTTTTTCCTCATAAGAAAATAAATTGGATGTAGAAAATAATAGTAGAGAAGGAAAAGAGAAAAATATTGGTGGAGAGGAATCTCTCTCTTTTGAATGTATTGTATTGTGTCATGAAGAAAAAGATTACACATGTATATATAGATTACAAGGAGCCAATCAAGGCGGCAAAAAAGCAAAGAATAATAAATTAGAAATAATTATACCTAATGACATCTTTTAGTCAACCCATGAATTAAGACATGTGAAAAACATTACACTCCCCCTCAAGCTGGTGTGAAGATATCAATAAAGCCCAACTTGCTGAAAACATCATCTAATTGAGAGCGAGAAATGACTTTTATCATTATGTCAGGTAATTGATCCTTGGACTTCAGATATAGAGTGACAATATTACCAGAGGATTTATGATGTTGAAGAAAATGACAATCAATTTCTATATGCTTTCTACGCTCATGGAAAACTGGATTGGAAGCGATATTGATTGCAACTTGATCATCATAGAACATGATAAGTTCCTCTGATGAAGGAAAGCCCAAGTCAGCAAGAAACTGTTTGAACCACAATAGTCACATGTTGTGTTGACTATGGCTCCGTATTCTGCTTCTGCACTGGAATGAACAACAACACTTTGTTTCTTGTTCCGCCAAGAAACCAAATGAGATCCTAAGAGAATACAATAGGTTGAGGTAGACCGTCGATCATCAGGAGATCCAGCCCAATCAACGTCTGAATAGCCACAAACTGGCATGTTCGATTGTCGTGAATAAAATAATCCTCGGCTAGGATGAACCTTAAGATACCGAAGGATTCAAAAGAAAACTTGAAGATTAGCATCACGTGGGGCATGCATAAATCGACTTACGACTGCTACAACATAAGATAAATCTGGCCGAGTGATAGTGAGATAAATAAGTTTCCCAACCAATCGTTGATAAAAGGCAGGATCATCAAGCAAAATCCCATCCGAAGCGGATAACTTGATATTGACTTCTAAAGGAGTATCAACTGGCTTGCTCCCAGCATAACCAACATCATGTAAAAGATCTAGAGCATATTTTCTTTGAGAGAGAAAACCCTTTAGAGGAACGAGCAACCTCAATCCCTAGAAAATAGCGAAGGGGAAAATGGTAGGAAAAGGGAGGCGGAAACAGGGATGGGAAAAAAGAAGGAATCGTTGGAAGAAGGTGGAAAATGGAAGAAGAAGAAGTCTAGATGCGTTGCAGTACCTGGTAGATGGAAGGAGACGACGAGATCACTGCAGAAGTAGCTAATGGAGCAGGGAGCGATGATGCATAGAGGTGGCAGAACTGCTGGATGGGGCGAAAACAAGGCTGGGCTCGAAGAGGTTGGTATATCAGGGTTTTTTTTTTTGTGGGTGGTGGTTTTTTTTTTTTCCTTTTGGCAAAGGGAGGGGAAACCACGATCTCCCTGATAATGCAGGGACCTGCCTCCAAAACAGGGTCGTATCTGTATAACAGAGATACAGAGAACTTGGCTCTAAACCAATTGATGCGGAACCAACCTGCAGCTTGGCAGGAAGAAGAAGATATGCCTGTATCTATGACAGGAGAAGAAGATAGGAAAAAGGCTATGCCTTCAATAATTTTTATTCATTCATTATCATTGTGTTCTTCTCTCTCTTACATCCATCCGTATTTATAAGAAAACAACACTCGAAAATAGGAAAAAATACTCTAGACTCGATTGGGAAGGCCACCGACCTGGCTTTCCTATCCGACTAAAACAAGGACTCCAACGAAGATAGCAATTGTGTTTCCTAATTACTCTAAGACACCAAAAACAAAATTAACAAAAGTAAAATCTACTAAGAATAAATAAAATAAAAATAGTAGTATCCACATGAGGATCTCGGCAACGTGTCCTACATCAGAGTTGTTCAACATGGTTACATATGTATGTGCGAATTTTGCTTGAGAAAAAGGTCGCAAAAGCTAAGGTCTTGCATAGGGATTGTGAGTAACAGCTGATAATTTCACATATTAGATCCTTTGCATTGTGCATTGGATGTGTATAGGTGACATGGTGTTGATCTTCAACACTTCACCAAGAAAATGATGATTCAATAATTGGTTGTTGGTTCTGTATTTATGCTTCACAGTTTTATCATATCATCCCTACATTACTTACATAAGAGTTTTTCATATGGTAAATGCACCATTGATACGGCTTTGATTTGAAAACATTCTGACTCCTATATCTTTGGATTCTCTAAATATTTTGTGTATCTAGACGGATGATTTGCAAGATCATATCATCATATGTGGGTTTGGTCGTGTTGGCCAGGTGCGTGCCCAATTCTTTTTAGTTTGAGACCCTTAAAGTGAAATCTATACTTTTATTTATAGGCATTTGTATATATTGGAATATTACAACAGATTTTCCCTCTTTGTAGATCATTGCACAGCTTCTTTCTGAGCGATTAATTCCATTTGTTGCTCTTGATGTGAGTAGGTAAGTGTCTTTTTCTTATTAAGTAATGGTGTTGGGCAAGGATCGTGGCTCTGACTTTAACCAATGGAATAAATTTGCTAACCATTCTTTGAAGGCTATTTTTATCTAAACTCCTCAGTCCTTGGGAACACTTAATAGGCTGTAAAGTGTAAACACTTTGGAAGACTATTTTTGTATATATTGTAGGGTCTGTATTCTTTGTATAGTGCTCAAAAACATTAACATGTAACAGTGTTTACATCTTGGACAGTTCAATAATGTTGATTTTAGATATGGGCAATTCCTCAATATCTTATTCATTCGCAACCTTTTTTTTTTTTGTGCCAGTAAAAGAAAACATGTTTTTTTTGGGAGAGATTATTCATCATATAGGTAATTGGCCAATGAAACAAATTTCCAAATCCAAGTATGAGAGTCAACCTTAGATTGATGGGACAAATGACTTAGATGATGAAGATGATTATTTCACCAATTGAGTGACACGCATCTGACATATTCATACCTAATGTTTTTCACGAAGTGATGAATGAACATGTAATTGTGCAGATCCTTCCATTCTCCAATCAGACATTTTTGGAACACCTCTAACAAAGGAACAAATAGTCAATTTTGAAATAACTTATTGTCAACCTCTTTGAGATATGAATCTTTTTGATTAAGAAGAGCAGGATACTTCTCTTTTTCTTGAAAGATAATTGTGGAGTACCTCTATTAAGAGAATTCCTTTGATATGAATAACATTTCTCCAATATTTCTCTATTTTTTACTTCAAAAGAATATTTCTCTATTTTTATTTTTCTTCTTCAGTGGCAAATACTTGAGGAAAAAGCATGACCCTGTTATTGTATCTTACGATCTCAAACCTATGCAAACAAAACCAACCCCACCCACCCACCCATCCACACCCCTGCATACACAGAGAGATGGCTGATTAGGCAATGCATACTCTGTTTCATTTCAACCAGATTTTCATGTTCATATTGGCAAATGTATTATGCCCTTTCAACTTTTACTCTTTCAGTGACCGAGTAGCAGTTGGGCGGGCGCTTGATCTTCCTGTATATTTTGGGGATGCAGGGAGTCGAGAGGTAACAAAACTAGCATATAGCTTGAGAATTCTTTTCTTCATATGCACTCTTTGACATTTCCTTGTACCTGAGTAGGTCCTACACAAAGTTGGTGCTGAAAGAGCATGTGCTGCTGCAATAACCTTAGATACCCCTGGTGCAAATTATAGAACTGTTTGGGCTTTGAGCAAATATTTTCCCAATGTGAAGACATTTGTTCGTGCGCATGATGTTGATCATGGCCTGAATTTGGAGAAGGCGGGTGCAACAGCGGTATGTGTTGAGAAGCTATTGTTTAATTGAAATTCTTTCCTATCTGTTATACTATATTATTGCCATATGGGTGTGGCCTTAGTTAATCAAGACACACATTATACGTGTATGCTACGCGTATTGCCATATTTTAGAAAAACTTTTTTATAAGTATTATGCAAAAGTTATGCCTTTATTATTTGTATTGACGACTTCGTGTATAATATGCATTTAGTTCACGTATCTGAATATTTCCAACTCTAGATTGATGGGATAAATGACTATACAACGAGTGATGATGATTGTGTATCTGAATAATTCGGCCAAAAAATTTGGATTTTGTAACAGGACTTTTTGTGTGACTTCCCTTTCCAAAGACCAGTACAAATTCCCTATTTTTTAAATTTTCATTAGGATCAACAAAAAAACTGATTGTACAAATCGAAAGTAGATTTTATGAGATAGAAAGGGACCAAATCTTAGTCCAAAATTCAATTTCTAGCTACTTGATCTTAGTGACTGAACTTATTAGGCGTCTTTAAAAAAAAATTCAAGGACACTTAATGATTTTGAGTATAAGATCAAGTGGTTAGAAATCAAATGTTGGGCTGAAAATTGGTCCTATTGTAGCTCACTAAGTCTATTTTCAATCAGTATCACTAGATTATTTATGTATTTAATAAAATATAAAAATGGAAATTGACCTGATGCAACCGATGCGACTAGTTACACCTAATCTTTTCTTTCCCTCTCCATTTAGGATATACATGTGACATTTCTTATTCCTTCAATCCTTTTGAGTGATTGGCAAAACTGCCCCCATTTATCACTGTTGATTTTGGGACTTTTTAAAGTTATGGCTTTTGAAATTCATTGGACCTGATTTTCTAATAAGTAGCATCACATGGAAATTCCTTTCAAATGGATGTCATCCCACCCACCCTAGCCCCCACCATGTGGGCCCCATAGGGCCAACTTCACAGTGTCGTGCATGCGCGGCGCCGTGCAACTATAAATAACTCAACAAACGAGTTTGCACAACTTTGGTGCAAACGGTATACACACATTCAAATTTCTGCCCCATCCGATCATCATGATGAAAAATATATGAGTTCAAAATTTAATTGTTTTATCGGCCTTAGATAAATGCGATTTTTTGGTTTGTAAATCCAACAATGTTTAAAAGGTGGATGGGTGCCAATTTGGGATATATACCAATCCATACAGGGTAGGTGAATATGAACGGTTTGGATTGATCATTGGAGGGCCCGACATAGGAGGTCTCTTTGGAATATATACATATATATAAGTAGCGATCCTTGACAAAGTAGTTTGCACCAAGTTTCTGATGGCTCCACTTGGTCCGACATGGATGGGTGGGTTTGAAAGGCTTGGCTTGTATATGGTGCCAATAAAATTTCATCTTGATTGGATTAGAGAAGCCATATTTTTTTAAAACCGTCAAAATTTCACATTTATCTAATTGTAGAAATTCATTGAGTTAGATCAATAGGCTTTAAAAGTTAAATTGATGTCAAATTGGGTATAGGGGTTATTCACGGGAGTAGATGGCTGTGAGGAGACGAATAGATCCATTGGGCCCATCGTAGGCCCCTCAATCTAAAGTTTGCACCAAACTTATATCCAACCTCATTTGCAGATATATATATATATATATATATATATAGGTTCACCTGGCAACATCGCCCATGCACGACAGTCCCCAAGTGGCCCTGTGGGGGCCAAATGGGTGGGGCTAGGAGGTGGTGTGGGGTCCATTTGAAAGGTATTTTCCATATGATGCTTCTCATAAAAAATCATATCCCTTGGATTTCAAAAGCCCTGATTTTTAAGGGTCCAAAAATCAAAAGTAAAAATGGGGCCAGTATTGAATGAATTTGAATCCAACGATGTGATCAACTCAGAATGGCATCCATATTGGGTAAGGATCCTATTCAATTGATGATGTGATTATGGAAGATTAATAGAGGTTCAAAGATGATGTGATTATGGAAGATTAATAGAGGTTCAAAGATGATTAGCAATGACTGGAACCTCTACAAAGAGACTGTGAGAGATTAGGTTTAATTCTCACTTAATTTTGCGTAATCCCACTTAGAAAAACGAGCCTGGTATTTATAATTAACTGTTCATAACGGCTACTTCTCGACCAATTGAGAGTATTCCTCAGAGGGTTGAAGCCTACAACGGCTACTACAACTATGCAACAACGGCTAGTCTTCGATCTCTAGAAGTCTAGGCTCGGGGGGTCGAACCAGCCTTGGATCCTTGAGATCAATCCTCGAGGATTTAGACCCGAGAGAGTTTTTCACTATTACTGTTTTAGGTCTCTGATAAATCTTTCGAAGGATCTAGAACGCCTTCGAGTCATCAAGCTTGAGGACTCGAGCTTGGCTCGAAGGATTGAACCCGAGCGCAATTTTTACTGAAAAACATATCAATCTCTGGTATTTGGCTCGAAGGGTCGAGAGCACCTTTGAGTCTCCGAGCTCAAAGGATCGAACCCGCATGTTAGAAAACCTTAGACCTGGGTTCAATAGTCTCAGGAAAATTCTACTATGAGGTCCTTGCCTAAGGGCATTTAGGGTCAATCTAGGGTCAACTAAGGTCCATTTTACCTAATAGGTTGCCAAACACATGGAGAAATTCTGTAGCTTGCTTCTGGTCTTCAAATAACTTGATGCAACATCTTCAGTTTTCTCGAGGCAAGGCTCAGACTCAGTCACGGAATTGACAAGACAGGAGACACAGATAAACCGTGGCTCTAACAATATTTGCACACAAGGGACACAATTTTCTTTTGCCCAAATGGGCCCCACCTTGGCCATACTAACACCCCTACCTTGCCCTGTGAATTGGATCCCTACTCAATTTGAGTCCATTCAAAACTGCATTCATTTTCACCTTTTATTTTGGGGCCCTTTAAACCTTGTTCTCAAGGAAGAGCTCCTACATATGCACACAGTTTGGTGCAAACTTTAGATTGTGGGGTCCACATTGGACCATTCTGTCCCTCACTCCCACTAACCCCTATAAATGACACTTGTATCCAATTTGATACCAATTTGACTTTTAAAGCCCCATTGATCTAACTTAATGAATTTCTACTGTTAGATAAATATGAAATTTTTAGAGCGTATATTACCTCTCTTATCCAATCAAGGAGATTTTATAGACACCATATATAAGCCAAGGCTTTTCAAACTCACCCATCCATGTGGGCCCAAGTGAGGCTATTCGGAGAGTTTGCACCAAACTTGTGTTCATTGGTGTAATAGTAAAAAATCTACACCATTTTTTAGATGATTGGTAGGTATCCATGCCATTTACATCACATGAGTGCTATAACCTTTTCAAGGTAACTCTTAAAGTATTTTGTCTTTTTGTGTGGTGTAGAATGGGGTGTTTACTACACCAGGGTTTATTGAATTTTTACTATACATATAGCGAGAGAGTGAGAGAGAGCTCCACACACTCCATGAAGTTCTCTCATGGTGAGATCTCCATGTGTGTGTGTGTGTACATAGAATAGAATTTTTGACTAACTTGGCTGAATTATAATTCTCCATCGTCGTACTTTTGCTTTTCATGTATATTTTGACTGATTCATTGACCATCTTCACTGAATTATACTCGGAACATATCTGTTTCTAAACTTTTGCTATTCGCCATTGACTAACTAGGGGTGTGACTACTGTTCGTAATTTTTCTCCATTTTGCATTCATGATGCCAAGTTCTTTATCCTTTAATGGTGTGATTCTGACAATAAATTTTGATATACTTAGGTTGTCCCAGAGACTTTGGAACCAAGTCTACAGTTAGCTGCTGCTGTTCTTGCACAGGTAAGTTATACAGATGTGATGTGATAGGGGTGTAGTTCTTTCTAGGATGCCAAGAAACAGCATAAAAAGGTTGAGGACACGCCATGAATACATTAGAGACACAGATTTCACACATAAAAATGAAGTGTCCGACATGGGCACGCAGGTGTCTGACACACACACCTTGCCTAAATTGAAGTTTCTGTGCAACATTGAGTTCTTGCTTTATTAATTTGATGAAGCTAAACTTGCTTTATTAATTTGATGAAGCTACTGCTTTCGCAAATCAGTAATATCTCTCCTACAATTTATAATTTACTGAAAAATCAACTTAAAATCTTAGGATACATAAATGGTAGAATATCCAGGTATTGGAGGTTATACTTAGCTTGTATGCGCTACTGGACGTTTCATTGTGGGTCTGTGCATGTTGTTGCCTTCTGAACTTCAAATAATTCATAACTAGCCTTTTGCTACACTTATTTTTTTGTGTTTTGTATTTTTGAGAGATTCGCCTCGTGCTTTATTTATTAGTTAATAAATCTGTTGATTTTTTTGAAGTGAATAAATCATGTCAATTTTTAAACTGAGTTCTCTTAGTTTGTTTCTGCATTCCTTGACCATTTTTAACAAATATTGTAAATGTTATAAATGTAGCTTTAAGGTTTAAGAGATGCCCATGACAGCCCGGGTGCTCTGACATGATGTGTTATGAGTGGCCCCCCTCCCCCTCCCTCCCTAGATGGACAAAGGATGGATGCAAGATTATCAGTCTTAAGTACTCCTCATAAATTCATCTTAACCTTTTGGGAATGCAAGGGCATCTTAGCCTTTGATTTTTGGTCTTTGAAGGTGAATTGTTTGATAACTATTTATGTTTATATAGTTTTCCTGACACTGGGGATGAGTTGGATGGGTGTTGCTAAAGGCTGGATTTGAAGCCAAGGAGTAGAGTAGTTTTTGGCACGGTTTGATTGATCACTAAATGTACCCCTATAGGCCATATAATTGAGCAGGATTTTGTCCCAATGTTTCTTAAATTTATCCTGGAACTTATGCTGAATTTACAAATGATATAAAATATAATTTTATGTTAAAGTACTAAACTATATGCTCTTCTTGCCTTGCTTTTTATGTTAAAAGTTATCTTTGTTAATTGTCTTTCGCTCTCTCAGTTCACATTATAATCCTTTTTTTACAGATAGGTACCTATCTAACAACTAAGGTATTTAATCATGTTATCTTCTCCGAGGAACTGTTAGTTGTGACTTTTTTTATGGATGGCCCTTGGTCAAGTTGGGTCATGTTCAGGTTGGATTTAATGCTGTTACTGATAGCTGTACACTGAATACTGACCTGATCCAGCTCGAATTTAATTTTGGATCCCTCACTCCAACTACTCATTCTTTGGAAATCGTAAACCCATATATTACCAACCCTACCTAATCAAAGTAGTATTTTAAAATGAGAGACAATAAGGAAGTTGGCCCCTTTTCTAGTGTTTTGATCTCTCTTTTAATGGGGGCTGTGCATAGGTGCTGCAAGCTTGGGCCTGTGTATGGGGTTGTTAGGGTCTAGGGTTACTCGGTTTGAATTGGGTTGATATGTTGGTAAATAAAATGCCACCTCTCTTATATCCATTTGCCTTCGCGATAAATTCTGTTGCAGCCGTATACTCCATTAACCACAGCAGCATTTATTGTCTCAATTTATTGTTGCATATGTTGCATTAGCCATTCGCAACAAACTTTAGTGACTGAAGCAATGGTCTCCGATTTGGGAAAAAAAGGAGGCAAGATAGGAGGTGCTGAGGCTCTTCTTTACGTTTGCTTGAAATAGCGATCCTTTCTATTCTCCTTTTGTTTGTTTTTTGGTAATGGAAGATTTCATTAGAGAAAAAAAGGAAAAACAGAGAAACAGAGCTGCAACAAAAAGATGCGACACAAACTACCCTACTAGCACACCGAACAAACTAAAAAGAAACACTAAACTACTTATTCCTTAATGTTGCTACTCCTTGCATTTTATTGTTTTGCCCTTTTTAGCTTTTGAGTAGGGGTTGATCTGTCAACTTGTCTCTCTCTATACTGAACCACCTGGTGCTTCTGCTTCTAGGCTAAATTGCCAACGTCAGAAATCGCGGCAACAATCAATGAATTTAGATGCCGCCATCTATCTGAGCTTACTGAGGTACGCACTATGAAATGTTAAATTGATAGTTGTTTTACTGTTGGCTATGTCCGGGTTTCTTCGGCTGTGAGATATGCTTTTGGCATTTCTTTGCTGTTTCCAATGTGGAATGCACTAGTTTGGATGAATGTTTGTGCTTTGATGATTCTAAGTTACTTTGATTCATCAGCTGATGTGCAGTTAGCTCACCATTTTGCTTATGTTTTCTAAAATAAATTATTCATGCCCTACCATTAGATTTTATTTTCAAAATCATATGCACAGCCTTGCATCTTTTGGTGAAGTTTCAAGGACTAGATTTGATTACATTCTCTCTCTCAAAAGAAGAATATATAAGGGGATCCCATGCCCTAAAACTGACCCTTGTCCTTGTGGTTATTTTTGGTCTTCCTCGTTAATGGTTCCTTAGATAGAAATGTATGGATACAATGGGGACACACCATTGATATGGTAGGGACACATATTTTACACATAAAAATGAAGTGCTTGACACGGACACGTTACCTCATTCGGGCAACTAAACCTATCAAATCTTCATTGTTCATCCGAAGTGCAAACTCTCCTTTCGATCTTTGTATATTTAGATTGGGTGCAAAATGAGATAAGCTACTTGACCATGGACTTGGTGCCTGTGAATTCTAGGAGAGACAAAAATAGAGATTGTATCAACAATCATTTTCTCTCTCTGAGACAATGATAAATGGATTCCTTTTAGTTTGGCATAATGCATCTAGAATGCCTATATGTGCTTAATCCATTATTATGGCCCAAGCCGAATACCTCATTGTTCCCCTTGAAGAGGAAGATTTGAGGACACGTACGAACATTGTTTTTTGTAAAAAACTCATGTAAATTGTTCATATCTTAGTTGTCAATTCCATTCCATTTTGTCTGAAGAGACCAGAACGTTCTGGATCTAGCTGAAAAACGGAACGGAATGGGTTCATTCTCGTATCGGGTTCTGTTTCGAACCGTTCTAGTCTGTTCTATTTGGAATGGGCCTGGGCTCATTTTGGCCCTACCTGTTTCGCGCTAGGGATTTCATTTTTTTTTAGATATACATATAAAATCCAATGGCACAACTAAAAAATATACTTCATGAGTTACAGTTAGAAAAACTTGAGTCTAAAATTCAATTTGAAGACACTTGATCTTAAAGGTCAAAGTCATTAGGCATCCTTTGGTTAGATGATGTCAAACAGGAAGACAAAAGCAGTGTGGAGCTACAACAGATACGATCCTAGCTACATTTCGATATGCAATATGTTAGGGGGTACACCACAATGGCCCTATGGTGTAAAATTGATGCTTGGTGATTCCTTTTGATTCAAAGTTTAAAAATGCTATTTTACATGAGTTCCATGATACCCCTCCGGCGGGGCACTCCAGTTTCTCAAACACCTGTATGCTTTTAATGCTGCCATTCTTGCAGAAGGGGTTAAAGCAAGACGTAAAGACTTCATGTATCAAATTATGATACATGCTAGTGTAATAAATTTGACAAATTATCACCAGCTCTGCTTTTGCGTCCCTTGCCAATACCGGATCGCATTTTGGAGGACATATCAATGGATTTCATTGAAGGATTACCTTCGTCCGATGGCAAGTCTATTATTATGGTTGTTGTGGATCGACTCTCCCAATATGCCCATTTTTGTGCATTGTTGCACCTGTATACAGCCAACACAGTGGTGGATGCTTTTGTGAAGGACATAACATGACTACATGGCATGCCTCCCTTGATTGTGTTGGACTTTGACCCTATATTCATTATTAACTTTTGGTGCGAATTCTACAAGCTACAAGGGACTCAATTGCGCATGAGCTGCCCATATCATCCACAGTTGGATGGGCAAATGGAGTTGTTGATGTTTAGAAACATATTTGTGGTGTTTTGCCGGGCAAAACCCAAAACAGTGGGTTCTATGGCTACCTTGGGCGGAGTTACTGGTGTAATACGACATTTCAATCAGCCACCAAGACCACTCCCTTCCAAGCGGTGTATGAATCCTACTGTTAGCTGTTACGAAGTGGGTACAACACTACTACTACTGTTGCTTAGTGTGGACTGCCAGTTACAAGATAGAGATTTTCTGCTGCGAGACCTATACGACAGAACTTGGTGTTGCCCAAAAATAGATGAAGCACCAACATGATCAACGTCGCTGGGAGCAAGATTCAAGGTGGGTGGCTGGCTTTATTTAAAATTTGCCCTCGGGTCAAACAACTTTAAGCTGTTGCTCCAATATGAAATTGGCACCGAGATTTTTCGATCTTTACAGTATTGTTCAGAGAACTGGCTCGGTAGCTTACAAGTTGGATTTACCGTCTGGCTGTAAAATAAACTCGGTTTTCCATGTTTCACAACTTAAAAGACAGGTGGGTCCACCAGTCACAGTTTCGGCCCAATTGCCGACCTTCACAGATGATGGGGTGCTGTCAGCTGAACCAGAATCAGTAATTGAGTTCTGTTGGACGAAGATTGGCTCTAGCTTTGTTTAAAAGTCACTGGTTCGATGGACGGCTGTACCACCGGAAGACGGAACTTGGGAAAATTATCAGCAGTTGCAGTAGTGTTTCCCTCATTTGGACCATGAGGACAAGGTTTGCTGTGAAGAGCAGGAGAATGGTAGGACCCCAAGGGTGAGCTCAGCGGGACTCGGTAGCACTCAAGCAATTGGCAACAACTCAGATGGGGACCATGTAGCAGACGCAGGCAACTGATTCAGTTAATGAGAGAAGTCAGAGGATTCTTGAGGAGGAAACTTCTGAATTAGTGCCAGGATCTTAGCAGTAGATAAGAATAAAATTAAAATAAAGTTATCTCAGTTGAGAAAATGTAGGAATCAGTTACTGATTACAATTACAATGGAACTCGTATATGCATTGTTTGACTGAGAGAAAGAACTTAAGGAAGAAAATTACAGATTGAGGAGGCTCGAGACCACCTCGAATTGGTTTCATCGTCCCTTCCGTTTCTTTTCTCTTCTTCTCTCTGTCCTTTAATTTGCACTCTGCAAACTGATTACTCCTAACTCGATAGGCATCTACCAGAGCATCAGAAGGACAACTAGATTGGTGAACCTCTTGAGGAATGCCCATCAAAAAGATGGATCCAAAACCATGATCTGGGCTTGGGCCTGAGATTGGTGGACCCAAATCCTTAAATGGTTTGGCTCTGTTAGCCAAGGAAAGATTTTGAAATTAAGAAACCTTACCATTATTGGAAGCTTTTAAAGAGGGCTGTTTCTCATACACCTTTCCAAAGATCTCTCCCAATCCTTAGAAACTGAAGTGGGATACTCGGATAGGGTGTCAACCTTGTATTTTCTTGCCAAGGACTTGTCACAGGCATGGGTATTTCTAGTAGGCGGAAGAGGGACCTTTAGTTCATGCCATACATCTTCAATTTTGATGGGTATTGCATTTGAGATTTTCCAGGAAGTTGCTCTAAGCCACATTAAATATTGCAAATAAGAAATGCTTCCTTTGCTTAGTGAAGTCAATTTGCAAGACTTCTCCTAGAAAGGAGCCAATAGAAGCAAGCACTTCATCCGACGAGGCACAGAGGGGAAGACCATAGACTCTAACCCAAATAGGGTTCAAGTCATTAGAAGGGTCCTAGAAATCAACCCTAAGAAGAGGGGAATATCCTCTCTTAGAAGCTTCAAAAATTAATATGGAGCATTCCTCCTCCACTTTGAAAGAGGTTACGGCTTGGTTAAGATCGACGTGAGCAACCTTAAAATCCCACTACATTGTCTATCAAACTGAATCCATTCCTCAACTGCAGGGATATGTTTGGAATCATCCTTTAGGTGGGCCACTACAAAGATCTCTATTTTCGTTGATCAGAACTTTGCTCATCATGATAGTTCTGTCTTTCTCAAACATCACCATTCAGATCGTACCATGAGCAACAGTGGGGGTCGGGTCATTAGGAAACTTGTGACGGTGGTAAGATTTCAAAACCAAATAAATTTATTTAGCATAGGAAGAGGAGTTGCCGAGGTGGGAATGAATGATGGAAGAAACAGGAAGATATATTACTTCTCTTCCGTATTTACCTCTCTCCACCTTTAGCTTCTTCCCTCTAAAAGGTTGCCTTTTACCAGATCAATGGCTCGGTTTGCTTCGACGACTCTAGCAAACCCCATCTGAGTGCCTGAGCTTTTCTCAACTGGTATATAACTGCTGATGATCCTACCTACTCTGTTGAATAGAGCAAATATTTCTAGCTTTGAAAATCAATCTGGATGTTGGAGATGAAAACAGAGATGCTAGAATCTCTCCCTCGAGATTTTTTTAGCTTTGAAAACCACCAGGTGATGCAGAGCACTATCAGAGGAGTTATTTTATTCATTCATCTTATTTGTTTTAGTTCTTTTGTTGGTGAAATTTTGGGATATTTTTTAATCATTCTTGTAATTAGGGGTATTTTAGTCTTTTCTTGTTTTGAGTTATTATAAAGCCATGTAATCCCTAGCCCAAAGGCAGTTAATGATGGAATGAAGAAAGAACAGTTTGCTTTGCAACCAAGCACTGCTCCATGGCGTCGTGAGAAGCGACGGAACCTTTGGAGAGAATCTGAAGGAGGCGAGAAGCCAAAGAAGACGGTGAGAAGCCTCTTCCTCTTTATCCAGGTACATATCTTCTATCTCTAATCTCTCTCTTTTCTCTTCTCTTTTCCTTCTTCCCTTTCTCTTTTATTTTCTTCTTGGAACCAAAGCAGTCAAGCCTTTCCCAATCGTGCCGCCACCACCCCATACATTCCCCTTACCCTTCGTCACCCCCCAAAACAACCCAGATCTACCCTCCCTTGCTGTCCCATACCCAAATTCATCCCTCCCTATTGCTGTGTCCCTGTAACTAGACTTCCCTACTTCGTCCTTAGCCTTTATTTCCTTGTTGTCCCTATTCACATCCACTAGAACCTGCCGCAACTCTCTAAGGTCATTAAGCCTGCATCACCCCTCCCCTTTTCACCTTCTAAGCCCATCGTATGCACCCTTAGGCGCAACCTCTATTTTCGCTTTATACTACAGTCCCCATATCCCTTCGCTGAAGCCATTCTTCCCTTAATCAGCCATAACTTTTCCCACATCACCGTAAGCCCCTTTTGTCAACTTACCCCATCTTCTTTATTTACCATACTGCCATTAGTCCCTTCAAACCCATCTAAATCCAATTCCATCTCATTGTGACTTTTGTAACCCTCTTTCCTTACTTCTAGTGACCCCACCTTGCATGCTATTTCATTTAAGTTACATATGCACATTTCATTCAAGATCGTCCCACCCTTTTTATACGTTTTCATGAATTTGGATTTTCTTGAGATGTTTTTGGCATGATTATTTGTGGTAATTTTATATTCTTGAGTTGTTAATATTAATTAGAATTTAATTTCAGCCCATATTATATTTAGGGTGCATTATTTTCATCCTATTTTAATTTTTAAGTGACCACTTTAGGCATTTAGAGTTACCCTATCCCTTGTTCTGCTTCACCAGGCTTAGTGATTTGCTGATTCTAAAATTTCTAGCAATTGTTTAAGCTATTTCACAAAATATATATGGAGGACATAATTTCGACAGGAAAAGTAGAGTAAAAAAGTTGATGATAGACGTGATAAATGTCTTTTGATGGTGATGGGTGAATTGAAGATTTCAATGCACGGGCTATAAAATATAGTTTATAAAATATAATTTTTATTTTTGACATTTCTAAGCCCAATTTGGTAATTGCGTTTTATGCTCATATTGACCATGTCAGAGATTCAGTTGAATCACACTACTCAATTTTGAGGGTAACGGATTTCATAACTGATCTTTAGGTCCATTCAAGATTCCCGCGAAGAGTCCCTCTAACATCTCATATCTTGTTTTAGATCCTTAGATAACCAATATTCTCTTCATCTCAGTCTATGCTGTTCCCTGTTCAACTTTCGTTCTACTAAGCATTTATATTTTTTAAGGTAATTATTGTTATTATTATTATGTTTGAGAGGTAGCAAATTTACATTTATACTGAGCAAATTTACATGTGGAGGGAAATTTATAAATTGTGAAGCAAATCTAATTCTTTGGTACCTGTTTCCAAATGACTGGTCTTGAGGGAAATGAAAATTTATCCTCAATTATTATAGCAAGTGAACCCTCCTATATTTGAATGATGCCAAATCCCATTTATTTTGTGATTGGTTTATGGGCTTTTGTTTGTATACAGCTATGCGAAGCAAGCGGAAGTTCTCTTGGGTATGGTTTCTCACGGATAATGAGCAAGCCCAAGCCTCAGTCTTTCGATTCGGATGAAAATCAAGTAGCTGAAGGAACATTGGCAATATAGTCTCATACACAAAACCTTTGTACAAATGAAATCCTTTCAGAATCTGTACAGCTGGCTATTCATTTCGTTGATATAAATTGTACAGACATATAGGGAAGGTGATTAGCACATGCCTTCATTTTCATCAGCGACTTCTTGTCATTTTTAGTTGATCCTTCTCCTTCTATCTCTATATTATCCGTTCATCAATGTACATTTTGTTTCTTTGCAAAACCATAAATGAAAAGTGAAAGCAATCATGGTTGACTCGGCTTCAATTTATTGCATCCTTTCAAGTTAGATGAATTTGCAATGACCGCTGATGAAAAAGAATCGAAGCAGATCCAGGTCTTCAGACTTGAAGCTTCCACTAATGTCTCTTTTAACACAAATGACAGTAGTCATACTTCTGGATGCGAGACCGAGTTGCAGCGATGAAGGGTTGAGTGAAGCTTTATATGGTTGAACCATGACACGGGGCCTGGGCATCCTGTCCCCAACTTCATCTGTCATAGACTTAACCTGAGTTCGTAAAAGCTCAATGCCATACACCTCTATGGCCCTGAATTAAGTGTAACTCAAATCTCCAATTAGGGTTATGACTTGGGTCCCAGAATCCACAGTTTGCACCAAACACTTGAGTGGGTTGGGTTAAGTAATTTGGATTCAGGTTGTAAGTCATGTGCAGAAATCCCGACTTGAATTAAATTTGGATCGGGCTGCTGTTGATGCATTCAGCTTGTGACTTGATACTATGTATATATACATTGATCAGTACCAATTTCAAAAATAACCTCAGCTGGATGCTGAAGTATGAAGATAATGGTGATATTTATCTTTGGGCTGACCCGATTTGGGCTGTCTAAACCTGCACCAACTGAATCAATCATGGGCTTGTATCCAATATAATATGGGTGGGCCAAGAAATTTGAAGTAAACCCAAGAAACTCAAACTAAATTGAGTTCAGGTCATACTACGGTAGAGCATACAAGTCGGCTTGTTCAGTTGGGTTGCACCAGCAGTCAAAATATTGGTCGATACTATACGTACCGTACAGAGGTTGCATCAGATAGTATTGGTTAATACTGTGTAGTTTTGGCTGATGTTTAAGAAAAAAAATAACAGTTTCAACTATTTTTCAACTTGAATTTTGCATTGGATGTGATTTTAAAAAGATTTAGAAGCTATCCAAGTTTGAATGATATTTGTCAATTTCGAACACTTTCCCCTTAAAATTTGACCATTTTGAGTTATTCTCATAATTTTTTCAAATTTTGGTTCTAAGATAATCTCAAATTAAGGGTATTTTGTGAAAATAATTTAATAAAATAACACTCAATGCTTGTGTAATTTAATTAGAGATGTGTTAATGCCATTCATATAGTGGACCAGGTGTTTGTGTGATTTTTCAAGATTTTTTTGGAAACTTAACAAAAGTCAAATTTTCTAAGATAAGAGCCCTTTTTTCGAGTTTCTTGCAGAAAAAATGAATGAAATGATATACAAACGTTTCTACAATTAAATGGAGAGCTCTTAGTGTGATTGATATAGTTTGGTGAAAATAATTTGTCCGAAATTGTTGGGCCTGTCTTTGTAGCAAAGCCCACCAGCCCACATGGACTTTTCCATTGGAAAACCATGGGGCTTTTACATAATGAGGCCTTACTATCAGAGTAGGGTGAAAATAGGTTTGTCCAAAATTGTTGGGCCTGGCTATGTAGCAAACCCGCCAGCCGACATGAACTTTTCCAATGGAAAATCATGGGGGTTTTATTTTGCATCCAACATGCTGTGTGCCATGTTTATGCGTTCGTGTTCTCTGCATCATCTATTCACCCATAATATTTTCTTTATTAGGAGGAAAACAACGGAATTAACCTGCATCTTGTTTGGAATACAGTTATATAAAATCTAACTTTCCAGAAAAATATTAGACTTAATTAGTTACTAGTGTTGAAATTTTAGCAAAAAAATAAATTTATAGTCACTTAATCTGAGTGGTTAAAGTGACCACTGGTCCTTAATTCAAGAACGTATTGTGACTTTAACCACTGAGATTAAGTTGTTAATTTTTTTATTTTGGGCTGGAATTTGCTCCACTTATAGTTTGCTAATATATATTTTTTATATCATTAGTCTATTTTTCTATTGACATGGAGAAAATAGGGGAATAAAATGAAATGGAATTTGTGGACCCACTTGTTTTGAATTTTGACCTTTGCTTTTGAATAAAATGAGAATTCTAACTTTATTTCTTGGATATTTTTTGAACTTTTATTTAATTGGATTTTTATTTGATCTTATCAATATATTATTCTAACCCTCTTGAATTACTATTTGATAATTATATACATAACTTAATAGTACAAGGATAAATAGGTTTTTAATGGTTATTTATGCTTCTATTTGTGTGAAATAATGAAAATAATTAATTGCGGCATTTTTTTTAGTTTTAAATATTTTCTTTATATTTTATCATTTTATACTTTTTAAAACTTTTATACCATTTTTCTAAAATGAAATATCGAAAAGACTGAAATGTCATAACATTTCGCTATTGAGACAAAATCGTAATGAATTTTGGAAGGAAAAACTAGGACTTTGTAAAGGCCTACACCCGTGTGGGTGGGGTGCAAGAGAGAGAGTTTGACCATAGAGAGTTTGTCATCACTGAGGAGCGCACAACATCCCATACTCCCTAGGACAAGAAGTGGAGTGGAGCTTATAAACTAACACTCTCTTCCCTTCTAGCATAACGTGTTCTGGGCCTATGGGTGATATTGGACCCAATGCAAAGTAGTGAGGGTGTATGAGCCTCAAAGTGGGGAGAGGTTGTTAAAGAATTGTATCAGAGTCCAGATCAACTCTAGTAAGATGGATCGTTACCGACTTTTTTTCTTTGAATGAGTTAAAGAAGAAAAAAATGAGCACCATGAGAAACCGACTCACCTTAAAACAATTACATTTATAAATCTCGTTGTTTAGAAAGTATGAGGTTCTCTACCCAAAAATTATCAAAACCAAAAAAGTAGAAGTATCAAGTCTATATCTCGGTTTGCACGTGTTAATATCATGAGGTAACCTTCTAAAATTTAGAATTTGTATCGATATATGCTGCCACCAATCACTTCCTGTCAAATACATCATGTAGGGGTAAATTAGTAAATAAAAAAATTATAACTTCCTACACTACTGATATGACTAATTTAGTCATGAATTGGTGCCATTAGCAATATAAATCCTCTATTGCTAGAACAGTAGAGGATCTGGATTCTAAAACTGAGTGGCAGGTTTTGTCATTGGACGTGGGATATTTTAAATGTGAAAGGTTTAGGGTTAGAGTATAGCAATAAATAATTTTAGTAGATTAAAGAATCTTCCTTAGAATATTTCTTTCCAATCAATTTTTGTTTGACTACGATCCATATTTAAACAAAGTTGACTAAATCCTACCGACCTTCACTAGCTATGGAGGCTAATAAATCAACCATATTAGCAAAACCTAATACTCTAATCACATAGCAATTCTAAATTAATTAATCAACCTAATTACTTTTATATGTATCATTCATTGTAAAGTAATGGTATGTCTTTAGGAAACATACAAACGTAACAAAATGTGAATGCTTAATTTTATATTATCATGACATGGCTGCAATAGAACCCTAATGGGCTAAGATGAAAAAGAAAAAACTAGATGACAATTCAAAAAAGTTTGGTTTGAAAAACCCTAATTTCAATACTTAAAAAAGCCAAATAAATCATGGGTCATCTGTCAGTAACCATCATTTGTAGTTAAATTATCATAAAACCCAAGAACATTCAATGCTAGAGAGAAAAAAAGGGTTTTATTTAAAAAAAAATCAGCCATTTCTTCTCCACTCTCTTTTCTTCTCTTATTTTATCATATGTATTAGGTTATGAGACACTATCAAGAGTTTGAACCGTACACATCATTGATTGTGTCATACTCTAGAAACCCTGTTGCTTGAATGATCAGCGGTTCTTGAAAATATGATTTTCTAATTTAGGCTAAATCTGTTATTTTAGTTCGGAAGTTGGCCCAAAATTTTAGTTAATATTTTAAATGTATTGTTTTAAATTTTCATCAATATGATAATACATTTTTTTAATGATGAAAGTATTAACGGTCTTTTAGAGCATCCGACTAATTCTCAAGGTATCCACACATTGATAATTTTAAGGGGACTGATCCTTTATGGTAGAGTAGGAATCAAAGTCGACGCTCTCATTTCGTGAGACGAGTTCCTGACCGTCACTACAACTCCTTTAGATTAAACTAATTAATATACTTCTAATATTAAGATATTTATTTTGCTTTAAGTCAAAATTTCAAAAAATAAATTAATATTTAAAACATAGGCTGAATTTTTATAAAATTTTTTCATATTACATATGCACCGAAGAACCTTTTAGGAATAAGAAATACATACTTGAAAGCAAGAAGCAAGTGTCCTTGTTGAGTAGGAAAAAGCACTAGTTTGTGAAGAAGTATTGTCCAACCATTGCAATTTTACATCATATGAATATTTTAAATTTCGATTTCTGTGGTTTGTGGAGGAGGGCTGTATATATCTCAAATTTTACCAGAGGTGGGGACTTTAATTTCTTCGTCATAAAAAATTAAAATCCAATAGAATGATAGCCCCTTGTCTATAAATTATATTTGATATTTTGATGTTAGCCGGCCCAAGGAGGCATGGCCGGCTAATTTGCATCAGTAATCTTCTCATTTCTCAAATCTTTTTTCTTATAAGAGAAGAACAAACGAAAGAGATCCCACCATCTCATAATATTCATTCTAATACTCAGTGTAACACCTTCTCAAAATCTCAGAATTCACCTTCTTCTTGCCTTTGCCAATAAAATCATCTTTTCATCATCGTCATCATCATTTAGTCATTTATCCCATTAATTAGTAGAACCGATACGAGCAAATGAGGCAAGCGGGCACTTATTCAGGAATTCTTTCTGGTGGGATCTCCGGGAGGACTGGACCGCACTCGTTGCCATTGGCGAGGATAAAGAAGATCATGAAGAGGTCAGGACAGGATGTGAAGATGATATCTGGTGAGGCGCCAATCGTCTTCTCAAAGGCATGTGAACTCTTCATTGAAGAGCTAACAAAGAGATCGTGGATTGTGACCCTCCAAGGCAAGCGCCGGACGCTTCAGAAAGACGATGTTGCGGCCGCCATCGCGGAGACCGACATCTTCGACTTCCTTGTTGAGATGGTGTCAAATTCCAAGAGCAGTGTAACATCTCCAACGTCCCATGAAGATATGGCAGTAGAAACATGACAAAATCTAATCTTTCTCCATTACATATTTTCAAACATTATCCAATTAATGTAACAGTAACTCTCTCTATTTCTCTCTCTCTCTCTTTGCCTGCCAAGCAAATATCAAACAGCACATGAATGGGAATCATCTCAAAATTGAGCCTCAAGTATTGGTGAAGTGTTCATAGTTTTGAAAGAGAACTTGATTTAGCAGACTTTTCCAAAATTATGAAAGCGAATAAAATCACTTTATATATATATATATATATATATATTTTGTGATCGAGGTGTTTACACCTCTTAGATTACTCGACTAATCTTTGGGATATGTGAAAACCTCCCTTCCCACACATACCGAGTAAGTTTACAAGGAGTGACCTTTGAAGTGAAATTAAAATCAGACTCAGGTCTCCTGTTTTCTGAGACGGATTATTAACCATTACTTCCAACCCCTTTGAATTTCAGTACCAAGGAAACAAAATCTTTTGAAGCAGGAATTAGTGTTCATACTGAGGACAGACTATTCACATTTTATTTGTTAGTTAAAAGCTAATTGAAAATTAAACTGTGATAATTCTTAAGAGAGGACCGATTATTCACAATTTACTTGATGGTTAAAAGGCAATCGAAAGCTTAGTTGTCGTTATTGTTCTCAGGATCCTTGAAAGAATAGACATATATGAGGAGATCCAAAACATCCTCCTATCTAATGATTTTCACTCTCAGTAACAAAATCTTTTTTATTTTTTTCTTTAGAGAATTTGCGGTGCCACTTATCGCGAAAGGTAGTTTATAAAATTATAGGTGTTCTAGTCATTTTTGTACATGTAGACAATTTTTTTTATGATGATTAAAATCAGAGTGTAAAATATTGGTCAATACATATCGTATCGGTCGTACAGTATCTATTATCAGTTGTAGGTCTAGACTGATATTTGCCCATATCGAGACAAGATCTGCCGATATTTTACATTTTTAATTTCAAGAAATAAAAAAACTCACATTTTTTGAATTTTTTTTATTCAGAAAAAAGACTACAGATATTTTGAAAAAAAAAGAAGTGAAAGAAAGATATCGGCCGAGATATCGACCAATATCTGATATATCAGTCCATCCGATTTATAACTCCGGACTAAAACAACCATGATTTCATACACATGTCCTCCTGCGATTGGTGGCATTACAATTTTTTTTAATGCTATTGCACTTGGATGATTTGAAAAATAAGGGAATACTAAGAAAAAGACAAAGTGGAGAGCTTGGCTGAGTCTAAAGGTCTCATGTTGAGAAGTTTGAAATATAATTTATCCCCTCTGCGATTCTTACAAGTTGGACATATTCTCCTAAAATCAAAGAAATAATGGAAACAGAGCAGAAGTATTAAATTCAAATTTTGGAAGAAAAGAAGTATCAAACTCAATCTTTGAAAGAGCATTTATGTATCGAGGCAATTTGTCGTGTTTATAATAAGATGAGGTCCTGTATTACCACCATTTATTTTAAAATTTCACCAATGAATGATAGTGATGCAAACTTCCACCTGTTAATTTTTTATTTTAAAATATGGTAATTTTTTTTTTTTTGAAATGCATGGTGGAGATAAATGGCTTCACCATATTTTATAGTGGAAGACTAAATCAAGAAATAAAAAAGTAGCCATAAATACTAATGAGAAGTTAATCTGTTTTGAACCATTTCGTTGTGAATGAGATGAATAACTTTTTATATTACTTATATTAGATGATGACAATGAGTTGGTTTGATAGATTTACATTAATATAAACAGTTAACAAAATTTTATAGAAAAAAAAAAAGAGATTTACATTCAAGTATCTTGTTCTTGAGACTTTTGCCTACTTCGATGATTAGGTGTTGAGAATATAATAAACATTCAAAAGTTCAATTTTTTTTTACTTGAAACAAATGGATTTAGATGTAAATTTTATATTTGTTTAAGTCTTAACATTGAATATGTATCGAGGTATAAATCTAGAAATTTGAACATCTTGTCATTGAGATTTTTGCATATTTCGATGAAGATGTGCCAAGAATATAATAAATATTCACTAGAGTTCTAATCCCAAAATCTTCATATTGTGGTTCTATGGTTCCTTCAAATTTGAACCTATGACCCTATCAACATTGCATGTGAGAAAATTATATAGTTGGGTTCCATGGTTTGAATTGTAGATTTTTATTATCTTATTCTATTTTGATATTTTAGTGTTTCTTTTTGCACTATCTATTTTTTTATTGCCTTCCTTTGGCCTTTTTTTTTTCTCTTTCTTCTAGTTTTCGCTAACCATATACGATTTGGATTTCTTCATTTGTTGTGGGAATATGACTATTTGATTAATTTGATTTTCTTTTACATTAAGACTTTTTTTTTTGAAATAGTTCATATATATATATAGATAAAAAGGCACCAAACGTGACGAAATAACAAGATTAAGAAGAACAAGAGTACCCAGCAAAAGAGTTGGAATAGAAAACTACAACAAAGGAGGCCACCCCACAAAATTGAGAAAGCGTCCAAAAAGTTTAAACAAGATCAATACAATATTTCTAAACTTTCAAGATATCAGACATCAAGATGTTCCTGAATAAGACTGTTCATGGACTCAAAACTGACTAAAGCATGAGCCCAAGGAACAAACTTCAACATGTATATTTCATCACTGGGCCAAGCTAATATTTTTCAACCCTTTTAATGAATTGAATGAGTGTGGGCTTGTAAGTAAAGCTTGATTTTTATTACTACACTAAGCCCCCACATGTATAATCAATCTCCTCCCTCAAAAACAAAATCTCATTGAGAATTGAAATTGGGTTTAACATGAACTTTACATTTGGACATTTTGCATGTCTGAAAAGAATGCGTTGATCTTTCTTGAGGATTCACTGTTTTGTTTCTTTTCCAGTATTTAGTGTTTGTTGGTTTATCTGTTTACTATGTTTGTATTTGCATCTCTGGTGCCTTTTTATATATTAATATATCAACTATTTCAATAAGATATGAAATCTACATTTTGTTCAAGTTTAATGTGAAATTGGGTTTAGACTCACTTTGTCCAAGTATGTTACAACAAAAGGACTTCAATGGGTGCGCTCAAGTCTTTCATTTATCCAAATAGGTAGGCTTGAGCTTTGGCCAAAGAATGTTGGATGGAATGCAGGGATGTTTGGACTTTGAGAATGCAAAGGGGCTTGATGTTACGGACCCAGTCCCTTCGTTCTATTTAAGCTTGCTGTTACTCACTATTGCATCGTAAGTCTTGAACCAACTTGGTCACTCTTTAGACTAACGGTGAACACACCCAACCACACACTACTTGAACACAAGAATGAGAGAATAGATCAATAAGTCTGAACAAACACAAACTCAACTTTATTCTTAAACAGAGAAATACAAGGCATGAACACTAGGCAATCACACTCTTGAAGCTATTCAACAAGCTTCACAATTTGGAGTGTTAACTATTTTCCAAGCTATGCTCTCTACCTTACATAGTCAGAGCATGCATGGCTAAGATTATGCAACTTGTTACCATCCTACACTCTATGAAGCTTCTAGACCTTTGGACATTCTACACAAGTCTACACCATTCTTAACCTTCCACACACTACTACAAGCTTCTAGACCTCCAGACATACATGTCTACACTACTCTAAAACTTTCCAGACACTACTACAAGAATATGCATTTCTATATACTTCTAAATTACTCCATACAATTCTGTGCTCTTCCATTAAACTCTAAACACTACAAAATTCTGCCAAGATTTCGAACAAATTCAAATTTCAGATACATCAAAATACACCCTAGTAAAGAAAATGGAGAAGACAATAGATAGAAACAACGTCAATTTATATTTTATTTTGAATGATAATTTTTTTTTTTAATACAAGTGAGGAGAAAGAGTGTACAAATCAAAGAGATCAATTGAAAGAGAGATTGTGCAAGCCTCACCTGCCAACAGGTGAAAAATGAAAGAGGAAAAATGGAAACCAGATAAACAACTGGATATGGAAGACAAGTTAGCTATATGAATTGCCTCGAAACCTGTAACTCCTTCGACGCAAGAGGCCTCTGCATGATGTTGAGCTTAATTCTTTCCATCACACTAGCTCTAGATGATGCCTTGTCTTTGAAGACTTGTCTGTTGTGCATTCAATATACAAACCATACAATTGTCAAAGAAAATAACTTACAAAGGGATTGACCTTAGTTTGGAAAGGGCCCAAAACCCACCTTCAGATAAGATCTTGGGAAGCAGCATTTTTGTGGAAGAAAAATTGGGCCCACAACCTCCATCTTCCCTCAAGGAAGTACAAATGAACTGTGCTTTGTTCTATTTCTCCACTCATCCCTGTTTAGGGCCAAATATAGTGTTATCAACAACCTAACACATTGTTTTCTAACTAGCTCATTCCAAGTTCTAGTTCCTTGAAATAGTAAGCCCTTAATTCTTCAAACAGGGCTGTTTCTTCAGCCTCTTAAAGAGGTATTAATGTCAAAAGCATCTGTTAAGATCATTTATAGGAAAGAAAAGATCATAACTTTCAATTTCATCCATCAGAATCTTCACTTTCCATCTTATCAACAAGATATTTCTCTATTGCTTCATCACAAAGCTCAAGCGCCATATCCATCTTTCCTTCATTGTAGTTCAGATCAATGAAAGTGTTGTATACTTCCCTGTCTGCAATTGAACCTTTTGCTCTCATCTCATCAAACAGTTTCTTTGCTTCTATCAAATTTTTCTTCTTAGAAAGTCCCTTGATGAGTGCATTATATGAACTAGAAGTGAGATTAAACCCTTTTCCAATCATTTCAACATGCAAGTACCATGCCTCTTTCATGTTTCTTGATTTGCAGTGCCCCTTTATCAATATGTTATACGTGTTACCATCGGGCATCACCCCACGAGCACACATCCCTCTATACACCTCCATTGCTGCTCGCATATCCTTTCTAATGCAGTATTGCTTCAAAAGCGAGTTATATGTGGTGGTGTTAGGGGTTACACCCTTCTCCACCATCCAACTAAATAGCTTCTTACTGTCTTCTAGCATCCCTGACATACAGAAGCCATGGATCAATACATTGAATGTCACAACAGTTGGTTGAAGTCCTTTATTGAGCATCTCTTGAAGGAGCTCATGGGCTTGACCAATCTTGCCTGATTTGCAATGAGCATCGATGAGAGTTGTATAAGAAATGGTATCAGGAAGAAGCCTTGCTAGCTCCATCTCCTTCATGAGATTAGTCGCCTGCTCTATATTTCCAACTTTGCACAGCCCATTGATCAGCGAATTGTATGTGCAGAGATTCAGCTCTAGGCCCTTTTGACACATCTCATGTAGAAGCTCATTCGCAGCTTCAACCTCCCCACGTTTGCAAAGCCCATCGGACAGCGCAGTATAAGTCACTACATTAGGAGTCAATCCCATCCGGACCATCTGATTATGAAGAGCAAATGCTTCCTTCATCTGACCCTTCTTGCAATACCCATCAATGAGTGTAGTATATGCAATCACATCCAGAACTAGCCCCTTCCTACCCATCTTCCGAACCATCTCATCAGTTTCGTCCATCTTCCCACTTTGGCACAACCCACCTATCAATGCAGTATAGGTTACAGCATCAGGAACAAGTCCCATCCTCTTCATTTCATCAAATAGATGGAATGCAGTAGGCAAATTGCCAATTTTGCAGTAGCCATCAATGAGAGCTGTGTAGACAACATTGTCAGGAACAATTTTGTGACCAATCATCTCCCTCAATACCTTCTCCGCATCTGCCACCTTGTTGTTCTTACAGAGGAACACAATTATGCTGGTGTATGCAAATGGATTGAGATTTAAGCCCTTCATGCCTATTTCTTCTACAAGTTCTAGAGCTTTTTGAAGCTGCTGAATGCGACAGTACCCATCAATCAAAGTACTAAAGCTTATAACATCAGGTCGACAGCCCTTGGACTCCATTTCTAGGAGAAGGGTGTGTGCTTCATTCATTCTATCTGCCCTGCACAAGCCATGGATGACAATGTTGTAAGAAACAACATTCCAACAGACACCTGCTTCAGAAAATTCACCAAAAGCCTTCAGAAGAGCATTGACATGGTCCCGGTCGGGAGACAGATGGGAAAGGAGATGATTACAAGACTTGACAGATATGATCACCCCATAGTTTACCATCTGATGGAAAAAGCAACCTGCCTCATCAACCATTTTCACCTCAACCAGGGCTTCGAAGACAATGTCGAAGATGTAGGGGTCCGAACCCCAGTCTTTGTAAGTGTACAACAACTGTTCGACGAAATGCCCGAATGAGCCCAAGAGTGAGTTTTGAATCAACTCCTGTGCAATTTCTGGATTTTTGGAAGAAACAGAGAGGTGAGCGAAGATGCATTGGGCTTCCAGGGAAGGGGTTTTGATGCGGCGGGCCCAATTGAAGAAATCAAACACAAGGGGGTAGTCGTTCTTGATGGTTTGGAGGACCCAGATAAGATGGTCGGATTTGAAATGAGGTTCGAAGGTCGTCAAGATGCGGTGGAGGGGTTCGAAACGGCGTTGCTTGATGGAGGTGGAGATCCGGTGGACGATGTCAGAGTCTCTGATGGTGGGTTTCTTGGGGGAGTAGTCGGGAAAAGGCCTTCTAGCAATGGCAGCGATAGAAGGAGAAGGAGAAGGAGAAGCAGAAGCAGCAATAAAGGAGGAGGAATGGAGTGTCCGGAAGAAGCAGATGGAGAAGGATGATAATTTCTTGGATTTGGAATTGGTGAACTGCATCAGATTTGTACAAGTACTAAGTTGTTTACGAGAGAAGAGAAGTAGCATAATTTTCTTGTTTTTGTTTGAAAAGGAAAGGAGTAGATTGCGAGCGACAGCAGAAAGAAAAGTACCTCTTCGGAGGCTGACGTGGTTCACATATTTCTTCTCCTCTCTTCTCCAAGGAGAACACTCACAAAAAATTCAGAAGTTAATAGAGTACCTTGAAAAAAAAGTCAGTTCTTTTTAAATATTTGCGGGTGTGAAAATGTGGAATATGATCGTACAACTTTTACTACTGAGTCCTAAAGCACGTTAAAATTAGGTGATAGGGTTCGTAAATCAAACATTTCACTTTTTTAGGCAAGAGATGACAAATTGAGCTATACCCATATGGTTAAAAAAATCATTTTTAATGTACAAATTTACTAAAAATGATTGATTAAATTATATTATTAAAGTTCTTATAAATTAAAAATTAAAAAGTAATTTGAATTAATCAAGCTTTGGAGATCATGAGAGAAGTGGCATAATTGACTCTATTGAGATAGTGTTGTGGACCACATATTTAAAGAAAGACCATTCTATTAAATTTGTCACCATCTTCATTTAATGGACTCCATGCTTAGATATACGGGTGATAGATTTCAAAATTTTATTTCTCTATGTTGAAAGAGGTTATTTATTAAATTTTAGAGTGAGGTAGGCACCCCATTTTTTAAATAGAATATATAGAAAATTATAAAGACAATAGATGGATAAAATTGTGAATTTAGATTTTGAAAATTTGATTCATGGAGATTAATAATTTTTTATATTCTATCTTACAAAGTTACTATAATTAGATTAAGGACTTTCTCTTGAATTATAGCACCTATGAGTTTCTCTATCTACTCACCCAATGATGTGGGGCTTAACTCATGATAAATGTCTGGTCACGTTAAAGCTGCTCTTTGTATATTTAGTTGAGATATACGGCAAAGATGGTAGTCATGTAATGTTTGACTTCAATCTTTTCAATTTATTCTTGTGATTTTCATAAGATTTGACTTTCTTATGATTTTAGCCTTATAATTTTAGACTTAAAAAATTTAATTATTATAAGTTATTGATTTCTAATGAATTATCTCTCAAATTTGTCATGATTGGATGAAAGGATTTCTCTTGAATATATTATCTATAAAATCTTTTATCCAACCTACTCAATCTTGTGGGATCAAGTACGTAATAATGAACAATCTCGCTAGATTGTAGTATTGATTTTCTCTGGAGAGACTATATGTTTAGAATTCAACACAACCAAGTAAGATGGACAAAGAACTTCACTTGATGATTTAATTTAAGTAAAACTCTTTTATTTAATTGCCATAGCCTTTTGGTATGAGACATGAAAAATAATAGTTCACAACTATCGAATTTTCAATCATAAAGCGAAAATGATTAAATGAAGTTCAAATGATCCACTATCTCTGTTATATTGATAAAAATAAGTTGAAATGGCCATTATTTTAACAAAAAAAATTTAGATCTCCTCATAAGTCAAAATACCAACTTGGTTTAAATTAAAAAAAAAAAACTCAATGCATTAGCAATTTAAAAGTAGTAGAGTTGGAGTTCTTGAATAACCTGAATTGACTTGGGCCTTTTCAACTCAACTTCATTGACTTCACTACAATATTCTTTAGAGTCTAATTATGTTAGTAGTTTTTACTTATTTTAATACTCATTAGCAAAACAATATATAGATAAAGAAAGCAATATGTATAAGAACCATAAATGAAAAAACTAATCAAGAGAAAAGCCATTCCAGAATATCTAAATTCTAGAGACTTCAAATAAAATCTATTTTCTAGCTTTAAGAGGAACTTCATCCAGCATAAAAGAAGGTTAAGTCTTTACATTGCAAATATGCTTGCGCCTTTTGCATCTAGACCACCAAATCTTCTGCAAATCATGGTGCCAACATTTTCTAATATATTATATTAGAAATAACAAGCTTTTCTACTTATACATTGAATAATTATACAGACAATGATCTTTTAAAGTGGAGTGAGAATCGAATTTAAGACTCTCAATTCATGAGATGAGTTCTTGATCATCACTCTAACCCCTTTGAATTAAAAAAAATAATGATCAACAAAATTCAAATAAACTATGATAATTAACACAAAATATTTCAAATAGGGGTGATGGAGACAAGTTTATTTACAAATCTACTTAGATAATTAACACAAAATGTCTTTGGTAATAGATATCATCTATGGGACTAATTGGGACAAATCAAAAATTCAATCTGGACATTGTTCAATGGTTGGCTACTATGGTGCATGTTTTTCTTTTATTGTAGACTCATGAATACTGACACTAAATTTACTCATGACTACTGCTACATTTATATGAGTATGATTATACTCATAATTGGTTCACTAATTCAAAGGCCCATATATTATTAATTAATGTTTCTGACATGGGTGAGAACTTTTTAGGCTATCTAAATTAGATAATTCTATATTAATTTTTAAATCTTTAAATTTTTGCACGTTACATGGAACCTACTTTTACCAATAGTTATAAATTCAATGAGAAGGTCTAATATGAATATGAGATTAAAAGAAATAGGGTTTTGATTGCATAGATAAAGCTATGTTTTTAAACTCTCCAGAATTAAATAGCTTTAGATTTTTATAATATTTAAACTTTATACCTTATTCGGCTCATTTTGGTTTATGACTATAATATTGAAAATGTTCACCTTCTAAACGTTATAATTTTTTAATAATTTTACATTATTTTTTAATCTTTAAAATTTTGAAACATTTTCTAAGGACTTTTGGTCAAATGTGTTTTTTGTGTTGAAAAGGTCAAACATGAATATGATATTGAAAGGATGTGGCCATTTTTTTTTTTTTTTAAAATGCCTCATTCCACATGTGCAACCACTCACACGTGGAGGTTAAGATTCAATGTACTAGGGTCCCTAGGATTGTAAGTGTCCTTAGGTTTTGGGAATTCTAATGAATTGAATTTCGACGGTCTCTCTTAGAAGTAAGATATTGTGATGACATATTCCACCTGAAATCATATATTATGTCATTCTCTAATCATTCATTACTACATCACACTAGAATTCTACTTTCTTAACTCATTTGACCATCTGTTATCAAAGTTCATCACAGGTATTTCAACGGTCCAAACATAGTCCTTAACACAGTCCAAAATACACATTTGTCATCACATTAACATAGTTTAATAACAAACCACAACATTCATTCCCAAGATACAACTAAATACTCCAAACTAAGTCCAAAATACAAAATAAATAGTATGAGTCTTGAAGTGTAGCTCCTACGCCAGCCTTTGGGGTCCTATGGATCCTGTCTCCCCCCATGGATCTTGAAATTTAAAAAGGGTGAGCCTACAAAGCCCAGTGAGGATAATATAAATAAACTCACTCTCATATATTATCAAGTCTACATTCATGGCCATACAATGTGCAATGCAAAACATAGTACATTCCATATGGTTAGTTACAGACAAATCAACACATGCAAAAGTATCCTTTCATCATAAATCCTCTCATATCCACACTTTCACTCACACAATCGTGTGGGACGGATCTCTACGTGTCCCTCTGTGTGCTGTTCAATACATGTCACAAGGTCTAAGGATGTGTGTTATGATGACAACTCGTGCCTTTTACGCTCCGCCCACACAGGTGGATGCGTGTCATGGTGTTAGAGCGTGCCCTTCTCTACTTTCGCGAAGGTGCCTCTCTTGGGCATAATTCATTTCCCACTCTTCCATTTTTATCACATACATCTGTTATAGCACATCATGGGCAACACATGAATTGTCCTTTCAGCTTCTAACAATCATCCAAACATTTCACATGGTACACCAAGCATCATACATTCACACTCGTTCTCATGTCATATCTTTACCCATCATCATGTTGCTAGGGTGGTCCAAGTCCTCATATTAGGGGCTACCCCAAACTAGCTCGGCTTATTCCTCAACAGTTCAACCCTTACAAATTTCTAATTTATGCAAGCTAAGCCCCCATCGAATAGGTCCACCACACACAATTTGTCACGGCCCAACCCGGGCATGTCCGATCCAACTCTACTCGATCCAGCACAATATTGTCCGCTTTGGGTCCACACTGGCCCGCACGGCTTTGCATTGAGCCTGATCCAACACACAGGCCCAAAACGCATTGTGCTAAGAAAGAGGGGTGTGGCCTCATATAAACCCTTCAACATTAATCTCCTGGGCGAAGTGGGACTTTTTCCCACATCCAAACGCCCATTCCACTGTCCGCCGTCAGTTCGACCGACGGGGCCTAATATCTCAATTTCTGCCCCATTCGGCTCACCCTTTTTGGGCCTTTGGGCCAGGGCCATAACAATCCACCTCACTTAAGCCCAGAGCCACCCTAGGCTCAACTCAACCGCCTAGGGGAAAGCCCGTCCTCGGCGGCTCACAACAACTAAGGGAAGGCCCACATAGTCTTAGTGTTGAACCTGGGCTCTGATACCATTTGTCACTGCCCAACGCGGGCATGCTTGATCCAACCCAACTCGGTCCAACACAATATTGTCCACTTTGGGCCCACACTGGCCCGGACTACTATGTATTGGGCCCTAATCCAACACATAGGCCCAAAACACGTTGTGCTATGAAAGAGGGGTGTGGCCTCATATAAACCCCCTCAACATTCATCTCTTGCGCAATGTGGGACTTTTTCCCACATCCACACACCCATTCCATTGTCCGCCGTTGGTTCCATTGACCATGCATGTCGGTCCGACCGATGGGGCCCAATATCTCAATTTCTACCCCATTGGGCTTAGCCTTTCTGGGCTCTGGACCAGAGCCATCATACAATCATTCACACAATTCTATTATGCATCTCCATCCACAATCTCATACACATCATCAACATTTAATAGCATGTAATTCATCGCTACACATTCGATATAATTCATGATCAAGTTTCTTACACAAATCATCACATTCAAAGATAGTATTCATCATATCATGTGAAATTTAGACAATTATACTCAACTGTGGAGTTTCCCTCACCAAAAAATTTGACAATGAATTGGGTCCTCCCACGAGTCAACGGGTATCCATGCCAGAAGGGCTAGGTGTTGCCCAATAAACACAAACAAACAAGAAAGCATTCATGAGTTTCAATTTTGAATAAAAGGGGTCCCAAACTCACTCTAGAGGGTAAGAGTCCCAACATTCCTAGGGTTTCATATGCTCAATTCTTTTGTGATTGAGTCTTAATTTACAATTGGGATGAAAATCTCCTATTTTCCTAACTCATTTTCCATGCTAAGTCAACTAACTTCATGCAAGATGAAATCCCAAACATCCATGAATTATCAAGCCTAGGTTTACCTGAATTTCAATTCTACATCCAAAGAAGGCTAGACAAAACTCAATTTAAATATTAAGTCCTCATTTGGGAAAATGCTAAGTCTCAGTTACTAATTAAAAATGAATTCTCAGTCTTTCCTCCAAAATTGGAATCAAAGTTTCTTCTATCACACCAAAGGCTTCTCCTTATTCCTGTTATCCTCAAGATTTCCTTTGCGACACAAGGTTCCTCCTAGTTCAAGCAAAAGATTCCTTCTTAAACCATCGACCATGCCCAATCAGCTCTATTTACAATTTACCAAAGATTTCCAAGTAAGAAGGGGAAGATCACCTCGGAGGAAGAGAGGTCCGTGCAACAATGGAGGTGCTACAGTGAGGAAACCCCAAGAGGAGGAAGCTTGAAGGTGAGGAACGTGAAATCTATGCACATGCAAGAGATGAATGGGGAGAGAGAAAGGAACGGAAAGGGTTTCCCAAGCAAGGGCTCGATTTTGGACAGTAGAAAATGGGGGAAAGGTTCCTCTCACTCGAAAAAGTTTAAATACGAAGTCTGTTCCGTGATGTGGGTCGGACTGAGAGAAGCTTGATTCTATAGTCCAATTTCTGCTCTCTGTTGGTTGAACCGAAAGAACTCAAAAATTGTAACAATTCGTCCCGCTAGCAGAATATTGTCTGCTTTGGACCCATAGGCCCTCACGCTTTGCATTGGGTCTAAGTGTCACACTAGAGCCCAAAACGCGTTGTGCTAGATGGGAGGATAGCGTTTGCTTATAAACTCCTCTCCAATCCTTGTCCTAGGCAATATGGGACCTTTTACGCTCCTCACTGGCCCAAATCTCTATCTTACACCTCGCCACACAGGTGCGGGCCATTACAATCCTACCTCCTTAGACTATAGCTGTGATATCCTGACCCATGAGCCAGAGGCCAGGCCCTAGAGGGGTTGATCCAAGTGAAACTAGGCCTTGTCGGTCGGACCAGCAGTGTGGGCCAGTTGGATCCGACAGCCCAGCAGTGGTTGGGCGTGTGGGAGTTTTGCAGAGTCCCACATCTAAAGTGAGGAACTTCTTGATGGGGATTATAAGTGGTATCCCCCTTCACTCAGGTGTGACACATTTTGAACCTACCGGGTTGGGCCAGACCCAAAGGCAAAACTATGAGTGCCATGTTTTTGGACCTAGAGCGAACAATTTCACACTAAGTTGGACCCTAAGCCCTGTTCACCGGTTGGGTCGTTACAAATTTGGTATCAGAGCTCTGGGTTTTACACTGGGCTCGCTGCCTTCCACTGGGTTTATTAGATCGAGCTGAGGGCGGCTCTAGGCTTTAGGGGGTGAATTGTGATATCTTGACCCATGACCTAGAGGTCAAGCCTTAGAGGGGATGATCCAAGTGAAATTGGGCCCTATCGGTCGGACCAGCAGTGTGGGTCGGTCGGATCCGACAGCCCAGCAGCGGTTGGGCGTGTGGGAGCTTTGCAGAGTCCCACATCGGAAGTGAGGAACTTCCTGATAGGGTTTATAAGTGGTATCCCCTTCACTCAGGTGTGACACATTTTGGATCTACCGGGTTGGGCTAGGCTCAAAGGCAAAACCGTGAGGGCTATGTTTTTGGACCCAGAGCGGACAATTTCACACTGAACTAGACCCTAAGCCCTATTCAAGGGTCGGGTCGTTACAAGAACCGACCCCGACTCTAACACTGTCATCGTCCCACAACTGGTCCGAGAATTGAACCAGTCTCTGATACCATTTGTAACGACCCGTCGTGCTAGCACAATATTGTCCTTTTTGGGTCCCATGCTGTAACGACCCGACCCGAAAACAGGGCTTAGGGTCCAACTCAGTGTGATATTGTCCGTTCTGGGCCTCGCACATAAGCGAGCCTGCACGGTTTTGTTCCTGGGCCCTGGCCCACATGGCCAGGCCCAAAAGGCCTCACACTATAGTAGAAGTGGGTGGCCTCAAATAAACCCACATACCTCTTTCACCCAAACCGATGTAGGACTTCCCACATCAGTTTTTGGTGTGTTTTTCACCCAAAGGGGCAGGGAATCACAATCACCCCCCCTAAGGCCTCGAGCCGCCCTCGACTCAACTCGGCCCAGTTCAACAACACAAGGGAAGGAGGAAAGCCCACACAGTCCGAGTGTTGAACTCGGCTCTGATACCAATTTGTAAAGACCTGACCCGAAAACAGGGCTTAAGGTCTAACTCAGTGTGATATTGTCCGCTCTAGGCCTCGCACATAAGCGAGCCCGCACGGTTTTGTTCCTGGGCCCTGGCCCACATGGCCAGGCCCAAAAGGCCTCACACTAGAGTAGAGGTGGGTGGCCTCAAATAAACCCACATACCTCTTTCACCCAAACCGATGTGGGACTTCCCACATCAATTTTTGGTGTGTTTTTCACCCAAAGGGGCAGGGTATCACACATGCACTCACGACTTCGCAATGGGCCCAAGTTTCACAGTAGAGCCCAAAACGTGTTGTGCTAGATGGGAGGAGAGTGTTAACTTATAAACTCCTCTCCACTCCATGTCCTGAACGGTATGGGACCTTGTGCGCTCCTCACTAGCACAAATATCTCATTTACACCTCTTCACACAAGTGCTAGACATTACAAACATTTTGTCAAATCCTCTGGTCCTCAGAAGGTTCAACCAACGCCTTCGGTCGGTCACTCAGTTCTACTGACAACTGCAACACCTGAAATCTTCTAAAGTCTTCACTCATTAAGTCCAAGTTTGGGTCACAGGGCATCCCGTCCAATCTTGGGTCCGTTTAGAGGTCCACACAGTCACTGACCCCTCATATAGTGTAACGTCATAAATTTCCCAAAAATAAAATTAAAATAAAGGCCGGGCCGGTACATCTCACCCCCCTTAAACAAATTTCACCCACGAAAATTTTAAAGCAATCACATTGCTTGGGAGGTTGTCCCACATTGCTTGGGAGTTGTCCGGATTTTGGGATATAATTGACGCTCTTCCTTCAAACAACATGAGGCTTTTTGGGGTGTGTGTATGGACGCACATCCCAATGCAAAACAGTGAAGGTGTGCGTGAGTCCGAAGCAGACAATATTGGTACTAATTGAGAGTAGGTCGGTACAGATGGTATCAGGGCCGAAGATGACTCTAATCCCAGATGGGGAATCGTGATGGCCCACAACCCGATGGAGGGTGTAATGACCCGACCCGATTTTTCGGAGTTTTTGGGTCTTGGTAGCAGTGGGGTGAGTGTGGGCCCTGTGGTGGGTTCTGGTTTGCCTGATTTCGAGTTCAGAGACTCTGAGGGCAATTTGGTAATTTTTGAATTATTGAATTTTCTGTCATAATTAAAAGTTTGAAAATCACACGGTTTCCCCGGCATTTGTCATTTGACTTCTTCGAGATTTTTAAAATATTTTGGAAATTAAAGATTTAAAAAAAAAAGGTTTTCCAAAACCCTAAACCTACTCCTTTATAACCTTCATTTCGGCAACACTGTAGCTAGGCGCTACAGTGCCGCCGCAACTGCTGCTGCTCCCCTCTTTCCTCTCCTCTCTTCTTCTTCCCCTCTCTCCTCTCATCTCTTCGTAACCCTAACCCTAAGCTCTCTCTTTCCCCTCCCTCAAGCCGCCGCCACTCTCTCCCTCTCTCCTTCTCTTGGCCACTCCCCTCTCCCATTTCTACCGATGCTCTTCCCTCCTCCTCCTGCTCCCATCTCGTTCGGACGACTTCACTGTCGGATCCCATCCTTCCAGCCGTCTTTGGAGTTCGGATTCACCGCCCCTCCTTTCGGCTGAATCTGGTAACATCTTCCCTCCCCTTCTTCTCCTTCCTTTCTCTCATTTTCCCCTATTTTCCTTCTTCCCTTCTTTTCTTCTGATTTCTTTCTTTTTCCTGTTTTTTTAGTGAGTTCCGAGCCAACCCAGTCGAGTCACTGAGTTGACTCGGGTGGGTTCGGTTCTGGGCTTGCTAGCCCAGGCCCAGCCCGACTCGCGGATTTGGCCCAGTTGGCCAGATCTGGTCCGGCCTAGACCCAACTCAGCCAGTTCGGCCCAGCCCACCTTTGACCCAGCTCGATTTCAGGCCCGGCCCGTTTCGACCCAGTTTTGGGCCCGACCCAATTTCAAAACCAATTTCCAGTTTTGGGCTCAGTTTCGAGCCCAGCCCAAGTTTGGACCCAGTTTTCAGTTCGGGCCCATTTCAGTCCAGTTTGAACCCGACTCGCTTTTGGGCCCGTTTGTAGTCCAGACCCTTGTCACAAATATCGGCGGTATTTTCAAATTTACCGCGTTTTTATCGGCAAAATACCATTACCGCGTTTTTATCGGCAAAATACCATTACCACGTTAAAAACGCGTTTTTATCTCCACGAAGATAAATTCCCGATAAAATCGCGTTAAAAACGCGATAAACGTTAATAACGTGATAATATCCCGGTAAATTGCCGGTAAATTCCCGATAAATTCCCGGTAAATTCCCTATATTATTTTTATTTCATTAATTTTTTTATTTATTCTATTTTTTTTATTTTTTAAATATTATAATTTCTACGAGATTTTCCCTTTAAATTCCCGGTAAAAATCCGAGAATTTAAAAATATCCCGTTATTACCAGTTGCCGTTAATATCCCGAGAACGGTATTTGTCACAATGGTCCAGACTTAGTTTGACCCGTTTTGCCCAGTTACTTATCCTTGTGTTATCGTTTCAACAGACTGAGCCCCTTCAACCCCTGGACTCGTTTTCTCGCATTGGATTTTAAGGACACACACAGGTGAGGGAACTTATCACCGCTTTTAGCATGCATTTATGCATATTACTAGTATATCAGATGTGTGGGTATGGAATGCGGCGAATGGGGGTCCCCGGTATTACGAGCCACTCAGCAAGGGAACTGTTGATACTATTATATGGCGGGTCCCCATCCGGATGTATTCGTATCCGATGCCCTCAGAGGCATATATGAATTGATTAATTAAAGTCATAATTGATTGATTATGTGGTGACATGATTGGAGTTTATTTTGGTTGATAATATGCTAAGATACCAGTATGTGAATATGTAATATGTGGTGGTATATGTCTGATTAAGGTGTGATATATTCTGTTGATAATATACCATATGATCATGTGATAATTAGTTTGGACTGCTAGACGTTATAACATGCTTGGATGTTAACATGCCAACCAGTGATAGATAGTGATGCATACACTTGATTATTATGTGACGAACTATGTTAATAACATGTGTAAGTGTAGAGTTAATTGTGCATACATATAACTGACGTATGTGGGATGTCGGTGGGGGGCATGGGTACTAGGCAACATCAAGATCTAGAGACTCCCCCTAACTTGTCGGGTAGTTAGGGTGTGGATATTATGTGGGACCGTGCAGTGGAAGCGTGGTTGTGATTCAGACTCCCTTATGATTGGAAATGGGTAGTCATAACCCCTTTCATAGATCAAATGGTCGGTCCGTCTTTTATTTCCCAGACGTACCTATGAGAGAGGCGTGGCCTGATTTAAAGAACAAGGTGCCTGGGAGTCTCAGATAAGGACTAATTGGGAAATAATTATGTTAACCCTAGATAGGCCATCAGGCTGAATGTTGCTTCACCCAAGGTAACCTTAGAAGCCCCTTGCGGTTCCGATACTCGAATGTGTGACGGGTGAGGTGATCCCCAGATGACCGAGTAGGTTGAGGAGGTGCTCGCCCGCTCATTGGCCGGGGGATGGTGCGGTAAGGAACAGCTCCCGCTAGTATGCCTTGTGGTCCCTAGATGACCGAGTAGGCTGAGGAGGTGCTCTCCTAGGTCGAGGGACGGAGCGGTGAGGGACAGCTCCCGCTGGTATAGTTTGTGATGCCTAAATGACCGAGTAGACTGAGGAGGTGCTCGCCTAGGTCGAGGGATGGTGCGGTGAGGAACAGCTCCCGCCAGTATGCCTTATGGTCCCTGGATGATCGAGTAGGCTGAGGAGGTGCTCGCCAGCTCCCGTTGGCATAGTTTGTGATCCCTAGATGACCGAGTAGGTTAAGGAGGTACTCGCCTAGGTCGAGGGACGATACGGTGAGGGACAGCTCCCACTGGTATGGTTTGTGATTCCCCGGATGACCGAGTAGGCTGAGGATGTGCTCGCCCGCTCATTGATTGAGGGATGGTGCAATGTGATGTGATGAGATATTCCAGGTTAGGACACTTGTAGGGTGGGGACAACTTACGATGTGATGAGATATTCTAGGCTAGGACACTTGTAGGGTGGGGATAGCATGCGGTGTGGTGCGAGATGATGTTCCAGGCTATGACACGTGTAGGGTGGGTATAGTCTGAGATATGGTATTCCAGGCTAGGACACCTGTAGGGTAGGGACAACCTGGGTGTGGTGCGAGATGATATTCCAGGCTATGACACCTGCATGGTGGGTACAGTCTGAGGTATGGTATTTCAGGGTAGGACACCTGTATGGTGGGGACAGCCTGTGGTGCAATGTGGTAGTGTGTTTACCCCCAGTTATGGTATTGGGGTTCATTGTTGAGACTTGTGTTGTGGGTGTTAACACACCAGGAATTTATGGGCGCCTAACGAGTGAGTTCGGCCGGCTCACTCGGTAGAAGACCTATAAAATTCTGTGAGAGGTGGATACACCAATCGTGTGGAGACAAGCATATAGGGTCCAAGGTTATAGGTTTGACTATCGAGACTCTGGTACTTGGTTGATGAGACCATAGATGAGTCTGGTTGGCAGTTCGTTGAGGACTGGTGAGGTGGTTACTCCCGTGTGGTAATCAGTTTGGGACACTAGTGAGTCCGACTCTTGGGTTGGTCGTGGTATGTGTGCGGGTTGTCATGAGAGGGTCATAGGTCTAGTTGAGGACTAGAGACCCCGATTTGACTGAGGATCAGTCTGCGTAATCGTGGATGGGTGGACTGTTGCGGTTGGGCACATAAGGGAGTTGCATTGGGTTGGTTAAAGGATGTCCTAGAGGCCCGGCTGACGTGGGCCCATGTGCTAGGGGTAGAGCACACGTTTGTATGGTCATGCATGTAGACATCCTAGACATTGATATGTCCATATGATTATGTGCAGTCTATGCTTGATAACTTATGATGCATGTGTTCCCTCACTGGGCATGTAGAGCTCACCCCCTTGCCTCACAGGTACTTCATAGAGGGAGGGTTGGCGGGACCCTCAGTTGGACGTTGGGCGTAGAGATGTAGTTTTGCACTTTGTCAGGGTCCCATCTTGTAATTGAGGACTTTCTGATGTATTTGAATTATGTGTATTTTCATTGAGTTGGATAAATGTAATAATGAAGTGATGCTATAATTTGTAATTATGATGGTTGCTTACGATTTTTGGTTTATTGGTGGATTGTTATGATCAGTGTGGGTTGCGGGAGCGGTGTCTTCCTTAAAAAAGAAAATATATATACTCTAAATTGTAGTGGATCGATTTTAAGAATCTTTGTCGGTTTTAACGTGCCCGTAACAGGACGGGTCGTTACAGAGGGTGTGTGTTCACCGTGGAGTACAGAGAGAGAATGAGGATGGTGGTTCCTCAGTGGAAAATGTCCCACATTTCTTTAGAGGTTGTCCTAATCTTGGGGTGTAAGTGATGCTCTTCCTTCAACTTATGTGAGGCATTTTGGGGTGTGTGTGTAGGCTCATATTCCAACTAGCGTGAGGGATTTTGGGGTGTGTGTATTAGCTCATATCCTAATGCAAAACAGTGAGGGAGTGTGTGAGCCCAAAGTGAACAATATCATGCTAGTTGGGGCAGGGTCGTCACAACCAAACTATCTAAAATAAGGTCTGTCAAATAGTTTTAACTTTTTAAGGTAAAAATAAAACAATTAAAAATATTTAAATTTACGATGTTCAATTCAACGACAATAATGCATTAAATGGACATCAATCAATAATTCAATACTAAATCTAAATCTAAAGAAGAAAATAATTGTTTGAATGGCTTAAATTTGTCATTACCAACATTAGTGCTCATTCACCTAAGTAGACAGAGCTGAGCTTGTCGTAGCTTCACCCAGGTGTATAAAAAATGTCCACCTATACCTTGTCGATACGGGAGTATTGGTAATATGTATTTTTTTTGTGATAAATTACTGATACACATTCTCTCTTATACATTTTTTTTAATTTTTATAAAAAATATTGAAAATATGAGAAAATAGGGAAAACAGAAACTCTAGCATGAGCATATAAAGTTCTCTTTTGTGGAGTATTTTTAATTTAAATGGTAAATATAAATTGATTAAGCCAAAATTTCAGTTGAATTAAGAAAAAAATTATTGCAATGCAAAATTTCCAAAATTTTAGCCAATTTTTTTGAAAAAATTAGCTAAAAATTTCAACTAAAAAAATTCATTTCAATTGTATATTTTCGAAATTTCAGCTGAAATTTAACCAAATATTCATGGCCCAAATTTCCAGCTTAAAATTTCTTAAATTTCAGCAAAATTTCCAGGTTAAATTTTCTGAAAATTTAACTTGAAATTTATATCAATTTTTTAGTTAAAACTGTTCAAATTTTAGCCTTAAATTTTATCTATTTTTTTTTTAAATTCAAAAAAATTTGAGCATAAATTTCAAGTTTATGATTCAGCTCAAATTTCTGCTGAATTTTTTTGAAATTTCAATTAATTTTTTAGCTTTATACATAATGTAAGATTTAACATGAAAATTGATCGAAACAACATTTAAAAGATTTTTTTTGAAAATCATCAATATTTATATAAATATTACACTACTTAGCATCATTCTTGCCAATGAGTTTCCTGGCTTGGCCCGGGCTGTGCGCCTTTGTCTCTTGCCTTCTTTGTTTTGCAGAGTTTGTTGGCCTGGCCCAGCTTGTTGGCTCCTTTGCATGGCCCAAGCTGGGTTTGTTTCTCTTTCTTTTTAGGGCTTCCATTTCTTTTGAATGAATACCTAACTTATCATTAAAAGAAACTACAATATATATCAACATATATAAAATCAATTTATTTAATTCAGAGAAAGTTGGTCTGACAGTAAAAAAATTTCTTTATGAAAGGAGGTTTATAAGTTCAATCACACTCAAATTTCTCTGTGTCACTTGCCATGAAATTACTCTTTATTGACTCACCAGTGTGTAGATTGAGAGGTTAACACATGCACATGATATTAGTCTCACGTTCAATATAAAGGATTCCTATGTTTAAAGTCCTCTATAATTGACATGAGAAGTGACTGTTAAGATAAAAATTTACACTCTAATTTTAGAATTTTTATTCATTCAAAAGCTATCATCAAACATAAATTGGGGTAATAATATAGACACTCCTGTTTTCTTTCATTATACACCTCTTTCCCTTTTTTAATATATAATTTCTATTTTACCCTTCTCTCATTACTCTTTCTCATGCTCATCTTTTTCTGAAAAATGAGAGATAGAACTGATAGAAGGGTAAAATGGGAATTATATAAAAATGAAAAAAAAGTATATACTATATAATGAAACAAAATAGGGGTGTGTATATTATTCTCCCATAAATTGTCGACAACATTACAAAAATTATTGTGCTAACTTTCAATAAAGTGTGATTTGACTATTTCTGTTACATTTATAAATATTCTTTTAAATTATTCTCTTGCGTGTTAAGATCGCGTTTGGCACAATTAATCAATTGAGCTTTAACAAAAAAAGCCAAGCCATAATTGCAAAATTGGACCTTTAAATCATAAAGTTTGGTCCTCTTGGCTGTAACGTGGGACCTTATAAACCTCAAAGTTTCAATCAATATCTTAGCATGTCCCTTTTGAAATTATATCACTGAAATATTATAATATAATCCTCATTATCATCTGTACCTGTAAAGTTACTATAAAAAATCAAGGAAGTTCACGGCAATTAGGTGTAGATTCCTTTTGTAGTTGGTCATGGGGAATCTATTCTCTTACATGCTAGCAAGGATTTAACTAAAATCAAAATAATCCCGTGTAATTCTTCTTTGCAATTCACTTTTGAACCTAAAAATTGAGCATTTTCAAATAAAAAACATCATCACCTTAACTCATTTATATACCTTATAGGCCACTCATTTATACAATTTTAGTCCCATTTGACATTTTAATAAGCTATTGAGTCCGATTCTTATTCAAACGTCTTTATCCACTTCTCGTATAGTCACTCTTCATCATTTGAATCTGATATATATACATAAGAAAATATGTATATCTGAAGAATTTAATTGAATAAAGTCCCTACAATAAAAGAAAATAGGCTCTAATTTGCTATAAATCTCCATTTCATGAAACATTGCAACATTGGAGCAACTTACAATGACAATAACACGATTTAAACTCTCAAAAACATCTTTCACTTACATCTGAGTTTTAAATATCCGTTCAAATTTAAAAAGTTTATGTAAGTATTTTGATGTTTTTCAAAAAATATTTCTCGGTCTATAATAACAACTTATAATAACAAAACAATCAATCTGGAGTAAGGACTCTCAAAAATATCATGCACTGTGAGAAACATTGTTGACTCATTTTATTCACATGTTTAATTTATATAATTTTATCAGCCACTATCGGCTTATACTGTATTGGTCGATACTGGTTTTTTTTTTAAAATATTATCAAACGATTTTCAAGTTATTTTCACCAATATTTTTAAATTTAAAAATGTTTAAAAGGAAGTTATTCAATTTTAGAGTTATTTTATCGATTTTGACCATTTTAAATTATTTTTATCAGTTTTTTTCAGATTTCACTCTGAGATAATTTCAAATTTAGAACTTTTTTGTGAAAATAATTTAATGAAAATGATATTCAATGCTTTTGAAATTCAAAGGAGATATCTTAATAAGTCCACTAGTTAAATTTATCATAAAGTGGACCTCTTCACTCATGTGGACTCTTGTGTCTACTCAGACATCGTGCTGGGCATGTTGTAATTTCACTCCATTCATTTTGCTAAATGACCTTAGGATAAATGTCTTATTTTGTAGAGCCTCTTTCAAAATTTACATCCTAATTTGAAAAGATAGCTGTTTTTCTTATTTTTTACCGAGGTGTTCAGATTTCATAGAGCACATGACTAATTTTTAACGCATGTCTAAATCTCCTTACTATATATATTGGGTAATTGTACGGGAGTGATCGTTTAGAGTGGAATGAGAATAGAACTTAGGGCTCTTATTTCCTTCTTAAAACGAGTTCGTGACCATCATTTTTTTACATCTATGCTTGACAAAATAAATTTTGGGTCTTAATTTTCTCAATAGGTGTAATTTGTGATTGATTTTAATTCCCCCACAAAGACTAAAACCCAAATTTGTTACCCTGGATAAAAAGGTAAAAAATAACCAATAGTGTCTTTTCTCTGTTGACATGAGCTAAGATTCTTTCATATCTGTTTCTTTAAGCTTTTTCTTTCTTTAGTTGGATACATGATCCAAAGCGCATCCTCAAAGGAGAAAATAAGAATCTAAGAAATGTTAAAAAAATGCATTCAATTCTAAATCATGTTGACATCATGTTGACATCAGCGTCAGCATGTTTGGTGAGTCCCACTTTACTGATTATCATTTATGAAAAATTAATCAATTCAATATCACAAATCTACTATTGAATAAAATCATAAAAACCTTTTTTTTTTTTTATCAATTTTAGATTAAAGATTTAACATATTGGAGAATTTCAATAAATATTATGAAATAAGCTATAGATTGCACTATAGTTATTTAGGTCATAATTAATTTATGTACATTTAAGTTCAGGGTCCACAATTTAATATATGTTTAATTAAATATAGTTTAAATGGTTGCCTCCCACTTCAGAAAGTGGGAAGTTGCGAGTTCAAGCCTCCATAGCCTAACCTTGGTATGTCTTAGGGGTAGTGGACTCACCTGCAGAAGTTTTACACTGAGTATCCTGCGGTTTTCCACAAGTAAATTAAAATAGTTTAATTTGTTTTACATAGTTAACATAAAAATTAATAGTAAGCTTGATATCATTATATTTTGAACATTGAATGACTTTGTTAAAGTTTATCTATTGACGGGTCAAGATAAAAAAGTGTTCATTAGTCATCCAAGCTTGGTTTATAAACTTCTTAAAATAAACTCTTATCTAAAAAAAGTATTATTTTAAAAATAGAATTAATATATATATATATATATATATATATATATATATATATATATATATATATATATATATAACTAAATTTATCTAATATAAGAACTTAATTGAATCATTGTCAAATTACAATTCAAGATAGATTACAATAAATGATGTAGCATATCAATTACTTAGGAGAGTAAGGATACAAAAACATTGATAGTGCATATTAGATAGGGCACCGATCCTTCCACGGGAGTTCTATGTAATACCCTTCGCATGAACAGTAAAATCAACTCACCAACTCAGTAAAATCGGCTCATCGAAATTTCACGTGAATAGTAAAATCGGCTCGTCGAAATATTACTCTTCACGTGAACAATAAAATTGGCTCACCAAAATTTGGCATGAACAATAAAATCATCTCACCAAAATTTTACCCTTCGCATGAACAGTAAAATCGACTCACCGAAATTTACTGTTCATGTGAAGGGTAAAATTGGCAATACCCTAAAACTCGTGTCTGGTTACACAAACCTTTTGTGGGAAGATCGCTACCCTATTAGATATTAGTATGATAAATGTGAGTAATATATCAATAATAGGGTAGCGATCATCCCACGAACATTTTATGTAACGAGACACGAGATTTAGGGTATTGTCCATTTTACCCTTCCACTGTACGAAAGCATTTAAAAAAAAAAATCAGTGATTTGATTTCAGTGATCCGATCAGTGATTTGATTTCAGTGATCCGATCAGTGATTCGATCAGTGATCTGATTTACTGTTCTGTATGAAAAAACAATCTCACTTAGATAAATTTCAGTGAGCCAGTCAATGAGCTGATTTATACTGCAGTGGAAGGGTCACTGATCCGGCGAGCTGATTCGAAGGGTTCGGCGAGACAGTTCAAAGAGCAAAATGGGCAATACAGTAAAACCCGCGTCGGGTTACACAAAATGCCGATGGGAGGATCGCTAGCTTTGATAATATTCCCATTGTTTGAGTGTTTGAATAGATCATAATCGTACCATTTGTCCAAAATAAAATAGTGTGGTAAACAACTCTCTTTTCCTCAATTTTTTAGATTTTCAACTTTTTAAATTCCATAAATTGCAATAGAGGGATAAAATATTGGATTTTATCAAGTAGTTATGAAAAAATGACAAATGTGAGATATTAAAAATAAATGATATTTCAATTGATATAATGTATATGAGTTAGACAAAATCAATCAATTATTGGTGCATTCATGGGCTCCGATAAATATCTTATTGAAAACTTTGAAATCTAATAACATCAATTAATATTTTATTTTCCTTGGATTTTAAGTTTTTAGTAGAGGATGTATCTACATCCCTTCATCTTGTCTCGTAGCGACAAAATGCCTTGCATCAGCGAGTCTACGGTAGGAAACAAATTGTTTTGGATAATATTTTTTAATGATAATAAGAGAATATTTCATTATTAAAATAATAAAAGTAGAAGAAAAAGAGTAAAAACAAGAACTTGAAAAAAATACAAAGGGATTTATGAGCTAGAAACCGCTCGAAAATAAAACAAAAGACAAAATATAAAATCCTAAAAGTCAAAAAATACAAATAAGTCCCTCCGACAATACAACTTAGGCATTCGAGAGGCCCCTCTCATCTCGTCAATCGCAAGTGGTTTTGGATAATATTTGATGGGCTAATTATAAAATGTTTGTTTGCCCGCCAAGAACAAGAGTTTGATATGGGCTTATTTTACGATAAATTAGATCATTAAAATCATTATTTTCTCTTTTAAATTTAAATTTAATATATTTCTATGTTCATTTGATACATCTTAATCATTAGATTGAGCATCATAATCCACCGGGTGTGTAGCCTCGTTGTCCTTGGCATGGAGTTTGCTCCCTCATGTTATAAAATTGATTCATTGTGTCACCACCTGACTTACTCGGGCCAGCTGTGTGGGCACTGGCGATGTGGACCCTGGGGATTAGTCTTGTTGGGTCTACCTCAGAGATTTCCTAGTTATAGAAAAAAAAAAAGATTGAACATCATAAATATTGATTATATCTAATGGTTTTATTTTTATCTGAAAAATAAAGAAGAGTAATGATTTAATGGACTTTATTTTCAACAGTTTAATAGATTTGAGCAGTGGCACTGAGCGAGAACGGACATGTGACATCTTGAAATTTTAAGAGTTCTAAAAAATAATATTTTATTAATTAATTGAGATTAACGAGATTAATTAAGTAATTTTTAGAAATTAAGTGGAATTTAATTTATGAAATTAAACTATAAATTAATGTCGGGTAGTATGATGGGAATAAATTCATTAAATTTATTTAAAAGGAGTTGGTGATGTGGTATCACACCACATGGGCGACGGCGTGGCACACCACATGGAAGAGGTGGCCCAATGCTATACTTAATAATTCAAGGGCAATTAAGGAATAAAAAGAAAAAGAAAGCCACCACTCGGTTTGAGAGTGTCACACACGGCAAAAGTCTGTTCCACTTCTCATGTACGCCCGGCAAAATCCACTCCCCTATTTCATGCGCACGGCACTCACCCGTCCCCACCCCATTTGCACGGCAGTTCTCTCCCATTTTTACTATCATGCACACACGATACTCTCTTCCTCTCTTTTATTTCACACGGCAATATCCATTCATCATTTTCTCTACCGAAAGAACTCAAGTAAGGAAGGAATCAAGAAGAAGGGAAGGAAAGGAGAAGAAGGAAAGATGAAAGGATTTTGGAAAGGTTCAATTTAAGGTAGGTCTCCCATCCAAATTTAATGTTTATGTTTAATTTAAAGTTTAAAATGATTTAGAACTGACCCTAGATGAATTTGAGTTTAGGGAATAAGAATAGGAAAGATTTGAGGGATTTTCAAGTATTTCCCCAATTCAGCGTGAAATTATATACTAAATTATAAATTTTAATCCTTAAGGACGTGATAAATCACATAGGAAATAAATCTAAGGGGTTAGATTGAAAGAACAGGACTAATAACCCACCCAGGTATGATTTTCGAGTTCAAGGAACCCGGTCCGCATATGCAGAATTTTGCAGATGACTGTCTATAGAAAACAGGTTTCGGAACCTGTCTCGGAACATCTGAGACAAGTTCCGAAGGAACAATGATGTTCCGAGGACCCTCGGAAGGAATGTTGTCTCGGAACCTGTCTTAGTCGTTCCGAGGTTAAGTTCCGAGGAGATTGAATTCAAAAAAAGAATTTAGAATTTAGTTAAGTCCAAATGAGAACCCAAGTCTCAGAACCTGGCTCGGAAGTACTGATGTCACGTTCCAAGCATTGTTATGTAGAACTGAAACCAGTAAGTCTTTCGGAAGTACCAAGGGAAGAATTGAAGTTCTGAAGTCTCAGAACTTGACTCGGAAGTACCGAGGTCAAGTTCAGAACAAGACCAGTGAGCACTATACCTCGGAATGATCAGAAGGAAAACCTTGATGTTCCGAAGCTTCAGAACAAGCTTCGGAAGTTCCGAGAAAAGGATGACCCGAGTTCCGAACCCATTGTGTTGAGGTTGTATGACCTTTAACCCCACACTTTTGGGTTGAACATGAACAGAGGATTAATGAGATATCACTAAATGGAAATTAATGAAAGTAATAAGTATGGATTTGGAAAACAATGACACAAACTGATCATGCGATTTATTGTATTTTGATTCATGGAAATAACCAGAGGATCGGAAGGTGATCTAGGAGTCGTACGTATCACGTAGCTCGCTCATTCGCGGAATTTCAGTGATCAAGTAGGATTTCCTACATTATTGAAGTATCAAGTGATTACTTATGTATATTTGAATTATAAGCTAATTTGAATGCATGATTTGATAAAGGCTAGTTTTGAATATAACGTATTTCCTATATGTTGTCAAACATGTTTAACTTATCAATGCATAGACATTAAATGCATGCATATAAGTGGGATGAGAATACATGAGTCAAAGGTTAAAGAGATGATATACTTTAACCGGAAGTATTTGAAATAAATTAACCATTGTATATGGCCGCGTCCATGGTTTATAAAGTATGGCATAATAATTGGGAAGAAAGCTCCAGGGTCAGAAGAAGTCCGAAACCTGCGCAGGAATATGAGTGTGTAGAACTCCCACGGTAGTCCCGGTTAAATGCTAGTATTGGATAGTAGCTCCCAGCTGATGCCCCAGGAAAGCTACAGACAAAATGGCCAATGATTATAACTATTGAATGAGAATGAGATAGTGATTAATGCATGGGGTATGAGAAGGGCGTGCATCAATTCATGTCACCATGGCATAGTGCATCATGATGATTTCTAAATGCGTTATATGTATATACGATTCTGATTTATATGGATGATTACAAAATAAACATGAATGCTTTATGAGTATGAAATATGAACTGATTTTGAAATATGGGATGGGGATGATTTTCAAATGAACTATATGATATGAATAACATATATATGTTTTATCCCGGTTTTATATATATATCACATGTTGGTACCCACTCGATGGGAATTTCTACTGGGCGTTGACTAAGCCCACAAATCTTTTCTTTTAGAAACTGATGCAGGAAGTAAGAAAGGTGATGAGGCAGGACCAAGCAATAGCCATGCAAAAGTCGTTTATGAAAGTAGGAGAAAGAATTCGTAGAGCGTTCCATTTTGACATTTAGGAAGTAGAAGAGGACATCGTTTCTTTTGTTTACATTTTGAGAATAAGTATTTATATAGGAGTTATGTGATTGAAAGTTAGATTGATAATGTATAAACTTTTAGATGATGAGGTTGAACATTTTATTGGATATTTAACTTTCATAGGATTGATATGCTTTGCTTTGGATTGAGAATGTCTATCATTCAAATGTATCAAATGTATGTACTTATTTACGCAGGTTTTAAGATAGTGTGTTGCAAATGTCACATGGACTCTGTTCATGTTCACGCACTAGTTGGGCCAGTCGAGTGTCAAGTCTTCGGACTCGGACTTGACTCCGTCGTAGCGCTCTCCCCTCTCTTCCCGTCTAAATACTCAAAATAAATACTCTGATAAAAATGGGGAGAGGGAGGGGCGCTACAGGCCAGGCGATTGAGTTGGTTGAGCACAGCGAGTAACAGATCTGAAGATGGAGAAGAACGCCGAGAGTTTGTGCAGTTGCAGATCTGGTGAAGGGCAGATCTGCAGACCTGGGTGGTGGGGATCGCCTAAGAGAGATCTCTGTAGCAAAGAAAGGCAAAAAAACGATAGAGGAGGCATATCTGAATAGGGCGACGACTGGACTATGGAGCAGAGTGCGGCCGTCAGTTGTAGCGGCAAGAAGAATCCGACCAGCGAGGACGCGAGATTTGTGCAGTTGAAGAAGGTGAGGATCGGCACAGATCTGGAGGGATAGATCAACAAGGTAGAGGATCTCAGCGCACACAATCGGAAAATCAAATTGCAGCAGTGGAATTGCTAGCGGTGGAGGCGATTGGAGATGAGCAGTAACAGAGCTCGATCTGGAGAGAGACAATCATAGGACCATCGCTGAAGCAGTGGGATAAAAGGAAACAAAAATCAAATGTAGAGAGAATCGTGAAAGACCGATGTATGGCTCTGTACCATATAGAATTTTGGAATACTTTGGCTCAATGGCCTTTCTCATTACTCCTTGTATAAATAGACGTTACAATCCCTTAATAGGGAACCTTACAAATATAGTATGGTACAAACATAGAAGGGCAACCATAAGGTTAACCCTTTCCTCTAATAGCAAGACTGAGATTTGAGAGAGGCAGGAGTGGAAAGAAATTGAGAGAGAAAAACGGAGAGGAAATGTTGTGATTGGGCGAGAAAGAAAGGATCGAGTCCAAGCAGACTCGGTGAGCAAAGGAGAAACGACACTGGTTTGAGCAATAAAACATAGTGGGAATAAAAGGAACATAGTGAGAAAGAGGGAAGAACGAATGAAAATAGGAATAAGAACAAGAAAACCCAACAGGGAAGAGTTTGAGAGAGAAGGAAGAGAAGAGGAAGAAGGAAATCCACCTGACAGGAAACCCAGGCGCCACATATAGAAAATGGAGAAGAGAAAAAATAAGAAAGAGAAGGAAAACAGAGTAAGGAAGAAGGAGGAGACTTCGGAGAGAGAGGAGACGAGCTCGATTCGAAAAAGACATGTAGAAGGAAATTCAAAAATCCAGCATAAAGACGAGGAAGACGAGTTGGGCACAGTGCGTGATCAAGCTGCAATCGTGACTCAATGAGTGACGAGGTTACCCCTTTTATCTTGTTTTATTTTTTTTTTAATTCTTCTCTTTAGTAATTTTAAGACCTATAAATATAGCATTAGACCAGGCATTGGAGAACACAGAAATTTGAGTTAAAATTTGAGCATTGAGTTCTTATAAAGAGTGCAACACTGCACCCTTTAAGCAAATTATAGTAGTGCCCCTCTCATGTGGCCCACATGAGTTAACTCACTAACTCTAAATAAATAGGTATATTCAACTGAGATACAAATTTCAGCTAAATCCAAATTTTTAGCTGAGTTTTTTTTTAACATAAGTCAGAATATAAAATTTTAAAAATATCAGTGAGTTTTAAAAAAAATGTTTTTACCGTCAGATTTTTTTTCAAAACTTTCTATCATATTTGAAGAACTTCAATTACTTCACCAACTTATAAAATTTCAACTGATATAATCAATATGATCGACATATTTAGCCAAAAATGTATAACTTTTAAAAATTAAAAAATTGTTCTCGACTAAAAATTATAATTCATTGCATGATTACAAAGTGCCAATGTAAAATAATAGGAGTGTTGACAAAGGTGGGGCCCTTTATTTTAAACGTTTGGATAGCTTAATCTTTCTTGTCATAGTGGTCCCACAAGCAAGCGTTTTTCAGGGTTAAAGAATCTGCCCGTTGCCACTATAAAGAAGCTGCCCGCTCTACAGAGACAGTGGGGCCATTTTTTGTTTTTTTAAATGTCTACAAGATTAAGATATCTTGGAGCACGATATTTATATTTCTCATTCTCCAGATTGGATGACGGCTGTGGAGACATGTACACCACTGACCTATTTAAATAATTTAATTTTAAATATTAAATTATTAATAAAAGTAAAATAAAATTTATCATTTACTTTGACTAAATTTTCATCTATTACAACAATACCGACATTTATAAAAAAATAAAAATTATTCATATTTCTATGTCAAACGTACCAAGTGATGGATAACAGTGTATTTTAGGATTTAATATGAAATGATGATTTACATATTAGTGATGCTTAGATGAACATTTAAATATGTGATTCGTCAAATATTATTTTAATTGAACCAAACAAATCATAAATAATTTTGGAAAGCTTGAAACCATTGCTTCATTGATTTAATTTGGTGAAGTACACTAATGTATATTTGATGTATTTATCATTAAAGGATTAATTGGGATAGACATAAATATTTATCTAATAGTTTTTTTTCTTTAAAAAATTAAAAGTTAGGATGATTAAATAGGTGTTATTTTAGAAAGGTTGATAACCCATATTAGTAATTTATATATTCATCTATATTTTTCATTACAAGATGAGATCTACCCTATAATATCCTTTGTGAGAGTACCATTTAGTAGGACCTCCCTCATTATACAATGCTATTTATTTGATTGATGAGGATGATCATGTCATTAATGATCGTAATATTGTATAAAATGACCAATGATGTATGAAAATTAGTTAATTCATTAACTAATCTACGATTTCAAACTTCAATGGCAACTCATTTTCCACTTTCAAAATAATTGAAAAAGAGTAGATAATTGAGACACTATAAAATAAGGAATTGTCTTATACGGGCATCTTAACGGCATGGATAAGTACAAAAGCTTCAACATCAATATTAGATACGTGGAGTCCATCTCTAAAACTATTATATATATTTCTAAAACTATGAGATCCACCATTGGATTCATCAAATAACAAATATTTTATTAATTTTTTTTTAAGATTTATCTCATCCCCTCATTCAATCTATCCAACGGTGACTTTAATAGTTCCACAAAATCTAAAAATATATATATTATGTGTTTTAAAAATAAAAAATAATTTAAAATTTTAAGAGGTTGACCCCACGTACTTCTAATTGAACCATTTGCACTTATTATTACCGTTAAGATGACAAGGTAAAATTATTCTTCAGTTTTTAAAGTAGTACTTAATTTTGTTGATGATGTAAATATTTAAATTTAATATCAATTTAAAGAATAAAAAGGGAATGAAACTAATTTAAAATGAAACTATCATCTCTTGATAAAAGAGTAAATTTTTATTTAAAAAAAATCTCACTTAAGAAACTTTAGAAAAATAATGTTTTAAAACTTGTAAAACCTTAAAAAGTGTGGTGACCAAAAGAAAAAAAACTGAGTCACCGACAAAACTCACTTTCGTTCTTTTGTTAAAGATTCCGGGGCCAGTTTAGCCGACACATTTCTTTTGTAGCTGGGTCCCACCTCTGACCAACCCCTTTTCATCCAATCGACCAATAACGTGGGGCCCTCACCATCACATGCAATGGCCTCATCTTTATTAACTTTAAATCTAGGATCACAAACGAGCAGTAATTTATTATAAGAAAAAAAGGCGCGACTTACTGGCATCCATTTTTTTCTGTCTCTACACATTCAAATCTGAATTTTCATGGCAAATTATTATTTTACTCCTGCGTTTCCAATCATTTGAATGAATTACCAGTTCATTTTGGCATTCATTCGAATGAATGTCCAAGTGTAATTTCAATTCATTTGAATGAATGGGCTGAACAGAAACACGGAATACTGTTCAGCCCATTTATTCGAATGAACATTCCATCGTATACAACTGATTCATTCGAATGAATGCCTTGAAAATTTACATTCATTCGAATGAATCAACTGATTCATTCGAATGAATCAACTGATTCATTCGAATGAATGTATCAGAGAGAAACATTAGAATGACAATCCCTAGTGTTTATGTCATTCATTCGAATGAATGGGTTGATTCATTCGAATGAATGTAACTTAATATATAAACACCGACGATAGATCGATCGATCTACCAAACCCTAAGTCTCTCCCTCATTTGAAGCCGTCCCTCTTTTTGAAACCCTAAACCGAAGCTCTCCCTCTCCCTTTCACTCTTCGGCTTCGGCTGTGTCTCCCTCATTATCAGTTATCCCCTTCCTGATTCTAAGTTCTCCCCTCCCTCATTCGCAGCTCCCTCTCCCAATCCCAGTCGTTCGATTAGCCCTTCTCCCCATTCATTCGAATCACACCCTCTTTCATTCGAATCACACCCTCAATCATTCAAATCAATCCCTCTCCCTCTTTTTTCCTTTCTTTCGAAAAAACCACCTTGTTTTTATGGCATCTTCGAAAAGGAAAGCAACCTCATTAAGGGGAGGGAAGAAACAAAAGAAGAACACGCCATTCGACTCCAACTATTTCATATCTTCGGAATCCGCGACCGTGTACAGAAAGGATTTCTCCACACGGTCGTATATATTTGGTAAAATCGTGGACTTTTTATTTTTCACACAATTTGGATTGAAAGTTGAATCTTATTTTGAAAAAATAGGTTGGGAGTCTTTTTGGCATTAAAATGTAATATGTATCCTACATTCGTTAAAGAATTTTATGCCAATGTAGAAAGAATTGATGATGAGTCAATTAAGACATCTGTCCGAGGCCAAGAAATTGTTGTTTCACGGGAAGGTTGGACTACTTATATAATTTCCCCAAAGATGCCATTAGAAAGTATGACAGTCGTACATGTCCCACTGATGTTGAGGACTTCGATGTTTTGGTAGCCGTCAACGAAATCTGTTGGAGAACAGATATTATAGAAAAGAAGACCCCCCCTTTGAAGAACTTAATATTAGAAGCACGAATCATCTATCAGATAGTTGTCGATTGTTTTTACCCTAAAAAAGGGCATACTACTGTGACATAGTTCGATATCTTTCTTATTTGGTGCATCATGAATGGTAAACAAATCTCCCTCTCCCATATCATCATCAGTCACATGCGCGCCTGCTGGAAAACCAGAAGATGTAGTCTTCAGTACAGTCTTTTTCTATGTTCATTTTTTGAAGAACATGGAATCCCTCTTCCCCCCGATGATAAAGCTTGTTTATACTGATTTGATTATTTTAATTATTCAACTTTGAAGAAGATGGGATTCCACTTCAACACAGTGAGTAAGAAATGGCTCCCCAAAGTTGTCAAGGTACCTCAAGTTGAGGTTCACAGTATACCTGAGCCATCTGAGCCGTGTGAGACACGCGAGCCACACTAGACAGGAACTCCTCCTCAAAAAGGATCAACTGGAATTAACACGCAGCAGATTCTTGATAGCATTTCTACTTTGGAGGAGAAGATTGATTAGAGATATGATCAGATTTTTGTAAGGTTAGATGTCATGCGAAATCAGATTATAGATACTTTGAGGTTGGCAGTGCTTTTAACACAAGAGAGGGGGATAACAACAGTATTAGGAGCAGAAGCAGATGGGAGTTTAAGAGCAAGGGTATCTAAAGAATATGCAGGAGCCGCTTTTGCCTTTGTTCATCCATTTAGATCAACAGCTTCAGCTTTAGGAGCAGCATCTGGTACCTCTGCTCGTCCATTTCGATCATCAACTTCAGCTTTAATAGTAGCATCTAGCACCCCTGCTCGTCCATTTCGATCAGCAGCAGTATCTGGCACCCCTGTTGGTCCATCTGGATCAGCTGCTTCAGCTTTAGAAGCAGGATCTGGCACCCCTGGTCGTCCATCTGGATCAGCTGCTTCAGCTTCAGGAGCAGGATCTGGCACCCCTGGTCGTCCATTTGGAGCAGGTTCAGACCCCCTTGCTCGGCAAAGTGGATTAGTAGCTTCTGGCCACTCTGCTCGTCCGACTGGATTAGCAGTAGTTTCTGGCCCCCGTATTCGTCCGACTGGAGTTGCAGCAGCTTCAGGCCCTTTGCTCGTCCGACTAGAGTTGCAGCTGCTACTGGCCCCCATTCTGTTTTAAGTCGAGCAGCAGCAATTTCTCGGCCCCGTTCTCATTAGAGTACACTTATTCCATTGGAGCCACCTCAGACTATACTTATTACATATGTACTTCCAGTTGATACACCTGCCTCCACTCCTTCACTTGTTGTACCAGTTGATGCATCTGCTTCTGCACCTGCCTCCACTCCTCCGACTATTGCACCAGTTGATGCACCTGCTTCTGCATCTGCTGCACATCCTGCATTGCTTCTGCACCTGCCACCGCACCTGTTGCTGCACCTTCTACATCTGTTCCGGATAACTCTTCTATTTGATATACTTTTGTTTTTTATATTGACATGTAAAATAGATGTTGTAAATTTCATATTTTGAATGAACATGTTTTATTTATCAGATTGTCATTTTGAATTGGGTCCTTACTTTAAACATATTATTTTGAACAGATGTTGTTGTAAATTTGATATTTTGTAGCCTTAAAAAGCATAATATGGTCTCATTCATTTAATTTTCATACTTTCCATAATCATATTCAAACTGACAATATCTTCACTTCATTGATTCCACCATTCTTGAAAATCGTCATTATCTCTAAGATCACCAGACGACTGCCTAACATTTAAAAAAATCACATTAGAACATATGGAAGAGTTATATGTCGATTGGTCAATACATATCTATATCAATTAAGGAAAGAACTTACTTGGGACATGATAGAGTTATATGTCGATTCGTCACCAAAGTTATAAGATCCACTATCCTGTGGAAAAAAAACATTTTTAGTTGTTGGTCTTTATTATCTTATTATGACTGTAGAAAAGATATGAATATGCACTTACTTGGTCAAGTTGAGAGAAACTCGTTGTTTGTGATTCATGAAAATCATGTTGATTTGGAGCAACATTTAAATCTACACTTGAAGATACAGATGCAGAAGGAGTAATTCTATTCGGACATGTTATAGAATTATGACCAGTATTTTTGCAAACTGTGCATCTTTTTCCTTTCAATTGATTCTCTACAATCTCATATGCAGAAGGATCTCGATATGTAGATGTTTGGCCCTGTGATGAATTCCTTCAACCTGGATGACGTCCTCTAAAATATTGCATAATATGGTGACTGACTGACTTATCATGGATGACAATATTTTGAAGATGATTTATGAGCATCTCTTGATCATACAAAGACAAATGTCCATATTTGTTCTTCATACCTTCAAAGTGTACATCTAATACATCCCCAAGACTCCTCCTTTCAATATTCAAGTCGTCCAATGAGATCAAGTCGGTTATCCATTGTGGGTGTATATCATCAAATGTAATTTGTCCATCCATTGTATTTTGTGCGCACACGGTAGGCCCATTGAAGCTGTAAATTCTTCTGTACAAATGGGTGAAAATGATCTGTTCATAAGCATAGCATATCGGTTGTAAACCTCACTCATTGCGAAATAAGAAACTTTGTCGTTCAATTCATCAAATAAAGGAATAAACACAGTATGAGTAAACCGAATCTTTTCATCCTCAAGTTGAATGTTGAACTTTTCGAATTGATTTTCAATGACATTGACTATTTTTCTTCGGACAACATCTAGGTCACCAGTAGTTGTAGCTATATAACTTTTAAGAACAGAATGTGCACCATCAACCCTTTAAGTAGTTCGATTCTTAAAATGTAAACACCAGCCGATCTATGCCTTGACAAATTATTTTTTATGTGGGATCCATGTCCTTGTTAAGTAGTTCACTATCTGCGAATTATCTCTGAAATTTTGTTTGAATGCCTCAAACGCTGTATTGAATGCTTATTCAGTTGGGCACTCAATTAGGTTATTCCATTCGGTAAAAAATGCATTACAGTTTTCGATTTTCTTAAAAAAAGGTTTACAACGAGTAACAATATTCTTATTGACGTGCCAAAAACACAAAATATGTACAGCATTAGGGAACTCCAAATCAATGACATTCTTTAACGCCAATTCTCTATCAGTCAAAAGAACTTGTCGATGATGCTGCACTCCGAAGACCTTTTTAAACATCTGTAATACCCATACATAATCTTCAAATTTTTCATTTCTTAGAAATGTAAAGCATGAGCAAAAATTCTTATTAAAACTTGTCACACCAACGATATGAAGCAATGACATATGATATCTGTTGTTTTTATATGTGCAATCCATCAGAAACACATTATGCTAGCTCTTAGTAAGTAAAATTGACTTTGGATGTGCGAAAAAGAGATCAGACAGATCATCATCAATGTCATAGTCAAGAAAGTATTGATAACCACATTCTTGAAGATCTTCTATCAACGCTTCAATTGTAGTTCGACCCTTTACTTGCTCTTTCCGAAGCACAGAATAAAAGTTGTACAAATTACCCTCTGATATTTCAATATCTGGATTTTGATTTCTAAGAGTCGTCAAAATTTGCCGTGGTGGTATATTGCTACTCTTCATTTCAATGATCATTCTTTTCTCAGCATCTGAAAACATCTTGTACTTGGATGACCTAATAATGCATCCGATATATCATGATTGTACTCCAAATTTTTTATGATCAACTTCTATGACCCATCAACAATCAGTTTCCTTTAACTTCAAAAGGACAATTACATTGGCAAGAGTATGCTTTCCTCTTTCTGTCATTATCATCCAAGCTAACTGTGCTGCAGTATTTACCTCATCTATCGCAGCCAATGACTAATTTATTTTCCTTATTACATGATCTCTTTATGGTACATACAAATTCTTCTTCAAGAGCGATATTCTTAACATATTTTATAAGGTCCTCACGACTTTCAAAACATCCCTCAACAAACTCCATGCCACTTGAGAATTTAAACCTACCTTTAAAACACTAATAATAATGATTTTTAAAAAAAATGAGATAGGAGTTACCTTCGATTCGAGATAAGAGATCCAGATATTAGCTTGAGAGAGACAACTTCGAACCGAGATAAGAGATTGAGAGAGTGTGTTGAAAATGGGGTTTGAAAATGAGATTGAGAGGTTTAAGGGTTTCTGATTGAAAAGGGGTTCAATATTTTGGGATTAAAAAAGGGGTTGAAAATGAGATTTTAGGGAGAAGTATTTGAAAAAGGTGGTTCAAAATGGGGTATAAGGGTTTGGGATTGAAATGTGGTTTAAGGGTTTGAGTTTGAAAACGGAGTTGAAAAGGAGGTTGAAAATGAGGTTGTAAGGAGAAGTCTTTGCAAAAGGGGTTTAAAGGTGAAAAGAGGGTATGGAAAATGGGGTTTAAGGTTTAAGGGAAAAGGGATTGAGAAAGGGGTTCAAGGGAGAAGGGAGAAAGAGAGGGAAACGACGGTTTAGGGTTTTCAATGGAATGAAACGAGTGGAATTTCGTGGATCGATCGAATGTGTGTTTATATATAAGTTCCATTTATTCGAATGAATCAAGGCATTCATTCGAATGAATCAGCTAATCAGTATTCATTCAATCGAATGAATGAACATATATGTCATTCATTTGAATGAATGAGTTGATTCATTCGAATGATTGACATAAACACTAGGGACTGTCATTCGAATGTTTCTCTCTGATACATTCATTCGAATGAATCAGCTGATTCATTCGAATGAATGCAAGTTTTCAAGGCATTCATTCGAATGAATCAACCCATTCTTCATTCGAATGAATGGGCTGATTCATTCGAATGAATGACGTAAACACTAGGGACTGTCATTCGAATGTTTCTCTCTGATACATTCATTCGAATGAATCAGCAAGGCATTCATTCGAATGAATCAGTTATATACGATGGAATGTTCATTCGAATAATTAGAAACGCGGGGATAAAATGGTAATTTGCCACAAAAATCCGGATTGGAGTATGTAGAGGCAGAAAGAATGGATGTCTATAAGTCACGCCCAAAAAAAAGCTTCACTAATTTTTTTTCGAACTTTTCTATTAATTATTTGTAAAAGAACTCAATTTATTCTAATTGAACAAATAATTATAATTTTAGTGTTATTTCAATATTAAATTTGGATATATTTTCAGTTCTATTCAAAAATATAAATTTAAAATAGATTTTGAGATTAATTAAAAGATTAAAATTCAGCCGTATATAAAAATTTTAACTATCTAATCTAGAGCCATAAAAATAATAATTGTAGTTGCTCACATAGTTTTAAATAATATTAATTTATAAATTTTGTATTTTGGTAAATCTGGTATCCTATTTTGATGTTTTCAGTAGAATGAAATCTACAACCATGTCCTACTTCAAGTTTAAAAATTAGATTGAAATTCATATATTATACGTTGAATTTAGAGAACATGGGTTATCAAGAAACCTTATAAAAACTTTGGTGTTCCTATTATGATATTGAAAAAGCAATGAAACCTTTTTCAAATTAAAAAAAAAAATCATTTTTATGTAGTTTTAGATCCTTAAAAGTTGAAATTTTGATGTCCTAAAATTTTTAAAAATGTCTTAAAACTTTTTAAATGTCTTAATTTTGATAAAAATTAACAACCACCATTTTTCCTCTCTATTTAAATAACAAAATTCATATATAGATTGTGATATATAGTTGAGTTGTCTCTTTTGATATATTCTCTCCTGCAAATGTTTATCCATCCTAATTCATGTACAGTTATATTATTTCTTATATTAAAGAATTTTTAAAGAAATAATCATATACTATTATGTTTAAGGTAACTTTTACAAGGACAAATGAATCTATAATCTAGGGGTGAAAAATTCGGTATCAGCCGATATCTCGGTTGATATTTTTCTCTCTTATTTTTTTTTTTTAAAAAAACGTATCAATATCGGCTGATATCAGCGATATATATCGGATATCGGCCGATATCTCGACCCCTGCTATCATCCATCAAACTCTTAGAATAATTTTTCACGTAATAGTGAATTAACTTACACTAATAAAAATTATTACAAAAATAGTAACATATAATCATTTCATATATTTCTAACTTTGTTTACTATTCCCTTCACTATTTTCTTTCTAATGAATTGATCTAGACTCAACAATCATTAATTAGTGATTCATAATTGGTATGATTTAGTTAACCAACTCTCATCCTTTTAATAATTGAACCAAATAGTTCTAAATTCATATGTTGGCTAACCAACTCTCATCCTTTTAATAATTGAACCAAATAGTTCTAAATTCATATGTTGGCTAACCAACTATCATCCTTTTAATACTTTAATTTTTATTAGGTCCACAATATATTGGACTCATATTTTAAAAGTGTTAAATTGAAATTGTTGTAGTGTATATTAAATTGATTTTTTTTTCAAAAGGTAAATAAAAATATTAAATTCTTTCTCATCCAACAACAAATGATAGAGATATCATGATATTTTAGAGTAGGAGATGGGGACTTAGAATTGACAGATCTATCCTTCTTTCCTTTTTAAGAGAGATAACAACTTCACACTCGTTTTTTCTTCAAATAATAAAAGCAATTATTTGAGAACAGGTACTTTTTTAGAGAGATAATAGGCTGATATAATATTATTTTTTATTTTTAAAATAAAATTAAGAGTAAAATAGAAAAAGATTATGATGATGTCATTAGTTCCTTATTAAAAAAATATTGATGCACAAATCAATATTCTTGAAAAAAAACTATCTTCTCTACTTTACAATTGGAAGAGAGAGAGAGAACTATTATTGGTATCTTCTATCTATATTGGGTCACATCGAGTTAAATATGATTAATAACAAAATTTTATCTTATTTAATTTGATCTAATTTAAATTTTTAAATATTAGTCTGATCAGACTCAATTTAAAATTATATAAAAAATTAAATAATTAAAAAATAAGAAAAAATATATTTTTAATAAAAAGTAGAAGATAAAAGGTTTCTCTTTTCAGGATATTGAGATATAGAAACTTGGAAAAATTGACTAAGATTTTTTTTTTTAATTTGATACGATACATAGATTAAAATTAATATTTAAATATTGATTTAAATTCCTTTGATTAAATTTGCATTCATTCGATTAAATATAGTTTGAAAAATTAAAAAAAAATGACTTGATTGATTCAATTAAAATGATTTTAATAGACTACATATTTAACGAAAAATATTTTTAATTGACTTATTACTACTTCATTTGGTGGATTCATGTTTAACTATCAAAGTAATATTGCCTACATTTGAATGTTTAGTTGTTTTTACATGTGATGTTGGATAGTGAAATTCATCATATATTAAAAAATAGAGGGTTGATATTTAATTATGAGAGCGAACTAATTATCTTAAAATGGTGCCCGTTAAATCATCTAGTCTTTTACTTTTTTGAGGTCAAAGTAAAACTATCGGATAAATATTTTTATCTATAATGCTCAATCTAATAATGATGCATCAAATAGACATTAATTTAAGTTGATTTAAATTTAGAGAAATCATTATTTTAAATAATTTTTATTTATCACCAAATGAGCTCCACATAAGAGTCATACACCCAAGCTAGGACAGTGCATTGGACATTATATAGAATTAACCTTCATATATGAAATTTTGAAAGTGGAGTCTATTAGAAACAAATAAACTATGATTTTTCAAACAAACAGGCAACCCCACACTATAGGGACGCTGTGAGCTGCTTTACTATTTTTGAATATAGAGTTATAAATTTATAATACTTTCTTCTTCACACGCGTTTTAAATACAGATGAATATCTATAACTTTAGAATTCTCAAAAAATAAAATGCAAAGACAACACTAAAAACAAAATTACAAACAGTTCAAATAATTATAAATATTTTATTTTAAAAGTTAGTTTTATTAGATGGTGTTAGTCTGATATTTTATATTGAAATCTTGTGAGCCTACAGTTCATTAAGTCTATTTTTAGTCTGTATAATTGAATATTTTGATGAACTTAATGAAAATTTAAAAGAAAATAAAGAAATGAACTAAGTAATGTGATATAGACAATCTTGATACTTAGAAGGTTTATTTCAATTTGGGCTTCTTATCAGGCTCTTCGTTGGGCTTGGACTCAGGCTCGGTCATTCATTGTCAAAATCAAGCGTGGGCTTGGTATAGTAAATACCCGGCCCGTTGCCATCCCTATAACTTATATTGGACATTCATAGACTCAGAATTATGATTTTTTTTTTTAATAGTTTAGATAGATTTAAAGTTTATTTCTATTCTGCAAGAGTGGTTGGCCTCATTATATGCCATGTGAGACATTTATAACCTGCTACATAAAGAACTGCACAACACATGCTATATCTATTTTTGATGTGTAACTACGTGCAAGTGAATAATAATATTGGTACGAAAAAATAACAAAAAAATAATAATAAGGTGAGTAATAGAAAGAAATATTCACATGTGGTAATAATTTTGCTCATATCTTCATTCTCTAAAGCTTTAAGCTCTCAAAATTTTACAGGAAATAAAGAAGTTCTTTTGCAATTTATTTGGGGAAATGATCCTCATACGGATTTTTCTTTTTATCTTACATGGATTTTATTTTATTTTTCCCACGATTCCAGTTCTACCCCTCTTTTAAGTTTTCCTTTCTCTCCTTACTGTTTCCCACTTCGTCCAATTCCTATTTTCCTGCTATTCCTTTTCCCATCGCAGCATTGAACGAAACTCCTCTCCTCTCCATTTTTTCTTTCACGACTCTCATTTCCTTCATAAGGGTCTCTCTCCTCCTTGCAGGTTCCTCGAAATGTTCCGACCGGTAACCCATTGAATCTTTGACTGGGAGAAGGTGAAAGACCACAACAAGAAACTTGGCGCCTGAGAGCTACATCTTGTGGATTGCTCAAGACTTTTGGCCTACTGGTACCTTCATTGAATCTTCGAAGAGAAAACCGTGACCCCAAATTTCGCTTCGGAAGAGAGACTTGCTTGTCCCTTTCAGTTTCTTTTCTAAAGCTCCTCTATCTCACTTAAGATGACGAACTCTGGTGGGCTTTCTTGAGCGGTTGGAATTGGGTCCGTTTAGGTATGGATTGTTTTGGTGGTTCCACATTGCCTCTAAACCTTTGATATTGACCGGTAGAGATTGGATGTTTGATGGGTACCTTCTTTGTGGTGCTCAATTCAATTTGATGGACTAGAACTATTTGTGGATTTTCCTTGATGCAAGACCACAAGAATTCATTTGAAAATGCTCTGTCTCTCAATATAGCAGAAGAAGAAGTAGAAGAAGAGGAAGTATAACTACCTAGTAGCAGTTTGAGTTGTAGCTGTGGTAGTAGTAACGTTACTACTAGCAGTAGAGAAAGTAGGTGTGTATTCTTTCTCTGCAGCAACAGGAGCTCATGTTGCCTTTGTTGTTATTCATCCAATTCATTCTCCTCGCTTTGTTGCAGATGGAACTCCCCCTCCACCTTATAAGGCTTTGCGGTGAGATGACCAAATCTATCAGTTTTTCATCCAACAACCAGTGGTCTCATTGTTGCCATTTTCATGCCATCAATGTTCTGCTCTCTAGTATTCGGCTCTAGCAAGGTGAGGTTTACTAGTTGCAAGGACACATGCACATCGAATTTTCCAAGTCTCCTGCTTGCTGGCAACAATACGTGTATATTTTCTCCTATTGGCTCTCCAAACCCTTTGACCTACTTTTGGATTATTCTCTGTCTCCTTGGCCCGGGGTGTGAGTTTCCTTGCCTGGTTTTTCTTCTTCATCTTGGGCTCTATCTTATTGGCTCCCTTCTATCTGTTTTGGGGTCCTTTGTTTTTTGGCCCCTATATTTGTTGCCGCAATTTTTTTGTTTGCCTGGCCTAGGTTGTGAGTTGTACATGTATGTACTTATGGGCTTTCTCTCTTTCAATGAATAAACTAACCTCTCAATAAAAAAAAGTAGGTGTGGGGGAGGAAAAAGAAGGGAAAGATGGAGAAAGAAAATTTTTAGAGTTACACCCCAAGAGCGTGATATTTGTTTTGGTGTTAGGGAACATAAAATGGGTGCCATCTGCACTGGAATTGCTCTCCACAGCCCTAGTCTCATCCCATACCGTGCTACTTTCTTTGTTTTTACATACTACATGAGAGCTGTCATGAGAATACAAGAGAGAGATGAAGGATGCGAGAGAAACCCTAATATGAAGGAAATGAGAGTCGTGAAAGAGGAAAAGTGGAGAGGAGAGGAGTTTTGTTCAATGTTGCGGTGAGAGGAAGAATAGCAGGAAAATAGGAAGTGGGAAATAAGAACGGAATAAGAAAGAAAAACTTAAAGGGGTAGAAATGTAATTGTAAAAAAATATATATTAAAATCCGTGTAAGATGAAAAGAAAAGTCCGTGTGAGGATCATTTTCCTTTATTTGTAAACGTAACAAATACATTTTTCTTATAGAGGATTCAGGTCATTATAAATAGCAGTCTCCTTTGTTTTTAGTAGAGACAAATCTGAAATTCATTAATCTTATGTAAAAAAGTACAAATAAGATCTATAGTATGTATAGGAGAGATACACAAACCATGTAATTAAGAGGAAAACTTTACTACATAACGCAAATGGAAAATAGATAAAGAACACAAAAATACAAAGTAGTCAAAATAGAAAAAAGAATACAAGGTAGTCAATCTTTTATACTTGCTGCACCAATACCATTGCCTCATATAATAGGGTGAAAAAGTTACATTGACGGCACCAATTTATTGACTGCAACTTTGGCAAAAAAGTTAACAACACTATTGGTCGACCGCCTCACTTGTTTGAAGTGGATGACCCTTGTCCCTGTTAAGAACCTAATCTCCTTCACCACGTTAATCATTTTCTATGGGGGCTTCTTCCTACCACTTGCCCAAGCTAAAGCATTCGTTGAATCTCCTTCCACTACTAGGTTGTTGTTCTCACACAATAACCAAATAAGGATCTCCTTCCTAATAGCCAATAGTTTTGTTTAATAGAATCCAATATCGTTGCTGATTCTAAAAAAAAATTAGAATCATTCTTCCTATGTCATCGTGAATAATCCCACCTATACCCGCTAAACCTAAGTTGCCCCTAGCCACACTATAAACATTAAATTTGTAAGAGCCTCTATCAGGCTTCTCCCATTTAACTGTGGAACGCTTCCTGATTTTTCCACCCCTAAGGCAACCATTTTAGGAAAGATAAAAGTCCCCGACAAAATACTTGGTGAATCATTTGCACATTGACATCCAACCCACTAACCCATTTAGATTTATCGTAGACTTCTTTTACCACAAGAGACTTTTTTTTTTTAATAAAGTTAGTATCATTCAAAATTAAAGGGGAAAGAACCCCAAAGGAAACAAGAAGAAGAAAAACTTAATTCCACAGAGGGCCAAGCCAAAGAAAGAAAAGCAAAGTGGAGATTCACAACATGAGCCAGCCAACAAAGCAACAACAATAGATAGCCCATAGAAAAGACAGCCCACAAACACCAGGCCCAAAAGATTAGCAGAGAATAGGCTAACCCCAACAACACCACACAAACGAGGCTGGTCACATATGATTGAAGATTCCACAACTTCTATGACAAGAATTACAATATTTAGAAACCCACGTAATCAGATTTTTCATGTGCATCTTACTGCATTTCCCATAAGTAATCTGAGAAGTCCCAAGATCAACTGACAACTTCTTCAGAGCAGAAATATGAATTTTTGTAGACTATTTAGCACCAAGAGGAGGTAGATGCAAGAGGATATCTTCTATGAACCAATCAATATGGTCAATCTGAATCTTCCGAAGAATGAAGAACGAAATGATCTGCTGTATGAAAATAAGAATACTACAAGAGACTTACCTTACAAAATTCTACAGTTCCTCTCCTTCTACAGTTCCTCTCCTTCACCAAATTCAAAAACTTATCCCAAATAGATCTGGAAAATTGACACTTGCACATCAAATGATCTATAGTTTCCTCTTCTAACCCACATAGGACAAACCTTAGATGAACCTTCAGGTAGGATACCTCCATTCTTGAGGTTATCTTTCATCAGTGTTTTACCTTTGATTGTTGCCCAACACCTAGATCCTTGGGGGGATCTTGTTATTCCAGGCTCAATTAGAAAGGAGAACTTAGATTTAATTGGCATGGGCGAATATCAATAAGGATTTCACAGTGAAGTTCCTAAATGAGTCATATGTGCAAATCCATCTGTCTTCCTCATCTAAGCTAACCTGAAATTCCCTCAAAAGATTTTTAAAGAGATTATACTCCTATTCTTCAAAGGCTTTTAGAACTCTCCTAAAGCTCACTTGCCAATGCGTTTGACCAGTAGACTATACTAAATACTCCTCTACAAAGGTGTCCTTATTACACACTCCCCTGTATAATTTAGAATAGGCTTTCCTCAACATCCTACATTATTGGAAGAGGAGGATGACCTTTCATCTTAGAGAGCTTGAGAGAGTGGCTTGAGTCTGAAATTCTGGTGGGTGTATTGGGTTCAGGGATTTTCTCTTTAATCTTGAAGTTATCTATTTCAATCTTGTCTTGATCAATGCATAAAATCAAACTTAGGCTTTTCTTGTTTTGAATTTTCCTATTCTTTCTTTAATTGCATGTTTTAACCCATTGCACTAAGGAAATTCATTTGCATTCCAACTGTCCTTGTTTACATTCTCTCTCTACAACCAAGCATGAAGACCACTACAATTAAAATAGTCACTACATTCAATAATGTGATTTCACCTTTGCTTTTGGGTGTTTAACATTTTCTTTTACTTGTTAGTTTATTTACAATTGATAGGAGATGTCCTTGAAGTTATTTTATGCTTCCTTGATGTATCGTAATGTGTCCTTCTAAGGATACTGCCATTGTTTACCTTGAGGAAGGTTATTGTTCTTTATTTCCTTTGATGAAAGTTTGCTCACTTTTGGTTTATGAAGAGCATTATTTTTGTAGGGGACTTAAATGTTTATTAGGTCGTGAGGAGCAATTTCCCAAGCTCTTCGAGCTCTCCATTTTTTTCTCGTGACGGTGCTCCACGTATAATGTAAAAAAGAGATGGGTAAGGAAAAATACAAAACTCTTCAAGGAAGATAATTTTTCTCCTTGAAGAATCAAGGAAGCCTGTCCGAAGAAGTCTATGACACAGTTTGTCCAAGGAAATCTAGTCGAGGAAGTGCTCGAGGAATTTCTCGAGAAAGAAGATCAACATTTCTCCTTAAAGTTATCTTTTTCTTCAAGAGATGAGGATTCTCTCCTAAAGTTTTGGAGCAAGGAGATGTGCACATATACAAGTGTACAGAAGATTTCATTGTTGGAAGGTCATTAATAGATATTTATCTATGACAATGGACAAGAATATTATTTTACTATCCAATTACGTGAGAGATAAAGTGTTAAAATATCAAAACTCATTTCCTGAAACAAGTCTAACAAATTAGATGATTTTAATCATTATAAATAGCAATATCTATTGTTGAAATAGGAGGATAACCTTTTGTCCCAAAGAGCTTGAGACAATGATTTGATTTTGCATTTTTTAAGGGTGTATTGGGTTCAAGGGTCTTTTCCTTATATCTTGTAATTATCTAATAAAATTCTATCTTTGATCAATGAATGAAATCAAACTTAGGCTTTTCTTGAATTGAATTATTTACTCATTTCATGTTATAGCCAATGGACGGAGAAAATTCATTTTCATTCTATCGTAAGGGCCAGGGCCGACTGAAGCCCTAAGCTAAAAAAACTGCCTAAAATTTAGGAATTTTTAGATAATTTTTTTATATATAATTAAAATTTTAATTAAATATTAATAATAATAATATATTAAATAACAAGAAAACCCCATTTAGATTTTTTACGCTTAACTCTCAACTTGTGTCAAGATAACCCTGGGAAAGACACAGGAATTAAAAGAACTCATTGCATTTAAGAAGATGATTACATGATTTCCTTGAGTTCATGGCTAACTCCATGAATCTCTCTATTGAGTCACTACTAAACCTCTGCACTAGTGTCAATAATTTAAGCTTTCTTATTTATCCATTTTATTTGAAGTTTACAAACACGTCCAAGGACATAACAAAGAAAAGTGGGCAATTTATATTAGACCTGAATACATGTTTATACTTTATACTGTTAATTTAATATTATAGACAAAGTTATTTATTCAATGATTTTTATAATCGTGAAATATTATTAATGAGAATGACTCGGTGGCTTCTATTTTGAACATTTTAATAGGTTTCGTGACGATTTATTAAAAAATTTAATTTATTTATAGTTATAATTAAATCTAAAAATCTTTAAATAAAAGTGTCGGAAGTGATAGAGAAAAAAGAACACAAAATATCTCACTTTTGGAAGAATATTATTTTATAATTAATTATAAATTATTATTAACTGTAAATTAGTTCAAAATTAAGAGCTGGAGACAGATGTGAAAAACACGTTGTAAACTCGGTAAAAATATGTTGTGGAATCAGGGCAATATAAGAAAGGCAATCTGAGCTATTGATTTTCACAACTGTCACCACCTCCTGCCCTCTTCTTCTGCACTTAACTCTCTCTCGCGTCACTGGCTGTCTACTTCGCATTACCCAATTCTCCTGTGTCTCCTTATCTCCCTCCTTATCTCAGACTCATCCATTATTCTTCTTCCCTCTACCACTTCTTCTGAAATTGTCAGAAAAAGCAGGGAAAAGAGAGAGAAAGGAGAGATGGGAGTAGGAGAAGAGCAAAAAAAGACGGAAGTCGAAGCTCCTTCACAACCAGAACCAGCAGCTCCAGCTGTGGAAGTTTCCCCCAAAGATGTTGCTGAGGAGAAGACAGTCATTCCACCCCCACCCACTGCTGCTCTTGAGGAAAAGATCGACGATTCCAAGGCCCTTGCTGTTGTTGACACCAGTAACCATCTCTCTCTCTCTCTCTCTCTCTAGCTGCTTGCAAGTTGCAAATTTACAAAAAAAGAAGAGGAAAGTACTTAAAACAACCAATATTTTTGACGATTGGTGATTTGGGTATCTGTCTTTAAGATTGAATAGGGGGCCTTACTGTTTTTTTTCAGGGTCTAAAGGGTTTTTGACACATGAATATATGATAAGGAATTTTAATTCCCTTTTTTTTTCCAGGAAGAAGAAACATTTTTAAGGTCCTGATTGATGAATTTATACAAGGAAATTCAAAGTTTTTAAAGTTTTTGATATATGATTATATGGTAAAGAAAACCATTTTTTGAAAAATAAACATTTTGAAAGATCTGATGGGTGGAAACTCCAGTAAGATTTAGTACTTCTTGCTATGGTATCTTAAGCTGAGAATTTCTTATTCTCATAGAATTAGACTTTTGTAGTTTTTTAATATGTTTTCCACTCTAGAATCCTTGTTTTGTGAAGCAGGGATTCTTGGGGTGAAATTCTGGAGTTCTACTAAATTCAATTTTCACCAAGAATTGGTTACATACCAAATAGGCCATGAATGTTTGATTCAAGTATCTCTGTTTTTTGACAGGCCAACCTTTTTTATTAAGAAAAAAGTTGTTGAATTAATTTCTATTTTTATAGTTTAGAAATGTTCTTTTCTGAGAAAGTACTTTCCTTTTTTTTTTTTATGAATCTTAATTCTCTTCTCAATTATTCTACCAGAATTTCACTGAGCTGCTTTTCTTTGCTATTGATGCTTCAGATTGATATGTTTTATCATATGTTTTTTGCTAGAACTCTTTTTGGCTTGGGATAAATAGATATCTTTAAATAAATTTTTATTTTCTGAGTTTACCTGATACGCGAGGTTTGCTGGTGATTTCATGTACCTGTCAAATTAGTCTCACCTCCAAGGGATACCCATGTTATAAAAAAAAAATTGTATTTCTTTGTTTATATGTATTTGACAAGATTTTCTGGAAAATTTTACTGAAATTTGTTCTTTTATTCATCTAATTAGCTTCATCTGCTCTCTTTTTAAATTTCCATAGAATTTGTGCCTCCTTTTGTTTACCTGCTCAGTTTTAGCTAGTATTTTTTTTCTGTGGAAGAATTTTAGAAATATTTTTGGAATTTGTTTTTCCTTTTTAAAAATGTTATCCCTCAATTATTTTCTCAACTTTTTTTTTTTTTGCTCTTTTTGTTTTTGAAGTTTAGCTGTTTATCATCTTATCATGTCAATCTTTCGTGGAAAACTTACAATGAATTTGTTACTTGCGAGCCTCTTATTTAATTTGCAGCTAAATTGTATTTCTTTATTTACTTTCTCTTACTTGTATTAATTTTGCTGTAATTCTTCTTCTTTCTTTTCAGAAAATAGGTTCTTCTTTGTATTGATGCTTGAGATTCTTCTGTCCTTTTTAACAAAGCTTTATTTTTTATTCTGTATTTGGATTTTCCTTTTTCAGTTTCACTTGATCTCTTAAGAAACTTAGTGGTTTATAATTTTTGCTTTAGAATTTTCAACTTTTCTCCAATTCATTTTATAACTTTTTTACCACTGTTAAATCGTTGTTAATTATCTTGACTAGAGTTGGTCCATGTATCAGTTTCCATTTTTCCTTCAAATTTAATCAGGCTTGCATTTCTTCTTGGAGTATCTAATTTTTTGTAGTACCATTTTTTTTTTTATTTTGGAAGAAATTTTCCAAGAAAATCTTCTTCTTTCATAATTTGTTTAAAAGTATCTAAATTTCATTTGCATATGTTGAAGGCCTTTTCTCCATTGAATGATTATATTTCTTGATTTTCTTTATGAAGAAATTATGATATTTCTTGATTAGAAACATTTTTTTTAATGACCAAGAGCACTCGAATAAGCATGTGGAAACCTCCCTACCCATACAAATGTACAAAGAGGGGCCCTTTGGGGTGGAGTAGGAATTGAACTCGCGACAACTACTTCCTCTTCCTCAGGCGGGCTTCTTGCCATCGCTCCAACCCCTTCGTGTTTCTTGATTTTAGAGACTTTTAGGGAAATGTTTTTCACTGCACTCCCTTTTTTTTTTGTATTTTCATTTTTAATAAGACTTTGCTTAGTACAAGGGTAAGTGTAATTTAAAATGGATTCAAATCAATAGAGACCTAATTTATGGAGTCATTCTTAGTGCAAAGAAGGATTCTAATAGGTGTTAATATGGGCACCATAAAAAGTAGTCACTGAATTCACAGGAAAATTGGTTGTAAATAGTCAGATTTTCTCAATCTAAATGTTGTTTCTTTTTAGAAAATTCTTCTTTTCTTCCATGCTCTCTGAATAGTCTCATTGGGAGGAATGAAAGAAGAAGCTTTATTCCACCTTTACTTTTGAAATGATTTTTCTTATTTCAACTTTAGCTTTATTTATTTTTAAGTACTTTTTAAGAGAATCACAGGCAGGGGTTTAAATACTATTATCGGCCGATCCGATATGTCGACCGATATATCGTTATCGGCCGATATTTTTCTCTCTCCAGTCGATATCGGCCGATATGTCGACCAAGAAGGTGAATATCGGCCGATAACGATATATATCGGCCGATATGCAGTCCTTCAAAACCGATACATATCGGCCGATACGATATGTATCGGCCGATATTTGTACCCCTGATCACAGGTACTCTTTTTTCATATTGATGCTGGAAAAGAGGATTATATTTTATTTTATTTATTGGTTGGTCGGGAAGAGGTACTTTAGTCATTTAACAAAGTTGTTGTGGATTTTATTATATTATTTATATATATGTTTAATGGGTTTTGGATTCAGATCTAGACATATTCAAATTTTCATCCAAAAACAATTAGATATTTAATTTGAAAGTGGTCTCTGATCCAAAAATTTAGATGGATTTACAATTTACAATAAAACTGTATATTTCGGATCTGATTTTTTAGATTTTAGACATTTAAATATCCTAATTTCCTCATGATAACTGGGGTAATTCTGGTTAAAAATTCATTTTATAATGAAAGATGACTGAGACCAACATTGTGTAGAAGTTATATTCATACGGATTAGGAAAAGTATCTTTATAGGTGAGAAATTATTGTGGGCCCACATGTACAACCCTTCCTCCACCCATGAACATCCACAGTTTTTGAATTGGATCCTTAATTGATTTGATGCCATTCTCAAATATGTTCATGTGCAATATTTTTTTAAAATAGAAAATAATTTCTATTGTGGAATATATTGAAATTATTTTTTATTGTTCTGCGAGAACCTTTTCCATAGAAAATATTTTTCACAACTTGTTCAGTTTTTAGTAGGGTTGTAGTGATGAATTCTAAGGGTAATGTGTCAAAAAGTAATTTCCACATCTTTTGAATTTCGAGACTTATAACCCAACCTGTGGAGGAACCATGGCTCAGTCCAACTCATGACCCAAAATCCAGTCCAACCATGATCCATGACCCATGACCCAATACATGACCCGATTCACTTCAACCCGATCCATCATTCAATTTATAATTCAACCACCAAACTATGAGTTATGGTCAAACTAACTGACAAGTGATCCTATCTATGATTTGACTCATGGCTCATAGTGTATGATCCATGACCCAATCCATGACCCGATTCACTTCAACCCAATCCATCATTCATTATATAACTCAACCAAGCAAAGTATGAGCTATGGTCAAACTAACTGACCAGTGATCCTATCTATGATTTGACTCATGGCCTATAGTGTAACCTAACTAAACACAATATCTATGATCTATTACTCGACCTATGAACTATATAATGTACATAACTTTTATTATTATTACTGTTGCTATCGTTATTGTTATGATTATTATGATGATGATGACGATGATGGTCATCATTATCAGCCGAAATCAAGTACAATTAAGTAATATTTTGTGCCTCATTTACCTGACAATAGAGAAAATTTTCATTGATAATCAGTGGAAACTTTTTAGTCTCGCCAATCAATAGAAATTGATGACTGTAGAAAACAAAATTTATAGATTTTATTTTCTATGGAAAAAGGAATTCTCATGGAAATCAAATTCCATATAGAATAGTTGTGCACGAACATGCTCTTACTGTTGGCTGGGTTCAACTCAATTTCTGTGGTCCCTTTAAATCTTTGTAGCATTTAGCACCATTATATAGAGTGAGCCTTGCAGAAAAAAGTGCTCATAACGATCTCATTTATAAGATCACCATTGACAATTTCTCATACAAACTATCCATTCACGTCAATATTAGTAGTTTAGTGTGGTTTGAAACAATTTTGAGGTGAAATTTTGATATAATTAAGTTCTGATGATCACAATACAACATACTGAACCATTGTTAGGAATTTGGACAGCTTTCTTCTATCTTTGTGGGTTGTTTTTAATGACTGTATTCAGTATTTTTAGTATAATATAGTTACTGTTCTCCGTTTTGAAAAAGTACAGTTACTATTTTGAGAAAAAAGTATTGAGCTTTTTTTTTTCCTTCCACAGAGGTTGCGGATTCATCTGAGAAAAGCTCTGGGGGATCGATTGACAGAGGTTAATATTCATAAATGCTGAATAAATATGGAGGATTTTTATGAATTTCCTTCTTTGTAAATTCCATGGTTGTCATGCTTTGTTTTCAGATGCTGTTCTTACAAGAGTTGAAACTGAAAAGAGAATGTCTTTAATCAGAGCATGGGAAGAAAGTGAAAAGACTAAAGCGGAGAACAAGTAAGAGTCACTTCAGATTCTCTTTTACTGTGTCTATTTGCTAGGTTTCCTAGTTGCCATTTGATATTTGGTTTCTTTTTGAGAGAGTGATGTTACTCAGTTTGCCGGTTGACAATAGGTGCAATGGGATGGGGTGAAATGAATGGAGAATAGGAGATTTTATTAATTGCACCCTTTTGGTTATCTCTAGTTTAGTAGATAAGTGGGCCTCAATTAGTTCTCTTTCTACTCTTTTGGGAGTTGAGAGTGTTTTTAGGAGAAACATTTTAGTCAACCGTAGTAAGTGAAAATGATGATGTAACATGATATTATCTCAATGTTGTTTATCCTATTCAGATGTTACCAAACAAGTTATACAAGGAAAATGGTCGACTTTTTCTTGCTTTCTCCCAACCCAAACAGACCACTCTCCTACCGAAAGAGTAGAAATTAATATTTAATCTCCGCCTTTTCCTTCTTTTCATCTTTCTCCTCTTTATACCTTTTCACTTGTGATTACAAATAGATCACTGGAAAATCTCTCAATAGAAAAATACCTTATTCAGTAAAATCCCCTTTTTTAAGATAACCTCTTAAAGAATATTCCCCAATCCAGATACACCCTAGGCTGTTACTAATACCAATAATTGATATTTATTATCTCTCTCTCTTAAAAAGCAAAAGAATATTTATAGAGTGCTGTAGAATATGTTTTGAAACAATATTAGTGTCTCATTAGGTTTGTTATGCTCATTTACAAGTTTTCTTAGACAATTTTTCTTAAACCAAGAAACACAATTAGATCGAGGGAAGGGGTGCGCATGTTGAAATTTTTCGACATAACGACTTCTCTATCAAGAGAATTGGCCTTTTCTTTTTATTTTTTCCTAATAGTCTCCCAATCTTTTTTATTTTTTCCTATTAGTCTCCCAATTGATCTCACTTGTACAAGCACTTACAGAGATACTATGCATATTCTAAGGCTAAGTATCATAGAATTCCTCCATATTGTACCCTAAAAGGGTCGAAACTATGGGTTTAAAAAACGACAATTGATATGTATCGGTCGATATAGTTGTATTGCCAATATGTATCGTTGCGGCGGCATTATGATACTGGAACACATTCTCTCTTCTATTTTATTTTTTGAATCTTTTTGAAAAAAATACAGAAAAATATGAGAGAACTAGGATAAATAGAAAACCTGATGTGAGCATATTTTTGTTAAAAAATAATTATTCTTATAGATTATTAGACTCTTGAGAGTCAAAATTTTGATATGAATAAAGTATGTTCTAAAAATTAGAAAGGTTTGGAATTGATAAATGCCAATGCCCAATTGAAATTCAAAAAAAAAAATAGAGGGAAAAAAGTTTGGAATTGAGAAATACCTTTTACACTTGAAGAACTTGTTTTTAAATCTTCTTAAAATCATACTCAATGAAAGATTCAACTTGAAAAACTGGTCGAAATGGTTTTATTTAATTAAATTTTTTGAATAATTCTAATACTAAGCAATATCGGCTGATACTGCCTGTGACGATATGACGACTGAGTTATCGGTTATATAGGCAATAACAGGCATTCTGTAGACTTTAACCCCTGGTTGAAACTTCATTTTTACCAATTGTGGGTTGCTTTCCTTATGCATCTTCAATTCAATAACTGCCCAAGTCGCCGCATTGATCCATCTAGATTAAAAATTTAAGTAGTGTGAATCGAGTCCAAGCTCCATGTTTTCTAACTTTACTCTGGTTATGCCATGTGCATGTGCCTCTTCAAATGAATATCTCAAACATTTTCTCATCTTCTTTCTAACATTATTTAAGATCCTATTTTTATCAGATACTACCTATTCAAACAGCTTAGGCTTGGTAATCTCATAGGAGAAGTTGATATTTCAAAGTATTCATTATTCAACTTGATGCTAGTTTTTCTTATCACTGGACTGCTGACTGTACAGGGCCCATAAAAACATGTCAACTATCGGGTCGTGGGAGAACACAAGAAAGGCAGCTGTAGAAGCTAAACTGAAATCACTTGAGGTATGTTTCTCCAAATTTCTCTTGTCAGCATTTGTGCATTATGTACGAGTCATTTTATACAAAATGTATTTTGGAATTGAATGAGAAAATTTATTTACCAAAATATTTAAGGGATAAAATAAATTCTGTATTGTAATCCGAAATGTTCAAATTCTATGTGGAAAAAAATTTAGTAGATAAAAATCTTATTATAATTATTCTATTCCATATACGTGCACCTACTTTATTCTATAGGACAGAGATTAGTAACAAAACAATGAAAATAGAATCAGACACGCTTGCATGAACATTCCAAAGAAGTTTCAGTTCAGAAGGCAGCCGAATATTTTCATTCATTATGCCCTATGTACAGATGCTCCAACAGTACAGTGGTGATCCCAGCTGATGCTTGGCCCGTTTCTTCTCATTGAATTTCTCCTGTTGTTTGGACCTTTTCTTTTTAAGATGCCCTCATATAATTCCCATTAGTTCTGTTTCTCTATTGAATAATAAGGAATTTTAAATAAAAGGAAAGCAAAACCAATACTCCCTCTGTCCCAAATTAATTGTCCTATATGAATTTTGGAATTGTCCCAAAATAGTTGTTTCATTTATATTGGAGTACTATAAAGTGTGTTGAAAATGGATGAGATCACATAGAGTATTAGCCTATATAGAGAGTTCTTTAAAAAATACAAATATTTTAAATGAGACAACTAAAATGGGACAGAGGGAGTATAATATTTAGAGTATCCTATTCAAAGTAGCTCAAGCATCTGTCATCTACGTCAACATTGTAGATGGTTCCAACTAATAATAAATAAAGTTTCCTCTCTCTCTCTCTCTCTAATTTTGAATCGCATGACTAACTCGTCAGGTTGCTTGGCAACTTGCCACACCTCTCTAAGGAACTGATTACAAAGTTCTTAATCACATGACTTACTCTTTTGAGGTTTACTTGACAACGGGATCTGCTGCTTTTCTAGTTTTGCATTTAAGCTTTGAATCTATGGCAATGATAACAAAGACCCTTCTAACACCTGCAAAAGATGAGAACAACTTAATGTGCCAACTTTTTGAGCAGGAACAATTGGAAAAGAAAAAGGCAGAGTATGCAGAGACAATGAAGAATAAGATTGCCATCATCCACAAGGAAGCAGAAGAGAAGAGGGCAATGATTGCAGCGAAGCGTGGCGAGGAGCTTCTCAAGGCTGAGGAGATGGCTGCTAAGTATCGTGCCACTGGGCTTGCCCCAAAGAAGCTCCTCGGATGTTTTGGTGCTTGAAGTTATCAGACATGCACAAGGGGGGCTTGAAAAGAAGAAAATTAAAAACCGATAAAAAAATATAGAAAAAAGTGTGTTTTTTCTGTAAATTTTCTTATTGTGGTTGCTGTTTGCAAGGGTTTAGTGTTTTAGGTAGGCTTCTGCTGTTTTGTGTGATCTATTTGTTGATTATATTTTTTACATCTGCATATAAGATTGATGACAATTAAGTTTCAAAATATTCTTTAGTTTGAATTATTAGATTCTTATGTTTATCTTGTAGCTATTTCTGATCTGGTAATATTAGACAATGAGTGCAGTTAATTGAAAAACAAGTTTGTCAAATATACAAGTTTTCTGTTCCCTTACCATTTTCATTAACCTTCCATGGGTACACTTTCACTTTTTTGTTTTGAATTGGTAATGAAAATCCTATTTTACTCAATGTGCAAGATTCCACACTTGAACTCCGTTGTGGAAATCTTCACTTTCATCATCTGTGGGATTTCTAGGAAGTCGAGCACACAACTCTACTTGATTGCCCATAATTTTGTAAGTTTTCCCAAGAAGCAACGATTGCTAGCAAGTTGTAGAGTGATGAGAGTTTGTTGTTGAGGAAGGAGTCCCATAATTTAGCTGATACAATTTCTTTCTCCTTCGAATTTATATTGAATTGTACTACAGTGCTGAATTTATACCGTAACAGCTGCAACACAGTATTGAGGCCGATAAGGTTCGGCCCTCAAAATTCTGCAACGATTCAGTCGATACTCACAGCATTGGCCAAATTCGTTACCCAAGCCCAATACATTCCTATAGGCAGGAGTAACAAACCATCCATTATTTGGGTAAATTGTACTCAACTGAAAGGGATTTCCAAGCATTGTCGACGACTTACTTCACACTAAGGCATGCAAATACAAAGTGATGACCTAAAGATTTGTCCATAAAGCTCCTGCATTGGGAAGCGAGAGGTTACAAGTTCGAACCTCCATGGCCTTATCTTGGTGTGCCTTAGAGGTAGTGGGCTCATCCGTGGAAGTTTTAGTAGGACTGTATTTGAGTTTTCCACACGTTAATCCAAAAAAAATAAAATACAAAGTGATACCTAAAGATTGTCCGTAAGGTTCCCATGCTGCTGCCAAAAACTCAATACTGTCTTATTTGTTCTTCCTCTGGGTGGATCTCTATCAACCACATTGATGCTTAACCCAGATGATAGTTTAAACAGCTTAATAAGTATAGTGAATTTCCTATATGCTTCATAAAAAAAGGGATGGCATCACCCACTCTGTGGAGGTGGTGAAACATCTGAGGAGTGCAACCTGAACCCTTAAAAGCATTCAACTCAGCAGCGTTGGGAGTATTAGCCACAAAGGGATTTCGAGTGTCGAATTGAAGTAAAATTCACCTAATTCAATATATAAGCTTAGGTTCTAAAAAATTATGCTAGAGGATAAGGAAATCGGATAATCAACCACTCAAAAAGCCATAGAAAATTAGGCTCAATTTGATGCCAAAAAGTCAAATTCTCTATGGTGAAATCTAAGTTAATTTTCACTCACCAGGAAATCAAACAAAGGCCCAAATTTCACCATGGTTGGAATTTGCTCACCAGAAATTGACGAACTCAAGGCTTCGATAATGAATTCTTGTAAATTAAAATGCAAGAAAATTAAATGTTTAAACCCCTAAAATAAAATGAAACGAAATGCTAAATGTAGGGCAATGGTGTGGGGGTTTACTGGTGAGCTTCGAAAGAAATGATGAGTTTCCATGAAAAATAGAACATTAAATGAAAAACAAGGTATAAAAGAAATAGTGTAGTCACTTTTTAAATGCAGTGGGTTCTTGAAATTCTAGTGATTTTCTTCTTAATTTAGAGAGGTTAAAATGCAAAGTTTGGTAAAGTGCAAAAAAAAAATCTCTAGAACATGCGCTGTAACATGAAATTGAAGGAAAGAGATGTTCCGACCTGGATATCCACCTCAAAAGACTAGCCGGTAAGGTGGAGTGATCTAAGTCCTTTATACATCCCTAAATCTCCCTCTAAATTTCCAATGTGAAACTCGTTCGTATCCAGCTCCAATAATCTCCCTCGAACGAGACTAGTCATCTCGTCCGCCTAGAGGGATCTCTTGAGTCCACATAAGGTAGTCTGAGACCTGATTATGATAGGTGGATAACCCAAATATTTTATAAACCTTTAGATCTCCCTCTACACTTCCAACGTAGGACTCGTTCGTAGCTAACCCTAACAAGAGATCAAATGCAAAAAAGGCCTAAGTTTGATTCCACTCACCAATCAAGAATGGTTATAGTAGAGAATTACAGGATTGCAAAAAAAAAATCCATTCACTCAATATACCCTTCGAAGTTAAAGTGTAAGGACACTCAAAGTTCTCACTTTCTGAACATCCAGAAGCTCTCATATGACCAAATAAAAAACATATCCCCCTTTCAAGGAAGAAGAAACTGGAAATATATAGCTGAAAGTTGATCAACTCATCTCTTCATTTGTACTTGCAATAAGAAGAAAGATTCAATTCACCCAGCAGCGCTGCTGGGATGTGGGAAAAATCCCACATCAGCCAGCAGGGCTGGGTGGAGAGAAGTTATTAAAGAGGGCAACCCCTCCCCATCATGAGGCCTTTTGAGCTTGGCCAGGTGTGTGGGACACAAAGCAAAACCGTACGGGCCTAGGTGGGGCCTAAATCAGAAAATATCGTGATGAAGGTCAGGTTAGGTCAGGTCATCACAAGTGGTATTAGAGCACAGTTCAACACTCGGACTGTGGGGACTCTCTAATTGTGTGACTTGACTACTTGTCTGTGTGGACCCCTGTCAGTGTGACATGACAGAGCCGGGGACGGCTCTGGTCTAAGGAGGAGTGGGGTGTTAAAACAATGTTGCTGGGATGTGGGAAAAGTCCCACATCGGCCAACAGGGCTGGGTGGAGAGAAGTTATTAGAGGGGGAAACCCCTCCCCATCAAGAGGACTTTTGGGCATGGCCAGGTGGGTTGGGCCCAAAGCAAAACTGTGCGGGCCCAGGTGGAGTTCAAATATGACAATATCGTGATGGATGTAGGTTCAGGTAGGGTCATCGCGCTATACTTATAACAAATCATATATCTCTTAAACTACTACTGCACAAATTTCTAATGAGAAGTCCCCATATTATTAGGTAGTTTTTTGAAAAATTATGTTCAGAAAAAACATACCCACTGTTAGGAACTCTCCTAGTGATAGTGAGTGCAACTACAGGCAGGGCCGAGAGTGAGGACACCTGAATTAGAACCTTCCTTTGACCTCACAAGTGGACCAACCTGAGGATCATGCTGTGATGCAGGGTAATCTTTTGTTGTTTAGTACATAGGCTAGAGTTTTGTTTGATATTGGTGCCTCTCATTCCTTCATCTTTTTGCTGTTTGCATGTACTTTGGGTTTGAGATTTGAGGAGGTAGACAGGTCATTGTATGTTAGCTCTCCGTTAGGTCGAATGACTAGGGCTGACTGAGTGTGTAGGTCCTGCATTCTGACCATTGGCAGTATGGAGTTGATTTTTGACCTGTTGGTACTTGACATGACTTGATTTGATGTTATCTTGGGTATGGACTGGTTGTCCACTCACCGAGTCTGCATGGATTGTTTTCGGCAGAGGGTGTCAAGTTGTTCACCCGTACGAGATGAATTTGTCGGGAAGATGACTTCTTCTTCTGGTCTGAGTCTTGAGGACTCTAGGTGTGGTGTAGGATTGCATAGTTTAATAGCTAGTTTGGGGTGGGAGGATACATGGAGGACTGATGTGGAGTTGCCTCGGGTGGTGGGCGAGTTTCTTGATGCATTTCTTGAGAGGTTGACAGGCTTGCCGCCACACTGGGAGGTAGAGTTTGCCATCGACTTACTCCCTGGCACATCATGTCTCCCTCCAGTTGCTCGGTGAAAAACGTAATGTAATTGTTTTTATTATCTAAAATGAAGAACATTTCCCACTGGATGGCACCCACCAAGTTGAGGAGTCAATTAGATGAATTACTAGAGGTTGGTTATATTCACTCGAGTACATTTTCGGTGGGGTGCGCCGGCCTTGTTCGTGAAGAAGAAAGATGGCTCGATAAGAATGTGCATCGATCATCGGTAGTTGAATAGAGTTATTGTGAAATACCAACTACCGAGGATTGATGATTTATTTAACTAGTTGAGAAGGTCTTTAGGAAAACTGTAATACGCACCCCAGGTGTCGGTTCTCATGCATCAACATCACAACATGTGCACCATCCACACACCACAATATGTTGGGCATACAATACATCACACTATTCCATCCAACATATTAGCATCACACTATACATGTTCTCAAACACAGTATCTCTGTATGCTATTACACATATCCATCTACGCATGTTATCACATACAATACCCACATACGCTATCATACATAACATCGACGAATGCCATTATACACAACATATACGCTATACACAACATATACGCATGCTAACATACATATCCTCTATGCCTACTCATACCACAATCCACATACTCACGAATACACATGAAGGATCTTACCACAAGGTTGATGGTTGGACCCACTCTCCCGTACATTTTTTAGCTCGCCCACAATCCACATTTCAACGGTGCCCTTACATTGGTGGGCAATGCACGGGTATCAATATGGGCCCACAAACATCTTTCCATTCAACATAATCACTCAACGGACCCAATATTCTATTCCCACATCAATATAGAATTCTTATAAGGAATATAATGCGAATATCAAATGCATCAACCACAAGATAGTTGTGAATTGTTCTCCTCATCTAAATGAATTATACAGTATGTATCAAGAAGCCCTGAGTGTCGACAGGGAGTTTACCTAGCAAAATCGATTGTTTCAAATAAAATAAATACATTAAAAATCCATCGAAATATACTTCAGTCGAATATTCAAAGGTTCAGATTGGATAGTACGACCATCGGTCGAACTGAAGAGTTTGATCGGATCGTTCAATCACACGCAAACTGCAAAACGGCGGAAATCCAAAGTGAAATTTGGGGAAAAACAAGATAAAGGTAAAGAAACCATTTTTCATGTAAAATCTATAGCATTAAAGGGTCCAACTCATGATTTTCGAAATCAAATCTCCATTTTGGAAACCAAATTCATGATTAAATGCAAATAGAAATCAAAACAAGGAAAATGGAAGAGAGAAAGAGAAAATACCTGGAAATGGTGAAGACTAGCGAAAAAGATGGATTTCCAACGAGCTAAGGAGATAGTCTTAGGCGAGTGCCAATAGGAAGAGGAACACCGGGGAAAGAAGATAGAAGAAGAAAATGGAGGTTTGACTGGAGAAAATTGGGTTTGCCGGTGGCGAGGAAGACGGAGAGGGGTGATTGGGGCTTACTGATTTCTAAAAATGGCAGAGGACTTAAGGTTTTCCATAAACCCTCGGGAAAAACAGGCTATTTAAAGTAAAACTGAGTAAACATGTCGGGACCTTGAAAGGCAAAAAAAATATTTTTAAAACGGGTCATTAAAACAATAAGATACTTAGAAAAGATTGAGCTTCCGACAAAAGATGAGCAACTAGACCTACCTTCGCCAGTGTATGATGATTACGGTGATATTGAAAACGTTGTAGATGTGTTTACATTGTTGGAACATGGTGAAGATGATTCAGAGCAGTTGGAAGAATATGTGGTCGAGTCTACATTGTTAGAAACAATCATAGAAAGTTCAAAGCAAATTTCAGATGAGACTGTCTATGAGGGCGAGGAGAGGGAAACTTCATATCGATCACCATTCGTCATTAGGATATAGTTTAATCCTTTGAGCCATATGTGAATCCCATCTGGGATAAATTTCTCTCATATTGATAGTCAACCTTCGTTGACAAATTTTATAATTGATAGGACCTTATACATTTCTACAGAAGGATTGGTGTTTCATCTCAGGATCATGAGTGTGATATCAATGTGAGAAAAAGAAAAAGATAGTCGAATGCCAATAATCTCTACTCCTGTACAATACATTTAAACTCGATGACAAGTTCTTTCCAACGAGACAGAATGATTCGACCATCACACCAATACCATCACACCAATTGAAGGTCCATTAGAGGAAGATTGGGCCTAATTTGACTCCATAGATAAAATTCCACTTCAATTCCACTCAAGAATTGACAGAGGGAAGAGAGTACTTTGCAGACTTTCCAATGGACCTAGTTTCATGCAATTCTGAGCACAAATGAGACAGAGATAAACCAAGGCATGTTTCATAGTGTTTTGGGCGTCAAAGCCCACTTTAGAAAGCTCATTTGTTGCATGAAAGCTGAATGGACAAATTTCCACCTCACCCTCCATCTCATTGGTTATGTGGATGCCACATGAATGCAAACGTGGCATGGAGTCTTCAAAGATGACAAGCTTTGGGCACTTAGGGCTTGTGAGGACCACGAAAGACCCAACTTAGAAGGTTCAAATTAACAACACTCCAAGTCGGGCATGTGCAATCTTGTGGAGGAGATTCCGGAGGATCCAATCAAGGGTGTAAATATTGATACCGAATTTTGTACTCCTGGATCCAATCTTAACAACAATTTGAAATAGGGTCAAGAGAGATTCATGTTGCTTTTATGATGTAATAATTCCAGATGGATTTTTCCCATTGGTAGAAGACCTAGATAGCAATAAGCACATTTAGCAATTGCTTGGGCTTGTGAAGCTTCTAGGTTAGCAAGTTTTAAAATTTTTTTTTTATAGAATTTAGTGGTTGAAGAATCATATAAATACATGTGTAATGCATACTTTGGAATTGAATACAATTTGAAACTGAAACCTTTGGTTAGAGTCTCTCCTGGTGATGTGAAATCTAATTTGGCTCTTTTGAATTTTATTTTGTATTTTTGTTTGAATTGATTTTTAAGTCAATAGTTTGTTTATTTTTACATAATAAATTTGAATGTTCATGTCTTGCATTTTTCAATTGCGTGGTTAAATTTGAATTCCACAACAAAATTAATGCAAGATTTCATTTCATACATAGATTGGTTTATTTCATGTACATTTAATTTTGAAGATTTGATTTATTGCATAAAACCTTGCATTCGAAGTCACAATTCCACATTCATTTTAATTTCAATTGAGCACCTAATTTCATTGGTGAATTTTGTTCAATCAAAATCATCCAAGTGAAATTAGTGCCACCTTCCTTTTCTTGAGAGTAATTGAGAACTGAACTAGGATTTCCATTGTTAAAGACCTTGATTCAAGATTTGAAGATTCATATCTAAATTCTAATTTGATGGTCTAGGAAATGTATTGGAGAACATCTATTCTCTTGTAGTTACAACCTTGGCCATGACTTTTGACTTTTAATTTTTTGCCATTTTCAGTCTCTTTGAAAAGCAGGTAACAGCTCTCATTCTATCCTCAAGACCTATCAAATAGACCCTTAAAAAGAACATGCCCTGTACTCCACATGTTCTATTCTTATTCACTCCACCACATTGTAGAACCTGAATTCTAAAATAGAATTGATTTGAACACTTAGTATTTATACTAACATACAGCACTGGATGAAGTAAAAATGAAAATTTTATATCTTACCTTTTCACTTTTTAATTTACCACAATAAAATAAAGAAAAAATGCCATCCAATCCCCAGTGTGGATAAAGACACCGGCGTTAGTAAGATTATTTTTTCATGATGGTTTCCTTTTCTAATCTATCAATTTGTTACCGCATGGTGATGAATAAATCATTACAATACATTTAAGTAAATTCTAATACTTATATTTAGACAAATGCAACTCTATACAGCTGTGTCAGCTCCACAGCCTAGCATCTTCAACTGTCGGACATGGCGGCTCAACATACAGACTCCATCCACCCATGTCCTGGAATGATGGTGTGCCTTATCTCAGTTTTTTAATTTAAAATTTTTGAAACCAGCACTCAATTTCTATCAATTTATGTGCAGGCGGTGTAGGCGGCCGCATAGGCCCCCAGTCATAAAGCCCTAACTCCCCCACCACATAAACTCCTTAATATACCAATCACAAAGGACCTTTGAAATCTTACTCCACCTAGGACCCTGAGATTTTAGAGGATCTCACGGCCGGCCCTGTGTACATGTATCAGACAATGCTAATCTTCTCTTCTTCCAATTTTACACTCAACTTCACCTCATCAACTGACTGTCATGACAAGTTCTTCCATACCAGTTAGAAACCAGCCACTTAGCGTGTCTGGGCTGACTATTGTCCAGTTCAGATTCTTAAGTGCAAGCGTTCTCCTCTTTGTCCATTGGCGATCTTCACTCTTGCCTACACTTCCCTTTTTCGTCTCATACCCCCTTCAGCCAATGCATTATGCAATTGAAACATCAAAACCATCTCACTATGCGTCGTACTGTTCCATTCCTTCGCTTTTCTCTCTGGCAAAACAATGATGGCTTCTTCCAATAGCATCCACAACATCTTCCAGCAACTCTCCTTGCATACAGTCTTTTGTGGATATGATAGCAAACCATCACCTACAATCAGGATAAACTCCTTAATTAATATGAGAAGTTCCGAATGGTTCACGGAGACTCAACAAGGTGTTAGAGTAATGTGGAGCAATGTTTTAAAATCTACTCATAGAGCGACCCATCTTAGAAGAAGGGTGTGTTAAATAAGATTCAACCGGATTGACCCATAGTCAAAACCGGTCAAATCCGTGTCATTAATATAATATTATAAATAATGTTAAATTATTAACTAAACTTTAATTAATGAGTTCAAATAAAATTTTATGTAAAAAATAATTTTATCGATATAATATTTTGTCAATATATATTTTAGTGGTTGAGAGCAATGTTTTAAAAACTGACAGGTCTGCTGAATCATTTCACAGGAAAGTTGGATTAAATAAACTCAGTCAAACTCGTATCCAATATAATATGATAAATAATATTAAACTATTAACTATTAAATAAGTATGAAATAATTTAATAGATAAATAAAATATAAAAAAATATAAAAATAAAATATAAAATACAATACACATAATAAAAGACAAGATTATATTTTCATAAAAAAATATTCTTGTTCCTACAGAAACAATTATAAATACCAAAAATTAATAATTCAACGTCTATGTTCCAATATCATCCTAAACGAAAACATTTCATAATCTATGATCTCATACATTTAATATTTAAATCCAAATTTATTTTTTATTTAAATTCAATCTTTTCTAAAAAATTGTAATGCAGCTACAATATTTCATTTCACATTTGTTAGTTTGGAAACGAAAAGTTTAGCGGTTGTTCAATGGACTATGTTAGATGGTGAACTTCCAATATCTGAATGATTAAATAGATTACTGTAGAAGTATTAAATTATCCAAGAAGAAAATTAATTAAATTAAATTATTTTTATTTTTTATATAAGATAAAAATTAAATTGTGATATCTTGAAATCAACACACATTCCATCTTTTCAAAAGACGGAAAGCAAAAGAAAAGTTGAAGACTTTTCATATGATTAATATAAAAATATAATGTTTTGTCAATATGTATTTTAATCATTCAAAAAATCGTTTGGTATAAATATTATTTGATTTTTATTAAGTTGTTATTTTATCTTTTATTATTAAAAAAAGGTAAACTAAGCTAATCACGTTGGAGATTTTGGAAATCACGTTTGACTTGAAATGAGGAAAAGAGTAGTAGTTTATATTTTATTGGAAATCATAAGGAGATGGGAGAAAATCATAAGGAAATATAAAATATAAATGGCTGCCCATACAGACACCCCCATTTCTTTCCAGCACACATCGCATTTCAAATTCTTAGTGAAAATTACGTTTTTGCCCTTCCACGTGGAATCGTGCGATTGAATAGACAGTTCATTTTCGTTTCGATCGATCGATCTTAGGCATATATAATCGTGCAATCGATTACAGGAATCATCCAATCGAACCTCCAAATGGAGTATAGAGAGATTTTTTCAAAAGAAATCATTTCTCGACCGATTTTTACAAACAATGTATCAAAATTCATCTACTTTGAATTTTATGAACTCTGGGATTAATTTTAAGTGAAAATGGTATAGTTTTGGTCTTAAAAAATCATATCTAAAGAATTAAGAGGGAATATCATTTTTCCTTAATTCTTTGGGTACGATTTTTGAAGTCCAAAAATATACCATTTTCACTTAAAATCAGTCCCGGAGTTCATAAAATTGAGAGTAGATGAATTTTGATACCTTGTTTGTAAAAATCCTTGGAGGTTCGATTGGAAGATTCCTGAAATCGATTGTACGATCCCTGGAATCAATCGCATGATTGTATACGCCTAAGATCGATCGATCGAAGTGAAAATGAACTGTCTGTTCAATCGCACGATTCCACGCGGAAGGACAGAAACATAATTTCCACTAAGAATTCGAAATGCAGTGTCTGCTGATAGGAAATGGGGGTGTCTATATGGGCGACCAATATGAATAACGATGGGAGGATTTCCATTAAGGAATATTTTATATTTTGTATAAATACCATAAAGTTTCCTAACTTTACTTGAGAGGAAAGTTAGAACCCTTCTACGTCAAAACGAGAAGAAGAAAAGGCAGAGGAAAGTCAGGAAACCCGAAGAAGAAAAGGACGCCGCCTTCGCACTCAAAAGGATGAGAAAGGAAGCCATGGAAATTCCTTTGATCGTTTAAGTTAGATTTTTATCGCAAGTGAGATCTTTTTTTTTAAAATCACCAGGTTGAACCACGGACCCAGACGAGTTTTAAAATGACTCTACCCGTCGTGTAACCAGTCATAGGCTCTAGAATAATGTAGAGTTATCTAGTGTTGAATAGTGTGTGGAATGTCGAAAAATATTATGGAACTATGTAGTCTTCTAAGTAGCAAATGGAAGACTCATAGAGTAGTGTAGATCTGTGTGGAGTCAGAAGCGTAAAGAATCTTAGTGTGTTCTAGAACAAAGTCTAGAACTTTCATGGTGTAGGACAATGCCACTTGACACAATCCTAGCCATTTATGCTTCAGGTCTTAGTATGAAAGGAGTTAAAGAGCTCATTTGAAAACAACGTCAACATCTCAAGCGCTTGAGAGAGGAGTCAAGCTACGGAAGAGAGGAGTGCTTGGAGTTGAACTCCCCAGGTGTTGGAGCTTGTTGGTTCAAGAGTATGTGTGTGAGTACTTGCAAAGTGTCCAAGATCCGTACTCCTCTTTCATCATCAATATAGTTGAGTTCAATTTGTTTAAGTCATTCCTGTGATTAAGTTGTGTGATTACTTCAAAGTGTGACCAAATTGGTTGAAGGCGTAAGACGGACTGTTCGAGTGAGTGCCGATGGATTGAAATCAAAGAAGGATTCGCCTAGTCCCATAAAAACATGCTTGTTGGGTGTTACAGAACCAAAAGATGGAATCTCGGGTGCAGCAAGGAACAATGGCTGAATAAACAATCATGGCTTTTCTATGTTATGCATGTGCAAACAATCCAAGTATCCAAAGGACAACTCAAAAGTAAAGAAAAGGCTCGGAGTCATCCACAGGATCAGTGGATTGGCAATAACAAATTTGAACAATCCGAACTATCAATAACCAATAACCAATTGAAACCCACATCGACAGTGCTAAATATGAAAGAACTCATATTAATTGTAGTCATGTACGCGACATGAACAAGTTTCACCCAGAAAATAAATATAATTGAAAGATAAAAGAGATGGCTTCACACCAGATGTAGAAAAGGAAGACTTCACACCTAAACCCAGATTCATGCCAAGAGAAGGCAGACATGAAGTAAATGTAGATAGCAGAAATTTTAGTGCACTTGCAGCAGTTAGGCCACATGGAACAAGGGGCCTTCATGCTCGTTGCCCTCGAGTAATGGCATTTATTAATAACTAACCTTCTATCTATGAACTGTCTGCTGGTTTAAGATCTTCCCAATGCCATTAACAGTAATTCAGTGCTTTCATTTGTGACTTCCATAAGAACCTTCCTGTTGGGGCTGCTGTGAATGAGTTCCACATTGAAATTCTTTTAAGGGTATATAAAGGACTTGAGTCACTCGACCTAACATGCTAGTCTTTTAGGCAGGAAGCCCAAGTCCTAACACTTCCTCCCCTACTGCCGCTTTAGCAGCATTCTCTCAATTTGTTTATCCTACCACATCATGTTGATGAGACAATTGACTTTAATGATGATTGTATTTACATCATGGAGACAACATGAACTGTGCTCCTCTTTTGGCCTGTTACTAACTTTTCAGCATACTTTCCTCACTTCCACTTCAGTAATTGGTATCTACATTTCCTCTTGAAAAGGTTGTTTTCAAGTGCCTAATTGTTCTTTTTAGGAAGGATAAAAGAGCTTCAATCTATGAAGCATGGATACTTCAAAACCCTTCGAATATCCATGTCGGGTGCGTATCCGACACAGATACGGCTCAAATATGTGTAGGATGCGCACTCAATTAATGAAAATATTTTTTAAATGCGGATACGCCACCGATACGTCACCAATATGCCACCGATACACCCGGACATGCGACACCCATATGCGTTTTATTTTAGTCACTTATTTTTTTCTTAAGTGACTTTTGTTTGTTTGAAGTGGTGTTTTCTGTTATGAAAATAAATGTAAATCACACGATAATCAAACCACACATGACACAAGGTTTTTACGCGGTTCACCCGAAGGCTACGTCCACGGAGCGATTGCTCACTTCACTATGAAGAAGATGAATTACATGGTGCTACAAAGAATCTTTCCATAGTCTCTCCTCTTCTCTGACAGAGAGAAATCTTACAACAACTTAACCCTAAAGAGAATAACTTACCCTTATATAATCTAGGTTTACAAGATAACTTAGGCCTAATGGGCCCAACTTATTGTTGGCCTATTGAGCCAAACCCAACAATCTCCACCTTGGCGAAATATGTCCAACCCTTGAAGACTATTGAAATGATGTGTAGCACCTCCACCCGGTGGGAGTGACTCCCACCACTCCTGCACCTCAAAGGTGCAGGTCCAATCTCTAGCATGATGAGAGATTGAGTAAGTCCAGGCAATGCCTGAACTTTTCTACGGTAACCGGCTTGGTAAGCATGTCTGCAACATTCTCATATGTGTGAATCTTCAGAATGGAGATCTCACCAGTTGCAACCCAGTCTCAACCCTGTGATACATCACTGCTATGTGTTTTGTCCTGACATGATATACCTGATTCCTTGACAAATAGATTGCACTCTGACTGTCACAATATATGGAGATTGATTTATGATTAATCCCCAAACGATTCACCAAACCTCTCAACCACACCGCTTCTTTAGAAGCCCCTGTCAATGCCATGTACTCTGCCTCTGTAGTGGATAACGTTGTAGTAGACTGAAGCACTAACCGCCAACTGATGAGCCTACTGGCAAGTGTATAAACATAATCAGTCGAAGATCTCCTTATATCTAGATCTCCTGCATAATCAGCATCTACATATCCAATCACAGTTTCTGACCCTTGTTTTCTTTCAAATATTATACCCAAGTCTTTGGTGCCCTTCAAATACCTGAGAATCCACTTGACTGCATTCCAGTGCTCTTTTCCTGGATTCGCCATACATTTGCTAACTACATCCATTGCTTGAGCAATATCTGGCCGAGTACAAACCATGGCATACATGAGACATCCCACTGCATTAGCATATGGCGTTCTTGACATTTCTGCAACTTCATCATCTGTACTAGGACACTGTCTAGCACTCAAGCTGAAATGAGTTGCAAGTGGAGTAGGCACTGGCTTTGCTTTCTGCATGCTGAATTTCTCAAGTACTTTTGAGATGTAATTCTTCTGTAATAACCACAGCTTGCTTGCCTTTCTGTCTTTCCTGATTTCCATCCCTAACATCATCCTGGTTGCCCCAAGGTCCTTCATGTCAAACTCCTTACTTAACTGGGATTTGAGTTTAACTACCTTGGACATGTCCTTATATGCGATGAGCATATCGTCCACATATAGCAATAGAAAAATGAGAGCATCATCAAGCACTTTATAGTATACACAACAATCATACTCACATCGCTGGTAGCTAATCTGCAACATATAGGAGTCAAAGCGCTTGTACCATTGTCTTGGAGATTGCTTAAGTCCATACAGTGACTTCTTTAATCTGCACACATGATCTTCCTTGCCTGCTTATTTGAATCCTTCAGGTTGTTCCATGTAAATAGATTCCTCCAAATCACGGTGAGAAAGCTGTCTTTACATCTAATTGTTCAAGCTCCATGTCGAACTGTGCTACCATAGCCAACAACACCCTGATAGATGTATGATTTACAACTGGAGTGAATATCTCATCATAATCAAACCCCTCCTTCTGTGAGTAACCTTTTGCTACTAGCCGTGCTTTGAACTTTGGCTTATCATTTTCTTGCAATGCTTCCTTTTTCTTGAAAACCCATTTGCAGCCAACTGGTTTTCTGTCATTTGGTTTCGGAACTAACTCCCAGATGGAGTTAAGGTGAAGAGATTCAATCTCATCAATCATGGCACTCATCCAACCTTCTCTTTTGCTCTCAATAGCCTCCTGGAAAGTGGTCGGATCACCGCTACTGGTGATAAGAGCAAAATGTACCTCCTCATTATCCCACCCAAGCCTTTAAGGTGGCTTGATGGTTCTTCTTGTTCTTCCCTGTACCAAACTAGTGGGCTCCTGCTGAGCCTCTATCTGTTCCTCACCTCCTGACGTGCTGGTCTCATCTTGAACCTTTGTTTGAATTTGAGTTGTGGTTTCTGTGCTAGGTGGAACCAACTCTGTAATCACTTTTTGTTTGTTGCTTTCTTGAACTTCTTTCTCAAGTTCACTCTTCACCATAGAAGCTTCATCAAACACTACATCTCTGCTGTGGATTACTTTTCTGTTTGTTGGATCCCATAACTTGTACCCCTTCACTCCCTTCTCAAACCCGAGAAATATGCACCTGAGTGACTTGGAGTCTAACTTGGATCGCTGATCACTAGGGATGTGTGCGTAAGCTGAATAACCGAATATTCTCAAAACTGAGTAGTCCACTTCTTTACCTGACCACACCTCTTCTGGAGCTTTTAGATTGAGGAATGTATTTGGTGACTTGTTGACTAAGTAGCATGCATGATTGACTAATTCTGCCCAAAAGCCATTGGATAAGCCTGCATGAATCCTCATGCTCCTCACTCTTTCCAAAATAGTCTTGTTCATCCTCTCCGCAACTCCATTCTGCTGAGTCGTCTTGGGAATGGTGAAATGCCTTGTGATGCCCTCATCTCTGCAAAACTATGTTGGTATTCACCAGCATTGTCTGTCCTTAGATACTTGATTTTTTTGCCTGTTTGATTTTCTACCTCTGCCTTCCACTCTTTGAACTTAGAGAAAACTTCTGATTTTTCCCTTATGAAGTAGACCTCGACCTTTCTTGCGAAATCATCTATGAAAGTCACAAAGTAGGAAACTCCACCTTTTGACTTAGCCGGGGATGGGTCCCCACACATCTGAACGAACATAGTCCAAAATACCCTTGGTTCTAAAGTTTTTATCTGTAGCTTTAATGGTCACCTTACTCTGTTTGCCATACAAACAAAACTTGAAGAATTCTAGCTTGCATGATTTAACCCCTTTTAACAGTTGTCTTTTATGGAGTTCTAATATGCTCCTCTCACTCATATGCCCTAGCCGCATATGCCATAACTGAGAATCATCTGTACTGTATTCTTCTTCTGTGGAGACTGCCGCTCCACCTGAAACTGTATCCCCTTTCATTCTGTAGAGGTGGTTAGACAATCTGATGTCTTTCATTAAAACCATTGCACCCTTTGACACTTTGAGTGTGTCATCCTTTCCAATGAATGTGCACCCGCTTGCTTGAAGTGTGCCTAAAGAAATCAGATTTTTCCTAAGTGCTGGCACATGTCTCACTTCTCCCAATGTTCTCACAATTCCATCAAACATCTTGATTCTAATGGTCCCTTTTCTTATGGCTTTACATGGTGCATCATTTCCCATAAGAACACTTCCACCATTATAAGAATCATATGATTCAAACAAATCACGGTTAGGGCACATATGATAAGAACAACCAGAATCTAAAATCCATGAATCGGATAGAGTCGAACCTTGCGAGACAGATAAAATACCTGCTTCGTGTTGTGAAGCTACGCCGGCTGTGCCATTCTTGTCAGCCTCCTTCCCATCTGTGCTATTCGTCTTGAGTTTCCGGCAATTTTTCTTCCAATGCCCTTCTTGCCACAGTAGTAGCACTTTCCTAAGTCTTTGCCTCTCGACTTTGATCTGGAGTTGTATGTTCGTGTCTTACTCTTATCCCAAGTCCTGCCACGATCACTGAATCTTCCTTTCATTAGAAGACCCTCTGCACGTAAGTCGCTTCTGGTGGACTTCTTCCTTGCTTCATTTGAGATGATCACTTGAGTAACCTCATCAAGCTTGACTGTCTCCGTTCCATATAGGTAGTCACAAAATGATCATGAGAGTCTGGTAGAGAGGTCAACAATATCATAGATTTGTCTTTATCGGTGAACTTAGCCTTTAGCCTCGACAGTTCACTGATTATTCGGTTGAATGTGTTCATGTGCTCCAACACATCATACCCTTCGGCCATCTTCAACCCAAATAACTGCTTCTTCAAGTGAAGCTTGTTTGACGACGACTTACCCATGTAGAGCTGCTCAAGCTTTTCCCATAGTTCCTTTGCAGTCGTCTCCTCCATGACGTTGTACAACACTTCGTCAGAGATATAGGCTAACTGCCTTCTTGTCAACTCTTGTCCATTCGACATCTTTCATCTCCACTGGCATTTTATCTTTGCTGGACAATGCTACATCAAAGTCTTTGTGTATCAGAATGTTTGTCATCCTCAGCTGCCATAATCCGAAGTTACCTCTACCATCGAATTTGTTAACTTCAAATTTGATGCCTCCGGTTGATCCCATTGATGCCATTGTCTGGATTGAAGGGAGCTCTGTGCTTCAAGTCCAAAACAGTAATATACTCCAGTCACCGCGTAGATCTCGTCACTGTGGGCGCATTGGCGAAGACGGATCTGAATTCCGAGTCTGTATGACTCCGGAAACTGCGAAACAATCTGAACCGTAGATTTTGACTATTGATTCTGACTGTTCTAAGCACTGTCTGACAATCTGTCAAACACTTGGTGGCTGAACTGTAGCATTGTTGTTTGCTTGCTGCAAACTTGGGATGGTGTTGTGTTGTTTCTCAAAATCTTTCCTTAATGAGGCAAATCACCAAACACTTAGTGGGCAGCTCTTCTCTGCCTTCACTAAGACAATTTGACTAACACTTCCTTGCTGTCCTTTTTCTCCCTCACTCTGTCACGACTGAGTGCTGTCAATAGTGCTGCTAAATGTTTCTAGCTGTCTCCGATCTGCCCTGCAGTGGGTTTTACACTTGGAAATCTCTGAAACTCGGATCTGAGAGAGAGGTGAGAAAGACCAATAACTGCTTCGGCTGCTTACGCACAGGTGGTTCTGCTACGCTGGATTCGGTCTACTCCAAAATGAAACCCTTCACTGTGACTGGATCGGCTGGCTGGCTCGGACAGTACAGCCCTCTGATCCTCCGTTGCCTGGGACCTGTGCTGGGATCTGCAACTGGGTTTCAACTCTAGAACTCGGATCTGGAGCACGAATGTGAAACCCCCTTCCTGTTGCTCACGATTTGCTCGGGAGAAACTGCTCCACACGCTGCAAAGCTGACTTGCAGTCTGCCTGTGCTAATCGATCTCTGAAAACGGATCTGATTTCCACCGCACTGGGATCTATCCAAAAGAAGACTGCCTCTGCGATGGTCTCTGCGCCGCCTCGAACGAGATCAGCACATGGGTCTGAGATCGAAAACTGGAAGCCCTCCTTCCTTGAAACCGACGCCCCCTTGACTGGGTTGCAATCGCCCCTGCTCTGCAACGTCTTTTCCTGCCTTTGTCGTGCTCTGGTTGTGGAGCTTAAAATCGCAGCCGATCCTAGCTCTGGTGGAGGGAGACCTGATGATCTGCCCTCAGTGGGCTATCAATCTGAAAACCCCCTTATGCGATGGGTTTCAAAAACTGAAACCCCCTTTTCTGCTGCCGATCTGGTGTGAGGACAGATCTAAACAGATCTGTGCCTTTTCGAAAACCCAGACGCTGGTTGCCACTCCGTTCGTTCTCAGATTTAGGCTGAAGTGCCTTTTCCTGCTGCTCTCGTGAAGCAACGGATCACTGGATTTTGCAAACCGACGATCTGCGCATGGGATTCCTCTGCGCCGACGATTTGTTTCTCTGCACCGATGGGATCTGATTTCCAATCAGAAAATCCCCTTTTGAATCTCGGTGGAACTATTTTCTCTCGAACTGGTAAACCCAGAGAAACCCTTTTCTAAAGATCGACTCTGGTTCTGCAGCCCCCTTTCTCAGCTTAGATCTAAACTGCACATCTTCAATAAAACCGACTGCCCCAGATTTGGTTGATGCCGATTTGTGATGGTTTGGATTTCCCTAAGTGTGATTCTGCCCGGATCCAACGAACCTGGCTTTGATACCAATTGTTATGAAAATAAATGTAAATCACACTATAATCAAACCACACATGACACAAGGTTTTTACGTGGTTCACTTGAAAGCTACGTCCACGGAGCGATTGCTCACTTCACTATGAAGAAGATGAATTACAGGGTGCTACAAAGAATCTCTCCATAGTCTCTCCTCTTCTCTGACAGAGAGAAATCTTACAACAACTTAACCTTAAAGAGAATAACTTACCCTTATATAATCTGGGTTTACAAGATAACTTAGGCCTAATGGGCCCAACTTATTGTTCGCCTATTGAGACAAACCCAACATTTTTTTTATCATGTACTTAGTATTTGTTGACTCTTTTATCTCATAGTAGAATTTATGATTTTTTTGTAAATGTCTGAATTTATTTTGTTGATATATAAATATATGTGTATACATATACACATACAACACAAACACACACATACACATACATACATACATATATATATATATATATATATATATATATATATATATATATATAATTTTTTTTTTAATTTGGCGTACCCCACCGTACCCGTATCCTAGTTTTTCAAACTTTGCCGTATTTCCGTATCGGATACGTGTCATATCCGATACGCGCACCCATATCGGTGCTTCTTAAGCATCCATTGAGAGCAATGACATTGTACCCTAAACCACAATTGAAGGTACCTTTCTTGAAATATTTTAGGTATATTGGGAAATAAGAAAATTCCTAGGCACATTTGAAAATATGAATCATAAACCAAATTTTTATGATTCCATGAGAGTTCCATTATGGTAATTTCAGAGATGAAATTAATCGAAATGCTTCCTTTTCGGTTCGGAAACAAACCAAAGAGTTTCAGTTATGAATTTCCTTACCTTCCTACTTCCCTGCTCTTACATATTCATTACATTCATAATATGTAACTGCAGTAAACTGCAGAGAAACTATCCTAATACTGCAGATAACTGTAGGAAAACTACCCAGAACAGTTATGAGGCAAACCCAATCCAGTCCCTGTTGTTATGAGGCAAACCCAATCCAGTCCCTGTTGTTTCTCCTGCAGAAACTGCAACTGCTATAGTTTCTGCCTACTGAAACTGCAAGATAACTGCAGTATGACTCAGTGGCCTCACTGATAGCAATGATTCAGGGTCCAGCTGGGCCCATAATCTGATGGTGGGTCGCATCAAGTTCCTTCTCCTTTCAGACAAGCCTTGTGCTCAAGGCTGAGATTGGAAAATTTTCGGTCGAGTTGGTCCACCGACTTCCATGTAGCTTCTCTAGAGGCAGTTGTTTCCGCTGGACGAGTGCCTCAGTAATGTATTTCGCTCCCTGTTTAATCCATTGATAGTCCAGGATCTTGTCCGGTTCCAGCTAAATTTCACCTTCCTCATTCATGGCAGGGACCTTGCTGCTTACAACAGTCGGAAGCCGACTGCTTGCTTTCAGTCGGGATACATGGAAAACTGGATTCAATTTAGAGTTGGGTGGTAATTCGATTCGATATGCCACCAACCCAATTTTTTCCAAAACCCAAAATGGTCTAAAGTAGCAATTGGCAAGTTTTTGGCAAGTCAGTTGATAGATTGAATTCTGACAATATGGCTGCAGTTTCACATAGACTAAGTCACCTGCTGAAAATTCAAGTTCTCGTCAGTGAGAGTTGGCTTGTTGCTTCATTCGATGCTGAGCCTGACCGGGATTTTCTTTAAGTTGCTTGAGGTTTCAATCGCGATTACTCAACTCTTGGTCTATGTCATTGACTCGAGATAGTTGTGTGAATAATACATCAACTGAGGAGGATCCATCCCATATAAAGCCCAAAATGGAGTCATGTTGGTTGACTGTTGGTACACTGGATTGTACCAATATTCAGCCCATGGAAGATAATTGGCCCATTGCTTCGGCTTTTGTCCAATAAAACAGTGCAGATTCATTTCCAAGCACATGTTTACTACTTCGGTTTGGCCATCAAACAGTGGATGATATGCTGAACTCATGTTGAGACGAGTCTCTTGCAGTCTGAAGTAGTCCTGCCAGAATTTGTTGATAAAGATATGAACACGGTCGCTAACTATTGGCCGATGCACGTGGTGAAGTTTGCTAACTTCAGAAATGAACATTTCAGCAACCATTTTAGCCATGTAGGGTGGGAAAAGCAATGAAATGGGTGTGTTTCCCGTCACCCTGTCCACCACCACCATAATTATATTCTTCCCATTTGACTTGGGTAAACCATCAATGAAATCGAGGGAAATGTCTTTCCATACTTGGTTGGAAACCGGTAGAGGTTGCAAGAGCCCAACTGATGTTTGCATCTCATATTTGTTTCTTTGACAAACATTCCAAGCCACAATGTAGCCTCTAACTTCCTTCTTCATAGCTGGCCAATAGAAATTTTATTTGAGTCGTTTGTAAGTGCGTAGGACTCCCGAATGGACCCCAATCAGCATATCATGGAATTCTATCGATAGCACTGTTTTATGGGCTGAATTTGGAGAGACAACGATCCTTCCTTTGTAATACAATATCTCCTCAAAATCCATGAGGGTTGGCTTGACGATTAAGAACCCCAATAAGTAATAGGAGATTTTAGATTCAAGTCCCACTCTCAATATATAAGGACCACTTCCCCTAGTTTTACTCAGTGTGTATAGATAAGGAGGTTTGCATATGCCCCAAAGACCTAGTCCGGTGTCCTAAGAGGCCTGGATACTTTGGACCAAAAAAGAAATACAATATCCCGTCAGGGCTCATATAATAGCTCGTCTTTCAGCCGTTGATGGAGCTTTTGCAGATGGATATAAGAGTGGTTTTCTTGTCTAATACCAATGAGAATGTTAGCCTTGGAATCAATAAAGCTACCAGTTCACCCAGCTTTGGGTGTCGAAATAGGGCATCAACTACCAAATTCTCCTTTCTCGTCTTACAGACAATTTCATAGTCTTACCCCAGCAGTTTAGAAAGTCGTCATTGTTGCTCCAGAGTGACGATTCTCTGTTGTAAGATGTGATACCCCACCCAGATGGGCAGAGCGCCAGCCAACACATCAACTATGGTTGATGTGTCGGGCAGCCCAGAGTGGGTGTTGGAGTCCCACATCGGAAGTGAGGGTGTAAATTGAGGGATTTATAAGTGGCTGCCCTCCAACAAGAAAGACGCGTTTTGGGCCTATCCCTAGTGAGCCAGGCCCAATCCAAACCCGTGCGGGCTCATGCGTGTGTGAGCGCGTGCGAGGCTTAAAGCAGAAAATTTCTTACTGAGTTGAGCCCTAAGCCCTGTGTTCAGGTCGGGTCGTTACATAAGAGGTGTATGAGGCTCCTTTGATCAATGTGAATTTCAAATCATCGGCCGAGCAAATACGGGTGCCAATGATTCAATGCACCTTGCACCTTTTCATTTTTGGTACTAAAATGCAAATATTAAAATACAGTTTTCCTCAAAGGGTGAAAATGAGAAATACATTAAACATATGGACAAATCTAATAATTATATTGATTATGATCGATCCACATAATAAACATTTTATTTTTGTTTGTTTGAGAGAAAATATTTTGATTGGATTGGTGGTGGATGGATCTTGTGATATAAACACTTTTAACCCTCTTCTTTTATTTATGATTTTCATTTTTTAGTGGTTGATACTATGCACTACGCTTTTGTCATTTACTTCTCAATTTCTCATATTATGCACTTGTGCTGCTACATTTGATATATTTTCTTTATAGTATATATTGCATTGTTTAGCTGATGGTGAGTTGAAAATGTAAGGCATTTGTCATTTATATTTTAAAAATAGATGTAAATAATTGAATTATATTTATATTTTTTTTGAAAAGTATTTGTATTATATTTATATTAGTGCAAAGAATATAGAATTAAATAAATACACCAAGGTTGTCATAAACGTATCGTATCGTGAATCGGTTTAGGAGTGTGAACCGTGAATCGTGAATCGTAAATCGTACAATCGTAAGATTCATAACATTTTGTTCAATTCCTCATAATATATATGTAAATATGCAAACAATCATCCAAAAAAAGAATAAAAATATATTAATATGATATTTAAATATAAATACACAATATTATGTAAATATTGTGTAACAGTATAACAATATATTGTAATACAATATACAGTATAATATTGTATGGTGTCCAATAATGTTGGGTACTTGTGTTAGGTCTGTGGAGCCTGATTGTCAGATATTTACTGGTAATCCCATTCCCACTAGCCTTGTCCAGGGGCTACGGGGCGGAGCCCCCAAGCAAAAAAAATTTATTGGAGGGAACCACATAAAATCCTTGTGTCTTGTATGTGATTGATATGTGGTTTTGTTTTTCCGTTCATTTTTTGCATTCTCAACTTTAACAGAACAATGGTAGAATAAGAAATAAGAAGAAAAAAAAAAATAGAAAAAACGAAAACAAAACAGTGGAATAAGGAAAAGAATAGAAAAAACGAAATAGAAAGGGATTAGAGACGAAGAGAAGAATAAAAAGAGAAGATTTTCAAAACAATAGATTAAGAAATAAGAAAAAGAACAAAAATAAATAAAGAAAAAAAACAAAGGTTATATGAATCGTCCAAGACTGCGATTCGTACGATTCGCGAGTCAAGGAAAAATCGCTGATTTTTATTGTTTTTCGATACATGATGCGACTCGAGTCGCATCACCTATCGATTCGATTCGAATCGCACGATTCGACTCGCGAATTGTGCGATTTTGACAACCTTGAAATACACATATCTAAAAAATATATAAAAAAGTGTGCCTAGAACAAAAAAGTTTGTGCCTTAAGTGCACTTTGCGCCTTAGGTTCGAGAACCCCCTTTATCTAGAAATGCTCCAACAAATAAAGTTAGGGCTCTAGCAATCATACGACCTCACTTGGAGGTAATTTGAATCATACTTGCATTTAAAAAAAAAGTGGGAACCTTTTTTATCATCTTTTTTCCATGGATGTGGTCAGACATGCACTAAATTGCATACACATGTGTTGCTCATCTCTTCTCTCCTTACATCTAATCATTTTCCATAAAGGATCTAGTGAAATATGGTAATGGGAATTGAAACTTCTGCATTAACAGAACTGGTATTAGAGTTGGCATACAAGTTGCAGGTAGGAACAAGAGATTTCCCATTATAGCAGTTCATTTTGAGTGTAGAAGTTACCCTCTGCCTGATGTTCAGCCATCCCTAATCAAAATGTTCCTCCACTTATCCTTAAGATCAACGGTGGTACGAGTTTTGTCAAACACATTGCGACCATATTCCAAAATCTTTGTCCATGGAAGACCCCTATCAGTTGTCGAAAATCTCTCCACTGCTTCCTACATTATAACGAGGGAAAAATCATAAATGCCTCAAATGCCAAAAGGAAAAGAGCAGGTTAAAAATAATCACTAAAAACCAGGTATAGAAAATCTGAAACGGAAACATCCAGTCAATCAGGATCACCCATGGACCCAACAATATGACACCCACCTGGGCCCATGTGAATGAATTGTCCAGAAAGGTCATTGCTTGGATATTGTGCCTACTAAAGGTCACCTTGAATAAACAATTGAAGACATGGTTTTAAAGGACCAAATGTTTGGATCACTTTAAAATAATTTTCTAACCCAAATCTTACTGGAGTTCAATGCCATGTGATATCATCTCAAAATTGGGTCAAGATCCAATCCAAGGTTGTCAAAATCGAATCGTATCGTGAATCGTTCTAGGGGTGTGAACCGTGAAACATAAGATTCATAAAAAAGAATCGTAAGATTCATAAAAAAGCATTAGAAGTCAAGTTTTAACATTCCAAAATATAGTATATTGAACACCATACATTATACAATATAACAGTATACTGTTATACACCATACATTATACTGTAGGACTATGGAAGGGAAATTGTTGACCTGCAAACTTAATTCTATTATTATTTCATGAAATTTATTACATACATAGCATTACATAAGTCATGCAAATGATAACATAGAAAAACGAAAGCAGAGAAAGAAAAGAGAAGAAGAGAAAAACGAAAATAGAGAAAGAAAAATAGAGGCATGTTACACTCTGTGGAGCCTGATCATTAAAGATGTGCTAGTGAGGACCCGTTCGGCATTATTTATCCAAAGAGGCTAGCCTTTGATGATCAGGCTCCACAGAGCCTAACATGCCTCTATTTTTCTTTCTTTGTTTTCGTTTTTCTTTTCTTCTTGTTTCTTCTCTGCTTTCGTTTTTCTATGTTATCATTCGTATGACTTATGTAATGCTATGTATGTAATAAATTTCATGAAATAATAATAGAATTAAGTTTGCAAGTCAACAATTTCCCTTCCATAGTCATACAGTATAATGTATGGTGTATAACAATATACTGTTATATTGTATAATGTATGGTGTACAATATACTGTATTTTGGAATGTTAAAACTTGACTTCCAATGCATTTTTATAAATCTTACGATTCAACGATTTACGATTCACGATTCACGGTTCACACCCCTAGACCGATTCACGATACGATTCGATTTTGACAACCTTGACCCATATATACCATTTTCAAGGCTTGGTTCATTTTGGTCTTGGGTATATGCACCACCACAATGTCATACCCTTTCATCAATTTAAGTTGACCAATGACAAAAGAATGAGACACAGGAGTGCATCAAAGCAATTGTACCTTCAACACTTCCTCCTCTTCTACAGTCCAGAGAAGTTTAATTCGTCTACCTAGCAGTGTTGTCCTGCAATAAAGCAAATATGTACATTGATTAATTATTGTATTTAACACTCAATTCTGTTATATCAGAATTGGAATATTATTCTTCATAAATATCTTAACTCGCAACTGCTTACTTATGCTTCACCACCCTTTGACGTTTTGTCTGCTTGCTAGGGGATATGTCCTCATTTTTTTTCATGTTACTTGCCTTTGCATTATCCTGTGCATGAGACATCTGCTGTACTGCATCTTTCCTCTTCCTTCTTACACTGGCACGCTTCCTTGTTGGAGAAACTTCTGCTTCTATGCAGGAGGCGTTAACAGAATGATGGTCTATTCCAGCTTCTGGTTGTTTCTGATGTGTGCTCCCACTGATGCAGTGATGGATGTGGGATATCTTCACATCACATTTTCCATTTGATACATTGTGAGTCTCAGTGATTAAAGTTCTCTCTGCTTCTCTGCAGGGTAAATTACAATCATTAGATGTAGTAGCCAATTCAGCTTGCTGGGTGGGCTCTTCCTCTCTAATGCATTGACTATCTTTGGCCATTTCTACACAATTCTCTTCCACTTCGATAGTTGAAACTTCATGTCTATCATTAATTATAGATGTGTCTGGTCCTTTACAAGGTGATTTACCATTACTAGAGACAAAAGCAACATCAGCTTGAGAATGAAGTAACATTGTTGTTTTGCATCCATTGTTTTTATATGTCTCGTCATCACTTTCTTTCCATTTGAGAAGAGGAATGCTTTCTCTCTCACTGATTAGGGATGTCACTGCTTCTCCACAGCACGACTCATGGTTAAAACAACCATTACCTGCATTTCCTTGTCTCTGATGTGTAGTAGCCTTCATGCTTAGATGATCATTTGTAATTTCTCTGTCATTTCCGCCAGCATGAATGTTACTAGGACTATTCAAAGTCATTTCAGCTCTTACTTCACTAGGTTGTTTGGTTGGTGGTGCGTGTGGTTGCTTTTGTTGGTTTGGATGCACTAAACATCTACCCACGAAACTAGACAAAGCTTTCCTTGCAAGGACAGCCTTCTGCTTGGCTTTGAAGTATTCAGCATGTGCTAGTGAATATGAACAAAAAGGGCAGTAGAAGTTCCCAATGTCATCAAAGCTAACAGATGAACCCAAGCAGCTCTCATGAACGGCTAGAGGACAGTTGGAACCACTGCAAATCAATAAGTGGCCTCCTTTATCACACTTTATACAAAACCTTTGCCCTGCTGAATCAGCTGCCTGAGAGTTAAGATTTACTTGGCTTTGAGAATTTAAAAACCAATGATTCTCAGCAGCAACCATATCATCATTTAGATCATAACTAAGATTTGTATCTTGATCCCTATAACTTTTGCTCGACTTCTTAGAGTCTTCATTGTGCTCACCACCTCTATCTGCATCATCATCATTATGATGGTCACTAATCCAATCTCTATCTTCACCAACACAAATATTTTGGTGGAGATCTTGCTGCATGGAATTGACAGCCCCATCCTGTGGGGTTTCTTGATGCATTTTATCACTGCTATCAGGAGGCAATGTTGAAGAATTCTGATTGATTGACTGCACATTAGCATTGTTCCTGCAAACCTTGTCTCCGATCAACTGCCTTCTCTCTTTATCATCAACAAACACATTCTGTTTGTCTACTTCTTGCTTAGCTCTTGAGACTTGAGCATCAGCATCCTCCTCCAAGTGGGTATATCCATTTTCAAGTACCACTGTCGCCAGATTTTGTTTCAGTGACTGAATCTCACAATCATTATCACTGACCCTATGAATTTCTGCAGATTCATGCTCATTAACACGGCCTGCAGGAATTCTATATTCCATATCTTCTTTGTTCAAACCGCTTGATTCCCTTAAGGATGGGGATGGTGGATGACAGCCTTCGAGAATAAGTTCCTTCAACTGATCATAGAATACCAATTGCATAGATACACAATAATGTAAGAGCTACATATCTAATTAAAATTCCAAGAAAGCAGATGTAAACGCAATTCCTGGTACCTGTTCTAAGGCAAGTTCTGGTAGGCAAGCTCTTCTTTGGAGAATATACTGTCTAAGGGCATGTTTCAAGTCTTCTCCGCATTTCATGCCACCATTTGTTACCTGGTGCAAGAGAAAATATGGTTTATACGAAATCATGGAACAAACTTTAGAAGAATGGAGAATAGGCAGGACAAACTGATTAAAATTGGATATGAATGGGTATAGCATTAATAAAATTAAATACTTGGATGCAACTATCAACAAACCAAAAGATCAGAGTTGGATATAGCAAGTAGGATGGGAGAAGGGTGTACTAACAATAGACAACTCTGATATTTTAGTGAAGCCTTAGTACTATTTGATGGAGGAGTACCATATTAATTAAAGGGGCAGCTCTGTAAATGATCTGACCAATAATGCTGTATAGAGCTGAGTGTTGGATGACAAAGAAAAGAGAAGTACATGAAATCATGGTAATGATAAAAAGGCATATATTAAGATGCATGGGTAGAATATTACTAAAAGATAAAAATAAAAAATGAGCGTTAGAGAAACCCTAAAATAGCACAATAGATGAGAAGATGAGAACGCCACTTAAGGTGGTCTGGGCGCATGCAAAGACCAAAAACAATCCCAGTATGAAGAATGGAAAGGCCACAAATGGAAAGTATGAGAAGAAAAGGAAAGCTTTTAAAAGCTTTAATTCAAGGGATAAAGAAGGATCATCAACTAGAGAAGAAAAAATCAAAACTCAACCCCAAATCGATGGTATTAGTTGTTAAGACAACAATGATGACGACATAATTTCAAAACCATTTTAATGATCATCATAAACACCATTTATCCCATATATCTATGGTCATTTTTTTAATTTTAACTTCCCACCAATGAAGTACTCAACTCAAAATTGAATTGCAAAAAGGAAAGAAAAACAAAGCACAAACTCAATTTGAAAAGAAATGGAAAAATTCCAAAAGCACTATATCCAAGTCAACATCTCATTGCTGATTTGGGATTTGGCTAGATGACAAATCAAGCTAATGTGTTTAAACTCAAGCAAAAGTGAGCAAGCCAAATGGGAAAAAAAATTTACCAAATGAAGTGGAAAAATTACCATTTTTTCTTTTCAAAGAGAAATTGGCTTGAATTTGCAACATTTGTGGTTGCAACAATGAGCAACATTCAGCCTGTAAAGACTAAACTTTCCATGTGATATTAGCAAACTACTGGTTATCTACTTGGTAGTTTAAAATGTTACGAAGCTGAGATTTATCAATGACTTCTTCTAATGGCTATGTGGAACAACAACAGTCTAAATGTAACTAAGTGAAGAAATTTCACTGGATCCTACTAAGGCTCCACTAAAAGAATGGAAAGGAAGTACTTTCTTTTTATCCCCCACCCAACCAAAAAAATGCCTTTAACCAGATCTTATCCTCCCAACATATCTATAAATGCAGATTAGGCAGGAGGACCAAACTTCTGCAACACTCTTCTTATATGACACTTTTTGGTGTTCATTAAATGATATTCAATGTTAATCTATTAAATGATTGATCCATTTTATCCAGTATGATGGATACATTGTAAAGATCTTTCATTCAGTATAAGACCTAAACAAAATCATCTCGATCCAATTATAGAAGTCATTCTTTTTAACTCCTCATATTTTCATGACCGAAGTACTTTTTATTCACTAGACTTATGCATCCTATGTGGGCCCCAACTTTGTCCTATAATATGACTCCTTCAAATAATTTGTTTCATACATGTACATTCTCAGCAACCGCAGGAGCCAATATTTCATCTATCTGGAGTCGGCTTCATGACTTTCATACATAAACATGATACCCAAAAAATTCACGTCGATAAAATCATATTTTTAGGCTCCCTAAATGTTAATTAGATTAAATTATTTTTAAATCCTAACAATTTGCATCCAACAAAACCCTCACTTTCACTCCATTCAGTAGCCCATTGAAAAATCTTAACATAAATGTGGAATCCCATAAAAATTATTGGATCCAATCTTGGAAGCCATGTTTTTAAGCTTTCACAATTTTGATTACTTCACATAATTTTTTGAATATCGGATATCCTTAAGACATTTTTTCTTTTTCTTTTAATAGTCGTGGAGTAGCCAATATTTAGATTGTGGATGAGACCCATTTTTGGTTCAATGTCAATTTATATGTGCCTGTATATATAAACTATTATTTAAAGATATGTATAAATTTAAATAAAGCTATCGTTTGGTATCATATCTTTTATAGTTCAGATTTTTATGTGTATAAATTATAGTGTAAAATTCAATCTTAATGCACCATTCAATTCAATGAAATAGGTGTAATAACTCTTTACGTTATTTTTATAGATCCACATGATGATCACACGTCTCGTTACTAGTTGGTAAAAAAGGATTATTTTCCATAGAAGTACTTCCCTTGTAGCCAAAATTGCATAAAGTTTTCAGGTTAGCAGACATTCAGAGTAAATGAATAAATCAAAATGAAAATTTAAAAAAAAATCCAAATTTGTTTAATTACCTTAAGCAGCACATCTGCGGCCTTTTGGGAACCATCAATCCGAATGTTTGGACCAGAACTCTGAGACACACGTTCAATTTCCACAGAATCACCCTCATTATATGGAAATAAATTCAGAAATTCTTCAAGAAATAGCAAAGAAACCCTTTCCCTAGCGATTTCACAAGAATCAACTGTGAAATCTGGAACGAAACTCATTAACTCTGCAAATGGACAACAAAAGAAGGTGTATTGATGATCAGAAAACGACGAAAACAAATAAGAACATAGAATTCAAAGGGAAAAAAGGAAGGAAGAAAACAAATATGAACATGGAAGTCAAAGGGAAGAAAGAAAAAACCTTGGAGAAGGCGTGGGCGGACATGCTTGAAGTCCGATAGGGCTTCTATGATCCACACCCATGGAAGTGATGACGCCATTGATCGATAGTTGAGTGCTCGATGGACGTTAGCGTTCTAGTCCACTTGAAACAAAGAACAAATTAAAAGCAGGAAGCATCCAGTGGAAGATCAAGGGAAAATAAATTAAAAATAAGTATTTTGGAAGGATGAAAAAAAAAATTGCATTATTCTTTATGTTAATCAAAGGAACCTTAATTAATTTTTTTCTGAAAAAAATTTCTTTTTAAATTTAACATATGTTGTATGGGTTCAATTGTTTTTTCTAAAACTGAAGTTGGATTTGTTTACAATCTCATTCTACCCTATAAATAAAAATACTATTATGAATTTATTGAAGTATAAAAATTTAGAAGCATTTGATATTTTTAGTTATTTAATTTTTTTCAACTTTGATTATTGATTTTATGACATTTGATTAAATGATTAAAAAAAATTAATTTTATATAAGGCTAAATTTTGATATGTTAGCATTTTATATGATGTATGTACATTCTTTTTCATTGGTGGATGACACATGCAATAAATGCTTTCGTTCTATAAAAACTTCTCGCATTGATTACATTTACGTGGATCTACATACATTCTGAAGATTTTTTTTTTTCTTTTTCTTAAATAACAATCGAAGAATTTTATTAAATTAAATAAAAAGGTAATAAAATACTGTACATGAGAACTATTATATAGTGCCAAAAAAAGTAGCTAAAAATAGAAAAAATGTATTACACTAAAAGATCTAAACAATAAAATTAGACCTCACTGTCTCTGTATTTGGAAAAAAAAAATCAACCACTAAAGTATCTCACATGTCTAAAAACAACTTCCAATATCCTTAACAGCTTCAAGGAAGCAATTTTGTCTCATTTGAATCTCAAATGCTCAATGGCTAAAAAAAATCAATTAATTCTTCCCTCATAATCTTGCGAAACCCATCCACAGCTTATTGGCCCTGATTTAATCTTCGTCATTTACATTAAACTTCCACCAAACCTCATTGAGGTGAATCCACCTTTCTTTGATCCGTCTTTTCCTTTCCCTCCTCTTCATACAACCCTCGAGCATCTAACAAAATTGTCAATAAAAGAAAATCTAGAAACATCTGCACACTCTCAACCACTCAATTAAGTATGAGCTCATCAAGTCAAAAACCTTTATCTGTTTCCTACTTTCTACTTTAATTATCCTGTTATTTCATTATCTTCACACTTCTTCCACCCTTTGTAAAAGAAAAAACACACTTAATCTGCATCCTCTCCAAGAACCACTCTCCTTCTAAACCAACACTTGGTTAACACGTTCCCTTTGATGGCACACCATCCATAGGCTTGGAACTTATGAGGAGTCTTACTTTTCAAAACAAACTAAAAGCTGACGCCTAAGAGCATTACTATTGTTGCAAATCCTTGCACTATTCTTAACAAAAAAAAATATATACAAACAAAATTACCATCTCAGATCCTCCTATTTTCCTCCTCAAAACAATTACTTACCACAGTCAACCTACTCAATAGCTCATCACACTCCCTTATTTCCACTTTTCTCAAGTTCCTAAACTCACACCAAACTGCAAAACCACCTAAGGTTTCGTAACAATAGGCCACATGATCTCTCGGCATTTCACAACTCAGAATAACCTTGGAAAGCTACTAAGCAAACACTATCTGCCCACCCAACAGTTAGACCAGAACCGCAACCTTATATCATTGCCCAACAAAAAATTCAAATTATCTCTACACACCTTTTATGTTCTTTCGTCCTCTCTACTAATTCTATAAATCCTCAATACAAAGAATTTACAAGAAGATAAAGGACCCTAGCCTTTTCATTGTTCTTGAATTTTATGATTGAATGGATGCCTTTAAAAATTCGCCATTTAGAAAAGCATCTAGATGATTATTTTTTTTTAAATAAATTGAACTAATCATTTGGTATAGAGGTCCAATGTAGGTGGATGAATTTGCTTTCCTTCTAGAAGATTGCTAAAATATTGAAGACGACCAACAAGGAGATATGTTGGTGCCCAAACATGGAGATATTCTTTCTCATATTCCTTCTCCTTCCAAGCAAGTGTTTAATTGTATATTGGCAAAGAAGCACTGATACGGGTGCCCGTATCGGATACGATACGTATCCAATACGGGAATACAACAAATTTTGAAAAACGAAGATACGGGTGCGGCGGGATACGCCGAATTAAAAAAAAATATTATATATGGTTTTTTAATAAGAATAGAAAAAGTTTAAAACTTATCATCCATCATAAATAACCATCAACAAAAAAAAGACACAAATATATTAATATAGATTTAAATATAAATATTAACTATTAATAAATTTAAGAAATCAACAAATAATTCAAGGGAATTTAAATAAACCTAAATAGCATTCATCACATAAAGATTTTCTAAAAAATAAAAAATCATTTTTTAGAGTTTTTTATTTTTTTAAATAGATACAAAATATTAAAAGAAAAAGGTTTTCTAATAAGAATAGAAAAAATAAGAAAAAGTAACATGTGAAAAACTAGAGAAAAATTTGTATTTAATTAAAGAAAGAAATAAGACTCGAAAATATCATTAAAAAAAATAAAGCCATTAACTCATCTTCTTACGCACGTGCACGAGAGCTAAAAGGGGCAGGAAACGAAATAGCCACGTGAATAAGAAGGGCCGCAATTAGCACCCACTTTATTCTTCCGTAAGGCAGCACACGAAACTGCAAAAGAGTTAGGGTTGGGTTTTACAGCGTCGCAAGCGCTCAAGCAGCACGAATGACTGAAGAGGGTTAGGGTATTCTGGCGAAAACGAATGGCAAAAACGAAGGGAAGAAAAAAGAAAGGGGAGAAATCACGGTATTCTATTCTAAGTTTTTTCCTCCCCTTTTCCTTCTTCGTTTCTTTCTCTTCTTCCCTTTCTTCCTCGCACACCGAGCATGTCCCGTCGTGTAGCATGCCGTATCCTCGCACACCTACACGTATCGGGACGTATCAGTGGCGTGTCGGTATTTGAAAAAAATATTTAATTAATTGAGTGCATATCCTACACGTATCCGGGAGTATCCGTATCGGATACGCACTCGACACCGATACTCAAAGGGTTTTGAAATATCCGTGCGTCATAGATATTCATTGGTGGAGAACAATTAGGGATGACTTGTCAACATCTAATTGGTGAATAAGGGTGTATATAATATGATGATGTGGCAAGATGCCAACCCTAGAGGATTTGTAGGACTTGGCTGCCATGGCTTTGAGTTGGTTTGGCTTTGGGTCTTGGCTTGTAATTTATTATAAGGGTCATGGGACACATAGAATTCCAAGTTTTAATTTGTGTTTATTCTCCTATTTTGGGTTAAGTTATTTATTTTTCATTCTTTTAAGGAGAAATTTCTTGTTAAATTTAGTTTTATATTTTTTATCTTAGAAAGGTTTGAGTAAGATTGACTAATATGGGTGATTATAATAGTCTGATTCAAACTCTAAAATCGAGACACTTTCATGATGAATAAGTCACCATTGCCTATGAAAACCATTCATAATTGAAATATACTATCAATAAATTCTATAATGGCTTGTTGTATATCTTAATTGATGGTGCATAGCAAGGTTGTCGAAATCGTGCGATTCACGCAACGAATCGCAGGGTCTTGTGATATGAATCATCTGTAATATCGAAATCCATGTAAAACCATGCGTTTTTTGCTTGACTCGTGAATCGTGCAATTCGAATCGTAGTATCGTGCGATTCTTATCTTCTTCTTCTTCCTCTGTTTTTCGCTTTTTTCTTCTCTTCTTCCTCTGTTTTTTGTTTCTCTTCTTCTTCGTCTTCTTCTTCTCTTCTTTTTCCTCTGTTTTTCTCTTCATCTTCTTTTTCTTCTTCTCCTTGCTCTGTTTTTCGTTTTTCTCTTCTCCTCTTGTTGTTGTTGTTCTTCTTCTTCTCCTCTTCTTCAAGCGTTCTTAGTTTCTCTGAATATAGTCAATATATAGTATATTGCATATTTTTATACAGTTATACAGTGTTACATTATGTTGTGGGGCTCAAGTTGTCTCCAACTCTCCACTAGGAGACATCATTATTGAGCCCCTAAAGTGGCTCTCCTTGAGACACTAACTTTTCTCTCCTTGAGCCCCTAAACTTGCCTTTATTTTCCTCTATGTACATGTTATACAATATAGTAATACAGTGTATAACTGTATTACAGTATATACTGTATATTGTTATACTGTTATACAGTATTACAATATGCTGTTATACAGTATTACTGTATACAATATTATATATTGTATGTTGTTATACAGTATGTACTGTATACTGTTATACTATATGCTATTGCAATACTGTTATACTGATATACAATATTTACATAATATTGTATTTAGAATTAAATATCATATTAATATATTTTATTCTTTTTTTTGGATGATTGTTTTCGACTTTTCGATGGATGATTTGTAATTTTGTATTTTGGAATGTAAAATACTAAAATCTTCACTTCTAATGCATTTTGATTTAATTTTGAATTGGTACACTTTGTCATATATTTATATGTTTGCATATTTACTTATATATTATGAAAAATTGAACAAAATATTACGAATCTTATGATTCACGCCCCTAAACCAATTCACGATACGATTCGTTTTTGACAATCTTGGTGCATAGTTTCCATGTGTAAAGACTTTAAGGATGTACCCATCATGGACTCATGCAGGAATATTGAACTACTATACTTTTTTAAGACGAAAATAATGTTTTGAATGACAAACTTAAGTCAACCTCACGTGCCAACAATACATTTACGAGTGGACAAAAATGTATAAAAGTTTAAAATATGTATATGTGTTGGAACTCTGAAACGAAAATCAATCAAAACACAATAATAATCAGACACCAAGATTTATGTGGTTGGGAAAAATCCTGCTTACGTCCATGGAGCATGAATTTTATTACGAGAAAAAGAGAGTATTTTTCATACAAAATTCCTTGAGTTTGAAACCCAAACCCAAGTACAGAGACCCTTGTACAGTTTTCTCTCCCTGTTTTTGTCAGTCCCTCTTGTTGGGAGATAATAAGATGTGGATCAGTTGCAGACCAACACCTCTCCGCGGAAACACACACAAAGAAGCAAATCACAAAAGAGGCACAAGATTTACGTAGAAAACCCTTATTGGTAAAAAACCATGGATGGTTCAAACCGAACCAAAATAATCCACTAAAGAATGAACAATTACAAGAGGAGTAATCCTGCACTCTTATCTTAGTGCACTCTGGAGTCAATCTCGTTGCCACTCTCTCTTTTATAAGTCCTAGAATCAATCTAACCCTAGGTCACTCTTTCTCTAGCCCGAGCTTACTCTTAGCTCTACATCTTGCCATTTGCCATGACACAATCCTCGCAGAACTCTAGGTTAAAGGCCTTAAGCCTCGAAAGCTTCCCTTTCGAGAGAAGCACTTCCACACAGCTCTACATTTTCCCCATATCTTGAAACACTTCAAGCATCCCTTTATATAGACTCTTCATATTCTTTCGGCCTATCGGATTCGTACATCCAACAATGACTACCTTGTTTGGTGGCCGGACCCGAATAATTGCTTTTCTGTTTAAGTCATTTGTCAAGTGAACAATCGGGTATCTACTTCTACCATCGCAACCCTGACATTTGGACTTCCAAAGCTCCTCCCCGTGCAATTTGTTTCCTGTGGACTGCGGGTATGGGGAAGATTGTGACCCAATACAACTTGCGCAAGCGTGGAAGAATCATCATTGGTGCTTGCCCCTTCTGTCTCCAAGCCTCGGAAGAGTCGAATCATCTCCTTATCCATTGCCCTTTCTCCTATGCAGTGTGGATTCTATCTTACAAAAGTTTGGTGTGGTAATGCCTTCTACGGTTGCTGAGTTATCCTATGCTTGAACATTACCACGGTTTCCCCAAAGTGCTCTTCACTGTGGCGCTTGCCTTTTTTTGCCACTATGTGGAGTTTGTGGTGGGAACACAATAATAGAATTTTTAAGGACTGTGCTGAATCGTCTAAAACTGTGTCTACAAGTCTTTGCCAAGAGTGCTTCCTGGGCTTTTTCTCTAGCGAATTTTAGGAATTTTTCTACTAATGATATCTTCCGAGCTTAGAAAGATTGTATTGACTTAGCATAGGTCCTTTTTGTTTCTCTTTCGTTGTGTTTTTCCTTCGTTGTTACTGTGGGGCTGCGGGTTGGTTTGTTTCTTAGTTTTTCCTTTTTGTTTTTGCACATGTGGTGCTCTCTTTTATCTTAATATATTAACCATTCAAAAAAAAAAAGTTGGACTTGTCTTTGTAAGTTGATTCTACCTCCAAACCGAGTCACTGAGTTGAATCGATCTGAGTTGAATCAGCATTATCTTCACATACAACAATCTCCCACTAGAAGACACACACCCCAGGCTTCCATGGGCTTTGGCTTTTGGCATTTCTAGCTTAGACTTTTTTATGACGTCAGTCCCAAAGTCTCAATCGTGAGTTAATTCTAACTCCGAACCGAGTTGAATCGGCATCGTTCTCACATACAACAATCTCCCACTTGAAGATACATGCCCAAGGCTTCCATGGGCTTTGGCTTTTCTGACTTGGGCATCCTTTTTTTACTTCAGTGCCAAAGTCCAACTGAAGCTTTGCCCTACTCGAGTTTGTTAAAACTCACCTTCTTTTCCGACTTAGGCATCTTTTCTAACTTTAATCCTGAAGTCCAATTGAAGCTTTGCACTGCTCCAATTTCTTTCTAGTGACCATGTTGGTCAACATATCTGGGGAGAGACGAATGATTCAAAGGGCCTTCCGATCAAGGACCTCCCATTCTTCTGCTTTCATGGCCTCGGGCTTCTTCACGATACCTCCTAATGGTTGATAGAGACCTTTCTAATAAAGGTACTTCTCCGACTAGGGCATCTTCCATAAGCCAAAGTTCAAGCCTTTGAACTTCTCAATGGAGTGCCTTCCTTCTTCAGCCACAGCTCCCACTCGAACCAAAGCCCTTAATACCAGTTGTTGGGAGATAAAAAGATGATGCAGAATAAAATGTGGATCAAACACCGCTCCGCGGAAGCACACACAGAAGAAGCAAAACACACAAGAGGCACAAGATTTACGTGGAAACCCTTATGGGTAAAAAACTACGGATGGTTCAAACCGAACTAAAATAATCCTCTAGAGAAAGAACAATTACAAGAGGAGTAACCCTACACTCTATCTTAGTGCAACCTAGAGTCAATCCCGCTCCCACTCTCTTTTAGAAGTCCTAGAACCAATCTGACCCTAGCTCACTCTTTCTCTAGACCGAGCTTACTCTCAGCTCTACATCTTGCCTTTTGCCATGAGACAATCCTCGCAGAACTCCAGGTTCAGGGCCTTAAACCTCGAAAGCTTCCCTTTCGGGGAGAAGCACTTTCACACAGCTCTACATTTTCCCCATATCTTGAAACACTTCAAGCATCCCTTTATATAGAGATCACCAAGCCACTATGTCGGACTTTTTCCAACCATCGAGCCGCCATGTTGGACTTTTCCAACCACCGAGCCACCATGTTGGACTTTGCCAACCACCAACTGGGACTTTAACGGCCACCAAGTTGGACTTGTCTCCACGAGTTGATTCTAACCCGAACAAAGTTGACTTGAACTGAGTTGAATCGGCATCCGAGTTGAACTTAGTTGTTGAGTTGAATCAATCCGATTTGGTGTTGATCTTTGGAGTGAATCCTTTGGGCGAGAGGCCACCATCTTCTTCGGGTACTCTTTTTTCTTCTTATTCTCTCTTCTTCTCTTTCTTTTCCTCTTCTTTTCCTGCTGCCAAGACCCATATTCCCTCCCTGTGATTTTCGTGAACCCCAAAAAAATCCCTCAACTGTTGTAGTTCTTCTCTACGACCCCTTCCGTGCCTTTCCCCTATTTCTGCCACCCTTCTCTGAACTTCCTAGGCTATCCCAAGCCTATACAGCCAGCACCAACCCTTGTAGAGCCTTCCCACGTTGCTGCCATTCCCAGATCTTCACACAGTTGCTGTTGTTTCCCCCTAGAGTCCCTCTCCTTACTTCCGTGACCCATAAATCATTCCCTTGTTGCCGCCGTTCCCATACAACGTCCCTCTCCTTGTCTTCATGAACTCTATAACCCATAATCCCTTCCCTGTTGTTCGCATGTGTAGTCCGTGACCCACATAATTCTTTTGTTTTATTATTTCAAAGCATATGCCCTTTTAATTAGAACCACATGTCCATTTCACTCAAAACTATTCCACTATGCTATTTAAAGTCTCATGTATTTATTTACATCAGATTCTGAGAATTTCATATGATTATTTGTAGTAAAGTTCATATTAAGTAATTGCAAATATTAATTGGAGTTTAATTTCAGCATATTTTAGACTTAGAGTGCATTATTTTCATCCCCTTTTAATTTTTAGTGAACCACATTAGGCATTTAGAGTTATCCTATCCCTTGTCCTGCATCACTTTTGGCTTTTTCCGGCTTCGACATTTTTTTATGACTTCAGTCCTAGAGTTCAATTGAAGCTTTGCATTGCTCCAGTTTCTCAATCGTGAGTTGATTCTAACTCCGAACCGAGTTGAACCGGCATTGTCTTCACATACAACACCTCTCGCACACTGTTATTTGATGGTTGCCTCTCTTTTTTTCCTTCCCATGTTGGCTTCTCTCTTGTATTTCTCTTTTTTTTCATTTGCATGTCGTGTTTTAATTAGGCATCCATGCAATCCACTTTGAGGACTCCCAAACACCAGTCAATCTCCAAGTTCCAATTTGAAAAGAGAAAGTCAGTGCTCTTCATGTGATGAATTCAAGCTAGATCAATAATCTCCACCTTTGTGAGAATTCCACCAACCCCAAAGACAACCTGAGACAATGATTTGTGCTGCAAATACAGCTCTGCATCCTTGTGTAAGATGCTCATCCCCAGGCCCTGGGATATTCAACCAGTCTTCAACAGTGCCAAAGATTGATCAAGTCCAAACAATGCTTGAACTTTTGTGTAGTCACAAGCTTTGTTAAAATATCGGCTGCATTATTCTCCTTCTGGATCTTCATCAATTTTTTTTAATTGAAAAGTGATCTTCATCAAATTCACCTTTCCTTCTTCTACCCATTCTCTAATTGCATGATACCTCACATCGATGTGTTTTGTCCTAGCATGATGAACTTGATTTTAGCCAAGTGTATAGCACTTTGACTATCGCAATACAGCTCCAAGCCTTCCTGCTTCAATCCCAATTCCTTGACCAAACCTGTCAACCACAAAGCCTCTTTGGCAGCTTCCACTATTGCCATGTACTCAGCTTCAGTTGTGGATAAAGCAGGAGCCGACTGAAGCATAGCCTTCCAACTAATCGGTCCACCTGCAACAATGAATATATAACCTGTAGTAGACCTGTGTTTGTCCAGATCACCTGCACAGTCTGCATCCACAAATTCCCACAACTTGTCCTATTCCATTTTGCCTTCGAAACAAGATACCATAATCCAACATACCTCTCAAGTACCTCAATATCCAGTTAACTGCATTCTAGTGCTCCTCACCCAAATTATCCATGTACTTACAACACTGACTGCATGTGAGATATTTGGCTGACTGCAAACCATGGCATACAATAGGCTTCCCACTGCACTAGCATACGGTACTCAGGACATTTCCTCCATCTCATCATCTATTGACGGACATGATCTATTAGATAATTTAAAGTGGTTAGATAGAGGAGTACTAACCGGTTTGGCATCAACCATGTTAAACGTCTCTAACACCTTCTCCACATATTTCTTCTGTGACACCCACAATCTACCTTCTTTTCTGTCCCTCCGGATTTCCATTCCAAGGATCTTTTTAGCAGCACCTAGATGTTGTGGGACCCGACTTAACTCGGGACCCATCTCTAGACGGACAGTGTCCAAGTTAAGTGCATTTTACATAGTCAACTTGTAATTAGTTGTAATTAGATTCCAATGATTGTTTTCCTTTTTTGCCAACGTAATTGGCTCCCTTTCATCTATTTAATCATGTACAAAGCTATACAGTAAAAAAAACAATACAGAAAGAGAAGAATTCTTCTCCACCTTCTCCTCTTCTTATTTTCTTATTTTTCATTCTATTAATCTACATGGTATGGATGCTTTAAGGGAGAATTTTGTTTCCGTTTTTACTGTTCCTTCTCGAATTCCAGTCTCTTCTGACTCCGATCTCAGAGGACATCTGTAACGGACCTCCTCTTCCTTCTTCTGAGTTTTTTTTTCTGTTCGCTGAAGGCTCTGCCGCTATTCTTCTGCAATGCCATCTTCTCGGCCGACCATCTCTTTCCCGACGACTTATTTTCCGGCGTAACCCCACCATACCCTTATCATTTTTCAAGGGTCTCTCCATTTGTGCTGTGAGATCTGGTTTTTGGAGCCTGTGGGACCCCCTTATTGCTGCGTTTTTTTCCTCTACATACAGCAACCAAAACCCATTGTTGGAGGGTTTTTGCTTCGATCCGTGTGGATCTTGCTTCGTTGCAGCTAGGATCGACACTACAAGCTTCGCCCCTGGCCCACTTTCTCACACCAAAGGTGTACCTAGGCTTTCGGTCCAAGGTGGGGCCCATTTTCCTAGTCTTCATCTCCACTGCCTGCAACGTCTGGGACCAGTTTTTTTTGGTTTTTATGCTTTATCTGCTAGCTTCTGCTGCCATAATCCTTCTTCCTTCTACTACTGGTTTTGCCCCTGCCATTGGATTCCATCCTCTCCGTTGGCAACCCACTCGGATACTGGTGAGACCCTCTTTCTGCTCTTTTTCTACTGCAGCAGGTTTATCGCCCCTCTTCACAGGTTGCTGCTCTTTGGCTTAGATCTGCTCGATCTGGCCTTGACTGTCTCTGGGACTTACTCCTCTAGTTTCGCCCCTTGCCCCTTCTTCACTAGCCTCCGGCTACTCATCCTTTTCGAATTCTTCTTGGGATAAGGGCCGCATCTACGGAACCACTGAAGACCTATGGGGAATCTTCTTACACTGATATGACTTTTTCTAGTACTCAACATATTGGCAAGATTACCACTGTGTTATTGAATAAGACCAATTACTTCCAATGGCCTCACTCAGCTAAAATGTTTCTTACTGCCAAACAGTTATTCGCTTTTATTGATGGTATTGCCTCTGAACCGGACAAGAATGACTCCTCATACCGTACCTGGCAAGTTAATAATTATTTGGTGCAATCTCGGCTCCTTCATTCCATGGAAGATCATGTTCGTGGGACTGTCTATACACTTCTCATGGTCAAAGATGTCTGGGAAACCATTAAGGTCTTGTATTCGGACGGTGATAATTCTGTCCGACTCTATGAGTTATATCAGACTGCTTCTCACCTTCGATAGGGGGAGCTCTTACTCATTCAGTGTTATTCAAAGATGCGGACATGTTGGCTTGAATTGGATCAACTTGAGGCAGTTAATTTTGCGTTAACTAATGATGTTGTTCTATATCAGCAACTTTTTCTCGTCGACGGGTTTTTGAATTACTAACTGGCCTCAACCAAGAGTTTGAACCCATTCGGGCCCAATTGCTGGGACAGCGCCCTCTTCCTTCATTGGATGAAGTTTATTCTGCCTTAATCCGTGATGATTGCCGTCGCACTGTCATGACTCGTGTTTGTTGAACACACTGCATTAGTGAGGTCATCCTCCTCTGCCTCATTCCGCACGGGGGACTCCTGGTCCACCTGGCAAGGGTACATGGAAGAAGGGGTCTCGCTTTTGCACCTATTGTAAGATGACAAATCACTTTGTGGATACCTGCTACAAACTACCTGGTCGTCCCAATCAAGCCAATATCTCTGCTGCTACTCATGTCACTCCCTCATCTGATGTTAGTGATGATGCTCCAGTTACTTGTCAAGACTTCAATATGTTGTTGCAACGCCTAGATCGTCTTCAATATCCGAGGTCTCCAATGATGTTTCCTCCTCTTCAGGTACTAGGCCCATGGCCAATCATACCTCCTCTAATTCTTGGATCATCGATTCCGGTGCCATAGATCATATGGCTAATGATGTCTCCTCCTCTACTTTCTCGTCCCATTTTCCTGTCTAATTTGGTATTGTTCGCTTAGCTAATGGTTCCTCTACTACCATTACTGGTCAAGGAACTATTCATCTTTCTTCCACCTTGCACCTCCCATCTGTGTTATATGTTCTCCATTTATCTCGTAATTTGCTTTCTGTCAGTGCACTTGCTAAACAATTCAATTCCTCAGTCACCTTTTTTCCCTCTCATTCTGTTTTTCAAGATCTGACCACGAGGCAAGTGATTGGTGGTGGGCGTGAAGTTGAGGGCTTATACCTTTATCATCCCGCTGCTACCTTTATAGCTTGCTCGACCTCGTCCTCGTCTGACCTGTGGTTGTGGCATTACCGGATTGGACATCTTAGTGATTCTGTTTTGCGAAAGCTTGTTCCCTCTTTGTCATTTAAACATTTTGCATATGAACCTTGCCAATTTGGCAAACATGTTAGAACATGTTTTCCTACATCTATGAAAATGAGCATCCTCTTTATTTTATGTTGTTCATTTTGATGTTTGGCAATCTCCTTCTCTCTCTCGCACTACTTTTCGATATTTTGTGTCATTTGTTGATGATTTTTCACGAATGACATGGATTTATCTCATGAAACATAAGTCTGAAGTATTTGATCATTTTCGCACATTTTATAATTGGGTTAATACTCATTTTGATTTGAAAATTAAAACTTTGTGCAGTGATAACGGGGAAAATATTTATCTCATTGCTTTCTTAATTTTTTACACGAGCATGGTATTGAATCACATTTGTCATTTACATCCACCCCCCAATAGAATGGTGTCGCGGAAAGAAAAAACAGACGCCTCCTTGAGGTTGCTTGCACTCTCCTCTTTACCATGCATGTTCCACAGTCCTACTGGCCTGAGGCAGTTTTTACCTCATATTATCTTATCAACTGCATGCCATCCCGTGTGACGTCCGACCAACAGCCCATTCAACTTCTCTCCCTCCATAAACAGATTCTCATTCTACCATTACATGTTTTTGGCTGTGCATGCTTTGTTCACCTATTCTCTAGAGATAAACTTTCCCCTCATGCTGTGCGCTGCATCTTTTTAGGTTACTCACACTTTCACAAAGGCTACAAGTGTCTTGATCCTACCAATGGCAAACCTATGTGTCTATGGATGTCACCTTCTTTGAGACAGTCCCATATTTTTCTACATCCTCTGGTCCAGCTTCAGACCCTGTTTTACCTCTTCTTCCTACCGATACTACTCCCTCCTGATCCCCTCCAGCTAGCACTCCCAAGTCTACCTTGGTATATCAACGACGGCCACCCCAGCATTCGCCACCAACACCTGCCACTATCACCTCTGCCCCCGGTCCAGATCCAGCCATTCGTGCTGAGTCAGACCTTCCTATCGCCCTTCGGAAAGGTAAGCGTACATGTACTCTTCATCCTCTTGCACAATTTGTTTCCTATCATGTTGTTTCTCCTTCCTATTACAGTTTCCTCACAGCACTGGACAATGTTAAGATTCCCAAGAGAGTTAACACTGCCCTTCGAGACCCCTCCTGGAAGGTAGCCATGGCTGAAGCATTAGCGGCACTAGAACAAAATCATACTTCGGATATGGTGTCTCTTCCTTCAAGAAAGACCCCAGTTGGCTGCAAATGGGTCTTTGCCTTGAAGCATAATCCCGATGGGTCCATTGTTCGCTATAAGGCTTGATTGGTTGCAAAAGGATTCACACAAACCTATGGAGTGGACTATCAGGAGAAATGTTATAAAAAACGAATCGTATCGTGAATCGGTTTAGAGGTGTGAATCGTGAAACGTAAATCGTAGAATCGTAAGATTCATAATATTTTGTTCAATTCTTCATAATATATAAGTAAATACACAAACATATGAATATATGACAAAACTGTACCACTTCAAAATTAAATCAAAATGCATTAGAAGTGAAGATTTTAGTATTTTACATTCCAAAATACAAAATTACAAATCAACCACCGAAAAGTCGAAAACAATCATCCAAAAAAAAGAATAAAATATATTAATATGATATTTAATTCTAAATACAATATTATGTAAATATTGTATATCAGTATTACAACAACATACAGTATAACAGTATACAGTATATAATATTGTATACAGTAATACTGTATATAGTAATATTGTAATACTGTATACAGTATATATTGTACAACAACATACAATACTGTATAACAGTATAACAGTATATACTGTAATACAGTGTTATACAGTTATACACTGTATTACTATATTGTATAACATGTACATAAAGGAAAAGAAAGGCACGTTTAGGGGCTCAAGGAGAGCCAAGGTTAGGGGCTCAAGGAGTCCCACTTTAGTGGCTCAAGGAGAGAAAAGTTGGTGTCTCAAGGAGAGCCACTTTAGGAGCTCAATAATGATGTCTCCTAGTGGAGAGTTGGAGACAACTTGAGCCCCACAACATAATGTAACACTGCATAACTGTATAACAATATGCAATATACTGTATATTGACTATACTCAGAAAAACTGAGAAGGCTTGCAGAAGAAAAGAAGAAGAAGAAGAACAACAACAACAACAACAAGAGGAAAGGAGAAAAACGAAAAACAGAGGAAAAAGAAGAAGAAGAAGAAGAAGAAAAAGAAGATGAAGAGAAAAACAGAGGAAAAAGAAGAGAAGAAGAAGAAGAGAAACAAAAAACAGAGGAAGAAGAGAAGAGAAGAGAAACGAAAAACAAAGGAAGAAGAAGAAGAAGAAGAAGAAGATAAGAATCGCACGATCGTGCGATTCTACGATCGTGTGATTCGAATCGCACGATTCACGAGTCAAGAAAAAAAGCAAAGTTTTACATGGATTTCGATATTATATACGATTCATATCGCAAGACCCTACGATTCGATACGAATCATGCGATTCGTAGCGTGAATCGCACGATTTCGACAACTTTGATCAGGAGACTTTCTCCCATGTGGCCAAGATTACTTTTGTCCTCATTTTGATCTCTCTTGCCACCACCAATGCATGGCCGCTTCATCAGTTGGATGTGAAGAATGCCTTTCTTCATGGTGATTTACAGGATGAAGTTTATATGCTCCCTCCTCCTGAGTTTGTAAGACAGGGGGAGCCTTATTCAGTATGTCGACTCCGCAAAGCTCTTTATGGCCTCAAGCAATCTCCACGGGCTTGATTTGAGAAGTTCAGCAGTTCAGTATTGCCTTGTGGTTTCTCTCGCTGCCAGATGGATCACACTGTTTTTATTTATCGCCGTCCTGTTGTGGTCATGTTTTAGTTGTTTATGTGGATGATATTGTTCTCACTGGTAATGATACAACTGACATCTCTACATTCAAAGCACATCTTCACCGTGCCTTTGCAATTAAGGATCTCGGGCCATTGCGTTACTTTCTTAGTATTGAGGTTGCCCGCTTTTCTCAGGGACTGACATTATTTCAACGCAAGTATGCTCTTGATCTCCTCCATGATGTTAGTTACTCTAGCTGCAAACCTGCTGACACTCCACTTGATACAAACATCAAGCTCTCTGCTTCTGATGGAACTCTTCTGGATTCTCCTACATTTTATCAGAAATTGGTTGGGAAATTAATTTATCTCACTATCACCCGGCCTGATTTATCATATGTTGTTGGTGTGCTCAGCCAATTCATGCAGGCTCCCCGGGATACTCATCTCCATGTTCTCTTCCGGATCCTACACTATATTAAGTCTCATCCATGACAGGGACTGTTCTTTGCCAGACAACATTCACTGCCTATTCGTCGTTATTTTGACGCTGATTGGGTAGACTTTCCTAATGACAGACGTTCTACCACTGGTTATTGCGTCTTCTTGGGCTTCCATTTGGTCAGCTGGCATAGCAAGAAGCAATCTCTTGTTGCTCATTCTAATGCTGAAGCTGAGTATCATGTCATGGCTAATACTACGGCTGAACTCCTTTGGATCCAACAGTTTCTTACAGAATTGGGCTTTCGCTCCTGATGATCCCCTTATTATGTTTTGTGTTAATCAAGCGGCCGTCAACATTGCCTCCAATCCGGTCTTCCATGAGCGGATCAAATACATTGAGGTTGATTGCCACTTTCTTTGCCAGCATATTTCTGAAGGCCAGCTTGTCACTCCTCATCTGAAGACCTCTGATCAACTTGCCGACATTTTCACTAAGTCGGTTCCTCGAGCTCAACTTGATTCTGTTATTAGAAAGCTGGGATTACTGGATATCTTCGAACCAGCTTGAGGGGGAGTGTTGTGGGACCCAACTTAACTCGGGACCCATCTCTAAATAGACAGTGTCCAAGTTCAGTGTATTTTACATAATCAACTTGTAATTAGTTGTAATTAGATTCCAATTATTGTTTTCCTTTTTTGCCAATGTGATTAGCTCCCTTTCATTTATTTAATCATGTACAAAGCTATATAGTAAAAAAAAACAACATAGAAAGAGAAGAATTCTTCTCCACCTTCTCCTCTTCTTTTCTTATTTGTCATTCTATTAATCTACACTAGATCCTTCATATCAAACTCCTTCAGTAATCTGGAGTTTGATGAATCTATCTCAAGCGTATTGTTAGAGTCCTAAAAAACACTCATTTTTTTCCTCCACTGACAGGATTCTATCTCACAAGCTTCCCAATGAGAGGAACTTCACAAGTCCTAAGCCACATCTATAAATCGGGCAGTTGGGAAATTTTCTTCCCTAAAATATGAACCTTCCATACACCATTCCATATTTATGCATTCATCACAAATACAAACTAGGCCTCCGGCCTTCATTCCACAATCACATAAGAATTTCCAATATAGTTTAGCCTTTGGCCTTAATCTAATAACCAAAAATGGAATTCTCCTTATATACATTCCCAAATCTTAAAAACCATGATTTGCTAAGCTTAAAAAGGGACATGCAACTTCAATGATTTACAGGAAAATAAAAACTAGCATAAAGTAGTCAATTCGAGATGCTAAATAATCCATATCACTTAAGACAGCTGCGGGAGCTCATGTGGCCTTTCTTCGACCGGGGACTCTTGACATATGGTAAGGGAGTAAGCAAAGTGTGCCCAATAGGAGGAAATGAAACAACACTAAGTGAATTAAAATCAAATGACATGTCTCAAGGTTGCTATACCAATCTCTACAGGGTCTCAAAGAATTTCGTAAAATATTTCATGTTCAATAGATATCACATGTTCGTTGCATTCATCTAGCATAAAACAATAAATTTCAGTTCATCATTACAGCAGCATGTAGCACTTCATGTTCAACAAACAGTAATTCATTATCAAAGCGTCACTACTTTATTCTTCACATGCATTCTACATCCACTTCCTGTAACACTCTGGAATTTCAAAGTTATCAGTTTATATGAAAATATTCATATTTACGGAATTGCCACTGTGATAAAAATCGATTTGAATTTAAATGGGTCAATGGCTCAATGAAGACCCAAAGGATGATAGTTGGTTTACAAAACAAATAAATGGGTAAGATAAATTTAAACGGGTCAAGAATCATATTTGGGTCAAATTTTGATAAATGGGTCAAAATGGCTAGATGGGACCCAATGGGTCGTGTGAATGGCATGATTAACCATGGATTGAGTTCAAGCTTAGTTAATTTAAGTTTATTAATTTCTTGAGTTTGGTTTGAGTTGAAATGAATGATGGGTTTAGTTGAGTTGAATTTATTAGTTAAATTAAATGAATGAGTTAGGTTGGGTGAGTTGAATAAATGAGTTGAATGAATATGTATTTTTAAATGAGTAAGATGTAGAGATAGAAGGATTGTAGGCTGATTCAAATTCAAACACTAAAAACGTTGGCTGCATGGGAAACTTATATGCATGTAACTCCCACCCAAGTTAAGAATGGAAATGACGTTACATGGAGTTACATGGGTGAGAGTTGAGTTTTCAAATCATTGTGCACATTGAAGATGGTATAGGGTTTATGCCTTGCTTGGGTCTCCAAAAGACAGCCAATGCATGGAGTAATGGTTCATGCATGTAACTCCAAGGTTGGAGAATAAAATGGGTAGCTTATTGGAGGAGTTACACACAATAGATTATGCCATTCTATGGCATTCCAAATTCAAATTAGATACTAAACCAATGGGGGTTACAAAGTGTGTTCACACTTGGAGGAGGGGAGTTTTATTCCCATGATAGAACTCCCACATGGGACGTTGATGAGGGCTGAATGGAGCTGCTGTTTGTGGAGTTACACATAGGAATGGTGGCTGTTACATAGGCCAAAACATAGAGGCAAACAATGGAGAATGGTGCAGCACATGGGAGTTACATTTCAATATGAAACTCCCATGTGAGAATCTAAGGAAAAGGGGGGTTACACTAGTCCAACCACAAGGGACGTTGGTTGCCTGGGGTGTTTCATTTCATAGATGAAACCCCCAAGTAACATAAAGAACCTTGATTGTAGAGAGGGAGTTACACAAGGAATAACCTTGGGCTGTTTTTGGTCAAGGAAAGGATTTTCATTTTTTTACTCTCTCTATCTCTCTATCCCTCTATCACTCATAGACGTCCTCTATCTTTCTAAACCAAGAGCAGCAGCTGGTTGTTTATTTTTCAATTAGTTTTGGGTAATCCTTTCATCTAGACAAAAATCAGCAAAAGGGTTTTGGCAACAAGGATAGCAATTTTATTCAAGACCAAAGTTCCCTTTCTCTCTCTCTCACTCTCTTAAGTCCTTGTCACCTGGCTGTATTATCTCGAGGAGCTTGCATCAAGATCAGTCTCAGCCCAAAGAACAGTAAGAGAGAAGGAGAGGTCAAGGAGATAAAGAGTCAAAAGAACCGAAGGAGACGCGGTATTAGTAAGTGCATCTTGAACCCTTGTTTAATAGATTGGTTAAGAAATTGAGATTTGGCCATTGTATGACCAGATCCATCAATGGTTTAGACCTAGTATTATGATGTTTAAAATAATAAAATATGGACCATAGGGTTCGGCCCCATTGGATGGCCGAACCCCATGGAAAAACTTGGTGGATTCTATGGTATTTGAAAGTTAAAATCCATATTTTGGAGTGAGGATTTTAAAAGATTTTTATATGGAATTAAGCTTACTGTTTTGAAGTAGATATCCATGGCTGAACCATATTTATCTTATGTTAATTTGTTGATTAATTTCATAGATAAATATGGGTGGATTTCCATTAAGAGAACCATAGGGTTCGGCCATGTATATGGTCGAACCCATGGACTGTTTTTAGATGGTTTTAAGTATGTGTTTTAAAAAGGTTAAAACATAGATAAGGAGGGTTGTTTTGGACAAAAATGAATGATTAAGAAGTTCAAACCCAAAGGTCATAGGGTTCGGCCACCATGGAGGGCCGAACCCCATGCAAATAATGATATGGTTTTGATATATTTGGAACATATAAACCATGAAGTATGTGGACTGTTTTGGGTTATTATTTAAGATTCAAATACATGTTTTGGAAAGGGTTAAAAGCATGGATCTGTATGACAAAGGACTGAAGTTAGCATGGTTTAAAACAGTGGTCCAAAACTGATGAAATGGATCATTTGAATCGGCCATTTTGGATGGCCGAATTTCATGAAATTATATGGTCATTTGGGACAAGTAGATGAACTGATTTAGATGGTGTTTAAGAGGTGTAATGGCAGCAATATTATATTGATTTTGTATGTTTAAATAACACCAAACACATGTTTTAGAAGACCAAAACATGGACATAGGGTTCGGCCACCTTGGATGGCCGAACCCCATGTAAGTATTTGGTTGTTTGGGTTGGCTTTCAAAAAGATGGAAATCACATCAATTATGGATTTAGTATTAAGATGATGGACTTTGTTGTCTAAGGAAAAAATTAGGCAAAGGATAGTATAATGGCATTATGGTAAATAAGGATGAAAAGATGAAATGATCAAAAGAATGGACTTATGAGCCAAAACCTAAGGTGGTAAGATTCGGCCATGTAGTATGGCCGAACCCTACCAAGTGTTATTTGAAAAGTTTGGGATACTTAGATGGTATTAAGTAAATAAAAGATTTATCAAAGTTTAAATGGGTGAGGTTCGGCCATGGGGTATGGCCGAACCCCACAAAGTGGATGTTTGGGATTTAAATCAAATTAGAATCATATGGTCAAATGATTAACTTGCTGCCATGTATATAGGATATTCGGATTTCTAGAACGGTGTACAAAGTCGTGATCGAAAGACGGTCCAAAGGAAGGGTCGAACAAAGTAAAAATATTGTAGGTTTCCTACCTTGTTGTAACCACACCACTTATTCGCTGTTTTATGTTTATTTGAATAAGTTATTTGAATCAAATGTTATATTTACAAATGGCATGTTGCATAGACATCTCATGCATAGCATGGGATGATGGGGAAGTAACCGGAGGCCACACTCCGTCGGGGCGTCCGAAAGACCATTGTGGGGTACCCTGATGATGATTATCCCATCAGGAGGAATCCGGAGGCCACACTCCGTCGGGGCGTCCGAAAGACCACTGTGGGTTACCTTGACGATGAGAATCCCGTCAAGTGATGGCTATGTTGAAGGGTGATGGGTGGGACTCATTACATGTTCATTTCATACATAGCATATTTTTATAGAATTTGTCACACATGTATAAATATTATCCTATTTGCATGTTTTTGACTAACCATGTGGTAGCCCTATTCGGAAACACTACTGGGCGCGTTGATCTAACGCCCTATCTATATCTTTAGTGGATGATGCAGGGAAAGGAAAGAACGTGATTGGAGAAGAGGACCAAGTACAAAAACTTGGGCGATTTGAATGATTGCAATGGACTATGAATGGATTATTTATGGATGATTTATTTGGAACAATGTAATTTGTTAAAGTAGATGTTGGCATGTAATAATGTAGTTAATTAGATGCTATGGTTTGTTTTATGTTGGATGTTTGGATCAAACGATTAGTTAAGATCGGTTAGTGACTTTGGAAAATAAATACGGTATTTTGCTATCTAAAAATGGAAATTGGATTAATCATAGGTTCTATTATAACCTCAGTTAGATCTAGACTAAGTTAATTCCGCTAGGTAAATATGTACCATGTGCGGATCAGTTTTATGGACTAAGTTCATACGCACATGGGCCTGGCCAGTTAAGGGTCGGATTTAGAGATCCGAACTTAACTCGCGTCGTGACATTCCGCCTCGATCACTTATTGATTATTATTATAAAAAAAAAAATAAACTCTGAAATTTTAGAGTGAAAAGGGCGGGGTGTTACAGTTGGTATCAGAGCGAAACGGGAAGTTGAATCTTCCGAAGTAAGATTAAGACGGTTTCATGTCTCACTGACGGATAAGAATCCCAACTGACCGACTCTTCGGAGTCCGCTGACTGGGGGCCGGATTAATTTACTTCGTGGACTCAGACTGAACAAATCAATCTGAGAACAACAGTGAAAGATAGCAAAAGTATATTATTATAAATCATCTATCAAAACGTAGCAAAATAGGATATACATTCCCCAATACTCCCCAAATGAGAAAAACAAGCATAGGAAATTTAGAGACTCTCCCCTCAAAAAAAAAAAAAACAAATAGAAAATCAAGTATGCTTATTTGGAAATCTCCCCAACATTGTGAAAAATACAAACTATATGAGGAAACTAAGTCAATAATGTTTTATGATTTAGGGAAATGGCTCCAAAGAAAAAGATCCCTCAGAATCAGAAAGGGAAGGAAAAGGTGTTGCAAATCATGCAACATGAAAAAGTGTTATCACAACACGAAAAATCTGTACATGAGAAGGAGCCATCCGTACATGAGAAAGAGGTAACCCAACCTGATGGGGAGCGATCTGTTCATGAAAAGTCTCACAATGCGGAAGAATCACAGCACTCATGGAGGGAAGAAAAGGGGAGTGAGGAAGCATCACAGAAAGAGGGAGAAGGAAACAGTGGTGTACATATACCACATGTGCCGCCTGAGCTTCAGGGATTAGTCCAAGCAGTGGTAACCTCAGTACTCCAGCAACATATGAATGGGAGTGAAAGTTCCAGGGATGCCAGTGACCGTAGCATGGCACGAGAATTTCAACAACAGCGTCCTCCCTACTTCAAAGGGAAGGAAGGGGCTGTCGGAGCCGAGCACTGGCTGAAGAAGATCACACAGATCTTAAAATTACTTAAGATCTCGAGTCATGCTGACAGGATTTTACTGGCTACTTCACAATTGATAGAAGATGCCGGTAAATGGTGGGAGGTGGTGGAAAAGCAGAGGGAACTCATACCAGTTAGGGAGAGGACGGCCATGACATGGAATGAGTTTTCAGCAACCTTTCTGGAACATTACTTTCCGGAGGAGGAGAAGGAGCGACAGACGGAACTTTTCCTGTCCTTGGTACAGGGCTCTATGACGGTGGCAGAGTATCACCGTGAATTTCTCAGTTTATCCATTTATGCATTCTATATGGTGGACACAGAACTTCGCAAGGCAAGAAAGTTTGAGAGGGGTCTACGGCCAAACATCAGGGCCAAAGTGACCATATTTAAGTGCACCACGTTGGCTGAGGTGGTCAGTAAGGCCACAATAGCAGAAAAGGAGTTGAATGCAATAGTACGGTTTGAAAATCGTCGAGCTCCAAGTGGGAGGGGTGGGTTTCAGCCCAACAAGAGACTCCGTCCGAACTTCAGTAGACCCTCACCATCTACTGGGTCCGCGGGGAGCTTTCGTCCTAACCAGCCCTCCCCATCTGCATCAGTCACCCAGTCATTCAAAGGGGTGAACAACTGTTTTCACTGTAACCAGCCGGGTCACTTCAAGAGAGACTGTCCAAAGCTCAATAGGCTCTCATATTCCAGAGGATCTTTCCGTCCACCAGCTAGGCCAGCTAACTCCCGAGGAGGCAGGACATATAATCAGGCGGGACGGGCGCCTACTCCTACCGGATCTGGACGACTATTTGCTCTGGAACCTCCTGAGGATGTGGATCATTCTGTGATTCAAGGTATGGCCGTTGTCAATAGTTCTTATGCTTATGCATTGTTTGATTCTGGAGCATCGCACTCTTTTATATCTGCATCCTTTATAACTGCTACTGGAACACTAGTTCAAAAGCTGTCCACCACACTCACAGTAGTATCCCCTGTCGGAGACACGTCCTTGGGACTCATATGCACGGCCATAAATACAGAACTCGCTGGACTCAGATTTGAGTTCAATTATTTGGTACTCGACATGACTGAGTACGATATTATATTTGGCATGGACTGGTTGGCTAGTTATGAAGCCAATATTGATTGTTATCGCCGAAGAGTGACATTTTGGTCACCCGAGGGAAAGCAGTATATAGTTCGTGCCGACAAGCAAAGCAGATTGCAGGAAGGGTTGCATCACTTGGTGTTGAACAATATTGTCATCAACAAAGCACCAGTTACTGAACTTCCAACAATTGTGAAAGAATTTGTTGATGTCTTTCCAAAAGAACTTCCTGGTATACCGCCTATGAGGGAGCTCAATTTTGAGATCAAGCTATATCCTGGTACCTCACCAGTGTCTCTACCCCATTATCGAATGGCACCAGCAGAAATGTCCGAGTTGAAGAAGCAGCTTGATGAATTACTCAGGCTGGGTTGCATTCGGAACAGCACATCGTCATGGGGAGCTCCAGTGTTGTTCGTGAAAAAGAAGGATGGTTCACTTAGAATGTGTGTGGACTACCGGAAGTTAAATCAGCTAACTGTCCGGAACAAGTATCCTCTACCCAGGATCGATGATTTATTCGATCAGTTGAGGGGATCCAGTCATTTTTCCAAGATTGATCTGATGTCCGGTTATCATCAAATCCGGGTCAAAGAGGAAGACATCGAGAAAACGGCTTTCAGAACACGGTATGGACTATTTGAATTTGTAGTCATGCCATTTGGGCTTACCAATGCACCGGCTGTGTTCATGGACTTAATGAACAGAATATTCCGTCCATATTTGGATCGGTTTGTTATAGTGTTCATTGACGATATCCTGATCTATTCCAAGAGTCAGGAGGATCATGCTGAGCATCTTCGAATAGTATTGAACACCTTGAGACAGAACCAGCTGTATGCCAAAGCAAGCAAATGCGAATTTTGGCTACCTGAGGTCAAATTCTTAGGGCATGTTATAACAGCAGATGGTATAGCCGTTGATCCGGCTAAGGTGGCAGCAGTAAGTGAGTGGAAAGCACCAAAGAATGTCACTGAAATCCGTAGTTTTCTGGGTTTGGCTGGATATTATAGGAAGTTTATCATGGACTTCTCCAAGATTGCATCCCCATTGACTCGACTCACACAGAAAGGAGTCAAATATGAATGGTCAGAGTTGTGCAATCAGAGATTTGAGGAGCTGAAAGAGAGACTTACAACTGCTCCTATTCTAGTTTTGCCGGAAAGAGGCAAAGGTTATGAAGTACAATGTGATGCATCAGGAGAGGGTCTGGGATGTTCACTCATGCAACGTGATCGAGTGGTGGCATATGGTTCAAGACAACTAAAGATACATGAACGCCTCTACCCCACACACGATCTGGAATTAGCTGCGGTGGTCTTTGCTCTCAAAAGCTGGAGACACTATCTATATGGTGAGAAGTTTGAAGTATTTTCAGATCACAAGAGCTTGAAGTATTTATTTGATCAGAAAGAGCTCAATCTGAGGCAGCGCAGATGGATGGAATATCTGGCGGACTATGAATTTGCGCTCCGATATCATCCGGGAAAGGCCAACAAAGTGGCAGATGCTCTCAGCCGCATGTCTCATGCATCCGTGGCATGTTTGATCAGGACTGAGTGGGAAATGTTGAATTCCATTCGTGAGTTTAATCTATACATCACAAACCATGGGAGTATGTACAATTTGATCATACGATCCAACATGGTTACAAAGATTGAACAGGAGCAACGAACAGATCCGGAAATGGCAGAGACATGGGCCAAGATGTCTAATGGCGAGGTTGTACCGGATTGGGAATTACGACCTGGTCAGGGTCTTATGTTTCGGGGTAGAATTTATGTGCCAAGAAGCTGCAGAAAAGAATTATTGATAGAGGCACATCAGAGCAAGTTGTCCATTCATCCGGGTAGCACAAAAATGTATCATGACTTAAAAAGACATTATTGGTGGCATGGACTCAAGAAGGATGTTGCAGACTACGTGGCTCATTGTTTAACTTGTCAACAGGTTAAGACGGAACATCAGAAGCCACCAGGGTTACTCAAACCCTTAGCAGTGCCGGAATGGAAATGGGAGCACATTTCCATGGACTTTGTGACGGGGTTGCCGAGGTCCTCGAAGGGCAATGACGCTATATGGGTTGTGGTAGACCGATTGACCAAGTCCGCGCATTTTATTCCTATCAAGATGACGGATTCATCAGAGACATTGGGTCGGAGATATATCAAAGACATCATCAGACTACATGGTATCCCACAGACTATAGTGTCTGATAGAGATGGCCGATTTACCGGCAGGGTATGGCAGAGCATGCAGTCGGCCATGGGAACCGATCTACTTATTAGCACAGCATTCCATCCACAGACCGATGGACAATCGGAAAGAACAATACAAACGTTGGAGGACATGTTGAGGGCGTGCATGCTAGACTTCAAAGGTGGATGGGAGGATCATTTGCCATTGGTGGAATTTTCTTATAACAATAGTTACCAGGCAAGCCTCCAGATGGCACCATTCGAAGCTTTGTATGGTAGACCATGCAGGTCACCAGTGTGTTGGACCGAGGTCGGCGAACCTGCACTGATAGGACCTGAGTTGGTTGCAGAAACTACTGCACAGATCCAATTGATACGTCAACATTTGTTGACCGCACAGAGTCGGCAAAAGAGTTATGCGGATAAAAGGAGGAGGTTTCTCGAATTTGAAGTGGGAGACATGGTATTCTTGAAGGTCTCGCCACGAAAAGGGCACATGAGATTTGGGAAGAAAGGAAAATTGTCGCCAAGATATGTGGGACCGTTTTCAATTATCAGAAGGATGGGAGATGTAGCCTATCAGTTGGCACTTCCTTCGCAATTGGCGTCTCTACATGATGTGTTCCATGTGTCGATGCTGAGGAAGTACAACCCTGATCCGTCTCATGTTTTGGATGTGCAAGATATAGATGTGCAAAGCGATGTCACTTATGTTGAGAAGCCGGTCAGAATATTGGAGAGTGAGCAAAGGGTGTTGCGTAACCGAGCGATTCAGTTCGTCAAGGTGGTCTGGGATCGACATGGTGTTGAGAAAGCCACTTGGGAATTAGAATCGGAGATGAGAACATCTCACCCTGAATTGTTTGTATGATTTACTTTGAAATCCTACTTCGTTCGATTTTCGGGACGAAAATTATAAAAAGATTATTGTATTGTAACACTCTGGAATTTCAAAGTTATCAGTTTATATGAAAATATTCATATTTACGGAATTGCCACTGTGATAAAAATCGATTTGAATTTAAATGGGTCAATGGCTCAATGAAGACCCAAAGGATGATAGTTGGTTTACAAAACAAATAAATGGGTAAGATAAATTTAAACGGGTCAAGAATCATATTTGGGTCAAATTTTGATAAATGGGTCAAAATGGCTAGATGGGACCCAATGGGTCGTGTGAATGGCATGATTAACCATGGATTGAGTTCAAGCTTAGTTAATTTAAGTTTATTAATTTCTTGAGTTTGGTTTGAGTTGAAATGAATGATGGGTTTAGTTGAGTTGAATTTATTAGTTAAATTAAATGAATGAGTTAGGTTGGGTGAGTTGAATAAATGAGTTGAATGAATATGTATTTTTAAATGAGTAAGATGTAGAGATAGAAGGATTGTAGGCTGATTCAAATTCAAACACTAAAAACGTTGGCTGCATGGGAAACTTATATGCATGTAACTCCCACCCAAGTTAAGAATGGAAATGACGTTACATGGAGTTACATGGGTGAGAGTTGAGTTTTCAAATCATTGTGCACATTGAAGATGGTATAGGGTTTATGCCTTGCTTGGGTCTCCAAAAGACAGCCAATGCATGGAGTAATGGTTCATGCATGTAACTCCAAGGTTGGAGAATAAAATGGGTAGCTTATTGGAGGAGTTACACACAATAGATTATGCCATTCTATGGCATTCCAAATTCAAATTAGATACTAAACCAATGGGGGTTACAAAGTGTGTTCACACTTGGAGGAGGGGAGTTTTATTCCCATGATAGAACTCCCACATGGGACGTTGATGAGGGCTGAATGGAGCTGCTGTTTGTGGAGTTACACATAGGAATGGTGGCTGTTACATAGGCCAAAACATAGAGGCAAACAATGGAGAATGGTGCAGCACATGGGAGTTACATTTCAATATGAAACTCCCATGTGAGAATCTAAGGAAAAGGGGGGTTACACTAGTCCAACCACAAGGGACGTTGGTTGCCTGGGGTGTTTCATTTCATAGATGAAACCCCCAAGTAACATAAAGAACCTTGATTGTAGAGAGGGAGTTACACAAGGAATAACCTTGGGCTGTTTTTGGTCAAGGAAAGGATTTTCATTTTTTTACTCTCTCTATCTCTCTATCCCTCTATCACTCATAGACGTCCTCTATCTTTCTAAACCAAGAGCAGCAGCTGGTTGTTTATTTTTCAATTAGTTTTGGGTAATCCTTTCATCTAGACAAAAATCAGCAAAAGGGTTTTGGCAACAAGGATAGCAATTTTATTCAAGACCAAAGTTCCCTTTCTCTCTCTCTCACTCTCTTAAGTCCTTGTCACCTGGCTGTATTATCTCGAGGAGCTTGCATCAAGATCAGTCTCAGCCCAAAGAACAGTAAGAGAGAAGGAGAGGTCAAGGAGATAAAGAGTCAAAAGAACCGAAGGAGACGCGGTATTAGTAAGTGCATCTTGAACCCTTGTTTAATAGATTGGTTAAGAAATTGAGATTTGGCCATTGTATGACCAGATCCATCAATGGTTTAGACCTAGTATTATGATGTTTAAAATAATAAAATATGGACCATAGGGTTCGGCCCCATTGGATGGCCGAACCCCATGGAAAAACTTGGTGGATTCTATGGTATTTGAAAGTTAAAATCCATATTTTGGAGTGAGGATTTTAAAAGATTTTTATATGGAATTAAGCTTACTGTTTTGAAGTAGATATCCATGGCTGAACCATATTTATCTTATGTTAATTTGTTGATTAATTTCATAGATAAATATGGGTGGATTTCCATTAAGAGAACCATAGGGTTCGGCCATGTATATGGTCGAACCCATGGACTGTTTTTAGATGGTTTTAAGTATGTGTTTTAAAAAGGTTAAAACATAGATAAGGAGGGTTGTTTTGGACAAAAATGAATGATTAAGAAGTTCAAACCCAAAGGTCATAGGGTTCGGCCACCATGGAGGGCCGAACCCCATGCAAATAATGATATGGTTTTGATATATTTGGAACATATAAACCATGAAGTATGTGGACTGTTTTGGGTTATTATTTAAGATTCAAATACATGTTTTGGAAAGGGTTAAAAGCATGGATCTGTATGACAAAGGACTGAAGTTAGCATGGTTTAAAACAGTGGTCCAAAACTGATGAAATGGATCATTTGAATCGGCCATTTTGGATGGCCGAATTTCATGAAATTATATGGTCATTTGGGACAAGTAGATGAACTGATTTAGATGGTGTTTAAGAGGTGTAATGGCAGCAATATTATATTGATTTTGTATGTTTAAATAACACCAAACACATGTTTTAGAAGACCAAAACATGGACATAGGGTTCGGCCACCTTGGATGGCCGAACCCCATGTAAGTATTTGGTTGTTTGGGTTGGCTTTCAAAAAGATGGAAATCACATCAATTATGGATTTAGTATTAAGATGATGGACTTTGTTGTCTAAGGAAAAAATTAGGCAAAGGATAGTATAATGGCATTATGGTAAATAAGGATGAAAAGATGAAATGATCAAAAGAATGGACTTATGAGCCAAAACCTAAGGTGGTAAGATTCGGCCATGTAGTATGGCCGAACCCTACCAAGTGTTATTTGAAAAGTTTGGGATACTTAGATGGTATTAAGTAAATAAAAGATTTATCAAAGTTTAAATGGGTGAGGTTCGGCCATGGGGTATGGCCGAACCCCACAAAGTGGATGTTTGGGATTTAAATCAAATTAGAATCATATGGTCAAATGATTAACTTGCTGCCATGTATATAGGATATTCGGATTTCTAGAACGGTGTACAAAGTCGTGATCGAAAGACGGTCCAAAGGAAGGGTCGAACAAAGTAAAAATATTGTAGGTTTCCTACCTTGTTGTAACCACACCACTTATTCGCTGTTTTATGTTTATTTGAATAAGTTATTTGAATCAAATGTTATATTTACAAATGGCATGTTGCATAGACATCTCATGCATAGCATGGGATGATGGGGAAGTAACCGGAGGCCACACTCCGTCGGGGCGTCCGAAAGACCATTGTGGGGTACCCTGATGATGATTATCCCATCAGGAGGAATCCGGAGGCCACACTCCGTCGGGGCGTCCGAAAGACCACTGTGGGTTACCTTGACGATGAGAATCCCGTCAAGTGATGGCTATGTTGAAGGGTGATGGGTGGGACTCATTACATGTTCATTTCATACATAGCATATTTTTATAGAATTTGTCACACATGTATAAATATTATCCTATTTGCATGTTTTTGACTAACCATGTGGTAGCCCTATTCGGAAACACTACTGGGCGCGTTGATCTAACGCCCTATCTATATCTTTAGTGGATGATGCAGGGAAAGGAAAGAACGTGATTGGAGAAGAGGACCAAGTACAAAAACTTGGGCGATTTGAATGATTGCAATGGACTATGAATGGATTATTTATGGATGATTTATTTGGAACAATGTAATTTGTTAAAGTAGATGTTGGCATGTAATAATGTAGTTAATTAGATGCTATGGTTTGTTTTATGTTGGATGTTTGGATCAAACGATTAGTTAAGATCGGTTAGTGACTTTGGAAAATAAATACGGTATTTTGCTATCTAAAAATGGAAATTGGATTAATCATAGGTTCTATTATAACCTCAGTTAGATCTAGACTAAGTTAATTCCGCTAGGTAAATATGTACCATGTGCGGATCAGTTTTATGGACTAAGTTCATACGCACATGGGCCTGGCCAGTTAAGGGTCGGATTTAGAGATCCGAACTTAACTCGCGTCGTGACATTCCGCCTCGATCACTTATTGATTATTATTATAAAAAAAAAAATAAACTCTGAAATTTTAGAGTGAAAAGGGCGGGGTGTTACACTTCCCACCTACAATTCGCACATACTTCTCATTCTTCTCACATTCATGTCATATGACTTCACATATGGAGTTTTCCCCCTCCTCCAATGATCATATCATTGTTGTCATGGAGTTTTCCCCCCTCCTCCTATGATCATATCATACATATGCATTCAACCACAGGATGTATTTAACATGCATCTTAATTCGCATTTGGACTCATCATATTCTCCATTACAAACATATATACAACATAAAGGCATCACCGCAGTCACACGAGATACATCGTAATTCTTTGCATACAAAGTGAGTCATTTACGTGGATGGCTAAGCCTCAGTTCATTCGGGCATTTCTTTCTCCCTTACAATTTCAGTATTTAGTAATTAATACCCGATTAGAATCAAGATGTAGTCCTCATCCAGTAGTCCAATTACATACATCATGATTATTGAACATAAACAGTTTAACTTAGAGCTATCATGCACAAACGTCATACTCTTCACACATAAGATTGCAAACACATGCATAAGCTAAGTCAATGTTCATTCAACAGAACATAGGTTCCATATTACATATTAAACAACATTATCATACTTCACATATCAAACAGCAAGTTATGCATGCATATTAATTTTAGAATTTAAGCTTAAGCAGTGTCATGTCCTCCTACCTTAGAAGTGTGATTTTTCGGGGCGTCCTAAGATCGAACAGAAAACCTGGAATGTGGTCAAGTTGCTGCTTGGACAGAAAAACAACGAATGAATTGAGTTAGAAAGGGAGAGACTCAGAAGAAATAGGTCTATGGGACACCAGAAGCAAAGAGGGATGAAAAACAACATTTTGAAATGGAGCTAAGTTGCGTTTGAAAACTTAGAAGCCAAGTCTAATTATCTTAAAACTTCCAGATACTCAAGGCAAAGAGATGGGTCCCTGAATACTCATGCATATTTATCTCCCCCCTCTTTTTTTTTTGAACATTCCCGAAATCAGTTCAGGTGTAAGGTTTGAGAAGGAGAGAGAGGAGAGTTGTTTTCTTCCTCCACAGAATACATAACATTTTTTTTAATAAGATCTGAAGTAATAATCAAACACAAATGATTTGAACATTCAGAAATCCAACAAACAAAGGCGAGGACTTTCTAAAAATTATCAAATCTAAATACCAAAACCAAATACTCTTAGTATTATACATAGATATATATTTTTTTTGAAAATAAATCAGTTCACTGTTTGGGTTTCATATTTTAAAAAAACAATTCCCTTTTTCAGCTCACTTTTGAAATCAGTTTTCTGATTTGGAGTTTACACATACATACATACATCCATACATAATAATATATATATATATATATATATATATATATATATATATATATATATATATATATATATTGTTGCAACACTCCACTATCAAATGGCCTATAGACTCCAGAACCATGCAATCAACCTCCCTGTCACGGGAATTAACAATTCCCCTGATGCAATGTTCATGAAAATTGGCCCTCAGGGTGTTCATTGCACATGTGCCCAGACAGCTCACAGATGACCAGCCTCAAGCAATCCTCCCTAAGCAGTGGACTACTGCTTATGAGAAGCACCTTCAACAGACCAAAACCATTACAAACACTCAGCCTGATTTTTTCAGAAAAACAGATGACTCTGTGGTCACTCAGTTTCGCACTAATGAACCACCATCTCCTGAACCAGTCTTTCCTACTCAACTGATGATCCAACCAGTCCAACCTATCAGACACCAATCATGGAACATGGATTGTCCTTGCCCAGGTTGTCTGGATGATCAGTTGTACCTCCAACACTGTGATGACTCAGCTGATGTTTTCCTCAAAGGAAAAGGAAAGAAAAACTGGAAAAAGCGATATGATGATCCCTGCTGGGAAACTTTAGGACAACCCTCTGGTAAAAATGACTACTATGTGCCATACAAGCCTCAAGAACTCTGCTCTTACTATCAACAGGCTTTATCTCTTTTGCCAGAATCTCCAACTCCTGATCTCCCTCCTGCCCATCCAAGCGAATGGCAGGCAGTTATACCTACTATCTTCATGTTTCAACCAACCTCTCTTCATTTTCCAAAACCAGTTCGCTATGAAGATATTCAGGACCACACTAAGCATACATGGAAAATCAAGACTCCAGTTACTGCCGATGGAAGACGGATGACCATCTCTGCTGCTGAGGCAGCCCTTAATTGGCAAGCTCAGAATGCTACTGCACAGAATACTGCTCTTCGGCAGATCTATGCAGAACAACAGAAGCTTACTCAGCTTATTACTCCAGTCGTCAATTACATCCCAGAAATTCAGGCAAAGATTCAGCAGCTCCATATGGAACTTCAACATGTTGCTACCTTCATACCTTGGAAGCCCTCCATCTTACATACCCAATATCCAAACTCAACCATTGTTCAGTCCTGATCCCATTATTATCACCCCGCAATACAAGTTTCCTACACCACCATTACCTTCACCTACTATACCAAAGCCTCGTCACAGACCTACACAACCACATCTACCGACTGCTCCACCACCTGTCCAACCTCCTCTGCCACCTTTACCTCCAGGTTCAACTCCAACCAATGAAGCATCTGCCTCGTCTAAAACAGACCCCAATCCTTTCATGCTTCTTACACAAACAAACCCTATAAGTTCGTTCTTAAGAGCTTCTTGCCTCCACCCACAGACTACAACGCCTATCACTACCTCTGCAGAAGATCTCCACGAAGCTTTTGATACTCTGTTCATGCAAGATGAACCCATTATTGAAGATCCCCCTGAAGATACTCCACCACCGCCGCCACCTCCATTCAATCCTCCTCTTCCGCCACAGACTCGACAACACTACACTCCACTTGATAAAAAGCAATTGTTCACCCTTGATGAGTGTCCTTCTGAATGGCATGATCGGTTTATGGAAATGTTCGTCTGGGGAAATGCTGAACTCCAAACTCCTGGCATTACTCTTAATGAAGTTCTCAGACGAATAGCCTCTCGGTTTGCTGGCCGATTACATGAATGGTGGATTTCTCAGGCTGAGTATCGACAATTGCAGGCACTCAACTCTGTTGATTTAATTACTTTTATAGGCATCCCCTATAATGAGTTTTTAAGTGCTCCAGCGTTAAGGCGAGAAACTGCTCGTGAAGAATTCCTTCAAGCACGTCTTTGTTCTTTTGAAAGGAAAGATCTCGAATTGCATTACCAAAAGCAATCTGCCCGTTTTCATGCTATAGGTGGCATTGATGACGTAAATCTTAAACAGATCTTCCTTAGCTCTCTGCCTGAACCACTTGGCGATGAAGTACTCAGAATTATTGACCTCAAGGGTCAGAAGATTGACCAGTACTCTCTTGGTCAGCTCTACTAGTTCAGTCTAAATGTTGTAACACGGTTGTGTAACCAGCACACGTTCATCAAAAAGGTTGATGAAACTGGTGATCGCCTTGGTGAGGCATGTTACAGCCCTGATCTCCAGATCAAATGCAAAGATAAGAGTTGTGACTGCCGTACAAAGAAAAGGGGTCATTACTCCAAACACAGTTCTAGGCCAAGATTCAATAAGCCCTTCAAAAGGACCCGAAGAAAGTGGCGCTTCTTTAAACAAAAAGGCCCAACTCACCAGAAAGGAAAGAATTGTTTCCTTTGCAATAAGCCTGGTCACTTTGCTCGCTCCTGTCCTAAGAGAAGGCAGCCCAAGAAAGCCCAGTTCATTCAGCAAGGTATGGCTATCATCCAGCAAGATTTCAATGATCTAGAATCTGAACCCTCTGCTGATGAAACAATGCACCCAGACTCTGTTCTTCAACTTGACGACACATCCAGTGAATTAGACTTCTCTAGCTCGGATTCTGATGAACAACCCCTTCTGTTCACCATTCAGGAAGTGCCTTCTTCATCAACCATTGGTACTGCTACTGAAGTACTTGATGTCCTTCCTCTCTGTAAGATATCTGTCCCATTGATTCCTGTTCAGATACATCTCTCTCAAAAGCCTATTTCCGTAATAGCTTTTGTAGACTCTGGTGCCTCCTCCTCTATACTCAAGATAGAGATCCTCCCTCCCTCTTATTGGCTACCACACAGCAAGTATTTCCAAATTGCAAATGGCTCTCTTTTCCATATTGATAAGATCAGTATCCCAATTACTTCTCCTTCACCCGGGAACATTACATTACTCACCAATTCCTTGGTTCGAGTCTCAGTGGAAAAGACATGATAATTGGATTTGATATTCTCCAGTCATTGCCAAATGTAAAATGGAGTGCCTCTGGTCTAACCTTTGATGACCATCATGTGCAATGGACGACTGTCCCTCATCTCTGTGCTACTACTGAAGCTGGATTCGCTTCAATCATTGAGCAGTTTGTGCACAAATGTTGTGCTGTCTCTCATACTGAATTCATGATGAAACATGAGAAGCTGCTATCGACAAGACCGGATTTCTTCATCCAGTTACCTTTCAACGAAAATGCTCCTAGCACAACTCCTACAGGCAAGTCATTCGGGCATGCACCCGGATCATCTCCTGTTAGCTCAACAGGAAGTTGCTGAGCTTCTTTCTCAAAATCTCATTGAAGAAGCATCTTCTCAATGGTCATGCAAAGCATTCTATGTTAACAAGCATTCTGAACAAGCCCGTGGAAAGATGCGCCTTGTAATTAATTACCAGCCCCTCAACAAGTATCTTGCAGATGACAAGTTTCCTCTGCCGCAAAGATTATGTCTCTTTCAGCAAATGGTTGGTGCCCAGATCTTTTCAAAGTTCGACTTAAAGGCAGGCTTTTGGCAGCTTGGTATTGATCCAGCTGATCGAGCTAAAACAGCTTTCACAATTCCAACTGGCCATTACCAGTGGACTGTCATGCCTTTCGGCCTCAAAACGGCTCCCTCTCTCTTTCAGAAGGCCATGCTCCGCATTTTCCAGCCATTACCTAAGAATGCACTTATTTATATTGATGATATTCTTTTGTTTTCTCAGGATGAATCCTCCCATCTTCACCTGTTACATCAATTCATTGACCTTTGTCAAGTTTATGGTATTATGCTTTCCGAGAAGAAGATGGTGATTGGCAAACGAAGTACTGACTTCCTTGGAATGCAGATCCAAGATGGCAAATATGTCCCTCTGCCCCATGTGGTTGAGCAATTGGCAAACTTCCCGGATGAAAGGCTCACTGTCAAACAAATCCAACAGTTCCTTAGCATCATCAATTATGTCTCTGAGTTCATACCTCATTTGGCCAAACATTGGTTAACACTCTCTGAACTCTTACGCCAGAAGATTCCTCCTCCTCCATGGAGCAACAGACATACTCTTGCCGTACAAGCCTTGAAGTCAATCATTCCTCTTTGAAGTTGGAGAGCTCACTGCATACCTCTTCCAAGTTTGGGTTCGGCAGAATCTTCCTGATTTGCAACAGGATTACTAAAAGTTCTTGAATGGTTTCACCCTCTTGATTGGTGGACTTCATTCCTCTCTGCTCCAGCTCCTCATATTCAGATGAGATAGATACATCCAGCTCACTACGCACAAGCCTAGACAATTCATTACCTCTGATGACGACGATGGAAACTATTTTGTTCCTTATCTCCACAATGAAGTTGTCATCCAATGTTGGCGTGCCATCAATCTGGCTGAGAATCCTCGACAGTATCCCATGGAATACTCCACATATAAGTTCCACATGGCCAATCTCAACAATGTCTTTCTTGATGAAATTCCTGCAAACATACAGATCTGGCCTTTTGCTGATGGTGATCCGCATCTCGGACTAAGGACTTTGGATGCCTATGTTGTAACTCACTGGAATGAACTATTCATCAACCCACTAATCGATATTTATGGCCCGGAGTTCGCACAGGATCCAGATGCAGATAGCGATTACTAGTGATGGAAGTGACTAGGCACTGTTGGTATTGACTTGTATTGATGCACCTTTCTAGCTGTCCTCCACTGATCACTACTTTCAGCTGCTTTTCTGTTTACTTTATTTTTGGGTTTTGTAATTGTTGGGTTGCATTATTATGGGTGAGGTCATGCATGACCTATGTATTTTTGTTGTTTGTTTTGGCTCTCGGCTATATAAGGAGGTCGGTCCTTGAGTAGTTTGGTATCAAAGACAAGTTTAGGGTTTAGAAAATCCTTCTCTCTCTTATGTACTTTGTAATTCCTCTGGTTTGCGTGGGAATAATAGTATTGTGTTTTGTTGTGTGCATCCACATCCTTTCCATTCACTCTTCTTCGTCTTAATCCTCTTTTGTTCATCTTTAATCTGGATCAGTATGCTCTGTCACTGCAGCTGAATAGCTGATCTCTGACAACAGAACGCGTGATTAAAGCTCTGGATAATTGTTAGTTTGCACTTGTTCCAAGTGATATAACAGGAAATCCTTTTGTTGGCGTGAGAAGCCGTTGTGTTGGGTATCATACCTTGTCAAAGGAACACTGCATATTATTCAGGATCCATGGCATCTTCTTCCTCAAACTCTCTCCCTACCGCCAAGTCTTCCACAGTTACACCCTTCAAAACCAGTACATCTCCCAAGCAAGACCACTTATATGAGATCGAATATACCCAGGCTCAAGTCCCTGCAACAAGATTCCCGATTATCAATCCATACAAGATCTTCGAACTTGATAAGGACTCTTTCACTATCAAGTCCATCAAAACCCTGTTTAAATCCAAGAATCCCACTATGTTCAAAGAATATGCTCAAGCCTCTAGCTTTGCTCAGAATGATATCCTTTCAGGTCCACAGGAGACCTTTATTCCCCTTGAGCTTCCGACTGGTATGCTCCAGTCTTGGCTACAGGAAGGTTACACTCATCTTCATCTTGGTGCAATTAAGGTTGCACTAACCTTCCATTGCCGCCATGGCCAAGAAGTTGCTGGAAACCTCGCTATTCTTGATACTAGGTATTTGACCTATAATCAAGCTGTTATTGAGACTGCCCAGGTCACCATGAATGCTGGAACTGTGTTTCTCACATTGTACCCCAATTACAACATTAACCTCAAAGACCCATTTCTATCCAACTTCCTGGTTGCTCAGATCCAGTTCTCTGGACTCAACATGGAGCAAGGGGCAATTGCTGCAACACTCCACTATCAAATGGCCTATAGACTCCAGAACTATATATATATATATATATATATATATATATATATATATATATATATATATATATATATATATATATATATATATATATATATATTTTAGGGTTCTTTTTTAAAGTAGTTTTCTGAAAAGAAATAAGGTTTGAACCCTAGAAGAAATCAGTTTTTATTTATTTATATTTTTCTTAAATAGTATTCCGGAAAAAATCTCTTCTTTTTTTTAATCTTCTCTCTTCCCTCCGTATTATTTTTCAGTAACATAAAGCAACCATTTAAAGTAAATAAACCAGAATTTAACAGAGAATAAATTGCAGAAAGAAAAATAAAAATAAAAGGGCTCACCGGGAGGAGGTGGCATCGCTGCAGCGGCTGCTGGTTGAAGCCCGAGAGTGATGAGAGAGAAGAAGAAGAAAGAAGAAGAAGAAAGGGAGAGGGATGGACTGAGAGAGATTGAAAGGGAGTGAGCCGAGAGATAAGGAAGATTGAGAGTGTGAGAAACCGAAAGAGAGGATCAGAAAGTGCGAGAGGACAAGGGAGGGCACGGCAATGGCCGTTCCTCTTTCTGTAATTTTTTTCTGTGTTTCCTGCCGAGAGGGAAAAGGAGAGGGTGAGAGAGATGAGGGTAGAAATCGGTCAGGGCCGCTGCCGTTCAGTGGATTAAGTGTGAGAGGGAGAGGGACGGTCATTATGATTTTGAGAGAGAGCCGGTCGGAGAAGGAAGACGTGCGCTTTGGGCGCACAAGATTCGAGAGAGAGTGTTTTTCGGGTGTTTTTCTTTTATTTATTTTTTGAAATTTGGGCGTCGGACCCACATGGGCCCACGTGGGTCCCTAAGTTGTTTGGGTTTTATTTTCGAATTTCATAATTTGTGTTCTTCGTGGGGACGGCTAAATTATTATTTTATTTTATTTTAATTTTTGCTTTTTCATTTAATTTCACTCGCAGGCCCTTTTCCTGAATTCTCGTGTTTTAAATCAAATTTATTATTTTGGAGAAACTTCGATTAAATTTTAAACATTAAAATTCTGTGTTTTCGATTTAAATCTCGATATCTCTATAATTTTAGGTTTAATTAATTTGATGCATCTTCATCTCCAAATTTGTATCAATTTCACAATTTTCTAATTAAATTCTAAATTTATAATCTAATTTTAAAAAATAATTTTTAAATTCAATTTAAATGCCTACAAAAATTTCGAAAGATTGAGTCATGCAATCAATATATCGTCAACATATAACATCAAAATAACAAAAGAAACATTGTCAAGCATCTGAAAATAAACTCAATTATTATAGTTGATCCTCATGCCGCCAATGTGCACCATAAAGCAATCAAATCTCCTATACCACGGTTTAGGTGATTGTTTTAACACGTAAAGAGATCTCTTTAAGTTTATATATCAGATTCTCTTTACCTTCCTCTTTGAATCCTTCATATCTTGACGTGAAGTTGATGTGACTCAAGGTCAAGCATCGCCACCATAGCTAACATGACATGAATAGAAGTATACGTCACAACACGAGAAAAAATCTCATTATAGTCAATCCCTTCCTCTTGCTTGTATCCTTTGGTTATGAGCCAAGCCTTATATTTTTCTCCTTCATTTTCTGATGTAGGTTCTTTTTTTTATATACCCATTTGCAACCAATCACCTTTCGCCTTTTGGGTTTCTGAAAAAGTTCCCAAGTGTTGTTCTTGTGTAGAGACTCCATTTCATCCATCATTGCGATCATCCATTTTTATTTATCTTTACTATTGATTGCATCATGAAAACAAAGCGAATCTCCACTACCAACAACTAATACAAAAGAAACCATATCTTCAAAACCATACCTGACTGGTTCCTTTCTCTCTTCCTGTAGCTAAGCCAATAGATTTATGTTGCCTACTTGTTTCGCCAAATGTATCATCCTTAGAAGATGTTGGTGCATCATCCTCCCTAATGGGTCACTGTACTTCTTCTTGTTCCACCTAGACTGAGGATTTTTCTGCCCAAGCCTCCACCTGTTTATAGACATCCTCCTTGTTTAAATTAAGCATGTGTTCTTCATTAAAGATGACATTATGCTTATCACTACCTTCCGTGCAACTGGATCCCAAAGTTTATACCTTTTCACGCCTTTTAATAGCCAACAAATATGCACCATTTGAACTTTGGGCCTAACTTTGATAATTGCTGCTCCTACACATGAACATAACTCAACAACTAAATATTCTCAAATTATAATAATTAACTGATTTACCTATACAAACCTCTTTACGGACCTTTGCATTGATAGCCGAAGATGGTGACCTATTAATAATGTAGCATGCCATGTTGGCAGCCTCCGTTTAGAAAGATTTTAGCAGGTCTCCATGGATTCTCATGCATCTTGCTCTTTCTAAAAGTATCATATTCATCCTTTCTACCACACCATTTTATCGTGGCCCGCCTGGTGTAGTATAATGTCCAGTGATCCATCCATTATCTTTTCGTAGGTACTTGACTTGTTTACCTGTCTGCTTTTCAACTTTCCATTTCCACTACTTAAAATTTTCAAACACTTCATTCTTGTGCTTCATGAAATAAACCCAAACTTTTTTGGCGAAAGTCATCAATAAATGTAACAAAACATATTGGTCCCCACATGTCATAGTGTATGTATTATAACACATCCTTGCTCGTATGTTTCCTTGCCTTGAAGCTAACCCACATTGTTTTCAATACAAGCAATACTTGCAAAAAATAAGTTTACAAGCTTTTACCCCACTAAACAGATTTCGTCTATGAAATTTTTAGCGGCCCGACCCTTTGAAAATTTTAATTCTAATGAATTAATTCAGTTACACATGTGAGAGGTGTTTGAGGGTCTCTCGAGGGTCCCACATGTTGGACATGTGTCCTCAAAAGCCCAATTTGGATTAATTCCAGTGAAAAATAAGAGAAATGAATTAAGTGGTGTGTATGTCGGTGCGACTGACAACATCAGTGGGACTAATGGTGGCGTCAATCAAACCATCAGTGAACAGACTTTGGATTAGGAACAAGTGGGAGACAAACTAGAAAATGAGGCCTTTGTCGGTCCAATCGACATTGGGTGTCGGTGCGACCGTTAGAGAGCAGAAATGTGGACAAATGGCAGACCAAAGAACTGGGTCTCTATTAGTGCCACCGGCGAATATCATTGGTATGACAGACAGAGAGCAGTGTATGGAGTACTTTTGCGCACTGTCGGTGCGACCGACATGCGACTTAAACTTCGAGTATTTAAACCCCATTTGGCGCAGAAACTTCATTTCACTTCCTTTTTCCCATCCCACCTCCGAGCAGACCCAATTCCAGCTGAACCAGACCCTCTTTCTTCCTCCTTTCACCATTTGCATGCAAAAGATTAGAGTTGGACTCATCTCAAACTCCATTCCACTCAGATTTTCTCTCCCCTAAGGTAAGGTATTCGCTCCTCCACCTTTCTTTCTCTCCAATGTTGGGTTTTATTTGGGGATTTGTATGGAATGGAAATAGAATCATAATGTAGGCCTTGATTGGGGACGAATCCATGGAGAAGAGTTGGGATTTGATGTTTGGGGACTTTGCATGAGGTAGGATTGAGCTCCATTTGGATTTGGAACCCTAGTGGGAGGTCGATATTTGAGAAAAATTGTGGGTTAACGAAATTGGAACTGGATTACTTAGGATTTTGCCATTGGTGAACTTGAATGACCTAGATTAGGATTGAACCCTTGGGTGTGATTTGGAGGCTTTTGTATTTAAGTTTGTATTTGGCCTAATCAAGGAACTAAATCGTGGTTTTTATGTTCTTATGTGTGATTAATGTCTAGTAACCCCGACTCCAGAGTCGAACGACCCACGGACCAACCCTAAGACACGTAGAACCTAAGGTGAGGAATGCTACACACCTTGATTGGATTGATTGTTGATGACATGCAATGTAGGAATCTTTAGATTGATAATGTGCCCTAAAGCATGGTGAATTGTTGATTGTATGTCATGCTTGATGTATTGAATTTGTGAATCTCTTTTGAATTCCTATGTTTTGTGATGCTTGACAACCCATTGAACTCACTGTACATTGATAGACGAATATAAGTTTCTGCATTGTTGGAGACAGATCTTGAATTGGGTTGGGACTAATGTGAATAGGGTGAAGTGGGGCCTAATATGATATGTCGTCGCATGATAGGCATGTATGAGTTCGGAATTGCAAGGAAAGCATAGGGAATGCAAAGATAAACCATGATTGAAATCCCCGAGGCAAAAGGTAGGTCACTTCCCAATGTTCACCCGACAACGAGAGATGGAATGTTCGTTTGAACTTGTATGAAATTTTTATGTTTGCCTTTTATTGTATGTTAGTGCCTTGTTTTGACCGAGTTACCTTGTTATCAATTACGTGACCTAGAAGAGTATTGCCTTCAAAGATTGAAGACAATGAATCAAAACTCAAGTGGTGTGAAGATTGAATCAAGAGTAAAGCATTGGAAGATCAAGTGCATGATTCAAGCATCACCAAGTGTATGGCAATCACACATGTAAATTGGTCATAGATGACTTTAGGGTGAACCCAACACACCTAGGAAGGCCTGACTAGGCTTAGAGAACATATTAGTAAATAATAAGCAAGCCTAAGTGAACTTTTACATCCAAAAAAACCAAGTGGACTTAACTTGGAAAATCGGATGAACTGTCAGGATGACCTATCTTGTCCACCGATTTATCACCTTGGATAGGGACGACCCTTCGTGGTCTAACGATCCATCGTCCGGATTGACAAGGGTTCTTGTTGGAAAGACACTGTCAAAGTAGTTCACTCTTAGGCCGATACTGTCGTGAAGCGTTGACCCATTGTGAGTGAAAGTGTAATGACCCGACCCGATATTTCGGAATTTTGGGATCTTGGTAGCAGTGGAGAAAGTGTGGGCCCCATGTTGGGTCCTAGTTTGCCCGATTTTGAGTTCGGACACTTGAAGGGCACTTTGGTAATTTTGAATCATTGAATATTTTATCATATAAAAAGTTTGAAAATCACACGTTATCTTCCTCGATGTTTGACGTTTGATTTTTAATGAGTTTTAATTTATTTATTTAATTTTGGAAAATTTAATATTTTTACATATAAGGAAAAAAAAAAAAGAGAAACCAAACCCTAAACCTAACCCCCTTTTCCTTAAAATCTCGTTTTCGGCAGCACTGTAGCCCATAGCTACAGTGCCGCCGCAGCTGCTGCTTCTCTCTCCCATTCCTCTCTTCCTCTTCCCCTCTCTCCTCTCCTTTCTTCTTCCCTTTCCTTCTTACTAAAACCCTAAAATCTCTAACCCTAGCAGCCGTCGCCCCATGTCTCTTTGTCTCTCCACCTCTCGGCCCTTTCTTCTTCACCTCTCCCGTCCCTCTCCTTCTCTTCTCTCCGGCCTTTTGAGATCAACCCGAGCTGCAACCACCTAGCCCGCTCGGATTTGCCCCCCCTGCCCTTTTGCCGCCACCGGATCGGAGTTCTCCATCAGGTATCTCCTTCGATCTCCTCTCCCTTCTTTCCTTTCTTCTTTCATTTTCCTTATTCCTTCATTTTCCCTGATTTCCCTTTTTTTCCCTCTCTTTCCCCTCAGTTTTCCCATCTGGGTTACTGAGTCAACTCGGTCGAGTCACCGAGTTGACTTAGCTGAGTTCAGTCTTGGGTAAACTAGGCACAGCCCGCCGTGTAGCCCAGTGGGCCTGGAGGCCCGACCCAGCTCGCCAGACTTGGTTTGGCCCAGCCCACCTTCGGCCCTGCCCGATTTCAGGTCCGGCCCGTTTCGACCCAGTTTCGGGTCCAACCCAATTTCAAACCCAGTTTCCAGTTTTGGGCTCAGTTTCGAGCTCGACCCAATTTTGGACCCAGTTTTTAGTTTCGGGCCCATTTCAGTTTTCAGTTTTGGGCCCGTTTGTAGTCCAGACTTAGTTGACTCGTTTTGGCCGGTTGCTTATCCTTGTGTTCTTGTTTCAATAGATTGAGCCCCTTCAACCCCCGGACTCGTTTTCTCGCATTGGATTTCAAAGGCGCACACAGGTGAGGGAACTTACCACCGCTTTTAGCATGCATCTATGCATCTTACTTCCCTATCAAATGTGCGGGTACGAAATGCGGCGAATGGGGGCCCTCGGTATTATGAGCCACTCGGCAAGGGAACTGTAGATACCATTATGTGGCGGGCTCCCATCCGGATGTATTTGTACCCGATGCCCGTAGAGGCATATACAAGTTGATTATCTGATGTCATAATTGATTGATTGTGTAGTGACATGATTGGAGTTTATTTTTATTGATAATGTGTTAAGATGCCAACATGCGAATATATGTAATATGTGGTGGTATATGTCTGATTATGGTGTGAGGTATTGTGTTAATAATATATCATATGATCATGTGATAATTAGTTTGGACTGCTAGACGTTATAACATGCTTGGGTGTTAACATGCCAACCAGTGATAAATAGTGATGCATACACCTGATTATTATGTGACGAACTATGTTAATAGCATTTGTAGGCGTAGAGGTAATTGTGCATACATATAACTAACGTATGGGGGGGGGGGGGGGGGGGGGCATGGGAACTAAGCAACATCAGGATCTAAAGATTCCCCCTAGCTTGTCGGGTAGTTAGGGTGAGGATGTTATGTGGGACCGCGCAGTGGACGCGTGGTTGGGATTCGGACTCCCTTGTGATTGGAAATGGGTAGTCGTAACCCCTTGCATGGATCAAATGGTCGGTCAATCTTGTATTTCCGGACGTACCTATGAGAGGGGCGTGATCTGATTTAGAGAACAAGGTGCCTGGAAGTCCCAGCTAAGGACTAACTGGGAAGTAACTATGTTAACCCTAGATAGGCCATCAGGCTGAATGTTGGTTCACCCAAGGTAACCTTAGAAGCCCCTTGCAGTTCTGATACCCGAATGTGTGACAGGTGAGGTGATCCCCGGATGATCGAGTAGGCTGCGGAGGTGCTCGCCCGCTCATTGGCCGAGGGATGGTGCGGTGAGGAAAGGCTCCCGCCAGTTTGCCTTGTGGTCCCAGGATGACCGAGTAGGCTGAGGAGGTGCTTGCCTAGGTCGAGGGACGAAGCGGTGAGGGATAGCTCCCGCTGGCATAGTTTGTGATCCCTAGATGACCTAGTGGGCTGAGGAGGTGCTCGCCTAGGTCGAGGGACGATGCTGTGAGGGACAGCTCCCGCTAGTATGGTTTGTGATTCCCCGGATGACCGAGTAGGATGAGGAGGTGCTCGCCTAGGTCGAGGGACGATGCGGTGAGGGACAGCTCCCGCTGGTATGGTTTGTGATTCCCCGGATGACCGAGTAGGTTGAGGATGTGCTCGACCGCTCATTGGTCAAGGGATGGTACGATGTGATGTGATGAGATATTCCAGGCTAGGACACCTGTACGGTGGGGACAGCCTGTGGTACGATGTGGTAGTGTGTTTACCTGCGGTTATGGTATTGGAGTTCATTGTTGAGACTTGTGTTGCGGGTGTTAACTTACTAGGAATTTATGTGTGCCTAACGAGTGAGTTCGGCCGGCTCACTCAGTAGAAGACATATAGAATTCTAGGAGAAGTGGATACACCAGTCATGTGGAGACCAGCATATGGGGTCCAAGGTTATAGGTTTGAATATCGAGACTCTAGTGCTTGGTTGATGAGACCATAAGTGAGTCTGGTTGGCAGTTAGTTGAGGACTGGTGAGGTGGTTACTCCCGTGCGGTGATCAGTTTGGGACTCTAGTGAGTCCAACTCTTGGGTTGGTCGTGGTATGTGTGCGGGTTGTCATGAGAGGGTCATAGGTATAGTTGAGGACTAGAGACCCATATCTGACTGAGGATCAGTCTGCGTACCCGTGGATGGGTGGACTGTTGCTGTTGGGCACATAAGGGAGTTGCGTTGGGTTGGTTAGAGGATGTCCTAGAGGCCCGGTTGACGTGGGCCCATGTGCTAGGAGTAGGGCACACGTTTGTATGGTCATGCATGTAGACATCCTAGACATTGATGTGTCCATATGATTATGTGCAATGTATGCTTGATGACTTATGATGCATGTGTTACCCTCACTGGGCATGTAGAGCTCACCGCCTTGCCTCACAGGTACTTCATAAGGGTTGGCGAGACCCTCAGTTGGACGTTGGGCGTAGAGTTGTAGTTTTGTAATTTGTAAGGGTCTCGTCTTGTAATTGATGACTTTCTGATGTAATTGAATTATGTGTACATTTTATTAAGTTGGATGAATGTAATAATGGGACGATGCTATAATTTGTAATCATGATTGATGCTTACGGTTTTTGGTTTACTGGTGGATTGCTATGGTTAGTGTGGGTTGCAGGAGCGGTGTCTCCCATTTAAAAAAAAAAATATATATATATATATATATACGAAATTGTATTGGATTGTTTTTAGGAGTTTGGATCAGTTTTAACGTGCCCGTAATGGGATCGGTCGTTACAGAAAGGGCCGAGCCATTGTGGTCCACGACCTATCGGCTGGAATTCTCAGAGTTCTGGATGTGGAATACTATGTAAAATTCAGTTGGTCTCAGGACGATACCATCGTCAGTTGGTGACCTAGCGACACTTGGGCTCGACAACCTATCGTTAGTTGCAACCATCGTGGGTGACCATTATTGTACCGTTGGGGTACATTCACTGTGTAAGGGTCACATTGTTGGCAGACATAACTTGAGGGCCACGTCCCATTGTCGACTATCCATTGGGACTACATTAAATGCTAATGGTCACATTTGAACGTCACATTTTTAAGTCAGGATCCATCGTGGCACCATGACTGATCGCCATGTCAGTTCAAGAAAATTCTGGATGCCTATTTAAACTCTTGATTTTGGAGAGATCTTTTGGAACCTTAAATTTGGAAAATCCTAAGGCATTCCCAGAGATCCCAACCTCTCCCAACCTCTCTCTATGCACTAAATATTGGTGAATCATATGAGATCCAATCAAACCCTTGATTGAGATTAAGAGAGAGAAAAATAATCTAGGATTGAACTTGCAAATCCATAATCCTAGGAACCTTCTCCCAAACTTGTGGTTGCTCATACATTGGCACATCTTCGTCATCAAAGACATCAAGTTTGGAGAGATCTTTGAAAGCACATCTACACCTTCAAGTGAGCTACAAAGGCAAGTGTTTCTCTATGTTTACATTTTTAACAACTTCATTGTACAGTAGATTGAAGCAATGTGCTTGAACCACTAAAAAAAATAGAAGAATAATGAAGTGTACCGGGGTAGGTTGAACATTTCAAAATCTTAGGCGAGTTGGTGAAATTCTCATTCAATTGTTTATGTGGAATTCATTTTCTATTTGTGAGGGTATAATTACCCACATAGTGTATTTGGGATAATCCAATGTTGGGTGAGTCCAACAGTGGATATAGGATGGATTTACTCCGAACCACTATACATCGGGTATTGTGAATGTTTGGTATTTTATTTGTGTGATTGATCTAATAATTGGCACACTCTTGATATCACACAACACATCTATCTTGATTAATTTGTTAATTCCACTACATATATTTTAATTAATCGAGAAATTTGTGAGACCACAAAAATCGGATATTATCATATTCACACCCTCTAGGGACAATCATGTTCTAGAACACGGGGAACTTTCATTGTAGATTATGTTAATTGTCTAACCCCATGTCTATTTTCATTGATGCAAGCATCCCAAGTGCATTACCCACATATGTTGGGCCCGAGGCTGGTCAACTTTGGGATGGGTAAATGGCTGTATGAATAGGACATGGTTATCTAGAGACACTAGATTTGGATGTGTACATGAGAGGTAGAGATAATACATGGATGTAATACCTCTCCACTTTAACCCATTAGTATAGACAACCAACTCCATGAAGGAGGTTGGAGTGACAATAAGACAATGAGGACTCCGATAAGACCATACGGGAACGATAGTTTGAGTTTCGCTTGGTCACAGACACCATAGAGGAGCTTGTCTCTCACGTGAGTTGGCATGGAGACGACATCCCTCACAGGTGCATACGCACGTCGGGCGTGCATGCATGCATGCATGGCTAAATTAGCAGGGTAAGTCGTATTCCGACCACCCATGGGCAAGATTCTTATCACCATGATATGGTGAGGGACATGCATGACAAGATGTTCCCATGCACACCGGATGTGCCTAGCTTGCCAGGTAAGACATAGGTCCCCAAAACTTGTCGGGGGTCAAGATGGAGTGGTGCCATGTTACGTATTGGTTATGTGCAAGGGCTAGGACCCGCATTAACATGATTTAATGGGATATGATATTTGCATAACATATATATTCCATTTCATATATATCCATGTGGGTACGTGAGTAGACAACATGCATTTACTTCTTCACTGGGCTTGCATGTGCTCATCCTTACAATTTAGGTAACATTGCACCGGTTGCGTCTGAGAGACCACGTGGACAAGTATAGTCTACATTGGATCATTCCACGCACCGACGCTTAAATTATGATATCTAAATGTGATTAGAATGTAGTGAAATGGACAAATGTTTTTGGAGACCAAGATTGGTCCAGATGTCCCATTTTTAGGGGAAACTCTGCCAAAATTTCAATAGAAATCCCAAATCCCAAAAATGTCGAGAGTCCTTTAAGGTTGTGTTGCACACGTGTTTCCCCATGTGCTTTATTTAATACGTGATGTAGAGTTTAAAAAAAAATCCCCTCAGTCGTGTGCCTGACGGGTCGGGGTGCGACAAAGTTCTCATAGACCTTTCTCACTCATATGACCAAGGCGCTGATGACATAGAATGGTGTCATCAATACTCGGATCCAAAGGAGTGGTTACTACTGCTCCACCTGTAAATGTATTCCCTACCAATGTGTATAATTTTTTTGTTCTTTCTCTTTCTTGACAATCATGGCTCATTTAACAACTTTTAGAACCTCATCCGCTGCCGTGAAGGTGAAACCATTTGAATCAAGGGTACCCAATGAAATTCAATTCCTTTTAAGGTTAGGGACTTGTCGCACATCACCCAGTATTCTCACCATACCGTCAAATATTTTAATTTTGATTATCCAATTTCAATGATTTTGCAAGCCGCATCATTACCCAGTAGAATTGTCGCTCAATTACAACGTTTATAAGTATTAAACCATTCTCTATAAGGACACATATGATAAGAACATCCAGAATCTAAAATCCATTTGTCAGGAAGATAATTTGTACTTGTGATTGCTGCTAGCAAATCACTTGTCTCTATCTGAACCATCTTGTGCAATGTTTGCTTGATTTGAATTTTATTATTTTCCTCCAGATCACACTTTCTTTGCACCTCTGTTGCCTTTATTTCTCTAATGTATTAACCATTCAAAAAAAAAAAAAAAACTAACTTTATGGATATAGTAACATTCAACCTTTCCACTACTCATCCCTTTGATTTTGAGTGTAACCATCTTTTGTTTACAAAGTTTCTGACTATTCCTCTTCAGCGTTGTTGGTCGATTAATCCTTAGCCACCAACCCTTCTGCTTGGGAATTGTTTCATGGTATAACGACCCAACCCAAATACAGGGTTTAGGGTCCAACTCAGTGTGATATTGTTCGCTCTGGGCCTCGCACACAAGTGAGCCTTCACGGATTTGCTCTTGGGCCCAGGCCCACATGGCCCGACCCAAAACGCGTCACACGAGTACAAGGGTGGTCGCCTCAAATAACCACCCAATTCTTCTCTTCCACTACCGATGTGGGACTCCCACATCGGTACCCATGTGCTTCTTAGCCCATCTGGGCAGGGGGTATCACAATCACCCCCCTAAAGTCTTGAGCCGCCCCCGACTCGACTCGGTTCAGCTCAACAACACTAGAGAAGGAGGAAAGTCCACACAATCCGAGTGTTGAACTTGGGTCTGACACCATTTGTAACGACTCAACCCGAACACAAGGCTTAGGTGCAACCCAGTGTGATATTGTCCGCTCTGGGCCTCGTACACAAGCGTGCTCGTATGGATTTGCTCTTGGGCATGGGCCCACATGACCCGGCCCAAAACGCGTCACACGAGTGCAAGGGGTGGTGGCCTCAAATAACCACCCAATTCTTCTCTTCCACTACCAATGTGGGACTCCCACATCGGTTCCCAAGTGCTCCTTAGCCCATCTGGGCAGGGGGTATCACACATGGTTTACGTAGTGTCTTAATCTCCAAGAGAGCCGCTGTCACCTCAACAACCCTAAGAGTGTCTTTTTAACCAATAATGTAGTCATTAGTGTATCAAAAGTGGATGGAATAGAAGCCAGAAAAAAAGAGTCTTGTCCACTTCTATTTTCACCTCAATGTTTAACATTTGAGTAACAATTTTATTAAAAATATTGCGATGATCCATAATATTTGTTCTCTTTTCTATCCGCAATTGATATAATTATTTTTTCAAGAACAATTTATTTGTGATCGATTTTGCCACAGTCTAAAATTATTTTTACCATCAAAGAGTTTCCACCTCGAACTTAGATGTCGAGATTCCTTTTCCGGCCATGGTGCTGAGACCCGATAATCCAGTCTTACCTGCTGAGAACCTAGTACTCTTGATACCACTTGTTGTAACTAAAAAAGAAAATCTATCAAAACACAATAATAATCAGACACTGGAATTTACATGGTTCAGCCAAAATCCTGAGTACATCAACGGAATATGTATTTTATTATGAGAACATGACAAAAAAATTCGTACAAAATTCTTTGAGTTTGAAACTCAAACCTGACCACAAAGACCGTTGTACATTTCTCTCTCCCTGTTTTTATTTTGCTTCTTTCATACGCTATGACTTCTTGATAACCCAGATCAATCCTTACAATCTCCTGTTGTCCCTCTTGCACACTGTTGCTTGATGGCTGCCTCTTTTTTTTTTCCCCCCCTTCCCACGTTGGCTTCTCTCTTGTATTTTTTTTTCTTTGTATTTTGTGTTTTAATTAGGCATACATGCAATCCACTTTGAGGACTCCTAACACCAGTCGATCTCCTAATTCTAATTTAAAATGAGAAAGGCGGTGTTCTTCATGTGTTGGATTCAAGCCACTCAACAATATGAATACAAATGGAAACATCGGGTACAATCATTTACAAATTGGCGTAAGAAAGAGGAGTGGTAGAAGAGAAAATTCTCAAAAAATGCACAAGTAGAGGAGGAAAAGAAAAAGATGCAAAGGTGAAAAAAGAAAAATAATAATAAGAAAAAAAATCCAAAAATGGTTGAGAAGAAGAAGAGAAAAAAGAGAAGTTGTAGTAGTATATCACTATTATCATACTTAGCATGCATCCTTCGAACAATCGTTTGGTTCGTTCGAACGAATAGTTTGAATGGATTCCTTCGAACGATGGCTGTAGAGTGAGATTTTCAAGTGAGGTCGTTTGTCGACTGATTTCTACAAACAAGATATCAAAGTTCATTTACTCTGAATTTTATGAACTCCGGGACTGATTTTAAGTGAAAAATGTATAGTTTTCGGCTTAAAAAATTGTATCCAAAGAATTAAGGAAAAATGGCCTTCCCTCTTAATTCTTTGCTGCCGCCAGATCTTTTTCTCGGCCTTAGATTAGGTGATCGGGAAAGTTTCTTCCTGCGGGACCCACTATATCCCTTCCATTTTTTGATGGTCTATCCATCTGTACCATCAGATCTCTGATCGGACTCGCGTGGGACCCTCCTCTGGCCAATTTCTTCCACTGCTGCTAGGGGCGACTAAAATCCAATGTTGTGGGTTTTTTTCTTAGATCCAAATGGATCCTTCACTTCTCTACCTAGGATCGACACCACCATGGTCGCCCCTAGCCCACCTATCTACGGCTAAGGAAGACCTTGGGTTTGGGTCAACGGTGGGGCCCACCGATTGTTTTTTTCCCTTTCTTCTGCGTGTTCGGTCGATCCTACATCCGAACAAATTTTTCATTCGGCAGTTTCGTTCGGCAGATGCAGAAGAATTAAGTGGAAGGGCAAAATAGTAATTTCATCCAAATTTTTGAAAATGGGTATGTAGGGAAATAAAACCCGAGTGCTGTATGGCTCCCCTTTCATTAATTGGTTGAATTCTCCATCTTATAAAATCTAGAGCTCTTGACTTCCATTAGAGTACCATTTTGGTTTCAATCACTTAATGGGCATAAACCTTAAATCCATTTTGTGTTTATGATTTCTATGCCTGTAGTTTAACAACAATCATGTCATTAATCAATGAGATGATAATTCATGCATATCCATATGATTTAGACCTTAAAATAATTAAGTAAACCTAAAATTACTTTAATATCTTAAAAGTCAATTCTAAAACAAATTATAAAAAAGAAACTATGAATGCATAATTCATGAAGTGAGGTCTTGAGTTCGATTCACACTCAACTCCTCCAAGTCACTCCCCATGAGGTTACTCCCTATCGACTTACTCAGAGCATGTGGATTGAGAGGTTTACACGTACTCAAAGGATTAGTATCACCTCCAATGTAAGATAGAGATTGATATTCTCTATATTTATAATGTATATCATGGCTTCTCGTACATAATACAAGAATTAAAACAGTAAGAACATCATTCTATGGTAAGAAATGGCTTTCTCATTTATCTTTTAATGGAAAATAGAAATAAAAAAATTTGTGGCGATGATAAGAATTGAAATCTCGCTTGAACATACTAAATACTTATACTGAAATTCTTCGTTCTTCGTGTTGAGATATGGCTCTAATTTTCCAACATCATATTGGCCACGGTGGAGGTTTCCTACCGTGCCTGGGCTTCCATGTATGGAAGACTATTCTTAGAAGGACAATACTCGACAACTTCTAAGTGAGAGAGTCCTAATCAGATTAGGACTTGGACACGACAGTCTATTTTTGAACAGAGAGAAAGATAGGCAATTGCTAATTGCTAAAGGGATACACAGCAGTTTCTTTAGGCGTCGACAGTATCGGCTGGGTTTTCTCTGTTAAGTCGGGTGGCAGCACATATATAAACAAAGGAGGGTTGCTCGTTTGGTACACACGAGATAGGTGAGTGGGAGGGAATCCACACAACATGGAGGAAACACACACGACAGAGAGCAGAGGTGTGTGTTAACAAGTACTACTAATTGTATAGAGGGGTTGATATAGATACTACAGCGTGGTGTGTGCATTGAGGGTGGACTGTCTGTTGACAGTCTCCACAAGAGGAGCAGCAATACACTAATCTGCTAGGTGCACACTTCAGCCAACGTGGAGAGGGCTGATCACACCATCTGTATACATTGAAGCTGTGAAAGGCACACCTACATAATACTGTATATAACAGAGGCCTAATTGGTGGTCTTCTTAACAGTGCTTGGAGGAAGGATCGAAGATATGTTTGAGATCTACTGGTTGTATGCAGTAGAGCACTCTGGTTGTTCAGAGAACAGCGTCATAGCAGCAAAGAAAAGGCATACAGCGGGTGTATGCAAGAGGAAGAATAGCTCTGTGCAGATTGCTTTACACACAGGTAAACCAACAGACAGACCGCTGTTGGAGTTGCTCTGTCAGTCAAGTATTCTCTCAATTAGGTTTGGGTATCAATCCAATTTATCTTGTAAGGGTGTATTTATATTCTCTTAATAAAATAATTTCACACTCCGTGGGCGTTGGTCGGATAGAGCCGAACCACGTAACTATTGTGTTGTGTTTATTATTCCATTCGATTTCTTGTTATTTCCGCTGTAAACGTTACCACTTCGTTGCACATGTGGACATATGACTACCAGTTGGAATTCATCTTATTTGGGATTTTGGGTCCTTTTACATTCTTAGACCCCCAAAAGATTTCTTCCTTACTTTTATTTTCATGTTTTACTACCCCAGCTTAGTTCACCCACATTGCATTTTGATCCTCTTGGACACAAATGAAAAGTTGTTGACATTTAAAATGGTATTGATACTTGATAGAATGCTTGAACAACGAAGTAGAGCCAATATAATAATAACAACTATCACCATTATTTATTAAAATCTTATTAATCTAAGAATAGTTTTTTGAATTCTTTACATTATTTAACTCTAACATAAACAAAGAAATTTAAATAAAAGATGGAAATCTAAAATAAATTTGACAAATAGGTGTACACACTAATAAACGAATAGGTGTACTAGGGGTGTAAACGGACCCAGGTCCGGCCCGGCCCGTCAAGATCCGGCCCGCCCGATAAGATAATCAGACAGTACGGCCCGGCCCAATAATATAAAGCCCGATTAACCTGAGATCAGACCCGGCCCAATCGGACTGTCCGCGGCCCGATAAGGATCTGCTTGTCTATTTTCAGACCATCATACTTCAAGGCCAATTTTTTTTTAACTTCAATTTTTTATCAAACTAAACACAATAAACCAAATATTTTATTTTAATCTAAAGATCAAAGTTTGAAAATTTGAAATTAAGACTTGATTTGATAGTTCTATCAGAAAAATAATTAATTTTTTAAAATTAAAATAACTTGGTCATCTTGAATTTTTGTTAAGTCAAATAACTCTAACTAAATCAGCTAAATTTTTTAAGAAATAAATATTAGATGAAAGACAAATCCAATACCTGGAAAAAAAATATATTTGAACTTTTCAATTGATAATTTTCCAATTTCAATAAAGCCTTTTGAGTATTCAAATTCGTAAAAGAAATTTTTAGTTCGCACCCTTTCCTGGATTGCTTTTAAACTGATATTTAACTTCCACGAAACAAACATATACATGAGATAATAACAGTTCAAAAAAAAAAAATACATGAGATAATAATAATGTTACAATCCACTAAAATTAAGCCCAAATAAAAAAATTTCTGAATTGGAACTGTCCTATCCCCTCTTTCATTTCTGAAATTACAAATCTCAAACATCTCTCCCTCCACCATAAATCAAATTTATCCCCCTCTTCACCTACAATTCACATGCAAAGCAATTGACAAAGAAGCCAATATGAATTTTCAGATTACTTCATTTAATAAATACACAACCTCTCCTTAATAAATAAGTAAATTCAAACCTACCTTCAACCCATTTGAATTGTCATCCAGAGTCGAATCAGTCCTCAAAAATGGAAAAATTTTATGGTCAATTTACTGTAATTTGGTGTCTACAAGACCAAAATAGAGAACTAGATAAAATAGAAATCAAGTCAATGATAAATCACATCAAATGAGTGTAAAAGCATAAAGATAGATTAAATTATGACCAATGACATGGAAATTATGTCATTGGTTTCTAAATCAAAATGTATACATAGATAATGACTAATGGCCTGCTGATAAGATCAAAATGTTGCTTCCATAACTCATAGATAGACACTCCCCACATATTTAAGACAGTGTAGACTCATTGGACTCCATTCTTACAACTTGCTACTCTAAAACAACCATAAGTATTTCCCTTGCTAGTGTTGGCACCTGCAAAAATCTTCAAATTTGCCCCCAAGTAGTTAGTCCATGTATGATCAAATTTGTGATGGAATGTACTTTAGAAACTTTTCAAAAGTATTAAATTTTTTGCAGTGGTTTCACCACATAGTTTGCTAATCCAAAAGCAATGCAATAACTTAGTCCAAACATCTTACTCGAAACCCACATGGAGCACAAGAAAATATTGTATAAAAGTATTAAAAATTAGAAATTTTGAACTCAATCTCTATTGAAAGTTTTCATAGAACATCAGAGACTCTTCAAACTTTCACTCATAGGCAAAATGATCTATAAAATTAAAACAAAACAAATTCAAATTCTAGCCCTTAATTCCACCCTACCCCTACTAACCCACGAGTAACCATCCAACCTAATACATGTTAGAGTAACTTAGTTCATGAGTAAAATGACAATATGGATCTTTTAAAAAATGACAATATATGAAAATGAGAGCAACTGACCTCCATCTTCTTCTATTTTTTTTTTCTTTTTTTTTCCAGAAGTGCAAAGAAAACATACATTTGGGAAGGATAGTTTCTTCATTTCAAATGCTTGATGGTTAGTTTTCATTTAAAGAGGCAAACACATAAAATAAATACTTTATAACGGGCCAAGCAGCGGAGAAATACCCTTTGTTTTGGCTTCACTGTGAATTGGGACAGTGACTCTTGAAGCTTCAAATAGCCTTCTCTAAAATCTTGTAAAGATGGTAAACACGGTAGAACAACGGGACAGTTAGAAGACGATATGTAAAAAGTAACAAGAAATAAAATCCCCAAAAGAAATGGAGACTTCAATACCATATAAGAAAGTGAAAACTTCTCTTCCTCATAATTATCATCAATATCGTCATCTTCGTCGCTTTCTTCAATTTCTTGGTTATCAGAAGGCTTCAAATCCACATTACACTCAGATGAATTAGACTCAGCTTCTTGCATTTCAGATCCATCTTGGAAAGAAGGCAGGCAAGCAGAATCAGACTCATGGCCAGGTTCAGAAGCCCTCGAAGCAGAAGGTGTGATTTGTGAAGAATTTCAAAAGCATTGAGACTATTTTTTTCTTCTTTTTTTATTTTTTTTTATTCTGGGTTGGATTATTCCCTCACCTTCTCAACCGAGAAAGTCTGCATCATTTTCTACATCAGGTCCCTCAATAATACACCCAGCAAGATATCATATAAACAAAAAGAGATCTCAAAAACAAAAGGAACCCACATCTATTTCTAAGAAAGGGGCCACGCAGCGGAGAAAGGACCAAAAGCCAAAAACCATGAAGACACAACCAGCACTAGCAGCGAACTAGCTACTTGTGAAAGCAAATAAATAAAACAAATTAAGTGAAAAAAGGGTTACCTGTGACGGATAGTTACAGCGGGGACAAGGAGCGACTCAGGCGGCAGCAAAGGGTCGTAGGGCGACGGCGTTGGCCGCTGTAAATCCGAACAGAGAAGAGAGCCTGTGATAGTTCTGAGGACACTGGTTGATGGGCTGTCAAGAGATGCTCTACAACCAATCTGTGACTGCAAGGGTAGTGGCGTGCGACTGAGGAGGGGTAGGGGCGATAGTTGCAGGTTTGTCTCAGAGGTTGCAAATCTGGAGCACAATCAGAAGCAGCAGGCGGAGAAGGGCTACAGATGGTGGCAACTCTTGGCAGCAAGGATGAACGGTCCTCTGACTGGATTATGCAAAAAATAAGAAGAGGAAGAGGAAAGATGAGAGAACAGGAATAGAACTAGGAATCCACCCAAACGAGAGAGGGAAGAAGAGAAGACTCCACCCGCAGAGTCGGGAAATCCGAGCAGAGAGACGACAGAGCGAAGGAGAAGGGAAGAGTAAAGACGAGTCTAGGGTTTCCGAGAGAGATCCGAAAATTTCGTTAGCATTTTCGAAGTAAAGAGTAAAGAAACGCCTAAAAGACTCCCTTGCGGACCGTCCGACGGGCTCGCAGACCGTCCGTGGATCGTCCGCGGCCCGTCTAAAAATAAATGGACAGTCAGAGTCCGAATCCATGGACCTTAGGGTCCGGCCTGTATACTTATTTATCGGACCGGACCGGACGGTCCCCGGGCCTGATCCAGGTCCGTTTACACCCTAGGTGTAATGACAACGGCTATAAACACTTAAAGGTGAAGCAGCACCCAGAGTCTTGTGAAACTGCTAGTTCATTGCCTCTCTCAGGTAAATTTTACAAGTGAATGAACAGGAAACTTGGCGGAGCCATTGTGGATGTGAAGTTGCTGTGGATTTTCTTCATTGCAATGCAATGCCAATGTAGACCGGAAGTCTAGGATTGGGTATCCATCCCAAAAGACTAGTTTGTTAGGTGGAGTAACCAAAGTCCTTTATAAATCCCTGGATCTCTCTCTACACTTCCAATGTGGGACTCATTCACACCCCCAACAATCTTCCCTCGAATGAGGCCAGTCATCCCATTCGCCTAGGTGATGTCCTAAGTCCACATGAGGTAGCCTGAGACCTTGCTATGATACCACTTGTTAGGACTGAGTATCTATCCCAAAATACTAGTCTATTAGGTGGAGTGACCTAAGTCCTTTATAAATTCCTAGATCTCCCTCTACACTTCCAATGTGAGACTCATTTGCAGCCCCAATAGGAATTTGATGAGCAAATGTTGAGTACTTAAATTGACTCACTCTTCTTTTGTTCAGGGACCCAAGTGGTGCAATGTTCTCTTTTAAGTAAGAACTAATTTGTTCCTTCACCAACAAGTTTTTGTTGCAATAAGATGTACTGATTGAATCAAAGGATACAACAACAATCATCTTCAAAAAATTTACATGCTCCAAAGGAAGTGCTCACTGCTAAGGAATGGTCTAATAATAGTTTGCTTTTTAAAAAAAAATAACAATGTTAATTTCATTGATCAATTTAAACATGAAGGTATCTAAATCAAAAATTTTCAGTGTCTAAAACTTCTTGACTTACTGGCAAGTTCTTCATATCTCAAACTAGTGTACTGTTTTGTGTTAATTAAAATAGCACTAAATAGTGACTGCATCGAACAACACTGAAGGCCCAACTGCCCGTGATTTATTACTGTAATGAGAGGTTACTCGTACAAAGGTACCCCATAAATTTGACAAACATCCCAAGAAGACAATACTAATCAAAACATAAAACTAATCGAAAGAAGAAACAACTGGGATGGATTTGAGACTCCATTGACAATATTAGACCGAGAAGTTAAAGAAACCAAAGTTGTCTTCTGTGATCATTTTTAGTTAAGTAGAAGTTGTTGATTGTTAGATAACTCTGATGCACATTAAGAAATCTTCTCTTGAATATGTGACAGTGCAAAGACAGAATGCTTGTGCCTACACTTTCCTTCCTCTTGGGTACTTTCTACATTTCATACTATATTCAATATATATGTAATGTGGAATGGCATTTACCTGAGGTCACATATGGAAAGATAACAAGGATAGGTGAATAAACATCATGAATGGAGATAAAATCATCATACACACTAGTCTATCGAAAATATCATACATCATGTGTATGTGTTACTTCCCAAAAAATTATATACATATAGAATAATTATCACAATAAAACCCACCAAGAGAGAGAAAGAGAGAAGAAAGTAAAGCATAATATTTGGTTTTACCATATAAAAAAGAGAAAATGGAGAAATTCTATAGCCAATTCACATTGTAAATAATGGGCATACTAGGATTTAATTCTTTGAATTGCATGCCATATTTGATGCTTAGATCGAATATTTTTGTTTGTAGGTTAACAAAACCATGGTTTTATGAGGTAAAAAATGTCAAAACTCATGGGAAAAAAATAATTTTTTCCTGTATATTTCACTTGTATATCTTTCAATTACACAGACTGAGAGGTATATTTATATACATAAAATTCCTATTTCTGTCTACCCTAATTTTAGGACAGAATCATGGTTGACCCTTGTATCAAGGAATTTACAGGTCACTCCTCCTATAATTCATCTAATTAACAGCTCACGCCAACACTCCCCCTCAAGTTGGTGCATACAGGTCTCTCATGCCCAACTTGTCAAGTGAGTTGTAAAGATTACTGCTACATGCAGCTTTTGTGAGTACATCTGCCAATTGATCTTCAGACTTAACAAAAGGAAATCTGATTGTCTTGTTCTCAAGATTTTGCTTGATGAAATGTCGATCCACCTCCACGTGTTTGGTCCGATCATGTTGGACAGGATTGTGTGAGATATCAATGGCGGCCTTATTATCACAGAACAAGTTCATCTCACAACTTGGAGCAAAACCAATTTCTGTTAATAGTCTTTTAAGCCAGAGAAGCTCACAAAGACCTTTAGCCATCCCACGGAACTCAGCTTCAGCACTCGACAAAGCCACCACATTCTGTTTCTTACTTCTCCACGTCACAAGGTTCCTGCCAACAAACATGAAGTACCCTGAGGTGGATTTTCGATCTGATATATTTCTTGCCCAATCTGCATCTGTATATCCCTCGGCTTTGAGGTGATTGTTTTTTGAGAATATAAGCCCTTTCCCTGGGGATGACTTCAAGTAGTGAAGAATTCTGAGTACCGCATCCATGTGATCCTCACTCGGACAATGCATGAATTGACTTACTACACTCACCGCATACGCAATGTCTGGGCGAGTGTGTGAGAGATAAATAAGTTTTCCAACTAATCTTTGGTATCTTTCTTTGTTTGTCGGTACTTGGTCTGGGTATACTCCCAGTTTGTGGTTTTGGACAATTGGTGTGTCTGCAGGCTTCCATTCTAATAGTCCCACCTCTGATCGAAGGTCTAGGATATATTTTCGTTGGGAAATGAATATACCTTACCTTGACCTAGCAACCTCAATTCCCAGAAAATATTTGAGCCCTCCCAGATTCTTCATTTCAAATTCAGTAGCCAAATGCTCTTGAAGCCTTGATATTTCTTCTGGATCATCTCCTGTAATAATCATGTCGTCTACATAGATTATTAAGGCCGTGACCTTTCCCTGTTGATGCTTTAAGAATAGTGTATGATATGAGTTACTTTGTTGATAGCCATATTTCTTCATTGCCAAGCTGAATCGCCCGAACCATGCTCTAGGTGATTGTTTCAGGCCATACAATGCTCGTTGTAACTTGGACACCACTTCAACTTCAGAAGTTGCTGTGTAGCCTGGTGGAACATTCATGTAGACCTCCTCCTCCAGATCACCATGGAGAAAAGTATTTTTTACATCAAACTGGTGCGGTGGCCAATCAAGGTTCGCTGCAAGGGATAACAACACTCTAACCGAGTTCAATTTTGCTACTGGCGAGAAGGTCTCTTGGTAGTCTACACCATATGTCTGGGTGTAACATTTTGCTACTAGTCTTGCTTTGTATCGGTCAATTGAACCATCTACTTTGTGTTTAATGGAAAACACCCATTTACATCCCATCGTCTTCTTTCCTTTGGGCAAGGGAACAAGAGTCCATGTTTCATTTTTTCTGCAGTGCCTCCATTTCTTCCTTCACAGCTGGGTTCACTTAGGATTTGTCAGAGCTTCATGAACACTGGTAGGAATATGGCATGAGGAGAGTTCATGCACGAATGTCTTGAGTGGGTTGGAGAGCCTTTTTATAGACACATAATTGGCAATTGGATACTTTGAACTTCGCTCTCCAATATCTGGAGAATATCGACTTGGTGGTTTGCCACGATTATGCCTGAAAGGTAAAGTATAGCCAGTATGGATATCTATATCATTAGAGTTTGAAGATATAGTAGGAGAGTGTACCTCAGGGATATTCTCAGGAGATGGGTCGTCGGGTACTCAGGAGTGGGAGGGGGTTTCCGTTTCAGCTTCAGGTGATGTAGATATTGCTTTGGAACCTTTCTCTGTTTCTAAGGACACACTTAGTTCTGTATTGTGTTCTTCAATGTTGATGTCGGTGTCATTAACTTGCGGCCAATCAAAGCGTAGCCAATTCGGCTCGTCATCCCTGATCTCCCCCTAACGAGGAGAATTGGGTAACGAGGAAGAGAAGAATGTCTCGGACTCCAAAAAAGTGACATCCATAGTTACATAGGTGCGTTTGGAGGCCGGATCATAGCACCGATACCCTTTTTGATGGACGGCATATCCCAAGAAGAGACATCGAATGGCGCAAGGACCAAGCTTCGTGCGCTGGTTCTTGTGAAGGTGAACAAATGCGACACAACCAAAAATTCGAGGAGGAAGCAATAATATCGTAGGTAAGGGAACATATGTCGACAAGGCCTGTAATGGAGACTTGAAAGTCAAGACTTTGGAAGGCATCCGATTGAGGAGATGCACAGCCGTAGCAACGGCATCAGTCCAATGTCGACTAGGCACGTGGGCGCTAAGTAATATAGCCCGTGCAGTTTCAAGGATATGGCGGTTCTTTCTCTCAGCAACACCATTCTGCTGAGGAGTCTGAGGACAAGAGGTTTCATGGATAAGACCATGATGCTAAAAATATGCATGAAACTGGTGGTTCACATACTCACCACCATTATCTGATCTAAGAATCAGAATCTTACCGAAGAACTGTGTTTGAACCATAGTGTGGAAGGACTGAAATGTAGTCAGTACTTCGCCTTTATGTTTCAGCAAATACAGCCAAGTCATGCGAGTACAATCATCTACAAATATCACAAACCAGCGGTGACCAGAGATTGTAGAAATTGGAGAAGGACCCCACATATCAGAGTGAATTAAAGCAAAAGCAACAGTACTTTTATTCATACTTGAATGATAAGTAGCTCTATGGCTTTTAGTAAGAATACAAGTTTCACATTTGAAGTCAAATATCGAAAGCTTGGAAAATAAACTTGGAAACAAATACTTTAGATAACCAAAAGACAGGTGTCATAACCGACGATGCCAAAGCCAAATCTGTCACTCTTGCTTGTCAACCGGAGGATGCACGTGATGTGCGCGGCCCATACTGAAATCGTCCATGTAATAGAGCCCCCCCCCCCCCCCCCCCCCTTCTCTCTCTCTCTCTCTTAGTACCACGCCCAATGATCTCCTTGGTAAGAATATCCTGAAGTAGACAAAAGGTAGAGTACATTAATACAACACAGTTCAGGGCAGCAGTAACTTGGCTCACAGAGAGCAACTTATGGGAAAGAGAGGGAACATGCAAAGTATGAGATAATGATAAAGTGGGGGACAATTGCACAGTGCCAGCCCCTGTAACTGGAGATAAGGCCCCATTGGCATTAGCAATGCAAGTGCGTCGGGGGTGAGAGGTTTGGAAGAAATCAGTGGCATCGAGTGTCATGTGGTCGGTGACGCCCGAGTCAAGGATCCAAGAACGTCGATCACCATCTCGAGCCGAACTACAAAGAGCAGTACCAAATTTACCTGGATCCTTGATTGGTAAATCACCCTGGGTGGTCTTCACATGGTGAGAGAGAGAGAGACTGGACAAAGCAGCAGCGACGGCAACCTGACCCGCGCTGCCATCAGCAGTATCTCGGCGTTTGCGGGCCTGAAGGTCATGCCACCAGTCAGGGTATCCGTGTAGTTTGAAGCAATTCTCGCGGGTATGTTTCAGATTACTGCAATGAGAGCACTTGGGACCATCAGAGGAGGAAGAGCGGGACTTAGAAGAGGGTCCGGGCTTCCCAGTGCCCAGAGAGAGAGACCGGGAAGAAAATGGAGTGGATTGTCCGGTCTTAAACCCTTTTGAGGCTAGAACTGCTCCTGGAGTATCGGGGGATCCACCGGTAATCATAACAGCTTGTCGGACAGTTTCCCGGCGAACATGGGCATAAGCAAGTTCAATGGAAGGAAACGGTCGCATCTGTAATATGTCGCTGCGAATGTTATCAAGCCGATCATCTAGGCCATCCAAAAAAGCATACACACGGTCTTCCTGAAGCATGTCATTATAGTGCTGAATATCAGCAACACATTCCATGGAGTTTGGGCGTCGAAAATCAATCTCACGTCATAACCCTTGGAGAGAAGTGAAATATTTCTCAAGAGACCCATCTGCTTGTTTCAGACGGGTCACACGCCACCGGAGGTCATACACCTGAGATGTATTGCTTCCGTCAAAATAGGTAGTAGCAATGGAATCCCATACTTGTTTGGCAGTCGGAAACCGAATGAAGTTACCGATTAGTGATGGGTCCATGGAGTTAATCAGCAATCCCTTGACAATGGCGTTGTCTGTGTGCCATTTTCGGAATGAGGGGTCGGTCGGTGGATATCACGCCCCGTCCCGGGATGTGGGCTCGGAACGCGACTACTTTTTTTTTTTTTAAACTAATCCAAACACTACAAGTCCATGGGCCTTTATCGATCTCACCAAAGCCCATAGAAAATGTCCCCCATGATCATGTGGACAACGCGTGTGATTCAACACATCAAGGCTCAAATAAATTTCAACTCCACATTGACTTCCCAACAAGATCAAACCTGATCCATCATCAGTACCCTTTGGCGACCCAATACCAGTGGCGATGATTCACCCCTGACAGCAAATGGGTTGTCTAGGTTGATGCTGGACACTCAGTTCTTCCTCGTTTCGACACTTGAAACCTAAAATACACACCACAATACAATCAATTATATCTCATATTATCATATTACACAATATATGACTTATACACAAGATCTTTATACCACAAGTGGCATAATCACCTAGGTATTTACATGATTTTAATATAAAACTAAACAAACATAAATCCTACCCTCGATAAGCACTAGATTCCGACTCTTAAGCACCGCAGAGGGATTCTTCATTTCCCCCATCAAGGACATAACTTGCATTGTAAGGGATGTGAGCTCCAGCCCAGTGAAGAGATCTCAAATTAACAAATCCCTCCAAATTTTCAGAATATCAAATTTACAATGTAGTCTGAAAACACTTAGAACACAATGGCATACATTTACCATTTGTTCTCTCCTATCCACGTACACACCCATGCATACTCACGCATATACCTGTAAACCCACCCAAGTACACACACAAATGTAGATGTCACCCACACATGCATTCATAATATCAATAGCACAATGCATGTTTAACAGCATGATAAACAAATAAATCATATTTACCATTTACAAGGTTACAACAAAACTTGTAATACACTGGGGTATCCCACTCAACCCCGTTGAGGTATCCCACTCAACCCCAACTGTACAGGTCCAGGGTATCCCACTCAACCCTGTCGAGGAATCTCACTCATCCTCGAATACATTAAGTCAAGGCAGACAAAATGCAGCATCTTGCAAGAGCTTGACCAAATGTACAAGTGTGTGCGTATACATTAACATGTATATTATCTATCAATTATCCATAAACACAAAAATAATGTAAAATCATCATTCACATATGTTGTCTCCATATAACCTTTCCACGAGGGTTTAACGATAGAGTTTCACTTACCATTCACTGGTTCCAATCTCGGTTTAATAACATAAAATGTTTTCATCTCATTACCTACACAAACTTATTAGCACAAGTATAATCACATACATACAAAACTCTATGCATGATCAAGGCCACATATATCACCTATTCACGTAACCAATATATGAATCACATGCACACATCCTAACATGATTTACATGTTCATTTTCATAAATCACAGCATTATTGGACTTTTCACTCTTTTGTCCAAACCTTAAACCTATCACCCTCTAGACTTCTAATGGGTCTCACTTGGTCTTTTCCATCTTAAAATACTATGGGTTCCATTTTCAATTTAAAATCTAATAGGAATTAACAATAACCATTATACATGTTAAGTTGAGTCTCCTCACCTTGATCGACAAAGTTACGCGAGTTTCTCGATTTGCGTGGAGGGGAGAGAGAGAGCCGGTCCAACTGTTTCAATTGGATAATTGACAAAGTTAGACACTATATTTATTGACCTAAGTTGACCCGACAGACAACTCGATGAGTCTGACTGACAGAACACATTTTTGTTGAAAAAGAATCTCAGAATTGAGAAGACGATGAATGGGGGTTAAAGCTTTGGTCTTTTAACCAGGAACATTGCTTAAAGTACCCCGACAATCTTTAATTTTAAGATTTTGAGATTTTAATTTAAAATTATCCGGGTTGGATTTTAAATATCATTTAGAAAGTCATTTAAGTTTAAAACCCATTAAAATACTTTTCTTAAAATTCATCAACCCTACATCATAATAGTTTTTTTTTTTTTTTTTAAACCATATACTTAGATATTACAAAACTACTTAGTTAAATAGATTAATTTTTCAAATACTGCATATATCATTTAAAAGTGTTAAAATCTTAACATAAATAATTAAATAACTACTTGGCTACCTTAAATTTTCAATTACAATTATTTTATACCATCTAATGGTTTGAATTAATTTCAGAAAACTAAGGTTTTGAACTATTAAATCAAATCTTAAGAAAAACCCAAAGTGAAAAGAGGTAAGTGGTGCATTCAGTGTTAGGGTGCCCAACGTGCACCACCTGAAAGGGGGTTACCACAACTGAATACTCAATATCTTACATAATTTACAAAAAGTTGAATATCTAAAATAAATTATAATTCATTTAACCCACAACAAGTCAATAAGATGTTTTATATTTTATACTAACTTAAATGTATAAGTAAACCATTAATTTAAACTCAAAAACTAATATAGGAGAGGTTATTCAAGATTTAAAAGAGAAACTCATTTTCACTAAAATCTTTGAGAACAAAATTTGAAGCTCCAAACTACTCTATTTTACAAAAATAGCAGTCCCGAAGTTTCTAAAATTTTGAGTTGATGAACTTTCGTACCTTGGTCGTCGAATTCGATGGAGAAATGACTTACTCTGAAAACCCACCAAAAAACTCCAAAACACAGCTACTGTAACCGTTGGAAGAGGAAGGAAGAAGAAGAAATGAAAGAAAGGAAAAAGGGTAAAGCATGGAGAGAGTGGGTTTGAAATTTTTTTTTTTTTTAATCTTCCTACCCACCTCGCCTCATCTCTTTACACAAAACCACCGTAGGTGGCTTGTGGAAGAGAAGCTTCCACGCCACCTAGGCTAGTGGCACTAGGGATGGTGAATAATCATCTATTTTTATAATTTTTTTTTTTAAATTTTGATAATTATTCATTCATAAATAAATCCAAAACTATATAACCGCTATAGTTTAGATAAATAAAACAAAACCAAATAATTACTATAGTTTTGGAAAATAAATTAAACATCTTTTTAGTTTTAAAATTCTAAAGCACACCTTTAAAATACATTAAAAATCCAATGTTTTAATTATAAATCACTTAAATACTAAATTTCAAAAATTCAAATAGCATTTTGTAAAACTTCTGAATTTACAGTGGATCAAACAATTTTAATTGACACAAACACTACAAAATTATGAGATGTTTGACACTCTTAAACATTTAGAAATTAACTTTTTATAAAATAAGGACACCTCTAACAAATCAAAATCCACACTTCTACAAATCAAAATATCATCCTAGAAAATTCTTTAGACTTGGAATTTTAAAACTAAATTAACAAGTGAAATTTGAAAATTTAAATATCTCAAATAATTTATTTTTCCAAATACAGATTATTTTAAGGGTCTCAGTTAGAGAAAGTTTAGATAATTTCAACTTTGCCAATACGCTTTAAACGAGTAGGGTCCACTCGGATCGAGTCAAACTTTAACTCTAAATAAAGCCCACTTGTTAATCTTTTAGATTAACGGGTCATTAATCACAATTAACAACTAAATTCACATAATTAGACACTAATTTAAGTCTGGACATTACAGTGGAGGTTGGACGATGTCGCCGTTAATGAGTCCCAACTTGTCCTTGCCGGAGATGTATATCTCAACAACTTGGGACCAAAGGGCGTAATTGAGACCGTCCAATTTTATCCCAATGGGAGCAGCAACAACACTATCATTTTGCAGGGTAGGGGCCGAAGCTTTATTCAAGACTTCAGTCATTCGGGTGGTTAACTCGGTGATAATGACTATGGAGTCAATGTTCTTGTCATGTTCTGCCATGAGAGCAAGGGCAAGAAGTGCAGGGGCGGAAGTGCAGGGCAGTCGGCCAAGCAGAGGAGCACGCGGAACACAAGATTTCGTCTCGGCCAAGCCGTGCGGAGTAGATCTGTAGTTTTTTTTTTTTTTTTTTTTTTCAGAACAGATCAGCAAAGAGAAAAATCCAACCGAGAAAAAAACCCCAAATCGATTTGGGAGTGAGAAATAGGACGGAATCGCCCAAATCGGAGCAAAGAAATAGCAGGTCGGCGGCAGCAGTGTCACGCGATGGCAGATCCACGCGATCTAAAATTGGCAAGCAGCCGAAGGTAGGTGTAGATCGAAGAAGACAACAGGCAGCGGTGGGAAGCAAGGTCACTGTGTAAAGTGGCTACAACTGCACCCCCAGATGGCTGTGGGGTCGGAGTTGCAAATTTGAGAGCGTGACGAAGAAGACGAGTCCGAGAGCAGAGCGAGGCCGCGACAATGAGTGGAAGGAGCGTAGGGGAGCAGAAAGATGGGAACCACGATGTGGTTCGGCAAATCGGAAGTGCTGACGGTCGAAAAACGAGAGGCACCGCCGATCAGAGCTAAAAATGAAGAAAACGCAGCAGAGATTTGCCGGCGGGTTGAGCAGCGGAATGGCAGATTTGTTTCTGCTGTCGTCCGAAAATACCCGTCGAGATCGTGCGGGAAAAAAAGATGTTTGCCCAAACAAACCCAACGATCCTCTCCGTCACACGGGAAAAGGAAAAAATATGGTACCAAAAAATTTGGAAGATAAATTCCGTCGGACACGACAGAAAAAAAATTTCGATTCCTATGAAAGGAGATCGAACCTAGGCTCTAATAGCATGTCAAAACTCATGAGAAAAAAATAATTTTTTCCTGTATATTTCACTTGTATATCTTTCAATTACACAGACTGTGAGGTATATTTATATACATAAAATTCTTATTTCTGTCTACCCTAATTTTAGGACAGAATCATGGTTGACCCTTGTATCAAGGGATTTACATGTCACTCCTCCTATAATTCATCTAATTAACAGCTCACGCCAAAAAAAAAAAAGGACATAGGTTTGATTCATCTATGCTCTAGTTGCCTTACCTTCTTCATAGTCATTGGGCAATACTAAGTGCTAAGCTGAAGTTGTCAAAGGGCAACTCTCCTTTGGCGGGCAATCGTGTGTGTAAGATAACTAACTATTCCATGGTCTTTCTCCATAACCTGCCAAAGGAGGGAAGCCCTCCGACTAGTTCACTTGCAAAAACCGGTCTGTTGCTGTACTGCTCTTGGCCTTGGATTCTTTAAACATATGTCAATGGGCCCAAGGGAGAGGATAAGCTAAGGAGCAATGGCATATGCTAGAGGGATATACCATGGATATGCTTCTTATTTGCCTTTGCACCGGTCAGCAGCACCTTTTCTATCAAGTGCAGGGGCCTAGGCGAACTTTTAATATAGACCTTTTATATACTCACAAAAAGTAAAATTATATATATATTTTTTTTATAAAGTGTGATATATCTAAATAAAATATCATAATCAAATTTATAATAAAGTATTATTTAAAATTATTCTTCTATGATATTGAGATACAAAATTACTAATTAAATTATTATATTCAAATTTTTTTAACAATTATTTTTCAATAGATAAGATAGCTAATACATTCAATCTTTCTTATAACATTATAGACCGAAGATAAGATTTTATCAGTTTTAACTTTGAAAAATTTCTTTTTACAGAGGTAACTCTAACTGGTATAATCAACATTATTCTATAAACAATTTATGCATTTGGAAAACAACAATTCATTCTTTTTATATAATTTAGTAATTCAATTGTTTCTTTTACTTCTTTTGGTACTGCATCTTTTATCATATTTGAGTGAGACACTAATGCAAATTCTCATTTGAAACGAAAATATTATTATTATTTTAATTTTTCAATTTTTTTGGATTTTTAAAAAATTAAAAATTATCTTAATTATAATGATTTATACCTGTATATTACTTCTAATAAAATCTACATTGATCAAATGAATAAAGCTATGTTTTTTCATCTCTTCAAATTTTAAAAGCTTTAAATTATTTTTAATTCAAAATTATCAACTCAATATAGCTTTCTCTTTCGTTATATTTAGGTGATACATATATTATAAAAGATTCTTTATTGATTAAAATTATTGTTATTTTTATTATTATTATTAAACTCAATAAAACGAGGATTATAATAATTATTATTATGATTGTTACTGTCATTATTTTAATTTTTTAAGAAACCCACGTTTTAAATTGAGTAGAAAAATTATCAATATATAAATTTCCAATTTTGAGGATTTTAAATTCGAAGTAATTAAAAATAGTCAAATGATCTCAAGTGATAGTAACTTAAAAATCATAAATGAGATTTGGTGGGATTTGAATGAGCTCTATTTAGATGATACTTATATGGGTAGCTATTTAGACACTCGATTAACACTTTTTTTTTTTTTTAAATTTAGGATGAAATTACCATTTTAGCAAAAAGTCGGGTGTCTGAATAGCCACCCTACATATATTTTAAAACTCCATAAAAATGAGGATTATAATAAGTATTATTATAATTGTTGCTATTATTATTTTATTTTTTAAGAAATTTGCATTTTAAATTGACTAAATGATACATATATTTAAAAAAATTCTTTATTAATTAAAATTATTGTTATTTTAATCATTATTATTAAACTCAGTAAAAATTATTATTATTATTATATACAGCCGAGATTTGAACCTAGGTCCTCTATTTGAAAAAAAAAATCCTAACCGAAATAAATAACAATGAATGTGTGCTACATATGCATTATTTAATATTTAATATATAATAAAGGAGCTTATGGACTTTGGGACCCTATTTATTTGGGGCCCTTAGGCAACAGCCTACTTCATCTATAGCTGGGGCCGGCCCTCACTATGGGCATGTCAAGAAAAAAACTATCTGCCAATATGTTATTCTTGCTAGCAAGATTTGTTCCTCTTCAGTTGTCTAGGGATACTTTGTTGTATTTCTTTCTTTGACCTCTCTCTTTCTCTTCATATTTTGCAGCTCAAGGGAGAAAAGAAGTAGTGATTTGGTGGAGTGGGATACGCTTCTTTTTTTTTTTTTAAGCACTTTTTCTGCCATGGGCATGTCAAGAAAAAAGCTCTCTGCCAATATGTGATTCTTGCTAGCAAGATTTGTTCCTCTTTAGCTGGCTAGGGCTACTTTGTTGTATTTCTTTCTTTGACGTCTCTCTTTCTCTTCATATTTTGCAGCTCAAGGGAGAAAAGAAGTTGTGATTTGGTGGAGTGGGATATGCTTCTTTTTTCTTTCTTTTTTATGTGACAGGTGCCAGCAAGATGCGGCCTTGAAGGGGCGTATCCTTGATTATATTCTAGGGACCAAAATACAGGCATTGAGTAGGTCCTAGGACGATCCAATCAAACCCGTCGGATCCACTGATGGTCAGTGTTGAGCACTAAAATATTACATTTTTACCTCTGATTAGTGGACTAGTTAGCGTTGATTTTGTATATATTACATGCGTTTAATGTTATTTTCTAGTTTTGTAGATAAAAATGGAAATATTAGGAAAATCATCTCAATTCAGTGGATAACTGCAAGATTAGAGCTTAAAAGTGAAGACCTAGAATTTTAATAATTTAATTCATGCCACTTTTAGGGTTTTTCATGTAAATTAGTTAATCTTGATCCAATTATGAGAGTCTAAAATTAATTTTTTTTTTTTAGAATTTAAGTGATGAATTAATTATTAAATTCTGAAAGACACATCATGCAATTCAAGTGACAAAGCCTGAAATTCAAGATAAATGGGCCCAGCTTAGCTTTACAAGCCAGCATTGGGCCAGGCCACATACAATCCATGCGCATTTCATACAGTTGGGCCAGGTCAATGTGCAACTCAAAAGCCTAAGTTCTCAAGACAAGTTCAAATTCAAGTCAAGTGGGCCTAAGACTATGTCCATAAGTGAGGTCCAAGATCCAAAGTCCAAATGCTCCATGGATCATATTCGAACTTCACCAAAGCCCATAACCAATAGCCCATGGCCGAATTTCAAAACCCTAACCTCTCCCTCTTTCATGCAACTCATCTCCACCCTCCATTTCCTATCTTAAATCTCCACCTTCCATCTCATGCATAAAATTAGGTCAAACTTAGAGTCACCTATCAAATCTAACCCATACATCTTTCATCTTAGATCTAGGCCATCCAACCTATCAAACTTCTAGATTAACCTTAGGATCATGACCATTCATGCATCATCTCATCATTCATCCACTTAGATTGTTCATCACATACTAAATCATTAGATCTTAGGACATTTCATCACAACCATCCACATCATTAGGAAAACCCTAGAGCCTCCACATTCATCCATCACATACATAATTTGCACTAGATCTAGGCCATTCATCATATCATCTATCAATCTCCACCTTTAAACCACAACCCTTCATTATTGACCTTACCATTTATATAATTTATTTTAGCCAATTAAACCCAGAACCATTAGATTTAACCCAATCCAATCTTAGCCATCCATTCATTAAACCCTAAGATAGAACAGTTTGGAGCTCAAGCTAGCCTCCATGCGCCCAAGCCTAGTCATTGCCACATCATTCAATCCAATCTCTCCTTAGCATTCACACGATTTTAGCATCTAAATTCTCTCCATGCACTTATACAAAAACCCATCTATATACACTCCTAAGATCCCAACACACCTCATCATCCCAATCTTCCATGTCACACATGATTTTCACAATCCACAAACACTCCGTTCGAATTTCACACTAAGTCAACCCTCTACATCATCTCATCCATCCATTCATCTCATCTCTTAATCCCATCCATCCATTTACCAATGCACAAAACAAACCTTAATCCTACATAGCCAAACTCAAAAATCCCATGTCTAATCCAAATCTTATATTCTCTCTCCTTGCTTGCACTCCACTCCAAGCCACCTATACACAGCCAAATTCGTGTACACCATCTTGAACCCTAACCGTTTGCAACTTTTAATCCCAACCACCCAATTCCAATGAGATCTAATCCAAGCCATTCATTAATCACTCAAACCAAGATTAAATCCAAGCCATCCATTCCAACCCAGAGCCTATAAATACCCATTACCCCATAACCAAAATCGAATTTGACCCGGAACTCAAGAGGACCAAATCCTGAGGACAAAAGATCAAGAGGCAAGAAGACAGGAGGTCCCACGTGATTTTACAAGTGAGAGTTGTAAATTTACATTTCCATTTTGTTTTCTTGTTCTAAATTTTATGTCTGCCTGTACTTAAATTCTTCCATGAAATAAATAAGTGATGTACCGTTAGAATCCTGGAAAGTCTGATTATTCAGACATCTTTTTATACTTTCTTTTAATTTAATTTTGTATTATTTGATTAATTAAAGTACTTAGGTTATAAGTGTTAAATCTAAGAATCATACTTTAATTAGATTAAAGATTATGAATTTTAATTAAATGGTGTAACTTGAATTTGAATTCTATGCGTGAATTTCAGATCTAGATCTCTTATTTGTTTATTTATTGTGGGCGATGAGAGAAAAATTCCATAGCCACATTTAAATAATGCATTTATTTATTCTGTCATTTATGTTATTTGTCAATTTATTTCCTGTATTTAATTACATTAGCCACTTTGTATGTATGTTGTATATAAGATATTCAATTTATGTTTTTATTTTGTTTCTTGTATGTCTATTCTTTAATTCTTTAATTCATGTATCAAATCAATCCCTTTCCAAAATATTCTTTAACTATGATTGTAATTATAATTTTCTAATCTTGGACTTTGCAATTTTAATTGAAAATGAGACTACACATTCATGATTCAGCAATTTAAAAATAAAATGGGTTAAAATGATGAGATTCACAAGTTAAATAAAAATGGTGTTCACTTGATTTTTCCAAATAATATGTTTAATTTCAAATCTAGATTTAATTCATTTTTCATAAGATTACATCATTTTAAAGGTACTAATTTAATTTATACATATATTTTGTGGATTTCTTTTGGGTTCGACCTCACACTCATATGTTATACTGTCAATTGATTCGTACGCTTGCGAGATTATAAATTTAAAACTTTGCAAAATTTTCACCAAGATCCGACGTCCAACTGAGGTAGTGTCCAACAGTGATTGAATTTGTTTTTATTTTATGAAACAGCTGGTTTTGGTTCTTGAATCCTTATCGAACATCTAGGACTCCACATACACTCCACGAATTCACGTAGGTGAAGGAAACAAACACTAATTTTGGAATGAATGACGTGTATTTTCTCGTTTCTGTTCATTCATGCATCTCGCATGCATTTCACATGATAATTATGGAATATGATTTCATCTTTGGAAAAACATGTGTATATATTGGTATGATAAACGGATGTGGTGTGAAATCCCATCAATAATGGCCATGGCTTACGAACAATTATGAAATTTGTAAGGTGATAACTATTGGGGTGAATAATAAGCATGGTTTGGATGCCCTGAAGGTGTGGGTTCACCCGTTCGGTTAATTGGGGTGTCTTAATGGTATGCATCATGGGTAATGTGTTAAATATGCCTATGGATGTATGTGTTAGTGGAAGCATGCGTATGGTGTATGTATGTATCCCAACATGATATATGGTATGGTTTATTGTGTAAATGCATGTTTTAGTGGATGCTAACATGCTGATATGAATGCATAACCCATGGTGTCGTGTACGTTTGGAGGGTACTGCATGTGATTTGATTCCCGGTGGTTGTGGTGATACCTATGCCGGGACGCAAGTCCTGTGATTCACAGTGGTTGTGGTAACACCTGTGTCGGGACCCAAGTCCTGTGTTTCACGGTGGTTGTGGGAACACCTATGCCGGGATGCAAGTCCTGTGTTTCACGATGATTATGGTGACACTGTGCTGGGTCCTGTTGATTCACGCCAGGTTGAAGCTGTGTCGGAACCTGTTGATTCACAGTGAGTGATTATGTGACGCCCAAGCCCAGACGCCACAGGCCTAGGCTCGGGCACAACTAAAGAGAGGGAGAGAGCTGGCTGGACGTGTGGATTTGGGAAAAAGTCACACATCGCCAAGGAGCTGAAAACCTTGGGGAATTATAAGAGGGAGCACCCTCCCCTAAGCACAATGCGTTTTGGGCCTGGGACTGTGCCTGGGTCCAATTTTTTGGGCCTAAATCGGACATTATTATGCTGGGTCGAGACGGGTCATGACAGATTATGAATGTGGTTGTGCCTAGACCTGTTGATTCATGCCAAGGAAGGGGTGTGTTGGGTTCTGTTGATTCACGCTGAGATGGTTGGATATTACAATGCTGGGTCCTGTTGATTCACGCTGAGATGGTTCGATATTACAATGCTGGGGCCTGTGATTCGCAGCATGTTGCGGGGTTACCACTGTGTCGAGACCTGTTGATTCGCAATCGGATTGAGGATCATTGTGCTAAGACGTAAGTCTTGTTGATTCACAATGGGGATGATGATTGTGTGTATGGGTGGTCCATGATGGTGCATTGGGCTGTATATATTTGGTGATGCATATAGTTCTAGTTTGATAACCCATGCTTTTGGTGATAATGTTGTGTATAACGTGCTACTGTTATGCATAACCCCTGATATGCTATGCATAGGACAATATGGTGGCTATATGTTTGTTTCTCTTCACTGGACTTGTATTCCATTACAAAGTTCAAGAAATGTGCCCGAAGAGGGAATCGAGGAACCTCAAAACCTCACGTAGGAGTGGATCTTTGTGACTTGGATGTTATAGCCCTTGTTTTCCATGCTATGAAAACTTTATTTGATTTAGAGGAACTATATGCTTTAATGCTTCACATGGGTTGTAATTAGTTTGAGAAAGTTATACGTTGATAATATGTGGACCATTATGAGTTGGAATTTTATGTTAAAAACACTAGGATGCAGTATTTTGGATAAGTGTTGGTATGTCGATATTATAATTTTGAGAACCATTGTGAACCGTGTTTTGTGTGATTCGTGGTTGGAATGGAAATGAGGGTGTGGATTTAGAGAAAAAAATTCTCATGTGCACGTCTCGGGGCAGAACGTGACGAGTTGACATCAGAGTTCGTGTGATGCAAGCATCTATGGATGTGAACAAAATTCTAATTTTGATCCAGACGGAATCATTATCAAATTAACAGTTTGGGCCCTGAGTCAAAGGATGAAATTTTTATTTTCGATCCCCGACAGCTGTGTGAGCAGTTTGAGTCCGGAGTGAACCAAGCCCAATTCCCATAAGGCCAATCCAACGTGGTCGTGCAAGCCTAACTGAGCCAAAGACAAAAGGTCAATTCATGCCCAACTCACCAGGCGAAGTACTTCAAATATTCATCTCATATGCATCAGGCAAGACATACAGTAAGACAGCCTGAGAGGAGGCAACAAACTGTCCGTTTTGCCGATGAAGAAGACAATTCTGTACAAGTCGAAACAATTGACTGAGATTCCAGTGAGGATGAAGTCAATGATTTCTTAGGGACAGATTCCATGAGTGTGCAACTCTTGGAAACCGTGCAGGAACATCCAGTTCACGGTTGTGAACCCCGAGTGGAAGACATATAACACAATAACACAGAGGTCGAGGCCATCGTTGAGTTTGTGTTTTGTGATGCTCATTTCACGAGAACATTGGACAAGCAAAGACCTTATGTTAATCCAATGTGGGACAAACACATGAACCAGTTGGCTACACCCAGTATCTCACCATTTCTAGCAGTTCCTGAAGCTACAACGGATACATGTTTAACAGAGAGATGTATCCGACAGTTGGAAGCAAGCTCCATCTTGAAGCAGGAACTTGAGACACTCAGATACCATCTTGAGCCGCAGTCCAGTGAGAAGCAACAGGAAGATGCTACAGACATAGGCAACAAAGAATGGTCTGTACGGATTCGTACATTGGGGATAGATGACATGCATCTTGTGGAGTCAAACAACACCATTCGATCATATGTTAACCCAATTTGGGAGAGTTATTCGACACAGTTCTCAACACCTACCATCTAATCACTTTTCGTAGACCACGAGATGACATCTCTTGATGTGAGAACTTCACAGAGCTTGGTTACACAACATGATGTAATTTTGTATTGGCACATGAGACAGACTATGAGAAGATTGCACCCTTCAGTTGAGTACCTCCTAAACTGAAAACGAGTATTCTCCAGGAGGGGGAGTATGATGTGGGCATCTATAGATGTGATCAAAATTCTAATTTTGATCCCGGTGGAATCATTATCAAATTAGCCAGTTCGAGCACCGAGTCAAAGGATGATAATTTTATTTTCGATCCCAGCAAGTGTGTGAGCAGTTTGGATCCGAAGTGAACCAAACTCAATTCCCATCTGGTCAATCCAACATGGTCATGCAAGCCTAATTGAGCCAAAGACAAAAGGTCAAGTCAGGCCCCGCTCACCAGGCCAACACATCAACTTTGGGCCCAAAGACATGAAGACCCACTACACATCACGTGAATGGATTTGAGTCCTAAAGTAATTTGGAAACAAATGATGTGGGAGGGTCTCTTTCCAAATTGCAGCACCGAGTATAGTTGTAATAGGATTAGTTATCTTTATTTTGGAAATCCAAGTTAGTAGTTAACGAGTTTGATTAGGTTTAGTTGTTTTGTTATTTTCCAATTCAAGTTGTAAATTCAACGTTGATTTGTAATCATGAGGGTCGGCTTATGTTACACAGGATTTTAGGTTTTAATTTTTTTTATAAAAAGCATTGTAGCCTGCAATTTTCGGGAGTCATTTCAGATGTGTAAAATTATTTATTTTTCAAAAGGAAGTTCGATTGAGGCTGGGGCATCCATTTCACCCTAGTCAAGCAATTTTGTTTATGAGTCCTCACTCAGTTGAGGTGCCTTTGAGGACATACTGAAATTCCCTCGTTAGAATCAGGCAATCTTCAACTTTCTTAAGTGTATGAATTAATTGAATCGGTTCTATGTTGATTAAACCTGTGAACTCAGCTTGACCGCTAATGGTTTAATTGACTGAGTCGTGTTTACTCATAGTGAAAACCCATCTTCCACGTTGAGTCTAGGCATGTGTGGAGTTGTTTTGAGCAGTATTTTGACACTGAATTGAAGATAGAGTGAGCTCTTCTCTTCAAGAAACAAAGTTTCCGCTGAAGCAATTGAGTAGGGTGTCCTATCATATCTAGTGTGCATCATTGTGGAGTGTTGTCAAAAGTGGATAATAATAGATTTTTGTTATAACTTGATCTGACCCGACCCTAATTTTCTTATTTAACACAGCTTGGGCCGACCCAAATATATATAAAAAATTCTAAATATTATGAATATTAGAGAAAACTCATTTTTAATAGAAAATAAAAGATAAATGGGCTCCCCTTTCATGAGAGCACATTGGAAAATGGAAAATTGATGTAATAGGATTAGATTTTTTAACTTGGTGTGGTATGCGTATTAAAATTAATTGGAATAAATAAACAAATTATTTAAATATTTATTTTAATTTAATTCGGATCAGATCAACTTAATTTTTTTTTTAAAATGAATGACTCAATCTCAATTTTTTTATTCGGGAAAAAATTGCCACTAGTAGTTTTGAGTTTCTCTTAATTTATCGCATCATTTTACCTTCAAAAATCATTTACAAAATTCATTCTTTGCAGATTTTTTTTCTCTGGCAAGGTAAACTTCAAATAATAAGCTGGCAGGATATTTGTCTTCCTAAATCAAATGGTGGGATTGGTCTAAAATTGTTGCAGATAGAGAATCCAGCATTTCTGAAAAATGGTGGTCTACAATTCTAATTTAAAAAATATCTACGTCATTCTACCTTTGATTTAGTTCAACAAAATGATGGAGAGCTTTTCTGAAACTGAAAACTTTTTTTAAAATTAACACTGCTTAATTACTGCGAAATGGTAATCACATTCAGATTTAGGAAGGGTAGATGGATCCCATTGTTTAAACGCCCTTAGGTCTACTACCTACTCCACCTCAAGATTCTAACACAGATTTACCATCATAGGTTGCCCATCTAATCACCCATTCCCCTATCCCTGTTTGGAATCTTGATCTTCTTCATCGATTATGGCCTGAGGAGTTCAAATTCCATTACAAGTTAGGACAGCAGAATTTGGGTTGATAATGGATCTTCTCTTTGCTCTGTAAAAAGTGTCCAAAATTAGCTGATTGTGAATTCCTTTGTCACATCCCTTTCATTTAATTTTTACGATTATATACTTTTTTTGGACAAATGAATATCCCCACCCCATATCAGAGGTGAGACTAATCTCATATATAGACTAAACCACATCACAAATCTCGTGCATCAGGTAAGTCTGGAAAAAGTCAAACTCAAGACCTCTAATTTAATCTTTTAAGTTTAGATCAACTGAGTTACACTTAATACATTTAGGAGATTTTGTTCTTTTTATGAGAAATTTGAAAAGTAAAAAAATTATGCAGATTTCAAGATGGGGTAGCTGAATTCCATGACATTATCGGTTCTGAAAAAAAACTCAATGAACATAATTTAGCACAACATACATAGTGTATCCTTGTCTACAAACTCTTCTTGGTTGCCTCCTAATAATGATCGGATTGTTCTTTATTACGATGGGTCATCTGAGGTTCCAAATGGGAATGGAGGGGGTGGAAGTATCTTAAGGAATCATTTGGGAAAACTTATTATGCTGGACTCTTTCAAATTACATCATACTAGTCCCTTGCATGCCGAGATGTGTGAATTATTAAGAGGCTTAACTCTTGTTTCTTTTACGGGTAGTTGGTCTAAGGTTCGAGGATTAAGCTAGAGATCTTAAGTTCGATTCCTCCCGAGTTTACTTGATACAAGGGGTTTCCAAGTGGTTTCCTGTACCCATGAGATTAGTCTCACCTTTAATTTAAAGTGAAGATACCCATCTTATCTATAAAAAGAACAACTCTTGACTGACTTCATTCGCATCCAAAACTTAAATTACGATGGCAACAGGTCGTTTGATTCCATTGATTATGCAATCGGCCTCATCAGCTCCTTCAGAGTGTTCGTCTTCAATGGATCCCCAGGGAAGTTAACCGAGTAGCTCATCGTCTAGCTACTCTTCAGCTGTTGATACCCATTTACGGCTGGGATGCACTGGATGATATCATGGATCTTATTTAAATGCTTACCTTGACTAGACTTTTGTCGCTAAAAGAGATGAGAGCAATGTTATCAAAGTCGGACCAAACCGCGGCTGAACCGCCTGTAGTTCGGTCAAGGCTTAAGCCGTTTTCAGTCAAAATCGTAAAAAACCAGAGCCTCAGTTTTATGTGGTTTTGCGGATAAAACTGCAAACCGTGAACCGAGGCTCACAAAATTTGAAATTTGAAATTTTATTTTTATTTTTTTAATAATTTCCTCTTCAAAATATTAAAAAATGGATATATTAAAATATAAATGTTTCTTACCATTTTTATCCCATATTTTTCACCGTTTTGGTATATTACTCAGAGTTTGAATATTATTTGTACAAGGCGTCTTACTTAATGTTATATGTAATATTTATATTATATTATTTCTTGACCAGCATTGACTGCGGTTGAACTCAAAATGCCTCGAAGACGGTCGGTAGACGATTCGGTTCTGATAACATTGGATGAGAGTAGAGTAAGGCATCGGCAATTTCTTCTCGTTTTGTCTTTACAGTGAAACATTTCAATATTTCCAATGCTCTATTTCAGAAAAGGCGATATAAAATTAAAAAAAAAATCATAAAATTTGAAGAAAGTAACAAAAACCTACGAGAATGTTGCAATTAATTATTTTTATTATTTCATACTAATCTACACAAATAAAAATACAAATAATTTTATATTTGTAATATCAAGTCTTAATAGCATAATTATGAAATACTAATTCGGGAGGGCTTGAATTTTACTCTAACATGAATCAAATAATAATCTAATAGACAAAAAAACACTCAATAATTATTGAAGAAATAAATTTGAATCGAATGAATTCTATATTATTCAAAATCAAAGGACAGAACTCAAAACACAATAGGTGCACCAAATTTAATTCATTTTTCCTCCTATTTTCTTCATGTTCATAAAACATCAGCCATATGAATTTAAGAAAAAAAAAGAGTTGATGAAATACAAGGGGATTAAATTTAGCCAAAAAATTATTTTTAACCATTTGATCTTATTGGTCAAAGTTATTAGGTTTTATTGAATTAAAGATGGTGGGTGACTTTAACCACTAAAACCACGTAGCTAAAAATGAATTTTGGATTTGACTAGTTATAGTCAATCAAGTATACTTTTTGTATTAAATATTAAAAAAATAAAAATAAAAATTGTGAAATTAGTAGGGCGAAACGGTTAAGGCCAAAACAAGTCATTTTAGCCTTTTTTACATGGATCGGACCCGTGAAATGTTAGTGTTTAATGCAATGTTGTCAAACCTGGCCCAGACCGAAGGTTGACCCGCAGTTCAACCATAACAGGCTATTTAAAGGGTCGGGTCAAATTAAAACCCATAAAAACCCTCTTCAACCCGGTTTTTGGCATACAATTGTGACTTTTAACTAAAATCAGTTTCTTAAAAAAAAAAAATTAAACGCTGGTTGTTGGAATTTATCATCACACGTTTGGAAAGAACAAAATCAAGAAGAAGAGAGAAAGAAAATGTAAAAAAAATAAAATAAAATCATCATAGTGGATTGATTCTCTCCTCTTCTTGTAGTGACCTGACCCGGAGTAGCCGGTCAGTAGCGGTGGGTAAAATTAATTTAGAAAAAATTATTATAGTTTAAATTGATTTGTTAGTTTAATTTGATAAATTTATTTGGGAAAAACTCAATTGAATTTAGGGATTGAATAAGAGACCCTGATTGCACACACTTTCTCCTCAATGAGAATTCACAAATTTATCTCATTCGAATTAAAATTAAGTAAATGGAAAATAAGTTGTTAACATAAACTTTTAAATTCCCCTAAGTTAGAATTTCAATTGGAAATATTCTATTAAGAATTAAAAATCAATAAATAAGTTCCAAATTTTAAGTATTTAGAATTGAATTGATGATTGACAAATTAATAAAAGAGAAAAAAAGGAAAAATTATTAAAATCAATAATTTAAAGGGATCCACCTTCCCTGATCGAATTTATTTGTCCAAAATTTCTTCACCTTGAGATTTGTCTAGTGGGGATTTTTTCTTATATATAAAAATGTATAAAAATATAGGATTTTTTTTGTTGCGGAGAATAGAAATTACCCAATCCCTAAACTCCCGATGGAATATAAAACCCATCTTGATTTATTTCGTTCCTTTTAATAATAGAACCTAACTTACCCTTTCCTGATAAAAGTCCTAGTTGTACTCGAATATCACCACCGACCCCCTTCCTTTAAGAGACCTACGAATCCTTTCCTTGACCCTTTTCAAAACGGCAGCCCATCGAAAGATTCCAGCGGAAACAGGAAAACCCCAAATTTTATATCTCTCGAGCATCTCATACTCTTTCTCCACCGCCGTTTTCCTTCATCTCCTCTTCGAAGACCCAGTTCGAATAGCAGAGTTCAGGACCACCGTGTGACTGGCCCTCTGTCGTCTTTGTTCCCAGTTACAGCAAGTAACAGGTATGTCCCTCTAATTTTCTCTAGGTTCTTCTTTCCCATGGGTTTCTTCTTCCTCTTCTCCTCTTTCTAAATCTCGAGCCAGCCAACCAGCCAATCCTTGTTGGATGGTGATCATTTTCCCCTTCTTTACTCAGCAGTGGGATCAAATCAATAGGTGACTCAAATCTGTCCCCAATTCCTTATCCGTAAACAATACCCACTCGGTCTTTTCCCTAAATCAATCTAAGATGAAACTGTTTTTAGGTACAAACCATGCTTTTGTATATTTTCTTTTATTTCCAGAATTTAATTACATAGGTGTTGCTCAAGCCGTGGCCTTCTTCCCTTGGCTGCCTTGTGACAGCAAGCAACCCTTGTTGCCCAAGCCGTGGCCCATAGAATACCTGTGTATTGCAAAACCTCAGATTTTCACACCCTTGATTAGAGGCTAATGATATTAATTACATTGTAACTTGGGAAGGTATCTGTTGTCCACTGATTAGTGTTGAATCTACTCTTCTTCCAACCTTACTTTATTTTATAGTAAGATTACAAATATGTTCACTGGTCCAACTTCATCTACCCAATTTTCCCCAAAATCATTCAGCCCTTCTTCAAACAATATACCCTTCTTGGTTACAAATTACTTGTTACCTTATTTAGACTTCTACAGTTTTCAAATACCTTACTTCCCTATGAACTATGTTCAGAGATTACCTACATGTTAGAAAAGCCCGAACACCTAATTGGATATTTAGGACAGTTCATTACCTATCTTTTGGCTGCCCTACAACCCAACTCCATAGTCTATGACACTAGAGGACAGTCCATAGAGGGACAGCAACGCATCACCCATGTTCATTAAATTTAGATTGTTCCAAATAATTCATGGACATAATATTAGTAATGTTTGGAACCCACAAAATGATCTATTTGCAGCACTTAAAGTGGAATTTGATTTGGCGTTTTTATGCAACCTATCTACTGCTTGAATGCTAGGAGACTGCGAAAATCTCAACTTTGAGGTAGGGAGTACTCTGTTGTTCTTTCATAATTTGTTTATTTGGGTTTTATCATTATTTTTATATCTTGATTTTATTTATGCTTTACTTTTATTTTTAAAGGCATATTGTAATGTTTTATTATTGCTATGATGTGATGATGATTTATTTGATATATCCGGTATATCTATGTGATTGGGATATTATGGTAATGACGTAAGCATGGCCAATGACTAACAATGGTTCTGGATTATTATATGTTTTGTATGCCCCGAAGAACCTGGCCGGACCCGTCAAATTGATTGAATTCCCATCACATGTGAATTATTGAATATGCTAAGTATGAGTTTGATTATGATAGGTGTATGAGTGAGATTTATGGATATGTTGATAAATATAAGTTCGGTGGGTATGAGTAATTGTGATATGGTCGAATGATGACCTCATGAATTGTGTGATGTGTTAGCCACTTGTGGAGGATATATCTGATTACTAAGATGTCGATTGATGTGTTCGTTGGATTTGGATTCCACGTGTTGGATTGCAGTGCATGGGCCTTATGTGTGAGTGTGATGGGTCGCACAATGTATTCACGTATGACGTGTGTTTATGGACGACATCATGTATCAGATTATTGATTGTGATGAGTGGCTTGTCAGGAAAGATCCCATGTGTGAGACTTGATTAAGAACGTAATACTTATCTGTCTTCTTGATGGGGAGGTGTGAGGCCAAAAGATCCAAAAGTCCTAGTGGGCGGATGATGTGTGGGCGGGTGATGGATGAGCATAGGCTACCACACTGGCAGGCTACCTCATTAACAGGCTGCGGGTGAGGGGTGAGGTTTTCACTAATCCCATATCGAGAGCAAATGAGTGAACGCGTTGTCTATAAAATGGATTGAAAGCATCACTGTACCAGGTGAATTGAGTCATTGTGGAGTTTGATAGTATGATAAGTTACACTCTTTAGTTGGTTAAATTGATGATCTAGTGCTTAGAACTAGGATGTATTGATGGATATGAGTGCCTTGAGTATGATATCAAGATAGATACGTTTAGGTGAATTATGTTGTGGAGTTCATGTGTGTGTTGTTTATGTGATGTTGATTTGTGTTAGATATTCCGCCTTTTTATATTGAATATTATTGTATATAGGTTTCCTATTGTTTATTTGTATCCTTACTGAGCTGATGATCCATGGGCAAGTGAGGCTCACTCCCTAATAGTTTTTCAGGTGATAGCTGAGGAGTGACAATTCAACTTTCGGAGGTGGTGACGTGATAGTAAGTCAAAGATAAATGTGTATTTTCTTAGCATAGTTGTTGTTTCATGCGGTTGAATTTATTTATTTGGTAATATTCATTTTTGAGACCTGATTAGTTTATTTAAATAAATTGAGAACTTTGAGGATATCGTTTTTGTTTTATTTTACAAAATGGGATGTGAGCATTGATATTAGACTTGATATTAATAGTCGATGTTATCCTTCTCATTTTTTTGTGGATGACATTAAGATTTGTGTAATGTGTAGTTGGGCATGAAAGATTTGATGGCTTTAATTATTTCATTTATAGTCTTAAATATATATATATATATATATATATATATATATATATATATATATATATATATATATATACTTATTTTCCCGCAGCCACAAATCTGTGATGTAAGGCCCGTTAGGTGCGTAATGCGTTGGTTAACGCCCATTCAATCTGCAGTTAAGTGGGCCACGACCCGTTTATACTGTAGAAAGGGGCGGGGCGTTACACTTCTACCTTTTTATTGCCGTTAGGGTTAAGTACTTTGGGCTCCTCTTCTCTTTTTTCCTTCTTCTCATTTTGGATGGTAGCGGCGGCATTAGGATTTTCATGCCTTGCGGATTTTTAAGTTGTGAAATTGCTGTGAAAGTATACATGGGAGTGAAGGTCAAAACTCAAAACCCTTAAACTTTTTCAACGAGTGTTCTTTGGAACAGGGGATACTTATTGAGTTATCCAACGAGAGTTAGGGTTAGATTTAAAGAACACTTTTATATTAAAAACATATTTTTATGAAAATTATTATAATTTAATAGAAATTAAATTAAAAAAAAAGTAAAATTTAATAGAAAATATTATGTCTTAGAAAAAAGAAAATATACTAATTTGATATCTAACTTTATTTTTATACTTTGTTATTTTTTTAATTAGGTTTTAGAAATTTTCAAAAAGAAAATTAATAAAATATAAAATAACAAATTAATAGAATTAAGTTACATGTCAATAAAATGTTTCCAAATAAAATAAATAATTTTTATAATAATTTTTTTTAATGATTGAATTTTTTTATGATTAAAATGTATACAACGCACTTGTAGTCCGTGTGGCCCGATTGGTGGTTTCATGGGGTTGGATCGGGTTTGAGTCTTGTGAAGTGAAAACATATAAAGAAAAAAAAATGAAATATTATATTTTTATATTAATAATGGCCCGCGATACAGAAATTCGGGTTTTCTTTCTCCACACACCCAATTTAAAAAAAAAATGGATGAAATTACCATTTTGCCCTTCATTTTTAAAAGAAAAAACGATTCTCCACATCCTTCGATCGACCGTTTGGTTCGTTCGAATGAACAATTCGAATGAATTCCTTCGAACGATGGTTGTGGAGTGGGACTTTCAAGTGAGGTCGTTTCTCGACCGATTTTTACAAACAAGTTATCAAAATTCATCTACTCTGAAATTTATGAACTCTGAGACTGATTTTAAGTGAAAATGGTATAATTTTGGGCTTAAAAAACTGTACCCAAAGAATTAAGGAAAAATGATCTTCCCTCTTAATTGTTTGGGTACGATATTTGATGCCCAAAACTAAACTCTTTTTACTTAAAATCAGTCCCAGAGTTCATAAAATTAAGAATAAATGAATTTTGATATATTGTTTGTAAAAATAGGCCGATAATCCGCCTCCCTGCTGAATGTAACCTTTGCGTGTGTGGCTCTGGTTTCTCGAACTATTTCTACAAAAAAAGTATCAAAATTCATTTATTTTGAATTTTATGAACTCTTTGACTAATTTTAAGTGACAATGGTATAGTTTTGTATTAGTGTATTAGCGGAAAAAAGAAGAAATCGAAAGGGAAAAATAAGCACATGCACAACATCGACAATTTACATGGTTCGGCCACACCCGGTCTTCTTCAAGTCGCAGCTACCACTACTGTTTTGCACCATCGCTGCAGCCTCCAATCAGCACTAACTTTGCATTGTTCTCACCAATGAACAGTGCTTTACTGTAGTTCGTCTGCAACCCTTGCTACCTTGGTGGACTGATATGCTTTGTTGCTGTTTACTCTCACAACAACAATAGTACACGATGCTTCTCTTCCTCTGCCAACAATTCGCTACAGATCTGTATGATCTGTCTTGTTGGTTGCACTGCTAACTGTCCTTTGCTTGACCTCTGCTACACGCTAAACAGTAGATGTTGTAAGCGTTGTTGAACAACTTTTCTCCTTGCTGTTACACGTTTGTATCCAACACCCTTTTCTCTGTTCTTAATTGCTGAATGCAACCCCTTTGTTCAGCGTCAACTAGACAATCCCCTCTTTTAATCCCTCATTACGTGTATTTCCTGTCTAGAGTTGTTGCCTCTATTTTATAGACAAAACACAGTTGGTCCTTTCTTCATATTTTTGGTTCTCCACGCTAGCTGAAACAACTTTAGCAGTTTCTATAAATTTTGTTTCCAATTGGGTATACAAGTCCTTATTAATTTAGGACTCCTACTGAATAGAAATTCCCTTCCCGATGGCTGCCAACACACATTGTATATTCTGCAGTCTGTCTTGGTAGAATTGAGCCACCACCCAATAAACTCCACATTGGCCAAAATTCACCAACTTCCGAAATAACTGAGACAACATCCTTTATTCCATCTCTACTGCATCTGCAACCTTACATCTCCGTGCACACTAGTCACTCCCGACCTTACTCCACCTACAGCTGTAGCTTTGCATCTCTGTGTGAGATGCGCATATCCCCACGCTCTGGGATGCTCCATATGCCTTTTAAATTATAAGAGTTGGTCAAGCCCAAGTCTTGCTTGAACCTGACGCTCTTCACTGACTTTGTTGGACCCGCCATCGGCCATGTCGTACTCACCGCCTTTTTCTCTATGTGATTTTTCGTCCCCTTCACCTTTCCATCTCTGCGCGCATCATGGAAGTTGGACGGACCATCACAACCTACAAAAGAAACTTTATTTTTAAAGTCATACCTATTTACTGACTTTTTTATTCTTCTCTTCCTAACTCGTCAAGCCCGACTAGTAGGGTCCCTTTGCCGGTCGATCACTATACTACCCTCCAGTGTGTGCAGATTGTTTTCATTATTTCCCTTCATGACAATCATGGCTCCTTTAGTAACTATAAGAGCCCCTTCTTTTGACTTGAAGGTAAATCCATCAGTGTCTAGTGTCCCCAAGGAAATCAATTTTTTCCTTACGTCAGGAACATGCCACACATTCTCCATCGTTCTCACCATGCCATCGAACATCATGATTTTTACTGTCCCAACATCAATGGTTTTTTAACTCGCACCATTCTCCACATAGACAAGTCCCTCATCACAGGGTTTGTATGTGTCAAATGACTCTCTGCATGGACACATATGGTAAGAACACCCAGAATCTAGAATCCACTGATCAATTGGATTATCCATACCTGTGGTGACTGTACACACTGCAACACCTACATCATTGTCTGTGTCACTCTGTACGACACTTGCTTGATCTGAACTTTGTGATCTGGCCTCCAGATCATGCTTTTTTTGGTTGCAATCCATCATCTTATGCCCTTCTTTCTCACAGTAGAAACATCTAAGCCTTCATCCACCTCTCCCACTAGATTTTGACCTTGACCCCTTAAGCTTTTTGAGCTTGTCATGGTCTTGAGGTTTTTTGCTGTTGTTTTTCCCTCTGCTCTCTGTAAAGAGAGCCTGTGTATGAGACTGTGTCTGAGAAGTGCCAACAACTTTCTTCTTGCTTCTTCATTCAACAAGGTGCTTGTCACAGACGACATAGTGACAACACCATCTGGCACTGAATTGCTGAATGACACCACCAAGGTCTCCCAACTGTCAGGTAAGGAACTGAGAAGTAGTAGGGCCTGTAACTCACCATCAAAAACCATCTTCATGGACGAGAGTTGATTGACTATACTCTGCATCTCATTCAGATGCTCCGCAATCGAAGTACCTTCATTGTACTTCAGATTCACCAACTTTCTTATTAGGAATACCTTGTTGCCCGCAGTATTTTCTCGTATATAATCCCTTTAATTTCTTCTAGAAAGATTGCGCCTAGAGAGATTGCGCCGTCGTCTCAGTAACCACTAGATGAAACATACTGTCATCCATCCACTGCCGAATAAAACCGAGGCACTTCTGATCAAGGTCATTCCATTCATCATCAGACAACTCAACCTTCAGTTTTGTCTTCCCCTTGTCATCGAAGACTCTGCCACTAACACCTTCTGTCTCCCTTCGATCGATTTGTAGAGATCTCTACAATACAGAAGATCTTTCATCTTTGCCTTCCACATTAAGTAGTTTGCTCCATTGAGGCTAATAATGCGAGCGGTATTGATCTCCATCTCCTCCGACAACACGAAGCCTCTCACGGTGCTGTATTCCGTTCACCCATGAGTCCCTGTTCTCCAACCAAAGCTACTGATACCACTTGTTCGCATTTTAGTGGAATAAACAAGAAATCGAAAGGGAAAAATAAGTACAAGCACAACACGGACAATTTACGTGGTTCGGCCCCACCCGGCCTACGTCCATGAAGCGTGATAAAGATTTTAGTGAGAGAGAATTATAACACAATTACAAAAATTCAATGAGTTTGAAATCCAAAACCAAACCCGAATACAGAGATGTATTCCCTTCCATCGAATCCAGTGTGTATCCTCTTCTTCAAGTCGCAGCTACCACTACTGTTTTGTACTGTCGCTGCAACCTCCAATCAACACTGACTTTGCACTCTTCTCACCGATGAATAGTGCTTTACTGCTGTTCGTCTGCAGTGCTTACTACCTTAGTGGACTGATCTGCTTTGTTGCTGTTTACTCTCACAACAACAGTCCTACACGATGCTTATCTTCCTCTGCCAACTACTCTCTACAGATCTGTATGATCTGTCTTGTTGGCAGCACTGCTAATTGTCTTTTGCCTGACCTCTGCTACACGCTAGACAGTGGAACAGATCTTGCTGTAAGCGTTGTTGAACAGTTTTTCTCCTTACTGTTACACGCTTGTATCCAGCACCCTTTTCTCTGTTCTCAATTGCTGAATGCAACCCCTTTGTTCAGCGTCAACCAGACAATCCCCTCTCTCAATCCCTCAATACGTGCATCTCCTATCTAGAGTTGCTGCCTCTATTTTATAGACAAAACACAGTCGGTCCTTTCTTCCTATTTTTGGTTCTCCACGCTGGCTGAAACAACTTTAGCAGTTTCTATAAATTTTGTTTCCAATTGGGTACACAAGTCCTTATTAATTTAGGACTCCTACCGAATAGAAAATTCCTTTCCCAGTGGCTGCCAGCAGACATGGTATATTCTATCGTGTGTCTTAATAGAATTGAGCCACCACCCAACAGTTTGGGCTTCAAATATCGTACCCAAAGAATTAAAAGGGAATGTCATTTTTCCTTAATCTTTGTGTACAATTTTTGAAGCCCAAAACTATATATTTTTCACTTAAAATCAGTTCCGGAGTTCATAAAATTCAGAATAGATGAATTTTGATACCTTGTTTGTAAAAATAGGCCAAGAAATGGCTTCGCTTGAAAATCCCACTCCAAAGCCATTGTTTGAAGGAATCCATTCGAACTGTTTGTTTGAACGAACCAAACGTTCGTTCGAAGGATACAGAGAATGATTTTTCCTTTAAAAATGAAGGGCAAAATGGTAATTTCATCCAATTTTTTGAAATCGGGTGTGTAGAGAAAAAAACTTGGGTGTGTATTTGTCTGGCCTTAATAATATGATAACAATTTTAAATAGCTACAAAGTGAGTTTTAAAGCTTTAAACATTATTTAAAAAATTGGTATTATTTATTTTAGTATTTATCCGTACAAATTTCTAACAAGAATATTTTTTTATAAAATATAACCTTAGTTAATAATTTAATATTATTTATAATATTATATTAATGGCACATGTTTGACCGGGTTTGACTACGGGTCAACTCGGTTGAACCTTATTTAACCCATCCTTCCTCTAAGGCGGGTCGCTCCACGGGTCAGTTTTTAAAACATTGGTTTAATGTGTGTATTAGAGCTTAAGTTTTTAATTAATTTTAATATATTATTTATCAATATAGTAATATATACAATAGCAAGTCTACACATATTGGTATGAAATAGCTATGCCAATGATTTATGTGAAGATGGAGCAGACACATTTGATTATGTATGGCTAAATTTATAGGCAGTTTATCTATTAAAGTTGAAGGTGAATCGAACTCAAGACCGAGACAGATTTCTTGATGGTCAGGTCAACCTCTTAACATCTAAGTGTTATAGGTTGCTTACCTTTGATTCTGTCACTAGGAAAACATTAATTCAAAGTTACGGCTACTAGACACTTGGATTGAATCATGAGATATTGTCACTGGGTAGTCATTAATTCAAAGTCAGTTTAAGTCCACAAGGCACCTTCATTTATGCATAAACTTCTGGATATTTAGGAGCAAGATTTTCTAAATGTGTTTTTTCAGGTAATGTCTTAAATATGTTTTGAAATTATGGGGGATTGTTGGAAGTTTCAAATATATTTTATTAAAAATAATAATTAGCAATTTTAAATTTGCTTGAAATTTTGGAGGCAAACCATAGTTAAAATTTGGTGGAAATTTTAATTTGAAAAATAATTTCGAATTTGCTTACCAAGTTTCTGTAGATACTTTTCATGTTTTCAAGAGGCCTACATTAGTTATTTGTAAATTTAAAAAGACACGGCATCTAAACAGTGTCGATTCCTGCTATTAGGCTTCATTGATTTGGGACAACAAATTTCACTTAGTTTTCATTACCATTGTTTCTTACAAATTGTTGTTACCAACAATATAAAAAAATATTATTATTATTTGATTGTAAATATTCCTTTATAATAAGAATCAACTCCATTATATATTGCTAGTCATTTATTTTAAAATAATGACAAGGGATTGTCAACACAAAATCAATCATTGACTAAGAATCCTTCCCTTAAATAATGAACAATGTTTGTGAGATAATGGTTGATACGTTGATATATTAGCAATCCACAGGTAATTAATAATATTTAGTTGACTACTTTTACATATTAATTTTTTTTAAGATGAAGAACTCAAAGACTCCTACCTCTTTCTCTTAATATGAAAGAATTGGATAAAATTCTGGATGCACACAAGCCCCGCAAAACAAAGTGCATTGAGTTATTACGAGACTCGAATGTAAGACCTCTAATTCTTGAACCAATGTGCCTACTAATTGATCTACGTATATAAAACTTTTTACATAATAAAATATAATAATTTATAATAGACCTGCTGAAATATAAGTTGTAACGCCTGCCCCATTTTCACCGAAATCAGAGTCTATTTTTTTTTGGAATTAAGAGTGACAACGGGCGCGGATGTCACGACGCGAGTTAAGTTCGAGCTTCTAAAGCCCAGCCCTTAACTGGACAACCCCACGCGTGCGCGGAACGAAGTCCACGAGAACGGTTCACACGTAGGAAGTAAGCTCGCGGAATATAATTAGATACGGAACATTATAATAGAGCCTATCCTACCAGTTTTAGATAGAAGGGAAGATACATCATTAAATTACTAAAATACCCCTGTGTTCACAATTATGTTTAAAAATGATAACGTCCAGAGTATTGTCCAAACCATAGCAAGAAACAGTAATTAGTACATGCCGACAAGCTAAGCTACTTAAATTACAACTTTTCCAAAATAAAACTTAAATAAACAAAGTAGCCGCTTCCCCAAGCTCTTAAACTTGGCTCCCGTCGCGTCCACCGTTTCCGCCGTCTCCTGCGTCATCAGCTAGGGTAGAAGTAAGGCGTTAGACAACGCGCCCAGTAGGACTCCGAGTAGGGCTAGCACATGGATTAGTATACAAACATACCGATAACAATATAATAAAACCATATCATGAATGCCATGTCATGGGTGCCTATGTCATGTGTCCCACCCATCATCCATATCATCATAAAATGTCATATCCCCCTTGACGGCAAAGCCTCGTCAAGGTGTCCCCATGTTTGCTTTTCGGTCGCCCCGACGGAGCATGGACTCCGGTTATAGCGTATCAAGCTATCCCCATGTTTGTTCTCGGTCGCCCCGACGGAGCATGGACTCCGGTTATAGCGTATCAAGCTATCCCCATGTTTGTTCTCAGTCGCCCCGACGGAGCATGGACTCCGGTTATAGCGCATCAGGCTATCCCCATGTTTGCTTCTCGGTCGCCCCGACGAAGCATGGACTCCGGTTCCTTTATTTTCCCGCCCATACCATGCATGAGATGTAAGTGCATTATGCTATGTAGTATATATATGATTCATATCACTAATATAAAATCCATAGCATTGAAATATAATCCATAGTCTTAAAAATATCATCCATAGCATTAAAATACAATCCATAGCATTTAAAATATCATCCATAAAATAAACCATGTAATCACCGAAATAAAATACGGAAACCATCACATACACATAATTCACGGCTTACAAAAAGGTAGGAATCCTACCGAATACCGCTTAGCGTCCCGTTTCGTTTTCGTTCGATAATCCGGTCGCCGATCGCGTACCGTTTGCAACGTCCCGATACCTTATTATACATTTACCAAATTAGTCCATATTTTATCCATGATTAAGTCCCTAATTGATCACAACCTTAGATCCATTAATGATCCCTAATCATGTTACAAGATTATCATAATTCAGCCTTTAACTTAGCCTCGTTTCCATTGATTTAAATACATGCATAATTCCAAGTTCTAGCCCATTAAACATTCTCATTTGCGAGTCTAAAACGCAGCAACCCTAAGTTTCATTTAATCACTCATAATGTCATCTTAATGTACCCAAGTTCATATCCAACCTACATGGGGTTCGGCCATGTACCATGGCCGAACCCATGGTTCTTCGTTGTGGCCAATAATTATGGTTTTACCACTATGCTTCCATGATTTAATATTTCCTCCATCTATGTACATTTTTTGTCCATACTTCATCCCTATACTTAGCCCCATTAATGATTCATTGACCATGACCTAACATTCCCTAAAATCAGCCACTTGATTTAATTAAATTTGCAATCATCTAATCTCATACATAATGCAATATTTAGCCCACAACATGACCTACCAATGGGTCATGGGTTCGGCCATACACCATGGCCAAACCCATGATGTCTTTTTTTCCATTTTTCTTGGGTCTATTTCACCTCATTTGGTCCTACCATAAATGAATTTAAATCATACATTTACATCATCCTTTCATAATCATCATGAGATATACTTTGGTCCATGTAATTTAACCATCATTCCATTTTATTTTCCATGGTTCCAAGAACACTAAATTCCTCAAAGTCTCTCCATGGGGTTCGGCCATGTACCATGGCTGAACCCATGGTCCATAATTTTTATTTTAAAAACTTCATTTCCACCCATTTAAACGTTATTTAAAATACTAAATAAAATCCACTTAATTACCATTAACATTCTTCATTTAAACCCCTTTAAATTTTTCCAACATTTAATTATTTACAACCCTAAAATCATAATCATTCTCCATGGTTTTAAACTTTAAAACCTTAATTAAAATCATCATCCATTTACCATGGGGTTCGGCCACACTATATGGCTGAACCCTATGGTCCATCAATCCATTCGAAAACCCATGCTTCATGCTTAATTCATTTAATTTCATAACCTCCTTAATCATTTTATTTTTTCTTAATCTGTCTCTCCCATTTCATCTATTTCTTATCTTATTATTGGATGGATCTTAGATCTAAGGCCCATAACTTTTGTGGCCACCATCCATTCTAAGAAATGGGTTCCATAAATACATCTTAACCTTTTAAAAAAAATATAAATTCTTGTTTAAGAATTTCTTACCACACCGACGACTCCTCCGGTCTTTCTTTGCTCCCGTCGTCGGTGTGAGACCAAACCACCACCAAGCCAACGGTTTGGTGTGTGTTTGAATGAGTGGTTTGGTCTTCCTCCCCTTTGACCACTTGACCAAATGATGAGAGGTATGGGTCCCCATACCTTGAGTGGTGGTGGTTGAGATGAAACCACCACCCTAAGTCCATGGTATTTTTGTGTTTCTTTGGGTGGTTTCAATGGGATGAAACTACCATTTGACTTACCCCTTTGACTTATCCATTTGACCCTAATTAGACCAACCTAATTAATTAAATTAAATCCTTACTTAGATTAATTAATTCCTATTTAATTTAATTCCATTTAATTTTCTTTCTAAGAAATCCATCCATGGTTGACCAAGTCAACCATGGTGTACAGCCCCCACCAACACCTACCCTACCCGCCACCTCACTTGATGAGGTGGAGGTGGGCCCCATTTGGCCATATCACTAAAACCCCATTAATCTTAACTTAGATGATTTAAAATAATTTAATTAACTTAATCCACTTTAATTGTCCTTAGTCCCCTTAACCTATCCATGGTTGACCAAGTCAACCATGATGGTCGGCCCCACCTTTTCCTTGGTCCACACGCCACCTCACTTGGTGAGGTGGAGGTGGGCCCCACTTGGTTAGGCCATCTTAATCATCTCATCATTAACTTAGGTGGGTTTAATTTCAATTCAACCCTTTCCATTAATTGGTCACCATTGGGCCCATGGCCCAATTAATTTATTTTATACTTTTTACCTTAAAGTTTGAATCATTTTGATCCATTGGGTCCTACATGGTTATCGGGCCCACTTTGACCATTATTGACCCTTTAAATGGATCCCATCCAATCCATGGTCCATTGGGCCATACTTGGGCCTTTACCCCAAAATTTGATCCATTTAACATCCATATATCAAAATTCCAATTTTTTCCATTATTCAAATAAATAAATGCCATATAATTTGGGCTATTACATAAGTAGATCTTCTATTACGTTGATGGGAATTTAACATAAAAATTCAATTTACCCATTTACATGAATCACTCCGTTCTGTACCTCACCTCCCTCGGTCCTATTCCCCATTGCCATGATTGGTCATCAAGAACAGGGAATGCATTGAACCATGGGCATGATAATAGAGAGGGTTATAGCATTTTATCTTTCTGCGTTTTTTTATCTTCATTTTTTGTTTATTTTAAAAGTTATTTTTTTCTTATATTTTGAAAAAACATCAAAAAACAAAAGCTCTGTTTGCCTCAACTCAACACATGTTACATGAATTTTAATCTATCCTTTTCTAAAATTAAAATTATTAGTTTTTCAGAGTCATCCAGATATAAGAAATTGAAGGACCTCTAAATTAGTTAAAATATCAAAATTTAATTATATATGAATTTTTTAGCCACCTCATCTATAGTTATAAAATTAGTGATTGATCTTAAAACTAAAATGATGTCTAATTCATTTTGAACGTGACGGTCAAGAAGTTTTTTTGTCTTGAGTTCGATTCACGCTCAAACCTCTCTGGGTTACTTCCCATGGAATTATAATTAATTAATGAGGAATGATTACATGCAATCATTCTAATTGTACGGATGACTTCAAATGGCACTACTTGGGACATGTGAGATCCATCATTTATAAATCAAAGTTGTTCATTAACTTTTAGATTTTGTGGAATTATTAGATCCATTGTTGGATGTAGGGCTGCAACTCAAGTCGCCTACCCGCAAGACCCGACCCAAGAAATCATGCTGGATGGGTTGAGAATTTTGAGTCAGTGGGTCGGGTCGGACTGAGAAGATAAAAATCCGTATGAAATTCACGTTGGGTTGAGGATTTTATAAGTTAACCCGACCCGACCCGACACAACCTGACCCAACCCAGCTGAAATTAGTCTAAAATGGGTTCAAAATGTTGGTCGGGTAAGAATTCGAGTTGATTCGGGTTAGAATTAGGATCGGGCCGGGTTGTGAGATTCGGATTGAGAATTAGGGTCGGGTCGGGTCGAGTTCCATATATATCAATTCGGGTCGGGTTGGATTTTAAGGAACCCGACCCGCCTGATCCAAGTTGCAGCCCTAGTTGGATGGATCAAATGAGAAGAGAAATTTTGTAGATTTTCTAATCAAATGAAAATATTTGATCTATCCAACGATAGATCTATAATTTCATAGAATTTAAAAGGATGCATATATGCATCTTTTTGTTTAGAAATTAATGAGCAAATTAGAGTTTTAAAAAATGAACTCCACAAATTCCAAATAACGTCTTTTAAAATTATTTTTACCATTAGAATGACAACATAGAATCATTCTTAATAGTTCAATTGGTATAAGCGTACAAACACCTAGAAATGTTGTTGTGGGTTGCTAATGGGTCGCATCAACTTGTCAATCATCTCGATCTACCCACATTTGCCATGTAAGGTTGCTAATGGTTGCTGGTTGTGTTGGATTGAAATTTGTCTTAAAGTATGCATTTGGATTTAAATCATAATCTGTTTTGTCATCAGTAAGATTAGGCATTTGATTATGTGAAATCAAAAGTGTTTTAATTATTTGCCATTCTAAGAAGAGAGTACTTTTAAAATTAAAATAAAAACTCGCGGTCTCGATATTCTATTTTGAATAATTTAATAAATCGGTTGATTTTGAGTGACCCAACCCGACCCACACCAAATTGAGTTGCATGTGTGAAGGGCATACTGTATTCGCTCGGTTGGTATCCACATATTTGACCCAAGACTAGCAATAATCAATCAATTTTTTGACAAATTCCAACTGATAATTTAAAAGTTGGTTGATAATTCTGAAAATACATATTTTAGCCGGCACTCGGACCAAAAAATGTTAACGTTTGGTTTTGATTTTTGGTTTTTGGGGCAGGCCTGTGGCCTTTGATATGAAAAACTCTATTAGCCACATATTCAGTATAAAAATGTTATGAACAATATAGGCATTAGAATATCAGTTAATATTTCTTAAGCTTTTGCTGTTTACTTCTTTGGGTATACATATATACTATTTAACTTACTATGATAATGACATAATTATGAATAAATGCATATTATAGTATATTTTTAGTAGTCTCTTCACTTCTAAGTAAGTGTGTTCTTCTCTCTATACTGGTTTCGTACTAACAAAAACAAGATCAAGCTTTCACATTGCATTTGTAGTATTTTTTTGACGCTTTATTAACTTCTTTTAACAAGTTTGACTGCTGAATTGCATTGGTTGCATTTGCCATGAGCATCAACATTAGAAATATATGCTACAAGATTTCATTTTTCAGGGTCCTATCAAGGGCTCATTTAGCCAGTACTTAAAAATTCGAGTCTAACCATCAGATCCAACCTCGATGGACATAGAGAAGTCATTAAGCCATTTTTATTTGAAGGTATCTAGGCATCTTCTCCAAAGAAGACTTTACTGATCTAATCCTTTAGGGCATGTGTAAATCTCTTTATACATATACCGAGTTCAACCCATGAGGAGTAACCTCATGGGGAGTTGCCTAAGACAAATTCAGTTTGTCCAAAAACTATTACAATTTTTATTTATCTTCTACTACATTCAAAATTATTAAAGTATGCATGGTTGCATTGTGATTTTTTATTTTTTATGTTTTTGAGAAATTATTTTGAGTATGACAGTATCATTTTACTATGATATCACACAAACATCCCAGACCAAGACGATTTGACCCAATCGTCGAGCCTAATTAAATTGGATTGCTACGAACAATGATTTAATTAACCGTTCTGATTTTAGGTAACCTAAGTATTGTTCGAAAACTCCTCAAGGAGGCTCTGACAAAACCACATCATGTCATGAACTCAGGCCAAAATCTTGCCAAGCCACTTGGTTGGATCATGTAAATAAATGTCATAACGTCAAAAACAAACACAGAAGTGACCCTCCGTGCACTCTGAAAAACAGGCACCTTGTGCCATTGTGAAGAGTTGGTTGGTTCTTGAACACGATGTTTTTATTGATGACCAATGGTGTCCAAATTTTTTAGAGCACCCAACTAATTCTTAGAACATGTACAAACTTCTTTATCCACACATATCAAATAACTTTATGGGAAATAACCCTTTGGAAATGAGTGGAAATCAAACTCGTAAGTCCGACTTCCTAACTCGGATTCCTAGTCAACACTCTTAACCCCTTTGAGTTAACACATGCATTTTTTAAAAGTCACCTTAATCAGATTAAGTGTACTGTTTCGAAATTATGGTTCAAGTAATCCTATCAAGGTAATTTCTTATAAGCTTTTATTCAGTTCTTTCCAACCAAATCATTGTCCTGATTGAAGATGACATATATGTCCCAGAAGCTTGAAATGCCCAACCTCCTATAATAAGGCTCGCACGTGCAAAGCCCAGCTCATACAGGGTCAAGCCACAGAAACTGACATCCCCACCCAAATCCAAATGGAATGACGAAGTAGAAGAGAAGACTCAAAGGACCATTTGATTGATTTCTAATGTGCTCCCTGCATGTCAGACTATGTATTCCTTTTTCTCTACAAGTTAACATTACCAAGATGATAAAATGCCATTACACTTCTGAAATCAACTAAAATGTTCATGTGCTTAATATTTCAAACAAGAAAAAGCTTTTATTTTTATTGCTGTTATTTCTATATATTAATTTCATCTAAAATAAATACTTAAGTGAATTTATTCATATATTATGCTGAATCCAGGAATCACGTCCTATAATTCATCAAATAAGACTCATCATGTTACGGAAAAGGCTAAAGTAACAGATAATAATTACCTAAAGGACGATACCATCATATTCAATGCATAAGCTAACAGGGCCAGAAACAGTTTTTAGCCATCAAAATTAGATCCATAAAAAGTAATGGTCACATGGATATTAATTTGAATGCATTTCAATTAGATAACCAACACTCACTTTTGGTCTCAATCTTTTGTTCAGGCGTACTCCACAATCATGTGTTTGATATGACAAGACAATATGGCTTCAGTTACCACAAACTAATATATTCCGAGAAAACAAACTTCTATTAATGGCAAAAGCAATACACAAGATACAAATAGGCCAAGCAAGAGACTGGGCATTTGCTCAAGAGAGTGCAAAGCAAAACATTAGTGAAAAGAGCAAAGAAAAAGATCTAAGATGATGATGATGATAATGCAAACAGCATAAACAGCTTATACATATGATCAGAAACAAAGGAAAAAAACTGTCCCACCTGGAATTCATTGAAGGATTTTAACAACAGTAACACACACTTAATGATGCTTGATACAGACTTGAGTAAACTCTTTAGACAAAACTTTGTCCTAAAGAAAACCTTTCCATTACGTTATAACCAAACAAACAGTGCAATGGCCGAAGGAACCATTTTCCACAACGTTAGGTCTTCCTTGAAATGGGCCCTGAACCCCATCCAATATCAGATCACTAAGAGGTGATACAACCCATGAAATGGAAAATAGAAACGAAGGATCAGTGAAGGAATAAGTGCTCAACTGATTCCCCATTTTTCGGAAAAGATAGCAAACATGAGGAACAGCTCACAATTTTCCATGAATAAATTCCATACAAGAGTATCCACTGCCTCACAAGAAGAGTAATGTATATTTGCTGAGGGAGGATGAAACCATGCCTATGCCTACATGTTAGATAAATTAACAATTTTCTTTGCTACAAAAAGTAAAAAACAATTGGAACCCATTTTATACTACTGCACATGAACAAGAAACAGGTACAACACTATATAGAAAGATATGGATACTGTCTCCACATGTAGATGTTATATTTAATTTAAATTAGCTCCAACCATATCATTTGTACCTGCAAAACTCAAGATGCATTTGCAATGACCAATGAGGGAATGTAGAGATCCATGTTGATGCATGATTTCGGCACCTTCAAATTTATGCATTGACCATGTTGAACTGGAATCTGGATAACTGCTGTGGGATAGTTGAGATCACTGGTCCATATCTCTGCAAAATCACATTTAAATGATAATTTTCAGGCAAAACCAGTAAGACAATTAGCAGATAACTCAGGGATGAGAAAATTTGGGGCGAGGGGAAGAGGGGGGAAGAAAGAATAAAAGAAATCATTGAGAATCAGACACAGTTTGCAATGGCAACAAATTCCATAATGTAGCTAATCCACTGATCAATCTAAACGATGAAGGGGAGTTGTGTGTCTGTATGTGGGCGTGGGCATGGGTGTGGGTGTGTGGAGGTGGTGGGTGAGGTGGCTATTTTTTTAGGCATCAAGTACAGAGAAAACTCATTAAAGGATTGAGTTAAAGACACGACTATCTTTTAGGCATAGGGCATAGGCAAAGATCCTCAGAAGAGAATTGACTTAAAACGCAGCCTCCTCTGCTATTATGAGGAGAGACATACAGGGGAATCATTGATTTTTTAATTCAAATTGGTTGTTTATTGTCATTAAAGCCCTTATTTTAGGACATACCTTTGTTTGCTCCTACATATTAGATCAACAAATCCAAGAGTTCAGAAACACCTTTGTTCTAAAAAGGCAGAGACTTGAGTACTAACCACTACCAGTTACTGTCTAGTATCTGCCTTCCACTAGACACCCTTTTCTCAAAATATAGGGTCCTTCAAGAAAAATAAAATCCTGATCCTGTTAATTTTCTTGCAATGGAAAATTCTCATAACTTTTTCAAGTAGTTTTTCACCAAATATATTTGAGGAAACATAACAAAAAAAATGTAGCTACTGAAAATAGCTAAATTCATCATTTAAAATAAAAAAAGAGGTTGGAATCTAATACATATATAATAATAGAAGAATATTTTTTTAAAAATTTATTAAGAAAATGATACCATGAGACCAACTATAAATCATATAGTCATGGACCACCCATGCTGAATAAGAACCCTATGAGACTGGCATTGGGAGTGCAACTTGGGCCAGGTCTAACCTGAGCCCGCATTAAAAACCCAAAACTTTTCAGGTTTGGTTTGACCCAAGCTCAGGTTGCGCTCATTTTTGGCCCAAGATATCAGGCCCGGATTAGAATTCAGACTATGCTCATTTTGGACCCTAATACCAATTGATGCAGGGATAAAGTCTCAACTGTAAGATATCTTGATCACCAACTGATAACAGTTGAAATCTCACACACTTGTGCCTCCATACTTACCATCAAGAACAAGTACCCAATATCATTTGCCCGCAAATTTGTTCAATCAGTTTGGAGTGGCCAAGGATTTACAAAGCTAGATCTTCAATCGGGATACTATCAGGTGCATACTGCAAAAGGCAAAGAACCAAAAACTACTTCTGTCACAAGGTATAGAGTCGTCTGGAGAAACCCCAAGGGATTAGTAAGACTTATAGGATTGAAAAGCTTGAACTTGTCAGGAAACCATTTGGAAGGAAGCATCCCCAAAGATATTGGCAACTTGCAAGAGTTAGAATCCCTCGACTTCTCAAGAAATCACTTGTCTGGTTCAATTCCATTGAGTATCTCTGTGTTGAATTCCTTGAGTAGCTTGAATTTATCATACAACAATCTCTATGGACATATTCCATCAAGTGGACAGCTTCAAACTTTGACCGATCCATCCATCTATACGGGTAACTACAATCTTTGTGGGCTGCCACTTTCAGAGTGCCCAGACAAACTCAATCCTACATCATTGATCTCTAATGGTCGAGATGAAGATGATAGGTCCAAACTGCTATGGTTTTCTATTGGTGCGATCATGGGATTTGTAATTGGATTTTGGGGTATATGCGGAATTTTACTGTTGAACAAGTCATGGAGGATTGCATATTATGGGTTCTTTGATAAGTTGATTGATAGACTCAATTTACTTTTTGTAAATATGATCTTAAAAGTTAGGAAGAAATAACGCTCAACATGATGGGCCTTTGTGAAAGATTTACCACCAAATTCAAGGGTGGTTATTTGTAAAATAAATATATGGAATGATCATGTATGTTTTGAACCCTTCATGTTTTAAGAAATTTTGATGTTGTCTTCATGGTGTCTCTCTCTCTACATCATTTTTGCTAACAAAATGTATGAGAAATTCTTTTTTTTTTTTTTACAATTAATTTGTTGTGAACTAGGTAACCAATATTTCACAGTATTTCTTTTTGGTCATAAGGATGAGTTTGTTGGGAACATTTGATAGTAACATATGAAAGATCAATCTAGATATTCATCTAACTATATATTCAGAGGCTACAAAGATTTAATAGAATTAGTAAGTGGATCTCAATGGGATTAATTTGATTATCAATTTAATTTTTGAGAAAATAAATGGGTCAATTCTAATTTATTGTGTGCATGCATTTAGTTTATTTGTCGAGTCTAATTTAAATAAATGGGATTGAACAAGATTTTTTTCTAATGGGTGAGGCTCGAACTTTTACTTAAAATTTGGGATTTTAAGCCCGTTTATTTTTATATATGATATCCATTTATCACAAGGTCATAATTTGTACTATTTTTATTTATGTCTATCTGATCCAAATGCTTTGAATTCAATGGCTGTCTCACCCTTGATTTTGATATGTTCAGCCAAATGACCAAAAACAATCTTGCACTCAAAATTTTGGTTTTAAGATACTTCACAATACTTCATTTCATGGAGTATGACTTATTGAGCTACCATTTCCTCGGATGCAACTTGAACTCAAAGATATGTTCACTTCCTCTCATTGCAACTTCTTTTGTATTCTGGAAAGTAAAGTTAATACAAGGAATTTTGATTCTATTGCTAAGAATCTTACACCTAGAAACTGGCAGAGTTACTCTAATCTCTCTTTGGGTAACTCTGCTAGGATCTGGGTGTTTTGGAAAAATACTCTTACTGTGGATATTATTCAGACTTCTAATCAGGCCATTTTTTGCAAAGTATGTTTTCCTGGGCTTCCCCCTTTATTCATTGGCGGCATCTATGGGTACAATTGTCCGTATGCCAGACAAGACCTATGGGCTGAAATCCACAACTTCGCTACTAACTGTATCGGTGCTTGCGTCATTTTGGGTGACTTCAACTGTATCAGAGGAGCAGAAGAAAAATGTGGTGGGCCACCCCCTAATCTGAGAGCTATGGACCAATTCAACGTCTGTATTGATCAGTCTGGCTTGATCGACTACTCTATCGCGGGGCATCGTTATTCTTGGTCTAATTGCTCGTGAGACTAAGCTCAATCGCATTCTGATCAACCAGCAGTTCATCAACTGCTTCACTCAATCTCATAGCTATTACTTTGGGCCTGGATTGTCTGATCATAGAGGGATTTCTCTGTCTTCAACAAACTAGGGACAAAAACAACATCCCTTATAAATTTATCAATGCCTGGTGTAGGGACCAGTAGTTTCAGAGGATTGTGAAGGATGCTTGGGCCTCTCCTGAGCAAGGCACCCCCATGTTCAAGCTTGTTAGCAAGCTTAAAAGAGTCAAGCGTGCGCTCATCCATTGGCACAAATCACTTCATTCTATCAGCAACCGTATTGTGACTGCTAGATCCAACCTTCATTCTGCTCAGCAGTCCTTCGATTACTGCCAATCTAGTGCCAATCATTCTCTTCTATTGGCGGCCAAAGCAAGTCTTGAAGAACAACTTGACTTTGAAGCTTGTCTTCTCCAGCAAAAATCAAGGCTGATCAATTTCAATCTAAAAGACATGGGAAACAAGTTCGTCTACAACAAGGTTAAGGTTCACCAGCAGAGGAATAACATCGTCTATTCTTTTACCGGATGGTACTTTTAGCAGCGATCCTTCCATTATCAACCTCAGATTTGTTCAGTACTTTGCCGATTTATATGGGAGCTGCGAACCACTTACAGACTGGAAGTTACACACTTAGACCAGTTCAAAAAAGTCAACACCATGTCCAGAATTAGTGATCATATGGCCAGCTCTTTATCGCTTCCTGTGACTAGAAATGAGATTCATTCGGTCATTCTGAAGGCTCATCCGTCCAAAGCACCTGGTCCAGATGGATTTAATGGTAAATTCTTTCAAGAATGTTGGGGTACTGTCGGAGATGAAGTTACTGCTGCTATCACTGACTGCCTGGCTGCCTCTAAGTTGTTGTCTCAGGTCAAATACTCGTTCATTGCCTTGATCCCGAAGAGCCCTAGTGCTATTGGCCCAGAAGATTATCAACCAATTGCACTTTCTAATGAGATTTATAAGGTTATCTCTAGGCTCCTTGTTGCAAGAGTTAAGCCTGTTATGCCTTTGCTTGTCAGCAACCACCAAAGTGCTTTTATTCCTGGGAGGAGTATTGCTTCCAATATTATGTTGTGCCATGATTTGGTCAGGGGTATCCACTTGGATAACGGTCCTCCAAGAATGTGCGTCAAAATCGATCTGAAGAAGGCTTTTGATAGTTTGAAGTGGTCGTTCATTCTCTCTATTTTGAATCAAATGAACTTTGATGACAAGTGGATTGGGTGGATTAAATGTTGCATTGAATCACCCTCCTTCTCTGTTCTAGTTAATGGTTCTCCTCATGGGCTTCCTCAATAGTTCGGAAGGGTTGAGGCAAGGGGACCCTTTATCCCCTTTCTTATGTTGCTTAGTTATGGAAGCTTTCTCTGGTGCTCTCAACAAGGCTATTATCAACATGGAGATTGCTTGTCCTTTCCTGAAAAGGGGTACTTCTATCTCTCATCTCCTGTTTGCCGACGATCTTATGGTCGTCTGTGGTGCAAATACATCTTCTGCCAGAGCATTATCCGTCTTGCTTAGAGACTTCTGTGAGTTCTCCGGGCTTTCTATTAACCTCTCCAAGAGTAGCATCATCTTCTCCGGGTCTACAACTGATCGTGAAGACATTCTTGGAATCCTTGGTATGAATGAAGCAGTCTTGCCTATCAAGTATTTGGGTATCCCCCTATTCTCATCAAGATTGCACATTGCTGATTGTGCTGAGCTAATCTCCAAGGTGCGAAGTAGGCTCTCTGGTTGGGTAGGGGAATCGCTTTCCTTCGCTGGTAGGGTGGAGTTACTCCGGTCTACCATCAACAATTATCATATCTATTGGGCTAGTGCTTTTCTTCTTCCAAAAACTTGTTTGGACTCCATTGAGAAGATGATGAGGAATTTCCTATGGGGTTCTCAGCAACAACGACGCATTCATAATTTGTTGGGATAAAATTTGCAACCCCAAGATAAAAGGGGGGCTTGGATTAAGGCGCCTCTCCATTATTAATGAAGCTAGCCTAATGGTGCAAGTTTGGAACATTGCTAACAAGAAGGATGACCTGTGGGTCAAATGGGTCCATGCAAAATATATGAAGAACAGAGATAATTGGGATGCTATTTTGTGCACCAATCCTTCTTGGGCTTGGTGTTCTATCATCGGTGTCCGGGATAAGGTCAAGAGACGCGTTTTCTCCTCGGTGGGAAATGGTCTTCATACTAATTTTTGGAAGGATCCATGGATTTGTTCGGGGTTCATCTTAATTGACCATTTTGGAAACCGAGCTTTCTATGATCTGGGACTTGGGAATAACATTAAGGTTGGGCATTTCATCTCGGGCAACCATTGGGATCTTCCTCCAGTAAACTCTGTCTCCTTATTGAACATATGGGATCTTGTTAGGGCCTACAAGTTACCAATCCTGACTATCAACGATCAGCTACTCTGGGCTGGAAATGCTCGGGGATACCTATCTATTGCCAATGGAATCCAGTCTTTCTACAATCATATGCCTGATACTATTAATGTTGGCCTTGTGTGGCTCCCTGGTTGTATTAACCAACATTCTATTTATCTCTGGTTATACTTGAACTCGGGCTTAAGACGAAGCAGCTGATCCTTAAGCTTGGCATTCAAGTTGATCCCATTTGAATCCTTTGCAACACCGATCCGGAAACCAGCAGTCACCTCCTGCAATGTACAACTGTTCATTGGGTTTGGGACCTTTTGATGAGAAAATTCAATCATAACAGTTCTTCACCGGACATCCTTTGTGACTCTTTAGATTTGGTTAGAAGTCGGATGAGCCGTTTGGAGAAGTTGGCTGCCCTTCTTATGGTGCCTGCTCTCGTTTGTCATGTTTGGTCCGAGAGAAATGGTAGGATATTCAACAATTCTATGAGATCTAATGAATCTATAACATTCGCTATCTTATCTAATGTCAGATGTCGGGTGCTTTTCTTGTTATCCAAGAAAGATCTCTTTAAAATGGATAGCACCTTCTCTGCTCAGTTTAATCTCCCTACAACTGTTATCTCTCGCTTGAGATTAAGTCCCTTCCATCGAGGGTGGAGTCGTCTTCATTGGGACTCTGCTGCATAACAGGAGTATCATCCTTGCTGCCAATCATCTGGGGTCTTCCAACTGCTACACTGGGTGCTATCTTTGATCACTTTGGAGGAACTGCTTCTTTTTTGTCAGACTGTTCTATCCTTCACCGATCATTCTGGGCTACATCTTAACCATCTACAGTGCATTAACAACGAGATCTACAATACTCTGACTAATCCATATAATGCTGACTGGGCCATCAAGAATCATGCATTTGTTATTGTTCATTACCTGCAAAGGAGGAAGATCCCCATATCCTTGGCCACCGCTGCCAGTACTGATTCGGTGTTGGCCTATTGCATAAGCAACCTTGTTCACAGCAGCTTCAAGTATGGATCTTTTGATCTTCTTTTGTGGCCTATCTGATTGGCTTCTTCTACATCGAGTTTTGCTCGGGCCTGCATACTTTTGGCTTCAACTGTATGGTTTTCTTTTTGAGGCAGCTAACCTCCCCCATTTTTTGTAATTCTTTTTTTTTTGGGATTTTCTCCCCTTTGAATGACATCTTACCCAACATTCAAAAAAAAAAAAATAGATTATCCATATTTTTCATAGATGCTGAAAAATCCCAAAATATCGACATCAACTTGACAAAAATCTTGTGCTCATCATTGATTGGTGTCAGGGCCGGCCCTGGCTATAGGCAGCGTAGGCTGTCGCTTAGGGGCCCCCAAAATAGATCTAAAAAATTACCTGCAGCAGGAACCCTGAGATTTTAGGGCCTCTGCAGTAGGACCTTATCTTAACAATTTTACCTAGGGCCCCTGAGATTTTAAGGTATCTCAGGGTCGGCACTATTGATTACTAACGGGTGGTGCTTCTTTAGTCTTTCCAAAACCCCTAGTTATTGTGGGCTGATTTTTATATTGTATACCATCTATATTATTTTGTAAATATAACACAAAATACATGTAACATTTATAAAAATTCATAATCAATCTCTTTACTAAAATGACTTCTCTAAAATTTGAATTTCAAGATTTAAATTTTAAAGTCTGAACAATGGTTAAAAATAAAGTTAACCACACGTAGTTTTAAAAACAAAAAGAAAGAAATTATTTCATAATTCAGTAAAACCTCTATAATGTAATATGGTTGGGACCATAATACATATATATTATATTATAGAGGTTATTAAATTAGACGGTCTAGCTATATTCCTTTTCAAAAATCTTCTTAAAACTCTTATTTATCATTAAAATGTTGTTTGGACTTCTCTTTGTGGAAACAAATCACTCCATTCATTCTTATAGAGTTCTCGTTCATTTAGAACAGAGTGCATCAACCGTCCCAAAGCATTAGGAAGTTTATCCAGAAGTCTATCTTAGATTACTTTCTTGGAGTTTAGATGATATAGTTTGTGAGGTCCTTAGTCACTTTTGCAGTAATTTTTTATTCAAAATATATGGAATATTACTTTACAAAATGGCAAGGGACGTTTATTTTTTATTCTGAATGTATTGAGTACTGAGTTAGAGAAATTTATTAAATTTTGTATAGACTCGAAGTCAGAACCAACGGCCAATATTATCTTAGACAAATTATAATTTTATAAAGTAATACATTATAAAAAAATTATTATAATTATAAAAATCAAAAGACAAACTTTTTAGTCAATAAAGTGACACAAGTCAATAGACAACTCTACAACAATGTCTACACGGCATGAATTTAAGACATTGCGAGAGTCCATTGACTAGACTCAATTCCATTAAATTGTAATTTTAATTTCATATTTTGAATAAAATAAAAGTGTGTTGAATAGTTTATGGTTTTCCAATTATTTAATTCATGTTTTAGGGGGATTAGCTTTTGTTTTAATTCTTTTTATGAAGACCTCATCGGATTTAATTCAAGGTTTTTAAAATTACATGCACTGAAATATTTAGACTAATTAGAATTCGTTCTTCGATCCAAGGCTCTTGTTTTCAAGAGTACACTGAAATATTTAGCTTTGGAGAAAAAAATTCGATTTTGTTTAGTCTAAGATTTATTTGAAAATTCTTGATTATTGAATTTATGGCTTTTATATCTAGAATTTTAATTAATGAAAGATTTGAATGCGTGGTTTATAATTTACACGAGATATATTGTCTAGTCTGTTATTTTCTTTTCTAAATATGGAAAATAATGCCTCCTTAATTCTCTGAACATTCAATTATAAATATGTACCCCATGACTTGTTTCTTATGGCCCCAACATCCTTCTTTGAGTTGAAGTCCATCTCAAAACATTTGCACTCATCTTAAATTTTAATTTGCCAAAAATTTGTTTGTAGAACTCAACTTTTTATGGCTTAAATGATGAAGGGAGGATTATAAATGATTTCATTGGGCTAAATTTTCCTTTATACAATTGCTTAGTTGTTAAGATAATTCTCTTCCACCACCCAAGTCAAGTCCTTTGTCTTATACAATGAAGTCTCATAATTTATTTTTCTTCATATAATTTGAAGAAGTCCCATCGACCTAATTTTCTTCATTAGCGTGTTACTTTAATTCTTCAAAATTAATATAATAAACAAAATAATTATATTAAATCTACTATCACGTTCAATCAAATGTCATTTTCGTGATCAAATCATCATTTCATTTCATACAAAGAAGTCATCAACTACTACGGTTTCTCTCTCTTTTTCTATCACATTTTCTAAGAATTTGTTAGAAAGACTCTCGAATTGAATTTTCAGCCTATATACTATACAGGTGAACTGTCTAATATCTTTATATCAAATGATTTTTTAAATTATATAATTTTTAATTTTAAATGTTAATAAATATAATTAATTGATTTTTTAAAATATAAAATTATAAGATAATAATATAAAATAGAAGTGAAACTTTATATACACTTAATCATATTCTTTTTCTTTTAAGAATTGTTGGTTCACTTATATAATTTAGAGAGTCAAGTCCTCATTAACATGTGTCTCATGTCTTCTGCCGTCTGACTTTTGTGAATCGACTACCATAACTTCTTTGTCTTCATCTGTGTCACTTCTATGACTTAATTATAAAGAATTAAGTGTTTTAACTTTTTTTTTTCTAAAATTATTGTGTCATCTGAATATACTAATTTCACTTAGCTATTCAGATTAAAATAAATTAAAATTATCTGGGTGTTTTTTATGGTAATAATTAATTATGTATATTGTGTATGAATAAAGGTTGATATAATGATACATATGTTATCAGCAAAAATATTTAGCAGCATGTGTATAAGTGAAGTTTTTTTTTTTTGGAATTTACGTGTGGGAAACCGCGGGATACCCAACGTAAAACCCCCACGGGTAGCCCACTACCCCTAGTGCACACCAAAGTTAGACCATGGGGGACTCGAAAGTGAAATTGCTAAATTATAAAGTTTTCCATGTGCACACTAATATATTAGAATATGTTTGGTTGAAAAGTCTTCTCATTCACACACGATTTATGAAAATTATTTTCATTTAGATCTCTTAAGCCATTATTCTTACAAGTTAAAAAAAAATCAACAAATAAAAATTGATTAAGAATCTATTTCGTAAGAGAAAAAAGAGATCTATTGTTTTAAGCTGAAAAATAGATTGGTCATTTTTACGTCTAGGATATATTTTTCACTTTGTTCATTCAATGATGAATATAGTCTTATTACAAATGTCATTTTCTTCTTTAGATTTTGATTCAACTTTGACTGATGATCATTTGGTGTGCTCTTATCATTGAATTGTACATTATAGGTAAAATTATTTTATATTATTGACTTTTGAGTTGAAATTTTAACGGATGAAAATGTCTCTAACTCTCTAGTCTTACTTTGAATGTGTTGTGGGCCAGCCCCACTTATGGGCCTACTGGGCTTTGGCCCAGTAGGGTGACATAAGCCCTAGTTTATTGTAAGTGCCCCGGCTCGTCCGAGTCACCTATATTGTCAATTACGTGACTCAGTTAAACCTTGCCTTGGAAGAATGTGAAGATCTACTATGCATGGAAGAATCTACACCGAATATGTTATTAGCACACAGGAAAGTGAACCTTAGGAGACCTTAAGCTAAGTCAAATACCTTACAAGTCAATTGTTTATAAACTGCAAAATTAGAATATAATTGACTTTCAGCCTCAAGGTCTCGTGGAGTCTGTCGAGGCCTCACAGACAGTCTTTTACTGAATAATATCTGGACAGCTGTAACTCAGCTTGACCTTGTGTCTTGTTGACCGAGTCTCTTACAGATTTAGGAAATTAAATCTGTATTCCTTAATTGGGAGTTTATTATGTAAATAAGGTATATCCACATGTTGAAACTCCAAGTGCCACCTCACACAAATTTGAATTGAACCGTTGGGGAGACTCATCTTGGATAGCTGTCATGTACAAATTTGGTAAGGCTCCTCAATCTGTATGATTGACAATCATCAATCTCTCTCTATGTAAATCCTTGATTGATGACTGAAATAAATGGATGGTCAATCATGCACAGGTGTCATCCTAACTGACTGGTCATTAGCTGATTGGCAAAACAGAATAATTGGAATTACATGCAAATTCTATGCTGTCTTTGTTGTAACCGTCACGAGGCCTCATTGGAATCCTCAAGGCCTCGTTGGAATCCTCGAGGCCTCGTAGACGTGATTGACCACAAAAAACAGACACTGTCTTATTTATATCTTAGAGCTGTTTGAAATAAGTAACACACAGAACCTTTTGGAAAAATAAGTATGTGACCAGAGAGATTACCCACCTCCTCTTACACCTTCTTCATCACCTTCTTATAGAGATGTTTGGATAATCAATACCCCAGTTCTGATGAAGTTTAAGGTGTTATCTTAGGACCAGTAAACCAGTTATATACCTGTCCTAAACTATTGTGCCAATAATTACTCTGATGGATCGAATCTGATGGAAGAAGCACACAAACATTGAGTTAAGAAGAAAGCACTTAAAGAAGATTGGATAAGGCCCAAGGCAAGTGTTTCTCCTTTCCTTTATTTTTATCATTGTACGGTGGATTAGATCAGTGTGATTGAACCACCTTAAAAAATAGGTGTCAAGGATTAGACCAGGGCGGTCGAAACTTTCAAAACTAGGTTATAATGTTTGGATGTGACTCCCATACATAGTGGATTTGGGATAGCCCTAGAGAGGGTGAGTCCAACAGTGGATGTAGGTTCAGGTGAACCGAACCACTATATATCGTTGTGCATGTGTGATTTGCTTTAATGGTTTGATTCATTTGTTTATCACTTGCACACACGTTTATTCCGCTGCACATATTGTTAAATTATTAAAAAGGGAAATAAAATCGGATCAGACCTATTCACCCCCCCTCTAGGTCGTGCATTACTCTAGTAACGGAATTTCAATTGGCATCAAGAGCTCGGTTACTCTGAGTTGGATTTAATCGTCCGAGTTGATCCTGTACTAGAATCATGCATAGAGGTGATAGCCACCCTGTTTCCAAACCTCCCTATTTTGACCGCTCTAACTATGCATCTTGGAAGGAAAAAATGAAAAGCTTCTTTATATCACTTGATGGAGCCGTATGGGAATCAGTAGTAAGGGGTTGGGAACATCTTGTTAAGGAAATCTTTAAAAAATCAGCCAAAGATGAAGCAGGAAAATCTGTTCAACAAATCATTGGTACTAAATCTAAGGATTACTTCACCTGGACCGACACGGAAAAAACTCTATATACTGCAAATGAAAAGGCTTTAAACGCCATTAATTGTGTTGTCTCACCAGATGAGTTCAAGCGTATAATGACATGTGTGACAGCCAAAGATGCTTGGGATATCTTAGAAAGGACACATGAAGGAACCTCAGTTGTTAAGAGGTCTAAACTCCAAATCCTCCAGTCACAATTTGATAATATACGCATGGAGGAAAATGAAATATTTATGGAGTTCTATTCGAAACTAAGTGACATTGTAAATTCCACGTGGGACTTAGGTGAAATAATCCCTGAATCTAAAATCTGTACCAAAATACTAAGAAATCTGCCCAAAAGTTTTAAGCCTAAGGTAGCCGCCATTGAAGAATATAGAGATGTGTCTCTAATGAGGGTTGATGACTTGGTAGGATCCCTTCAAACCTATGAGCTTCACTTTGATGATGAAAAACCTAAGAAAAAATCAATTGCTCTAAATCTTCTCTAAAAACTAAATTTAAAAGGGATGAAGAATCTAATGACTCACAGAGTGATACAGATGAAGAGGTTGCCACTCTTGTTAAAAATTTCTTAAAACATTTTAATATGAGTAAAGAGAGAAGAAGATTTAATAAAGAAGACTAGAGAGAATTAATAAAATTAAAACACATTTTTTAAAAGAAAAGTCAAAAGATAGGTTCAAAGAAAAATCCAAGCCCAAAGAAATTCAATGTTTTAATTGTGATGGATATGGGCATTTTGCTAATGAATGTCCTTCTAAGAACAGATCTAAAAAATAAAGCTATGACCACTATGGTGGAAAAAGACACATCACAATCCGAAAGTGAATCCGATGTGTCAACCCGTGAAGATGTTGTCAAGACGAAAGGTTTCATTGCTTTCATCTCTTATGATCCTCAAAATGCTCCAAATGTTGAAAGTGATAATGAAACAGTGAGGATGATGGCCTACAAGAAGCTTATAATGTTTTGTTCTAAGAAAGCAAAGATTTAGCTAAAAGGCTTGGTAAATCTAAAAATGAAAATGTAAAATTGAAAAATCAATTAAAAACTGAAAAAGAAACATTTGAAAAAGACCTAAAAATTGTTCAAGATGAAAATCTAAGTCTTCAAGAAAAGCTCAAATTGGCTCAAGATGAAATTTTAAAACTAAAACAAGATGAGACAAAAATTAGAAGTGAAAAGCAAAAACAGGAATTTGACTTAAACCAGTTAAGGAGTCACAAAATAAAATTTGAAGATAAATTTACTCAAGGGGAAGAAAAACTTGAAAAACTCTTAAATATTGGAAAACAATTTGGAGATAAAACTAGTCTACGTTTTGATAAAAAATCCAACTCCAAAATTGTTTTTGTGAAATGTGAGCATTCTTTCTCTAAATCTTCTAGTGTGACATGCTACTATTGTGAAAAGTTGGGTCACCTAAAGTTTGAATGTCCTCTAAGAAAGAAGCGTCACAAAGAGAAGTTCACTTCTGTCCAACCAAAGGTACATCATAGAAGGGACAAAATCAGGCAAAATTTTCAAAGAAGAGATCAAAATCAGCTCTTAAATCAAATAGTAACAAATTTGCTAAAAGAGCTTCTCAAACATAGAACTGACTCAAAGAATTTCAGTTCATCCCCCTGGCCATCTTCCTTCAATGCGAAATGGGTTCAAAAGGTGAGAGGGTGTTTAGACCCCTTAATGTTTTCAGATCCTCCTTGCGCCTTATAGGAAAATGTTTTTTTGAGGATCTGACAAATTGGTTGGTGGTGGATCTTTCTTAGTTTCAAATATTGGAATAAGTGCTTATTTGAAACTGATGTTTTGTTAAATTTGTTTCTCCATGATATTATTGTGTAGTACCCTTTGTCAATTTTTGACAAAAAAGGGGGAGAAAAAAGGTACTAATGTTGAGGGAGAGAAATTTCAAAATCCCACCTAGTTGCCTATGTCTTTTGCAGGAATTTTTTTACAGGCATCATTTCAAGGGGAGAAAAAGAAAAAGGTGGAGAGGTGTTAGTGCAAGAAATTCAAGTCTTGATATGGTCATTGTTTGAGTTGTATTTTTTTAAGGACTTGTATTTCATTATAAAGGGGTTAAATGAGGTGTACTGGGTAGATCTTAGATTTTGTCACGAAATTGACAAAGGAGGATAATGTAATTGCCCCGGCTCGTCCGAGTCACCCATATTGTCAATTACGTGACTCAGTTGAACCTTGCCTTGGAAGAATGTGAAGATCTACTATGCATGGAAGAATCTACACCGAATATGTTATTGGCACACAGGTAGGTGAACCTTAGGAGACCTTAAACTAAGTCAAATACCTTAGAAGTCAATTGTTTATAAACTGTAAAATTATAATATAATTGACTTTCAGCCTCGAGGTCTCATGCAGTCTGTCGAAGCCTCGCAGACAGTCTCTTACTGAATAATATCTGGACAACTGTAACTCAGCTTGACCTTGTGTCTTGTTGACCGAGTCTCTTACAGATTTAGGAAATTAAATCTGTATTCCTTAATTGGGAGTTTATTATGGAAATAAGGTATATCCACATGTTGAAACTCCAAGTGCCACCTCACACAAATTTGAATTGAACTGTTGGGGAGACTCATCTTGGATAGCTGTCATGTACAAATTTGGTAAGGCTCCTCAATCTGTTTGATTGACAATCATCAATCTCTCTCTGTAAATCCTTGATTGATGACTGAAACAAATAGATGGTCAATCATGCACAGGTGTCATCCTAACTGACTGGTCATTAGCTGATTGGCAAAACAGAATAATTGGAATTACATGCAAATTATGTGCTGTCTTTGTTGTAACCGTCACGAGACCTCATTGGAATCCTCGAGGCCTCGTAGACGTGACTGACCACAAAAAACAGACACTGTCTTATTTATATCTTAGAGCTGTTTGAAATAAGTAACACACAGAACCTTTTGGAAAAATAAGTATGTGACCAGAGAGATTACCCACCTCCTCTTACACCTTCTTCATCATCTTCTTATAGAGATGTTTGGGTAATCAATACCCCAGTTCTGATGAAGTTTAAGGTGTTATCTTAGGACTAGTGAACCAGTCATATACCTGTCCTAAACAATTGTGCCAATAATCACTCTGATTGATCGAATCTGATGGAAGAAGCACACAAACATTGAGTTAAGAAGAAAGCACTTAAAGAAGATTGGATAAGGCCCAAGGCAAGTGTTTCTCCTTTCCTTTATTTTTATCATTGTACGGTGGATTAGATCAGTGTGATTGAACCACCTTAAAAAATAGGTGTCAAGGATTAGACCAGGGCGGTCGAAACTTTCAAAACTAGGTTGTAATGTTTGGGTGTGACTCCCATACATAGTGGATTGGGGATAGCCCTAGAGAGGGTGAGTCCAACAGTAGATGTAGGTTCAGGTGAACCGAATCACTATGTATCGTTGTGCATGTGTGGTTTGCTTTAATGATTTGATTCATTTGTTTATCACTTGCACAAACGTTTATTCCGCTGCACATATTATTAAATTATTAAAAAGGGAAATAAAATCGGATCAGACCTGTTCACCGCCCCCCCCCCCCCCCCCCCCCCCCTCTCTAGGTCGTGCATTACTCTAGTAACAGAATTTCATTTATTATTCCTCTTCTTTTATATATTAATGTAATCCTGTTAAGCAGTGAGACGGGTTAGAGAGAGTGAGAGACAGCGAAGATCTGAGAGGGAGAGACCATGTAATCCCCTGTACATATTTCTCGATAGTCGAATTTGATCTCGCCCCGTGGACGTAGGCATTTTAGCCGAACCACGTAAATCTTGTGCCGTGTGATTTGATTGATTATTTGCATTTAATTAATCTTTAATCCCCAACGGAATGGGCCCATTAAAAAGCACTCATTGAGTCCAAGATTGATAAAGTGATAGACAATTCCTTTAGTTTAAGGTAAAAGTGAATATTAGACACTTCGCATGTATTGGGTATAAATCCTTTCATATGAAATGAAGCATTACAAAATATTAAGATCTAAAGTCATTTATGTCTATCTGATCCAAATGCTTGGTTTTAAGATACTTCATTTCATGGAGTATGACTTTTTGAGCTACCATTTCAGTCATTTTAGTTTATTACAGTTCCTATTTTTTTTTTTTTCCTAAAAATAAAGTTTTGCCCAACCTTGATTAACCATATTTTTCAAAGATGCTGAAAAATCCCAAAATATCGACATCAACTTGACAAAAATCTTGTGCTCATCATTGATTGGTGCCAGGGCCGGCCATGGCTATAGGCAGCGTAAGTTGTCGCCTAGGGCCCCCCAAAATAGGTCTAAAAATAACCTGCAGTAGGACCTCTGAGATTTTAGGGCCTGTTCAGTAGGGCCTCACCTTAACAGTTTTACCTAGGGCCCCTGAGATTTTAAGGTATCTCAGGACCGGCACTATTGATTGCTGATGGTGTTGCTTCTTTAGTCTTTCCAAAACCCCTAGTTATTGTGGGCTGATTTTTATATTGTATACCATCTATATTATTTTGTAAATATAACACAAAATACATGTAACATTTATAAAAATTCATAATCAATCTCTTTACTAAAATGACTTCTCTAAAATTTGAATTTTCAAGATTTAAATTTTAAAGTCTGAATAATGGTTAAAAATAAAGTTAACCACACGTAGTTTTAAAAACATAAAGAAAGAAATTATTTCATAATACAGTAAAACCTCTATAATGTAATATGGTTGGGACCATAGTACATATATATTATACTATAGAGGTTATTAAATTAGACGGTCTAGCTATATTCCTTTTCAAAAATCTTCTTAAAACTCTTATTTATCATTAAAATGTTGTTTGGGCTTCTCTTTGTGGAAACAAATCACTCCATTCACTCTTATAGAGTTCTCGTTCATTTAGAACAGAGTGCATCAACCGTCCCAAAGCATTAGGAAGTTTATCCAGAAGTCTATCTTAGATTACTTTCTTGGAGTTTAGATGATATAGTTTGTGAGGTCCTTTAGTCACTTTTGCAGTAATTTTTTATTCAAAATATATGGAATATTACTTTACAAAATGGCGTTTATTTTTTATTCTAAATGTATTGAGTACTGTCAATATTATCTTTGACAAATTATAATTTTAGAGTGATACATTATAAAATGTTTACTAAAATTATAAAAATCAAAAGACTTAAACTTTTTAGTCAATAAAGTGACACAAGTCAATAGACAACTCTACAACAATGTCTATACGACATGAATTTAAGGCATTGCGAGTCCATTGACTAGACTCAATTCCATTAAATTGTAATTTTAATTTCATATTTTGAATAAAATAAAAGTGTGCTGAATAGTTTATAGTTTTCCAATTATTTAATTCATGTTTTATGAGGATTATCTTTTGTTTTAATTCTTTTTTTGAAGAACACGTTGGATTTAATTCAAGGTTTTTAAAATTACATGCACTGAAATATGTAGACTAATTAGAATTCGTTCTTCGATCTAAGGCTCTTGTTTTCAAGAGTGTACTGAAATATTTAGCTTTGAGAAAAATTTTGATTCTGTTTAGTCTAAGATTTATTTGAAAAATTCTTGATTATTGAGTTTATGGCTTTCATATCTAGAATTTTAATTAATGAAAGATTTGAATGTGTGCTTTATAATTTACATGAGATCTATTGTCTAGGCCTTTATTTTCTTTTGTAAATATGAAAAATAATGCCTCTTTAATTCTCTGAACATTTCACTGTAAATATGTAAATATGTTATTTTTTATTATAATTAATTTTTTGTTTATAAATTCAAAATTTAAGAAATTGTTGAAGTAGGTTGGAAATATTTTGTTTGCATCTTAATTTTGTAGTTTTAAATCGAATTAAGGTTATTTATAATTTCTAGATTAATTCTACACCGTCTTAATTGAATTTAGTACGAATAAGATAATTCCATGAAATATGTAGAACTTAATAATAAAATTTTGATTAATTGGATTTTCATGAAAATTGGATTCCAAAATTGTGAATTTCTAACTTTAGATGTTATTTCTATTTTTATAATTTGTCTTCCACTTTTAGAAAGTTTCTACATCAAGTTATATTTATAAAATTAGATTTTTTATTTCTATATTTAGATTTATTTCCATGATCTTTTAGTGACTTATACCATAATATCTCAATTACATATATTTTGCATGTTGCATGTGGGTTCGTACTCGCACTCCTTAAGCTATACTATTAATGGTTCGTCTGATTGCAAATATAAATTTAAAATACCATATCATTGTAGCACAACAAGTTTTTGGCGCTGTTGTCAGAGAAAAAACAAATATATGTTATTAAATTTTGTGTTTTTATAAATATTGCTACTTTTGGAAATTTCTATTTTAGGCAAATATTTAAAATTGACAATTTCTATTTTTAGAAATTATAATTTTAGAAGGTTACCTAAGTTTAAAAGTTGTTTTTTTAAATAGTAGAAATTCTAGAATTTACATAGATTTGGAAGTGTTACTAAATTTAGAAATTTTTTAAACTCGGGCAATTTCTTATTTTAGGATATTTCTAATGTTGTGAAGATACTTCATTTTAGGAATATTCTAGTTTTGGAAAACGAACTAAATTTGAAAAGTTTTAAAACTTCTGTCTTAGAACGTCTTACAATTATATAATTTTAGAAAAATTCTATTTCTAGAAAGTTGTCTAATTTTGGAGGTGTCTAATTATAGAAAAATTCTAATCTTCTAAAGTTTAGAAATTTATCTAAGCTTGGAAGGTTTCTATTTGTGGTGTCTAATTCTAAATAAAAAAAATAAAGCAATTAAAGTTTATTGGAAAAAAAAAATTATTCGAATGGATTAATTTTGAGCTTGAGCTTGAACTTTTCATTAATTTAATAGAATTTAATTTTAGAAATTTATTTATGACCTTGATTTAATTTAAAATTCTTAATTAGGTTTTAAATATTTCAATTTATCTACTAGTTATAACACTAGGAACTTAGCTTTGGTGATTTTAAGGAGTGCTTGGAGACGAATTGTAGAAGAGGAATTCAAGAAGAGATAAGGAATTTTGATGTCTACAAAGGGTTCCAAAGGTTGGTGGATTTCGATTTTGACTTTTATTTTCTTATATTTTCTTTATTCAACAACAATTTTCACTAAGAACGAAGAATTATTTATTAAATAATATAGACAGTAATGAGTAAAACTTTACTCCCATCCACCCATTTGTACGATTTAGATCTTCAAAATAATATTAATAATATTATTATTAAAGAAATTGATCTTTAGCAATTTTATCTAACAAACTTGATAAGTAAATAAAGGAGCATTTCCTTTATTCATGGTGTTATGTACATATTCCATCTATTTTACATAGATAATTAATCTCCTTAGAGAAGAAACTATTTACAAATTGTAATATTCGGCTAATCATTGGTGAATATATTGAGTGAATCCTCAATGTTTTGATTTAATCTGGAAAGTCTCTTTATGAGCTTTAAACTTATCAAATATTAGTCTCTTTAAATAATTTTGAGCGATAAAAATTATTTAATCTATGTAAATCTATCTTGTAAAAATATAAAATTCATAAAAACATTTATTTAAATGCCAAAAAAATCGTAAAAATGTTGTTAAGATTATGAATAAATTACAAAAAATAGATATAGTTATAAAAAACACATTATTGAAAATTTTATTACAACATGTTTGTGAGCCATTGATTACTTAAATTGATGTTCTATTTTTTATATTGGAAAGTTACTAATGTTTAGTAAAATTAAAATATTTATTGAGCGTTTTTCTTCTTTTATCTACATTTTCAATATTTTTCCACTTTTTTAGATACTTATTAGGAGAAAGAGCCACTGACATGACCTAATGCTCCTCAGGGCAGTGGGTATCACTCATAAAAAAAATCACTTTTTTTTACTTTAATTCTTCAAAATTAATATAATAAACAAAATAATTATGTTAAATGTACTATCACGTTCAGTGACTCAAATGTCATAAAGAATTTTTGTGATTGACATAATTTTCTTCATGTGTCATTCTCGTGATCAAATCATCATTTCATTTCATACAAAGAAGTCATCAACTGCTACAATTTCATTTAAGAAGTGTCATAAAGAATCTTTGTGATCAACGTAACTTTTTTTTACGCATCTCATTTTCATCAATCATATCATCATCTCCTATAATTTCATTTAAGAGTTAGACCAGCAACTTGCAAATCTCCGTGAATTGTGCTAATCATCGGTTCTCTTTGATTTTTCAAAGACGACTCATCTATTGACTTGCCAAAAAAAGTGAGAAATAAGGATTTCTAACATTCTTTTAAAATTCTTAAAAACATATATTTAAATGTCAAAACATTCATAAAAAGTTGTTATGATTATGAATAAATTACAAAAATAAATTAATTATAAGACACATTATCTATAGTTTCAAAATATCACATAGAAATTACTCCCAAACACTCACCCAAGTCTTAAGTTTGATTAATAGCAATTAATTATTTTCTTCAAAGCATTCTCTATTTGTTCAAGTAATTAATCATGGCTCAACTCAATTGGCTTGAATTAATCATGTTATATTTGTCAAGTAAACTCATTACTCAATCAGATAATGTAAAATTTCCTTTTTCTTTCCTATCTTCCCTTCCATTGATGGCTCAAGTATATGAATTCAGTTTGAAACTCTAAGCTCACATGATCGAGTCACGAGATTTAATGACTCAGTTTAATTAGAATAATATATAAAATTATTAGAAGTAATAAACTAAAGATTTTTAATATTCTGAATTTAAGAAGTAAATTTTATTTAAATATCGTGACTTAATTAGGATAAATCTTGCAAAGACTCCACCATCCCTACTTCCACGGCATGAATTGGCAGATTGACGTAGAGTCGTCTATTCACTTGTGTCACTTCATTGACTCAGTCTTTTGGTTTTCACAATCAATGTGTAATAATTTCTTTCTTTTTCTTTTTAAAATTGTGTGATTAACTTTATTTTTTATATATTTTTGGTCCAATGTTTTAGACTTTTAGTTAAAGTTTAAATCTTGAAAATTCAAAATCTAGAGAGCCCATTTTAATAAAGAGATTATTATAATTTTTTATATATTTCACATGCATTTGGTGTTATATTTAGAAAATAATATAGATGGTATACAAGTAAAAACTCACTTTATTCTGAGGATAATTGCTTTTATGAAACTAATTTTATATGATATAGGACTATAACAGTGGGATGGATGTGTATTTTTTTATATATTTTTACTTCCACACCATGAATTTAGAGACGAACGCATTGGTTACCTTTTACACCATAATGAACAAAATCTTCCACCCATATTTGGATAATTTGTGGTAGCGTGGTTTATAGCAACAAGCTAGAAGATCATGTTGATCGTCTGAGAACAATATTTCGTGTACTAAGGTAGAATAGTCCCCATGTGAAGAAAGAAAAATGTAGCTTTGCCCAACCAGAGGTGTGCTTCCTTGATCATTGGATCAGGGGTGGGAAGTTGATAATGAATAGAGACAAGGTGCGAGCCATCATGTAATGTGAGGTGCCCACTAAGGTGATAGAGCTTCAATTATTCTTAGGCCATGTCAACTACTATCACCAGCTCATCAAGGGATTTTCTAAGCAAGTGACACCACTCACAAATATGCTAAAAAGGAATTGTGAGCAGAAGTGGATCAACAAATGCCAAAAGACATTCCATGACTTGAAGAGGGCGCCATGGACGAGCCGTTATTAGCTCTATCATATCATACAAAGTCGTTCGGTGCGCACTGATGCATCTAACTTTGCAATCGGCAAGGCACTCATGCAAGAGGGGCATCCATTACTTTACAAGAGTCATAAGCTAGATGATACGAAGCAATGGTACACCGTCCATGAGAAGGAAATGACACCGGTGATTCATTGCCTTTGAATGTGGTGTCACTACTTGTTAGACTCAAGGTTTGTTGTTAAGACTGATGATGATGCCACAAGCTATTTCCAAAATCAGAAGAAGTAAAGCCCTAAGGAAGCACGTTAGCAAGAATTCCCAATAAAGTTTGACATGATCATGGAATATCAACCCAGTCACACCAATCAGGTGGCTAATGCACTAAGCAAAAAAGCAAAGTTGGCTGCACTCAAACTTGAGGAAGTAGCAACACTGAGCCAAATTAAGTTAGCGGTACCTGTCAAAATACGATTGGGCCTTGAGAAAAAACCCATGGACAAGAAGTTGGTGAACCTGGCACACGAAGGGAAGACTAGACAATTCTGCATCAGCGATGGTCTCCCAGTCGCTAAGGATGGACGACTCCATGTGCAAAAGTGGAATAACTTGCAAAAAGAGTTGATGAAAGAATGGCAGAACACTCAGTGTGCAAGTCCCCCAGGCTAACGAAGTACATTGGCCTACTTGAAGCCACACAATAGTATCCAAGCATAAAGGAAAATGTGAAGAATATCTCTAGACTTGTCTGATTGGCAAAAAGACAAGGTTGAAAGGAAATCAAGAGGATTGCTAGAACCCTTGCCCATCTTGAAGTGACCTTGGGCAAGTGTCTCCATGGCTGCTCCCTTGTCTCCCAAAGGTTGGTAAACTTGGATTGGTCAGTGTGGTAGCGGATAAGTTCTCTAAGTACCTTGGCCGTCCTAGAGCAACGTTGGGCAAATGTCTCAATGGATTTCATCACTTCTCTAAAAGATCAGTGAACTTGGATCAATTATTGTGGTAGTGGACAAGTTCTCCAAGTACACAACGTTCATCACGACGCCCGTGGATTGCACAATAGAAAAGACCAAGAAGCTATTCGTGAAGCACATGGGGATTCTTGAGAATATGGTGAGCGATTGGGACCCTCGATTCACAAGACGGTTTTGGACAAAAGTGTTCAGGTTATTAGGGTTGGAGTTGCACTTCTCCACTAGTTTTCATCTATAAACAAACAACCAAATGGAGCATGTAGGCATTTAGTCAATGTTGAAGGATTGGGTGCAACTTCTAGATGCGGTAAAATGTTGCTACAACTTGAGACAAAGTGAGGCATCAAGATACACTTGAGTTTGGGGCAAGTCAACAACCCTTAGCACCTATCTCTGTCTCTAAGGGCTACATGGGGCGTAGCCCGATCGCATACTGTCCATTACGAATTTGTAGGAGGAGATTAATATTGCCATGGCTCATTTCACGAGGGTCGCCAAAAGAATGAAGAAATAAGCAAAAGCATGTGGAGTTTATGGTAGGGGACAAGGTGATAGTTGGTGTTCTTGCTCAGCAGTTCAAGGTATTCTCAAAGGAAAGAGGTATGGAGGTATAAAGGTCCATTCATTGTAGTGAAGAAGGTAAGCAAAGTGGCCTATAGACTTCACCTCCCTACCTGACCAAAGATCCATCCAGTCTTCCATGTGGGTTTGCTAAAGCAATACCATGAAGACATGAAGATCCGGTTCAAGGGGTTTCTCAAAAAGAGCTCCAACAACGATCTAACTTCATTCGACTAAAAGTGAAGCTCATTCTTGCCAAACGCATGACGAGCAAGTCTGGAGTCCCAGCTTGGTGCGCTAGGAGGGGCAGTCTAAATGTGAAGCTTCATGAGAGCAGGACAATGAAATTTGGCAATTCAAGGAGCAGATTCGACGCTTCAACGGAGAAAAAGAATGATTCGATGGGGATGTTAAAGGATTAAGTGGGGAAGAATGTCGCACTCCAAAAGTTAACTCCCATTTGGCTTATAGAGCTTTGTAGTTCATGTACATAAGAGTCCATCCACATAGTAGTGTATAGAGGTTCTCCAAAAAATCGTTTCAAGTTTTCCCCAGAGAGGGAGAACTCTAAAAAGCGTCTACAAGATTTCAAAGATATAGTAGGGATGTTTCTAGGAGTAGGCTAGAAGATTCTTAATTGTTGGATGATCACCATGTGCCTCAATCTTAGCCATTAATTTCCAAGGCTTATAGTATAAATAAGGGAGGGGCCCTGATTTGCAAACTACTCCTCAAGAGTTGTACATTCTCAAGAGCAATAAGAGTGATCACTCAACCCAAGTGATCTTGTATCTTGCCTTTGTGTTCTCATGAGTGTGTTTGAGTGTTTGGCCTTAGAATTGTGATGGGGATTGATCAAGGCTGACTTGCTCAACAATCGTAGAAATTGATCAAGTGTCACACAGGTGGTTCTACGAGTGAAACTCTCAAGTCCATGACACAAAGGTACCAATGCAAAATGAATAGAATGGCATCCTACTAAACAAATCAACTAGAATATCAAATCTAAGGTTTAATTCACAAAATATGGAAATATACAGTGCCCTAGAAGCATCTCATCAAATCACCATTCCATACAATTCGGGCGGCCATCCTTCAGAGATTTTGAAAGTTCATATCATGGGATGCACACCAATTATATAAGAATATTGAATGAAAAAAATGAATTTGAATTTTGTATTATAAATAGATGGTAAACATAATCATGTGACCTGCTATCCCTATGAGATGAAAGGAGTCCACCAATTAGACAGTTTAAAAGTTGGATTGAGACTCTTCATCCATTGCTACCCACTTAGGTCTTATTTAACAATTTCAACACTGAAGAAAGGCCCTTCCCAGAAGGAATGCCAATTTCAATGAAACTTCCATTCTTCAACCAAACATTGCATGCTATAATATTGAACAACTTGAAGCATATCATATAATGTTCATATATTCATTGATGAAGTGTTATCATATATAATTCTATATCATAGCACATCTCGAACCAACCAAGTTTCTTTATAAGCCAAATACACAAGGTAACTGATAAGGACATCACGGGATGCCATCGAAGAATGATGCATACAAATCTAGATTTTTCCTCAACATGGTTGGATGATGATTTTATGTATATTTCTAATATATCCGACCATAGATAGAGACAAATCTAGCCATTGATAGCCCTATTTGTAGATTGATCCAACAGGGATTTGAAGGTTTGGCTTGATCCATCCATTTACATCACCTGAGTCATTCATTTATAGATTGGACCGATCTAACTATTGATCCAACGCCATCCAACAATTGATTTTTGTTATCTTTTATTACTGTCATATTGTTCTAGTTTATATGGCTCCAAGATTGTTATGGACTTGTATTTGTTTTTATAGTTTTAAATTGTCTACATGTATGCCTTAAGCCAAATGTGTCTAGGGTTTTAAGAGTCTCCTTTAAAAAAAAATAGTTGTAAGAAATACTTTTGAGGAATGAATAACAAATGAATGAAAGAAAAACTTCAAGTTTCTCTCATCTGCGGATCTGGTGTGCCTACTACCTCCTTGGTATGAGATCAAGGAACTTTGTGTGACTTAAGGTACAAATGCTTCTTCTTCTTGTCTCTCTCTTTCTCTTCTTCTCTCTTTTTCCCACCTTTTTCCTCTTTCTGCACCTGATTTTTGTCCATTTGTCATCCAAACCCTAATCCCAACCAAACCAGGAGTTCATAAGGACGTCCGTACATGTCTGCACGACCGTATGGACAGACCCATTTTGCCCTATTTCGCATCCCAACCTCTAGATTCATATCTGAGACTATTAGATCTAAGCCTAACTTATTCTTTCACCCTATTTGAGAACTAGTTTTGTCCAAAAATTGAAAAAATTAGCAAGCCCTAATTCCTTTGGCAAACGTAGGTGGCCCCATAGCCTTATTTCATCGCTTGGGTGATTGACTTTTTAAATCTAGAAGGCCTAGGACAGGGTTTGGTATGATTTAATTAGTCTCTTGAGGGATTTCGCATTGAAGGCCAACAATACAACCTTGAGAGCTTTAAGTGTACGTGTCATTCTTCATTTTGAATCTCTTTGATTAATTGTGAGTGTGAATTTGCCTTAGCTTTTGTTTTTTAAGAAGTGACAAGATACATTTCATAAATAAAGAGAAGAAGTGCATGAAAAGACATAACAAGCTGAAAAAACAACAAGAAGGTCTAGAAGAGCTACACCAAAGAGGAAAACAAGCTGTACACAAATGCACTACATCTAAATAAGCAAATCAAGATTCCCCAGCCTCAAATATAGAACACCCTGGAGATGGAGCTGTTAATTTCATTTTTGGTAAAGAAATATGCCACATCATTTGTTGTTCGGTTAACTTGAACGAAGGAAACATCCAAACCTGATGTTAAGGCCCTAATCTCCCTTGCTATGGTAATCATTCTCCAGGGAGGTCGTTTTAGCCCCTTGGCCCATTTAATCGCGCTTGTTGAATCCCTTTCAATCACTAATGAGCCATGCCCGTAGGCTTTCTAAATGGTCAAAGCCTTCCTAATGCGAAGGAGTTCCGCCTCATTTGAGTCCCTAACCCCAATCGACTCACATATCCCTGTTGGACCCGGTTTTCCCATTGCAACTCCATCAACATTACATTTCATCACAGCTTGTTGAGGAGGACACCATGAAACACAAGGTCTAACTATCCTACAACCTCCACTAAGACAACCCTCCCACGACGTTAGAAAATCATGGGGTTTAAGACCCTTAAACTCCTAACCAGATAACAACCACATACTCAACCTCCACTTCGCCCTATGAAAAAGACCATTAACCTTAGATGACTTAATTTCAAATAGTCTGGAGTTCCTCTCTTTCCAAATAGTCCAAAAGACTACTACTGGGACCGTATTCCAAGCTAACTTCCACCTAGAGCTAAGCCCCGAGAGAAACCATGATCCCACTAACCCGACATAAGTACTATCAAAGACCCATGGAACATCAAAAAGTTTTACGAAATTTTTCCATAAGTGTCTAGTGAAAGGACACATGATAAAAAGATGATCGACATCCTCCTCCAAGTGGCCACAAAGGGGACAACTAAGATTCTCCTCCGTTCTCATCAACCGCTCCTTTTGAGATCCATCCTAGTTAGAACCTTACCTTTCAAAGCACACCACATAAAGGTCTGAACCCTAGGTGGAGCTAACCCCTTTGAAGCAAATGTTGACGAAGAATCTAAATTTTGTTGTTGGTGGAGGAACAGTTCCACAATTGATTTGATTGAGTAGCTACCCGAGGTGTCCCCTGACAACACAAGTTCATCTGCATTTTCTAAAGATAGAGGGAATTCTTCCAACTGTGGGCTATAAGGTCATCTTTACTCCTAATCTCAAAGGATCTTAAATGTCCCCTAAAGTCCAAAAGCCAGGATATATTCTATAGCAATCCTGCACCAAGGCAGACTTGTTCCTAGCTATTCTGAATAGTCAAGGGAACACATCCTTCAATGGTCTATCCCCCAACCAAAGGTCGTTCCAAAAAACGGTCTTGTCTCCTCTCCCAACAAGCAATCTAATATTGCCTTTGTACAAGTTGCCAATCTCAGATCTTCCTTAACTAATCCTCCACCATGCCCTTACTACCGAAGAACCAAATTTTTCAACATTTTTTCCTAAAGCCCAACCGGAAAACACCAACCGCCATTGTTTTCCAAACTATATTTGTCAATCAATACTCTAGTCCATAAAGCCTCCCTCTCCCTTCCAAAAAGCCAACCCCACTTGCATAGAAGGGCGTGATTCCTGACCTAAAGAGGAACAAAACCTAACCCTCCCTTTGATTTTGGCTTAATCACTTCCTCCCACACAACCAAATGAATCTTTCTTTTCTCCTTCTTATCACCCCAAAGGAATCTCCTAAATATCTGTTCTACTTTCTTCACAATCCACTTTGGCATTTCAAAGATGGATAGGTAATAAGTAGGGAGAGTCATTAATACAAACTTGATTAGGGTTAAGCGTCCCCCTAAAGAAAGATATCTCCCACCCCACCCGTCTAATCTCCTTTCAATTTTTTCTACAACAGGTGCCCAGAAACGTTTAAGCCTTGGGCTACCTCCCACCGGTAGTCCAAGATAAATGATGTTTAATATTAATTTATCACTCTAATATTTATGTGAATCATGTATATAGGTTGCATGTTATTTTAGGATTCATCATACACATTTTGCATTCTAATATAGGCCTTCGTACATCATTTAGATCTAGGATTTCCAATATAGTGACTTGTCCTACATCATTTTTGGTATCAAAGCTTGTCCTAAGTCAATAGTATATGCGCATGCTTCTTCCACACGTTCTTTAAACCACGATTTACAAAAAATCCTCTAGATTAGCTAATGCCCAATAGCTCAAAAGGACACTGCCAAAATGAAAGAATCATGGAAGCAACCAGCAATTTGAAAATTTTCAGATTAAATAAAAAAGTTTGAGTTATAAGGAGGAGGAAAAATTGCCATATTCAGCAATACTAAACATACCCTTCTAGTCTCAACAGCAACCACATAGGTGGTCACCCAACTGTGGTCCAAGACATTCATCTGGTGAAACCCATGACCCATGCCAAGATACTTTCCAATTTGAATTATTTTATGTAATGGCCTATTTTCCTTTTTACGGACTTTTCTCTAGAGTTTAAGCATACCATGCATGGGACAATGTAAGATAAGACATGACCCATCAAAACTTGGGTCTGGATCAGCTAAAAATGAGCTCAACTGTAGAGCTACTAGGATGAACAAAACAACTACTTCTTTTTTATTCATTTAGCAAGCAATAATGGTTGTACAGAGCAAAATTAATGCAAAGCTAGGGAAAGGGAACATACCTGAACATTATCATAGAGTTCAAACAATGGAACAGCCAGCAGTTTCAAGTTTTTGGGCACTGCAAAATACTCCCTTTCGGACATGTGAACAAGGAAAAGCTTCTTGCATTCCTTCATAAAAATGATATACAAAACATACTAGGATTAAAGAATAGCAAATATGTAAATTCGATTCTCAGCTTGAAATTTCCTTCACCTTGGGCTTGGTGATGTGGGGAGGGCAGTAAGGGTACATTATTGTTTCAAAGTTTGGCCTCCACCAGATGGCAACACACTCTCCAATCTGCAAGTGGCAATAGGAATTAAGGAATCAAGCTCTCCACTTATGAAAGGGGTAGGACCCATAAGGTACAACCAATGAACTCCAGTGTCACAATATTTTGATTAAAAACTAGCTAATCCCAGTATCCTACTCACAAGATGTACCAACAACAAGGAACTTGCTTGGGAGATTCATAAGGTATTCATCAAAGCTCCATAGATTTGCCTTTGGTCCAAATGGCTGGATGTGTACTAATCAGGTGGCCACACATTTAGAGATCATCATCAGAGCCTCAAGACTGTCTTTGATCTATTGTGTACATTCAGATACCATTTCAAACCAAATTCCTGACCTCCACTACCATTGGAATCCACTTAAGATTTCCTACTATGCACTGATTCCTAATTATAACTTTTCTTAGTCACTTCACACATCTATCTGCCCAGCAATGAATGTGGAGCATAGCTAGTAAGGGAGAAAAGATACTCTAGATTGACACATGCGAAAGTACATATAAGAAATATTGTGATTAGATATGCAAAGCTCAAGCCAAAACATCTATAGTTTGAACATGTTTTTTGGTTTGTATAGTTCAATTTCAATTACCAAAAAACATCATCTATGATGGGACCAAATATGGACGTTCCAAACATAAAAAATCTTCCAGGTTGGGGGAAACTTAATCCTTCAATTTATGGCTGGCATGCTAAAAAATGAAACAAAACAACCATGCCACCATCCTTTTACTCTTTAAAACTGTACTGTCCTATCTTTGCAGTGTAAGCATCATATATACCATATTAACCATTTGACCACTGAACCATAGAACCCACTAATGCAAACTCAACTATTATGCACAGTATATACATTTTCAGCAGAGTTGACTGCATTTGTAATTTCCACAGGAACATTGTAACTAAATACCAGAAAGTGCATGGCCAAACTTTGCATCATTCAGACTTTAAAGAAATCAAATAAATAAATGATTGCAACAAGTAAAAGTTCACCTGCCAATTTGGTTGAAGAGAACTAGCAGCAAGTTTGCTAGACAGTTTACGTTTCAAGCCCTCAATTTCTGCAATGTTCAGGCATGCATGGGTTAACAGTCAGTGACGAACCAATCATTTCCACTGTCATGTGCTAAAGACACAAAAGAAAAAGAACTCACCATTCTCTCCAGGCTTCAAGCGTCCACCAGGAAGCTTGCAGAAGGTATTCCCAATTTGTAAAAGAAGTATATGAGGATGGTTATGCTCCTGAACCTGCAAATTCAATTTGAATTTGTCAAAATCTTAAAAACGTGAAAATATGACAACATGAAAAGGAAAAAGACAAAAGAAATCATTGACATTGTATGTCATTTCTCCATACATGCACCAGATTTCCTGTAATCCCCATGGCATATGTCCACATTACACAAGTCTAAATGTTATCCAAGTCAAAGTCAATTTTCCTAAAGTGTAAGAGAGCAAGGGCTCCCTCCACTCACATTTGAGCTCAAGCTCATCCAGGATTTGGAACTAAGAACTAACTAGATATTTTGAGTTTCATAAAAAAAAAAAAATTGAAAAATTACAACAAGCACTACATCCTAATCAGTAAATGCCATTCAGAAAACATTACAAACCAATTACAGTTTCTTTATCACCAAAACTAGCTATACTCATATTACCAGCCACATCCATGTTCAACAAATTTGGAGTTCAGAAAATCTGTTGCACCAATTCTTACTGGGTTGGATCTCATACACTTATACCCATAATCAAGTGATAAACTGCCCTCCTAATTTTTAAATTAAATGTGAATTGGAGATCTGTTGCTGGTATAATGCCAAAAGAAAGAAAATTTCATATACGATGCTAAAATGTAAAGTTTAATGGATCTTAATACTGACCAGTAGAATTGCCTCCACACTTGTCCGCATGCCTTCTTTCATATAGCTGGATATTAAAATCAATAAAATTAAACTGATGAAAAAAAAATAACAAAGCTAAAACGCACAAGAGCAAATAAGAAAAGAAAAGTGCTCAACTAGCAATTACAGCTCGGTGCTTCTATAATTATCAAACCTCAATAAAAATAATAAAATAATATTTTTTAAACTATACTGCAAAAGCATGCTGCACTCCACAATCATGGCTCAATGCCTTCTATTTGGTTCAGATGACCAGTTATAAAGAACATTAAATAATCCTTTAATAATATGCCATCCAAATTTAGATAAATAATTTTTATACGAACAGCTTTTTCAAGTTTCCTTGAATTAAGTAGTTTCTCAAGCATTACCAACAGCAACATCTTTTCAACACACAACACCATTATGATGATGCTGATAAAAGAAATGGCATCCATAGGTGAAACAAGAACTTTCCCATTATCTCAATGATGTTGCACATACAGTGACTACCTATGGGACTACAAGGTAAATTAGCATCAGGCGCACATGCCGAAGACAGATTTCAGAAAATCTATCATTTTTACTTTGGAATATCTATAGACCACTTACAGAATAAGTGATGAAGTGCAAAGCCTTTGGAGCTTGCTATGTTGTGTGGCAGGCCCACCTTGGACGCCCTAGGTGTTCCACCACAGGACTTCTTAAGATGATCCCAACTATTAAAAGTGTGAATAATGGATGAATCAATCAAATCTGGTAGAACCAAGAAAGTTATTGATAGAAAAATGGCCAACCAATAAATTCAACAATGGGGCCAAGGGCATTGAGAGTTGGCCCTTCCGATCCAAGGCTTACCCCCAAATGTACGTTGTAAAGGCTCTTTTGCACCATGAATAAGCTTTAGATTTTTTAAATGGACTGGACATATACAGGCTAGCTTTTTAAACATCAAAAGCATAACCAACATATAGTGTATTATTGTGCTGATCATGCTATTGTAAATCGACTTGCAAAACTGTTTAGACCCCAATGTAGCTTGTAGAACCAATACAACATTCAGCAATTGGCTTCAAAAATGCAAAGGTCTTCAAAAAAGTTACCTTATATGCAGAAATAAGCAATGCACAAGCAACTACTAAAATACAAAATAAAAATAAAATAAAGCTATCTTCATCTCTAGTGAAATATGAGAAATATGTTAAAATGGTATTTTCCATCCAACCATTGAATAGAATGATTCACATTGACAAACCATGGTAGTAAAATTTGACAGATTGCAGGATATGGATCATCATCACCCCGCCAGATTTCAACATTCTGGAATTGTGGGACCCAATCCCAAATTCTGTTCAGCAACACTAGGGAGACTGGGGTAGTGATTTTTCCTAGAAAGCCCATTTCTTATAGATTGGGCCTCACATGGCTGAGTGCAATGCACAAAAGGCTATATGAATAAGAGGATTCAAGGAAAACTCTTCCAACCAACCAATGTGGCTCTGTGAAATGGACCATGAAAAATCACTGGTTTATGATACTGAATTTTCAATGTCTAAATCAGAAGGTCATAGTGATCATATATGGGTCAAATTTTACCCACCCACTCTCCTTGCCATTTTTTAAGATCTCAAAAAAAAAAAGTATGACCCACTTAAAAATTTTACAGGCACTCTCCAAAATAGAGACTTTTAAGTCTCTCTAGAGTTTCCGAATTCTATATGGATCTACATTGCATGTATCTCTTGATGCATAAGGCCTACTCAAATTTTGTAAAAGAAAAAAATCAAAAAAAAAAAAAATGTTGAAGCTATTAAAAAGGGACTGCCACCACATGGAGAAGAAGAAGAAGAAGAAGAAAAATAACGAAAGCAACGAAGACGGTTATGAAGAAGAAGAAGAAGAAGAGCACTAATCGGAAGGCTGCTTAAGAAATCAACGGTGAGGAGGGGTCAGTTTTATTTTTCAATGTTAAAATCATAATAAAACAGTATCAATCAATGGCTTGATAGAAAGATCGAAAGGAAGAGAGAAACAAAAAAAAAGGGAAAAAAGAATACTTGACTTTCATGCGAGCGAGGCGATCAGCGACGGAAGTGTCTTTCTCCATCTTTGGCTCTTTCGTCCCAAACGAATAGCTTGACAATGGATATGTATTCACGACAGGCGATGTTCCGACCATCTTCTCTCCTCTCTGTGTGCGAATCCGAGATTCTCAAAACTGGACTCAGTTTTGTGTCGAAGTAGCAGAGATGGAAAGGAGATGAGCTAGGCCTTCATCCTAGGGCTCTTGACGTGCTCAAATCCATAGTCTAAAAAAAATCGTTTTGCTCGAGTGGGGGGTGCAGTTGGTCGGGCTCAACCCCTGTAGACTCGGGCCTAACCCAAAAATTTTAGACTCGGTTCTGGTCGAAACTCAAATTGAGGTTACAAAAGTAGGGCCATATTTAAATTCTGATTTTTTGCATTCTTAGAATCCGACTCAATCGAAAATCTAGAGTTGACACTATTTTTATTTTCTAATTTTTGTTTCTCCGCTTAAAAATAGAATCATAATAATGATAGAAGACTAGATGACTTGCCAATATCAAAATTTTAGTTAAAAATTAATTTTTAGTCACTCTCGATCGAAACAGTTAAATTTGACAAATGTTTTTGAAAAAAATTCAAGGATGCTTAATAATTTTGACTATTAAAATCTAGTAATTAAAAATTAAGTTTTGTACTGAAATTTTGAAAAGTAATAGATCATTGAGTATACTATCAATCCGTACGGTTAGAATTTCAAGTGAAAAATAAAATTAGAAGAAAAAAAAATATTGTCAAATGTAACCTTTTCACCAATAGCATATGATCATTTCTCTACTTATTACCATACATGTTTTATCTTTGCAGTTTTTTAGCAATCAAAATCAATAGCACTATGATAAATGGTAGGGGGAACTGCTGTAGAGCTCTTTGGTGACGACCCGAACAAAATATTAGAAGAGAAAAGAAAGAATTCTCATGTTAGGGAAGATGGTGGAGAAGAATATTCTCTCTCCATTTAATTCAATAGATATCTTTTATGTATGCAATTTGTTTTATAGTAAAAAGAGCGAAAGACCTCAAATATATTTATTACTTTAGTAAATGTAGTTGTCTTTGCTTTGCCAATGTGTTTTTCTTTAGGTCTGAAGGTGTCCCACCTGACTGATCTCCAAGAGTGTGTGAAAACTCCCTTATCCATCTACATGGGGTAATTCGATAAGACCTTATTATATACATATTCTTATGAGCAGTACCACTTCTTTAGAGTTCCCATGGTTTGCACTTAAGATTTCCTTCTAGAGATCTTACTCCCATTTGCTTTGCCAGTGTTGTCATGGAGATAAATATTTCTTTAGTTTACTTTGTTTTCTCTGGTGTTCTTTCAATCTTATTTCAAGTGACAAATTCAAGTATAATGCAAAGTATACTTAATATAAATCAGTATTAGAATATTTAATTCGTAAAGTGACCATGTTTTTTATTAATCCCAAATTTATCTCAAAAGTTTTAACTAAACTGATTGAGTTTAAAATTTTAATTTTTGCATAATTAGAATTAAATGAAATTCTTCGCCCTTGATTTTTAATTATTTCAAGTAATAGTTTCCCGATTCTAATCAAATCTAAATTTAAAATAGGGATTTGTGAACTTAAAATTAATGATGATTAATTAACTCGAACAATTCCCTTAATACATCAACTGCATGTATTTAATAAAAAATTGGAATGATAAACCATTAAATGAATAAATTAAATAAGATTCTTAGCTTGGGTTAAAATAGAGGGCCTCTCCCGGCAACTCTTAGAATTAGTAATTTAAACATGATCATTGGAAATATTAATAATCTAAATTAAATTATAATTACTCAAATAGCCAGACTTAATTAAGTGAGTGATTAATTTAAACATATTTAATAAATAAATAAATAAATGAAATATTTTTCAATCAATTATTTTAAATAAATCAAAACAAGAATACTTACATAAAAGAAATAAAAATAAATCCTAACTCATCCCTCCCTCACTCGTACTCACTTCTCTCAACTTGCCCTCAGTCACTCTTAACTCAAGCAAACCCTAAACCCCATCCCTTCCTATCCTCTTTCGTTCTCTCTCTGTCTCCATCCCTTCCAAGTGCCGCCACTACCCCTCTCCATCTCCTCCCCACTCGCTGCCACCATCCATGTCGATCTGCCCATCTCCCTTGTCCTCTCTTCTGCCTCTGTTCCTCTTCCCTTATTCCTTTTCACTCCCACGGTCTCCTTTTCATCTCTTCTCTCTCTCGACTTCTAACCCTCTTCCCTGATCAAATCCCCCATTTCCGCCTTTCCTGTTCATTCAATAAGTCCGATCGACATACCACCAACGTCCCATCATCTCTCTCATCCCATCAACGTCCCATCACCACTCCACTCTCATCCCCCGTGGCCCCGTTCTTCCTCTATAAATACGGTTTTCCCTTCCCTTTGGCCGCACTAAACTCCCTCTCCAAGAGAACTCTTCTCTCTCTCTCCCTTTCTCTCAGGTTTTGCCTCTCTCCTGTTCTTTCGATCAGCTGCCAGCTCACCGTCGAGGCATCCACCACCTTCGCTGCGTTTGAATTGGAGGTAATTTTTACAGGGGTTAGAATAAGAGTCACGTTTTAAAAGAGGTTACACTTTTGTTATTTGATAATTATAGTGGTAAAGTAAAAATTTACTTTATTTGGTATGGATTGGTAGACTAATCTAATATATTAAGACTAACCTAATATATTAATAATTTTATGAGAAATTTTATAAAATATAATTATTAAATAATATTTATTAAATAAATCTAATATTATCTAATTTTTATAGATTTTTTTAATAACTATAATTTAAAATGAATACTTGTATTTTAACAGTAAAAAAATAGATATTATTATTTTAAATCTCAATAAATGAATAAAAAAATATTAACATATCTCTTTATAAAAAATATAATTTGTTTATTGGTAACATGAAATATATAATATAATAAGTTATTATAATAGTTTAATAAATCATAACAAATATAAAATTAATATTAAAAATTGTCACGGACTGAATTCCTTAATAATATGACATTTTGACAAATATGTTTAATAAAATTTTATTTTTATTTCTTATATTATATATATTTAATAAAAATTATTAATTCTCATAAAATTGTTAATAAGTCAGGTTACCCCTGCTTACAGTTACCCCTATTTAAGGGTAATTCTTGTAAAAAATTACCCCTCATCAAAATGAATCATGTTGAAAATGTTGATACATTTTTAAAATAAATTTAACAGAATAAATTGTTAATTACCCTGAAATAGATTACCATGAAGCCAAACTTTTTCGAAGATTCGAGACTTTATCGAAATTTCGACAGAATCATCCCTTAAAAAATAGAATATTTTGAGAAATATGTTTCAGAAAAATTTATTTTTATTTTTATATTATATAGATTTAATAAAATTATTAATTCTCATAAAATTATTAATATGTCAGTTTACCCCTACTCAAGGGTAACCTCTGTAAAAATTTATCCCTCACTCAAATACATCACGTTGAAAATGTTGACACATTTTTAAAATAAATTTTTAACAGAATAAATTGTTAATTATCCTGAAAGAGATTACCATGAACTTCAAACTCTTTCAGAGTTTTGAGACCCTATCGAAATTTCAACAGAATCACCCATTAAAAATAGGACATTGTGACAAATACATTTTAGAAAATTTTATTTTTATTTTTATATTATATGAATTAAATAAAATTATTAATTACTCTAAAATTGTTAATATGTTAGGTTACCCCTACTTAAGGGTAACCTGGGGTAACTCTTGTAAAAATTTACCCCTCATCCAAACGCATCATGTTGAAAATCTATATAATATAAAAAATAAATTGCTAATAATTTGAAATCTATTAATTTTTCAATTATATAATATATAATTGAAAAATAGAGGAAGGCACAGGGTAAATAGGGCAAGGTTTCCTTAAAATAAAAATAAAAATAAAAAACCACTATTATTATTTTAAATTTCAATAAATGAATAATTTTTTTTTTATATATCTCTTCATAAAACAATAAAATTTGTTATTTGGTGATATGAAATTTATCAAATGGAAACAATAGAGTATTTAAAAAAAAAAAAAGAAAAAAAGAAGCCAAGTACTCACCAAAATAAATAAAAAAATAAAAAATCTCATGAAATAGCAAAACGACGAGTAAGAAGGGGTATTCAAGAGTGAATACCCCAAGCCCCATGGGGGAATTCAAAATGGTGATGAGAGGGGTAAAAATTTGAATTTTTACCCTTACCCCATTGTTACCCTCGTTAATAAGGAGTAACGGGGAGTTACCCCCTCTTACCCCCCATCCAAACGCAACCCTTAAGTACCTAACTTAAGCAATGAGTTTGTAATGACCATGCCCGCCCAATATGATATTATCTGTTTTGGACTCACACACGTCCTTACGGTTTTACTTTGGGATGTGCGCCCATACACACACCCAAAAGGCCTCGTGTGATTGAAGGGAAAGTATCACTTATATTCCAAGGTCGGAACAACCTCTCATTCAATGTGAGACTTTTTTCTCTCCAAGAGCCCTCTTCTCTCTCTCTCTCCCTTTCTCTCGGGTTTTGACTCTCTCCTGCTCTTTTGATCAAGAGCCACCGTGACAGCCCACCGTCGAGGCATCCACTTGCAGCCACCTAACTGAAGCAATGAGTCTGTAACGACTCTGCTCGGCCCAGCATGATATTGTCTGCTTTGGACTCACACATGCCGTCACGGTTTTACATTGGGATGTGTGTCCATACACACACACAAAAGGCCTCATGTAATTGAAGGAAAAGTGTCACTTATATCTCAAGATCTGAACAACCTCTCATTCAATGTGGGACTTTTTTCACTGAAGAGCCATCCTCCTCTTTTCCTCTATGTATTCCACGCCACACATACCTAGTGGTAGTTATGCTCTCGCACCAAAATAAGTCCATGCACCAGACCCGCGAGGAATTTAGAAAGTCGACTCACAAGTGGACCACGCATCCACTAATCCAACCCACATGCATTCCTAGCGGTCCCACACCCATCACGAACCGTAACACCACCGCACGCCGACCCCTCAAGGGATTCTGTCGATCAACTCTTAAGCGAGTCAGTCGTAACTCACTCGTTTGACACCCATGGATTCCCAACACGCGCGTATTCACATACCACCACATACCCGCAAGTAGTATCCACGTATCGTGGTCTCACACTTGTTAACCATCTCATACTCGCAAGTCGTAGTGTTATGAGAACCGGAACGGGCCGTCATCTCCATGGTTCAGTTCTGTAGAAACCCTTCTGAGAAATTGAACCGTAAAAAGCCATTATGGACCACGACTCGACACGATTTAGTGAAGAAAATTGTGACTCGTGAGTCGTGATTCGTCATTTTTGGTATGAAGAAAATCTGGGAAGAAGAAGAAAGAAATTTAAAAAACAATTGAAATTGTCGGTGTGACTTCTCCAACTCCAGATTCGCTCATCTTCTCCCGTCTTCTCTCATTAGGGGATACTCTTCTCCCTTCTTCTCTTTTTTGCGGCGGCACTAGGGTTACGACTCCACCTCATTTTCTTTTGGGAAAGACGCGGCATTAGAGTTTAAACAAAAATATCCAACTGAGAGTTGTGACTTAGGGTTATGATTTAAAAACCTTTTATATTGAAATAAATATTTAAGTTATTTATTTTTTTAACAATCTCAATCTTCTACCACTTTAATAGAAATCAAAGTTTAAAAAAAAATTAATAGAAAATATAAGGTGTTAGAAAAAAAAAAAGGAAATATACTAACTCCACATCTAATTTGATTTTTATTAAATTGTTATGTTTATTTTATTATTTTTCTTTAGTTTGGTGTTAGAATTTTTTTTAAAAGTAATAAAAAAAATAAAAATAACAACTTAATAGAAATCAAGTTAGATGCCAATATAATGTTTACAAGTAAAATAAATAATATTTATAATAAAGATTTTTTGTGTATGATTACTTTTTAATGATTAAAATATATATTAATAAAACATTATATTTTTATATTAATAACATGATAATATTGTTAAACAACAACAAAGTAAGGTTTTTTGTTCATTTCTACAAACCAAGTTTAAGTTGAGCGAGTTTTAAAACTGTAGACAATGTTTTAAGAATTGAGATAATTAGTTTTAATATTTATAATTGTGTCAATGGAAACAAGAATATTTTTATGAAAATATAATCTTATATTTCATTATAAAAATATATTTTTTAGTATTATATTGATGACACGGGTTTGACTACGATTAATTTAACACAACCTTCCCTTAAGACGGTTCGGTGGACACTCCGGTTCTGATAACATTGGCAAGTCGTATCCACGTATCGTGGTCTCGCACTCATGTACCATCTCATACTTGCAAGTCAGGCCGACACACAGTCTCTGTGTCAGTTCCTATGCGGCCTCCGGGGGCCCTGCTCGTCTAACCCCCAAAAGACTATCCACCCTGTAGTTAGCACCTAAGTGGTCCACTTGTTACCCACTCATTTGACGTCCCAAGGACTCTCAATGGCCACACACTCGCACCATCACATCAATCATGCAAGTCGTATCCACGTACAACACACCTCGACTAACTAAGCGAGTCATACCACACTCGCCCGTCTTACCCCTCGGACTCTTTGTGGTCTCGCACTCATATATTGTGTTTGTCACGCTCTGCACCTGTTAGGCCCCGACCAAAAGTCGACAAGTGACGGGGATAAAAAAAATTCTTTTCCATATATCTCATAATGAATAATAATAATTGCACGTGGGAAGCACACTTGCGAACCATGCATAAGAATCTAGATTAGTTTGGGGTGTATGATCCCTACAGAAATTTTGACAGAGTCTCCCCTAAAAAATGGACATATAAGCAATTCATGGCCTCTACAAATCATTTGTCCAACAACATAGTAATTCATTCATTCTCATAGCAACAATATAGACATCGCCAAACTTCAACATCATTTACAATCTTCTCTCCAAGTCTTAAATACATAATCAAAGTGTTAACATCAAATTACATGCTTCATCATAAAATACATCAATAATAAACATATCCATATGAAACAAAATATCAAAACATCATAAAAAGTGTGGTGTGCGTGGCAATCAGCAAGAAGTGTAGTCTATGGTCGTCCTATTGGTCCCTCAGACCTCTTCGGAGCAACATTACCTGAAATTGTAAGGAGGTGATCATCAACAAGCTTAATGAGGAAATCCATGCATGCTACACACTCACGCACCCACATGATGACGTATGAAATGGAATAATGACAAGGCTATGCAATATGTCATGTTACCACTTCATCACTTGGGGAACAAGCCCACAATTAGATACCTCTATGGAACGGGCAGTCAAGAGTCATAAACATATCACGACCCCAATAGCAAGACTTAAGGTCCAACGACTTACTAAGCGGGTGACTCACAAATAGCAAGACTTAAGGTCCAACGACTTAAAGTCAACCTCACCCTGTGTCCCTTCACCTCTTGGGTGATTAAGTCAAGCTCTAACGTGGTCGAATAACGACTTACCAGTTGGCACGTTGTTAAGACATGAAAAATGATATTTTTACCCTTGTTATTGGGATTAGTTAGCCTTTGATTATGTATATGTTAGGTGCATTTAATATGATTTGTGAGCTTTGTAGGAAAAAATAAGGAAATACAATAAATTGAGCTAAAAAGATAAAGAATTGCGGAAAGTGGGCCATAATTGTCATTTTTAGAAAGTTTGTGTAATTTACCATTTATTTTAGAATTTATTGTAAAATTATTTTAATTCAAATCCAGCTATGAGAGTTTAGATTAGGCTAATTAATTTTTGAGCTACATTGTAAAATGGTAAATTCACTAACACTTGGGGAAAATGGGCCCACTAATCCAACCAGAAGTCCAAGCATGCATATGAAGTTTATGAGTCAAAGCCCAAAAGTCCAGACTTGATGGAAGTCCAAGCCCAAACAAAGCCCAAGTCTACAAATTGAAGTCCAAGTCCAAAAGCTCAAGGTGGGGGCCAGTGAAATTCGCATGGAGAACAAAAGTGCCAAGTGTCCTCTCCGAAAACAACAGATAAAATTCACATGGATTATGCAGTGTTGTGCATGTCACGCTGCTGTGGAATGGAGAGATTATGGGAGAAAATATGGCAATGTATCTAGCCATTATGGAGGATAAATTCGAATATAGAGAAAATCAAGGAGATTTGGATCTGAGAGAAAAATGGAGAAAATATTTGAAGGAGAAATATGTGGAGAAACCTCTACTAAAAATCTACATGGAAAAATTCGCCATAGGCAAGGAGGACACATATCAAATTCGTGTGAACCTTGTGGAGAAAGAAGAGGAGAAAAAATTGGATCTAGAATTAAGATAAGCCAGGCTGAGTCAGCAGTAGAAATCGAAGCACAGATAGAGTTCAAATGGAGATTTTCTCTCCAAAATTCACCCATGGAGTTTCCTGATTTGTCTCTTCCACCTCTGCAAACATTATAAATACAAGGGTCCAAAGAAAGTAAAATTCGAATTTGACTCTAAGGAAATCAAACATAGGTGTGGATCAAAAGCAGAGAAGAAAGAAAAGCCAAGGAAAATTGTGTGCTTAAACAGTTCGTGGTTTGATTTTTATGTTATTTTTCAATAATTTTTTTATTCAATTCCAAGTATTGTAATTCAATTTCCATGATTATGAATGAAATTCAAAGTGCAATGTCTTTTAGATTATGGTTATGTTATGATTGTGTGCATTAATTTTAATTTCTTTATTAAACTCCATAGTCGGATTTAATTTGTGGATTGCAAAATTGGATGGAAAGCTTTTTAGCTTGTTTGATCTCCAATTTTGGTTGCTAAGGCTCTTATTCATAAGAATCCCATGTCTTTTTAGTGCTAAGAGAGGGGCCGATTATAATCATTCAAGTCTAAGGTCTGATTTTGTCAGATGCATTTTAACGAACTCTATAGATTTAATTTTAGAAATAATTATGGATGTAGACATGAATGTAATTACGTAAGCTGCATGTCTAGGCTTTAATTTTATTTTGAAATTATGGAACATTAATGTCTTGTTGATATCCTGAGGTCAATTCCACTGTATGATATGTAAAATATTTGATTTATTTGATTAATTTATATGTTTATCTGTTTAATTGTTTATTTGATTCACTTATTTAATTCTTTGAATCTTTGATTTATTATTCTTTTTCAACTCCAAACTTCAACTGTGAACTAGGATTGAAATTAAATAAACTGATTTTTATAAAATCTATGTTATGTTAGATCTAAGTTATTTTCTAAGTTTTCTGAATTAATCCACTAACACTAGTTTCAATTAGAACTTTTACATTAAATAATTGATAAATAAATGTAAATACTTAGGATATATTTTTTGTAATTCCGTTGGGTCCGACCTCACGCTCACATTGCTATACTATGAATGATTCGTGTGCTTGCGAGTAAAATAAATGTAAAACTTTTTATTGCACAACACCCGTCACCCAAGGTGTATAGGCACCAAACCCTACGTATGACCGCACACCGAGTGTGTTAAATAGTCGTGAGAGCTCCCTACAATGCGTAACCTGTGAAGTACTCACTCCTCGAAGGCAACCCCAACAACCTTGAGAGCGCCCTCCAGCGCGTAGCATAAGAGGGACCTACTCCTCGACGGTAACCCTACCAGACCAAGTCCATGTCGGCGATGCCACCGTTCCAATATGGTTCCATGATAAATCTTACATCCTTTTGTCACTCCAACCTTTACTAGAGAGGTTGGGAATCGCACTAGTGGGGTCCAAGTGGGGGAAATGTAACTCTACCTCTAAGAATTGTCACACCCCATCTCTAGTGTTCTCAGTTCAATTATGCCCAATTAACACCTCTCCACATACTCATACCCTAACAAACTCATCTTAAGGTCTTCTGAGTGAGTCACACAAGGGGAAATACTCTTATAATAAAAGGGCAACCATATGTATCAAAATCATGTTATGATCATAACAAGTCAAGGATAGCAAGCATTCCATGTTACTTCATACATTTAAGTTAGTCTCATGCCAAGATGGGTTAACCTTGGGATGTGGGCCATTGCCTAATGGAAGAACATTCCACTTGATTATGTTTTGGGGCATACGTCTTTCATTCCTTGCAATTATGGCCCAACACAATCTCATTCCAAGAGGCTTAACGCAATTAGATCCCACTACCTCCCATTATAAAGTATCCAAACCCATGTATTATCATCAATAACCAAAATATCCCTCCATTAAGGCCTCCACCATTCAATTCATCGTGTACATTAGAGGCAATTCATCATTCATCACAAGGTTTCAGATAAGGCACCTTATTACATTAATTAAATTCACATAACCAACCATTCATATATGTATATTCAGTGCATCATATCAATAAATCTCAAATATAATATATAAGCATCTCATCATTTCATTCTAGAGGTATAGCAATCCTCACCTTAACTGCTTAAAGAGTACTGAGTTGATTCTCGACTTTTTTGGCTTCGAGGTCCGGATTAGAGGGCTCTAATCATACATAAAACACAAATAATCCATAGATTAGGCCCAAAAGTAAGCTTAGGAGCAAAACCCCCAATTTAGCCTAAGGGTTGACCCTAAATTTGGTCAACTAAACTCAACCCTAGGAGAAACCCCAAATTTCTCCAACATCTTAGCTCAAAATAGTCAATACACCTCATTCCCCAAATCACATACCTCCCCAATGGAAGCCAAATACGGGAATCGCACGTGCAATGGGTGAAAATCGAGTGGAGGAGGAGAGGAAATAGTCAAGCTCAGCTGAAACTAGGGTTTTCCAGAGTTTGCTGGAAGTAAAGAGGAAAGAATGGGTCAAAAATTGCGAGGAGTGGATTTATATACCCACTCGAACTTACCCAGCGGTGAGCCCTCGCTCCCTGCGAGCCCCTAGGCCAGAGACACGTCTGTACTTTCAGGGTTGTTCTCAAACCGATGCCCTCGCCAACGATGAGGCCTCGCCAATGATAGTAGGTGTGCTATCAGGTTTGGTTCACTTAGGAGGTTCTCGACACTCCTCGCACACGTGAACTCTGGTCACATGTGTTCCAAACAATTATTACATTATAATTCGATTAAATTAAGGGACGGGCCATGTAACGACCCGCCCAGAGATGGGCGCGTGATTTTTTTTTTATATATATAAATACAATAGAAATACATATACTGGTCATATCTCAAGAGTTAATTACAATAATCTCAATATGATTTACAACTCTTAAAGATAAAAGATTTTAAAAGAAAGTACAACTAAAAATAACTTGAAGTCGTCCATGACCAGGTATCGAGTCACCATCGCTTTGAGTTATTCCATCCCTTCCCAACTGATACTTGAAATTGTTAGGGAGTGAGCTTCACTAGCCCATAGATCATAAGCCCACTAGGTAGGGGTGAAACTCAGGTCGGGTTTTGACCCGACCCGCATGACCCGACTCGAGAAAACTACCGGGTCGGGTCAGCAGGTTGGGCCGGGTTGAGAAGATAGAAACCCACATTGAATTCGGGCCGAGTCAGGTTGAGGGATTTTCAAGTTAACCCGACCCGATCTGATCAAACCCGACCCGACCCGATTAAATTTAGGCTAAAAATGGGTTCAAAATGCGGGTTAGGTAAGAATTCGGGTTGAGTCGGGTTATAATTCTGGTCGGATCGAGTTGAGACGTTCGGGTCAGAAGTTCGGGTCGGGTTCCATAGTTTAGTAACTCGGTTGGGGTTGGGTTTTAAAAAACTCGACCCGACTCGACCCAATTTCAGCCCTACCAGTAGGGATACATGTACCAAAGTAAAAACAGTAGGAATTAAATCTATATTTCATAATATGCACAAATATAATGATAAATAGTACACACAAACCATCATACGGTAATACAATACATAGAGGTTCATTTATAACATATGGACGCACACGACCGTCACAAAACAAGTGACATTTCATAATGGTCTGCCACACAGTTAAACATACCATCTAAAAGTTAGCACGTCTAAACGTATATATGTCAATTCAAATATTCTATCCACTACATACTTCTCTCGTATGTGCTATTTTCATAATCCACCTATTTATCTATCCATGAGTAATAGAAATCAATACTATGTGTCTCACTCATATGTCTCCGGTACGGAATGGTGATAACCTCAACCCTAACGGCAACATGACAGTGAGGTAGCCTTGCAGTGTAGCAGCATGACATCATTCCTCGCCCGCCCAACTCACACTTGCCTACTCTTCACCTGCCCACAAGACTTTGGGTCTATTGGTCTCACCCAGCCCTACCATGAACACAAAGTCGTACACACCCTAAATCATCTGTCATATGACGCATACCAACATCAATATTAACCAATATTCACAATAGGTCAACGTAGCTTATCTCCCACTGACCAAAATCAACAATACACACTTGGCTTCCACAAAGCCCTATTAACCATCAAAAATATCATACGTGTTGTATAAAGACAGCCATCGTACCCTTTATCCACAAAGACAATTTCTATTAGGTCCTAAACTATCACGGGACCCAATAATACACAAGATGAGCTACTTACTTTATTCTTAGCTCAATTACTACAACCAATACCTAGATTTCCCACATAAACCTAATCATATCCTGGCATAGAGTAAATCCTACGATGCTCTATACAGCTCTACGATGCCAATCATTTAAGCTGTGTAAACAAACAACATGCATTATTCATAATCGCAAATATATAATTCATGCATCATTCACACAATTAATCACATAACATTTGTGAATGGTATTTAATCAAGTTGACGGATCCGACCCGATTCTTCAGGGCAAATAATAAAATATTCAAGAATCTTAATTAATTAGAACTATATCCACGTCGTTTCACATATACCCAAATCTCATATAAACATAATAACACATTTCCGTCAGGGCTTTAAAGAAAATAACTATACATATAGTATAATCTCAAATACATGAATAACAAACGATTAACATTGATAAATTCTCAATATATATATATATATAACAACAAAACTGAATATTAATAAGGTTCGTACTCTCTACCTCAAAGCTGAAGAAATTGATACCCTCCCGGAGATTTTTGGCAGTCTCAGCTTTCCCTCTAAAACCCACCAAAAATGGCACATACAAGAAACACTGTCGGTCGAAGTAGGAAAGAAGTTTGCAAAAGAAGAAGAGAGAAAAATGTTTACATGAAGAATGGGCCTATCCCTTTTTATAATGGAAAAAGTAAATGGATAAACATTATCCATTGTTTTGGATAAGCATTATCTAAAGTTTTTGGATGATGTTTATCCAAAACATTATATTTGATATTCATCTAAAACATTATCCAAAACATTATTTTTAATGTTTATCTAAAATATTATCTTTGAAGTTCATCCAAAACATTATCTTCGATGCTTGTCCAAAACATTATCTAAAACAAAGAAGTTTAGATATTTACAGTTTTGCCCATCCAACTTCGACGAGTCGGATCCAAGAGCTGTCGAGCTTGGATTGGGCCAAACTTGGACTTTTCAAAAAGCCCAATACGTAATCTTCATGATTAATGGATAACACAACATGATTATTTGCACAAAATCACATAATTATGCCTAATTTTGGGTCAGGGTATTACAAGCCACTACAGCCCCGCGGCCCACAAGGCATGACTTTTTTTTCGACAACTAACCTATCATTGAATGGGTCCCACATATGTGCAGAGAAGCTTAATATATTTCCATGCGTCCCAACCAACATCATATTACCTGTTCCGGTAATGTCCAATACCAGAAGAAAATGGGATTACGACGTTCAAAGGTTTAATCGTCAAAACACATATCCCATCTCAAAAGTTATAAATCCCACAACATATTTATCATCAGAGATCAATGATAAAAGCAAACACATAGGGGATATTATTGCATTCCAAAGTTAATAAGAATTATTACAATCCTTTGTGAAGTTTCTTGAACTAAAAGTACTAATTCCCATAGAATCAGGAAATATGGGGCACCCATATCCTAAGTCACCAGTGGAGGTTCGTCTAAACTTTCTTTTGGTAAAGTTCATAAAATCGTAAAGGAATAAGCTTAAATAGTACAGTGAAGAGAAACAACATGTAATATATATCATGTTATCAAGCATACCAAATAACTCAATAATGATAGCTACCCAATGAATGCAAATCATGGTTATCACATATATATGTGAAACAAGTTGCAAATGTATAATGAATGCAAGATTATGGAATCACGGGTGGATTATTACGGAACAACCCTTGTATTTACGCAGAACTACCTCACAAATACTAACATTTCACAGTTAAGCGGGACAACCTCGCTAATCGTGCAATAATTATTTCGCGGTAGCATTACAACTTACTATTCTTTCCGATGTACGATTCATTATTTCGGGTTAATATGAGATGACCTCGTATATCACATGGTACAACCTCATGAATCATCCCCGTGGTTCTTCCATGGGACAACCATCGCGGGTAAGAAACCAATGATTTTCTCGCGGATCAACTATTACGTATAATAGAGTAAACTCACATAAATCATGTACAAAGATTAAACCATGCATATTAGTTTAGAACATACATCAAATGCGACATTAAGCATGATCAAAATTCAATTCTATTTAACAAAGAACAACATATTGAAGATGTATAACTCAGGTCTAACACAATCATTTATCATAATATCTCATACTAGTCCAATTTACTAACACACATCTTTAAATGTTAGTTAATCAAACTTGGCACATGTCTGGATCCTTTATTCAGTTAGACGGCTAGGCCACAACTCCCGAGTACTATTAAAACTTATGTCAGATTCAGAACTGACTCATTTATTCACTTGCGTATAAGTGATACCCGGTATCGCA